>OY974082.1:23454910-28254910 GCA_963854165.1 Sylvicola cinctus
AATGCCAATTGTACGTAGTAAAATGCTAAATACTAAATACGCGGCAACAGTTTCGAGAGCCCAGAAGCGATGCCGAAGCAAGAGCTGCGCCCAAGTGGGTTCGCCTTTAGCAAAACGATTCCACGCTGACGAACCCTTCCTCAACGCGCCCACCAAATGGCATGCAGAGAAACTCGTCAACTTCAATATGCCGAAGCCCACATACGGTCGAACTTCACCCGTGCTTGATACATCGCTGGAAATCGGGCCACAGTCTCAATGGGTGTTCTTCAGTGAGGTGGATAAAATGCCCAAAAATGCGTCAGGGCCAAGCGATGAAATTATGCAATGGGAAACGACATTCATCCTTGAGCATCCCACTTACGCTATTGATGATGATGATGATTGGTTGAATATGAGTTTTGACGATGTTGATTCGGCGTTGTCTTTCTCAACTCCTTTCATGCAGCAACGATCCGGATGAATACAGCCTCATTAATTACTACTGATTGTACATGGATTTTTTCCTTTCTTTCACTTGATATCATTTTAATTTAAATACATTTTGCATGAATAAAAAGCATGCTCTTTATTATTTCATTTTTTTAAATTCTCACATTTTTTAGAGTTTAGCAAGATTTTTTTTTTCTTTGAATAATTTAAATCAAACTTAGTTTTCCAGGAAAAGTACAAGCTTCCTTTCAAAAACTTGCTCCCTATTGTCATTAAGTATTGAAACCGCTAAATGCGATAAACAATCACAGAGTGGTGCATAAGTTTATTAAATTCTTTCAAAATAATAAACATAATTTTAAATTATTTTTACTTTATTTATTTCGTAGATTGAATATTAAAGTTTAAAGAATTTACCAATACGCTATCAATCAGCGCATTAAAATCGTCACCTACATCATAGCATTATTAAAGTTTTATATTTCTTAAATATAAGTTTTTTTTTATTTCTAGTCGTTAGAAACATAGAAAGTAGGAATTAGGTATTAAGTAGTAAAATACATCAACGCGAATTAATCCGAGACTACGAATAAAGTTTGAAATTCGTAAACATCAACCTCGATTAATCGGCGAATAAATCCGTGAATTATGACTCGATAAATCCAGCAAATAGTAGGTCAGAATCCCCTGATTCGAATAAAACAAAACGTCATAAATTTCGTACGTTCAGCCCATGAAACAAAAATAATTTATAATTGTTTCATGCGTTCAGCCGTTAGATGTGAAAAGTTGACATTTTAAAAACATTTTCTCCAATAAATGTACTAGATCACTTTTGGTTGAATAGAAATAGCAACAAATATTGTGCACAATAGTACTAAAATTATCCGTGTTGATGTATACCATTTTTTTTAAAATCCGGGGATGCGAATTTTTCATCTGTCATCGAGAAAAATTTGTAGTCTCGGATTAATTCGCGTTGAAGTATACGGAACTAAAAGTCGTTTTGGAACTGTTTCGGTGAGAACAGTTTATGTGCATTCGTCCTTGATCCTTTTTGTACGTATACTTTATTACCATTCGTTTCGGTTGTGCAGGTGAACCAGTTCAGTGGCTGCTTACGGTGTTTTTAATAAAGTCATTAGATGAATATTATGAGTTCAGTAATTTCAGAATGGCACAGGCCATAAAAGACAATCCTTTCTCCATAATACACACCTTACCGTTTGTCCTTTTTTATGTTTATTAGTGGCAATCTGAATATGTAATGAATTTATGATACTAATACGGGTAAGTACGTTAAGTCGCAATTTTACTGTTGTGTCAAATCTTTTGTAATTAATAATTGTTGCATAATTAAAGATTCCAATAAATATTAGAAAGTTGTGTTACTTTGGAGGCGAATTGATTTTTTTACAGAAAAAAATAATAATCCGAGAAACTGAATGCATGATTACAACAACTATGCATTTAATTAATTTTTTAATAGTTTTGCCCATGGTACAGGGAGCAAGGTATTATCTTACACAAAACTTTGGTGTAATTGATTTTTATGTTTTTTCTCTAAACTAAACATGCAATTCTTTCTTTTATTTTTACACTTTAGTAAAAAATAAATAATTACATACAAGTACGTGTGTATTTACAAATAAATGTTTTTTAAAAGTTGCATAAAAAGATTGCAGATAATAAAAGAAGAAAATAAAAAAATTAGAAGCTAAAAAATAATTAAGATGAAAATATTCCTTTTTTGTTAATAAACCATTGCAAAACTACCAAAGGTTCAAAATTTGAGTTGGTTTTGATAATACATGAATAAATGTGTATTCTATTTGCAATGAAACATTTTAAAAACTTATCCTCGAAGCACAATTATCGTTAACAATTATGTGAAACTAGCTGCCCATGCAATTTTTGTTACACCTAAAATTTTTTAAGTTATTAATGTCCAAAATGGAGTTTTGCTTGAATAAGTGTTCTAACTTATATCGCTTTTCAAATTATCGAAGTGACTTAATGTTTTTCGTGAATTTTAGGGTTTTCCCACTATTGAGGTCGAGATTTCTAATCTTTGGCTTCGGTGTGTTCCTTAAGTTGGTTCAATACAATATATATAAATATCGAAACTAGATATGTGAATTAAAACTGTTTAATTTATAATAAAATCAATTGGTTTTTGCGAATTGAAAACTGCAAAATTGTGTATCAAACATTATAGATTAGTTGTAGTTGTAGTTGTATTTTTAGTAGTAACATTAGTTTTTAATATATTACTTGTAAGTAGCTTTAAGGTTTTAATTAATGCGACAATAATGGAAAATTATATACTTTGGTGAACACTTAAAATATTATAATAAAAACGCAGAAGGCAAAACCCGTTGGGAGATCCACTGCAAAAGTAAAAGTTAATGTAAAATTATTATTTTAAGCGAAATATATATTTTCAAAATTGAATTGAATTGAATTGGTTTTTGCGAAAATGAAATAAATTGTCGTCTATAATGCCTGAACCTAAAAAGATAAATTTGTTTTGTACTGAAATTAGAAATTCAAAAGAAGGGGAAATAAGAAAGATAAAAGTTTTAATTATATTCAAATTTATTTAATTAAATCTGTCAGATTACAAAAAATATTATGTTGCTTAAAAAATTATGAATTTATTTATTTTATTCCAAAAGCGTAATTTCAAATCCAAAAACCAAATCGATGTGTCAAAAAATGATGCCTTATTCAGGAATAAAACAATTGCAAATCCACCGGGCCATAATTGGGCAAATTATCGGCCGGCCAATACAACAATTGCATCCACATTGGTGGCGGTTCCATCTGCACGATGTGCCTCAACGGATCAAGAAACGACTTCTTCTTCTTCTTCTTAACTTCAATTACTGGTTTCATTACTCTTGGTGGCCCTGGAATTTTGACATTGTCCGGATAGTCGATCCAGAGCATCGACAATCCAGCCAATTCCGTGAATCCAGATACACCATGAGAATGCAAGTGGGCTTCCAACGCCCTTCTAAATTCAACATAACTCATTTCGTCGATGCGGTCGGTGTCCTTGGGTTCGGGCAATGGCGTCGAGAAGCGCCCAATGGCGTCACCTTCACCCAGCAACACTTTATCCCAATTAATTTCGGGTGACCAATCGCGATACCCCTTCGGACTCTTGACATTCTCATAGCTGGACCCGTCTGGTGACAAACAACGGCGGCGAACTGGACGGCGCACACGCTCTTGGGGCCGGGATTGATGGACCGTTTTGGGTGGTCGTGCAGCGACATCCGACTGAAATACAGCAGCTGCCGCTTTGGTCTTGAAGGGCGGCTCCATTATAATGTTTACTCCGAATGGATTTCCCATGTGGGGGCCACTCATTGCTGCTACAATATGACAAATTGACATTTTGTTGACTGCGAAAATGGAAGTTGAAATTTCTCGGGTTTTATTTGTGATGTGTAGGTTAGTTCTTTCAAGGGTTAACTGTTTCTGATGAAATGATTCGGTTGAAACTTCGGAATACCTTTCACAGATCTATTACCTTTCTACTGGTTTAAATTTTTCCCCTTAAACCTTAAAGGGATTGTGCTGATTGGCTGAGAGTTACACCAACTACTGGAAAATACATAAAAGCCATAAATGACCATATTTACTGTTGATGGATTAACAAACGTTCCTCCAGACAACCTGACCGACGTCTGCAAATTATAAAAGATAAATTTTATTACGTTTGTCTGCATTTATTATCCTGCGTTGATTGTGGTATTTTTAATTATTTTATGGAATCATGAATTAAAAAGAACTGGCTTCATAAACCTATGCAATAAATGAAAAGGAATGAGCGTATTAAACACTTGTCAACAATGTGAAAAAAGTTGTAAAAAAAATTGACTTTTTCCTAGAATGTGTCCTATGATATTTCAAGTTATATTTTCTAATGATTTTTTCATTAACTGAAGTTTCAATTTCTTACGAGTTGAAAGCTGCAGTAATTATTCTTTTAAACTCTGGGAATTATTTAATCCTATTTAATTTTAATGAAATCGGTGATAATTTCATTAAATTAAGCTGATTATAATTTTTATTATTTCTTATTTCAAGCTTTAAAATTTGACTTTTCATTATGTAAACCAAATCTTTCCACACTTTAGGTTTTTTAACTAGAAGATTGGAAACCCAACCAAACGTTTGCATTCTGATTCTCATTCAAAAATAATTAATAAATAATAATTATTAAACTTGATTGAATCCATAAAATCAATATTAATATAATTCTTACGAAGAGACGTACCATATTTATGTAACACCATTTAATTATTGTGTTTCTTCTTTTTCCGCTATTTTATTTCCTTTTATGGCACAATTTGCATTGATCCACATAACATTAATACCTGATTTTCCTCTGCACCAATAGCAAGCTGCTGTTGCCAAAAAAGGATGCGAAATTAATTTGAACATCCTGTGACCTTTTGGAAATATAAGGTATAAAAACTACGCGATTGACTGCAAATTACTCAATTCTCAAAGTGTTCTTGTCGCGATCGCACGTTCTAAGATCAAAGTAGATTTTCAATAAATTTTCTCTAAAGATTAAAGAGTTTCCATTTACAAAAATGAGTTCCAAAACAGTTAAAACAAATTCCGGTAATTCGCATTTCACCCGCTCCAAGTTGCGTAAAATTCAAACTCTTAATGAAATCCGCGCTGCTACCAAAAGAGTCGTCATTCCCGATGTGGCTAATTTAAATGACAAGGAGAGTTTCATGCATAGCCTTGGCTTGATGAGACACCCGAAGTTAAATGAAGAACCTCCAGTGCTGCTGCCAACAGTTAAAACTCCAGCTCAGACTCCAATCAATCAACAAAGTGAAAATATTTTGAAGGAAGTCCCAATCGCAAAAGAAACAGCCATCACGATCAAAGTTGTTCCTTTGGAGCAATTGCAAAACGAGGAAAAACCAGCCGATCCGATTGAATTTGAATTTGCTGTCCCATATCCGGTGCCTCCGAAAGGCGCAAAGAACAGAAAACGAAAGGCTGATGACGAGTTATCAGGATGCCAGAAGAAATCTAAGAAGTCAGATGGACGTGTGGCTCAAGAACTTCAACAGAATTGCCCATTGTTCGCAAATTTGAATTTTGTCAAAATTTTGCAAAATGTTTTGAAACAAGCTGGTAAGAAAGTTGCGTACCGTCCGAACCCCAACATGGCGCGAACCTACACGGGGCCCAGGAAATTGAGTGCCGAGGCTCGGGCGAAGAATAACATCGCCGTGCGTAACAGTCGCATGAGGACGAGGATGGCCGAAGCCCAATTAGATGCAGACGTGGTCAGCCAGTACTATCAACTCGAGAAGAAACATCACGAAATTGCCAAGAATAATTTGAAAATCAAATTGTTATTGTGTTTATTAAATGAACAAACAAAATATCAATAAATAAACTATTTTAAATTGTAACTAAATTTCTTTTCACTTTTGTCAAATTTCCTTTTTTCAGAATACTTTTTAGAGGAAGTCAGGAATTTGAGAAACAGAATATTGTTCCTCAATTATGCGAATTATTGAAATTTTGGCTAAAGAGAGTAAGTAGTGGGTGGAAATAGAAATTGTTCGTCAATAATATATTGTGTCTGAAACCCGTCAACGATTCATATTATCGATGTAAATACGGCAATACATATAGAATATAGACACCTGGAAAATTAATAACGCTTAAAGCATTTTAATTGCTTTTCACTTTTCACGGCAATCACAAAATTAAATTTCAGATCTCAGCGTGTCAGTAACAGGGAATTTGTGCGGTCGCGTAATGTTTATCGTAATTAAAAAATCTAAAACCAAACCAAACTTACCAAACAATATTTACCGTTTCACTACTTTTCAAAATTCTTCGGCGTCATAACATTTTCCATGACCGAAACTGGTTACTCGCAAAAGATCTCGGATGTAATTCACGCTATTCTGAAGCTTATCTTCTTTATTCTGATCAAACTAGTTCACTTTTGGGCACGCAAACAGAGCATCCCGAAAGATCATAACTTGTTGGTGACTGCTACTGACATTTTGGCCTGCATTGTGTTAGTGGGCATAGTACCCACAGTTGCAGTTCAATTAACTCGTGGAAAAACTTTAGTGAACATTTTTCGGGAATTGCACATTGCCGATATTGAGATTCAAAAATTGGGAGGTGTTATTCATTTTCAAAGGCACCGTAAATTTTTGAAGGCGTTCGTTGTTTTTTTAACTGCGGGAATCGCTTTAGGTATCCTGGGGCCGATAGTACACATTATTTTCTTTTATAAGCCACACTCACCACATAAATTTTGGCGAACAGTTGTATGGACGGGTGCCGCATTGTTAAGTTATGATAGCAGCATAACAGTCATAATGATGGCACAATATTTCTTGCTCTTAATGACAATTTCGAACCGATTTTCTGCTTATATTTCTGATATTTCTCATTATTTATTCTGGGCAGTCATCGATTAAAAACGTGAGTCTTAACGTTTAACCACATCAATTATGAATAAAAACAAATTTATGATAAAAAATTTGTTTAATTTCAGGGCGAGCTTTTTCGGTATCAACTGCATGAAAAATTTATACAAGTTGATGTTACTGAATTCGGGACGGAAGTAAGGAACTAAGTTAATCCTTTTTATTCATTTCAAATACTTAATTTTTCAATTTTCAGTCATATTTAATGTCGGACTTCATTAAATTTGATCTTCCGATCGTTTCCCTCGGGTTATTTGATGTTAACTGGGATCTTTTGGTTTCGGTAAACTACAGTTTTCAATACTTTACTTCTTCTGACTACTTTTTCTTTCAGCTTATAAGTGCGATTGTGGCTTATTTGGTGATTTTAATTCAATTTGACAACACGTCTTCAAAGTGAACACAATTTTGTTTCTAAAGAGCTAATTAAATTTAAATATATTTTGTATTTTATTTACTTAAAGAAACATTAATCAGCCGATTCTAACATAAGTAAGTAAGAGCGAAGTGACTTTTTAGGTATTAAAAAATTCTAAAATGGATATGGAAATAAGCCCAAAGATTCTTTTATGTATTTGACTCTGGAAAAATGTATTAAAATATCTTTATATCTCATCCTGTCCCCCCAATTCTTAAGCACATTTTCTGTAATTTCGACACCTGTCTTGCAAATAATACTAGCAATATTGGAATCGTTCTTTTCACTTTATGTACGTCTTTCACCGTCATTTTTACATGCAATCAACAACAACGCTAATCAACCTCACCATGTTCGTTTCACATCACTGTGAGTTAGGAACTATATTTTCCGCCATTTGGACTGGCGCTGTCGTCAATTAAAGGCTTTGAAATCAAAGTTCCAAAGTTGCATACAAAATTTGTTTAATATTTAAAAAATTATCCAACTTATCATTCATAGCGTCGATTTGGGGCCATATAAAGGTGATCAACGCGGCTCTGTACCTGCCTCCATTCGCTGTAACGTTGTTTCCTGAATCATTTTCGAAGAAAAATGAGAATATTATTCCACCACTCCAAAATTCACAAACTGTAACATTGGCTTCTCTACGATTCCGAGTGGATGTTCTGAGCGCCAAATGCAAGAGTCATGCTGGTTCACATAGCAGCCAAGACGAAATTGCGCTTCGTCTGAAAAAAATTTATTTCAACCAAAATCGGTTTCATTATGGAATTGGTGTATGGCCCACAAAGTGTACTGAAGTCGAAGCAGTGGGTTCTCAACCCCTGAGTCAATCGGACCTTGTAAGTTGTAGGAGTATAATCCCAAGTCTAGGTATGTAGAGTAACATGGTAGGATATTGCGTATTGATGTTACATGCTGCCTCTTTTCAATATTTGAAGTCATCAACATGATGAAAGACATGATGAAATACATGGAAAATAAGAATATTTAATTCAGAAATTTCAGAAAAAAAAACAAAAACTATTAATTAAACACATATAAATCTGTGCACAATATGCGTATTAAAATCCAAATTTCACCTAAAGTAGATCAAATAAAGTACAGTAGGCTACATATAAAAATTTATTTCACCATGTTAGTGACGTAGATGCGCGGAAAATGCCAAAAATGAATCTCGGAATATCCTACCATTTTACTCTGTATACCTAGATCCCAAGTCTACACCTTACAGTATAAACCCGTATAACAAGTAGGATTTTTGATGATGTCTAAATTAACTTTGTGCCAAGCAAGTTTTATGTAGGACTTATATATATATATATAAAGTGACATTAACCTGGTCCTTGCCTTGCTCCGACACAAAATTGTGTCCCAAGTATGACGGCTGTGCGCCAGTTTGGTATTCCATTTATGTTTTTGCGTCTGCCGTCTTGTTCTACACATTCCTCTCATTTGAGCCATAGTCATAGACTAATTGCATATTTGCGGGATGTGGAACAACACGCACTCTATAGCTGCGGTTTAATAAAACCAACCCTTATAATGCAATTATATCAGGCGTTAATGAAAAATTATCAAAAAAAATATCTCCCACACTTCACAGCTCTTAAGCAAAGGTACGAAGAGGAGAGTGAAATTTATATAAATTATTACTTTTAACAATCAATTAAGAGGTTTTCTAATATATTGAATTTCAAATGATATTAAAATAATTAAAAAGCACACTTGGTTTGATTACATTTTCGAAAAATGGAAAATTCTGGATTAATCAAAACGCTTTGTATTTGGTGACAATCCGTTACACAGTTCAGTTTAAAAAATGTTGTCGGACATGGGCACCCCAAAGCAATGTGTTTCAAAAAATATTTTTTTCGCGGCTCGACCTATTTTCTTCTGTTCAAAATTGTTTGGAATAACAACATTTTCAATGTCGGAAACTAGCTGCACTTGGAGGATCAGCGATATAATTACACATTGCGATACAAGTGTACTCTTTATCCATATGTTTCGTGATGATGACCCAAATAAGCCGCGGAAAAGCGATAATGAATAATTTAAACGATTTGCATTTAACTGACATCGACATCTTGAAGTCGGGTGGCGCGATTCCTTTTAACAAGCATCGAAAATGCTCGGTTGTCTTAATTTTAATTTCCGTTCCATTTCTTATGTCCATTGTTTTGAGACGATTTCTAATTACTCTACGTCATGAAACCTTTTCTACATGTTTATGGCGCTCAGGATTTGTTTGGTCAATTAGTTTTATGCAATCTTGGAATGCTTTTGGATTCACGATCATTTTATCCAACTATTTTCTGTTTTTGCTGGCGATTTCTGTGCGATTTTCAGCAATTACTTCATGTCTGAGGTAAATTTTAATAACTTTTCTTCACTTTAAACACTTCCGTAGCGCCACATATGTTGATATGAAACAATTAAACTGTTTTTCTCCTTATTGAATTATAGCAGTTCATTAAAATCGAGCAATTTGTCGGAAATTGAAAGAGCAAAAAATCTTGCGAATATTTTTAAGCGTCTCTGTTGCATTACAAAGTCTGTTTCGCATTGTTTTGGTATTCAAATTTGCGTGACTTTTGCACACTGTTTAGTAAGAAATGTGAGATCAATTTTTTCCGCCTATCTGTTTCTAACAAAAGCATCTATTTGGAATGAAACATTGGTTGTTGAACGGATCTTTACTTCTACCAATTTCATTTTGGCAAATTTACAAATTGTAATGGTTATTTACGCTGGGCACAATTTGACGAACAAGGTGAGTTACTGCGCTATGTTTTTTCTAAAAACAATTAAAGGCTTTACTTTGCATTTTCAGGGCGAGATCTTTCGCTACCAACTTCATGAGAAATTCATTCAACTTGAGACGAATGGTTATTCTTTTAAGGTGAATTCTTTGAATTTCGAAATATATTCATTTTATCAAAATAGTTTTTTATTTCTAGACATTTCACATCCCGAATTTAATTCAATTTGATTCTCCGATTGTTTCGCATAGGTTTTTTAATCTCAACTGGCGTCTCTTCACTTCAGTTGATAAAATTAGTTAAATAACACTTTACGACTTTTTTAATTTTCCCATTTCTTTTTTCAGATGGTTTCCGTAATGGTAACATATGTTATTATATTAATTCAATTTGACTCTAAAAACTAAGATTTAAAAAAATATTTATTCAGAATCACTCGTGTTAAATTGTCTGCTAAAAAAATTAATTTTAATGTAATTTATTCACGATTTAAAAGGTTTCAAATGCACAATTGTATTGGCTATTGAACACAAGTTGTTTTTATTTCAAAAATAAACTCGTTTAGGCCTAATTATTAGGCATGTTAAGGAGAAAACCTATTCTTATTAATTTGAGAAAACATTAACCAAAACTATAAAACAAGAGATATTACATCTCTATCTCTATCTCTATCTCTATCTCTATCTCTATCTCTATCTCTATCTCTATCTCTATCTCTATCTCTATCTCTATCTCTATCGCTATCTCTATCTCTATAAAAGAGCTGTGTGCGTCCGATGCGAGTAAACTCAAAAACTGCTGCACCAAAAGTTACCAAAATTTATAAGTGTGTGGTTGTGAGTCGTGTTCGTGTGCAGTTTGGCCATAATTCTAAACTACTGAAGCTTTTAACCTGATATTAACACTATATTTTGGTTTGGTGTCTGAAGTGTTTCCCATATAGGTTTCAACTGGGTGGTAAATGTTATGAACGAAAGAAGTTTTTATATACGAAAAATGAGCCTAATAAGATAGTTCATTTTATTGAAATGTTATTTCACAACTCACAGTAGATTTTGAAACCGAAGTTACCAGGATTTTATTGCCTTTTTTAAGTAGTACTTTTAGGACTGATGAATAAGTGAAACGAGTATAATTTATTTGTCATTAATATTTGGGTGAAAGAATCATATAACATATATTTTTGATGATGAATTTGTATTATGGTCTACGGAGCATAACGGATGGACCACTCAAACTATCAAAGTTACATTCACACCATTATTTCGTTACTCGGGATTAAACCGGTCGAGCTTTTAAAAGTCTGTATTGATGTTCACGAAATTTTGATGACTGTGATATGGGGTGTCGAGATTTTTGCCTATTTTAAAGTTAAAATTTCTACTCGAAATTTCAGGTTGTAGGAATGTTCAATTGTAGTCTAAAGTATTGATATTTGACCAATTGCAATACAGTTTTGACTAAAGTTAGCATGTTGGATAACATTTTTACTTAATTAAATTATAATTCATTCGCCAGTCAGAATTTGAAGATGACGGTATTTGGCTTCCGAAATTAAGTTTGATGAGATTTAAAAAAATCGTCGGCTGCATTTATACTTTGGCCCATCACGGCTGAACCATTGAAGCTATATATCTTATTTTCATACAATACGTTCGTGTGGTTTATTTAATGGTTGATATTGATATCGTTCTTTTCACAAACTCCACTTCAATATCAAATTGTTTTGAAAAGAACGATCGCCGTCACAAAGACGTAACATCTGAGGTAACGTGGATAATTTTGTGCTAATTACTTTGATTTGAAAGCTTTTAAATGATGACAGCGCCAATCAAAATGGCGGAGGATATAATTAATAACTCACAGTGAAGTGAAACGGATATGGGGAGGTAGATTAGCGTTGTTGTTGTATTGCATATAAAAGTGACGGTGGAAGACGTACATAAAGTGAAAAGAACAATGGCATAAATATAGGTGTTAACCGGGTAATTGGTAGTTCTAAATTATAAGAAAGATTTCATTTCACGGGAAATTGTGTGCCGTATTTGTCGATGACGGGATATTCTCCAATCAAAAGTCATAATTATGGCCCTATGAGATTTTATTTTACCGAGAAATATGATGTTGGAATTTTAACTTCGTCGGAATTTCAAGTTTAATAATTAATGTTAACTTGACTTTGGGAGTGTGACTAATGGGATTATGGCCCGTCAGAATTTTAAATTTGAATCGGTGTCGGGTTTTAAAGTTTCCGGGATATCAGTTTACTTATTGAGTGTTGTGATTGTGGCTGACTGTATGTTTGATGAAAGCAATTTCAACCGCAGGTTGCCGGGATTTTGCTCCTTCGAAATTTTATTTTCCGAACATTTTGACTGTTTATACATAGTGTGTTTCAACAAAGCGTGGTTTGTGGCGGAACGACATCCGCCGGGTCTGCCAGTTATTTAATAATGAAATTTATTTTCACTTTT
The DNA here is from genome assembly GCA_963854165.1 of Sylvicola cinctus. NCBI lineage: Eukaryota > Metazoa > Arthropoda > Insecta > Diptera > Anisopodidae > Sylvicola > Sylvicola cinctus. The sequence goes on from OY974082.1 coordinate 23,467,503, forward strand.
TACATAAAAAACATGTTTTTTCTTGAGCGTAGCATCGCGCGCCGGGTTCCGCTAGTTAAATTATAAATTAGTTATACAATAAAAATTAAACATTTATTCGAAAAAGTTCGGATTGTAAAAATCTGTACTTGCCTTTGGGGCGTATATAAACTAAAAAACTCACGTGAACACGAGGGAACCACCTCGGTTTCGCATATAAATTTTCTAATTTCTCAAAATGGAGACGAATATTTGACTTTCACTCTTTTTTTGAATTTGAAATACTCTGCAACGCCATTTGTCTCGTTTACATCTATAGGCACAATTGTTACTGAGATTTTTAAAAAATGTGGCTTTAAAATTTGGGATTTTGTGCATAAAATTGTTTAAAAAACTGTTTCATTCTATGGATCAATTCAGTAATCATTTTTGTAATTATTTTACAAAAAGAGCGGTAATGCAAGAATCAAAAAAAAAAGTATTAGACACGTCGTCATGTCTGCTGGGCTGTCCTTGAAGCAATATTATTTAATTATTTTAAATGATATAACTATTTAATTCGAAATAAGCTACAAGTCGATTGTAAAATATGGAAAAGAGGAAAATTATAATTGCTTCAATATAATAATTAAAAAACGTTTTTCTTTGAGTAATTTGCAAAAGCAATTGAAAGTCTAATAAAATACATAATAGTAAAAATGTTTTCATAGCAAAAATTAATAAAAAAAAAATTGTTTTGCCTTGATTCCTCTCCGTCCCATTAAGTTCTTTATTACGTGGCTATAAAAACTTTTTAAAGCTTTGATAACTTTTACATGTTGCATCCCAACAACAAATAAAAATTATATCTGAATATCGATTTAAATCCTATTGAACTTAGACAACAGAAAACCGAAAATGTAATAACACTTAATGCAATTTAATTATTTTAATGTTTTCATGATATTGGGCAGTCGCAACTCGCAATACGTTGCAACTACCAGTGTGTCAGTAACAGGGAATTGGTGTTTATCGTAATTAAAAAATCTAAAACCAAACCAAACTTACCAAATAATATTTACCAAGCGCTTAAATCGTTTCACTACTTTTCGAAATTCTTTGGTGTTGTAACATTTTCGCTGACCGATACTGATTGCTCCCAAAAGTTCACGGATGTAATTCATGCAATTTTCAAGCTCATATTCTTTTTCCTGATGAAACTTGTTTATATTTGGGCAAGCACACAAGTTTTTCCGAAATATGCTAATTTATTGGAGAATACGGCATGGATTATAACTGCTTCTCTTGCAACATGCTGCTTTCTTTCAGTTCAATTAACTCGTGGAAAAACTTTAATGAACATTTTACGAGAATTGCACATTGTAGATGTTGAGATTCAAAAACTAGGAGGCGCCATTAATTTTCAAAAACATCGAAAATACCTGGGAGCTTATTTGGTGTTTTTAGGTGCGTTAGTCACTTTGGGCATTCTGGGATCTGCAGCACATAAAATTTTCATCTTTAAGCCGCCCTCACCGAACATTTTAAAGCCAACTGCTACATGGACGGGTGGATTTACCCATAGTTACCAATGTATTGTGACATTCTTAATAATGACACAATATTTCTTGCTCTTACTGGCAATTTCGACCAGGTTTTTCGCACTCACATCTTGTTTAAGGTTATTATTATTCCTTATACTAATGCGATAAGTAAAAGTTTTAGACATTTAATTAAAATTTTATTTTGCAGAAATATTAAAAGCAACGAAACAAGTGCGTCGTTATTTTTCAATGCTAAAAGCTTGGGGATAATTTTTAAACGTCTTTGTGTCCTTATAAAGTCGGTCAATCGTTGTTTTGGTATTCAAATAGTTGTCATTTTGACGGTTTGGTTCGCTGTAAATGTGGACAATATATTTTCTTTGTATGGACTATTAAGATACTCTTCTTTTCGAAATAGTAGTATGCTTCAAATCTGGTGCTTAAGAATCATTTGGATTACTTTGTAAATACTAACCTTTTCCTCGTAATATGTTCTGCGCAGTCATGTACACAAAAGGTTAAAAAACTCACTTTTACACCCGTACAAAGATGAACATTGACTTATATACATTTCATTTATTTTTATTCACGCCCAATTTAATTTAGGGGGAGTTTTTTCGGCAGCAGTTTCATGAAAAATGTATTCAAGTTTATAGTGCTGAATTCGGAACCCAAGTAAACAACCAAATAAATCATCTTTTATTCATTCCAAATATTTAATGTTTTAATTTTCAGTCTATTTCGATGTCAGACATCATCAAGTTTGATCTCCCGATCGTTTCCCTTGGATTATTTGATGTCAACTTTAATCTCTTGGCTTCTGTAACTTAATTTTTCAACATTTTAATATTTATTTCTTGTGACCTCCTTCTTTTCTCCTCCTTTTTCTTTCAGCTCGTAAATACTGTTCTGACTTATGTGGTGATTTTAATTCAATTTGTAGAAACGTCAATCGAAACTCCTTCTTTTTTGCCATCAACTAACTGTAGTAATGTCAAATGATTTAAAACTTTTTTAAAAATTTTTCTGCTATACAAGTAATTATTATTGATAATGAAAATACAACAGTTAAATATAAATTATAATTAACTTATATTGGAAACACATTGGATTGAAATTTAAAAAAAAGAAAGCAGATATGAAGTGTATACTGTACATGACGTAGGATGTACTTTAAGGTTCTGTTAACATATTATATAAGGTTGTCCAAAAAGTCTTGCGGTTTTTCCGCTAGTTGCCGCTTCAAGCGCGTAATTCTAGTTTTATTCATCGCATCTGGCAATACTATACCTTTTTGGAAAGCTCTTTTCACGCGCTACCACGTGCTTGATTGACTGTCGTTTCTTTTCAGTCGTTCATGAGTTATAACGTCGCAAGCATGGAGCAAAATAAAGAGAAAATACGGCATATTTTACAGTACTACTACGATAAGGCAAAAATGCATCTCAAGCCGCTAATAAAATTTGTGCAGTTTATGGACCCGATACAGTTTCTATTTCCACTGCTCAACGATGGTTTAAACGTTTTCGTTCTGGTGTAGAGGTGGTCGAAGATGCGTCACGCTCCGGAAGGCCTGTCGTCGAAAATTGCGATAAAATCGCTGAATTGGTTGAAAGAGACCGGCATAGTAGCAGCCGTAGTATCGGTCAAGAGCTGGGCATGAGTCATCAAACGGTTATAAACCATTTGAAGAAGCTTGGACTCACTAAGAAGCTCGATGTATGGGTGCCACACGAATTGACGCAAAAAAACATCTTTGACCGTATCAACGCATGCGAATCGCTTCTGAATCGCAACAAAATCGACCCGTTTTTGAAGCGTATGGTGACTGGCGATGAAAAGTGGGTCACTTACGACAACGTAAGGCGCAAACGGTCGTGGTCGAAAAGCGGTGAAGCGGTCCAGCCTGGATTGACGGCCAGGAGGGTTCTTCTGTGTGTTTGGTGGGATTGGCAGGAAATCATCCACTATGAGCTGCTCCCCTATGGCCAAACGCTCAATTCGGACCTGTACTGCCAACAACTGGACCGCTTGAAGGCAGCACTCATGCAGAAGAGGCCATCTTTGATCAACAGAGGCCGAATTGTCTTCCATTAGGACAACGCCAGGCCACACACATCTTTGGTGACGCGCCAGAAGCTCCAGGAGCTCGGATGGGATGTTCCTTTGCATCCACCGTATAGTTCGGATCTCGCACCAAGTGATTACCACCTGTTTCTGTCCATGGCGAACGCGCTTGGTAGTCTGAAGTTGGCCACAAGAGAGTTCTGTGAAAATTGGCTCTCCGAGTTTTTTGCCAATAGGGAAGCGAGCTTCTATGAGAGGGGTATTATGAAGTTGGCATCTCGTTGGGAACGCATCATCGAACAAAACGGCGCATATTTGACTTGAATCGCATTATTGTAACGAATTTTATGAACAATTGAAAATTCAATAAAAATACTGCAGGAATTTTTGGACAACCTAATATATTATTGCGGCGACCATATTTTTACGAAATTTAAAAAAAAAATGGCTAGAGCCTAGAGTAACTATATATATGGTTGGAGTGACCATATTTGTATTAAATTTTTTGAAAAATATGGTTGTGTAAGGTCTGATATAGAAGCTACTTTTATATTTAATTTAAGGTTTATCGATGCTTTCTAACTCCACCGCACACTCCAGTTACATGAGCCTTACTTTTCACTATATACGAGATGTCCGTTCTATATCACGTCCACTAAACGACTTTTTGTTAACTTGTTATTAATTTGTCTTTTTGTCTGTCTTGTCCATTGTCATATTGGCCTTGTACTTGTATATATATATTGTACTTCCGTCTGCTGATATATATTGTTCTATATATCTCTAACCTGCACTCAGGTCACTTTATGTCGCCTATACCGGTTTCGTACTATATAACCGCACGATGGAGAAAGAACGGATCTTACAATTGCGTCAAATACATATGATCTTCCAGTAGCCAGAAATACCATATGCAGGGGAATTTAACGCTTTGTTGCAAATTGGCTCGCCGGAGATTTTGACGAATGAGCGCCAAATTCAAACTACTGAATTTGACGCTTACAACTCGGCCAATTTACATATCCACTGTCCTCAGTGGGAGAGTGAAGTAATGCCCATTCGGGTCCCTTACACACCCTTAACACCAATGCGGCAGATCACTCTCTACCTCATATAATCACAACACAGGTCTTCCGAATCGCTCCCAGCTGATTCCACCTGAAGTTATATCATCACTCGACTCGGTTTGGTCGTCACCAAACAGCCGACCAGCCACAGGCCTGACAGACGCACTCGTCACTTTGACCTGGGCATGCACACTCACACACAGGCTTATAAAATTGTGTTGCAGATTCAACCTGAATTCCACGCAACCAACACAGGTTTGGAGGACTCACCCCCACAACCTGGAAGGTATGCTTGAATGATGCCAAGGGCCATCATCCAATATGATCTTTTCTGATACAACCTTTTTACCAGGCTTTACGAATCGCATCCACCGATTCCTCCTGAGATTGTATCAGCACACTCCCCAACCAGACTTCTGAAAACGGCACAGCAAAGATGCATCGACCAATAGCTCCAGCCACTCCTAGGTCTGACAGCCCAATAGCTCCCAATTAATACCTGAAGTAACCTTTCTAAACGTCCGTTTAAGTGCTTGCCCCGCAACAGATCTGACAAACTTCCACACATCACTCCGAAAGCTGGCTAGCAAAGATTAAACTACTTTCCGACGTCCATTCACAAGTCTGACAGCCCAATAGCTCCCAATTAAACCGCGAATGACCTTTCGGATTGCAAGTTCTTTGCACCAGACTCTCCTTTTCACCCAGTCACTTCCAGACTTTACATTTTATCTCCTCGACTCGTATGTCTTCATCATCAGACGCTTACCTCATCGTAAATCACCTACCGACCATCGTTCCTTCCTCTCCTCACACTTTACCCGTTATCATTCGTCTTCATCCACATCCATATCATCTTCTTCATCCTCTAACATCAGATATGCCAACTTACACCATGGCTTCAGATGTTCTGCAGAGTGTACCTCCTCGTACGGCTTCTGGGTAATTTGTGTGTTCACTGTGTCCGTCACCACATATCGATCATTTCCCAGCACTGTTTTAATTTGATATGGTACTTTGAAGCGGGCTTGAGCCTTCTTCGGCTGTCCTGTTGCTACTGGTACTTGTCGTAGCAGCACAAGATCCCCCTCCTTGTATTCCTTTGGAGATCGATGTTTCCTGTTAAACTTCTCCGCATGTTGTTGCTGCTGGTAATACATTTTCTCCCGAATTTTATCTCTTAGTTCGGTTAACGGAATTTGTTCTTCCTTGTCGATCTCTAATTCATTCTCCTGTTGTAGAGCCAACAAAAGCTTATTTTTAAGAATGCTCTTTGGCGTATATCCCATCAACATTTCTTGTGGTGATACGCCCGTAGCTGCGTGTTTGAAACTATTCAATCCCCATTGGATCGCGACTATATTGCGGTCCCAGTCTTTTGCATCATCCTCTTTTGCCATAGCTGCAATCGCCGGTGTTATAGTCCGAAAATAGCGCTCTACTTGTCCGTTAGCTCTTGGGGTTCTGACAGCAGACATCACATGTTTGATTGAATTCTCCTTGCAATAACTCCTGAATTCTTTTGAGGTGAAAGCTGTTTCACGATCACTGACTATTCTTGTGGGTGTTCCAAAATATTGCGTACATTCCGTAATCATTTTGATTGCCAATTTCGAAGAAGTATTTCTCACTGCTTTCAGTATAACAAATTTTGTGAAGGCGCATACAAGTCCCATGATGTATGCATTTCCACTTCGACTTTTTACGAATGGTCCCAGATGATCCACATGCACTGTGTGAAAGGGAATTGGCTCTCTTTCCACCACGTGACTATCTTGCTGTTGTAATGTAGCCAACCAATCAAGACTGTCAATTTCGATAGTCATTATCTTGTCAGCCACTGTCTCCAATGCCTGCCCTTTTTCGACCGGCGCTCGGCTCAACGCGTCCACGTGCGCCATTTGTTTGCCACTGCGATACTCCAACGAATAATTGAATTCGGAGATTCGTAACCACCACCTTACGATTCGAGGCACTAGATCCTTTTTTTTTTTGTGTTTGTTTTAGTGAGTTGCAATCCGTGATGATTTTAAATTTTTTGTTCAACAAGTAATATTTAAAACGCTCCAGGCTTTCAACCACAGCTAGCGCTTCTAACTCATAGCTATGATATCTGGATTCTGCATCGGTTGTTGCCCGACTAAAGTATGACACAGGTTTCATACCTTCCGTTTCCCCTTGCATCAAGATGCCAGCCAACCCTAGGCTGCTTGCGTCGGTATGGAGCTCATGCTTTAGCTTCACATTATAAAGTGCAAGAACTGGCTTTTGAGATAAACACGCTCGTAGTTGACAGAACGCCGCATTCTGAGAGTCGCTCCAGACATATTCTGTGTCCTTTTTGAGTAAGCAATGCAACGGTCTAGCTATCGTGGCAAAGTCTTTCACAAATCTTCGAAAATACCCACATAAACCTAGGAACTGTCGTACCTCCTTAACACTTGTTGGTACCTTGAAGTCATTTACTGCTGCCAACTTAAATCCTGGTTGGATTCCAATTTCTGATATCTCATATCCCAGAAAACTGACTCGAATTTGTAGGAAACTACATTTTTCCAGATTGAGTGAGTCCGGCGCCTTGCAATTCTCTTAAAATACATTGTAATATATTAAAATGAGTGTCCAAGTCCACTGTGGCTACTAGAATGTCATCCATGTAGATAATGATATCGTCTGAATGTCCCATTCGATCAGCAATCAGGCGCATTAATCTCATAAAAACAGCAGGGGCATTCGAAAGTCCGAACGGCATTCGGTTAAACTCATAGTGACCCTCTGGAGTCACGAAAGCAGTTAAGTGTTTGCATTTTTCACTGATCTTGATTTGGTGGTATCCGCTCATGAGGTCGAGTTTCGAGAACACTTTCTTGCCTGACAATGAATTTAATGTTTCCTCGATGTTGGGCACCGGGAAAATTTCTTTTCAAGCGATTCCGTTAAGTCGACGGAAATCCACGCACATCCGGTGTTCGCCGGATTGTTGCTTTGGCACCAATAACACGGGACTCGCATATGATGAGGTCGATGGCCGAATGACTCCCAATTCTAGTAATTTGTCGATGTTTTGCTTAAGGACGTCCTTCAATCCATACGCAACACGATAGGGTTTATAGTTAATAATTTTATTTTCGGTTAGTTCAATGTCCATTTCCAGTAACTCGGTTTTTCCCATTTCATTCACGTTCATAGCCACCGATGTCCTGGCTTCATTCAACATTTGTATCAACATACGATGACTCTCCGTCGAAACCTCTCGCCCGACATCACAATCTTGCAGGCGTATCTCGTTAACAGCAGTCTGGATTTTCAAAACCCTATTTAGCTTGTGTATCTGCAAAGTCTTGAACGTTTTTAATACGGAAACATCAGGTCGATCGAGGATAGTACGACCGATGATCACAGGCACATCCTGATCTGTGTCGTTGACGATGGCTAAATCAACCTCAAACTGGTTTCCATTGATGTCGACTACATGTATAATCTTCCCCAAAACCGACACACAACCGCCACCAAACCCTTTCAAAATCATGGTACATGGCTGAATCACCCAACCATGCTTGTCTACCACTGACCTTTGTATGGTGTTCCAGCAACTTCCTAAGTCGATATAGGCAATCATTGTCACTCCTCCCACGATTATCTGGGGGTGGTATTCGTCTTTTGGAAACACGTCATCGTTTGTTGTAATTTTGGAAACGTTGCGAGGGACTCGACATTCTTTTGACAAGTGGCCCACCATGTTGCATTGGAAACATTTCCTCGTTTCGGGTTGACGTGGACCACTGTCCCTCAGGTGTCCTGGTTTAGTTGGACAATTGATTCTCAGATGTCCCGGTCTTCCACATCCAAAACAGTTATACACCCTTTTTTGATCAGTATTGGCGATGTGTTGCGAACCAGGCCTAACCTGTTTCTCTGCAAACGTCTTTTCGTATGGCATGAAACGTGTTTTACCCATTGTGGTTACCGGTTTTCTCCACGGGTTGCTTGTTCCGATGGTAGGACGATTTTGTTCTCCCATCAATCTTTTCCTTGCCTGGCCTTGCGCTCTTACCTCTTCAAACTTCTTTATTTGTTGAAGGATTTTAAGGAAAACCTGAACAGTTTGAAGCGAGGAGCATGGATTTCAGATTGTCAGTTGAGAGATTGATTTTCCTTCCCAAACCGACCACATCGTAGAAATACGACTCTGCACATTCATCATCTCTTTTTTTTCGTTGCATTATTTTCAACATTACATCGCCGTCGTCTTGGGCATCTGGGAAGCTTCGTTTTAGTTCGTACTTGAAATGCTCCCACGATTGCATTGTAGATTGAATGGAGTTGAACCACGACCGAGCAGGTCCTGCCAACCGCAGAGCCGCGTAGAAGAACACCATTTTTTCGTCCCACTCGTAGTGGTCTTTCATCTGCTCGATTTGAGCAATCCATGCCCTTGCCGATGTTCGTCTGTATTGTTCGGGGTTAAACTCGGAAATTAGGGCACTCACCTCAGATATATATGGATGGAACCACCGTATCCACCTTTCACTGGATTACTGGTGGGGATTTGCCCCGGCTCGACCCTGTCTGACGTATCAGATAACAACGTTGGAGACGCACGATTGGTCCTCTTGAGGCTCTCGTTCTCTTCCTGCAGCCTTTTTACCTCAATCAAATCATGGCAGCATCCAGCTTCTGCTCCATCCATAATTGCGAGTTATACTTATTTTCTTTATTGCCAAAGCACATTCGATAGGACCACGTTTTCTTCTTTTTTTTTTCTTTTTTTTTCGATGTCGCACAATACAGAAACCACACGTTTTCACACGTTTTTTTTTTCTAAAATTCTTTTGTTCACAACGCAACGAAGCGCGCAATGGCCAACTATCTCTATAACCGTGCTGTGCGAATTCCACAATGTGTTTTTACTCACTCACATGTGGCCACTTTAAATATCTGCGTTGCATTTAATGTGCAATATATATATATTTTTTTTTTTTAGTGCGCAGTATTCCGACACTAAGGCGTCACTCACAATGGCGGATGATTATTTTATTTTATTTCTATCTAAGGGTTTTCGCGTCACGACCCCACATCTGAATTGTAAGGACTGATATAGAAGCTACTTTTAAATTTAATTTAAGGTTTATCGATGCTTTCTAACTCCATCGCACGCTCCAGTTACATTAGCCTTACTTTTCACTATATACGAGATGTCCGTTCTATATCACGTCCACTAAACGACTTTTTGTTAACTTGTTATTAATTTGTCTTTTTGTCTGTCTTGTCCATTGTCATATTGGCCTTGTACTTGTATATATATATTGTACTTCCGTCTGCTGATATATATTGTTCTATATATCTCTAACCTGCACTCAGGTCACCCTATGTCGCCTATACCGGTTTCGTACTATATAACCGCACGATGGAGAAAGAACGGATCTTACAATTGCGTCAAATACATATGATCTTCCAGTAGCCAGAAATACCATATGCAGGCGAATTTAACGCTTTGTTGCAAATTGGCTCGCCGGAGATTTTGACGAATGAGCGCCAAATTCAAACTACTGAATTTGACGCTTACAGTTGTAACGACCATAATAAGGTCACTCAACACATATATATGGTCACTCCAACCATATTTTCCATCAAAAATCCTTAAAATATGGTCACTCCAACCATATAAATGGTCACCACAACCATATTTTTCAAACATTTTACTACAAATATGGAAGAGATGAATCGTGGTTTGTTACTGTCCTTACAACTTAAAAACGATTGGACCAAATGGGGTACTTCCTTCTGCGAGTTTGTTCACAAGGAGAAGGTTCGTGGCCAAAAATTGAAAAAATCCAACGGAAAAGTCGAAAATGTCGGAAAATGAGAAACCATACAAAAATGATAACATGCTACTATGATAAAACAAAAAAGCAAAATTACTATGTTTTTTGGCATAATGAAACACGTGCAAAAAGTTATCCAAATTTATATTAATGTGCATTCTATGGGAATTGCTAAGAGTTCCTGTGTACCATTTTTGCCTTATAAGATAGATTGGTGAAAAATTCATATTGCAATACAGCAGGTTTATGGAGAAAGAAAATTTAAAAAAATCCTAGGTTAAGTTGGAAAATGTGGAAAAAAATGAGAGTGCCGGGTTTGTCACGAGCTAAATTATGAGTTGGGATTTCAACTTCGTCAGAATTTCAGGTTTGAGGATTGAAGTTAACTTGATTTTGGGTGTGTGCCTAATGGGATTATGGCTAGTCAGAATTGTAAATTCGGTGTCGGGTTTTGGGGTTGCCGGGATTTCAGTTTACATATTGTGTGTTGCTTTGTGGCCGACGGTATGTTTGATGAATGAAATTTATCTTATGTATTTTCGAATGGATGTCACGATATTTATTACTAGGGTGTATTCAAAAACTCACCAATAAAACAAGTGGGGTTTGTGGCGGAACGACGTTCGCCGGGTCCGCTAGTTATTTTATCTAAATTATGTTGAGCAAAATAATTTGTTGACATTTTAATTAATTATTTAATTATTAACACTTTTGATATTCTTAATATACATTAAAGGACGGGTTATAAAATAAAATAATTTTCGCCAGCAACAAGGAAAAAATTGCTTTTAATAATCGCATATTAAACTTATACGAAAGTGTTCTTACCGATAGTGACAAAAGAGAAGTTAAGGGTCCGACTTAATAATTTATGTAGGAACTTTACAATGGAATGGAAAATAGTGTCATATGCGAATAATTATAAGCTTAATTGTTATGTACATACTAATTCCCATATATATTAATATTATTGTGGGAACAGAATTGACAAAGTAGGACGGAGAGTGTTAATGTTGAAGTGTATAGACCGCCGACTTGACAAGGGAACGGACAGAGGTCAGAGACCAACATAACGACAGACCATACTGAACGACGAAATGATAATGATCGTGGTCTTTTTGTGAAAACCTTTGAAGAAGCAGGACGTGTTTTATGTTCAATACACTTATTGGCTAATTTTTATGTAATAAATTAAATTGGTTTTAATTGTTATAACTGTTCGTTTGAACTATTTAATGATAACAATATTTAACTTGTAAAATACTTTTACAATAATTGTCTTTAAAATAAATGTGATTTTTAATAATTTTTTATTCTATTTTTAAAATTTTAAAATTTTCTAAGAAGTGAATTTTAATGTTTTTGCTAGTAAATTGGTCAATCTAAAATCTATCTTATCAATTAAAATGTAAAAGATGCTAGCAATTCATCCGTACCACAGTGCGGCGTACATTTTGCACAGTTTTTCTGGACCACTTTTTTGGACAATTGGGGTCGTATATAAATTAAAAATCTTCCAAATATGTTGAATTGTTCTCGAATTTATGCATTTCGTACGCACGTCGATTCATTTTTATATAAAGTAAGTAATTATATGCAATCATTAATTGAATGTAATGTCATAACTCATATCTTTGAATGAAAATTTTAATAGTTTCACAATTTTTGTCACAAAACAATCCACTTTTTTTTTCTACATATCACAGTAACCCCTAATGAATACAAATAACAGAAAACTTAATAACACTTAAAGCAATTTAATTATTTTTATATTTTAATGACATTTGGCAATCACAATAAGCCGCAACTACCAGTGTGTCAGTAACAGGGAATTTGTGCGGTCGCAAAATGTTTATCGAAATTAAAAAATCTAAAACCAAACCAAACTTACCAAATAATATTTACCAAGCGCTTAAACCGTTTCACTACTTTTCGAAATTCTTTGGTGTTGTAACATTTTCGCTGACCGAAACTGGTTACTCCCAAAAGTTCACGGATGTAATTCATGCAATTTTGAAGCTTATCTTCTTTTTTCTTATGAAACTTGTTTATATTTGGGCAAGGGCAGAATGCATGCAAGAAATTGATAACTTGATGTCGAATTCGGCATTGCTAATGACCAGAATTACTTTTTTGGCAATAGGGCTCGCACTTTCAGTTCAATTAAGTCGTGGAAAAACTTTAGTGAAAATGTTTCAAGAATTACATTTTTTCGATGTTGAGATTCAAAAACTAGGAGGAGCTATTAATTTTCAAAAACACCGAAAATTTTTGATGGCGTACATATTATCTTTAATTGCGGGGTTCTCTTTGGCCATTCTGGGATCTGCACTGTTCGTTTTTGCCTTTCAGCCGCCCACATCGAGCAGTTTTTGGCAAATTTTTATGGGAACTGGCGCGGTATTGTTTTGTTATGATTGTATGGTATCACTAATAATAACGGCACAATATTTCTCAATATTGTTGGTAATTTCGGACCGTTGTTCTGCCATCACTTTGTGTCTTGGGTAAATTAAAAAAAAAATTGAGAAATTGCAGCAAGCAACAACTTTTGTTATTGTTTTTACAGAAATATTAAGGGCAGTAAAATAATTGCGTCTGATATTCGTTATGCTAAAAGCCTGGCGATAATTTTCAAACGGCTTTGTGTCCTTATAAAGTCCGTCAATCGTTGCTTTGGTGTTCAAATAATTGTCATATGGGCGCTTTTTTTTGCAAAAAATGTGGAATTTGCTTTTAATTGGTATGGGCTCATAAGATACATCGCTGTTTGGAATGGTCCAACGATTTATATCTGGAGCATTATCATCATTTGGATAATTTTGATAAATACTAATCTTTTTCTCGCAATATATTCTGCGCAGGCATGTTCACATATGGTGAGTCTTTCATTTTATTAATACAGTTTCAAAATAACATTCATCACAATTGCAATGGTAAACCGTTTCAACATTACGTATTATTACACGAAGTAAAACTATTATGAAAAGAAATAGTTTATCTAATTTGTTTGTTCACCAAATTGTTAAATATTTAAAAATATTAAGGTCCATTTCGTTTTGTAATGGTAACAACGAGAACACAACTTTTAATTCGACTATAATGTTTTTAAATTTCAGGGAGAGCTTTTTCGGTATCAACTGCATGAAAAATTTATACAAGTTGATGCTACTGAATTCGGGACGGAAGTAAGGAACCAAATCAATCATTTTTAACTCAGTCCAATTAATTCTTTGATTTTCAGTCATTTTTTATGTCGGACTTCATTAAATTTGATCGATCGATCGTTTCCCTCGGATTATTTGATGTGAACTGGGATCTTTTGGTTTCGGTAAATTCAATTTTTTAATACTTTACTTCTTGTGACAACTTTTTCTTTCAGCTTATAAGTGCGATTGTGGCTTATTTGGTGATTTTAATTCAATTTGAGAACACGTCTTCAAAGTGAACACAATTTTTTTCAAACTATTTTACAAGTTCAACAAGAGTTAACAATAAATAGCACTACTTATAATTAAACCCATTGTGTATCTTTTTTTCTGAGGCACAATTGCATTTACGGGAAGAGATGCAAGGTTTACATTAGAAAAAATGTAGGATTGAAAGAATCAAGAATGGATTTACCGATAAAATTGCAAGAGACAGGATTTATCACACGCAAGAGTTGATAGAAAATTTTACATCTTTTATATGTCTTTCTATAAAGTTTCAAAAATATTTGTTAAATGTTACTTTTAGAACCAATTCCTAACCCTCCAAATAAAAAAAGTAAGCGGAAAAATCTGAAATTTTCCATTAGTCGAGGCGGGTGGCTAATCCCGAGTTACTTTCATCGCCGTAATTATTAGAATTAGCTCTAACGCAAAATATTTTTGTTATAAATTTTCTATCAATCTAAAAAACTACGCAGGGATAGCGAGCTGTGAATTTATATACGACTGTTGCTTAACTACATTTTAATAAAGCTTTTCGGAGATATGAATAATGTAACCTTGCAATTTCTGAATTTTGACCTTGATTTTAATTCAAAATTGGTACTTTTATTGAGATTATCAATAATGTAGAACACCAAAAATTTTATCTATATATATAAAAATGATTGTATGTTTGTGTGTTTCCAATAGACTCCGAAACTGCCTAACGAAGATGCCTCACGAAATTTTCAGAAATACTATATAATAGTCCCGGGAAGGTTTGTGTGAAGGTTTCGTGTCAATAGGGGGGCTATTTCCGAAGTTGGTCCCGATATTCCTTTTTGGACCCGATTTCCACCGGAAAAATCGAAAACTTTTTATTATGCCAATCGATAAGGTTTATAATGAAAAAAATGTTGGACATGACCCGAGGACTCGGATCATCGTTTTTGGACCCGATTTCCACCCGAAAAGTCGTAATTTTTTTATTATGCCATTCGAGAAACTGCCGAACGGATTTTCATGATATTTTCAGAAATACTATCATAATAGTTCAGGGAAGGTTTGTGTGCTTCGAGAGTTGCCATATTTTCTATTTTTCACCTGTAATTTGACATTGTATTTTTTGGTTTTCTTTTCGTTTTTCGTTTTTAAAACGTCATTTCATATAAAAATGGTAAATGTAACAGTTCATTTTCCAAAAATTTATGTGGAAAACAATCTGGTGTTAATGCCAAATCAAAAAATGTACGTAAGATTTTGATGAAGTCAACCCTCCCCGATGGGACTGAATTGAATGTTTAAATTTCAATAAAAGTTACATAGTGTACATATATGTATGTAAGTTGAATCTTATCACCAGTTTTTTTGAATTTCCTTTTTTGAGAATTTAGACGCAGCAACGCGCGACGGGTCAGCTAGTTTTCATTATAAAAATATGACCTTGTGTTTTAAAATTTTTACCTTCAAATGTTCAGCAAGTTTTCTTATCTTATTTTATACTACAATAATCTGAAAGAATTTTTTGATATTATGTAAGGTGTCTGAGATAGAAAAGTGGGGTTTGTCTTTGTCCACCCCCTTATTCGCCAGTTTTGTTTAGGATACCTTGTAGATTATTTTTTGTGAAAATAAAAAAAATCGTATTGCCCATTTTTGAGCCCCATACGAAAAAAACTGCCTTTGGCATTAACTTGACCTTGAAGGATCCGACCTTGAAAAAACAAGAATAGCATTCTTATATTTTACTCTAATATTTTACTAAAAAATTACATTACAAATCGGTCCAGTAGTTTAGGAGTTTTGTTTTTTCCGCCATAGTACTGCGTACGGCGTACGGCGGACATACGTACATTTTGCACTTTTTTTCTAGACCACTTTTTTGGACTCAGGGGGTGTCAAAACGAGTTTCGCATCGTCAACTTTTTTTCCGAAAAAAGTTGGAATACCAAAATCTATATATGCCCTTGGGGTAGTATATAAGTTAAAAATATAGATTCCAATATAATATTAAGCTTCCAAAACACAATATGTTGCTTGACCTTGAAAAGTTTACTTTTGTCCTTTTGTATTTATTCTCCTTGCAATTTCATCAAACACAATCAACGGGAAACGAAAATCAAATCAAATTCTTAATTACTTAAAACAATCAATGCAATGGATTTCTAATAGATTAAATTTAAAATGATGTTAAAATAATTAAAAAACACACTTGGTTGGATTACATTTTTTTCGATTTAAAATAAAAATAATATAGTAAGAGCTTTACATTTTGTGAGAAGTTGTTACACAGTTCAGTTATAAAAAAATGTTGTTTGAAAAATACTCTCCCAAGAAAAAATGTTTAAAAAACATTTTTATCGCCTTTCAACCTTTTTACTACATTTCAAAATGCGCCGGCATTACAGCATTTTCAATGTCGGAAACTGGATGCACTCAGAAGATCAGCGATCTCATTCCCGCCGTTTTGAATGTTATTTTGTTCACTTTAAATGCGGTGGCTCTTGTGTTTGTAAAATTGGAGTCAGATAGAAAAGATAATGCCACTAGTTCGATTTTGTACAGTGCAGCCACTAAGCTTAGCAATTTTTGCCCAAACTGCCTGTGGAAAATGCATAATGAATAATTTAAACGATTTGCATTTAATTGACATCGACATCTTGAAGACTGGTGGAGCCATACCGTTTCACAAGCATCATAAAAACTTAAGAAATGTTGCTATATTCTTTAATGTGTTTTACCTATTTGTTATAATTGGACGAATGGTACACACAGTAAGTTTGGAAGCCGTTACCACTAGTGTATGGCGATCAGGAACTAATTGGTTAGGTTTTTGTTCGTACTGTTGTGGCTGGGTAATAATGGTTTTAGTTGTGTCCTACTATCACGTACTGTTGTTCACCATTTCTGTGCGATTTTCTGCAATAACTTCTTGTCTGAGGTAATTTTTACTTTTCGATAAACTTAATATGATGGAAAATATAATATTATACTTTTGAATTTCAGCATAAATTTAAAATCAAACAATTTGGATGAAATTCGTAAAGCAAAAAGTCTTTCAAAAATTTTCAAACGTATTTGCTGCATTTTAAAGTCGATTAATAGAAGCTTTAGTGTGCAAATTTGCACTTCTCTGGCTTTATGTTTGACAAAAAATATAAAAGCTCTTGTTTTTTTCTACGAGGTCGTCACCAACGCACCCACAGACGGTCTCTTCACTCTTAAAAATGCTTTTAATATTTTGAATTCTGTATTGATTAATGCACAAGCTTTAGCAGTCATTTACGCTGCACACAGTTTGACGGACAAAGTGAGTTTTCAATGCTTTTTAAGAAACAAAACTGTTACTGACCTTATACTTATTTTTAGGGGGAGAACTTTCGTTATGAACTTCATGAGAAATTCATACAACTTGAAACGGATGGTTGTTCTTTTAAGGTAAATTTTTGATTCTTCATTTTAAATTTCTAAAATTAATTTAATTTTTAGACATTTCACATCTCAAACTTAATTCAATTTGACTCACCGATTGTTTCTTTTGGACTTTTTAATATCAACTTGCATCTCGTTACTACAGTAAAATTTTTCTTTATAACGTTTTTGACTTTTCATAATTTTTTTTTTAATTTTACAGATGGTTTCCATTACTGTAACTTATGTTATTATATTTATTCAATTTGACACAAAAATGTAAAATAAGTATGTATGGAAATGATTACTTAATCTTTTAAATTGCACATTAATATAAAAAATATTTAAATGTAATTACTCCTACACATTTAATTGCTTGAAATACAAATAAAGAAATTTGTCAAAAATCCAATTTTTTAGCCCATTTTAAAGGAGTTTTTTTTTGTTTCAGTCACCAGTGCAAGTATTAACTGTTACTAGACGGAATTTGAAATAATAAAATTAACGGTTACTCGTATTATTCAATGGCTATTCCTCTTCGAAAGTTTCGATGTAATTCTTCCCAAATTAATTCTTCTTCAAACAGTCTGGGAAGTCATTATCAGAAAAAATTCACTAATTTCAAAATTGATTGCCGGAATTCATTTTACAGTGCGATTAGTATAAAAAACTACACCGCTAAAAAAAGAGGAAGAACTTCGTGTTTTTTTTTTTAATTTGACTTAATTAGACCTAAAGTGAAAATCCAATAAACCACTTAGTTATAAAGATGCAGTGTTCATGAAATGAGTTTTCAAAATATTAAATAGGATTCAAAAAACTACGCACGATCAATTGTGATGAAAATTTCATGAAAGCTCTAGCTAAATTTTTTGTTAACGTAATTATCATAACTGAAATATATGGGCATTAAAAAAAACGCAAGAAGTGCGAAAAAAATCGAAAATCGTAAAAAATTTCACTAATTGAAAAAATTATTCAATTAGTAAAAATCACCTCGCGAAAAATTCCACGGTATACAACGTCTCTTTGAAAGGAATAAGATTGACAATGAACCAAATTTGACTTTCTATGAAACTTAAAAGCTAAGAGCTCTGACAATAGCAAAATTTTTCAAAACCCTTTTGCAAAAATTATGCTAAATTTTGAAATCAATAGAACAGTTTAGAGAACTAAAATAATCGCCTAAATATTGGTTCTTGAAATCATTGTCGTTTGTCAATAGTCAAAGCGACGGGAAAAAAACAAAATTGAATTACGAGTAATAATTTATATAACGAAATTCCTATAGTAATCATGAATTGTAGTTAAATGCAATTAAAAGTAAAATTTCGGTTTCAATCCTACCACGGTTTTAAACCCAAATTATGGATCTTTACTTGACTGAATGATGAATTATTTTTCAGCGCCACTTGCTGCCATTAAATATAAAACAATTACAATGGATGAGTTAAGCTTGTGAATTGCATATAAAATTTCAAATTAAACCAAATGGGATTTGAATAGAACGCACCAATTCTTGAAAAATGGATATTTTTCAAAGGGTATTATGTGAAATTTTATTTAATAAAAATCCGCTTTTCAAAACAACAAGTTAATTCCGTGAATCACACGGGTTCCCCCGCTAGTATGGATTAAAAATTAATTAAAGAAGAGACGATGGATAAAAATCGTTATTTTCTCGACTAATTTAAAAGTTTGTAAAATATAAAAGATCACTTTACTTTTTCGTTAAATCTATTAGTCTCGTAACAAAATATCAGTTCAGAGCTTTCATAAATGATTAATACAGGATATTGCCTTAAAATGTTTTCAAATTAAACCATCACATTTTGGAAAAATATCAAGAGTTGAGGAAAACAATTTTACACGTCATTTCCAGTAATTATATACATTGAGGACATGGATATTGAACAATGAAAATGAACACGTCATGCTTTTAGTGTTTGAAATACATATTTTTACTGCATAAAAATACATTAAAAAATTGATTTGAATTAAAATAATTACATTTTAATTTAGTTAAAAATGAAAAGGTGTTTAAAATAATTAAATTTAAACCAAACTCCGATTGCAATTTGAAATAATCATTTTAGTCTACAAGTAACAGTGAATCAGTGCAGTTCCAAAATGTTTTCAAAACAAAAAAATAATAGAAAGATTAATTTTAATAACATCTACTTCGCAGTCAAGCCACTTTACTACTTTTCAAAATGTCTTGGATTCACAGCATTCACCATGACAGAAAGCGAATGCTCTGTCTGGTCACAGATAAAATCTTTGGCATTTGTTTGTGCGTTTTTTACTTCATAAACGCATCAATGAACGCCTTTCGAACTTTGACAAACTTTGCGGTGCATTCAACATTGTTAGCACGTTCTGAATTTTTAATGTCGAAAATGTTGGACATCATAACATGCATTTCGATTCTGGTACAACAAACTCGTGGGAGGGCAATAATGAAACTCCTAAACGATTTGCATTTAATTGATCGAGAAATATTGAGGACAGGTGGACAAATATGTTTCCAAAGACATCGAAGATATTTGATTGCGTACGTTCTGCTTCTGATCTTTGGTATGATGGTCAGCATTGTTGGGATGACGAGAGTGATAGTTTTGTTACAGACAGGAATTACTTTGTTTCAAGTGATTTCCATTTATTATGGATTTTGTACATTATGTATTCCAATCGCTTCCTACTCGTTTTTTTTTGGTAGCAATTTCAATAAGGTTTGCAGCCATCTCATCGAGTTCTAGGTAGTTTTATATATTTTGCCTTCGTCATAATTATTGTTGCTCATTATTTATATTTAATTTAATTTAGATTCAATAATCTCTGGAAAATACAATGCTACAAATCGCATGATATTCCCTCTGCCAAAAGTCTTACAAACATTTTCAAACGTCTTTGTAACGTCGTTAAATTAGTGAACCAATGTTTTGGTGTTCAAGTTTTGATTTCGCTGTTTCTTTGTTTTGTGCGAAATTTTAGCACAATTTACTGGTTTTATGGATTTACTGTAGATCGAGAGTCGCAAAAAAGTCCGGTGTTTTCAATGTTTCTCTGTGGCCTCGTCATTTATTTCCTGGGTAACCTTCACATGTTGCTTTTATTCTACGCAGGACACGCATTAACAAGAGAGGTAAGTTGTTTTGAAACCTTGTGTGACAGTTTAATAATCAGGGCGAAATTATGATTAGGGATGCGAATTGGTTTAAAAGCTTCAAAAGGCGTGAGTTTTAATTTTCATTAATAAGTATTCTCCTCACAGGCATCCAACTTTCGCTACCAACTGCACGAGAAATCCGTTCAAGTTGATCCAAACGATGTTGAAGTAAATGTAAAGAAGTTAAAACATTATTTAAAAAAAACAAATTTATGAACTTTGATGTTTCAGTCATTCTTTACTTCCAACATAATTAAATTTGATGAACCAGTTGCCTCTCTTGGACTATTTGATATAAATTGGCGGTGTTTAAGATCGGTAAAATAAAAGATTTTCTATATTTAAGTTACTATTTAATTATTAAACAATTTGGAAATATCTCACTACATTTTATGTTACAGATGATAGCAGCTCTTGTGGTGTATATTATTATCATTATTCAATTTGATCAAAATTTAACCAATTGAACCCTCAAAAATGCTATTTCTAAATTTTGGTTGCACTTATATAGTGTTTGTGTCGTTTGTGGCAATTCAAAAAAAGAAAATGAAATTATGGCCAGTGAGGATTTGAACTATGATTTAAATCTTATTATTACTAAGCATTGTTTTATATAACCAATATAAAATAAAAAAAATTTTAAAAATCATCTCTAAATAATGTTTACTTCCTTACTGCTCCTAGAACATTTTAATCAAAAATTCCAATTTATTTTTAATTTATATACGACCCCAAGGGCATATATAGATTTTGGTATTCCGACTTTTTTCGGAAGAAAAGTTGACGATGCAGAAACTCGTTTTGACACCCCCTGAGCCCAAAAAAGTGGTCTAGAAAAAATGTGCAAAATGTACGCATGTCCGCCGTACGCCGTACGCTGTACTATGGCGGAAAAAACAAAATTCTAATACTACTGGTCCGATTTGTGTGAAATTTTTTTGTAAGATATTAAAGAAAAATATATCGAGGCGATTTTTGATTTTTCCAGGTCAGATGCTTCAAGGTCAAGTTATTGCCAAGGGCAGTTTTTCTTGTATGGGGTCTCAAAAATGGACCTTACGATTTTCTTTATTTTCACAATGATTAACCTTCAAGGTATCTTAAACAAAACTGTGCATATATCTTATATCCCGCTAGATGTTCCTTCTGGCGAGAAAGGAGGTGGACAAAGGCAAACCCCACTTTTCTATCTCAGTCACCTTAAAATGTAGTTAAGCAACAGTCGTATATAAATTCACACTTATTCTCTTTTTTTTATGATGTCAGAGCCAAACCTCTTTGTGTGTTTTTTTTCGTCGGGATTTTGGATATTTTGTAGGTAGGCTGACGGGATTTTAAATCTCTCTTAACTTAAGTCTCTCATTGCAACGTTTCCCGAGTACGGCGGGTAATGTCGCCGAGAAGCTTTGAGAATGTTAAGATTGCTGTAGAAATAATATGAAATGTTCAAAAAAATGCCATGTCACGAACCTTCTTTTAAATCTGGATATAATTTATCTTGAAAAATAAATCTAAAAAGTTTTTTTCCTTATATTCCTACTTCATCTAAATAAAAAGTATTCTGAAAGACAAATTCTGAAAAAATAAAATGAAAATTGATGAAAGTGAAAAAAAATTTAGTTACAATTTAAAATAGTTTATTTATTGATATTTTGTTTGTTCATTTAATAAACACAATAAAAATTTGATTTTTAAATCATTTTTGGCAATTTCGTGATGTTTCTTCTCGAGTTGGTAGTACAGGCTGACCACATCTGCATGTAATTGGGCTTCGGCCATCCTCGTCCTCATGCGACTGTTACGCACGGCGATGTTATTCTTCGCCCGAGCCTCGGCACTCAATTTCCTGGGCCCCGTGTAGGTTCGCGCCATGTTGGGGTTCGGACGGTACGCAACTTTCTTACCAGCTTGTTTCAAAACATTTTGCAAAATTTTGACAAAATTCAAATCTGCGAACAGTGGGCGATTCTGTTGAAGTTCTTGAGCCACACGTCCATCTGACTTCTTAGACTTCTTCTGGCATCCTGATAACTCGTCAACAGCCTTTCGTTTTCTGTTCTTTGCGCCTTTCGGAGGCACAGGATATGGGACAGCAAATTCAAATTCAATCGGATCGGCTGGTTTTTCCTCATTTTGCAATTGCTCCAAAGGAACAACTTTGATCGTGATGGCTTTGGATCCTGGTGCTGGTGCTGGTGCTGGTGCTGCATACGAATGATCATGTTCGATTAAAGACATCAACCGTGTGGGGTCGGTGTCTAGAGATTGTTGTTGTTGATCTTTAAGTGGCTCTTCTTTCAAAATGTTTTCAAATTTCGAATCTTCTTCAATTGGAATCTCCATCAAAATGTTTGCACTTATTTCCTTGCCATTTATTTCTGTTTCATTTGCGATTAGGACTTCCTTCAAAATATTTTCACTTTGTTGATTATCATCAATTCGAGTCTGAGCTGGAGTTTTAACTGTTGGCACGCGGGTGAAATGCGAATTACCGGCATTTGTTTTTACTGTTTTGAAACTCATATTTGTAAATGAAAACTTTTTGATCTTTAGAGAAAATTTATTGAAAATCTTATAACGTGCGATCGCGACAAGAACACTTTGGGAATTGAATAATTTGCTCAAAATCGGAAACATTTTATACATATTTTTGAAAACGACTTAAGTGTACGAGTGAGGGGTATTTTCGCATCCTTATTTTAAATATGTAGTTCAATCTAGCACAGGTATAAGTAAAAGGTAACGGTCAACAAGCGTAATAAATAATTTCAAGTAGCCTATGAAAAATTAATTAATCAAGTTGTGGTTTTTGTTTAATCCTTTTACATTAATCCTTAAAGCCACAGATTCTGCGCAGGTAAAACGGTAAAAGTTGTAATTGAATTTAGTTTAACTTTTCTTTGAAGTGTAATTACTTTATAATAAAATGTAATAAAATAATAAAATAAGGGAAAGGCTTTTGAGCTTTATGGCCACCATTTAAAAAATATTCGTGAAAAGTCACTTTTAAAGCACATTAACAATGTTTAAAAAAAAAAGTTTATGGCATTCAAAATTAGCATGCTATAATGTAGGACTATACGGTAGGACGTAGGTTGGGTAGAAGATTTTGAAATTGCGGCATATTTCCATCTTTTGTAATTTATCGGTAAATCTCACCCTTAATTCCTTGAATCATACATTTTTACTAATGCAAGCGTCGCTTAAAACTAGAGAAAAGACAATGACTTATTGTTGGCTAAGTTACTCGTATATTATCTATAAAATTCAGTTTCCAAGTTAAAATCTAAAAACAAAAAAAAACTTCTAGTCTTGTATTAAAAAGCATTTAATAAGCATTTGCTTTACAAAAGGATGTTCACCTCACATTTTATGGGTTTAGTTCCGACGGGATGTTGATGAGTCACACTGCATCAAGCTTCCAATCTGGTGGTTTTTCCTTATGAAAATTCCTTATGGTCCTTCAAATTGTGTAATTAGGGTCCAAAACTATAAACCATAAAATCTTAAAGTGCTTAAGACTTATGACCAATTAATTCTCAAATGACATTCATAGGGGAAAAAAAAGAAATGAATATTTTCATCGGTTTTATTTTTGTAATAAAAGGAAATTGAATGCAGGTGTCCTAATTATTAAATTAAATTGTTCTATACAAATATGTTTGGAAAGAACGCGAGACCGATTCATCTCATCCGCAATATGGCACATGACGCAATAGTCGGTAACTTTTAGAAACTCAACATTTATTGATATTTAGGACTCCATATGAATACTTCAAACGCTGTCACCTACCAGGAATAAAATGCTGGTCTCTCATCATCCCCTTTAATTCTTCTAATAGAAGTTTTAGACTTTTAAATAATTAGTCGATTAACTCGTAATTCGCAAAAAATAATGATTTCCGAAATAATGCGTCAACAATGTAAAAACAGTTCTAAAGTTACCAGAACTTAATTCTTAGAATTTCTATTCTAACCATTATTCAATTAACTTGTTGAAAAATTTTAAACAAAAGGAGGAATGTGCAAATATTAAATAATGATGAAACGAATGTCAAATTCTATAAAATAGTTCACACGGTGAATTTCAATTGAATGTAAATTCATTTAATTAAATTAAGTAATTTCTATTTCTTTGTAAAATGTCAACTTTGACGAAATTCAGATGGTTCCAGCTTTCGATATTCATACCGGCTGAAAGTTCCAGAAAACGTTTCATGATACGAAGAAACATTAGCAAACCTCAAATAATTTTTTTTGCAAACAATATTATGAATTGGTCGCTCACGATTGAAATAAAAATATTTATTCCATTAACGATCACTAATCAGCCCCTAATAAAAAGTATCAAAAATTATGAAACGTATTGCCTTAGTGAAGTGGGCTATACGAACTTAAATCATTGTCTTTCGATTTCTTTTATCTCGTCATTGAAATTCACTACACAAATAAGAGGAATTAAATAACATTATTTCAGGTGTTTATTTTATTTTATTTATTCTGCAATTACTGACATTTCAAAAAAAAGTTTAAATAAATTACTGTACACAATGTACTGTGCAGAACCTTTCAAGATGGATTAAACAAAAAACACAACTTGATTAATTAATTTTTCATTGGCTACTTGAAATTATTTATTACGCTTGTTGACCGTTACCTTTTACTTATACCTGTGCTAGATTGAACTACATATTTAAAATAAGGGTGCGAAAATACCCCTCCCTCGTACACTTAAGTCGTTTTCAAAAATATGTATAAAATGTTTCCGATTTTGAGCAAATTATTCAATTCCCAAAGTGTTCTTGTCGCGATCGCACGTTCTAAGATTTTCAATAAATTTTCTCTAAAGATTAAAAAGTTTTCATTTACAAATATGAGTTCCGAAACAGTTAAAACAAATGCCGGTAATTCGCATTTCACCCGCGTGCCAACAGTTAAGACTCCAGCTCAGACTCGAATTGAGGACAATCAACAAAGTGAAAATATTTTGAAGGAAGTCCTAATCGCAAATGAAACAGAAATAAATGGCAAGGAAATAAGTGCAAACATTTTGAAGGAGATTCCAATTAAAGAAGATCCGAAATTTGAAAACATTTTGAAAGAAGAGCCACTTAAAGAGCAACAACAACGATCTGACGACACCGACTCCACACGGTTGATGTCTTTAATCGAACATGATCATTCGTATGCAGCACCAGCACCAGGATCCAAAGCCATCACGATCAAAGTTGTTCCTTCAGAGCAATTGCAAAATGAGGAAAAACCAGCCGATCCGATTGAATTTGAATTTGCTGTCCCATATCCGGTGCCTCCGAAAAGCGCAAAGAACAGAAAACGAAAGGCTGCTAACGAGTTATCAGGATGCCAGAAGAAATCTAAAAAGTCAGATGGATGTGTAGCTCAAGAACAGAATCGCCGACTCAACACCAACCCATTGTTTGCAGAATTGAATTTTGTCAAAATTTTGCAAAATGTTTTGAAACAAGCTGGTAAGAAAGTTGCGTACCGTCCAAATCCCAACATGGCGCGAACCTACACGGGGCCCAGGAAATTGAGTGCCGAGGCTCGGGCGAAGAATAACATCGCCGTGCGTAACAGTCGCATGAGGACGAGGATGGCCGAAGCCCAATTACATGCAGATGTGGTCAGCCTGTACTACCAACTCGAGAAGAAACATCACGAAATTGCCAAGAATAATTTGAAAATCAAATTTTTATTGTGTTTATTAATGAACACACAAAATATCAATAAATAAATTATTTCAAATTTTTTGTCACTTTCATCAATTTTCATTTTATTCTTTCAGAATTTGTCTTTCAGAATAATTTTTATTTAGATGAAGTAGGAATTTAAGGAAGAAAACTTTTTAGATTTATTTTTTAAGATAAATTATATCCAGATTTAAAAGAAGGTTCGTGATATGGCATTTTTTTGAACATTTCATATTATTTCTACAGCAATCTTAACATTCTCAAAGCTTCTCGGCGAATTACCCGCCATACTCGGCAAACGTTGCAATGAGAGACTTAAGTTAAGAGAGACTTAAAATCCCGTCAGCCTACCTACAAAATATCCAAAATCCCGACGAACAAAAAAACACACACAAAGAGGTTTGGCTCTGACATCATAAAAAAATGAGAATAAGTGTGAATTTATATACGACTGTTGCTTAACTACATTTTAAGGTGACTGAGATAGAAAAGTGGGGTTTGCTTTGTCCACCACCTTTCTCGCCAGAAGGAGCATCTAGCGGGATATAAGATATATGCACAGTTTTGTTTAGGATACCTTGAAGGTTAATCATTGTGAAAATAAAAATTAAATATAAATAATGTGCAACAATAATTATGACGAAGGCAAAATTTATAAAATTACCTAGAACTCGATGAGATGGCTGCAAACCTTATTGAAATTGCTACCAAAAAAAACGAGTAGGAAGCGATTGGAATACATAATGTACAAAATCCATAATAAATCTAAATCACTTGAAACAAAGTAATTCCTGTCTGTAACAAAACTATCACTCTCGTCATCCCAACAATGCTGACCGTCATACCAAAGATCGGAAGCAGAACGTACGCAATCAAATATCTTCGATGTCTTTGGAAACATATTTGTCCACCTGTCCTCAATATTTCTCGATCAATTAAATGCAAATCGTTTAGGAGTTTCATTATTGCCCTCCCACGAGTTTGTTGTACCAGCCCTCTGGGAGCATTCGCTTTCTGTCATGGTGAATGCTGTGAATCCAACACATTTTGAAAAGTAGTGAAATGGCTTGACTGTGAAGTAGATGTTATTAAAATTAATCTTTTTATTATTTTTTTGTTTTGAAAACATTTTGGAACTGCACTGATTCACTGTTACTTGTAGACTAAAAGGATTATTTCAAATTGCAATCGGAGTTTGGTTTAAATTTAATTATTTTAAATACCTTTTAATTTTTAATTTAATTAAAATGTAATTATTTTAATTGAAATCAATTTTTAATTTATTTTTATGCAGTAAAAATATGTATTTGAAACACTAATGGCATGAACGTGTTCATTTTCATTGTTCAATATCCATGTCCTCAATGTATATAATTACTAAAAATGACGTGTAAAATTGTTTTCCTCAACTCTTGATATTTTTCCAAAATGTGATGGCTTAATTTGAAAACTTTTTAGGGCAATATTCTGTATTAATCATTTATGAAAGCTCTGAACTGATATTTTGTTACGAGACTAATAGATTTAACGAAAAAGTAAAGTGATCTTTTATATTTTACAAACCATCCATCGTCTCTTCTTTAATTCATTTTTAATCCATACTAGCGGGGGAACCCGTGTGATTCACGGAATTAACTTGTTGTTTTGAAAAGCGGATTTTTATTAAATAAAATTTCACATAATACCCTTTGAAAAATATCCATTTTTCAAGAATTGGTGCGTTCTATTGACATCCCATTTGGTTTAATTTGAAATTTTATATGCAATTCACAAGCTTAACTCATCCATTGTTTGTTTTATATTTAATGGCAGCAAGTGGGCTGAAAAATAATTCATCATTCAGTCAAGTAAAGATCCATAATTTGGGTTTAAAACCGTGGTAGGATTGAAACCGAAATTTTACTTTTAATTGCATTTAACTACAATTCATGATTACTATAGGAATTTCGTTATATAAATTATTACTCGTAATTCAATTTTGTTTTTTTCCCGTCGCTTTGACTATTGACAAACGACAATGATTTCAAGAACCAATATTTAGGCGATTATTTTAGTTCTCTAAACTGTTCTATTGATTTCAAAATTTAGCATAATTTTTGCAAAAGGGTTTTGAAAAATTTTGCTATTGTCAGAGCTCTTAGCTTTTAAGTTTCATAGAAAGTCAAATTTGGTTCATTGTCAATCTTATTCCTTTCAAAGAGACGTTGTATACCGTGGAATTTTTCGCGAGGTGATTTTTACTAATTGAATAATTTTTTCAATTAGTGAAATTTTTTACGATTTTCGATTTTTTTCGCACTTCTTGCGTTTTTTTTAATGCCCATATATTTCAGTTATGATAATTACGTTAACAAAAAATTTAGCTAGAGCTTTCATGAAATTTTCATCACAATTGATCGTGCGTAGTTTTTTGAATCCTATTTAATATTTTGAAAACTCATTTCATGAACACTGCATCTTTATAACTAAGTGGTTTATTGGATTTTCACTTTAGGTCTAATTAAGTCAAATTAAAAAAAAAAACACGAAGTTCTTCCTCTTTTTTTAGCGGTGTAGTTTTTTATACTAATCGCACTGTAAAATGAATTCCGGCAATCAATTTTGAAATTAGTGAATTTTTTCTGATAATGACTTCCCAGACTGTTTGAAGAAGAATTAATTTGGGAAGAATTACATCGAAACTTTCGAAGAGGAATAGCCATTGAATAATACGAGTAACCGTTAATTTTATTATTTCAAATTCCGTCTAGTAACAGTTAATACTTGCACTGGTGACTGAAACAAAAAAAAACTCCTTTAAAATGGGCTAAAAAATTGGATTTTTGACAAATTTCTTTATTTGTATTTCAAGCAATTAAATGTGTAGGAGTAATTACATTTAAATATTTTTTATATTAATGTGCAATTTAAAAGATTAAGTAATCATTTCCATACATACTTATTTTACATTTTTGTGTCAAATTGAATAAATATAATAACATAAGTTACAGTAATGGAAACCATCTGTAAAATTAAAAAAAAAATTATGAAAAGTCAAAAACGTTATAAAGAAAAATTTTACTGTAGTAACGAGATGCAAGTTGATATTAAAAAGTCCAAAAGAAACAATCGGTGAGTCAAATTGAATTAAGTTTGAGATGTGAAATGTCTAAAAATTAAATTAATTTTAGAAATTTAAAATGAAGAATCAAAAATTTACCTTAAAAGAACAACCATCCGTTTCAAGTTGTATGAATTTCTCATGAAGTTCATAACGAAAGTTCTCCCCCTAAAAATAAGTATAAGGTCAGTAACAGTTTTGTTTCTTAAAAAGCATTGAAAACTCACATTGTCCGTCAAACTGTGTGCAGCGTAAATGACTGCTACAGCTTGTGCATTAATCAATACAGAATTCAAAATATTAAAAGCATTTTTAAGAGTGAAGAGACCGTCTGTGGGTGCGTTGGTGACGACCTCGTAGAAAAAAACAAGAGCTTTTATATTTTTTGTCAAACAGAAAGCCAGAGAAGTGCAAATTTGCACACTAAAGCTTCTATTAATCGACTTTAAAATGCAGCAAAGACGTTTGAAAATTTTTGTAAGACTTTTTGCTTTACGAATTTCATCCAAATTGTTAGATTTCAAATTTATGCTGAAATTCAAAAGTATAATATTATATTTTCCATCATATTAAGTTTATCGAAAAGTAAAAATTACCTCAGACAAGAAGTTATTGCAGAAAATCGCACAGAAATGGTGAACAACAGTACGTGATAGTAGGACACAACTAAAACCATTATTACCCAGCCACAACAGTACGAACAAAAACCTAACCAATTAGTTCCTGATCGCCATACACTAGTGGTAACGGCTTCCAAACTTACTGTGTGTACCATTCGTCCAATTATAACAAATAGGTAAAACACATTAAAGAATATAGCAACATTTCTTAAGTTTTTATGATGCTTGTGAAACGGTATGGCTCCACCAGTCTTCAAGATGTCGATGTCAATTAAATGCAAATCGTTTAAATTATTCATTATGCATTTTCCACAGGCAGTTTGGGCAAAAATTGCTAAGCATGTGGCTGCACTGTACAAAATCGAACTAGTGGCATTATTGCTGGCGAAATCTTTTCTATCTGTTTCCAATTTTACAAACACAAGAGCCACCGCATTTGAAGTGAACAAAATAACATGCAAAATGGCGGGAATGAGATCGCTGATCTTCTGAGTGCATCCAGTTTCCGACATTGAAAATGCTGTAATGCCGGCGCATTTTGAAATGTAGTAAAAAGGTCGAAAGGCGATAAAAATGTTTTTAAAACATTTTTTCTTGGGAGAGTATTTTTCAAACAACATTTTTTTATAACTGAACTGTGTAACAACTTCTCACAAAATGTAAAGCTCTTACTTTTATTTTAAATCGAAAAAAATGTAATCCAACGAAGTGTGTTTTTTAATTATTTTAACATCATTTTAAATTTAATCTATTAGAAATCCATTGCATTGATTGTTTTAAGTAATTAAGAATTTGATTTGATTTTCGTTTCTCGTTGATTGTGTTTGATGAAATTGCAAGGAGAATAAATACAAAAGGACAAAAGTAAACATTTCAAGGTCAAGCAACATATTATGTTTTGGAAACTTAATATTATATTGCAATCTATATTTTTAATTTATATACTACCCCAAGGGCATATATAGATTTTGGTGTTCCAACTTTTTTCGGAAGAAAAGTTGACGATGCGAAACTCGTTTTGACACCCCCTGAGTCCAAAAAAGTGGTCTAGAAAAAAAGTGCAAAATGTACGTATGTCCGCCGTACGCCGTACGCCGTACTATGGCGGAAAAAACAAAACTCCTAAACTACTGGACCGATTTGTAATGTAATTTTTTAGTAAAATATTAGAGAAAAATATAAGAATGCTATTCTTGTTTTTTCAAGGTCGGATCCTTCAAGGCAAGTTATTGCCAAGGGCAGTTTTTCTTGTATGGGGTCTCAAAAATGGACCTTACGATTTTTTTTATTTTCACAAAAAATAATCTACAAGGTATCCTAAACAAAACTGCATATATCCTATATCCCGCTAGATGCTCCTTCTGGCGAAAAAGGGGGTGGACAAAGACAAACCCCACTTTTCTATCTCAGACACCTTACATAATATCAAAAAAATTCTTTCAGATTATTGTAGGATTAAACAAAATAAGAAAACTTGCTGAATATTTCAGAGTCAAAAACTTAAAACTCACAGCCATATTTTTTTAATGAAAATACATTTTTTGATGTTCTACATTATTGATAATCTCAATAAAAGTACCAATTTTGGACAAAAATCAAGGTCAAAACTCAGAAATTTCAAGGTTACATTTACTAAAATGTAGTTAAGCAACAGTAGTATATAAATGCACACCTCGCTCTCCCTGCGATGTAGTTTTTTAGATTGATAGAAAATTTATAACAAAAATATTTTGCGTTAGAGTTAATTCTAATAATTACGGCGATGAAAGTAACTCGGGATTAGCCACCCGCCTCGACTATCGACTAATGGAAAATTTCAGATTTTCCCGCTTATTTTTTTTATTTGAAGGGTTAGGAATTGGTTCTAAAAGTAACATTTAACAAATATTTTGGAAACTTTATAGAAAGACATATAAAAGATGTAAAATTTTCTATCAACTCTTGCGTGTGATAAATCCTGTCTCTTTCAATTTTATCGGTAAATCCATTCTTGATTCTTTCAATCCTACATTTTTTCTAATGTAAACCTTGCATCTCTTTCCGTAAATGCAATTGTGCCTCAGAAAAAAAGATACACAATGTGTTTAATTATAAGTAGTGCTATTTATTGTTAACTCTTGTTGAACTTGTAATATAGTTTGAAAAAAATTGTGTTCACTTTGAAGACGTGTTCTCAAATTGAATTAAAATCACCAAATAAGCTACAATCGCACTTATAAGCTGAAAGAAAAAGTTGTCACAAGAAGTAAAGTATTAAAAAATTGAATTTACCGAAACCAAAAGATCCCAGTTCACATCAAATAATCCGAGGGAAACGATCGATCGATCAAATTTAATGAAGTCCGACATAAAAAATGGCTGAAAATCAAAAAATTAATTGGAGTGAGTTAAAAATTATTGATTTGGTTCCTTACTTCCGTCCCGAATTCAGTAGCATCAACTTGTATAAATTTTTCATGCAGTTGATACCGAAAAAGCTCTCCCTGAAATTTAAAAACATTATAGTCGAATTAAAAGTTGTGTTCTCGTTGTTACCATTACAAAACGAAATGGGCCTTAATATTTTCAAATATTCAACAATTTGGTGAACAAATTAGATAAACTATTTCTTTTCATAATAGTTTTACTTCGTGTAATAATACGTAATGTTGAAACGGTTTACCATTGTGATGAATGTAATTTTGAAACTGTATTAATAAAATGAAAGACTCACCTTATGTGAACATGCCTGCGCAGAATATATTGCGAGAAAAAGATTAGTATTTATCAAAATTATCCAAATGATGATAATGCTCCAGATATAAATCGTTGAACCATTCCAAACAGCGATGTATCTTATAAAATAAATAATTTTTTTTTTTAATTTACCCAAGACACGAAGTGATGGCAGAACAACGGTCCGAAATTACCAACAATAGTGAGAAATATTGTGCCGTTATTATGAGTGATACCATACAATCATAACAAAACAATACCGCGCCAGTTTCCATAAAAATTTGCCAAAAACTGCTCGATGTGGGAGGCTGAAAGGCAAAAACGAACAGTGCAGATCCCAGAATGGCCAAAGAGAACCCCGCAATTAAAGATAATATGTACGCCATCAAAAATTTTCGGTATTTTTGAAAATTAATAGCACCTCCTAGTTTTTGAATCTCAACATCGAAAAAGTGTAATTCTCGAAACATTTTCACTAAAGTTTTTCCACGACTTAATTGAACTGAAAGTGCGAGCCCTATTGCCAAAAAAGTAATTCTGGTCATTAGCAATGCCGAATTCGACATCAAGTTATCAATTTCTTGCATGCATTTTGCCCTTGCCCAAATATAAACAAGTTTCATCAAAAAAATGAAGATAAGCTTCAGAATAGCGTGAATTACATCCGTGAACTTTTGCGAGTAACCAGTTTCGGTCATGGAAAATGTAATGACGCCGAAGAATTTTGAAAAGTAGTGAAACGATTTAAACGCTTCGTAAATATTATTTGGTAAGTTTGGTTTGGTTTTAGATTTTTTAATTTCGACAAACATTTTACAACCGCACAAATTCCCTGTTACTGATACACTGGTAGTTGCAACGTATTGCGACTGCCCAATATCATGAAAACATTAAAATAATTAAATTGCATTAAGTGTTATTACATTTTCTGTTTTCTGTTGTCTAAATTCAATAGGATTTAAATCGATATTCATATATAATTTTTATTTGTTGTTGATGATGACGGAGAGGTATCAAGGGAAAACAATTTTTTTATTAATTTTTGCCATGGAAACTTTATGTATTTTATTAGACTTTCTATTGCTTTTTAAATTACTCAAAGAAAAACGTTTTTTACTTATTATATTGGTGAAGCAATTATCATTTTCCTCTTTTTCATATTTTACAATCGACTTATAGCTTATTTCGAATTAAATAATTATTACATTTAAAATAGTTTTTATGATATTGCTTCAAGGACAACCCAGCAGACATGACGACGTGTCCAATACTTTTTTTTTGATTCTTGCATTTGTAAAATAATTACAAAAATGATTACTGAATTGATCCATCGAATGAAACTGTTTTTTAAACGAAATTAGAAAATTTATATGCGAAACCGAGGTGGTTCCCTCGAGTTCACGTGAGTTTTTTAATTTACATACGACCCCAAAGGCAAGTACAGATTTTTACAATCCGAACTTTTTCGGATAAAAAGTTGATGATGTAGGAACTCGTTTTTTTCGTCACAGACCTCAAAATTATTTTTTTGAAATAAAATAGTTGATTCAGTACACTTGAAGATTAACAAATAACATAATTAATAAAGTTGGATTTCTTAGATCTAATTAATAAACTTGTGTATGGCTAAATAGTTAAGTAACATACTATAGTTTGTACAATATTTTGTAGAAAAAGTACTATTGTGTCTTGACTCATGGTAAGACTTGATTTATGAATCGCTTAACAACTCACTATTTTATGGAGTATAAAATTCTTTCAATCCCCCTTTTTTTTGAATAAATGTTAAATTTTTATTGTGTAACTAATTTTTAATTTAGCTAGCGGAACCCGGCGCGCGTTGCTACGCCCAAAAAACAACATGTTTTTTATGTAAAAAGTGAAAACAAATTTCATTATTAAACAACTGGCAGACCCGGCGGATGTCGTTCCGCCACAAACCTCGCTTTGTTGAAACACACTATTTATAAACAGTCAAAATGTTCGGAAAATATAATTTCGAAGGAGCAAAGTCACGGCAACCTACGGCCGAAATTGCTTTCATCAAACATACAGTCAGCCACAATCACAACACTCAATAAGTAAACTGAAATCCCGGAAACTTTAAAACCCGACACCGATTCAAATTTAAAATTCTGACGGGCCATAATCCCATTAGTCACACTCCCAAAGTCAAGTTAACATTAATTATTAAACTTGAAATTCCGACGAAGTTAAAATTCCAACATCATATTTCTCGGTAAACTAAAATCTCATAGGGCCATAATTACGAATTTTGATTGGAGAATATCCCGTCATCGACAAATACGGCACACAATTTTCCGTGAAATGAAATCTTGTCAATATCGAAAAACACACACATTTTAGTAGGCTATTTTTTTCCCTATACAAATACTTCTTTCCATAACTAATTTAGAACTACCAATTACCCGGTTAACACCTATATTTATAACATCGTTCGCGCTGTTGTCATTTAAAAGCTTTCAAATCAAAGTAATTAGTACAAAATTATCCACATTAAATGGAGTTTGTGAAAATAAACCACACGAACATAACATATTAATATAAGATATCTAACTTCAGTGGTTCAGCCGTGATGGGCCAAAGTATAAATGCAGCCGACGATTTTTTTAAATCTCATCAAACTTTATTTCGGGAGCCAAATACCGTCATCTTAAAATTCTGACTGGCGAATGAATTATAATTTAATTAAGTAAAAATGTTATCCAACTTGCTGACTTTAGTCAAAACTGTATTGCAATTGGTCAAATATCAATACTTTAGATTACAATTGAACATTCCTACAACCTGAAATTTCGAGTAGAAATTTTAACTTTAAAATTGGCAAAAATCTCGACACCCCATATCACAGTCATCAAAATTTCGTGAACATCAATACAGACTTTTAAAAGCTCGACCGGTTTAATCCCGAGTAACGAAATAATGGTGTGAATGTAACTTTGATAGTTTGAGTGGTCCATCCGATATGCTCCGTAGACCATCCTACAAATTCTTCATCAAAAACATAAATGATTCTTTCACCCAAATATGATAAATAAATTATACTGATCCTTTCTCTTATTCATCAGTCCTAAAAGTACTACTTAAAAAAGGCAATAAAATCCTGGTAACTTCTGTTTCAAAATCTACTGTGAGTTGTGAAACAACATTTCAATAAAATGAACTATCGCAGTAGGCTCATTTTTCGTATGTAAAAACTTCTTTCGTCCATAACAAAGAATTACCACCCAGATGACACCTATATGGGAAACACTCCAGACACCATACAAAAATATAGTGTTAATATCAGGTTAAAAGCTTCAGTAGTTTAGAATTATGGCCAAACTGCACACGAACACGACTCACAACGTAACACTTATAAATTTTGGTACCTTTTGGTGCAGCAGTTTTTGAGTTTACTCGCATCGGACGCACACAGCTCTTTTATAGAGATAGAGATAGAGATAGAGATAGAGATAGAGATAGAGATAGAGATAGAGATAGAGATAGAGATAGAGATAGAGATAGAGATAGAGATAGAGATAGAGATAGAGATAGAGATAGAGATAGAGATAGAGATAGAGATAGAGATAGAGATAGAGATAGAGATAGAGATAGAGATAGAGATAGAGATAGAGATAGAGATAGAGATAGAGATAGAGATAGAGATAGAGATAGAGATAGAGATAGAGATAGAGATAGAGATAGAGATAGAGATAGAGATAGAGATAGAGATAGAGATAGAGATAGAGATAGAGATAGAGATAGAGATAGAGATAGAGATAGAGATAGAGATAGAGATAGAGATAGAGATAGAGATAGAGATAGAGATAGAGAATAACATATGTTACAATTACGGAAACCATCTGAAAAAAAACGGGAAAATTAAAAAAGTCGTAAAGTGTCATTTAACTAATTTTATCAACTGAAGTGAAAAGACGCCAGTTGAGATTAAAAAACCTATGCGAAACAATCGGAGAATCAAATTGAATTAAATTCGGGATGTGAAATGTCTAGAAATAAAAAACTATTTTGATAAATGAATATATTTCGAAATTCAAAGAATTCACCTTATAAGAATAACCATTCGTCTCAAGTTGAATGAATTTCTCATGAAGTTGGTAGCGATTGGTAGAATTAATGATCCATTCAACACCAAACGATTCATTCCAAATAGGTGATCTCAGATTTCTTACTAAACCGTGTGCAAAAGTCACGCAAATTTGAATACCAAAACAATGCGAAACAGACTTTCTAATGCAACAGAGACGCTTAAAAATATTCGCAAGATTTTTTGCTCTTTCAATTTCCGCCAAATTGCTCGATTTTAATGGACTGCTATAATTCAATAAGGAGAAAAACAGTTTAATTGTTTCATATCAATATATGTGGCGCTACGGAATGGCCCGTTATTTAAAGTGAAATAAGTTAGTTAAAGTTACCTCAGACATGAAGTATTTGCTGAAAATCGCACAGAAATCGCCAGCAAAAACAGAAAATAGTTGGATAAAATGATCGTGAATCCAAAAGCATTCCAAGATTGCATAAAACTAATTGACCAAACAAATCCTGAGCGCCATAAACATGTAGAAAAGGTTTCATGACGTAGAGTAATTAGAAATCGTCTCAAAACAATGGACATAAGAAATGGAACGGAAATTAAAATTAAGACAACCGAGCATTTTCGATGCTTGTTAAAAGGAATCGCGCCACCCGACTTCAAGATGTCGATGTCAGTTAAATGCAAATCGTTTAAACTATTCATTATCGCTTTTCCACGACTAATTTGGGCCATCATTACGAAACACGTGGATGCAAAGTTTACTTTCATCATAATGTCATCCCCTTCGTCAAGTAATTTCATATCACCAAGAAAATTAACGGTAAAAAGAGAAATGTAGAAAATATTGTACAAAATGGCGATAATTATATCGCTGATCCTCCAAGTGCAGCCAGTTTCCGACATTGAAAATGTTGTTATTCCAAACAATTTTGAAAAGAAGAAAACAGGTCGAGCCCCGAAAAAAATATTTTTTGAAACACATTGCTTTGGGGTGCCCATGTCCGACAACATTTTTTAAACTGAACTGTGTAACGGATTGTCACCAAATACAAAGCGTTTTGATTAATCCAGAATTTTGCATTTTTCGAAAATGTAATCAAACCAAGTGTGTTTTTTAATTATTTTAATATCATTTGAAATTCAATTTATTAGAAAACCTCTTAATTGATTGTTAAAAGCAATAATTTATATAAATTTCACTCTCCTCTGCGTACCTTTGCTTAAGAGCTGTGAAGTGTGGGAGATATTTTTTTTGATAATTTTTCATTAACGCCTGATATAATTGCATTATACGGTTTGGTTTTATTAAATCGCAGCTATTGTTATATGTAGTATATGTTGTTCCACATCCCGGAAATATGCATTTAGTCTATGACTATGGCTCAAATGAGAGGAATGTGTAGAACAAGACGGCAGACGCAAAAACATAAATGGAATACCAAACTGGCGCACAGCCGTCATACTTGGGACACAATTTTGTGTCGGAGCAAGGCAAGGACCAGGTTTAATGTCACTTTATATATATATATATAAGTCCTACATAAAACTTGCTTGGCACAAAGTTAATTTAGACATCATCAAAAATCCTACTTGTTATACGGGTTTATACTGTAAGGTGTAGACTTGGGATCTAGGTATACAGAGTAAAATGGTAGGATATTCCGAGTTTCATTTTGGCATTTTCCGCGCATCTACGTCACTAACATGGTGAAATAAATTTTTATATGTAGTCTACTGTACTTTATTTGGTCTACTTTAGGTGAAATTTGGATATTAATACGCATATTATGCACAGATTTATATGTGTTTAATTAATAGTTTTTTTTTTTTTTCTGAAATTTCTGAATAAAATATTCTTATTTTCCATGTATTTCATCATGTCTTTCATCATGTTGATGACTTCAAATATTGAAAAGAGGCAGCATGTAACATCAATACGCAATATCCTACCATGTTACTCTATATACCTATACTTGGGATTATACTCCTACAACTTACAAGGTCCGATTGACTCAGGGGTTGAGACCCACTGCTTCGACTTCAGTACACTTTGTGGGCCATACACCAGTTCCATAATGAAACCGATTTTGGTTGAAATAAATTTTTTTCAGACGAAGCGCAATTTCGTCTTGGCTGCTATGTGAACCAGCACGACTCTTGCATTTGGCGCTCAGAACATCCACTCGGAATCGGAAGCCAATGTTACAGTTTGTGAATTTTGGAGTGGTGGAATAATATTCTCATTTTTCTTCGAAAATGATTCAGGAAACAACGTTACAGCGAATGGAGGCAGGTACAGAGCCGCGTTGATCACCTTTATATGGCCCCAAATCGACGCTATGAATGATAAGTTGGATAATTTTTTAAATATTAAACAAATTTTGTACGCAATTACTTTGATTTGAAAGCCTTTAAATGACGACAACGCCAGTCCAAATGGCGGAAAATATAGTTCCTAACTCACAGTGATGTGAAACGAACATGGTGAGGTTGATTAGCGTTGTTGTTGATTGCATGTAAAAATGACGGTGAAAGACGTACATAAAGTGAAAAGAACGATGCCAATATTGCTAGTATTATTTGCAAGACAGGTGTCGAAATTACAGAAAATGTGCTTAAGAATTGGGGGGACAGGATGAGATATAAAGGCAAGCAAAGGATGATTGTTTATTTTATTGTAAAAAAACATTTTCTTTTTTAATACATTTTTCCAGAGTCAAATACATAAAAGAACCTTTGGGCTTATTTCCATATCCATTTTAGAATTTTTTAATACCTAAAAAGTCACTTCGCTCTTACTTACTTATGTTAGAATCGGCTGATTAATGTTTCTTTAAGTAAATAAAATACAAAATATATTTAAATTTAATTAGCTCTTTAGAAACAAAATTGTGTTCACTTTGAAGACGTGTTGTCAAATTGAATTAAAATCACCAAATAAGCCACAATCGCACTTATAAGCTGAAAGAAAAAGTAGTCAGAAGAAGTAAAGTATTGAATAATGTAGTTTACCGAAACCAAAAGATCCCAGTTGACATCAAATAATCCGAGGGAAACGATCGGAAGATCAAATTTAATGAAGTCCGACATTAAATATGACTGAAAATTGAAAAATTAAGTATTTGAAATGAATAAAAAGGATTAACTTAGTTACTTACTTCCGTCCCGAATTCAGTAACATCAACTTGTATAAATTTTTCATGCAGTTGATACCGAAAAAGCTCGCCCTGAAATTAAACAAATTTTTTATCATAAATTTGTTTTTATTCATAATTGATGTGGTTAAACGTTAAGACTCACGTTTTTAATCGATGACTGCCCAGAATAAATAATGAGAAATATATTGATATTTCCCAAAATTATCCAAATGCATTTAATGCTCCAGATATAAATCATTTGACCATTCCGAAAAGAAACGTGCCATATGAGTCCATACAAAGCAAAAGTTGATTCCATATTTTTTGCAAACCAAAGCGTCAATATGACAACTATTTGAATACCAAAGCAACGATTCACGGACTTTAAAAGCCTGCAAAGACGTTTAAAAATGATCCCAAGGCATTTAGCGTGATGCACTTCAGATGCTGTTATTTTACTGATTCTAATATTTCTGAAAATCAAAAAATAAAGAAAAATGGGTGTCTTTAGTGTTTCATTATTAAACAGAATTCACCTTAAACACAATGTGAGTGCAGAAAATCGGTTCGAAATTGTCATTAACAGCAAGAAATATTGTGCCATCATTATGACTGTTATGCTGCTATCATACCTTATAACATATTTCCAAAAGGTGACAGGATGTTCAAATTGATTTGGCATCCTTTTTTGGCAACAGCAGCCTGCTATTGGTACCGAGGAAAATCAGGTATTAATGTTATGTGGATCAATGCAAATTGTGCCATTGCACTATAAAAGGAAATAAAATGTGTTACATAAATATGGTACGTCTCTTCTCCCTTTTTAAGGAGTAAGAATTATATTAATATTGATTTTATGGATTCAATCAAGTTTGATAATTATTATTTATTAATTATTTTTGAATTAGAAACAGAATGCAAACGTTTGGTTGGGTTTCCAATCTTCTAGTTAAAAAACCTAAAGTTTGGCAAAGAATTGGTTTACATAATGAAAAGTCAAATTTTAAAGCTTGAAATAAGAAATAATAAAAATTATAATCAGCTTGATTTAATGAAATTATCACCGATTTCATTAAAATTAAATAGGATTAAATAATTCCCAGAGTTTAAAAGAATAATTACTGCAGCTTTCAACTCTTAAGAATTTGAAACTTCAGTTAATGGAAAAATCATTAGAAAATATAACTTGAAATAACATAGGACACATTCTAGGAAAAAGTCAATTTTTTTACAACTTTTTTCACATTGTTGACAAGTGTTTAATACGCTCATTCCTTTTCATTTATTGCATAGGTTTATGAAGCCAGTCCTTTTTAATTCATGATTCCATAAGTTAATTAAAAATACCACAATCAACGCAGGATAATAAATGCAGACAAACGTAATAAAATTTATCTTTTATAATTTGCAGACGTCGGTCAGGTTGTCTGGAGGAACGTTTGTTAATCCATCAACAGTAAATATGGTCATTTATGGCTTTTATGTATTTTCCAGTAGTTGGTGGAAATCTCAGCCAATCAACACAATCCCTTTAAGGTTTATGGGGAAAAATTTAAACCAGTAGAAAGGTAATAGATCTGTGAAAGGTATTCCGAAGTTTCAATCGAATCATTTCATCAGAAACAGTTAACCCTTGAAAGAACTAACCTACACATCACAAATAAAACCCGAGAAATTTCAACTTCCATTTTCGCAGTCAACAAAATGTCAATTTGTCATATTGTAGCAGCAATGAGTGGCCCCCACATGGGAAATCCATTCGGAGTAAACATTATAATGGAGCCGCCCTTCAAGACCAAAGCGGCAGCTGCTGTATTTCAGTCGGACGTCGCTGCACCACCACCCAAAACGGTCCACCAATCCCGGCCCCAAGAGCGCTGTGTGCGCCGTCCAGTTCGCCGCCGTTGTTTGTCACCAGACGGGTCCAGCTATGAGAATGTCAAGAGTCCGAAGGGGTATCGCGATTGGTCACCCGAAATTAATTGGGATAAAGTGTTGCTGGGCGAAGGTGACGCCATTGGGCGCTGCTCGACGCCATTGCCCGAACCCAAGGACACCGACCGCATCGACGAAATGAGTTATGTTGAATTTAAAAGGGCGTTGGAAGCTGATGAAACATTTTTGCCCACTTGCATTCTCATGGTGCCGTATGCTGTATCTGGATTCACGGAATTGGCTGGATTGTCGATGCTCTGGTTCAACTATCCGGACAATGTCAAAATTCCAGGGCCGCCAAGAGTGATGAAACCAGTAATTGAAGTTAAGAAGAAGAAGAAGTCGTTTCTTGATCCGTTGAGGCACATCGTGCAGATGGAACCGCCACCAATGTGGATGCAATTGTTGTATTGGCCGGCCGATAATTTGCCCAATTATGGCCCGGTGGATTTGCAATTGTTGTATTCCTGAAAAAGGCAACATTTTATGACACATTGATTTGGTTTTTGGATTTGAAATTACGCTTTTGGAATAAAATAAATAAATTCATAATTTTTTAAGCAACATAATATTTTTTGTAATCTGACAGATTTAATTAAATAAATTTGAATATAATTAAAACTTTTATCTTTCTTATTTCCCCTTGTTTTGAATTTCTAATTTCAGTACAAAATAAATTCATCTTTTTAGGTTCAGGCATTATGGACGACAATTTATTTCATTTTCGCAAAAACCAATTCAATTCAATTCAATTTTGAAAATATATATTTCGCTTAAAACAATAATTTTACATTAACTTCTACTTTTGCAGTGGATCTTCCAACGGGTTTTGCCTTCTGCGTTTTTATTATAATATTTTAAGTGTTCACCAAAGTACATAATTTTCCATTATTGTCGCGTTAATTAAAACCTTAAAGCTACTTACAAGTAATATATTAAAAACTAATGTTACTACTAAAAATACAACTACAACTACAACTAATCTATAATGTTTGATACACAATTTTGCAGTTTTCAATTCGCAAAAACCAATTGATTTTATTATAAATTAAACAGTTTTAATTCACATATCTAGTTTTGATATTTATATATATTGTTAGGATTCCTTTTTTTATATTGTATTGAACCAACTTAAGGAACACACCGAAGCCAAAGATTAGAAATCTCGACCTCAAAAGTGGGAAAACCCTAAAATTGACGAAAAACATTAAGTTACTTCGATAATTTGAAAAGCGATATAAATGAACGTGGTTAGAACACTTATTCTAGCAAAACTCCATTTTGGACATTAATAACTTAATAAATTTGATGTGTAACAAAATTTGCATTGGCAGCTAGTTTCACATAATTGTGCTTCGAGGATAAGTTTTTAAAATGTTTCATTGCAAATAGAATACACATTTATTCATGTACTAGCGGAGGAACCCGTGCGCTGCTCGGACACAACATGTTGTTTTCTAAAAGCGTGTTTAGTTATCACTTATATACTTTAATATCATAAATATAAATATAAATCCGAAATTGTGGAAAACCAAAGAATTATGGTCGAATTTTTTGGCGAGGTGTTTTTAAAAGGATCATATTAATTTTTATGTATTAGACGAACTTCATTGACAGCTTTCCTAGTGATGTATTTTTTTACTCTATTTATTTTCGCGTTTCCAAAATACTTCAGGAATGTTGAAAAATACGTGTGAACATATTCGGAGCGATCCCATTTACAGTTTCAGCAAAGTTTTTCGCAAGGTGGGTTTTCTTGTTTCATTTCGCTGTAAAAAAAGCCATTGTTGCTTTCCGAATGCTGACAAATACGTTTGTAAAATCTCCGATTCCGTTTATAGTTTTACCGTTGTTTGAATTTTTATATTGGATTATAAAACATAACCGCAGAAAATCGCGGAGTATATCACTTTAATAATTAAGCAATTTTTTGGCGAACCACTATTGTTTTCGCGGTTTTCGCGATTTATTTTAATTTTTTAAATATGCTATGTTACTTCTAGAGTGTTGTGATATACTTGTGTAAAATTTCGTTATGAATGTTCGTTTTAGCCTTGTTGATTCCTATACCCAAACGGCCGTTTATATTTTTATATTTTAGAAAATCGCGGAATTATTTGCTGATTTTTTCGTGATGTGAATTTAACTAAATGAATACTGACTAATCCATTCCCCCCATTAATTTTTAGGAAAAGCAAACTATTTCGCGAACCACGCTTTTTTTCGCGATTTGGTGGCGATCCCATTTACGGTTTTATCCTGG
This sequence comes from Sylvicola cinctus, assembly GCA_963854165.1. Taxonomy (NCBI): domain Eukaryota; kingdom Metazoa; phylum Arthropoda; class Insecta; order Diptera; family Anisopodidae; genus Sylvicola; species Sylvicola cinctus. The sequence continues at coordinate 23,511,501 of OY974082.1, forward strand.
TTGGTTCCTACGACATGTCTTCTGTTAATTGAACACTGACAAATCGATAAGTGCAATAATTTTTGGTAAAAGTCATCTTTTGCGCGAACCGCGATTTTTTTCGCAGTTTTCGCGGTTTATTTTCGCTTTGAAAATACGCCTCTATTACTTCTACAATGTTGGTAAATATATGTGTCAAATTTCTTAGCGATCATGATGTCCGTTTTAGCGTGATTGAAATGTCTATCCACACGGTCGTTTAGGAATGTACTTATATTGTATAATAGATAGTTCCGCAGAAAATCGCAGATTTTTTCGCGACATGGCTTTTATAAATTGAATACTCACAAATCGATTCCCGCAATCATTTTTGGTAAAAGTAAATTTTTTCGCGAACCGACATTTTTTTCACGGTTTTCGCGGTTTATTTTCGCGGTTAAAATACCCCTATATTACTTCTACAATGTTGGTAAACACGTGTGCAAAATTTTGTGGCGATCCCATTTTCAATTTTGGCGTAATTGAAAGGTATACCCACACGGTCGTTTAGGAATATATGAAATAGATAGTCCCGCGAAAAATCGCGGAAAATTTCGTGGATTTTTTCGCGTCATGTTTTTTATTAAGTGACTACTGATAAACCGATTACAGCAATCATTTTTGGTAAAAGACAATTTTTTCGCGAACCGCGATTTTTTTCGCGATTTTCGCGGTTTATATCGCGTTGAAAATATGCCAATTTTACTTTTAGAAAGTTGGCAAATACGTGTGTAAAATTTCGTGGCGATCCCATTTTCAGTTTTGGCGTGATTGCGTAACATACATACATACATACATGGTCGTTTAGAAATTTATATATTAGATTATCAAAACCAACTCAAATTTTGAACCTTTGGTAGTTTTGCAATGGTTTATTAACAAAAAAGGAATATTTTCATCTTAATTATTTTTTAGCTTCTAATTTTTTTATTTTCTTCTTTTATTATCTGCAATCTTTTTATGCAACTTTTAAAAAACATTTATTTGTAAATACACACGTACTTGTATGTAATTATTTTTTTTTTTTTACTAAAGTGTAAAAATAAAAGAAAGAATTGCATGTTTAGTTTAGAGAAAAAACATAAAAATCAATTACACCAAAGTTTTGTGGAAGATAATACCTTGCTCCCTGTACCATGGGCAAAACTATTAAAAAATTAATTAAATGCATAGTTGTTGTAATCATGCATTCAGTTTCTCGGATTATTATTTTTTTCTGTAAAAAAATCAATTCGCCTCCAAAGTAACACAACTTTCTAATATTTATTGGAACCTTTAATTATGCAACAATTATTAATTACAAAAGATTTGACACAACAGTAAAATTGCGACTTAACGTACTTACCCGTATTAGTATCATAAACTCATTACATATTCAGATTGCCACTAATAAACATAAAAAAGGACAAACGGTAAGGTGTTATTATTATTATTATTCGTAGTCTCGGATTAATTCGCGTTGATGTATATGGCCCTTAGTGAGTAGTGACGTGCTTCACAGTTTACACTGCGCCGACGAATTAATGTTTTATTTTTTTTTAATTAATTCAGATTCCTTAGATCGGCAAACAAAAAAAAATTCATTCAAAATGCCAATTGTACGTAGTAAAATGCTAAATACTAAATACGCGGCAACAGTTTCGAGAGCCCAGAAGCGATGCCGAAGCAAGAGCTGCGCCCAAGTGGGTTCGCCTTTAGCAAAACGATTCCACGCTGACGAACCCTTCCTCAACGCGCCCACCAAATGGCATGCAGAGAAACTCGTCAACTTCAATATGCCGAAGCCCACATACGGTCGAACTTCACCCGTGCTTGATACATCGCTGGAAATCGGGCCACAGTCTCAATGGGTGTTCTTCAGTGAGGTGGATAAAATGCCCAAAAATGCGTCAGGGCCAAGCGATGAAATTATGCAATGGGAAACGACATTCGTCCTTGAGCATCCCACTTACGCTATTGATGATGATGATGATTGGTTGAATATGAGTTTTGACGATGTTGATTCGGCGTTGTCTTTCTCAACTCCTGTCAAGAAGCAACGATCCGGATGAATATTATTTTCATAATGTTCGTATAACTATTATTACAGCCTCATTAATTACAACTGATTGTACATGGATTTTCTCCTTTCTTTCACTTAATATCATTTTTATTTAAATAAATTTTGCATGAATAAAAAGCAAGCTCTTTATTATTACATTTTTTTAAATTCTCACATTTTTTAGAGTTTAGCAAGATTTTTTTTTCTTTGATTAATTTAAATCAAACTTAGTTTTCCAGGAAAAGTACAAGCTTCCTTTCAAAAACTTGCTCCCTATTGTCATTAAGTATTGAAACCGCTAAATGCGATAAACAATCACAGAGTGGTGCATAAGTTTATTAAATTCTTTCAAAATAATAAAGATAATTTTAAATTATTTTTACTTTATTTATTTCGTAGATTGAATATTAAAGTTTAAAAAATTTACCAATACGCTATCAATCAGCGCATTAAAATCGTCACCTACATCATAGCATTATTAAAGTTTTATATTTCTTAAATATAACTCTTTTTTTATTTCTAGTCGTTAGAAACATAGAAAGTAGGAATTAGGTATTAAGTAGTAAAATACATCAACGCGAATTAATCCGAGACTACGAATAAAGTTTGAAATTCGTAAACATCAACCTCGATTAATCGGCGAATAAATCCGTGAATTATGACTCGATAAATCCAGCAAATAGTAGGTCAGAATCCCCTGATTCGAATAAAACAAAACGTCAAAAATTACGTTATACGTTCAATGAAACAAAAATAATTTATACTTGTTTCATGCGTTCAGCCGTTAGATGTGAAAAGTTGACATTTTAAAAACATTTTCTCCAATAAATGTACTAGATCACTTTTGGTTGAAGAGAAATTGCAACAAATATTGTGCACAATAGTACTAAAATTATCCGTGTTGATGTATACCATTTTTTTTAAAATCCGGGGATGCGAATTTTTCATCTGTCATCGAGAAAAATTCGTAGTCTCGGATTAATTCGCGTTGAAGTATACGGAACTAAAAGTCGTTTTGGAACTGTTTCGGTGAGAACAAAAATCTATTTATATGCATTTGTCCTTGATCCTTTTTGTACGTATACTTTATTACCATTCGTTTCGGTTGTGCAGGTGAACCAGTTCAGTGGCTGCTTACGGTGTTTTTAATAAAGTCATTAGATGAATATTATGCGTCCAGTAATTTCAGAATGTCACAGGCCATAAAAGACAATCCTTTCTCCATAATAAACACCTTACCGTTTGTCCTTTTTTATGTTTATTAGTGGCAATCTGAATATGTAATGAGTTTATGATACTAATACGGGTAAGTACGTTAAGTCGCAATTTTACTGTTGTGTCAAATCTTTTGTAATTTTGAGGCGAATTGATTTTTTTACAGAAAAAAATAATAATCCGAGAAACTGAATGCATGATTACAACAACTATGCATTTAATTAATTTTTTAATAGTTTTGCCCATGGTACAGGGAGCAAGGTATTATCTTCCACAAAACTTTGGTGTAATTGATTTTTATGTTTTTTCTCTAAACTAAACATGCAATTCTTTCTTTTATTTTTACACTTTAGTAAAAAATAAATAATTACATACAAGTACGTGTGTATTTACAAATAAATGTTTTTTAAAAGTTGCATAAAAAGATTGCAGATAATAAAAGAAGAAAATAAAAAAATTAGAAGCTAAAAAATAATTAAGATGAAAATATTCCTTTTTTGTTAATAAACCATTGCAAAACTACCAAATTTTCAAAATTTGAGTTGGTTTTGATAATACATGAATAAATGTGTATTCTATTTGCAATGAAACATTTTAAAAACTTATCCTCGAAGCACAATTATCGTTAACAATTATGTGAAACTAGCTGCCCATGCAATTTTTGTTACACCTAAAATTTTTTAAGTTATTAATGTCCAAAATGGAGTTTTGCTTGAATAAGTGTTCTAACTTATATCGCTTTTCAAATTATCGAAGTAACTTAATGTTTTTCGTGAATTTTAGGGTTTTCCCACTATTGAGGTCGAGATTTCTAATCTTTGGCTTCGGTGTGTTCCTTAAGTTGGTTCAATACAATATAAAAGGAATCCTAACAATATATATATATATCGAAACTAGATATGTGAATTAAAACTGTTTAATTTATAATAAAATTAATTGGTTTTTGCGAATTGAAAACTGCAAAATTGTGTATCAAACATTATAGATAAGTTGTAGTTGTAGTTGTATTTTTAGTAGTAACATTAGTTTTTAATATATTACTTGTAAGTAGCTTTAAGGTTTTAATTAATGCGACAATAATGGAAAATTATGTACTTTGGTGAACACTTAAAATATTATAATAAAAACGCAGAAGGCAAAACCCGTTGGGAGATCCACTGCAAAAGTAGAAGTTAATGTAAAATTATTGTTTTAAGCGAAATATATATTTTCAAAATTGAATTGAATTGAATTGGTTTTTGCGAAAATGAAATAAATTGTCGTCCATAATGCCTGAACCTAAAAAGATGAATTTATTTTGTACTGAAATTAGAAATTCAAAACAAGGGGAAATAAGAAAGATAAAAGTTTTAATTATATTCAAATTTATTTAATTAAATCTGTCAGATTACAAAAAATATTATGTTGCTTAAAAAATTATGAATTTATTTATTTTATTCCAAAAGCGTAATTTCAAGTCCAAAAACCAAAACGATGTGTCATAAAATGTTGCCTTTTTCAGGAATACAACAATTGCAAATCCACCGGGCCATAATTGGGCAAATTATCGGCCGGCCAATACAACAATTGCATCCACATTGGTGGCGGTTCCATCTGCACGATGTGCCTCAACGGATCAAGAAACGACTTCTTCTTCTTCTTCTTAACTTCAATTACTGGTTTCATCACTCTTGGTGGCCCTGGAATTTTGACATTGTCCGGATAGTTGAACCAGAGCATCGACAATCCAGCCAATTCCGTGAATCCAGATACAGCATACGGCACCATGAGAATGCAAGTGGGCAAAAATGTTTCATCAGCTTCCAACGCCCTTTTAAATTCAACATAACTCATTTCGTCGATGCGGTCGGTGTCCTTGGGTTCGCGCAATGGCGTCGAGCAGCGCCCAATGGCGTCACCTTCGCCCAGCAACACTTTATCCCAATTAATTTCGGGTGACCAATCGCGATACCCCTTCGGACTCTTGACATTCTCATAGCTGGACCCGTCTGGTGACAAACAACGGCGGCGAACTGGACGGCGCACACTGCGCTCTTGGGGCCGGGATTGATGGACCGTTTTGGGTGGTGGTGCGACATCCGACTGAAATACAGCAGCTGCCGCTTTGGTCTTGAAGGGCGGCTCCATTATAATGTTTACTCCGAATGGATTTCCCATGTGGGGGCCACTCATTGCTGCTACAATATGACAAATTGACATTTTGTTGACTGCGAAAATGGAAGTTGAAATTTCTCGGGTTTTATTTGTGATGTGAAGGTGGAACTTAGTTCTTTCAAGGGTTAACTGTTTCTGATGAAATGATTCGATTGAAACTTCGGAATACCTTTCACAGATCTATTACCTTTCTACTGGTTTAAATTTTTCCCCTTAAACCTTAAAGGGATTGTGCTGATTGGCTGAGAGTTACACCAACTACTGGAAAATACATAAAAGCCATAAATGACCTTAGTTACTGTTGATGTATTAACACACATTCCTCCAGAGAACCTGAGCGACGTCTGCAAATTATAAAAGATAAATTTTATTACGTTTGTCTGCATTTATTATCCTGCGTTGATTGTGGTATTTTTAATTATTTTATGGAATCATGAATTAAAAAGGACTGGCTTCATAAACCTATGCAATAAATGAAAAGGAATGAGCGTATTAAACACTTGTCAACAATGTGAAAAAAGTTGTAAAAAAATTGACTTTTTCCTAGAATGTGTCCTATGATATTTCAAGTTATATTTTCTAATGATTTTTCCATTAACTGAAGTTTCAATTTCTTACGAGTTGAAAGCTGCAGTAATTATTCTTTTAAACTCTGGGAATTATTTAATCCTATTTAATTTTAATGAAATCGGTGATAATTTCATTAAATTAAGCTGATTATAATTTTTATTATTTCTTATTTCAAGCTTTAAAATTTGACTTTTCATTATGTAAACCAATTCTTTGCCAAACTTTAGGTTTTTTAACTAGAAGATTGGAAACCCAACCAAACGTTTGCATTCTGTTTCTAATTCAAAAATAATTATCAAACTTGATTGAATCCATAAAATCATTAAAATATATTATATATATAAATATTAATATAATTCTTACTCCTTAAACAGGGAGAAGAGAAGTACCATATTTAAGTAACACATTTTATTTCCTTTTATGGTACAATGGCACAATTTGCATTGATCCACATAACATTAATACCTGATTTTCCTCGGCACCAATAGCAGGCTGCTGTTGCCAAAAAAGGATGCCAGATCAATTTGAACATCTTGTCACCTTTTGGAAATATAAGGTATAAAAACTACGCGATTAACTGCAAATTACTCAATTCTCAAAGTGTTCTTGTCTCGAACGCACGTTCTAAGATTAAAGTAGACTTTCAATTAATTTTCTATAACAGTTGAAGGGTTTTCATTTACAAAAATGAGTTCCAAAACAGTTAAAACAAATGCCGGTAATTCGCATTTCACCCGCTCCAAGTTGCGTAAAATTCAAACTCTTAATGAAATTCGCGCTGCTACCAAAAGAGTCGTTATTCCCGATGTGGCTACTTTAAATGAGAAGGAGAGTTTCATGCATGGCCTTGGCTTGATGAGACCCCCGAAGTTAAATGAAGAATCTACAGTGCTGCTGCCAACAGTTAAGACTCCAGCTCAGACTCCAATTGATGATAATCAACAAAGTGAAAATATTTTGAAGGAAGTCCTAATCGCAAATGAAACAGAAATAAATGGCAAGGAAACAAGTGCAAACATTTTGAAGGAGATTCCAATTGAAGAAGATCCGAAATGTGAAAACATTTTGAAAGAAGAGCCACTTAAAGAGCAACAACAACAATCTGATGACACCGACCCCACACGATTGATGTCTTTAATCGAACATGATCATTCGTATGCAGCACCAGCACCAGGATCCAAAGCCATCACGATCAAAGTTGTTCCTTTGGAGCAATTGCAAAATGAGGAAAAACCAGCCGATCCGATTGAATTTGAATTTGCTGTCCCATATCCGGTGCCTCCGAAAGGCGCAAAGAAAAGAAAACGAAAGGCTGATGACGAGTTATCAGGATGCCAGAAGAAATCTAAGAATTCCGATGGACGTGTGGCTCAAGAACTTCAACAGAATCGCCCACTGTTCGCAAATTTGAATTTTGTCAAAATTTTGCAAAATGTTTTGAAACAAGCTGGTAAGAAAGTTGCGTACCGTCCGAACCCCAACATGGCGCGAACCTACACGGGGCCCAGGAAATTGAGTGCCGAGGCTCGTGCGAAGAATAACATCGCCGTGCGTAACAGTCGCATGAGGACGAGGATGGCCGAAGCCCAATTAGATGCAGACGTGGTCAGCCTGTACTATCAACTCGAGAAGAAACATCACGAAATTGCCAAGAATAATTTGAAAATCAAATTTTTATTGTGTTTATTAAATGAACAAACAAAATATCAATAAATAAACTATTTTAAATTGAAACTAAATTTCTTTTCACATTTGTCAAATTTCCTTTTTTTCAGAATACTTTTTAGAGGAAGTCAGGAATTTGAGAAACAGAATATTGTTCCTCAATTATGCGAATTATTGAAATTTTGGCTAAAGAGAGTAAGTAGTGGGTGGAAATAGAAATTGTTCGTCAATAATATATTGTGTCTGAAACCCGTCAACGATTCATATTATCGATGTAAATACGGCAATACATATAGAATATAGACACCTGGAAAATTAATAACGCTTAAAGCATTTTAATTGCTTTTCACTTTTCAGGGCAATCACAAAATTAAATTTCAGATCTCAGTGTGTCAGTAACAGGGAATTTGTGCGGTCGCGTAATGTTTATCGTAATTAAAAAATCTAAAACCAAACCAAACTTACCAAACAATATTTACAAAGCGCTTAAACCGTTTCACTACTTTTCAAAATTCTTCGGCGTCATTACATTTTCCATGACCGAAACTGGTTACTCGCAAAAGATCTCGGATGTAATTCACGCTATTCTGAAGCTTATCTTCTTTATTCTGATCAAACTAGTTCACTTTTGGGCACGCAAACAGAGCATCCCGAAAGATCATAACTTGTTGATGACTGCTACTGACATTTTGGCCTGCATTGTGTTAGTGGGCATAGTACCCACAGTTGCAGTTCAATTAACTCGTGGAAAAACTTTAGTGAACATTTTTCGAGATTTGCACATTGCCGATATTGAGATTCAAAAATTGGGAGGTGTTATCCATTTTCAAAGGCACCGTAAATTTTTGAAGGCGTTCGTTGTTTTTTTAACTGCGGGAATCGCTTTAGGTATCCTGGGGCCGATAGTACACATTATTTTCTTTTATAAGCCACACTCACCACATAAATTTTGGCGAACAGTTGTATGGACGGGTGCCGCATTGTTAAGTTATGATAGCAGCATAACAGTCATAATGATGGCACAATATTTCTTGCTGTTAATGACAATTTCGAACCGATTTTCTGCACTCACATTGTGTTTAAGGTGAATTCTGTTTAATAATGAAACACTAAAGACACCCATTTTTCTTTATTTTTTGTTTTTCAGAAATATTAGAATCAGTAAAATAACAGCATCTGAAGTGCATCACGCTAAATGCCTAGGGATCATTTTTAAACGTCTTTGCAGTCTTTTAAAGTCCGTGAATCGTTGCTTTGGTATTCAAATAGTTGTCATATTGACGCTTTGGTTTGCAAAAAATATGGAATCAACTTTCGCTTTGTATGGACTCATATGGCACGTTTCTTTTCGGAATGGTCAAATGATTTATATCTGGAGCATTAAATGCATTTGGATAATTTTGGGAAATATCAATATATTTCTCGTTATTTATTCTGGGCAGTCATCGATTAAAAACGTGAGTCTTAACGTTTAACCACATCAATTATGAATAAAAACAAATTTATGATAAAAAATGTGTTTAATTTCAGGGCGAGCTTTTTCGGTATCAAGTAAGGAACTAAATTAATCCTTTTTATTCATTTCAAATATTTAATTTTTCAATTTTCAGTCATTTTTTATGTCGGACTTCATTAAATTTGATCGATCGATCGTTTCCTTCGGATTATTTGATGTCAACTGGGATCTTTTGGTTTCGGTAAATTAAATTTTTCAACACTTTACTTCTTGTGACAACTTTTTCTTTCAGCTTATAAGTGCGATTGTAGCTTATTTGGTGATTTTAATTCAATTTGAGAACACGTCTTCAAAGTGAACACAATTTTTTTCAAACTATATTACAAATTCAACAAGAGTTAACAATAAATAGCACTACTTATAATTAAACACATTGTGTATCTTTTTTTCTGAGGTACAATTGCATTTACGGAAAGAGATGCAAGGTTAGAAAAAATGTAGGATTGAAAGAATCAGAATGGATTTACCGATAAAATTGCAAGATATAGGATTTATCACACGCAAGGGTTGATAGAAAATTTTACATTTTTTATATGTCTTTCTATAAAGTTTCAAAAATATTTGTTAAATGTTACTTTTAGAACCAATTCCTAACCCTTCAAATAAAAAAAATAAGCGGGAAAATCTGAAATTTTCCATTAGTCGATAGTCGAGGCGGGTGGCTAATCCCGAGTTACTTTCATCGCCGTAATTATTAGAATTAACTCTAACGCAAAATATTTTTGTTATAAATTTTCTATCAATCTAAAAAACTACATCGCAGGGAGAGCGAGGTGTGAATTTTTATACTACTGTTGCTTAACTACATTTTAAAAAAGCTTTTCGAAGATATGAATACTGTTACCTTGAAATTTTTGAATTTTGACCTTGATTTTTGTCCAAAATTGGTACTTTTATTGAGATTATCAATAATGTAGAACATCATAGTACCCTAAAACACATAGTATTTGAATTAAACATATAATTTCATTGTAAAAATATGACTTTGAGTTTTCAAAATTTGACCTTGAAATATTCAGCAAGTTTTCTTATCTTATTTTATACTACAATAATCTGAAAGACTTTTTTTAATATTGTGTAAGGTGTCTGAGATAGAAAAGTGGGGTTTGCCTTTGTTCAACCCTTTTTTCGCCAGAAGGAGCATCTAGCGGGATACAGGACATATGCAGTTTTGTTTAAGATACCTTGAAGATTAATTGTAGTTGAAATGAAAAAATCGTAGTGCCCATTTTTGAGACCCCATACAAGAAAAACTGTCCTTGGCAATAACTTGACCTTAAAGCATCTGACCTTGAAAAAACAAGAATAGCATTCTTATATTATTCTCTAATATTTTATTAAAAAATTACATTATTTAATTAGTAGTTAATTACAGTAGTTTAGAATTTTGTTTTTTCCGCCATAGTATGGCGTACATACGTACATTTTGCACATTTTTTCTAGACCACTTTTTTGGGCTCAGGGGGTGTCAAAACGAGTTTCAGCATCGTCAACTTTTTTTCCGAAAAAAGTCTGAATACAAAAATCTATATATGTTCTTGGGGTCGTATTCTGTAGTAATAAAAAAATTGAGGAGCTTTAATAACGTTTAAATGTTGCATCCCAACAACAAATAAAAATTATATCTGAATATCGATTTAAATCCTATTGAACTTAGACAACAGAAAACAGAAAATGTAATAACACTTATTGCAATTTAATTATTTTAATGTTTTCATGATATTGGGCAGTCGCAACTCGCAATACGATGCAACTACCAGTGTGTCAGTAACAGGGAATTTGTGCGGTCGCAAAATGTTTATCGAGATTAAAAAATCTAAAACCAAACCAAACTTATCAAATAATATTTACCAAACGTTTAAACCGTTTAACTACTTTTCAAAATTCTTCGGTGTCATCACATTTTCCATGACCGATACTGGTTGCTCCCAAAAAATCACGGATGTAATTCCTGTTATTGTGAATCTTAGCTTGTATTTTCTGATTAAACTTGTTTTCTTTTGGACAAGCACACAAGTTTTTCGGAAAGATGTTAAATTGTTGGAGAATATGGTAGTGATTATGACCAGAATTGCGTTCCTTGCAGCATGCTTCGCTCTTTCGGTTCAATTAACTCGTGGAAAAACTTTAATGAACATTTTTCGAGAATTGCACATTGTCGACGTTGAGATTCAAAAACTAGGAGGCGCCATTAATTTTCAAAAACATCGAAAATATCTGGTATCGTACGTATTATTTTCCATTGCGTGGTTCACTTTGGCTACTCTGGGGTCTGTAATACACAACGTTGTAATGTTTAAGCCGCCCACGTCGAGCAGCTTTTGGCCAATTGTTATGGGGACTGCTGCGTTATCGTATATCTATGAATGTATTGTGACATTCATAATAATGGCACAATATTTCTTGCTTTTACTGGCAATTTCGAGCAGGTTTTTCGCACTCACATCTTGTTTAAGGTTATTATTATTCCTTATACTAATGCGATAAGTAAAGGTTTTAGACATTTAATTTAAATTTTATTTTGCAGAAATATTAAAAGCAACAAAACAAGTGCGTCGTTAATTTTCAATGGTAAAAGCCTGGGGATAATTTTTAAACGCCTTTGTGTCCTTATAATGTCGGTCAATCGTTGTTTCGGTATTCAAATAGTTGTCATTTTGACGGTTTGGTTCGCTGTAAATGTGGACAATATATTTTCTTTGTATGGACTATTAAGATACTCTTCTTTTCGAAATAGTAGTATGCTTCAAATCTGGTGCTTAAGAATCATTTGGATTTCTTTATTAAATATTAACCTTTTCCTCGTAATATGTTCTGCGCATTCATGCACACAAAAGGTGAGCTTTCTAATTACAAATATGCACATTAACTTATTTACGTTTCGTTTATTTCTATTCATCTCCATTTCAATAATTTCAGGGGGAGTTTTTTCGGCATCAAATGCATGAAAAATTCTCGCAAGCGTTTGATTTTCGTTATTTCGGAAACCAAGTAAACAACCAAATAAATCATCGTTTATTCATTCCAAATATTTAATGTTTTAATTTTCAGTCTATTTCGATGTCAGACATCATCAAGTTTGATCTCCCGATCGTTTCCCTTGGATTATTTGAAGTCAACTTTAATCTCTTGGCTTCCGTAACTTAACTTTTAAACATTTTATTTCTTGTGATCTCTTTCTTAACTCCTTCTTTTTCTTTCAGTACGTAAGTTCGGTTCTGGCTTACGTGGTGATTTTAATTCAATTTGAAGAAACGTATCCAATCGAAACTCCTTTTATGTAGCCAACAACTAGCTATAAAAATGTCAATTAGTTTAACCTTAACGTGAACAGGATTAACACGGGTTAATTCATTACATTTATAAATATCTCCTGTATTATTTAAACAATTTACATAAAATTCAAAATCAGTTAACAAATTCTTAAGTTGTTTCAAATACTTTTAAAGACTGCACTTCTTAATTTTTCTTATTATTGCTTTAATATGGGTGGCATTGTCACTCCACGATCATATGACCGATTATATCACGTTCATCGTCTGGAACACAAAATTTTTTAGATTGTTGGAAAATACCCTTCAATTCTTTTACTCAATAATGATAGAAAATCATGGATTAACAAAATACTGCAATACTACTTATTGACCCGCGTATGCACAAGTTGCCGTTCTCGCGAAGGTAATAACTTTTTAAAAATGTTAAAATTAGATGTGTTTGCAAGCAAATAAAATTTGATTTTGTAAAAATAATAATTGATCTTGATTGCTCTTTATATCCAAATATGGTGAATTAACTACTACATTGTACTTGAAGATACAAATAAATATAATATTATCTCAGCATTTCCAAATTCCGTCTACAAAGGAAATTTTCTTTCAAAAATTTCATGATGTTACATGTTTTTCGTTGCTGGCCACGTGAAAAGGGATCTGTTTAAATTCAAATAGTCAAAATTCAGTCAGGCACAAATTATGTTAGCAACAATCACGAAAACACGAAAATCAGATTAAACCGATATAACGACACCCGATATCCCGATAATCAGAAATCCCGTGAGTCGAAATTCCGAGATACGAAGGAATTTATAGTAATATCAAGTCGGATCATTTCTACTATTATAGTTAAACAAATTTTACTTTACTAATGACATAGTAATAAATAACCAAAATTAGCTTTTTTGCGAAACCTCCTCGGGAGAGTGAGAGCAACATAACTTAAAAAATTCATCCAAATATCGAATCGTTCTCGAATTTTTGTGCTTCGTACACACGGCGATTCATCAAAAAATATTTATCGTGTATTTTTGGTCGGACTATTAGAAACAGCTCAACCATTTTTGATTAAGGTGAAATTTGTTTGTCCATAACTCGAGAACGGAGTGTGTGATATGTTAGGTGATTTTTAATTTATATACGACCCCAAGGTCGCAGAAATATTTGCATTCCGGATTTTTTCGGAAAAATAGTTGACGATGCAGAAACTTGTTTTGATAGGTTTCAGGGTTTTTCAAAATGTAATTGTGAATCATTTAGAGTTGTAACGTTATTCACAGAACCTATTATTGAGAACGGCTCTTCATATAGAGCTATCACTGCATGTTCTCAAAATATGATATAACCGGTGATTGAAATCACTATATTTATCAGCAGAGCCGCTCTGTCAATCGCGTATCGTATATTAGTATGCGCAGAGCTGTTCATTCAATATTAGATCGTATTCGTATACGCAGAGCCGCTCTTTCAATCACCGTTCATTTCACGCGATATTAGGAAAAAACTGTACGGTTCAGAACGGCTCTAAAAAAAAAACGTGATTTAACACGACTAGAATCATTACCTTTTTTCGAAAAAGTTTGCAAATGTAGGGAACTATTACAACCATACTGGGTCGTTAAAAATTAACAAAGGAACAACCATCACAAGTTCCTCAAATGTTTCTGTCCTTTCAATATATTTGACTCTTGAGTCATTGTATCTTTCTTGCTATTGTGTCGCTTGTACAATTCGAGAGACTCTGATACTGTCCTTCTTCATATTTTTAGACGTAAATTTTCCCCAAAATTTTCCTTTCAAACGTGGCTTTAAAGGAAAGTTAGGTCCTATTCAGTGTCCGCGTCTCTGAGGCGTATAAGGGTCTTAACCCGTTAGTTTTCTGATAATTCTTACGCGTGTTCGATATTTTTATTAACAAAACAAAATGTGATTCTTTTGACTCCGACTACTACACGCGGTCACTGTCTCTCGCCTTAGCCAGCATTGAGGCTAATGCGAGAGACAGTGACCGCACGTGTTATAGTAGTCGGAGAGTCAAAAGAATCACATTTTGTTTTCTGGGCCGAGTACTTCTTCTCGTCCATCTTACAGTCTCAGATCTCTACTCGGTTCGTGTTACATTGATCGAGGCATAAGTTTGACGAAAATAAAAATAAAACATTCAATCAATTTTAAATAGATAAGTAATAATACGATTAACAAGGATGCGCACTTAACTCCACGGAAACAACCATTTTTCTATAAATAAACTTTTTTGTAAATCTAAAATTGAATCAACAAATAAGATTAATCCCCAATCGATTTCTGTATATAATAAAGGCCAACACAACGTTCGCAGTAGGGGAATCTGTTATAATATATAATAATATAATAAACAGACCAGGTGAAAAACTTGTTACTCAAACGGGAGGTTGCATTTTATTTTTTACTCTATTATCCCTTGACAAATTCCGAAGGTAAGGGCTTGAAGCTTTCCGTTAGAGTAAATAATAGTGTAAGTAATAGAGTAGGATTGGTAACTCCATCGACTTCCTGGAATGAGTATAACGGGGGCCATGAGAAGGACACCAACCGCTTCATTAGATATTCTTCTAAATGTTGTTCCTCTCGATTCTGGAAGCTATTACAGCAATGGAGGCAAGAAGAAGTTGGTATTTGTTAAGATGCCAGTAACACATCTGGTGTATAAATTAGTGGACTACTTAAGACTAGTGAATATGAATCAATGCGGAATGATACAATGATTACAAAACTCATCTTTGAGCGGAAATTCAGCTGTATTACCCCTGTCATAACTAACTGGACTAAAAGCAAATCCATTGTAAGTGGACAGCAGTGTAAAGTTGTTTACACTGATATAAAGGCAATCAAATCCAAGGTGGTTACCCCCGGCTGGTAGAGGAAACAGTCATGAGATTGAACAAGTTTAGTAAACCCAATAAAGAACAAACGACATTGCTGACACTGTCGCAATATAAGGGTTGGGTAGTGCTTTCTGTGTACCAGAACCTTTTATAGCGATCTTTTATCAAGGACGAAAAACAGAAAGGTACAAATAACTGGCAAGATAACAGGCCGGATGAAAAGTCCCCGGTCTACCATGGTAAAAAACATTTTTTTGCAAAATTCAATTTTATTATTCAACATAGTTGCCTTCGAAGGCGATACAGCGATTATAGCGATTTTCCAACTTTTCGATGCCACTTCTGTAGTACTCTTTCGGTTTATCCTCAAAATAGGCCTCAGTTTCAGCAATCACTTCATCATCGGTCTTAAATTTCTTGCCAGCGAGCATTCTTTTAAGGTCCGCAAACAGGAAATAGTCGCTGGGGGCCAGATCTGGAGAATACGGTGGATGAGGAAGCAATTCGTAGCCCAATTCATAAATTTTAGCCATCGTTTTTCCAGACTTGTGACACGGTGCATTGTCTTGGTGGAACAGCACTTTTTTCTTCTTCAAATGCGGCCGTTTCTTTGCGATTTCGGCTTTCAACCGCTCCAATAGAGCAATGTAATAGTCGCTGTTGATTGTCTGTCCCTTTTGGAGATAGTCGATGAATATTATTCCATGCGCATCCCAAAAAACAGACGCCATAACCTTTCCAGCCGACTGTTGCGTTTTTCCACGCTTCGGTTTGGGTTCATCGCTTGCTGTCCATTCAGATGATTGCCGATTGGACTCTGGAGTATAGTGATGGAGCCATGTTTCATCCATTGTCACATATCGACGGAAAAATTCGGCTTTATTGCGCTTAAACAGCTTCAAACACTGCTCCGAATCATCAACTCGTTGTTGTTTTTGATCGCTTGTGAGCTCGCGCGGCACCCACTTTGCACAGAGCTTTCGCATGCCCAAATATTCGCGAATGATATGATGTATACGTTCCTTTGATATCTTTACAATGTCTGCTATCTCGCTCAACTTCATTTTACGATCATTCAAAATTATTTTATGGATTTTTTTGATGTTTTCGTCGGTAACAGCCTCTTTTGGGCGTCCACTGCGTTCACCGTCTTCAGTGCTCATTTCACCACGTTTAAACTTAGCATACCAATCAATGATGGTGGATTTTCCCGGTGCAGACCCCGGAAACTCTTCATCAAGCCATGCTTTCGCTTCAACTGTATTTTTTCCCTTCAAGAAGCAATACTTTATTAACACACGAAATTCTTTTTTTTCCATCTTTTCAACAATAACAAAAGTAGCTTCACTCAAATCGCTATAACTCACGAACTAATTGTCCGATTGCTGTCAAATTTTTACACGTATCGTTTGAAGGTTGGTACTAAATGAAAATCATATGGAAAAAATTCTGGTAACGCCATCTATGGGTCAGACCGGGGACTTTTCATCCAGCCTAATATAACTGAGATTATTAGCAGGAGACTTAACGCTACAGACAAACGAAAATGCTTGTGGTAGGTTCTGATATTAAGAGAACCAAACTCCTCTAAGGGCGTTGTGGCCACAGACCTCAGGAATGTGGTGGCGATTGTGACGGGGCATTGCCTACTGAACGGACATCTCCACAGAATTGGGGTAGCTGGCACACCCTTGTTTGAAAGTTGTTATGAAGAAAATGAGGCGCCGGAACACTTTCTGAGAGACTGCCCAGCTTATAATCAGATCAGACATAGAACGCCAGGGGAACATATGCTGGATAACACGGACCTCCAGTCACTTAACCTCACCATGGTGAGAAGGACATAAGTGGATGAGTAATCCAGGGCTATAAAACAAATATGCAAATTGGAAGGAGGTGGCACAACGGACCGAAGGTCGAACATATAATCTTTTTCATTTACATTTACGTTTACAAGAAGTAGGAAATTGGAATGAATGTCAGTAATTCATACATGATATTGATGTGCGTGCTGACAATTGACCCCAGGTAGGTTAAGACGATAATAACTTCGATGTTATGCGCCCCTTCCGGAATGTGGAACACAATGAACTCTGTAGTGGTTTTTAAAAAAACTGTACATTTACGTATATCAGGCGTTAATTAAAAATTATCGAAAAAATATCTCCCACACTTCATAGCTCGTAAGCAGCGGTACGAAGAGGAGAGTGAATTGTTGTAAATGAATTATTACTTTCAACAATCAATTAAGAGGTTTTCTAATATATTGAATTTCAAATGATATTAAAATAATTAAAAAAACACACTTGGTTTGATTACATTTTCGAAAATAAAAAATTCTGGATTCGAAATAAAATTTAACCAAAACGCTTTGCATTTTGTGACAAGCCGTTACACAGTTCAGTTTAAACAATGTTGTCGGACATGGGCACCCCAAAGCAATGTGTTTCAAAAAATATTTTTTTCGCGGCTCGACCTATTTTCTACTGTTCAAAATTGTTTGGTATAACAACATTTTCAATGTCGGAAACTGGCTGCACTTGGAGGATCAGCGATATAATTATCGCCATTTTGTACAATATTTTCTTCATTTTTCTCTTTAACGTTAATTTTGTTTTAGATATAAAATTAGTTGGCCCATCGGATGACATTGCGATACAATTGTACTCTTTATCAATGTGTTTCGTGATGATGACCCAAATAAGCCGCGGAAAAGCGATAATGAATAATTTAAACGATTTGCATTTAACTGACATCGACATCTTCAAGTCGGGTGGCGCGATTCCTTTTAACAAGCATCGAAAATGCTCGGTTGTCTTAATTTTAATTTCCGTTCCATTTCTTATGTCCATTGTTTTGAGACGATTTCTAATTACTCTACATGTTTATGGCGCTCAGGATTTATTTGGTCAATTAGTTTTATACAATCTTGGAATGCTTTTGGATTCACGATCATTTTATCCAACTATTTTCTGTTTTTGATGGCGATTTCTGTGCGTTTTTCAGCAATTACTTTATGTCTAAGGTAACTTTAAATAACTAATTTCACTTGAAATAACGGACCATTCCATAGCGCCACATATGTTGATATGAAACAATTAAATTATTTTTCTCCTTATTGAATTATAGCAATCCATTAAAATCGAGCAATCTGGCGGAAATTGAAAGAGCGAAAAATCTTGCGAATATTTTTAAGCGTCTCTGTTTCATTACAAAGTCTGTTTCGCATTGTTTTGGTATTCAAATTTGCGTGACTTTTGCACACTGTTTAGTAAGAAATGTGAGATCAATTTTTTCCGCCTATCTGTTTCTAACAAAAGCACCTATTTGGAATGAAACGTTTGGTGTTGAATGGATCATTAATTCTACCAATTTCATTTTGGCAAATTTACAAATTGTAATGGTTATTTACGCTGGGCACAATTTGACGAACAAGGTGAGTTACTGCGTTATGTTTTTTCTAAAAACAATTAAAGGCTTTACTTTGCATTTTCAGGGCGAGATCTTTCGCTACCAACTTCATGAGAAATTCATTCAACTTGAGACGAATGGTTATTCTTCTAAGGTAAATTCTTTGAATTTCGAAATATATTCATTTTATTAAAATAGTTTTTTATTTCTAGACATTTCACATCTCGAATTTAATTCAATTTGATTCTCCGATTGTTTCGCATAGGTTTTTTAATCTCAACTGGCGTCTCTTCACTTCAAACTATAAAACAAGATCTATCTCTATCTCTATCTCTATCTCTATCTCTATCTCTATCTCTATCTCTATCTCTATCTCTATCTCTATCTCTATCTCTATCTCTATCTCTATCTCTATCTCTATCTCTATCTCTATCTCTATCTCTATCTCTATCTCTATCTCTATCTCTATCTCTATCTCTATCTCTATCTCTATCTCTATCTCTATCTCTATCTCTATCTCTATCTCTATCTCTATCTCTATCTCTATCTCTATCTCTATCTCTATCTCTATCTCTATCTCTATCTCTATCTCTATCTCTATCTCTATCTCAATCTCTATCTCTATCTCTATCTATATAAAAGTGCTGTGTGCGTCCGATGCGAGTAAACTCAAAAACTGCTGCACCAAAAGTTACCAAAATTTATAAGTGTGTGGTTGTGAGTCGTGTTCGTGTGCAGTTTGGCCATAATTCCATAAATGGTTCAAAAGTTATTTCTTTTGCTACAATGGACCATTACGGCTGAACTACTGAAGCTTTTACCATAACTTGATATTAACACTATATTTTGGTTTGGTGTCTGGAGTGTTTCCCATATAGGTGTCAACTGAGTGGTAAATGTTATGGACGAAAGAAGTTTTTATATACGAAAAATGAGCCTAATAAGATAGTTCATTTTATTGAAATGTTATTTCACAACTCACAGTAGATTTTGAAACCGAAGTTACCAGGATTTTATTGCCTTTTTTAAGTAGTACTTTTAGGACTGATGAATAAGAGAAACGAGTATAATTTATTTGTCATTAATATTTAGGTGAAAGAATCATATATATTTTTGATGATGAATTTGTATTATGGTCTACGGAGCATAACGGATGGACCACTCAAACTATCAAAGTTATATTCACACCATTATTTCGTTACTCGGGTAAACCGGTCGTGCTTTTAAAAGTCTGTATTGATGTTCACGAAATTTTGATGACTGTGATATGGGGTGTCGAGATTTTTGCCTATTTTAAAGTTAATATTTTTGCGTTGTTTCTAACGGGTTTTAAGATATTCGAATGACCCGTCGGAATCTTAGATTTCCGGGATTTTAAGTGTTTGCAGTTCAAATTTTTAATTGTCGAAATTTCAGATTGTAGGAATGTTCAATTGTAATCTAAAGTATTGATATTTGACCAATTGCAATACAGTTTTGACTAAAGTTAGCATGTTGGATAACATTTTAACTTAATTAATTTATAATTCATTCGACAGTCAGAATTTTAAGATGACGGTATTTGGCTTCCGAAATTAAGTTTGATGAGATTTAAAAAAATCATCGGCTGCATTTATACTTTGGCCCATCACGGATGAACCATTGAAGCTATCTATCTTATTTTCATACAATACGTTCGTGTGGTTTATTTAATGGTTGTTATTGATATCGTTCTTTTCACAAACTCCACTTCAATATCAAATAGTTTTGAAAAGAACGGTCGCCGTCACAAAGACGTAACAGCTGAGGTAACGTGGATAATTTTGTGCTAATTACTTTGATTTGAAAGCTTTTAAATCATGACAGCGCCAGTCAAAATGGCAGAGGATATAATTAATAACTCACAGTGAAGTGAAACGGACATGGGGAGATAGATTAGCGTTGTTGTTGTATTGCATATAAAAGTGACGGTGAAAGACGTACATAAAGTGAAAAGAACAATGGCATAAATATAGGTGTTAACCGGGTAATTGGTAGTTCTAAATTAGTTACGGAAAGAAGTATTTGTAAAGGGGAAAAATACTAAAATGTGTGTGTTTTTCTATTTTGACAAGATTTCATTTCACGGGAAATTGTGTGCCGTATTTGTCGATGACGGGATATTCTCCAATCAAAATTCGTAATTATGGCCCTATGAGATTTTATTTTACCGAGAAATAGGATGTTGGAATTTTAACTTCGTCGGAATTTCAAGTTTAATAATTTATGTTAACTTGACTTTGGGAGTGTGACTAATGGGATTATGGCCCGTCAGAATTTTAAATTTGAATCGGTGTCGGGTTTTAGGGTTGCTGGGATATCAGTTTACTTATTGAGTGTTGTGATTGTGGCTGACTGTATGTTTAATGAAAGCAATTTCGGTAGGTTGCCGGGACTTTGCTCCTTCGAAATTTTATTTTCCGAACATTTTGACTGTTTATAAATAGTGTGTTTCAACAAAGCGAGGTTGGTTCTTCCAGTTGTTTAATAATGAAATTTCTTTTCACTTTTTACATAAAAAACATGTTTTATTTGGGCGTAGCAACGCGCGCCGTGTTCCGCTTGCTAAATTAAAAATTAGTTACACAATAAAAATTTAACATTTATTCGAAAAAAATGGGGATTGAAAGAATTTTATATTCCATAAAATAGTGAGTCGTTATAAATAAAAACCCAACATGCAAGCGATTCATAAATCAAGTCTTACCATGAGTCAAGTACTTCTTCTACAATATATTGTAAAAACTATAGTTTGTTACTTAACTACTTAGTAACACAACTTTATTAATTTTGTTATTTGTTAATCTTCAAGTGTACTAAATCAACTATTTTATTTCAAAAAAATAATTTTGTTAGCGAGGACTGTGACGAAAAAAACGAGTTCCTACATCATCAACTTTTTATCGGTTCGGATTGTAAAAATCTGTACTTGCCTTTGGGGTCGTATATAAACTAAAAAACTCACGTGAACACGAGGGAACCACCTCGGTTTCGCATATAAATTTTCTAATTTCTCAAAATGGAGACGAATATTTGACTTTCACTCTTTTTTTGAATTTGAAATACTCTGCAACGCCATTTGTCTCGTTTACATCTATAGGCACAATTGTTACTGAGATTTTTAAAAAATGTGGCTTTAAAATTTGGGATTTTGTGCATAAAATTGTTTAAAAAACTGTTTCATTCTATGGATCAATTCAGTAATCATTTTTGTAATTATTTTACAAAAAGAGCGGTAATGCAAGAATCAAAAAAAAAAGTATTAGACACGTCGTCATGTCTGCTGGGCTGTCCTTGAAGCAATATTATTTAATTATTTTAAATGATATAACTATTTAATTCGAAATAAGCTACAAGTCGATTGTAAAATATGGAAAAGAGGAAAATTATAATTGCTTCAATATAATAATTAAAAAACGTTTTTCTTTGAGTAATTTGCAAAAGCAATTGAAAGTCTAATAAAATACATAATAGTAAAAATGTTTTCATAGCAAAAATTAATAAAAAAAAAATTGTTTTGCCTTGATTCCTCTCCGTCCCATTAAGTTCTTTATTACGTGGCTATAAAAACTTTTTAAAGCTTTGATAACTTTTAAATGTTGCATCCCAACAACAAATAAAAATTATATCTGAATATCGATTTAAATCCTATTGAACTTAGACAACAGAAAACCGAAAATGTAATAACACTTAATGCAATTTAATTATTTTAATGTTTTCATGATATTGGGCAGTCGCAACTCGCAATACGATGCAATTACCAGTGTGTCAGTAACAGGGAATTTGTGCGGTCGCAAAATGTTTATCGAAATTAAAAAATCTAAAACCAAACCAAACTTACCAAATAATATTTACCAAGCGCTTAAACCGTTTCACTACTTTTCGAAATTCTTTGGTGTTGTAACATTTTCGCTGACCGATACTGATTGCTCCCAAAAGTTCACGGATGTAATTCATGCAATTTTCAAGCTCATATTCTTTTTCCTGATGAAACTTGTTTATATTTGGGCAAGCACACAAGTTTTTCCAAAAGATGTTAATTTGTTGGAGAATACGGCATGGATTATAATCACAACTGCTTCTCTTGCAACATGCTGCGTTCTTTCAGTTCAATTAACTCGTGGAAAAACTTTAATGAACATTTTACGAGAATTGCACATTGTAGATGTTGAGATTCAAAAACTAGGAGGCGCCATTAATTTTCAAAAACATCGAAAATACCTGGGAGCTTATTTGGTGTTTTTAGGTGCGTTAGTCACTTTGGGCATTCTAGGATCTGCAGCACATAAAATTTTCATCTTTAAGCCGCCCTCAACGAACATTTTAAAGCCAACTGCTACATGGACGGGTGGATTTACCCATAGTTACCAATGTATTGTGACATTCTTAATAATGGCACAATATTTCTTGCTTTTACTGGCAATTTCGAGCAGGTTTTTCGCACTCACATCTTGTTTAAGGTTATTATTATTCCTTATACTAATGCGATAAGTAAAAGTTTTAGACATTTAATTAAAATTTTATTTTGCAGCAATATTAAAAGCAACAAACAAGTGCGTCGTTAATTTTCAATGCTAAAAGCCTGGGGATAATTTTTAAACGCCTTTGTGTCCTTATAAAGTCGGTTAATCGTTGTTTTGGTATTAAAATAGTTGTTATTTTGACGGTTTGGTTCGCTGTAAATGTGGACAATATATTTTCTTTGTATGGACTATTAAGATACTCTTCTTTTCGAAATAGTAGTATGCTTCAGATCTGGTGCTTAGAATCATTTGGATTACTTTGTTAAATACTAACCTTTTCCTCGTAATATGTTCTGCGCAGTCATGTACACAAAAGGTTAAAAAACTCACTTTTACACCCGTACAAAGATGAACATTGACTTATATACATTTCATTTATTTTTATTCACGCCCAATTTAATTTAGGGGGAGTTTTTTCGGCAGCAGTTTCATGAAAAATGTATTCAAGTTTATAGTGCTGAATTCGGAACCCAAGTAAACAACCAAATAAATCATCTTTTATTCATTCCAAATATTTAATGTTTTAATTTTCAGTCTATTTCGATGTCAGACATCATCAAGTTTGATCTCCCGATCGTTTCCCTTGGATTATTTGATGTCAACTTTAATCTCTTGGCTTCTGTAACTTAATTTTTCAACATTTTAATATTTATTTCTTGTGACCTCCTTCTTTTCTCCTCCTTTTTCTTTCAGCTCGTAAATACTGTTCTGACTTATGTGGTGATTTTAATTCAATTTGTAGAAACGTCAATCGAAACTCCTTCTTTTTTGCCATCAACTAACTGTAGTAATGTCAAATGATTTAAAACTTTTTTAAAAATTTTTCTGCTATACAAGTAATTATTATTGATAATGAAAATACAACAGTTAAATATAAATTATAATTAACTTATATTGGAAACACATTGGATTGAAATTTAAAAAAAAGAAAGCAGATATGAAGTGTATACTGTACATGACGTAGGATGTACTTTAAGGTTCTGTTAACATATTATATTACCGTACGTTCCGGTGAACACTACAGATAAAAAATCGTTTCCAGGACGTTCCAGGGGAACCAATTTATAGATGTTGTTCATAGATGAAAAATGCACTTAAAATGTTTGCGTCCGTAAAATTGTTTGTTAATATTTATTTGTGGGAAATTTTAAAAATAATGTCTTAAATTGCAATTAAACAACACACAACAAATATAAAAAAATATTACAATTATCATTAAAAGTCAATAAGGGATCATAAAATTAATTTTATAGGTATTAAGTTTTTTATTGCTTTTACAGGTACAATCAATATAATATATATAAAAACTAGCGGACCCGCGAACGTCGTTCCGCCACAAACCTCGCTTTATTTATTGATGTGGTTTTGAATACACATGCAAATCGGACGCTCCGTTTCAAAGTTATGGAATTTTTAAATGCATCCTGAAAGTGTGAAATTTGTGTTTAATTTTTCATGTTTTTAACTCTTTTCCGTTTCAAAGTTATGAAATTATAAAAAATTTCGCAAATATATTGCTCCCAACCATATAATTTTCAATATATATTATTGCGGCGACCATATTTTTACGAAATTTAAAAAAAAAATGGCTAGAGCCTAGAGTAACTATATATATGATTGGAGTGACCATATTTGTATTAAATTTTTTGAAAAATATGGTTGGAGTAATCATATATATGGTTGGAGTGACCATATTTGAAGTGAAAATTTTGAAAAATATGGTTGTGTAAGGTCTGATATAGAAGCTACTTTTATATTTAATTTAAGGTTTATCGATGCTTTCTAACTCCACCGCACACTCCAGTTACATGAGCCTTACTTTTCACTATATACGAGATGTCCGTTCTATATCACGTCCACTAAACGACTTTTTGTTAACTTGTTATTAATTTGTCTTTTTGTCTGTCTTGTCCATTGTCATATTGGCCTTGTACTTGTATATATATATTGTACTTCCGTCTGCTGATATATATTGTTCTATATATCTCTAACCTGCACTCAGGTCACCCTATGTCGCCTATACCGGTTTCGTACTATATAACCGCACGATGGAGAAAGAACGGATCTTACAATTGCGTCAAATACATATGATCTTCCAGTAGCCAGAAATACCATATGCAGGCGAATTTAACGCTTTGTTGCAAATTGGCTCGCCGGAGATTTTGACGAATGAGCGCCAAATTCAAACTACTGAATTTGACGCTTACAGTTGTAACGACCATAATAAGGTCACTCAACACATATATATGGTCACTCCAACTGTTTTGTTACTGTCCTTACAACTTAAAAACGATTGGACCAAATGGGGTACTTCCTTCTGCGAGTTTGTTCATAATTGCAAGGAGAAGGTTCGTGGCCAAAAATTTAAAAAATCCAACGGAAAAGTCGAAAATGTCGGAAAATGAGAAACCATACAAAAATGATAACATGCTACTATGATAAAACAAAAAAGCAAAATTACTATGTTATTTGGCATAATGAAACACGTGTAAAAAGTTATCCAAATTTATATTAATGTGCATTCTATGGGAATTGCTAAGAGTTCCTGTGTACCATTTTTGCCATTATAAGATAGATTGGTGAAAAATTCATATTGCAATACAGCAGGTTTATGGAGAAAGAAAATTTAAAAAAATCCTAGGTTAAGTTGGAAAATGTGGAAAAAAATGAGAGTGCCGGGTTTGTCACGAGCTAAATTATGAGTTGGGATTTCAACTTCGTCAGAATTTCAGGTTTGAGGATTGAAGTTAACTTGATTTTGTAGGCACACACCTGATTGATTATGGCTAGTCAGAATTGTAAATTCGGTGTCGGGTTTTGGGGTTGCCGGGATTTCAGTTTACATATTGTGTGTTGCTTTGTGGCCGACGGTATGTTTGATGAATGAAATTTATCTTATGTATTTTCGAATGGATGTCACGATATTTATTACTAGGGTGTATTCAAAAACTCACCAATAAAAAAAGTGGGGTTTGTGGCGGAACGACGTTCGCCGGGTCCGCTAGTTATTTTATATAAATTATGTTGAGCAAAATAATTTGTTGACATTTTAATTAATTATTTAATTATTAACACTTTTGATATTCTTAATATACATTAAAGGACGGGTTATAAAATAAAATAATTTTCGCCAGCAACAAGGAAAAAATTGCTTTTAATAATCGCATATTAAACTTATACGAAAGTGTTCTTACCGATAGTGACAAAAGAGAAGTTAAGGGTCCGACTTAATAATTTATGTAGGAACTTTACAATGGAATGGAAAATAGTGTCATATGCGAATAATTATAAGCTTAATTGTTATGTACATACTAATTCCCATACATATTAATATTATTGTGGGAACAGAATTGACAAAGTAGGACGGAGAGTGTTAATGTTGAAGTGTATAGACCGCCGACTTGACAAGGGAACGGACAGAGGTCAGAGGCCAACATAACGACAGACCATACTGGACGACGAAATGATAATGATCGTGGTCTTTTTGTGAAAACCTTTGACGAAGCAGGAAGTGTTTTATGTTCAATACATTTATTGGCTAATTTTTATGTAATAAATTAAATTTGTTTTAATTGTTATAACTGTTCGTTTGAACTATTTAATGACTACATTATTAAACTTGTAAAATACTTCTACAATAATTGTCTTTAAAATAAATGTGATTTTTAATAATTTTTTATTCTACTTTTAAAATTTTAAAATTTTCTATTTATACTCCTTAAATTCAATTTAAAAATAAATTAACTCTATTGCATTATTTATTGGTTTTAAAAATCTTTAAAAGAATTGAATTTTAATGTTTTTGCTAGTAAATTGGTCAATCTAAAATCTATCTTATCAATTAAAATGTAAAAGATGCAAGCAATTCATCCGTACCACAGTGCGGCGTACATTTTGCACAGTTTTTCTGGACCACTTTTTTGGACCCTTGGGGTCGTATATAAATTAAAAATCTTCCAAATATGTTGAATTGTTCTCGAATTTATGCATTTCGTACACACGTCGATTCATTTTTATATAAAGTAAGTAATTATATGCAATCATTAATTGAATGTAATCAGTAATGTCATAACTCATATCTTTGAATGAAAATTTTAATAGTTTCACAATTTTTGTCACAAAACAATCCACTTCTTTTTTCTACATATCACAGTAACCCCTAATGAATACAAATAACAGAAAACTTAATAACACTTAAAGCAATTTAATTATTTTTATATTTTAATGACATTTGGCAATCACAATAAGCCGCAACTACCAGTGTGTCAGTAACAGGGAATTTGTGCGGTCGCAAAATGTTTATCGAAATTAAAAAATCTAAAACCAAACCAAACTTACCAAATAATATTTACCAAGCGCTTAAACCGTTTCACTACTTTTCGAAATTCTTTGGTGTTGTAACATTTTCGCTGACCGAAACTGGTTACTCCCAAAAGTTCACGGATGTAATTCATGCAATTTTGAAGCTTATCTTCTTTTTTCTTATGAAACTTGTTTATATTTGGGCAAGGGCAGAATGCATGCAAGAAATTGATAACTTGATGTCGAATTCGGCATTGCTAATGACCAGAATTACTTTTTTGGCAATAGGGCTCGCACTTTCAGTTCAATTAAGTCGTGGAAAAACTTTAGTGAAAATGTTTCAAGAATTACATTTTTTCGATGTTGAGATTCAAAAACTAGGAGGAGCTATTAATTTTCAAAAACACCGAAAATTTTTGATGGCGTACATATTATCTTTAATTGCGGGGTTCTCTTTGGCCATTTTGGGATCTGCACTGTTCGTTTTTGCCTTTCAGCCGCCCACATCGAGCAGTTTTTGGCAAATTTTTATGGGAACTGGCGCGGTATTGTTTTGTTATGATTGTATGGTATCACTAATAATAACGGCACAATATTTCTCAATATTGTTGGTTATTTCGGACCGTTGTTCTGCCATCACTTTGTGTCTTGGGTAAATTAAAAAAAAAATTGAGAAATTGCAGCAAGCAACAACTTTTGTTATTGTTTTTACAGAAATATTAAGGGCAGTAAAATAATTGCGTCTGATATTCGTTATGCTAAAAGCCTGGCGATAATTTTCAAACGGCTTTGTGTCCTTATAAAGTCCGTCAATCGTTGCTTTGGTGTTCAAATAATTGTCATATGGGCGCTTTTTTTTGCAAAAAATGTGGAATTTGCTTTTAATTGGTATGGGCTCATAAGATACATCGCTGTTTGGAATGGTCCAAGATTTATATCTGGAGCATTATTATCATTTGGATAATTTTGATAAATACTAATCTTTTTCTCGCAATATATTCTGCGCAGGCATGTTCACATATGGTGAGTCTTTCATTTTATTAATACAGTTTCAAAATAACATTCATCACAATTGCAATGGTAAACCGTTTCAACATTACGTATTATTACACGAAGTAAAACTATTATGAAAAGAAATAGTTTATCTAATTTGTTTGTTCACCAAATTGTTAAATATTTAAAAATATTAAGGCCCATTTCGTTTTGTAATGGTAGCAACGAGAACACAACTTTTAATTCGACTACCATGTTTTTAAATTTCAGGGAGAGCTTTTTCGGTATCAACTGCATGAAAAATTTATACAAGTTGATGCTACTGAATTCGGGACGGAAGTAAGGAACCAAATCAATCATTTTTAACTCAGTCCAATTAATTCTTTGATTTTCAGTCATTTTTTATGTCGGACTTCATTAAATTTGATCGATCGATCGTTTCCCTCGGATTATTTGATGTGAACTGGGATCTTTTGGTTTCGGTAAATTCAATTTTTTAATACTTTACTTCTTGTGACAACTTTTTCTTTCAGCTTACAAGTGCGATTGTGGCTTATTTGGTGATTTTAATTCAATTTGAGAACACGTCTTCAAAGTGAACACAATTTTTTTCAAACTATATTACAAGTTCAACAAGAGTTAACAATAAATAGCACTACTTATAATTAAACACATTGTGTATCTTTTTTTCTGATTTACAATTGCATTTACGGAAAGAGATGCAAGGTTTACATTAGAAAAAATGTAGGATTGAAAGAATCAAGAATGGATTTACCGATAAAATTGCAAGAGACAGGATTTATCACACGCAAGAGTTGATAGAAAATTTTACATCTTTTATATGTCTTTCTATAAAGTTTCTAAAATATTTGTTAAATGTTACTTTTAGAACCAATTCCTAACCCTTCAAATAAAAAAAGTAAGCGGAAAAATCTGAAATTTTCCATTAGTCGAGGCGGGTGGCTAATCCCGAGTTACTTTCATCGCCGTAATTATTAGAATTAGCTCTAACGCAAAATATTTTTGTTATAAATTTTCTATCAATCTAAAAAACTACGCAGGGATAGCGAGCTGTGAATTTATATACGACTGTTGTTTAACTACATTTTAATAAAGCTTTTCGGAGATATGAATAATGTAACCTTGCAATTTCTGAATTTTGACCTTGATTTTAATTCAAAATTGGTACTTTTATTGAGGTTATCAATAATGTATAACACCAAAAATTTTATCTATATATATAAAAATGAATGTATGTTTGTGTGTTTCCAATAGACTCCGAAACTGCCTAACGAAGATGCCTCACGAAATTTTCAGAAATACTATATAATAGTCCCGGGAAGGTTTGTGTGAAGGTTTCGTGTCAATCGGGGGGCTATTTCCGAAGTTGGTCCCGATATTCCTTTTTGGACCCGATTTCCACCGGAAAAATCGAAAACTTTTTATTATGCCAATCGATAAGGTTTATAATGAAAAAAATGTTGGACATGACCCGAGGACTCGGATCATCGTTTTTGGACCCGATTTCCACCCGAAAAGTCGTAATTTTTTTATTATGCCATTCGAGAAACTGCCGAACGGATTTTCATGATATTTTCGGAAATACTATTATAATAGTTCAGGGAAGGTTTGTGTGCTTCGAGAGTTGCCATATTTTCTATTTTTCACCTGTAATTTGACACAGCAACGCGCGACGGGTCAGCTAGTTTTCATTATAAAAATATGACCTAGTGTTTTAAAATTTTTACCTTCAAATGTTCAGCAAGTTTTCTTATCTTATTTTATACTACAATAATCTGAAAGAATTTTTTGATATTATGTAAGGTGTCTGAGATAGAAAAGTGGGGTTTGTCTTTGTCCACCCCCTTTTTCGCCAGAAGGAGCATCTAGAGGGATATAGGATATATGCAGTTTTGTTTAGGATACCTAGTAGATTATTTTTTGTGCAAATAAAAAAAATTGTAAGGTCCATTTTTGAGACTCCATACAAGAAAAACTGCCCTTGAAGGATCCGACCTTGAAAAAACAAGAATAGCATTCTTATATTTTTCTCTAATATTTTACTAAAAAATTACATTACAAATCGGTCCAGTAATTTAGGAGTTTTGTTTTTTCCGCCATAGTACGGCGTACGGCGTACGGCGGACATACGTACATTTTGCACTTTTTTTCTAGACCACTTTTTTGGACTCAGGGGGTGTCAAAACGAGTTTCGCATCGTCAACTTTTTTTCCGAAAAAAGTTGGAATACCAAAATCTATATATGCCCTTGGGGTAGTATATAAATTAAATATATAGATTCCAATATAATATTAAGCTTCCAAAACACAATATGTTGCTTGAAAATCTTGAAAAGTTTACTTTTGTCCTTTTGTATTTATTCTCCTTGCAATTTCATCAAACACAATCAACGAGAAACGAAAATCAAATCAAATTCTTAATTACTTAAAACAATCAATGCAATGGATTTCTAATAGATTGAATTTAAAATGATGTTAAAATAATTAAAAAACACACTTGGTTGGATTACATTTTTTCGATTTAAAATAAAAATAATAAAGTAAGAGCTTTACATTTTGTGAGAAGTTGTTACACAGTTCAGTTGTAAAAAAATGTTGTTTGAAAAATACTCTCCCAAGAAAAAATGTTTAAAAAACATTTTTATCGCCTTTCGACCTTTTTACTACTACTTAATTAATGTCGGAAACTGGATGCACTCAGAAGATCAGCGATCTCATTTCCGCCATTTTGCATGTTATTTTGTTCACTTCAAATGCGGTGGCTCTTGTGTTTGTAAAATTGGAGTCAGATAGAAAAGATAATGCCACTAGTTCGATTTTGTACAGTGCGGCCACATGCTAAGCAATTTTTGCCCAAACTGCCTGTGGAAAAGGCATAATGAATAATTTAAACGATTTGCATTTAATTGACATCGACATCTTGAAGACTGGTGAAGCCATACCGTTTCACAAGCATCATAAAAACTTAAGAAATTTTGCTATATTCTTTAATGTGTTTTACCTATTTATTATAATTGGACGAATGGTACACACAGTAAGTTTGGAAGCCGTTACCACTAGTGTATGGCGATCAGGAACTAATTGGTTAGGTTTTTGTTCGTACTGTTGTGGCTGGGTAATAATCGTTTTAGTTGTGTCCTACTATCACGTACTGTTGTTCACCATTTCTGTGCGATTTTCTGCAATAACTTCTTGTCTGAGGTAATTTTTACTTTTCGATAAACTTAATATGATGGAAAATATAATATTATACTTTTGAATTTCAGCATAAATTTAAAATCAAACAATTTGGATGAAATTCGTAAAGCAAAAAGTCTTTCAAAAATATTCAAACGTCTTTGCTGCATTTTAAAGTCGATTAATAGAAGCTTTAGTGTGCAAATTTGCACTTCTCTGGCTTTCTGTTTGACAAAAAATATAAAAGCTCTTGTTTTTTTCTACGAGGTCGTCACCAACGCACCCACAGACGGTCTCTTCACTCTTAAAAATGATTTTAATATTTTGAATTCTGTATTGATTAATGCACAAGCTTTAGCAGTCATTTACGCTGCACACAGTTTGACGGACAAAGTGAGTTTTCAATGCTTTTTAAGAAACAAAACTGTTACAGACCTTATGCTTATTTTTAGGGAGAACTTTCGTTATGAACTTCATGAGAAATTCATACAACTTGAAACGAATGGTTGTTCTTTTAAGGTGAATTTTTGATTCTTCATTTTAAATTTCTAAAATTAATTTAATTTTTAGACATTTCACATCTCAAACTTAATTCAATTTGACTCACCGATTGTTTCTTTTGGACTTTTTAATATCAACTTGCATCTCGTTACTACAGTAAAATTTTTCTTTATAACGTTTTTGACTTTTCATAATTTCTTTTTTAATTTTACAGATGGTTTCCATTACTGTAACTTATGTTATTATATTTATTCAATTTGACACAAAAATGTAAAATAAGTATGTATGGAAATGATTACTTAATCTTTTAAATTGCACATTAATATAAAAAATATTTAAATGTAATTACTCCTACACATTTAATTGCTTGAAATACAAATAAAGAAATTTGTCAAAAATCCAATTTTTTAGCCCATTTTAAAGGAGTTTTTTTTGTTTCAGTCACCAGTGTTATCTGTTACTAGACACTTAGATACAGTGTTCATGAAATGAGTTTTCAAAATATTAAATAGGATTCAAAAAACTACGCACGATCAATTGTGATGAAAATTTCATGAAAGCTCTAGCTAAATTTTTTGTTAACGTAATTATCATAACTGAAATAAATGGGCATTAAAAAAAACGCAAGAAGTGCGAAAAAAATCGAAGTTCGTGAAAAATTTCACTAATTGAAAAAATGATTCAATTAGTAAAAATCACCTCGCGAAAAATTCCACGGTATACAACGTCAATTTGAAAGGAATAAGATTGCCAATGAACCAAATTTGACTTTCTATGAAACTTAAAAGCTAAGAGCTCTGACAATAGCAAAATTTTTCAAACCCTTTCGCAAAAATTATGCTAAATTTTGAAATCAATAGAACAGTTTAGAGAACTAAAATAATCGTCTAAATATTGGTTCTTGAAATCATTGTCGTTTGTCAATAGTCAAAGCGACGGGAAAAAAACAAAATTGAATTACGAGTAATAATTTATATAACGAAATTCCTATAGTAATCATGAATTGTAGTTAAATGCAATTAAAAGTAAAATTTCGGTTTCAATCCTACCACGGTTTTAAACCCAAATTATGGATCTTTACTTGACTAAATGATGAATTATTTTTCAGCGCCACTTGCTGCCATTAAATATAAAACAAACAATGGATGAGTTAAGCTTGTGAATTGCATATAAAATTTCAAATTAAACCAAACGGGATGTCAATAGAACGCACCAATTCTTGAAAAATGGATATTTTTCAAAGGGTATCATGTGAAATTTTATTTAATAAAAATCCGCTTTTCAAAACAACAAGTTAATTCCGTGAATCACACGGGTTCCCCCGCTAGTAAGGATTAAAAATTAATTAAAGAAGAGACGATGGATAAAAATCGTTATTTTCTCGACTAATTTAAAAGTTTGTAAAATATAAAAGATCACTTTACTTTTTCGTTAAATCTATTAGTCTCGTAACAAAATATCAGTTCAGAGCTTTCATAAATGATTAATACAGGATATTGCCTTAAAATGTTTTCAAATTAAACCATCACATTTTGGAAAAATATCAAGAGTTGAGGAAAACAATTTTACACGTCATTTCCAGTAATTATATACATTGAGGACATGGATATTGAACAATGAAAATGAACACGTCCATGCCATTAGTGTTTCAAATACATCTTTTTACTGCATAAAAATACATTAAAAAATTGATTTGAATTAAAATAATTACATTTTAATTTAGTTAAAAATGAAAAGGTATTTAAAATAATTACATTTAAACCAAACTCCGATTGCAATTTGAAATAATCCTTTTAGCCTACAAGTAACAGTGAATCAGTGCAGCTCCAAAATGTTTTCAAAACAAAAAAATAATAAAAAGATTAATTTTAATAACATCTACTTCGCAGTCAAGCCACTTTACTACTTTTCAAAATGTCTTGGATTCACAGCATTCACCATGACAGAAAGCGAATGCTCTCAGAGGGTCACAGATAAAATCTTTGGCATTTGTTTGTGCGTTTTTTACTTCATAAACGCATCAATGAACGCCTTTCGAACTTTGACAAATTTTGCGGTGCATTCAACATTGTTAGCACGTTCTGAATTTTTAATGTCGAAAATGTTGGACGTCATAACATGCATTTCGATTCTGGTACAACAAACTCGTGGGAGGGCAATAATGAAACTCCTAAACGATTTGCATTTAATTGATCGAGAAATATTGAGGACAGGTGGACAAATATGTTTCCAAAGACATCGAAGATATTTGATTGCGTACGTTCTGCTTCTGATCTTTGGTATGACGGTCAGCATTGTTGGGATGACGAGAGTGATAGTTTTGTTACAGACAGGAATTACTTTGTTTCAAGTGATTTAGATTTATTATGGATTTTGTACATTATGTATTCCAATCGCTTCCTACTCGTTTTTTTTGGTAGCAATTTCAATAAGGTTTGCAGCTATCTCATCGAGTTCTAGGTAGTTTTATATATTTTGCCTTCGTCATAATTATTGTTGCTCATTATTTATATTTAATTTAATTTAGATTCAATAATCTCTGGAAAATACAATGCTACAAATCGCATGATATTCCCTCTGCCAAAAGTCTTACAAACATTTTCAAACGTCTTTGTAACGTCGTTAAATCAGTGAACCAATGTTTTGGTGTTCAAGTTTTGATTTCGCTGTTTCTTTGTTTTGTGCGAAATTTTAGCACAATTTACTGGTTTTATGGATTTACTGTAGATCGAGAGTCGCAAAAAAGTCCGGTGTTTTCAATGTTTCTCTGTGGCCTCGTCATTTATTTCCTGGGTAACCTTCACATGTTGCTTTTATTCTACGCAGGACACGCATTAACAAGAGAGGTAAGTTGTTTTGAAACCTTGTGTGACAGTTTAATAATCAGGGCGAAATTATGATTAGGGATGCGAATTGGTTTAAAAGCTTCAAAAGGCGTGAGTTTTAATTTTCATTAATAAGTATTCTCCTCACAGGCATCCAACTTTCGCTACCAACTGCACGAGAAATCTGTTCAAGTTGATCCAAACGATGTTGAAGTAAATGTAAAGAAGTTAAAACATTATTAAAAAAAACAAATTTATGAACTTTGATGTTTCAGTCATTCTTTACTTCCAACATAATTAAATTTGATGAACCAGTTGCCTCTCTTGGACTATTTGATATAAATTGGCGGTGTTTAAGATCGGTAAAATAAAAGATTTTCTATATTTAAGTTACTATTTAATTATTAAACAATTTGGAAATATCTCACTACATTTTATGTTACAGATGATAGCAGCTCTTGTGGTGTATATTATTATCATTATTCAATTTGATCAAAATTTAACCAATTGAACCCTCAAAAATCCTATTTCTAAATTTTGGTTGCACTTATATAGTGTTTGTGTCGTTTGTGGCAATTCAAAAAAAGAAAATGAAATTATGGCCAGTGAGGATTTGAACTATGATTTAAATCTTATTATTACTAAGCATTGTTTTATATAACCAATATAAAATAAAAATAATTTTAAAAATCATCTCTAAATAATGTTTACTTCCTTACTGCTCCTAGAACATTTTAATCAAAAATTCCAATTTATTTTTAATTTATATACGACCCCAAGGGCATATATAGATTTTGGTATTCCGACTTTTTTCGGAAGAAAAGTTGTACGATGCAGAAACTCGTTTTGACACCCCCTGAGCCCAAAAAAGTGGTCTAGAAAAAATGTGCAAAATGTACGCATGTCCGCCGTACGCCGTACGCTGTACTATGGCGGAAAAAATAAAATTCTAATACTACTGGTCCGATTTGTGTGAAATTTTTTTGTAAGATATTAAAGAAAAATATATCGAGGCGATTTTTGATTTTTCCAGGTCAGATGCTTCAAGGTCAAGTTATTGCCAAGGGCAGTTTTTCTTGTATGGGGTCTCAAAAATGGACCTTACGATTTTCTTTATTTTCACAATGATTAACCTTCAAGGTATCTTAAACAAAACTGTGCATATATCTTATATCCCGCTAGATGTTCCTTCTGGCGAGAAAGGAGGTGGACAAAGGCAAACCCCACTTTTCTATCTCAGTCACCTTAAAATGTAGTTAAGCAACAGTCGTATATAAATTCACACTTATTCTCTTTTTTTTATGATGTCAGAGCCAAACCTCTTTGTGTGTTTTTTTTCGTCGGGATTTTGGATATTTTGTAGGTAGGCTGACGGGATTTTAAATCTCTCTTAACTTAAGTCTCTCATTGCAACGTTTGCCGAGTACGGCGGGTAATGTCGCCGAGAAGCTTTGAGAATGTTAAGATTGCTGTAGAAATAATATGAAATGTTCAAAAAAATGCCATGTCACGAACCTTCTTTTAAATCTGGATATAATTTATCTTGAAAAATAAATCTAAAAAGTTTTTTTCCTTATATTCCTACTTCATCTAAATAAAAAGTATTCTGAAAGACAAATTCTGAAAAAAATAAAATGAAAATTGATGAAAGTGAAAAAAAATTTAGTTACAATTTGAAATAATTTATTTATTGATATTTTGTGTGTTCATTAATAAACACAATAAAAATTTGATTTTCAAATCATTCTTGGCAATTTCGTGATGTTTCTTCTCGAGTTGGTAGTACAGGCTGACCACATCTGCATGTAATTGGGCTTCGGCCATCCTCGTCCTCATGCGACTGTTACGCACGGCGATGTTATTCTTCGCCCGAGCTTCGGCACTCAATTTCCTGGGCCGCGTGTAGGTACGCGCCATGTTGGGGTTCGGACGGTACGCAACTTTCTTACCAGCTTGTTTCAAAACATTTTGCAAAATTTGGACAAAAT
The DNA here is from genome assembly GCA_963854165.1 of Sylvicola cinctus. Classification (NCBI taxonomy): domain Eukaryota; kingdom Metazoa; phylum Arthropoda; class Insecta; order Diptera; family Anisopodidae; genus Sylvicola; species Sylvicola cinctus. The sequence continues at coordinate 23,548,574 of OY974082.1, forward strand.
TCAAATTTGCGAACAATGGGCAATTCTGTTGAAGTTCTTGAGCCACACGTCCATCTGACTTCTTAGATTTCTTCTCGCATCCTGATAACTCTTCAGCAGCCTTTCGTTTTCTGTTCTTTGCGCTTTTCGGAGGCACCGGATATGGGACAGCAAATTCAAATTCAATCGGATCGGCTGGTTTTTCCTCATTTTGCAATTGCTCCAAAGGAACAACTTTGATCGTGATGGCTTTGGATCCTGGTGCTGGTGCTGCATACGAATGATCATGTTCGATTAAAGACATCAATCGTGTGGGGTCGGTGTCTTCAGATTGTTGTTGTTGCTCTTTAAGTGGCTCTTCTTTCAAAATTATTTCACATTTCTGATCTTCTTTAATTGGAACCTCCTTCAAAATGTTTGCACTTATTTCCTTGCTATTTATTTCTGTTTCTTTTGCGATTGGGACTTCCTTCAAAATATTTTCACTTTGTTGATTGTCATCAATTGGAGTCTGAGCTGGAGTTTTAACTGTTGGCAGCAGTACTGGAGATTCTTCATTTAACTTCGGGTGTCTCATCAAGCCAAGGCTATGCATGAAACTCTCCTTTTCATTTAAATTAGCCACATCGGGAATGACGACTCTTTTGGTAGCAGCGCGGATTTCATTAAGAGTTTGAATTTTAAGCAACTTGGAGCGGGTGAAATGCGAATTACCGGCATTTGTTTTAACTGTTTCAGAACTCATTTTTGTAAATGAAAACCCTTCAACTGTTATAGAAAATTAATTGAAAATCTACTTTGATCTTAGAACGTGCGATCGCGACAAGAACACTTTGGGAATTGAATAATTTGCAGTTAATCGCGTAGTTTTTATACCTTATATTTCCAAAAGGTCACAGGATGTTCAAATTAATTTCGCATCCTTTTTTGGCAACAGCAGCCTGCTATTGGGGCCGAGGAAAATCAGGTATTAATGTTATGTGGATCAATGCAAATTGTGCCATAAAAGGAAATAAAATGTGTTACATAAATATTGTACGTCTCTTCTCCCTGTTTAAGGAGTAAGAATTATATTAATATTGATTTTATGGATTCAATAAAGTTTAATAATTATTATTTATCAATTATTTTTGAATTAGGAACAGAATGCAAACGTTTGGTTAGGTTTCCAATCTTCTAGTTAAAAAACCTAAAGTTTGGCAAAGAATTGGTTTACATAATGAAAAGTCAAATTTTAAAGCTTGAAATAAGAAATAATAAAAATTATAATCAGCTTAATTTAATGAAATTATCACCGATTTCATTAAAATTAATTAGGATTAAATAATTCCCAGAGTTTAAAAGAATAATTACTGCAGCTTTCAACTCGTAAGAAATTGAAACTTCAGTTAATGGAAAAATCATTAGAAAATATAACTTGAAATATCATAGGACACATTCTAGGAAAAAGTCAATTTTTTTACAACTTTTTTCACATTGTTGACAAGTGTTTAATACGCTCATTCCTTTTCATTTATTGCATAGGTTTATGAAGCCAGTTCTTTTTAATTCATGATTCCATAAAATAATTAAAAATACCACAATCAACGCAGGATAATAAATGCAGACAAACGTAATAAAATTTATCTTTTATAATTTGCAGACGTCGGTCAGGTTCTCTGGAGGAATGTGTGTTAATACATCAACAGTAACTAAGGTCATTTATGGCTTTTATGTATTTTCCAGTAGTTGGTGTAACTCTCAGCCAATCAGCACAATCCCTTTAAGGTTTAAGGGGAAAAATTTAAACCAGTAGAAAGGTAATAGATCTGTGAAAGGTATTCCGAAGTTTCAACCGAATCATTTCATCAGAAACAGTTAACCCTTGAAAGAACTAACCTACACATCACAAATAAAACCCGAGAAATTTCAACTTCCATTTTCGCAGTCAACAAAATGTCAATTTGTCATATTGTAGCAGCAATGAGTGGCCCCCACATGGGAAATCCATTCGGAGTAAACATTATAATGGAGCCGCCCTTCAAGACCAAAGCGGCAGCTGCTGTATTTCAGTCGGATGTCGCACCACCACCCAAAACGGTCCACCAATCCCGGCCCCAAGAGCGCAGTGTGCGCCGTCCAGTTCGCCGCCGTTGTTTGTCACCAGACGGGTCCAGCTATGAGAATGTCAAGAGTCCGAAGGGGTATCGCGATTGGTCACCCGAAATTAATTGGGATAAAGTGTTGCTGGGCGAAGGTGACGCCATTGGGCGCTGCTCGACGCCATTGCGCGAACCCAAGGACACCGACCGCATCGACGAAATGAGTTATGTTGAATTTAAAAGGGCGTTGGAAGCTGATGAAACATTTTTGCCCACTTGCATTCTCATGGTGCCGTATGCTGTATCTGGATTCACGGAATTGGCTGGATTGTCGATGCTCTGGTTCAACTATCCGGACAATGTCAAAATTCCAGGGCCACCAAGAGTGATGAAACCAGTAATTGAAGTTAAGAAGAAGAAGAAGAAGTCGTTTCTTGATCCGTTGAGGCACATCGTGCAGATGGAACCGCCACCAATGTGGATGCAATTGTTGTATTGGCCGGCCGATAATTTGCCCAATTATGGCCCGGTGGATTTGCAATTGTTATATTCCTGAATAAGGCAACATTTTATGACACATCGATTTGGTTTTTGGATTTGAAATTACGCTTTTGGAATAAAATAAATAAATTCATAATTTTTTAAGCAACATAATATTTTTTGTAATCTGACAGATTTAATTAAATAAATTTGAATATAATTAAAACTTTTATCTTTCTTATTTCCCCTTCTTTTGAATTTCTAATTTCAGTACAAAACAAATTCATCTTTTTAGGTTCAGGCATTATGGACGACAATTTATTTCATTTTCGCAAAAACCAATTCAATTCAATTCAATTTTGAAAATATATATTTCGCTTAAAACAATAATTTTACATTAACTTCTACTTTTGCAGTGGATCTCCCAACGGGTTTTGCCTTCTGCGTTTTTATTATAATATTTTAAGTGTTCACCAAAGTACATTATTTTCCATTATTGTCGCATTAATTAAAACCTTAAAGCTACTTACAAGTAATATATAAAAAACTAATGTTACTACTAAAAATACAACTACAACTACAACTACAACTAATCTATAATGTTTGATACACAATTTTGCAGTGTTCACTTCGCAAAAACCAATTGATTTTATTATAAATTAAACAGTTTTAATTCACATATCTAGTTTCGATATTTATATATATTCTTAGGATTCCTTTTATATTGTATTGAACCAACTTAAGGAACACACCGAAGCCAAAGATTAGAAATCTCGACCTCAAAAGTGGGAAAACCCTAAAATTCACGAAAAACATTAAGTTACTTCGATAATTTGAAAAGCGATATAAGTTAGAACACTTATTCAAGCAAAACTCCATTTTGGACATTAATAACTTAAAAAATTTTAGGTGTAACAAAAATTGCATGGGCAGCTAGTTTCACATAATTGTTAACGATAATTGTGCTTCGAGGATAAGTTTTTAAAATGTTTCATTGCAAATAGAATACACATTTATTCATGTATTATCAAAACCAACTCAAATTTTGAACCTTTGGTAGTTTTGCAATGGTTTATTAACAAAAAAGGAATATTTTCATCTTAATTATTTTTTAGCTTCTAATTTTTTTATTTTCTTCTTTTATTATCTGCAATCTTTTTATGCAACTTTTAAAAAACATTTATTTGTAAATACACACGTACTTGTATGTAATTATTTATTTTTTTCTAAAGTTTAAAAATAAAAGAAAAAATTGCATGTTTAGTTTAGAGAAAAAACATAAAAATCAATTACACCAAAGTTTTGTGGAAGATAATACCTTGCTCCCTGTACCATGGGCAAAACTATTAAAAAATTAATTAAATGCATAGTTGTTGTAATCATGCATTCAGTTTCTCGGATTATTATTTTTTTCTGTAAAAAAATCAATTCGCCTCCAAAGTAACACAACTTTCTAATATTTATTGGAATCTTTAATTATGCAACATTTATTAATTACAAAAGATTTGACACAACAGTAAAATTGCGACTTAACGTACCCGTATTAGTATCATAAATTCATTACATATTCAGATTGCCACTAATAAACATAAAAAAGGACAAACGGTAAGGTGTTTATTATGGAGAAAGGATTGTCTTTTATGGCCTGTGCCATTCTGAAATTACTGGACGCATAATATTCATCTAATGACTTTATTAAAAACACCGTAAGCAGCCACTGAACTGGTTCACCTGCACAACCGAAACGAATGGTAATAAAGTATACGTACAAAAAGGATCAAGGACGAATGCACATAAACTGTTCTCACCGCAACAGTTCCAAAACGACTTTTAGTGAGTAGTGACGTGCTTCACAGTTTACACTGCACCGACGAATTAAAGTTTTAATTTTTTTAAATTAATTTAGATTCCTTAGATCGGCAAACAAAAAAAATTCATTCATTCAAAATGCCAATTGTAACACGAAGTAAAACGCGTATAGTGATATTGGATGCAAAATGTGCTCGAAAAGTTACCCAAACTAAATACGTGGCAACAGTTTCAAGATCCCAGAAGCGATGCCGAAGCAAGAGCTGCGCCCAAGTGGATTTGCCTTTAGCAAAACGATTCCACGCTGACGAACCCTTCCTCAACGCGCCCACCAAATGGCATGCAGAGAAACTCGTCAACTTCAATATGCCGAAGCCCACATACGGTCGAACTTCACCCGTGCTTGATACATCGCTGGAAATCGGGCCACAGTCTCAATGGGTGTTCTTCAGTGAGGTGGATAAAATGCCCAAAAATGCGTCAGGGCCAAGCGATGAAATTATGCAATGGGAAACGACATTCGTCCTTGAGCATCCCACTTACGCTATTGATGGTGATGATGATAGGTTGAATATGAGTTTTGACGATGTTGATTCGGCGTTGTCTTTCTCAACTCCTGTCAAGAAGCAACGATCCGGATGAATATTGTTTTCATAATGTTCGTATAACTATTATTACAGCCTCATTAATTACTACTGATTGTACATGGATTTTTTCCTTTCTTTCACTTGATATCATTTTAATTTAAATACATTTTGCATGAATGAAAAAGCATGCTCTTTATTATTTCATTTTTCACATTTTTTAGAGTTTAGCAAGATTTTTTTTTCTTTGAATAATTTAAATCAAACTTAGTTTTCCAGGAAAAGTACAAGCTTCCTTTCAAAAACTTGCTCCCTATTGTCATTAAGTATTGAAACCGCTAAATGCGATAAACAATCACAGAGTGGTGCATAAGTTTATTAAATTCTTTCAAAATAATAAACATAATTTTAAATTATTTTTACTTTATTTATTTCGTAGATTGAATATAAAAGTTTAAAGAATTTACCAATACGCTATCAATCAGCGCATTAAAATCGTTACCTACATCGTGTCATTATTAAAGTTTTATATTTCTTAAATATAAGTTTCTTTTTATTTCTAGTCGTTAGAAACATAGAAAGTAGGAAATAGAATTCAAGGTATTAAGTAGTAAAACCAAATTCTGAAAAAATAAAATGAAAATTGATGAAAATGAAAAGAAATCTAGTTACAATTTAAAATAGTTTATTTATTGATATTTTGTTTGTTCATTTAATAAACACAATAAAAATTTGATTTTTAAATCATTTTTGGCAATTTCGTGATGTTTCTTCTCGAGTTGGTAGTACAGGCTGACCACATCTGCATGTAATTGTGCTTCGGCCATCCTCGTCCTCATGCGACTGTTACGCACGGCGATGTTATTCTTCGCCCGAGCCTCGGCACTCAATTTCCTGGGCCCCGTGTAGGTTCGCGCCATGTTGGGGTTCGGACGGTACGCAACTTTCTTACCGGCTTGTTTCAAAACATTTTGCAAAATTTTGACAAAATTCAAATCTGCAAACAGTGGGCGATTCTGTTGAAGTTCTTGAGCCACACGTCCATCTGACTTCTTAGATTTCTTCTGACATCCTGATAACTCGTTAGCAGCCTTTCGTTTTCTGTTCTTTGCGCTTTTCGGAGGCACCGGATATGGGACAGCAAATTCAAATCGTGATGGCTTTGGATCCTGGTGCTGGTGCTGCATACGAATGATCATGTTCGATTAAAGACATCAACCGTGTGGGGTCGGTGTCTAGAGATTGTTGTTGTTGATCTTTAAGTGGCTCTTCTTTCAAAATGTTTTCAAATTTCGGATCTTCTTCAATTGGAATCTCCATCAAAATGTTTGCACTTATTTCCTTGCCATTTATTTCTGTTTCATTTGCGATTAGGACTTCCTTCAAAATATTTTCACTTTGTTGATTGTCCGCAATTCGAGTCTGAGCTGGAGTCTTAACTGTTGGCACGCGGGTGAAATGCGAATTACCGGCATTTGTTTTAACTGTTTTGGAACTCATATTTGTAAATGAAAACTTTTTGATCTTTAGAGAAAATTTATTGAAAATCTTATAACGTGCGATCGCGACAAGAACACTTTGGGAATTGAATAATTTGCTCAAAATCGGAAACATTTTATACATATTTTTGAAAACGACTTAAGTGTACGAGGGAGGGGTATTTTCGCATCCTTATTTTAAATATGTAGTTCAATCTAGCACAGGTATAAGTAAAAGGTAACGGTCAACAAGCGTAATAAATAATTTCAAGTAGCCTATAAAAAATTAATTAATCAAGTTGTGGTTTTTGTTTAATCCTTTTACATTAATCCTTAAAGCCACAGATTCTGCGCAGGTAAAACTGTAAAAGTTGTAATAGAATTTAGTTTAACTTTTCTTTGAAGTGTAATTACTTTATAATAAAATGTAATAAAATAATAAAATAAGGGAAAGGCTTTTGGGATTTATGGCCACCATTTAAAAAATATTCGTGAAAAGTCACTTTTAAAGCACATTAACAATCTTTAAAAAAAAAAGTTTATGGCATTCAAAATTAGCATGCTATAATGTAGGACTATACGGTAGGACGTAGGTTGGGTAGAAGATTTTGAAATTGCGGCATATTTCCATCTTTTGTAATTTATCGGGAAATCCCACCCTTAATTCCTTGAATCATACATTTTTACTAATGCAAGCCTCGCTTAAAACTAGAAAAAAGACAATGACTTATTGTTGGCTAAGTTACTCGTATAGTAACTATAAAATTCAGTTTCCAAGTTAAAATCTAAAAACAAAAAAAAACTTCTAGTCTTGTATTAAAAAGCAATTAATAAGCATTTGCTTTACAAAAGGATGTTCACCTCACATTTTATGTGTTTAGTTCCGACGGGATGTTGATGAGTCACACTGCATCAAGCTTCCAATCTGGTGGTTTTTCCTTATGAAAATTCCTTATGGTCCTTCAAATTGTGTCAAATTCAAATTCAAAATTCCATTTATTGATCCTTATAAAACTAATACATAAACTTAAATGGTAAAGCTTAGTGCAACTACTGCAATTTAACGGACAGTTATCCTTATCTAAATTTAAGGGCTGATAATTAGAATTGGAAGCTAATTAGGTGGTACGCTTAAAATTAGGAAAAGGCCTTAAAAGGCCTAAAAAACCTACGAGTTTGCCTTCGTTAGGAGATTATACTAAAGTTAAATAAATAAAACTTATAACTATGCCAAAAGGGCCTACTCACTACTTTACATACTATGCCTGAAGGGCCTTAAGAATAAATTAAACCTAAGACCCACAAGTGGGCAACTACAAACTAGACTTAAAGCTAAACTTAAAATTAATTATGCGAGGCCCACAACCTCTAACGCCACCACCGCACGTCTGTCGGCAGCTCACACGCCTAGGCGGAGTTTTCCGACAGGAGCGCTGGGGGTTGTGGGCGAGGTCGCATAGATGACTAAGGGTCCGGAGCACTTATCTGAAAACAAGTTAGTAACAAAACTGATCATGATACTACGGTAAGTTCCGCGGAAAGGGTCTTCGTGACGACCCAGCCATGAGGGCCCTGTATTCAGGGTCGGTTGTCGCATTGTCGGTAACCAGGCTGCTGATGTGGCTGACGACCCTAAGGTCCTGCTTTTCAGCCATTTTCGCCACGAAATCGGTCAAAGGTGGGCAGGTGAGCTCATATAACTCATTATTATTTACCGTGTTGGGAAAACGGACATATCGGTCTTGTCTCCGATATGTCACATTAGCACACATACGGAGTATTTTTCTTTCGAAAACCAGCAGTTTGTCGAGCATATGTTTTGATAACGTGCCGTGCCACATGAAGCAACAATAGGTAAACGTTGGACGCAATAATTGTTTGTACAACAGTAGTTTTATTTCCTTCCTCAAGGCACTAGAGTGCTTTAAGAAAGGAAATAAAGCTGAAGTAGCCCCTTTGGCTCTCTTAAGGACATCTGCAACGTGTTTAAAATTATTTAGGTCGAAAGCGAATCTATAACCCAGATATTTTACGGAAGTGCTAATTTTAATAGTTACGCCGTTAAGCGAAACTGGTGAATTAGACGCCCGTCTCGTGTTGAGCTTGTATTTGAATTTATTTGCGCGGAAATGGATGATTTCAGACTTGTCTGCATTTATCCGCAGCTTCCACTTATTATAGTACTCGTACAATTCCAATAACTGCGATTGTACGGCCCGGTTGGCTAGTCTGAGGTCTGCTGACGCGGCATAAAATATGACGTCGTCAGCATAGACTATAGCATCGCATACTGGACGATTTTTTTCTGGCAGAGGGCCATACCGAACCGGACCATGTGGGTGCCTATGCATAAGTGGAATGTCCGCCGTGAATATATTGAACAGCCACGGAGACAGACAAGATCCTTGTGGGATTCCAGCAGTAGGAATGAAGATAGAAGAATCAGCGTTCATATTGTTAACATAAAATTTCCTGTCCTCAAGAAAGGACTTAATGAACAATGTGATGTAGGGAGGGAAATTATGTTTCTCGCTCAGCTTCCAGATAAGGCCTTCGACCCATATGGTGTCGAAAGCTTTTTCAATGTCCAATAGGCAGGCAACAGTAACGCGCTTCATTCTGATGTTATGTACCGCATTGTTGTACAACAGGGACACGGCGTCACCTGTCGAATGAGCTTCACGAAAACCGAACTGAATTTCTGGGAGGAGGCTGTTGTCCTCGATGATTAGCTTTATATGCTTCAGCATAATCTTTTCAAGGATTTTGCTGAGGCAACACAACAGGGCTATTGGTCGGTAACTCGACGGCTGAAGGCCTGACTTGAATGCCTTCTTTATAGGGAAGACCTTCGCAATTTTCCAAGGTGTTGGGAAGTGGCCGATGTTTATGCAGTTATTGAAGATTATACAAAGCAAGCGAATAGTTGTTTGAGGCAAGTTTTTAATAATTATGTTAGGAATTTTATCATGGCCGTAGGATTTTTTATTTTTCAATGTTTTAATAAAAGATAGTATTTCCTGAAGGGATGTAAATTCAAATTTTTTCAACGTCACATTGTCAGACGGATTATTACTGTTAAAGTTAGTTAATTTAAAATTACCGAAATCTACGTTAAATTTATCAATAAAAGTTGAAACTACGTTATTATTTTCAGGAACACCCATTGTGTCATTTCCGCTAGAATACGCGAGAAATGACCTTCCCAATTCCTCGTTAACAATGGGGACCTCATGGACAATTATTTCGTCAATCAGTAGATGGGATACACCAAAGGCAGGCTTGCACTTCAACCTATTGATGTTGGCGAATAAGTGGGTGTCCTTCTGAATTTCAGACAGGCGGGATTGGAATTGGGAATTGTAGTGGTTGGTGATGTTTTGGGCAAGGAGGATGTCCAGATTCCTTATCAATGCTTTAAGCATTGATGAGGAATCTGTCCTCACAGGGCCATCGCGCCTGCGATGCCTGTATAGCCTCCGCCGCAACGTCTTCTTTAGTTTCAGTAGATCTAAAACTAAAGAAGGCAGATTGGCGAATTTCAGGTTTTTCACTGTATGTAGTGGGATCACCTTGTCCGTTACTTCAGTGATCGACATTGTTACCTCCTCTACATACAGGTCAATCTCTGTGGCCGTGAGGTTCCTTTGGGAAGGGATATTCAGGTTTTGGGATATCTCTTCTAATTGGCGAGAGAATTGTTTCCAGCGTACCTTGGAAAAGTTGCGGAATGTTCTAGGTTCTGTGAAGTCCAAAATGAAACCATCACTGTTGCCTGCCGCGTCTTGCAAGCCTGCTATTTCCAAGATAACTACTTGGTGGTCTGAATATGACATAGCAGTGTTAAGCATGCCAGTACCAGGAATGGTTCTGATACGGATGTCGTTATGGACAAAGAAGAGGTCCAAATATGCACTTGATATTGGACGTGATGGGAACAGAGTGGGGAAAATTGAGAAATTCCCTGCGATTTGTGTGTCCACGTACCAGTCGTGGAGCACATTTCCATTGGGATCAGCCTTAGTACAGTTCCACAATGGATGATGCGCGTTGAAGTCACCTCCCATTATAAAAGGTGCATTCAACGTGCATATAAAACCTGACAGAGAATTCAAATCAGCGGACTGCAAGCTTGATTTGTTTTTTTGAAATGAGTGGTATACAGATATAAAGTATATGCTTCTACTTTGATATGAGGTTTTTATTACTGTAATATCTAGGGAAGGAAGCTCCGGGGGTGCTATTCTAGTGTATGAATAGCTTGCCTTCAGAAGAATACCGGTCCCTCCACCGGCGTAGTTCAGTCTACTTTGGAAGACAAAGTTGTACCCCGGGAACGAGATAGAACGCTGATTCTTGCGCAATCTAGTTTCGTTTACAAGAATGATATCTGGGCTATTAGATTGAAGCAAGTTGGCAAGTTCAACTTGCTTCTTCCGGGAACAAAGTGAATTTACGTTAAGTAAGTGGCACTCGAAGTGCCTACTTATCTCGGCGCCGTTATAGTCCTTATCTAACGCAGATGTGGTAGCAACTCAATAAAGTTTTCCATCACGAAAGCCAACTGGACTTCTCGTGATGCGTTAGCTTTTCGGAGTTCTAACAAATGGTCTATTTTGGCTATAACCGAGTCTAATTTCCCGTCGAAGAGATCGTTGCATATATCCCTAAGGGTCTCAGTATGGCTAGTAGGGTAGGGCGTTTGCTGTGGACGGACGACGGGCGCAGCTTTTGAATGGGCTTGCGGTGCCAGGAAGGATGCATACGAGATGGCCGAAGTGACCGGAGCCGAAGGTGGTCTTGTGGACCGTGGCTGTTGTGTGGCTGGCTGTGCTCTGCTTGGGATTGGGGTTACCCTGCGACTGATGTAAGCCAGTCGCGCCGGGCATTGTCGCCAAGTGGCTGGGTGACCCCAAACCTTGCAGTTGACGCAATAAGCCTTCTGGCTTGCGTCATTGTTTGTGCACGCGCCGTGCTCGTGCGATTGGTCGCACTTAATGCACTTGCGCGGCAACGTGCAATTGGTGCTTGTGTGGCCGAATTGGCAGCACCGACGGCACAACACAGCCTCATCAGGTCGCACATCCTCCCAGGTAATGCGCGCGTATACGGCCCTCGTGATTTTGGTCAAGCTGGCCGTTGACTCACCTGCCGTGAGTGTCACCAGCCATTTGTGAGTGCGAGTGTTGCCTCTCGTAAATAGGCTGACCGACTTGATTGACAAGGTAGGGTCTTTCGCTAGAAGTTCTTCCCTTATGAACTCTGGTTCATAGGAGTCGTCAAGCCCCACCAGCAGTTTGGATCGACAACGGTTTTCGCGTGGGGTATATGTAAAATACCCCTTGTTACAATGAGAGAGTAGCGCTTTCATAGTATCATGGTCAGTAATGTTACTAACCTGAATTTTGCTGAATTTATTGCTTATGCGTGTGACCTCGAAGTCATCCATGCCACCTTTCTCTTTCATGGCCCTGGCGATAAGCTGGTGGTTGAGGAGCTCAGGGACCATAATGGCTGGAGGCCTAGCTGGGCGTTTGGCTGCTAGTGGTGGTTGGGCCGTTGCTCGGGCGCTGTCACGACGTTGGTGGGCAGCGTGCTGCTCCACCTGGGCTGTTGTTTGTTGGTGAGTGGGCCTTCGTGGCGGCAACGGGGCCCTATCCAAATTGAGTGGAGGGAAATCTCCCCAGTTTAGACCGGAATATGCATTAGCGGTCGATACTGGTGGTGGTGGTGTTGCCGGACTGGCGTGAATGGCTGGTCTGTGGGCTTATTAGTGGGATGGGGAGGGGTCAGGTCCACCAAGTCTGCACTCGAGTTTGCACTGGTGATGTGCAATGACGAGTGACCAGACTTGGTGGGCGCGGTGCTGCAACTTGCGTCTGAGTTGGCACGTGCCACTTTGTTGGCGTCCGTTGGCGACTCTACGGAGAGCCGTCTTTTGGAGCTCGCTTCCTCTACTCCCTCCATCTCCTCTGCCGTGGCTTCACCCGAGCCAGATGGTGGGGATGACTGCTCAAGCTGGTGGTCTCGTTGGGCCTGCTGTTGAGCTTGGCGTTGCTGGGCCTGGCGCTGCTTTGCAGCGTCGCGATCGCGTTGTTGCTGCGATATCGGTAGTGGTTGCTGCTCATACGGCCTTTGTAGCTGCTGCTGTTGCAAAATCATATATTGCTGCTCATGTGTGAGCAGCGGTTGCGGGGCAATGGTCATGGGCCTCAGGGCTGAGTGGACCGACTGGGCACGTTGCGTCGGTTGACGTTGTTGCAGTGGCTGCTGTTGCTGCAGCGACTGCTGTGCGGCTTGTTGTCGTGGGCTGGACGTTTTTGGGCGCAACGGCTGGCGCCCTCGGCGATTGTCGCCCGGCGGCATTGCCGCCTACTGACACAGTCGAATTGAGAAGGAGAGGCGGGAAGGGTGTGAGAAAAAAAAAATAATAAAAGGCAAATAACAATAATAAAACACAAAAGAAAAAAAATAATTTTTTTTTTTTTTTTTATCCAAAACTATATATAAAAAAAAAACAGAAAGTAAATGCTAGAAAATTAAAGAAAAGAGAAAAGTATATAAAAAAAATTTGTGTTTCCCAGTAATAAGGCTTGTGCCAAAAATTATTTCAAAAATAGAAATATTTTCTGGCGGCCCAAAAATGAGTATTGGACACCACCCAAGGGTTTAGTCCGACTCGTGTTGCGCCGGAGCGCAAAGTGACCAAAATTTATTTTGGTCGGCTTTATATAGCCAACAAAACCTGCCAAGCAAGTATTTTTACGTGCTCGCCGCGTTCACTACACGTAAACGTTGGTGGCCGAGCACGGTGATTTTGAGGGGAAAAAAAAATATAATATACGATCAAAATATACCAAATTCGCCTCGTTCACTTCGTGTGAACCTTGATGGCCGAATTTAATAATTTTCAAGAATATTGAAAATTTGCGCGTGACGTTGGGGAAATGGGAGGAGAAATCTCACACACTGCACTGCACACAATTTCACGCACAAATTTTCTCACTTTACGCAATTAAACTATTAATTAACACTTTAATTCAGAAGTTAGCTGTTATTATTATTATTATTATAATTTTTTTTTTTTTTTTTTATTATTTGTCAAAGGTTTTGATGGGGTTTTTATGTTTTTTGATTTTTTTGAATGGTTAATCAGAGCGATTTCGTAGCACGTGTGTACGCTTTCACGTTGTCAACTCCAACTCCAACTCCGTTGTCAACTCAACTCGTGTCACGTTGTCAACTCTTCAAATTGTGTAATTACGGTCCAAAACTATAAAAAATAAAATCTTAAAGTGCTTAAGACTTATGACCAATTAATTCTCAAATGACATTCATAGGGGAAAAAAAAGAAATGAATATTTTCATCGGTTTTATTTTTGTAATAAAAGGAAATTGAATGCAGGTGTCCTAATTATTAAATTAAATTGTTCTATCCAAATATGTTTGGAAAGAACGCGAGATCGATTCATCTCATCCGCAATATGGCACATGACGCAATAGTCGGTAACTTTTAGAAACTCAACATTTATTGATATTTAGGACTCCATATGAATACTTCAAACGCTGTCACCTACCAGGAATAAAATGCTGGTCTCTCATCATCCCCTTTAATTCTTCTAATAGAAGTTTTAGACTTTTAAATAATTAGTCGATTAACTCGTAATTCGCAAAAAATAATGATTTCCGAAATAATGCGTCAACAATGTAAAAACAGTTCTAAAGTTACCCAGAACTTAATTCTTAGAATTTCTATTCTAACCATTATTCAATTAACTTGTTGAAAAATTTTAAACAAAAGGAGGAAAGTGCAAATATTAAATAATGATGAAACGAATGTCAAATTCTATAAAATAGTTCACACGGTGAATTTCAATTGAATGTAAATTCATTTAATTAAATTAAGTAATTTCTATTTCTTTGTAAAATGTCAACTTTGACGAAATTCAGATGGTTCCAGCTTTCGATATTCATACCGGCTGAAAGTTCCAGAAAACGTTTCATGATACGAAGAAACATTAGCAAACCTCAAATAATTTTTTTTGCAAACAATATTATGAATTGGTCGCTCACGATTGAAATAAAAATATTTATTCCATTAACGATCACTAATCAGCCCCTAATAAAAAGTATCAAAAGTTATGAAACGTATTGCCTTAGTGAAGTGGGCTATACGAACTTAAATCATTGTCTTTCGATTTCTTTTATCTCGTCATTGAAATTCACTACACAAATAAGGGGAATTAAATAACATTATTTCAGGTGTTTATTTTATTTTATTTATTCTGCAATTACTGACATTTCAAAAAAAAGTTTAAATAAATTACTGTACACAATGTACTGTGCAGAACCTTTCAAGATGGATTAAACAAAAACGACAACTTGATAAATTAATTTTTTATTGGCTACTTGAGATTATTTATTACGCTTGTTGACCGTTACCTTTTACTTATACCTGTGCTAGATTGAACTACATATTTAAAATAAGGGTGCGAAAATACCCCTCCCTCGTACACTTAAGTCGTTTTCAAAAATATGTATAAAATGTTTCCGATTTTGAGCAAATTATTCAATTCCCAAAGTGTTCTTGTCGCGATCGCACGTTCTAAGATTTTTAATAAATTTTCTCAAAAGACTGAAGTGTTCTCATTTACAAAAATGAGTTTCAAAACAGTAAAAATAAATGCTGATTTGAATTTTGTCAAAATTTTGCAAAATGTTTTGAAACAAGCCGGTAAGAAAGTTGAGTACGGTCCGAACCCCAACATGGCGCGAACCTACACGGGGCCCAGGAAATTGAGTGCCGAGGCTCGGGCGAAGAATAACATCGCCGTGCGTAGCAGTCGCATGAGAAAGAGGATGGCCGAAGCACAAATAGATGCAGACGTGGTCAGCCTGTACTACCAACTCGAGAAGAAACATCACGAAATTGCCAAGAATAATTTGAAAATCAAATTTTTATTGTGTTTATTAATGAACACACAAAATATCAATAAATAAATTATTTCAAATTTTTTGTCACTTTCATCAATTTTCATTTTATTTTTTCAGAATTTGTCTTTCAGAATAATTTTTATTTAGATGAAGTAGGAATTTAAGGAAGAAAACTTTTTAGATTTATTTTTTAAGATAAATTATATCCAGATTAAAAAGAAGGTTCGTGATATGGCATTTTTTTGAACATTTCATATTATTTCTACAGCAATCTTAACATTCTCAAAGCTTCTCGGCGACAAAAAATTACCCGCCGTACTCGGCAAACGTTGCAATGAGAGACTTAAGTTAAGAGAGACTTAAAATCCCGTCAGCCTACCTACAAAATATCCAAAATCCCGACGAACAAAAAAAACACACAAAGAGGTTTGGCTTTGACATCATAAAAAAATGAGAATAAGTGTGAATTTATATACGACTGTTGCTTAACTACATTTTAAGGTGACTGAGATAGAAAAGTGGGGTTTGCCTTTGTCCACCACCTTTCTCGCCAGAAGGAGCATCTAGCGGGATATAAGATATATGCACAGTTTTGTTAAAGATACCTTGAAGGTTAATCATTGTGAAAATAAAAATTAAATATAAATAATGAGCAACAATAATTATGACGAAGGCAAAATTTATAAAATTACCTAGAACTCGATGAGATGGCTGCCAATCTTATTGAAATTGCTACCAAAAAAAAAACGAGTAGGAAGCGATTGGAATACATAATGTACAAAATCCATAATAAATCTAAATCACTTGAAACAAAGTAATTCCTGTCTGTAACAAAACTATCACTCTCGTCATCCCAACAATGCTGACCGTCATACCAAAGATCAGAAGCAGAACGTACGCAATCAAATATCTTCGATGTCTTTGGAAACATATTTGTCCACCTGTCCTCAATATTTCTCGATCAATTAAATGCAAATCGTTTAGGAGTTTCATTATTGCCCTCCCACGAGTTTGTTGTACCAGAATCGAAATGCATGTTATGACGTCCAACATTTTCGACATTAAAAATTCAGAACGTGCTAACAATGTTGAATGCACCGCAAAGTTTGTCAAAGTTCGAAAGGCGTTCATTGAATTGATGCGTTTATGAAGTAAAAAACGCACAAACAAATGCCAAAGATTTTATCTGTGACCCTCTGGGAGCATTCGCTTTCTGTCATGGTGAATGCTGTGAATCCAAGACATTTTGAAAAGTAGTGAAATGGCTTGACTGTGAAGTAGATGTTATTAAAATTAATCTTTTTATTATTTTTTTGTTTTGAAAACATTTTGGAGCTGCACTGATTCACTGTTACTTGTAGGCTAAAAGGATTATTTCAAATTGCAATCGGAGTTGTGTTTAAATGTAATTATTTTAAATACCTTTTCATTTTTAACTAAATTAAAATGTAATTATTTTAATTCAAATCAATTTTTTAATGTATTTTTATGCAGTAAAAAGATGTATTTGAAACACTAATGGCATGGACGTGTTCATTTTCATTGTTCAATATCCATGTCCTCAATGTATATAATTACTGGAAATGACGTGTAAAATTGTTTTCCTCAACTCTTGATATTTTTCCAAAATGTGATGGTTTAATTTGAAAACATTTTAAGGCAATATCCTGTATTAATCATTTATGAAAGCTCTGAACTGATATTTTGTTACGAGACTAATAGATTTAACGAAAAAGTAAAGTGATCTTTTATATTTTACAAACTTTTAAATTAGTCGAGAAAATAACGATTTTTATCCATCGTCTCTTCTTTAATTAATTTTTAATCCTTACTAGCGGGGGAACCCGTGTGATTCACGGAATTAACTTGTTGTTTTGAAAAGCGGATTTTTATTAAATAAAATTTCACATGATACCCTTTGAAAAATATCCATTTTTCAAGAATTGGTGCGTTCTATTGACATCCCATTTGGTTTAATTTGAAATTTTATATGCAATTCACAAGCTTAACTCATCCATTGTTTGTTTTATATTTAATGGCAGCAAGTGGCGCTGAAAAATAATTCATCATTTA
The DNA here is from genome assembly GCA_963854165.1 of Sylvicola cinctus. Classification (NCBI taxonomy): domain Eukaryota; kingdom Metazoa; phylum Arthropoda; class Insecta; order Diptera; family Anisopodidae; genus Sylvicola; species Sylvicola cinctus. The sequence continues at coordinate 23,565,992 of OY974082.1, forward strand.
GTCAAGTAAAGATCCATAATTTGGGTCTACAACCGTGGTAGAATTGAAACCGAAATTTTACTTTTAATTGCATTTAACTACAAATGATGATTTTTACTATAGGAATTTCGTTATATAAATTATTACTCGTAATTCAATTTTGTTTTTTTCCCGTCGCTTTGACTATTGACAAACGACAATGATTTCAAGAACCAATATTTAGGCGATTATTTTAGTTCTCTAAACTGTTCTATTGATTTCAAAATTTAGCATAATTTTTGCGAAAGGGTTTGAAAAACTTTGCTATTGTCAGAGCTCTTAGCTTTTAAGTTTCATAGAAAGTCAAATTTGGTTCATTGTCAATCTTATTCCTTTCAAAGAGACTTTGTATACCGTGGAATTTTTCACGAGGTGATTTTTACTAATTGAATCATTTTTTCAATTAGTGAAATTTTTCACGAACTTCGATTTTTTTCGCACTTCTTGCGTTTTTTTTAATGCCCATTTATTTCAGTTATGATAATTACGTTAACAAAAAATTTAGCTAGAGCTTTCATGAAATTTCCATCACAATTGATCGTGCGTAGTTTTTTGAATCCTATTTAATATTTTGAAAACTCATTTCATGAACACTGTATCTAAGTGTCTAGTAACAGATAACACTGGTGACTGAAACAAAAAAAACTCCTTTAAAATGGGCTAAAAAATTGGATTTTTGACAAATTTCTTTATTTGTATTTCAAGCAATTAAATGTGTAGGAGTAATTACATTTAAATAGTTTTTATATTAATGTGCAATTTAAAAGATTAAGTAATCATTTCCATACATACTTATTTTACATTTTTGTGTCAAATTGAATAAATATAATAACATAAGTTACAGTAATGGAAACCATCTGTAAAATTAAAAAAGAAATTATGAAAAGTCAAAAACGTTATTAAGAAAAATTTTACTGTAGTAACGAGATGCAAGTTGATATTAAAAAGTCCAAAAGAAACAATCGGTGAGTCAAATTGAATTAAGTTTGAGATGTGAAATGTCTAAAAATTAAATTAATTTTTAGAAATTTAAAATGATGAATCAAAAATTTACCTTAAAAGAACAACCATTCGTTTCAAGTTGTATGAATTTCTCATGAAGTTCATAACGAAAGTTCTCCCTAAAAATAAGCATAAGGTCTGTAACAGTTTTGTTTCTTAAAAAGCATTGAAAACTCACTTTGTCCGTCAAACTGTGTGCAGCGTAAATGACTGCTAAAGCTTGTGCATTAATCAATACAGAATTCAAAATATTAAAAGCATTTTTAAGAGTGAAGAGACCGTCTGTGGGTGCGTTGGTGACGACCTCGTAGAAAAAAACAAGAGCTTTTATATTTTTTGTCAAACAGAAAGCCAGAGAAGTGCAAATTTGCACACTAAAGCTTCTATTAATCGACTTTAAAATGCAGCAAAGACGTTTGAATATTTTTGAAAGACTTTTTGCTTTACGAATTTCATCCAAATTGTTAGATTTCAAATTTATGCTGAAATTCAAAAGTATAATATTATATTTTCCATCATATTAAGTTTATCGAAAAGTAAATATTACCTCAGACAAGATGTTATTGCAGAAAATCGCACAGAAATGGTGAACAACAGTACGTGATAGTAGGACACAACTAAAACCATTATTACCCAGCCACAACAGTACGAACAAAAACCTAACCAATTAGTTCCTGATCGCCATACACTAGTGGTAACGGCTTCCAAACTTACTGTGTGTACCATTCGTCCAATTATAACAAATAGGTAAAACACATTAAAGAATATAGCAAAATTTCTTAAATTTTTATGATGCTTGTGAAACGGTATGGCTCCACCAGTCTTCAAGATGTCGATGTCAATTAAATGCAAATCGTTTAAATTATTCATTATGCCTTTTCCACAGGCAGTTTGGGCAAAAATTGCTTAGCATGTGGCCGCACTGTACAAAATCGAACTAGTGGCATTATCTTTTCTATCTGACTCCAATTTTACAAACACAAGAGCCACCGCATTTAAAGTGAACAAAATAACATTCAAAACGGCGGGAATGAGATCGCTGATCTTCTGAGTGCATCCAGTTTCCGACATTGAAAATGCTGTAATGCCGGCGCATTTTGAAATGTAGTAAAAAGGTCGAAAGGCGATAAAAATGTTTTTTAAACATTTGTTCTTGGGAGAGTATTTTTCAAACAACATTTTTTTATAACTGAACTGTGTAACAACTTCTCACAAATTGTAAAGCTCTTACTTTATTATTTTTATTTTAAATCGAAAAAAATGTAATCCAACCAAGTGTATTTTTTAATTATTTAAACATCATTTTAAATTCAATCTATTAGAAATCCATTGCATTGATTGTTTTAAGTAATTAAGAATTTGATTTGATTTTCGTTTCTCGTTGATTGTGTTTGATGTAATTGCAAGGAGAATAAATACAAAAGGACAAAAGTAAACTTTTCAAGGTCAAGCAACATATTGTGTTTTGGAAGCTTAATATTATATTGGAATCTATATTTTTAATTTATATACTACCCCAAGGGCATATATAGATTTTGGTATTCCAACTTTTTTCGGAAAAAAAGTTGACGATGCGAAACTCGTTTTGACACCCCCTGAGTCCAAAAAAGTGGTCTAGAAAAAAAGTGCAAAATGTACGCATGTCCGCCGTACGCCGTACGCCGTACTATGGCGGAAAAAACAAAACTCTTAAACTACTGGACCGATTTGTAATGTAATTTTTTAGTAAAATATTAGAGAAAAATATAAGAATGCTATTCTTGTTTTTTCAAGGTCGGATCCTTCAAGGTCAAGTTAATGCCAAAGGCAGTTTTTTTCGTATGGGGCTCAAAAATGGGCAATACGATTTTTTTTTTTTTTTCCAAAAAATAATCTACAAGGTATCCTAAACAAAACTGCATATATCCTATATCCCTTTAGATGCTCCTTCTGGCGAAAAAGGGGGTGGACAAAGACAAACCCCACTTTTCTATCTCAGACACCTTACATAATATCAAAAAATTCTTTCAGATTATTGTAGTATAAAATAAGATAAGAAAACTTGCTGAACATTTGAAGGTAAAAATTTTAAAACACTAGGTCATATTTTTATAATGAAAATTAGCTGACCCGTCGCGCGTTGCTGCGTCTAAATTCTCAAAAAAGGAAATTCAAAAAAACTCGTGATAAGATTCAACTTACATACATATAACATGTACATTATGTAACTTTTATTGAAATTTAAACATTCAATTTAGTCCCAACGGGGATGGTTGACGAAACGCTGACAGATCCTGACATGGGGGAGGGGTGCTTCATCAAAATCTTACGTACATTTTTTGATTTGGCATTAACACCAGATTGTTTTCCAAATAAATTTTTGGAAAATGAACTGTTACATTTACCATTTTTATATGAAATGACGTTTTAAAAACAAAAAACGAAAAGAAAACCAAAAAATACAATGTCAAATTACAGGTGAAAAATAGAAAATATGGCAACTCTCGAAGCACACAAACCTTCCCTGAACTATTATGATAGTATTTCTGAAAATATCATGAAAATCCGTTCGGCAGTTTCTCGAATGGCATAATAAAAAAATTACGACTTTCGGGTGGAAATCGGGTCCAAAAACGATGATCCGAGTCCTCGGGTCATGTCCAACATTTTTTTCATTATAAACCTTATCGATTGGCATAATAAAAAGTTTTCGATTTTTCCGGTGGAAATCGGGTCCAAAAAGGAATATCGGGACCAACTTCGGAAATAGCCCCCCGATTGACACGAAACCTTCACACAAACCTTCCCGGGACTATTATATAGTATTTCTGAAAATTTCGTGAGGCATCTTCGTTAGGCAGTTTCGGAGTCTATTGGAAACACACAAACATACATTCATTTTTATATATATAGATAAAATTTTTGGTGTTATACATTATTGATAACCTCAATAAAAGTACCAATTTTGAATTAAAATCAAGGTCAAAATTCAGAAATTGCAAGGTTACATTATTCATATCTCCGAAAAGCTTTATTAAAATGTAGTTAAACAACAGTCGTATATAAATTCACAGCTCGCTCTCCCTGCGATGTAGTTTTTTAGATTGATAGAAAATTTATAACAAAAATATTTTGCGTTAGAGCTAATTCTAATAGTTACGGCGATGAAAGTAACTCGGGATTAGCCACCCGCCTCGACTAATGGAAAATTTCAGATTTTTCCGCTTACTTTTTTTATTTGAAGGGTTAGGAATTGGTTCTAAAAGTAACATTTAACAAATATTTTAGAAACTTTATAGAAAGACATATAAAAGATGTAAAATTTTCTATCAACTCTTGCGTGTGATAAATCCTGTCTCTTGCAATTTTATCGGTAAATCCATTCTTGATTCTTTCAATCCTACATTTTTTCTAATGTAAACCTTGCATCTCTTTCCGTAAATGCAATTGTAAATCAGAAAAAAAGATACACAATGTGTTTAATTATAAGTAGTGCTATTTATTGTTAACTCTTGTTGAACTTGTAATATAGTTTGAAAAAAATTGTGTTCACTTTGAAGACGTGTTCTCAAATTGAATTAAAATCACCAAATAAACTACAATCGCACTTATAAGCTGAAAGAAAAAGTTGTCACAAGATGTAAAGTATTAAAAAATTGAATTTACCGAAACCAAAAGATCCCAGTTGACATCAAATAATCCGAGGGAAACGATCGATCGATCAAATTTAATGAAGTCCGTCATAAAAAATGACTGAAAATTGAAAAATTAAATATTTGAAATGAATAAAAAGGATTAATTTAGTTCCTTACTTCCGTCCCGAATTCAGTAACATCAACTTGTATAAATTTTTCATGCAGTTGATACCGAAAAAGCTCGCCCTGAAATTAAACAAATTTTTTATCATAAATTTTTTATTCATAATTGATGTGGTTAAACGTTAAGACTCACGTTTTTAATCGATGACTGCCCAGAATAAATAACGAGAAATATATTGATATTTCCCAAAATTATCCAAATGCATTTAATGCTCCAGATATAAATCATTTGACCATTCCGAAAAGAAACGTGCCATATGAGTCCATACAAAGCGAAAGTTGATTCCATATTTTTTGCAAACCAAAGCGTCAATATGACAACTATTTGAATACCAAAGCAACGATTCACGGACTTTAAAAGACTGCAAAGACGTTTAAAAATGATCCCTAGGCATTTAGCGTGATGCACTTCAGATGCTGTTATTTTACTGATTCTAATATTTCTGAAAAACAAAAAATAAAGAAAAATGGGTGTCTTTAGTGTTTCATTATTAAACAGAATTCACCTTAAACACAATGTGAGTGCAGAAAATCGGTTCGAAATTGTCATTAACAGCAAGAAATATTGTGCCATCATTATGACTGTTATGCTGCTATCATAACTTAACAATGCGGCACCCGTCCATACAACTGTTCGCCAAAATTTATGTGGTGAGTGTGGCTTATAAAAGAAAATAATGTGTACTATGGGCCCCAGGGTACCTAAAGCGTTTCCCGCAGTTAAAAAAACAACGAACGCCTTCAAAAATTTACGGTGCCTTTGAAAATGAATAACACCTCCCAATTTTTGAATCTCAATATCGGCAATGTGCAATTCTCGAAAAATGTTCACTAAAGTTTTTCCACGAGTTAATTGAACTGCAACTGTGGGTACTATGCCCACTAACACAATGCAGGCCAAAATGTCAGTAGCAGTCACCAAAAGTTGCGTGCCCAAAAGTGAACTAGTTTAATCAGAATAAAGAAGATAAGCTTCAGAATAGCGTGAATTACATCCGAGATCTTTTGCGAGTAACCAGTTTCGGTCATGGAAAATGTTATGACGCCGAAGAATTTTGAAAAGTAGTGAAACGGTTTAAGCGCTTTGTAAATATTATTTGGTAAGTTTGGTTTGGTTTTAGATTTTTTAATTACGATAAACATTATGCGACCGCACAAATTCCCTGTTACTGACACACTGAGATCTGAAATTTAATTTTGTGATTGCCGTGAAAAGTGAAAAGCAATTAAAATGCTTTAAGCGTTATTAATTTTCCAGGTGTCTATATACTATATGTATTGCCGTATTTACATCGATAATATGAATCGTTGACGGGTTTCAGACACAATATATTATTGACGAACAATTTCTATTTCCACCCACTACTTACTCTCTTTAGCCAAAATTTCAATAATTCGCACAATTGAGAAACAATATTCAATTCCTCAAATTCCCGACTTCCTCTAAAAAGTATTCTGAAAAAAAGGAAATTTGACAAAAGTGAAAAGAAATTTAGTTACAATTTGAAATAATTTATTTATTGATATTTTGTTTGTTCATTTAATAAACACAATAAAAATTTGATTTTCAAATCATTCTTGGCAATTTCGTGATGTTTCTTCTCGAGTTGGTAGTACAGGCTGACCACGTCTGCATTTAATTGGGCTTCGGCCATCCTCGTCCTCATGCGACTGTTACGCACGGCGATGTTATTCTTCGCCCGAGCCTCGGCACTCAATTTCCTGGGCCCCGTGTAGGTTCGCGCCATGTTGGGGTTCGGACGGTACGCAACTTTCTTACCAGCTTGTTTCAAAACATTTTGCAAAATTTTGACAAAATTCAAATTTGCGAACAGTGGGCGATTCTGTTGAAGTTCTTGAGCCACACGTCCATCGGAATTCTTAGATTTCTTCTGGCATCCTGATAACTCGTCATCAGCCTTTCGTTTTCTGTTCTTTGCGCCTTTCGGAGGCACCGGATATGGGACAGCAAATTCAAATTCAATCGGATCGGCTGGTTTTTCCTCATTTTGCAATTGCTCCAAAGGAACAACTTTGATCGTGATGGCTTTGGATCCTGGTGCTGGTGCTGCATACGAATGATCATGTTCGATTAAAGACATCAATCGTGTGGGGTCGGTGTCATCAGATTGTTGTTGTTGCTCTTTAAGTGGCTCTTCTTTCAAAATGTTTTCACATTTCGGATCTTCTTCAATTGGAATCTCCTTCAAAATGTTTGCACTTGTTTCCTTGCCATTTATTTCTGTTTCATTTGCGATTAGGACTTCCTTCAAAATATTTTCACTTTGTTGATTATCATCAATTGGAGTCTGAGCTGGAGTCTTAACTGTTGGCAGCAGCACTGTAGATTCTTCATTTAACTTCGGGGGTCTCATCAAGCCAAAGCCATGCATGAAACTCTCCTTCTCATTTAAAGTAGCCACATCGGGAATAACGACTCTTTTGGTAGCAGCGCGAATTTCATTAAGAGTTTGAATTTTACGCAACTTGGAGCGGGTGAAATGCGAATTACCGGCATTTGTTTTAACTGTTTCAGAACTCATTTTTGTAAATGAAAACCCTTCAACTGTTATAGAAAATTAATTGAAAATCTACTTTGATCTTAGAACGTGCGATCGCGACAAGAACACTTTGGGAATTGAATAATTTGCAGTTAATCGCGTAGTTTTTATACCTTATATTTCCAAAAGGTCACAGGATGTTCAAATTAATTTCGCATCCTTTTTTGGCAACAGCAGCCTGCTATTGGTGCCGAGGAAAATCAGGTATTAATGTTATGTGGATCAATGCAAATTGTGCCATAAAAGGAAATAAAATGTGTTACATAAATATGGTACGTCTCTTCTCCCTTTTTAAGGAGTAAGAATTATATTAATATTGATTTTATGGATTCAATCAAGTTTGATAATTATTTTTGAATTAGAAACAGAATGCAAACGTTTGGTTGGGTTTCCAATCTTCTAGTTAAAAAACCTAAAGTTTGGCAAAGAATTGGTTTACATAATGAAAAGTCAAATTTTAAAGCTTTAAATAAGAAATAATAAAAATTATAATCAGCTTAATTTAATGAAATTATCACCGATTTCATTAAAATTAAATAGGATTAAATAATTCCCAGAGTTTAAAAGAATAATTACTGCAGCTTTCAACTCTTAAGAATTTGAAACTTCAGTTAATGGAAAAATCATTAGAAAATATAACTTGAAATAACATAGGACACATTCTAGGAAAAAGTCAATTTTTTTACAACTTTTTTCACATTGTTGACAAGTGTTTAATACGCTCATTCCTTTTCATTTATTGCATAGGTTTATGAAGCCAGTTCTTTTTAATTCATGATTCCATAAAATAATTAAAAATACCACAATCAACGCAGGATAATAAATGCAGACAAACGTAATAAAATTTATCTTTTATAATTTGCAGACGTCGGTCAGGTTCTCTGGAGGAATGTGTGTTAATACATCAACAGTAACTAAGGTCATTTATGGCTTTTATGTATTTTCCAGTAGTTGGTGTAACTCTCAGCCAATCAGCACAATCCCTTTAAGGTTTAAGGGGAAAAATTTAAACCAGTAGAAAGGTAATAGATCTGTGAAAGGTATTCCGAAGTTTCAATCGAATCATTTCATCAGAAACAGTCAACCCTTGAAAGAACTAAGTTCCACCTTCACATCACAAATAAAACCCGAGAAATTTCAACTTCCATTTTCGCAGTCAACAAAATGTCAATTTGTCATATTGTAGCAGCAATGAGTGGCCCCCACATGGGAAATCCATTCGGAGTAAACATTATAATGGAGCCGCCCTTCAAGACCAAAGCGGCAGCTGCTGTATTTCAGTCGGATGTCGCACCACCACCCAAAACGGTCCACCAATCCCGGCCCCAAGAGCGCAGTGTGCGCCGTCCAGTTCGCCGCCGTTGTTTGTCACCAGACGGGTCCAGCTATGAGAATGTCAAGAGTCCGAAGGGGTATCGCGATTGGTCACCCGAAATTAATTGGGATAAAGTGTTGCTGGGCGAAGGTGACGCCATTGGGCGCTGCTCGACGCCATTGCGCGAACCCAAGGACACCGACCGCATCGACGAAATGAGTTATGTTGAATTTAAAAGGGCGTTGGAAGCTGATGAAACATTTTTGCCCACTTGCATTCTCATGGTGCCGTATGCTGTATCTGGATTCACGGAATTGGCTGGATTGTCGATGCTCTGGTTCAACTATCCGGACAATGTCAAAATTCCAGGGCCACCAAGAGTGATGAAACCAGTAATTGAAGTTAAGAAGAAGAAGAAGAAGTCGTTTCTTGATCCGTTGAGGCACATCGTGCAGATGGAACCGCCACCAATGTGGATGCAATTGTTGTATTGGCCGGCCGATAATTTGCCCAATTATGGCCCGGTGGATTTGCAATTGTTGTATTCCTGAAAAAGGCAACATTTTATGACACATCGTTTTGGTTTTTGGACTTGAAATTACGCTTTTGGAATAAAATAAATAAATTCATAATTTTTTAAGCAACATAATATTTTTTGTAATCTGACAGATTTAATTAAATAAATTTGAATATAATTAAAACTTTTATCTTTCTTATTTCCCCTTCTTTTGAATTTCTAATTTCAGTACAAAATAAATTCATCTTTTTAGGTTCAGGCATTATGGACGACAATTTATTTCATTTTCGCAAAAACCAATTCCAAAATAAATTTGAATATAATTAAAACTTTTATCTTTCTTATTTCCCCTTCTTTTGAATTTCTAATTTCAGTACAAAATAAATTCATCTTTTTAGGTTCAGGCATTATGGACGACAATTTATTTCATTTTCGCAAAAACCAATTCAATTCAATTCAATTTTGAAAATATATATTTCGCTTAAAACAATAATTTTACATTAACTTCTACTTTTGCAGTGGATCTCCCAACGGGTTTTGCCTTCTGCGTTTTTATTAAAGTGCGTGTTCACCAAAGTACATAATTTTCCATTATTGTCGCATTAATTAAAACCTTAAAGCTACTTACAAGTAATATATTAAAACTAATGTTACTACTAAAAATACAACTACAACTACATCTTATCTATAATGTTTGATACACACTTTTGCAGTGTTTATTTCGCAAAAACCAATTAATTTTATTATAAATTAAACAGTTTTAATTCACATATCTAGTTTCGATATTTATATATATTCTTAGGATTCCTTTTATATTGTATTGAACCAACTTAAGGAACACACCGAAGCCAAAGATTAGAAATCTCGACCTCAAAAGTGGGAAAACCCTAAAATTCACGAAAAACATTAAGTTACTTCGATAATTTGAAAAGCGATATAAGTAAGAACACTTATTCAAGCAAAACTCCATTTTGGACATTAATAACTTAATAAATTTGATGTGTAACAAAAATTGCATGGGCAGCTAGTTTCACATAATTGTTAACGATAATTGTGCTTCGAGGATAAGTTTTTAAAATGTTTCATTGCAAATAGAATACACATTTATTCATGTATTATCAAAACCAACTCAAATTTTGAACCTTTGGTAGTTTTGCAATGGTTTATTAACAAAAAAGGAATATTTTCATCTTAATTATTTTTTAGCTTCTAATTTTTTTATTTTCTTCTTTTATTATCTGCAATCTTTTTATGCAACTTTTAAAAAACATTTATTTGTAAATACACACGTATGTAATTATTTATTTTTTACTAAAGTGTAAAAATAAAAGAAAGAATTGCATGTTTAGTTTAGAGAAAAAACATAAAAATCAATTACACCAAAGTTTTGTGGAAGATAATACCTTGCTCCCTGTACCATGGGCAAAACTATTAAAAAATTAATTAAATGCATAGTTGTTGTAATCATGCATTCAGTTTCTCGGATTATTATTTTTTTTCTGTAAAAAAATCAATTCGCCTCCAAAGTAACACAACTTTCTAATATTTATTGGAATCTTTAATTATGCAACATTTATTAATTACAAAAGATTTGACACAACAGTAAAATTGCGACTTAACGTACTTACCCGTATTAGTATCATAAACTCATTACATATTCAGATTGCCACTAATAAACATAAAAAAGGACAAACGGTAAGGTGTTTATTATGGAGAAAGGATTGTCTTTTATGGCCTGTGCCATTCTGAAATTACTGGACGCATAATATTCATCTAATGACTTTATTAAAAACACCGTAAGCAGCCACTGAACTGGTTCACCTGCACAACCGAAACGAATGGTAATAAAGTATACGTACAAAAAGGATCAAGGACGAATGCACATAAACTGTTCTCACCGCAACAGTTCCAAAACGACTTTTAGTGAGTAGTGACGTGCTTCACAGTTTACACTGCACCGACGAATTAAAGTTTTAATTTTTTTAAATTAATTTAGATTCCTTAGATCGGCAAACAAAAAAAAATTCATTCAAAATGCCAATTGTACGTAGTAAAATGCTAAATACTAAATACGCGGCAACAGTTTCGAGAGCCCAGAAGCGATGCCGAAGCAAGAGCTGCGCCCAAGTGGGTTCGCCTTTAGCAAAACGATTCCACGCTGACGAACCCTTCCTCAACGCGCCCACCAAATGGCATGCAGAGAAACTCGTCAACTTCAATATGCCGAAGCCCACATACGGTCGAACTTCACCCGTGCTTGATACATCGCTGGAAATCGGGCCACAGTCTCAATGGGTGTTCTTCAGTGAGGTGGATAAAATGCCCAAAAATGCGTCAGGGCCAAGCGATGAAATTATGCAATGGGAAACGACATTCGTCCTTGAGCATCCCACTTACGCTATTGATGGTGATGATGATAGGTTGAATATGAGTTTTGACGATGTTGATTCGGCGTTGTCTTTCTCAACTCCTGTCAAGAAGCAACGATCCGGATGAATATTGTTTTCATAATGTTCGTATAACTATTATTACAGCCTCATTAATTACTACTGATTGTACATGGATTTTTTCCTTTCTTTCACTTGATATCATTTTAATTTAAATACATTTTGCATGAATAAAAAGCATGCTCTTTATTATTTCATTTTTCACATTTTTTAGAGTTTAGCAGATTTTTTTTTCTTTGAATAATTTAAATCAAACTTAGTTTTCCAGGAAAAGTACAAGCTTCCTTTCAAAAACTTGCTCCCTATTGTCATTAAGTATTGAAACCGCTAAATGCGATAAACAATCACAGAGTGGTGCATAAGTTTATTAAATTCTTTCAAAATAATAAACATAATTTCAAATTATTTTTACTTTATTTATTTCGTAGATTGAATATAAAAGTTTAAAGAATTTACCAATACGCTATCAATCAGCGCATTAAAATCGTTACCTACATCGTGTCATTATTAAAGTTTTATATTTCTTAAATATAAGTTTCTTTTTATTTCTAGTCGTTAGAAACATAGAAAGTAGGAATTAGGTATTAAGTAGTAAAATACATCAACGCGAATTAATCCGAGACTACGAATAAAGTTTGAAATTCGTAAACATCAACCTCGATTAATCGGCGAATAAATCCGTGAATTATGACTCGATAAATCCAGCAAATAGTAGGTCAGAATCCCCTGATTCGAATAAAACAAAACGTCATAAATTTCGTACGTTCAGCCCATGAAACCAAAATAATTTATAATTGTTTCATGCGTTCAGCCGTTAGATGTGAAAAGTTGACATTTTAAAAACATTTTCTCCAATAAATGTACTAGATCACTTTTGGTTGAATAGAAATAGCAACAAATATTGTGCACAATAGTACTAAAATTATCCGTGTTGATGTATACCATTTTTTTAAAAATCCGGGGATGCGAATTTTTCATCTGTCATCGAGAAAAATTTGTAGTCTCGGATTAATTCGCGTTGAAGTATACGGAACTAAAAGTCGTTTTGGAACTGTTTCGGTGAGAACAAAATTCAGTTTATGTGCATTTGTCCTTGATCTTTTGTAAGTATACTTTATTACCATTCGTTTCGGTTGTGCAGGTGAACCAGTTCAGTGGCTGCTTACGGTGTTTTTAATAAAGTCATTAGATGAATATTATGCGTCCAGTAATTTCAGAATGGCACAGGCCATAAAAGACAATCCTTTCTCCATAATAAACACCTTACCGTTTGTCCTTTTTTATGTTTATTAGTGGCAATCTGAATATGTAATGAGTTTATGATACTAATACGGGTAAGTACGTTAAGTCGCAATTTTACTGTTGTGTCAAATCTTTTGTAATTTTGAGGCGAATTGATATTTTTACAGAAAAAAATAATAATCCGAGAAACTGAATGCATGATTACAACAACTATGCATTTAATTAATTTTTTAATAGTTTTGCCCATGGTACAGGGAGCAAGGTATTATCTTCCACAAAACTTTGGTGTAATTGATTTTTATGTTTTTTCTCTAAACTAAACATGCAATTCTTTCTTTTATTTTTACACTTTAGTAAAAAATAAATAATTACATACAAGTACGTGTGTATTTACAAATAAATGTTTTTTAAAAGTTGCATAAAAAGATTGCAGATAATAAAAGAAGAAAATAAAAAAATTAGAAGCTAAAAAATAATTAAGATGAAAATATTCCTTTTTTGTTAATAAACCATTGCAAAACTACCAAAGGTTCAAAATTTGAGTTGGTTTTGATAATACATGAATAAATGTGTATTCTATTTGCAATGAAACATTTTAAAAACTTATCCTCGAAGCACAATTATCGTTAACAATTATGTGAAACTAGCTGCCCATGCAATTTTTGTTACACCTAAAATTTTTTAAGTTATTAATGTCCAAAATGGAGTTTTGCTTGAATAAGTGTTCTAACTTATATCGCTTTTCAAATTATCGAAGTAACTTAATGTTTTTCGTGAATTTTAGGGTTTTCCCACTTTTGAGGTCGAGATTTCTAATCTTTGGCTTCGGTGTGTTCCTTAAGTTGGTTCAATACAATATAAAAGGAATCCTAACAATATATATAAATATCGAAACTAGATATGTGAATTAAAACTGTTTAATTTATAATAAAATTAATTGGTTTTTGCGAAATAAACACTGCAAAAGTGTGTATCAAACATTATAGATAAGATGTAGTTGTAGTTGTATTTTTAGTAGTAACATTAGTTTTAATATATTACTTGAAAGTAGCTTTAAGGTTTTAATTAATGCGACAATAATGGAAAATTATGTACTTTGGTGAACACGCACTTTAATAAAAACGCAGAAGGCAAAACCCGTTGGGAGATCCACTGCAAAAGTAGAAGTTAATGTAAAATTATTGTTTTAAGCGAAATATATATTTTCAAAATTGAATTGAATTGAATTGGTTTTTGCGAAAATGAAATAAATTGTCGTCCATAATGCCTGAACCTAAAAAGATGAATTTATTTTGTACTGAAATTAGAAATTCAAAACAAGGGGAAATAAGAAAGATAAAGTTTTAATTATATTCAAATTAATTTAATTAAATTCGTCAGATTACAAAAAATATTATGTTGCTTAAAAAATTATGAATTTATTTATTTTATTCCAAAAGCGTAATTTCAAATCCAAAAACCAAATCGATGTGTCATAAAATGTTGCCTTTTTCAGGAATACAACAATTGCAAATCCACCGGGCCATAATTGGGCAAATTATCGGCCGGCCAATACAACAATTGCATCCACATTGGTGGCGGTTCCATCTGCACGATGTGCCTCAACGGATCAAGAAACGACTTCTTCTTCTTCTTCTTAACTTCAATTACTGGTTTCATCACTCTTGGTGGCCCTGGAATTTTGACATTGTCCGGATAGTTGAACCAGAGCATCGACAATCCAGCCAATTCCGTGAATCCAGATACAGCATACGGCACCATGAGAATGCAAGTGGGCAAAAATGTTTCATCAGCTTCCAACGCCCTTTTAAATTCAACATAACTCATTTCGTCGATGCGGTCGGTGTCCTTGGGTTCGCGCAATGGCGTCGAGCAGCGCCCAATGGCGTCACCTTCGCCCAGCAACACTTTATCCCAATTAATTTCGGGTGACCAATCGCGATACCCCTTCGGACTCTTGACATTCTCATAGCTGGACCCGTCTGGTGACAAACAACGGCGGCGAACTGGACGGCGCACACTGCGCTCTTGGGGCCGGGATTGGTGGACCGTTTTGGGTGGTGGTGCGACATCCGACTGAAATACAGCAGCTGCCGCTTTGGTCTTGAAGGGCGGCTCCATTATAATGTTTACTCCGAATGGATTTCCCATGTGGGGGCCACTCATTGCTGCTACAATATGACAAATTGACATTTTGTTGACTGCGAAAATGGAAGTTGAAATTTCTCGGGTTTTATTTGTGATGTGAAGGTGGAACTTAGTTCTTTCAAGGGTTGACTGTTTCTGATGAAATGATTCGATTGAAACTTCGGAATACCTTTCACAGATCTATTACCTTTCTACTGGTTTAAATTTTTCCCCTTAAACCTTAAAGGGATTGTGCTGATTGGCTGAGAGTTACACCAACTACTGGAAAATACATAAAAGCCATAAATGACCTTAGTTACTGTTGATGTATTAACACACATTCCTCCAGAGAACCTGACCGACGTCTGCAAATTATAAAAGATAAATTTTATTACGTTTGTCTGCATTTATTATCCTGCGTTGATTGTGGTATTTTTAATTATTTTATGGAATCATGAATTAAAAAGAACTGGCTTCATAAACCTATGCAATAAATGAAAAGGAATGAGCGTATTAAACACTTGTCAACAATGTGAAAAAAGTTGTAAAAAAATTGACTTTTTCCTAGAATGTGTCCTATGATATTTCAAGTTATATTTTCTAATGATTTTTCCATTAACTGAAGTTTCAATTTCTTACGAGTTGAAAGCTGCAGTAATTATTCTTTTAAACTCTGGGAATTATTTAATCCTATTTAATTTTAATGAAATCGGTGATAATTTCATTAAATTAAGCTGATTATAATTTTTATTATTTCTTATTTAAAGCTTTAAAATTTGACTTTTCATTATGTAAACCAATTCTTTGCCAAACTTTAGGTTTTTTAACTAGA
Source organism: Sylvicola cinctus (assembly GCA_963854165.1). Lineage (NCBI taxonomy): Eukaryota > Metazoa > Arthropoda > Insecta > Diptera > Anisopodidae > Sylvicola > Sylvicola cinctus. Next base: position 23,581,850 of record OY974082.1, read on the forward strand.
AGATTGGAAACCCAACCAAACGTTTGCATTCTGTTTCTAATTCAAAAATAATTATCAAACTTGATTGAATCCATAAAATCAATATTAATATAATTCTTACTCCTTAAAAAGGGAGAAGAGACGTACCATATTTATGTAACACATTTTATTTCCTTTTATGGCACAATTTGCATTGATCCACATAACATTAATACCTGATTTTCCTCGGCACCAATAGCAGGCTGCTGTTGCCAAAAAAGGATGCGAAATTAATTTGAACATCCTGTGACCTTTTGGAAATATAAGGTATAAAAACTACGCGATTAACTGCAAATTATTCAATTCCCAAAGTGTTCTTGTCGCGATCGCACGTTCTAAGATCAAAGTAGATTTTCAATTAATTTTCTATAACAGTTGAAGGGTTTTCATTTACAAAAATGAGTTCTGAAACAGTTAAAACAAATGCCGGTAATTCGCATTTCACCCGCTCCAAGTTGCGTAAAATTCAAACTCTTAATGAAATTCGCGCTGCTACCAAAAGAGTCGTTATTCCCGATGTGGCTACTTTAAATGAGAAGGAGAGTTTCATGCATGGCCTTGGCTTGATGAGACCCCCGAAGTTAAATGAAGAATCTACAGTGCTGCTGCCAACAGTTAAGACTCCAGCTCAGACTCCAATTGATGATAATCAACAAAGTGAAAATATTTTGAAGGAAGTCCTAATCGCAAATGAAACAGAAATAAATGGCAAGGAAACAAGTGCAAACATTTTGAAGGAGATTCCAATTGAAGAAGATCCGAAATGTGAAAACATTTTGAAAGAAGAGCCACTTAAAGAGCAACAACAACAATCTGATGACACCGACCCCACACGATTGATGTCTTTAATCGAACATGATCATTCGTATGCAGCACCAGCACCAGGATCCAAAGCCATCACGATCAAAGTTGTTCCTTTGGAGCAATTGCAAAATGAGGAAAAACCAGCCGATCCGATTGAATTTGAATTTGCTGTCCCATATCCGGTGCCTCCGAAAGGCGCAAAGAACAGAAAACGAAAGGCTGATGACGAGTTATCAGGATGCCAGAAGAAATCTAAGAATTCCGATGGACGTGTGGCTCAAGAACTTCAACAGAATCGCCCACTGTTCGCAAATTTGAATTTTGTCAAAATTTTGCAAAATGTTTTGAAACAAGCTGGTAAGAAAGTTGCGTACCGTCCGAACCCCAACATGGCGCGAACCTACACGGGGCCCAGGAAATTGAGTGCCGAGGCTCGGGCGAAGAATAACATCGCCGTGCGTAACAGTCGCATGAGGACGAGGATGGCCGAAGCCCAATTAGATGCAGACGTGGTCAGCCTGTACTATCAACTGGAGAAGAAACATCACGAAATTGCCAAGAATAATTTGAAAATCAAATTTTTATTGTGTTTATTAAATGAACAAACAAAATATCAATAAATAAACTATTTTAAATTGAAACTAAATTTCTTTTCACTTTTGTCAAATTTCCTTTTTTTCAGAATACTTTTTAGAGGAAGTCAGGAATTTGAGAAACAGAATATTGTTCCTCAATTATGCGAATTATTGAAATTTTGGCTAAAGAGAGTAAGTAGTGGGTGGAAATAGAAATTGTTCGTCAATAATATATTGTGTCTGAAACCCGTCAACGATTCATATTATCGATGTAAATACGGCAATACATATTGAATATAGACACCTGGAGAATTAATAACGCTTAAAGCATTTTAATTGCTTTTCACTTTTCACGGCAATCACAAAATTAAATTTCAGATCTCAGTGTGTCAGTAACAGGGAATTTGTGCGGTCGCATAATGTTTATCGTAATTAAAAAATCTAAAACCAAACCAAACTTACCAAATAATATTTACAAAGCGCTTAAACCGTTTCACTACTTTTCAAAATTCTTCGGCGTCATAACATTTTCCATGACCGAAACTGGTTACTCGCAAAAGATCTCGGATGTAATTCACGCTATTCTGAAGCTTATCTTCTTTATTCTGATTAAACTAGTTCACTTTTGGGCACGCAACTTTTGGTGACTGCTACTGACATTTTGGCCTGCATTGTGTTAGTGGGCATAGTACCCACAGTTGCAGTTCAATTAACTCGTGGAAAAACTTTAGTGAACATTTTTCGAGAATTGCACATTGCCGATATTGAGATTCAAAAATTGGGAGGTGTTATTCATTTTCAAAGGCACCGTAAATTTTTGAAGGCGTTCGTTGTTTTTTTAACTGCGGGAAACGCTTTAGGTACCCTGGGGCCCATAGTACACATTATTTTCTTTTATAAGCCACACTCACCACATAAATTTTGGCGAACAGTTGTATGGACGGGTTCCGCATTGTTAAGTTATGATAGCAGCATAACAGTCATAATGATGGCACAATATTTCTTGCTGTTAATGACAATTTCGAACCGATTTTCTGCACTCACATTGTGTTTAAGGTGAATTCTGTTTAATAATGAAACACTAAAGACACCCATTTTTCTTTATTTTTTGTTTTTCAGAAATATTAGAATCAGTAAAATAACAGCATCTGAAGTGCATCACGCTAAATGCCTTGGGATCATTTTTAAACGTCTTTGCAGTCTTTTAAAGTCCGTGAATCGTTGCTTTGGTATTCAAATAGTTGTCATATTGACGCTTTGGTTTGCAAAAAATATGGAATCAACTTTCGCTTTGTATGGACTCATATGGCACGTTTCTTTTCGGAATGGTCAAATGATTTATATCTGGAGCATTAAATGCATTTGGATAATTTTGGGAAATATCAATATATTTCTCATTATTTATTCTGGGCAGTCATCGATTAAAAACGTGAGTCTACATCAATTATGAATAAAAACAAATTTATGATAAAAAATTTGTTTAATTTCAGGGCGAGCTTTTTCGGTATCAACTGCATGAAAAATTTATACAAGTTGGTGTTACTGAATTCGGGACGGAAGTAAGGAACTAAATTAATCCTTTTTATTCATTTCAAATATTTAATTTTTCAATTTTCAGTCATTTTTTATGACGGACTTCATTAAATTTGATCTTCCGATCGTTTCCCTCGGATTATTTGATGTCAACTGGGATCTTTTGGTTTCGGTAAATTCAATTTTTTAATACTTTACATCTTGTGACAACTTTTTCTTTCAGCTTATAAGTGCGATTGTAGCTTATTTGGTGATTTTAATTCAATTTGAGAACACGTCTTCAAAGTGAACACAATTTTTTTCAAACTATATTACAAGTTCAACAAGAGTTAACAATAAATAGCACTACTTATAATTAAACCCATTGTGTATCTTTTTTTCTGAGGTACAATTGCATTTACGGGAAGAGATGCAAGGTTTACATTAGAAAAAATGTAGGATTGAAAAAATCAAGAATGGATTTACCGATCAAATTGCATGAGACAGTATTTATCACACGCAAGAGTTGATAGAAAATTTTACATTTTTTATATGTCTTTCTATAAAGTTTCAAAAATATGTGGTAAATGTTACTTTTAGAACCTATCAAATAAAAAAGTAGGCGGAAAAATCTGAAATTACCCATTAGTCGAGGCGGGTTCTCCAGTTACTACTAAAAAACTACATCGCAGGGAGGGCGAGGTGTGAATTTATATACGACTGTTGCTTAACTACATTTTAAAAAAGCTTTTCGAAGATATGAATACTGTGACCTTGAAATTTTTGAATTTTGACCTTGATTTTTGTCCAAAATTGGTACTTTTATTGAGATTATCAATAATATAGAACATCATAGTACCCTAAAACACATAGTATTTTAATTAAACATATAATTTCAATGTAAAAATATGACCTTGAGTTTTCAAAATTTGACCTTGAAATATTCAGCAAGTTTTCTTATCTTATTTTATACTACAATAATCTGAAAGACTTTTTTTGATATTGTGTAAAGTGTCTGAGATAGAAAAGTAGGGTTTGCCTTTGTTCAACCCCTTTTTCGCCAGAAGGAGCATCTAGCGGGATACAGGACATATGCAGTTTTGTTTAAGATACCTTGAAGATTAATTGTAGTTGAAATGAAAAAATCGTTATTGCCCATTTTTGAGACCCCATACAAGAAAAACTGTCCTTGGCAATAACTTGACCTTAAAGCATCTGACCTTGAAAAAACAAGAATAGCATTCTTATATTATTCTCTAATATTTTATTAAAAAATTACATTATTTAATTAGTAGTTAATTACAGTAGTTTAGAATTTTGTTTTTTCCGCCATAGTATGGCGTACATACGTACATTTTGCACATTTTTTCTAGACCACTTTTTTGGGCTCAGGGGGTGTCAAAACGAGTTTCAGCATCGTCAACTTTTTTCCGAAAAAAGTCTGAATACCAAAATCTATATATTATGTTCTTGGGGTCGTATTCTGTAGCAATAAAAAAATTGTGGAGCTTTAATAACGTTTAAATGTTGCATCCCAACAACAAATAAAAATTATATCTGAATATCGATTTAAATCCTATTGAACTTAGACAACAGAAAACAGAAAATGTAATAACACTTAATGCAATTTAATTATTTTTATGTTTTCATGATATTGGGTAGTCGCAATACGTTGCAACTTGTAACTCCCAGTGTGTCAGTAACAGGGAATTTGTGCGGTCGCAAAATGTTTATCGAGATTAAAAAATCTAAAACCAAACCAAACTTATCAAATAATATTTACCAAACGTTTAAACCGTTTAACTACTTTTCAAAATTCTTCGGTGTCATCACATTTTCCATGACCGATACTGATTGCTCCCAAAAATTCACGGATGTAATTCCTGTTATTGTGAATCTTAGCTTGTATTTCCTGATTAAACTTGTTTTCTTTTGGACAAGCACACAAGTTTTTCGGAAAGATGTTAATTTGTTGGAGAATATGGTAGTGATTATGACCAGAATTGCGTTACTTGCAGCATGCTTCGCTCTTTCGGTTCAATTAACTCGTGGAAAAACTTTAATGAACATTTTTCGAGAATTGCACATTGTCGACGTTGAGATTCAAAAACTAGGAGGCGCCATTAATTTTCAAAAACATCGAAAATATCTGGTATCGTACGTATTATTTTCCATTGCGGGGTTCACTTTGGCTACTCTGGGGTCTGTAATACACAACGTTGTAATGTTTAAGCCGCCCACGTCGAGCAGCTTTTGGCCAATTGTTATGGGGACTGCTGCGTTATCGTATATCTATGAATGTATTGTGACATTCTTAATAATGGCACAATATTTCTTGCTTTTACTGGCAATTTCGAGCAGGTTTTTCGCACTCACATCTTGTTTAAGGTTATTATTATTCCTTATACTAATGCGATAAGTAAAGGTTTTAGACATTTAATTTAAATTTTTTTTTGCAGAAATATTAAAAGCAACAAAACAATTGCGTCGTTAATTTTCAATGGTAAAAGCCTGGGGATAATTTTTAAACGCCTTTGTGTCCTTATAATGTCGGTCAATCGTTGTTTCGGTATTCAAATAGTTGTCATTTTGACGGTTTGGTTCGCTGTAAATGTGGACAATATATTTTCTTTGTATGGACTGTTAAGATACTCTTCTTTTCGAAACAGTAATATGCTTCAGATCTGGTGCTTAAGAATCATTTGGATTTCTTTGTTAAATATGAACCTTTTCCTCGTAATATGTTCTGCGCATTCATGCACACAAAAGGTGAGCTTTCTAATTACAAATATGCACATTAACTTATTTACGTTTCGTTTATTTATATTCATCTCCATTTCAATAATTTCAGGGGGAGTTTTTTCGGCATCAAATGCATGAAAAATTCTCGCAAGCGTTTGATTTTCGTTATTTCGGAACCCAAGTAAACAACCAAATAAATCATCTTTTATTCATTCCAAATATTTAATGTTTTAATTTTCAGTCTTTTTCGATGTCAGACATCATCAAGTTTGATCTCCCGATCGTTTCCCTTGGATTATTTGATGTCAACTTTAATCTCTTGGCTTCCGTAACTTAATTTTTAAACATTTTATTTCTTGTGATCTCTTTCTTAACTCCTTCTTTTTCTTTCAGTACGTAAGTTCGGTTCTCGCTTACGTGGTGATTTTAATTCAATTTGAAGAAACGTATCCAATCGAAACTCCTTTTATGTAGCCAACAACTAGCTATAAAAATGTCAATTAGTTTAACCTTAACGTGAACAGGATTAACACGGGTTAATTCATTACATTTATAAATATCTCCTGTATTATTTAAACAATTTACATAAAATTCAAAATCAGTTAACAAATTCTTTTAAAGACTGCACTTCTTAATTTTTCTTATTATTGCTTTAATATGGGTGGCATTGTCACTCCACGATCATATGACCGATTATATCACGTTCATCGTCTGGAACACAAAATTTTTTAGATTGTTGGAAAATACCCTTCAATTCTTTTACTCAATAATGATAGAAAATCATGGATTAACAAAATACTGCAATACTACTTATTGACCCGCGTATGCACAAGTTGCCGTTCTCGCGAAGGTAATAACATTTAAAAATGTTAAAATTAGATGTGTTTGCAAGCAAATAAAATTTGATTTTGTAAAAATAATAATTGATCTTGATTGCTCTTTATATCCAAATATGGTGAATTAACTACTACATTGTACTTGAAGATACAAATAAATATAATATTATCTCAGCATTTCCAAATTCCGTCTACAAAGGAAATTTTCTTTCAAAAATTTCATGATGTTACATGTTTTTCGTTGCTGGCCACGTGAAAAGGGATCTGTTTAAATTCAAATAGTCAAAATTCAGTCAGGCACAAATTATGTTAGCAACAATCACGAAAACACGAAAATCAGATTAAACCGATATAACGACACCCGATATCCCGATAATCAGAAATCCCGTGAGTCGAAATTCCGAGATACGAAGGCTGGACACCTCTAAATTTATAGTAATATCAAGTCTGATCATTTCTACTATTATATAGCTATACAAATTTTACTTTACTAATGACATAGTAATATGTTAAATTACCAAAATTATTTTTTTTGCGAAACCTCCTCGGGAGAGTGAGAGCAACATAACTTAAAAAATTCATCCAAATATCGAATCGTTCTCGAATTTTTGTGCTTCGTACACACGGCGATTCATCTATATAATTATATATAATATAAAAATATGCATCGTGTATTTTTGGTCGGACTATTAGAAACAGCCCAACCATTTTTGATTAGGGTGAAATTTGTTTGTCCATAACTCGAGAACGGAGTGTGTGATATGTTAGGTGTTTTTTAATTTATATACGACCCCAAGGTCGCAGAAATATTTGCATTCCGGATTTTTTCGGAAAAATAGTTGACGATGCAGAAACTTGTTTTGAAATGTAATTGTGAATCATTTAGAGTTGTAACGTTATTCACAGAACCTATTATTGAGAACGGCTCTTCATATAGAGCTATCACTGCATGTTCTCAAAATATGATATAACCGGTGATTGAAATCACTATATTTATCAGCAGAGCCGCTCTGTCAATCGCGTATCGTATATTAGTATGCGCAGAGCTGTTCATCCAATATTAGATCGTATTCGTATACGCAGAGCCGCTCTTTCAATCACCGTTCATTTCACGCGATATTAGGAAAAAACTGTACGGTTCAGAACGGCTCTAAAAAAAAAAGTGATTTAACACGACTAAAATCATTACCTTTTTTCGAAAAAGTTTGCAAATGTAGGGAACTATTACAACCATACTGGGTCGTTAAAAATTAACAAAGGAACAACCATCACAACTTCCTCAAATGTTTCTGTCCTTTCAATATATTTGACTCTTGAGTCATTGTATCTTTATTGCTATTGTGTCGCTTGTACAATTCGAGAGACTCTGATACTGTCCTTCTTCATATTTTTAGACGTAAATTTTCCCCAAAATTTTCCTTTCAAACGTGGCTTTAAAGGAAAGTTAGGTCCTATTCAGTGTCCGCGTCTCTGAGGCGTATAAGGGTCTTAACCCGTTAGTTTTCTGATAATTCTTACGCGTGTTCGATATTTTTATTAACAAAACAAAATGTGATTCTTTTGACTCCGACTACTAAACGCGGTCACTGTCTCTCGCCTTAGCCAGCATTGAGGCTAATGCGAGGACAGTGACCGCACGTGTTATAGTAGTCGGAGAGTCAAAAGAATCACATTTTGTTTTCTGGGCCGAGTACTTCTTCTCGTCCATCTTACAGTCTCAGATCTCTACTCGGTTCGTGTTACATTGATCGAGGCATAAGTTTGACGAAAATAAAAATAAAACATTCAATCAATTTTAAATAGATAAGTAATAATACGATTAACAAGGATGCGCACTTAACTCCACGGAAACAACCACTTTTCTATAAATAAACTTTTTTGTAAATCTAAAATTGAATCAACAAATAAGATTAATCCCCAATCGATTTCTGTATATAATAAAGGCCAACACAACGTTCGCAGTAGAGGAATCTGTTATAATATATAATAATATAATAAACAGACCAGGTGAAAAACTTGTTACTCAAACGGGAGGTTGCATTTTATTTTTTACTCTATTATCCCTTGACAAATTCCGAAGGTAAGGGCTTGAAGCTTTCCGTTAGAGTAAATAATAGTGTAAGTAATAGAGTAGGATTGGTAACTCCATCGACTTCCTGGAATGAGTATAACGGGGGCCATGAGAAGGACACCAACCGCTTCATTAGATATTCTTCTAAATGTTGTTCCTCTGGAGTCTGGAAGCTATTACAGCAATGGAGGCAAGAAGAAGTTGGTATTTGTTAAGATGCCAGTAACACATCTGGTGTATAAATTAGTGGACTAATTAAGACTAGTGAATATGAACCAATGCGGAATGATACAATGATTACAAAACTCATCTTTAAGCGGAAATTCAGCTGTATTACCCCTGTCATAACTAACTGGACTAAAAGCAAATCCATTGTAAGTGGACCACAGTGTGAAGTTGTTTACACTGATATAAAGGCAATCAAATCCAAGGTGGTTACCCCCGGCTGGTAGAGGAAACAGTCATGAGATTGAACAAGTTTAGTAAACCCAATAAAGAACAAACGACATTGCTGACACTGTCGCAATATAAGGGTTGGGTAGTGCTTTCTGTGTACCAGAACCTTTTATAGCGATATTTTATCAAGGACGAAAAACAGAAAGGTACAAATAACTGGCAAGATATAACTGAGATTATTAGCAGGAGACTTAACGCTACAGACAAACGAAAATGCTTGTGGTAGGTTCTGATATTAAGAGAACCAAACTCCTCTAAGGGCGTTGTGGCCACAGACCTCAGGAATGTGGTGGCGATTGTGACGGGGCATTGCCTACTGAACGGACATCTCCACAGAATTGGGGTAGCTGGCACACCCTTGTTTGAAAGTTGTTATGAAGAAAATGAGGCGCCGGAACACTTTCTGAGAGACTGCCCAGCTTATAATCAGTTCAGACATAGAACGCCAGGGGAACATATGCTGGATAACACGGACCTCCAGTCACTTAACCTTACCAATGTGAGAAGGACATAAGTGGATGTGTAATCCAGGGCTTTAAAACAAATATGCAAATTGGAAGGAGGTGGCACAACGGACCGAAGGTCGAACATATAATCTTTTTCATTTACATTTACGTTTACAAGAAGTAGGAAATTGGAATGAATGTCAGTAATTCATACATGATATTATTGTGCGTGCTGACAATTGACCCCAGGTAGGTTAAGACGATAATAACTTCGATGTTATGCGCCCCTTCCGGAATGTGGAACACAATGAACTCTGTAGTGGTTTTTAAAAAAACTGCACATTTACGTATATCAGGCGTTAATTAAAAATTATCGAAAAAATATCTCCCACACTTCATAGCTACGAAGAGGAGAGTGAATTGTTGTAAATGAATTATTACTTTCAACAATCAATTAAGAGGTTTTCTAATATATTGAATTTCAAATGAGGTTAAAATAATTAAAAAACACACTTGATTTGATTATATTTTTCGAAAAATAGAAAATTCTGGATTCAAAATAAAAATTAACCAAAACGCTTTGTATTTGGTGACAAGCCGTTACACAGTTCAGTTTAAAAAATGTTGTCGGACATGGGCACCCCAAAGCAATGTGTTTCAAAAAATATTTTTTTCGCGGCGCGACCTATTTTCTACTGTTCAAAATTGTTTGGTATAACAACATTTTCAATGTCGGAAACTGGCTGCACTTGGAGGATCAGCGACCTAACTATCGCCATTTTGTACAATATTTTCTACATTTCTCTTTTTACCGTTAATTTTCTTGGTGATATGAAATTACTTGACGAAGGGGATGACATTATGATGAAAGTAAACTTTGCATCCACGTGTTTCGTAATGATGGCCCAAATTAGTCGTGGAAAAGCGATAATGAATAGTTTAAACGATTTGCATTTAACTGACATCGACATCTTGAATTCGGGTGGCGCGATTCCTTTTAACAAGCATCGAAAATGCTCGGTTGTCTTAACTTTATTTTCCGCTTTTTTTCTAATTTCTCTTATTTTGAGACGATATCTGAATATTCTTCGTCATGAAATCTTTTCCACATGTTTATGGCGCTCAGGATTTATTTGGTCAAGTGGTCTTATGCAATGTTGGAGTTTTTTTGGATTCACGGTTATTACATTAAACTATTTTCTGTTTTTGCTGGCAATTTCTGTGCGATTTTCAGCAATAACTTTATGTCTGAGGTAACTTTTAATAACTTATTTCACTTTAAATAACGGGCCATTCCGTAGCGCCACATATATTGATATGAAACAATTTAATTATTTTTCTCCTTATTGAATTATAGCAATCCATTAAAATCGAGCAATTTGGCGGAAATTGAAAGAGCAAAAAATCTTGCGAATATTTTCAAGCGTCTCTGTTGCATTACAAAGTCTGTTTCGCATTGTTTTGGTATTCAAATTTGCGTGACTCTAGCATACTGTTTAGTAAGAAATGTGAGGTTAACTTTTTTCGCCTATCTGTTTCTAACAAAAGCATCTATTTGGAATGAAACTCTGGTTATTGAACGGATCTTTACTTCTACCAATTTCATGTTGGCAAATTTACAAATTGTAATGGTTATTTACGCTGGGCACAATTTGACGAACAAGGTGATTTACTGAGTTATGTTTTTTCTAAAAACAATTAAAGGCCTTACTTTGCATTTTCAGGGCGAGATCTTTCGCTACCAACTTCATGAGAAATTCATTCAACTTGAGACGAATGGTTATTCTTTTAAGGTGAATTCTTTGAATTTCGAAATATATTCATTTTATCAAAATAGTTTTTTATTTCTAGACATTTCACATCTCGAATTTAATTCAATTTGATTCACCGATTGTTTCGCATGGTTTTTTTAATCTCAACTGGCGTCTCTTCACTTCAGTAGATAAAACTAGTTAAATGACATTTTACGACTTTTTTAATTTTCCCGTTTTTTTTTCAGATGGTTTCCGTAATTGTAACATATGTTATTATATTAATTCAATTTGATTCTAAAAACTAAGATTTAAAAAAATATTTATTCAGAATCACTCGTGTTAATTTGTCTGCTAAAAAAATTAATTTTAATGTAATTTATTCACGATTTAAAAGGTTTCAAATGCACAATTGTATTGGCTATCGAACATAAGAATTGTTTTTATTTCGAAAGAAATTTGTTTTGAATTTAGGCTTAATGACAAGTCTTCTTTAAACCCTATTCTCATTAATTTCAGAAATAATTTTCTTAACCAAAACTTAAATCTTGAATTAGAAATTAGTTACGCAATTAAAATTTAACTTTAATATGACAAAATAGGCGAAGGGATGAATTTCGTAATAAAAATTTTAAATTGGCATTACTAACTTTTTCCAAAAAATATCGGTATAGTTTAGAAAAAGTGGTCGGGAGTCCAATTATCGGAATAACCCTGTATAGAGTATTGGACACGTCATTATATCTACTGGTTTGCCCTTGAAGCAATATTTTTATTTAGCCTCTTATAGGAAGGATCACCGTTTAGAAAAAACAGTTAAAAACAAAATTTCTTTTCCAGTTCTCATCCTCTGTTTTATGATATCGAAAAACTTTCCTGTATTTTTAATTAAAAAATACAATCTCTATATGCACGAAGATAATAATTTCTCTTTTTGATACGAAGGGAATGAAGCTTAAATTAATTAAGTAATGAATAAAATTTCACGACCACATCAATATTCTTCATTAATAATTTTAATGGCAATTATACTGCAACCAATATCATAAATGTAAAGCTCTTGATCATTATTCAGTCTGCGAGTTACAGTTAAGCCAAAATGTTGTCAAAACAAAAAGGTAGCAAGAAGTTAAACCAAAAAAATATTTACTACGCCTCAAAACCATTTTACAACTTTTGTAAATGTTTTTCATTCGCGATATTTTCCATGTCAGAAACTGATTGCGCCCAAAATATAACGGACTTGATCCCTTCTATTCTGATAAACTCCTTCTTCGGTTTAATTAAAATCGTTTATTGGTGGGCACGCATTGAGACCATCCCGATAAATAACGCATTGATACACAAATCGGAAGCCATTATGTCCAGATTGGGTTTCCTGGCACTAGGCGTCACACTTGCCGTTCAATTCACTCGTGGAAAAACTTTAATAAACTCTTTTCGCAAATTGCACGAATTAGGTGTTAAGATTCAAAAATTGGGTGGCGTCATTAATTTTGAAAAGCATCGTAAACGTTTGGTGGCGTACGTGGTTTTTTTAACAGTGAGTGTCACATTGGCTGTTCTATCATGTTTTGCACACCCATTTTTCCTTTTTGAACCATCCACGTCGAATAATTTATGGCCAATAGTTGTGTGGTTAGGTGCTCTGACGTTTTCTTACGAACATTTCGGATTAATCTTAATTATGGCTCAATATTTCCTTCTGTTATTATCCATTTCAATAAAATTTACTGCACTCACATCTTGTCTTAGGTAATTTGTAATAAGTATTTTTTTAAATAATTTTTTTAAGCATTTTCGTATTTTTACAGAATTTTTCGAGGCGATGAGATAACATCTAAAGAAATCCGTTATTACAAAAGCTTGGCCATAATTTTTAAACGTCTTTGTGACCTTACAAAGTCCGTAAATGGTTGCTTTCGCGTTCAAATTGTAGTTGTATTAGCATTTTGGTTTGTAAAAAATGTGGACTTTGCTTTCACTTTGTATGGACTATTAAAAAATGATCTAATATGTGGGAAATGTGTGTTATTTAACATCTGGATGTCTGGAATAATTTGGTATTTGTTGGGAAACTTCCACGTGTTTCTTCTAATATATTTTGGGCATTTTTTGACCAAAAAAGTGAGTTTTAAAAAAAAAAAAAATTTTTTTAAGTTTGCCTAATTTGTTTTCTTTCAGGGGGAGCGTTTTCGGTACCAACTACATGAAAAATGTATACAAGCTGCTGTTAGTGGTGACTTCGGGGCCCAAGTAAATAGCCAAATCAATTGTTTTTTATTCATCCCATAAATACTTAGTTTAAATTTAATTTATAGTTGTTTTCGATGTCGGATATCATTAAATATGATCTTCCGATCGTTTCCCTGGAATTATTTGATGTCAACTGGGATCTTTTGGCTTCTGTAAATTATATTTACCAATATTTTATTTCTTCTGATAACATTTTGTTTCAGCTTATTAGTGCGATTGTTGCTTATGTGGTGATTTTAATTCAATTTGAGAACTCGCATTAAAATTATGTGGAGTTTTGTTTCAAACTTTGTTGTCAAACAATTTTAATATTCGTAAATAAATAATATTGAATATAATTTCCTATTTTACGTATTTTGATTATTGTGGCGTAAAAATTGTCTACAAAAATAAGAATAAAAAATGTATCAAATTGCATTGAATTTTGTAAGTCCCAGTCAAGTTTTCCTTTTTTCATTTATTATTTCCATTTTTTTTTAATTCCAGTCAATATTCCATTATTAAAGTTATAAAGGAAATATGTTTTAAAAAATCTAAATTCAATTTAGAATGTTTTATAACCTTCAAAACGACCCAATCTTTTTAATTACTAGTTTAAGTTCTAATCTTTTTAATTATCAAAAGATTGACTTTCTAAAATAATGAAATATTGGCTAAATCTCAAGGGGCGAAATTATAATAGATTCTGACGCCTTTTTTTAAAGCGTTTTATATTTTTTTGTTTTATTGTTAACAATGAGTTGAAGCTTCCATTTATCAGATAAAAGTCTATCAGTAAAGTTGCAAACAATGTTTTTGGAGATAAAAAAGTCAGAAAATATTTATTTTACTGTCAAACCGTTTTATTATTTATCTAAATACTTTATTGGATTAACCGCATTTTCCATAATTGAAACAGGCTGCTACCAGAAAACCGCCGATTTGCAATACGGAGTCGTTAGTCTGATTTTATTTATATTGTTAAAATGCACTTACTTGTGTATAACATTAGACACAAAACAATCAAGTAACTCAAATTTGTTCACAAATTCGGAGGGAATGACGACTATAATATTCTTCGTTGTGACGAGTTTTGCGATTTCGGTTCAAGTCAATCGGGGAAAGGCAATAATGAAAAATTTGAACAAGTTGCACCGAATCGATGTTGACATATTGCAGTTGGGCGGTTTTATAAATTTTAAGAAGCATCGCAAATATTTGATTGTGTACGTGTCACTTTTGATGTTTGTTTTATTGTTTGTTTTCTTGGTACCGATTTTACAAAAAGTTTTCTTGTTTCAATCATCATCATGGACACATTTTGGATGGCTTATGTTTCAATTTTCGATGGTTAATTATGGTTATATTCATGTAATTGCTATGGTGGCCTACTATTTTATGTTTTTATTTGCAATTTCTGCAAGATTTTTCGCAATTAACACGTGCCTGAGGTAGGTTTGAATATTTCTTGAATAGACAATTTTATTTTCTGATTTGATGTTTTTCCTGGCAGTCGGATAACAACTTGTAGTTCGGCTGAAATGCAATATGCTAAAAGACTTGCAGACATCTTTAAGCGTCTCTGTAATAATTTAAAATCAATTAACAATTGTTTTGGTATTCAAGTAACCATTTCAGTCGTGTTTTGTTTATTTAAAAATGTCTACACCATTTTTACTTTGTATAATTTTTTAACAAACCGGACATATCGCAATGATCGATTTTCTGCATTTTTGCCGATTTCTTGTATTTGCTATTTCGTTGAAAATATTCATTGCTTGCTTATTATTTATGCGGGATGTAAGTTGACTGCAATTGTGAGTATTGTATTCTGAAAATGTTGTTGTTTGTAAAGGATGGTACGTTACATTTTTTCATTTTTCAGGGGGAACGTTTTCGCTATCAACTTCATGAAAAATTTATACAACTTGATTCAGAGGTTTGTGAGGTTCACATTATTTCCTCAATGCAGTTTTGAAATAAAATATTGACCATTTTAGAATCGTTGCATATCGGACTTCATCAAATATGATATACCAAAGGTTTCAGTTGGCTTGTTTGAAATCAAGTGGCGGCTTTTGACTTCTGTAATTATATTTTTAATTTTAAGTGTTGCCTTCATTAATTATTTTTAAACATAACGAATAATTGTTTTCAGATGATAGCAGCTATTGTAACTTACGTAATTATTCTTATTCAGTTTGATCAGAAATTCTTACATTAAAAGAAATTATGAATTTTGTAACAATAGAATATTTAATATAAAATAAAGAAATATAGAAACTTTCGAGTGAAGTAATTGTTTTTATAAAAACAAACTTATTAAGATGTTATTCAACCCTTTTAAAGCCACTCATGATTTGATAGATTTGGAACTTTTGGAATGACGCAACAGACTCATGAGTCTTGCATATTATTTTTTCTAAACCATGTATGTTGCAGATTGAGGAATTGACTTAGAAATTATAAAAAAATTTCCGATCTCATGGAAAAACACTCGAAAGTATGTATTCTCTACAATCATCATTACCTCTCAAGCAGAATGAACGTGACGCAACGGCACGAAGCGAAGCAAGCAATAAAATGTTTTGAAATACGTGAAAACTAGATGAAAACAAAAACAATAGAAAACCGAATTTCCATACATTTCATTGGTTACATTTTGTTAAACAAAAATATTTAATACTTTTAAGTAATATTTAAAATTTGGTTTCGGATAAATGGTTGCTTGACTTGCTTCTTCATTTTCACTCATTTGTCATTGAGTAGTTTTGTAAAACCTCAATTTTTGTATGCAAACTTTAATTAAATTACTTGTTTTATTTATCAGCGTTTCCGTTGAAATAACAATAATTGTTTTAGAATGAGAATTAGCACAATTCAAATTCTTCTCCATAATTCCAACTTCGTGTGGCAAAGTAATAAAATATTTTATTTCTCTTTATTAAAAACATAGGCGTGAAGAATAAAACAAAGTACCCAAATTATCACCAGTAGTAAGCAAGTTTGTTTTATTTGCAATTATGGTCGAACAAATTTTATTACACATAACAATTTTTATTTACTTTTAATCAAGAAGACACATTTGTCTTATCAAATTACCAAACATTGCGTATGTTTAATTATATTAGTATTTTAATGGTAAAAATTAAAAAGTACAATAATAATTACAGCTTGCGTAAGTCACGTACACACAACATTCTAATTCAGAGGTTAATAAAATAGAGATCACAAACGTTTTTTACAGCCTTAACAAATGCATGCATAAATGCAAATTGCTTTTTTTTACAAATTTAAGCAAATTACAAATATGCCGCTTTAGTTGTCATAAATTTCAAAACAAAACACATGAGGTTATCTTGTGTTACAGCGTTATGCTGCAAAGAAAATGGTGTGATCATTAAAAAGAAATGTCATGCTTTTGATTAGGTTGAGTTCAATTGTGTTTAGTCTCAAAAATTTATTTCATGTCGTTTGTAATTAATTTGTCGTGGTTTTTGTAATTTGATTTATAAAAGTCTATAATCTGTTGCATTTAGAAATGTGTTGGTTTGAGTCTTAACTAATAACTCAAATAAATGTTGGTCATAAATTAACGTGCATACTTTGTAAGCAGTCAGCCATTTTTTTCGGAATTCGTTTTAATATGAACATCACGAGATTAATTATGAGACTTTTTGAGTCCACTTAATTATTTTCCTTGCTAAGCTCATTATCATTTTGTTTTCAACTTAAATGAATCAAAACATTTCTATATTTTAAAGAATGGTGACTGAATTTATTTGCAAAAATGTCCCGGATTTCTTTAACCATGTTCACTTTTCATTGCCAAAGAGTAAGCTTTAAAGCTGATTAATAAAATAAATCCGATAAAAGTAACAAATGAGACAATTGAGTAAAAATTGAGTGAAATCGTTTCAGAAATCACTCAATGTAATGAATGAGTTGAACGATTTTGATAACAATTTTACTCACCTTTTGCGCAGCTGTTATAACAATTAAGTCAATTAGTATTATTTAAAATAGAATTAAACAAAAATCGAAAATATTTTCAAACGAATACTGATAAAGTTGCTGATAAATGATGGCTGTGTTATTATTTTTAATTCCAACACTGATATGCAATAAAGCTCAGTTGTCTGAGCGGCTGAAACCAGCTCAAAAAAATTCATGTAAAAAAAATATTAGCGCCAATAATTTATTTCCAAAAATTTGATACATAATTTAATGTTGTATAACTCATATAAAGTCCACAGAAAATATGCTAATAAGCTGAACCCTCTTATCATTCAAAAAACTGTTTAATGATGTTTGAAAATCTTTAAATTAAAACAAGAAATTAATTCATTCACAAAAAGCATCTAATCAGTTGAAAAAGCAACACACTGCGGTCACGTGTAGAGTGTAGACACAATTATTGAATTGTATATCCGTTCAACTACATGACCTAATGATTGACGTCGAAGAATTTCATTCTCAAATAGTTTTCTTTGCTCACTTGCTTCAATTCAATTACGCCATAAAATGCATATTAATAGTTTAACTACAACTAACCCTATTTGTAAAAAAAATGACAACCCACGATAATGCACTGAGCGTGTCAACCCCTCCAAGATTTTTATCAGTTTATTAAACTTAGAAGTTGCAGCAAGCGTATCTTAAATGAAAATGCAACAAAACTAAGGAAGGAATGCAAGAATTAACAAAATTTAAAATAAATAACTGAAAAAGGTCAATTTTTATCAATTTCTCATATTGACAGAAATGTCGTTGTAGCAAAAGTTCATCCATTAAGGTTCACGTCTCGTGCAATCATTATCATTATAATATGGAATCCAATTAGCAATGCAATTTGCTCCATAAACTTAAATAAACTCGAAAAAATGACGCCTCAATTATTGCCCACTCAATTTATAATTTATATGCGAATTTGGAGATTTTCACGGACGTCAGCCATTATCACTAAATGATTACTTAATTTGTAACATTAAAATTATGATTATTTAAATAATTACTACCTCCGTGGCCATGACCAAAATTTGTTTAACAAGAAATGAATTTAACTTTACTCGCGTATTATCGGTCATCAGCAAAACAAAGATGCCCTATTCAGAGACTTTTGCCCATTTCTCTGTTTCACAATCGGTCACGACTCACGACCGCTGACGACTGTATCAAAAGCAAGTACTTTTTGAGTCGCCTGATATTCGTATGTGCGAACTCATCGGTGCAAAGATAATCCAATGGACGTCATCACTGATCCACCACACTGGAATCGGGAATGGGTTATTGTTGGAATGATGTGAACATTTTTTTGACATACGCAATTTCACGAAAACAATAATAAATAAACATAGTAATAATTATTATTGTTTAGTTTTCTTAATTTTGGTGTATTTGCTGATAATGAAATGATGCGTGTTTTCTACTCATCAACATTATTTATTGGTTGTTATGAAAATTAGTCACCTATCAATACTACGTACATATTTATTCAAAATAAAATTTACTATACTTATCAATAATTTGTTTTAGTTGCGTCTAAACACGTCACATATGTGTCAAAACAAAGTAACACATCAAACCAAAATAACCACTGGCCACTAGTGAGTTTGCGTGAAATTTGAAACAGAATCACTTAATGCATTTCAGTCACCTATAACTCCTATAGAGACTGCTTAACACGACGCAGGTTACCTGGCTATGCTGCGTTGCATGACATTAGGGTTCGTATAATGCAGAATTATCATCCACCGCTGGTTATGTTGAGTGACATTGATTCTGAAATTGAAAAAGCCGTTAATTTCAATTAATTTAAATTAATTTATAAGTATTCACAAATTATGCAACACAATTTTTTACACAACTATTTATAGTTAAATTATTTAAATTGTAGCCAAAATGCTAAAATCATAAACTGCCATCCAAAATCCCCTCGTTGACCATAGACTGCTGATCACATTGAGTGCTTTTGCCCAAAAACTTCACTCAAATTAATGTGGTTACCTTAAACATACCCGAAGTATACGGACCTCAATTTCCTATTAACTAATTGATAGAGAAAATGAGTATATTTGGTAACAGCTTTAACGATATCTTATTTTTGACATTATTCAAGTTTGAAACGTAGTTATCTGATGTCTTTTTTACTATTTTCATTAGTCAACAAAATTTAATTTTATCTCTCTTATTATTTATCTCCTTTATGTTTTATTGGAAGTGATTTATTAATGAATTGAATTGATTTTATTTTATTTTTCAATGAATATTTATTTGAGCGCAGTTCTTTTAACATAAGATTTACAAAAGAAGTTTTATAAATATCTGGGATCGAAATTTTATTCAAAGTTATTGATTTAATAATATAAAACAAGCTTGGGCACTTTAAATACCGAAACGGTGAACCATGGCGTAAAACTACCCGGTGGCCGGTCTGGGGCAAACGTTAAAAGTGTTCGTCACTGTTAATAAAAAAAATCTTTAAAAAAATTAAAAAATATAATCCCGAAATATTCAGCAAAATTTCTTCAAAGCTTTTGCTATAAAGTATTTAACTGATTTACCTATATAAAGTTTCAGCTTTCACATTTCTGAGATCCAAAAATATTTGATAAAGAATACTTGAAGTCGTAATATTTACTTTGTTAAATTAAAAAGCAAAAATGAAATTGTTTAGTAAACTCTAATGGTTAGTTAATATAAAGTTACGAATATAAATCTAATTGAAATTAAGAGATAAATCTAATAAATAAAAGAGAGCACTTGTCAAGTAAGAGACAAGTTCCATGAATACGAAAATTCAATGTTGTGAAAAAAAAATTATTCATCAATTCTGGAAACAAACAAAATCAGGTTTTCCGCATTAAAAAAATAGTAAACATTATATTATCAAAGCGTAACAAGGAGTCATGTGCAAAATTCAAAAAATGAACTTAAAAAAAATCACACGATTTGTTATTAAACCCAATTGCGTTTTATATTTAAAATGACATCACAATATTTAATTCTATCAACAAAAAATATTAAAAAACATTCGACTTGCATAATTTATTTTCCTGAAAATAAACTACGAATAATTGCCCAAAATGATCAGGAAATGCTAAAAATCTGTACCGAATGCCATAATTTATAACTAATATTTCATCACCCTCTTTTGGTTTCCACAGACACACACATTAAACATAATTAGAGTATAAATTACATTTGATTTGTTTAAAATATATTTGAGGATTAGACGATTAAAAGCCAATTAATAACGATGATTGTTCAGACTTAAAATCATTGAAAGGAATGCTGTGCAATGATGAAGGAGACAAACTGCTTGACATGCTTACGGCTATGGGCTTTCCCATTGTTTGTTCCATTTTGTCTGTGGAATTTGGCACCTTTGAGCGTGTTACAACTCCTTTGTGGTTCTCGTGGCTAACTACTCAGCATATTACAGATTATTCTACAAATGAAATGAAAACCAAATGCATTGGTGTGGCTTCGTCTATTTGTCAAAATCAATTAGACAAGGCAAGCGCATAAAACCACATTATTGAATTAAAATTTAACACCAAACGCGTTCATTGAGATTAATCAAACTACACACACACTTGAGTTCGTGTCTGTGTAATTTGTGTAGTTAAATTGATTACAATATTTATTTGTATGTATTTTGTAGCATGGATGCAAAATCAATTGATTTGTTACAACTTAGAATAACAATTTTCCCATGCACGTTTTTGCATATTTGCGGTTGTATTTTGAATTTGCTTATTCGGCTTCCTTTTGTTATGGTTCATTTGTGTTCAAATACATTCAACATCAAACACGAAGTAAGCCTTATCAACAATTAGCTTGTATTTCGTAATAACATTACATGAATGATTAATGAATAATAATATTGAATCAATGACGACTAACACGAGTTAAAAACGATGATCGCAATTGTGTGTTTCTGTTATTCTGTTATTCCGTAATCGTGCTGCGTGCATACAAGCTGGAGTATCAGTTGCATGAATGGTTAGTTATAAAAAGGCTGTTGTGGTGAATGGTGCTATTGAGAACTAATTATTAAAGAAAAGTGAAATTACATCCGAAACAAACTTTTGTGCCAAAGAAATATATTTGTAAATATTATTATTGTATACTCTTGCTGATTAAATAAATATTACTCTGTTAAAAAAAAATTTAAATTAAAACTGTGATTTTAGCAAACCTTTACAAAATTTTAAGTGTTTTAAGTGTTATAATAACTCCAATTGAATCCGAAAGAGTATATTTTAATTGAACAATAATCAAACAATATTAATTAAAAGCGGTTAAATCGCTAAAAATACAAATAAATATTATTGAGTGAATATTGAGTGAAATTTTGAGTGAAACACAATCCATTTCAAACTACAAACAAAATGACTACATTGGAATCGCAAATACTCAGCCCTGAGGTTGATACATTGAAATCAAAGTCTGGCACCAGCATCTTGGCCATGACATTGGCAGCACTAAGACTCGATACTGTGAAATTTAAGGCAACACTAGTCACTAATCGGAAACAGATAACCCTGGATGAGGTGGCTGAGCATGACTCCTACGATGACTGTTGGATTATTATTTATGATCGAGTCTACAATATTACTGAATTCTTAAAAAAGGTTAGTACTCGTGCTTAATTATTCTATATTTGTGTTACTTTTAGAATTAAGTTAATAAACTAAAGTGATAAACTGATAAGACAACTGATTCATGGTATTTTGTGAAGTTGTGGGATCAATATACTTTGTGAAATAATAATTAAAGTTTTAATTGAAGAGTTTATTTTACAAATCATAAAACATAAAACATTTCAGAATGTTTAGAGGCAATAAATAATGTTTCCTTGCTTTTCTAGTGTCTTGAATTGATTTAAATTGCAATTCTGTTTGAATAAGGAAATAAATCAAAACTATTGATAATGTTTAAGATCGTTTATGTAATCAAAACATAAACAAACTAATCTGTTAGCAAAACTCAATATCGATGCATTTGCCTCTTTCAATGAGCCAACGCGTGATTACAAAAGAGTTCCAGCATTATATTAATGTCAAGAGATAATCACGCGATATTAATTTATAAATGCCTTTATAATTGCCTCATAAATAACTGAAATCGCGTGTTTTGCAATTATTTATTGGTAATGCTTATTTTGGATTGTTTATTTTAGCGTCTGGCATAATTTATTAGATCATATTAAAAGTAAAATCGTAAGATGCTTTCATAGCAAGAACATTTGGAGATGCTTATTTTAAATTACTCACGCCAATTTTATTTTTAAAGTCTTCTAAAACCATTTCTAAGATTTTTTATTAAATTCTTTAGCATCCTGGTGGCGACGATGTCATTATTGAGTACCTAGGACGTGATGCCACAGTAGCGTTCCGTGGAGCTGGACACTCTGCAGATGCCCTAAAAGCACTCGCCATACACGAAATCGGCGAGCTGCCAATGCATGAACGAATTTATCGTTGCCCAGGCAGATTGAGCACAAAAAATATTCCTGAATAATTCACCAATGCCGCGAGCTTCATGTACCTTCTCCAGTTTTAATGATTTTAAAAAACATTATTTGTTTAAACGATATTTTTACACGATAGTTATTAAAAATTAAGTTCAAATGCTAAATAGTACCTTTACAAAAACATTTCTACTTTTGCTTTATGCGGTTTTAAGCTTTACTCATTAAGTATTTAAGTAATTTATTATTCTACTACGTACCTTATTTTATTGCAATAACAATTGCTACTGCTTGATGCATTTAGTTTTGTAAATAAACAAAAAATTAAAATATTATAATACTTGAAATAATTATGGTTTTGGTTTTATTCAATCTTTTCTATTTAAAGACTTAATAATCATGCAGCAGTTAAAAGATTAAGGTATGAGTATGTATCATTTCGTTTAATTATTTACGTTGTTATTTATAACTGTTTAATTCCCAAAAGTTTGTTTTTCAGTTTTCATTATCTCAGGTTAGGACATTTAACGTGCCCCCCTTGACGGATTCTTGAAAACATTGATTTTTTAAGTCGTTCCTGCAGTATTTAATTGAAATTAAATGCAGAAATAGAATACTTGATTATTTAATGGATTTAGAGTGGTTTTGTTATCAATTCAAAATTAATATTATTTTATTATCAGTTTGATGGCGTTATAGTCTTTCTTTTACAATCACAAATACACAAAATTTTTAACGGTAATTACATTACCCTAATTAATCAACAATTCAAAGTTGATAAGGGAAATTTAGCTTCGCAACCAAAATATAAATAAAACTCCAAAAAGTTCTACAGAAAAGGGGTGTGGTCTTTTCGCTGAAAGATTTTTGTACTTTGTTTATTTGGCATAATTGGTTTTGCGAATGTTATTCATGATAAGAAATAAAATAATAAACTGCTATCAAAATAAAACATGAAGGAAAATATTATTTTAACTTTAGAATATTTAATATGCTTTTTTATTTGACACCAATTAGGCAATCTTATAACATAGCTGGCAAGTTATGAGGTTAAGTGCTTAAAAACAAATTTTTACAATAAATAAAGAAATTAAAAACTTATCTTAGGCCTAACCATTTTATAATCATCTAGTGTGACATGCTAGTTGGTGCAAAGGATGTGGGGCATGGGTTATCACCCCCAACCGTGATCTTAATTATATTTAAAGTCCGTATTAGAGGGAATCAATATCTATCAGTTAATAATCATTTAAATACATTTTTTAGATGAAGTTTTTTCAACTTAAATTAAGTCATAACTTATATTATCCGGAGTTTTTACTCACTACTTCAGTATAAAGATCCAAAATACCCCATTAATAAATTGGAACTTTATTGCTTATATGCACCACACTTCCTCCAGGGACCTGTGTTGCGACCACACGCTACTTTGAGCCCGCCTAGACCCCGAGTCTAAACTTGCAATGGACGAACTGGTTTAGTGATATGGTTACCCCTAGAAGAAGCGAGCGCGTTGATCGAGATAGCGATATTCATCGCTGAACAACAACAAAGGGTTACACTCTTGGTCAAGAGGATTTTCGTGCCTTACACAAACGTAAAATGTCTATTGTTCTTAAAAAAAACTTTTAAATAAAAGAAAGGGAAACTCTTTAGCTTACAGTAACTAATTTAATATTTTATTTACAATAATTTTTCAGCAAAAAACTAATTTGAAATCATTTTTGTCTGGAATTCAAGATTAGGAAGAAATGTAGGCGTTATTTTAATTTAGCAAAGACAACAACCATCCTAGGATTGCAACAAAACGCCTGAATGTATTTTCGTTGTCGAATCGAAAACATTGACATTCCTCATCTTTTGTAGACACAACAATCTTGGAAAAAAAAATTTATATTTTATAAACAGTTAATCAGACCCATTATTACGTATGCGTTTCCGATCTGGCTTAACATTAGTCACTCCCAAATTTCAAAATTGGTTAGGTTCAAAAGGCAATGTTGGAGAAGCTTCTTGCACTTAACATATTTTGACTTATTAAATTCTAATGAGGACATCAGTAAAATGGCGTGCCAACACGTTTATGAGGTAGCTAATATATAAATATTTTGAGGGATTTGAATGTTCCTTCCTTCTCAGACATATTAAATAATGCACACTCGTCACCGCTTGCACTTAACATCGGTAGCTTCCGTGAAAAAGAGATCGAAATGTTCATGGGAGCTTTATAATTACAATTGTTTTTTTATTTTTTTTATATAAATTGTTCTAAAACTTATATGCAAATGTTAACGATTCTGTAAAATGTAAAATTATGATATAATCCTAATTTTTTTTAATAACTGTAATAACACTATATAAATAAGGGCTAAACCTGTTGGGAGAACCCAATTTAACATAAATTATTTAAAGCAATGTAATTTTTTTTTTTAAAGTTGTGAATAAATAAATTTTTCAAACTGAAACCTCATCTTTTGTGTCGAGTCCCAAAAAAATAAAAAAAAATAATTTAGTAATATTCAAACAAAGTTATACAATTCATTTTAGTGCTTAATATAGTGTTTGTAAGGTGGATGCTTGTGTATTGAATACATTTTTCTTGTGGTGGGTTTTGCCGCATCGCCTTGTGGTAGTATGTACTTCATTTGTTCATTGGACCTTGTCCGCGGGACGATGAAACCCAAAAATGCATGAACTGTAGTAGAGCTCACCCTGCTCACTTCCGTGGTTGCCCCGAATATGTGAAGGCGCTGAACAAGATATCGACGCGTAGACCTCCAATTGATTCGTCATCACACAAGCCCGTCAATAATGTCAAATCATCGACAATCCAAAGAGGTATTTCTTTCGCTCTGTCACAAGTATCGCCGCCCACAGCATTGTAATCTTTACATCATTTTCCTCCAATCAAGACATCGCAAGCTATATCAGTTATGATAATAACAATTTTGCTCAAGAAAAGGTTAGTCCTGTTGGTGACGAGTTGCTTCAAAATATGTAAAATGAAAATGCAAAAAATTTTGTTTGATGAGCCTTCCCATCTTTTTGGATTCGACATTTTTATGCTCATTTCTAAAATAATGAAATAATGCTTATTTTAAATTATCTAGTCGTATGGACAAACAACTTCGTTAACTTAGATGTATTCTAGTAATAGTTTATATTAAATAATGCACACTCGTCACCGCTTGCACTAAACATCGGTAGTTTCCGTGAACATGAGATTAAGAGGTTCGTGGGAGGAGTGTAATTTCAACGTTTTCTCCTTCATTTCTAATTGTTTAAACTTATATGAAAATATTAACTTTGTGTAATGGAAAATTTGTAATCCATTTAAAAAAACTCTATGTAATCACATTTTATAAAAAAGGACTAAACCCGTTGGGAGATCCCAATTTAATATTAATTTGTAAAATAATGTTAAGTTTATAAAATTATTAATAAATTTAATTGTCAAACATAAAAAAAAACTTCACTGATACTTATGAATTAACTTGATTTCATTTAAAAAAATCCTTGATTTAAATATTTCTTTGTGAGAATCCAACAAATGCGGAAAGTATTGGAAATGTATGGAAAATGCGGAAAGTATGTCTGAGAAGGAAGGATCGTAGATACAATTGGAAAATATTTAATAAACCAATAATTATTAAACTTGACTTCACATAATTTATTATAACGTTCAGCTTATCAAAAAACATATCTAATTTGTGTTACGACGTTGGTTACGACCCACACTCAAAACTTAAACATAATCCAAAATGAAATTATCATTGAAGGATATGGTTTTTCCTATATAAAAAACTTTTTCGTCCATAACTACGGATTACCATGAAGGATGAAGATAAAACTATACAAAAACCACCTTACGACACAAATGACACACATACGAATTTTTGGTTAACTTTGGTCTCGTAGTTCTTGAGGGAACAGTGCTACAAAAAGATGTACCATTTCATTTTTATAAGGATAGATTCAAAATAAAATTGTCTTAAACCCCTGGCCCAGAAAGAATTTTCTTCATTGAGATCATTTACTCGAAAGCTCTTGGCCTAATCTTTATTAAGTATAATATTGAGCAAAATCTATGGCAGAGAAAACAAATTTATTTCCTTCCACTAAATCAACTAAAAATAAAAAAATCTCTTCACACAGTTCAAAACTTAATTGATTCCGAAATACAAATCACAATAAAAACTCTTAATAAAAATAGTGTTTATCAAAGTATTTACTTTGTCAACAAGTTTCATCAATGTTTAATGTACTTAACCTAGGTAAAAAGATAAAAAAAGCTCACTGCCTCCCAACAAACAAACCTCTTAAGTCTAACTTTATTGACTGCAATTGCGATATTACGTAAAGAAAAACATTTATTCACCATCCGTTACACAACAATTATACAAATTGGAAATTAGCATACGCATTTGTAATTGTAAAGACTTAAATAGTTAGCTCAAGCTGCAGCACACCGGCATGAAACGCATTCCAATAATTGACATCTAAGTGCATCCCGAGACGCGATGGCAACAGGCATGTACTTAACAAATTCAAATTAATTCCATTAAATGTTGATGGCTAATATTTTTAATGGTCTGTTTGTGCCAATAATCAATGACAACAAATAAATCTCACTGTGCGATCGTGCGCGAATTAAAAATGCGCAAATGCGAAACAGCTCAGTGCGAGGGGTTTTTGTAAAATTTTCCGATGCCTCGGCTGAGTTGAATTGCATCACATCAAATCGCAGGGAAGAGTTCAAAAATTTCTAAGAATTGCGGCTTCAGCTATCACGACGGGCGCGAGGGTGTGTTGGCTTAAGCGGGCCGGTTGGACATTTTTATTGCACACCTGACAAGTTGACACAAATAAAATGCACGGAATGCGAATATGTCGATAATTGTCAGCGTAATGATGTCAGTAAATATTCAAATAAAATAGCTCGCGATGCGCGGTACATCGAAGTGTTTTGATGGAACGATTGACGTATTGCTGAAATAAATTCTACACAATATATATCGAATTGTACAAATAAACTCATAAAGAAGCACTCACACACTATGTGCAATATGTGTGATTTGTAAACGCGGGCTTGCGGTTTACTTCTCCCCCTGGCGTGGCACGCCTGACGCCAAGGACGCCAAAATAATGTAAATAAACAAGAGGTTATTGTGGAAGACTCATTAATTGTAAATCACGTCTTTGCAGTCAGTGTATAGCATTTATTTAACAATAGTACACACACTTTTTATTGACATTTGACATTTTGATGGATTTATGATTGTTTGTCAAAGCCAAATTTAATGTTAATTTTGAATCAATATTTATTGATGTTCAAATTTTTTTATTTAAACACAATCAAGTGAAGCAAACAATGGCTTTAGTGATTATTAGTTAGTTAATATATACTTTAATTTGAATTACGGTCAAAACATTTCTTGGAAAATTTGTTTCAAAGATTTGAGAGTAATGTTAATTTTTTAAGTTCCTTTCAAATTCGTACTGAAGACTATCCGAGAGTGGTCCTGGTAGCTTTTGGGAATGCCATTTATCGTGCAATGCGCGTTGATTTTTAATGATTCGAATCAAAAGACTGGAAATAAACCGTCCTGTCTTGATTTTGAAGAGAAAAAGTAGAGTGAAAAGGACGATGACTGAGTTGTAATGCAAATACCAATTTTTTAAGATACAAACCCTCTCCAAAATTAAGCAAAATGGGTTAATGTCAATTTTTAAGAAGTGCCTTAAAAGTATTTATTATTTTTTAAGAATTGAAAAAGTATTTTCTGATTGCCCTATTGTTGCTGAAGCTTCCATATCAAAAGACAACAAAGGCTTATTTACAAAATGAGCATTATTGAAATGTACAAACAAAATCATTAGTTCGATTTTCAACACAGTAAAAAATTCTAAAAGTCATCGTGGATTTAAAAAATTAACATTATTGTTTGATTTATTACAACATTTAACCAATCATTTTTGTTAAATCAAATATTCCTGGTTTTTAATGGAATTTGAATATCAACAAAACTACAAAACTCGTAGGCATGCGTTTAAAATCAGAGAGAGAATAATCGTTTCAGGTAAATAAGCATTTTTAAAACATATTGTACCGCATAATTTATCGCTTTCAATCAACATTGACCATTCATGGTCTTTACAAACATAATTTTATCAATCAATTTGAGAAAATTTACAAACACCCGCCACACACAAAGCCTTCACAAATTGCTGAACAAACTAAAAAAATAAAAATCTTTAAAATGCGATGATTCCAAACAGACAAGCTGACGCCTCCAGCGCGCACAGCTTATATGGCAATGGATTAATGGAGGTGTGCCAGTTCGTAAGCGTCAGTTCGTCTACCGGATTCCATTCAAATTAAATACAATGAAAGCGTCAGTTTGTCTGTTGCCGGATTCAGAAAAAGCTCACACGTTCCTTCGGCATTATAAGAAATATTTTATTTTATTGAAATATTATGCGATTGTAAATTGTCACTTCAGGATTTGAAAAACACTTCAGCCCATTTGCATTGTCACGGTCCGTGCAATCCATTACCATATTATTGTTTCTCTCTCTGTAGGGGCTTTTACGTTTCTTAATTATTATTAATGTTGTTTATTGTACAAAATCAATTGAAATTCATTTGTTTATTCGTTTTTTTCTGTCGATTGTTTTGTAGGTAAATGATTAGCCGTGCATATGAAAATTCACACCAACTTGCTAAAAACCCGCTTTCGCTTTTCTGTCAAATGTACGCCAGGACAGCTGCATTGATACCTGGCTCAGCCAGTAGCTACCCAATCAATGACAAACATCGTAAAGTCCACATAATAAGCAGTTGCATTAATGTAACTTTCCATTAACAGAAACAGAGAGCGAAAATAATTTTAATTTTAATTTTTAACTAAACTTCAAAATCTATTTATGAGTATAATAGATTTTTTAATAAAGTAAGCTTAAAAGAAAATGCAGTCGCATTACAGGAAGCAGTCTTATTTGTATTTTATATTGTTAAGCAGGAAAAGCTTTCTTGAAGTGAAAGAAGAAAATTGAAACTAAGTCACAAATTCAATGACTCGGTCAAAAAAAAAATTTCGACCTGGGAAATAAATATTTCAAAAATAATGAAGGAAAGAATTTTAGCAAAAACAAATGTGTTTGCCAAAAAATGTAAATAGTTGAATTAGAATTGCCCCTTTAATATTCTGATATATATGACTCAAAAACTCTCTCTCTTCAATGAAATCCAACAAAAGCCTATATGCATTGCGAATTCATGAATTTCATTTATTTTTACTGCGTTCAAAATCCATCCTCAATCACTGCTGCATGTATTAATATTTGACAGTAATCGCATTCAACTTCGTAACTTATAAGCTTTGGTATTTTGTTTTAATTTTGCTTCTTTTTTGCAAGAAAAGCCACGAAAACAACAATCGTGCTGACGCAACAGTGAGGAAGGCACCTTCCTTAAGTGCAGCAGGCAGCAATAACAACAGCAGCAGCTGCTGCATTATGACTTTAAGACCCGCACCTTTGTAGTTTGTGTACTCCGAAGAGACGTCCAATATGGTACTCCCACTGCTACCTCTCACCAATCGATGGAATGTTAAATCCACAATAAGCCACTCCAATCGCTGTTTAATAGAAAAAACATTTACTTTTCTGTGTGTAATCATATTTGAATTATTCAATATCCTCTTCATTCACATATTAATATGCCGCAGACAAATAACGCGAGTGGAGGCTGATGTCTTTCGTTTATATTGTATTCATTTCATCCAAGCAGGAAAGCTAAACGATCGCAACATCAACAACAACAACAACAACAAAAAACAACGAACTTGCACTGAGTGTAACAGCAAGTAAACGGGTAGCAGCCGCAGGTCGTCGTCGTCGATTAGTCTGCCAGAGTTCGAGCATTTTGTGCCGCTTTTAAGACGTTTCCCTGGCACGGTTTTGAACATGCTCAAATATTTGTATGTACGCGCTTGTACTCGTTTATGTTATTTGTTGTTTTTGATTCGTTCGTTTCGGCATGCCATGCCATGCCATGCCACGAACTGTATAATGACTGCGATGTGTGTCTTAAAGATCGCAATAATTACAAAGTGTGTATTTCCCTCAATTAAAACAAATTATCCATCTACAACTTCACACAATGGGGCCCGCTT
Organism: Sylvicola cinctus; assembly: GCA_963854165.1. Classification (NCBI taxonomy): domain Eukaryota; kingdom Metazoa; phylum Arthropoda; class Insecta; order Diptera; family Anisopodidae; genus Sylvicola; species Sylvicola cinctus. Next base: position 23,612,951 of record OY974082.1, read on the forward strand.
AATATAATATGTTTTGTTACTTCTGCCATGGGGTTAGTAATATTTTATATAACACTAACTAAAAATCACAACAAACACACGCACACATAATATTACATGCGGCGGATTTCTCTTTGTCTGCAGAGTGCGGGCGGGTAGCGGGTGCGTGCGGTGTCTTAAACGCGAGTTACGTGGGAGGCTGCGCGAGCGATCGCACATCGCCTATATGTGCTCGCGTCAAAATGTCTATACCTAAATGATACATCTTGTTACTTGTATGTGCAATAGAAGCTCGCGCGAAACAGGAAGATCTCCGCTCTGTGGAATTTACTTATCTTCCATTAAAAAAATGGTTTATGACTTTTTATTAGCACTTTGTGGGATGAGTATTGTAGTTAGTTAACTATTCAAACAAGAGCTGTTTCGGAGTGAAGATCTTGAACGTTTATCAGTTCACGCTTTTTGACACAATCGTCATAAAAGCGCGTCAAACCAAAATGATTGACGTTTGCGAATTCTTCTTATCACGTTGATGCTAATGATTGCGAAGAGGCAATTTCCTAATTTGTTTGATTTAACAACAAAATCTTAAATGTTGTTGTTTGAAGACAATTTGCAACCAATTTCGGATTGCCTATGCCGCATCTGCTGAACATTTATTTGTATCATTAAATTTCAATTCGCACGGAATGTGTAAGTGCGCACGAGACTACAATTCTCGCCAAGCATCCGGACAGGAGCAAAAGGCAGCACTGGCATCCTTTTACTTTTAAAATGTTTGAGGTTAATTGTCACTTCGTTGTAAACATTAACCGTCAACATCCTTTTTCTTAAATTCCTGTTTGTTGATTTTACTGAACGATCACTAATTTATTTGTCTATAAAGGACTTGCTTTCTTGCCAGGACATAATAAAAAAACTGAGATAAAAACCGTTTCATTTACAAAAAAAACAATTTAAAGTGAAATATGAAAAAAATTATGTTTAATTATATCTTTTAAAATAAATAGTAATAACAAAAGTTTTTACAATAAAATTTTAGAATGAGTTTTATTGAAAATAAAGGCAAAGGCCACAATTAATAATATACCAAATTAGCAGTAATAAAAAACAATTCAAAAAACGACAGAAAAATGATGATGGTTACCCACTACCCAGCGAATTTTATTAATTTTCGAACACGCAATCAAAGAGTGACCATGTTCACTCATATTTTCAATTGATTCATCGTAATCACTTAACATTAAAAATGTTTGTTTATTTGTGCATCAGTCAAAAACGGTTACAAGACCCCATAAGCCAGATGGCCACAAAAATACTTAAAATGATATAAATATGTTAAAAATGATGACTCGGTACAAAACAAGCAAATGAGTCGTGCTGTTGCCGTACAACAAGAACAACCACTGCCTTCGCCTAAATAACATTACACTATTCTGTTTACTTTTGTCATTACCATCCAGTGTTTATTTTCTTTTTCACATTGAGACGCTCATAAGTGCCTTTGAAGTTTAGATAATTTGTTGTTATTTCTTATTGATGAACTGAAACATTTATCACTGTGAATATAATGCTTATAGGCCGCTCTACTCGTACACTATATATTAAGTGAATGTATTTAATATTTATGAATAATTGTTATAGTAAATTGTGGCCGTTTGGAGATGCGGAGAATTTGAGGCGTAAATTGTTCCTTTCTTGATTTGGTCCATTATTTGTGGCCGGTGATTTTTGTCGTTCAGTAATCTATGATATACGTATGGAGTTTATTGTTATTGGGTGCCGCACGATTTGTGAAAATTGCTTTCAATCATAAAGTGTGTAGTTTATACTTGTTTTTGAGTGTTGGCAAATTGCGCAGAGTTTCAATTCGCTATTATTTTTGATGTGGAAAAATTTCGCATTGTTAAGCAAATCACAAATGTAAATACGAAAAAGTCGCATAGCAATTGAATTGCGTTTTTACAATCTGTTTTACAGATTCATTTCAAAAAGCACAAACAATGACAGGTGTTCAAACAAGTAAAGCAATTATTGTTTGTTTTTAAATATATTTTAAATTAAGGAAGATTATTGTTTTATTAAAAAAAAATAATATCTTTAAGACAAATTTACTTCTATCCTTAAAAATATACGAAAAAAATGCTTTTCTATTCAAGAAAATTGATAAATTGTAAACTTTTGGACAGCAAAAAAATTGAGCAATTTTTTTTCTACAAAACATTCAACTTTCATTATTCCACTTCCAACATAATTATTGGAAACAGTTGTGAAGGAATGCCTACCAACTGCACTGCGGAGCAATATTACGGGCTTGATGTTTAATGATTTTTGTGTAACTATAATATGCGCCTCTCCACATGAACGCAGACAACAACCCGCAAAAGCAAATAGAATAAAAATTGTACATGAAGAACGCATATAATGTGCGATGCCGGATACCCCAGACATACACACACAATGCCCATTTAAAATGATGATTAAGACTTTAATAGACTCACGCCGAATGGAAACACGATTAGCTTCTTAGGAATCCAGTGCACTCATTAAGTTGTCACTTCCGATAGCATAACATTTGCTGCACTTAATACAGTTAAGGTGAATCGGTCATCCATTTGACATCTGGTTGATCGGAATGAGGAGCATTCAAAATTTGAGACCTTACTCCCTAGGTGTAGGAACCCTAGATTTTTAATTTCTCTGAGTTGATATTTCAGTAATCGGGTTAGTTTCAAATTTACTTGTAATTGGTCAGAAGTGGCCAACCTTGGGAGTTGGAAAATGGTGTTCTGAGAAAATTTATTTTACCCTTACTCGTAATATGGGAAATAATTTTTTTAAGGAAACCGAAAAAATGGTAATTTTTCATTAAGAAAAAGATATTTTGACAATTTTTTGGCTTAAAAAAAACAGGGGGTAAGTGATTTGAGTTCGACTCTAAATAATTCCTCCACAACACGATATCCCAGTGGACCCAGTCTGTACAATATCAATGAATATAATAATTGAGACTTGAATGACACCTCCGAAAAAAATTCATTTCAAATTGAGAGCTTTCAATAAAATGAATAAATAAATTATCGACATCTGCGCCAAGACGACACAAGTCACAACGAGCTGATCACACATTCCTACGACCTGAGATCACACCTCGTACACATTGCAAACCGATAATGTGGTGATTTGTATCGTTATCATACACACGACTATAAGTGTGACTGCTTTGATGTAGTATTATCCAGATTTTGATATCAAAATTGATTATTCATTTCGGATTAAAAAAAACTTAACACAGAGGTGCGAATTTTGATGCAAGAAAAAACACAACAGTTTCCACATTATTGTGTACATCTACAAAGTGAACATTACTTTATTGTTGTCCACGTAATATATTGAGCTTCACATTGTTAACCATCTTCGCTCACAATACGCGTATACAAATTGCGGCACCACAATGTCTGCTGGCGAGTATAATCTTGTGTAAACAGTAAACGCGCTTTTAAAACGTAAAGTTTATTTTTCGCCTGCCATTAACGAATAAATTACCCACAGAAATTGGTTTCAAGTATGCATGCGAGTAAAAGTACACAATAAATGTGAACGTTAATCCACACAGGTCCACAACACACTCGTTGGCCGTATGTACGATGTTTATGCGTGTAACTGAGATATTTCCAGATGTGTACCAGACCACAATCCACATCATGTACACGGGCGGAGGCTGTTGCAGGTACACGCGACTTACAAACACCACATTGAGTTGATGATTACTTTTACAAGGTATTTCTTCTCTTAATACACGCGTTTTTTAATACAAATTATTTTAAGGCATTGTATATATATATCGATTTGCATTGCAGTGAGTGAGTCCCTGAAGTCAGCATGCTCATCTCATCATGTACTACTTTATTTCGGTATAGACTTTTCAATTCGTTTCACCAGCTGAGGAATTTGTGTTCCAAAAATATCAAATTTCAAATGAACATTCAATAAGGTTGTCATGTTTGCCGCTGCGGAGGACTACAGCATTTTGCAGGAGATGTGCTAATTTATGCGTTTATCAATTTGAAAAATAAGCTTAATGGCAGGGAAAGTCACAGGAAACATTGTTTTGCACAGATAGCAAAGATCAAAATCGGTAGAGCCGTTTTTGAAAGATATAAACAAATGTTTTTGAACAAGTTTAGAGTGACCTTATTAAAAAAATATGCTCAACACTTTGACTTATTTTGAAAACGCTTACTTCATCCGTGTCGGAATTCATAAGGGAAGCAGGCACAGGGCGGAAATACAAAAAAAAACTGACGAACCAACGCACGATCTGATAAATTGTCAAGCGAACAAACGTTAAGGGACGACCTGACAAACTGAGATAACTAACGAGTGGCGCGCTGACAAACAGACGAAACACAAATCTGAAATAACCAATAACGAATTGATCAGTTTCATGTGAACAACATTTCCTTTAAAAAATTGTAAAAAAATGGTCAATAGACAAACATTCAATAAAATAAAACACAAAAATAAAGCACTTTAAAAACATTACTAACTTAAAGCCCAACCCTGTTAAGTAAGAGAAGCGGATTACTTATCGCAGCTCCAACGAAACCGATAAAATTTAGTTTGGCGCATTAAAACCACAAAACCCTTTATCAATCACAACAAAAATCATAAAAAAAAACTCAAAACAACTTAAGTTGGATTAAAAAAAAAAATCAAAATGTATTGGCGCCATTAGAACCATCAAACAGGAGGAAACTATTGCAAATATTCACGTTACACAAGAGTAAGTCGACCCCACGAAGTAGACGCTCAAACTTAAGTAATCAAATATACTCCTCACGCATAAAATTTTCTTTTATTTTAATGCTTTCGCATAAATCACGTCAAAAACTGGCATGAAGTACACAACTTTCATCATCACATAAATATTAAGTTTAACCATTTTACGATTTTCCAGCCCATTTGCAATTCCTCATTTTAAAGCACATAACTTCTTCACCACTTAATTTGAGACATTTACCCTGTGTGAATACGAGCATCGTTGCAGCTATGCCCAGCGCTATGCTCCACGCTCTGCGACCTCCAAAACCGAAAATTGATGGATTGTTGTGGTGCATGACTTACAAGAGCCCTCCGCCACTCTCTTCCGAATCTTGTGAACGGTGGTCATTTAAAAAGCTACACTAAACAACTGGGTTGAGTATTTGCCGCGCTTAACTTTTAATAATCGCTGCGTCCTTCTGTTGTGCACATCACCGGCATGCATGTGAAGACTTTTAAGTTTCATCGTGTATTTCTTTTCAGATCCAGTCAGTTAAAGACATTAATATCAAATTATAACGCATACATCGCTATGAAAAGGTCAAATACTCCTTCAATATATTTAATAATCCATCCGAAAACCTCAACTCAAGCCTTAAATGATTGTACATCATGTTTAATTCTCATCCTCAGTGTTTGGTATATTTCAACCAGACTGGAGTAAAAAGTTCATAAATTCGCATTTTTTTTTAAGAAACTTAAAAAAGTAGGCCGAAAAAATGAGCTTTTGAATGTCCGTCAAATTTAATTCAAAATGTGTAATTACATATTTTCAAAATCATTCAATTAAATTTAAATTTTTAAAAAGAAAAAAAATTACATGGTAGCTTGATAACTCTTCCCAAAACATTTAATAACAAAAATGTCTTGGACTTGCGTTCTATTAATGATTTCTAGGGTAATATTGAAGACAATTTAAAGCATTAAGTCTTCAAGATCATTAGCACAAAACTCCTAGACTTTTAAACAATTTGCAGCCACTTGCAGATAAAATTACATCTTTTAGAAAATCCTTCATTTCCCTCCCTGTCATGTAGTTTTGTGTTTCACATCATGCATCCTACCCCCAGGCCACAATTCAATGGTGCACCAAACTTTTGTAAAAGAATACGCCAATAGAGTGCTTATTATCTTGTGTTATTTAATGCCTCGCCGCACTCACACACATTGCCAAACTTACGGGTAATCTGGTTTCGGTTGCGCATTTCTTGTGTCGCTCTGTATGATGTTCCAGATGACCGTCATCCTTGTATTATACCTACCATGAAAGCGTTAATGTGATTCCATTACGTGGTTAAGCGTGGTTATATTAAACCATATTTTATTTAGCGATCAACGTCGCTTCTACATGAGTCTCCTTTCTCATAACCAAAATGGTATGCGACTGTATTATGTACTGAGCCTTTGTGTTGTGTTACAAAGCGACGCACGTAGCACAACAACCTGTGAGGAGCGGCAAAACAAAATCAACCGATTAGCGTATAATGATTTCCGCAGAATGTGCGAGAGCCACAAACGTCTGTTCGTCTTAAAATTGGGCGGAAATGGCTATTGTGCGGTGCGCTGTGTACACTCAGTCATCAGGTGTTAGAGGATCGCCTTTTGATGGTGCGGTGCGGCTTGTGTGAGGCCGATTTCATTCAACGATATGCGGAGGATCGGATGGATGATGATGTTTTCAAGTGCGGATTGGCGGAGTGTGGGTTTGTTGGCTTTTAAACTACCGTCCATCCTTCGTGTATTGAAAGAAGAGTTGTTTTTTACAAGAGTTGAAAAGCAAAAACCGCAATGATGAGAATTAATACTGTTGTAATTTGTGACTGGTGACTCGTGAGTCGTTTAGACCACAATGACTTTGCATCCTGATTAAGTGATTATATTCCTTTGTGCAAAAATGAATATTGAATTAACAAAAGGTTTTTTGTTCAATCTGTGGCAATAAATAAAAATACTACATATGTTTTCATGTAGGTACTTAATTTGTTTTGAGTAAACTTTGTTGAATTTGTGGTTGAATGGTTGCGACCACAATGACCTTCACCAAGAAAGAGTACCTATTTAAGTCAATCGATTCAAATTTTTAATTTATGAAATATAATTGAATGATTTGAAATTAATTTAATTGACCTTGACTTTATGTTACCTTGAGAGCACGGTGAGTCGCCCCCAATATTATTTCACTAAAAAGAATAAAAAAAAGTAAATTTCGAGTTTCGTGTCGTCACACTTTCAAACTTAAGATAATAATACTCTTGACCTTGACTTATTTTGCTAAATTTTGTCAAATTCTACATAGCCATTTATTTTAGACTGCCTTGGTTTTATATTACAATTGGAATAGAAAACTAAATACTGGAACCCTTTTGTCGTTTCTATTTGGAGATCTGGAAGAACCGACCAACATTTTTTGAGAATTTGAATAAGCCGATTTTAAGTTCAAAAATAATGTTGAATATTAGAATTAAGCTGCCACACAAATCATTTTATGGCAAAAACTTGACCTTGATGCCTGAAATAAAAGAAAGTTTTAATATTTTACCTTTTTTTAAATTATTACGATCCAGTATGGTTGTCAATTCAAGGTCACAACCTTGATCAAGGTTATTGTAACCTCTATAACAGATACAACTTTGCAGAACATCACAAGGTCAACAACTAAAAATTCAAGGTCATACTTTTGAAATCTCAGAAACCTTAAACATTTTTAATAAATCGGTCAAGTTGTTTCTGAGATATGGCGAAACCTTACGACAGATGACAGGTTGCTGTAAAGTTGGTCCTTTTTACTAAGCCACTTTTTTGGATACTCAAAGCGTATTCTGAATTTTACTAAACATTTTTTCGAAAAATGTCGGAATGCAAGAAACTATACATTGGATCGTATATAATTTAAAAATAATTGTTTAAAATGACCTTGACCTCAGACAGCTTATTTCAACTAGCTTAACAAAACACCTTTGCATTATACAGCCATGACCTTTACCAAGATTTCACAACAATATGTTGCTACTGAACGGCAGACAACCTCTTTAGCACAACAATTCTAAATGAAACCTGGTGAGAGAACCGGCTGTTAAATCAATTTGTATTTATATCCGAAAAAAACAAAATTAAACAACGTAGCCAAAACTGCGCATCAGAGACGATTAGCTTTAACCAACAAAACATTATATGCACCACAGCTTCTTATCGCTAGAGTGAGCTCTATCATGATACCAATTTCAAATTACCTTTCCACCTTTTTGATAATATCAGTTCAATGCTGCCTTCGTAACTATTTCAAACAATAACCATCGGCATTATATCGGATGATAGGACAGACTGGAGGGAATAATGATTAAAGAAAATGTTTGTAAAAGCTTAACTTACCACAGCAGCTGAGGCGTAATTCTCATAGCTTCCATAATTCCATCGCACGCTAATAAAGTAACGTCGACCTGATTTAATGGAATCATTTTTATTATTTATTATTATTTTGATCACTTTTTTTCATTAAAAAAAAAAATAAAATTATGAAAGATTTTTTATTTTGGTTCATGTTATAAGTTGTAAGGTTCACTTATACCCACAGGCAGTTTATGCAAGCGCAAACATTTTTAATTGGCCACGCCTGTCCATCAATGGATACATTGTCGAGGTATAAAATGTGTATAGTACTCGCAACAGCGTGCAAAGTAGGGTACCTGCTGTTAGATGGACGCGCATAAAAGAGCGTACTTAAAGTCTTAAAGTCAGTGTAATATGTGTCCATGCAACTTTGTGTAAAGTATAAAAATGTCCAACTGGTCGAATAGTGCATTCAAGTTACCAATACAATCAATTGAGAGCATTGAGATTACAATCAACACAATTATAAGAGCGTTTGCGGTTAAAAGCTTTTTTTATCAGTCCAAAAGTATTTCTTATGTCGTAAAAAAATAAAAGTTGTGCTTTGGTTAAAATCTCTCAGTGCTGATAACAGGTTTTTAAATACGGAATTTTTTTTGTACGGATCAATGAGAGCTTTTTTGAAAGAAAATGAGCTTTTTCCCACATATACAAATTGCTATTAGCGGTTGCCATGTATTTTTCATGCCTTTACTTATTGAATCCATTTTTTTTTCCAACTGGAAAATTTATACACACAGACCAGACCACAAACGAGGTAACAGCAGTACGCAGCCTTATAAATTTACTTAAGAGACAATCGCGAGCGTGCTCGCGAGTCTTTTAATTTTTTTCATATCAAAAAGCTGACGATGGTGCGCGTGAAACAATCAACAACATATAATAGCAGCAACAACAAAGCAGCAATCGCACATATGTGTACAGCAACGTATGGTCCCCAGCATGTATGTAAAAACGAAATATATCTTCGTATACCATTACCGCGCGCGCAGCAATAACATAGATAGCTAGATATATTGTATGTATTAAATTATTGGAGACGACCGCGAGCCCCGTCTTATGGGTTGTGTGGAGAGAATGAGAGTTTTCGACACTGTCTACGCGGCTTGAGCCAAATGTGGAACTTGCCAGCCTTAGTAGAGTTTCGAGCGCAGAGTTTGCAGCATCCAATATATTTAACTGATACCTCAATATTTTCAAAAAAAATAAAAATAAATAAATTAAAAAAATTGTGTGTGTTTCCTCAACCTCACCACTCGGTTTCATTTAATTAACTATATGTTTATGTGCATATAAAACCACTAAAGAGTGGACTGAAAGAAAATCAAAAACACACTTAAAAAAGCTGTATTAATTCAAAATTAAATCAAAAAGTTTTGTAAGCGCGCTTTTCCCCCGTTACCCGCATTACCTGTTTCAGAATTAATACCACATATGTTTAAAATTGTTCGTGTGTACGAACGTACAAGTACGCGTTCAAGTGCAATTTAATTCAACTGTGCTCACTAGTGAGGAAAATAAAAGCGCTATGTGGTGGAAATACAACGGAAAAACATTATTGTGGATTAACTATTGAACCTTATTTTGGAATAGAAAAAATTGAAAAAGGCACGATCTGTCTTTGTACCAAAAATTTGTGAGTTTTACCTGCACTTTTGTGATTAATTTAATTTAGGAAATAGCGAATTAGCTTTTTATTCTAACAATGTTTGCTTATAATCTTAAGAAAGAGACGCAAAGTACAAATAATGAGAGGCTAAAATTAAAAAAGCTTACAAATTGAAAAAAATACTGAAAAGCTCAAAAAAGCTATCAATTTTAAAAAAATGCAAATATTTAATTTTCAGTTGCAGAGCTTTTTTATTTACCCATTTGTAAATGTGAACTTTATGACAAAATAATTTTACATTAAATTGCAATGTTTAATTAATTTTTCATTTAAATTTTGTCTACATTTAATAATTCTGAAGCTCAAAATAATTAAGCTTTTACATTTTGATGTAAATATGCTTTATTCAGTTTTCTTATAATTCTTTTGTAAAACCGGAACCAGCCAGACTCCAGAATGAGGTTAAAAATGCCATAACACGAAACAATTTGCAATGTTTTTAATCAAAATTACTTATTTTCAAAAAATAACAAAATTCATTGAAAATAATCCTTTTCCAAAAAGTTACAATTACATTTCGACAAAACCAATTTTGTTTTTGCAAAAAAGCTTATCGCTGGAACCATTTTAAGTTAAGGTAAATCAAGTGGAACCACCAGCTTATCGGCTTACGCCATTTGGTAGCCTTTTGTCCGTGGCTTTAAATTCACCTCGGCTAATAAAACTGGAAAACGACTGGAATAGATTTCTTAAATACACATAACTCTTTTTTTTTTGTTTTACATGTTATAAGATGAAGAAAAAATTAATACTTTTTGTGTCCGTTTTGTGTTATTAATTTATAATGTGTGTGCGAGGAGTGTGTGAAGGAGACAGAGAGAGACAAACGGAATATATATAAAATTAAAATTATAAAAAGAAGGCATTAAAATAAGCCAGCCGAGTGCTAATCAAGTTTTTCCTCTGTCATTTCTCTTTTGCTCTCTGGGATACATAATTTACGTGAGGCTTTTTTCACTCATTTTATTTATTTTTACGCTTTTTGTGCTTTTTATTTTTTTGTTGTTTATATCTCTATGTGTCTTTCCAATTTATTTATTTATTTATTTTATATGCTGTTTTTTACATGTGTCTTTTTTTCTCAATTTTAATTCCAGTTTCAAGGAATTTTTCGTCTTGGACATGGAGCATGTTGCCATTGTGTGAGTGTTGAAAAGAGTTGTTTCCATACGATCAATCGTATGTATTGGATTGTGCACACACTGCGCATCTCATCTCAACACAGTTAACATTGTAAAACAAAAAAAAATTGTTAATCTTTTTCTGCTAAAGTTTTAAGTGCTTTTAATGTTTTAAAAAATTATATTTTTTAAAGTGAAATATTTTAAAATTACATGACGACGTCGCTAAATTCAAAAATAAAAATCGAAAAAGAAAACAAAATCGAAATGAAATGCGAATGCTCGAAAAAAAACTCGAATATCAAAAAGTTAAGTAACAAAAATTAATGTTGAATATGTGTGCACTATTCGAATGGATTACTTCGAGACACTGTATAATCTAAGATTGTTAGTTAACGTTTATTGTCGCGGCAACTGTTGGTTCATGCCATATGGAAATGCATCAACATCTCATCGTCGTACAGCAAAAGTCACAACGAACACAACCGTGTGGAATAGCAGCCATGCAAATGCGCCCGATCTCTTGCGGCAGCAGATTGACTTTTTGTTCAAATTAAAAATTTGTTTCAGTGCAGTGATTGTTATTTGTTGTGTTTAATTTAAGTTAAAAAAAAAAACATCAAAATATTAGCCTTTTGAGAAATCAAAATAAAACGCTTTTGGCAAACCAGAAAACATAATCAAGTGAATGGGTCCTGCAAGATTTGAGCGAGTGCGCAGCAAAGTGTAAAAGATTTATTGCATCGTAATAAACAAGTGCGCGCGACTGCGGAAATATTCAAATCGATTGTATGAAACACATATTATAGGAAAAGAATAAAAATAATTTAATCCGAATAAAAGAAACTCTCGCTAAAAAGGCATCAGCAGCGAGTGAGGTGTGCGCGCGAGCGCAATCCGTTTTGTTTGAATCGAACAAGTTGTGTGTCTTGTGGTTATTATTTTTACCTTACATTTTTCCCCCATATAAAATTGTATTTATTATTGCCTATATGGCTTTTATATTTGATTCGTTTACATTTAACATTCTGTGTGTTTGTTTTTGTTTATACACTAGTTGCGACTAGTTGTTGTTGTGGTTATGACAAGACGGTGCAGGCCGCTCCCGTCCCAAAATCAGAAACACGCAGATATCACGTGATCGTGTCAATACACGTTCAGGCGAAAGGGGGGAAAAAGCTCAATTGATTTCAATTGTGGTAGTAAAAAATTATATTTAAAAAATTACAAATTCTGTGAAATATAAATTTAAGATTTTTTGCTTTTTGCTTAAACCAAACAGCATAGAGTGCACACAAGTGATTTCCGAAAATTGAAAGCAATTATTAAAGTAAACAGAAATCTTGTACGGAATTGAAAGTGATTGCAAAAAAATTAATTAGTGCTAAAACTACGTGTGTGAGCTTCTAAAAAGTCAAGAAATAAATATTCGAAAAGCATACACAATTCTAAAAAAAAATTAATCGCATAAATCCCTGGCGAAAAGTAAAACTCGTATCTTATTCATCTCAAATAACACATCATCGTGCGATCATCATAAACAACAATCTATTCGGATCTTAAATGTGTCTTGGACTTATTTGCAATCGCAATTAAAGGTAAGTTTCAATCGAATGCAATTCTTTCTATTTTTATTACAATGTTAAATTACAACACTAAGATATATATGAATGTCCCAACGATCTACCGCAAATCGATATAAATAACTTTTAATTACATTAAGCCACTTAAGTTTTAAACACAAAACTGGTATATTATGCACGCCACATGTAGGTGACACAACATGAGGCACTTAAAGTTAATGAGCCCTGATCTTTCGTTTTAGAACTAAAAGCTTTTAGTACTAAAAAGAATTATATGGTGTAATTGACATCAATTAGAGGGATATGTATTTAAATCGAATTAGATTTAAATCTCTAATATAACCCTGATTGACCTTGCTGACTTTTTAAACCTCGTAATATGATTGATTATGATGACAATTATTTTCAAACTCATTTGTTTTGATTCAGTGTATTTATTGATTTAATTTATAAATTATTGAAGAATTAAAAACCCTCGTTGCGAAACAGAAATAACCGAAGGCCAACAAGTATTAATTTAGCATAATTAATTGAAAATGAATTTGAATAAAATTCATCACAAAAAATATAAATGGCAAAGAATAATTTTTTTTTTAGAAATAGATCAATTGAAAGGTGTTGCAAGATTTTACGTAATCTTAATGCAAATTTTATTTGTATAAAATAATTGTGCTAAATTGTGGGAAATAATAACAATAATTTTGTGAACAACAATAATAATTTGTAGCGTGCAGTAGGTTTTATCATAATTTACTTTGTTTAAGTACGTTTTCAATGCCATACTTAAGAAAGTTTTAAATTAAAAAGGTAAAACCCTTGTTTTATGAAAATACATAATTTCATGTTTCTGAATTTTATTTTGCTTCCTATTTTCTCTGTAAACAGTTTAACAAGATTGATGAGTTAGAAAGCACCCTTACAAAAAAGCTTTTCCAAAATTCTTGACTGTTTATTTTATATTATGAAATGCATTAAGTTTTATTTAAAAAAGGGATTTAATGTAAATTAAATTACAGAACGGCAACACTCAGACGCACACTTTCCGTGCTTACGCTTTGCGGTTGCGATTACATGCGCTTGATGAGTTTTTTGATATAAAAATTATATATTTTATTGAAATCTGTCTCATATCATTGACAATATTATGCCGGTTAAATATTTCTTGTGTTTACAATTTCCATAACAGCTCCATCCGAACGCCTCGTTGTCATTCGCTTCGACGTTATAACATCTTACCTCTTCTTTGATTTTGTATGCATACCAGACACCAATACTTTTTTTGCTCGTTCCTGCCTTCTGGTTGTGTGGATGCTAAGATTTATTTTCTTTCTTTCTTTTTTTTTGCGCGCATATTTTAATTAGCCTTTTTGCATGGTTTTTGCACGGTCGTTCGTTATGTTTATATGTTTAATTACCATCGTTGATGGATTGGGTTGCCGTTTGTTTTTTTGCCCTGAGGTGAAAATGCGAAGTTAAGTGTTACGTCTTTTATGGCAGCGCGCACAGCGTTCATATTGGTGAAATGGGAATAGGCTGATTGTTGTCTTGTTAGAATTTCAGATTTACGCGTTGTTATTGCACGTTTCGTTGTCTGGGTCAGTGTTGATCATTTTCTTGAACATCGACACATTTTGGTGTTTCTAAAAGAACCACGCAGTTAATTAAAATTTCATTGAAGGACTTACAATGGTGATTAGTTAAGAAAACCTTCTAGACAAAATAAGTTCTAAATATTTCCGCTTTAAAAATTGTTTTAATGTATCGTAAATTATAAAAACTGCCTCGCCAAAAGTATTTAATCCCATTTAAATAACCTGCTAATTAGATTCCAATACATGTTATTAGAATTCAAAAACGCGTAAAAACATAATTAAGCTCAAAACCAACACAAAAACATCACATTAAACAACCTCTAATTAAAATGCATCATTAAAACCAGTTACGTTCAGTCAACTAACCATAAATATTATTAATAAATGATCTTTAGTACCCAAACAAAAAAGCAACAAACAACTTTTAATCATATAACAATGTAATGAATAGAGTTATGAAACGCTGCATACAAATATTCTTGACAGTTTTGGTCTGATATGCGCCAACGTTGCAGCACATACTATGTTCATATTTACAATGTAAAAGTTTATGCATTCACTTTATCTCGCATTTAAAAAAAAAAGCGCAGCGCCATCCAAGACAGAGAGAATAATGCAACATGTAGAAGGAAGCGCGCTGCGATCGTGACAAGAATGGAATATCAGCGCGGTTGTACGCCATGCATGCACCGATCACTCGATGTGATGCACTTAAATCATGATTGATATTATACGAAACAAGACAGGCAGCGAAATGTATAGTAAATAACTCCCCGCCGCGCTGTAGGGAAGAATTATTATTGATGAAATGGCATTAAAGATGAATGTGTGCACTGCGCGATTGGTATTTATCAATGGATTCCACATTCAAGTATTTAAAGTACGTGCGAGGTATAAGGGGTGGTGCACCAGATCGTATTAATTTTATTCAGAATTTAATGCTGCGCGCAGTGGCTTAGCTATGTGGCTGTGGCGAGATGCAGCTTTTGTGCCCTTTTTTTGTTCTCTGTAGGTGAGGTGCATTTCATTGCAAATATATTTAATATTGCAACTGCATTGGATTGATAAGTGAACTGCTGATTGTGGGGTGCTTTAACATGATTGTGCGGGTAGGAATTCAAAGTTTGCTTGCGGATCTAAGTAGACTGAGGTGGGAGAATGATAATAGTTTCTGCTTAAAATGTTAAATAGAGTTTAGTTGTGGATCTCATCATTGGCTTCCAACCTTACATTTAAGCCGGAACGGTTCATCCCTAACCTGCTTTTTTATTTACTCCTGCAACTTTTGGTATTTATCTAATTTTATCATGGCAAGGAAAGACTTATTTATTTGGTGATAAAGTTTTGTATTCTCTGCTAATATTCATTAAAATATTTTTTATTTTTTGTTTATTTGAGTGTAGTGTCTTTATTTTTAAACTTCTTTAATAATCGACGATATTCGATACTTCATTCAAAATTATTTATCGATTTTAATTACATATTACGAAAGTAACCATGCCGAAATGATCCAAAAATAGCCTCCTAAATTTATTATTCCTTTCTTATTCGAAATCATTAAAAGTTCACCCGTGCAATTTATTCTTCTAGACTTTGCAAAATTTCGATCGCGCCTAATTGGATGAATTAGACGACCCCCTGGGGCAGCTAAATATCAACATCAGTTAATCACAATTTTTAATCTAAACATCTTACATCAGCCATGTCTGTTCTTTCAATATTTAATCAATAAAACACACTCACAGGCCACAACCACTCCGCCGCCATCCTTACAAATGGCCAAATTAGAACAGCTAAAAATAGCCATGACAGATATAAATATAGCTAAAATCGCAATAAACTGAGCAACGCAGATTAAAAATTGTCACCCTATAATATGCAAAAAAAAACACCGGGCCGAGAATCACCCCACCTCTGGGAAGTGTAATGTCTCAAGTCAAAAATTTACATAATGATTCGGGTAAAAAAAAACTGTCGCCAATTTCCAGAAATTTTTCGGTTTTAATTAGTTTGTGGCGTGGTGTGGCGTATGATATGGCTATTGAACCAAAACCAGTATGTCCATGGTCAAATTCTTTACCAAGTCGGTGGACGATTAACACATTGAATCGATGAGAAGGGTATAATTTTTTATGGTTTTTTATGTTGTAATTTAATTGTTAATTTCGCTCATTGATTACAATTTAAAGCAATTAGAATTTAGATCATTGACGACTAACGTTTATTGCATTGCAGTTTTTCATTTAGACAAAAAATGTTTTTTTTATTAAAGTTGGTTTAAAAAACTGTAACCTTAAAATTTAACCAAAGACAATATTTTAACTGTTAATTAGTCAGTGTATAGAACAACAAATCACGCAGTTGTTTAAAAGAAATTAGACTTAAAAAAGGATTTATAGATTATTTTTTGGTTCAGGGCTTAGCTAGTAATTATGTACTAATAATTTTTTTAAAGTCCATTAAAAAAAATTGAAAGTAGGAAAAAATTTAAATATAATATTTAAAATTTAACACAAATAAAAATTGTACCGTTTTTGCTTTCAAAAGTATCGCTTTAGTACAAAACAGACTTAATTAAGATTTTAAAAACATTTTCGAAAAAAAAAATATTACAAAGTATTTTAACAAATTGCATTAGACATCAATAGAAATAGTTTTATCAAGTTAGAAATGCCAATAACAGTTTTAGAACAAACAACAAAATAAGAGTACTAAACCGGTTTCAATTAAAAATAGATCTGTCACAACTTGAATTTCCTTCCGTTTCTGCATGAGTCGTATGCAAATATGTACATCAGCTTTACCACAGCCAACATGCAATTCCATGTATTAATAATAAATGAAAAACCCTCAATAGATTAGATATGTGTGCACAATGAGCTTTGATTTTTTTTTTCTTTGACGTGTCTGAGATCTGACCAGTGCACTTGCGAGTACATTGCATTGCAAAGGTGCAGGGAAGCGTTCTTTCACACAGCGATCCACACAACAGCAATACACCAATGTACATAATAAATGTTAAACACCATGTGTGATATGTATGAAGACAATATGTAGTAGAGGGGGCATGGTGGAGTTGACATTTTTCTATCGACGTCATCGAAAAGAATGTAACCAAACTGGTTGTGCGTTGTAATTGCGAACTGCGATGTGCTGACGGTTGTTGTGCTGGCTGGAGTCGAGTTGAGATGTTGCTAGCTGCGACTGCTTTGCGGCTGTTATCTTGTCTTGCATACCATCATATTACCAGTACTGTATTGTTGAAGGTGTTGTTGCGCCTATTTTTATAAAGCAAAGCGCATCTTTAAGATATGCACAATGATGACCTTTTATCACTATAATGCAGTAATGTGTTGTTGTGCAGCATGCGGCTCTAATAAATCTTCCACTGCATTTAGTATGCGTTATGGTAAATGTATTATACTCGTTCTAAAAATTTACAACATTCACAGCTGCTGATGTTTCAGTTAAATGGGCATGAAAGCCACGTAGTATTAACGAATAAGATGGGAAGCTTTTTGCTGCTATGTCGCAATATATTCATTTGAAACTTGTTCTAACTGATCGTCGTTGTTCAGTTCTAGTATAATATGTTGACAGCATCAACATTCGACGTATATCAGTGAAATATTATAGCCAAGGTGTTGTAACGTATAATAAAGATTATCGATATTTGTGCCAAGTTTTTGGAGGCAGTAAATATTTAAAATATACTGTATAAAGCTTTTTATGTACGCTTTTTTCCGCAATCCGACGATACATATTGATTGGCGGATCGTGTGACTCAAACTTATTTATAGAAATTATTAATTTTTTTCTGAGTGGCAAATAAGGTGAACATATTCATAATAATAATTTTTAAAGCCTTCAATTTCTTATAGGCATATTAAGTATGTGAATTTTTAATTGGAGAATACGTGTAGGCTGCAATCAGCTTTCGCAAGTTATTTATGATGCATAATTAGTCTACAGTTCATATCAAAGCAAATTGCTATTTTTAAAAATTGCGACACAAAATTGAATCATTTTTCTTTTCATTTTTTTTAAAATTGTGTTTGTAGGTCAAATATTTTTCAAAATATTCAAAAAAGAAAAATTACGTAAATTCAAAGGTTCATGTCCAGGCTAAGTGTGTACTAAAAACATATATATTTAAGTGTAAATATATTTAGGCTGTATTTAATTGTGTTTAATTAAATTTGTAAATCAAACACACTCTTTCATTTGAATTTCAGTCATAAAATTTATGACTAATAATTACAGTAAAATTGTGTTGCTTACCTGTATATTTTTGTACAAGGTAACTACACTAAATTAGACACCCGATTAATAAATTTATTGATTCTTGGTTTTTGAAAGTGTTTACCTACAAAATTGAGCTTCCTTCAAACAGCATATTTAAGACGTAACTGAAGCGTGCACACAGCTCTCTTGCAATTGGATATTTAACACATGGCCCCATACTCCAATGCGGCTCATGCCAACGCTTCAACAGCAAACAGAGGTGAAGGCGATTCAGTAATCTGTTTATTGGAAAATTTCATAATTTTATTTTCACCCAAATTTGCTTCTTTTTTTCAATATGCATATTTGCGTTGAGGTTTAACGTAACACTGACATCGGAGATATTGTAAATTTATTTTCAATGAATCATTTTGCAATTTTTTATGTAGGTGAAATGATCGGCATATTTTTGAATAAATTTAATTTGGAAATTTATAATTTTTCAAAACAAGATTTTGTGTTTAAAAAGTATGATATAAATATGTACCAAAATTTTCATTACAATAATTTAATTAATAAATTTCAATAAATTGATTAACAAAATTCTATAAGTTAATTCGTTCGAAGTACAAATATTGTAGAATTGTAAGTTGTAAGTGAGTTACAATTAATTAAATTTTTAATAACATGTATTTAGTTAAATTTATAATTTAAAATGGCAGAAAATTTTTAAATTTTTTGTATACTATTGTGAAGTTATTGCCAGTCCTTTGAATTCAAATGCAATTTTTTATAAAAAAAATATAGCACTCAAGATTTTGAGAATTGAGTTAAAAGAAATCCTCAACTAATTTTTAATTGTAAATAATAATAGCTACTTACACAGAAAATGTGCATATTGATGTCATCGTCAAAAGTCGCTCATTCCCTTTGCTTGCCATTCCGATATATCGCGCACATTTTAGAAAATGAACTAATTTCGATGGTACATACAAAAACAACATTTCCCCCATGGCAATTTTGTCTCGCCACGCTGGCTGTGAGTGTTGCTGCCTTATATTTTCCACTTCATCCGTCGAGTCAATAACAATAATAATGATCATATAATGTTGCCTTGATACACAACGCGCACAACTTGCGAGCAGTGCGCTGACTGTTACTTTTTTAATGTTTTTCGTCGGATTTTTCATTCTTACATTCATTTGCAGTCTGTGTGCGTTTTTGTTCTCTTCAATAATATTTCCCCTTTCTTTTCTGTTTAACATTATTCTCAGGCAGCAACAATTACCGCAGAATCCTAGTGTATAAGCGCGGTTACCACTCTCATACATTAAATAGCCTGCAGAAAAGTGGAATGAATTTTTCTTGTCGACCATATGTCTGTCACGATCGCCGATGAGAAATGCGGAAAAGCTGCGAAATATATTATGTATCTTAAATGTATATGCGGTGGCATGTGTAATATAACACAACAGCGGAAATATTGCCAATACACAATTCGGTGTGGTGCGGGTAGGTGATCGCTTAAACTTTGCAGTATGCATAAATGTCTGTATGGCTACATAGCCGCAATATAGCGATCTTTGGCACTTGTGGCAGCGGTAGCCGCGACTACAATTTTCAGTCAATGACGGACAACGGGACGCGCACTGAAGAGAAAGGCTGCGAGAGCTATAACATAATATGTATCGTGGATTATAAGAAGGCCACGCTGAAAATAAACCTTAGGTGTGCTTCATCACAATCCACAATAAATAAATTCGATTTAATGTGGTGCCAATATAATTTGTGGATTGGGATTTAGAAAAAAAAAAACTTAATATTTAGTAGGTAATAATAATTACAGTCAGGTCAGCGTCTTAAATGGGAAAATTAACTTTTTAGAACACATTTTTGAACAAAAAATTTAGTACATCTAGAAATATTTTACTGGGTGCTTGAGTATTTATTAAGTACATAAAAATTTGTCAAAAAATTATTATATCTTTTAGAAAAAGTGCTATTGTCGAATTGCAGATTTGTATCTATATATAGAAATTGAATAAGAAAAAGTTTCCGAATTTTAAAAAGCGCTTTTTAACAGTTTTCAATAAAATAAGAAGAAATCAGAATTGGCCTTGACATATAAAGGACTGTGATTTACTTATCCACTGCAGATTTTTAATTCATTCTAAGAATCCTAAGCTGCGTCTGTTATTTATTTTAACTTGTAGTGCGATGATCATTCTTGAAACAGATTATCATTTAATACAACAAAGTGTATTTACATTTCACGTAATTCGAAAAAATTGCACTTTTTCACATCTTGTTCATCTAAACAGACAAACTGTTATTGCTTAGCGTTTGAAAATTGTATGATACGCTCGCTGTTTATTCCTCTGAAATGTTTGCGGTGTGTACGTTATATATTGCGTCTTATATGTCATTTGAAGAATAAACAGAATTTTACCCGAAAACATGAACCAATTCATCGCAATCAGCACTGCTTTATATAGTTTCACTTTTATTTGCAATTCATCTCGTAGAATCTACTGAGTACAATGATCAAAAATAATAGAGAGTTTGGTAGTCGACTGAGATTGTACACAATTTTATTATTTTTTCCTAACAATTTTTATTGACTTTAAACAGCAATAAATTTCAAATATAATACAAAACATCGGGTTAAATTAATATTTATTACAAATATATATCAATTGTTATTACCAATTACCTTCCACAAGCAGATATCGTACAGAGATGATTATGCCTAATACGCATTCACCTTTAAATGGAAATACTTGTAATAATAAAGAGATTGCATATTTATTTTAATGAATTGACTCACAGCAGTTGTCATATCTTGATAAATAAATAAACGGGTAATCACCTTGATTTAAGTCACTAAACCTTATAAAATTACTTATTATCTTACTCTTAATGATCAATGTTTATCTCACACCATCATTTGTGTTTGAAGGCAATAAAAGTGTAAATTCATTTTATTGCTTCCTAGAAGTCGTTGTTAAATTGTTGTTTTGCTCAGCAGTCAGCACATTGCTGTCAAAGATCTTGATGAATGAACGTTGATTTTTTCGAGGAAATATCACTCATTAATATTAAATTGCGTTCAGCTATTTAGAATCTTTTAAGTAAACAAATAAAAATTATTGTATGCGTTAATTATTTGTTTACTTACCGCATGTACTCGCACTACTTACTTAAGTATGTATAAGGTACTCAATGTGGATGCTTGAATTATATATTGCATCGGTAAAGAGCTGTTTAGTAAATAAACATCCATCGTTTATTCAGTACAATGTAACAATTCTACCGCATTTGTTTGAAAAGTCTGGTCTTTTTTTTAAAGATTGTTTTGTTGTGGTTTTTGAACTACAATTTCAATTGATGATAGTGGAGACCATTGTAATTGTTTAAAAACAAAAATTGTGTAATGGAGAAAATTTAGGATTCAATTATAATAAAACAAACTGGGTTGGAACTGCTGGATTGAAATGCAAAGCGGTTCAAGGATTTAGCAAATGCTCAAACCAATATGATGATAAATTTTAGTACTAAACTTCACTGATTTTCTGAATTTTAATTAAACTTTGTTGTTAAAGATTATTTTAAGTCAGTTCAATATTTTTAATATACCACACCTTATAAAATTTGATAAATAAGGTGATTACAGTTCAACTGTTTAAAATTCTTTTCATAACTTTTTTAAAAATTACCAAAAACGTGTTTTGAATGTGCCACGTGTCAACTGAATTCAACCCAAGGATAATGTTTTAAATTCCACTCAATTCCAAGTTACCATAATGTAAATTTGTCCCCTTTAAATTAACCAATCCAAAGACTGTTTACTGTTAAAAACCCTAAAATTTTCGATTAATTGCTTTTAAGAGTCACTTTCTAAAAAAACACTAAGAAAAAGTATTAAAGTAACCACTATCTATTGTGCAACTTTGTAGAAAAAAAAACCTCCAACTAACAATATTTACCGTAATTACTGCGCGTTGCATGCAAATTTAAATCTCTAATAAAATTGTTTGATATCCTCAACATTTCCTGTATAACAACACAGCCATCATCGATCGAAAAAACAGCTCCTCTTATCTCCCTACACCCCTGCAACACATCGCATAAATGCGAGCTGTCTTTAATTTATCTCCGGCGTTATTTTTAAATACTTAGATCACTTACATAAATTCTCATATTGTTTGAAATGTAATTAAATTTAATGATGCTGACTGTAATGTTTCAATGGCTTCATTCACACTTTCGTTTGAAAACAGTGTAATGTGCCATCTTGCAAGCTACACAGTTTTGTTGACTATGAGAAGAAGCCTGAAGCACTCTGCTGTATTTTGTATTTGTTTTGTTATTTGGTAATTATTTGACTTTTTCGGTTGCAATCTAACAACACAGACGTCAGGAACTGGTATTAGAAGCCAGAAAGATCCTACAGTGCAACTATATACATAATCTTCAAAGAACTTCAAGTTGTCTTCCATATAGGAGAACACAGGTTCGCATTTTGTTTAAGAAGAAACCCTTTTGGATGTCATCAATGACACGTGATTCAATTTTATGACTTCCCCTTTGCATGCAGCGGGTGGTGCACATTGTGTCATTCACGCAAGTCTTTCTATTTTGCCGTGTTCACGATGCGCTGTTTAGAAAAAAAAAAATTAGACCGCAAATGATCGGAAAGGATGTTTATTGAAAGGCGTTATTTTAGTGCCTCGTTGATATTATTATGACTCCAAATGTTCCATTACCATTCACTTGATGGCTGTGTTAATAGTTGGATAATGGCACTCTGATCTCTATATTGAGATCAATTCAAGTGTACAGGTTTATTGACGGGCAATGACGTTTAGGATTAAAAATGCAGTTAAAATGACTTTTTGATAGATACATTTAAAATCTCCTTTCAGTTAAAACTTGCTACAAATCTCCTATATTTAATTTAAAGCATTCAAAATATTTTTATTGTCAATTCAAAACGGCGTCTTGTACTTAACTGAACATTTTTTGTTGCAAATAAAATTAATATTCAGTGCAGAATAGCATTTCTTACAAGCCACAGTTGTATATCCTTATAAAGGTAATTCCTCAAGCAACTTATTGCATGAATGAATGCTGGTCAATTCAATACAGCATCCGTTGCGCCTGACCATCATCGTAGTTGATATTCTGGTCATAATACCCACCCGACATCATGCATCCAGCAGCATTGTAGTGCAGCTGAAAGCGGAGTTTCCATGTGCTGCAAAAGAGATGGACAAAAACCAAGTGATAGAACCACCTTTATGTATACGAGGAGAATCACTTCATAACAATTTATTCAATTATTCCAATTGTTAATGAATTTCATATATCATACATGAACGCACGCGCATGCGCAACAGTCGCAAGATCTGCGTGTACATCATTTGGATTGTCATTCAGTCCGCATGGAACATGTTCTTCAAGTTCTTTGTATCAATTTAATGAAATCAAATTAAGCAGAAGTGTGTTCAGGCTCAATCCCAATGAAGGCAGGAAGAATTTGATACAAAAAAAAAAAAGCTGAAACAAAAAAAATTGGAACAGCAACTGGAAAGCGACGGGCGGAGTAGGAGATCTAAAATCATGAAGAACTTAAAGACGTGCAATGGACCAGTGTATAGAAATAAAAATAAGGAATAAGAAAAAAATTGAACTTATGTTTCTGTACTGCGGTGAAGGCAACAACATCAACAACAACAAAAAAACGGATGGGATGAAATCATCCACACATGCGGGTTGCTGGTAGCAAGAACACGGCGAAAATGCAAGCCAACTGCAAGCCCATTTCATTCATTCAAGTTGTATACGTTGTTTTGAATTTTCTTCATCAGTGCCTTCCTTATCCCTGTGTCAGGAATTTTAATGATGCTCAAGAACAAGATCCACTTGTAAGTGTTTTTCCAATAGGCAATTACCCGTTGTGCTTGTGTTTTTGTTTTTCTCTTCCTTTTTGACAACAATTATTTTCACTTTTCTTGCTTTTTTGATGGTGCAAGTTTGTTAAATTAAATTTAGTGGATAGTTGTAGAGTAGATATACTTTATCTCTGATGCATCCATTGAGAATGAAGATAATTCATTTGGGTTTGTGGATGAAGGAGTAAATATTGCGATTAGGAGATTTAAAAAAATTAGATTCACTTATGAAAACGAATTTCATCAAAAATCATTCAGATCTGACTTATTAATGCTTTTATTATTTTGTTAATTTGAAGTTCAGATGTAGGGTAACGATCGCCAGTTAAGGATTAGTTCAATTAGTGATAAGCACAACAACTCTTTCTTAATTTATAATATCCATTAAACCAAAAATACTTAATTATCTTTAAAGTGTCATAAAGAACTAATAATCTTTAAAAGTGTTAGTTAAATGCCTAATAAATGTAATTACATTTTTGACCTCGTCATACCCATCAAATTGAAATATTTAAAATTACTGTACTTAACTTTTTCTGCGCAATCAATTCTAAATTATAAAAATGTACAACAAGAAAAAAACAATAAACCTCTTTTCATAATGGTCATTGCCGCATTACAAACCAAACCCATCTTTATTATCGCACTTAGACGCTCCTGGCAGTCCATTTAATGCCACAGACGACAAAGAGTCATTGAAAGCATTGTTTATGTTCTTCATTTTCCACACACATATTACGCTATCTCGCTTATTATTATTACTGATTGTTTCCATTTTGACGTCCCGCACCCCCCCCCCCTCCCCCAGCTTCACGACCACCCTCCCTGGCCTGCACTCCCTACCCACCTGATCACTCGCAGGTAACGCGCGCCTATACACGCATCGCGCAGCAGCCTCAATTCGCGAGCGATCAGACAGATGGGCAACAGCAAATACTTGAAATACCTTGATGCGCTCACTTTTCTCGACGTGGTCTTTTACACACACGCGACCACGATTTACGCGCATTTAGTTACTAGACTCGCGGTACGTTTCGTCAATCTTCCGCTGTATGAAAATGCGTGAGGAGCGTGCGCTGCAGCACTGTTGAACCACACGGAATGCCACAGCACGTATGTGATGCGCCCATCGATCCATCGATGATTGAAAAAAGAAGTTTTTTATAACACAAAAATTGACCATTGAATTTAAATTAAGTTTTGAATGAAATGTGAAAACCTGTATTTGTCTTGTTTTTCATTTTAACTTTTCAAGTATTATAAGTTTTTTCCTCCTTTTGTTTTAGCTCATTTTTGCTTCCACAAAATGCACTGCCTCATGACGATCATAATATTATATTTTATAGTAGCCACCTGTCCCTCGACCAGCAGTTTATCTGTCATACTTTTCGTATGCGCGCGAGTATGTTAACAAAATATGCTATACGCGTCCAAGTTTTTCGATGGATGATGCGTGATGGGGTACTTACTTGGTGGGTATTCATCTCTTCAACGCGGTTCTGTTTACCTTACCACTTCGGATGCCGCATCAAAAGGCAGCAAAATCAAATAATATTAAATCGAATGTGCAAAGACAAACAGTAAAAAGTGCTGCTATACAAATACGCAAGTGCATGTACACATTTGTACGATCGCACATGAAAAAAGGAACAATGTGTGTTTTTAGCGCAAAAATCGCAAATTAACGTGTGATTTTGTGTGCAAGGAGAATGAATTGTAGATGAGTGATGGCGTGTCATGTGTGGTCTCCACTTTGGACATAAATATGCAATAATTTTTTTGTTAACAATAATTGAGAATGCACTCGTGGTTTTTTCCTGGAAGAGAGCTTGTTGATTTTTTGTCAGCGTTTAAAAAAAATAGTATGCAAACATATTTTGACTAAACGTTTTTGTTTATCTTGACATACAATTTTGCCAGACATCATGTCTGTGCCATATTGTTCGTACTGCAACCATAATTTTTAAATTTTAAGATGCAAGAGAAATCGTATGAGAGTTTTCAATTTTTTAAATCCTTGTGGAGGGATCAAACAACGAAATAATGAACGCGGATATCTTAATATCAATATCTCAATTTACTAACCAAACCCAAAAATATTTCATATTAACTTTGAAGAAATATTTTAATGAGATTATAATTAAACTTGTTTAAGAAAGCGACTTTATTGTAAATTTCTTTAGCTCTCTTTTTTTTCACTTTTCATTTTTTTTTTTAATATAATTTTTAAACACTATTTTTAATAAGTTATTTAAAAAACAAATACATTTGACTTAAGCAATAGATAATTATTTTTCTAATCTTAAGTACAATCTGCTTTTTTTACACTTTTAACGGAATTTACTGTGATCTTTAGTAATGATGTTCGCATCCCCATTCCTCCTTCGTGCATTAATTTAACATATTTATTTTCCGTCGGGATTACTAAGAAAACGGAAATTGAATCTATTATCGAATAAATTAATTGTATGAAGGGGGGTAGTAAATAAAATGTTTTAATTATGTTTGTATAACACACTTTACATAATTTCTAAATGCACAAAACCGCGTGTGGTAAAAATGCTGCAGGCTGCATCAAAAATCAGGGATATAAACGAGTATTAAAAAGATAGTATGTAAAAGGTGGTAGATAAAGCAAAAGTGTAGCTTTAATGTACGATACATATACGAGAATAAGCACCAAAAACCACAAAGCCTTCCAATTGGTTTGGATTTGATTGGTGGAGATATTCTACGATGGCGAACCGTGTTATTCGTTACAAAAAAAAAAAGAAATACGAAAAAAATAAAAAATAAATAAATGGTACACAATATACATAATGAAAATGGAAAAAATAGGGTGGGGTTCACGATCGAGACGCGGTGCGCGATCATGATCATTTCGTGAAGTTACCCTTCGCATATCACATTATATATACGATCGAGTATTGTTATGTTCCCCTTGCGCTTTGGAGCACTATGCGTTATGTATGACGAGCGATGTTGGAGCCGCATTCGAAATATGTACGAGCATATATTCTTTAAAACTACATTCTAACTATATAAAGCGTCTTGTATGGTAGCGGAATGTTGCGTGTGTAGCCAGGTTGCCCACTTTATTTGAATGTGAGACACACAACGCGACTTCACAACACATGCCAGCCCAGCTTGTAAATGCAGTGGCATGCGATTGACTTTCAAAATGTTGTGTTGTTATGGGAAGAGTGCTGGACCAGACAAAAGGCCGCCAATAAAACGTTCGAGGCATGAGGATCACAAGCAAAGACATCGCGATTGTCAACAATGCACTAAAATTTGGTTCAGAACGATTTAATTTTTTTTAATTTTAATTCAATACTCCTGCAATAAACACACTATTGCAATTAAGTTTGTAATACCTGTATATAAATCGACCAATCCCCGATATAATTTGAAAATTAACCGATTACAGAAACATTACCAAAAACTATAGTCATGATTTGAAAATCTCGGCGGTTACTCTAGAAGTACCAGGAATGCAGTTTTTCTAATCTTTATTTAAAGATAATTTATTTAAAAGTTATTTGGTAATGGAATTTGAAAGAAAACAAATTAATCTGTTCAGTTCTTAGTCACATTTGACCAATAAACAACCACAATTTCAATTGAGAAACAAAACACGCTGTTTAATAAGCATTAAGCATGTTTGCAGGAAGTCATTGAAATAAATGCAAACGTCAACTTTTAGCGTAATCCGCCATAAAATCCCAAAATGCATTCCAGCTAAAATTTCATGTGCAATAACCTTAAAGTCATAATCAGACTCGTGTTCTGCACTGCAAAGACAACAATAAAATTAATTCCTTAATGCACTACACAAATAAGTTGTTAAATATAATCCCTAAAAGTCAACAACCATATCCCGTCTATGCGCTGATCCCCAAAAGAAGGGGTACATGACGCAGCAGTATTGCCGAAAATTCTACCGAAACAGAGTCATATATTTTTGAACGAGCTTACCGACAACAAGTATAACAAAAGCATACCAAAACAAAAATCGCCACACTCAATCTCAACCTCACATTCATGCTAATGAGCTCCACAGCCATTAAACTACTTAGTAACTTGATGTTCTTTTGCTTCATTCAAGTTGGAAGCGTATGCAGACAACACTAGCTATGTTACTTTATGAGTGCTAATTCCTCGGAAGGAATTAAGATTATGCTAATTTCCACCCGGAATATAGTATATTTCGAAGCGCGATCACACGCGTTTAATTATTTACTCTAAATTCGTTGTTGCTTCTCTTTTTTTTTCTTTTTCTTTTTTTTTTCTTTTTTTTTGGGGGATCGACCTTGTACCATTCAAGCCGATGTTGGGAAAAACCCCAAAATATACACAATTCCGGTGATGGTTTTGTCATTTTAGTGTGGATTGTGGGGGAAAACCTTCCTCTAACAAAATTCATTCATAAAATATTAAGTTTGCGTTATATTGCTTTTGTTTATGCGCGCGCGTTTCCCAAATCAGAAGAAGGTTCTTTTAGAATTGGGATAAACTATGGTAACACCGGAATTTGTTGCCATTGTGGAAACGTGTGTCATAAATTTTATTATTTACCACGTGGGATGAATAATCAGTTAATGATTATATTGGCATCCAATTCGGATATTTCTGGGTGACACCAAACTATTTATGTTGTAAAAGAGTTGAGCCTAAAAAAACATTCAGTCCTAAATTTAACTTATTATTGCTTCATTGAGGATCAAACTGAGTCGTAAGGTAATTTTAGCGGAAATATTTGTTAATTTAAATACAGCACCTGTAAAACAGGATAAACGATAAAATAAAGGACATGAAACAATTTCATTGCGTTATTGCCTTTATTAAACGTCAAATAATAATAAAAAAGCGAAAGCATCCTTACTAATCCTTGTTTTTAAAGATATATTGTACAACATGGCATCCGGAACTACACCAAAAAACCTAGTTATGTAAATTAATTTAACTACAGCCACATCTCTATCGTCATAAAACAGGTGAATCCTTGCACTTGTTTGTTGTTTATAAATGTGAACCCGCATAAACTGTAGAATAGTAAAACGCTGCGCGCAACTTCCCCAATTACCCATACAAGTAAATCTCCTAAATGTGATTCTCATAATTAATATAAATCCATAGAGAGGATTCCATAGAGCGAAGAGTATAATCCTGCGCATTTAAGTTTTAATTGTGCACTTGTCTCCTTCAAAACAATTAAAATTCGTGATCATTTTGCTTCCCTATCCCATTTATGCAAATGCATATTTCTAAATGGGCTATTTTCTTCTTGCACGTTCGTTGCGATACCAGATACTCGTACCTCATTTTGTTCTCATAAAAATCAGTAAAAAGAATATTATGTTTTATATTGTATATAAGGCAGCTTGTGTTATGTGCAATGCGCGCATTCTGGCTGCTCTGAACGTCAAGATCTCGGCTTTGGATACCATACAGAACACACATGCATGTATATGTCATGATGTACCTGTACGTATGTATATATCCATCTACCTGGGCACAATTAATAAATAAAGCATACCGATGGCTTGGGGAAACAGATCCCGCACACTGAACATGAGACAAAACAACCCAATGCCATATGGTGGCGAAGAGTGCAGACACATTAATGGAAAAAAAAGGAGGAGAAACGATCTCTCGCATGCATGGGTATTAGATGTGCGAGATCGTGAGTGGTGTGTGGCCGGCCGCCACCACGGACCACCGCCGCTATATACGTGTGTATATGTAATACCGTCAACTTGCGGCAGGGCAACCCCGCTTCAATTTAGTCTTTGCTGATCGTTCAATTGTTTCTGACGTCGAGGCGATAGTCGTTATAATTCAATTTTGTGTTTTTTTGTTTCTTCCCCCTTAATATAACAGTAATTGTGTTTTTTTTTTTGTTTATTGGTATTGAATTGATGATTTAATTACAATATTTATAGACTAGTAAATAAAAGTTAATTGACATTTAAACGCAAGGAAATACAAAAAAAAAATCTACCGTTTTAACTTTGGATATAGCAGTTAATTGTGTTTATAGTTATTAAAGTGCAGTTTTTAAACCAACGTGACTCAGTTTTATTTATTTCTGTTAAATATGTAAATGTTTTTATTGCTGTGATTTATAACAATATGTGCAATATTGAATAGTTTTGTGCAGTTTAGTTTAATGCAATTGTAATGCGTTTTAAAGTTAAATAAAAAAAAATTAAGACTGCGAATAAAATGATTTTAATGCAATTATTTTACAAAATAATTTGTCGATAAAAAAAAGTTATCACTTTAAAAAAAGGTTAAAATCAAACACACACACAATTCCTTTGGATAATTCACAAAATTTCACTCACTTAAAATTGGTAAGTCGCCACCACAATATTTTAAAACAAGTTTAAATGTAACTACATAATACATTAATGTTTACCGAAGCGTTGTCTGCCGTAAATGCATTTAAGTGCACAATTCTCCAGAAAAATAATCGTAAAGTATAGAAACCCCAAAACTGCTAATCCTTGTTCAGATAACTACATTGCATTTACAAAAAGGGTTCCTGATGTACACTGCACCTGTATTTATCAAAATACCAGCGATTTATTGTTTTTACTACCTAAATAACCTACAACAAGTCATTAATCCGCTTGAAAGGGTTTCCTAGAACTGACTACTTTGGACATAGCAGCAGCTTGCTCGGATATTTAAATGTATTATGAATTATTGTTGTGGCAACACTTTCAAGAGCTATATGGCTCTCATTAAAACGGTTGCATTGATAATTATTAGCAAGTGTTAATAACTCTTCAAACTTTTATAGCCCACACACTTGAAAATAAACGCACACACTAAGGCTGCCGTCATAACGGTTTTTAATCATTAATGTAGACATTTTTACACAGAATTTTAATGGGACGCCACTGAATGTGCTGAAAAATCCCCAAAAAAAAGAATCAAAATAAAGCTAAAGCGTTCACATAAATTATTTTATTTGTATCATCCTTCCCTTTTGTCTATATAATAAACTGCACATTTTTTTGTTATTTGTACAAACGTTTTCATGTCGTCCCTCAATAGACATATAAATTGTGCAGTTAGATATACCTTTCAACTCGCCGGAAAGACAATAGAGTCAAATTCTGCAAAGATAATAATATAACGTACATACAATTCGGATCCTCTTCACATGTTACCATAATTTCACATCCCTTTTGTTTCGCCAGAATGGACGCACTTGAGAAGATGCATGCTTGTCTTTTGTTTTGTCCGCGCGCACTGTTGGGCCATTTTGCGTTGAGCCCTCCCGCCCGAAAACAATTTTGTTCACATGCATGGTACGAGTATTATGCATCTTACATACGCGATTTGGTTCCATTGTAGGTTCATTTTTATATGCAGCTAAAATTTTAATGCGAAAACAGTATTTCCCTTATTTCATTCGCCACACATTTTTTTAAATGGCGTGGTACAAACAAATATGTGGAACAAGTGTACCGATTTATAAAGCTACGTGTGGTCAGAAATTCAAGATCTACACGAAGGTTGGAGAGAGAGAGAAAGATCTTCCTCGAATGGGGTAGAAGCGGCATGTTGTTAGATCAATTGTGATGATTACCTTTTAGATAAGAATGAAAAATTCAGATGCTGTCAAACTGATTCGAGATGAGGCATTGTTCTAATAACATGGATGTCAAGTTAATGTACCAAAAAGTATTTTTTTATTATTGCTTGTTGGAAAAATTGTTTTACTTCCTAACTCTCTTGATTATTGCTGCAATGATTTTTGAATTAAATGCGTTTTAAGAAGAAAATAATGTTTTATTTATAAAACAGTTGCCCGACGGCTTTTGCAAACTAATTTTGTAGCAACTTAAAATCATTTTAACCCTCAGTTGCATTGGAACCCAAATGGTACCTCAGTTGTTTTTAGTACACATCGTACATAATTATTTAGTGAAAACACGCTTTTCCTGCCTTTTCGTAGTCTCAATGTTGCAGGACTTTTTTAATTCAATAAATGGAAGAAAATTATGTGTCCTGTTTAGACACCTCGAGAAAGCACCCATAAAATCCCATATTTTCCTGCAAATAGTCACTTTGAGCAATAAACGGAGGCGACAACTCTCAATAAACGACTAAAAATGATTGCACCATAGTGCAATATTTGTTTATATACTTGCTAGACATGCGGGGGACTCCTCATACTTTATTTGCACCTACCTCTACGCAGCTACAACAATTACTATTATGATTTAACAATCTAGGTACATTATTTATTGCAAAATCTGTGATGAATCCATCGCAATGCGCATCAAAATGTAAACTAACACGCAACTGAGTTGCAATTGTAGGCTTTATTTGTATCCGAGTAGCAAAACCACACAGTGCAATAGCGAATTCCTATACGGCATTTGCAATAATTCAATGTACTCGTATAATCGCCATATTTGAGAAAGAGTTTGTATGGTACTTTAATACCCATTATTTGTATTATTTAGGATCAATGGCGCCATATAGCAATTCAAGTTCACTCATTGTAAATGTATCCAGTATCCCTCAAATAAAATTGCATCCACGTATTTAAATTGCAGACGGTGCAAGGTGCATCCTTGTGTTGGGGAAATATATAAGGATGAATGAGTTATGACTTAAATAAAGCCGCGCCAACACGGAACCAAACTTTATTTCTGGCATTAAATACTTTAGTGCATATTTAACCCACAACTGCACTATAGAGTATGACTAAACCAGAGGCGCATTGAAATGCAGAAATGCAAATTTACTGTAAATAAACCAGAATATGGTGGCATTACGATTTAGTACACATTTTGGGTGATCCACATTACTAAAAGAATGGGATAAATCGTTGACTTACAATTTTTAAAATGTATAAATCCAAAATGACACATATTGTGTAACGAAAACTTAACTCCATTGGCTTTTGTCACCATCTCGACGCTAATATTGCAATTGTGTGTTGGAAAAACCAATACGATTATAATAAATTTTACAAAGAATTCGAGATCGACTGGATGCATTCTCCGTAGTTGTAAATTGTTAGGCCGACGACTTCCAACACAAAACAGCATCCACTTGAAGCGATTCGCGACGGTACTTGAACATTTTAAACGACCATCATTGTCGTTGTTCTAAGTCGCCTATTGTTGTGCAGACCCACTGCTGATCAATCCACATACATAGGGATACTTTATGCCAACAGCTTAACAGGTGATCCCTTTTCATGGGACTCATACTTGTCAAAAGAATGGTTTTTCCTTTATTGTGCCTATTTTGTGTGTCGGCACATGGCCTTAAATTAAAATGCAGTGGCGCAGGTACAGTTCTTTGCCGTTTTAAGCCCCAGTAGAGCATTTATGGTGTCGTACTAGAAGAGATGTTGCATTCAATTAGCCTTAAAAATTGAGAAAAAACTTTAAATATTTTAAATTAAAAAACAAATCAAGTGATGTAAAAATTCACAATTTTTCATTTCAAATTTCTTATTATTTACAGAGTTGCGAGCGACCATGCGCGCGTGGCTTTTTGCCCTCGCAGTGCTGGCGACTTTCCAACCAATCAAACAAGTTGCTAGCACTGGAGAGTTACTACATCCAACCTCATCCACATCGCTGCAGTTCTACATGTCCAGCAGCCAACACAGCAATGAACATCACACACCATCAGCCGCAACAGCAGATAATATACCAAAAGCATCGCCATCAGCATCATCATCACCATCACAAGCAGCATACACATCCTCCCCATCAAACACACAGCCATCAACAACAGATCATGACAAAGCTGTACCCATCAAAACATCACAAAAGTCGCAGAAAAATGTGGACGAGTCGTCAACGCAAGACAATCAGTCAATCAGTAGTAGTACACATCAGGACGTCATCACAATCGATGACAGCCAACAACAACACACGAGAACACGGGAGAAGCCCGATCCAAAGACGCTTGCCGCAATCGAGGGCAATCTCTTGCAGATGTTCGGTTTCAAGGAGCGACCACAAGTGGATCGCAAAAACATTGTCATCCCAGAGGCAATGCGACAGCTGTATGCTGACATTATGGGACATGAGTTGGACTCGACGAGTTTGCCGCGTCCTGGACTGCATTCGCAAACAGCGAATACTGTGCGAAGCTTTCCCCATGAAGGTAAGGATCCTTAAAGATTATTCAATTAATGTTCTTTGCTGGAAATATCCCGAATGCTTATAACATTACTTCTTGTTATGTTTCTGCTGGAATTGATTTCATCTCATAATGTTTTCCTGCATCATGCCTCCAATTGAAGTGCTTATTTAGAAAAAAAAAAACTTTAAACCAAAGAGTTTCTTATTAACTCATTCACGTCATGTTGCATACCATCCATCTTGAAGAATTCCGAAAATTGCTGCTCAATTTTGAGTGCTCTTTTTTAAGCACTATCATCATGCTTTGGCTGTGTATAACTTCTAATCGCTGAGGCATTCACATACACATATTTTGTAAAGTATAGCAAGTGCGTCATAAAACCAATTATTGCGAAATTATTCCCATCCACGCAATAATCTTTAAGTACGGTCGTAGCTTTACCAATTTCCCCACATTATATTACAATTAAGCTTTTATCGGCTATGAGTCGACCGCAGCACGCGTCTTCTCTACATCTTAAAACGCGCTCGATTTTTTGGTTATTGGTACCGCACGGAGTGAGTCTCTGTTTTCCATCTACCGCTCATATTGTTTACCTTAGAGTTGTTGAAATGCTTCGGACATGGTTGCGGGAAAAAAAATGCGTGCGAATTTTGGGTGTCGGACATGGTGCGCGTAGACACATTGGCAGTCTCTTCTTCTTATGTTTTGGCTTTTTCATCACTCATGTGCTCATCCTCCACTTTGCTGGCTGAATATAGTTTTTTTGAAATTGTCCTCCCAATACCCGCGCGTGTTGGGATATCTCAACCGCGATGCTGATTGCGGTGTGTTGCTAATGGGTGAATGTTTTGGGAGGCTTCATTTTTTGCTGTAAATTTTTTTTCTCTCTATTTGTTGTCGATTTGTTTATTGTGCCGTGTGTGGTGATGTAGCAAAGTGTGCCGCAACTAATGCGCTGATTACATGCTTCAAAATGTTATGCTGATCGCAATGATCCCCAAAAATGTACTAAATTCCGCGGACGTATGGAGCTGCCGTTGAGTAAATCTATATCATGAACGAGGTTAAAGTGCCGGTGGTGTTGTTTTAAAATTGGGTTCTTCGCAGAAGCAACATTTTAAGATGCGTATTTAAGTTGTGCCATTTTTTGTTGCAAGCTTCGTTATTAATTATCCATCCGTCTTTCCCTGAATTGCGCACAATCAAGTAAATGTTCATTTAAATAAAAAAATTATCACTTAACCTTTATGTGATATTAGCCAGGTGGCTGAATTCACATGAATTATAATTTCCTATTTTGTGACAATAAATATTCCATCCCACTGAATACCGCAAGTTAAATTACACTTGGCCGAACGAGCAACATAAATTAACACACTGGAAAGAGCTTTATAAGAATTAGGACATAGTCTGTTGATATTTTCACTAAATTGACTTAAGAAGTCAATATCTCAATAATCTCCTTATTCACCGATATCGTCTTTCATACACTGTGATCGCCTCATCGTCGATTGACCGCCCAAAAATAACATCCATTTGATATTTAAGTAAGAGGGATTATAATAAATTTGCTCAAAATTCGACACAAATCAAAGAAAACCAAAAAAAATATCGAAGAGACAAGAACCTGAACCCAATGTAGTGGTGGCACGCTGCTGGTTCGCGCGGTGTGTGCGCGGATAAAATAAGATAATGCGCGGGCCGAGGCACACCTGGCCGATCGATGCGAACGAACGTGCCGCGCACCTGGACACGATGAAAGCGGGGAGGGCGGTGGGTGGGGGGGGGGGGACTAAAGGCAAACCACACTCTATGACCACTTAATATATTAATATTAATATTCACCATTTGAATTGGGAGAGGCGCGCATATAGCGACCGACAGATCGTAGCAATCATTTTCATCTCCTTAATCCATCCAAGGTTTCGTGTGCCGTATGATTTTGTTGAGATTTTATTCGCGCATTTTTCGCGTATTTTGTTTTACCTTTGTCATTCGGTTACATTGTATCACTAATTCGATACGAAGTCAACATGTAACCACTTAGTGTGTCTGTTGGACGATATTAAACCATAAAATCGACACCTGTGGAGTGGATCTGTGGACTGTGACGCATAGATTTGGTATGGTAATGAGATTCGTGTGTCTCGATCCAATAATAATTTATCATATTTGAAACGGCATTAAAAATCCGCGCCTCAATTTGGTCTAAAAATACTCATTTTCTAATCATCTTAACGAGCTTATAAAAATTTTACTTTCTCCTTGGAAATGACATGACACTGCATAAGCCGCCCTTACCAAACAAACCTTAGAACTTAAAACTTACAGTTAAATACATATTGAAAATTAGGCCTAATTAAAATGTTTGTCTTGTTCTTCCAGAAAGTGCCATTGACGTTCGGTTCCCGCACACCCACAAATTCCGACTGTTCTTCAATGTGTCCAGCATTCCAAAAGAAGAGCTTCTAAAAGCGGCTGAGCTGACGCTCAACCAAGCGCTGAAGACACACCAAAACAGCGACGGCAGTACGACGATACAGCCACCAACCTGGAGCAAAATACATGTCTTTGACATAGTGCGGCCAGGCGTCAAAA
This sequence comes from Sylvicola cinctus, assembly GCA_963854165.1. Lineage (NCBI taxonomy): Eukaryota > Metazoa > Arthropoda > Insecta > Diptera > Anisopodidae > Sylvicola > Sylvicola cinctus. The sequence continues at coordinate 23,650,019 of OY974082.1, forward strand.
ATCGTCGGGAGCCCATCTTTTTGATAGTCGACACAAAACAGGTGCGTCACAATGAGACGACAGCCTCCTTCAATTTAGACGTCTTACCAGCTGTGGAACGATGGCTGAAAGAGCCCAAACACAATCATGGTCTGCTGGTCCATGTTACAACCAGCGGCAGCAAAGATGGTGAAGAAGTGCATGCACCAGCAGCTGCAGCGCCCTTAGCACACAATCACATTCGATTGCGGCGAAGCATTAACGAGGACGATCAAACGTGGGCGCATGCACAACCCTTGCTGTTCACGTACACCGACGATGGTCGGTACAAACGTCGCTCCATACGGGATGCATCGAGAGCGCGTCGTGCACCGCCACGCCGAGCGCACAAGCGAAAAGATGGCCGCGAAATGTGTCAACGGCGATCGCTGTACATCGACTTCTCCGATGTCGGCTGGACGAATTGGATAGTGGCGCCGCCTGGCTACGAGGCGTACTACTGTCACGGTGATTGTCCGTTTCCGCTGTCCGATCACATGAACTCAACCAATCATGCGGTTGTCCAGACGCTGGTGAACTCGCTCAATCCCAATTTAGTGCCGAAGGCATGCTGTGTGCCCACGCAGTTGACGTCCATCTCCATGCTGTATTTGGATGATCAGAACAAGGTGGTGTTGAAAAATTATCAGGATATGGCGGTGGAAGGATGCGGCTGTCGATGAAAAGATTTCATACACACATGGTGGCTACCAATTGAAACATTTTTGTGTTTTATATTATTGTTTTGAGTTACGATTATCAAATTTTTTTTGTTCTTGTCGCTCTTCTTCGTGATAGTGTTTGTTTTGTACAGAAGCTAATTTTTATAAATCTTTTTATATATCTACATATATTGTATATGTATAAATATTATATATTCCTTAATATATAAAAATTGTCGAACGGCCGAGCCGTTTTAATTTTCACATTTATTGATTTTATGACTGGTGAGTTCTCTCGAAATGACGATGAAGACGTTGAAGGCAGGAAGGAAAACGCAACGAAACAAAGAATAACAAATAACTATTATTTAATCAAGAAACGTACTATATGCTTTGTTTTATAAAATTACTCTTAGTATCTTGCGTCCCCCTTCTGTACTCTTCCCAATAACTTAATATATTCTATAAATTAATTTAAAACTTTTTAACGTTAATTATTGTAATTAAGAGATAAGCTAAAAGCCTAAAACTTAAAACGAAATTGTATTATAATAAAAAGAAACATAAATTAATAATAATAATAAATAATTTCAACAATACAAATAAAATGAAATATAGGAGTTAAAAATGAAAATAAAATATAAAAAATTTCAACAAAAAAAAAACAAATAAATGAATGAATTACATTTTTATTTATTGAATATTTGCAAGTCAGTGTTTTGTTTCTGCTTAAACCAATTATCCTCCAAATTGCGTGACTCTCTCTCTCCCTTTCTTAAAAAAAAAAAGAAAAGTTTATTAACAAATTTATTTGTTGCTATAAATGTTAGTAATCTCCCGAAAGAAACCAACACAATGTGTGGTCAATGTGGCGGATTCACAATCGACTCCTACGTGTGTCCAACTCTTTCCTCTCTCTTGATTTTCAGCCGCGCAGAACATCAAACAAACGTGCAACTCAAAGCCCATTGTTTCTCCCTACATTCTCGTGGACTTCGCATAGAATATTGTGGGAACATTTCCGAAATGTTTATCCTGTTGCCATTTTCAATACGAATTCCACAGGAAAGAATTTCTGTTGCAAGAATTTTTTGTATTGCCTAAAATAAAGCCACATTATTATAAAAACGGACAGCATCACCCAGAACTGTTGTTTTTTGGTAATTTGATAATCCAATTTACATCAGTCAGGTGCATATGTGTGCTTTTAACGAGAAGAAATCTGGTTACTTCCGGTTGCCGAGGTTGTGGCTTCTTCCGCAATGATAACTATTCTCTATAATTGTTTTTATTTCAACCGCAATTGAAATATCAAGGCATAAAATGCTTAAGACAATATTAAAAAATGAGAAACTGCTTAAGAAATTATTTCTGTAATATATTAGTACCTGTCGAATTGATTTATTAGTTATTATTTATTGAACAAAATAGAAGTAATATTTTACTCAAACAAAAAGTATACACATACATAAACCTACATAATATACGCGTATAGCATAAATACTCAATTGAAGTGTGCCTTTGATAAGCCGAGCCATCTAACTATTAAAGTAGTATCCTTATTGAATGCCTACCAAAAATTGTGATGCCGTTAACTCGCTCATATTTATTTTTTATAATACACTTATTTAATTATAATAATATTTTCTTCGATATATCGAGAGACACTGTTGTGCAAAATATGCAAATATACCTGGGAAGATGTAATTAGGTTGCCATGACAACAAAACATATTTTTCTTACTTATGAAAGAATTGTATTTTGTATAATGTAAGTACATATTTTGTATGTACGACCGCGTTGATATATTATGTAAATCCAATAACAATAAATTATTGCAATTTATTAATAATGTTGTAATAAAACATCTAGATATTTAATGTGTTATCATTATTATTACATTAATAAATCGATGTACAGCTATTTTGTTTTATTAAATAAGAATTATTTTATGAAATTTTTAAATAAAAAAAACAATAAATGATGATGAAAATTATAAGTCTTTCAAATTTTAATAAAAACAAACTTTTAACACACAATAATAATATTTTTTAATGCTTTTTGACACTACAAGATTTAGGGAATGTTAAAATATAAGGAAGAACATAATTTTAAAATGAATATTTCAGTTAAAGTTAAAATTTTGACAACTAATTCACCACGAGGTAAAATTCATTTTCACCGCGTGGATAATTGTTTCTTTATATCAAAGTTTAACCATGTATTTCGCATAATATATGACTTATTCATCCTCCACGCCCTGAGTGAAAAAAATAGCAATTTCAATAGTTGTAAAAAAGTTTTACAAGGGCGGAATAATAATTGACTTTTAAACATATTTCTTTAAAATATCAGTAATAAGTAATAAGCACCTCTCGAAAAATTCCGCGATCTCCCGCTATTATGTTTTATAATAAATGTTTGAAGCGAAAAGAAACATGTCGTTTCTGCGAAACTAGTTCAAAATGCCTCACTGTTTCAGAGATTTGCAATTTTTTTACGCCAAACCATATTTTTCTGTTTAAAAAAGATAACTGTTACAGGGTTCAAATATGTAGAAGATAAAAACGTAGATGAGGGAGCAGCTCATAACATATTTTAACAAATTTAGATACTTATGGCTTATGAAAGAAAATTTACTGAATTATCAATCCGACCTCGTAAAAGCCTTTGCAAAAATTGGCCGCAACATATTTTCAAATCAAATTAAAACAAAATAAAGAACCAAGATTTTTAAATTGGGAATGAATCTTTCAATTACGGATCGGAATTTTTAACTAATCCGAAATTAGTAAAATAAAATGATAAGTTAAAAGTTTTAAACAAAACACTTACAGTCAAAATAAAAAGTTTATTTGTATCGCATATTAAATCATATTATTTTCTCCATTAAACACCGGTAACCATCTAAGTTCTGTGGCTCAACATCTATCATTTCAATTTAATTTGAGCTCAAAATTATAAATTTCCAGAACATTGAATGCGCCCTCACAAACAGTTTGTAACAAAATTCCTACTTAACATTTTACAAAACGACAAAGAAAAGTATACTGAAAGCCTCATATTGATGGAATGCCCTGATAAGGTCCGGAACGATTTGAGAACAATATAAAATCAGGGTAATTCACCCGAACCTAGTTTGCGGTGTCACTTTTTGCTCCCCCATAATGAAGGCGCTCACAAGTAAAGCAAAGATCTCTTTTACCAATTAACTAATCAACCAAATGTCATCTCGGGTTGCAAAGACAAAAACAGGAAGACGATACTTTAGATGAGTGTAATATGTGTATGGCAACACACAAGAGGTGCGCTCACTAAAAAAAAAGGTAAAATCATTATCTTTTGTGTTAATGCGAGGCGATTTATTTTTTTAAAGTTCTCTTTCAGTTCCTTAAGCTAATAATATTATTTCTGTTTCCATTGACATATTTAGGAAAACTAATTTCGGAACGGTCAAAGCGGCTGATTATCGAGAAGTGCTAGTTGACAAGAATTCCTTCTTATCGGGATGTTGAAGCACACTGCGTGTGTCATGTGTGCAGGGTGAAATGCAACGATGTAGGTGGTTCTGGTGAGTCATGAATGAAGCATGTGGCGCTAGGAGAGTATCAGGTTTGTGTATCTACCATTTTATTGTTATGTGGACGACCCAGCTGCATAAAACAGTTTATCTTTGTGGGTTGGTTTTTGTTGCAATTTGTTGATGCGTTTTTAAACAGAGTTTATTTGTGAAGTGATCAAAAGGATAAAGGAAGTGCATGATTTAAAATATAATAGAAGATATTTGATACCACTGCAATGCATGAGTCATCCTTACTACTTCGTGCAGGCTTAATCACGATCCATGGAATTCACTGACTTTTTGTAATAAACACCCAATTATATATATTTTAAGTTTTGTACTGAAACTGTGAATACATTGTCCAGATAAGTCTCATAAAAGTATTTTCTTTAAAAAATCATAAGGGAACATAAATAATCCTTGCAGAAACCAATTCACAATTTTAATGTATTACCATAACATTTATAGTGAATACCAATCATGTCACAAATGTGTAATTAATGTGCGATTGGTTCAACAATCACTAATTGACTGTGAAAACATGGATCGATGTCCATAAAATCAGGCAGTAATTAAAATGCCTCATGCTGATGGTACAAAAAACCATGCCACTTTATTAAGGAAATTACAAATCGCAACACAAAAAGTGCCAATAACATAACTCCGCAATGGCACTTTTCCATATAAGTGGATGACCATTTTAGCCACAATTGAGGTGCACACCAAGCATATTCATTTTGTTCATAAATGCGCGTATTATGGCAATCCATTGAATTGCACACGCACGTTAAGTCGCACAGGAAACATGAGAACCATACTGATAACTCAATTTACACCTCCTTTGCATGATGCCTGTGCAACCGGATTGCATTTAATTAGCTTTTTGTCTTTTGAATACATGCGAGTATAGGGAGGATTGAGTGCGCGCATGTGGCGATGTGACACGTGGAGCTGGTTGCGTTATGCTCATGATGGCAGGGCGGGATCGCTGCATTGCTGTGGGGCTTCTGCGCGTGTTTATTGCTGCGGTGGCAGTGATAACCACCGCCTGATGGCAGCTGTTTGATGCCTTGCAGTGTGGATTCTGCTACTGTTGGCGGTGTGCACTTCGGCCTAATATGGTGTGTTGAGTAATTTACCGCATATTTAATGATTATCAACGAGTCATTCCATACGCGGTTGACGTGCAGTGGGAAAAGCGTGAAGAATTTCGTATTCGCATCTTTTTGGTTTTTTTTCCACTGTTTGTGTCGCGTTTTTTAAGCCATATATGCGAGCCATGTCGGTTGCAAAACAGGATTGTTTCAATTAGCCAATTGATTGCACGCTAATTGAGGGAAGTGATTTAATTTGTTTTCATATTTATTTTACTGCACTGCAGCACAATTCCAAAACTATTTTCTCGTATGTGAGGTTATTGCTGATTTTGGTTTCAATTGACAGGCGTCTTTGCTAATTGGACGATTATATTTATGAACGTGAGCACTTTTAAAATGATGCCGACTTTGGAGTGTTGCTAAAACGATGATTAGTTCATCAATAGAAATATTAACAGAAATTACTTTGAGAACATTCTTCTTTGTTTTTTTATAAATATTTCAAAGTACCGTTGGGAATTTGATGTTGTTTAATTGCTAAGTTCTTAACAAGCGAATAATCATTTTGTGCTCCTTTTCTTTGTTGATTGTTGTACAATGTACAATTTCTTAAGCTGCATTTTAATCGTCCTCGAACGACTTAACATAATAAAAGCGTGTTTGATTTAAAATTTAACTAAATAAAGAGGACTGTAGAATTGTGGAAGCAAAATAAAATATTCTTACAAGTTACAGATGCAGAAATATGATTTCAATTGAATTATGATAATTTTCACATAAAATTTTTGAGTCCTGCGAATGCACAACAACAAACCGGAAAGAATAAAAAAATACCGGTTACCCACAAGATGGCGACCATTCGTCTGCCAGTAGGGGACCGAGATGAATGCATATTATATTGCCATGGGAATGGCGAGTTACTGCTTGCATGCGTCAGTCATTGAACGATTGTCAATAAATATTAAATGACAAAGCCGAACCGTATTATATCGACTTGGGTTGAATGTTTAGATTGATGGCAGTTCCCAGAATGTCTGCACGCAAATGGAATGCCCACATACCAACTGATAAAACTACTTAATCCGCGCATGAAACGCCATAAAACGAAAATGCAGAACGCGAGCTGTCCACAAAACACGTTAATATTGGTACTTGTGTCTATATTTAAAAATATATGCCCAGACTCTGTATAAAGTGAATGTGGCTAAGAAAAAACCTTTTGCTCAACCAACCGAATAAGATCCGATAAATCTCGATACGTATATACGGTGGTTGGAAGATGATTAAGACAATATAATAAACCCCGCGTGAGTAAAAGCAAAATGCTATTTCGGCATAATGCCGTTCCGCTGATTTCGCGGTGCAGATAATGTAAGAATGAGTACAATAAGAGAAACATAACTTTTGTTTCCAATAAAAGTCGCTGAAAAGGCTTAAGCAAATAAATCTTCTTTTCAAAAGGTCCGTGTGTGCTGTGCGCTGCCTTTTCTGCTGCAAAACAACGCGACTGGGCTCATAATACGCACACTGACGCACAGCCCCATGATACAACAAAAGCTTCGTCCGTACTACTGCTGTGGGCCAGGGGATGATGCGGCACCGCGCGCACAAATTCTTTTATTTCAGCAGCCAGAAAGCAGGCAGCATCATCATCACAAGCGGCTGGCTGGCTAGCAGCTCTTCGCAAATCACTGTGGAATTTTTGTGACGATGGGTGGCTCACTTTGTTCCATCATCAACTTCTTTTGCCTTCGTTTTCTATTAATTTGAAACTGCAGAAGATGTTATCGTGCGAGTATTCTCTTTTCGAATACACATATTATGGGCCAAGCGTTCTGTTCTTTTGTAAATGTACATATTTTATGCGCATTCTCCATCCCTGTCGTGAGCGTCTTTATGTCCATTTTAGCTGCATGTGCCTTTAACAATTTATTGGGTTGCAAAGGGTCGAATCACGCGCCCATTATAGCCCCTATAATATCGACGTGTGTGAATTCTGCGCAGCTTCAAATGTTCGCCAGACGCGTACGGCCTTATTATGCGATATAGGATGGGAGGCTGCACATGGGAGCAACAACGCAACGTGCAGCGATATTAAGTGAACGTGCATAATTTGAAATGCAAACAAACAAACAAAAAAAGTGTGTTGTGTATAAAAGTCCGCTGTCCGGCGTTGAAAAGCGTGGAATTGAAGGAAACGAGTAGTCCCCGCATCTTCAACGGCAATTTGACAACCATGCTAATTGAATTTTCACACCTTTTTATGGTGTTAATCGTGTGGCCATTGCTCTGTTGTCCTTATGCGTGAATTATGTACGTCTTGACGGATATATGGTACGATAGCTTTCTAGACACATTGAATTAAGATGTAAATAAAAGACGTTGGACGATTGGCTAAGGAATGGTGTAGTTTTAAGCTTTTAGGCTGAAACGGTTCTAACATTTTGTGTCAAACCACGCCACGCAAATGGTTACACACTATTTTTATTTAGTGGAGCTGGGGCAATTTTTGTGAAATATTTCCGGTCTGAAATTTTTTTTTCAAATTAAACTCGTAAAGTATTTTCTATAAATAAAAACTTTTGATTTTTAAATAAAATAACATTTTTAGGGCCTTTTCAACAACATTCAAAACAAGATGGGAGTGTTAAACCTTAAAAATCTGAGTTCATTTATCCTTCCGAAACATGTTACGAATCATTTTATTTCTCCAGAGTATAGACTAGAAAGTGACCAAAGTGAGCTTAATTTTGTAAAGTTAAGCCAGTAAACTACATAATAAGAACCACATAAAAATGACAAACAAAAATGTGGCTAAAATAAACAAAATTAGTTGTTTCTATTACTTAAATTTAAATCTGCTATTACTGCAAAGAAGCCAGTGTAAAATATTTCATAGTTTCTGAAGACTCAACAACAACGATAATTTTTAAACTCCACTTTAATGCATTTTTAATCTTATAATAAATTAATTATAAATAGACCAAAACACCACAATTCAACGTGCTGCACAATTTATTATAGTTAGCGGCCTCCAACGAATATCAAAACCGTTCTAATTAACCACTTTCATTTCGCCGACATCAATTAATCAAAAATTCCCAAGTCCACCGCATTAAAGTAAATGTTTGATCAAATAAATTGCATTTGCTACACGCCATCTGTATAAATCGCCCACATCCGAATTTAAATCTCAATAATTTATTAAAATATTAGCAACATTGTCGGACAGAAAGGTCATGGTTCTTCTAGCCACAGCAATCCGTCGGAATATGGTCCACTGCTGCACGGATTACGAATGAAAAAAATAAATTCAACCACGGATTAACCAGACATGATGACGGCAGCCAAAGCAGCGCAGCGCAAGCCGCTATTTAAATTGACGCTGAATTTGGAATATATGCTAATCATCACCGAATGGAATCAATTGAATTCCGCCTACATTGTCCAATGGATACGGTGTCAACGACGGCACTCCCATTTCAAATTGATTTAGCACCTCATTGCTTATTTGTGAATAAGGCGAGAGTATTTACATTTTTTTTTTATTTGCTTATTAAAGCTCGTTTTAAAACGATGCAGATATTTTGTTCGGAATTTCCCAGTCCAAGGATTTGATCCATTGTTTCTAAAATTGTGTATGTTAAAAAATGCATGAATGGGGAACTTCGTTTAATTTCATTAAGAATATTGAGGCCATTGTTATAGCGAATGCATATTATGAGAAGACTTCTCTCGGTCTATATCATGAGAATGAATATGTGAGCCGCTCTTATAATGTGTTAATGAATAAACAGCAGCGCAACAGAAGAACCAGCCGATTATCGACATACGTGTACAATGCAGACAATAATACCATCATCAGGAGACAAAGCATCTGCTTTGAGGATCCTCTTTTATTATTATTATTTATTTTTATACAAATAGCCCATTGTATTAGGAAACTATCGAGAATTCCTGAAATTACTGTGTGTCGTTTGACGCATGAAGAATAACGCGCGAGCTACATAAAACCAGAGTCCGATCTTCTGGATGAATCATTGGGATGTTTTACCTCTTATCTGCCCAGCTCCTACCGATTTCATCTTAAATGTACATCGCAAGCAAACAGTGCACTAGAGAGGCTTAAAACTTAAAGACTTCCCAGTTTGTTTGTACCTCAAAGGGCATCGCTGTGTTTACCGAAGATTTTAACGATGATGGCAACTGTTAATCACCGGATGTCGGACCTTTGCATTTTATACACACACACTCAATGCGTGCCGGTGCGGGGGAAAATTCTCCACGTGAAACAATGAGAATAGATTTTTAGGTCGTAAATTATTGACAATGGTCTAAGTGCTTTTTGAGAACTCGTTTCATTAGTCGTTTGCTCGAATTGGTCTTCATTTTTGTTTTCACTTCATATCGGCACAACGCATCTGATTCAGGTGGAGCAAGATGCATAACTATGCCGCATGCAGAGATATGCGCCTGTTTCAGCATGAAACATTTGGGAATTACTGCATTTATGCGGGGGAAAACACGCAAACATAACAATGGAAACAGTTGACTTTAAAGTGATTTGATCCATTTGTTTTTAGGTATTTTAATCTTAGTTGAAAGGAACAGGGTAAAAGTAAGGTAAAGATTTAAGGGGCGGCAAAATATGATTGCCACTTTTACAAATAATCTATTTGATTTAAATAATTGCGTTTTGCAATATTGTTAGTCCTTTTGTTTGAGGAAAAAGGTAAAAAGGTGTGGACGTTCGGGCCCCAAAAGATTAAATTTCGGGCTGCACTTTAAATTATTTAATTTTTATTTGACTTTTTCGATATTGAATGTCAATTTTCTTAATGTCCTATTAATAACGGTATTTGTAATTGACATTTAGGAAAATAAGGATTCATGTAAATTTTCCTGCCCCAATTAATAAAAATTATCATTAAAAAAATTAGTTCTAAAAATCAATACCAAAAAGACATTTTAAACCAATTTAAAATTTGACACAATGATTTCGGGACATAACCAAAAACAAATGTTGTACCTCCATTTCGCAATTGCACTTAAATCCTGCAACGCTTCTTAAATTATTGTTCTCGCTGGGACCTCAAAGACCGAAGCCTCTGAATCCCCATGCATGTACATTCATGAACCCAACATAAACTTATGATTTACAAAACTCTTAAATGCCTTGTTGGCCAGTGCTGCCCTCATACACGTACCTACATATCGTATATTTGGAAGCAATTTTCATTTGCGTCTTTTGTTATGTCCGTTTAAGTTTTGTGTTGTTTTTTTTTTGGAAATCACTTCTTGGGGGGCGCACGATATCACTCGCCTTCAAATGAAAACATTTTTCGTTTAAAAGAACAACACGCAAGCAATATAACAGCGACCGCGATGCACATAAGAACAAACGGCAAACGCGCGGATAGCGGTCAAATCGATATACATAATATTATAATGATAGAAGCATGATGAGGTATAAACATTTTGAAGCTGAGGGAATTTCTTAATTGAATGAGGGAATTGATAATCAAATAGAGATGTTTTATTAAAGTGAACAACATTTCCGAACGTCTTAAAGAGTTTGTGCGGTTTGGATGCGCGGTCAAAGAGATTGATGTTTCAGCGTGATGTTAGCATATAAAGGCGGGACATACATCATGATGGTGTAATGAATCAGGTTTGGGATGAAAGATCATAATATTAGTTTAAAAAAAAAAAATTGTTATAAACGTGAATGAATTTAATGTTTAATGTTTTTTTTTTCAATTTTCTTTTTGGTCTTTTGGTTGTTTAAAATTAGTTTCATTTAAAAATTAAGGACTTTCAAGATTTGATATTAGAAGTCTGTCACCTTTACTTAAATAAAGTCAGTCACATTTATAATGACTTGATAGTAAACTTTGGCATATTTATCCTCCAATTAAGGCTTCATTCCTCCCGCTTAAAAATGTAATTACATGAAGATTGCTCGGACGAGTGAAATATGCGGTTCCCATCATAAAAACATATCCTCAGTCAAATCATTAAATGCACCCCATCAACAAGAACATCCCAAACTACCTAAACTTGTTGATTTCTTAATAAAAATGCTTCAACCTGACGTCTGGCAATAATTCATTGGAATTTGTTTACGCATAAGATTGCACACATAAAATAAGAATGCGCTGCGCGCATCCCATCAGACGTTGTGGACCCACCGTGTGTGCGCGCCTCATGCATGCACGGCCATAAAGAAGATGATCCGAGCAACCTTCATCACGTTCAAGCGTCCTAAATAGTTATAATTTGTAACTGCTCAATTTTGCGGTCACCTCCGCCACACACACCGGCCAATAACAAAACACACATCAATATCAATGATGGTTTCAGACTTAAAATGAAAAACCAAAAAATAAATAAAAAAATACAATATGAATAAAGGGGAACAAAATCAAAATGAAACACCAAAAACATACAACATAACAGCCGCAACAAACGCGCAGGCAACGACAAAATACGAGGAATCCAATTAATTTTAATAGAACCATGTGAATAACACAGGTACATGCCCAATAAAAACGGAGGAACAGAAATAACTCTCCATATGATTACCATACTTTTATTGAACAAATTAATGTTCCTGAAAAGCATAATCAAACTATGAGAAGACGATTAAGCATGAGAACAAGAGGAAATTAGTAAATTTATTGCTATGATTAAGGGAATTTTCTTTTCAGGCATTCTTTCAATTTGATATATCTGCTTCATACTCATAATATGCGTTGTATGTTTGTTGGTGGGTTTTGTCTTACTCGCGCTACTCCTCCTGTATTTTGTAACAACGCGATGGAGAGACGCGCACTGCATGGTTCTTAAGGCATGCATTTTTATATTCAGGTGCTTTCAATGTTTGTTCATCTTAATTTCGTTAGTCATTTGTTACACGCACGCATGCGCTATATATCCTTTCCTTTTTCGTTTCAATGAATTAATTCAATTGTAACTTACGTGTATTTTGTGAATCTTTTTTTTTTTAAGAAGACTTCTTCAATGTCAAAAAGTATTGAACGAATAATAAAGAGTTCAGCAAACTTTTAAATATTTATGTAAAAGTTAAAAAATGATTCCCCCAATCTGTATTTTGTACGATTTAAACTTCACAATTTGCATAAATTTAAAGAAAAATCTTGAAACATATTTTTTCTAATTCCATAATTTTTGAAAAAGAACTGCCATTTTTACAGTTTTTTCTTGAGATATAAAGGAATAAAAATAAATTAAAGAGCACCAAATTATTACAAACCGGAAAAAATCCAGCAGCGGGATTAAACGCTAATTTTCACATATTTAATAAGTTTTCCAAAGATAAAAATTAAGATGCGCCATCAAAATACAGTCGAACCTCCATAACTCGTCTGAAACTCGAGATTCGAACCGAACCGTGATGCAGTAGCGTAAACGCTAGGAACCATATTTAATCGATGGGAATCGAGTTATATTTATGCATTTATTGCCTTTTGTTGATTCGAGTTATGGAAGTTCGAAAATATTGATTAAATAAACTTTATTTAAAATAGTGATTTCAGCTACAGTCTGTTATAAAACTGTTAGTGTCAATTCAACAATTAGTTGCCGCATAATCGGATTGAAATACGAAAGTCTGAAGCTTCTGTATTTGCAATATAATCCATTGATACCCACACAATGGTATGGCGCATTATTGCGGTTATGTCGGTGATACATGACGGAACTTGACTCCCAACTCCTCTAATATCACTTAATTATCATTTCCTACTGCGATACTTTTCATTAAATTCCATAAAATCTCTAAAGCTGATCAGGCTATATTATATGGTACAACGTATCCATGGCTCATCGAAATGCCAGGCAGTCTCTGAAGATGTTTTTAAAGAGGAATACATAATGAAAACCCAAGAAACTACAAACGCAGTAGAGTATTAAAATGAACATAAACCAAAAAAAAAGGGAAAAAAATGGAAAAAAAAGAAGTGAAGCAAATGAGAAAGATATAATAATGAGACCGCCAAAGATGGGCAAATGAAAGAAATCTATATAGGTTGCACACTCTTGCAGGATGACCACACGCATTGGTCAATGAATGTGGTTTTTCGGGGAGGATGAAAATGTACGCCAAAAGGCGAATTTTTCGGCTCTTTCTGTGTTCTGTGGGATGCGATGCGCAAAAAGGTTGATCTCCACAATAAAAGCAAAAAAATAAATAAAACGAAAACCTTTACGCACGCACACACTCGACCAGTGACCGTATTCTAGTTAACTCGTACTTATCCAAAGTCCACCTCAACAATAATATGTTGGGCCTTGCAAATCCAATCAGGATCTCATTTTATATCAACCACTTTGGGTCTTATAACTTAACGTAGATACATTTGCACAAGCATAACGTAAAACACACAAAATATACATACACGACGTTGATTATGGCGAATTATAGGGGATTAGCTAAATTGATTTGTGTGCTTGGGGTTTGAGGGGGGAATGCGTTAAAAATGTATGTCCTATACTTGGATGTGTACTCGAGTATGTGGCAGGGCACGTTTTAAGTAGGCTCAATTTGACTGCGGCCAAGCGCTGTTGTGTTGCAGGCTGCTGCCATCGTTCTGCATTTTACGTGCACAAGTTAATGGGTAGGTTCTGGGAATTGGTTCAATTTGAGCTCTGGAATTGCTTAAATCAACAAAGTGGTCTTCTTTCTGAACACGATAATGAATTGAGTCATTACGAGTGTGTTTATATTGAACGCGTTTAAGAATGAGAACATTTACAATCGTGATATTTAAATCACTTTTATAAAGGAATTTGGTTCAGGTTGTGGAATTCTACATTCTTTAGTTTAAAAAAATTAAAAGTTTTTAAAATGCAGTTAATTTTGAATCATAATGTTTTTATGTTTTAATAAATTAATTTAGAACTTTACATTAATCATGCTTTGCAGGACATAATATTTGTTTGTGAAATAAATTTTATAATCTAATAAGATGATCCGACTCGTGTATGCAAGAGTTTTTCTTTTAGCAAGTAAAATCACGAAAATTAGGCTAATAAATCAATACTTAAATAATAATTCTTCAGAAACCCCGATTCCAATTTTAAAAATCAATTTCATTTTCTGTTTTCCTAAATTTAATTATGAATTTGAAATATTCCAAATTAAATCTATATTACGGAACTCCCAAGAAGACGCATTGTTTTTGTTAAGGCCCTTTATGTCCGGTTCTATGAACTAACACAAATTGTTTAAAAAAAAATTCTTACCCGGCGCATTTAATTGCACATTCCTTAAAATTTAGTATAGGAATTACAATTGGAGACAACAAGTCTCCCATAGCATAACGAATTGATTCACAAAGTATGTCTTGGTACAATGAGAGGACACCTCAACTGCAACTCAACTAAACGCCATCTGAACATTAACGCGTTTGGAACTCACCTACCCAATACAAATCATTGGCGCTGGCGCTAAGTCAGAACCACACATACACAATGCGCCGGAAGTGTCCGGCATATTATTTCCAAGTGCGTGGAAAATCTCACTACAGGTGATTTCTATTGTTATGTACCAAATTGCCGCCGCCGCTGCATACCGCATAAGTGTACGTATACGGAGAGTAGTCCGAACACTGCAGCACAATGGAGCCCTGATGAGAAAATAAGCCCGTGTGTATGAAATTAGGAAGAATGGTAAAAAGTGCACAAACGGACTATAACAAAAGTGAACAAAACCGAAAGAGCCATGGGTACATAACTAACGATATAATGTGAACAAAAGAAAACGTGAAAAACTTTATTACGGCGCTTACCACCCTGTTGGGCAATATGAAAAAAGCAAACAGTGAAACACTATACAAAGAAGTGGAAAGATTGGATAAGCCGGGACCAATTCAATGTAAATACCGACATACAGAAAACATAAAAAACAAAAATGAAATGGAAAAGAGAGAACCATCTCTGAACCAAATATGTAACCAAACAGCTATGCAGCAAATTTGACGGAAAATGAAGACCATGATCCAAGATCTCGCATCTGATGAAATGGTATAAAGATAGAAAATAAAACATGGAAAATGTATAGGAAGATGACTTGTTAAAGTTTTGTGAGGCTTAACACAAGCAGCCGCTACTTTTAACAGGATAAATAGAATTGGTGCGCGCTTTGAGTGTGTATAATATCGTTTGCGTGGACGTCCTTCTTTCCCTTCCCTTTTGTGACTTTGTAATTTCTCTTAATATAGCGCAGGCCATCACAATTTTTACACAATCCATCCATCTTAATGCGCAATACATACATGAAGTGGTCCTCTGCTTCATATATGAAGCGCATGTTGTGCAGACTTGTGACGGGAGGCACTTGGAAAGAGATCACTCAGAAAGGCATGAAGGTGGAATTTTTATTAAAATGGTATGTAACCTGCAGGCAGATGCATCACCGCTCGTTGTCCTTTTTGTTTTGTTGGTGTCTTCCCTTTATTCTCTATGTGTGTTTTCATGATTTTCACATTGTCGATTTGGGAGTTATAAGGGCAACAAATTATACACATGCGTGTATCGTTAAGCGCCACCCTGGAACAAAGAGATTGAAATATATGAAATAGTTTTAACAACCGTAAAAAAATCTCAATATCATGTGAAGTGTACAAAAGAAACAAATGTTTCCCAACAGCATTCTTCTGCATTTTCAGTTTTTATTCTTTCACCTCCCTTTTCACTTGTCAGGTGTTGTTTGTTCATGTTAGGACTTAGGACGACCTGCATGTGTAGGCATTATTTCATTAATCGTTTTCACTGAACCGCTGCGGACTGCGCGCGCATTCCATCCCTAATTTTTTGATAGTTTCAGCTTGACCAATTTCTTAATTGTGTGTAGTAACAATTTTAGGAAATTAATCGCTTCGATAGTCTTTCATGTCTATTTATGAAATGAATGAAACGGATCCTATCAGCTTCTTTTGATCGCATGTCGCTCATTAGTGTTGTAGATTTAAGATCTTTCTATTTCATTACACTGCGACAAAAAAATTGAATTGTTGTTTCTCCTAATTTGTTTTGTGAGAAGTACTATAAAAAACAAATTGCTCACAAAACAAATTAGGGAAAACAACAATTCTCATTCCTTTTTTATGTATAATGTTAATTTGCGGCAATCTGCTGAAGCATGCCCATATATTAAATAATAATAATATAAAAAATTGTATCATCATATCTGTGCCGACGAGTGTTTTCCCATGGAACTATCCAGCAAAGACGGTTCGGCGCCATTCAGCGTGCATCACCATACATATCGTTGAAGGGGAAGCGGCACTCCTTCCTCAATTTATCTCACGATGTTGAATTAAGTCAAGTTAACCTCTTTCGTCACGTCTGATGTTCTTTAAATTTGTTGCCAGTACGTGCAGCTACTCAGTACTTTTGCCATTGACGTTCAAAAGAGATGTGCAATGAGACGCTTATCTCTTTTTAAATTTATTTTATTAAGCTAATGCTTCACGTGAGTTATACTTAAGGGGTTTCATTCGAATTTATCCATTTATTATATTTGTCTCTTTAATTTTTTTTAACCCGAACTAATATAAGCCGGTTATTAAAATCAATTCACTGATCCACATACTCAGATGCGCAAATTGATGAATTTTCTGTGAAGTTCGTCGCTTAAGTCTTTTGTTTTCGACCATATAAAAAAATTTCTTTATAGTTCTGTCAGGAACATAAAATGAATAATCATTTAATTATTAAATTGCCGGTTTGAAAATATTTTTCATCATTTCCAATATTTTGGTGAACCCCTAAGAAAAGAAAGGTAACAATAACAACTGTTTTTAGTTGAAATTGAACACACAACCAACCAAACTTAATTACATGATACATCCATTTTTTCGCCAATATTAGAAATAAAACTATTTGACCAAAAAAGCAAATCCTTACGATTAAATTAATAAATAAGTTTTGCTTTAAAATGTGTGATTTTGTGATCAACAAACTGGAAATTTCAATATATTTTATTACGTTCGAAATAATTGTTCCAAAGTCCTAAGGACAGTTAGTTAACTTCTAATTACATGTGTATTTTAAAGGATTCCGACACCTTTTAATTTTACATCCTGTCAAACCATCAAGGTATGTTAGAATTAATTGAATTGAAGAGTTGCTGAATACAATAACAAGTGTATTTTTAAATTGTATAGCTC
The DNA here is from genome assembly GCA_963854165.1 of Sylvicola cinctus. NCBI lineage: Eukaryota > Metazoa > Arthropoda > Insecta > Diptera > Anisopodidae > Sylvicola > Sylvicola cinctus. Next base: position 23,667,552 of record OY974082.1, read on the forward strand.
TGTTTACCATCATATTGGCATTTCTTTCATCTTAAAGACATTTATTTGACTTTACTCTTACTGCAATTTTAAAATCTACTAAAGATACTGTGTCCAGTATATACATACAGATACTCTTTCAGATTTCTTTAAGGTCGGATTCTTCAGGTTAAGGTATTCCAAAAAAAAGTTTCACTTGCACGGGAGTTCGAAAAGGCTCTTACAATTTAATTTTAAATATGATCCTTCTGGCAAAAAGGTGTGTGGACGCAGACAAACCTTACTATCTCATCAACTCCACACAGACCAAACGTTAAATTTAAAAAAAAATTATTTAAGTCGCTTTTGATAAGATAACAAACTGTTCATCATCAAACATTTAAATTTCAAGGTCGTAGTTTTAAATCTCAGAAACCTTTAATTTTTAATTATTTCACATTATCATAGCTTTTAATATGATAAAAAATCTCGCAGATCATTTAAAGGTCAATAATTATAACGTTATCTTTTCGCAAGTTTTATATTACTAAATTGAAGTAATTGGGGAGTTTATTAAACAAAAAATAATAATATTTTAGTTGCAGAAAAAATTAAATCTTGACCGGAGATGCTACAAAAGTAAAAGATAAGACACGTGTGCGTCGGACATAAAATGAAACTGTTAAAATTTGGTATCGTAATGGAGATTTCATAAGTTTATTGAGGCTCTTCATATACCTCAGAAACTTTCATAGTCTTTTATAATAAAAAAGTTTTGCCAAGCATTTTAAGGACAAAAGATAAAAGTTCAAGTATTTATAAATTACTATTTATAAATTAATTAACATTTTTGATTTAACACTAGCGGACCCGGCGATCGTCCGCCACAAACCTCGCTTTGTTTATTGATGAATTTATGTTGAGACACACTATATATAAATATTATAACATACATTATTGGTCAAAATATTCGGCACAATCCCATTAGCCATAATTCCAAAATCAAGTTAAGCTCAATTCCTGCAACCTGAAATTCTGACAAAGTTAAAATCCCAACATCCTATTTCTCGGTTAAATAAAATCTCGTGGGCCATAATTCTGACTCATAATTGGAGAATATCCCCTCATCTACAAACCCGGCACCCAATTTCCCATGAGCTGAAATCATGTCAAATTAATTTCCCGATGGGCTAAAATCGAAAACACACACAGTAGTAGTCTAATATTTTTCCTATTCAAATACTTCTTTCCGTAACTCTTTTTGTAACTACCAATTACAGGGTTAACACCCATATTATACCAACCACTCCAACATATTGTATGAATATAAGATAGGTTCAGCCGTGATGGGCCACAGTACAAATGCTGCAAACGTTTTTTTTTAAATCTCAGCGAACTTAATTTCGAGAGTTAATTTCTGACTGGCGAGACTCTTAAAATGTCCTTGTCCACTTAAATGAATTCCGTACGTCACAACAAGTTTGATTAGCGTTCGATTACACCGATTACACAAATTTCTCCACTGCCTCGAAAACTTTAACATTGGTTAACTGTTCTCTGGGTCCTTCGCGCAATGATACCACCAAGTATTTTGGCTTTTTTTCGGTTTATGTCGGTAGTTAATGTTAAATGTTCTAAAGAGGCTGCCATATAAATTCGAAATGAATTTAGAGAGATGATGTGCCAGCACGAACCAAACCACTTTCTCTTTTTTGAAATCTTAAATGTTTCTATTCAGAATACCACAGAAGGGTGGTAAGTAAGCATTTCGGGTTAATTTTATTACATCTTAATTATAATTTGTTCTTTAGTCGGTTTTTTTTTCTTTCAAAAAAAAATGTTATACCTGCAAAAAATATTTTTTATTAAATAATCACGCTATTCTGCTTAGACTGCCACATTATTCTTGTACAATAAAGATTAGATCCTCATATTTTACCCAAAAGAAATTTTACCAACATAATTTCACCAAAGGTCAAGGTCCACAAGGTGGAAACTTAAATTCAGAGGCATTTTTGTCTTGTGTTTGCGCTGTGAAATGTGCAAATAGACATATTAGACATCCTCGTAAGCGCTTCGGAAAAACACTTGTGGCGTGTAAACACATGGTGTCTATTTGTGTAATAATCGTGTGTTTTGGAGTAAATATGTTGATCAAATAGCGAGTTGTTGGCTGACAAATAAAATTAGTTCACGTTGACAAACAGTTAGACGGTTGGTACAGACATTTTGCCTTTTGTTGTTTGTAGTTGCAGTGGTTTCGTCTATATCACTGTATGTGAGTATAATGGGCTACGTTTGTGCGATTGGAATGTTTCGGTCGGGTCTAACTGGGAACGCAAAGCATGCAGACCACACCGCGATGCACGGTTGTTAGCTGATGCTCACACGCCTGTTGAGTTGCGAGATAAATGCGTTATGATTTAGTGGTGTGATGTGTTCTTTGATTTTTCATTCGTGGTTGGTTTTGTTATGTTTATGTTTTTTGAGTGAGCATAATATGTTGTTAAGTCTCGATGATTTGTTATTGGTAGACAGATTTCCACAGTTTCAAATGTTTTAATTCTTATCTTACAACAAATCCAATTTCTATATCCTTAAAAGGGATATTTTAATATAACTTTATTCTCGACAACATTATCAAGTTCACTTAATTGAGTATTTTAGAATCAAAGACTTGAAACTAGAAAAATGAGGGCACCTACTCTTTCTATACAAAATCCTTTTAACTAGATGAAAGTCAAAAACGAGTCAAACATTCATAACAATTTAACTTGAGAATAAAATATGCCTCAAAAATACAATTTTAGGACATTGACGGCCAAAAATGTTAATCTTGTTGTCTAATTTCAATGTTGAATTTGACCTTGACATGTTCCAACATTTTGGAAAACATCAATCATTCAGTTATGCATAGAACTTATGGTATAACTATTTTTGTGTAATTTGTGAATAATCTGATGATTTCAAAGTTAAAGTTGGATCTGTTTTTGAACATGCAATGTTGTCTTTTTTTGTTGATAAGCATTAAAACTCAACATTTCGTGTTTCGTCCTTGTAATATAAAATATTAGGAAAAGTTTTGAATCTAAATCAAAATCTACAATTAAACGTGAAAAAATTCAGAAATATTAAAGTTTCCTGGGATATAAATAGTATGCTGTATGATCCTGGATTTTTTAGATTTATGACCTTGATATGTTTGACAACGTTTTTTGTTTTAAAAAACAGGCTTTATGTATGAAAGATTTTTTTTTTAAAGCCGCTGTATATTTTAGTGGTTTAAAATGCAGCATATAAATTTTGTTTTGAATCCCTTTTTTGATAAAATTTTTTAAAATACGCTCAGTATTCAACAAAAAACGTTTTTTGACCGTTTGAGGTGACCTTGACATGACCGTGAAGTTAAATAAAGTTTAATTTTTATTTTGTACAGTATATCAATATTTTATGCAAATCCGTCCTTTAGTTTCCAAGCAATCAGCACGGTATCCGGACTTTAGTAAATGCTTTTGGAATTGCATTGACTTGATTTCAGAATTGGTTTTGTAATTGCATTTACTTGATTTCATAATTGGTTTTGTAATAATTCAAGAAAATAATAACGACCAAGTCGGCGGCCGGAATTGGTATCCATACGGCCGCGTTTTACAGAATTTTCCATCACACTTGCCAGAACTTCGGGCGATAAGTTCTCAAATTATTCGAGAATATTCTGTTTGAGGTTTGTTGAGTCTGATGATTGTTTAATTGACTGCATAAAAAGTGCGAATACCCAAAATGAGAGATTAGGCGAACCAGAAATGACATCGAGACTTGAGGAGTATAGTGTTCCATTTTTTCATCACGTGTACTTTGTATCTGTCTTTTTTTTCGTGCCACCCAGTTCTTCCTTTGTTTCCTAGACTACTTTTTTGAACTCGTGCTTCTAGTATAGGGAAATAAATGTATAAATGCTAGCATACAAGTAGCCGGGCATTGTTAAAAACTTTAAAACTCGTCATTAGAATTCAAATGTTAAAAACTATGAACACAATTTTATTTGACTTTACGAAAATATGAAACGTCAAGACATTTCATATTCTTCTCACATATTTATGGCAGATAACATCAAAACTTCAATTTAAACTGACAAAATTTAACCACAATTAACGTCTTTATTGAAAGCCTAACTAAATTTTTAAACTGCTTATTTAATTCTTAACTTGAATGCGGGCTCACCTTCTTCTATATATCATTGTATAAACTTATTAACTTAATAATAAGGTAATACTTCAACGTTCAAGCTCCTTTCACAATCTCATCAGCTTCCAACTCGTCTGCAGTTGTCTTTGTTCACAATATGTCCCTCTACCGACCACCTGTGTCTTCTTTTTTAACTTATAGTATACCTTGCTTACATTTTTATTTGATGATGTTCTTTGAGCCTTTGCATAATGTTACATATACGTTACATAAACATGCAATGCTGCCAATACTAAATCGGATCTTCAGAGTATCGATGCAATGCGTTTGATCCCAGCATAGCATCAACCAGCCACTTGAGCGAATCTCTGTGTTGATTTGTATACCCCGTCGACGCACGTTGCGACATATTATAACGATCATGATCATGCTTGCGGTACAGCATACAATGACGACGAATATGCCAAGGGAAAGACTTAAAGAACTCTATAATTAAGTACATTCAGTGGGATGCTCGGGATCATTGCTTGAAGATTGTATGAATGCAGAGCCGATGTGTAGAGCGCGTAGTTGTGCGATTGTGAGAGACAAGCGGACGCCAATGCACGATTTCGATGTTCCGGATATTTGAGACAAGATTCAAGAAGGTGGAAATCGGTATGGGAAAGCATCCGACGTCTGTGTATTCGTATATGATTTTTAAGTTCGTAATGGGTATATATGAGGAGCATGAAGAGGTTAGCGGGAAAGGTACAAACGCACTTAGCCCAAGCCAAAGTTATGCAGCAAAATTTTTACGTCGCTTCATCTTTTTGTCGTTCACATCGCGTCTTTGCTTCTCAATTTCGTTTAAATGCTGCTGTGTTCTTTATTCCTTCTCTTTTGATATACCATAATATGTTGCTTGCTTCTGAGTTCTATATGGCTAGTGGTTGATAATGGTACTCTCGCATGGCATACATCTGTATACTTAAGCCACAACAATATTCAATCCAAAGGCACAGGCAAAACAGCAACAAGCCAACAACAACTAAATTCCCTCATCGCAGCAAAGAAGAACAGTGTATTAAACGTATATTAGGCTGAAAATCTTTTGAGATGTTTAAAATTAAGGAATTTGTATTTTGTTTCCTTTCATTATTATTTTCGCTTTGTTTTTTGGCTTTTATTTTATGTGTATGAATTCGGGGAGCTTTGAATTTGATTAGTGCATTTCAATTGAGATTTAAATTTGTAATATAGATATGTTTATAGTTTTAATATGATGTTTAAAATGGACAACAGATTAATCAATATATGCACTTGTAGAATTTTAAATTAGACCCCATACGTGCATTTGACATTCGAAACACACTAAAACTTTAAATAGGATCGCTATGACATTTTACACTCGCATTTTTTAACATATTTAAAAGCTAAAAAAAAACGAGAAAAAGATTGACTAATTACAAAAATAGTTACAAGATCGATTTGTCAGTTTTTGATTAGTAAAAGGGCATCTCGAAAAATTCCGCGAACGTTACGTTTTATAATAAATTTTTGATCCTAAGCGGAAATCTGATAATCACCAAATTTTGCAAACGTATTTGTGACGATTACAAGTAGCTTATTTAAAGAGCAAAAATAAACCGCGAAAAGTGCGAAAAAATTGCCTTTTTAATGAGCAACGTTTTATCATGAATGTTTGACTTTTAAAAGCAAAGTAGAACTATGATAAAGAGTAAACACCAAATTTTGCAAACGATTTTTTCAAAAATAATGATAAATGTCTCAATAAATCTCAATAAGATTCTCATCTTGAGCCTTTGTATCTACTGCAATTGCAATGTTAAATGAAGTGCGAGTTTTATTAATTACTAGCTATTCCGGAGAACTCCAAATCGAAAAGTCTCCAAGAAAATCAGACAGTCCGTTCTCGAGTTGATGATTGATATTTCGGCATAGTGTCTAGATCGACTAGAGGATATTGAAATTGTGCGAAAACTAGCATCATAGTTTAGTGTATCTATAGTAAAAATTTTACGCTAGTTTTCTATCCCGTCTGTAGGCACCATTAGTCAAAATTATTCCACAATTATGGCGGGTTTTCGGTTAGTATTTAATTACATTTAAGCATCGTATAGCATATTTCAATTAGCGCTATTCACGCAACAAATAATTTTCATAAAATAATTCTGACAAGCGCTCTGATTGGTCAAAGAAATAAATATTTTAATTTCAATCGTGGTTGACCATAATAATTTTGATAAAATAATTCTTATAATTTTTAACAGTTCGTGCGGCAGTTGTCATAATCTGACAAGCTTTAATAAATATATTTGATATAATATGTTGCCGGCTTCTGAGTTCTATATGGCTTAGAACGTATAAAAGTATTGTAGTTTATTTCCAGAAGGATATATTTTAAATATTATTCTCGTTTAAACTTTAAAATTGAATTTAAATTTAATTATTCAAATTAATATTTTCTAAATTGTACCATATAATTATGAATACCGCGCACAATGGCATATGTTAAATCCTTGAGGTTTCCAACTGTCAAAAAAAAATTATCAAAAATATCACAATACCCTGGTTGATGGGCATGATATTTTTGATAGTTTTGATAATTTTTTTCGACTAATCTTGTCAAAAATTATAAAAAAATATTTTCTGCGTGAATAGCCCTATAAAGTTTAACGATCGTTAAGCAAAATATTTAAAAGAACAAGTCTTTCAAACCATACAACAATTGCATCCAACTTCGTTCAAAAACACCACAAAAATATGAGAAACGTCAAAAAGAAGATAAAGATTCATTTGACATTTCACATTTAATTCGCACAGTGCGCTTAAAAACAACGTGGTTTCAAACATTTGAAGAATTGTGTGTTAAAGACTACTTTTTACAAATAAATGTCTCATTTTAATAAATAATATTAACTTAAAAAAGCTAATCGTGTCAAAACTCAAAATGATGAAGATCACAACATCTAATCTTAAAAGTCCTGATTACACAGCAAATCATGAAATATTCGTGGGTACAAAAACAGGATCAATAAAAAGTAAGTCACATCATAACAATATTCCTTAGCTTGAATCATTTAACTTTAACCAACACTTTTCCATCCAGAAATCACGACGGGAGCAGAAAATGCTTTCGCTCAGTTAAATCTGCAAGAACTGTCAAAATTGTCCAATGGATCGGGAATCACAAGTTTGGATTGGGGCAACAAAGATTACAGTCAATTTGTGGTTGGACGCGATAGCAAACACATCAACTTCTACGACAATGAGACAAACACCTTCACCACCACCATGGAAGTAAAAGAGAAACCCGTAGGAGTTGCCCGATATGACGGTCGTGTTTACATCGGCTGTTGCAACGGTGAGGTGTATGCTCCATCTCTGAAAGAGAACGGCCCATTTATTGCCGGCGACCACATGAATCGCATGCGACAGTGTCCATTCAAAGACAATTTGTTAGCAACGGGCGGCAAAGATCGACGCAATAATTTAAAAGTCTGGGATTTAGAGAGTAACATATGTTTGTTTCAATCAAAGAATGTGCGAAATAATACATTAGAATTAGAGGTACCGATTTGGGATTCAGATGTAGGCTTCGTTGATGCGAATTGCTTGGCGACGTGTTCTCGTTACGGTTACATTCGTTACTATGATATACGCACCCAAAGGCGCCCCGTACGAGAATACATCTCCAAGGAGCAGACGGCATTTACATCGATGCGTCTGTACGATCAGATGACGTATGTTGGTGTTGCGACGGGTGCAATGTTGGCATTTGATTTGAGAAATTTGAAGCATTCCGTACACAAATACAAAGGTTTTACGGGCAGTGTTACGGATGTGGTGACCGATGTTACTGGAAAGTATGTGTTTACTACATCGCTGGATCGATTTGTGCGTACTCACGATGCAAAAACTACTGAACTTGTATATCAGTGTTATGTGAAGTCGAAAGCGACTAGATTGCTGGTGAGAGATGGCATCATTAAGGAAGAAGAAGTAGAGGATGCGGAGAATGTGGAAGAACAAGAAGAGAATTTGGATGAATCTAATGACTGTACCATTACGGGAGTTCAGCAAAATGAGTCGGATGGTTCGGATCCAGAGTATGACCAAATGTTTGACCAAATGCAAAAAATAAGGTAATTGTTAACACATAATTTGAGTTTTATTATGTTTAGTACATTTTTTTTAATTTTATTGCAGTGGTGATGAAGAGGATGAAGAGGAGGAACCTGTGCCAGCTAAAAGACGCAAGAAAGTTGCCCAGAAGAATAGAAAGAAAATGAATAAATTGAAATCAAAAATTTAAATTTTTTTAGCGTTTATGAACGACAAAGTAACATCTATAATTCATTTTGTTAAAATATATAAAAAACTTAATATATAAAAGTCTTTGTTATTTTTTAAAATTTCCTTTAAGGTTTGCCTAAAAAAAGCCTGAAAACCGAATCCTGAATCTTTGTTCTATCATAAAAATCTAAAATTTGTACAAAAAGAATTATTTTGTAATTAAAAAATACATTTAAATAAAGTAATTATTTATTGTTATAAAAAAATCTTTGTTGTTTTTATTAAACAAGGAGTACCTGTTTTTATGCCTACTTGCAATAATTTTATATTTTTAAAATGTGGCGTCACTGCCCATACAGCTGATATTTGCGTCATCTACATTTGACATAAAACGTCAAATGCCATCAAAAAAATTTATTTGGACAAAAACATGATTTTTGGTTTTTAAACAATAATCTTGTTTAATTTTTATCCGTAGTAAAAGAATACAAAATTTAAAACCACAACAAGAATCTGCAATGTCTTGTGATATCAAATCGCTGGCGAAGATTCCCGATTTGTCGTGTGTCAAAGAGTATTTTGGATTCTCTGATGGTAACTTCTTTGATATTCTCCTTACTTTAGTAACTACATATTACTATTTTGAACATATGCAGATGAAAACTGGCTGAATGCACTTTACTTTTCGATCGCCCCAACTGGTGAGACGTTGGCGTTTGCCCATGGTGCCAAAGTGCTTGTCTTAACTGCACAGTGGGATCAAACACACCAACAAAGTTCCTTCACTGTTTCCTGGAAATGCGATCTCAGGAATCCAAATAATATTGTCACAGCTATTGAATGCATGCCTGTTATGGCAATTACATCCAGCCATCAGGTATTATTTTTTTAAATTCAATTCTAGGTTCCTTGTTTACATCGCAAAGTTATTGATTTCTTATTTAATTTTCCATTCACATTTTGGAAAATAATTTAATGTAATTAATAATTAGATAAAAAAAAATCCACAAGGAAGAAGCTGTACCATTTGCTAGTTGGCTGCTTATAAATCCTTTTTGTGTCTGTAATATTTTAGAATATTTTATTAATTTCTATTTTGGGGAAAAATCCCTAAACACATTATGTATTTAATCAAAGACATATACTGCTTCAGTACTTTCAGGAGTTTTAAAATTTATTTTCTTCACTTTTTTTTGCCTTGGCATTCATGAAGGAACAATTTGGTTCAATTATAAGTTTTATTAATTATGTATAATAATACCAATTCACAGAGCACTGCTGACTGGACAATTATCACATTGGGACTATCCAGTGGAGATGTCATTTTCTACACCGACACTGGTCAGCAAATTTTCACCCAACAATTCCACAATGAAGCTGTAGCCGGAATTAAAGCTCAAAGTGGAAAGCACTTGAACGAGGAGCTACACATAATCTACCCCAGCTGCGTGGTAATATGTCAAGGAACACATTTATTTCAGATGCTTCGAACTTGTAAGCATCAGCACCAAAAACTCAATACCAGTCACATGACGGATCCCGAGGAGACCATTGCCTACAGAAAATGGGGTTTCACTGGATCAACCAATTACATTAATGACGCCGCTGTGGTTGGTGTCCAGAAGACATGTGCATTTGATCATCTTCTAATATCCAGCATTGAGGGTGGCTTCCATGCAAAATATCGCAGTGCACCGCCACAACACACAATTGTACTCAGCACCGGCATGAAGCCATACATCGGATTTAATTATGCGAAGGAGGGATTTGTGCAACCTGTTTTAGCTGATGTAGCACGTGCGGTTGCAAGCAAAATCAAATCTGCGCTACCATCATGGTTAACTGGTACTAGTGCTGAGGTGACAGCTGCAACGCCACCACCTCCGGCGCCCTCTGAGCCGATGTCCTGTCGATTTGGTTTGTGTGATGCCCAACGAACTGGCTTGATTGTTTGGTTGTCCCCTGATCGCACACTTGCTGCTGTAGCGGATAACTTAGGTCGCGTAATTTTAGTGGATTGCATACGTGGCATAGCGGTGCGTGTCTGGAAAGGATATCGTGAGGCTCAGTGTGGGTTTGTTAGTGTGACTGAGAAGTCCTCGACATCTTCAAAATCAGCTGGAAAGACAAATGAGCGGCGACATGCTGTATTTTTGGTTATCTTTGCACCACGTCGATCGTGCATTGAGATTTGGTCGCTGCAACGTGGTCCCAAAGTGGCAGCCTTTAGTGCATGTAAAAATGGTCAATTGATATACAATTCTTACGGTTTAATGGGAAACTACCCAGGAGCACGACCCCGATTTCCAGGCAGTGGGTGTCTTTTTTTTGATCCGATAGATCAATCATTGAAGGAGATTGTTGTACCGTTTCATTGCGCGTTGAGTGATGCCAATTCCTGCACTGCGAAAGATTTGCATTTGCTGCGTCGAATGAAAATATGCCTGAGGAGTAACGATGGCACGGTGGAGCAATTGACTGATGAAATTGAGAGATCTTGTAAAAGTTTACAAACTGATGAAATTCGATTGCAGTGCTTGGAAATGCTCATCCGAAACAATAAAGTGAATGCCAATCTACTGGGCACCGCACTTGATGCCATTCTAAGCGAAATACAAGAGGATGATCCAAATGAGGATCAAGACACTGAGGATGACACCCAGGATAACACTTCTATTTCGTTAATGACCAAATTAATGGCATCAAACTACAAAAAGTTAGTTGAATTCTACATGGATATCGTTGAAAATAATCGCCAAAGTGAATCTTTGGAGCTGGAAGCCAATGCCACAGAAAATGATACTGAATCATCAGCAGAAAAGCGAGAAGAAGAGCACGTAGTTGACCAAATAAATGTATCAATATTCGAGTTGGAAAACATGCAGAAACTTCTCAATCTTGCAGCAATGCGTCGCACTGAGAATCCATCACCCAAGGTCACGTTCCAAGAGAAAACCAAATCGTCCACATTCACCGACTATTTGGCTGCATTCAATTGCACCCGAAAATCTGCAATACGGCTGCGAAACGATCACAGTAATAACTTTTGCGTTATTGGTGAAGCAATATTTAGTCGCTATCTAAATAAGGGACACCCAATCGATCATCACTTTAGAAGGAGAGCTGAAGCAAGCAACCTTGTTAGTGGGGATCTTATGAAGCTGCTTTTGTATTATTGGTTGGACAAACCGTTCACCTACAAAAAAAGGTTTGGAGTGGATTTTCGAGATATTGGAATTCAACATTTTGGAACTCAATTTTTGTATTTTTTTACAGCGAGGAGCTCATTAATGACATGACCCATTTTACTGCAATAGTGCAACAAATATGCTTGCATGCTGGTAATGACATTCGATATGATTATGAAACGATTTGTGATTGGTGGCAAACTGTTAGGGAGCTTATGCTGGAAAGTCCCTGTGCGCTTCGTGGACTTTTGGCCGGCATGATGTGTAGGAACTTGGCAGTACGATTTAAACAACGAGAGGTAGTTTCGGTTTGAATTTTGTTGTTTTTTTTTAAATACAAATAAACTCTATTTATCAGGGCAGTAATGACGATACAAATATTGCTGAAGATGCAAATTGGGAGCAGGTATCACAGGAAGCAGCACAATGGGGATTTTTGGTTGGAAAATTGGAGGATATTGCAGTATTGGGATCAATATTAAGGTAAATATTATCCATGCTTGTAACATCAAAATGCAGTTCATTGAAAATTTTGTTACAGTTGCCCACAAATTGTTGCCACACCAAAACTGCCAATAATTCGTTACGAAAAGCCCGATATCAGTCTGAAGCTTATCACTAATGGTGGAAAAGGAATCGTTTCCGAGCTTGTGGCAAAATGGTTAGCTGCTTCGGGTTGCGATCCATCTATTTTACTGGAACAACCAGAAACAGATTCAAAAAATGTTGACACAAGCGAAGAAGAACTTTCCCCAATTCAACAGTACATGAAAACACTTCGTGAGCACTTTCCATTCAGCCTTCAACCATCAGTTTTGCTAGCCCAACTCAGTTGGGTATTCATGAGTTACTGGAGTAAAAACATGTCCAGTTTAACACATTTCGAAGCCGCTTTAAAATGCTTGGAAACGTTTCCACAAAAAGACTTCTCTATTAAGCATGGAATTTGTTGTATGATTTGGAATGCTCATCTCAAAATTCCATTGGAAGCGTGCAAAAAGTTAATTAATCGTGTGGGGAAGCTGCCAAAGGAACGATTGTGCCAACAGGACATTGGTATCTCAGATGGTTTGGTGGCCCCGTTTCTAGAACACTGCCAATCTTTTATCGACCACTTTCTGGATAGTGAACAACACGAAAAAGTCGATTTACGGTTTGAAGAATTGCTGCAGGATGGTCCAATACCGTTGATAATGTTGACGGTACAGCAGCATCTTGGTAATCGTGATATTTTGCAGTTACATCGACAGCTTAATACTGTCTTGTATTTAATTGCGTCGTTAAATATTAAATACACCAAACCGATCCAAAATTTGTTTGATCCCATGGCCAATCAAACGTTTTTTGCGGATGTTAACAAGCCGTTAAGTTACACTCTGCCGCAGGCTGACCCCATTTTGCAGCAAAGGCGCCAACATTTTCTAATGCAGGGAATTACAGCGGCAATGGATACAATTTTTGAGGATCTCAACGGAGTATTTTTGAAGGATTTTATTTCATGGTTTGAGCGCATTGAAAGTTTGGCCCGTGTGTGGGAGTTAGATGTGGCCATCCTTAATAGACATAAGGTTTGTTGTTTTCATCGTTTTCACAGATACTCATTATATGATTTGTTCCCCCATTTTAAAGGTTTTTGAATTGTATGCCAATGGATGGGACACGTACGCTAGTCAGCAACTACAACAGATAAGTGAGCCGATGGAATTAGGTAGAGCCTTACTGAACGTAGCTGGACGTCGCCTTAACACGTACATGCTGCAAAATCCAATGAAGTTTCCTGAAGTCGCTGCAATTGGACCATACATTATGGAATTTTTGGACGACTTGGTAGGCTTTATAATTCTGAAATAGAATTTTTGAATATTTCAATTCATTCCGCGTCTTTTTAGAACGGAAAAGAGGGTTTCAATTATGATGCCAACGAGATAGATCTTGAGAACCTTGTGAATTTAGCTGGAGAAGCGTTTAAATGCCTTTCGAAGAAGGACAGTCGAGAGCTTCGAATTGCTGGACAACTCTTTGATGCATGCGCTACCATGAAGGAAATGGCAAAATGAGGATTTTAATGTGCGTCCTTGTTTGCTTCCCTAATCTAAAATAGGTGCACCTCCACTTTTGCTGAGGTTATAATAACGTGAATATTTGTCACCTATGAATATAATTTAAATTGTAAAATGTATTAGAATTTACCGCAGTTCGTCAGCTCTCACATGGTGCCCTAAATTAAAACGCGAATATTTTGTAAGCGTTTCCGTACCTGCACGTATTTGTGTTGCCGCGATTTAATTACAAGTGTGTTTACGCTTTATTGTTAGATGTTATTTAAGGGATTTAATGTTTACCTTTGCAATTATTGTAATAAAGCATATTATGTTAAGTATTTTAAAATGTTTACTAAAAATTTTTTTAATGTACATATTATAATTATGCTGTTTTGAACGATATCTTGGCGGATTAGGGTGCTTCCCGGAGACCTTCTAGTTCCAATATGTCGCGGAGGAAATCAAAAAAAAGAGTGCTAACGTAATGAGAGTTCCCAGGCCAAGTTCTAACTACGACCAGTGCTTCCTTACTTCAGTCATCACACGAGAACATGGTGTGAACGTTATCTGGGCTTTAATTCTAAGAAATTAATATTCTGCACCAAAACAAAACACAGTCCAAAATGTTTAACCAATTCTTATTCGACTGATAATTGTTCACACAAAGATCACCAATGTTTTATGTTTTGATGATTTAAATGACCTTTAGCTTCTTCTAATTATTCGCAACAGCAACAATCTGGGAGTGGCGTAATTTTGCAAGTTTTGATAACTTAAGTTTGAGTTATAATTGCTCAATTTGTGACGAGGAGTACTGACAATCTTACTTAATGACCACATCTCCGAGAAATTGCACCAGTTACTTTCAAAACGTTGCAGCGACATGAAGTCGTGTTATTTTCTTGTGATTTGTTTGCTGATTTGGACTCAAATTGATTGCAAACTTCAGTGTAAAAAATCTTAGTGAATATTATAGTTTTCAAATTTTTAATTGTAATTAATATTTTAGTTGACGAAGCAGAGATTATTCCTCCTAAATTATTTTTCTGCAAAGGACTTGAAAGGGAGTTGCGTCTCGTAAAAATTCAAGATGAAGTTCAAATTGCTTGCCATGAAAATGTTATGCCAAAAATAAACAATAGTGTTCAACTCAATGTGACCATTTCGGCAACTTCACAGGCTTTGTCTGAATATGAACACAATGATGCAAGGGAAATTATGCAATTAATGCCAATATTTGAGATAATACGCACGGGGCCTTCAACTTGCAGCGATGTTCTTAACCAATGCATCTCTTACAAAAAGTCAATCGATTTTGACTTCAATTGCACTTGTGACTTCAAAACGAAATCTAATGAATTTTCAATAGGGGTTGAATTCTCTATCGCTGATTTCTACAAAGAACCCCGCATTTTTTTAATGTATTTCGCACCAGACTTATCAGATGAATTGTATAGCCAATTATCCCCAACTGCACGAAGGAGAGGAACTGTTCCGACGAAGGCGATGACTGAGTTGCAGTATTGTCGCCATATTAATGGATTTCTACACTCCAATACCAAATTGACGGGTAAAGTAAACGCTTCTTGCACCATTTCGCCTGAGCGAACGATAACTTGGAAAACGTTTATGCCCACAACCATTACGGGCCTCGGTGAAATCATCACAATGCAGTTCTTCGAAAACTCTATTTACCCAAACAGCAGTTCACCGTACATAATTCCCATACATATATCCTGTAACTTTTTTGAAAAGAAAATAGCTGATTTACAGGCTCCTCCAGAGAACTTTGAGATGAAGTGCATTCATTTGGAACCAAACACTCTTTTGCTTGAGATGAGTTTTAACTTAACTAAAGATGATGTGAGTCAATACGGGAGGTTCGCTCAGGAGTCTGATTATGAGGCTTTGGTTCAAATGAATGTATTTACATACAATCGGTTATGTTCTGATAACGAGAATTCGTGTACTGGTGATACAATTCAAATAAAGCATTCTGTAATGACGGCATAATTAAATAAATATATTGAATAAAATGTATTGGCACTATTAGAAAAATATTAAAATATTGTAAAATTTAGTACTGAGTTAATCTTTAAATATTTTTAAATTTGATAAACATCTTTTAGAAATGACCTGACAATAAGGTTAGTATTAAGACTGATTGTAAATTCGCGAAATTTGATAAGACAGTATTTTTTATTTTGATTATTAAATCTTTAAACATTTTAATGCAGAAAGTATTTTAATGGTTTTTAATCAACCCTAAATCCTATAGTTATTAGGCCAGTTAACGACGGCGCTGTCATCGATAAAAATATTCTGAGAGGAATTACGAACGCACCCATAAAATGGAGAACACAAATTGACAATTGACAATGACATCTGTCAGTTGTATAGCTCCCACAATAATTAAAACGCAGTACCTCGCATCGTTCCTTTATGTCAAAATAAACACGAAAGTGCACGTGTTTTTACAAAATATTAACAAAATCCTGCTAAAAAGAGTTTAAATCCCCGAAAAAATGTCAGACAAGTAAGTAAAACTGCACAATTAATTAATAGAACGCATAAACTAATGTTAGCAATGTTTCAAAAGATACGCCATATCCAACAAACTACCCGCCAAGTCGGTATCAATTTTGGCACGTCGCAAACGTCGCATCGACGATGAGCAGGCCAAAGTAAAATCATTGAAACTCAATCGTAAGAAGAAGTACCAAAAGAAGAAGCGTGACTTCATCAAAGCCGAAGCCTTCATCATGGAGTTCCGCAAAACAGAGCGCGACCAACGTCGCATTAAGCAGCTGATCAACAATGGTCATCTGTTTGGATTGCCCAAATCAGAGCGTGGCGACACCAACGAACGTCTGCTCGTCGTCTATCATTTTAGGGCACACAAAATCGCCAATCCCATTGTGAAAAAGATTCTCGATTCATTCCGTGTGGCTATGATAAACACCGCTGTTTTGCTGGAAAACAATGAGGAGAGTCGTGCTTTATTGAAGCTGGTGGAGCCATATGTGACGTGGGGCTATCCAACGATTAACACAGTGCGTGAGCTCATTTTTAAGCATGGCTTTATGAAATTGCAGGGCAAATCGACCATTATTAATTCAAATCAGATTATTGAGGAGGTGCTTGGTCATTTAGGCATTCTCTGTATTGAGGACGTGGTGCACGAGTTGTTTACAGTTGGAAAGCATTTTAATACGGTGAACAATAAGTTGTCGGCGTTTAAGTTAAAGCCACCCATGGATGGTTATCCTAATAAAACGGGAAAGCATGTCAGTCAGAAGGGAGAGTATGGAAATAGGAAGGCGTTGATAAATGACATGCTTATGAGGTGTATGTAAATTAACGCAAAGAGGAGGATTTTGTTTATTTTAAAGTTTTAATAATAAAAATATGTTGGCACTAATTTGTTGTTTTGTACGTTTCTAGTCCTGGAGGTAGATTTTTATTCTTTATCATTTTGTGAAAAATTAAGTTGCTTAAATTTATATTCAGAGTCCTGCTTAAAGTTAAGTCAACTAAGGAATAATAATTAAAATGAATACCACAAAAATTAGATTAATACTTCGTAATATAAAATATTAATAACAAACCGAAGTCCTTGAAAAATCCTAAAAAAAAAACTATTATTGACAATACACAAATCTTTACGGCGCCAAATCGAAATTTATTTCATTCCTACTAAATCGAAGCGAAAAATACACACAACTTAAACTTTGTACCCAACCAAATGACGCTTGCCGATGACCTCGCCAGCATAGAACCAGAAGAACACCTCAGCGGTGATGAGGGTGTTCAACCAGGCCTGCTTCACGGTCAAGTTCTTCCAGGCGCCAGTACGAGCACCTGAGATAATGCGACCCAGCGATGAACGGATGGCTGGAATGTCAGCAGGTGTGGGTGGGGTCAACTCGACGGCAGCATATTTTAAGAAGGTGGCGAATTTTGGCTTTGCCTGGGCAATGAGTCCTACAAAATTTAAGGAGAATTCGTTATTAGGATCATTACGGCAAACTCATATAACGTAATGAAATTATGTAATATTTGACATTGAGGTTATGATGGGGAATTTGGAAAACGGTTTAAACCGTATTTGGAAGCAATTCTTAGTTTTATCAATTTGGAAACACATACCTTGAACTGCTCCACTAGCTTTGCTACCGATGGCTGCCATTTTTAGTTCGATTTATTTGAGTTTTTCTTGGGAATTTGGGTGAAAATGGATCAGTAGACTTTTCGCAAAACGAAAACGGAATGACAGCTGGATAAGAACTAAATTCTTTTGACAGCTAAAGAAATACACGTAGATATATATATAGGGGGAAAACATATTTATAACGATTAAAATATTGATTATATATATGTATATTCGTGTGCGATCATGTCTTCCCTTTCATAAAATTTAATTGGAAAAAAAAATGCTGCCATCTTTTGTAAATTGTGCAAATTGCAATACATGAACGTTAAAGGAAAAACCTAAACATGTTCATGCTCATCACCTCTCTCAAATTCTGTCGTATACGTATGGTACCATATTGATTGCATCGCAACAAGTTCTCACATAACATATTGGATCTTAATATAAATTTATCGTAGCAGATGAAAAATACACGCGCACAATATGTAGAATTGTTTTGGCGGTAAATTTAAATATTTGTGCAAACGGGAATTTATGATTATCTTCATTGAGAATAAAATATTTAGAATTGAATAAAATGTCGGGGAATTGCAATTAATAAATTTTAATAACAAATTATGTTGTATTAATATTAATTATTCTTGGGGTTAAGTTTTTTTTTATAATATCGAAATGACAAGCACAATTTTTGTCTCAATTTCCTCATACAAAACGATACAATGATTGACTCTTTTGCGCGTTCTGCGTTCGTCTGCAGATGCTTCCGTGTAAAGGCTACATTAAGTTATCATAATAATTTTGATAAAATAATTGTTATGTTTTATGACAGTTAGCACAGCAGTAGTCATAATCTGACATGTTTAAAAATTGTACATTGAATAGATCGTATATTTAAGGTCACGTTTCCAACTGTCAATAAAATATAACAAATATCAAAATTTAATGGCCCTGGGTCATGATATATACAATCAGAGACTTGTTAAAAAATATGAAAATTGTTGAAACGGTGAGTGCACTTTATATTAAAAAATATCGATATCTCTTTTTCCGATATCAATATTTTTTTCAACATCCCTTTCGCACACGTTTCTCATAAGAATTATTTGTTGGGTAAAATATGTGAATTGCAACGATGACAGATGTATATATATATTACTTTCAATTATATCGTCAAAACGGCCTACCGCCTACCTAAATTAATGATCTTTTATCTATCTCATCTATCTATCTTTCTCATGTTGTGCAATACATGCCTATACAATTTAAAGTAAAAAACATTCACTGCAACTGGCTGTATTCTTGAAGCAATATATCATATATGCAAGTTTGAAGTTCGTGCATTTGAATTTTGATACACATATGCGTATGCGAGAGTGAGGCGTGAGTGAATTTTGTAGTGTGAACGCATAGCGAAATATAGCATCCATAATATCCCGCGACGCGCATATCGGCGTGTTATTTGTAAAAAAATATCATTTTTGAGCAGACTTCATAGGCGCGAACAAAGCACACAAGGTAGGCACCAACAATTATAATAATAAAAACCCAAACAATGTAACCAAAAATTGCGGCCGCCATTGCGATTATTATTCGTCATAAATCTTATTTATTTTTGTTTGTGTTAGTTTAAGCAACACAAAAGCTGTTAATCATCAAATCTACCATGGCAAAATCAAAGGGAAGATCCGCGCAAACTGCACCCGAAGATGAGGAATACAAGGTTGAGCGCATCGTGAACAAGCGTATGCGCAGTGGGGTCGTAAGTTTTGCCATCCCTTATCCATATTATTGGAAAATCGCGTGTTTTATTTTTACGGATCATTGTGTTTTCAGGTTGAATACTGTTTGAAGTGGGAGGGCTTCAGTGACGCGGATAACAGCTGGGAACCCATTGATCATATCAGTTGTCGCGATATGATTGCGGAGTTTGAAGAGAAACTTAAGCAAGCAGAAGGCGGCGAAAGCAGCAGCTCTGGTGAGTCGTCTGCAAAACCAAAAAAACGTCGCGCTGATGACAGCGCTGCTGACGAAGCATCAGAACAAAAAAAGAAAACTGAAAACAATGACAGCAAGGTTAAAAAGGTGGCCAAAGAGGCTAAGGAGGCTAAGGAGGCTAAGGAGGCCAAGGAAGCGGATGAAAAATCTTCCAATGCCGATATTGATGATGAATACAAGGAGGCGCCAGGGGGTGGCGATCCAGATGATGACGATGAAGACATCAGCGGCTATGAGCCGGAGAAGATTATTGGCGCTTCGGACACAACAGGCGAACTCATGTTTTTGATGAAATACAAAAACACCGACAGAACCGGATTGGTGAAGTCCAAGGATGCCAAAATAAAGTGGCCCAGCGTTGTTATCAAATTCTACGAGGAGCGTCTCACATGGCACAATGAGGATAATTGAACGCGCTTGAAGGTGGAAATAGGAGAGTGGTGAAAATAAAGAGGAGGGGGGCAAAGGGGAGTTAACATGCGGGACGTTTTTCAACACTATTGGTAGTTAGAAGTGAGAACTACCCACAATATATTCATTCTTTCATAATACATAAAATTTACAGTGAAGCACATTTTTTATTGTAAAAAATACGGGATTTGAACTGGCAAGACAATGTAATTTCAATAGCATGTGTACCGTTAGATGTGTAATTTTTCGGTAAATACATTTTTCATCTTCCCGACAAATAAAAAATGCAAATTATTTTCATATTAGATTGCTGTAGGATCCTGTGCCTTGCCAGCACGTTATTTCACAATAATGTAAAAAACAATTCATAACCTCAAATTTAAATTTTGTCTTATTTAATATTTTAAGAAATTTTGGGTAATTAATTTAAAATTGGTACACGATAAAACACAAACATTGTGCAGCTCCTTCAAAAGAACATATTATTTTGGTCGTTAGTGTTCTTTAAAAAAAATTTACCCGGAATCTCATTTTTTAATTGAAATTTTCGTGTTTTTTTTTATTATTTTATGTAAACACTACTACTAACTAATTCAATAAAAGTATTACAATTATTTTTAAGTTTTAATTACTCCTAATTTTGTTATCTCAAGTTTCCGGCGGTTGGTCGGGAAAACTTGTTCCCTGGTATTCTCAAATATTGTTGAAATTTGTCCTAATTGTATGAAATATCTACCAAAATCTTGTTCGATTAGTGAATGAAGGTGTAGGAACTTTATATTATTTTTCAATACTGTTAGAATATCTCCGGCTTGCACTACACAACCGGTAACCTAATGCCTACGATTCAAGCGCTACTACCCGATACGGGTCACATCTCATACATAAATTGGCTGGGGAGGTTGTGCACCACGATGTACCAGTTTGGTAATCCAAGTGTTTCTGGCCTAAACTCGATATTCACAAGAAACAACACAAGAGACAGCAATTAATTCTAACTGTTCAATCAGCAATGCGGCTTGCTTCTGAAGCCAATACGTAAACTAATTACCGTACCAACCTGTAGCAATTTATTCTCATTCGTAGTCTCAAAAGAAGGCATCACTGTTACTATAGTGAGTAATTTTATCCTCAATGAGTTCTAAAATGTTTAAAACAGAAAACTCAAATCCGTTGTGTCCTCCCCGGTTGTCTCTCTAGCGAAAATGCTTGTTGCTCAAATTCATACCCGAAGACCAGGAGTCAGAATCCTTTTTTGAAATCGTTGATGAATCTTAAGTGCTCTGAATTGAAGCCATGACATTGTAAATATTTCAAAAGTGCTAGTTGGGACATAAAACTTATCGATAAAAGTTACCTTTTAACTTCTAAATAGTGATATTATTTGTCTTTGGTGTCAGATTGATTGCATCTCTAAAGAAATGTGTAGTCCCAAGACATTTGCAATTTTCAACTAAACTTCCTGGATAAAATAAACTAAACTCAATATCTTATTGGGTACCCAATACTTATGGAAGATGTAATGTGGCATCTGTGACCTGGGCAAAAAACATTTGTTCCTCATGTTCTTTTATAAAATGTGGTTGCATTATCCGAATTAAGCCCAAATATCTGAAAATAAAGTTTGTTGTTGGAAAAGCAGAAGTGTTTGTATTTCCAGTGTCTTGTTCTAATGGAAACGTTTAAAAACATGCTTCATTGATTGTGGTGCCGAAGATAATGTGCTCCCAAGACGTTAAAACAATCGATTAACATTATTATGTAAATAATTTAAAATATTTTTTTATTTTAATCGGCTAATTGTTGCATGAGTAAAACGTAAACAAATGTCGCCTTGCAATATTCAGACTGGAAGTCTTTAAGGTTGTCGATTGAAAAAAAAGCCAGCCATTATCACGGATTCCTTTCAAAGGGCCGACAAAAACAACAAAACAATACACAAACACCCGCACAACAAAGCCACATTGAGAAATTCAAAACACATTTAAACAAATTGCATTTTCAAAAAGAATAGGGCAGGCCTAATTTTATTTGTTTAACCCTCCAACTGTACAACGGTTGTCTTCTCGGACACATACAGACCATCCAAGAACTTACGGATATCCTTATTTTTAACAGTGGTTGACTGTTGGATAAGCGCCGCTGATCCAGACACTGACTCGATGTCATTGCCCTCAAGAATTAGCTCGTCCTTTTGCTTGGTGGAGTTGACAACGGTGACGCCGGGTGACATGACAACGCGACGAATGTATTTCTCACCCAAGAAATTTCTGATTTCAATCACTGTGTTGTTCTCAGATGTGACACAGTTAATGGGGAAATGAGCGTACACAGCACGCATCTTGTATTGGAATCCGTAGGTGACACCTAAAAATGGAAACAAATAAGCAAGTTAGCAAGGTTCACGTTTTTAGGAGGGAAATAAATAATTGTTCTTAAGTGTGTCATTTTGCAAATATTAAAGCTCGTTTTGAGGTTATGTTGAAGTTTTAAAAATTGTAAACAGGAACATATAGGTGTGCGTGGGTTTGTTACTTTCTTTTATATTAAACACTTTTAAAAGGATTAAAACACCTTTAAGGACACACTTCAAAAACTCAACGATCTTTGTTGCAAAATGCACCACAATTCGACACTCACCCTTGATCATGTTCTCAATGTGCGAGCAGACGGTACGCACAGCAGCGAGTTCCTTTTTCGTGCCAAACCATTTCTCGACTTTAAGGGAACGGGGATTTGCCATTGAGATATCCAACGCCAAATGCTTGAACGAGCGCCTCAAGAGTCCGCGAGGTCCCTTGATGGTGATGGTTCGCGACTTAACGCTAGCCTTAATGTTTTTGGGGATTTTAACGAACTGATTAGAGTTAATGGTCCTCATGATGACCTCTGTAATAGAATAATTTTGCAATTAGTTACAATTCCGAGCCACTTTCAGAACAATTGCATGATTTATTATTTGATATCCGTTGAGTTAGGCAACTGTTTGGTGCACAAAATGTCATTTATTTCGGAGCTGTCATTGAGATCATTTTAAGTGCAATTTTTAGGAAGTTCATAATTTTGGAGGAAAGTAATTTCTGCACAAACTAAATGGACATCAAATAATTAATCACTTGTGCAACCTTTTTGGCAAATTTAATTCAATTTAGGGCCGATGATTTCAAATTAAATTTACACAAATTTTAGAGCGACACTTACACGTTTCGGCACAAACCCGGAAAGAGATAGACGAAAGAGGGTTGCCACCTCAAATCGATCTTGGGTGTCAGTTTAGCGATTACTTTTTGTTTATGCTCGATTTTTAGTATATTTTATATATGTTTCGCACGGAAATTTAGATTTTATATATAAATTTTAGGGGCGAATCTTTGATAAATATTTAGGGAAGAATCGCAATTAACGATGAGTGTTATATTTTCTGAAAAATTTATGCAATATATAGACACAACAGCAGAAACTTTTTAAACTAAATAGTTCAATGTTGAAATAGTTTTTTAAAAGAGTGCGCCCATTTTGTGCTCCGTTTTATTTTATTTTTTGAGCAGATTAATTTCAACCCAAATATTGACTATTCATTTTCTTCTATCGAAAATGTTTTCGCTGAGTCAAAATTAAATGTTACTTTATCTTACGAAATAAGTTATTTGTGCAAGTCGTATGTAGATCAATTATATGAGAATTTAGAAAGATAAAAGTTGGGTATAGTCATATCGTATCAAAATATTTTGGAGCCATCCGCATAAATTTGAGTTCTTATCTGACTGTTTTACCTTTTTAAAAGAAATTTGAAAATATTTGAAAAATAATAAATCTTGTTCATGTATTTTCATTAATGAAAGCATTCTAAAAATAACATCATAGTTGTAAATCTTTTAAGTTATGATTTGTTCAAAACTACTGATATTTAAGAATAAACATATTTTGCAAAATTATCGTCATTAGACTTGAATTTTGTTATCCATTTTAATTTCCTCGTGTTACTGCCTAGCTTAGTCGATTAGTTGCAACCAGATATATATAAAATGCAAACAAGCAATTTTGGTATATGTTTTGACAACCCAAAAACTGACCATCAAAATTCTCAGTGCTATGCAAATTTTAAAGTTTGCATCACGATTCACTGTCTGAACTCTTAAATTATTGCCGAACAATACTGAGTCGATTTAACTGTTGTCAAAACTGCACATTTTAAAACTTTTATTCAATACAGAGTTAATTGTAATTACTGCTAAAGTAGGATTATTTTATATCTCATTAGCGTAAAGACTGTTCGCAATTGCATTTACACGCTTGTGTGGCATCCAAACAAAGACTTAATATAACAAAAGAAAATATGAATACCGACGGAAAGCAGGAGGAGGTGAATCAGGACGAGCTCATCATGCAGCAGCAGCGTCGCATCGAGAAAGAAGTGAGTACATACCACACTATGTATTATAATGAATGAAAATAAAATGAAACGAACAAATGTAAAAATAATCTTTCTGCAGATTTGTGATGCGATTCCTTTGGTGTCGGCACTGACAACACTGTCTTCTCTGGATAATGAATACCTGGACGACAAGATTTATTTAACCAAATTGGCCGATTTGGGTAAGAAGTATAAATCAATCCGACGCACACGTCCCGATGGTAATTGCTTTTTCCGTGCATTCGCTTACGCATACATGGAGTATTTGGTGCTACATCCCCAAGAGTATGACGCCTTCCGGACATTGGTACAGCAGTCCAAAGACAAACTCATTGAGTTGGGATTCCCAAAGTTTACGCTTGAAGATTTTTACGACTCATTCTTGGACTTGGTGGAAAAAGTGGCACCAGCTGATGATCCCAATAAGCCCTCCTTTGTGCCTAAGCTCTATTCATTGCACGAGGCATTTAATGAACAGGGAGTATCTGATTATGTGGTGGTGTATTTACGACTTATCACAAGTGGTCAGCTGCAAGAGTGCTCTCACTTCTATGCTGACTTTATTGAAGGTACTTGCACCATGGAGGAGTTTAGGCGTCAGGAGGTGGAGCCGATGTACAAGGAGTCTGATCATATTCACATTATAGCGTTGTCGTCGGCGTTGAATGTTGGTGTCCGTGTGGAGTACATGGATCGCAGTGAGGGTGGCTCCAATGCTCACGATTTTCCGGAGGATGTTGCACCGAAGGTGTTCTTATTGTATCGACCAGGTCATTACGATATTCTATATCCCCAATAAGAAGAAGGAGACGTTTTATAACATCTATATAATACACGCTTACATATTTTAAATACACGCAAATTTGATTAATCGATTTTATTTTGTTGTTTAATTTTTAAATGCATTTCAATTGAATTTAAGTTTAAGGAGCATTATATAGAACATTTAATAATAAAAACTAGACAATAATACTATTTAAAGTAATAATTGCGTGAAAGCGGCTTCAAATTCCCGCTACTACTCACTGAGCTACAAGCAATATATATATTCTACATCGAAATGTCACTACATATAATTAATGCATTTTTTATTGTTGTCTCATAACCTCATAAATATCAAATATGTTTCGTGCCCACATTTTATAATTTTCAGTTTTGAAAGTTGGAAGTTGAAATGTGAACAACAAAATCAGACAACATGAAACAAATGTTGAAAAATATATTAAAATTAAATAAATAAACGGAATTTCATAAAAGTTATGTTAGTTTAAAGCATGACCACAACTAATTTTTATTCGCATATAAACAAACATTGACTACAATATGACAGACCGAAATACAGATTCGCCTTTAAAGGCTCTACTCAACAGTCCTTCGCCACGACCAATTGCAGGCACATCAGCCCAATACCTAAATCGAGTAAGTTTTTATTTATAGCGTTACTTTATTTAATTTATCACCGAAATGTTCATCAATTACAGACCCAAAATGTTCCACCGCACTTCAGCTTAGTTCCACAAAGTCCAACTCCACAACCAGTGGCCCCACAAGGCCCAACCGAGGCTTTAAATTCCTTAAAAGTACAGTAAGTAGTTATTTGAAACCCCACTTATCTTTTGCTCGTACTAATTCAATACCATTGTAGAAACTGTGTCGCCACTGTGAGCCTTTGCTGCGAACTAGATCTTCAAAAGATCAATTTTCGCACCCGCAACTCGGAGTACTCACCATCACGATTCCGTGGAGTTGTGATGCGTATCCGAGATCCCAGATGCACTGCATTAATCTTCAAATCGGGCAAAGTCATTTGTACGGGGGCCCGCAATGAGACTGACGCCCATTGGGCAGCACGAAAATTCGCCCGCATCATTCAGAAGTTGGGAAACAATGTGACGTTCACGGATTTCAAGGTGCAGAATCTGGTGGCCACTGTGGATTTGCGATTTCCCATACGTTTGGAGGATTTGAATCATATGCACGGTCAATTCAGCACGTACGAGCCGGAATTGTTTGCTGGGTTAATCTATCGCATGGTGAAGCCACGTGTCGTACTGTTGATATTTGTCAATGGCAAGGTCATTTTTACGGGGGCTAAAACACGACAGGAGATCAGTGAGTGTTTGGAAAATATTTATCCAATATTGCAGAGCTTTCGAAAGAATCGTTAATTTCACAACTGTCGCATCCGCGACATCGTGTGCATGTTCTTTTGTACATTTATTTGAGAATTGTTTTTTATTTAAAATTACGTGTTTTTTTATGTTTAATAAATGTCAATTGATTATGTTCTGTTAATTACTGACAATTTGAAAAAATGCACTTTAGTTTTTTTAAAGTCTGTATCAGTTGAATACTTCAGATTCTTATTTCACTTTGTGACCGTAATCTTTCATATTGAACGACTTCTAAAACAAATAGAAGATAAGTGACCTAACTACAGCAAATTAAAGCCTTTGTAATTGAATATGTATTAGAAAATGTGATAACTTCCAAGGCTATTCATTATTGCCTAGATCTCATCGTCATCTTGTTCTCCTGTTTGAATAGAATCAGAAGAAGTTTAGGCCACGATTAATTATATGCAACATTTATTCAGTGGTTTCTAGAATCTAAATCGTACCATAAGCCGTTAAGCTGTAGAAGAATCACCGAATCAAGAATGATCTAAATTCTTATTAAATCAATTGTGTGTCCTCAGTGAGATTGTGTATTGTTTTCTTGATGAACCTTATCAGGAATCTGCTGCGGTTTTTTCTGGTGTTGCTCCACAATTTTTGAGATGTGCTGGACTATTATTCTCCTTTGTTAATAAACCTGGTTGGTTGGTTGGTAGAAGTGACGAGGTGCGCACTCTAGTACGTGACTAGTTTTAATTGTACTCCATCCGGATTTGGACAAGTAAAAATTAGCTACCTTGTTTGTGTGGTGAACAGCATCAGCTCAAACTTAGCGGGACAAAAACATTGATCTTATGTCTAAGGCTTTTTTATAACATCATTCATTATGTTAAGATACTTCCGACAACCTTGAAATTCCCTCATTCTGGAGTTTTTTAACATAGTTTAACATAGATTTTAACATAAAGGAAGAATGAATGATGTGCCTAAAATCTTTTGCAGTGTCGCGTCCTGTTTTTCCGATTTTTGCTATAAAGACTACTTTGCATGATGAGATTATTTCTCCTTTATTATGAGTAAGCCGATCTATTGCTTCGAGTGTTCCCCAAAGTTTAGGCCACCCAACTGAGTACGCTCCGTTGGATGCCTTCTGTCGACTAACCATTTCTGTAGTGTGTAGTTTCCAGTAAATATGCCTGGTATCATTCTCATTTTTTTTCCAGACATGTCTTTGTACCTATTCTGATTAGGTTTTCCAGGAATCCCTTTGATTGACTTAAGCGTTCTAAACGTTTAAGCCCTTTCCTTAAGTTCGCACAACACAAATATTTTAAAAATTATGTTTCATAATCAAGTTAAGGTCTGGAGTGTAGCATTTTATAAATCATAAAAGTGAAGAAAATTCCAGACGATAGTAAAAACAGAGCTTTAAGCAATTACAGTTATGTATTCCAAAACTTTATGCTTTCTAATTATACAAACCATTTTCTTTGCGGAAAAATAAAACATATTCCCCATCTGTATAGTAGTAAGGGATCAAAATAATTTTTGAATAGTTGGTAACGGCGTTAAAGGACATAATAATGTGGACAACATTACATTCATTTAGGGCGTGGTAAGTTTGTAGGTATGCAGTTTAGTTACTATGTGAAAAGTAAAAGTTCTGTAACTGAATTGGTACAGCTGAACAAATGTCCTAACACACAAACATTAATGATAATCACCTAGTCATATGAGCTCTGAAATAAGTACCCATTACATACAAAACCCAACCATTCACATAAATGAATAAAACAGCTTGCTTTTAACATTTGACTGTTTCACAACAATTGAACGCAGCCAGTTTCTAACTTCAATAACAAAACGCACATACAAATAATCTATCCTACTGGCATGGTATGGCTTGCAAGCATAACGGCTTACAACCCCATTACACCCAAATACAAGTAACATCGCATACATCGGAAAGCTATTACAGATAATGTTATTCGCAATTGTAGCACGAACATCTAACCTTTGACCTTTGCAAACTTTTTGGCATGGGTCCTGCAATGTAGCAAACATTTCCGAAAACAATCCATCACAGAGCCTGCGAGTGTAACGCGTTCGCTCGTTTCATCCCCGCCAAAATCCAGCATCTGCAGCCCACCCACATTTAGTGAAAATGGAAAATATTATTATCAGAGAGGAATTTAACCCTCAGTTGTAATTGTAAAAATTGTCTTTTTCGTGTATTTTCTAATGAAAACTTATTTAAAATGGCTTCAAAATAATTTTGTTTCAGTGTTTCTGTTTCGATACACATGCTCGACTTACTCAATCAAACCTTAAAATTTTTTTAAGGGCCCCCAGTACTCGAGGGTTTCTAGACAAATGCCTTTTTGGAAATATTTAAAATGCGGCTCTGTTTATTATATTAATTCAGCGCATTGTCGAGCTTTTTACCAAGTTACAAGGGTGCAAGAGCATTGCATCGAGGTGCACATTCATTTATACGCATATGCTTGCTGAACTTGCATGTACTCGTATGTATATAAATATAATAAAGAACATATACTTGGGTATTCCGTATTGTGCCATCCCTTTTCATTTGTGTGAAATTTTCTCAATGAAGCCCAAATGAATGAAGCTGTGTGTGCCGATGCGAAGGCCACATTCAACTCTCAGCTGTGGATGGAAGCTTTTTTAAATGCGCAATGATGATCATATTTTTTGAAAAGCTTTTTCGTAAATATTGATGTTGATGCAATTGATGAAAACCATTTTCATTTGCTAGGCAGAAAAATTTCATATGGTATATTGGCATTTCGCCCCGTCGTCGGTATTGGAAAGTGCTGTGAAAATGTTTGTAGGCCACAATTTCGTCGATAGTTGATGAATGAGAAGTAACTATCAACATCGTTTCATATTGTATGGGTTTGAATGTGGATTAAAGGGCGGGGATGAGTTTTATCGTTTGATGAAGGTTGACATTTAAATAAGGAAGATAGCCTAGGTCGTCAATCAATGGGTAGAATAATTTTGTCTAAATTTGGAAAATCCTTCTGAATGGGTTATTTTTACATATTGAATTTAGATAAAATTAGATTTTTATTTTATGGAATGGTTTTGTGGTAAAATTTTCATTTCTTGTATTTTTTATGAAACGTAGCATATCGTAAATATATGATTTCAGTTTCTATTTTCTTTTGTTAATATCTGTGTTGGAGATAAATTGTTGCAAGGAATTAATTATATTTTTCAAAGTTATTCTTTAAGGTTAAACTAAAAATGACTTTATTTGGATTCTTCGTGTATTGAAGGATAAAAATTTACTTTACTAAAGGGTGGTCCAAGTAGAGGTAATTTTTCCAATAGTTTTATTATGAACGTTTGTGTTCAGACAAACTGTGAACTAATTGTGGAAAACTATTTCCAAACCCAGTGCCCAATTACAAATTAGAAATTATCATAAAGCTTTTATGATATGAAACGAAACAATCGCTTTGTTGAGGGAAAAGTTCGATGAAAACATCATATCAAGAAGAGATCATATACAGATTGAGTACCGAGGTCATGTAACCTTACACAATTGGAGTACTTCCTGTGAGGATATGTAAAATCTTTTATTTACATCGTTAAGCCCGAAACGATTGATTGCAGCTTTTGAAGCAAACATAACCATTAACTATTCCCGAAATGCCGGACGATATGCTTGTAAGAGTGATAAAAAATTGGGCCCACAGAATCAACCATTTTAACAGTTAGTAGTTGGCAACATTTTAAGGAAATTGTTCTTAAACGTTAAATGCTCTAATTAAAATAAAGACTTTCCACAATAAACCGATTATTATGTGTTTTATTTAAAAAAAAACTTCAGGAAGCTCTTATTGGATCATCCTTTATTTCTATCCACAAATTATTCAGAAAAATATAAAAGAACCTTCAATTTTTTATAAAGAATTGTTTGTATGTTTTTTTAGAGAGTTATAATTTATTCAATCAATTATTTAGGTTGAAAATTTTAGGGACATAAATTAATTATAGTAAAATATATTTCAATCGACGTTTAACAGGGAGAAAAAGCTTCTTCGTTTTGTATTTGTTCAGCTCGATGATCAACTATATTAATATAGTTTGATTAGTAGAAAATGTCTTTAGTCCTGCTTAAATCGAAGATTAAGATTTTTTCTAGATTTTTAAATTCCTAATCCTATGAGTAATAATTATTTTTGGGCATTTTTAAATTGTATCAATTTGATATTAACAATTCATTTCTATGACGAATTTCTTTTGATTAGACTCGTCCAGTAAAATAATAATCAATAGGAATCCATATTTTCATTCAAATAAAGTTAAAAAAGTCTACACAACAAAATACAATAGTTGTGTAGTTATTTGCAAATAAAAATTTTTGATTCAATTGAAAAGCTGTTGGTTGAAAATGTTCGTTCTCTTTTTATTTTTCAGAAAGACCAAGACTTCAATAAATTTACCACACCCATTTTTCGCATTTAAAAAGTACATAAAGTAAATGGGAATTTAATTTTTTTTTTGCTTTATGCGACTGCAAACTTTAAAAAAAAGCAATTTAAACATTTCATTTGGGGCGGTAAAATTGTCAATCCTGAAAATCAAACCACTAATCATATTTCAATAAAATCCAAACCAAATAACAGCTAGCCATTCAAATAACGTCATTGCCCACACCCAGCAACATGCGGATTCATTTCATTTAATTCATAAAATCTAAATCACATAATCACATCCCCAGTGAGATAGTCACCACCCCGGTCTCCAGCACACTCACCATAATATGTAATGCTCAAACTAAAAGCCATATCGACGACATATGCGACGCAATAATTTTCCAAAGCATTCAGCAGTTAAGTCGCAATTTCTGTTACCACATTAAATGGGCCTGAACATTGTGCCGTTCGTGTGCTCCCTTCATGCAGTTCCAACTTCCAACACACAGCTGGCATACCAACGTATAGTTATAACGTGTGGACGAATCAACCCAGCTGAAGCAAATGTGCGTCCTTGGAATAATCAAGAGAAATGGTCCTTTTCAAATAGAAAAAATAAAAATAAATAAATAAAAAACCGAAACGAGAATACGAGGTACATGCGATGTAGTTGCGAACAAGACGGTACACGACGGAGGCGACAGCCTCTCGCATGGCAATACAGAAAACAATCTTTAAATGAAGCCACATCAAATGGCGTGACGTCAAGGCGAATAACGTGCATACCCAACGCTTCTGCCCACACTCACGTTGCGTTGCCCCCTGATGGTTGCCGCTTGATATTCATACATGAAATCGTTATTTTTTTCATTCGGTTGTCTTTTGCATTCTATTAGGACTTCCTCCCGTACTCCCCAAAACTTAAATATGTATAGGAAAACACATTAACAGTCCGTAGGGGTTGAAGTTGTAAAATATAAAAATATTCCGTGAATCCCAACGCCATTTTATTGTCATTCATGTTTCGCGAAATTATATTGTCTTTCCACGTCGTACATATACTAGGAATTCGCTTTTAAAGGAGTGGGAGGATGAAGAAGGACCACCATGAATGAGTCGACGCTTTCGTTGCATCATTTCGGGCGAAAATATACTCAAATAGTGTTGTTGGCACATCTTCTTTCCTTTTGCTATTTTGTATGTATGTGGCAAAATAGACAAGGAATTGGGAAAATGCGTGGGCTCATCCAATATTGTAGCGGCAACTAATACAACAACAACAACAACAACAACTCTGAAGAGGGTTTTAGGTTGGGGGCACAACACCGGCTATGTAGAACTTGTGCAGATAAATGAACGAGAAAGTTCCTATAACGTTGTTGTATAGTTGCGTCTCTGTTTTTTACTTTGCTTTGCACATTTTTTTTTTTGCGGTTATGGTGTTTTGTTCCTGGGAATGTTTGGCACAAATGCAGAGGCGGAAATTTGGAAACTTTTTCACTCCCATACTTGTATATATGTGGGTATTTTCGCCGTTTCTTGCAAAACTTGAATGAACATCATTTTTGCTCATCCTGCGCTTGTATTTTTCTAGATTTTCTTGTTTCATGCATTCTCGCATACAAACATCCTTTTGTTATAAGACTTACATATGTACAACTAAATGCACACATTTGTAAATGTATTGGACTAAGTATGTGGAAATATGATTTCTTGAATGAGTTGTGGCTGTAGGGCCATTTCAAACATCATCCTACAATGGGTTCAACCATTTCCTGGAATTTATATTACACCTGCAAAGGCATCAATTAAGTGTTTTTGCTTGCGCTGCTGTGTGATCGATATTTTCGCAGAAATGTGCATGAAAATTTTAATATGTCACTTTATTGCGATTACAATTTTTCCTCTTTTGTTTGTGTCATGTGCTTTCCGCGAATATCCTTCCTGGAATTTATTAAATGCAGTAATTAATTAATGGAATAGTGACTGAATGATAAATTAGTAAGACGAGTGACAGCCAGCAGCCCTAATGCACAACATCATTACAATTCATTTTGGATTAATTATTTATTTAAATATAAATTTTAAAAAAGTTGCGTAATTTATAAATAGGTAATGGAGATTGCAAGTAATTGAAAGCTAAAATTTATTAGAACATGCAAAAACGGAAATAAATTATTTTGGGTACGCTGTATAATTGAGTACATTAAATAGCAAAAATAGAAACCAAGCACGGCAGCACATATTTTTAAACACCGACATAAAATCCGACCAATCGACTGATTTGATTGCAGCAATTTACAAAGAAAAGCTTAAGCATTTAGTGGAGTTCCTTAATAGGGGTTGGGCCACTGGTAATTTATGTTTAAAAATTATCAGTTTCTTTTCAATCATCTTAAATATTTATTTCTGCTTTTTAAAAATTAGATAAATTAAATTAAAACATAAAATTAAAGAATTACGATTTCTAGCTAATATTTAATATTGATTTGCCAAAATATGGTAAAAGTAAAATCACAGATAAAGAAGAATATCTCATCTCTGGCATTAAAGACTATTCCTATAATAAGTAGAACCATTCATTTACGTTGTATTTGTAAGCAGTAAAAAACAATTCAGCAATATTCCAAAATTAAGAAAAGGAAACTCTTAACTTTTAATATGAATGAAATAAAATATTTAGTTGATAAAAGTATTGAGGCTACTCCCATTACAGCATTGTGCCACAAAGCCACTCCAATATTTAACAAAAATAATCATTTTGTCACTGACTGAGTTCCAAAAATATAACAAAAAAAAAAATTATATCAATTAAATGTTATCTCGGTCCTGTCCTCCCCCAAACATATTTTATCTTCAACCGGATGTTTCATCGCAAATGTTATTGCACAAAGAACTATCTACAACAATGCATTCGGTCATCAGTGGGCGGAATACCACATGCATCACAAACGCTCACAACAACACCCAAAAAAAAGAAAAGCTGCAGCATTGTAAAAGCTTCCCAATTCAAGTTTTATGACAATTGGCTGAGTTTCCTGGCGCCAATCCAAAAACGAGAAAACCATCATCCTTCATCAAACGGAGACGGGACATTCCTTCCACACAATTTCCATACATGCACATACATACCGCAAAAGCATCCCACATGCGGCACAATATCAACTACGTTATAGGAAAGCTCTCATCGAATTAGTGAATGAAATTTTTCCCAACAACAAGACGGAAATTTAACAATTTTCAGCATATGCGCAGAACTATCTTTATGCTGCCAAATCCAACGAATATGTGGGTATATGTGTAGATTGCACGTATATACGTTCCCCCCAAATGTCGCGCCGCCACCGCCTCGCCGCCACCACATAAACATTATAATGCCGGGCGAGAAACAAAGAGAGATAAAACGGTGTGTGGAAAAATACACTGTACAGCAGGACCTATGAGCTTGATGGTGGCGGCAGCAGCACAAGCAGCAGCATTTATTGCGGGCTGTGCTTGAAGAAGAAGGACGAGTAGGAGGAGGAGGAGGAGGAGGAGGAGGAGGAGGTGGTGGTTTGAAGTGTTGGGTGGAGGTGGCGCCAGTCTAAAAATAGCTCAAAAGAGTTGTTGCAATGACGCTGGCAAGCGATTTCTCTGCCCACCAGCAGCAGCAGCAGGAGCAGCAGCAGCGGCAGGATTTGCTGCTTATGTCGATGACGGTGATGATTACTTTTGCATGTGTATGAGTATTTTAACATGTAGGAGTGACGATTTTATAGTTATATTAGTTCCATAAAGAAATTTGTAAACGCTTTGCAAGTGTACCCGTATGAATGGTTTGTACGCGCGGGCGGGTGTGTAACTTAATAGTTGCGGTTTTTTTTCAGTTCATTTTCAACATACGAACATAAAGGTAAAACAACCACATATGGAAAATGTTTTTCACGCTATTTTCCACGAATTGGCTCGAGGGTGTGTTGTTTTTCATTCAACGCTTTGTTGAGGGTTTTAAGTTTCTCCACCTGTCCAATAAACTCTGACTGCGGTGAGTCGTTAAATTTGCTTGCGGAAAATTCAAATGACAAGGAGAATTTTTCCCAACCATATGGAAATGTGGCGCAATTTCATTGGAATTTTATATAATAATAGTATGCATGTGTGTGTACTTTTGGCGGTGAAAAATACAGTGCTTTTAAAAATGAATGTATTTAATCCTCAATTATCTGGTTTATCCCACATCATTTGTATGTGACTTATTTAAGATCACGTACCTTTTAAAAAAAAGTATTTTAAGGGAGGCTTTTGTCACAGTTAATTACATACATTTAAGAAAGAGTTTTTTTTAAACTCGATTTGCAACGCATTTAACCTTAAAACATCCAAAAGATCATTTAAGGATTAAGTATTTTTGATTTGTGATCACACGATTTTCTCAAATAAAAATAGAACTAAAAAATTTAATAAAAGGTAATGTTGAAAGTAAAGGCTATGAACTAAAAAAAATTTTAATTAATAAAAATAGTTAATTTGGAAGTATAAAATTTCTGGGCTTGTATTCTTGAAAATGTAAAACAAAAAGTTTATTTTTATTTCTTTCTACTATTTTTTTAATGTGATATTCTTCTGATTGAGAAATTATTGTCATTGAACATTATTGGCAATAAAATGGGAAAACATCTGAATTAAACGTTATAAATTTACCATACAAAGAAGTGAAATTTTAGGTGTTGATCACACCAAATTGAAACACGAGTAATTTGCTAAAATGAGTGCATGTGGCGATGCAAGGCAACTATTTTGGCCCTTTACTCCCATCTAATGTCATCTAATTTAGTCAAATGCTCAGAAAAGCTTGCGTTTAATGGGAATTACATAAACATCATGCTACGGTGGGCTCCAAGTCATAGAAACATACGAGGTAACGAGTTAGCAGGAAAGGACTAGACATTTCCCTGCAGAAAAGATGAACATCCCAAAAAATACCGTAAAAAGGCAGTTTACTATCATTTCCTATCTTTACCTAAGGAGAGGTGGAAGGGACTAAAAACCTGCGGCATGTCTAAGAAGAGATGACCAGTCTATGACAAAGACAAACCGACAACAGCCATGAGAATATAGCCAAAACTATCACTGTATATACTGGTCACAGACCAATAGAGCAGCACCCAGCAAGAATGAATCCCCTTTCAACGCAATATGTTGAAGCAGCAAAGAATCAAATGAATACGAAACAGTTGCTCTCTTTGTGTGTAATTTTCTGGCCCTAGCCAAGATCACACTCGGTAGCCACTTCTTTAACAACCTCAATCAGCAAAGCACCCAACGATCCGGACATAGTTTCTAAATGTTACAGGATGGATATAAAAACCTGACGGGTAACCCTATAATGGTCACGGAATGAGTGGTATTAAAATGGCTCTTATTGGAGTACCGCACCGGAGAGTGGACCTTCCCACTTCTAATAAAATATTTACTCTCTTTTTAAAATTTTTATGGGATAACAGTCAGTACTGACAAGTTATGAAAACAAAAGATCCAAATAATTTAAACCAAACTCTTTGGGTTTCCATATTTTTTAATAACATAATTTATCAAGGACTTACAAAAACATAATAGACACAAAACGTTTCGGTTTCCCGTTAAAGGTTTATTTAATTAAAACAACACACAAGTAATTTGAACGGAAATTCTCATTGTCATCCAACTGAATACATACCTTTTAAATCACTTTAATTTGACCAAAACCAATGCAACCAATCCTGAAGCAAACCTCTGCATATTGGATGTAATCCTCAATAAGTGCCCCAATTAAAATCCTCTGCACAAATAATATCAGCTCACTACCAGCATGCAGCTGGAAAAACATTTTGAAAATACACAAAAAAACATTTGTACATAACTGCATATCTGCATGTAAACATGTCACCCATAAGCTAAGCCCCATTATCATTAAGCAAATGCAATAAAAAAACCTTTAACAGCCAAACAAACAAAACAACATATGCCACACAATGAAATAAACACCCCGCGCATAAAATAATGATGCGACCTAGATTACGGTCAAAGCTACGGAAGTTGCAGTTACACGGCCTGGTGTTGTGCCAGTTTCTCGGCAGTCGCGAATTGGGATCATGGCTGCACATTCGGTGCAACCCCGTGTGTGCTCAATTTTATAAGAATCCGGAAAATCGCCTGCATATAAGAGACATTACATCGATTTATGTCGGTGTACCTTAAATCACATGCGGAGAATGGAGGAACGGGGCATCAGAGTTGAGTACTCGTATAATAAAATATGTGGACATGTACTCTGAGTCAGCGCAATGTGATTTAAAACTCCTACTGACCTGTTTCCTTGTTGTGTGGCGACGGCTCAATTTATCAAGTATGTATGACATGACGCATGGAATGCATTTTAAATCTTAGTAGTTCAATAGAGATACTCCAAATTTATGGAGTAGATATATGTTTCAAGGGATGTCTGTGTGAGTGATAATTTCTCAAGATCTTTGCTGAAATATTATGATGATGCAGAAGCATGTTTTGACTTCCAGTAATTCCAAAAAAGTTTGTTAGAGAAAAATGTGCGATTGCCAAAAACAAAATTGTCTTGATTTTGTAGTCGACTAGAGCTGGTGTTTAATAACAACACAGTAGCCCTTTGATATGGTTGTTTGACTGAACTTCATCAAAAACAGTTTGAACGATTTTTACCACTTTTGCATGCAATCATGTAAAGGCCGACTACATTTTTTTGCACTTGGTTTTATATGTTTGTAAAAATAAATTTTCCACATATCTTTTGTACATTTCAAAAAATAAAGTTTGGTTCAAATTTAAAATTCATAACCTCAAAAATTAACTTATATCAGGACTCCTAGCCTCATTAGAACAAAATTGTACTGCAGATGGTATTACTAAACTGTTGAATGTCTTATTTTTGAGTCTTTCAAGGTTATAATATTAAAGTATGTAAAATGATGACATAACCTCACTTTCATAAAAATTTAAAACTGCTTCACGTGTGGATCTATCTCTCTGTTAATAAGTTTAGTTTTTTTTGTGTCCAAAAAAATGCTGCAACAAAATAAATGAAGCGAATTATCTTTACATAGTCGTAACTCGTAAGTCGCATGGATGTGTACATACATATATGCGGGAAATCTTTTTGTTTTCAATTTGTCGACTCATAAGATCAGCAACTATAAATAGAAAATGTTCTTTGTTACCAAAATGGATACATACAATAGCGTGGGTAGTATGCCCACGCAATACGGATTTTGCCTTGTATACAGCGAAATTGTATGAAAGGAATCATTGTTTGAAGAGGTGCTCTTGCTGGGGGGTGAATAACGGTTTCGGAATTTAATACCGTTTTGTGCGAGTTGCTTTGTGTGCACTTCGTGTTGGGGTAGGGGGATATTTCCCGGCATATCTGTATTTGATTAGTTTTTTGTTGCATGCAATTTATTGTTGATGCATTTTTTATAAATTACCAACCAGCGTATTATGATTTATGAAGCACCGTTGAGTTGTACCGCATAAAATTGTCCTTTAAGTAAGATGCACATAAACAAATTGTCGGTGTGTAAAATTCGCGTGGGTGATGATTTGGCAGATGGCTCATGTTAGACATAAATCATGCGTAACGTGCGTCATTTTCACATTATTATACAAATCCAAAAATAGCTCTTCCAGAAAGTCACTCTATGCATTTTTAATACCGCATAAAAAATAAAAATGGTACGATGTTGAGCTGACAAAGGTGAAAAAGGTGAAACAAATTGCTTTCCAGGAAAAGTAAAGTATAAGCGCATAAGAGGGGTTGAGGTTGAGGCATTAAAAAGCCGCCTTGTACAAATTCTTTAGAATTCTAAACGCATCATTTCTATAAAGAGAACATCTATCTCATAAATTAAAATAATATAACCTGATATGCGGTGTATAAAATATATATAATAAAGTAAAAGCGCACATCCAGAGCGGAGCGAGAGCTCCCAGAGCATGGATGTATTGTATTAAAGAACAGACGTCATCGAGAAACATTTATCGATTGATAAAAGCATTGCCGTAAATATACGCAGCTTTTTCTCCAGTACACGTCCATATCACCATCACACTTCCGTCCCTTCCTCCTCCCCATCGGGTAAACTCTTCATCTCTAATTCATGTAAAATCAACTCTTATACAAATAAACTCAAAGCTTCGCGTTATACGTTCCTATACGTTCTAGCAGAGCCAGAACTGTCCATTACACACGCTTGTGTATGTGCAATGTGTATCCTTACATCGCGTCTTCCCATCCATGCAGCGATGTGCGCAATTCCTGACCAAATACAATCGCACAAAAGTGTGACGCCAATGTTGACGATGATCATGATTCATGATGATAATGATGGTGGTATGTGGATTGAAAGCGGCGACCACAAAGGGTGCCGACGGTGTTCATTCAGAAAATGTGTGTGGGCGATGCGATTGTCTCATTCCAAGCCAATGTATTTCAAAAAGCTGTACATGTTTCACAATACACACAAAAAGCTCCGATAAATCGTACGAGTGTATGTGTGCGCCTTCTCTCTCATGGATAATACACGCAGCGTGTCCCGCATACAAAACGGCATTTCATATTTTGTAAAATACCAACCTCTCACTTTTGGAGGCGCAACCAGCATAATATACTCGTATAGAGCTTCCAAGGCATGCATGTGTGTAAATCCATTATACGTATACACGGTACACTGTACAGGGCTCTCTTAATCGCTGAAGTGGCGCGGTGTTACGACGGGAAGCTTTTTTGGGGTGGGATGCGCGCGCCATATGCGATAAACTCTATAAAAGGATGTCGCTCGCTGTTGTTGAAATGTTATTCCCTTTCAAGCTATCAAACGGTAAACACACATTGCGACTGCACTAAACCAGTGAAGTGAGACTCAATTGCCATTGAGAAATAAAAACTTAAAAAGAAAAACAAATTGAAAAACTGTATTTTTTTCCCTACAAAAAAATAATAACAGTAATTAAGAAAGTTATTTGAGGAGTGAAACCTGAAGAGTGAGAGGTGAATGTGAATTACAATTTTTGTGCAGTAAAGGTGCATGCATTAAAAAAATATAACAGTTCAAGGACCTTCAAACACGAACTTGTGAGAGCTTTTAATTCCTTTTTGATAAGGGTTAAAAACCGGACAGTTTAATTTAACATTTAAATGTGTTTGGGTGTAATTAATTAAAAGTGATTTGTGGGTATTATTTTATTTGTTGTTAATTAAATTCAACAAAATCAAGTTGTGCAGTGACAGACTTTTTGAATTTGGAGTATAAATATGGTTCCAGAAAATAATATGGTAAGTACAAAAATATTATGTTCATTGCATTGAAATATACAGCATGAATTTGTTGAAATATTTCCACACGCAATAAATCCCGAGAGAGTAAGCCATCCCGTTAATCCAGTTCGGGAACCGAGCGCTCTCCTGTAGTATTAGCTATACGGTGTATTCCTTTTATATAGGCAAAATGATTGCATTATCGGCCGATTGCATAGGAATTAGTCCCCCACGGAAACAGAGCAAAACGAACAACACGTACACTTGTACGCCAATAGATCAGGGAGCATATTACGGGCTATGTGCTCGAACTCTAGCCCGCATATATGCATATATTTACCCGTTTTATGTACACATCGATAGGAATAATGGCATATACACCGGAACCTGTTGAAAATTGGGTCAGCAACAACTGCGAACTGATAGGAAGCCTACATAAATGTGGGGTAAAATGTGGAGTAAAAAGAAATAGCTTTATGTATATTGTGTATAGGCAGAAAAAACGGTAATATTGTATATAGGCATGTTGTGTTTAGGCCCCACAGGAGATTATTGTATGGAATTGACCCAATTCGATTGGTTTGGGAAATGATGTCAACCAGAAGTTGTAGCTCGATCCCACCATCTGGATGATATTTAAACTAGATTCAACCAATTTCATGCGGACAATAATATCATTATAAACACATGACGTGTTGGTGTATTGGGGCAGGCCGCAGCAATTCCAAGAACTTGACATTTTTGCTGCGTATTATACTGCAGCTCGTAAGTACGAGTACATTCATGTATTTCATCCACATTTTGGTACAAAGAAAAATTCGAGTGGGTGGGAGTGAAATGCCGTTAAAAGGTCAAAGTTCATAGTGTATCTGAAAGGTGTAGTACATATGTATGCCTAGATATGGAAGAAGAAGCAATATCAGCATTTATCCCGGGAGATGGTACAGCGAGTTATTTTTAAATTTCATGTGTAATGAGTTTGTGTTTTATTTTTCGGTTTCGCACCCTACTTTTATGTACTTACCGCATAAAATGGCGTTTAATGGAAAATTGCCGTTATGATGTTATTTAATTGAATATTGCTGAAGGAGATGGCGTTTTATGTTGATGGGTGTGTGTGAGTAAACTTTCGAGTAAACTTTCGAGTATATGTTTATCATAAAACTATGATGCTTATGCCACAGTTAATTAAGTACATATTATATATACTTATGCTTCAAATCAAGTTGAATAGAAAGACTGAGGGGTTTGTAAAATTGTATGAAATAAAATGGAAAAAAAGAAGATAAGCTTAATTTGGGATTAATGTGAGTTGTAGAAAGGAATTGGAAATTTTAGACAACATCAGGTTTACAATTTATACTTTGAACTTGTTTCAATTGTCAGCTTCTTGTTCACAGAAGAAAGGCTTATTTACAGAGTTAAGAAAATGTTTTTTCCTCGTATAAAATAAACCCTTCAATTTTATACAAAATAAAAAATAAAAAATTTCAAGAAGCAAAAGAAGTCTTTCCTTTGAAAGTTTTTCTTTCCTTTTTATGATTTGTTATTTTAAATGCAGAAAGGAAAATTTTCCAACTTTCTGACTTCGAGAAAGTTGGCGAATTCATCAGTTGTTAAATTTTAGGCTGTTTCCTAAATTCGCGGAGCATATGTGATCAAAGTTGATAAGTACCATTTGAAAAAATTCCTCGGAGAAAATGTATTACTTGCTTGTATGAGCATGCTCTTGAAATGACACAATGTACCCTCACATTGCGACTATTCTTTATGCTAGAAATAATTAATGTGTTGTGTGCAATATTTGTGTTAGGACCTTTAAAGGAAGCACGTCTATTCTTATGCTATTAAAGTTTTTGCAAGCCCCTAGCAACAAGTCATATGGAAAACTTACACGATTTTAATAATCAATCCAAAATCATGCATATTAAATTATCATTCCCAAAGTCTTGAGTAAATAACTGTTAATATCTATAGTAGGAGTAGTATGATAAGTATATTAAAATGAGATAAATGTTGAACTTTGCTGTATGAAGGCCGTTGAATCAACAGGAAAAATGTAACGAAAGCTTCCACCTTATCACATAATCCAATGAAAATTGTTGATCATTATGACCAAACATTGGAGTAGATTATCACAGATTAATATAAATGCCGAGTCGCGCAATAAATGCCATTAGCTGACATATGGGAAGTGGGAACGTAGGAATTTGTTTTCGTGTCGATTTTGATTTAGTGACGTGCGCCATCTCCTCCACGTATGATGTACGTACACAAGCTGGAAAAGCTCAACAATCACAATTGAAATTTATTGCTACGACGACATTGGGGGTTGGTGTGGCTTATAAGTTATATGGCCTATGGGGTGGCGCGGTGTCGCTGATGTGGTTTGTTTTATTGCGCTTTATTTTTGTACACAACGATTAAGTATAATATATTTTCGTCCAATGTTTTCTTATTGTTATGCAAATTGCTTCTATTTTCAGTTGTCTTATGCAACTTTTACGATGTTCAGTACGTGGACGTACACGCAGACAAGCTTTAATTATCTGAGTTCAAAATACAGGGTTGTTGGGTATAGAAGTAACTTTATGTACATTAAAAGTGTATTTTTAGCGACTAGTGTGTACTTTAGCGTTATAAACGAACATACAAACTTGAGAGTTGAGGCTATTTGGATAGTTGCTTGCTGGCTGTTCCGTTTATAAATTCCACCACCCCTTTCCAGCTCAATATGGGGGAAGTACACACACATACAAAGTCGACCACACACAGAGCACTTAAGTTAAATGTATTTTGGACACGTTCTTTCCATAGATTGTGTCCGCAATCTCCACAAAACTACGCCACCGAACTTATACACTTGTATTTTTCATTCAATCAAATGAATCCCCAGTGTGAGAGCTGCCTTTTTGCTCTAGCTGGTATTATTCCATTGAAATAAATGTGATTCCCGTTATAATGTACATCGTGTTTACTCGTCCTATTCAGTTGTTCACCCGATTTCACTTTGTCGGTATTGTCTTGTTGCCTCATTTCAAACGCGCCATTCTCTCAGCATATTCCGCTATATATTTTACAAACAGTTAGTTATAACGCTACATTTTATATTTTTTTGGCCTCGCTACTTTCAGATGATGACGTCAATTGTCGTTCTCGCTGTGCTAGCGATATTCAGTGCTACTCCAGCGTCGACATATACATATCCGGTGTTTGGAACAAAACGATATCACAGGACGGGTGGCAACAGCTATGCGACGCCAGTGATGCGCGCTCAACCCGTCTACACTACCAACGTACAACACTACTATGATGAGCCGCCCAGCGAAGAGGACTCATATTATTACTATCCGCCAAATCATCACTCACCCGATCACACATATGGTCTGCCCACATATCGTGGTGAATACAAGCCAACTCCCTATTACTATGCCCCTGGGCCCAGCTACAATTACTACGATGATCGTGTGGAGGTGAACAATCCCATGGATGATTTGCACGAAGAAATAATGCAGGAGGATCAACGAGAACGTGACATGGTTGATCAGGATGAGGAATGGTATGAACGTCCGGTAGTGCAGCCACCACGTCTACCCCCAATGCATGATGACACGATGACAAACAATTTCTTGCGCAACCTAATCATGTACAATAAGCAGTTGGCTGATCAGAAAGCCCCAGACACAATACCGGATGATGACTTGGAACAAGAGGACGACTACGATGAGGAGTACTTTGAAAGGCAGCCACATCAAATGAATGCTCCACCACCACCGCCATCACCACCACAACAACCACAAATGCACAACAGCCCACATCCGCATTCCAGACAAATGACACCACCCTATATGGGTGGGGGTGGTGGTGAGCTGTTGA
This sequence comes from Sylvicola cinctus, assembly GCA_963854165.1. Lineage (NCBI taxonomy): Eukaryota > Metazoa > Arthropoda > Insecta > Diptera > Anisopodidae > Sylvicola > Sylvicola cinctus. The sequence continues at coordinate 23,711,942 of OY974082.1, forward strand.
ATCAAGGCTACGGCAGCAACGATAACTACAACAATTATCACCAACAAAATGCGCGGAAAAATCTAGAGGACAAGGAGGTCAAGGAGCTGCAACAATTGACAAGTACCAAAACCAAATTGAATAATCAACGCACATACTTGCCATGGGCTGAAGAGCAACAACATCATCCAGCTAATCATAATAATTATAATATGGCGGCAGTGCAACCACAACAAAATACTGCCTCACTTGTTAATAATTATGAGGAAGACCCAGAGTATGACGATGACGCATGGATCAATTGGGATAGCAAGCGTTCAGTGAATCGCATAACACAAATGCAAAATTATCCAATGGATGCCGAAGTTCCCATTGCATTAGCAGCAGCAACAACAACAAAAGCGCCACAGCTTTCAACCAAATTTCCAACGTCGTTTGGTGCAAAATTATTCGGAGGGCAAAAGGAAGTTGTGCTACCACGTCCTGCAACGCCGGTGAAAAATCCATTTGCGTCACCAGTGTTGGATATGCTCAACAATGTGGGCAGCGATGGCAAAGAGCAGGCGCAACAGCAGCCAAAAGAAACGGTGTACGATTCAATTAAGCACTTGATTACAATGCAGCAGAATTTACAAAAGGTGAGATCAAATTGTGACGCACGCTGAGAAGGGGTTTTCTTGAAGCTTTTATTGACGGACAATTATTATTTTTTAATTACAGCAAACTGCTGCTGCAATGAGTGCTGGTGGTGCTCCGAAAATTCAAAGAAAACGATTCGTCTCTAATGAGGAGTCTTTGGTTCAGGAGTTGGATCAACTTAAACGGCGAGCCATGTAAATATTTAAACTAAATACAACTATTTATTTTTTTAAAACATTATGATTATATTTTTATTAAATCTTATTTTTGAATTGTTAAAACTTTTTATATAAAAAAGAAAGAAAAAATAGTTAAAATACCTATATATAACAATATCTAGATAGTAAAAACAACTAGTTTTAAAATGGGAGATATCCAGACATGAAGCTCAACCTAAACAATATCATTTTCATTAATTTTATATATCCAATTCTACTTTTTTTTTTGTTTTCCTAACAAAATGAAAACACAAACAAACAACACATATGTTATAACTAAAAACGTGCAAGTCTTATAAGTTACATATTAAATATCTTTTTGAAAACCATAAATAAAAAAGATCAAACAACAAAAAAAAATTTTCTTGCTCGAGACTGATTTGTAAAAAAAAAATAAATTTAACAAAATATTTTTCTACTTTGTACATTTGAAATAGGACTTTTCTAACAATTTCGCTCGTTTAGTATTAAAAATAATTCATCGAACTTTTTCTATCTCTCTACTTTTCCTGTGTCTATCTTGAAAAAAAAAATCACGTTCACATTTTGTCAAAATTAAAACTGTTTTAATTACATACGTAAAGTAATTCAGGTGAATTAATAAAACTTTTGGAACATGTTTAATTCTTATTAAAAATAATTATCGCATTTCTTTGTGACAAAAACAAAACTGCAACAAAAAATTTGAAGTTGGCTTTAACTATATGAGCTTATTTAGAAGTTTAATCTAAAGCTGCACTTAAGGCTTTTTCAACGCGAATAATTACTTGTTAACTTTAATATACAAAGAAAACAAATTTGGCGTCATTTTAAACTCAATTAAACGATCTTGCACAAAGTCTATTTGATTGGGAAAGCTCCCTTATCTTTAATATGGCTATATTTTGAATTTTAACGTAATTATTAAAATATCTCCATTTTCATCTTGTCAGATTGTAAAAAACAAAAGGCTTAAAAATAAATGTGAAAAGTTTTTTTGAAGAAAAAAATAATTTATTTACTTATAAAAAAAACAGCATAATAATGTCCTATTTAAAAATATACTTAAAAAAATGGCGGCTTAAGTACAGAGTAATTAATTTTAAAATAAAACATAATTTTATTTTAATTTGAATTTTGAAAAAAAAAGGATTAATATTAAAACGGTCAAATGGAATCATTTGATGTGACACCCAGACCCTTCCAATGGCAGCTAGAAAAATCATTGTGAAATTAAAATAATAATAATATAAATTTTAATATAATCATAATAAATAATGGATAAACATTCAAAATTATTAACAATTAGGAAATTATTATATTATAATCTATATAAATACGATATACGAATAATATAATTATTAAATTCTATACATTATTTGAGGGTTTTATTTTCAAACAGATCAAGTGTTTTCATGTCATTAGCCTCTTTCACAAAATCCGCCAAAAATGCTATAAAGCAAAGCGCAACATTGATTCTATGGATGCAATTATTTCTATTAAGTATTATACTTAATAAGATTTTGTATATTTAGTTACCAAAAATTATTTGGTTTCCGAAGCATTTTAAAAACTCTTGTTTCCTACATTGCAATTTTCAATTAAAAATACCTTATTGTTGCCTTATATAATTTGAGTCCTTCTGATTACATATAATATGCTACAAAGAAATGTTTAGCAGTTTTTATAATTTCGTTATGGACACGTCTTGAAATACAAATACTTGATGATTGAGAAATCGTCTTAAGTATTCGTGCTTAACAATGATTACATTTCTAATATTTTTAACAAATGGAAGCTAGTAAAATTTGCAATAAAACGAGTCATTATAAGGAATCACTGTCCTTTGTGCGGAAACACGAACATTTCAACCAACAAATAAAAATTCATTACACTTGCACACAATACGTAAAATATGCAACGAATAGTCCCATAATTGCATTTTCCGAGACACCGTCCTTTGCATTTACAAAATAAATTAACGGTTATGTGTACCTGGCCCCGATCCTTGCACTTAAAAGTTAAATGTCACACCCCTTCAGCCCTGCGGGAAATGCGGAGGCGTTCACAATGTTACTATAAAGTTGTATTCATTTGATTATGCACAAAATAGGGCAACATATTTAACTGAAAAACGCACTCCAATCTCAACAGCAAACATTACGTAACATATTATATATAAAGGAGACAATGGACTGCAAATAGTTACACACATTTCGAAAATATCTAAGGACGTAGTTGGTAACATTCTTCTATGTTTGCGAGATAGCTAAATACTTAAATGGAGTACTATATATATAATTGGGTCTCATTCTCGTTAGCAACCCCATATCTCAGCTTTTTTTGCTCTACACTTTCTCGTAACAAATGGAAACAAAGTGGCGGACATCACTATAAAACTGTTGACACATTGACGCTAGAATGTATGGCATACAATGAGATTTTCTACAATTGTTATCGCTCTAGTAAGATAGCTAGGTGATTCTTCCGCACTAAAAGTGAACAACATTTATAAAATAGTTAGCTGATAATAAAGTGGCGGTTAAATACACTTACGTACGCGTAATAATGTGTTGATTATCGCTTAAGTACACACACACACCAACACACACTTTAATTTATATATACTTAAGGGTGAAATGAGTGTAATCCACGAGATTACGGAGATGAGGATTAAATTGTACATATTATAAGGACGTAGTAACGATGTGTCGTATAATTAAGGCAATTTAAACTATAATAGTTATTGTATTGAATTAATGTGTGGCGTAATGTAGCTTAAGTATAAACTTAATAGCATTTATGAAATTGATACTGAATTAGCCGCTCAATGTTGACGGTTAATGAGGTAGTAGCCGCTTGCAGTATCGCAAATAAAGTACAACCACTAAAATTTTTCCAAATATAGTGCTAGTTAGCTAAAATTTTAGCTTAAAATTACTGTACGTGTAATATGTAGTTGTTTAACAACATATTTTCTTAATTACTTATTGTAGTAAATACTTATAGTGTATTATTGTATAGCTGAGCTTTTCTGCCAGTGTCAATTAATCGGACTAAATAAGTAAATTAATCTTTCAATTAAATTATATAAAAGTTCTAATTAATATTATTTGATTTAATTTAATAATTAGAGTTTATTAGATTTCATTGGAAAAAGTTTTCACATGCGTTTTACATAACCTCAAAAAATGTCATGACTGATTAAGTCATGAGATTAACGTTTCATGGGAATTTCATGCATGAATTTCACTAGGAATTTAAGTGTAAAAATCACGCGAAATTTTTTATTCTGACTTTTTTACCATATTTTTTTACTTTAATTTAAAATTAAAAATAGTTTAAAGAATATCAAATCGATATTCATTATGCCCAATTAACAGAATGAAAACCGAATTATAACTTATAAGGCCTCCACTATTAGGTAATTAAGCTATTTCCATATAAAAGCTTTCTATTGTTAGACCCATACAAAATTGGTGATAAAAACGCCTAGATAGCTGTCGTAGATAATCATTTTCAAGGTTCAATCCCCCAATGAAGCGTGGAAAACTGTGACCTCTATATAATTATTCAATTATTTTCAAAGTCAATATTTAAAACAACCCAAAATATGTCTAGAAAATGTTTTCTCATCGTGCAACGGTGTAACTAAATATTCTGTAATTAAATTTAAATGTAGAGGCATTCCTATATAATTATGTAATTATTATTATTATTACACATATGCCTTAAATGCAACAATATAATACAGTATTAATAATTCAAATTCATAAATAACCTTTATATGCAAGAAAAATTTTAAAATTAATCTCATAATTTATATACAACAAAATATAAATCTATAATCACAAGTATTGATCAATTACAACAACATATGCTATATATAAATTATATTATCCTATCGTATGTATTACAAAATATAACCGCAAAACAAGCATTATTTAACCAAATTATAAACAATTAAAAATATTGAATAAAATGGAGCTGTTTTCTGCACAAATTACGGTAATTAACATATTCGTATAGAGAAAGGCAATGACTTATTGTACAAAAAAATATAAAAAAATACGTAAAAAAACGAACGCATAATATTTAAGTAATTGAAAATCATTATGGGTTCAATTACAAGTGCAAGGTTGAGCTGAAAGTGTACAGAACTGTAGTAATAGAAATTACAACAGAAAATATGATATCATTAAATATAAAATACATATTTCATTTATTTTTCAGTTTTACTCATTTTTTTCAATAAATTCAATTAAGAATAAGTAAACGCCATGTACAACTTTTTAATTACAATAAAATACTAAAATACACAATCCCCGGTACAATTGAGATTAATTCTGAAATGAATAACAAGAATTATAAAAATTAAAGCCACTTGATCAATTAATTCATTTATTTCTCAACTTCCAAAAAAAAAATGAGTTAAAAATAAAATAACCAAACACAATTATTACAAAATATTAGATTCAAAAAAACAAACATAACCTTAAAAAGTATATAAATATTATAATGAAACAACAAAAAGCTATGCAACAGTAATTAATATAAATTCTGTTTAAATAAAAATATAACAAACTATTTTAGTATAGAAGAGCTGATATAAACAAAATAATAAAAATATTTAAATAGAATAGTTACACACAGTTTAATTCAATAAATGTCCATTTTAAAGGTTATGCATGCAGGTATAAACGTAGTCTCTCTGATTGGCTGACAAGTCTAATGAAATCCCCATCAGCCAATCAACCATTAATTGTTCATGCATTGAATTTTGCTAATTGCATTAGAGTACCGTTATAGAGATTGCTGTATAAAAACAACAACTGATTTTTAAAAAGTTTCCTTAATTCTCTTTTTTTAAATGAATGTAGTCTTTTGATGGTTTTAATGAAACGAATTGCGCAATTTAAAATGCATTTTCAACGACTTGTATATTCTGGCTTAATTGTTATTACGAAAAAAAAAACATTATTACTTTTTTTTAACAATTAATGGCGACTGTTTTCATATGTTAATATGTACATATCTACTTAAATTTAAGTGAAAAAATTGAAACAATGAAAAAACAATTATACAAACATATACCAATTATTAAAAAATGAAAAAAAAAATGAAAAGAAAATTGACATACAAGTAATTTTTAAATAATCATTTAAACAAATCTATGCTTTAATACATATATACGAATATATAATAAACAATATTATAATGATTACGGTCTGTGTAAAATGTAAATAAAAACAATTTATTGATAAACAAATGATACATATATAAAAATATATATTTTGATATAGACGAGAAAGTAAATTCCTAAGTTCTTTTGGTGATGGTTTTATGTATTTGTAAATGGTATACTGTAGACTTGTTTCCTACTTTCCAAAAAAAAAAAACAATTGAAAAAACTGAATTAACTAAAATAAAACTGATGTAATTAATTATTCTCCAAACAATTTAAACTTACATTTACGTTTTGAATAATTGTTTTAATTTGAATTTGTATTGTTAATTTTTTTCCACTACGTTTTTATGATGTAAATTCCATTTATTAGTTTTAATCATAAAAAATGACTGATGTATTATATTAAATGAATTGAGAATTATTTAAATTTATGATGCAAATAAAAATAAATAAATATATCTATAAAACCAGTTTTTCATATTTTTTGGAGTTAACATATATATTTCCTGCTAAACGTTTTTCAGGGGAAACAATTTTTTTTCCTTCCAATTTTCTATCCTTATAAGGCAAGAGATTATCTTCAGCAACAAGCCCTTTCTTTAGATGAACGAGGATGAATCCACAAGGCACAAGTGGTCCACTCAGTGTTAATGCATCCGCAAAAAGTCGGAATGGTGCTCGGTAGACTTTCTTCTAAGAGTTCCCCGAATTGTAGGTCAATGCAAATGAGCCGCAAGCGACCAGTGCCACCAAACTCAACACAACCCTTGACATCGCTCAAATTCTCTTCGGCATCTTTAACTTTAAATAAAACAACGTTTTAATTAATTTTGACTTCAATCCGCTCTTAATGGGAACCCCCATATTTTCGGACAGAAAATGTTTAATGTGTAATGAGCAGAAGTGTCCTTTACTTGTCTCTGAAAGATGGCTGTGCCTCCGACAATGAGCCTCTGCATTCTTAGCCAAGTTTCATCTCGAATGCGGGAGACGGGAAGTGGATTTAAAAGGTGTCTATAGCTAAATATTGCAAAACGAAATTGGAAAATACTTTTCTACAGCTTTTCCGGAGTTGGAAATTTAATGCATTTTCTCTTAAATAAACTTATTATTGGCAAAACATAAATAACATCAGTTGGATGAAGCAGGTTTAGAAGGTGCAGTTTTAGAAATGATTGACATTTCAGCCATTCAAAGTGTTTCCAAGAAAAATAAGGTAATAAGTAATAATTTCCATCCCCTGTACCCATTGTATTTAACAGTCCAAATAAATTGCATCAAAAAAAGAATCACAACAACGATGTTCTGCATGCATAATTAACCAACCAAAACAGCAAACCTTTCCAATGTTTGTATCTGCAGCATTGAAATAATAAAAACCATGGCTCAACAACGAATTGGACATGAAGGACTGCATTAATAAAAAACTAAAAATAAATAAATTGTTTTATGTTAAAATGAGGAACTTGCCGACAAATAGCAAGTTAAGGGGGTAAACGGTTGTGAATTTTTCAAACCCACGCAATTAGTGGTTTCATGCACAGAACAACATTTATGTATCTGTGCTCTAAAAATAGAACTGGGCACTGAATTCCGAAATATTGATTTTAATTTATTTCAGGACATTTCAAAGAACTATGAAGGAAGAGAGAGGGGGCTTTCCATGGAATGGGAAACATGAAGCTTCATAATTGTTAATCAAAATAGACAAGGCAAACTAATTTATGAATGGTTGAAAATAATATTTATCTTTGAATTTAGAGAAGTTGTTACCTTTTTGTTGCATAATTTGTAATACAATACTTTAAGCACATACCTTACGTGACTGACTGTACATTCAAAACAAACTGTATGGACCCCAAAATGTAACAGGTTAAGAGATAATCTATTTCTCAGAAAGGACCTCGCATGAGTGTCCTGCATAACTCTTAAACAGCAAGAATATTCAATTGGAAAACTAAACAATTCAGTATTTGCAGTCGCCAATCACACACGATATCGCAGTCACGTCATTGACAATCTTCTTCTTTTTCTAAATGTAACGACGTGAGCTACAACCGAATGCTATACTCGCCGCAATTATTTCAATGCACAGGACGTCATAATGTCACGTACGCGTCTATATCTGGACTGATAGGAAATTGATTTTATTGACGTCAATACTAAATATGTACTAAATTAAGCTTCAGTACATGAAAGTTTTGAACAATAGATAATTTTCGACGACCGGGGAATCCAAAATAGGCTATGACGCAGTATGTGTCTGTGTCCGGGCAGTGCAAAGGAAGTGTATAAATATTATAAAGCTTTTATTAACCACCCCACTACAACAAATCACATAATAATTTCAAGCATCAGGTTGTTGGGTATAATATGTATTTGTCGCAAGAAACACAAACGTAAGTTAAGTTATTTTATTAATTATTAATTTCTTACTAATCATCATATTGGAATCGAAATATCAAAAAAATTGTCAGAAATTAAATTGTGTGTATTGCAAAATATGAAAACTGTCAACTGTCAGTTACAACTTAAATCCCTAAAGTGTAATATGTCGGATGTCGGAACTCGCAAGTTGCACAAATTATTTCATTACTTTCTCGAGGCTCTCGTGGAAACAGATTTCCCGTAATTTAGCTTGTTGACTTGTCAAAAATAACTGCACTTAACTAGGTGGCATGACGCGAATGCTTAAAGTGACTTTAATCAAATTGAATACATAATATTCTCAACAACTTTGTTTTAGCTCTTCAGCAAAATTAAGTACTTGTCTAAATTAAATCGGTGTAGGCGTAAAATGGAACTTGTGGTCAAGGATGCTGTTAAAAGAGCACCAATTTGTGGGATCTAATTATATAATTTAAAAAAACTACATCACAGGAGAGCGAGGTGTGAATTTATATACGACTGTTGCTTAACTACATTGTAATAAAGCTTTTCGGAGATATGAAAAATTTGACCTTGAAATTTCTTAATTTTGACCTTGATTTTTGTTCAAAATTGGTACTTTTATTGAGATTATCAATAATGTAGAACATCATAGTACCCTAAAACACATAGTATTTGAATTAAACATTTTCATTATAAAAATATGACCTTGAGTTTTCAAAATTTGACCTTGAAATGTTCAGCAAGTTTTCTTATTTTATTTATTCCTACAATAATGTGAAAAAAAAATTTCAAAAATATTTAGGGTTTTTGAGATACGTGCGCCGTACGCCGTACGTCGAACCTTGAAATTTCCGATTTCGACAGCAAAGAAATGTTCAGCAAGTTTTTTTGTCTCATTTAAGCCTACAATAATGTGAATTTTTTTTTTTAAATATTAAAGGTTTCTGAGATATAAAAAATTTGACCTTGAATTTTTCGATTTTGACCTTGAAATGTTCCGCAAATTTTCTTATCTGATTTTATCCTACAATAATCTGCAAAATTTTTTTTGATATTGTGCAAGGTGGCTGAGATAGAAAAGTGGGGTTTGTCCTTGTCCACCCCCTTTTTCGCTAGAAGGAGCATCTAGCGGGATATAGGATATATGCAGTTTTGTTTAAGATACCTTGAAGATTAATTGTTGTGGAAATGAAAAAAATCGTAGGACCCATTTTTGAGCCCCTATACGAAAAAAAATTCTTTTGTCAATAACTTGACCTTGAAGGATCTGACCTCGAAAATCGAAGATCCTATTCTTATATTTTTGTTTAATAGTTTACAAAAAATTTTCATACAAATCGGTCCAGTAGTTTAGAAGTTTTTTTTTCGACCATTTTTCCATAGTACGGCACACGGCGTACGGACGTACTTTTGCACATTTTTTCTAGACCACTTTTTTTTACTCAGGGGGTGTCAAAACGAGTTTCTGCATCATCAACTTTTTTTCCGAAAAAAGTCGGATTACAAATATTTCTATATGCCCTTGGGGTCGTATATAAATTAAAAATCTTAAAGAACTAAATAATGTTTCGTATATGAGAAATATGAGGTTTTGTTTGTTTTATAGTTTTCATTATAAAAGAAAGTAGGTAACAGGCTTATGCATCCCTTAAAAATTTAATTTTTTTAACTTAATTTATTTTTCCATTGTTTTAACAAGAATACAAACAAGTGGTTGCTCTTAATGAAATGCAGATGATTCAAATGCGTCATAATTGTCGAAATCGCTTTGATTGCATATATAGTTTTATTCAGGATTTACGGAATTTTATAATATTTCCAATACTGGATTAAAAATCGGAACACTTAGTTTAAATAAATATTAAAAGCTAAATCTACGAACGTTCGAATGACCTCCTGAAAAAATGCGCATATCATTTAAAAAAGAAACTACATCACAAACAGAGCGACATGTGAATTTATATATGCGACTGTTGTTTGAATACAATTTAATAAAGTTTTTCTTAGATATGAAAATTGTGTCCGTGAAATTTTTCAATTTTGACCTTTAATTAAAAAAAAAAAAAATGTTCAACAAATTTTCTTATATTATTAAATGCTACAATAATGTGAATAAAATTTATAGTTTCTAAGAAATAAAAAGTATTACATTGAAATGTTAAACAAACTTTTTTATTTAATGAAGCGTTTCGAAGATATAAAAAGCTTGACTTTGAATTTTGCGATTTTGAATTTGAATTATTTGGGGAAATTTTTTCAATTTATAGTTATGTTAAGTTTCAGAGTTGTTTTTTCAATAATTTGACCTTCTTGCATCTAATTTTAAACAAATTAAAATTAGTTTTATATTTTCTTATTTTACTTTATTATTTTTCATAAAAAATGTAGAGAAATCGGTCATTTAATTTGTGAAATATTATTATTAGCGGTGTTAGGGGCTTCCTGATCCCAAGGCACATCGACTAGTCGGTAGTCACTATAGTTCATTGTAACCCAATCGTGAATTATATTTCGAGTTCTAGTCTTTTTATGTATCCTAATATGGTTTTCAGCGGTTTTGGTGAGTTCCTCTAGTAGGCTGGTAGGGTTTCTCAGCAATTGTTGTGAAATATGACGAAGGTGCACATTTTTCTAGACAACATTTTTGGACTCAGGGTGTTTCTACATCATTAAATTTTTTGCGAATAAGTTCGGAATAAAAAAATCTATATATCACGCGTATTTGAATTCAAAATATTATTGAATAAGAATTTTATGACGAAAAATTGAAAGGGTCATTGACCGAAGTGGCATGTCTTTCTCTGTAATTTAATCTTCTAGCCTTTAGGGTTCAATTATTTGTTTGGCTTGTCTGCGGCCAATGGCTATTCATTTAAACAATAATAGATTCATCCACTTGCTAGCATCTATTTTGGACAAAATCAATTTTATTATTGAAACAGAGTGCTTTAATCCAAAATTATAGGTTCAAATCATATTTGTTATTGATTGTTTTATGTGATTAATGGAATTTATTTGTTGTGCCTTAAATGACCCTAAGCCGCATTCAATAACAACAAATAAGAACCATTAAAAAATTGAGTAGTAAATGCTAACTCTACAAAATTGATGACAAAAATAAATTTGAGAGTTACTTTAAAGTTTAGACCAATAAAACAATTGAACCAAAATTCAAGGCCACAATAAAACCACAAAATGTTGTGAATGAATAATAGCAAAAACCACAATAAATTGGTGAACAAATAAAAACTGCAACTTCTGCTGAACACACGCATTCAAACATTTATATGGCGGATCAAAGTTTGATGACATAATACCAAGATTTATTGACTGTTTAAAAGTGTATGCTGTAACAATTTATGGCGCACAGTCTGGTTAATGCATTATAAAATCCATGGTAATAGTTTTAACAGCAACCATAACTTCAGTCTGTACTATATGCAATAAACAAATATTATTCGTGGCGCTGCGCTGTGCGTCGAACTGTACGATTTGATGTTGGCAAGCAATGCATAAATTCAATTTGATTATACGCCACATCCTTAAAAGCATATCAAACGGCAATGGCAATAATAAACGATAAAAGCAATACAGAGTAATAAAAACTATTATGTATGTTTGGGGACGTGGAACAATTTTACACAAATAATTGACATACAATCCCCGTCTATTCAGCACTTGGATATGCCATCGTAAAGCACTCGTATTATAGTTGTGTTGCAATCAATGGCATAAATAGGAGAGGATTGTTGTAGGTAATTGATACTGCTGTACACATTACAACACACTCTTATTATATTTTATACTTGAGAACAGTTGTTATAACTTACAAATTGTTTACCCCATAAGAATTGCGTTAAACATGGAAACTTGTTGCCGCATCAAATTGGTTCCCTGTGTAAGAGTGTGTAGGTAATACCGTACACCGTATATAATACACTCTCCTTTCAGCGGTAAAAAGCGAATAAATGTTTTGATTCCCCTGTGCGTCCATCAGCATCAAGACGTCAACATTTAATGAGGGTAAATGTTAAAAACATTATTTTTCGATCCAACAAGTACCCAAGTACAATGACGAGGAGATACATTTCTGTAATAATGTACAGTTAAGTGTATTGTTGTTGAGCTATATATACAGCTCGCACACTGTTTGTGTGCAAATTGACCTTTGACATTTTGAATGCAAAAGGCCACAAAACTGAAACACATGGTACGCTCAACGGTGAACTCATTGCGTATTGTATTGAAGGCAGAAGGACACACGGCATAAACAAATCTCCCGCACAACAGAGTTATTGGACTTTCTCTATATTATTATGTGTATAGGACCTACGAGTACCTTGCAGCAATTGAGTGAGAGTGATGTCTGCCGGAATGGAAAATTTGTATAAAGAAATAATACACTGTACAGTGGATAATCATTTTTGGGGGAAACATTCCGCTATACATTACCCAGTTTATATGGAACATTATCCTTACACCAACTGAGTTGGTACTCCCACGCCAATCCCAGGGGGGAAATGATAAATTATTAGTACATTCGATTGTACATACCAAAGCATACTCATGGTCGCGGTGCGGCGCGGGCGCGGCGTATTTAACAGTCACTGGAATCTGTTGCGGGAGCACAGCACGGAGTAAAATAAAGAACCGAGACAGTATCGCTGGCAACTGAAATGTCAAATTGTGTACCGTTTCATCAACTTCGCATCTTGCATTTTATTTTTTCGGGTATGCATAAGCTCTTTTTTTTCGTAAATAAGACTTGCCCTTTCAGCACATTATATAGGTACACCCCCTTTCCAATCCCTCCATGATGTCGCGTCTGCCGCCCATACCTTTATAACATGACTGAGGACTTTCATTTGTAGGGCAATGTTTTTCCGCTGCCTTCAAGAAAGGTGGAAACCTTCAAAGGGAAAAATCAACAAACAGTTTGAAATGAAAAATGAAATAAAGGCGGAAAAAAGAAATACAAAATATACACAGAAAACAATGTCTCAAATGTTTTGTGTATTAAGTTTATATTAGAAAGTACATGTCGTTGAGCAAGAACATATACTCTTGTTTTTGGAGAATATTAGAAAGTCTGTAGATGTATATTCTTTTATAGGGGGCACGTTAAAGAGCGACAATTTTAACAATTATTGCGACAAAGGAAAGACTTATTTACGCAGTACACTTCATGTAACATGATCGACCTTGACTTTTAGATTACATTTTTTAATAATAAAAAGCCACTCCACAAGGGGATCACCTTATGTATTTATCCAAATAGGCAATTACCCACGTGAACTCAAATACTAATAGCGCTATTAAATCGAACAAATTTTAATGAGAATTATACAAGTTTTGTTAAAATTTAATTTTAAACCATTGTACAGTAGAAATGAGATAAATTCGATTTATTTAGGGAGATATACTTTTTCAAGGATTTTACTTTTTAATCTTCGAGTTATAGTCAAAGTATCAGGAAAAAAGACTTTTAGCACGATAATGATGAAAGGATGAAAATTTTTAAGGAGAAACGTTTTTTTGTCCTTCATTAATTCGTCAATTTTTCGTGTATATTGATGTTATTTTAGATTCACAATAATGAAGGACAACAAACATTCTCATTGAACGAGTATTCCGACTACCTTAAACAGCAAAGATTTCGAAAATCTGAAATCTCGACATACACAATCCCGACAAAAAAAAATTTACCAATAGTCATAATTAATTAAAATCCCGACTTTCAAAATCCAGTCAACCAGTTAGAGATAATCTCGACATCCTGAAATAACGGCACCCTATACCTGGTGGCCGGTAACCTAATCTATAGACCATAATAAGGAATTCGAAGAATTCCGTAAGCCACAAACCCGATACCCAAAGTCTTTCCCTTATAGTTTTTTATAGTAGTTTGTTGTATTACAAATTATCGTAGTAGGCTAATTTCTTTTCCTAAGTAAATACTTCTATTCTCGATAACTAAGACACCCATATCTGAACCACCCCAAATACCGTAGCAGTTTGAATATAAGGTGGATAGCTTCAGTCATTCAGCCGTGATGATCCAATCGCACCCACGATATTATAAATTAGAATTAGAATTAAAATGTAAACATACACGAACTCCGGGAATCATTGTGGATTGCCGGATCTGTGCATTAATCTTAAATCACATATATATAACGATATTTATTTATAAACATTTAATTCCCTTAATGATGTTGAAGAATTATGATAAATCTGTAAACGTTCAATTGCCGAAATACTATACAATAAACCTTAAACTGCCGAATGCCATGGTGTAGCTTCAATATTCTGAGAAATACATATCATCTGAAAGCAAATAAAATTACCCAATAAAGGAACCAAAAATCTCACACAGTTCTTGGTAATCCGTTCTAAATGAACATTGCCTTTCAGATGCTATAAGGCGGCAAATAACACTGTTCTATAATATAAGTAATTATTCACAATAATAATATACCGCACCCTTTGTATGGGACTAATACACCAACCAGTCAAAATAATCTTTCCTGAAATCGCACAAAAAAAAATCAACTAATTTTATCAGTCCATGCCAATTAGAAAACAATGTTATACAAAATTATTTAAATGGCAATCTCGTGCCACTCACATACTTAAGTGTGTACAGCATAAAAATAACCGAAGTTCTGTCTAAATTGTTACACGTGCTCCGACTGCCACGAGGCACTCCCCAAATGGATACATTTCTGTTTATGATTAGGTTGCTTGCTCGCACTCCCCGCCTCCGCACAGACAACTACTACAACTATTAACGGGCATAAATGGGAGAAGCAACTATGTAATACTGATAACTTTGACTGTTCTTGTTGTTGTGTCCATAAACACTAAACTCTAGCAGCGCGAACAACTCCACGTTGTGTAGGAAATGACATCCTTTTTTAGGGGTAACTCAGTGCAACGCCACTCACTTGTTTTGGGGGTAACGTGTGTAGACGTCACTGCGGGCGGTGTATGCTCGTTTTTGAAAGTGACACATGAATTAGGACTGGGGGAGGCATGTGAAGGTGTAGTGTTTGATAGGAATGTTATGGGATCATCTGTTGAGTGGTTTTTACTGTTGATTGTTTCAATGGAATAATATGTTTGTCATGGTAAGTGGAATGTAAATTGTACAATGTAAGGGTCGTGGGATGTGTTTAAATGTCACCAGTGGATTTATGGTTTATTGTTATTTTGCTTTGGCAAAATATGTGGAAATGTTTTTGAATTAAAAGCAGTTATTTTTGGTAAATTTCCAAGGCTGGCACGTCTGTTAAGGTTTCTGCGAGAATGGACGTCATTTTAATAAAAAAATACTCACAAATACATTTCAGTGTTTTTACATTTTTTGTTTGAAATTTTTTATTTAAAGTTTTGAGGATTCTCTTTGTTTTCATTAAAAAAAAATTTTTTTTACATAATTTTCCAACGGCCCTTATGTAACTCAAATTTCAATGTTTTGTCACATTGCCACAGTTTTTTTTACAACGTGTCCTCGTTAACGGATTGAGAGAAAATGAAACGTGTTACACAACTTTAATGGCGGTGTAATAAATTTTCCTATGTTGTTTAAGATGTAACTCGAAGTACTTGTTTCGTTAATAAACTTTTAGAAATAATTGACGGCGTAACATTAAAACGCGTGATTTTTATAAAAGATCGTTTTTATTGAATCACCATCTTATAGCTCAGTTGTTTCTTTAGAAATATATTTTTAAAATTAACCGCAATTTAATTAAATTTGAAAATAAAACTTATGCGAAATTATCGCAGTTTCCTAAAATTGAATAAGCGATGTGGCATTGGCGTTTTAAAAGAAAAACATTTTATTCTTATTGAAAATAGAATTTCCTGGGAATATATTATTTCTTTGTAAAACGCATTTAGTAAATATTTATAGCATTTTTGAAACAAAGGTCAAAGCAATTAGCAATTAGTATTTATTTTCATATTTTTAGATATAAATTTCGTAAGGCAAATAACAATTATGAATGCTTCCTATTCGACACTAAACACCTAATCGTAGGCGGGAAGGCCGTGGCTACTGTTTTACAGAAAAAACATTTTATTATAAACACAAATTTTAGATTTTCAATTTTAGGGCCCAACTCCCAATATATAAAGGATGATCCAATTGGAGGTACATTTTCCAATAGGGTTATTTTGACAGTTCTTTTTTGCCAACTGCCTTGCCTATAATATATAAAGTTTGTGTTTAGCATTTATTTTCATTTCATTATGAATAGACGCTTGAAAAACGTTTACAATTTATTGTGGAAACCTATTTCCAAAACAAGTGCTCACTTAGAAATTGTTATATAGCTCGTATGGAGCTCGCTATAGGGCAATGATTAATGAATTTCAGTTGCCAAAAAATACTCGGAAACTTTTAAAGAATACATCGAAAACATCATCTCAAGGAGACCTTTTAAGAGTTAGTAGTGGGCAAAATTTGACGGAAATAGACTTTAAACTTTAAATGAAATTAATAGAACTTTTAATTTAAATAAAAATCTTCGTCAATACGTATATTATTATGTGTTTTATAAAAAAAAAAAAGTTTTATAAAAAAAAACAGCAGAGAGTTCTTATGGATCACCCTTTAGTATAAGCATAATTCCAAAAATGAAGAAATCAACGAAAAACGATATTTGGCAAAATTAACCTTTATTTGACATTTAAACGAAATTACAGCAACAGTATTTGTCCGCGAACTGCAAAATTGCTGAAAAAAAACTCTCGTTCGGCCCTATGTTCCTTACACGAAAGCTAGGATTTAAAAAAAAAAAATCTTAATGCCAGAGATAAAAATGTATGCAAGTCGCAATAAGAAGAGAACGTAATATCCTTTTCGAATTCTAAAACAGTTTGACGAATGTTTACTCAATGTGACAGCTGACTCAATCTTTATCAAATTATAATAGACAGATTGGGTTAAAATTTAAGCACAAATATTTGTAAAGTCCCTAACGGTCCAGTTTTTAATGAACGAGCCCTTTTTTTTCTTTTTTTTTTTCAACATATTTCCTTAGGAATTAATAAAAGCTTGGTTGTGTAAAAGGCACAACATATATAATACACGAATATTACATTCGTCTATATTATTAATAAATAAATAATGTCAAAGAATTTAAAAAGAATGTATAGCAGACAATAAATATTATGAAATTGAAACTTTATTTTTCTCGACAATATTGTACCTCTCTAAATAATTTACAATACACAATCAACAATGTAACAACTTGAGTGCTTGTTATAAAATATTGAAAAAGGTTAGCAGATTTTTCCACTCTATAAAGGTTAAAGGTCATTTATAAAGTCGTACAAAAATTATGAAATGAGCTCATTGGTTTAAAAGCTGCACAACATTTAGATTTTGTATCTATTGTATATAAGTATGTAGGAAAGCAATTTTTTAAAATGAGGATTTAATATTTTTTTAGGAAATTGAAAAGGGTGCATCCTGAAAAAAAATTATGCTGATGAACTTTGATCACATTTTAAATAGCATTTTGTCACGTAGTTCTAGTGAAATTTTACACATTGTCAAGCCTGAAATTTAATTTTTTTAGAGAATTTTGGAAAATTAATAACAAAATGCTCTGAAATCTTCAACAGACGTAGCTCTAAAAGGTCAGCGGCTAGGTCTTTTCGTCACACAAATGTTTGCTACAGACCGGGCGGTTGTGCGCCACGGTCCACCATTTTCGTATTCCAAACGCACTTGCGTCTTGGCCTACGCATTCCTACCATCTGATCACCTGGTCTCCCTTGTCTCTTTATTTCTACAAGTCTATCCGCGGCAAAGACAGCTTTGGCTGGGTCATCGCCATTCATTCTTAATTCCCAGCCCGTCGGAGTCTATTGGACTGTATGGTTTTAATAACATCGATGCTGTTGTAAATACTGTGTTCTTCACATTTAGGGCCGCAAATCCTTCGCATGATTTTCACTTCGAACACAGTAACGAATATAAAACATTTGCGTTTATTTTATTCTTGAGTCGTTCACATTTTTAAAATTTGAATTCTTGTTGATCCTTTGTACAATTAAAATGTATGAATGTTATTCAAAAATGAAAACAGCTCAATTAAATTTCGTTAAATTTTCAAACAAAATGCTTTAAAGCTAAAAGCTCTTTCAGAACTTTAAGCTACCGCCAAGTAGATGTCACTTTTAGTACTAAAAATTGTACACACCGATGAACATTTCAATTAAATCAATACGGAAAAAATAATTCCCTTCGCCTCCTCCAAAACATCGACATGGCGCATGCCCCGAATTTTCGCTAACCATCTTGAATGTTTCAGATTGTATTTGCAAGTTGGAACTTTTTAATTTTGAAACCAATCAGTTGGGGCAGTGAATTTGGGCAATAAACAGCACTTGAAAAAAAAGTGCTAGTAGTTTTTTTTGTTTGTGTAAAGTTAACGAATTGGAAAAAGGGTGAGTCAGTTTGATCATTTACAATTAAAATGAAAATAAAAAAGCAGCAACAAATGATGTAAAATGAATTGATAATGTGTGAATTGTAATTTTTACTTGAAATATGGAACAAATTGGCAAATTGGAAGAATGAGCTTAACAGCTTTTAAGTGTAAAATTAATATCTTTAAAATTATTTTGTGATTTAAATCATTTAAATGTTTTTGTTAAATTGCAACAATTACCACACAATAACAAAAAAGAAGTTCCATTGCATGACATATTTAATCAAAAAAGTACATTTTCATCGGAAGACTGCCCCAATTATTGATTTATCCAAATGCATGCAAGCGAAATGTTTTCTCCTTCTCGCGCATATGCACTGCAATAACAGGTGGTTCGCGTAGGTTGGTTGATATGCGTGATTACAACTAGTGGGGGAAGTTCTCGATAAATAAAACAGCAATTCGTTATACAAATACTCATCAGATTTTGTAAAACAGTTTGTGCGTGGGTGGATGAAGCCGTTACCGTTCAAAGAAGAATAATCAAAAATGTTGTACATATTGGTGTATTGAAAAAGGGCGTCAATAAAAATTCAGCTTTCAAATTTATAAAACAAAAAGTTTTATAATAAGTCATACTTTTCAAAAGATTCGTTTAGATTGATAAATCTGGTAAGACATTTCAACGCCCACAACGCATCCAGGAAACTACAGTTACTATGCCAAAAATCTCTTTAAATCTCACCACTCAATTATATCAATCTGTTCCATTTCATTTCCTCTGATTTTCATAATATCGTGGGCGATAAAATTGATTGTATGGTTTTTCCCAACATCTCCACCACAAAATATAGCAAGGGGTGGTTGAGCAATGAGACAAGCATCATCAGTCGGCGCCTTGGCGCTGTTGATGTACATCGAGATGGCGTCGTTCGTTTCTGAGTCCTACGGAATGAACTACATGCCCTCTGGGATTGGTCCAAAGGATCATCTCTTCTCCGAGTTACTGTTGCGAGACTTGGTCGATCGTCTAGACAAGGAATTCCTCACCGATGACACATACATTGACCCACTGAATGACGTCCCTTCGCAATTGGCGTTGATGTCACGTGCCTCCAAGGACTTGGAGGGTGAACGCTATGACTACGATGCAATGCTGGACGGTAATCCAAATCCGTCGTTGCGTGATCGTGAGTACATGCAACACAGCTCCCTGTGGGGACATCAAATTGTGTCGGGTGGCGCTGGTGAGGGACCGCATCGCATTAAGCCACAAATTAAGACCGATGCTAGTTTGCCGGCGTACTGCAATCCACCGAATCCGTGTCCGGTGGGTTTCGATGAAGAGCAAGGGTGTCAGATGGATTTTGAAAATACGGCCGCATTCAGTCGCGAGTATCAAGCTTCGCAGGAGTGCATGTGTGATGGCGAGCATATGTTTGATTGTCAGAATGCTAATGCTAATGAGGATGCGGATTTGGAGAGCTTTTTGTCACGACAATTTCATACTGGTGAGCACAAGAATATGGTGGCCAAGAAGTTTCATCTTGAGAAGCCTTCTGAGGTAAGAACAAATTTTGTGTAATATTTTTTAAATAAATTGATTTAAGAGGGTGTTTGCCATTACAATTAACTAGGTTTCGTGAAAAAAACAAAAATTATTTATGTTAAGAGACTTTAAAACTTTAAAGACAGAATCTCTAAAGCCTTTTTTTCGTCAAAAGAAAATTTTATTGCCCAATAGAATAAGCATAAATTAAAAGAGCAGTAAAAAAGTTCAGTTGATTACAGGATTCGCTTACACGTGCAAAACTTTCCATAAAATTCGGGATGAAGACTCTTAAGTCACGTTGTGGAAATCATAGTAATTTCAAAATACATATATTTAAAATTTCATTTTCGCATTTTTAATTTGCTTTTTAATTAGTTCCCTGAATTAACAAGTTAAATAAATAAAAGAGCTGTGGTTTCGTTTTCTGAAAACAAGTTTTTTTTTTATACAAATTATGTCGAAATTGTTAATCAACCTTGTGTATATAAATTCAATTCACCTACCTGCATATTTGCCAACAAATGAAGTACAATATTTTATGTTTCTTTAGCTGCCACAAAATGCGTCATAACTCATAGCATAAATTAATTGCGCTTTTATCAACGTAATTAAATTTCCGTTCTTTTCACTGTACGAGTACCTTTCCCCCTTTTCACAAGGGCATTGTAACAAATAGCGTTTTGTGTTTTGTGATTTCCCTTCATAGTATAGCTTTTCTGTTTTATGCGAGCAATAACGTATAGAGTTACTGTCGGTTGCTATTGGTTGCAGAGGGAATAAATTGCATTAAATTGAATTCTATAATAACGTTGGAAAATCCTTTTTATGGCCACAGTACGGAGAATTTTCAATCTTCGTTTAACAACTATGCTTGCATTTTTGAAATGCAATACAATTTGTTTTGAATCTATATTTTATTCCAGAGAAATTGTTTTTTTTGTATTCTATTTAACGACTAACTATAAATGCTGATCCTTTAGTTATAATACTGTTTTGAACTGAAGTATTTTACGATTATTATAAACATATTAACTATCTGATAGAAATTTAATACAATGCTTATCTATTTGATGTTACCAGGGTTTAGATATTTCAAAACTGATAACATAACTCATATATGAACAATTTTCGCGGCGCTTTGCTGCGTCAAATCGTCTATATGTATATCGCGGGTTTCAATAAGTGTCATTAAGCTAATTAGTATTTATGGGCGTTTTGACAATGTCGTTGCAATTCAGTGCAGTTGCAACTTGCAGTGCAGGGAGCAGACTGCGGGCGCGGGCAAGCTTTTATAATGTTGTTCGTGCTGCGCTGCATTAACCCTCACTTCCACGCCGGCCTGCTTGACCACTCCTAAGTAATTTGTAATGAATTTATGTTGAATTTAAAAAACATCAAAATTTAAGTTTTATTTTGATAACCAAATTATTAATTTTGACGATTTCAGTTTATTGTAATTATTTTTAATATATTAAAGGACACTTAAGGATATAGCTTTGCTTCTAGAAAACCGTCAAAAGCCGCTATTAGAAGAAAGTTTTCCCTAAATTTGTGATAAATTTATCGTTTCTCTTGCGTTTTAAACATGAACTTAACACTAAGTTCACTATAAGTGGAGCTCTCTGGAAAAAGCTTAAAGTAAAACCTTTCGTCTAATATCAGTTTAACACCCTTTTAATGAGCTATATTGTCTAATTTGTTAGGTTTTTTGACATTATGGGTATTTTGACATAGCGCGAAATAGTATTTAGAATAGGATTGTGATAAAACAGTTTTAGATTAAATATCGATTTTGTTTTATCAATCAGAAAACCGAAAAGAAAATTGTTATAATTATTATTATTTCTGTTTTATGAGCATTAATGTATTAAAAAGGGGAACTGTAGATAACATTGAAATTAAAATAATATTACGTGTTTAATTTGTCCAATTTAAGTTTCAAAAAGTACATAAAATTGGTTTTACGTGAGGGTTTACGCATGGTGATATTTAAAAAATATAATATTTTTGACATTGAATAAAAATAAATTCGATGCTGAAATATTCTGCAAAGTAATTAGTTCATCACATCGCCTACAGTTATGATCCAAAAACTATGGTCTGCTGGAAAATTAAATGGTGCCGTCATTTTATTTATTTTTTTCATTTAAAATGTTCGCCCGTGACGAAAATACCAATATTCATACTGTATTCTCTCAGTTGACGTCACTCGGCATATCTGTCAAGCAAAACTTTACTTTTTGGATTATACAATTATGTAGTTTTCAGTTTTGTCGAGAAGACCACGTTTTTTCAGATTAGAAAAAAGTACTCATTTTTGTTATATACAATATTATTTGAAAACATCTCAAAATTTATGTTTTTAAGGGTGATCTTTCGTTGATTATTTTAAGATTATTGGAATAGTGTATAGAAAATATAATTACAGAATATTTAGAACGATTTATTTAAAATTTTGTTGTTTAAAGTTGTTTGTAGATGATTTTTAATGGAGAGTCGCTTGGGAACCGACTTTTCTAAACTGTTTGACTCCCTATAAACCAAATTAATTTTTTTTCGGAATTCCCAGGCCGGCCAGACATTTT
The DNA here is from genome assembly GCA_963854165.1 of Sylvicola cinctus. Lineage (NCBI taxonomy): Eukaryota > Metazoa > Arthropoda > Insecta > Diptera > Anisopodidae > Sylvicola > Sylvicola cinctus. Next base: position 23,734,921 of record OY974082.1, read on the forward strand.
AAAATTAAATAGGTTATATATAGCTATTGGCTTAGTGAATAAAAATAATAATACAATGGACAACTTTTTTCAAGTTCTGATTACTATTTTAAAGTTTCTGTGTTTATGATTTTTATTCTTTAATATCAACACAGAACGAATTATTTTTAAAATATTTAATTTAAATATGCCAACCTTTAAAGCTCTAAATTATGAAATATTAATAGGTTCAATAATGATATAAACTAATAAAAAACTCTATTTAATATTTTCAGAACGTAAATCCATTTTTGCAAGGCGATAAACTTCCCATTGCGGCAAAAAAAGGCACAAACGTCTACTAATCCTGAAGTGGTAATAACACTCCCTCACAAAAATATGGCGACGACCCCTGCAGACACTTAAAATTGGTGCAGCCATATCACTAAAAATTGATGGCTGTCCCAAAAATGGACATTCCGAATTGAAATTAAAATTAATTTTATTACATAATAGAATATGATACAATTACCCAGTAAAATATGCAATTTCACTAAATCTACTAATTAAAATACAATATATAAATGTATAAATGGTTATAAATATAAAGTGACTCTTTTTGTTTGAATAAATTGTAATAAATTAACCAACAATGTTTGGGCAATCAGAAATATGCGTAAAACAGAACGGCTCCATTAGCGATTGGAAGCGTGTATTAATATAATTCGAATCAAACATAGCTACTTAACCAACAATGTTGCATAATTATTTATTGGTTGAAATAAAGTGTAATACATGTATATTTTGGGCAAGGAAATATGTCGAGAGATCATTTTTTAATTTTGATGTAAATCCTCTCAAGCAACTGCTCCTGGATATACTATGGAGGAATCATAGGAAGTAATTGGTATAAAAAATACATAGAATTTAGAGTAAGAAATATATATAAAAAAAACTATTAAATGCATATAAATATTACAATATAATACAAATAATATCACACAATTCTAAATATTTGATGTGTAATTAAACTCAACAACATATTTAAAGCTAATTATTATTTATTTCAAAAAAGTACCGTACATTAACAAAAAATGTGGCGCATTGGCGCGTCCATCTAAAATATAGAAATAAGTTGTTGAGGCAAATAAATATTAAAAATATATATATTATACGACACATATGTTACTCTAAATACAGTTGTTGTAATTAAATACATATTTATATCATAATCGCACAATAATCCCTTTTAGTGTGGACATAAATCAACATTAATAAGTTATATATGCATATAATATTAAAGTGTGTGTGAAAGCGCACAAAAATGAATTATATTTTCTGTTTACATTTTATTGCTTCCCGTGAAGGTAGTATGGGGAGCCATGGATTAAATTTAAAATAATAAAACATTATCCAATACAATATTAGCAAAGTGAAAAAATTAATTGATGTGTAAAAAATAAACAAAATTTTTAATTGCTTTACTGAATTAATACTAGAATTGCACCGTTATATTGATAACTGTAAAGATGTACATTAAATAAATCAGCAACAGCGATTGTCAAGTCCATTCTCACAAGAGCGCCATTTATTTTTTGTGGCAGATTACTCAAAATGCGTGCGAGCGATCTCAATGCGTGGTTTGTGCAGAGTATCGTAATTTTTTTGTAAGGCACTGTACTTTGTAGCTGCAATCTGCTATCTTTGGTAGTTACTCAATATTACAGTTAAATATTTGCGTACCAACGTTTTGGGAATTGTGTCAACAAAAAAAAAATGGAAATTTCTTGAATCAATGTAAAGGTGTTGTTCTGTATTAATTATTTGCAACGCATATTTAAAATGTAATAAATAGAATTCAAAGGATCATAAATAAACAATAATCATTATAACAAAACAATAACCCTCATTATTAATCATTATTAATGGCAAAGTAGTTTTAAATAATATAAAATATGTATGTACTTAATAGTTTGTAGATCGATATACAATAATATACCCAATTACATATAACCACAATAATTTAATGTTGTAACAATATTTATCAAAACTAATCATTTTAATCCCAACAAAAAAAAAATTATTTATTGTTGAATAAATATTTTCATTATATACGTAAAAGGAAGGCAAAAGCAAAGCCCATATTTTAAAACAATATTTTTTATAACAATTAATAGTTTTCCCAATGTTATTATTTATTAAATGAAAAAACAACACTGAAAATTGAACGTGTGTGTATAAAATATTGAACAGCAAAGTAAATTAATGCACTTTCATTGCAAAATGGCTACATACATTTTATTGACTTAATTAATTGATGAAAACGAGCTAAATATATTAAATTGAAATAGTAAATAACCTACTCCAAATAATAAGTTCAAAAATAATAAATTTAAAAAATATGTATAAATGTGAAATTCAATTAAATTACGCAACCAACCCGTACAGTCACATTGGTCATGAAATACATTCATATAACAGTTCAATGTCTATATAAACAGTAATTCAATTAAACACTATAATATTTTAACCGAAACTAATAAAACAATAAACAAATTATCGTATTTTGACCGTACATATGTGTTATGCATTGTTCTCTTTTTATTGTGACCATAATTAATAATATATTTATTTATACTTCTGCAGTATTTTAGACAGTGAAAATATTTTTTAACGTATATTCTACATGTACCTCAAGGGAACACATGGTTTTCAGTTTATTCGCATATAGTACTACATATATATACATATATTATACATGAATGTAATGCAAATTATGAAATTTCTGTTGCGTTTTTATTTACTAGAAACTTTTTGATTATTTTAAATTTTTTTTTTCAGCAAAGTTGCAAACCGTTGTGTGGGTGTGTGGTTTGTGCATTTACTAATAATTAAATTCTCCAATTTATGTGTTTTTTTTTCTCAATTTCAAAGAATAAATCTTTCATTTGCAAAGCCTATTTTACATTAAGGATCAGGTATTTAAGTTTGCAGCGGATCTAACACCCTGTTTTGCCTTCTGCGTTTTTATTAGTATACTTTACAACACATATTGTCAAAATTAATTATTTCCCATTATTGTACGCGTATTTCAAGGTTTTGGTGTATAAATATATTAAGAGGAGTTTGTCTTTTGTTTGTTGTATTTATTAATTGGCTAAATATTTAAATTTCATTATTATCTCACTTTAATGCTAATCGGAATGTATTTTTAATTCGGATTTTTTTCGGAAAAAAGTTGACGATGCAGAAACTCGTGAGCCCAATAAAGTGGTCTACAAAAATGTGCAAATGTACGTCGTACTATGGCGGAAAAAAAATCCTAAACTACTGGTCCGATTTTTGTGATTTTTTTTTTTGTAAAATACATATTAGAGAAAAATATAAGAATCAAGGTCAGATGCTTCAAGGTCAAGTTATTGCTAAATCTAGTTTTTCTTGAATGGAGTCTCTAAAACGGGCCCTACGATTTTCTTAATTTTCACAATGATTAATCTTCAAGGTAAACAATACTACATATGTCTTATATCCCACTAGATGCTCCTTCTGGCGAAAATGGGGGGGGGGGGGGGTGAACAAAGACAAATCCCACTTTTCTAGGATTGAATAAGATAACAAAACTTGCTGAACATTTCAAGTTCAAAATTTTAAAACTCAATGTCCTATTATTATAATGAAAATATGTAATTCAAAAACTCTGTGTTTTAGGGTACTATGATATTCTACATTATTGATAATCTCAATAAAAGTAAAAATTTTGGACAAAAATCCAGTTCAAAATTTAAAAATTTCAAGGTCAAATTTTTTATATCTCCGAAAAGCTTTATTACAGTCGTATATAAATTCACACCTCGCTCTCCCTGCGATGTAGTTTTTTTTTCTTTGTAGTTTGTGGCTACTCGACCTAATTTTTTATAATTTAAGAAAAAATTCTGCTTTTCTTCTATGGGCGATAGAAAAATGCAAAAAACGTATGTTTATTTTAGGTTTTAATCTTCAGAACTCGATCACGGATTGCAGAATTCTCATCAAATTTGAATAATATAAATAAGAGTATGAAAATATTTTTTTGCGGATGGAAAGCCACTCAAAAATTAAAATCCGTCTACATAAAAAAGTTCTACACAATACGCCAATATATTTTAAAAATGTAAAATAAAACGTCTTATAGGAAAAATTTCGAAAAGGAAATTTGTGAGTTTTAACCGTTACTGAGAAATGAAATATGTGACCAATGAACTTTTGACACTGAAATATCCTTTTTACAAGTAAATTTTTTTTTCACAAAAAAAACAACACTTAATTGTACTTTATAAAGATCGCGGCATAATCGTAGGCGCTGGCAACATCAATATTCAACACCCATTTTATCGATCACAATGAAATTAAAATAATTGATAAATTGTCTAGAACCAAGAGTGCAAATTACTGTTAAACCATTATATCTTTTTTAAATGTTGTAATCGCAAGAATCTATCTACTCCAGTATGTCGTCCACGATATTAATTATAATTTTATAACGTGTCTTGCAGACTCAATATTTCAAAAAATTAGAAACTCTTTTAAATTTCTTCAACGTCAAGTTGAATTGCCAAAAAACTGTTTCGTTTCAATGGAGGCACAAAAACGGGGGCGACGATTTTGTTCATTTTAACAACGTAAAGGTACTCTACGCGACACAGCACTTTTTGTATATCCCTACAAATCATCCTTCAGGACATGACGACATCTTCTATCTCAGTAACCGTAAGCAACACCAAAAAATTCTTTCACATGAATATTGCCTTTTAAATACAGAAAAAAGGAGAACATTTCAATCTGAAAATCTGAAAATTATTTACACCTCGGTATGCCTGCGATGTATTTTGTATCAGGGCGTAAAGGTGGGTTTAGATGACTATAATCAAGTGCTTGGCTTGAAAACAAGGCCCGAGTAAAAAAGAAAACAATTTATCTTTAAGGGTGAGTTGATAACAAATTTGCAATTTATATAAATCAATCCCCACTTTAAAATATTATATGAAACTGTCACATTTTATTGCAAGTATTTAATCTTAGAATTCTATATTTTGTACATACTATAATTTTGCAATAGTATCAGTTCATGTTATGCGTGCACGCATTTAATTTTGTTTGGGTGTATTAAAATCAAGGGCTTTGAATTTTTTTTGCAATGCTCAAGGCAAGCACTGGATTATGGATAAGGCCCTTGATTTTTCCCCGCTTGCTATAATCAAGGCCATTGAATGGGGTAATGCTGACGATCGGACCTCTCTTACTATAATACTACGTTTTACGTACTTTCTTTTTTACTCGGACCCTTGTTTTCAAGCCAAGCACTTGATTATAGTCATCTAAACCCACCTTAATCAATTTAAACATCGCTTTCTCTGCGATGAAGTTGTTTGTTATGATAACAGTATGCCGTGTGATTATCTACAGTAGTATAAGTATGATTCATTTACGATCATGTTTGTATAAAGAAATTTTTTGACACAGTTTTTCTTCCCTTTTTCAGGACTGTAATTTATTTTTGACAATGGTCCTAAATTTTTGACCCAATACAATAATCCTTAAAATTTAATTTTTTGTATAAGTCGGATAAAATATAAAAATATAAATGCAAATAGTACATAAACCAATTTATTGAATGCTCATATAATACAAACAAATGTTGATTAATATTATTAATAAATACAATATAAATAAGTTTTCCGATTAACATTTATTTTAATTACATTTTACTATAATAAATCCCTACCTACATAAGTATATGCCCCATGGCTTCTTAATTCAAAATCAAAATCATTGCAAGTTAAGTATTTAGTTACATTTTAAGTACTTTGATGCTTTACTATTAATTTTGACATTTTAAAGAACTTTAAATATAAAAATTTCCTGAACAACTAGTGCCCTAACCATGGTGGGTTAAAAACCCCAAACGGAAACCTTTATTTCAATTTACATCTTATATTAAAATTCATTTTATTTCATATAATTTATTACATCCAAATACATTTTCCAGAAAACAATGCAATAATTGGAAATGTAATTTATTTAATAAAAATCGAAGTTTGATATTTTGACCAAAAAAGTTACTCTTTGAATTATTATTTGAACTGAATTATTTGATTTATTATTTAAATTAGTTAAATTAGTCATTATAAATAAATACATTTGATTTCCGTTTTAGTAAACAGTGACAATTATTAACAAATAACATACATACTACACATAAATTTACTGTTACTTCTATAATTTCAAGACAATATCTTCCATTTCTACACACTTGTTATAGGAAGCATTCATAGATTGTGCTGACATTTCTATATCTCATTCAATTTTGTTAAACACAATTCTTATTTAATAACATCAATCTTACGACAATTATGAGTAATTTACGTTTTGGTATCACAATGTAAAAAAAATATATGAAAATAATACTTCTTTTGTTAGATTATTTTATATGATAAAGGCAAAATAGCGATACTTGGTGGCTACAGTCCTTAATGATTTTAGGTTCTATTTATGTCCACAACTGAACATTCTAACTAATGAGTTGTATTGCTATCATTTATAGATTTTTATTATATTGTAAAACAAAATTTTGATTTTTAAAGTTGTCCTCAATAAATTTTATTTTATAAATAAAAGTGCATTATATGCACTGTAAAAAGCACTTATTCAAATGCGAACCAGGCTTTCCCTTGTCTCCAAAAAAAATATGGCAGAGTAACTCTACTGAAAACGTCGCAGAACTCTCTCCAAAAATACTAAACAATCCACTGAAGTTCCCCCAAAATCCTCGGGTGCACAAAAAATCAAAATTAATTACCCATATCTGTAAGACACTTGCACTGTTTAATTCGTTCTATACGTTTCCGGCGAATTTTCGGAACCAGAGAAGGACACCGCAACGTTATGACAAACGACACCGTTTTTTTCGGCTGACAAAATGCACACGATTGAAATAGCACATCAGTCAAATTCTCTGACTCCAAATAACTGCCCACAACATGGTCCGTTGCATTCCTGCTCCGCTTGCTTGGCATTCGGGGGATGTAAAATGAATTACACTGACCGTAGCAGAAGCGATTCAAAATGTTGCGCGACAAGCATCCCGGTTCGCGAATCTTTTGCATCAGCGGCTCCGTTTTGCACCAATCACTTTTGAGGTACTTCTTTTTAGTGATGTAAAGCGCATTTTTGCTAGACTTGAGTATGGAGTCGTCTGGAAAAATGGGTACATCCGTCAAAACGTTTGCTGCATTCAAGTTCCCCCCACTGTAGTGGGTCATGAAAAATGGCTGAGGATCTGTTGGGGACACTTGTGATCCCTCGTTAGATTTTACGGCCAAATTGGATGTTGCCATTAGTGAAGTGTTTCCTCGACGTTGTGCCAAAGTGCGCTCAATTTGCTTCTTGTCGATAACATCCAGGATGGATGCAGCCGGTTTAGCAATTTCTGCCGTGGATGCTGCATTTGCAATGCTGATGCAGAATAACAACAAACCGATCATCCTCAATCCGAGTGGTGTGTGACGTAACATCTATAAGCGCGATATATAATGAAAACAGCGTCGTTATATATTTAATGCGATAATTTCGCTTAATGATGATGAAACTGAATATGCAAATTGGCTTCGATAGCCATACTGCAGTTAATGCAACTAATTGGTTGATAAAATCCCACTTAAAAACTGTTTACTAACCTTTTACAAATGAGGCGTGCGTGCTTGCTAGCGTGCGTAAATCACGGGGTAAATCTTTGCGGTGCACCGCGCTCTTTTGGCGTGAAACGTCAATTTGGCGTAAGCGCCGCGGCGCTATCGACACGTCTGGCCGACGATTTTATTTCGCCGATGAGCAGCAGCTATAGACGGCGCTCACAATAATGGACGTCTGGCGCCAAAAATCACTTAGGCGGCTTATATCGCCTGTCTTGCTTGTTTTGTTTTGTCTTGCCAATTTTAGATGTTGCGCGGCACTGTTTTTCTGTCTTGTATGTTTTTTATGTTTTGCTTCTTCGATATGTAATCGCGTGAGTATTGGCAATTTCCTCTTGTGCACCTCGCGAAATTTTTAAAATGTCAATATAGTGGCAATTACTTGTAGGAAACTATTAAGTTTTGATGGCACTTGACACTGACCTAGAAGCCGCTGATTGAAGTCTACTTGCGATGTATAACTATTTTCAAAGTTTGTTATTTAAAGTTTTATGCGGCCGGACACTCTTGCCCAACGTCCATGATCTGCACTTCAAACTGACTGACTGGTTGATTAAATTTTCGGCAATCTACTAGCAAGCTTCATGTTTGGGATATTGCGATGTTGACTCGTTCAATGTTGTGCTCTTCTGGGCCATCGAGTTTTCTTCTCATTTTTGGTTTTTCTCCGCAATTCTTAATGTTTTCAAAATATCAATTGTTGATGTAAGTATGGTAGTGGTCCTGAAATGTTTTTTCGATTGATTTTAATAATCTTTTGGTTTTATACGAAAAAAGAGGAAAGTTTAAAAAAAAAATAAATAAGGACACTCAAGAAATGTGAACAAATATCTATATTTTTCCTGGAAGCAAAGAATTTTTTTAGGTCTGTAGGACTTTAGAAGTTTTGGCATTTAAATCCATAAAACAACGTCTGACTTTAAGTAATAAGAGGATTTTGATTTTTGAAAATTGTTTTCCCTGTAATGGCCAAAAATATTTCAGGAACTATAGTACGTACAAGAGAGCTATTTAGGACTCCGTTTATCCGTGAATGTAAGGCAAACTCTGACACTATATTAAGAAGTGAATTAATTTTGATTTTGAAGTGTTTAGATTTTGACCACTTAAGTGCAAGAAACTATTTTAAAGAGGCCTTGAATAAAATTAAAATTTCTGAATTTGAATTTTTACAACACGTTTTATGAAATTTTAAAGACTTTTATGCAAACGGACGGAGGGGTGTATTCGTACGTAGACTTAATAAGTTTTTAAAGATTCTTGGAGTCACAAGAACTAGAAACAGAAGCAAATTTCCGTACATTTGCAGAAAACAGCAGAATTTAAAATTATGTTGCAACAGAATCAAAATACAGAAAATGTCTATTAACGAGAGAACACAAACAAAGTTTTTCGCGTATTCTGTTTCTATTTTGTGTTGCTGCACTAACAACAAACAGATACTGTTTCTGTTTCTGGTTGTTGTCATTTTAAAGGTAAATAGGGATTTTACATTGTTAGCCTAAAAAGTGGTACAGGAAGTAGTTAAACATTTTTTTGAAGACTTCCAAATAAAGGCTGATTTTTTAAGAGCTTTTAAAAAAATCACATAAAATTGAGAAAAATGTATGTAAACTTAATTTAAGTTGAAAGAATGATCGATATACAATAATTTATTGTTTAAATATAATTTCATTTAAATGCTAGCCGCGGCTCCATTTATTCAAATGTTTCATGCGTTGGGTCCAATTTTGGCATACTCTCTCTAACATATTTGCCGGTATCTCACGAATAAACTCTTCAATATTGGCTTCTAGTGCGTCAATCATTGCGGGCTTGTCGATAAAGACATGAGCGCTAACATAGCCACACAAAATTTAGATGCAAAATTTAGTTACAAGATTCCGAATAGCCTCAGAAGGTCGACCAAACTGACTTTCTTAACCGAGCATGAATTTTGATTATAAATATTAATAATTTTCAAGCGTTGTTAGTTTGTAAGGCGTTATCATAGTTAAATTAAAGACCAAACTAAACAATAAACATGTTTGACAGTAACACAAGACACGAAACCCGTGTGAGCTGTCAAAAATAGTGTTGCCAAAAAAAAAGTTGCTTAAACAAGAGCTCCACGGTTAAAACATCACCCTTTTAACTAGACTAAGTACAAACATTTAATCCTTTTTGTAAGGGTTACATTTTTTTATAATTTTGTAGTTCTTAAGATAAATAACAGTCTTGTGGTTGTACAAAGGAAGGAGTGCCAAGAAAATGTGCAAACATCCTTAAAAAATTAATTGATTTACAATTTAGTTTGAAAAATTATTATTAGATTTTTAATAACGTTTTATCCTTTTGTCAATGTTAGCACATATAATTTTAATCTCAAAGTATTTTATTTATTGTATAAACGTAATAAAAATGAGAAACTATTTACCTAGCTGGACACACATTTCGAATAAGATAAACTTCTGCATACAATGACTTGTGAACAAATAAATAGGTAATTGGTCTTCTTATCAAATAAAAATACACATTATGCTAGTATATTATATTTTGTTTCCGTCAAACATTCATATCCCACTATTTGTGTAAAATCCTAATGTATTCTTGCTACTGTTATGGACTAGAGTGTATGAGTTATGAGTTATGACCCCCATTACACGCTTCTATTTTCACACAGCAGTGTATTAACTTTCATTAAACTAATATACACAGAAACAATTGCATCAAAAATAATTGAAAACGACAAGATCGTCCCACATGCTCCTCCCCAAAATATTCACAACTATATACAAAATGTAATTTCATTATTCAGCGATAAAATATTCGGCGGGATGGCAAAGCTTTGGTGAACTTATAACATTTGCTTTCAAATTGAATCCCTGGCACAACACCTACACGTCGAACCCCCGCATCGTCCCACACACAAATACACGAGCACTTTCCGCACATCCTGCCGGCATACTATACACGAATATGATCCACGCCTTTGGTTATGCAACAATCTGTGCACCCGGTTGGATGTTGACTTGCGCAACGATGCGCCATTGTTTTGCGGGGGCGTCAGTTAAATATACGGCATAGTATTTAAAAGCTGCCCGCGGAAAATCAAGAGCTTTGATGGAAGATTTCCTAGAAATAGCTGAACATAACAGTTGAAATTGTTTGTTTGATATGAAATCGGTGCGGTTTTATTAGTTGTTGTTGAGTTTTACTTTTGAAAGTTTTCTTCAAATTATTATACCGATCCATTGGTGATGTTGAATAACTTGTGTATTGTTGGTAACGTCTCTGTCAATGCACTTCTTAATTACACTAGTTTTTTAATTGAAAACATTTTGGAGTCTTAAGCTTAATCGAGAAACAGACGTTAGGAAAATTATGTTTCAGGAAATTGAATAATTACAAACAAAAAATAATTTTTTGAGTAATTTTAAATTTAACCATTTTCACACAGATTAAATCTGATTGGAAAGATTGTGGGGGAAATTTTTTATTTAAAAAATGTTTCATACATTTCTCATAATTAATGCCAATTCACCACATGATCATTTTACATTCGAGCAGCAAGTGCAGTAACCTTTATTGCTCAATGAAGCATTAAACCCAAAGAAATTCTCAACTTTAAAAATACGGGAATTTGCTTGCAAAAAAAAATTAACAGCCTAAGCTATTCATGTAATTATGGCCCACATAAATGTGCTTCATGTTTTAAGCATAAAAACGACATTTCAGTTATACTGAAAAAAAAAAGTTTTCCTAACAATATTTCGTTACTAACATCGACCTTAAATATCCAAAGGTGATCGAAATAGTTAGAACTTAGAACCGTTTCACTGGAAAATATTGATTAAAAATTGAGAAACACTTTTAGAAGAGAATAACGAAATGACAATTCAATAATCTGTTTAAATACTATGTAATTAATTGATGATTAGTAATAAAAACTTTTTCTACAGTTCAAAAAAAGAATTAAAAAAGGGGAACAGAAGAGGTTAATTTAAGATTAAAATGTTTTTATAAATTTGAAAATATATATTTTTTGTTTTAGAGCAAATTTTATGTACACAATAATACATAGGATCAAAGGGTTATCCAATAAAAGCTTCCTAATATTTAAAAAAAAAACACATACGAAGATAATTTCCTTTAAATGTTGCCCACGTGTAACTCTGAAATAGTTCATTCTGTGAGTATAATTCTCGGTCACTCTTTAAAGCATATTGACACTCCTTAATTACGGGACCCTTTTTTGAGATGAAGTTTACATCGAGCGTTTCCCTCAAAACAGCGAGTATTGAAGCTGTAGTGAGCTTTATAACAATTTCTTACTAAGCTTGTTTAGGCGCAAGTTTATTCATATTATGAAATGGCAATGAATACTGACCACAAACGTCAAGATAGTTGAGACATGAGAACTGTGAAAATAAAAACTATATGGGAAAAATTAGTATTTGGATCGCCCTTTATAAGGATTACTTAATTATCAAACCATGATATTAATCTTTTACGTCTAATATAAGTAATGATTTAAAAAAATTAAAATATAAAATTATAAGAAATATTTACAATAAATGCAATTCCTTAAATAACGTAATTAAAGTGAACAAAAATTTGAAGGAACTGTGTAAAAAACAAATGGTAACTGTTTCACCAATAAATTTTTTATCACATATTATGTTTTTATTTGATGACTTTATTAAATAAAGTTAAGATGAAATCATCCGATCAAGATGTATACAAGTACTTCTCTCAATTGTTTAGATAAAAACAGTCATAGGATTGTAAAGGAGAAACCCGTTAACGAATTTAAGTACCCACAAAGTTACAAAACCTACAGGTTTCCATGAAAAGTGTAAAATAACATTTCAGCAATCGAATTGGCAGCCCAAAAAATATACAAAACATGACCTGAGTCATTTCGAATATCGCGTTTAATATACTCGTACTTCCACTTGGCAGATGTACGTAGACAACTTGTACAACAATAATAATTTAATGTTCTCAGGAACTCTGACTCATATACGCATATCACTGATTATTATGTACAACAGGAACCGCCTGGAGACTGCTCTAGTAGACAATCTAAAACAACAAACATTGAAGCCAGACTGTTTATTGGACACAGTCAAAGAGTCGGAATTAACTTTCAAGTGTTTTGCAAATCCACTTTAAAGCGATTTGCTCTCCCGCACGTTTTTCACTATATGTTGTGGGAGCACAGCCATGATCGTGTCGTCTTCTGAAGTGAATGCTTCCCCTTGACGCATTGAATCGCTTGGTTTCTATTTAAAAACAAAAACGCATAGATCAGCATCTCATCGTTTTACAGGCAGCATAAAAAGAACAAAAAAAGAAACGCCATAGGGAGAGGAGTCTTTTTAAGCCTCTCAAATGTGATGCTAATGATTTTGAAACCGTATTACTGCTTTCCCCCCAATGTATTGAAGCATAAGAGCTGCTTAAACATGGCATATTATGCTCTTTTGTTTTGCCACATTCTCGTATCATTATATCGGACCATTATATTGTTGAAGCAGATCTGCAGTTGCAAACGGGCGGGCGTTCTTTATCTTGATATGGATTTCCTAATGAGGATGGAGCAACAATAATGACGCGACTAAGAGTTGTGTTACAATTTGGATGGAAGTACTACTAATTTTATATACATCCTTGTAACTTTCATTTGAGGAACAATGCAGAGTGAAATTAATTTATTTTGGTCGTATAGCACTTAATTGAAAACCACCCCAGTTGCAGGTTGGAACTACCCCATTTTGATATTTTCAATAAAGTACTTATGATGGTCAAAATGTTTACAATTTTAATGAAAAAACTTCCCATTCAGCCAGATATGTTCTACAATATTTTAAAATGATTAAAACTGTCCAGCATGCAAGGAACATTCATCTTAATTTGGTCAGATGTGGGATGTAACCAGCAGCTGAGTGTTTTGTAACCACAAAAGGGTAGCAATTTGCAATTTATGTAATGGGAAAAGCATTGCAAAAATAATCCTCCTATAGGACGTCATACAAAATCATGATTTATATCCCGTTTTTGCAGGACAACAATTATTCGAAATCAACAATTGCTGATTAATGCAGTAACGTCTATGCTCCGGTTCCAAAACATTTTATTTGCAATCGCTACATTTTTCAAATTTAAACATCCCTCAGATATTCCTCAAACAAACTGACTTGTCCTCAAGGATCTTGGCGCAACACCGGAAATAAAGTCGAAATGAAAATTAAGACGATATTGAGCCCTCATATAAATCGAGACAGGAATCATAAATTTCCCACTGTTTTCATCCCCCTTTATCTTTTGAGGCTGTATATTAAAGCACTGTGAGTTCGCTTCAATGCTTTTATTGCGTTGCCTTACAAGGGTGATATAAAGTGAATGCGTTAAATTTTGTGTGTACAAATGGGGAAGGGATGCATGGTGGTTCTGGGATGTTAATCATGATGGTGTATTTTAAACATATACTTGATATATAAATTGAGGGTTAAAAATAATATCGTGAATGTAGTTTTTATGATGTCCTTTCTTTTGGTGAATTTATTGCTTTACATGTGACAAAAAGGATACATGAAGAATTGGCGACTTTAAATGGAAAAAGTTGCATTGGTTATGACTTATGAGTTATGACTTATGTTGAAAATGTAATTGGTAGACAAGAAATTAGAAAAATTGAAAAGTATTATTAGTTTTGAGTTTATAAAGTTAAAGATGCGCAATAATTGTTTTGCCGCATCCTTAAAGTGAGCATCGTGGAAAAAATTTGTGTGCAGTATAAAAATTCAAGGTCATATCTATATATTTTCGCTACTTTACTGTAGGAAAGAGAAACTGTTGTTGTAGTTGGCGCAACAACCGTTCAGAAGATTACCCAGCTGACTGTGCCTCACGCGGGATCGCAAGATCACCCAATCTAGTGGACAGGTCCAATTGATTAAGTTAACTTTCCGGGGAATGGCCGATTTCGTCATCTCCAACCGACACAGATCTTAAACGACGAATTTACACATCTGCGTTCAAAATAACAATCGATAATGACCACTTCTTTACGAAATTTTCTAATTTAAGGGATACAACTTACTGTATGAGATTCATAAGTAACTGCAAATTACCAAAAAGCAATCCTCAACGCAGCTCATTGTCAAAAATAAATGTTTGCTGAACATTTCAAGGTCAAAATCTGAAAAATTATTCACTGCCCGCTCTCCCTGCGATGAAGTTTTTTATTTAATTTTCAGTATTTTTATAATCACAGGTCACATGATCTTGACGACCGAGATTAATATTAGTTAAGCATAAAGAATGGATAAAAATCAGAACTTCCATGTATTAACTCGTCCTTGAATAATTACAAATAATTTTAAAGCGAACGTAATTCTTATTATATGTTAGTTTAGCAAAAACTTTAGTGGAACAAAAAGTCAAATTATCCGTCCCGAAAAGAAAGCATTTTCCGTCTGCATTCTTGAATATTTACCAAATAGGAATTTCTCCCCTTCACAGTATGGCATCCTTAGCAAAACTCTTATCGGTAAATTATCACATGACGAATGTTTTGCTGCGATACAAAGATTACGTTCATTTGAAACAATTTCATTTAATGCGACCTATTACAGTCCCCATAGCGTTAAGTCTACTTTATGGGGATTAAGTCGTCATCCCTCCCACACCCAGGAGGGTCGTGACAGTCTAAACGGGTATTGAAGTTTTACAAGACCATTTTTATTTCACTGCGCCTGTAAATGAAATACCAATTGAATTCCTAATCAAAGGAGTTAAAAAAAGTTGACTTTTATAAAATAAATCCTAAACTCAACACAGAAGAATATCTATAGAGGAAAAGTATTTCTAAGCGCACATCCCTAGTCTGTTTAATGTCTTCTCTGATTAATCCATTAACACTTAAGGAAATTATCTACTGAGATTCTCCGACCATGCACGCCGCGACGGTCTTTTGTTTCACATGTTTTTTTCTAACTCTAAATTACACCCAAAACGCACCAAGGGTGGTGTATATTTTGACTTGGTACATTTAACATATTTATATGTACACGCATACGTATATATACGTCCACGCTGCGCTATTGTTACCAACCCTTTTTGTGCTGTGTCGTCGTTTTGCTTTTTGTCACCCCCTACCCTAAAGATTTGTGCGTTCGCCGTAATATACAAAATGGTTAAAAGCAGGGAAACAGCGACGAAACAATTGCATTTATTGTCTGTGCTAATGTGTGCATTCATTAAAAAACCGATGTCGGTGAGGACTGAGGGGTGAATGATGCGTACACAAAATGTTCATGTAGTGATAATGTGGGGGTGGATATGAAGTTGCTATTGGATTCATGAAGCTGAAATTTATTTGCTTCAAAATTTGTAGAACTGGTTAAGGTGGCGGCCCGTGGCGGTGGCACCATTTCAAAATAAACTTTAAAGATTTTATAATAATTAAACCATGTATATTTTGTGCCCGTGATTTTTCATACGCTTTAATATTCCTCAATGTGTTGAAGCTCTCATAGTTTCTTATTGAAATCAATTGTACATGCACTCGCAAGAAATTCCGACATCATCGTCCTTCCTATAGGTTTACTTTTATTCACAAACTTCGCTTACATCATGCAATGAATGTGAAATGAAAACATGAAATGCGACACTGTTCATGGAAATGGAAAACGTGATTATGCGGTTGCGTTATGAGAACAGAGGGACAATTCCACTTCTTTTATTTCTTCAGCACGTTTCTTTTATTGAAATGATTATTGTAAAATTCAATTTATTGTTTAACAATTTATGAGTTTCACAACAATGTTGTGTTTTTTTTCCGATTGGGAATTTTCTTTGAAAGCTTGCTGCTCCAGTGGTTACGTGACGCAATTTTTGGAATTATTGATTAAATTTAATTTTTATTGGCCATTTTCATTTTAACTATTCTCAATCCTGTACAAATATGGTTTTATTCATCGTATCGTTATGGGCGATGTAAATTAGAACCATTACGGCATTTTAAGGAGACAAATAAAAAAATAGTAATAATGGGTAATCAGGCCAGGCCATGCATGAACATCGACGAATATCCATGATTTAAAGCTTTGTATATTATAGGATCAGGTTGATGTTGTTTATTGTGAGCGGCTGCAATCTAGTGAAATCATCACACCATTGATGCGTACAATACAAGGAAAGGGGGCGATTTTATTTTAATGATCTACTTAAATACGTCGTGAAAACTATGATAGAAACATTGAAATGTGAAGTCCGTCGTATAGCCCAGACATTGCTCTTTCCGACTGCCACAAATTAAAAGCAATGACGCGACCTATTTGAACAGCACTTTTGTTCTTTCGAGGAAGTCTAAAATGGGTCGAGGTTTTCCGACGCTGAGCCCGTAATTTGCCAAAATAGATAGGAAAAAGTCGTGGCCAGATGCTAAAAATGATGCGTTTTTCGATTTAAAAAAAAAGGTGGATGTTCAAAAAAGGCCCATTTCCTTTATACAAAAAAGTATTCTAACCAAAACTGCATTTAAAATTTTCTTGAATCCTTTAATTCCTATAAGGAACATAGGACCTCAACTCGTACCATGTGTTTCTAGGGCGCTTCCGTCTCCTTGAGCCCTTTGTATTTAATTCCAGGGATTATGTCTTGTAATGCTATACTCTGGTTTTCGCAGAGCATGTGCTATGAAATTCCATCTACGGCGTCTTATCTCAATGTCTAAGGGCACCTGGTGTGTCAAAGAAAGCTGGATAGGCCGTCGTTTGTTCTAGAATATTCTATGTATTCGTCTCAGACACTTATTTGTGAATACCAGCATTTCTTGTATGTCTGATTGGTTTCAGCACCAGGTCTCGCTGCCATATAGCATCATTGTCTTTACACAGGTATTGAATATTCTTATTTCACCCTACTGCTAATCTTCCATATGCTTGCTTGGCTTTCTTAAGGCGGATAGCCATGTCCTCACTTGCTCCTCCATCGTTGGTTACTGTGCAACCAAGATAGCAGAAGCAGTCCGTTTCCTTCACTATGCAGCCATATATTTTTAACTCGCTGACGTTTGTGTTTTTAATGCGAATCAGCTTGGTCTTCTGGATGTTGATTTTAAGGCCTACGGACTTGGCGTCTTTTGCCAGGACATCCAGATTTTGTTGCATACATGTGTGGGAGTGTGAAAGCAAGCATACCCCTTCTACTTGATTTACATTTCTGGAGTACGTTGTCGAGAACTGAGATACTCTGCATTCCTCGTTATTGTACAGTGCCTTTGCGTTATTATTTATTACTTTTTCAGGCACTCCCTTATTTTTCAGAGCATTCATACTTCCCTTCGAGATGATTTGATGTTAGCGTGATATGACGTCATCTTCTATCTCAGAAACCTTACGCAACATGAAAAAAATGGTTTCACATGAATAAAGCCTTTTATATTATATAATATAAAATGATTAACATCTCGGTCTCTCTGCGATGTAGTTTTATTTATATTATTTATACATCTAATAAGCAAAAATAAAGTAAATAGATTCAATTTAATGCATTTATTATTTAAGTTGAATATGATCTTATGTCATATCCTTAATGTTATTTGGTCGGTTTAAAACAAAAATTCGTCAATATTGTGACTTTTCTTGAATCCATTCTTGGTAAACCAACACATTTGTGTATTTTGTAGAAGCCAAAGCACAAACAAAAAGACCGTTTGATACAATTCCAATTTGAACATTATCACAAACCAATGGTCCACCGGAATCTCCCTGTGAACGAAAAAAAATGTAATTATAAAAATGCAAAGTCGGACTTTATGATAACTCACATTACAAGCTCCTCGCCCTATAAACCCAATACTACAAACTTGATCAGACGGAGAATTAAAGCATGTTGAACGAAAGATATTATCGACCAATTTTAAATACTGAGAGGTGTTTTTATTAATTGGTCTTGTTGAGCCCCATCCTGTCACGTAGCAATTGGTGTTGTCTGCTGGCATTGCTGTCGCCAACGTTGTGCTGCCTGTGTTAACGTCAAAATTAAAGTCATTATCGATGCATACAACAGCAACGTCGAACGTAATTGTTTCGCCATTGTAGTTTTCGTGAATTTCAATGCGCGACACTTTGTTTCGGGTACCGCCACTAAGCAGATCGTAGGTTCCGGATAAAACTTCATAGTGAGTTGGGTCAAGGTCACCAAAAACGCAATGGGCCGCCGTGAGAAAGCACCGCTTATTCAGTATGGAGCCTCCGCAGGAATGATAATATTTGCCATCTGTACTAAGATGTTGGAATGACACCACAAAGTTGATGTTTCTTGAGTCACTTCTCTGCACATTCGAACCAAGCACAATTCGCATCTGTTGTTCTATAATTTTGCATTGAAAATATTATGCTTTTGAAATAAAAAATATATTTTTAAAAGTACCACCGTCGCTTTTGGCATATCCAACAACCATCAAAACCACAAACAACAAGGATAAAAAATTCATTTTAATTAAAATACAATATTAGTTGTCGATAAACAAGCTGTTACTGAACTAACTAAGTAAACCCACAGAGGTCTCATTATATACTTGTGTGGTTTAAAATTGTTGCTCATGTAGTTTAAGCAATTATCATTGTGCTCGTACTCGTAAGTTGTACGTGTCTTACAAATTGAAACTCCTTAACATAATTCAATTGTAATCAAATAAATGTAATTAACATTCAAAAGAACCAAAGCAACGGTGAACTGATTACAAAGTTAGCTGAACAAAAATGCTATAACAAAACGCTGCAAGTGATAAGACTTGATGGTTGGTGGGTGAATTTATTACGCCATTACGTTCTTCGCTATTAAATCAATGTCATCGTAATTAATTTTCAAATTTGGCGACTTGCATTTGATGAAATTGCATTGTTTTCTGGAATAATTATTATACTTTTTGAATCGGGCAATCCAACGATTAATGCATGTAATGCCAGACTGTACAAATTAAAGTTAATCGATGATAAGGCATAGACCATTAACCTTGGGTCAATTGTTACTACAGAACAACAACATCATGGACGAACTACGCGTGCTGGAAAATAATCGATTGTACTTTAGTCTGTCAAAGATCTTCTCTCCAGCATTTTAAGCATAAGCTCATAGCTACTACTGTACATGACTATGATCTTCGCAATTTTCACGTATGTCTTGGAGAAGTGGACACTTAATAAGACAGAACATTTCTTTATTGGCGCGTTTGAAATAAATATTGTAGTCTTTGCAACATTTGTTGAGTCAGGATGGACGAAGACAAAACAGCAAAAACTGCCTTTGTGGAAAGACTTGCAGACACAAGGAGACAAGGAAGACTTTGGCTCAGATGGGAGGAATAAGTAGATTAAAACCCAAGAGCACTTGGATTATCAAACTAGTGGATCGGGGCGCCCAACCGGCCGGTTTAAAACAAATTGTTGTGTCAGGCGAAACCTGGATTAGGTTGTATCGTCAAATATTACATTGGTGAGGTCTTATTATCACTACCGGAAAATTTATCCAATGTGATTTTTGTGTTAATAAAGCCAGGACGGTTAATGTAGTGTTATTTGCCAATGTTTGCAATAAAATAAGGACCGTAATTTAAATTTTAAATTTTATTGAATGATTTTCTCGTAATTTCTTAAATTGAAAAAAATGCCCAAATTTATTTTAAATCACTTCAAAATTTACTTGAATTCTTTTATTAAGAACCGTTCAATCTTAGTATGCTGCCAAAAATACGTGCTTTGACAATTAACAAAAGAAGAAATGAATCAAATCAAAATATTTTCAAGTGGAGGGCAAGAACTTTTTACCAAGTTAATTTAAAATAATAAAAATGTCACTTTCATTCAAATTGGGTAACCTAACAATTAGGAAACCATCATACAAACCCACGCTTCGTCTACTGTATACAACGAAATTCAAAACTCAGGAAGAATACACAACAGATATTCAAAAAAAGCCACCACCACCAAATTTAGCAAAAGCCCCATTAGTTGCAATCGAACCTCGCATGAAACGTTTCGAAATCTACCGCTGGAATCCAGAAACCCCAACGAAAAAGCCATTTATGCAAATCTATGAAATCGACCTGAACCGTTGCAGAGGCAAAATGATGATGGACGCCCTCATGAAAATAAAGGACGAGATCGACGGTACTCTATCATTTCGTCGCTCATGCCGCGAGGGAATTTGCGGCACATGTGCAATGAACATTGGTGGCACCAATACATTGGCATGCATATGCCGCATAGACCCAGATGTGACCAAAACAGTGAAAGTTTATCCGCTACCGCATTTGTTTGTGATTCGAGACCTCGTTCCAGATTTGAGCAACTTCTACCGTCAATACAAACTAATTAAGCCGTTTCTGCAGCGAAAAGAAAAAGTGGTGCGTGGCGCGGCGCAATTCTATCAACACATTGATGATCGGAAGCTGCTGGATGGTATGTATGAGTGCATATTGTGTGCGTGCTGCAGCACGTCGTGTCCATCGTACTGGTGGAATGGCGACAAATATTTGGGGCCAGCTGTTTTAATGCAGGCCTATCGATGGATCATGGATACGAGGGATATGGCTACTAAGGAGCGGCTTGATATGTTGAAGGATCCATTCAGTTTGTATCGGTGTCATACAATTTTGAATTGCACTAAGACTTGTCCAAAGGGTTTGAATCCTGCAAAGGCGATTGCGGAATTGAAGGCCATCATGTCAGGATTCCAAATGAAACCATGTCCTAAAATTGATCCGCAATTAACTGACGAATGTGCAACTACAGCGGTTTAATTTTTTTTTGTGTTTATTCTTATTTTAATTAAATATGAAATGAATAATTATTCAATTTATGTGTGTTTTTTATTGGGATTTTTGGATTCAGGAGTTGTAGGGCGACATTCTGCATAATTAAATCCTTTTTATTTAGTAATTTTAAAAATGTTATCCGATGGTGAAGCAGGGAGTCTAAATCCGAAAGAACTGTTTTACGTAATACAGGCAATGAGTGGAATCATTTCGTTTTTTAGAGTAGTTTTCGTGAGAAAATGGAGGAGAAATAAAACACGGAAACTGTATAAGAAAAACTTTAATGATTAGAGTGAAGAGTAAAGGTACATTCAGTAATTTGTTTTAAGTAATAATCTGTAAGATGTTCAATTTAAAAAAATAAATATAATTTCACATATAATTCTTAACATATTATATTTTGTTCTTTCAAATAAGCATCCAAAGATTTTCTTTCCTCACTATGATTCCCCGATATTCGCATCATCTCCATGATACGTTCACAGAAGTCACCCCTGCAATGCCCTATTGCAGCACAACGATTGCACTGGCACCACCCTCACCCACTGCGTGAATCACAAAGCATAAAATTGAGAATGGAAGCACTTTAGGGACATTTCAGTATGGAAACAAAGTCTCTTTAATGGTTTATTTAGTCGGTTAAAGAGAAAACGTTCCACAGTGATGACCAATAAATAAACAAATTCGTGTTCATCATCGCCGATAGCCCCGGTCCGAAAGCAACGCCGATCCGACCTTGTATAATATTTGAAGACACTAATTTTATTTGTCCATCACAAGCCGACAGGTACATTATAAATAGCGCTCTGTTGTTGGTTAATTGCAAACACTTACCGCATTCACTTTATGGATGGTGATTTCACATTTAACTAACCATTCATTCAATGGATGTTTGTCAATTATAAGGGGACGTGATTTTTGTAGTAAGAAACCTGTGGATGTGGGTAAATACGGAGTTACAATGTTAATATGTGGTTAGCAGGATAATTTTGAACTCATTTTAATTAATGGTAGTATTTTTAATTATTATCTCGTATAATTCGTTCGTGACTTCTTGTCTTGTAAATCTAATTCAAGTGTGGGCGAAACACTTTTCATAGTCACTCAAAATTTTACTCGATTTTTTTCACGATGAACCATTAGTAAGCTACGAAAAAAAGTGTTTTGAAAATTTAACAAAAGAAGAAATGATTCTTTTAATATAAACATTTTCAAGTGGAAGGCAAGGACTTTTTACCAAGTTAATTAAAAAAACATAAAAATGTCACTTTTATCCAAATTGGGTAACCTAACAATTAGGAAACCAACATACAAATCCACGATTTGCCTTCTGTACTCAACCAAACTTAAAACACCGGAAAAACGCACAACAGATATTAAAAAAAAGGAACCACCACCACCACCAAAGGTAGGAAAGAAACCATTAAACAAAGGCCCACCTCGCATGAAACGTTTTGAAATCTACCGCTGGAATCCAGATACTCCAACAAAAAAACCCTTCATGCAGATATTTCAAATCGATCTCAACCAACTCCCCGGCAAAATGGTGTTGGATGGACTAAATAAAATCAAGAACGACATCGATACTACGCTGACATTTCGTCGGTCTTGTCGCGAGGGAATATGCGGCTCATGTGCAATGAACATTGGTGGCACTAATACATTGGCATGTTTATCCGTAATAGACGAAGACCTCTCCAAAACAGTGAAAATTTATCCTTTACCGCATTTGTTTGTGATTCGAGATCTTGTTCCAGATATGAGCAACTTCTACCGTCAATACTCACTAATTAAGCCGTTTCTGCAGCGCAAAGAAAAAGTAGACTACGGCAAGAAGGAATTCTATCAACACATTGATGATCGGAAGCTGCTGGATGGGATGTATGAGTGCATATTGTGTGCGTGTTGCAGCACGTCGTGTCCATCGTACTGGTGGAATGGCGACAAATATTTGGGGCCAGCTGTTTTAATGCAGGCCTATCGATGGATCATGGATACGAGAGATAAGGCAACTAAGGAGCGGCTTGATATGTTGAAGGATCCATTCAGTTTGTATCGGTGTCATACAATTTTGAATTGCACCAAGACTTGTCCAAAGGGTTTGAATCCGGCAAAGGCGATTGCGGAATTGAAGGCAATTATGTCGGGATTCCAAATGAAACCATGTCCAAAACTTGATCCTAACTTATCTAAGCAATGTGCAACTGCAACGGTTTAATATTTTTTGATGGGTTTATTTATTTTTATTTTAATTGAATATGAAATAAATAATTTTTACTTTTTGAACAACTGCCATTTTTTATTGGAACAACGCTGCTCGTTATCCACAACATTGTAAGACTCCACAATTGACCCATCATTACGTGGTAACGCAAAGACGATAGAACCATCCTCACCGGGAAGTAACACTTCGAATGTCCGTGTACAATCCTCAAAGTAGTTGATATGGGTCAACGCAAATTGACTTTCAACTTTCCTGACTGGTTTTACTGAACGACGAACTCCTCCAATGTAATCCATAGCAGGCTGGATAACCTTGGCCCTTGATTCAGTTTTTGCCACCCGCTTTAGTTGATGCTGAGCTTTTGATTTCCGACATTGTATTGGCTCTGGGCGACAATCCAAAAATTGGGAGATTTTATCATATATATTCAGGTGTTTTAAGTATTTGCGTAGGTTCGTGTGAGAAGAAACTTTTTTCAAATTGGATGCATCTTTTTGGTAACTGAAAAAATCTCGCCCATATTTTGTTGGGTACTTGTGATGCTGCTCTTGATGAATGACCGTGGTTCGATCGTGACGGGCACCACCTTCGAAGCTAGTGTGAGTTGAGTACTCGTGCTTTTTGATGACTTTTTCAACATGACGTGGACGATATTTGGGTGGAGTGCAGAAAGGGTACTCGTGCATTGAGCTCTGACGTTGAATTCGTTTGTGCTTCGAATGACGATTCCTATGTGAAGGATAAGGAAGAATCGTATTATTTGTCAAACTGAAGACATTGTATTCAGTTGTGTTATCCTCATTGGAACTGCTTTCGTGTTGGAAGCTCCTTCTAGGTTCATATAGGTTATTAGGCTCTCGAATCGATGAACGCAAGTCATTCTTTTGAACTTCCTCTGCATCATGAATTATACTTTCCCTTTTTACCTCCTTCACCTTCTCCACATTCTGTATCTTATTTTGCTCCACCTGCTCCTCCTCCTCATCCCTATTTTGAGGTAGGTAAACAATGCTGGTAAGCCTGCCATTTTGTGTTGTGGGTTCCATTTTTAAATCGGAATTGTTCAAGTAGTCTTGACTCCCATTGGATTTGCTATCGTTTTCGATGCTCTTTTTAGGTTCATTGAGGGTAATGGGCTCGCGAATTGATAAACGAAACTCTTTATTTTTATTTTCCTCTTCAGCATGGTTACCATTTTTTGTCTTCAGTTCCTGCACTTTCACCTCCTTGACCTTTTCCTCATCCTGTAAGTTTGTCTGCTCTACCTTCTCCTCCTCCTGATCCTCATTTTCAGGTAAGTTAATAATACTGGGAAGCCTGTCATTTTGAATTGTGGGTTCCACTTTTACATCAGAACTATTCAAGTGGTCTTCATCCTCATTGGATTCCCTTTCGTGTTGGAAGCTTCTTCTAGGTTCATATAGGTTATTGTGCTCGCGAATTGATGAACGCAATTCTTTGTTCCTAATTTCCTCTGCAGCGTGAATATTACTTTCTCTCTTCAGCTCCGGCACCTTCTCCTCCTTGTCTTTGCTTTCGTTTTTGATACTCCTTTTAGGTACATTGAGGTTATTGTGCTCGCGAATTGATGAACGCAATTCTCTGTTCCTAATTTCGTCTGCAGCGTGAATATTATTTTCTCTCTTCATCTCCGGCACCTTATCCTCCTTGACTTTGCTTTCGTATTGAAAGCTCCTTCTAGGTTCATGTAGGTTATTGTGCTCGCGAATTGATGAACGCAATTCTTTGTTCCTAATTTCGTCTGCAGCGTGAATATTATTTTCTCTCTTCATCTCCGGCACCTTATCCTCCTTGACTTTGCTTTCGTGTTGGAAGCTCCTTCTAGGTTCATATAAGTTATTGTGCTCGCGAATTGATGAACGCAATTCTTTGTTCCTAATTTCGTCTGCAGCGTGAATATTATTTTCTCTCTTCAGCTCCGGCACCTTCTCCTCCTTGACTTCGCTTTCGTTTTTGATACTCCTTTTAGGTACATTAAGGGTATTGTGGTCGCGAATTGATAAACGCAATTCTTTATTCCTAAATTCCTCTGCAGCGTGAATATTATTATTTTCTCTCTTCAGCTCCGACACTTTCTGCTTCTTGACCTCTTCCTGGACCGTCTTCTGCTCCACCTTCTCCTCATCCTTATCATCATTTTGAACTAAGTCAATAATACTGGGAAGCCTGTCATTTTGTGTTGTGGGTTTCACTTTCAAGTGCTCTTGACTTATTATTTTATTAGTTTCTTTTTCATCTGGCAATTGGGATTTAGGATCAGCATCAAATGTTTTCTGATCTTTTTGGTGGACAATTATGAAGGGGAGTGCAGATATTTCAATATTTTTATGATTTAAATTCAGCTTTAAATCATTTTTATTGTATTCACCCTTTTTATCATTTTTACTTATCTGTGTGGGTGGTTCTTCTAGTTCCATTTTAACATCCTGCTGCTGTGATGTCTTATTTGGAGTCCCCACATTTGTTTCAAAAATTTCATCCGTTTGGGTGAATGTGCTATTTAATTTAATCGCTTCTAATTTTGGCAGCTGAAGTTGGTTTTGGCATTCGCTTCCATAAGTAACACTCACAATCGTGAATAATTTGTCGAGGACAGCTATTATGGTATCATCTGGATATACAACCAACGCATGTTGGCACCATGAAAACATAGCTTCATCGAAATTATTTAATTTAACATTTTGACTTCCCAGAAAATTTAAATCACTCATTACATACAAATTTTGTTTTACTTTTTTGTTAAAATTCAAGGAAACAAAGTAAATTTAATACGAAATAATTTAATTAGAGAGATATAAAAATTTTAGGTACGGAAAACTTTAAAATACTTGTCAAATTTCAGTTTTGCTTGAAGGATGCAAACATTTTTAGTGGTAATGCAAATAACGAAGCTCTCATATTCAAACTTAAAGACAACCACTATTGATTTTCAGTACATCCCATACATTTTAACTCAAAATATCTCAAACTTGCCATCAATATTCCCAAAATGAATCATAAAAACGTGACACTTTCCACCATCATTACAGCAGCGTACCTACACACATAAAAAATAAGTCCTGAATATTTAAATTCGCTAACGTGCGCACATTTATTGAATTTTTTATTACGAAAATAAATTTTAAATCCTTACTGAAGTATGAAAAAGCTCTCGAATCTCCCAAACTAGCAACTCTCCCGCCACCCACATTTCACCAGCACCGTACGTAACAGCTTCATCAAACAGTGAACGAACGCGTATATAGCGCACAAGTGAAAAGGACTTGCGTCTGTATCCAGGACGATTTCCACCCGCAACCCACAAACACCCTTGCGAAAACTTTTGCAGTACCCTGAAACAATCCAACACAATAACCATTCAAATACATATTTCTAAAATGATTCCCCCAACTGAAGGCAACCCCCTCTGAGCTCACTGTTACCATTGCAACGCTCCTCCCCACAATTCGGTGTCGCAGTACAGCTCTACAAAAGCTTAGGGGCTTCTACAATCCGGACACGTCTCAAATGAAATCGGATTGGCTGGCCCCATTAACAATAACAGTTATCGAAACTGTATCGCAACACTCGGATATATGCCGAACGTGCACGCCTCTTGTGGTGCTTCACGAAAGGGGGGGGGGGGTTTGAGCGCAGCTCTGGCGATTGCGCAGTGGTGCTCAGAAACACCCCAACTCCTGCAAGTGGAAGCTGACAGAGATTTTGAGCTTGCAGCGAGCCATCGTGCTGCCATGGCACACAGAGCTGTGACGGCGTTTGTTCGGTCGGTTTCAAACATTACACGCGTTTAGTGCGGGCACGCAAATTATCTATTCCGCAGTATCAGTTGTTTTTTGGTCCGTGCTGTGTGCTGATTGTTTTCCCCTCTTGTGTTAGCTATCCGATTCAGTTAAAAATCATATCACTTTGAATTTAGATGTATACGTGTGTGCCCTCGGACAGACTCGTGCAATAGTGTGAGTGGGTGTGTGCGTGTGTGTGTGTGCGTGTGTGTGTGTTGGGGTGTGTGAGTGAGAATGTATGTATGGGTGGGGAGAATCCAGTGGGACGTGTAAGCTTTGCTTGGGGCTGCCATAAGCGAAGAGGGGGTGGCGTGAGGAAAATTCATTTATCGCAGTGGAGACCAGCGAAAAGTCGTATGGCATTTAGGTTCGTTGACAAGGATTTTGGGGACTAAAATTTTGCCCTGTGATATATTTAATTAAAAAGTGTAAAATATTTTTTTTCGTGTTTTTTCTTTGCTGTACTAATGAATATTAAAAATTAAACTTTCTGTATTATTTTCTATTTAAGTGTTAATTCCTGTTTTTTTTTTTAATTCAAACATTTTTTTTTAAATTTCTTTTGATGTTAAAAAATATTGTGCAAGTTTTTAATGAAAAAATGTCACCAGATTTCATGCTGTTCTACTTCGTTTGATCATCAGGAGTGATTAAGGATTCGCTTGTGGTCTCAATTGCGGGAAAAGGGTTGTCAGGTATGTTCCATTCTTTTGTGAATTAAATATTTTTAAAATTATGTTCAAAATATTATTAATAACTGAATACATAATTATATTAAACAACAACCATTTGTGTTTGAAAATGGGACCTTTTTCATGTTTTACATTTTTAGCAAAATTTGGTAATTTTAATATAAAGGGAAGCATAAAGATCCGAGTGTTAATAAATTTTAATTTTAAAACACAGTTTTCAATATCGCATTTGCTAACGTTCGAGTACGAGTTTAATATTTCGGTAAAATATTTAACTGATATCGATTAACAAATCATTTACTACTAAATATTCACAGCCAGGCATTTAGTAAATACTTTCCTATAAATGTAAAATAAGTCGTTACACCAATGATGAAAACATTAATTTATTAACATTTTAAGAGTCAAAAACTCTTTTGTTTTGAAAAACAGTGTTTGACTTTAAAAATGTCTTATTGGTAAAAAAATAGTTTTTAAATTCCCGACGCATCACAAGTCACAAAAATTGAGACAGAATGTCTCAACATCTTCTAACTTTTTGAAACATAACATAAAAACACAAGTTTATTAAATAACTAACGGAGAAACCCGTGAGTTGCTCCGACTAATTGTGTTGTTTTCTAAAAGCGTTTTTACTAATTGCTTATATTCTTTAATATCATAAATATTCGACACAAAAATGTCTATTTGTATTGTAATCAGTGTAAAAATTGAAAACGATGACAACTATATTGCAGAAATTTTTCATACAATTTATTAATAATTGAATTTAGTTTTTTCCTTCGTTTATGATATTTACGCATTAGATGTGATCGAACACTTGCACTTACACTTGCTTGTTCCCATTTACAGTTTTAACGAGATTAAATCCTACTCCTACACGATGTTATCAATTTAAGACGAACTTGATTACCGAGGAAAAATGTTGGCAAACACATGTGTAAAATTTCGTAGCGATGCTGCTGTCAGTTTTATCGTGATTGATTTCCAAATATACACGATCATTTAGCGTTTTATATATTAGACAAGAAACAATAAACCAGAAAAATTGAGGCACAACGTGTCCGAAATTCTTCCTCAATGTATGTATTTTTCGTAAGGGTCTGGTTTATGAACACTTGAATTTATTTACAATTAATTTTCGTCGTTTAATTGATAAGAAAATATGAAACATGTGATTCGAAATAAAATTGAAATAGTTTGTGTCGTCCTTATGGCGACAATGAACAAAGATATTAATTAATGTGAAAAAAAAGTGTGTAATAATAAATATATTTAGGAAAAATCTTTATTTAAATAGATAGTTTGGTTATCATATATATAATTATGTCATTTGATGTTTATACATAATTTCCTTTAAATGATGCCCAAGACTAACTCTTAACTGGTTCATTCTGTGGGTCCATTTTTTGACCACTTTTCAAGCATATGGGTATTCCGTACGGGTTATGTTTGCTTCCAAATCTTCAATCATTTCGGGTTTATCGACGTAAATCCCAAAAAAAAAAAAATCAAGGGTGTAAGATGACACAAGATCGATTGTTTCGATGAACACTATGGCATGTATCGCCATCCTGTTGAAACTTTAAGTCAGCTGGACTGATATCTGAAATATGTAGTAATAAAAATTCATTGATCATTGCCTAAAATGCGATCTAAAATTGAGTAAGAACTGTCAAAATAACGATATTGGCGAAATTGCCTGCAAATGGATTACCCTTTATAATAAATTATTCTGGTTTAAATCATGTAGGGAACGAATTTTAAAGTTTTCTGTGAGCAAGAAGACATAATGATTTTTTTATATATTTTTGGTTTAAATTTTTTTTTTGTTCATAAATTGTTAAATTTAAAATGGAATGATTATAAAAATTGCTTAAAAAATAAAACTAAAAATTTATAAAATTCTTTTCATTTCTTATTAGTGCAAAAAAATGGAATTTAAAATAAATTATACTTTTTATCTAACAAGCAATATGAAATATTAACTAATATAAAATAGGGGTAGATACACCAGTGCGTATTAGCTAAATTAAGTAACTAAAAATTTCATTAATAATACTTTAGCTATGGCCTATGAGACATCATACATTTGGGCACAAAAATATATTTCACAAAAGTGGGGTTATGTTCAAAACAAAATATTAAATATTCGCAAATAAATGAAACCTAATTCAAAAGTCTAATTCAAAATTAGTAATACAAGAGTGGGATCAACTCGTTAACGGAGTATACTACTCTGTTGCGGTTCCTTCCAGATTCTAGAATAGTTATTAAGAATTACTATCGGATAATGCCGAAAAAATATTAGAGTCAGAAATATTTTAGAATGCAACAAATCCAAGTATCCACAAATAAAACTAAATAATTTTCCAATTTTGTTTGGTACCTTTGATTCGTCCAAAAATGCTATGTTATGTACTCAAACAAGAAGGCTGCGCCCTAATTCTTAAGATGCATTCACAAGGAACACATTCAATCAAATACCGTAAATATCATCTCGATCGCAAAAACCAAATAGAAAAACACAATAAAAACACCGCACACCATAGAATCAAATGTCTTAAGCTGCAGCAATAGATTTAGTCACCACCCTTCCACCATACGCCTTACCACACAATCGAACTTATCCCTGCTTGATACAAAACGGCAGGACTGTTGCGAGGTGGCATGCCGTACGCGCGCTACACCCAATAAAAATAAAACCAAGTAATCCAAGAAGATTGTTGACGTGCAAGAAAACACAAAATCCAGCCATGTAACAAAACAAACAAATTGCTCCCCGGGGGTCGAATTATATCCTTATCTCACCCGTCGACAATTGAATGTTGCTGTGTGACGTTGTGACGTTTATTCCATTTTTTTTTCACCACCACAAAGTACAATGTTTAGGTCATAATAAAAAATAACGATTCAACAGTGGTACATTGGACCGTTGTTATTAACTAAGTGCCATATAGTTGGGAATAAATTTCAAGAGGGGGTGGTTTTAAATGCAATAAAAACCAAGCGGATATTCGAAGAATTTGATTTTGAATTAAACGGCATGACACTGGCAAATGTCTCAAGTTCTTAAATTTAAGCCGTAATGCGTTTATTTAGTATCGTACGTGATCATCGCAAGTGTTGAGATTAATCCCTGCGTGAGACTTTAAGACAGCAAGCACGCTGCAGTATGAAGATTTATGGCTTTATTTGAAGCAGTACATTTTAGTTATAGAAAAATGTCTTTCGGAAAAATTTCCATTGAAGAGAAACTGTTGAATTAATTGTGCAATTTATTGACTTAAGCGATTCGCGTATATGAACGGGGCTTCTCGCTGGTCCATAAATTCTAATAAAGAAGACTTTGGTTCTTCTTCTTCACCCCTTGAATCTTGTTACATTTCATTCTCTTACAAATTGTTGTGCCGGCCACATTCGCATTGACACCCACACCCACACAGACACCATGAGTGTGTGAATTGAGTGCGTTTTCGTGTCTCAACTCGCAGTTGGTGTCGACAGTTTATTGGGTCGCCAAAATGTGTGTTTCTTTCATTTTTTTGCGTTGCAATTTTGGTCACGTTCCAGACAGACAAGTTCGTTTAACTTGTGGTGTCGCAACAAAGTTCGCGACCCATAAGCCTAAACGACACATAAATTGGGATTTGCATTTTTAAAGTCTTTATTTTGCATTTTTTTTGTGGAGACACACGCATCCAAGATGAAGCAGGAAATGAGTTTAGGGTAATAAAGTGTCTTAAGCTGAAGGACAGAAATACAATAACGGTTCATAAGATGTGGGCACGTTCAGTTGGATTCAGTGAGTTTTTTTTCGTAAAATCAATGTTTATACTTTGGACACATTTTTAAGGATGAACAATAACTTACATTTTCAAGAATGCATTTCAAATGGTGCAATTACCATTTTTCAATAAAGTAGGCCAATATTTCTAATGATGGATTTTTATTGGAATTTTTAAAAACAATTATTTATATTTAGAATTGCACATTTGTCATGTCGATCATTACGAATTTCTGTAAAACTAAAACGTCGTTAAGAACGGGAATCCAAAGCCTCCTGAATTATCTCATTAAAAAGTTTTCTGTAAATCTTCTGCCTAATTAAAGTCAACTGAAATTTTCTTCAACAAATTCCGATTAATACATTGAAAATGATTTTACTTAAAATTGAAAATACTTTATACTTTATTACACAAAGCAGACAAACCCCAACTCTCCCGCACATAATCCCACAGTTATAGTAAACTGATACACCCTTATTGTAAACTTTTCAACCAAAATCAGGACGAACCAAAGGGACGAGATGCAAGCACGTTAAGCCTATTTAGCGTGGCAATGATTGAAATCGTATTATGTTCTCCCGTCTGAATGAAGCCGGATTGCTTTATGTTGTGCCACACTGCAGAGAAGAGCATCATTAAAAAGCGCATATCAGCCCTTTAGGCTGTCTGATGTAATGACAATAACGGTATTATGCCGTCACGTTTATATGAAGTTATTATACCAGGAGGTGTGTTTTGTTTTAAACCTAATGAACATTTTGAAATGAATTCGGCATAATTAAAGGAAAAGTATTTTTATATTTCAGTACGAATTAAGGGTTGGCCTATATTATGCACATTTAATAAATTTTGCAACAATTATTTAGTTTGATCCTTATTTTTAAACATTAAAAAAAATTAGGTAAATATTAAAAAAAAAAATTTAGTACGTTTTAATTTAAAATAATGAAAGACCACCAAACATTACTCACCATAGTTATCTTAAAATCCATTTAATATTCCACTAAACAACATAATTAAATGATCACAAGTTCTGCATAATTTCAACATCATCCCATTCCCGCATAATTTAATCAATTTCCGCAGTCAACCCCCATTTGCATCATCACATAATTAAATGAGCGCGCTAAAAGACTATGGAAATTGAGTTAGGTAACCGGATGTCATGGCTTTTGTGCACATGCATGCAACTCACCCCATTGCGTTTAATAAAAAACATTTTAGTGGCCTCCCACATAAACATTTAACCAACATCCAATTTGTTATAGTTCAATTATGACGGAATATTGGTTGTAAACAATAGAAAGTGGCACCTCTACGCATGATAAAAACACCAAAGTCCAGCAGTGAGAAATGCTCTCACGTGCCCACTTTTTGTGACGTTAAATTTTATTCATAGAACCTGATGTCACTCAACACTCTTTTCGCTTTGTCCTCGAGAATATTGTATCACCCGCATTGGAGCATGCCGGCACCCTTGTGATGCTGGGATGAACACACATTTTTATAATACGCAAGCAACACCAAAGTGTTCATTTCACAAGTGGCGCTTATCACATTCTTGTGTGTGTTCTCATTTGGTTTGCGGCACGAATTGTGCTCCCACACGTGACATGAATGCTAAGGAATATTTTGTGCCACGATGCCCGTTTCATATTGTGAATTTGTGTTTTTCTTTTGGCAATATATTCAATGAATTTACACCACTTGCGATTTTATTTACTTTACAATCGATGAAATTCAGTTGTAAGTCTCTAAAATTTTATTGGAATTATGGTAACTGCATCAATTTTGCGGGTTCCTTATATTAGATGAAAGTTCTCGCGGGAAACTGGGGTGATTTAACTTAAATCTGCATGATCTGTTTTAAATAATCATTCTTATTGCACAATATCGATTTATTTTTATCTGCTAAAAGTTTTATTGCCCAATTTCAATTTTAATCTAGCTTGTGTTATAGTTCTGAGAGTCTTTTCGTTAAGAAGGAAGTTCGGACTCTTTGTGGGACGACCTCTTGGCCTTAATGCAATAGGTTTTATGTCACTGAAAATTGGACATTATTGTTGTTTCGTCTGTTGATATGACGGTTCCATTCTCTTCGTCTGCAGCGTGTTGTTGAGTTCCTATTCTGTAGTGCATTAAGATCTATATCCGAGGCATTGTTAACCTTTCTTTGAGTGCTAAAACTATAGTCTCCAGTAGGGTACTAGCCTTTATTGAAGACTTTTTTTTTTTGGTCCGCGATGTGTATTTAATATCCATCCTACCCGTTGGTTTCATTTCGGGATGAATCATTTAAATACCCCAATAAGTGTGCCCTATCCGCCACCTTGAACCGCATCCGGTTGGGAATAAGCAACTCCATCATTACCTTTAGTAAGCACTTTGGATAATCCTGATCCTCCAGAGATTATTAACTTATTATTTTGTACCTGGTTCCAATGTCCATTTGTAGAAAAAGAACCTTTACATATTATTTAATTAAAATGCATTTTATTAACTGCAATTTACGCTAACTCAATCATCAGTCGCTGCAATAATTTAAACATTAAAATCGCTTTATTGCTTCGTATTGATTTTTAAATGTTACCCATTCTGGCGTCAATCGGCTGTCGTTTATCATTCCAAATACCCACTAAAATGAAGCAATAACTCGCTATATCACATAAATATGGCAAAGTGCCGCCGCCACTCTGACTGGTCGTCGCGTCGCGACGCTTTGTCTCATCTCCCAGTTCGAAAACTATACACATTTTCCGGCGCATCCACACACAAAAATCGTCGAATGAGCAATAAAAGCCCACAAAAAAAGTCGATAAATGTATAAATTTCATTCTTATTTCACCATGGAGTGTTTCATCGTCCTTTCCAGTTACAGCAGCTGATGCGGCATCCGCAGTTTGTTTGTACACTCTCAATGAAATCGTGTGCGGTATTGGCTGAATAACTACACAGTTACACACAACATTTAAGGGAGCATTCGACGAAAGTGTGTGCACACAAATATTTCGTTCGAGGGTGGGAGGTCAAGAGCTCTGACGCATTAGAAAACTTCTAGGTCTTCCTTTCGATTTTTATCTCTCGACATAAAGATGTTTGCCCAACTCTAATAAACTGGTGAAAGTGGCTACATGCGAAAAAATCTAGGCCATTGTGGCGCCAATATGGATGATGAATGGTTTTTCTAGCTTCATACACATTCGGAGTCGATATGGTGGAATGCTTGCCAGTTTTACTGTTGTCAGTGTTGATCCACTTACTGCGGATTGTTTGTTGTTCATAAATATTGAGTTCTTGATTTAATGACGTTTACGTGTTAACTTCTTGAACTTTATAGGATGCATAAGGATTATGATCTCATTGCGCTAGATTGCTAAAAAGTTTGAAGTTTGGAAATTGGATTTTAAGAAAATATGTTTGTCTTCTCAATTTGAACGAAAGAAATCGTTCGTGATAAATGTAATAGATTGTATGAAGTCTTTAAATTCAGGAGAAGTTCATTTCTTCTTAGTAAGAATGAGTTTGAAAAGCCAAAAAGTACAACTTTTAAAATTGTAATATGTTTTAAACAATGATACTTAAAAGCCTTAACACTTGCAATTGTCTAGTTTTTGGCGTTTTAAACACAAACAAAAACTGCTTGAAATTTTCATTTGTCTGCAACGTCAATAATAAAGCAATTAAATTAAATTTTGCTTCCTTAAAGATTCCCGAAAAAAGGTCCTTTAATTATAAAAGTCCTTTCCAACCACAAACAAAATATCAGCCTTATCTATTCATCAACTTATAATAATCTCTTTAACTGGTCAGCACATTTTCCAATTACGCTGCATTTCAAATTTGTTTGATGTCGCATTTTCCGAAAAAAACAAAAATTAAAAGAAAAAAAAAAACTGATGAAAATATGAAATTCAACATAATTCACAAATACATACAGACTCGCCGACAAATTATAAACCCCTCATAATTTTATGCGATGCCGTTGCAAAACAACATCGTCATAAATGGCATGAAAGCATTTTAACATGATGACGTCAACATGGTAGACGCACGTACACAACAGAATTATTGGCGAAAATATGAATTCACATTATGTAGTGAGTAATCCGATTTCGCCAATGTTTAGGGGTTGCAAACATCTAGGCTCTCGATATCAGCGAGGATGTGTTGTGAACAACAAATTAAAGTAACAACAAGACGAATTTGGGCTTTGGATTGCGAAAGCAAGCGGAGAAATGACAATAAATCTTTAGTTGATTCTACCCTCATTGTGGCAGAATGCTCTAGTTGCAGAATGCATCGTCAGTAAAATGCCATGATAATAAATGGATGACGTGGGGGTGTGAGTTGAAATATAAAGTGGTTTGACGTGGGGGAGGAAAATTTATGAAATTTGATGTCAGTTTGGATTTTATCTTTTTTTCTTAATAAAATTTAAGTTACAAAAAAAAAATTCTCGGTCACCTAAAATGGGGGAAGTAGGCGGTAAACCGGGAAGCATGGAAAGATGTCCTGAAAGTGGCAAAAATCTTTTTATAAGAATGTTGTGTCCACAAAAGGAAGAAGTTATATGAATTCTCCAAAAGCATCTAAATGACTTAAATATTTTTTAAGTTGAGGCCAAATATTCTAAGTTTATTTATAAAAAAAACCTTTTTGATTGAGTCTTAGTTTAAGTGGATTTTTATCATTTCTCCATTCCCAAATTCCTTTCGTCGTTGTCTCAAAAGTCTCAAGTAGTTTTTCGATTGAAAATTCGGATCTATTTCAAATTGTTTCACCGAGCCCCGCAAATTGAAGTTGCCACTTGAGACACATATATATATTATATAAATTATTGTGACGTCGTAAATCCTCCCAACAAAAGTTTCGGGATAAAGTTTGAACTCGAGTGTTAAAAATAAGTTGTCTTGTTCATACTTAAAATTTAATTCTACTTTAAAGTCGGTTTGAAAATTGCTTCCCCGAGGTTTCTGTAAAATTAATTTAATTTAGCTTGGAGTATTGGTCCTTTTAACTTTGCATAACATAATTTAAAAGTATTAGGTGGCCCCCGATATCATGCAGATTTTTATTTCCCATAAAATATTATGAGTAGGATTTAAAAAATGCATAAAAATGCCAAACTAAAACGGAATTCAATTAATGCTATTTATTACCAAGTCTAATTAAAATACAAAGTCCCTACAAAGTAAACGCCTCCTTAAAAATCAGCAAACGCCATTTAAGCACAATTTCCCTTAATCTAAATGGCATCCCTATTTCCTTCATTTGTTTAAATCATTTTGTCTCTCAAACAAACGCCTCTGACGGCCAACGGAATGGTTTAAATTAAGATCGCCTATCTAAATGACTGCATAATTTAGTCATTTCTCCTGCAAATACACCTACTTGATGACAACCACCCTTCAACCCCCGACAAGTGTCGCTTCCCGTTTCTACAGTGTAACCATTTAGCTTTTTATCTTTTAACAGTCGCACACACAAACTCACATAATGAATTTCTTCAATGCAGCTCCTTTGAATATAAATTCTCCCGCATCGTCTGGCTCTTTCAACTAATCAAAACATTTTAATGTAATGCCTCTGATTGTTTTATGTGTATTTGCAGGATGTACCGCGTCACAGCGGAAGCACACAGAGGGTTGAAACACAAAAGGTGTTCAGCCTTTTAAATGCGTGACGGTCAAAAGAGACATTCGTGCCGCAACGCATTGGCGCGTGGGTAGTCGGGGGATGAAGGGGTGGTAAAATTGATACAAACACACGCACACATGCATTTACAATAATATTGCAAGCGATATACAAAAAGGAGACTCTAATCGAAGGGTGACTTATCAGAGCTCAACATCAAATTAGCGCATCCTCCCTCCACGGTGTGTCGCATTTTGCCGACCGACCCCCGGGTTTTGATGTTATTATAATATGCGATGGCTTTTTGTGTTCACATTGAATGCAGTAGCATTTTAATGGAAGCAAAGCGACGTTTCACAAAAACTATACTCGCATACGCGATTTGTTCGTCAATTGATTTATGGAGTCTATTGTGTTGTATGGCAGCGAGTGTTTTTAGCGAGGAGCGTGATGCATTTATAGTTACATGATACAATGCGATGTATTGCCAACAACATTTATGATATAATTTTCTATAAATAATTGGTTAATGTAATATGTGTGGGATGGGGGTAGTAACTGCTAAAAGCTTTTTACTTGTCTTCTTTTTAATTTTTCGATAACCAAAGGAAGGACTGAATGTTTCGCCATATTGACTACTTTTATTGTTTGTCGTTCGTTTTGAAAATTACGACCGAACATAAATTGAATTTAGGTTACGCTCCATCCCAATTTTAAGATTTTAATGATTCCCACTTTTTCCTGCACCAATAAAAATTTTCGGATATTTTGTTATGGATCAACTTGACTGTTCATTCTTTGGATTTTTCTAAGTTGCTTTCGTACTATGTAATTTTTTTCTTTTACTGGCATTACAATCGTCTTTCGGTGTTCGTCTCCTCCAAAAAGCGCCTCTAGTTGGACCTATTCCCCTACAACGAGCACTAATCGCTTTACTTCAAGGGTCTTATAGGATCGCATCCGTCCATCGTACTCGCAGTCTTCCTGGTCTGTGTTACCCCACTAGATTTCCTACAAATACATACTTCGGAACCCTTTTCCCATCCATTCTGTGTATATGACTGAACCACTGAAGACGATTTATGAAGATGAAGCTGGCGATATGCTGCTGCTGGTACAGCTGGTACAGTTCGTGATTGTACCTTCTCGCTACACTCCTCTGTCCTTGACTGCTCCAAAAATTGAATTCTCCTTTTAAAGGTTTTTTTCATCTCTTTCCACAACGAGGTAGTTGATCGAACATTTGCCGTAATGGCATGCAGTTGCGGTGCAGGAAACAGGTCTTGCGTTTCTTCCTCTACATACCTCACGATCTGTAATTAATAATAGTTGAATGTTTGACATTAAACTGTGACTATAATAAATTAAAAAAAAACTTCTTTGGTTCTGAAATAAATCAAAACACTTTTTAAACATTTTATGTAATAAATGTTGAAAAATAGTATTTATTTTGTAATGTAAATATGTAACATCTTCCTGGAAACAGGAATGAAAATGCCCGAATGTGATTCAGACCTATCACACTAACAATGTTATTTAAATCATTAAGTTTTCTTCACCTCAAAATTTTATATTTTCAAAATTCACTTCTACGCTCAAAATTTTCAGTGCAATATCTCGATTTAATACTAGATTCTAGATTAATGTATTTTCTTACTAATAAGCCCTAAATAAACAAAAAATACATTGAATCTATTTCCACCACCAACAAACGTCAATCATGATTTCCCAAACCGATTCACAAAACGATATGCCTAAATACACCAACTGTTTATACGCCAACAATCTAATAGACAAAAGTAACAAAAGGAATCACTGTCATATCAGTTTCCGGTCGACTGAGCACACCAAATGATAAAGCCCATTTATAAAAAGAATCCCGAAAGCGGAACAAAGTTAAAGGCATCATCACTATGGCAGTAGGTGCACACATCATGTGGGCCTTGGTGGCA
This sequence comes from Sylvicola cinctus, assembly GCA_963854165.1. NCBI lineage: Eukaryota > Metazoa > Arthropoda > Insecta > Diptera > Anisopodidae > Sylvicola > Sylvicola cinctus. Next base: position 23,774,509 of record OY974082.1, read on the forward strand.
ACATTTAGCATCCCGGGTTGGGAGGGGATTGTCTGAAAATCTTTTAGATTAGGCCTATTGATGACGGCAGGGTGTGGGGGTTGTGTATGATACACTTGAAAGGCACGTGTTTTCACTTTCGTTTAATTTTTACACAACATTTTGAACAAGCGATAAGAGCGACTGTATCGTTGGCAACACCCTTGCAATGTTTAAAGCGTGCCCAGCATCGTGCGCTTGTTTGTAAGGATTCATATTTGTGATGTATGATGTGTTGTGGGTTCGGGGAGATGGAGGTGATTTAATTGAGTCAAAATTCCAGGAAGTTAGTATTTGGGTAATGATGCGGAAATTTTGTTTGAGATATTGCGCTTGAGATATGCCCCACTCAGGTGGATTTTTAAATCAAAGTGTGGGACTTATTGAATGAAATTGGATTTAAATTAAAAATATGATGAGAATGAGAAAGTAGTAAAAATTAATTTTCAGATTCCAATAAAGTTTTTCTCACTGTTTTGTATGTTTATATATATCTCATCAAATTGGATGTAAAAACTAATGAGAAAATCAGAACAATGCGGATAAGCGTATTAATGACCTCCAAAAAGTATAAACCAGGACTAAAAACAACTAACTTACGACAGTGAAAGCTGAGGCTATCTTTTAAATACAATCTTCATTCATGTTCAATGATTTCATACAATGTTCATAATCCAAAGTGACTACTTTCTTCCATTACCGTTCAGCGTTATTTACCTATAATTGTATTTTACTGTTTTTTTTCCTTCATCCCCTTTTGATTCAATCAGCCGCACACACAAAGCGTGAGTCCAATGAATTTCTCCATAAGGCTTAATCTCTCATTTCGATTCCATTAGTCATTATATGGGCCAATCTTTTAAGCGTCTATTTCTTACACCTTATCGCACGCTGACATCGATATCATCAAGGTAAAGGGTCGAAAGGTTATTTCGTTTATTTTTGTACGCTTCACTTGGCATTCGCCTTTCCACCCTCTCCCCGTAACGCAAAGTGCACTGCAAACAAAATATAAAAATAGACAGACCGACAGTCTGTGGAGATAAAAGCAAATGCGGAAAGCAATCACTGGAATTGGTTGGCCAGATTCACTCTATTTATACGATTCCGTTTCTTTCATTTTATTTTTGTTGGTGTACTTTTTTTAATGTTTACTTTTTGTTCCCGTGTTACATCTCTTTTCGACAACAACAAACTGAACCGTTTAAGGGAGCATTTTCGAAAAACCAAACAGATAAAACGATGATTTTTTTTTTGGAGTGAGGTTGGATGGAGGTAAACTGCGTTTTATTATGAAAACGTATAAACAGATCGAAAGATTTCATCGACTTAAGCGTTTACAAGCAACGGCATTACGTGAATTGGGTTGGGGATGGTTGAAGAGGAGAGCAAATCCTCTTTTTCAACAATTGAATTTAATCCCTGACAACAAGCGCATACTATTTGGTTGTTGCGGATTATTGCGATAATGTGGTAGCGAGTTTTGAAACGTATGGGAAGGCAATGGCCAATGATGAACCAAATTTGATGCGTTCAACATTAACTCAACTATTTAAAATAAAACGCCTTAAAGTAGACAATCATTCATGAAGTCTAAAATTTTTAATTGCATAAAAAATGTAATAGTCAATGTTGATAATGAATTACTCCATAAACAAATTTAATTCCAAACAGTTTTAAAATCAAAAAACTGACATCAAGTTGTAGAAGCTTTAAACTAAATTTGACTTAAATGAAACCCTCCACATGATTTTTCAAAATCCTTTCAAAATAACTACAACGATTCAACCATAAACAATCCGTACAGGATCTAGTCAACATTTTTGAAAACAACAAGGCTTATAAAAGCCTTTACAACATCCATTTCTATATACAACTGAGCATGTAGGGTGAAATGTACTCAAGAGGAATGGAAACACAAGATCTCTTTCTGTACATGAATTTTCTTTGCTTTCTTTTTAAAACTCCCCTTTCTCAATTGCAATCTCGCTTAGCTACAAAAAGCATATACCACGACAACAATGTGTGGTGAATAAACAACAGCGCGAATGATGTTGCTGGCATACTTCCACATCAAAAAAAAAAAAAAATAAAAAAAAAATAGGGGTGGGAATTGATTTATCAAAAAGCCATTGGAAACCCATTTTTTTCTGACGCCACAATGCGCATCGACAATAGACGAAATGAAATGGAACCGACTCGACATGAAATGTTGTTTCAAAAAGAGGCTGACAAAGCTTTTGTTGTGTGTGGTGTGTTGCTGTTTCATTGCAGAATGAAATTATTTTCGTGTAATAGAACTAACATCAATTAGTCCTGATTATTTTATTTTTTATATTAGGTTTAAATATATTTTAATTTACTTAGTTAGCCCCCTGTTTTGCTAACCTAATTGTCTCAATAAAAAACTTAATTTTTTTATTAGTTACAAACAAATAAAATCTTTAAATATAATACCAAATTTATTACAAACCCCATCTCCACTCTGCTTAACAACTAATTCCTTTAACAGTATATTAAGCACTTGAAGCCCTCAGCAGCTTAATAACAGCAAACTCGTCAACAACGCGTCCTCAATCCCCATTTACGGCCAAACAGACCATCACAAAAAACAATGATTTTGCACGAACGAGCTGCTGCCCCAAACTCCTTTTCTTCAAATGCGATGTCCAAATAGCCACCAGAAAAATGGAATTTTCACTTCAATGTCTATAAGTTTTTCTCATTTCCTTCGTTACACATCTCCGTCATGATTTGAAATGAAAAATATTCTGCAGGATCAAGAGGAAAGTGCCACCATAATATAGCGAGGGAGCGGGTGGCTCAGTGTACTCAGTGGCAATATTATTAGATGCGTACGTATTTGTGCATGCAGTGGGATGAGAGCTGAGATGGCGGAAAATTCATCATATATTGCTTTTTGTGTTTGTCATTTTCTTTCGAGATTTCTCCTTTATTTATCTTATTTCATCCGGTTTTTGTTGTGTAAATATTGACTCGGATTTCGAAATAAAAGTATCGTTTCGGAATAAATTTGGGAATGGGTTGGTAATATCCAATGTGTGCATTCTGAAGCTTGAGGAATAAATTGTTTTACAGTACTACTATCGTTTTGGAGTGTTTCTAAGATGCAATCAATTTTTTTCATGGAATTTTGTGAGGATTCGTAAAATGTCCATGTTTTTGAAGGTTTTTAGTTTGTAAGAATATTAAAATATTTTTTCTATATTTAAAAAAAGGGCCAAATGTATTAAATTTTAAATGAGATGATTTAAATGAGGAACTTAAATTATCCTATTGTTAAATTCAGCAACAAAAATTTATGTTTTAAAAAATGTTAGCGTTAACATAAAAACTCCCTTCTGTGAAAATCATTTAATTTAATTTTAGAGGAGGTTTTGTAAGAGCTTCGTCGCTCCTTATCACCCCTTTAAAAACCTCAATTATATTCGATCCACATATGCATAATAGTTCACCGACTAATATCATTAAATTGATGGTATCTATTTTGTCCGGAAAGTCCTTTTCACATAAACCCATTCACATATCCACCGTCCCTGCCACAACAATCCATCCAGTTTCTCTCTCATCTCGGCAACAGCAAGGAAATAAACATGATCCAGCTTTACATCTTTTAGATGTACATGTAATACATCGCATGATCTAAATCGAGCACAAAAGCCTAGCCGCAATGAAAATGAGTTGTTGATGGAAACCGAGAGATGTGCTCATTGTGCCATGGGATTTTTTTTTTTTTGGTTAGGAAAAATATTTATCTGTGTGTGACTGAATGTGTCCCCATGGGAAATCACTTAAATCCTTGTCGATCAAAATCCCTTGAAACCGACATATGTGATTATGCGCTGCAGTTGTCTGTTTTGAATGACATTGACTGGGATTTAAGTAAAAGTACTTTAGATTACTGTTCTTATTAATTACATTTGTTAATGAAAAGGATTTTAATTAAAAATTGGAAGATCCAAAACTTTTGATACAAAATTTTGGCTTAAAAATCCATGACTTACACAATATTTTTAACACGTAAAAAATTGGATTATCAAAAACAAAATTCTCCACCGAGTAAAATCCTTTATCCCTTTTTGTGCTTGTACTTGAAGTAATTAAATACAGAAAATGACACACTTCGAATTGTTGATGCGGCTTTGTTTCAACATAATAATGTTTTCAATCTTGTGGAACCCTAATTCCCCCTTTGACTGCGTGTCGCTCAGTGTGATGACGCAAATCTAAATGAAATTAGTGCAAATATAATGAGTAAGGAAGGGTGTAGGAAGCCGGCATTGACATTTAATCTTACTTAAGACGATGTCATCATTATCATCTTGTTGGGTATTAATCATCTTTGACGATTTCCTAATTCACATCCCCTCTAATTTTTGTGCGGTTCTGTATTAGTTGTATTTACTTAAATAAGTTTTAGATGTTTGAGTGTCTTTATCAATGGAAAAAAAAATTGTGGAATCTAAAAAGGATAATAAACTCCTGAAAATATGCAACCATTTATAATACAGATATTAATTCACCAAAATGTAGGCACCACGGAATTTTACTCATACAATTATTAAAAACAAAGATTTTGGATGAAGATCACTTTTTTCATTACAAAAATTTAGTAGCAAAAATTCCCACACCTTTCAAACACAGTAAACCATTATTTGTTTATTAAAATGTAATAATGTGCAGATTGTGCAAACAAATGTCGACTAGACAAACAAACACTGTGAAATTTTGAATAAATTTATTTTCTAACAAAATAAGGGGAGACGATTTGCCACCGGGCCAATGCTAAATGTGTCGATTAAAATGTTTCAACGGATATAGACGATGAAGATGAGTTAAGTGCAAATATTTGATTTAATGTAAAGTGAGGCTAAAACCTTTGTAAACAAATAGAATGTAATTAACATTTTGTAAGGGTAGATATATGGTATAACGGTAATATACCAGTGAAATTGAAGTATTATGGAGAAGGAGTATTAAGGACGAATGAAATTACTTTTTGCAGCTTGTAGCAATTTTATGCAATTAATTTCATTGAGGGGTTTATCATTATTATTGATGGGGTTGCATACATTGTGGCGATTTTATCTATATGCTCAAACGAGATGAAAAAAAACTATCATTATTGATTTGGAAGCTTGTTATGGCTAACAACAATAAAACTTGACTTATATGCCCATGCTGCATGCATTTATACGGCCTAAGGATAAAGTGCAATAAACCATAGTTGACACAAAGCCATAAGGGAGAACTTGACACAACCTCATCAATATACAGCACAAGTTGAGTGCATGATTTGCTTGAGCAACCAGCAACAATTTATTGCAGTATACATTTTATGGTGACGCTATTTTTTATAGCATTTCAATCCCCACCCCCAAACAGCCCCCACCCTACTAAAACGCACAAACGCATTCACATATCCAAATATGGGTTACCTCATCGTACTCGATACTCACACAAACAACATTTGTCGCCATTTATACGATAAGTTGTTCATTTCTTTCTAAACGTATAATTTTCCTCCTTAACTTTGATTTATGTCTGCAATCTTCTGTTGGCAACCTGATTGTGTCAAATGACCGTAAAGTGAGAGGGCGTAAAAATGGAATGTGCTTGCACGGGCGTCACACTCCGACGTATATAAATATAATTCAGCTCTGAATGTGTCACTTAGTAGAGAATGTGTACACTAACACGCATACAGCAGGGGTGAGTCAACAAATGATTGGAATAAAATAAAGTCATCATCGCACTTATTTTGTGTGCTTCCGGCTTGGATGGAGAGATGATGATGGGATTGCTTTCCCGGTGATTTTGAGCACAACGCATTGAGTTCAAATAATATCGTCATTTGATTTGATTTTGCAGCATTTCCTCAATCAAAATTGTGACTTTTGTCATGGAAGTTTATTGGTGAGAAGGTGATTTAGGGTGTCATTGTTGGAGGAAAATGATGGATTGACTTGGATAGAATGTGTTGTATTGTGAGTAACAGAAAATTGGGCGGGTTTTGGATTGGGGTAGTAAAACAGATGGATTATGGAGAGTATGGGTCACCTAGGGTCTGTAGCAATTATTCCATGAACTAAAAAGGACGTTAGTAATTGCAAGCCGTGGCATGATGGCATAAACTGTGTAGTTTAATTAATTTAGTCAATTTAACACACAATCGGTAGAAAAAATAAATTTGTTTTTAATTATTTCAAGGTCAAAATTGACAAATAGAGGGTCCGAAGTTATCTTAATTTATGAAAATCGAAATTGAAATTTGTTAGTTTTCGATTATTAAAAAACAGTTGTACGCAAAGCGGAAATATTTCTAACCGTTCAATTTTGTAAACGTATTTGTCACGATTACAACTCAACAAAACGGAATTGAGTTACGAAGAATTTATGAATTTTCTCTTATGAAATTGAAAGATATTTCAGAAAAAAATTTAATAAACACCATGGAATCAAATTTCTTCACAACAATTGTCAATGTAAATACTAGAAAAACAGATCCATGTGGTTTTTGTGAATTTACGTTTTATTTAACATTATAATTCCGCTTTTTAAAACTACAAAATAAGTCCCAGAAACGCACGAGTTTCGCTAGTAAAATAATAAATTCCCTAAAGAAAACCACCTCCAAGTAACATTCCTTTTAATATTTTATAAATTACAACCAAACGTAATCTACCCCTTCCAATCTTAAATGCACGCATAATTGAAATTCATTTCGTCTTGTTTACCTGCAAATAAATTATTTACCGAGTTCCCACGCAGTTTTAATGTTGTTTAAAACAACCCTCACCGCACAGCACTTGGAAGTTCTAACCCTCATCGTTTCATCGAATCAGAACCCCAGAACGACCTGTGGCAATGGTGTATATTAACTCCCAGTGGACGTATGAATTTCATATTGAATTTTTGTGTTTATTTGCTGTTTATATTCGTTTCGTGCTCCTACATTTTTCGTCTGCTCTCTCTCCCTTCTCTTCCCTTCACCTGTTGAATTCGGCACCCTCGCCACATCGTACACTCGCATGGCGTGGTATATCTCTCCTACCATCTGCGTGCCACATAAAACAACCAGCTCCTTCGAATCAAACAACACCCAGCACGGTTCGGGTGTAAACACAAAATAAAGGGCTGAAATATATGTACGCTGGATGACGACAGGTGGTGGGATTAGTGTCTCCGGCAATTAACAGCATGCGATTTGTGTGAATTAAGATGTACATTAATGCGTCATTTAGGGATGAAGCACGATCACATTATGAAGATTAAATTGAATGAATGCGCGGAAGCAAATACAACTGGAACACCCATCCGACTATTTCGCAAAATATGCGACATGTAGAGTGAATGTACAAAATAAAGACTTATTGGACAATTATTTCAAGATCACGTCCGATGGATTTTCATTCAGAATAACTCAATTCTTTGTCGCGCTCTTTCAGCAATTTTGGGGGCGAGTAGGGCACAATTTGGGGTGGCTTTAAATGTAAAATGTGTCGTTGAAAGGAACTTCAATGAAAGTGCTCAACATCAATATGAATTTGTTTAAAACGCTCCCTTTCTTTGTATCGGGGCCGGGTTCATGAATTTAAATATTTTTTCCTCATGTTGTTCTTTTGTTTGATGTTGCATTTAGATTTATGCTTTTAATTCCACGCCTTTTAGTGGTAATTCCTGAAGCAACGTTCATCATTTGAATTTGAAATTAACTGCATAAAGTGATGCTGCAGCACATTTCATCAGGAGTCGTAAATATACTGCACCGCCCCCGCGTATTTTAGAAATGTGCTGCATTTTAAAGAACTACCGTAACCAGTCCAACCACCCCCACAACAGCATAACCATCTGCATACGCTTAAAATTTGTATATTCATTTCAAATCGCAATCCCCCTCATCATTTGTTCACACACACAGGGACCTCCCTTCCCTTTCTTCTAAATGCATATATTTTTAGTGGTTGAAAGCACACGCACTCGAATATTGCAAGTGGTTTTTCATTTCATCGTCATCTCTCACTTGTGCATAATCAAGCTAAATGCGTGCGGATGAGGTGGGGGATGGTTTTGCCTCAATGTACATCGTCAATGGGTTGTAATGGCAAAATACGAAAAACGAGGGTTTGGCTTTTCTTATGCGCGTTCAGCGTTGAATGTTTATACCTTTGAGCCATGATACCGAGATGATTATATCGTCGATGAAGATGAAATAACGACTGCAAACTGGGGTGAAAATGTAATGTTCCCGATGAGTGAACGTCTATTGATTTTATTTGGCAATGAATTAGTTAAGGGATGATGTTAGGGATGCCCTATTGCTGCGTTATTAATTTTATTCATGTATTTTACTGGTGTGCAGGTATGCAACTTTAATAGAATTTATGAGGGATGAGGGATGATTGTAGGAGATGAAATTAATATGTCTCTTGATGGATGTTATGAGGTGTGTTGTTGAATATTAGAATCAAATTTGATATTGAATATAATCCACCGAATTGACGTCGAACTCATTAATGCAAAGATCTTCTCTATCTAGATCTTGTTTAGTAATTAAGGAAGATCTGGAAACGAACTAATATAATTAAATTCGTTCTTCATCTAAAAATGCATTTTCCAAATTATTAGTTAATTATGAATTATGGCTTCCCTTTAATGTTACAAAAAAAAACAATGTGATGGATCTGAAGTGTCATTCAAACTTCACTTACCTAATTTTCTATTATAGACCCTCACCACAAAAGCACAATGAGTATCACATAATTAATCTAAATAATGACTTCCTTTTTGTCATCTCAAATTACACATCATCCTCTCGTTTCCCCACGCCATCCAAAATATTAAATTTGAAAACCATCCACATTTTATATTATAACATGTAGCATTTTGATACTATTAACAAATTACAACCACCCCCCCCCCCCATTCCCACTCCCACGCCCAACAAAGGCCCAAATTCATCTCTTATTCACAAATTACATAATTTATTTTTGGACTATACATGCAATCACATTTTCCCTGTGTGGCTTCACTGATCACCGCTCGGCGCTTCCTCTGGTTAATTGCATTTGAATCTCACTTATCTGTCGCCCACTGCAATATGCCACTGCTCTGCCACCTCGCACCCCTTACGGCTTCTGCGTGTAAAATTCATTCGTTTAGCAGATTATAAATTTGATGACGAGTATATCTGAAAATAAATTGCATTTTGAAGCATTCGCCAGATATTTATTATGAAAGTACGCACCAGCAAAAAGGATATGAAAACGGTTCATCAGCGAATATGGTGGTGCGCTCGAAGTGTGTAGGGATTCATTTGTATTAACATGGGGGAGCTAGGCAGGGGTGTGTTTATGAAGAAACTCATTTATCCGTTAAATTGTTTTGTGGGACCGCAATGTACTTTTAACTTACTTCGTGGAAAAACATTTATTGTAAAGAGAGTTTGATTGGTTTCATTCAAAAGTTTGTACCTTCGTATTATTGTTTGGCGTTCATATGGCCTCTTCCGCTTGTAATTGTGTATAAGTGCAGGTTTAATTGATATTGTGAGATTAAACGTTCAGAAGCCAACCCCGTTTTGTGATTTGACCTAATTTGCAATGTGGCTCTTTAAGAATTATTCTGATTTTTAGCTTCTGCTTACTTACTTAATTAATCTGAGTTAAAAGTTGTTATAATTAAATTCCCTAATTTCTCTGAAAAAAATTATGATTTTCCTTTTTTTTTTGAAAATAACGATAGCCGTCAGAGAGACGGTACAGGCTACACCTGAGATAACGCGGGTAATTTTTTGACTGTTACACACTTGCGAGAAAGCTTGAACAATTACATTACTAATAGTACCAATGTAATGAAACAATTTGATTACAAATGTAAATTTTTCGACTTTGAATATTACTTTTAAAAAATCTAAAATAGCCGTTGCCCCGATTTTGATTTTACAGAACAAAAATGTTTGGGTAGTTTGACCTTGAAAGCTTTCTGATTAAACTTTGAATTTAGCAAATTTTTTGTGCCACAAATATTGTGAAACAATTGTTTTTAATATTTCAAGATTTTTGGGATCCGTCATCTTGTTAAATTTTAATTTTTCACAAAGCAACATATTATGATTTTAACTGCGAAAAAAATCACAGTTCATGAAAAAATTATTAAATTCCAAAAATTTCCGTTAGTCTGCGTGAAGTTAATGACGTAGAATTTTAGAAGCTTCCACTTAAAATTCGAAAAAGGAGATAATAAGATGTTTTTCTGATAAAGGGCAAAACAACGTCGAGTTTTGAGCGACACGTAGCTCGTCGGGACAGCTAGTAACTTATATAATAAAATTAAATTTTGAAATTTTATCTATATAACATACATTAAATAACTCGTATTAATATATTTACCTTTTAATTTTATTGTTTTTATTTAAACGACAAAAATGTTTCTTAAAAAAGAAATAGATACATTTCTTTAAATGTATTATTTAAATTAAATGCAAAAAAGGATGTGAAAACTTAAAATCATTTACGGAACTCATTACAAAGCTTCTACTACATTAATTTGATAATTTATTTTTATAACACTGAAACTCTCTAAGCAATGATCTCAACCATTCATCTAAACATATAAGCAAGAAACGCAGACAAAAAATGAAAACAAAATCTCTACTCAATACTTAAGTATGCCAGTCCGTCCCATCCTTATTACAATAATTGGCTATTAAGCGGAGACAAACAAATGATCAGGCAACACATGGATTGAATAAAACATGAGTCACAATGTTGTCTTTATTACACCTTTTCTGGTAATGCGAAGAATATTCTGTCTACAAAAACTGTGTCACAGATCCTCTCATTTTACCAAAACATTATAATGTAAATTGGTGGCTGGAGCAGGACTGTGTGCTGCATTTTTATGAAGCTTAACCCACATTTTTGTTATACGAAACAACAAGAAATTTTGGCTTGAAGCAACAGGAAATTAAAGTTCCTTCATCACTTTTGTGCTTCTGAATCCTGACTCCTGCAAGAATTGGTGTTATTAATTCGGACCACTTAAACCTCCATTCCCAATTCAAAATCGAGTGGTAACTGATATCATTTAAATGTAATAAAAATTCACCAAACACTTTTGCATTCGTAAGTGCATCCAAATTGGGCGCACACAACACTTCCTGTATTGAATATTCATCATCAAGAGGCGCTTCAACACTATTTCCATGCACACACACAGAATCCATAACGGCGCTGCCTTGGTAACGTGCCCCACTCAGCCCAACAACACGTCCTTTGAGAAGCATAATGCCAGCGTTTTAATCGAATTCCACAAAATTCTGGCATTACCATTTCAAATCAAATTGAATATGCATTGCACAAGCGACGCAAAGTCTTTCTAACAAAAGGGCGGGTGGATGAAGAGCGTGACGTGAGAGATACACGCGGAAATACGATGGTAATAGACGCACGAAAAGGATGATGACATCAAGTGGTCTCAAACGCATTCTTCTGTTGATGAATTTTCTGCTGTTTACAAGCGATGAGGATACGCGGGGAATCGAATAAATACTCGTACTATCGCGAACTTCATTCACACGCGACGTTTGTCTCATTTGTCTATTGTATTGTCTTCTTGCGTATGACTTTCACGAAGGAAACGGTGTAAGTGGTTCCATTGAAATAGAGAATTGCTGTCGGTTTCATTTGCGACCCAATTTAATTAAGAAAGCTGAGACGAATTTTAAAAAATTGCCCCCATGAGTATTCCAAGAAAATGTATTTTCCATCTTTATCCTTCTAAACTTTTATACCCACAAACAATTGAATGGAATGGGGGTTTTTCATTTATGTTCTACCCACACTAAGTCCAAGTTTTAAATGAAATGTTTTTTTTTATTTTTCCAGAATGCCACGCTATGAGAACTTCGAAATGCCCAAACATGGATACGAGACAATGGACTACAAGGAGAAGCCGGCGTCAGCATACGCCGACGACGGTGGTGATGATTCGCCAGCCTCATTCGAGGAAATTGAGCGACCACCACTGCGGCACATCGACAAATACGTCCGTGCCGAGTGTCCATGTTTATCAGCTCGATTTTCCGTCGCCTTAATGACCTGCCTTGGCTTCATCATCTCATTCGGCATGCGATGCAATATGGGCATGGCCAAACTGCAAGTTGAAAATCAGGTAATTAATTGGAATGTTTCACAGTATTTTGGGGGAATGGATGTGCCCTGATGGCATGAACCCTTAATTGGCGGCGTATTTCATTAAGTTACATAATATAGTGATCTATCGTGAACTCTTAATAACCTCGTGTATGAAAGGAGCACATTGCTTATTTATTGTGGCCTTGGGGGTGTTTTAGGACAGCAAGAGCTGCATATTAAGGTTGAGTTCAAATATTGATTGCAAACATATTCTAAGGGTTGTATTACTTGTGGCAGTGTAATATTAATGTTGAACGAAATCTTTTGTCAAAACAAAATTCTACTCCATACTGTATGACAAATGAACAGTGTGACCTCATCCAATATTGTGTGCAGGATAAACTGTAACAAAGGAGCTTCCTTTCCGGGCTTCGAGTTATTTCCGGTGTATAAGGAAAAACATTGCTCTGTCGCAGTATTTATTTTCTCTTCACAATTTTTTTTTATTTTTTTAATATATCCCATTCATTGCGATGATTTTATTCAGTACATTAAATCCCGAATGCATTGGGAAATAGATATCTACAGAAAGCAACGGTTATATGAATTATTATGATGATGATGACGTTTTTGTTAAATGTGTAGCGAATGGTGCAAGGCGTCGTAACGAATTCAGTAGCCTAAAGGGGATTTTCAGAGTTCTGACTATGTATTGTACAATAAAATGTTATAGGGATGTTTTCCTTGAACGCAAATTTTAAACCCAATTTAAAATATTGTTTTACACTCATTTTTTATTAAAATTTTTAAAGGTTTTAATACTATGAAAATTAAGTATCCAGGTTATGACTTCCGTACGAATGTACGGTTTATATGCTTAAGTCGAAAACTAATTCCTAATATTATTCAAAATTATTTCAAAAAAAAAAAAATGTGTCGTCTTCTAAGTCACTTGTGGAATTTTTTATTAAAATGTATATAAACGCTTTGTTCATACTACATATTAATAGGCCTTAACGAAACAACAATTTTTTTTAGTATTTTGACTTCCTATCTTTTTCCCCTATATTTTTTTCACTAAGTGAGGTTATAATCTTATATGAAACATTTTATTTTGGTTTTAGAATCGTTTGAAATTTAGTTGACATTTTGTGCACTGTAATTTCCCTCGTTTTACCTATTTGCCAAACATTTTTTTGTACAAGACAAAAAAAGCGCATCGAATTATTTTCTTTTCATAAAAGGTATGGTATGATCTCTAAAAAAATGGAAGAAAAAGTTAATTGTATCAATTGGAAATTAAATTTTTATCATAAATTACAAAAACCAAAAATTTTCAAAAATTTCTAAGCAATTACAATACTTTTCCAATACCAACACAATGTGCATAAGCTTTTAACTTAAACCGGAATAAAAAAGACGAGAAATACAAAACTGCATTGTAATTATTATGCTTCCTGATGGGTGGTAGAAAAGGACTGAAAGAACATTAAGACTCGTATACTCGAAGTATATGGGAGTCAGAAATTATACATCTTAGGAATGAGAAATGGAAATATGGACAATAATATTTTTAAATAATCGACTCATTTCAAAAACAAAAAAAACAACTAATGTTATTTTATTGTTGAATGCTTTTAAGTTAATTGCACCAAACAATTAGCTTTCAATAAACACACAACTTCGCACAATCCACAAAGCCATTCCATTAAACTTAAAGACATATCCGATCAACACACACACACTAACTCTTACACTGCACTGAGCACACACTATTTTATTATTTTGCAATGATACAGCTTTTTAACAAGAACACATTTCTCTAATTATATTGCCTAATCTTTGGACCCCGCTAAAAGAATGTAAGTTTTTTTTAGCGACGAAAAACCGCGAATTCTTCAAGTTTCTTGTATTTATTCCTTTAAAAAAATTTTTTTGGGGTTTTTTCACTTGTTTCTATTTATTTGCATGGCATTGTTTTATCCTACTCGTATTTTAGAGGAGGATCGAAAATCAGAATGTTCAAAAGCTTGCACGTTTTTTCAGCTTTTACAACTGGTGAAGGCTCTTTCTGTTAAATTCATTAAAAATCATGTTTATAAAATTTTCGAGGTCCCTGCTGAAAAATAAATCGGGCAGGAGCTTCTTAAAATTGTAGTTTAATTAGTTAATATGATTCATTAAAAGTTTTGTAGATTGTTTCGACTATAATATATGCGTTATTAATAAAATGTGAAGTGCACCCAATTCCGTTAGCTTTGCAGAGGACCTTAATCTAGAACGCCTTTTTCCTCTGCAAAATTAATTTGAATTGGGTCCATTTCCTCTGTTTCCAAAATTCTAACTTCCTTATTTCACCCATCAGACAACAGTCCTATTCAACTGGACAGTAGGAATGGAAAGTGCTGTAGATTCATCATTCTTCTGGGGTTATTTAGTCACACAAATCCCCGGCGGTTTCCTCACATCAATGTTTCCAGCCAATCGCATCTTTGGCACAGCCATTGCATGCTCCGCATTCCTCAACATGCTGGTGCCCGGCGCCGTCACCATTGATCCCGAAGTAGTGATACCGGTGCGTGTGCTGCAAGGTCTCGTCGAAGGTGTCACATATCCAGCGTGTCACGGTATTTGGCGTTTTTGGGCGCCACCACTTGAGCGTTCACGCCTCGCAACAATGGCATTCAGTGGATCGTATGCGGGTGTCGTCATCGGCATGCCAATGTCGGGCATCCTTTCCGGATGGATTGGATGGCAGGCGCCGTTTTACTTTTACGGTATCATGGGCATGGTGTGGTATGCATTATGGTTGTGGCTGACATTCGAGAAGCCGCGGTCCCATCCAACCATCTCCATACAAGAGTTAAAGTACATCGAAAAGTCATTGGGCGAGAACACTCAGCCGACAATGCCCACCATCAGCACAACGCCGTGGCACGCAATTTTGCGCTCGATGCCGGTGTACGCCATTATTGTGGCGAACTTTTGCCGTTCGTGGAACTTCTATTTGTTGGTGTTGTATCAGAGTGCTTATCTGAAGCATTCGTTTGACTTTCGCATTGAGGAGACGGGCATTTTGGGAGCGTTGCCGCATTTTTTGATGACAATCATTGTGCCGTTTGGTGGCATGCTTGCTGATCACTTGCGGAAGAACGGCATCATGTCGACGACTAATGTCCGAAAGTTGTTCAATTGTGGAGGATTCGGCTTGGAGGGGTTGTTCTTCTTGGTTGTGGCACATGCTAAGACATCGGTAAGTTAAGAAATGGGTTAAAAGGAATAGGTTAAATTAAATTGTAAATCTTAACAGTTTGGTGCTTTAACTGCACTGACATTTGGTGTGGCCTTCAGTGGATTCGCGATCTCCGGCTACAATGTCAATCACTTGGACATCGCTCCTCGATATGCCAGTATTCTAATGGGAATCTCCAACGGAATTGGAACGATTGCGGGCCTCATTTGTCCAATTGCAATCGATCACATCACAAGAGGATTTGTAAGTTTCATTTTCTTGTGTCTATTGTATTTTTGATTGGATTTCCTTTTCATCAAAATATTATTTCTTTTACGATTATAAGTTTGTGAGGAAAAAATAAGGGGGGAAAAATCAAATTTCACGGCTTATGACTTTGCTTACTGTCTATGACGGTGATTTACAATTTATGGATGCAGTTATGCACGATAAACACTTCCTTTCTTTTCCTTTTTAAAATAGAAATTTCAACTGTTATACAAAAGTGGGAAATTAGTTTAGCGGATACACAAACATTTATTATTGATAGGATTTTTTTTATCAATACTCAATGTTGAATGATTACAATGTTTTTAATTTTGTCCATAAAGAACTAACAATTTTTCTCTAACCAGCCCGAAGGATGTTGGACAACGGTATTCACGATAGCTGCGACTGTCCATCTAATCGGCATTACATTCTACGGAATATTTGCCTCTGGTGAGCTGCAGCCATGGGCAGAGCCACCAGTCGAGGAGGTCAAAGTGTGGTCACCAACAACTGCTGGATTGACAAAGGAGACGGAGTTTGTAAATATTTCATAATATATATTTTTTAAATAATATTCTACAAATTTTTCAAATTCAACATTTTAGATTGAATCCCGACCAGACAACTCAGCCATGCAAATCAACGCCATTAAGCCAGTGGGGTACGGAGCCACGGGTCATGTGGCAAACAATCCTTTTGCCAGTGCCATCGCTGAAGAACCAGTACAACCGGAAGCAACTGACTCGTACATGCATGGGTCAACCGATGATCGAACTTATTAAGCATAGCGTCTGTTAGAGACTAAGTTAAGTTTATTTTATGTTTAATGTTTCGGTTTAAAATTGAATTGAAAATGTGATTGCAGTGGATGGGATTTTCATCTAAAAGTTATTCATTTTTTGTAATTTAAAAATTAAATATTGGGAAAATCTAAAATGAATTTTTTTGAAAGTTTTTTATTCACTTTTAATTTAATGCACTACTTTACGCACCAAATTCACTTTTTATATTATTTTTTACTAAAATTCAATTTTGAGACAACACCAATGAAAAATATATGTTTTTGATAGTTTTTTAGAGTTTGTTTTATTATTTTAAAAAAGCACAAATATTCCCCCAAAACATGCACTTTTTTATAATTGTTTTCACATCAATTGCACTTATTCTTGATATCCTTGCACTAATTTTCTTTAAAACTAATGAAAACGAATTTTATAAAGATGATCCTTATATTAATTTATTAAAAATATTCATAAAATTGTAATTTATTTGAAATCCAAATTAAAACAAAATATTTTGGAGATTTCTATTTACTGCAAAACAATTTCGATTCTTAGGCATTCCATAACAATAATGTGTTACTTTGTATATTTATTTATTCACTTTAGCTGTTAAAAATAGTTAAAATATTAGGTACGAAAACCTGTATATTTGCAAAACTACATAAAAATGTTCCAAAATTGAAATTAAATATTTACAAAAATTATAATACGTAAAAAAAACTATCAAGAAATAATCAAACAAAATTAAAAAAAGTAACAAAACGTTTCAATCCATCCGAAGCAAAAAAAAAAAATATCTAAATCGATCTCAAGGATATAAAAAGGATGAAGTAAAAACTCACTCATATTTATTGATGCATGTTTCGGCAAAGAAAATTGTATAGATTATTTAAGGGACGTGAACATAACTGAAGCACCCTGCTGAAGCAATTAAACATGTAGTTAGGCATTATATTCGTAATTTAAAGGAAATCTCATCAAAAGAAGTAAACTTAAGTACATACATAATTATGGTTCATGAAATTGACATTTTAAAGTCATTCTTGCCGCAGAGTATTCAATTGAAGTTAAAGTTATACCAAATAAAGTTAAACTCCAACATTTATATAAGAAACAAAATGTTATAAATAAAAATCAGGTCTTTATTGCATTTGTTAAGTGACGCACATCAATTAATATGTATAATAAGTTAATATAAGCAAATGAAAAATCACATTTTAAATTAGGGCAACAAAATTCAAAAAATTAAAAACATCAAATTTCATGGGCGGAAAAGAAGAACGTGTACATTGACTATCAAAATGTGTCTCCCACACTACCTTACAAATTTGATGATTGTCACATATTATTAAAGTTTATGGGAAATACTCACTAAAGCTGAATTCACTGCTTCAGCATATTTTTACTGAACTCGAAGAGAGTGTACACTAATTTATATGAAAATTTGAACTTCTCAATTTTTATTTGAGTGCCAACAAAAAATCATCATTTTCTCAAAAAGTTGAGTTAACTTGAAATTTTAGTGCTGCAGTATTTTGAAAACGATAAAATTTTATATATTTTTCAAAGCGAGCACACTGCGATAGGCGATATTTTATATATTTTGTGTTGCATATTTCTTCCGCACCGGTGAACTCAGCTTAAACGGAAACAAAACTTCGAAATAGCGTCTAGCTAAATCTTGAAAAACACTTTTTACTTTTGTGTTGTTTTGTAAATAAATTGTTTGTCTGTAATTTAAAGTAATTTCAGTTATTTTAACACAATTTTTTTTTAATGACAATTAAGTTTTTAAGTACATAAATTAAAATTGATAAATTTTAAAAAAATTCTGTAAGTGAATTCCTGTGATTGAAATACTTTAAATCTACTTGTGTTGAGAATTAAATTTTAGATTAAACGATGTTTTACAGTCAATTACAGTCTTCTTTGTCCGTCCCCGTTACAATAGGGCTTCGAATCAAAATCTCAACTACAAAAATGCAACTTACAACAATTAAAACTGTTTATAAATCATTATATTCATACACTGTACATATAAATTGAATAAATATCAAATTCTGAGCGGGCGTAACAAAACAAATAGCGATATGTGGGCGATTGTAGGCAAAATATATTCGTACACGAGTACATACTAGAAGCAATATATGAAAAGAACCACAAATATATTAAAATTAAATGTAAATTAAAATAAAACAAATTTATAACGTCAACTGGTTACGGGTTATCGTTAATTGATAAACTTTAGCAAAACTTACATACATATATAGGGGAGAGTGGGGGAGCAAAGGTCATATGGTGCAATCATTTGTTTTGCGTTAAGTTTTTTTGGTTTCCTAAATGAGAGTTTAAATATAAATTGTATCACAATTGTTGTTATTACTGAGAAAAATATTACTTTTATTTAATGCACATTTGAATAAAAAATCGCACATTAAATTTTATTTCATTTATTTATTTTTTATGGTTTCCAAAGCACTTTATAGTCGTAGTACTTGATTAAAAATATCAACAAAAAAAGCACATAATAATTTAATTAAGAATATTTATTTAATGCACATTTAAAAAGAAATGCACAATTTAATTCAGTTGATTTTTATGTTTAAAATTTATTGTTTCAGCACATTTTAGAAATTAGAGCGCACTTTTCACATTAGCCACTTTTTTTAAACACTTCTTCTTTTTTTGGCATATTAAGCACTTTTCTATTTGTATGTTTTAAGCACATTCTTATATTGAAGTATGTATTGTAAAAAATGCTGATGTCACATTTTTAAAATTTTATTTGTTGCACAACTTGATTTAGGAAGCACAATTATAAATAATCTTTTCAAAAAAAAATTATGTTTTCTATTTTAAATTTAAAAGCACAATTTTTTTCTAATGCACATTTATTTACGTATGTATTATGTATTTATGTGTATTATGTACACTTTTCTTTTAATAAAAAAATATTATAAAAACGAAGAGATAACACAATTCACCAAGTTATTACTCGGTCAAACAATATAAACTTGCACCTTTTTAATTTCATATTTGTTAATAATTAAACTTTATAGGTCTTTAGGACAAATATAAATATGTATTTGAGTTTCTTATTATACTTTTTTATACTTTTCAAAAGCAACTAACAGAATAACAAACATCATTTGCATATCATCAATTACATATTTCGTTAACTCATTAAACCAATTTAAGCACTAAATCAATTTAAATGACCCAGTCAAAAGTGTTACAACTTAGAAATGTTAAATTTACAACAGATTTATTTATTGTCTACTCGTGTTAACTGTTAGGCAACTTACTCCTGTTAGGAATATTTACGCATTTGTTAAAAAAAGTTAAATAATTTATTTATGACGACTCTATAAAAATACTTAGCGGAATGACCCACTCTCCTGTACACTACAATTGACTGAATGCAAAAAAAAATATTATAAAACTACAGATGAAATAATTATAATTAAAATTCAATATATATTAGAGTAAAAAAAAAACAAATCATATTGGGGTGCTTCACGGTTTCAATATTTTTTTAAACAAAAGTACAACATTTTTTGACAACCGCTCTGATGGGACGAAATTTGACAGAATTCTATTCGTATTTTTGTTGCCGAAATTTTTTCTTCAGAATCATAGCGGTTGTCAAAAAGTATTGTATTTCTGTCAAAAAAAAATGGTTGAGCCGTGGAACCTATTACATTAAAAATGCTAAAAATTTAGTTTAAAAATACTGAAATTTATTTAAGCTTTTAAAAATGTAATTTTCATGATTTTTTTCTCTTTTATAAATAAGTTTTCTATCCAAAATCGTTTGTTTTTATTGAGTTCTTATTTTGACTAATGTTATTTCATTAATTTTACATTTTAATTCAAACATAAAAAGCAATTCTAGAGATGTTAAAGGCAATGAAAAGATGTTTACAAAAAGTATTGAATCGTTCATTAATTAACTTACATGTTTAACGTTCAATAATTATTTCCAAAAACATTCCAATTAAATCTTAAATTAAAAATTAAGCAATACATAACATTTGTTTGCCTAATTTATTTTAATACATTCAATTAACTTTATTTTATTTATGTTAATAATTTCAAATAAATTTAAATTTATTATTAAATTAGCATTTAAAGGTATTTTTGCAAAAAAAAAATTTAGTTAAATTAAATATTAATTTAAAACAAAAATTGTTTGAGATGTAATTAATCATTACTCTCAAAGGCTGTGTCGACAATAATGAAACTTAAAAATAATTAGAACGTAAGTAAATCAATAAAAAATTATAATACAAATTGATGATGAGTGGAGACTGGACAATATACCAGTAGAAATCAAAAAAAATTCTAAAATTAAGATTTTAGTTGAATTTATAATATAATTTAAAATGAATTAAATTATAATTACAGTTAGAATAATTTTGTACATAAACTTACAAAACGCCAAAAATGTTGTGTTAAACCTTAAGGTAAACTTGAGTAATACGTACCCACTTCTTCAGTTTATATATTCGCTGCAATGAATGTATTACAAGTGATTTAATGCAATTTATTGCCGAAACTATTTACACAGAACGTGTGATCCTTGATAGAATTCTTTGTACATAAATGGAAAACTTATACGCATGTGTTCTGTCATTTTCAAGTAATCCTTTCTTCATTTCGTCATCTTCAGGAACATTGCTGCATAACTTACTCTACTCATATTCATGTTTTATTGTAAGCTTCAAAGCTTGTGATTCAAAATGGATGAAAGTGGAAAAGATAAAAATTCATTCTGCTCTTGAATATGACAGTGATGAACAATTAAACATTCTTAACAAAACTCTTATTGTAAATGATCACCAAAATTAAACGAGTTTTATTATTGATGAGTAATTTAAAAGATGGTTATGAGAAAGTATCGGAAATAGTTGAACTGAACAATTCTGGTATATGAAAGAATTTTTCAAATACGTTGATTTCACAATTGCGTCTATCACAATGCATGAATTCAACTTATTTTCACAGTTATTCTGGACAAAACAATTACAATTGGTAGTGGCGTGTAACACCGGCAATTTTTTGTGCTCGCGTAAACAACGAGTCGTAGTCAATTCATATTACAATGATCCCCTGCTTAACGGAGGATTAATTTAACGGAAACAAAAAATCAATTAATTTTTTAAATCTTCAATTTCATTTAACCAGAAATCTTGTTTGAAAATATTTGTTTACATTTCTGCACATCATTATGAATCAAGTCATCCAACTTTTGTTTGCGAGTGGCATTCAGTGATTAAATTTCATAATGCGAAAAACTTACTTAACAATCGTTGTAGTCAAGAGGTTGATCGTTATTTTCAATGAGATTTATGGTAAATGCCTGCTCTGCTTTAGCCGGTTGATTAACAATCATTATCGGTTATTCGATTATCGTTATTGCTTAGATTTTAATCGTTATTTTCATCCCACGAATAATAATTCGGTTTGAATTTATTATTTGGACAGTTCGGTATAAATGTTTGTGAGCATATATCTTTATACTGCATGTCAAAATCAACCAGAATTCATTATGTTCAACCGATTTTATGTGATAGTATGTGTTTGAACCAGATAACTGCTATTGCATTGGCAGTTAGCAATAATTTTTAAAATTATAAACCATTAAAAGCATCGCTTTAAATTTTAATTGTTTGTTTTTCCTTAAAACGCGAATAAAAGTGTTTTAAGCATATTACTTTTTTAACAAGTCCGGAAGATGTTTGTTCTTTGTAATAGATTTTGATTATTCAGTAATTAAATGTCTCGTTCGTAAAGCGGGGGACAATTGTACCTATAAAACAAATTAAACTGTGGTACGAATTAAATACGAAAATATTGTACATAGAAATATAATTTAACCATTTACATAAAACATGGCTGCTTACGAGTTTCCGCTTCCAACTGACAATTGTTTTAATTTTTTTAAAGATGCTAAACAAGCAAAGGTTGCATCCAGTTTAGTATTTTTACTTTATTCTTTACTAAAAAAAATGTATTCTTGATTTTATCCCCTTTATGTAATAATTAATTTTTTTTTAAAACTCCTGCTTAAAAGAATAATTTTAAATCTTATTCAATTCAATTCAATATAAATAATCACAATTGTAATTTAATTGACAAGATCCTAACAATCGAGAATATTAATACAAAAATGTAAATATTTACAACTATAAAAACATTTCATATTAAGGCATCTAGATTAAATTAAATATAAATATTAATCAAAACTTTACCGTAATTACGTGTGAGTTATATTAAAATGACGCAATTAAACTATAATTCACACCTATTTATGTTTAGCTAATTCGTTACCCTAAGTCATATATTAAATTTCAAAAAATTGAAAAAAAAATTTCAAGCTTGTAGAAATGCTGCCACTTCTTCACGGGCAATACATTTACGTACTTCTTTTTGGATCAAAGAAGGTAATTAAACGCATTGCACATGATCAAGTGGTGGTAAATATTTATAAAAATATATTAAAAATTAACTGTGAATTAATATAATTGTAGTCCGAAGTGACGTCCGAACACTGTGCCCCATTCGTGCTCCGATTTCACCTAGCTAAGTGTGAATATTTAATCTGTTGTCATAAACATTAACGTGTATTGTATTGTTGGTTTTCCAAGTGGGTGGCGTTGAGGTATGGTTGTATATAGCAATCAGGTACGTTTAAGAAACACATTTATAAAACACTGATAATAAAAGTTCTATGTATCGTGATAAATTGGTAATTAGTTAATGTACCTATCTACTTTAATCATAACTATTTATGTAAATGTATATCTCGGTGTGTTTAATGATTCAATAATTGGATCAGCGTTCACATTGTTGAACGTAAGTTAATAATTATTATAAAAGTGGTCGATGTTAAGTCAATAAAGCTAATAATAATAATAATATTAAATAAATAAAAATATGTAAAAAAATAGTAATGTTTATTAATTTTTTTTAAATAACTTAAATAACTTATTTCAGATACCCCAATTATAATCCAATATTGAAAAAGGAATCTTATCGAAAATTAATGTCCTACTGAAAACCAATTTAAACAACTATTAAAAGCATAGATTTCTGTCAAATATGCGCCGATTGGTTTGGTAACTTTTTCCAGGATTTTTTTTAAGGATAATTTCAATATGCCTTTCTCATAAAAGCTCCCGTTCCTATATTGGCAAAAACAGGGACAGTCGTTTTTCACTAGCCTCTCTTGTGTCGAATTTTTCACCAGCAAATCACGTATCAATAGGTCTGGACTATACGGAGGATGCATAAGCACTTCCCATCCAAGCTCCCGGATATTATGGCGAGTCACTATCGATGTATGTGGTCTGGCGTTGTCCTGATTGAAAACAACTCCTCTCCTATTGGCCGGAGCTGGCCCCTTCTGTGCGATTGCTTCTTTCAGAAGGTCTAATTGTTGACAGTACAGGTCCGAATAAAGAGTTGCCTTGGGAGAGCAGCTCATAGAAGATGCTTTCTTGCCAATCCCACAAACTATTTTGCGTTAACTCGTGTGTCACCGATATATCGATCTTCCATTTATATCCAGGCTTATTCAAATGGTTCCAAACGGTTGTTTGTGCAATTAAACCAGTTCTTACGTGACGGTCAAACTCAAATTGCGCTTGATTGGCTGTTGCCGTATCAGGATGATAAACACTATTCACATTTTCGGTCGTGTGTTTTCGCCTTTATCGAAGAAAACTGTAAAATATTATGAATTGTTTTAAATGATTAATGATGGACAACTTTACAGAATATGTTAATTCTGTAAAGTTGTTCATAATTTCGCTTATCGTTTCGGGTTAAAATACAGTTTTTAATTTAGGCGGAATATTAAAACCGTTTGACCTTAAAACATTTTAAATACTTTTTATTTTATATGTATAAGACCCCAAGGTTTATATATATAGATTGTTCCGTTCCGAAATTGTTTTATAATGGAAACAACTTACAAAAGCTTCTGAATGTCTAAATCTGAAAATTCAAGGTCATATTATTTAAATCCTCGAAACGTTAAATATTTTACAATTTTTTTTGTTTTACAGAGAAAAAAGTTTGCTGAACATTCCAAGGTCAAAATTTGAAAATTCAAGGCCATACTATTTATATCTTTGAAACCATAAAAGCTCTTGAAATTTTTCTTCTACATTCTTGCAGCTTCCAAAAAAGAGCTTAAATACAAATTTCAAAGTTATATCTTAATGTCATCGACAGGATGATGTAATAATGAAAAATAAGCCAAAAAGTATTCCATTATTCCAGTGAGTCATAATAACTTAATCTCTGTATATATAAACTAATCCACACAATATAATCTCGAATGATTTCGAGGTAAAAATTTTTTTAACAGAAATCTCTATGATTTAAATACCTTTTTTTTGGAGGCTGGAGTGCATTTAAATTGTAATTAAACGATGCATTGCTAAAACACTTGAAATGGTGTAAAACTTGTTTAATGAACTCTTTTGAACTCTTATAAATATACAAAACATTTCCAAATTAACAGATAGAAAAATCAATCTTTATCAATTAAAATTTAAAAGACTCATTGCCCTCAAATTCTAGAATTTAAAAAAGTCAAAATCAATTAATGAATTCAAATTTAATTGACAGCATTTATTAAAAAAATAATAATATTTTGGCAATAAATGCATGAGCAATTTAAATTAATTTCAATTAAAAGGGTCGCACCGGGGTTAAAGTATTATCATGTGAGTTATATTTGGGTTATGATTTTCATTCATCAATTCATCTTCTCTTTACCCGTTTTTTAATTTTTACTATATAGCTGTATGAATGAATGTCGCATGTCAATTACGAGGCCAAAACAAAAAAACTGAATTAGTAAGGTGTATGAATATAGTTATGACGACATTACCTCACCAAATGTATAAACTGTATGCTGCAGTCACAACAATCGATGACCAAAACACTACGTCACCATGTAACATATTTGTGTCAATATAGCTGTGTTAGTCATTTTGCTCCATGCAAACAAATTGGAATGACAAATTGGCTGAGACTGTATTTTTGTTCTATTATATGAAAAAATTGAGAAAAATATGAAAAAATGCCTCGACTGTATTTTGCCTAATTTTATTAAAAAACTTTAAATTCCCAATACTATTACAAATTTATACTGGTTTTGAATACAACTCTCATTTTGTACTGGATTTCATTTCGAAATAAATTTTAATTTTCTTCATTTTATGTTCCAACACAGCATTACGGAGTGCAAAATTCGCGCACCCCACTGCGTTCTATTCATTCGCAAATCGCGTGTAAAAACCAACATTTAATGTAAACATAGCGGAATTTTCGCATTAAAACGATTGCCGAATGCCGAAGCTTCGTGGCTTATAAAAAGCTTTTGTCTGTTTTACCGGCGTTTTAGTTGCGCCTTAGACAGTGAATTGTGTGGATCATCTGTTGTTGGAATTTCTTTGATTAAAGTTTTTGTGTTGGAAAATAATATAATTTTGTGAAAATGCCTTTCGGTAAGTGAAAATTGGTGAAAATATTTAAATTTGGTTATTTTGAGAATTGAGCTTTAAGCAATGTTGGAGTAATTTAAAAAATTTGTGATTTCTGTAGTGTAACTATCTTCCTTTTTAATTGTTAAGTGTGAGGGGATTAAAATGTACCGTTCATCCACGAAATGCAGCACTTCAAAGTACATAGTTAACTGCGTATGCATACATGCGATTTATGTTAAGTTGCGATTTGTATTTAATGTTGTGCAGATGACATCATCGCCAAAGAATTGCGCAGTAAAGAAACTATACGAATTGATACTGTTGAGATGTGATCATCATTATACCATATTAGAATACGTGTAGCTTTAGTCATGAGTACATAATATTGCTGATGCCATACACAAATACAATACACACTACAAAATTTGAAAATACTAAATTCGACTTAGATGTTACAATACGTTACTAATTAAATGCTAATTTCAGTAAAGCCACGTCATTTTTTTTTCGCATTTTTGTTTGTTATTGTCTTCTTGGGTGTCGTGCACATCAAATACAAGCTGCCTTTTATATTATTTTATGGTATGCAGTCAAGCAGGTCTATGCTGCCGCCTGCCACTACGTGTGAGCGTGGATTTTTGTCGAAAGAATCGCCGGATGTGCTTCAATATAATTTTTGCAGTTCTTTTTCGAACCAACTTTGTACCATTTGATTCCGCACGTCAAATTCAGTTCAATGCGATTGTGTGTCCGTTGAATGCAGCCGGCTGTTAAACAAATACAATCAAAATACATTGTGCTGACTGCTGGGTCGTAAATTTTTGTACAGCACTAATCAATTGTTTGACTTACACGGTAGAACATTGCGAACTCTAAGACGCTTGTGTTTCTGTAGAATTTCCACTTTTCCAAACACAGAGTATAGTTCATATTGTTATCCGTTATAACTGTTTTGAAATTAATAATTAAAATTAAAAAATATAGTAAAATCGATTCGGTTTATTGTATGATTCACATAATTCATTAACATTAACTATTGTTACACATTTTTTGTATAAAAACGCTAACAGATTTTAACAACATCATGTTACAACTTACACATGTAAAAAGCTCAATAATATTTACAATGCTAAATTTTTTTTTGATTATTCTTCGATGAATCATTAGGCTGTGCTGAATTTGGCTCTACCTTTTTTGTTATTGCTTCTCTGGACTCTTAATTACATAAGTATTGGAACTGCGGTAAAATAACAACAAACAATGATCTATTGATAACTTCCAATGGGTGTGTTTGTAACTGCTTACATTAATTGCAAATTTAATTGCACTCACATAATTTGATTTGGTTTTCAGTTTTGGAAATAATGCACACAATGCTTTAAGCCTAAAATTAATTAAAAACTTACGTGTTTTATTTGATTAAAAAGTGTTTAAACTTATTATAAACGTTTTATTGCACAAACAAGGTAATTTTACATTTAATTTGATTTTTTAATTTTAAATGCAGCAATGCAATACATTTCAAGGTCAAGATAACTTTTTCCAAATGACTGCATAACATTAAAAGATGTCTTCATCAATATTAAATCATAAATGTTTACCACAATCTTTATAAAATGTGTTGTTGTCGTTCTTCACATTGATTACTTAATTTTCCAAACAGCTAACTTTATGCCATCGATTCTGTTTTCGTACAATAACAAGTTTGTGTTTGTGAATTAAAATGGCCTAACTACACATATGCCCCTTATTGCTCGTACAAATATCAAACCTCGCCCCAAACACACAGACACAAAATACCGTTGCAGTGTGTTTGATTTGGATGTCTGCCCAAATCTATTTTTGAGCTACGTAAGAATATTGAACTTCTTGTTTTTCACGCATTGCCCACAAGAGAAATTGAAAGCTAAAATACACATTTTCCAAGAAAAATTTTACGATTCCTCAAATTCTATTTACTTAGTTGTGGTTACATATTTTAAAGTGTTGTAAATAAATGCAATAAAATGGTGCAACTATAATTATAGATATGCCGTTATACGAGTAGTTGCATCATTTGTTAAATTGACGAAAATGATTTCATTGCACCCACATCGATGCGGGTCATGTGACTAAATTTAATTTTTGAAAACGCTTCTTCAAAATAAATTGCAATGGGAAACGGAATTCAAGCATAATTTAAAACGTTCTAGTGACTAGTCCATATTCTTCAGTAGCTACGTTAGTATGTCATTGGGGCAAGTATGCAAGCACAATGCAGTCATTCAGTCAGATATTGATACATTGGAGTAGGGCGAATGTTACTCGTTTCGTTGACCTTATATGTTTAAAAATGCAGTTATAAAAACGTCAATTAGTTGGATGAGCCTTCATGAAATAACTTTTATATTTTAAATCATTAACCTTAGTGGATATTAGCACAACATTAAAGTTATGATAACTGTGTTAATTGTATAGAGGTTTAATTTGTCTTTGAAATAAAATGACCTTGAAATTTATAGTTAAACAGCATTTAGTCATCATTTTATTTACTATAATTTACGTCATGTCTATAAATCATTTACGTGGTTTGAGTGCGGACATACTTTTAATTATTTATACAACCCACCACATTGGAGTAATTAATTCATTCAATCAAATTTCAACATTCCATAAATTTGTCCTAAAAAATTTGTTCTTTTGTCTGCTTTCAAATCACTGGGAAACAACGCGTACTTAACGGATTTGCGCGAAATTTCAAAATGTTCAAAAAACAATTCTCAAAATGTATGAAAGCTCAAAAATACTTGGGTTTTTGCGTTCTTTTCGGTAAAAAAGTGTTTTATAATTGAAAATATGTCAAGGTCAAAAAATTCTACGTCAAACTATTAAGATCTTAAACGTTAAATATTTTTTAAAATTTTTTTACACATTTAGCCTTTGATAACATAAAAAACATGTCAATACTTTTTATATCTCAAAAAGATTAAGTTTTTAGCTGCAGTTTTTTATAAAGTCACACCTCGCTCTCCCTGCGATGTAGTTTTTTATACGTTGTTAAAAATATGCACAAGTTACTACGTCGAAAAAAACACGTATGTGGCTCTCCCTGCCACGTAAATTATTTTATTGCAAAATCGATATAAAAAGTCAGCTGATGTCGCCCGAATTCGGGGAGACAAATAGTGTAGACGACCGCGACGCGCCAACTTAAAGGGCGCTTGTTATAATGAAACATGATTGCAGCAAGGACTTAAGGAGATGTAGCAAATCGATATTATGTGTACATGTGAATGCGTTATTCATTAGACTACACTGGGTTCACCAAACATTGTAGGTCATGTATTAAATGTGATAATCGTGTCTACGAGTTCATGCCATGAATTACATTTAACATATATTTTATTAATTTAAATCAGCACCACTCATTAGCAACTATAAGTTCTCGAATACCTAATAGCTAACTAACGTCCACGCATTCCTCACGCCCGTACCAGACCATATATCACTTCATGTCTGCTCTAATTAGAGAGTCATTTTAACGTAAGCAGCATAAGAAAGATCTAAGCACTTCGTGATCGTTTCACAACTTCTTTAATATCACAGTTTGTATAGATTTCACAGCGAAGAATTCCAGTTAGGTCTTAGACCTTACTCAATACTCATGTACTTGTAACATGAGTAGTCGTGATTCGCGACCATTTGTGTCATAAAATACTCTGTTTTATTATTTGCAGCTCTGCTTTTGCCCATTTGTGCGCATGTGGGCTTAGAAATCTGTAGGTTTTGCTGCTGACTTTCACAATGACTCACCAGATGTGTTTTAATGAAATTGTTTTAGCAAATTGTCTGAAGCACAATTTAATGTGGTCTCAATTTAATTACAAATTGTTAGGTTTAATTGTTTTCACTTCCGTTAGAAGGTTAGATGATCCTTAAGGTCACTAAACCATGATTTTTACATTTTAATTAAACTATACTAATTTAATTTGAAGCATGAAATATAACGATCCGTTAATTATATTTTAATTTGTGAATGGGTGTTAATTAAATAAATTGCTGTTTTCTTTTATAATTTGAAATGCAATTATAATTAAAGTTACTCACATTTGATGTCCGTGTTGGTTCCAGATTGATGCAGTTCTTTTAATTCAACCTATTATATTTATTGTTTTTGAAAACAAATCACAATTGGTTTGAAATCTTGAATAACCGTCTAAATATCAAAAAGTTTAATTTAAAAAAATTTAATTGCATTATTTTATCATAAATAATCATTTAAAAATTCAGTGATCCATTCAAAATTAAATGTAAATGTTTTTAACATAATATTTCTCCTTTCAGAACTTGATACCCCCGATGAGTTGAAGTACAACTTCTTCCCAGTGGCCAATGGTGTTGTCAACTTTAAGGTGCGTGCCGCCAACGATGCACATGTGGCCCTTACCTCCGGCCCCGAAGAGGCTGAGCCTATTGTAGAAATATTCCTGGGCGGATGGGGTAACTCAAAGTCAGTGATTCGTCGTAATCGCACGAAGCCGGAGAAGGCCGAGGCTGATACCCCCGAAATTCTGGCAGCTGGTGAATTCCGTGGTTTCTGGATTAAGTGGATGGATGGTGTAAGACAATACATATTATATTTTGGAACCTTATTAAATTCAACTCACCAAATTGTAAAATATCGATTCTAGGTTATCACTGTTGGACATGAAAATGAAGTAGCAGCATTCTTGTCATGGAATGACCCGGAGCCATTCCCAATCACCAATATTGGTGTTTGCACCGGATGGGGAGCAGCTGGTTCATGGAAAATTGAAGGTATTTGATGCATGCAATTGGATTTTGTTAAATTAAAACATTTCAATCTATTTATGCCTTAAAAGTTCGTATTTAAGGGTCCAAAAATTAATTCTCACCTTTTAATGAAGTAATTATTGGCAATTAATTTTTTATATTATTATTTTTTTGGACTTTTGTTACGTAACTTTGAACAAACCCATATTGTGCACAATAATTTATTATATTGGCGAAAACAAAACAAAAATCAATCACTAAACCCACACTGCACTAACGCTGTTCAGACGGTCCCGAATTCCAAACACCCGACAAACTTGAGTACAATTTCCATGCGATCGATTTCGGTTCATTCGATTTCGACTTTAAGGGTCCATCCAATTGCCACATTGCACTGTTGTCCTCCATGTCCGAGGAGAAGCCACTGTGCGAACTTATTTTAGGCGGATGGGAGAATCAGGCGAGCGTGATTCGCGTCAATTGCTGCAAACCGGACAAGGTGCGTCCCCACTCAAACCATTACCAAAATATTTGACATTTAAAATGTTTGCAAATTTTCAAAATGCAATGAAGCTTTAAAACGAATTGAATTAAAACCCAATATTATGTATAATATTATGCAAATTAAGGTACGCGTTGAATCACCCAACCTAATGTCAGCCGGCAAGTTTACAACATTCAATGTCAGTTGGAAACGTGGATACTTGTGTGTCCGTCGTGATGGTCCGAGTGGCCCGATTCTAATTGACGGACAAGATTGTGTCAATTACACGGTTAGATTTTTGGGTGTACGCACTGCGTGGGGTGCAACTGGATCTTGGAAGATCCGTGCGGGTAGTGGCAGTGCGTCAACTGTCAAAGGTATTTGATTTAATTGAACAACAGTAATTGGGTTGATTAATATTAAATTATATAACGTGTATCGCATGGCTACTTAAATGTTTAATTGTGCATCTAACTTAAAAATAAACATAAATATTTCAAATTGATACGCAAGAAAGGACACAATCGATTATGTCCTGCACTTAATGATCATTAATGTGTGCAATTGGTGATCATTAAATGAAATGTCCCTAACTTTATAACTTTTTTTTGAGTATTTTTCACAAAATAGTTAATTTCATATTAAAATTTATAAGTGAGACAAATCGCATAGAATAAATAAGTCTTTTTATAACCAATTCACAACATATGTATGTTTGTATTCAGGGATTTTCGCAAAACACTCATCGATTAAATGTTTTTGGAACACGGGTACTCCTAACACCAAAATTTACTGTATGCAATTAATAACGCAATAATTTATGCACAAAACTTATACACGCTACATGTTGAAAATGCAATTAAATTGCAACGCAACTAATTCGACTGCGCAGCTTTTACATATGAATTATTCATTACTTTTTAACCACCAAAAATTGAAACACATTCATTAATTTTTATATTCCCAGAACCAAGTGCAGCTGCTGCACCAACCTCATTCGTTCCATCTGGCGGCGGTGGTGGCACACCATGCTGGTTGCCATCCGATGGTGGCAACATTCCCAGTGATGCTGTTCCCGGCGGACAAGACGGTGAGCCATTGTTCATTGGACGCGCACGCCACGAGGGTAGTTTGATTCCCGGCAAAGTTGTGCCATCCCATGGATGCGCTTACATTTCATGCGGCGGCGCTGAACATCCTTACCCCGAGTACGAAGTGTTGGTAGGATGTGCTGGCACATGGGTGCCAGTGTCGGGCAGTAGCATTCCACCAAATGCTGTGCCAGCTGGTGAGAACTCTGATGGTGAGCCACTGTTTGTGGGACGTGCTAACCATGAGGGTACATTGACTCCAGGAAAGGTTCAGGTAAATACAATCGTTATGTAATTTAAATTTAAACACATTTATACTTTGTGGTTACTCATTGTTGTAATTTATAATATCTATTTAATTAATTAATTATTTTCGATTTGTTACAGGAATCTCATGGAGTTTGCTACATTCCCTATGGAGGAGAAGAGCTCGCATTTTCGGATTATGAGATTTTCTGTGTTAACTAAGGTGGTAGATTTCGAATGAGAATTGCAAAAAGCATTCTAACACACCCTAGTCACAGACATAAAAGCTCATTTATTCAATTATTATAACTATCGCTGAATCTCCATGCCTGGCGCTTATCGGAGTTAACACGCGCCTTGCACAAAATTTAAACTGACTTTACAGTGAAGCCAGATAATAACACAATAAATACAATTTATGTTATTGTTTATTTTAACACTGTATTGCAATTTTTTCAAAATTATATTTTTTTTATTTTTTTTAGAATATATAAAAATTATAATGCATATTGATTATTATTAAAGAAATATAAACTAAAATGTTTGTTTTACTTTAAAAATTCTTACAACTCCCCAACTAGTAACAGAGGGAAGTAGTATCTCTGTTGTTAGGTGGGTAAACATTTTTTTTAGATTCCAGATAAGTCTCAATGAACAACATTAATTGTATAGAATTTGGAAAGAGTAAAAAAACAATTAGTACATTTTGAAGACACATACGATGTAATAAAAAATCTCTTTCTTGCAGAATCGTGAAATTAGACGATTTTTAAACACGTAAAACGTAGTCTATAAGTAGTCTTAATTTAAAGATAAGATCTTTCCCGAGGGCACCTAGTTGGCCTTTTTTTGATAAAGCTAATAGTTTTTTTAAATATGATACGTTAAAAGTAGGCAAAACTCACTTTTTGAGCAAAATTAGCCCATTTTATAAACACTTTTGTGAAGCCACTTTAAAAGTCACAGATACGAATTTTTTAATTCGGTATCTTCAATAAATTATTGAGGACTGTTAGTTGGCCTTTTTTTGAATTTTGATATAATTTAAAAGATATTAGTTTTTTAACTTTACAATTGGTTTCCTAAAAAATTGACTTTTTCAATGGCCCATTTCTATTAAAACTAATAAAAAAAAATTTAAAATCGTATTTTTTTAAATCTGTAAT
This sequence comes from Sylvicola cinctus, assembly GCA_963854165.1. NCBI lineage: Eukaryota > Metazoa > Arthropoda > Insecta > Diptera > Anisopodidae > Sylvicola > Sylvicola cinctus. The sequence continues at coordinate 23,808,232 of OY974082.1, forward strand.
AAATCAAAAACCATATTCCAAAAAACTAATTTTTATATATGTTTAAGCACTTTAAATCCGATTGCGATTTTGTATGTAAATTCAAAATATTCGAATTCGTGCGGCAATTTCGATGCGTAATTCTCCAAAGTAGTTCATCTCATTATGCATAGATGGCAATAGTTATATATTTTATGAATATCGTCGATGGGTTGCTTAGGTACAAAATTGAAAAAGGTGAAAGGTATACTCAACGAGGAAATACTCACCAGATTTTATTGTTTTATTATTTAAAAAGGTTTTTTCGACTTTCTTATTATTTATTGTAATCAAGACATATTCAATGAATGAATAACTAAAAAATATATGCTACAATGAATCAATGAACTTTTAACTTCAACTTCTCTAACCGAATTTTCTATAACTTGAACGAAATCGAGTTGCTGTACCGCTTTGATCGAAAACTCCATACAATTTTTAAAATTATGATTTCTTGCAGTTTCTTTCTTTATTTCTTCAAGTTTGCTAGTTATATGAATAATTCTACAATTCGAGGTCTAATGTCCTAACCACATAGGCGCTAAGCAAAGCGAACGGTTGCGTTCGAATTTGTCCAGCTTCGCGTTCGAAAAATTTGCTATGTGGTTAGGCCATAAGTTATAGAACGATGTATTTGTATAGGAAAGAAATTAGCCTACTACGATAATTTGTATAGCATTGAATTGTCATTGCACAGTAGTTAAAATCAAATTTCACTACACTTTAAAAACAAAAGCCAACATTTTAGGACTCAAGAAACACAAATATAAAATATTGTAATAATTGTGTTTCACATTATGATATAAATAAATTCATAATATAAAATTAAATATTTCAGTCAACAAAAAAATAGCAGACGACGCATTTTCATTGTAATCATAATTTCTCTTACATTCAACAAAAATTTATTATAGTGTATTAAGAATCGGACAGCACAATATATGATTGATCAGTACAAATCTTAATAAATAAAATGCAAAAATTTACTTACAATAAATCTCATCTGAAATTCGTATTTGCAATTCGTCGTCTTCAACTATGCCGACCACCGGGTATAAAAACACCACTGGTGCAGCATCGGAGAGAAAACAAATGTCGCGTGGACAAATGTTCAACTCCTTGCAGATGGTGAGGCAAATGTCTTCGCTGCATGCATTCTCTTTAGGCGTGTACTCCTTAAACTCACCGGTGGTGTAGAGAAAAATGGAATACTTTGCGACCGTCATATTTTACCCCACCAGAAGGGCTTTGGAATTTTGAAAGTACATATGTATTAATAAATAAACTGATAGTGGTTTATGCACTGAAAAGCTTTACGCTGAATTTGGTAGCGAGAGCCCCAACGGCGATTGAAATGCTGCTTATTTCCCAACGACTGCGAACTTACTGTTCAATATTCATTATTAACAATTCACATAACCAAAACATCCATATTTTAATGCATTTTTTGGGTTAAATCTCCTTTTTTGGATTTTACAATATTATTTACGTGACATATTATGGATTCCAAAAAACAACACAACAAATCTAAGTTCATGGTTTTCACTGCAAACACTTTATGCTTTAGCATTCATCGAAATGTTTCTCGCAACTGCTATGACTCAAGTAATGTAAAAAATCGTGTACCGATGTTTGTAGGCATATAACTGACCTCTTTGAGCCTACTGATGAAGTGTTATCACTCTATTTAAATTTTTTTAAATTTTTTTCTAACAAAATGATTTTATCTTGACTTACTCGTAGTTCGCTTCTTGCTGGGACTCTCTTCGAATAAACCATTTTAAGTTGTTGTTTAAAAAAATATTGTAATATTTGTAATTGTTTACATCCTTCTTTAAACAGGATGTTTTCGAGACATTTTAACATATTTCTAATTACTGGTTTTATTACTCATTTAAAGTATTAGGCGGTAGTTGTCGAAAGAAAAATGCTGTTACACGTAATTTTTAGAGTACAACATACTATCGTTTTATTTTTTAATGCAACATTTATATAATAATGTTTACATATGCAAATGATTTAAAAAAATTCAAATATATATAACATGCCTTATCCTATAACTATATACTTAAAAAAATCGTTTTAAAATTAAAATTGCGGCAAGTGAATTTGCTAAGTAGAATATAAACGTAATATTGTAAAAATTTTAATCATTTTTTTGTTTAACAATTCAGTATTAATTGTATTGACGAATTTGGAGAGAAAAAAAACAATTAGTACATTTTGAAGACACATACGATGTAATAAAAAATCGAATTATTATTCGGCGGCATTAAGTAAAGCTGTAATGTCGTTGTAAAGCTGTGCAAACGTTGGCCTTTCCGTTGGTTCCATCTTCCAGCACGGCCACATCAGTTTGTTATACACAATCAATGGACATGTGGCCGGTTTTTGCAATCTGCCAGAATTTTATTTTTTTAAGTATCATGTTTCAATTACTTAAATGTAAAATATATTTTACCTCTCTCCCTTTTTATAAATTTCCAATAAATCGGTATGGTGGAGATCCTGACCTTTCCGCACATCCGGTGACTCGCCAAGTGAAAATATTTCGAACATGGTTACACCGAATGACCAGACATCAGATTGAAATGAGTATTTGTCAGTAGTCAGATATTCGGGTGCATACCTTATAAAGAAAATTTTAATATCAATTAATTGGGTTTGACTTAAAATGCCGAAAAATTTACCATTTAATTGGAACACTTCTGTCTTTGTTAGTAGTTCTGTAATATCCCCCATCAGATGTTGCTTGGGCCAAACCAAAATCGGATATTTTAACAACGTCTGAACTATCTATGAGGACGTTGCGTGCCGCCAGGTCACGATGTACAATTTTTTCGCTAACTAAATATTTCATACCCTGTAAAAAGAAATTTAAATGAAAATAAATCATTTTTAAAAAAGGTGTTTTTTCCTTACATCAGCAATGTCTTTGGCGAAGTTCAGCAGCTTGTGTGTTGTCAGGGAATCTTTCTTAAAACTTAAATATTTAATAAATGATCCGTGTTCAACAAACTCCATTATAATTAAAATTTGTGGCTCAAGCGATGATTCAAAAATTTTAACAATATTTTTGTGTTTAAGTCGACTCATTATCTCGATTTCCCGCTTAAAATCACGAACTGCCGCACTCTCCAGTTGGCCATTCAACGTTTTAATTGCAACTTGATGTACAGTGTCAAGTGAATTATAATATTGGAACTCACCACGACGGACTGTTCCATAGTGACCCTGTTGTATTGAAAACACGTACAAAGAAACATTTAATAATTGTAATATAATGGACCAATAATGGGGCAGATACTTACAAATCCTACTTTTTCCTTGAAAAGAAGTTGGCCAGATTTAATTTCAACCACATTATTGAGTAGTGGATCATCGCAGTCATCGTCTTTGTCATACATGCTGGGAGACACCAAAAATTCTTCGCTATTTTGACTGGAGCCACCATTATCACTAAACTCGGCAATGTAGGTGTGTTCTGTTTCAGAAAATATATATGAGTTTTTGAATAGATTCAAAATCCTAACAATTTTTTTAAATTTACCTGTTTTATCGGATGTTTCACTATTTGTGTCGCTCATGGTATTTCTTGTATGCCTACAAGGTGTCATCGAGGGAGTGATAGAATCATAAGTTTTGTGCAATCTTTCCCCTTTAATATAAATTCGTGTTAGGAACAGAAAAGTAATTTTTATAAACACATTTTAATTGAGTTTACTTACTCTCTGTAATGAGGGTACTAAAAATGGTTTGAAATGTAAATCGATGATCCGGAGTTATACTCCATCCCACTAACAATAAATTAGTATACAGCTCTGGCGAGCATTCCAAGGGCTTTCTAAGCGTATCTTGATTTGGTTTATACTATTAAAAATCACAAGAAATATTTTTTTAAATTATTCAAATACTTAATGTTGAGATCTTATTCTTACGTCTGATTTTTCAATCGGCTTGCCTCGTGATAGCATTTCCCAAACGCTTGTAGTGTAGGCATAAACTTCAGCTTTGCGATCCTCAATTATTGACGTTGGATTCTTTCTGTGTTCCGGTGCTGTCCACGGTATACTGCAAGAGTTAAGAAAACATTAAATTTCGAATTTCGTTCTTAAATTAAAACATAAATTGCATTAAATTTGTTTTTGACAAAGTAGGAACTTACTCAGCGTCAGAATATGGTGGGGCTAATCCAGGATCACACAATCGAACCAGGATGTAGTTTGGCGGTTCGTAGCGAATAACCTTTAACGACTTACATCTAACTCTTCCATGAAAAACCTTTTGTTCTTGCTTAAAATTCAAAAAAAAATATAAATTTTTTTTAAAATCGATTTATCAATTTAATAATATTACCAGAAAATAAAGCGCCCTCGCCAAAGAATTAGCGCAGTCCACAATTGCGTATTGTGAGATGTTTTTAGTTTTCTGTAAAAACACATCTAACGGACCGAACCGTGAATATTCTGTAACTATTGTGAATGGCGAGGACAGAGTTATGCCATAAATCTTCATTAGTTCGGTTGAGGAGAACTGACGCCATTTCTCGTTAAGTTGTAAAAATTCTGATAGATCTTTAGTGTCGTTTAGCACTCTTACAGTCACTTCAAGTTTCTTATCACCCGGCAGTAGCCAATCAGCACGCATCTCCGTAATTCTGCCCATGTCGCACAATATTTGTGTTGTCAAATATTTTCGCAATTCCGTGGCTGTGTTAAAAAATCGGGCGGTCGACTGTCGCATTTCAGCCGCACTGTCCATGCTAATAATTTTTTTGGATGATAGCTCATCTGGCGGTCGACACAGCAACAGCGTTGGAGAGTCTGCATATTCATCATCAAAAGGTGACAAACGAGTGTACATCAGGTTTGGCATTATTTGTTTCGCCACTTCAGTGAGCGTTTTGTGACTTGTGGTGTTTTGGGACTCGTGCAAACCCTTTATTTGTAGTACCCACGATTCCTGATTGCGTTTTATTTTGTATGTCTGAATGCCCACTGCAGTGACCTTTGTAAGGATGTCAATGTAAAAGGTGTCGTACTGTGTCTCGCATTGTCGCACAATATGTGCACCGACCTTATTGATACGATTCAATTTTGAGTAGGAGTATTGACCCCCAATGGGGCCGTAGCAACGCAGTCCCCTTAATTGGGCAAGAGATGGCAATTTTAACTCGTCACAAATGTCCATAGTCCATTTGACCATTAATCGATAATATCCGGCCATGCAGCTCACCAGTGACAACAATTTGGAATTGTCAGGCATTTTAAGGACAAGTCCGTTCGGAGTACCTCCCATCTCCACTGTGACGGTGTCCTCCTCAATGATTATTGCGATAATGTTTTCTAATGTTGTTATGTGCTTCCACTGTTAAAATAAAACAAAGAAATTGTGACATTTATCGTCTTTTGAAAAAGATTTCAAAACAAAAGTGTTCAGATTGTAGCGACAAGAATTCATACCAATTGTTTGGATGTGTAATATAATGATAGACCTGGCCGATCTTTGTTGTACGGTGAAATTTCAACTTCAGCAGGACATGTTCCACCTTGTCTGAGATCATCTTCTTGTGGATATGGAGCGTCAACTGAATATTTTTCTACAAAATAGTTTGTCACTAAGTTTTGGATGGTATCAAGAAACGTTCCTTTGACGTAACTGAAATTTTAAAAACACATTAGTGTTGAAAATAATATTTTATTATAAATTGAACTCGTTTATTTTAAATTCACTTACTAGGAATCATGCTCCATATTTTTGAAGGATTTTAATTGCCTTATTATTTTCGATTTCAAGGTACGTGGTTGATTTTTAATGTGCAACTTTGGTATAAATTTTGAGAAATTCGCTTCAAAGTAGCTGATTGGCTCTTTCTTTTCTAGTATTTCGATGTACATGTTAGCCATGCAAAGGCCAAGTACCTTTTCCTTGTGATGGGGAAAGGCCAGCTCGGGTATTTTACTTGAGATTAAATCAGTCTTGACTTGGTGGAAGAAGTAATTGTAGGCGAAAGGATCAATTATTTTGAGTTTAGAAAGTATGGGCACCTAGAAATACAAAAAAAAAGTATTAATATATTATTATATTTCAGTAATTACATACAACCTAAATACTACAACACAAAACAGACAACATTTTTTCATTTGGTGAGAGTCTTAGACAAATTGACTTAAAGAATTATCCTTTATCAATAATGTGATATATTTTGATGAAATCTATTGATTTCGTCTTCTTTTACTTGCTTGAACATTTATTTAAATAACAACTTAATACAAATGTACTTATGCATTTAGATATATATCATAGGCATCAGAATTAAATTTAAATTTGTAAAGCAGCGCAACGAATAACCATTACCATAATCAATATTTCAAACGCAGTAGATAACGCTTTAACATTGTTGACAGTTGTTGCACAAATTGCAATTCTGTGCACTTCAGTCTTCCATTTACATATTTATTATTCACTTGACAATTAAGAAATTTAAATAATCATTTAATCATGGGAAAAAATTGCTTTAAAAAAGGAGTTCGTTCATTTTAGTTCTGTTATACATTTTATCACCACTTTAAAATAATCTCTAACAATTTTTTTTTGTAACTCCGTCGCAATTCATATGCCCACATATATGCCATGTTTCACATGAGATAAAACGTGGTTTATATTAAAAACATGCAAATGTATTCAAATATTTGGGTCAACAAGGAAATAGTAGATTACGCATATTAATTGTAATTATAAATTCTATTATATCGAACAACAAATGACCATTGTATGTTTCATAAACCTGAATTCTCTTTCATCAATGTGTTGTAATTTAAGAGTACAATATTAAAAATGTGATAATACATAAATAAACAATAAAACAATAAAATGTAAAAATTTACTTACAATAAATCTCATCCGAAATTCGTATTTGCTATTCATCGTCTTCAACTGCCGACCACCGGGTATAAAAACACCACTGGTGCAGCATCGGAGCGAAAACAAATGTCGCGTGGCCGGACAAATGTTCAACTCCTTGCAGATGGTGAGGCAAATGTCTTCGCTGCATGCATTCTCTTTAGGCGTGTACTCCTTAAACTCACCGGTGGTGTAGATAAAAATTGAATATTTTACGACAGCCATATTTTACCCAACCTGTTACTGTATATTCTATATCAAAAACTATGAAGTCTTTAATTAACAAATCTATGATTTCTATGATAATGATTTAAAACTTGAAGAGCTTTGGTTTTTTGAAGGTTTCCTTATTAGCTTAAAATGTATATGGCTTATCCACTGAAGAGCTTTTATTGCACACGTTGAATGTAGTAAATGTAGCTTAATTAAATGAAGTCCAGCCTGGGACGCCTTCGGTTACACATTTGAATGATGAAGACGGAGTGGAACTGACAAATATTCAACCGCCAACCAAAACTGTAATGCCATTGCACTGATCTAGACTGTACTGCTTTAGTGTGGTTGGGCGTGCTGTTGCATTTGGTGCTCCACCATTTTACAATTCATTACATGTTGAGTTCATGGCACTGAAAAAATATATAAATCAAGATCAGTCAGCATAAATTGAAATCTACATGTAAAATGAATTAACAAAAAGAAATAGTCGTCGCATATAATGAATTTTTCAGTAGAACTTTAATATTTTGTGCAAAATTTACAATTCTCTTTTGTGTTTTAATGGAAAACATTTGCGAGTGATTTGAATTGCTAATGTGGGCAATTTGATGTACACGTTTGTCTTTTAAACACGTTTTCTTTATTCCTTTATTGAACATAGGAATACAAATTACTATTGTACTTATAAACATTCGCTAAATAATGCAACTTATGTTAGAGTTGATTTTGGGGTCTTGAGTCCCATACAATTGACAAATTAAAGGCAATATTCACATATTTAGCATTAAGCCAAATGAACATTCACCTCAAAGTTTTGTTATTTTGTATGGCCCAGAAAATTAGAATCACAACAAAAGTATGTATAATTGATGGTACTACTACTCCATATTAAAGGTAAAGACTATCGACTTGTGATCGCCACAAAAAAATTGTCACTTTACACAGCCGCAATATTATGTCACCATAACAAATGATAACACTTTACAGTTGGCATTAATATTGTCGTCTTTAATCTAAAAATATTCGTAAATACAAGCATTTAAAATAAAACATCAGTATATGTACGACATAACATGTTACAAACGCGGATAGTAAAAATAAAACAAACACATATGCAGTTGAACGGGTGGATTAACTTAAATAAACAATGAAACAAATCGATAAAAAGGCAAAAACATAATTAATAAATGCAGCCCCAACGATGATTGACGTGCGGTTTATTTTCCTATGACCGTTCTTACTGTTCAGTGTTCACAATGCACCTAACTATAACGTCCTGAACTATTTTTGGAATGCATTTTTGCGCAAAATCTCCTTTTTTGGATTTTACATTATTATATGTACACACATGCTTATGGAGGAAAAAACAACAAACTTGTTTTTCTTTATGGTATACACTTATTTACTGGATAACATTACCAAACGCGAGATATACTCGCTTTTCACTAAGTATTCAATATGTTGTCATATGAACAATTAATACCTATTAACCGCATTGATGTGGAAGAATTTATTGGCTTCGCAGGAGCACCACACATTGACCCCCCAGTCCCACGTATATGTGTATGCCGTCGCGCCGTTCGAGAACAAACAATCCGATTTAATGGGAGTGAATGCTTTTCACTGCAAACACTTTACACTGTCTGCATGCATCCAACAAATCACAATTGCCACCATTAAGTAAGTATAAGAAAATATTTTTTAATGTTTGTAAGAAATACAAGGGTGTATAATAACATAAGATAACTAATAATGATACTAATTTTGTTCTGACTTCTGATACTATACTGATGGCGTAGTTATGTATTAATATTATAACTTATGATGGTAAATAGTTTTTTTTTGTAGCCGTCACTAATCAGTGGAAGGAAGATGCTTATTTGATTTTATTTGGTGATGTGTGTGTTCAATTTCATCGTTGTTTTGACAGGCTGTAAAAAGTATCGATTACTTTTAACAATGAGATAGCTATTTAATTTATATATTAAAATCGATATCCACGAAGACTTTTTTCCTAGATTTTTTTCGATATTATATTTTTCTTCATCAATATTATATTGTCTATAATTCGTCTACAATTTTATAGGGAAGGTTTTTCTTATAGTGCTATATACGGGTTTAAAAACATATTTTTTTAACACATTTTTCTTTCATATAAATTGGTGTACAAAATAAAATCAATGAAATTTCGACTTTTCCAGATTTTTTATAACAAAAATATCGTGTTCTCTAAATATAACATGAAAGTGTTATAAGCTACAATTACACGAACAGGTTTTCTTAAGTTTCAGCTAAAGTTTGCGTTTTACCTTAAGAGATTTCATGTATAGTTGATGATTGTAAGTTTTAACTACATACTGATGAACATCAACGTGTCTCGTGAAAGTAATTTAAAATTCTATAAGTATGCATATTATAACAAATTAGAGCAAAACTTGGGGATTTTTTCTGACCAGTACAGATGGTCTAGCCAAGATATCGAACTTCATCTGAAAACCACACGTGCTTATCACCACGGTTTAGAGATATAACATAACAAAGCGGATTGTAGATTTTGTATTGAAGTAATCTGCAGCGTACTGCGACTTTGTGATCTATTGCAACCCGCTAACTGGCTCCTTACACGGTATGATCCCGTACCCGGAGTGCCCATCTAATCCAATCCTTTTTAACAAAGCGGATATTGAGAAGTCTTTTTAAGAAAGGATATCGATGCGAGGTGACACAACGGATTTTAATTCACCTAAAATGAGAGTGTTTTAAAGGAAGTAATTTAAAATATGATTCCATAAACGTTGATCACTATAGCCATTGTCTTTTTAATGATGCGATTTCATATAATTTAAAATTAGCTATAAGTTTATAATTTAATTAAAATTATTCATTTGGTTTCAAAGATTAAAATAAAATATTTTTTTTCAAAACAACGTGTTTAAAAAAATATTTCAAAATTAAAAAGAATACTTATATGTTCTATTACAGTCGCAATGCAACCAGTGTTTGAACATAATTAAAATCAAACATCATAGGCTCTGAAATACAAAGATAAGACAACAAACATAGTTAATATCAATTATATTTCAACACACCCATGTCATGGTTATCAACAATAAATCACATTTTAATGCATTTCACCTGTTCCTACAGGCAATTGCCCCTTCTCCACTTGTCCCATTATCTCAATCATTCTATCATACACAAGTCGCTTCGCTTCGGTGCCTCCCCACATAAAATCAATGTGATTGAACTTCGGATCTGACACCTCATAATATTCAATCACACTTTTTAGCTCCGACTTAAGGCGTTGCACATCAAACGGATCGGCGATCCAATCATTTTTAGCATAATACAATCCAATGGGTATTTTTATACGTCCCAAGTCATAGCGAGGCGGTGATTGCATGCCATATTTAATTACATTTCTTGGCACTCCGTAATCATATTGTGCAAACACGCCTGATAAAACTAATTGCAAGTAGTGCATCATAGATTGACGCGATGTTCCAGAGGGAATGTAGTCGAGTATATTTGGAAGAAGGGTCTGAAAGATTTGTTTAATTTAACATTTAACGTCATTTGTATGATAAAGTCTTTTAAATATTAAAAAAAGGGATTTCTTACTTCGTTTAGGTGATCACTGGGTCCCATCAGAAAGTATAGACCACTTTGGCAAGACTCTTTGTAATATGAATCTGGTAAACACATTGCCTGCCCTTCTTTTGACATTTTATCATTGTGTGGTAGAAACTCGTTAAGATCGAGAGCTTCTGTTGCCAACTAGTTGCATATTTAAAATCATTATCTTGTGTGATTTCAAATTCGGAATGAAACGAAAAAAGAATTACCGTTATCATATTGAAATATTTGCTACCCATTTTTGCTAAAGGCGATTTCATATTAGAAACAAATGCCACCGGAGCCAAGGCCTGAGCGGACAACACCTTCCTACTGTATTGCGGCAATAAAGATGCCATCACAAAAAATGCTGTCGTCCCTTGTGAGTGCCCAACGAAATGTATTTTGTCATGAGATGGTGAGACTTTCTTCAAAATAAAGTCAATAGTTCCTGGTAGATCGTAGTATCCGACTTCGTGAAATGAAAACAGCCAAAATGACTTGCGATTGGGATTCATTGATATGTGGTTGCGGGAGAACTCATTGCCACGAGTGTTGCCCATCCACACATCATATCCCAAGTCTGCGAGAATATATGCTGGGATACAATTATAGACCGTGATTGTTATTGGAGATGCAAAATGATGTTGAAAATATTACCCAAGCCCTTGTTTTTGCCAGCAATGACCCAACTCACTGATGAATCGAGGATGCCATGTATTAAAAGGACGGGTATCCCTTTTGATGGTATTCTATAATGTTGGAGGACGTACCCATCGTCGGTTTGGATTTTATGAACTTCACATGGATACCCATTTTGGGTAATAATTTGATCCGGCTGTGAAGGAATCGATTTTATTTATTTCAATCATTTCATCTACTTTTAAAAACAATAGAACATGTGGAAAAATGAAAACCAACCAAAAAAATAAAATCACTCAGTGCTCATCCCATTTTAATAAAATAAAATTGAAAATTTATAGATTTATTCAAACTCTTAAATATTTAGGCTCCCCATAGACAATGTTGTGTTTGTGTGTTTAAAACTAAAATAACAATAAGTGCTGATTGACGTATCTAGTACGACAAAAATAATATCCACGATTAGCAGTAACGTACAGTCATGCGATCATTAAATGGTTGATCCTTGACATTACGCCGATTAATACCATGCGTTCGGTATGAGGACCTGGCTGAAATGGTATTGATGACATTTTGCTCATATTCCTCAGTGCCAAAGTGTTGCCCATTGTCACCCTTAGCCATTATGTACACTGGTGGGTATTCCTCGCGGATTCCGTCACTGGTCGTTAATCCAGGGTCCGGTAAACCAGAACGCACCATACTCTCGCCACACGCACTTGTTTTATCTTTAAAGCCTACTGCTTGAGCTGCCAACACAAGGCAGCCAAGCAATACAATAATTTCACCTCTCATTGTTCCGTCGTAACTGAATCTCATTGCAGTCATAAAGTCGCTTTTTATAGACATCAAAGGCTCATCGAAATGTTTTCTGGAAAAGGAAATTCAATGAAAACATGCTGCGATTGTATCATTTGGGTGATCCTGCTAATTGATTATCAGTGTTTCCATTAACATTGGGGATATGTTCGTAGAATTCTTATACCGATCGTGTTTTTACTTTTTACCTTGTTTATTATATGATGATAAAATACAATTTTAAATATTTGTGTTGTGATGAGTGATAAGAAATTATAAACTAAGTGTAACATTTAATTCAAGTTTGGTATCACCAGAGGGATCTCGTAAATTATAATAAAGGAACTTACTCACTGTACTGCTCGTCTTTGTTGTTTATCAATCAAATCAACCACTTAACTGATCGCTATGACAAAAAATACTGACTGAAATATTGTACACAGTACAATCATTTATCGGAACAATTATTCAGCTATATCGGCAATTATGAAAGTGTCCGGAAGTTGACACATTTAAATTTTTGCTTAATATTTTAATGGTCGATGTTATCATTTCAATCAGTGTATCCGAAATGTTGTATTTACGAATGTGCTTATTTTAAATAATTGTTACCGTTTGCACAGTTTTTGTAAAATAACCAGTAAAAATAAATTTAAACAACAATATTTACTATTTTCTTTTAAGTTTCAGAAAATAATTTAATATTAAAATTATATGTAGATTTTTTTCGTAGTAAATTTTAAATTCAATTTGACATAATCTCTAATGAATTTTTTCCATCGAGCAGGTAAAATTAATTTTTATTTAGATAAACCCAACACTCAAGATCCAGAAATATAAACCGACCATAACTAATTTAAGAAATCCTACGTCCATATAACTTTAAAAAAATGTCTGCGCCCTTTTTAACTTACAACGTATTGAAAGTGATTTAAAAAATTAAACGGTTCTTTTAAATTTTCAAAATATTGAAATAACTCACTGCCACATTTTAAGTCATTTTTTTAATTATAATACAAAAACCAAGTCAATTTTTTTAAAATTTATAGGCCCATTTAATGTGTTTTTTCGTACCCGACTATTATAGTTCATCGCAAAGCAATTATAATCGCGGAGAATAAATGTAGGTTTTCTTTAGGGTTTAAAACTGTGCGACAATCTCATTAAATTTCTATATTTAAAGTTGTGAAATATATTCTAGAAAATTAAATATTTATGCTTTATAAATATGAGCATAAGAAGAAGGAATTATCTAAGCAAAACATAAATATATTAACTATACTTTATATCAATTCGTATTTAGAATTGTGTATTTTGTGGAGGTTCTATAAATTTGTCCAAACCTGTACTAATTATAATTGACATATATTTCGAATATATATATGTATACAAATTTATCGATTATATATAACACTTCCGTACGGTACGGCCATTTCGGACGTCAAAACAATTTTATTTACAAACAAACATATCCTGTTTTTTGAAATTCAGTCCAAAATCCCAAAATAAACGTAGCCGCACTCAGAAACAAGCTCCTGCTGTCCAAAAAAACTCATCTCGCCTGCCAACTCCAAAGCGACATGCACTTGGCCTCCCTCCCTAACACCAGACTGGAAGTCGTATAATATATATTCCAAAGATGACTTGCAGTTTTTCCGTGGCATTGACTAATGATTTTTTGAGCACAATAAACTCAATTTGAGGCGTACTTTCCTCCATTTGCAAAAGTCTAGTTGATTTTCATCGATTTCATAAGAATTTGTCGATAATAAGTGGCAAGAAAATGCCTCACGACATGAAACGCGAACGCAGAACCTCTTTGGTGAGTATTGGCAAACACTTTTATGACACCTTGCCTAACTTGTGACTCTTTTCTTCTTTTTTTTTGATTGTAGGCTCCGCTGTCACCGTGCCCCATACCAGACATCAGTGACGATGAGTTGGTGTCTATATCAGTTCGTGATCTTAATAGAACGCTCAAATCCAAGGGTTTGACACGCGATGAAATTGTAAAAATGAAGCAGCGTCGTCGCACCCTTAAAAATCGAGGCTACGCGGCAAGCTGTCGTGTTAAGCGGATCGAGCAAAAGGATGAGCTCGAGACGGAGAAGTCTCAGGAATGGCGTGACATGGAGGCGATGCAAGATGATAATCAACGTATGCGGGATGAAAATGAGGCGTGGCGTAGTAAATATGAGACGTTGAAAAAGTTTGCAATTGATAATAAAGTTCATCTGCCTAGGGAGTTTGATTCAATTTAAACGCCTGGTGGTGGTGTCTAATTTTCAATTTATTTGTTTTATTTTACAATTGAGATTGTTTTTTAAATCTTAATTAATTGACAATCATATTTGAAAATAATAATTTCAAATTAAAATGTAGGTACCCCCTTTTTACGGGTATGTTTTCCGAATGGCTTGTGTGAGTTAAAAGTTCTACGATATGCAGTACGTTTGTGGGTAATTAAAATGTGATTAAGCAAAGAGGAATATTGAGAAAATGTTTTCAGACATGTTTTGCAACAACACAAAGAAAATTGTTCCTTAGTTCGCCTAATTGAACTTTCAATTATCTTAATACCCTTTGTTTTGTCAGTAGATTTTAAATTTGAATTTACTGTCTTGATTTTAAAAAACTGTGAAATATTCCTATTATTTTTAGAATTTTCATGTATTGGAAAATTGTGCACTTCCAATAAATGCTGTTCATTATAAGGCTTTTTCAAATCTACATTGTCCATTTTAGTCAGTTCATCCATTTTTCCAAGACAATTATTTCCAGAATAAAAATTTTTAACATCAAAACTTGCAGGATTTTCACCTTCATCAAAAGGAGCATATTTTACACATTTCTGAAAAAAAAATGAATTAGACATAATGATTTTTCTTTTTCATTCAATAAAACAAACCATGACGTTATCAAAGTCCTGAAATTCAAACAACAAATCGTTGTCACCCATCTTTTCCAATTCATCATTATCCTCCACATTTACATTTAGTCTAATTTTTTCAAGCATTTCAAAGGAGTTTAAGCAAACATCTCTAAATGCAGCAAAATGTCTAAGATTTGCCAGACAGGAATTGCACGCAAATTTAGGTAAAGGATCTAAAGGATTCATCTGCAAAAATATAATTTCATTTTAAATAGTTAAACGTTGGTTGTGAAATAGTTTGCACTTACAATTATACCAGTGAGATTTGTTACAATTTCGACATAAAGAGGGTTCTCTGATGAATCAGGAACACAGCAGTACTCATCCCATTCATCTACTTTAATTTCGGCATCATTGGAAATCGGTGGGAAGAGAGGTTTCAGGAATATATCTGATTTTAAGCACAATCTACAAATTGATTGAAACTGCTTGTAACTAATTGGTTTTTCCATTGTCTACTGCGGAAATTGAATACGAGTAAAATCAATATTAATTTATCAAGATGAAATAATAAATTAAAATTAGCCGCTATAATGATGTTTGGTGTGTTTTTGAAGCGGCTTCAAAATTTTTGTAAATATAAAGTGCCCTATAAGTAAATTGGTGCGATTATAAGCAGGAGAGTTGCGTATGAAAATTACGAAACAGGTGCATTTTGACATTTGGAAGTATCTTAGAAAGATAGACGAAAATGCATGTAAAGGCACATACTCGCTACGATCATACGGATCAATTTGAATTGATATCCTTGGAGAAAAATGATGTAGGACCCTAGGTCAAGTTCCGGCTATAAATATCTTTGGAGCAATTACCTTTTTATCCTTCTTGGATGATCATAAAAAACAATGTGTTGCAAATTGTGTGTCGAATACTGTACTCATGGTTTGTGATGTTGGCTGCGTACTTTTAAATCCACCTTTCAGTTTAAGCATATATATAAACTATAATTAAATTAAAATTTCTAAAGTTAAAGGAAAATAAATTGCGTGGCCAAATATTGTTGACGATTTAAAAAGATGCAATAATATATTATTTATTTATAAGTTTAGTGTTAATCCTTTAAATATCTTAAATAATTTACAAATAAAACAATGATCGAGATATCAGCCAAATTAACCAGGGAGCAAACTCCAGTCTTCTTATGTGGAGAAATGGTAGAGTGCATAATAACAATTTCTAATCCAAGTCTTCCAGAGCATCGGTTAGCCCAAAGCAATAAGTAATTCAAATTTTATTTTAAGTTTGACAAATACAGTTGTTATAATCTTTTAAAATTAATTTTAGTGATGTCCTTGAAAATTTGGCATGGGCATCAGCCCAAATAAACTGCTATCGTAGTTCCTCCCTATCAAATGAGAAACAAAACGGATTGTCAGTAGTTCCTGGAACAAGAACGGAAACATCATTATCTGGCACGTCATCTGGACTGGGAGACATTGTTTTATCAACAGATCCCAAAATATTATTTTGTGACTTGAGATTGGCACCAGGCGAGTCAAAGACATGTGAGATCAAATCAAATATTTTTTTGAATGTTTAAAAAAAAATCGGTTTCCTTTCAGATTTGTATGGTCAGAGTATTCCAATAGCCGCCCCACCCACATATCGTGGCCTATGGTGTCGATACACTTACAAACTGACGATTGCAACACAGCGCGTTGGTTCTCGTGTGCAATTTCTTCGCGTGCCAATGCGCGTTTTGCCACTGCCCACTCTAATTCAAGCTGAAGATGCACAGTTACTCGCCTGTTGCGATGAGACCCACGAAGATTTAGCACCAACTAATCCATTTCTGGAGAAGCGCAAAAGTCAGACGAAATTCGAATTGGCACTCAATCATTTGCAAAATGTCACAGCGCGTCGCCGACCCAATTTCTATTTAATTTCAAATAAACGTGGATGTGTTGGACGTTTTTGCATATTTAAGTCGGCCTACAAATTAGGTGAGGACATTGTTGGGACCCTAGACTTTACATGTCGGACTGTGCGTTGTGTGCAGGTCTCAGTGACACTACAGAGTCAGGAGTATGTTCTGGCTAAGAGAGGAAATGTTGTTGCCAGCAATGCAAATGCCACCACCGATGCTTCTGCATCGGAATCAACCGAGACGGGTAAAGTGCTTAATTTTACAAAGTACCATGAGGTATGTTTGGGACTATGGCAAACACAAGTCATACTTCCAGTCCCATTGCATGCAACACCCACATTTGAGACGGATTTTGTTAAACACCGCTGGAAGCTTCATTTCGAATTTGTCACAACAAACGCAATTGAGACGCCATCTGATGACGCAAATTACTGGCAAGCACCCAATGACATTACCATTGAGACGATGGTATGGAATTTGCCGGTCACTTTGTATCCAACGACACCGTTGCAAATTTATCAACATTCGGGAACACATAAGCTGGTGATAAAATAATGGGGTTTAAGTGCAAATAATTTCAACTAAATGTTATAATAATAAAAACATGTGTATTTAAATGTAACTAATCGTCGTCACTCGAATTTGACATGGCAGCATCTCCATCCTCATCCTCTTCATCATCCCGATCCCAATGCGTATTTGTGGAACCAGAAATGTAATCATCTCGCAAAATATTCCATTCCTTTGATTTGCCAGAACTGGGTAGATCGTCATCGTCATCTTCTTCCTTTTTCACTGGCACATCAACTAATTCTGACTTTGCACGTGATCCACCCATGAGAACGTCCAAGAATTTACGCTTATCAATATTATTCAGCACAGCATCACGACGATGATCCAATTTGCCAGCGTCATCCAATTTTCTTGCCAAATCTTTTTGTTGTGCCTTCACAGCGTTAAACAGTTGGACGACACCTTTAGTGGCTATCCGCTTAAATGTTTGCTCACGCTCACGGTCCAAAATTGACGGCTTTACTCGAAGGGACAACAGTTTGTTTTTGGGTTTTACTTCCTCCACATCCAGTTCGGTCGGATCTGGTTTAATTTCCTTTTTTATTTCACCGTCAATTTCGAAACCAATGTCTGCGGCTTTTTTCTTCTCAAAATCTTGGATCTTTCTAGCACGTGCTAATGTTAGAGATTTCTTCTTTTTGGGCTTACTCTGTTTTAACACTTGTGCCATAGAGTCGGCCCAACCTTTGTTGGCATCGATTGGATCTTCGGATTTTTCAGCATCTTGGTCAGATTCATCGTCAGCCATTGATTCATCAGCAGCTGAATCTTCTTCAATACCATTTGTTTCTTCATCGACATCTGAATCATCCTCAACATTTAAATTCTCGTCAGCAATGGACTCTTCCTCGGACCCAGACTGCTCAGAAACATCCTCCGATTCTTCTGAATTATGGTCGGCTTCATTTTCGGAAGAGGAATCATATTCATGTGTTACTAAAAATGTAATTGCTCATTTAATAAAATTGATAAATATTTGGAAAAAGAAATATACCAGTGACCGCTGTCTTCTTTAAAATTGATTTGGTCGTCATCTTCGAATATTTTTTCTAATATATATTTAAATAATAACATAAAAATTGTATGAATAAAAAGAACACGCGCATCAACACGACTTATAACAGAGGTTATGTTGTTATTTCAAATTTGTTGAATTGAGTCCGTGCGCTATGGGCCTTGAGTGAGACTTTGACAGTTGGTTTGGAAAATATGTATTTCTGCCAAGCTAGATAGGCAATATATATATATTTAATTGAATATGTGTGATTTATTATCGAGTGAAAAGTCAAAAGTAATTCGCGACCAAAATTTAGGTTGAGTCCAACACAAAAGCTTAATAGTAATAATTTTATTTATTATTATTAAAGCATTTACAGATCTATTGCAATAACAAATAATTTAGTTAAGTGTAATTTGTTTGAATAAAAAGTGATTTCAACAACATTTAAAGGGCAATAATCAGTCTGAATGTTGAAGTCGTCACATTACGCCATGGATAACCTTTTGGATCCATTCCACTCATTTCCTGGATGCAGATTCGATTTAGGACCTCCCCCTGGAATATTGGTAACATATTTTTTTTCGTTTTTTATTTATTAAATACGTTCTGTTTTCCTGGGATTCTCACTCTTTTACTACAATACACATATGACCGATTCGTCTCGTTTCTGTTTTTTTTTTAACAAACTGGAAAATTTTTAGGACCTTGAGCCGTTGATGATTCAGTAATTTTAGGATCTGGTTTAATCACTTATCTTAAAAAATGAGTAAATTCAATTAAACAAATTAAGAACCTTAAAAGGATTTAACAATAAACATCTTAATGGCTTCTCCTTTTTTATACAAACATAAATAAGTTAAGTAAATTTATTAAGTCAAAACCATCAATCTATAGGTATGTTGATTTTTTTTTCTTGAATTAAAAACCAAAGCAATTTTTATATTTTTGTAGAATATTCCAACAATGCCTCCCAGTTTTCGGCCCGCCCTCGACCACCTACAATCCTCAAACAATCACCAACAACATGCACTAACTGAAGGCCATCCATCCGCCAATCAGTTCCTAAAATACTTGGCTGAGGTCCAAAGCGAAATGATCCATGTCCAACCAGACAGCATTCAGCAATTTTATTATGACTCTGATGTTGAGCTGCCACTCAACGTGGTCGACACATTCCCACAGGATGCATCCGACTTGCGTCCCAAACAGCATGCGAATTCCGCACCAACAGAACTCAGCAGCGCTCGACCCCATCAATGCAGCATATGCAGTAAAACGTTCAAGCTCAAACATCATTTAACGGAACACTGCAAACTGCACGATCCCACGTTGACACAATTACCGGAGAATCGTCCACACAAATGTGTCGAATGTGACAAATACTTTAAACAAAAACACCATCTCAAGCAGCACATTCAAACTCACATCGCCGACATTGCGTATATGAAACTTATGCCGAAAATAACTGACCATCAGCGACCCTTTAAGTGCGACCAATGCAGCAAGTGCTTCAAACAAAAGCATCATCTGAAGCAGCACATACGTCTCCACACAACTGACCGACCCTTCCAGTGCATGCATTGCGACAAATCATACAAGACAAAGTATGAGCTAAACATTCATGGCAAATGCCATACCGGGGAGCAGCCGTTCAAGTGCGAGTATTGTGACAAACCGTTTAAGACGCGTTATGAGTTAAATGCCCATATTCGGGGACACACGGGAGAACGACCGTTTCCGTGCACCAACTGCCCAAAGTCGTTCAAACATAAACACCATTTAAAGCAGCATCTTCAAATTCATTACGACGAGGTGCCGCTGAAGTGTCAAGAATGCGGGAAGATGCTGAAAAATACACCTAGTCTCAAGATTCATATTTTGCGGAATCATAGGCGAGTTGTTGGGGCGGAGAGAAAGTGCTAGCAGGAATTTATCAATGTGGTTTAAGAGCATATTTAAGTGCAATGGATTGAAGGAGGAATAGGACCGACGTATAATTTCAATAAATTTTTATGATGTAGGCTATTATTATTGGAGTTGCAGCCAATGACATGTATGTTGGTCTGTATTGGTTAATTTATTTAAGTGTTGTGTCATTTAATTTGTTGTGTGAAAAATTAAAAATCCAACGGTTTAAAAAATATTACCTCAAATTATCAAAATTATAAAAAGTGTTCCAATATTATGTGTGATATTTTATTATCATGGATAAAGTCTGCCATTTTTGTGGCATTGTCATCTTGTCAGTATAGGATTTTAGTTTTATGGCTACACGAAAGAACAACGCATTGAAATTGTCGAATTTTGGATCTTAAATTCCAATTCGGTGGTGCAAACGCTAAGATCGATTTACCAAAAATTAGGTCGTACTCACCTCATTAGTGAAACAACTGTGCGGAACATTGGGAATACATTTTATCAAACTGGGTCCTTACTTTATGTTCCTAAGCCAACCAAAGCAGTGCTAATAGTATTGCTGCCGTAAGTGAACTGTGAAAGTGCCGTAGTATCCCTTGAAATGTCTGTTCGCCATCGTTCGCAACAATTGGCCATTCCCACGACCGCATTAAATTCTGTGCTTGGACTTGATATAAAGTCCAAAAAATTCGAGCCGTTTGTATTTTATTCAAAAAAAAACTGTCACACGTCTTAACGGAACACCCATTATTTACTTCCAATTTTTTTTTAATTCACTGAATTAAATTTTATTTTGTGTCTGAAATACTCATATGTATTTAGATTTAATTTTTAGAAAAACATCAATATTTAATAATTTAAAGCAATAATTACTTAGCAAAGTACTCAACCATTTCGTTTAATATAAACTGCCATACTTATAAGTGTAAATTAATTTTAAATAACGTCTAAAATTTTTTTAATTACATATTGCGGTTCATTAAATAAGTTTAACTTTTTGATTATATTCGGGTGATGTAAAGTTCTTTGTGCCTGGTTCTAATAATTGGTGTACAAAGTAATTGTCCTGGATTATCTGATTTATAAAAAGTTGTAATTTTAAGCAATAACTTTGTAAATCCTTAGTTGGTTAAAATTAACATTTGGTTTTGTTTGCAACAAACCGACAAACATTAGTTTAATTAATATGTTTCAGACGCATGAAGATAGTTTGCTTGGTTTAAATAAATGTTTTAAAATGATTTACCAAGAATTTGGAAGCAAAATATATTCTAGTTATATGTTAAATATTTGTGGAATTGAACATTTCATTTTTGTATTCTGCGGAAAAAGGAACAAAAGCTAGCACTGCGACCATGGTGATCTGTTGTTTATAAGTTACTATCATTTTCATTATTGTTTATTTATAATTCTTTTTTGAATGCTGTTTCTGCCCATCAGCATGTAAAATTTGTTAGCCACTTTTTTACAGTACTGTTTCATGTCAAGAATCCCATTAAAAATCGTTTTGCTTCCTTTTTTCTAATGTTAAATTAATTTTTAAATGAAAGTAAAAAAATTAAATGAGGACAACTATAAAGACATTTTAGCATCTTTTATTTATATCAAATAATTGGTTAGATAATTGGTTAAATATTAAACACATTATTAAATCTTGAGAGGATTTTAGATAAATAATCAAAAGAAGTAAATTTGTTTATATAAAACGAAAGTGAAAAAAAAAATTGGCAACCCAGAAACTTCAATTTGACGTCTCCATTTTGATGCATTCCACTATAGAAATTGAAAAATGAAAATGTATCGTCAAAATTATTTTTCCTATCTAAAATAGCTATTATTGTTATAATTTTAAATAACATCTATTGTTTAAAAAAATATTCGTTCCCACTTGATTAAGGTAAATGTGAAGCTAAAACGTTCAAATGAAGAAAACCTGTTTAAATGAATTGTTTAATAGCCACTTAAGTTGACACGTAAATATGGCCACAAAAAATTAAATACAAAAATTAACACAATCCATTCAATATGATATTGTAAATAATCAATAAACTAAAGTACCTTTGCCAGGTTTAAAAACGCATTGCTGCTCCTCCGTGAATGAATGTAATCTGAATTTATAATGATTGATAAGTGAAAAAAGTACAAAATTGAATATTAATTTTAATGTCATTTAGGCATTTTAAGAAGCATCTTCCAGTAGATTTACTACGTGACCCCTTGCATAATCGTGTTGATGTGAAGAGTGAAAGTGAAAATGTTTAAAAATATTAGTGAAACTGTGTCAATAGAGGACAGGCAATGGGCAAATCCACGTATGAGTGCTACGGTTATTAAAATGGAACCAGAACCCTGGGTTGTTTCAAATGCTGAGGTAAATAATAGAAAATTCATGTTTTTTCTTTCAGATCTTATTTGGAGGAATTACATACTGGGTTAAAAGCAATAAATATTGAAATTATTATCCACTTTTTACTTGTTATTATGAAATATTTAATACTAAAGAGAACACGAGTGAAAACTGTTTCAAGGACATTTTTTAAATGCGAATTAAACACCTGGATGTATGTAAATTTTATTTATACGTAATCAAACATTTTGAGGCAATTATTTATCACTTAATTACGTTTACGACATAAAATGTTATCTCTCTAATCCATTTTGGTTTTCTTTAAATTGGAATAACCCTGATTTGTTTGTCTCTTATTATAATCCTCAAATGGTTCATCAAGGGACTTTTCCAAGGTTTCTCATTCTATTTTGCCCCATTATTTAATCCCTTTTTATTATCTTCTATAGAGCGAACCCGCCGAGGCTCTATTGAGTCAATCCCACTATTATCCAGGAGCTATAATTACAAGAGAAACTCCAGAGCAAAGGGAAGCTCGTCTCGAGAAGGCGAGGCAAAAGTATAGGGAAAAGCGGGCTAATGAAGATGAAGTAACTAGGCGCCAACGACTTGATAAGCGTCGGAATCGTATGAAGGGAGTGACGCCAAAGGATCAGATGCTACAAATAAGTTCCAGCTTATCATTGCAGCCTTTCCAGGACCAATATTTACAAGTAATAAATGATGCGGTTAAAATAATAAAACAACAAAATCAAATGCCATGAATTCATTTTTTGATTGTTAAATTATAGATCATGCCTACCACGACCTCAATTTTATCTCATCAGAGCACACTATTAGATCATCAAATCAAATGTGAGCCAACGGAAAACGACGACATCGAAGAGCCCATGGTAACCCTCCCCCAAAATATTGAACCATTTTCAATAAAACAGGAAGAAATTGATATTAGCAATGAAGAAATTCGAGAACCCCAAAACGATGAGTCTTACAATTCTTACTCAATATCCGACCATGAAGACGATGATTACCTCAACTACTTGGATGATCTTAATGGCTCTTGTTCTTCCAGCGAATTTCATTGCAAGGAATGTGACAAATATTTCATCTCCGAATCGTTGTTGTTGCGACACTTGCTCACACACACCGAAGATCGTCCGTATAGGTGCGACGGATGCGATAAAACGTTTCGCGATCAATCGAACATGATTAATCACAAAAAAACGCACATCAAAGAGAAGCCCTTCAAATGTCCCGAATGTGAGAAATCTTTTCGTGAGCTGTCCTACGTGCAAAAGCACATTATGCGAATGCACAGCGGTGAGCCATCAGAACCTGTAGAAGGTCCCTACAAATGTGACCACTGCGAAAAGTCATTTCGTGCGAATTCTTTTCGAGAGCGCCACATGCGTACACACACTGGCGAACGTCCATTCGCCTGTCTGGTGTGCGGCAAATCATTTAAGCAAAAAGTTCACCTAAAGCAGCACAGCGAATCCCATCAGGTCCCCACAGTGCCTGAGGTGCGACCCTTTAAATGCACGGAATGCAACAAAACATTTCGGCAAAAATACCATTTGATGTTGCACACCCGCACACACACTGGGGAACGCCCATTCGTTTGTAATTTTTGCGATAAATCGTTTCCTGATCGATCGCATCTTAACAGTCATGTCCGTATTCATAGTACGGATCGTCCATTTAAATGCTCGGAATGTGTAAAGTCATTCAAGGATCGCTCCAATTTAAATTCACATTTTTTGCGAAAACATCGCCTCAACAGACCTTGCGATCGTGCGTTCGAGTGTGATGAATGCGAAAAAACGTTTATTGATGCGCCCGGATTGAGTTCGCACAAATTGGTGCACAGTAATATGCGTCCATTTGATTGTTCACAGTGTGGCAAACGTTTTAAGAAGAAGAACCACATGATGCAGCACGCCCTCATTCATACGGGAGTGCGTCCGTTTGGTTGTGATGAGTGTGATAAAAGATTCGTCTACAAGTCCAATTTGACAGCCCATAAACGTGTGGCACATGGTATCATAATAAGTTCGGCATCCATTGATTCGGAAGAGCTTATGATGCAGCAGATGGAAGGAGATTTCTGTAATCCTGGGAATAGTCGCTCGGGCAGTAGCAGTAATAGTAGCATGAGAAGTATGAGCAATTCCAGCAATAACCAGGGTGGAGTTATTCAGGTTAGACGGGGTCAACCACTTTCGATGACATTGTCATCCCTAAATAGTGAGTCGACTTTTAATGAAGATACAAATGACCTAAATTTAATGGCAAATGGTGACAATGGAAGTGCAGAAAGCATTATGCGAGTTATCAAGACTGAGCCGTACGAGCCATGGTTTGAACAGCAGCCAATGAATTTGGCAAATGATGCACTCGACTTGAACGAAGATAATTAACAGTTAAATTTTGATTTGCAGCTCAGCCTCGAATTTGAGATGGAAAGATAATAATCTTCCCCGAGAAGATTAAACAACCAAATGCCTCTTTTAAAGACAAAAACAACAAAATATATTTTACTTAGATAAGGATTTGGGAATTAATTTTTTAAGAAAATATGAAAGCTTCAACTGAGAATTATGATAAATTTTGAAAGTTGGAAGAGTCTTAATTATGTTTAATTATATGTTAATGATAGTTTGCATGTATCTTAAATAAAGCAACATATTTCTGTGTTTATTCATATAAACGTTTTGGCCTAATGTATATTCCTGAAAAGAGAAGGGTCTTGAAACAAATATTTTGGGATTTCAAAAAATGTTACCATTTATTACATTTATAATGATTTTCATTATAAGAATAATAATATAATTAAATTGTGACGTTGCTGCAGATGGAGAGTGTTGCAGTTACAAGTTAACCATACCAGAAATGCCTGGACGTAGCACTTGAAACTTTATAAAAAGCAAGGCGTTAAAAATTATACCACGTCGCTGATGCAATGAAAATTTGAAGAATAACCTAACAAAATCTCTCCAGATGAAACCACCTCAGTGCGTCATGATAAATGGTTGAGCTAAGCTATAATCTCAAACTCATCGTCAGATCCGTAAGGACGATTTTCATCCAACTCCTCAAATTCTGAAAAAAAAAACAAAATTATGAACATTTTAAAACATAAAACCGTAAAATAACAACCAACCATCTTGTACTCCAGCAGTAGCAGCAACCGCTTCAGAATCCGCACTCGATGCCCGTGATTGCCATGGCATGGTCCGTGTCGCTGTAATCTCAAATAAAGGCTGTATATCAGCATCTGTGATATCTTCTTTCAGGCGTTTGCACAAAATATCAAACTCAACGCGTGTGTGACAAATAAAACACTGCAACAAAGAAATACACTCAATTAATGAGACGACTGGCGGAATACAGTATGTAGCGCAAAATACTAACAACAGCTAAAGAGGGATCCATTTGTTTGAAATCAATTCGATTGGCATATTTTTGATGAAAGGTCGCATCCAATTCAATTTCAGTTGGTGCCAACTTTTCTCCAATTGCGCCACATCGTTGTGTTGTATGCGGGTCGAGATAGAGTGCCTCATCGCCCACGTGACCTATAAAGTACAACGCTTGATTCGGGCGTCCACCAATCATACCGACGCTACCAGGTATTTCGAAGCATTTTTTCAAACCCTCAATGTAGATGGGATTTATTTCGCTGATGCCCAGACGTAGTGGGATAATTAAAAGGAGGGGCTTCCATGGGTCTGTTGTGTCTTCTTCACATAATTGTACTGTAATGCAAATTTATTTCATTTATAAGTACTATTTTGTATTTTTAGAGAAGATGAGGAAATACTTACCAACTTCATCAATGGCTATCGTGTTGTCCAGGGCTACATGAATTGTTATGGAACACCAGTCATCGTATTTAACTAATTTTCTGAAATCAAATACTGATGGAATCTCTTTTGGATCAAATGCATTTGGTTGACTTACTTTAAAACCTGAGCTACTGTATTTGGACCAAACCATTCTCCAACTTTTTTTGTCTCTGAGTCGCCCATTAAGGCTATTTGGTGAATTGAAAATAGACTCTTGCGTGTATCTTCAAAGCGATTCACAATTTTCAAATAAGTAGGACATCTGGAAAAAAAAGTTTCAAAATCATATCATGGGCGTTAAAAATAAATTTGAATCACAAACACATATTTCTCATATCTAGGGAAGTTCCTTGAATCTCAATTTGAGATAGACTACTGAAATTACCTTGTTTCCGGCGTCCAGAACCAATCACGTCCCAAATGTAAATTTACTAAGGCTTCAGCAAGAACCATTTGACCACAACGCAACATGCATCCCCAACCCTTGTCGGTGGTCAACTGAGGAGAGCCGAGTGGAACAAATCCACGACGATAGGTACACCATAAGCGGGTCTGAACATCACGCCTTATTAAATCCAATTCTGGAAATTACAAAATGAAAACATACAAACACTAATATTCGAAAAAAATTTGGAGAGTTTAAAATATGACCTTGACATAGTAAAATGACCTAGAAGAAACAAACGGAGAAGATGGTTTTTACGACTACATTTTCTAGCCCTAACTAAGCATATCTTCACATTCCAATTATGTATTCCTAATTCAATGTTTTGACTATAATAATTTAAAATAAATAGTAACCTTGGGAAGTTGTGACCTAAGTGAATATAAGATTGTTCCACTGATTAGGGTTACATTGTAAACCACTCCTACACTGCAATACTGCTATAAACAATCAACAACAAATTGCTCTCGCCCCTCAGGCCGCATGCCAGCGTGGCAAACACTCACCCTGAATGGCATTATACTGCTTGCCTAGAATCCACACTGCATCCGTTGTATTCTTGGGTATATCATCAGGCTCCGATGTAAGGCTGGCAATCACATCCTGACCTAAATATGTTTCCAGCATTGTGTCCATTGCACAACGGACAATGACATTTGCGTACACAAACTGCCCAATGCGATCAATTATTTCAATAAGTTTCACAGGGATGCGATTGCGCCAATGTGGTTGATGTCCTGTAACAGCGAGCTGCGCTTAAAGCACACAAATAGACAAAGTGTTCAGAATATATTGCCGTTCTGATGACAGTAGGGCGATTGTGAGCAGTGAATGTAAATAATGTGATTGCCAACAATGTGCATGTACTAGGTTGATGCACCCTCGTCCCTTTAATTGTAGCTGAAGCTGTTGCAGCGCATTGGCAGGTGTGTCAGGATATTTAATGCACAAATTAAGATGTGGAATAAATCCGAAAAACTCACACACAAAGGGATGATATTGAAATGAAATGGAAGCGAAATTGCACTGAACAAATGTAAAATCAAAACAATTTAATTGAGAAAACAAAAGACTTTACGATATCTACGTCGGGTGATCGTATATGTGTATATTTCGAGGGATGTGTTTCACAATAATAATTATTACAAATAAATGATGCATAAAACGCTACGTACACTTATGGTTTTGCAAAGGCAACTTTCGCGCGAGTCATGGTGGCACAGCCGTTGGTGTGAACGGGATGGAAAATGTTTTGACATTTTCATCTGTCAAATTATCAATTTTTTGGAACGTCATTCTGTTGCTAAATTCAACTAAATTGAAGAAATGGAAGTTAGGTGGAAGCACTTGCACAGTTTTGTTTTCTGTATAATTTTAAATACAAAAAAGTGGTTATAATTATTCATTGAAATTTCGATTCGAAACACTGCAATAAATGTTTGTACAATATTTATAAATAAATGTTTTCTTTAAGTCATGAACTAAAATATTAATATTTTGACATTCACATAATACTTTCTTCAAAAAACTGTATTTATTTATTAATAAATTTGTGACTGAAGGAAATGTTAAGATTCAAATATCCGAGTACGTAAAAATATCTCTTTTTTTCAATGATTTAACTTATCCGCTCAGATTTAAAATCAATCTTGAGCTAACAATAAAGTGACTTATGCAACTTTCGGTCACATTCTCGATGGCATCTTTTACAGGCAAGCGAGAAGGTTCGAACTTTATAAATCTGTACATTCGTAATAGATTTTGTGTTATAAGTTGAGTTCAAACTAGTCACCTTTAGGAATAGTCGATTAACAGGACAGAGCACTTGAGCCAGTAATAAAATGGTCATATAAGTGTAATATTTGGGAAAATTATTTGAATAACTAAACCTTGCTATGAGCTCTCAGTACAATAACTTCGGATTTGTGAAATTGTCATAGTAAAGGAATCGAGAAGAAACTAGCCGGGACGTTGAAAATTCAATTGTGATGGTCTGGCAACCGATTTATAACCATTATAATAAGGTGATTACTACACGGTATGTATAACTGAAGACTTGTAATAATAAACCATTATGGTAGTGTAGGCTTCGAACAATGAATTGATCGAAATATCAAGGAATTAGTCATGTCAAGTAAAGTTAAATCGCATCCGAAACAACTTCGATTTGAAACTTAGTACTATTTTAGTAAAATTATTTATTTAAACGAAGGGACTTGAGCTTGCATGGGTGTGTGATGATGTTTTTCAAAACGTGGTAGAAAAGTCTTGAAGTTTGGAATACAAAACATTTTTTGATTTTAATCTCTGAGATATTCTGTTAGTTTTGTCAAATCGAACCGTTTTCGAGATCCCATATAGAAAAAAACACGATATTTTTATTTAAAAGTTAAATTAAGTCTGACCTTGAAAAAAAGAAAAGAAAATTGGCGTATTCTCCACACCACCTCCATAGAAAGTCCAATCAATTTGTAATCTATAAAAGTGTGTCGGAGACATAATACGAGATGATGGACGTATCCTCGGATTTTTTAAAGAAAATTGCTTCCTGACCCATATAAATCAAGTTTATTCATATTAAACACACTTGATGCAGAGTGAAAACTTATTTTTACAGATAAATTAAGAGAACCTTCCTGTTATTCCGAAGACATTTATTTATTTATACCTATTTAAATAATGTTGATTTCTTTTAATTTAATAACCAAAAATTTGTTTGCAATTAATTTCGTTTCCCTTTCTTATAAAGTTCTTAAAAAACGATGTATGTTGGTTTAAAATTAAAAACATTACAATTTAACTTGCAAATATGAAGATGCTTTCAAATAACAGTGACCGATTTAAAATTGTATCTGTAAAATTGTTGTTGTTTTCTAATTTGAATTGTTTTTCTGAATTTAATTTCAACTATATTTACTCATCTAGTTGCTCGTTCAGTTGTGCCAAAAGGGCTGCCCGCTTAGACTCCAACTCGGATGTACTGAGCGCCTGGTCGTCGCCATTTTTGGATGCTGTGTATTCTGTGGAAAACACAAATCTTTTAGCATACACCCACCAATTGCATGAAATTATTTTGTTTTTAAATATTGACCATCATGAAGCGATATGGGACTGGCTGGACTGCCACTGGGTGATCTTCGACGTTCCTTATCCTTGCGCTTCTTATCTTTCTTTTTTTTCTTGTGAGATGTTATACTCTCCTCTTGGGGTGATAGTGAAGCAATTCTCTCGACGGATCCGTCAAATGATGGCTGAAATCAATGTATTGAAATTAAATAACACAAAAAGACAGTTGCAATAAATTATTACCGTTCTAGAAGCCTTACGATGCTTCTTCTTCTTTTTGCGACGCTTTTCACTAACAGTTGAATTGTCAGTACTTGATGATCGCTGAACATAAAAAAAAACAATAAATTATTAATTCAAATTAATTAAAATAAACAATAAAAACTTACAGAACGTGATCTTGATGAATACTTTTTTTTCTTGGACACCTTTTCATATTCAATCTCACTCTCGGATTCCTAAAGACAACAAATAAAAGATAGAAATAGAATAATTATAAAAACAAAAACAAAACTTTCGAATTCAATAACTTACCGCTGATTTTGAACTCGACCGGGATCGTTTTTTGTGCTTTTTGTTCTTTTTTGATTTCCGCGACTTTGAGTGATGATGGCTGCACGAATCCTCACTTTCTTTTATAAAATCTTCCCATACCTTATCAACCATACCCTGCCCAATTTTTTCAAAGCTCACATACGCGTCAGTGTCCTCCACCAATTTTCGCGCAATCTCCCACGTGTCTGTACCCGTGAGTCCAGCATCCAGCCAGACTTGCTTCAGCTCATTTTCCAGCTTACGCATTCGTTTCAACTCCTCCTTAAGGCGTTCCTTTTCAATGGCTTCTGCCTTCTCCAACAATGAGTTATACGTCAACTTAACATTGCCCGCATCAAGAGTGGCCGACCGTTTATCTTCACACACAACCGTTGCGAAGTCCTCAAACGTTGTACTGGCCTGCACCGCGAATTCTTTCTCCTTCAGAATTTCCTTAATGATTTTCTTTTCATCGTGGAAGCGTGCCTTTAGATTTTCGACATAAAACTTAAAAAGATCAAGCGGTGTGGAGCCAATTTGTCCCAACATTGCAGAGAATCTCAAATCAGCCGAAATGGTTGGATACAATTCCACCCACAGTGACATTGAGGTTAATTTTCCCTCTTCATGCAATGTGTCCAACAACGAGAGGAAACTGTCACGATTTTTGCGCTGTTGACGTTTTCCCCGTTTTTTCACTCGTTCCCGTTCCTCTTCCTCCTCTTTCTCGAGCGTGCGTATGTGATCCTCGAACACAATTAGGGCATCCTCTTTATCCATTCCTAACAGTTGAACGTCATTCTTAAATGAGGCATTCTCCAAAAGAAGCACCTGTGCATCTGACCATGTGCTGGAGTATGTGATGTCCATCATAGATTCGAGAACTTCACCTAAAACACGCATATTGCGTTTCTTCATGGTGCGTGCCTCCTCTTTTTCACGCTTAGATAAATTGAAAACACAATCTTCGTAAATGTCACGACGATCTTGTTCTGGGACACTTGACCACGCCTTCATACTACCAAACATTTCCTCGCATTTGTAGTATTTGGTAAGGGAGGTCATGCGCTCATTGGACATGAGGAACTTCTCTAGGCCTTCTTTCGCCTGTTTGGCGCGTGTTCGATGCTCTTCTCGTTCGTCTTTAAGCTTCTGGGTTTTATATGCATTAAATGCCTGCTTCTTTTCGTTAAGATTTTTGAATGCTGAATATCGTGGATCCTTGGAGATAATCTTTACGCATTGATCCCAGTTGGAATTCGATGGAACGTTCTTTTCTTTCAGTAAATCTTTGAATGCTTCAATTGCCTCCTTTTTATCTTTAAACAACATCTTTTGGGGCTCTGGACTGTCATCTTTCTTTTCATCTTTGATTTCAACTATAAAAACATCACATTATAAATTTATGGTTTAAACTTCTTAAACTTATTACTGTGTACCTTTAGGAGGTGCATCGGGAACTTCGATAGCAGC
Organism: Sylvicola cinctus; assembly: GCA_963854165.1. Classification (NCBI taxonomy): domain Eukaryota; kingdom Metazoa; phylum Arthropoda; class Insecta; order Diptera; family Anisopodidae; genus Sylvicola; species Sylvicola cinctus. The sequence continues at coordinate 23,840,426 of OY974082.1, forward strand.
TAAAGTGGCAGCCATCGCCTGATCCAACGCAGAAGACGAGTTTTCATTTGATCCAGGAGTGCTGTTTGCTGGAGGTGAGTCAATTGAGTCCGGTGACGCTGCCGATTGTTGGACCGAGTTATTAATAACCAAAGTTGCCGGCACCGACCCAGCAGCACCAGATAAAATTGGAGGGATGACCGCTGGCAATGCAGAAGCCGCTGCCGCTAAGATAGTTGGTGGAATACCGATTGTGCCTCCCATAGCTGATGAAGTCATGGCTGCCATAGCTTTTGCTGCAGCTGCTGCTGCAGTTGCGGCTCTACAAAAAATAAAAATTCCAAAATTAGAACAAATGGTTGAATTTTAGATAAAAAACACTCACTCTTCAGCTACAATTTTTTTTCTAATTTCAACAATCTCAGACGGAACTTCCCATCGTGATTCCTTCGATGCAACATTGTAAAAATAGACCTTGCCCACGTCAGAGCGATATTCCTTCCACGGACACGCTGACAACAATTTCTCAGCTGGTGTCTTCAACTCGTCCGGCTTCTCCCAAAGACTCTGTTTAGTCCCACTATTATAGTAGTAATTACGACCATCAGGTGCCTTGTGTTCAGTCCACTCACAATTAGCTGTTGTACCAGTAAATGGTGCGGCGGCACTCAGCTCGGCTGCTATCGGCGTTGGTGCTGCTGCTGCACCAGGACCACCACCATTTGTGGGCGCAAAACCAGGTGGCGGAATATTGAACTGCGTCACCATTGGCGCATGAAATGATCCAGGGGCTGCATTCGGTATGTTTGGCGCACCGATGACGCCACTACCACCCATGCCGGGGGGTAAATTAATGACGGGTGGGGCTCCTGGTGGTGCACTTCCAAATGTGGGCGGCGGTTGTGTTAAAGGTGTTCCGGTTTCCTTAATAACAAACAAGCAGTTGTAATTACTGAAAATGCGTTAAAAGATTTTTCCTCTCCCAATATTCATTAACCCTAAACTTTTTGTGTACGTTTGAGGCCGCTGTCAAACAACAACGAATTTTATGAAACGTACCATTTTTATGGAGACCAGTTTTTTACTCACTACAACTTAAATTGCACGGTTAAACATTGACCCAAAAAGACGACTTAAATGTATTGATTTAAAATGACTAATTGCTTTAATAATTAAAGTTTAAACACAAATCCGTGTGTTAAAGTCTTAATACTCGCGACATTTTCACCTTTTTCGCGTATATGCGTTTTGACAAACGGTACGCGGCGATAAATCTTGAGTCTTGACAGAGCGTTTACTGGAAACTGGAATGATATTCGGGCACATCGTGTAAATTCCACATGATATATATATTTTCCACATTTAAATTATGATCGATTAGAAATATATATGATAAGTGGTGAAAAGTGAATTGTTTCATTTTGAATTGGCGAAAGACGGCCGTTATTTTTTGTATATAATGGTAAGTTTCTTAGCAATTTTTTTGTCCTTTTTCAGCTCCCAAGTTTTTTTTTTAATTTACCGTATGAGGCCTACATAGTTAAATAAAACCGAATTTTCGTTGACTTTTTTTCTTAGACACAATTTATTTTTATTTAAAAAAAATCATATTTTGCTTAGTCCCATTGTAAAAAGTAAATTGACAGGAATTTACAGTACACCGATGTATACCCAAAGTATCCTTTTGTATGCATGTTTTGAAGAATAGTAACATCTGTGAACAAAAAATTGAAACGCAAAATTTTGTGTTTTGTTTTCGTTTGTCGTTTGGTTTCTACTTTTGAGTGTCTTAAAATTTAAGTTCAACTTGACATTTTGAGTACTTCCGCAAATTGTTAGGCACCAGCTTTCGTTTAATCTAAAGCTAAGAAATTTGAGGATAAAGTGCTACACAAACGATTCTATCAAATGCTTTTGATGTTAAGAGAAAATAAGTTAAAAAAATTGTGACAAGCATTTGTATCTAGCACACCCTCATCTCGAGGTAAAATGTAAACAAACTACGCAACGCATTGTCTAAAACAAGAACAACAAAGACACCCAAGGTGCTGTAAGAATCCTTAGTGATAAGTGATAACGTTAGATGATGTGGTGGGAATGGGAGTTGTGGCCTGGGCGTCTTTGGGAAGCACTCCAATCCTTACAGTTAACATTCATACCATGTTAAATGCACCAGTTCTCGTCCGATCACTGAAGTTAAGCAACATTGGGCGTGGTTAGTACTTGGATGGGTGACCGCCTGGGAACACCACGTGATGTTAACACCTAACTTTTTTGCTCCGTCGCAGGCTGCTGCCTAGACTTTTGTTTTTTAATCTAAAGCTAAGAAATTTGAGGATAAAGTGCCTACACAAACGATTCTATCAAATGCTTTTGATGTTAAGAGAAAATAAGTTAAAAAAAAAGTGACAAGCATTTGTATCTAGCACACCCTCATCTCGAGGTAAAATGTAAACAAACTTCGCAACGCATTGTCTAAAACAAGAACAACAAAGACACCCAAGGTTTTGTAAGAATCCTTAGTGATAAGTGATAACGTTAGATGATGTGGTGGGAATGGGAGTTGTGGCCTGGGCGTCTTTGGGAAGCACTCCAATCCTTACAGTTAACATTCATACCATGTTAAATGCACCAGTTCTCGTCCGATCACTGAAGTTAAGCAACATTGGGCGTGGTTAGTACTTGGATGGGTGACCGCCTGGGAACACCACGTGATGTTAACACCTAACTTTTTTGCTCCGTCGCAGGCTGCTGCCTAGACTTTTGTTTTTTAATCTAAAGCTAAGAAATTTGAGGATAAAGTGCTACACAAACGATTCTATCAAATGCTTTTGATGTTAAGAGAAAATAAGTTAAAAAAATTGTGACAAGCATTTGTATCTAGCACACCCTCATCTCGAGGTAAAATGTAAACAAACTACGCAACGCATTGTCTAAAACAAGAACAACAAAGACACCCAAGGTGCTGTAAGAATCCTTAGTGATAAGTTATAACATTAGATGATGTGGTGGGAATGGGAGTTGTGGCCTGGGCGTCTTTGGGAAGCACACCAATCCTTACAGTTAACATTCATACCATGTTAAATGCACCAGTTCTCGTCAGTCTTAAGCGAGCAGCGGTTGCGATCAGACCTACCTGCGATAGTAATACGAAAACGCATATACAGCATATACTATACCATAAAGTGAATAATAAACGGAAATTTTATTTGTTTCTAAGTGGCTAATGTTTAAACTTGTGATGGTGAAACATGAACAAAAGAAAAAAAAATTAGTGAAAATGGTGCTCCATTGCGTTCTGCTTCTGAGGATCGCACGCCCAATAAGGATCTGAAAAGAAAAGTTCAAGTTAGCGAACAAGAGAAAAATAATGTAGAGATGGCCAACTTTATACCTACAATTAGTGCTGAAGTGCAAAATATTATTGATTCTCAGCAGGATCAGATCAATCAATTAAAAAGTGAAATTGAAAAAATATTGGCCATCAATAGGGATTCTTTGAACAAAATAAAGTACTACCAACGAAAAGAAAAAAATAACGTGTTAGTGAATAACAGATTTAGTGTGTTGGATGAACCAGAGGCCAGCACATCAAATTATATATTATGTGAAAGTGATAGTGACCAAGAGAATATTAAAAAAGCAAGTGTAAGTGCAAAAAACTGTAGTGCCACAACCGAAAAATCCCCAAGGTGGAACGCGGATGCCACCTATCAAAGTGACCGGCGAGAATACTCTTGCAACGATCGAAAAAATAAGGAAGGACTGCAACGTTGAGGTGTTCAACATCAAGAAGCTGAGCACCGACAAGTTCAATGTCTTCACAAGGTCAACGGAGGATCACAAAAAGGTAAGAGAAAAGCTCTCTGAAACGAAGGTGTCGCACTTTACGTACACACCGAAACAATTAAAAAATAAAACTTGGGTCCTTAAAAACCTGTGTAGCGAAGAGACTGTTGAATCTGTCCAGCTAGAACTTGAGAAGTATCAATCGGATACTCTCAATATTATAAAAGTGTCGAGATTCTCAACGGCATTTTCAAGGCGTAGCAATAAAGTGCTTCCAATCTTTATTGTGCAAATTACGCCAGATAGTAGCGAACGGGAGCTTAAAAGCATCCGATATTTAAATTATCAATCCATTGTTTGGAATAAGCTAAATAAAAGGAAGGACGTGCTTCAATGTCACAATTGCCAAAGCGACGGTCATACTGCATCTAACTGCGGAATGCCATACCGCTGTGTAAAATGCAGCGAGTCACATGGTCCAGGTGGGTGTAAAGTCACTCTCGAATCTGGAGTAAAAAACACAGATCTGTACTGTGTACTTTGCAACGAAAATGGACACCCTGCCTCATACAGCGGATGCAAAGTTCGTCAAGCCTATGTTCAGCGCTTGCGAGCTCAAGTTGTAAAAAAAAATGAAATGAAGCAACAAATGTTGAACAACTTCATCCAACCCAATATTAGCTTTTCCAAACTACTGGTGAAACCAAACCAACCTGTAAACCGTGAGCCCCAAAATGATGATAAAATGTCAAAACTCATTAACATGGTAGACAATATGAGCACACAATTCAAAATGCTGACCTCTCATATCGCTAATCAGCAGAGCAGGATTGATAACCTGTACCGTGTTCTAAATATTAATCATGGCTGATCCCCGTCCCATATTAAACACATTAAAAGTTATTTCCATAAATGTGAATTCAATTATCAAAAATTACAAAAGAGCTACATTACTCAATATGCTTCAAGAAGAATCACCTGACATTGTCATGATTTCTGAAACAAAACTCAACAAAAATCATTATCTGACTTTCCAAGATTACAATCTGATAAGAAACGATCGAAATCCCACTCATGGTCCCGGAGGGGGCACAGCGATCCTTATCAAAAAGAAAATTATGTACACTTGTATAGAAATTCCAGACATCCAGTGCTTTGAATGTCTAGAGATCTCAGTTGCCAAACTCAGACTTAAAGATGGAAGTAACCTCTTTTTAATTGCCGCATATTCGGCGCCAAGTAGCAACCCAGAGTTCATTAAAGAACTCAACACATTATTCAGCACCCTCCAGCTGGCTGACAGTAGCAATTACTTTCTGATAGCTGGTGATCTAAATGCCAAACATTCTAGCTGGAAGAATCCGGTAAATAATACTAGGGGAAATGCATTACGATCTTGGATGGACCAGCATCAAGTAATAAACAAAACAAAATTAATGTGTACTGAGTTCGCCACATATACAAGAAGTGGATCGTTTCTGGACATTTGCATTGCAGATGATCGACTCAATGTTCTCACAAAAAACGGTCTTCTGGAAAGCATTCCATACGACAGCGATCATAATGCTGTGGTTATTCAATTCGCGATAGACAATTCCGATTTTCTTGACCTCCCATACAACGACAATCGTCAATTTAATTTTGCTCGTACAAAATGGATCAAATTTCAATTAAAAATAAAATCAAAATTCCAAGAATCTGAGTATTTTCCGATTGACGATAATCGAAATCTATCACGAACTGAAATCGACCACTGTATTGGTGCACTCAATGAGATGGTAACTGAAACCATTGAGGAAACGGTTCCTAAACATCCGCAAACAAATAGCATGGCTCCCTACATCACACCAAAAATTAAGTTCCTACAAAAACACAAATCCCGTTTGATTACTCTGCTCAATAAAGAATACAGAAAATCACCACACCCTGATCCCAATGCAGTACAAGTTATTAAATCTCAGCTGAGCTGCCTTAAAACAATAATAAAACAGCAATTTAACAATTCCATAAATGAGCACTGGAGAAAAAAGGTGCAAAAAATATCAACAAACGATTCCCATAAAATGTTCCCTAAAATAAACTCAATATTTAGAAATTCCAAACAACCATTCGTACACCCCCATCTCGAGGTCAAACAAAACCGTGCTAATGTGTTGCGTGATGCAGGCGTTGTAAATCAACAAACCATAAACACAGATGGTGATGTAAGAATTCTACACGATAAAGACAAACTAACCACAATTGGACTGCATTTCGCAAGTGTTCACAAACAAAACGAGGGTATGGGTCGAGCTCCCTTGGGTAATATAATAAAAAAACATTCTAATGATTTCAAAGAAAAACTAAAAAAGTTTGAAGAAGATGGTGACTCTTTATTAACATTTTGTAATACAAATCGATCATCCAATCCGAATCCTGATAGAAACTTAGCAAATTATTTCACAAACACAGATAAATTGGCCATGATATTAAAAACATTGAATAAAAAAAAGTCTTCTGGGGTAGACAATATTCCGAATATCATCCTTAAGCAACTCCCACACTTTGTAATTGAGGAATACACCAAAATATTCAATAATGCTCTTAATAGTTATTATTTTCCGGCTCAGTGGAAACTAGCCAGAGTATTTCCAATCCAGAAAAAGGATAAAGATCCATCTGATCCATCAAATTACAGACCAATAAGCTTGCTTCCTAATATTAGCAAAATCTTTGAAGTTGTTATCAATCAAACACTTACTCACTACTTAGACTCTGAAAAAATTATTCCTGATTGCCAATTTGGCTTCAGATCAAATCACTCAACAATTCATGCTGTAAATAAATTAACTTCTGATGTTTACTGGCACCTTAATAATAAAAAAGCTACTGGCGCCTGCCTTATAGATCTCGAAAAAGCTTTCGACACCGTCTGGATAGACGCACTCGTCTATAAGATGGCAAAAAAGAAACTGCCTAATCATCTGGTGAACATGGTGTACAATATGATAGCGGGGAAACAATTCGTTGTCACCGACGGGGCAACTACCACAGAGATGAAATTTAAAATGTCAAATGGATTGCAGCAAGGAACGGTTAACGCCCCAATCCTCTTCAGCTTCTTCATAAGCGACATGCTCAAATCTGACCCGCTGACCAGCGTTGGTCGCAATGTGGTGGCTTTTGCCGACGATATCATCATTTATAATTCTAATCATAACTTAAAACAGATGCAGAAAGACCTCCAAAGTATGTTAGACTTTGTGCACTTTTACACGTTCACATGGAAACTTAAAATTAATTTTAAAAAATGCGAGACAATACTGTTTAGGCCAGCACTCAATCTAGTGACAACAAGCAGTATAAAACGGCACCATAAAGATTTCAAGCTAAAGGTGCCAGAAACTGAAAATGAATTTATCGAACACAAGTTAGTAGTCAAGTATCTGGGAATCCATCTAGATCACCGACTTCAGTTCAAAAACCACATTGAAATTAGCCTTCAAAAAGCAAGAAATGCATTCATGATGCTTCGGCGATTGTTCTTCACTAAGCATCTCAGCAAAAGAGTAAAAGTGATCTGCTATCAGGCATTTGTCAGACCGATCCTAACATATGGCTGCCCCATATGGTACAACATTAGCCCAGCATATATGGAAATGTTTAGAGTCTTTGAAAGGGCTTGCATTCGTGCTTGCACAGGCAAATACAGGACCCCACAGTCTGAGTATTTAAAGTACGTTAGTAATAAAGATCTGTATGAAGCTGCCGACATATTTCGAGTAGACATTCATATTCTGAAGCTTATCAGAAATCACTTTGAAAGAGCCAGCACTAATACTGAAAATAGTCTTATTTTTGGTCCATTCTACCCCAATGACGAATACTTTGCCAAAACCCTAATTTCTGGTTTTATCCCACCCGAGGCTTTCCTTTACCTCGACAAAAAGGCATACATCCAAAATGGGGATGACGTTCCAATTATTTATCACAAATATCGACACAGCTTCGACAAATCAATTAAATATAGCGTGACGGGTGACACGGATTTTAGACACAAATCCACAATAACTGCGAAAGACAGAAGCACTAACAGACATCGCTACTGGTGGCTAGAATAAGACTCTAAGTACAAACGTTTCAGAGCTTTTCTCTTACCTAAATAAATATATTTAAGTTATATGACTGTAATTGTTTCTGTATTCCATTAATATAAAAATGCTAGTGAGTCAACTTTTATGATTTCACTAAAAAATTAGTTGTAGGAATTAGTCTTAAATTTAGTATTGTATATTAGCAAAATAAGCAAAAAGATGTATTGGATTTTAATTCGCCAAATTTTACCAATAAAGCATAATGCAAAAAAAGAAAAAAAATCAAATTATGAAAATTATAATTCGTAATATTTAAATATACAATTTTACTGTAAAGCCTAAGAAGCTATAGAATCTAAAAGCACAAAGTTACGAGAGGAATATAATTAAACCCATGTAACTTATATATAAGAGTAAAATGTAATAGTATTTTTTTTTAAAGTTTGTTGTACTAAAATCTAGAATTAAGAATGCATTAAAGGCTTCAATAAACTGTTTTACAAAAAAAAAAAGCACCAGTTCTCGTCCGATCACTGAAGTTAAGCAACATTGGGCGTGGTTAGTACTTGGATGGGTGACCGCCTGGGAACACCACGTGATGTTAACACCTAACTTTTTTGCTCCGTCGCAGGCTGCTGCTAGACTTTTGTTTTTTAATCTAAAGCTAAGAAATTTGAGGATAAAGTGCTACACAAACGATTCTATCAAATGCTTTTGATGTTAAGAGAAAATAAGTTAAAAAAATTGTGACAAGCACTTGTATCCAGCACACCCTCATCTCGAGGTAAAATGTAAACAAACTACGCAACGCATTGTCTAAAACAAGAACAACAAAGACACCCCAGGTTCTGTAAGAATCCTTAGTGATAAGTGATAACGTTAGATGATGTGGTGGGAATGGGAGTTGTGGCCTGGGCGTCTTTGGGAAGCACTCCAATCCTTACAGTTAACATTCATACCATGTTAAATGCACCAGTTCTCGTCTGCTCAAATCTGACCCGCTGACCAGCGTTGGTCGCAATGTGGTGGCTTTTGCCGACGATATCATCATTTATAATTCTAATCATAACTTAAAACAGATGCAGAAAGACCTCCAAAGTATGTTAGACTTTGTGCACTTTTACACGTTCACATGGAAACTTAAAATTAATTTTAAAAAATGCGAGACAATACTGTTTAGGCCAGCACTCAATCTAGTGACAACAAGCAGTATAAAACGGCACCATAAAGATTTCAAGCTAAAGGTGCCAGAAACTGAAAATGAATTTATCGAACACAAGTTAGTAGTCAAGTATCTGGGAATCCATCTAGATCACCGACTTCAGTTCAAAAACCACATTGAAATTAGCCTTCAAAAAGCAAGAAATGCATTCATGATGTTTCGGCGATTGTTCTTCACTAAGCATCTCAGCAAAAGAGTAAAAGTGATCTGCTATCAGGCATTTGTCAGACCGATCCTAACATATGGCTGCCCCATATGGTACAACATTAGCCCAGCATATATGGAAATGTTTAGAGTCTTTGAAAGGACTTGCATTCGTGCTTGCACAGGCAAATACAGGACCCCACAGTCTGAGTATTTAAAGTACGTTAGTAATAAAGATCTGTATGAAGCTGCCGACATATTTCGAGTAGACATTCATATTCTGAAGCTTATCAGAAATCACTTTGAAAGAGCCAGCACTAATACTGAAAATAGTCTTATTTTTGGTCCATTCTACCCCAATGACGAATACTTTGCCAAAACCCTAATTTCTGGTTTTATCCCACCCGAGGCTTTCCTTTACCTCGACAAAAAGGCATACATCCAAAATGGGGATGACGTTCCAATTATTTATCACAAATATCGACACAGCTTCGACAAATCAATTAAATATAGCGTGACGGGTGACACGGATTTTAGACACAAATCCACAATCACTGCAAAAGACAGAAGCATTAACAGACATCGCTACTGGTGGCTAGAATAAGACTCTAAGTACAAACGTTTCAGAGCTTTTCTCTTACCTAAATAAATATATTTAAGTTATATGACTGTAATAGTTACTGTATTCCATTAATATAAAAATGCTAGTGAGTCAACTGTTATGATTTCACTAAAAAATTAGTTGTAGGAATTAGTCTTAAATTTAGTATTGTATATTAGCAAAATAAGCAAAAAGATGTATTGGATTTTAATTCGCCAAATTTTACCAATAAAGCATAATGCAAAAAAAGAAAAAAAATCAAATTATGAAAATTATAATTCGTAATATTTAAATATACAATTTTACTGTAAAGCCTAAGAAGCTATAGAATCTAAAAGCACAACGTTACGAGAGGAATATAATTAAACCCATGTAACTTATATATAAGAGTAAAATGTAATAGTATTTTTTTTTAAAGTTTGTTGTACTAAAATCTAGAATTAAGAATGCATTAAAGGCATCAATAAACTGTTTTACAAAAAAAAGCACCAGTTCTCGTCCGATCACTGAAGTTAAGCAACATTGGGCGTGGTTAGTACTTGGATGGGTGACCGCCTGGGAACACCACGTGATGTTAACACCTAACTTTTTTGCTCCGTCGCAGGCTGCTGCCTAGACTTTTGTTTTTTAATCTAAAGCTAAGAAATTTGAGGATAAAGTGCTACACAAACGATTCTATCAAATGCTTTTGATGTTAAGAGAAAATAAGTTTAAAAAAAAGTGACAAGCATTTGTATCTAGCACACCCTCATCTCGAGGTAAAATGTAAACAAACTACGCAACGCATTGTCTAAAACAAGAACAACAAAGACACACAAGGTGCTGTAAGAATCCTTAGTGATAAGTGATAACGTTAGATGATGTGGTGGGAATGGGAGTTGTGGCTTGGGCGTCTTTGGGAAGCACTCCAATCCTTACAGTTAACATTCATACCATGTTAAATGCACCAGTTCTCGTCCGATCACTGAAGTTAAGCAACATTGGGCGTGGTTAGTACTTGGATGGGTGACCGCCTGGGAACACCACGTGATGTTAACACCTAACTTTTTTGCTCCGTCGCAGGCTGCTGCTAGACTTTTGTTTTTTAATCTAAAGCTAAGAAATTTGAGGATAAAGTGCTACACAAACGATTCTATCAAATGCTTTTGATGTTAAGAGAAAATAAGTTAAAAAAATTGTGACAAGCACTTGTATCCAGCACACCCTCATCTCGAGGTAAAATGTAAACAAACTACGCAACGCATTGTCTAAAACAAGAACAACAAAGACACCCCAGGTTCTGTAAGAATCCTTAGTGATAAGTGATAACGTTAGATGATGTGGTGGGAATGGGAGTTGTGGCCTGGGCGTCTTTGGGAAGCACTCCAATCCTTACAGTTAACATTCATACCATGTTAAATGCACCAGTTCTCGTCCGATCACTGAAGTTAAGCAACATTGGGCGTGGTTAGTACTTGGATGGGTGACCGCCTGGGAACACCACGTGATGTTAACACCTAACTTTTTTGCTCCGTCGCAGGCTGCTGCCTAGACTTTTGTTTTTTAATCTAAAGCTAAGAAATTTGAGGATAAAGTGCTACACAAACGATTCTATCAAATGCTTTTGATGTTAAGAGAAAATAAGTTTAAAAAAAAGTGACAAGCATTTGTATCTAGCACACCCTCATCTCGAGGTAAAATGTAAACAAACTACGCAACGCATTGTCTAAAACAAGAACAACAAAGACACCCAAGGTGCTGTAAGAATCCTTAGTGATAAGTGATAACGTTAGATGATGTGGTGGGAATGGGAGTTGTGGCCTGGGCGTCTTTGGGAAGCACTCCAATCCTTACAGTTAACATTCATACCATGTTAAATGCACCAGTTCTCGTCCGATCACTGAAGTTAAGCAACATTGGGCGTGGTTAGTACTTGGATGGGTGACCGCCTGGGAACACCACGTGATGTTAACACCTAACTTTTTTGCTCCGTCGCAGGCTGCTGCTAGACTTTTGTTTTTTAATCTAAAGCTAAGAAATTTGAGGATAAAGTGCTACACAAACGATTCTATCAAATGCTTTTGATGTTAAGAGAAAATAAGTTAAAAAAAAAGTGACAAGCATTTGTATCTAGCACACCCTCATCTCGAGGTAAAATGTAAACAAACTACGCAACGCATTGTCTATAACAAGAACAACAAAGACACCCAAGGTGCTGTAAGAATCCTTAGTGATAACGTTAGATGATGTGGTGGGAATGGGAGTTGTGGCCTGGGCGTCTTTGGGAAGCACTCCAATCCTTACAGTTAACATTCATACCATGTTAAATGCACCAGTTCTCGTCCGATCACTGAAGTTAAGCAACATTGGGCGTGGTTAGTACTTGGATGGGTGACCGCCTGGGAACACCACGTGATGTTAACACCTAACTTTTTTGCTCTGTCGCAGGCTGCTGCTAGACTTTTGTTTTTTAATCTAAAGCTAAGAAATGTGAGGATAAAGTGCTACACAAACGATTCTATCAAATGCTTTTGATGTTAAGAGAAAATAAGTTAAAAAAAAAGTGACAAGCATTTGTATCTAGCACACCCTCATCTCGAGGTAAAATGTAAACAAACTACGCAACGCATTGTCTAAAACAAGAACAACAAAGACACCCAAGGTGCTGTAAGAATCCTTAGTGATAAGTGATAACGTTAGATGATGTGGTGGGAATGGGAGTTGTGGCCTGGGCGTCTTTGGGAAGCACTCCAATCCTTACAGTTAACATTCATACCATGTTAAATGCACCAGTTCTCGTCCGATCACTGAAGTTAAGCAACATTGGGCGTGGTTAGTACTTGGATGGGTGACCGCCTGGGAACACCACGTGATGTTAACACCTAACTTTTTTGCTCCGTCGCAGGCTGCTGCTAGACTTTTGTTTTTTAATCTAAAGCTAAGAAATTTGAGGATAAAGTGCTACACAAACGATTCTATCAAATGCTTTTGATGTTAAGAGAAAATAAGTTAAAAAAAAAGTGACAAGCATTTGTATCTAGCACACCCTCATCTCGAGGTAAAATGTAAACAAACTACGCAACGCATTGTCTATAACAAGAACAACAAAGACACCCAAGGTGCTGTAAGAATCCTTAGTGATAACGTTAGATGATGTGGTGGGAATGGGAGTTGTGGCCTGGGCGTCTTTGGGAAGCACTCCAATCCTTACAGTTAACATTCATACCATGTTAAATGCACCAGTTCTCGTCCGATCACTGAAGTTAAGCAACATTGGGCGTGGTTAGTACTTGGATGGGTGACCGCCTGGGAACACCACGTGATGTTAACACCTAACTTTTTGCTCCGTCGCAGGCTGCTGCTAGACTTTTGTTTTTTAATCTAAAGCTAAGAAATTTGAGGATAAAGTGCTACACAAACGATTCTATCAAATGCTTTTGATGTTAAGAGAAAATAAGTTAAAAAAAAAGTGACAAGCAGTTGTATCTAGCACACCCTCATCTCGAGGTAAAATGTAAACAAACTACGCAACGCATTGTCTAAAACAAGAACAACAAAGACACCCAAGGTGCTGTAAGAATCCTTAGTGATAAGTGATAACGTTAGATGATGTGGTGGGAATGGGAGTTGTGGCCTGGGCGTCTTTGGGAAGCACTCCAATCCTTACAGTTAACATTCATACCATGTTAAATGCACCAGTTCTCGTCCGATCACTGAAGTTAAGCAACATTGGGCGTGGTTAGTACTTGGATGGGTGACCGCCTGGGAACACCACGTGATGTTAACACCTAACTTTTTTGCTCCGTCGCAGGCTGCTGCTAGACTTTTGTTTTTTAATCTAAAGCTAAGAAATTTGAGGATAAAGTGCTACACAAACGATTCTATCAAATGCTTTTGATGTTAAGAGAAAATAAGTTAAAAAAAAAGTGACAAGCATTTGTATCTAGCACACCCTCATCTCGAGGTAAAATGTAAACAAACTTCGCAACGCATTGTCTAAAACAAGAACAACAAAGACACCCAAGGTGCTGTAAGAATCCTTAGTGATAAGTGATAACGTTAGATGATGTGGTGGGAATGGGAGTTGTGGCCTGGGCGTCTTTGGGAAGCACTCCAATCCTTACAGTTAACATTCATACCATGTTAAATGCACCAGTTCTCGTCCGATCACTGAAGTTAAGCAACATTGGGCGTGGTTAGTACTTGGATGGGTGACCGCCTGGGAACACCACGTGATGTTAACACCTAACTTTTTTGCTCCGTCGCAGGCTGCTGCTAGACTTTTGTTTTTTAATCTAAAGCTAAGAAATTTGAGGATAAAGTGCTACACAAACGATTCTATCAAATGCTTTTGATGTTAAGAGAAAATAAGTTAAAAAAAAAGTGACAAGCATTTGTATCTAGCACACCCTCATCTCGAGGTAAAATGTAAACAAACTTCGCAACGCATTGTCTAAAACAAGAACAACAAAGACACCCAAGGTGCTGTAAGAATCCTTAGTGATAAGTGATAACGTTAGATGATGTGGTGGGAATGGGAGTTGTGGCCTGGGCGTCTTTGGGAAGCACTCCAATCCTTACAGTTAACATTCATACCATGTTAAATGCACCAGTTCTCGTCCGATCACTGAAGTTAAGCAACATTGGGCGTGGTTAGTACTTGGATGGGTGACCGCCTGGGAACACCACGTGATGTTAACACCTAACTTTTTTGCTCCGTCGCAGGCTGCTGCTAGACTTTTGTTTTTTAATCTAAAGCTAAGAAATTTGAGGATAAAGTGCTACACAAACGATTCTATCAAATGCTTTTGATGTTAAGAGAAAATAAGTTAAAAAAAAAGTGACAAGCATTTGTATCTAGCACACCCTCATCTCGAGGTAAAATGTAAACAAACTACGCAACGCATTGTCTAAAACAAGAACAACAAAGACACCCAAGGTGCTGTAAGAATCCTTAGTGATAAGTGATAACGTTAGATGATGTGGTGGGAATGGGAGTTGTGGCCTGGGCGTCTTTGGGAAGCACTCCAATCCTTACAGTTAACATTCATACCATGTTAAATGCACCAGTTCTCGTCCGATCACTGAAGTTAAGCAACATTGGGCGTGGTTAGTACTTGGATGGGTGACCGCCTGGGAACACCACGTGATGTTAACACCTAACTTTTTTGCTCCGTCGCAGGCTGCTGCTAGACTTTTGTTTTTTAATCTAAAGCTAAGAAATTTGAGGATAAAGTGCTACACAAACGATTCTATCAAATGCTTTTGATGTTAAGAGAAAATAAGTTAAAAAAAAAGTGACAAGCATTTGTATCTAGCACACCCCCATCTCGAGGTAAAATGTAAACAAACTACGCAACGCATTGTCTAAAACAAGAACAACAAAGACACCCAAGGTGCTGTAAGAATCCTTAGTGATAAGTGATAACGTTAGATGATGTGGTGGGAATGGGAGTTGTGGCCTGGGCGTCTTTGGGAAGCACTCCAATCCTTACAGTTAACATTCATACCATGTTAAATGCACCAGTTCTCGTCCGATCACTGAAGTTAAGCAACATTGGGCGTGGTTAGTACTTGGATGGGTGACCGCCTGGGAACACCACGTGATGTTAACACCTAACTTTTTTGCTCCGTCGCAGGCTGCTGCTAGACTTTTGTTTTTTAATCTAAAGCTAAGAAATTTGAGGATAAAGTGCTACACAAACGATTCTATCAAATGCTTTTGATGTTAAGAGAAAATAAGTTAAAAAAAAAGTGACAAGCATTTGTATCTAGCACACCCTCATCTCGAGGTAAAATGTAAACAAACTACGCAACGCATTGTCTAAAACAAGAACAACAAAGACACCCAAGGTGCTGTAAGAATCCTTAGTGATAAGTGATAACGTTAGATGATGTGGTGGGAATGGGAGTTGTGGCCTGGGCGTCTTTGGGAAGCACTCCAATCCTTACAGTTAACATTCATACCATGTTAAATGCACCAGTTCTCGTCCGATCACTGAAGTTAAGCAACATTGGGCGTGGTTAGTACTTGGATGGGTGACCGCCTGGGAACACCACGTGATGTTAACACCTAACTTTTTTGCTCCGTCGCAGGCTGCTGCTAGACTTTTGTTTTTTAATCTAAAGCTAAGAAATTTGAGGATAAAGTGCTACACAAACGATTCTATCAAATGCTTTTGATGTTAAGAGAAAATAAGTTAAAAAAAAAGTGA
The DNA here is from genome assembly GCA_963854165.1 of Sylvicola cinctus. Taxonomy (NCBI): domain Eukaryota; kingdom Metazoa; phylum Arthropoda; class Insecta; order Diptera; family Anisopodidae; genus Sylvicola; species Sylvicola cinctus. The sequence goes on from OY974082.1 coordinate 23,856,428, forward strand.
CAAGCATTTGTATCTAGCACACCCTCATCTCGAGGTAAAATGTAAACAAACTTCGCAACGCATTGTCTAAAACAAGAACAACAAAGACACCCAAGGTGCTGTAAGAATCCTTAGTGATAAGTGATAACGTTAGATGATGTGGTGGGAATGGGAGTTGTGGCCTGGGCGTCTTTGGGAAGCACTCCAATCCTTACAGTTAACATTCATACCATGTTAAATGCACCAGTTCTCGTCATTCGTTGTTTAGATGCAGTAGAGTGCAGTCGATTAAAAAACAGCTCCGCTTTGAAAAACAAAAATAAAACTATAATTATTGTGTGTGAATTTAAAATAATATATTTTCATATAAAAATAAAATTGAAATCTTTTTTTAACATTAAAAGAGAACATTAAGAGTAATTATTATTATATATAATTACATAAGGAGAATAGTGGGAGCCGCATTAAGCGGCTTCAAGTGTTAAAAAGAAAAATAAATAAATTATTCAAGCATTTATGGCGGCGAAGGAAACAGAAAAATTCGATGCAGTGTTTTTATTTGGCGATGAAGCTATGTCGCAGGACATGAATATAAGTGTGGATCCCAAAATTAAAGAAAATGGGGTGCATTTACCAATCTTGGTGAGGAAAACGAAAAAGGTGAATAAAGGGGGTGCTGACCTGAAAAAAAACAAAATGGAAGCAGAAATTACAACCATTAAGAAGAAGATGCAAAAATTATTAAGGGAAAATATGGAACAAAAAAATATAATTAAAATGTTACAAGCACGCGATGGTAGCAGTGCCTCACATACTCCGTGCAACAATCGTTTCGTCTTGTTAGCAAACGATGAAATGATTCAGGATGATGATGAAAATAATATTGAAAATTTTGAAAACATTTTATCAAAGAAAAATAGAGCGATGATCAACAAACCTGTAGAAAAGCAACCAATATTGCAGCAACCACAACGTCAACAACAAAAAGAAGGAAGCAGAATGCCACCGATCAGAATATCAGGACAAAGTACGAAGGACACAATTAAACTCATCAAAGAAGTTTGCAAAATTCAGGATTTTACCATCTCCAAGTCAGGAACTGACCAGATCGCTGTCCACACCAGGAGAGTTTGCGACCATGAAAAGGTAAGGGAAAAGTTGGTTGAGGTAAATGCTCAGTATTACACATTTACACCAAAACAGACTAAAAATAAAACGTGGGTTTTAAAGAACCTTTCAAATGATGACACAGCTGACTCAGTGAAAAACGAACTTTTACAGTACCAGACGGACAAATTAAAAATAATGAACGTAACAAGACTAACGACCTCATTTTCAAAAAAGAACAACATCCAATTGCCTCATTTTATTGTCCAAATATCGCCAGAGAGCAACGATGCGGATTTGACAAAAATCAGCATTATAAATTATCAAAAGATTGCGTGGAATAAAATCCAAAAAAAACAAAACTTAGTTCAGTGTTTTAAGTGTCAAAGGGTTGGGCATACGGCGTCAAACTGTGGCATGGCATATCGTTGTGTGAAATGTAACGAGGGACATGGCCCAGGAGAATGCAAAATAAAACCTGAAAATGGCACCAAAAATACGGATCTTTTCTGTGTAGTGTGTCAAGAATATGGTCATCCGGCATCATATGTGGGATGCAAAAAAAGAGTCGCGCAGGTCCAGATCATCAAAAAGGCAATTGCTAACCGAAAAACGTCGCAAAATAAAATGGTTGAAAATTTAATCAAACCGAATGTTAGTTTCGCTGAAATTTTACGCGGAAAAATAAATACGACTGAAAAAACAAACAATACTGGCAGTAACAATATGGACAAACTGCTTGAGACAATTGTGAGCATTAATAAACAATTAAGCAAATTGAACAGTATAATTGAACTCCAACAGAAACGACTTGACGACGTCTACGTAGCTCTTGACCTTAACTAAAATGACTAGGAACAACAACGGTACTAACACACTCAAAATTATTTCAATAAACGTTAATTCAATAGTTTCAAATTTAAGAAGAGCAACACTTTTACACCGGACACAAAAGGAAAACCCAGACATTATACTTTTGACAGAAACTAAATTGAATAGCGCACACCACATCACTTTTAAAAATTATAAAATTGTAAGAAATGACCGAGATCCAGCCCGTGGTAGTGGTGGCGGAACAGCAATTTTAATTAAAAATAATATTCACTTCAATGTCATAAATTCGATAGTAGAAAAACATTTCGACTCATTAGAAACGACAATAATACAAATAAAATTGAAAAACGGCAAAAATTTAATAGTTATTGCAGCATATTCGGCACCCAATAACGATCAAAGTTTTACAGTAGAACTAAGCACATTATTTGAAATACTAAAATTGGCAAGTGAGAACAACTTTTACATATTAGCAGGGGACCTCAACGCAAAGCACACAAGCTGGAAAAATATAACGAATAATACTAGAGGAAATGCTTTAAAATCATGGCTCGATGTTAATCAAATTATGCAAAAAACAGTGCTATTACCAACTGACTACGCAACTTACACCAGATGCAGTTCATTCATCGATATTTGTATCGTAGACTCCAGACTTAACATCACAACAACCAACGGAGAATTGACAACGTTACCTTATGACAGTGACCACAACGCAGTAGTTATACAAGTACAGTTAGACACAAATGACCTACTACCGATTCCGCTAAATAACAATTATAAATTAAACTACGCAAACATAAATTGGACATCATTTCATAGGCAATTTAAATTTAACTATTTGCAATCAGGCGCGTTCCCGTTACCCGACTACATAAACATGACTACAGAAGATATTGACGAACAGATAACACAAATTGACAATATTATTTACAAGACCATAGAGGAAACAGTTCCAAAGTACACCCAAAAAAACAGTATGGCCCCTTACATAACGACACAAATCAAAAAATTACAAAAGTACAAATCAAGGTTATTGACGCTCCTTAACAATGAGTACCGGAAAAATTGCCCACACCAAGAATTAATTGTTGTACTGAAATCGCAAATAGCTTGCCTCAAAAATTTATTAAAGCAAAATTTTAATAACTCAATGAACGAGCATTGGAGAAACAAAATTAAATTAATTTCGAAATCCAATCACAATAACATGTTTCCCTGCTTAAACAGAATATTTAGAAGAAATACAAAATCTCTCCTAAGTCCATGCCTTAAAATTCAAAATTCCCAAGTTTGTCACTTACAAAAAGTGGGTATAGATCCAAATATACAAACAACAAACACACAAGGAGACATATTAATTCAAAATGACAAAGACAAATTAAATGTGATAGGCCAATACTTTGAAGAGGTACACAACCAAAACAAAGATATGGGGAGTCCGGCATTAAAAAATATAATAAACAAACATTACAGTCAAATTAGGAACACATTAATCCACAAGACACAACACAGGCAATCACTCACATTATTCACCAAAAACAACACATCCAGCAATCCAAACCAAAATACACTGAAAACATTACAACTAACAAACTATTTTACAAACATAAAAAAATTAACCCACATCTTTCGGACACTTAACAATAAAAAATCCTCAGGCCTTGACAAAATTCCGAACGTGATACTCAAACATTTACCAGATTTCGTGATCAGAGACTACGCTATATTATTCAACAACGCGCTAAATTTGTTCCACTTTCCAGCTCAATGGAAAGTGGCTAAAGTATTCCCTATACAAAAAAAAGGAAAAGACCCCAACGATGTATCCCACTATAGACCCATTAGCTTACTTCCTAATATCAGCAAAGTATTTGAAATTATTATAAACCAGTCGCTTGTTCAGGAGTTTGACGAAAAAGATTTAATACCAGAATGCCAATTTGGTTTTAGGAAAAATCATTGCACAATACACGCAATTAATAAAATAACGTCGGACATTAATTGGCATCTTAACGATAATGGAATGGCAACGGGTGCATGTCTTATAGACATAGAAAAGGCATACGATACTATGTGGATCGACGCGTTAATTTACAAGCTCAAAAAAAGAATATTCCCAAACACCTAATATACATGGTTAACAATATGATAACAGACAAAAAGTTTGTCGTAACAGACGGTACTGCACAAACGGATAACGTATTCAAGGTATCAGATGGCCTGCAACAAGGAACCGTAAATGCACCAATATTGTTTAGCTTTTTCATAAGTGATATTCTTAGCTCCGAACCGCTCTCAGGTGAGGGGAAGCATGTGATTGCATTTGCAGATGACATTGTTATTTACACGGCCAACCACAACCTACAATTGATGCAAAACGACCTGCAAAAGATGCTCAATTTCATATATTCCTATACGTTTTCGTGGAAGATAAAGATTAATGACAAGAAGTGTGAAACGATATTGTTTAGGCCAGCTCTTTCGCAAGTTACCAAAAGAAGTTTAAAACAAAATCACAAGTTTTTCAAGCTTAAGGTACCACAAACAGTTGACCAATATATTGAGCACAAGAAAATTGTCAAGTACTTGGGTGTCCATCTGGACCACAGACTACATTACACGCATCATGTCCAAAACGCTATTTCAAAAGCAACAAAGGCATTTATGCTATTAAGGCGACTTTTTTTTACCAAGCATCTCAAAGTAGACGTCAAAATTATTGCGTATCAAGCGTTTATAAGGCCTATCCTAACTTACGGCTGTCCCATTTGGTATAACCAAAGTCCGGCATACATGGAGAAATTTAGAGTGTTAGAGAGATCTTGCTTGAGAGCTTGTACTCAAAAATATAGAACGCCTGAATCAGACTACAAATATTACGTCAGCAACAAAAAGCTTTATGAGGCCGCAAAAATAAGCAGGATCGATGTGTTTGCCCTAAAAATTATAAGGAATCATTTTGAAAGAGCCAGCTGCACCACGGAAAACAGCCTTATATTTGGTCCATTTTACCCTAATGACGCGTATTTTGAAAAGACTCTCAATACAGGTTTTATTCCACCGGAAGCATTCTTATATCTCGACAAAAATAAATACATCCAAAACAGTGATGACGTACCGATAATTTACCACAAATTCCGACACAGCTTAAATAAAAAAATTGACTATGACGTAAATGACTACCAAAATGTTAGACACAAACTGACAATAACTGACATAGACAAACAAATAGACAGACACAAATATTGGTGGTTAAAGTAATCATTGAGCATTACACTTAAAACCCAGGCACCTCCCTTACCTTATTATATATATAATTCATAAAATAGAAAATGGAAATCACATATGGACTCATTATTTAATGAGCGTATCATCCCGATACGCACAATTAGTTTCTAAGTTTAGTTTTAAGATATCACACAAAAATGTAAAATAAAAATGGGGGTTTTTAACTTAGCCTAATTTTCCCTCAGATTAGCAAAAAAATGTAAGCGAGATTAATAATTCGCAAGAAATGTGCATATGCACAGTAATTGTTAGCTTAAGATGCACCAAACTTAATCAGTAACATCACGAGAGATCTAAGAATCCAATTGTTGTAGAAAAAAATTAAAATAATAGTAGTTTTAAGGATTTATTTATACTTACCAAAATATTGTAAATTGTAAATCATGGCTTCCAAATAAATCATCATCATCATCGCACCAGTTCTCGTCCGATCACTGAAGTTAAGCAACATTGGGCGTGGTTAGTACTTGGATGGGTGACCGCCTGGGAACACCACGTGATGTTAACACCTAACTTTTTTGCTCCGTCGCAGGCTGCTGCTAGACTTTTGTTTTTTAATATAAAGCTAAGAAATTTGAGGATAAAGTGCTACACAAACGATTCTATCAAATGCTTTTGATGTTAAGAGAAAATAAGTTAAAAAAAAAGTGACAAGCATTTGTATCTAGCACACCCCCATCTCGAGGTAAAATGTAAACAAACTACGCAACGCATTGTCTAAAACAAGAACAACAAAGACACCCAAGGTGCTGTAAGAATCCTTAGTGATAAGTGATAACGTTAGATGATGTGGTGGGAATGGGAGTTGTGGCCAGGGCGTCTTTGGGAAGCACTCCAATCCTTACAGTTAACATTCATACCATTTTAAATGCACCAGTTCTCGTCCGATCACTGAAGTTAAGCAACATTGGGCGTGGTTAGTACTTGGATGGGTGACCGCCTGGGAACACCACGTGATGTTAACACCTAACTTTTTTGCTCCGTCGCAGGCTGCTGCTAGACTTTTGTTTTTTAATCTAAAGCTAAGAAATTTGAGGATAAAGTGCTACACAAACGATTCTATCAAATGCTTTTGATGTTAAGAGAAAATAAGTTAAAAAAAAAGTGACAAGCATTTGTATCTAGCACACCCCCATCTCGAGGTAAAATGTAAACAAACTACGCAACGCATTGTCTAAAACAAGAACAACAAAGACACCCAAGGTGCTGTAAGAATCCTTAGTGATAAGTGATAACGTTAGATGATGTGGTGGGAATGGGAGTTGTGGCCAGGGCGTCTTTGGGAAGCACTCCAATCCTTACAGTTAACATTCATACCATTTTAAATGCACCAGTTCTCGTCCGATCACTGAAGTTAAGCAACATTGGGCGTGGTTAGTACTTGGATGGGTGACCGCCTGGGAACACCACGTGATGTTAACACCTAACTTTTTTGCTCCGTCGCAGGCTGCTGCTAGACTTTTGTTTTTTAATATAAAGCTAAGAAATTTGAGGATAAAGTGCTACACAAACGATTCTATCAAATGCTTTTGATGTTAAGAGAAAATAAGTTAAAAAAAAAGTGACAAGCATTTGTATCTAGCACACCCCCATCTCGAGGTAAAATGTAAACAAACTACGCAACGCATTGTCTAAAACAAGAACAACAAAGACACCCAAGGTGCTGTAAGAATCCTTAGTGATAAGTGATAACGTTAGATGATGTGGTGGGAATGGGAGTTGTGGCCTGGGCGTCTTTGGGAAGCACTCCAATCCTTACAGTTAACATTCATACCATGTTAAATGCACCAGTTCTCGTCCGATCACTGAAGTTAAGCAACATTGGGCGTGGTTAGTACTTGGATGGGTGACCGCCTGGGAACACCACGTGATGTTAACACCTAACTTTTTTGCTCCGTCGCAGGCTGCTGCTAGACTTTTGTTTTTTAATATAAAGCTAAGTAATTTGAGGATAAAGTGCTACACAAACGATTCTATCAAATGCTTTTGATGTTAAGAGAAAATAAGTTAAAAAAAAAGTGACAAGCATTTGTATCTAGCACACCCTCATCTCGAGGTAAAATGTAAACAAACTACGCAACGCATTGTCTAAAACAAGAACAACAAAGACACCCAAGGTGCTGTAAGAATCCTTAGTGATAAGTGATAACGTTAGATGATGTGGTGGGAATGGGAGTTGTGGCCAGGGCGTCTTTGGGAAGCACTCCAATCCTTACAGTTAACATTCATACCATTTTAAATGCACCAGTTCTCGTCCGATCACTGAAGTTAAGCAACATTGGGCGTGGTTAGTACTTGGATGGGTGACCGCCTGGGAACACCACGTGATGTTAACACCTAACTTTTTTGCTCCGTCGCAGGCTGCTGCTAGACTTTTGTTTTTTAATCTAAAGCTAAGAAATTTGAGGATAAAGTGCTACACAAACGATTCTATCAAATGCTTTTGATGTTAAGAGAAAATAAGTTAAAAAAAAAGTGACAAGCATTTGTATCTAGCACACCCTCATCTCGAGGTAAAATGTAAACAAACTACGCAACGCATTGTCTAAAACAAGAACAACAAAGACACCCAAGGTGCTGTAAGAATCCTTAGTGATAAGTGATAACGTTAGATGATGTGGTGGGAATGGGAGTTGTGGCCTGGGCGTCTTTGGGAAGCACTCCAATCCTTACAGTTAACATTCATACCATGTTAAATGCACCAGTTCTCGTCCGATCACTGAAGTTAAGCAACATTGGGCGTGGTTAGTACTTGGATGGGTGACCGCCTGGGAACACCACGTGATGTTAACACCTAACTTTTTTGCTCCGTCGCAGGCTGCTGCTAGACTTTTGTTTTTTAATCTAAAGCTAAGAAATTTGAGGATAAAGTGCTACACAAACGATTCTATCAAATGCTTTTGATGTTAAGAGAAAATAAGTTAAAAAAAAAGTGACAAGCATTTGTATCTAGCACACCCTCATCTCGAGGTAAAATGTAAACAAACTACGCAACGCATTGTCTAAAACAAGAACAACAAAGACACCCAAGGTGCTGTAAGAATCCTTAGTGATAAGTGATAACGTTAGATGATGTGGTGGGAATGGGAGTTGTGGCCTGGGCGTCTTTGGGAAGCACTCCAATCCTTACAGTTAACATTCATACCATGTTAAATGCACCAGTTCTCGTCCGATCACTGAAGTTAAGCAACATTGGGCGTGGTTAGTACTTGGATGGGTGACCGCCTGGGAACACCACGTGATGTTAACACCTAACTTTTTTGCTCCGTCGCAGGCTGCTGCTAGACTTTTGTTTTTTAATCTAAAGCTAAGAAATTTGAGGATAAAGTGCTACACAAACGATTCTATCAAATGCTTTTGATGTTAAGAGAAAATAAGTTAAAAAAAAAGTGACAAGCATTTGTATCTAGCACACCCCCATCTCGAGGTAAAATGTAAACAAACTACGCAACGCATTGTCTAAAACAAGAACAACAAAGACACCCAAGGTGCTGTAAGAATCCTTAGTGATAAGTGATAACGTTAGATGATGTGGTGGGAATGGGAGTTGTGGCCTGGGCGTCTTTGGGAAGCACTCCAATCCTTACAGTTAACATTCATACCATGTTAAATGCACCAGTTCTCGTCCGATCACTGAAGTTAAGCAACTTTGGGCGTGGTTAGTACTTGGATGGGTGACCGCCTGGGAACACCACGTGATGTTAACACCTAACTTTTTTGCTCTGTCGCAGGCTGCTGCTAGACTTTTGTTTTTTAATCTAAAGCTAAGAAATTTGAGGATAAAGTGCTACACAAACGATTCTATCAAATGCTTTTGATGTTAAGAGAAAATAAGTTAAAAAAAAAGTGACAAGCATTTGTATCTAGCACACCCTCATCTCGAGGTAAAATGTAAACAAACTACGCAACGCATTGTCTAAAACAAGAACAACAAAGACACCCAAGGTGCTGTAAGAATCCTTAGTGATAAGTGATAACGTTAGATGATGTGGTGGGAATGGGAGTTGTGGCCTGGGCGTCTTTGGGAAGCACTCCAATCCTTACAGTTAACATTCATACCATGTTAAATGCACCAGTTCTCGTCCGATCACTGAAGTTAAGCAACATTGGGCGTGGTTAGTACTTGGATGGGTGACCGCCTGGGAACACCACGTGATGTTAACACCTAACTTTTTTGCTCCGTCGCAGGCTGCTGCTAGACTTTTGTTTTTTAATCTAAAGCTAAGAAATTTGAGGATAAAGTGCTACACAAACGATTCTATCAAATGCTTTTGATGTTAAGAGAAAATAAGTTAAAAAAAAAGTGACAAGCATTTGTATCTAGCACACCCTCATCTCGAGGTAAAATGTAAACAAACTACGCAACGCATTGTCTAAAACAAGAACAACAAAGACACCCAAGGTGCTGTAAGAATCCTTAGTGATAAGTGATAACGTTAGATGATGTGGTGGGAATGGGAGTTGTGGCCTGGGCGTCTTTGGGAAGCACTCCAATCCTTACAGTTAACATTCATACCATGTTAAATGCACCAGTTCTCGTCCGATCACTGAAGTTAAGCAACATTGGGCGTGGTTAGTACTTGGATGGGTGACCGCCTGGGAACACCACGTGATGTTAACACCTAACTTTTTTGCTCCGTCGCAGGCTGCTGCTAGACTTTTGTTTTTTAATCTAAAGCTAAGAAATTTGAGGATAAAGTGCTACACAAACGATTCTATCAAATGCTTTTGATGTTAAGAGAAAATAAGTTAAAAAAATTGTGACAAGCATTTGTATCTAGCACACCCCCATCTCGAGGTAAAATGTAAACAAACTACGCAACGCATTGTCTATAACAAGAACAACAAAGACACCCAAGGTGCTGTAAGAATCCTTAGTGATAAGTGATAACGTTAGATGATGTGGTGGGAATGGGAGTTGTGGCCTGGGCGTCTTTGGGAAGCACTCCAATCCTTACAGTTAACATTCATACCATGTTAAATGCACCAGTTCTCGTCCGATCACTGAAGTTAAGCAACATTGGGCGTGGTTAGTACTTGGATGGGTGACCGCCTGGGAACACCACGTGATGTTAACACCTAACTTTTTTGCTCCGTCGCAGGCTGCTGCTAGACTTTTGTTTTTTAATCTAAAGCTAAGAAATTTGAGGATAAAGTGCTACACAAACGATTCTATCAAATGCTTTTGATGTTAAGAGAAAATAAGTTAAAAAAAAAGTGACAAGCATTTGTATCTAGCACACCCCCATCTCGAGGTAAAATGTAAACAAACTACGCAACGCATTGTCTAAAACAAGAACAACAAAGACACCCAAGGTGCTGTAAGAATCCTTAGTGATAAGTGATAACGTTAGATGATGTGGTGGGAATGGGAGTTGTGGCCTGGGCGTCTTTGGGAAGCACTCCAATCCTTACAGTTAACATTCATACCATGTTAAATGCACCAGTTCTCGTCCGATCACTGAAGTTAAGCAACATTGGGCGTGGTTAGTACTTGGATGGGTGACCGCCTGGGAACACCACGTGATGTTAACACCTAACTTTTTTGCTCCGTCGCAGGCTGCTGCTAGACTTTTGTTTTTTAATCAAAAGCTAAGAAATTTGAGGATAAAGTGCTACACAAACGATTCTATCAAATGCTTTTGATGTTAAGAGAAAATAAGTTAAAAAAAAAGTGACAAGCATTTGTATCTAGCACACCCCCATCTCGAGGTAAAATGTAAACAAACTACGCAACGCATTGTCTAAAACAAGAACAACAAAGACACCCAAGGTGCTGTAAGAATCCTTAGTGATAAGTGATAACGTTAGATGATGTGGTGGGAATGGGAGTTGTGGCCTGGGCGTCTTTGGGAAGCACTCCAATCCTTACAGTTAACATTCATACCATGTTAAATGCACCAGTTCTCGTCCGATCACTGAAGTTAAGCAACATTGGGCGTGGTTAGTACTTGGATGGGTGACCGCCTGGGAACACCACGTGATGTTAACACCTAACTTTTTTGCTCCGTCGCAGGCTGCTGCTAGACTTTTGTTTTTTAATCTAAAGCTAAGAAATTTGAGGATAAAGTGCTACACAAACGATTCTATCAAATGCTTTTGATGTTAAGAGAAAATAAGTTAAAAAAAAAGTGACAAGCATTTGTATCTAGCACACCCCCATCTCGAGGTAAAATGTAAACAAACTACGCAACGCATTGTCTAAAACAAGAACAACAAAGACACCCAAGGTGCTGTAAGAATCCTTAGTGATAAGTGATAACGTTAGATGATGTGGTGGGAATGGGAGTTGTGGCCTGGGCGTCTTTGGGAAGCACTCCAATCCTTACAGTTAACATTCATACCATGTTAAATGCACCAGTTCTCGTCCGATCACTGAAGTTAAGCAACATTGGGCGTGGTTAGTACTTGGATGGGTGACCGCCTGGGAACACCACGTGATGTTAACACCTAACTTTTTTGCTCCGTCGCAGGCTGCTGCTAGACTTTTGTTTTTTAATCAAAAGCTAAGAAATTTGAGGATAAAGTGCTACACAAACGATTCTATCAAATGCTTTTGATGTTAAGAGAAAATAAGTTAAAAAAAAAGTGACAAGCATTTGTATCTAGCACACCCCCATCTCGAGGTAAAATGTAAACAAACTACGCAACGCATTGTCTAAAACAAGAACAACAAAGACACCCAAGGTGCTGTAAGAATCCTTAGTGATAAGTGATAACGTTAGATGATGTGGTGGGAATGGGAGTTGTGGCCTGGGCGTCTTTGGGAAGCACTCCAATCCTTACAGTTAACATTCATACCATGTTAAATGCACCAGTTCTCGTCCGATCACTGAAGTTAAGCAACATTGGGCGTGGTTAGTACTTGGATGGGTGACCGCCTGGGAACACCACGTGATGTTAACACCTAACTTTTTTGCTCCGTCGCAGGCTGCTGCTAGACTTTTGTTTTTTAATCTAAAGCTAAGAAATTTGAGGATAAAGTGCTACACAAACGATTCTATCAAATGCTTTTGATGTTAAGAGAAAATAAGTTAAAAAAAAAGTGACAAGCATTTGTATCTAGCACACCCCCATCTCGAGGTAAAATGTAAACAAACTACGCAACGCATTGTCTAAAACAAGAACAACAAAGACACCCAAGGTGCTGTAAGAATCCTTAGTGATAAGTGATAACGTTAGATGATGTGGTGGGAATGGGAGTTGTGGCCTGGGCGTCTTTGGGAAGCACTCCAATCCTTACAGTTAACATTCATACCATGTTAAATGCACCAGTTCTCGTCCGATCACTGAAGTTAAGCAACATTGGGCGTGGTTAGTACTTGGATGGGTGACCGCCTGGGAACACCACGTGATGTTAACACCTAACTTTTTTGCTCCGTCGCAGGCTGCTGCTAGACTTTTGTTTTTTAATCAAAAGCTAAGAAATTTGAGGATAAAGTGCTACACAAACGATTCTATCAAATGCTTTTGATGTTAAGAGAAAATAAGTTAAAAAAAAAGTGACAAGCATTTGTATCTAGCACACCCCCATCTCGAGGTAAAATGTAAACAAACTACGCAACGCATTGTCTAAAACAAGAACAACAAAGACACCCAAGGTGCTGTAAGAATCCTTAGTGATAAGTGATAACGTTAGATGATGTGGTGGGAATGGGAGTTGTGGCCTGGGCGTCTTTGGGAAGCACTCCAATCCTTACAGTTAACATTCATACCATGTTAAATGCACCAGTTCTCGTCCGATCACTGAAGTTAAGCAACATTGGGCGTGGTTAGTACTTGGATGGGTGACCGCCTGGGAACACCACGTGATGTTAACACCTAACTTTTTTGCTCCGTCGCAGGCTGCTGCTAGACTTTTGTTTTTTAATCTAAAGCTAAGAAATTTGAGGATAAAGTGCTACACAAACGATTCTATCAAATGCTTTTGATGTTAAGAGAAAATAAGTTAAAAAAAAAGTGACAAGCATTTGTATCTAGCACACCCCCATCTCGAGGTAAAATGTAAACAAACTACGCAACGCATTGTCTAAAACAAGAACAACAAAGACACCCAAGGTGCTGTAAGAATCCTTAGTGATAAGTGATAACGTTAGATGATGTGGTGGGAATGGGAGTTGTGGCCTGGGCGTCTTTGGGAAGCACTCCAATCCTTACAGTTAACATTCATACCATGTTAAATGCACCAGTTCTCGTCCGATCACTGAAGTTAAGCAACATTGGGCGTGGTTAGTACTTGGATGGGTGACCGCCTGGGAACACCACGTGATGTTAACACCTAACTTTTTTGCTCCGTCGCAGGCTGCTGCTAGACTTTTGTTTTTTAATCTAAAGCTAAGAAATTTGAGGATAAAGTGCTACACAAACGATTCTATCAAATGCTTTTGATGTTAAGAGAAAATAAGTTAAAAAAAAAGTGACAAGCATTTGTATCTAGCACACCCTCATCTCGAGGTAAAATGTAAACAAACTACGCAACGCATTGTCTAAAACAAGAACAACAAAGACACCCAAGGTGCTGTAAGAATCCTTAGTGATAAGTGATAACGTTAGATGATGTGGTGGGAATGGGAGTTGTGGCCTGGGCGTCTTTGGGAAGCACTCCAATCCTTACAGTTAACATTCATACCATGTTAAATGCACCAGTTCTCGTCAGTTCTCGTCGAGCAGCGGTTGCGATCAGACCTACCTGCGATAGTAATACGAAAACGCATATACAGCATATACTATACCATAAAGTGAATAATAAACGGAAATTTTTATTTGTTTCTAAGTGGCTAATGTTTAAACATGTAATGGTGAAACATGAACAAAAGAAAAAAAATTAGTGAAAGTGGTGCTCCATTACGTTCTGCTTCTGAGGATCGCACGCCCAATAAGGATCTGAAAAGAAAAGTTCAAGTTAGTGAGCAAGAGAAAAATAATGTAGAAATGGCAAACTTTATACCTACAATTAGTGCTGAAGTGCAAAATATTATTGATTCTCAGCAGGATCAGATTAATCAATTAAAAAGTGAAATTGAAAAAATATTGGCCATCAATAGGGATTCTTTGAACAAAATAAAGTACTACCAACGAAAAGAAAAAAATAACGTGTCAGTGAATAACAGATTTAGTGTGTTGGATGAACCAGAGGCCAGCACATCAAATTACATATTATGTGAAAGTGATAGTGACCAAAACAATGATGGGTTCACTAAAGTACTCCCAAAAAGCAGTGGAAGCAAAAAAGTTCCAACTCCCAATAGGGAGAATGTCAAAAAAGCAAGTGTTGTGCAAAAAACTATGGTGCCACAACCGAAAAATCCCCAAGGTGGAACGCGGATGCCACCTATCAAAGTGACCGGCGAGAATACTCTTGCAAAGATCGAAAAAATAAGGAAGGACTGCAACGTTGAGGTGTTCAACATCAAGAAGCTGAGCACCGACAAGTTCAATGTCTTCACAAGGTCAACGGAGGACCACAAAAAGGTAAGAGAAAAGCTCTCTGAAACGAAGGTGTCGCACTTTACGTACACACCGAAACAATTAAAAAATAAAACTTGGGTCCTTAAAAACCTGTGTAGCGAAGAGACTGTTGAATCTGTCCAGCTAGAACTTGAGAAGTATCAATCGGATACTCTCAATATTATAAAAGTGTCGAGATTCTCAACGGCATTTTCAAGGCGTAGCAATAAAGTGCTTCCAATCTTTATTGTGCAAATTACGCCAGATAGTAGCGAACGGGAGCTTAAAAGCATCCGATATTTAAATTATCAATCCATTGTTTGGAATAAGCTAAATAAAAGGAAGGACGTGCTTCAATGTCACAATTGCCAAAGCGACGGTCATACTGCATCTAACTGCGGAATGCCATACCGCTGTGTAAAATGCAGCGAGTCACATGGTCCAGGTGGGTGTAAAGTCACTCTCGAATCTGGAGTAAAAAACACAGATCTGTACTGTGTACTTTGCAACGAAAATGGACACCCTGCCTCATACAGCGGATGCAAAGTTCGTCAAGCCTATGTTCAGCGCTTGCGAGCTCAAGTTGTAAAAAAAAATGAAATGAAGCAACAAATGTTGAACAACTTCATCCAACCCAATATTAGCTTTTCCAAACTACTGGTGAAACCAAACCAACCTGTAAACCGTGAGCCCCAAAATGATGATAAAATGTCAAAACTCATTAACATGGTAGACAATATGAGCACACAATTCAAAATGCTGACCTCTCATATCGCTAATCAGCAGAGCAGGATTGATAACCTGTACCGTGTTCTAAATATTAATCATGGCTGATCCCCGTCCCATATTAAACACTTTAAAAGTTATTTCCATAAATGTGAATTCAATTATCAAAAATTACAAAAGAGCTACATTACTCAATATGCTTCAAGAAGAATCACCTGACATAGTCATGATTTCTGAAACAAAACTCAACAAAAATCATTATCTGACTTTCCAAGATTACAATCTGATAAGAAACGATCGAAATCCCACTCATGGTCCCGGAGGGGGCACAGCGATCCTTATCAAAAAGAAAATTATGTACACTTGTATAGAAATTCCAGACATCCAGTGCTTTGAATGTCTAGAGATCTCAGTTGCCAAACTCAGACTTAAAGATGGAAGTAACCTCTTTTTAATTGCAGCATATTCGGCGCCAAGTAGCAACCCAGAGTTCATTAAAGAACTCAACACATTATTCAGCACCCTCCAGCTGGCTGACAGTAGCAATTACTTTCTGATAGCTGGTGATCTAAATGCCAAACATTCTAGCTGGAAGAATCCGGTAAATAATACTAGGGGAAATGCATTACGATCTTGGATGGACCAGCATCAAGTAATAAACAAAACAAAATTAATGTGTACTGAGTTCGCCACATATACAAGAAGTGGATCGTTTCTGGACATTTGCATTGCAGATGATCGACTCAATGTTCTCACAAAAAACGGTCTTCTGGAAAGCATTCCATACGACAGCGATCATAATGCTGTGGTTATTCAATTCGCGATAGACAATTCCGATTTTCTTGACCTCCCATACAACGACAATCGTAAATTTAATTTTGCTCGTACAAAATTGATCAAATTTCAATTAAAAATAAAATCAAAATTCCAAGAATCTGAGTATTTTCCGATTGACGATAATCGAAATCTATCACGAACTGAAATCGACCACTGTATTGGTGCACTCAATGAGATGATAACTGAAACCATTGAGGAAACGGTTCCTAAACATCCGCAAACAAACAGCATGGCTCCCTACATCACACCAAAAATTAAGTTCCTACAAAAACACAAATCCCGTTTGATTACTCTGCTCAATAAAGAATACAGAAAATCACCACACCCTGATCCCAATGCAGTACAAGTTATTAAATCTCAGCTGAGCTGCCTTAAAACAATAATAAAACAGCAATTTAACAATTCCATAAATGAGCACTGGAGAAAAAAGGTGCAAAAAATATCAACAAACGATTCCCATAAAATGTTCCCTAAAATAAACTCAATATTTAGAAATTCCAAACAACCATTCATACACCCCCATCTCGAGGTCAAACAAAACCGTGCTAATGTGTTGCGTGATGCAGGCGTTGTAAATCAACAAACCATAAACACAGATGGTGATGTAAGAATTCTACACGATAAAGACAAACTAACCACAATTGGACTGCATTTCGCAAGTGTTCACAAACAAAACGAGGGTATGGGTCGAGCTCCCTTGGGTAATATAATAAAAAAACATTCTAATGATTTCAAAGAAAAACTAAAAAAGTTTGAAGAAGATGGTGACTCTTTATTAACATTTTCTAATACAAATCGATCATCCAATCCGAATCCTGATAGAAACTTAGCGAATTATTTCACAAACACAGATAAATTGGCCATGATATTCAAAACATTGAATAAAAAAAAGTCTTCTGGGGTAGACAATATTCCGAATATCATCCTTAAGC
Source organism: Sylvicola cinctus (assembly GCA_963854165.1). Lineage (NCBI taxonomy): Eukaryota > Metazoa > Arthropoda > Insecta > Diptera > Anisopodidae > Sylvicola > Sylvicola cinctus. Next base: position 23,873,581 of record OY974082.1, read on the forward strand.
AACTCCCACACTTTGTAATTGAAGAATACACCAAAATATTCAATAATGCTCTTAATAGTTATTATTTTCCGGCTCAGTGGAAACTAGCCAGAGTATTTCCAATCCAGAAAAAGGATAAAGATCCATCTGATCCATCAAATTACAGACCAATAAGCTTACTTCCTAATATTAGTAAAATCTTTGAAGTTGTTATCAATCAAACACTTACTCACTACTTAGACTCTGAAAAAATTATTCCTGATTGCCAATTTGGCTTCAGATCAAATCACTCAACAATTCATGCTGTAAATAAATTAACTTCTGATGTTTACTGGCACCTTAATAATAAAAAAGCTACTGGCGCCTGCCTTATAGATCTCGAAAAAGCTTTCGACACCGTCTGGATAGACGCACTCGTCTATAAGATGGCAAAAAAGAAACTGCCTAATCATCTGGTGAACATGGTGTACAATATGATAGCGGGGAAACAATTCGTTGTCACCGACGGGACAACTACCACAGAGATGAAATTTAAAATGTCAAATGGATTGCAGCAAGGAACGGTTAACGCCCCAATCCTCTTCAGCTTCTTCATAAGCGACATGCTCAAATCTGACCCGCTGACCAGCGTTGGTCGCAATGTGGTGGCTTTTGCCGACGATATCATCATTTATAATTCTAATCATAACTTAAAACAGATGCGGAAAGACCTCCAAAGTATGTTAGACTTTGTGCACTTTTACACGTTCACATGGAAACTTAAAATTAATTTTAAAAAATGCGAGACAATACTGTTTAGGCCAGCACTCAATCTAGTGACAACAAGCAGTATAAAACGGCACCATAAAGATTTCAAGCTAAAGGTGCCAGAAACTGAAAATGAATTTATCGAACACAAGTTAGTAGTCAAGTATCTGGGAATCCATCTAGATCACCGACTTCAGTTCAAAAACCACATTGAAATTAGCCTTCAAAAAGCAAGAAATGCATTCATGATGCTTCGGCGATTGTTCTTCACTAAGCATCTCAGCAAAAGAGTAAAAGTGATCTGCTATCAGGCATTTGTCAGACCGATCCTAACATATGGCTGCCCCATATGGTACAACATTAGCCCAGCATATATGGAAATGTTTAGAGTCTTTGAAAGGGCTTGCATTCGTGCTTGCACAGACAAATACAGGACCCCACAGTCTGAGTATTTAAAGTACGTTAGTAATAAAGATCTGTATGAAGCTGCCGACATATTTCGAGTAGACATTCATATTCTGAAGCTTATCAGAAATCACTTTGAAAGAGCCAGCACTAATACTGAAAATAGTCTTATTTTTGGTCCATTCTACCCCAATGACGAATACTTTGCCAAAACCCTAATTTCTGGTTTTATCCCACCCGAGGCTTTCCTTTACCTCGACAAAAAGGCATACATCCAAAATGGGGATGACGTTCCAATTATTTATCACAAATATCGACACAGCTTCGACAAATCAATTAAATATAGCGTGACGGGTGACACGGATTTTAGACACAAATCCACAATCACTGCGAAAGACAGAAGCATTAACAGACATCGCTACTGGTGGCTAGAATAAGACTCTAAGTACAAACGTTTCAGAGCTTTTCTCTTACCTAAATAAATATATTTAAGTTATATGACTGTAATAGTTTCTGTATTCCATTAATATAAAAATGCTAGTGAGTCAACTTTTATGATTTCACTAAAAAATTAGTTGTAGGAATTAGTTTTAGATTTAGTATTGTATATTAGCAAAATAAGCAAAAAGATGTATTGGATTTTAATTCGCCAAATTTTACCAATAAAGCATAATGCAAAAAAAGAAAAAAAAATCAAATTATGAAAATTATAATTCGTAATATTTAAATATACAATTTTACTGTAAAGCCTAAGAAGCTATAGAATCTAAAAGCACAACGTTACGAGAGGAATATAATTAAACCCATGTAACTTATATATAAGAGTAAAATGTAATAGTATTTTTTTTTAAAGTTTGTTGTACTAAAATCTAGAATTAAGAATGCATTAAAGGCTTCAATAAACTGTTTTACAAAAAAAAGCACCAGTTCTCGTCCGATCACTGAAGTTAAGCAACATTGGGCGTGGTTAGTACTTGGATGGGTGACCGCCTGGGAACACCACGTGATGTTAACACCTAACTTTTTTGCTCCGTCGCAGGCTGCTGCTAGACTTTTGTTTTTTAATCTAAAGCTAAGAAATTTGAGGATAAAGTGCTACACAAACGATTCTATCAAATGCTTTTGATGTTAAGAGAAAATAAGTTAAAAAAATTGTGACAAGCATTTGTATCCAGCACACCCTCATCTCGAGGTAAAATGTAAACAAACTACGCAACGCATTGTCTAAAACAAGAACATTAAAGACACCCAAGGTGCTGTAAGAATCCTTAGTGATAAGTGATAACGTTAGATGATGTGGTGGGAATGGGAATGGGAGTTGTGGCCTGGGCGTCTTTGGGAAGCACTCCAATCCTTACAGTTAACATTCATACCATGTTAAATGCACCAGTTCTCGTCCGATCACTGAAGTTAAGCAACATTGGGCGTGGTTAGTACTTGGATGGGTGACCGCCTGGGAACACCACGTGATGTTAACACCTAACTTTTTTGCTCCGTCGCAGGCTGCTGCTAGACTTTTGTTTTTTAATCTAAAGCTAAGAAATTTGAGGATAAAGCGCTACACAAACGATTCTATCAAATGCTTTTGATGTTAAGAGAAAATAAGTTAAAAAAATTGTGACAAGCATTTGTATCCAGCACACCCTCATCTCGAGGTAAAATGTAAACAAACTACGCAACGCATTGTCTAAAACAAGAACAACAAAGACACCCAAGGTGCTGTAAGAATCCTTAGTGATAAGTGATAACGTTAGATGATGTGGTGGGAATGGGAGTTGTGGCCTGGGCGTCTTTGGGAAGCACTCCAATCCTTACAGTTAACATTCATACCATGTTAAATGCACCAGTTCTCGTCCGATCACTGAAGTTAAGCAACATTGGGCGTGGTTAGTACTTGGATGGGTGACCGCCTGGGAACACCACGTGATGTTAACACCTAACTTTTTTGCTCCGTCGCAGGCTGCTGCCTAGACTTTTGTTTTTTAATCTAAAGCTAAGAAATTTGAGGATAAAGTGCTACACAAACGATTCTATCAAATGCTTTTGATGTTAAGAGAAAATAAGTTAAAAAAATTGTGACAAGCATTTGTATCCAGCACACCCTCATCTCGAGGTAAAATGTAAACAAACTACGCAACGCATTGTCTAAAACAAGAACAACAAAGACACCCAAGGTGCTGTAAGAATCCTTAGTGATAAGTGATAACGTTAGATGATGTGGTGGGAATGGGAATGGGAGTTGTGGCCTGGGCGTCTTTGGGAAGCACTCCAATCCTTACAGTTAACATTCATACCATGTTAAATGCACCAGTTCTCGTCCGATCACTGAAGTTAAGCAACATTGGGCGTGGTTAGTACTTGGATGGGTGACCGCCTGGGAACACCACGTGATGTTAACACCTAACTTTTTTGCTCCGTCGCAGGCTGCTGCTAGACTTTTGTTTTTTAATCTAAAGCTAAGAAATTTGAGGATAAAGTACTACACAAACGATTCTATCAAATGCTTTTGATGTTAAGAGAAAATAAGTTAAAAAAATTGTGACAAGCATTTGTATCTAGCACACCCTCATCTCGAGGTAAAATGTAAACAAACTACGCAACGCATTGTCTAAAACAAGAACAACAAAGACACCCAAGGTGCTGTAAGAATCCTTAGTGATAAGTGATAACGTTAGATGATGTGGTGGGAATGGGAGTTGTGGCCTGGGCGTCTTTGGGAAGCACTCCAATCCTTACAGTTAACATTCATACCATGTTAAATGCACCAGTTCTCGTCCGATCACTGAAGTTAAAGCAACATTGGGCGTGGTTAGTACTTGGATGGGTGACCGCCTGGGAACACCACGTGATGTTAACACCTAACTTTTTTGCTCCGTCGCAGGCTGCTGCTAGACTTTTGTTTTTTAATCTAAAGCTAAGAAATTTGAGGATAAAGTGCTACACAAACGATTCTATCAAATGCTTTTGATGTTAAGAGAAAATAAGTTAAAAAAATTGTGACAAGCATTTGTATCCAGCACACCCTCATCTCGAGGTAAAATGTAAACAAACTACGCAACGCATTGTCTAAAACAAGAACAACAAAGACACCCAAGGTGCTGTAAGAATCCTTAGTGATAAGTGATAACGTTAGATGATGTGGTGGGAATGGGAGTTGTGGCCTGGGCGTCTTTGGGAAGCACTCCAATCCTTACAGTTAACATTCATACCATGTTAAATGCACCAGTTCTCGTCCGATCACTGAAGTTAAGCAACATTGGGCGTGGTTAGTACTTGGATGGGTGACCGCCTGGGAACACCACGTGATGTTAACACCTAACTTTTTTGCTCCGTCGCAGGCTGCTGCTAGACTTTTGTTTTTTAATCTAAAGCTAAGAAATTTGAGGATAAAGTGCTACACAAACGATTCTATCAAATGCTTTTGATGTTAAGAGAAAATAAGTTAAAAAAATTGTGACAAGCATTTGTATCTAGCACACCCTCATCTCGAGGTAAAATGTAAACAAACTACGCAACGCATTGTCTAAAACAAGAACAACAAAGACACCCAAGGTGCTGTAAGAATCCTTAGTGATAAGTGATAACGTTAGATGATGTGGTGGGAATGGGAGTTGTGGCCTGGGCGTCTTTGGGAAGCACTCCAATCCTTACAGTTAACATTCATACCATGTTAAATGCACCAGTTCTCGTCAGTTCTCGTCGAGCAGCGGTTGCGATCAGACCTACCTGCGATAGTAATACGAAAACGCATATACAGCATATACTATACCATAAAGTGAATAATAAACGGAAATTTTTATTTGTTTCTAAGTGGCTAATGTTTAAACATGTAATGGTGAAACATGAACAAAAGAAAAAAAATTAGTGAAAGTGGTGCTCCATTACGTTCTGCTTCTGAGGATCGCACGCCCAATAAGGATCTGAAAAGAAAAGTTCAAGTTAGTGAGCAAGAGAAAAATAATGTAGAAATGGCAAACTTTATACCTACAATTAGTGCTGAAGTGCAAAATATTATTGATTCTCAGCAGGATCAGATTAATCAATTAAAAAGTGAAATTGAAAAAATATTGGCCATCAATAGGGATTCTTTGAACAAAATAAAGTACTACCAACGAAAAGAAAAAAATAACGTGTCAGTGAATAACAGATTTAGTGTGTTGGATGAACCAGAGGCCAGCACATCAAATTACATATTATGTGAAAGTGATAGTGACCAAAACAATGATGGGTTCACTAAAGTACTCCCAAAAAGCAGTGGAAGCAAAAAAGTTCCAACTCCCAATAGGGAGAATGTCAAAAAAGCAAGTGTTGTGCAAAAAACTATGGTGCCACAACCGAAAAATCCCCAAGGTGGAACGCGGATGCCACCTATCAAAGTGACCGGCGAGAATACTCTTGCAACGATCGAAAAAATAAGGAAGGACTGCAACGTTGAGGTGTTCAACATCAAGAAGCTGAGCACCGACAAGTTCAATGTCTTCACAAGGTCAACGGAGGACCACAAAAAGGTAAGAGAAAAGCTCTCTGAAACGAAGGTGTCGCACTTTACGTACACACCGAAACAATTAAAAAATAAAACTTGGGTCCTTAAAAACCTGTGTAGCGAAGAGACTGTTGAATCTGTCCAGCTAGAACTTGAGAAGTATCAATCGGATACTCTCAATATTATAAAAGTGTCGAGATTCTCAACGGCATTTTCAAGGCGTAGCAATAAAGTGCTTCCAATCTTTATTGTGCAAATTACGCCAGATAGTTGCGAACGGGAGCTTAAAAGCATCCGATATTTAAATTATCAATCCATTGTTTGGAATAAGCTAAATAAAAGGAAGGACGTGCTTCAATGTCACAATTGCCAAAGCGACGGTCATACTGCATCTAACTGCGGAATGCCATACCGCTGTGTAAAATGCAGCGAGTCACATGGTCCAGGTGGGTGTAAAGTCACTCTCGAATCTGGAGTAAAAAACACAGATCTGTACTGTGTACTTTGCAACGAAAATGGACACCCTGCCTCATACAGCGGATGCAAACTTCGTCAAGCCTATGTTCAGCGCTTGCGAGCTCAAGTTGTAAAAAAAAATGAAATGAAGCAACAAATGTTGAACAACTTCATCCAACCCAATATTAGCTTTTCCAAACTACTGGTGAAACCAAACCAACCTGTAAACCGTGAGCCCCAAAATGATGATAAAATGTCAAAACTCATTAACATGGTAGACAATATGAGCACACAATTCAAAATGCTGACCTCTCATATCGCTAATCAGCAGAGCAGGATTGATAACCTGTACCGTGTTCTAAATATTAATCATGGCTGATCCCCGTCCCATATTAAACACTTTAAAAGTTATTTCCATAAATGTGAATTCAATTATCAAAAATTACAAAAGAGCTACATTACTCAATATGCTTCAAGAAGAATCACCTGACATAGTCATGATTTCTGAAACAAAACTCAACAAAAATCATTATCTGACTTTCCAAGATTACAATCTGATAAGAAACGATCGAAATCCCACTCATGGTCCCGGAGGGGGCACAGCGATCCTTATCAAAAAGAAAATTATGTACACTTGTATAGAAATTCCAGACATCCAGTGCTTTGAATGTCTAGAGATCTCAGTTGCCAAACTCAGACTTAAAGATGGAAGTAACCTCTTTTTAATTGCAGCATATTCGGCGCCAAGTAGCAACCCAGAGTTCATTAAAGAACTCAACACATTATTCAGCACCCTCCAGCTGGCTGACAGTAGCAATTACTTTCTGATAGCTGGTGATCTAAATGCCAAACATTCTAGCTGGAAGAATCCGGTAAATAATACTAGGGGAAATGCATTACGATCTTGGATGGACCAGCATCAAGTAATAAACAAAACAAAATTAATGTGTACTGAGTTCGCCACATATACAAGAAGTGGATCGTTTCTGGACATTTGCATTGCAGATGATCGACTCAATGTTCTCACAAAAAACGGTCTTCTGGAAAGCATTCCATACGACAGCGATCATAATGCTGTGGTTATTCAATTCGCGATAGACAATTCCGATTTTCTTGACCTCCCATACAACGACAATCGTAAATTTAATTTTGCTCGTACAAAATTGATCAAATTTCAATTAAAAATAAAATCAAAATTCCAAGAATCTGAGTATTTTCCGATTGACGATAATCGAAATCTATCACGAACTGAAATCGACCACTGTATTGGTGCACTCAATGAGATGATAACTGAAACCATTGAGGAAACGGTTCCTAAACATCCGCAAACAAACAGCATGGCTCCCTACATCACACCAAAAATTAAGTTCCTACAAAAACACAAATCCCGTTTGATTACTCTGCTCAATAAAGAATACAGAAAATCACCACACCCTGATCCCAATGCAGTACAAGTTATTAAATCTCAGCTGAGCTGCCTTAAAACAATAATAAAACAGCAATTTAACAATTCCATAAATGAGCACTGGAGAAAAAAGGTGCAAAAAATATCAACAAACGATTCCCATAAAATGTTCCCTAAAATAAACTCAATATTTAGAAATTCCAAACAACCATTCGTACACCCCCATCTCGAGGTCAAACAAAACCGTGCTAATGTGTTGCGTGATGCAGGCGTTGTAAATCAACAAACCATAAACACAGATGGTGATGTAAGAATTCTACACGATAAAGACAAACTAACCACAATTGGACTGCATTTCGCAAGTGTTCACAAACAAAACGAGGGTATGGGTCGAGCTCCCTTGGGTAATATAATAAAAAAACATTCTAATGATTTCAAAGAAAAACTAAAAAAGTTTGAAGAAGATGGTGACTCTTTATTAACATTTTCTAATACAAATCGATCATCCAATCCGAATCCTGATAGAAACTTAGCGAATTATTTCACAAACACAGATAAATTGGCCATGATATTCAAAACATTGAATAAAAAAAAGTCTTCTGGGGTAGACAATATTCCGAATATCATCCTTAAGCAACTCCCACACTTTGTAATTGAAGAATACACCAAAATATTCAATAATGCTCTTAATAGTTATTATTTTCCGGCTCAGTGGAAACTAGCCAGAGTATTTCCAATCCAGAAAAAGGATAAAGATCCATCTGATCCATCAAATTACAGACCAATAAGCTTACTTCCTAATATTAGTAAAATCTTTGAAGTTGTTATCAATCAAACACTTACTCACTACTTAGACTCTGAAAAAATTATTCCTGATTGCCAATTTGGCTTCAGATCAAATCACTCAACAATTCATGCTGTAAATAAATTAACTTCTGATGTTTACTGGCACCTTAATAATAAAAAAGCTACTGGCGCCTGCCTTATAGATCTCGAAAAAGCTTTCGACACCGTCTGGATAGACGCACTCGTCTATAAGATGGCAAAAAAGAAACTGCCTAATCATCTGGTGAACATGGTGTACAATATGATAGCGGGGAAACAATTCGTTGTCACCGACGGGACAACTACCACAGAGATGAAATTTAAAATGTCAAATGGATTGCAGCAAGGAACGGTTAACGCCCCAATCCTCTTCAGCTTCTTCATAAGCGACATGCTCAAATCTGACCCGCTGACCAGCGTTGGTCGCAATGTGGTGGCTTTTGCCGACGATATCATCATTTATAATTCTAATCATAACTTAAAACAGATGCAGAAAGACCTCCAAAGTATGTTAGACTTTGTGCACTTTTACACGTTCACATGGAAACTTAAAATTAATTTTAAAAAATGCGAGACAATACTGTTTAGGCCAGCACTCAATCTAGTGACAACAAGCAGTATAAAACGGCACCATAAAGATTTCAAGCTAAAGGTGCCAGAAACTGAAAATGAATTTATCGAACACAAGTTAGTAGTCAAGTATCTGGGAATCCATCTAGATCACCGACTTCAGTTCAAAAACCACATTGAAATTAGCCTTCAAAAAGCAAGAAATGCATTCATGATGCTTCGGCGATTGTTCTTCACTAAGCATCTCAGCAAAAGAGTAAAAGTGATCTGCTATCAGGCATTTGTCAGACCGATCCTAACATATGGCTGCCCCATATGGTACAACATTAGCCCAGCATATATGGAAATGTTTAGAGTCTTTGAAAGGGCTTGCATTCGTGCTTGCACAGACAAATACAGGACCCCACAGTCTGAGTATTTAAAGTACGTTAGTAATAAAGATCTGTATGAAGCTGCCGACATATTTCGAGTAGACATTCATATTCTGAAGCTTATCAGAAATCACTTTGAAAGAGCCAGCACTAATACTGAAAATAGTCTTATTTTTGGTCCATTCTACCCCAATGACGAATACTTTGCCAAAACCCTAATTTCTGGTTTTATCCCACCCGAGGCTTTCCTTTACCTCGACAAAAAGGCATACATCCAAAATGGGGATGACGTTCCAATTATTTATCACAAATATCGACACAGCTTCGACAAATCAATTAAATATAGCGTGACGGGTGACACGGATTTTAGACACAAATCCACAATCACTGCGAAAGACAGAAGCATTAACAGACATCGCTACTGGTGGCTAGAATAAGACTCTAAGTACAAACGTTTCAGAGCTTTTCTCTTACCTAAATAAATATATTTAAGTTATATGACTGTAATAGTTTCTGTATTCCATTAATATAAAAATGCTAGTGAGTCAACTTTTATGATTTCACTAAAAAATTAGTTGTAGGAATTAGTTTTAGATTTAGTATTGTATATTAGCAAAATAAGCAAAAAGATGTATTGGATTTTAATTCGCCAAATTTTACCAATAAAGCATAATGCAAAAAAAGAAAAAAAATCAAATTATGAAAATTATAATTCGTAATATTTAAATATACAATTTTACTGTAAAGCCTAAGAAGCTATAGAATCTAAAAGCACAACGTTACGAGAGGAATATAATTAAACCCATGTAACTTATATATAAGAGTAAAATGTAATAGTATTTTTTTTTAAAGTTTGTTGTACTAAAATCTAGAATTAAGAATGCATTAAAGGCTTCAATAAACTGTTTTACAAAAAAAAGCACCAGTTCTCGTCCGATCACTGAAGTTAAGCAACATTGGGCGTGGTTAGTACTTGGATGGGTGACCGCCTGGGAACACCACGTGATGTTAACACCTAACTTTTTTGCTCCGTCGCAGGCTACTGCTAGACTTTTGTTTTTTAATCTAAAGCTAAGAAATTTGAGGATAAAGTGCTACACAAACGATTCTATCAAATGCTTTTGATGTTAAGAGAAAATAAGTTAAAAAAAAAGTGACAAGCATTTGTATCTAGCACACCCTCATCTCGAGGTAAAATGTAAACAAACTTCGCAACGCATTGTCTAAAACAAGAACAACAAAGACACCCAAGGTTTTGTAAGAATCCTTAGTGATAAGTGATAACGTTAGATGATGTGGTGGGAATGGGAGTTGTGGCCTGGGCGTCTTTGGGAAGCACTCCAATCCTTACAGTTAACATTCATACCATGTTAAATGCACCAGTTCTCGTCCGATCACTGAAGTTAAGCAACATTGGGCGTGGTTAGTACTTGGATGGGTGACCGCCTGGGAACACCACGTGATGTTAACACCTAACTTTTTTGCTCCGTCGCAGGCTGCTGCCTAGACTTTTGTTTTTTAATCTAAAGCTAAGAAATATGAGGATAAAGTGCTACACAAACGATTCTATCAAATGCTTTTGATGTTAAGAGAAAATAAGTTAAAAAAAAAGTGACAAGCATTTGTATCTAGCACACCCTCATCTCGAGGTAAAATGTAAACAAACTACGCAACGCATTGTCTAAAACAAGAACAACAAAGACATCCAAGGTTTTGTAAGAATCCTTAGTGATAAGTGATAACGTTAGATGATGTGGTGGGAATGGGAGTTGTGGCCTGGGCGTCTTTGGGAAGCACTCCAATCCTTACAGTTAACATTCATACCATGTTAAATGCACCAGTTCTCGTCCGATCACTGAAGTTAAGCAACATTGGGCGTGGTTAGTACTTGGATGGGTGACCGCCTGGGAACACCACGTGATGTTAACACCTAACTTTTTTGCTCCGTCGCAGGCTGCTGCTAGACTTTTGTTTTTTAATCTAAAGCTAAGAAATTTGAGGATAAAGTGCTACACAAACGATTCTATCAAATGCTTTTGATGTTAAGAGAAAATAAGTTAAAAAAAAAGTGACAAGCATTTGTATCTAGCACACCCTCATCTCGAGGTAAAATGTAAACAAACTTCGCAACGCATTGTCTAAAACAAGAACAACAAGGACACCCAAGGTTTTGTAAGAATCCTTAGTGATAAGTGATAACGTTAGATGATGTGGTGGGAATGGGAGTTGTGGCCTGGGCGTCTTTGGGAAGCACTCCAATCCTTACAGTTAACATTCATACCATGTTAAATGCACCAGTTCTCGTCCGATCACTGAAGTTAAGCAACATTGGGCGTGGTTAGTACTTGGATGGGTGACCGCCTGGGAACACCACGTGATGTTAACACCTAACTTTTTTGCTCCGTCGCAGGCTGCTGCTAGTCTTTTGTTTTTTAATCTAAAGCTAAGAAATTTGAGGATAAAGTGCTACACAAACGATTCTATCAAATGCTTTTGATGTTAAGAGAAAATAAGTTAAAAAAAAAGTGACAAGCATTTGTATCTAGCACACCCTCATCTCGAGGTAAAATGTAAACAAACTACGCAACGCATTGTCTAAAACAAGAACAACAAAGACACCCAAGGTGCTGTAAGAATCCTTAGTGATAACGTTAGATGATGTGGTGGGAATGGGAGTTGTGGCCTGGGCGTCTTTGGGAAGCACTCCAATCCTTACAGTTAACATTCATACCATGTTAAATGCACCAGTTCTCGTCCGATCACTGAAGTTAAGCAACATTGGGCGTGGTTAGTACTTGGATGGGTGACCGCCTGGGAACACCACGTGATGTTAACACCTAACTTTTTTGCTCCGTCGCAGGCTGCTGCTAGACTTTTGTTTTTTAATCTAAAGCTAAGAAATTTGAGGATAAAGTGCTACACAAACGATTCTATCAAATGCTTTTGATGTTAAGAGAAAATAAGTTAAAAAAAAAGTGACAAGCATTTGTATCTAGCACACCCTCATCTCGAGGTAAAATGTAAACAAACTTCGCAACGCATTGTCTAAAACAAGAACAACAAAGACACCCAAGGTGCTGTAAGAATCCTTAGTGATAAGTGATAACGTTAGATGATGTGGTGGGAATGGGAGTTGTGGCCTGGGCGTCTTTGGGAAGCACTCCAATCCTTACAGTTAACATTCATACCATGTTAAATGCACCAGTTCTCGTCCGATCACTGAAGTTAAGCAACATTGGGCGTGGTTAGTACTTGGATGGGTGACCGCCTGGGAACACCACGTGATGTTAACACCTAACTTTTTTGCTCCGTCGCAGGCTGCTGCTAGACTTTTGTTTTTTAATCTAAAGCTAAGAAATTTGAGGATAAAGTGCTACACAAACGATTCTATCAAATGCTTTTGATGTTAAGAGAAAATAAGTTAAAAAAAAAGTGACAAGCATTTGTATCTAGCACACCCTCATCTCGAGGTAAAATGTAAACAAACTTCGCAACGCATTGTCTAAAACAAGAACAACAAAGACACCCAAGGTGCTGTAAGAATCCTTAGTGATAAGTGATAACGTTAGATGATGTGGTGGGAATGGGAGTTGTGGCCTGGGCGTCTTTGGGAAGCACTCCAATCCTTACAGTTAACATTCATACCATGTTAAATGCACCAGTTCTCGTCCGATCACTGAAGTTAAGCAACATTGGGCGTGGTTAGTACTTGGATGGGTGACCGCCTGGGAACACCACGTGATGTTAACACCTAACTTTTTTGCTCCGTCGCAGGCTGCTGCTAGACTTTTGTTTTTTAATCTAAAGCTAAGAAATTTGAGGATAAAGTGCTACACAAACGATTCTATCAAATGCTTTTGATGTTAAGAGAAAATAAGTTAAAAAAAAAGTGACAAGCATTTGTATCTAGCACACCCTCATCTCGAGGTAAAATGTAAACAAACTTCGCAACGCATTGTCTAAAACAAGAACAACAAAGACACCCAAGGTGCTGTAAGAATCCTTAGTGATAAGTGATAACGTTAGATGATGTGGTGGGAATGGGAGTTGTGGCCTGGGCGTCTTTGGGAAGCACTCCAATCCTTACAGTTAACATTCATACCATGTTAAATGCACCAGTTCTCGTCCGATCACTGAAGTTAAGCAACATTGGGCGTGGTTAGTACTTGGATGGGTGACCGCCTGGGAACACCACGTGATGTTAACACCTAACTTTTTTGCTCCGTCGCAGGCTGCTGCTAGACTTTTGTTTTTTAATCTAAAGCTAAGAAATTTGAGGATAAAGTGCTACACAAACGATTCTATCAAATGCTTTTGATGTTAAGAGAAAATAAGTTAAAAAAAAAGTGACAAGCATTTGTATCTAGCACACCCTCATCTCGAGGTAAAATGTAAACAAACTTCGCAACGCATTGTCTAAAACAAGAACAACAAAGACATCCAAGGTTTTGTAAGAATCCTTAGTGATAAGTGATAACGTTAGATGATGTGGTGGGAATGGGAGTTGTGGCCTGGGCGTCTTTGGGAAGCACTCCAATCCTTACAGTTAACATTCATACCATGTTAAATGCACCAGTTCTCGTCAGTCTTAAGCGAGCAGCGGTTGCGATCAGACCTACCTGCGATAGTAATACGAAAACGCATATACAGCATATACTATACCATAAAGTGAATAATAAACGGAAATTTTTATTTGTTTCTAAGTGGCTAATGTTTAAACATGTGATGGTGAAACATGAACAAAAGAAAAAAAATTAGTGAAAGTGGTGCTCCATTGCGTTCTGCTTCTGAGGATCGCACGCCCAATAAGGATCTGAAAAGAAAAGTTCAAGTTAGTGAGCAAGAGAAAAATAATGTAGAAATGGCAAACTTTATACCTACAATTAGTGCTGAAGTGCAAAATATTATTGATTCTCAGCAGGATCAGATTAATCAATTAAAAAGTGAAATTGAAAAAATATTGGCCATCAATAGGGATTCTTTGAACAAAATAAAGTACTACCAACGAAAAGAAAAGAATAACGTGTCAGTGAATAACAGATTTAGTGTGTTGGATGAACCAGAGGCCAGCACATCAAATTACATATTATGTGAAAGTGATAGTGACCAAAACAATGATGGGTTCACTAAAGTACTCCCAAAAAGTGGAAGCAAAAAAATTCCAACTCCCAATAGGGAGAATATCAAAAAAGCAAGTGTTGTGCAAAAAACTGTGGTGCCACAACCGAAAAATCCCCAAGGTGGAACGCGGATGCCACCTATCAAAGTGACCGGCGAGAATACTCTTGCAACGATCGAAAAAATAAGGAAGGACTGCAACGTTGAGGTGTTCAACATCAAGAAGCTGAGCACCGACAAGTTCAATGTCTTCACAAGGTCAACGGAGGACCACAAAAAGGTAAGAGAAAAGCTCTCTGAAACGAAGGTGTCGCACTTTACGTACACACCGAAACAATTGAAAAATAAAACTTGGGTCCTTAAAAACCTGTGTAGCGAAGAGACTGTTGAATCTGTCCAGCAAGAACTTGAGAAGTATCAATCGGATACTCTCAATATTATAAAAGTGTCGAGATTCTCAACGGCATTTTCAAGGCGTAGCAATAAAGTGCTTCCAATCTTTATTGTGCAAATTACGTCAGATAGTAGCGAACGGGAGCTTAAAAGCATCCGATATTTAAATTATCAATCCATTGTTTGGAATAAGCTAAATAAAAGGAAGGACGTGCTTCAATGCCACAATTGCCAAAACGACGGTCATACTGCATCTAACTGCGGAATGCCATACCGCTGTGTAAAATGCAGCGAGTCACATGGTCCAGGTGGGTGTAAAGTCACTCTCGAATCTGGAGTAAAAAACACAGATCTGTACTGTGTACTTTGCAAAGAAAATGGACACCCTGCCTCATACAGCGGATGCAAAGTTCGTCAAGCCTATGTTCAGCGCTTGCGAGCCCAAGTTGTAAAAAAAAATGAAATGAAGCAACAAATGTTGAACAACTTCATCCAACCCAATATTAGCTTTTCCAAACTACTGGTGAAACCAAACCAACCTGTAAACCGTGAGCCCCAAAATGATGATAAAATGTCAAAACTCATTAACATGGTAGACAATATGAGCACACAATTCAAAATGCTGACCTCTCATATCGCTAATCAGCAGAGCAGGATTGATAACCTGTACCGTGTTCTAAATATTAATCATGGCTGATCCCCGTCCCATATTAAACACTTTAAAAGTTATTTCCATAAATGTGAATTCAATTATCAAAAATTACAAAAGAGCTACATTACTCAATATGCTTCAAGAAGAATCACCTGATATTGTTATGATTTCTGAAACAAAACTCAACAAAAATCATTATCTGACTTTCCAAGACTACAATCTGATAAGAAACGATCGAAATCCCACTCATGGTCCCGGAGGGGGCACAGCGATCCTTATCAAAAAGAAAATTATGTTCACTTGTATAGAAATTCCAGACTTTCAGTGTTTTGAATGTTTGGAGATCTCAGTTGCCAAACTCAGACTTAAAGATGGAAGTAACCTCTTTTTAATTGCCGCATATTCGGCGCCAAGTAGCAACCCAGAGTTCATTAAAGAACTCAACACATTATTCAGCACCCTCCAGCTGGCTGACAGTAGCAATTACTTTCTGATAGCTGGTGATCTAAATGCCAAACATTCTAGTTGGAAGAATCCGGTAAATAATACTAGGGGAAATGCATTACGATCTTGGATGGACCAGCATCAAGTAATAAACAAAACAAAATTAATGTGTACTGAGTTCGCCACATATACAAGAAGTGGATCGTTTCTGGACATTTGCATTGCAGATGATCGACTCAATGTTCTCACAAAAAACGGTCTTCTGGAAAGCATTCCATACGACAGCGATCATAATGCTGTGGTTATTCAATTCGCGATAGACAATTCCGATTTTCTTGACCTCCCATACAACGACAATCGTAAATTTAATTTTGCTCGTTCAAAATGGATCAAATTTCAATTAAAAATAAAATCAAAATTTCAAGAATCTGAGTATTTTCCGATTGACGATAATCGAAATCTATCACGAACTGAAATCGACCACTGTATTGGTGCACTCAATGAGATGATAACTGAAACCATTGAGGAAACGGTTCCTAAACATCCGCAAACAAACAGCATGGCTCCCTACATCACACCAAAAATTAAGTTCCTACAAAAACACAAATCCCGTTTGATTACTCTGCTCAATAAAGAATACAGAAAATCACCACACCCTGATCCCAATGCAGTACAAGTTATTAAATCCCAGCTGAGCTGCCTTAAAACAATAATAAAACAGCAATTTAACAATTCCATAAATGAGCACTGGAGAAAAAAGGTGCAAAAAATATCAACAAACGATTCCCATAAAATGTTCCCTAAAATAAACTCAATATTTAGAAATTCCAAACAACCATTCGTACACCCCCATCTCGAGGTCAAACAAAACCGTGCTAATGTGTTGCGTGATGCAGGCGTTGTAAATCAACAAACCATAAACACAGATGGTGATGTAAGAATTCTACACGATAAAGACAAACTAACCACAATTGGACTGCATTTCGCAAGTGTTCACAAACAAAACGAGGGTATGGGTCGAGCTCCCTTGGGTAATATAATAAAAAAAACATTCTAATGATTTCAAAGAAAAACTAAAAAAGTTTGAAGAAGATGGTGACTCTTTATTAACATTTTCTAATACAAATCGATCATCCAATCCGAATCCTGATAGAAACTTAGCAAATTATTTCACAAACACAGATAAATTGGCCATGATATTCAAAACATTGAATAAAAAAAAGTCTTCTGGGGTAGACAATATTCCGAATATCATCCTTAAGCAACTCCCACACTTTGTAATTGAAGAATACACCAAAATATTCAATAATGCTCTTAATAGTTATTATTTTCCGGCTCAGTGGAAACTAGCCAGAGTATTTCCAATCCAGAAAAAGGATAAAGATCCTTCTGATCCATCAAATTACAGACCAATAAGCTTGCTTCCTAATATTAGTAAAATCTTTGAAGTTGTTATCAATCAAACACTTACTCATTACTTAGACTCTGAAAAAATTATTCCTGATTGCCAATTTGGCTTCAGATCAAATCACTCAACAATTCATGCTGTAAATAAATTAACTTCTGATGTTTACTGGCACCTTAATAATAAAAAAGCTACTGGCGCCTGCCTTATAGATCTCGAAAAAGCTTTCGACACCGTCTGGATAGACGCACTCGTCTATAAGATGGCAAAAAAGAAACTGCCTAATCATCTGGTGAACATGGTGTACAATATGATAGCGGGGAAACAATTCGTTGTCACCGACGGGACAACTACCACAGAGATGAAATTTAAAATGTCAAATGGATTGCAGCAAGGAACGGTTAACGCCCCAATCCTCTTCAGCTTCTTCATAAGCGACATGCTCAAATCTGACCCGCTGACCAACGTTGGTCGCAATGTGGTGGCTTTTGCCGACGATATCATCATTTATAATTCTAATCATAACTTAAAACAGATGCAGAAAGACCTCCAAAGTATGTTAGACTTTGTGCACTTTTACACGTTCACATGGAAACTTAAAATTAATTTTAAAAAATGCGAGACAATACTGTTTAGGCCAGCACTCAATCTAGTGACAACAAGCAGTATAAAACGGCACCATAAAGATTTCAAGCTAAAGGTGCCAGAAACTGAAAGTGAATTTATCGAACACAAGTTTGTAGTCAAGTATCTGGGAATCCATCTAGATCACCGACTTCAGTTCAAAAACCACATTGACATTAGCCTTCAAAAAGCAAGAAATGCATTCATGATGCTTCGGCGATTGTTCTTCACTAAGCATCTCAGCAAAAGAGTAAAAGTGATCTGCTATCAGGCATTTGTCAGACCGATCCTAACATATGGCTGCCCCATATGGTACAACATTAGCCCAGCATATATGGAAATGTTTAGAGTCTTTGAAAGGACTTGCATTCGTGCTTGCACAGGCAAATACAGGACCCCACAGTCTGAGTACTTAAAGTACGTTAGTAATAAAGATCTGTATGAAGCTGCCGACATATTTCGAGTAGACATTCATATTCTGAAGCTTATCAGAAATCACTTTGAAAGAGCCAGCACTAATACTGAAAATAGTCTTATTTTTGGTCCATTCTACCCCAATGACGAATACTTTGCCAAAACCCTAATTTCTGGTTTTATCCCACCCGAGGCTTTCCTTTACCTCGACAAAAAGGCATACATCCAAAATGGGGATGACGTTCCAATTATTTATCACAAATATCGACACAGCTTCGACAAATCAATTAAATATAGCGTGACGGGTGACATGGATTTTAGACACAAATCCACAATCACTGCGAAAGACAGAAGCATTAACAGACATCGCTACTGGTGGCTAGAATAAGACTCTAAGTACAAACGTTTCAGAGCTTTTCTCTTACCTAAATAAATATATTTAAGTTATATGACTGTAATAGTTTCTGTATTCCATTAATATAAAAATGCTAGTGAGTCAACCTTTATGATTTCACTAAAAAATTAGTTGTAGGAATTAGTCTTAAATTTAGTATTGTATATTAGCAAAATAAGCAAAAAGATGTATTGGATTTTAATTCGCCAAATTTTACCAATAAAGCATAATGCAAAAAAAGAAAAAAAATCAAATTATGAAAATTATAATTCGTAATATTTAAATATACAATTTTACTGTAAAGCCTAAGAAGCTATAGAATCTAAAAGCACAACGTTACGAGAGGAATATAATTAAACCCATGTAACTTATATATAAGAGTAAAATGTAATAGTATTTTTTTTAAAAGTTTGTTGTACTAAAATCTAGAATTAAGAATGCATTAAAGGCTTCAATAAACTGTTTTACAAAAAAAAGCACCAGTTCTCGTCCGATCACTGAAGTTAAGCAACATTGGGCGTGGTTAGTACTTGGATGGGTGACCGCCTGGGAACACCACGTGATGTTAACACCTAACTTTTTTGCTCTGTCGCAGGCTGCTGCCTAGACTTTTGTTTTTTAATCTAAAGCTAAGAAATTTGAGGATAAAGTGCTACACAAACGATTCTATCAAATGCTTTTGATGTTAAGAGAAAATAAGTTAAAAAAAAAGTGACAAGCATTTGTATCTAGCACACCCTCATCTCGAGGTAAAATGTAAACAAACTACGCAACGCATTGTCTAAAACAAGAACAACAAAGACACCCAAGGTGCTGTAAGAATCCTTAGTGATAAGTGAGTGAGGGAGTTGTGGCCTGGGCGTCTTTGGGAAGCACTCCAATCCTTACAGTTAACATTCATACCATGTTAAATGCACCAGTTCTCGTCCGATCACTGAAGTTAAGCAACATTGGGCGTGGTTAGTACTTGGATGGGTGACCGCCTGGGAACACCACGTGATGTTAACACCTAACTTTTTTGCTCTGTCGCAGGCTGCTGCCTAGACTTTTGTTTTTTAATCTAAAGCTAAGAAATTTGAGGATAAAGTGCTACACAAACGATTCTATCAAATGCTTTTGATGTTAAGAGAAAATAAGTTAAAAAAAAAGTGACAAGCATTTGTATCTAGCACACCCTCATCTCGAGGTAAAATGTAAACAAACTACGCAACGCATTGTCTAAAACAAGAACAACAAAGACACCCAAGGTGCTGTAAGAATCCTTAGTGATAAGTGAGTGAGGGAGTTGTGGCCTGGGCGTCTTTGGGAAGCACTCCAATCCTTACAGTTAACATTCATACCATGTTAAATGCACCAGTTCTCGTCCGATCACTGAAGTTAAGCAACATTGGGCGTGGTTAGTACTTGGATGGGTGACCGCCTGGGAACACCACGTGATGTTAACACCTAACTTTTTTGCTCTGTCGCAGGCTGCTGCCTAGACTTTTGTTTTTTAATCTAAAGCTAAGAAATTTGAGGATAAAGTGCTACACAAACGATTCTATCAAATGCTTTTGATGTTAAGAGAAAATAAGTTAAAAAAAAAGTGACAAGCATTTGTATCTAGCACACCCTCATCTCGAGGTAAAATGTAAACAAACTACGCAACGCATTGTCTAAAACAAGAACAACAAAGACACCCAAGGTGCTGTAAGAATCCTTAGTGATAAGTGAGTGAGGGAGTTGTGGCCTGGGCGTCTTTGGGAAGCACTCCAATCCTTACAGTTAACATTCATACCATGTTAAATGCACCAGTTCTCGTCCGATCACTGAAGTTAAGCAACATTGGGCGTGGTTAGTACTTGGATGGGTGACCGCCTGGGAACACCACGTGATGTTAACACCTAACTTTTTTGCTCTGTCGCAGGCTGCTGCCTAGACTTTTGTTTTTTAATCTAAAGCTAAGAAATTTGAGGATAAAGTGCTACACAAACGATTCTATCAAATGCTTTTGATGTTAAGAGAAAATAAGTTAAAAAAAAAGTGACAAGCATTTGTATCTAGCACACCCTCATCTCGAGGTAAAATGTAAACAAACTACGCAACGCATTGTCTAAAACAAGAACAACAAAGACACCCAAGGTGCTGTAAGAATCCTTAGTGATAAGTGAGTGAGGGAGTTGTGGCCTGGGCGTCTTTGGGAAGCACTCCAATCCTTACAGTTAACATTCATACCATGTTAAATGCACCAGTTCTCGTCCGATCACTGAAGTTAAGCAACATTGGGCGTGGTTAGTACTTGGATGGGTGACCGCCTGGGAACACCACGTGATGTTAACACCTAACTTTTTTGCTCTGTCGCAGGCTGCTGCCTAGACTTTTGTTTTTTAATCTAAAGCTAAGAAATTTGAGGATAAAGTGCTACACAAACGATTCTATCAAATGCTTTTGATGTTAAGAGAAAATAAGTTAAAAAAAAAGTGACAAGCATTTGTATCTAGCACACCCTCATCTCGAGGTAAAATGTAAACAAACTACGCAACGCATTGTCTAAAACAAGAACAACAAAGACACCCAAGGTGCTGTAAGAATCCTTAGTGATAAGTGAGTGAGGGAGTTGTGGCCTGGGCGTCTTTGGGAAGCACTCCAATCCTTACAGTTAACATTCATACCATGTTAAATGCACCAGTTCTCGTCCGGTCACTGAAGTTAAGCAACATTGGGCGTGGTTAGTACTTGGATGGGTGACCGCCTGGGAACACCACGTGATGTTAACACCTAACTTTTTTGCTCCGTCGCAGGCTGCTGCTAGACTTTTGTTTTTTAATCTAAAGCTAAGAAATTTGAGGATAAAGTGCTACACAAACGATTCTATCAAATGCTTTTGATGTTAAGAGAAAATAAGTTAAAAAAAAAGTGACAAGCATTTGTATCTAGCACACCCTCATCTCGAGGTAAAATGTAAACAAACTTCGCAACGCATTGTCTAAAACAAGAACAACAAAGACACCGAAGGTTTTGTAAGAATCCTTAGTGATAAGTGATAACGTTAGATGATGTGGTGGGAATGGGAGTTGTGGCCTGGGCGTCTTTGGGAAGCACTCCAATCCTTACAGTTAACATTCATACCATGTTAAATGCACCAGTTCTCGTCCGATCACTGAAGTTAAGCAACATTGGGCGTGGTTAGTACTTGGATGGGTGACCGCCTGGGAACACCACCTGATGTTAACACCTAACTTTTTTGCTCCGTCGCAGGCTGCTGCTAGACTTTTGTTTTTTAATCTAAAGCTAAGAAATTTGAGGATAAAGTGCTACACAAACGATTCTATCAAATGCTTTTGATGTTAAGAGAAAATAAGTTAAAAAAAAAGTGACAAGCATTTGTATCTAGCACACCCTCATCTCGAGGTAAAATGTAAACAAACTTCGCAACGCATTGTCTAAAACAAGAACAACAAAGACACCCAAGGTGCTGTAAGAATCCTTAGTGATAAGTGATAACGTTAGATGATGTGGTGGGAATGGGAGTTGTGGCCTGGGCGTCTTTGGGAAGCACTCCAATCCTTACAGTTAACATTCATACCATGTTAAATGCACCAGTTCTCGTCCGATCACTGAAGTTAAGCAACATTGGGCGTGGTTAGTACTTGGATGGGTGACCGCCTGGGAACACACCACGTGATGTTAACACCTAACTTTTTTGCTCCGTCGCAGGCTGCTGCTAGACTTTTGTTTTTTAATCTAAAGCTAAGAAATTTGAGGATAAAGTGCTACACAAACGATTCTATCAAATGCTTTTGATGTTAAGAGAAAATAAGTTAAAAAAAAAGTGACAAGCATTTGTATCTAGCACACCCTCATCTCGAGGTAAAATGTAAACAAACTTCGCAACGCATTGTCTAAAACAAGAACAACAAAGACACCCAAGGTGCTGTAAGAATCCTTAGTGATAAGTGATAACGTTAGATGATGTGGTGGGAATGGGAGTTGTGGCCTGGGCGTCTTTGGGAAGCACTCCAATCCTTACAGTTAACATTCATACCATGTTAAATGCACCAGTTCTCGTCCGATCACTGAAGTTAAGCAACATTGGGCGTGGTTAGTACTTGGATGGGTGACCGCCTGGGAACACCACGTGATGTTAACACCTAACTTTTTTGCTCCGTCGCAGGCTGCTGCTAGACTTTTGTTTTTTAATCTAAAGCTAAGAAATTTGAGGATAAAGTGCTACACAAACGATTCTATCAAATGCTTTTGATGTTAAGAGAAAATAAGTTAAAAAAAAAGTGACAAGCATTTGTATCTAGCACACCCTCATCTCGAGGTAAAATGTAAACAAACTTCGCAACGCATTGTCTAAAACAAGAACAACAAAGACACCCAAGGTGCTGTAAGAATCCTTAGTGATAAGTGATAACGTTAGATGATGTGGTGGGAATGGGAGTTGTGGCCTGGGCGTCTTTGGGAAGCACTCCAATCCTTACAGTTAACATTCATACCATGTTAAATGCACCAGTTCTCGTCTTTCGGCGATTGTTCTTCACTAAGCATCTCAGCAAAAGAGTAAAAGTGATCTGCTATCAGGCATTTGTCAGACCGATCCTAACATATGGCTGCCCCATATGGTACAACATTAGCCCAGCATATATGGAAATGTTTAGAGTCTTTGAAAGGACTTGCATTCGTGCTTGCACAGGCAAATACAGGACCCCACAGTCTGAGTATTTAAAGTACGTTAGTAATAAAGATCTGTATGAAGCTGCCGACATATTTCGAGTAGACATTCATATTCTGAAGCTTATCAGAAATCACTTTGAAAGAGCCAGCACTAATACTGAAAATAGTCTTATTTTTGGTCCATTCTACCCCAATGACGAATACTTTGCCAAAACCCTAATTTCTGGTTTTATCCCACCCGAGGCTTTCCTTTACCTCGACAAAAAGGCATACATCCAAAATGGGGATGACGTTCCAATTATTTATCACAAATATCGACACAGCTTCGACAAATCAATTAAATATAGCGTGACGGGTGACACGGATTTTAGACACAAATCCACAATCACTGCAAAAGACAGAAGCATTAACAGACATCGCTACTGGTGGCTAGAATAAGACTCTAAGTACAAACGTTTCAGAGCTTTTCTCTTACCTAAATAAATATATTTAAGTTATATGACTGTAATAGTTACTGTATTCCATTAATATAAAAATGCTAGTGAGTCAACTGTTATGATTTCACTAAAAAATTAGTTGTAGGAAGTAGTCTTAAATTTAGTATTGTATATTAGCAAAATAAGCAAAAAGATGTATTGGATTTTAATTCGCCAAATTTTACCAATAAAGCATAATGCAAAAAAAGAAAAAAAATCAAATTATGAAAATTATAATTCGTAATATTTAAATATACAATTTTACTGTAAAGCCTAAGAAGCTATAGAATCTAAAAGCACAACGTTACGAGAGGAATATAATTAAACCCATGTAACTTATATATAAGAGTAAAATGTAATAGTATTTTTTTTTAAAGTTTGTTGTACTAAAATCTAGAATTAAGAATGCATTAAAGGCATCAATAAACTGTTTTACAAAAAAAAAAGCACCAGTTCTCGTCCGATCACTGAAGTTAAGCAACATTGGGCGTGGTTAGTACTTGGATGGGTGACCGCCTGGGAACACCACGTGATGTTAACACCTAACTTTTTTGCTCCGTCGCAGGCTGCTGCTAGACTTTTGTTTTTTAATCTAAAGCTAAGAAATTTGAGGATAAAGTGCTACACAAACGATTCTATCAAATGCTTTTGATGTTAAGAGAAAATAAGTTAAAAAAAAAGTGACAAGCATTTGTATCTAGCACACCCTCATCTCGAGGTAAAATGTAAACAAACTTCGCAACGCATTGTCTAAAACAAGAACAACAAAGACATCCAAGGTTTTGTAAGAATCCTTAGTGATAAGTGATAACGTTAGATGATGTGGTGGGAATGGGAGTTGTGGCCTGGGCGTCTTTGGGAAGCACTCCAATCCTTACAGTTAACATTCATACCATGTTAAATGCACCAGTTCTCGTCCGATCACTGAAGTTAAGCAACATTGGGCGTGGTTAGTACTTGGATGGGTGACCGCCTGGGAACACCACGTGATGTTAACACCTAACTTTTTTGCTCCGTCGCAGGCTGCTGCTAGACTTTTGTTTTTTAATCTAAAGCTAAGAAATTTGAGGATAAAGTGCTACACAAACGATTCTATCAAATGCTTTTGATGTTAAGAGAAAATAAGTTAAAAAAAAAGTGACAAGCATTTGTATCTAGCACACCCTCATCTCGAGGTAAAATGTAAACAAACTTCGCAACGCATTGTCTAAAACAAGAACAACAAAGACATCCAAGGTTTTGTAAGAATCCTTAGTGATAAGTGATAACGTTAGATGATGTGGTGGGAATGGGAGTTGTGGCCTGGGCGTCTTTGGGAAGCACTCCAATCCTTACAGTTAACATTCATACCATGTTAAATGCACCAGTTCTCGTCCGATCACTGAAGTTAAGCAACATTGGGCGTGGTTAGTACTTGGATGGGTGACCGCCTGGGAACACCACGTGATGTTAACACCTAACTTTTTTGCTCCGTCGCAGGCTGCTGCTAGACTTTTGTTTTTTAATCTAAAGCTAAGAAATTTGAGGATAAAGTGCTACACAAACGATTCTATCAAATGCTTTTGATGTTAAGAGAAAATAAGTTAAAAAAAAAGTGACAAGCATTTGTATCTAGCACACCCTCATCTCGAGGTAAAATGTAAACAAACTTCGCAACGCATTGTCTAAAACAAGAACAACAAAGACACCCAAGGTGCTGTAAGAATCCTTAGTGATAAGTGATAACGTTAGATGATGTGGTGGGAATGGGAGTTGTGGCCTGGGCGTCTTTGGGAAGCACTCCAATCCTTACAGTTAACATTCATACCATGTTAAATGCACCAGTTCTCGTCCGATCACTGAAGTTAAGCAACATTGGGCGTGGTTAGTACTTGGATGGGTGACCGCCTGGGAACACCACGTGATGTTAACACCTAACTTTTTTGCTCTGTCGCAGGCTGCTGCCTAGACTTTTGTTTTTTAATCTAAAGCTAAGA
Organism: Sylvicola cinctus; assembly: GCA_963854165.1. Lineage (NCBI taxonomy): Eukaryota > Metazoa > Arthropoda > Insecta > Diptera > Anisopodidae > Sylvicola > Sylvicola cinctus. Next base: position 23,899,377 of record OY974082.1, read on the forward strand.
AATTTGAGGATAAAGTGCTACACAAACGATTCTATCAAATGCTTTTGATGTTAAGAGAAAATAAGTTAAAAAAAAAGTGACAAGCATTTGTATCTAGCACACCCTCATCTCGAGGTAAAATGTAAACAAACTACGCAACGCATTGTCTAAAACAAGAACAACAAAGACACCCAAGGTGCTGTAAGAATCCTTAGTGATAAGTGAGTGAGGGAGTTGTGGCCTGGGCGTCTTTGGGAAGCACTCCAATCCTTACAGTTAACATTCATACCATGTTAAATGCACCAGTTCTCGTCCGATCACTGAAGTTAAGCAACATTGGGCGTGGTTAGTACTTGGATGGGTGACCGCCTGGGAACACCACGTGATGTTAACACCTAACTTTTTTGCTCTGTCGCAGGCTGCTGCCTAGACTTTTGTTTTTTAATCTAAAGCTAAGAAATTTGAGGATAAAGTGCTACACAAACGATTCTATCAAATGCTTTTGATGTTAAGAGAAAATAAGTTAAAAAAAAAGTGACAAGCATTTGTATCTAGCACACCCTCATCTCGAGGTAAAATGTAAACAAACTTCGCAACGCATTGTCTAAAACAAGAACAACAAAGACACCCAAGGTGCTGTAAGAATCCTTAGTGATAAGTGATAACGTTAGATGATGTGGTGGGAATGGGAGTTGTGGCCTGGGCGTCTTTGGGAAGCACTCCAATCCTTACAGTTAACATTCATACCATGTTAAATGCACCAGTTCTCGTCCGATCACTGAAGTTAAGCAACATTGGGCGTGGTTAGTACTTGGATGGGTGACCGCCTGGGAACACCACGTGATGTTAACACCTAACTTTTTTGCTCCGTCGCAGGCTGCTGCTAGACTTTTGTTTTTTAATCTAAAGCTAAGAAATTTGAGGATAAAGTGCTACACAAACGATTCTATCAAATGCTTTTGATGTTAAGAGAAAATAAGTTAAAAAAAAAGTGACAAGCATTTGTATCTAGCACACCCTCATCTCGAGGTAAAATGTAAACAAACTTCGCAACGCATTGTCTAAAACAAGAACAACAAAGACACCCAAGGTGCTGTAAGAATCCTTAGTGATAAGTGATAACGTTAGATGATGTGGTGGGAATGGGAGTTGTGGCCTGGGCGTCTTTGGGAAGCACTCCAATCCTTACAGTTAACATTCATACCATGTTAAATGCACCAGTTCTCGTCCGATCACTGAAGTTAAGCAACATTGGGCGTGGTTAGTACTTGGATGGGTGACCGCCTGGGAACACCACGTGATGTTAACACCTAACTTTTTTGCTCCGTCGCAGGCTGCTGCTAGACTTTTGTTTTTTAATCTAAAGCTAAGAAATTTGAGGATAAAGTGCTACACAAACGATTCTATCAAATGCTTTTGATGTTAAGAGAAAATAAGTTAAAAAAAAAGTGACAAGCATTTGTATCTAGCACACCCTCATCTCGAGGTAAAATGTAAACAAACTACGCAACGCATTGTCTAAAACAAGAACAACAAAGACACCCAAGGTGCTGTAAGAATCCTTAGTGATAAGTGAGTGAGGGAGTTGTGGCCTGGGCGTCTTTGGGAAGCACTCCAATCCTTACAGTTAACATTCATACCATGTTAAATGCACCAGTTCTCGTCCGATCACTGAAGTTAAGCAACATTGGGCGTGGTTAGTACTTGGATGGGTGACCGCCTGGGAACACCACGTGATGTTAACACCTAACTTTTTTGCTCTGTCGCAGGCTGCTGCCTAGACTTTTGTTTTTTAATCTAAAGCTAAGAAATTTGAGGATAAAGTGCTACACAAACGATTCTATCAAATGCTTTTGATGTTAAGAGAAAATAAGTTAAAAAAAAAGTGACAAGCATTTGTATCTAGCACACCCTCATCTCGAGGTAAAATGTAAACAAACTACGCAACGCATTGTCTAAAACAAGAACAACAAAGACACCCAAGGTGCTGTAAGAATCCTTAGTGATAAGTGAGTGAGGGAGTTGTGGCCTGGGCGTCTTTGGGAAGCACTCCAATCCTTACAGTTAACATTCATACCATGTTAAATGCACCAGTTCTCGTCCGATCACTGAAGTTAAGCAACATTGGGCGTGGTTAGTACTTGGATGGGTGACCGCCTGGGAACACCACGTGATGTTAACACCTAACTTTTTTGCTCTGTCGCAGGCTGCTGCCTAGACTTTTGTTTTTTAATCTAAAGCTAAGAAATTTGAGGATAAAGTGCTACACAAACGATTCTATCAAATGCTTTTGATGTTAAGAGAAAATAAGTTAAAAAAAAAGTGACAAGCATTTGTATCTAGCACACCCTCATCTCGAGGTAAAATGTAAACAAACTACGCAACGCATTGTCTAAAACAAGAACAACAAAGACACCCAAGGTGCTGTAAGAATCCTTAGTGATAAGTGAGTGAGGGAGTTGTGGCCTGGGCGTCTTTGGGAAGCACTCCAATCCTTACAGTTAACATTCATACCATGTTAAATGCACCAGTTCTCGTCCGATCACTGAAGTTAAGCAACATTGGGCGTGGTTAGTACTTGGATGGGTGACCGCCTGGGAACACCACGTGATGTTAACACCTAACTTTTTTGCTCTGTCGCAGGCTGCTGCCTAGACTTTTGTTTTTTAATCTAAAGCTAAGAAATTTGAGGATAAAGTGCTACACAAACGATTCTATCAAATGCTTTTGATGTTAAGAGAAAATAAGTTAAAAAAAAAGTGACAAGCATTTGTATCTAGCACACCCTCATCTCGAGGTAAAATGTAAACAAACTTCGCAACGCATTGTCTAAAACAAGAACAACAAAGACACCGAAGGTTTTGTAAGAATCCTTAGTGATAAGTGATAACGTTAGATGATGTGGTGGGAATGGGAGTTGTGGCCTGGGCGTCTTTGGGAAGCACTCCAATCCTTACAGTTAACATTCATACCATGTTAAATGCACCAGTTCTCGTCCGATCACTGAAGTTAAGCAACATTGGGCGTGGTTAGTACTTGGATGGGTGACCGCCTGGGAACACCACGTGATGTTAACACCTAACTTTTTTGCTCCGTCGCAGGCTGCTGCTAGACTTTTGTTTTTTAATCTAAAGCTAAGAAATTTGAGGATAAAGTGCTACACAAACGATTCTATCAAATGCTTTTGATGTTAAGAGAAAATAAGTTAAAAAAAAAGTGACAAGCATTTGTATCTAGCACACCCTCATCTCGAGGTAAAATGTAAACAAACTTCGCAACGCATTGTCTAAAACAAGAACAACAAAGACACCGAAGGTTTTGTAAGAATCCTTAGTGATAAGTGATAACGTTAGATGATGTGGTGGGAATGGGAGTTGTGGCCTGGGCGTCTTTGGGAAGCACTCCAATCCTTACAGTTAACATTCATACCATGTTAAATGCACCAGTTCTCGTCCGATCACTGAAGTTAAGCAACATTGGGCGTGGTTAGTACTTGGATGGGTGACCGCCTGGGAACACCACGTGATGTTAACACCTAACTTTTTTGCTCCGTCGCAGGCTGCTGCTAGACTTTTATTTTTTAATCTAAAGCTAAGAAATTTGAGGATAAAGTGCTACACAAACGATTCTATCAAATGCTTTTGATGTTAAGAGAAAATAAGTTAAAAAAAAAGTGACAAGCATTTGTATCTAGCACACCCTCATCTCGAGGTAAAATGTAAACAAACTACGCAACGCATTGTCTAAAACAAGAACAACAAAGACACCCAAGGTGCTGTAAGAATCCTTAGTGATAAGTGATAACGTTAGATGATGTGGTGGGAATGGGAGTTGTGGCCTGGGCGTCTTTGGGAAGCACTCCAATCCTTACAGTTAACATTCATACCATGTTAAATGCACCAGTTCTCGTCCGATCACTGAAGTTAAGCAACATTGGGCGTGGTTAGTACTTGGATGGGTGACCGCCTGGGAACACCACGTGATGTTAACACCTAACTTTTTTGCTCCGTCGCAGGCTGCTGCTAGACTTTTGTTTTTTAATCTAAAGCTAAGAAATTTGAGGATAAAGTGCTACACAAACGATTCTATCAAATGCTTTTGATGTTAAGAGAAAATAAGTTAAAAAAAAAGTGACAAGCATTTGTATCTAGCACACCCTCATCTCGAGGTAAAATGTAAACAAACTTCGCAACGCATTGTCTAAAACAAGAACAACAAAGACATCCAAGGTTTTGTAAGAATCCTTAGTGATAAGTGATAACGTTAGATGATGTGGTGGGAATGGGAGTTGTGGCCTGGGCGTCTTTGGGAAGCACTCCAATCCTTACAGTTAACATTCATACCATGTTAAATGCACCAGTTCTCGTCCGATCACTGAAGTTAAGCAACATTGGGCGTGGTTAGTACTTGGATGGGTGACCGTCTGGGAACACCGCGTGATGTTAACACCTAACTTTTTTGCTCCGTTGCAGGCTGCTGCTAGACTTTTGTTTTTTAATCTAAAGCTAAGAAATTTGAGGATAAAGTGCTACACAAACGATTCTATCAAATGCTTTTGATGTTAAGAGAAAATAAGTTAAAAAAAAAGTGACAAGCATTTGTATCTAGCACACCCTCATCTCGAGGTAAAATGTAAACAAACTTCGCAACGCATTGTCTAAAACAAGAACAACAAAGACACCCAAGGTTTTGTAAGAATCCTTAGTGATAAGTGATAACGTTAGATGATGTGGTGGGAATGGGAGTTGTGGCCTGGGCGTCTTTGGGAAGCACTCCAATCCTTACAGTTAACATTCATACCATGTTAAATGCACCAGTTCTCGTCCGATCACTGAAGTTAAGCAACATTGGGCGTGGTTAGTACTTGGATGGGTGACCGCCTGGGAACACCACGTGATGTTAACACCTAACTTTTTTGCTCTGTCGCAGGCTGCTGCCTAGACTTTTGTTTTTTAATCTAAAGCTAAGAAATTTGAGGATAAAGTGCTACACAAACGATTCTATCAAATGCTTTTGATGTTAAGAGAAAATAAGTTAAAAAAAAAGTGACAAGCATTTGTATCTAGCACACCCTCATCTCGAGGTAAAATGTAAACAAACTACGCAACGCATTGTCTAAAACAAGAACAACAAAGACACCCAAGGTGCTGTAAGAATCCTTAGTGATAAGTGAGTGAGGGAGTTGTGGCCTGGGCGTCTTTGGGAAGCACTCCAATCCTTACAGTTAACATTCATACCATGTTAAATGCACCAGTTCTCGTCCGATCACTGAAGTTAAGCAACATTGGGCGTGGTTAGTACTTGGATGGGTGAACGCCTGGGAACACCACGTGATGTTAACACCTAACTTTTTTGCTCTGTCGCAGGCTGCTGCCTAGACTTTTGTTTTTTAATCTAAAGCTAAGAAATTTGAGGATAAAGTGCTACACAAACGATTCTATCAAATGCTTTTGATGTTAAGAGAAAATAAGTTAAAAAAAAAGTGACAAGCATTTGTATCTAGCACACCCTCATCTCGAGGTAAAATGTAAACAAACTTCGCAACGCATTGTCTAAAACAAGAACAACAAAGACACCGAAGGTTTTGTAAGAATCCTTAGTGATAAGTGATAACGTTAGATGATGTGGTGGGAATGGGAGTTGTGGCCTGGGCGTCTTTGGGAAGCACTCCAATCCTTACAGTTAACATTCATACCATGTTAAATGCACCAGTTCTCGTCCGATCACTGAAGTTAAGCAACATTGGGCGTGGTTAGTACTTGGATGGGTGACCGCCTGGGAACACCACGTGATGTTAACACCTAACTTTTTTGCTCCGTCGCAGGCTGCTGCTAGACTTTTGTTTTTTAATCTAAAGCTAAGAAATTTGAGGATAAAGTGCTACACAAACGATTCTATCAAATGCTTTTGATGTTAAGAGAAAATAAGTTAAAAAAAAAGTGACAAGCATTTGTATCTAGCACACCCTCATCTCGAGGTAAAATGTAAACAAACTTCGCAACGCATTGTCTAAAACAAGAACAACAAAGACACCGAAGGTTTTGTAAGAATCCTTAGTGATAAGTGATAACGTTAGATGATGTGGTGGGAATGGGAGTTGTGGCCTGGGCGTCTTTGGGAAGCACTCCAATCCTTACAGTTAACATTCATACCATGTTAAATGCACCAGTTCTCGTCCGATCACTGAAGTTAAGCAACATTGGGCGTGGTTAGTACTTGGATGGGTGACCGCCTGGGAACACCACGTGATGTTAACACCTAACTTTTTTGCTCCGTCGCAGGCTGCTGCTAGACTTTTATTTTTTAATCTAAAGCTAAGAAATTTGAGGATAAAGTGCTACACAAACGATTCTATCAAATGCTTTTGATGTTAAGAGAAAATAAGTTAAAAAAAAAGTGACAAGCATTTGTATCTAGCACACCCTCATCTCGAGGTAAAATGTAAACAAACTTCGCAACGCATTGTCTAAAACAAGAACAACAAAGACACCCAAGGTTTTGTAAGAATCCTTAGTGATAAGTGATAACGTTAGATGATGTGGTGGGAATGGGAGTTGTGGCCTGGGCGTCTTTGGGAAGCACTCCAATCCTTACAGTTAACATTCATACCATGTTAAATGCACCAGTTCTCGTCCGATCACTGAAGTTAAGCAACATTGGGCGTGGTTAGTACTTGGATGGGTGACCGCCTGGGAACACCACGTGATGTTAACACCTAACTTTTTTGCTCTGTCGCAGGCTGCTGCCTAGACTTTTGTTTTTTAATCTAAAGCTAAGAAATTTGAGGATAAAGTGCTACACAAACGATTCTATCAAATGCTTTTGATGTTAAGAGAAAATAAGTTAAAAAAAAAGTGACAAGCATTTGTATCTAGCACACCCTCATCTCGAGGTAAAATGTAAACAAACTTCGCAACGCATTGTCTAAAACAAGAACAACAAAGACACCGAAGGTTTTGTAAGAATCCTTAGTGATAAGTGATAACGTTAGATGATGTGGTGGGAATGGGAGTTGTGGCCTGGGCGTCTTTGGGAAGCACTCCAATCCTTACAGTTAACATTCATACCATGTTAAATGCACCAGTTCTCGTCCGATCACTGAAGTTAAGCAACATTGGGCGTGGTTAGTACTTGGATGGGTGACCGCCTGGGAACACCACGTGATGTTAACACCTAACTTTTTTGCTCCGTCGCAGGCTGCTGCTAGACTTTTGTTTTTTAATCTAAAGCTAAGAAATTTGAGGATAAAGTGCTACACAAACGATTCTATCAAATGCTTTTGATGTTAAGAGAAAATAAGTTAAAAAAAAAGTGACAAGCATTTGTATCTAGCACACCCTCATCTCGAGGTAAAATGTAAACAAACTTCGCAACGCATTGTCTAAAACAAGAACAACAAAGACACCGAAGGTTTTGTAAGAATCCTTAGTGATAAGTGATAACGTTAGATGATGTGGTGGGAATGGGAGTTGTGGCCTGGGCGTCTTTGGGAAGCACTCCAATCCTTACAGTTAACATTCATACCATGTTAAATGCACCAGTTCTCGTCCGATCACTGAAGTTAAGCAACATTGGGCGTGGTTAGTACTTGGATGGGTGACCGCCTGGGAACACCACGTGATGTTAACACCTAACTTTTTTGCTCCGTCGCAGGCTGCTGCTAGACTTTTATTTTTTAATCTAAAGCTAAGAAATTTGAGGATAAAGTGCTACACAAACGATTCTATCAAATGCTTTTGATGTTAAGAGAAAATAAGTTAAAAAAAAAGTGACAAGCATTTGTATCTAGCACACCCTCATCTCGAGGTAAAATGTAAACAAACTACGCAACGCATTGTCTAAAACAAGAACAACAAAGACACCCAAGGTGCTGTAAGAATCCTTAGTGATAAGTGAGTGAGGGAGTTGTGGCCTGGGCGTCTTTGGGAAGCACTCCAATCCTTACAGTTAACATTCATACCATGTTAAATGCACCAGTTCTCGTCCGATCACTGAAGTTAAGCAACATTGGGCGTGGTTAGTACTTGGATGGGTGACCGCCTGGGAACACCACGTGATGTTAACACCTAACTTTTTTGCTCCGTCGCAGGCTGCTGCTAGACTTTTGTTTTTTAATCTAAAGCTAAGAAATTTGAGGATAAAGTGCTACACAAACGATTCTATCAAATGCTTTTGATGTTAAGAGAAAATAAGTTAAAAAAAAAGTGACAAGCATTTGTATCTAGCACACCCTCATCTCGAGGTAAAATGTAAACAAACTTCGCAACGCATTGTCTAAAACAAGAACAACAAAGACACCGAAGGTTTTGTAAGAATCCTTAGTGATAAGTGATAACGTTAGATGATGTGGTGGGAATGGGAGTTGTGGCCTGGGCGTCTTTGGGAAGCACTCCAATCCTTACAGTTAACATTCATACCATGTTAAATGCACCAGTTCTCGTCCGATCACTGAAGTTAAGCAACATTGGGCGTGGTTAGTACTTGGATGGGTGACCGCCTGGGAACACCACGTGATGTTAACACCTAACTTTTTTGCTCCGTCGCAGGCTGCTGCTAGACTTTTATTTTTTAATCTAAAGCTAAGAAATTTGAGGATAAAGTGCTACACAAACGATTCTATCAAATGCTTTTGATGTTAAGAGAAAATAAGTTAAAAAAAAGTGACAAGCATTTGTATCTAGCACACCCTCATCTCGAGGTAAAATGTAAACAAACTACGCAACGCATTGTCTAAAACAAGAACAACAAAGACACCCAAGGTGCTGTAAGAATCCTTAGTGATAAGTGATAACGTTAGATGATGTGGTGGGAATGGGAGTTGTGGCCTGGGCGTCTTTGGGAAGCACTCCAATCCTTACAGTTAACATTCATACCATGTTAAATGCACCAGTTCTCGTCGAGTCTTAAGCGAGCAGCGGTTGCGATCAGACCTACCTGCGATAGTAATACGAAAACGCATATACAGCATATACTATACCATAAAGTGAATAATAAACGGAAATTTTATTTGTTTCTAAGTGGCTAATGTTTAAACATGTGATGGTGAAACATGAACAAAAGAAAAAAAATTAGTGAAAGTGGTGCTCCATTGCGTTCTGCTTCTGAGGATCGCACGCCCAATAAGGATCTGAAAAGAAAAGTTCAAGTTAGTGAGCAAGAGAAAAATAATGTAGAAATGGCAAACTTTATACCTACAATTAGTGCTGAAGTGCAAAATATTATTGATTCTCAGCAGGATCAGATTAATCAATTAAAAAGTGAAATTGAAAAAATATTGGCCATCAATAGGGATTCTTTGAACAAAATAAAGTACTACCAACGAAAAGAAAAAAATAACGTGTCAGTGAATAACAGATTTAGTGTGTTGGATGAACCAGAGGCCAGCACATCAAATTACATATTATGTGAAAGTGATAGTGACCAAAACAATGATGGGTTCACTAAAGTACTCCCAAAAAGCAGTGGAAGCAAAAAAGTTCCAACTCCCAATAGGGAGAATGTCAAAAAAGCAAGTGTTGTGCAAAAAACTATGGTGCCACAACAGAAAAATCCCCAAGGTGGAACGCGGATGCCACCTATCAAAGTGACCGGCGAGAATACTCTTGCAACGATCGAAAAAATAAGGAAGGACTGCAACGTTGAGGTGTTCAACATCAAGAAGCTGAGCACCGACAAGTTCAATGTCTTCACAAGGTCAACGGAGGATCACAAAAAGGTAAGAGAAAAGCTCTCTGAAACGAAGGTGTCGCACTTTACGTACACACCGAAACAATTAAAAAATAAAACTTGGGTCCTTAAAAACCTGTGTAGCGAAGAGACTGTTGAATCTGTCCAGCTAGAACTTGAGAAGTATCAATCGGATACTCTCAATATTATAAAAGTGTCGAGATTCTCAACGGCATTTTCAAGGCGTAGCAATAAAGTGCTTCCAATCTTTATTGTGCAAATTACGCCAGATAGTAGCGAACGGGAGCTTAAAAGCATCCGATATTTAAATTATCAATCCATTGTTTGGAATAAGCTAAATAAAAGGAAGGACGTGCTTCAATGTCACAATTGCCAAAGCGACGGTCATACTGCATCTAACTGCGGAATGTCATACCGCTGTGTAAAATGCAGCGAGTCACATGGTCCAGGTGGGTGTAAAGTCACTCTTGAATCTGGAGTAAAAATCACAGATCTGTACTGTGTACTTTGCAACGAAAATGGACACCCTGCCTCATACAGCGGATGCAAAGTTCGTCAAGCCTATGTTCAGCGCTTGCGAGCTCAAGTTGTAAAAAAAAATTAAATGAAGCAACAAATGTTGAACAACTTCATCCAACCCAATATTAGCTTTTCCAAACTACTGGTGAAACCAAACCAACCTGTAAACCGTGAGCCCCAAAATGATGATAAAATGTCAAAACTCATTAACATGGTAGACAATATGAGCACAGAATTCAAAATGCTGACCTCTCATATCGCTAATCAGCAGAGCAGGATTGATAACCTGTACCGTGTTCCAAATATTAATCATGGCTGATCCCCGTCCCATATTAAACACTTTAAAAGTTATTTCCATAAATGTGAATTCAATTATCAAAAATTACAAAAGAGCTACATTACTCAATATGCTTCAAGAAGAATCACCTGACATTGTCATGATTTCTGAAACAAAACTCAACAAAAATCATTATCTGACTTTCCAAGATTACAATCTGATAAGAAACGATCGAAATCCCACTCATGGTCCCGGAGGGGGCACAGCGATCCTTATCAAAAAGAAAATTATGTACACTTGTATAGAAATTCCAGACATCCAGTGCTTTGAATGTCTAGAGATCTCAGTTGCCAAACTCAGACTTAAAGATGGAAGTAACCTCTTTTTAATTGCCGCATATTCGGCGCCAAGTAGCAACCCAGAGTTCATTAAAGAACTCAACACATTATTCAGCACCCTCCAGCTGGCTGACAGTAGCAATTACTTTCTGATAGCTGGTGATCTAAATGCCAAACATTCTAGCTGGAAGAATCCGGTAAATAATACTAGGGGAAATGCATTACGATCTTGGATGGACCAGCATCAAGTAATAAACAAAACAAAATTAATGTGTACTGAGTTCGCCACATATACAAGAAGTGGATCGTTTCTGGACATTTGCATTGCAGATGATCGACTCAATGTTCTCACAAAAAACGGTCTTCTGGAAAGCATTCCATACGACAGCGATCATAATGCTGTGGTTATTCGATTCGCGATAGACAATTCCGATTTTCTTGACCTCCCATACAACGACAATCGTAAATTTAATTTTGCTCGTACAAAATGGATCAAATTTCAATTAAAAATAAAATCAAAATTCCAAGAATCTGAGTATTTTCCGATTGACGATAATCGAAATCTATCACGAACTGAAATCGACCACTGTATTGGTGCACTCAATGAGATGATAACTGAAACCATTGAGGAAACGGTTCCTAAACATCCGCAAACAAACAGCATGGCTCCCTACATCACACCAAAAATTAAGTTCCTACAAAAACACAAATCCCGTTTGATTACTCTGCTCAATAAAGAATACAGAAAATCACCACACCCTGATCCCAATGCAGTACAAGTTATTAAATCTCAGCTGAGCTGCCTTAAAACAATAATAAAACAGCAATTTAACAATTCCATAAATGAGCACTGGAGAAAAAAGGTGCAAAAAATATCAACAAACGATTCCCATAAAATGTTCCCTAAAATAAACTCAATATTTAGAAATTCCAAACAACCATTCGTACACCCCCATCTCGAGGTCAAACAAAACCGTGCTAATGTGTTGCGTGATGCAGGCGTTGTAAATCAACAAACCATAAACACAGATGGTGATGTAAGAATTCTACACGATAAAGACAAACTAACCACAATTGGACTGCATTTCGCAAGTGTTCACAAACAAAACGAGGGTATGGGTCGAGCTCCCTTGGGTAATATAATAAAAAAACATTCTAATGATTTCAAAGAAAAACTAAAAAAGTTTGAAGAAGATGGTGACTCTTTATTAACATTTTCTAATACAAATCGATCATCCAATCCGAATCCTGATAGAAACTTAGCAAATTATTTCACAAACACAGATAAATTGGCCATGATATTCAAAACATTGAATAAAAAAAGTCTTCTGGGGTAGACAATATTCCGAATATCATCCTTAAGCAACTCCCACACTTTGTAATTGAAGAATACACCAAAATATTCAATAATGCTCTTAATAGTTATTATTTTCCGGCTCAGTGGAAACTAGCCAGAGTATTTCCAATCCAGAAAAAGGATAAAGATCCATCTGATCCATCAAATTACAGACCAATAAGCTTGCTTCCTAATATTAGTAAAATCTTTGAAGTTGTTATCAATCAAACACTTACTCACTACTTAGACTCTGAAAAAATTATTCCTGATTGCCAATTTGGCTTCAGATCAAATCACTCAACAATTCATGCTGTAAATAAATTAACTTCTGATGTTTACTGGCACCTTAATAATAAAAAAGCTACTGGCGCCTGCCTTATAGATCTCGAAAAAGCTTTCGACACCGTCTGGATAGACGCACTCGTCTATAAGATGGCAAAAAAGAAACTGCCTAATCATCTGGTGAACATGGTGTACAATATGATAGCGGGGAAACAATTCGTTGTCACCGACGGGACAACTACCACAGAGATGAAATTTAAAATGTCAAATGGATTGCAGCAAGGAACGGTTAACGCCCCAATCCTCTTCAGCTTCTTCATAAGCGACATGCTCAAATCTGACCCGCTGACCAGCGTTGGTTGCAATGTGGTGGCTTTTGCCGACGATATCATCATTTATAATTCTAATCATAACTTAAAACAGATGCAGAAAGACCTCCAAAGTATGTTAGACTTTGTGCACTTTTACACGTTCACATGGAAACTTAAAATTAATTTTAAAAAATGCGAGACAATACTGTTTAGGCCAGCACTCAATCTAGTGACAACAAGCAGTATAAAACGGCACCATAAAGATTTCAAGCTAAAGGTGCCAGAAACTGAAAATGAATTTATCGAACACAAGTTAGTAGTCAAGTATCTGGGAATCCATCTAGATCACCGACTTCAGTTCAAAAACCACATTGAAATTAGCCTTCAAAAAGCAAGAAATGCATTCATGATGCTTCAGCGATTGTTCTTCACTAAGCATCTCAGCAAAAGAGTAAAAGTGATCTGCTATCAGGCATTTGTCAGACCGATCCTAACATATGGCTGCCCCATATGGTACAACATTAGCCCAGCATATATGAAAAGGTTTAGAGTCTTTGAAAGGGCTTGCATTCGTGCTTGCACAGGCAAATACAGGACCCCACAGTCTGAGTATTTAAAGTACGTTAGTAATAAAGATCTGTATGAAGCTGCCGACATATTTCATAGACAGACGTAGACATTCATATTCTGAAGCTTATCAGAAATCACTTTGAAAGAGCCAGCACTAATACTGAAAATAGTCTTATTTTTGGTCCATTCTACCCCAATGACGAATACTTTGCCAAAACCCTAATTTCTGGTTTTATCCCACCCGAGGCTTTCCTTTACCTCGACAAAAAGGCATACATCCAAAATGGGGATGACGTTCCAATTATTTATCACAAATATCGACACAGCTTCGACAAATCAATTAAATATAGCGTGACGGGTGACACGGATTTTAGACACAAATCCACAATAACTGCGAAAGACAGAAGCATTAACAGACATCGCTACTGGTGGCTAGAATAAGACTCTAAGTACAAACGTTTCAGAGCTTTTCTCTTACCTAAATAAATATATTTAAGTTATATGACTGTAATAGTTACTGTATTCCATTAATATAAAAATGCTAGTGAGTCAACTGTTATAATTTCACTAAAAAATTAGTTGTAGGAATTAGTCTTAGATTTAGTATTGTATATTAGCAAAATAAGCAAAAATATGTATTGGGTTTTAATTCGCCAAATTTTACCAATAAAGCATAATGCAAAAAAAGAAAAAAAATCAAATTATGAAAATTATAATTCGTAATATTTAAATATACAATTTTACTGTAAAGCCTAAGAAGCTATAGAATCTAAAAGCACAACGTTACGAGAGGAATATAATTAAACCCATGTAACTTATATATAAGAGTAAAATGTAATAGTATTTTTTTTTAAAGTTTGTTGTACTAAAATCTAGAATTAAGAATGCATTAAAGGCTTCAATAAACTGTTTTACAAAAAACAAACGCACCAGTTCTCGTCCGATCACTGAAGTTAAGCAACATTGGGCGTGGTTAGTACTTGGATGGGTGACCGCCTGGGAACACCACGTGATGTTAACACCTAACTTTTTTGCTCCGTCGCAGGCTGCTGGTAGACTTTTGTTTTTTAATCTAAAGCTAAGAAATTTGAGGATAAAGTGCTACACAAACGATTCTATCAAATGCTTTTGATGTTAAGAGAAAATAAGTTAAAAAAAAAGTGACAAGCATTTGTATCTAGCACACCCTCATCTCGAGGTAAAATGTAAACAAACTACGCAACGCATTGTCTAAAACAAGAACAACAAAGACACCCAAGGTGCTGTAAGAATCCTTAGTGATAAGTGATAACGTTAGATGATGTGGTGGGAATGGGAGTTGTGGCCTGGGCGTCTTTGGGAAGCACTCCAATCCTTACAGTTAACATTCATACCATGTTAAATGCACCAGTTCTCGTCCGATCACTGAAGTTAAGCAACATTGGGCGTGGTTAGTACTTGGATGGGTGACCGCCTGGGAACACCACGTGATGTTAACACCTAACTTTTTTGCTCCGTCGCAGGCTGCTGCTAGACTTTTATTTTTTAATCTAAAGCTAAGAAATTTGAGGATAAAGTGCTACACAAACGATTCTATCAAATGCTTTTGATGTTAAGAGAAAATAAGTTAAAAAAAAAGTGACAAGCATTTGTATCTAGCACACCCTCATCTCGAGATAAAATGTAAACAAACTACGCAACGCATTGTCTAAAACAAGAACAACAAAGACACCCAAGGTGCTGTAAGAATCCTTAGTGATAAGTGATAACGTTAGATGATGTGGTGGGAATGGGAGTTGTGGCCTGGGCGTCTTTGGGAAGCACTCCAATCCTTACAGTTAACATTCATACCATGTTAAATGCACCCGTTCTCGTCCGATCACTGAAGTTAAGCAACATTGGGCGTGGTTAGTACTTGGATGGGTGACCGCCTGGGAACACCACGTGATGTTAACACCTAACTTTTTTGCTCCGTCGCAGGCTGCTGCTAGACTTTTATTTTTTAATCTAAAGCTAAGAAATTTGAGGATAAAGTGCTACACAAACGATTCTATCAAATGCTTTTGATGTTAAGAGAAAATAAGTTAAAAAAAAGTGACAAGCATTTGTATCTAGCACACCCTCATCTCGAGGTAAAATGTAAACAAACTACGCAACGCATTGTCTAAAACAAGAACAACAAAGACACCCAAGGTGCTGTAAGAATCCTTAGTGATAAGTGATAACGTTAGATGATGTGGTGGGAATGGGAGTTGTGGCCTGGGCGTCTTTGGGAAGCACTCCAATCCTTACAGTTAACATTCATACCATGTTAAATGCACCAGTTCTCGTCGAGTCTTAAGCGAGCAGCGGTTGCGATCAGACCTACCTGCGATAGTAATACGAAAACGCATATACAGCATATACTATACCATAAAGTGAATAATAAACGGAAATTTTTATTTGTTTCTAAGTGGCTAATGTTTAAACATGTAATGGTGAAACATGAACAAAAGAAAAAAAATTAGTGAAAGTGGTGCTCCATTACGTTCTGCTTCTGAGGATCGCACGCCCAATAAGGATCTGAAAAGAAAAGTTCAAGTTAGTGAGCAAGAGAAAAATAATGTAGAAATGGCAAACTTTATACCTACAATTAGTGCTGAAGTGCAAAATATTATTGATTCTCAGCAGGATCAGATTAATCAATTAAAAAGTGAAATTGAAAAAATATTGGCCATCAATAGGGATTCTTTGAACAAAATAAAGTACTACCAACGAAAAGAAAAAAATAACGTGTCAGTGAATAACAGATTTAGTGTGTTGGATGAACCAGAGGCCAGCACATCAAATTACATATTATGTGAAAGTGATAGTGACCAAAACAATGATGGGTTCACTAAAGTACTCCCAAAAAGCAGTGGAAGCAAAAAAGTTCCAACTCCCAATAGGGAGAATGTCAAAAAAGCAAGTGTTGTGCAAAAAACTATGGTGCCACAACCGAAAAATCCCCAAGGTGGAACGCGGATGCCACCTATCAAAGTGACCGGCGAGAATACTCTTGCAACGATCGAAAAAATAAGGAAGGACTGCAACGTTGAGGTGTTCAACATCAAGAAGCTGAGCACCGACAAGTTCAATGTCTTCACAAGGTCAACGGAGGACCACAAAAAGGTAAGAGAAAAGCTCTCTGAAACGAAGGTGTCGCACTTTACGTACACACCGAAACAATTAAAAAATAAAACTTGGGTCCTTAAAAACCTGTGTAGCGAAGAGACTGTTGAATCTGTCCAGCTAGAACTTGAGAAGTATCAATCGGATACTCTCAATATTATAAAAGTGTCGAGATTCTCAACGGCATTTTCAAGGCGTAGCAATAAAGTGCTTCCAATCTTTATTGTGCAAATTACGCCAGATAGTAGCGAACGGGAGCTTAAAAGCATCCGATATTTAAATTATCAATCCATTGTTTGGAATAAGCTAAATAAAAGGAAGGACGTGCTTCAATGTCACAATTGCCAAAGCGACGGTCATACTGCATCTAACTGCGGAATGCCATACCGCTGTGTAAAATGCAGCGAGTCACATGGTCCAGGTGGGTGTAAAGTCACTCTCGAATCTGGAGTAAAAAACACAGATCTGTACTGTGTACTTTGCAACGAAAATGGACACCCTGCCTCATACAGCGGATGCAAAGTTCGTCAAGCCTATGTTCAGCGCTTGCGAGCTCAAGTTGTAAAAAAAAATGAAATGAAGCAACAAATGTTGAACAACTTCATCCAACCCAATATTAGCTTTTCCAAACTACTGGTGAAACCAACCTGTAAACCGCGAGCCCCAAAATGATGATAAAATGTCAAAACTCATTAACATGGTAGGCAATATGAGCACACAATTCAAAATGCTGACCTCTCATATCGCTAATCAGCAGAGCAGGATTGATAACCTGTACCGTGTTCTAAATATTAATCATGGCTGATCCCCGTCCCATATTAAACACTTTAAAAGTTATTTCCATAAATGTGAATTCAATTATCAAAAATTACAAAAGAGCTACATTACTCAATATGCTTCAAGAAGAATCACCTGACATAGTCATGATTTCTGAAACAAAACTCAACAAAAATCATTATCTGACTTTCCAAGATTACAATCTGATAAGAAACGATCGAAATCCCACTCATGGTCCCGGAGGGGGCACAGCGATCCTTATCAAAAAGAAAATTATGTACACTTGTATAGAAATTCCAGACATCCAGTGCTTTGAATGTCTAGAGATCTCAGTTGCCAAACTCAGACTTAAAGATGGAAGTAACCTCTTTTTAATTGCAGCATATTCGGCGCCAAGTAGCAACCCAGAGTTCATTAAAGAACTCAACACATTATTCAGCACCCTCCAGCTGGCTGACAGTAGCAATTACTTTCTGATAGCTGGTGATCTAAATGCCAAACATTCTAGCTGGAAGAATCCGGTAAATAATACTAGGGGAAATGCATTACGATCTTGGATGGACCAGCATCAAGTAATAAACAAAACAAAATTAATGTGTACTGAGTTCGCCACATATACAAGAAGTGGATCGTTTCTGGACATTTGCATTGCAGATGATCGACTCAATGTTCTCACAAAAAACGGTCTTCTGGAAAGCATTCCATACGACAGCGATCATAATGCTGTGGTTATTCAATTCGCGATAGACAATTCCGATTTTCTTGACCTCCCATACAACGACAATCGTAAATTTAATTTTGCTCGTACAAAATGGATCAAATTTCAATTAAAAATAAAATCAAAATTCCAAGAATCTGAGTATTTTCCGATTGACGATAATCGAAATCTATCACGAACTGAAATCGACCACTGTATTATTGCACTCAATGAGATGATAACTGAAACCATTGAGGAAACGGTTCCTAAACATCCGCAAACAAACAGCATGGCTCCCTACATCACACCAAAAATTCAGTTCCTACAAAAACACAAATCCCGTTTGATTACTCTGCTCAATAAAGAATACAGAAAATCACCACACCCTGATCCCAATGCAGTACAAGTTATTAAATCTCAGCTGAGCTGCCTTAAAACAATAATAAAACAGCAATTTAACAATTCCATAAATGAGCACTGGAGAAAAAAGGTGCAAAAAATATCAACAAACGATTCCCATAAAATGTTCCCTAAAATAAACTCAATATTTAGAAATTCCAAACAACCATTCGTACACCCCCATCTCGAGGTCAAACAAAACCGTGCTAATGTGTTGCGTGATGCAGGCGTTGTAAATCAACAAACCATAAACACAGATGGTGATGTAAGAATTCTACACGATAAAGACAAACTAACCACAATTGGACTGCATTTCGCAAGTGTTCACAAACAAAACGAGGGTATGGGTCGAGCTCCCTTGGGTAATATAATAAAAAAACATTCTAATGATTTCAAAGAAAAACTAAAAAAGTTTGAAGAAGATGGTGACTCTTTATTAACATTTTCTAATACAAATCGATCATCCAATCCGAATCCTGATAGAAACTTAGCGAATTATTTCACAAACACAGATAAATTGGCCATGATATTCAAAACATTGAATAAAAAAAAGTCTTCTGGGGTAGACAATATTCCGAATATCATCCTTAAGCAACTCCCACACTTTGTAATTGAAGAATACACCAAAATATTCAATAATGCTCTTAATAGTTATTATTTTCCGGCTCAGTGGAAACTAGCCAGAGTATTTCCAATCCAGAAAAAGGATAAAGATCCATCTGATCCATCAAATTACAGACCAATAAGCTTGCTTCCTAATATTAGTAAAATCTTTGAAGTTGTTATCAATCAAACACTTACTCACTACTTAGACTCTGAAAAAATTATTCCTGATTGCCAATTTGGCTTCAGATCAAATCACTCAACAATTCATGCTGTAAATAAATTAACTTATGATGTTTACTGGCACCTTAATAATAAAAAAGCTACTGGCGCCTGCCTTATAGATCTCGAAAAAGCTTTCGACACCGTCTGGATAGACGCACTCGTCTATAAGATGGCAAAAAAGAAACTGCCTAATCATCTGGTGAACATGGTGTACAATATGATAGCGGGGAAACAATTCGTTGTCACCGACGGGACAACTACCACAGAGATGAAATTTAAAATGTCAAATGGATTGCAGCAAGGAACGGTTAACGCCCCAATCCTCTTCAGCTTCTTCATAAGCGACATGCTCAAATCTGACCCGCTGACCAGCGTTGGTCGCAATGTGGTGGCTTTTGCCGACGATATCATCATTTATAATTCTAATCATAACTTAAAACAGATGCAGAAAGACCTCCAAAGTATGTTAGACTTTGTGCACTTTTACACGTTCACATGGAAACTTAAAATTAATTTTAAAAAATGCGAGACAATACTGTTTAGGCCAGCACTCAATCTAGTGACAACAAGCAGTATAAAACGGCACCATAAAGATTTCAAGCTAAAGGTGCCAGAAACTGAAAATGAATTTATCGAACACAAGTTAGTAGTCAAGTATCTGGGAATCCATCTAGATCACCGACTTCAGTTCAAAAACCACATTGAAATTAGCCTTCAAAAAGCAAGAAATGCATTCATGATGCTTCGGCGATTGTTCTTCACTAAGCATCTCAGCAAAAGAGTAAAAGTGATCTGCTATCAGGCATTTGTCAGACCGATCCTAACATATGGCTGCCCCATATGGTACAACATTAGCCCAGCATATATGGAAATGTTTAGAGTCTTTGAAAGGGCTTGCATTCGTGCTTGCACAGACAAATACAGGACCCCACAGTCTGAGTATTTAAAGTACGTTAGTAATAAAGATCTGTATGAAGCTGCCGACATATTTCGAGTAGACATTCATATTCTGAAGCTTATCAGAAATCACTTTGAAAGAGCCAGCACTAATACTGAAAATAGTCTTATTTTTGGTCCATTCTACCCCAATGACGAATACTTTGCCAAAACCCTAATTTCTGGTTTTATCCCACCCGAGGCTTTCCTTTACCTCGACAAAAAGGCATACATCCAAAATGGGGATGACGTTCCAATTATTTATCACAAATATCGACACAGCTTCGACAAATCAATTAAATATAGCGTGACGGGTAACACGGATTTTAGACACAAATCCACAATAACTGCGAAAGACAGAACCATTAACAGACATCGCTACTGGTGGCTAGAATAAGACTCTAAGTACAAACGTTTCAGAGCTTTTCTCTTACCTAAATAAATATATTTAAGTTATATGACTGTAATAGTTTCTGTATTCCATTAATATAAAAATGCTAGTGAGTCAACTGTTATGATTTCACTAAAAAATTAGTTGTAGGAATTAGTCTTAGATTTAGTATTGTATATTAGCAAAATAAGCAAAAAGATGTATTGGGTTTTAATTCGCCAAATTTTACCAATAAAGCATAATGCAAAAAAAGAAAAAAAATCAAATTATGAAAATTATAATTCGTAATATTTAAATATACAATTTTACTGTATTACTGTGTCTTTGGGAAGCACTCCAATCCTTACAGTTAACATTCATACCATGTTAAATGCACCAGTTCTCGTCCGATCACTGAAGTTAAGCAACATTGGGCGTGGTTAGTACTTGGATGGGTGACCGCCTGGGAACACCACGTGATGTTAACACCTAACTTTTTTGCTCCGTCGCAGGCTGCTGCTAGACTTTTGTTTTTTAATCTAAAGCTAAGAAATTTGAGGATAAAGTGCTACACAAACGATTCTATCAAATGCTTTTGATGTTAACAGAAAATAAGTTAAAAAAAAGTGACAAGCATTTGTATCTAGCACACCCTCATCTCGAGGTAAAATGTAAACAAACTGCGCAACGCATTGTCTAAAACAAGAACAACAAAGACACCCAAGGTGCTGTAAGAATCCTTAGTGATAAGTGATAACGTTAGATGATGTGGTGGGAATGGGAGTTGTGGCCTGGGCGTCTTTGGGAAGCACTCCAATCCTTACAGTTAACATTCATACCATGTTAAATGCACCAGTTCTCGTCCGATCACTGAAGTTAAGCAACATTGGGCGTGGTTAGTACTTGGTGGGAACACCACGTGATGTTAACACCTAACTTTTTTGCTCCGTCGCAGGCTGCTGCTAGACTTTTGTTTTTTAATCTAAAGCTAAGGATAAAGTGCTACACAAACGATTCTATCAAATGCTTTTGATGTTAAGAGAAAATAGGATAAGCCGCCGAAGAGGAAGCGAATACAGAGACAAAGAACCATAATGCACGTCTGGACTGATGAAGAATGCTTCAAAAATAAAACTAAAATAAACAAGTGACCTACTCAGAGCAGCTACTTTGAGGTACTGAACAACTGAACGCAGTAATTTTCAAAATAATTATTTCCGATAGAAAAAACATATAATCAGCCAAAACTGTATGTACATGTGTGCTTGTATGCTTGTCGTGTACTCGCGAAGCCTTATAAACGCTTATATTTACTCTGTGCGCATGTGAATTTTCTAGAGAGTTTGCATGTAGTGTACTCACACTATTTGCATGTACAAAACCACAAGCACATAGTTACAAGCATCACGTAGTGCGCATGAAAAACATGCTGATTTTGGGACAAATGTGCATGTCGTGTACTCACTCTATTTTTGGCTTGGGCGCATGCATTTTATTATTATTATTAGTGTTGAGGTAGGAGCTATATGTAGCCCAAGGCACTGAGACACTATCCATTGTACCCAGACCTCACTCTGAATTAAATTTCCATTTCTAGGCTTTTAAAGTAGCCTAGTATGGTTTTCAGAATATATTGTGTTAGTTCGCTCGGAGGGCACATCTGCTTTCCCAACGCAACTTCTCTATGATTGCTTAGTGCTACGCAGTAGCATAGGATGTGAAGAGTATCCTCTGGAGCAGTGTTGCAGAAACGTCAATCTGCTGAAGGCACCAGTTTCATTTGGTGGAGATTGAAGTTGAGTGCACAATGGCCCGAGAGTAAACCAGTTGCAACTCGTAGATCCTTTTTTGAAATTTCATAGATCTCCTTTGTCCATCTATGATTTGGATGTAGGAGCAGTTTGGCCCTACGGAGACCCGAAATGTTGTTCCAGTGATTGATGTGTTCCATCTTTATGAATTTGTTTATGATGTTCCTGGTATTCGATTTAGATGGAGGACATGTGGGAAAAGGGCCTATGAATTTCATAGACGCCGCTTTCCTTGCAAGTGAGTCTGCTATGGTGTGGCCCCTACACGACGAATGTCCTGGGACCCAAGCTACGGTGAGACTTGTTCGAAGTGCGAGGTTGTTTAATTGTTGTCTGCATTCCGATAACAGTTTGGATGCACAGTTCCTTGATTGCAGAGCTTTTATCAGAGCCTGGCTATCACAAAAGATAACTGTTTTTGAGCCAGGTTTGATGCTACGCTTACTACATTCTACGGCACAGATTGTCATGGCAATAGTTTCTGCCTGAAAGACTGACATGTCGTCCCCTAGCGGAATAGAGATTCTTCTTCTGGGTCCGTATATGCCTGCACCTGATCCCGTAGGTGTTTTCGAGCCATCCGTGTACCAGATGGCCTTTCTTTCAGCTAGCATCGCCTTGCTGTAGCTGAGCCACTTATTCTTTGGAGGGATAAGTGTGAGGAATTTCCTGTCTAGTATGGTTTCCTTCTGCAATAGATCATGGAGTCCAATCTCTAGTGGAGTTCCTTTGAATGTGTTGAGTATTCCTAGGTGGCCAGTAAGGTCCCCCTCTTTTAGGTTCATTGATTTTGTGATGTTCAACAACTGAAGAGCTGCCGTTGCCTGAAGGTGTATATGTAGCGGAGGAAGCCCCATTAAGGTTTCCATTGCTGCAGTGGGGCATGTGCGGAATGCTCCAGTCATCAAAAGACAGGCGAGTCTTTGAGTTTTCTGGAGGATGGCAGTGGCAGTTACTTGTTTTGTTTTGGGCCACCATATTTCGCAGCCATAAGATATGGTTGGGCGGACGATTGCTTCGTATATCCATTTTATGATATTAGGTTTAAGCCCCCATGTCTTTCCAACCATTTTCTTAGTGATCCACAAGGCACGTGTTGCCTTTGCAGTGATGTTGGTTATGTGATTGTTCCAAGTGAGTCTCTTATCTAGAATCAGTCCAAGATATTTCACTTCGTTGCTCAGTTGAAGGGGTGACCCGTTCAGGTTAAGCGATAGAGTGTTGATATTATTTCGCTTGGTGAATGGAATTATGTGAGTCTTTGTCGCATTGATTGTAAGGCCTTGTTTTGTGCACCACATCCATGTAGTGTCCAGCGCGTACTGCATGCGTTCCTTGATGGTCGCCTCGTATTTGCTTTGGATTAGAATAGAAGGCTTTGCAGAAAAGCCTAGCCGCAAGCCTATCTCTGGTGACACTTTTCTTATTAGGTGTGTGCCAGTTGTGGTTACGTTCTTCTTTAGTGATTAGCTGGCAGTCCGGAAAATGTGTTTGTAGGAGGAGTCTATTGGTTTCCAGTGGTGTTTTCGTAAAAGAACCGGGTCCCATCTCAATGGGGCATGGGCCATTGTCGTGTTCTTTTGCTAGGATTTTCTGTAATCTAGCGGCTTAGGAAGTGCTTTCGATCTCCTCCGAGAATGTTGCCCACGTTTTCTTCTTTGCTTCTTCTATGTGGTATTTGTAGGATTGTAGTGCTTCATTATATTGAGCCCAGTTGCCCGAATTCTTTACTCTATTAAATTGTTTTCGTACAAGGGATCTCATTTCCTGCAAGGGCTGGTTCCACCAGGGTTGTTTCCTGTTAGAAACCCTCTGTTTTAGTGGGCAGCAGGAGTGATAGGAGGAGGTGAGCAAGTTTAGAAAATTGTTGCTTAGTTGTTCTAAGCCTTATGGTGACTTCACAAGCTGAGGGAGTCCTGCCACACCGGCTTTAATCAAATCAGAGTACTCTGGCCATTTATTATGCCTGGGAACTCTGTTGATATTAGCCTGTTTTTGGCAGTTGCTGTCGATTGTGAAGGTGATGTGCATGTGGTCCGAGAAAGACATGTAGTCTGACACCATCCATTTTGTAAGACGATTGCCAACGAAGCCTCTGGAGAAGGTCAGGTCGAGAACTTCCTGCCTGATCGCATTGCGGAACGTTGGCTTGTCCCCACGATTATGAATTTCTAGGTTATTTGACAGAGCATACTCAAGAATGTACTCACCTCTAGCATTGGTATCGGAGCTACCCCAAATCTTGTGATGGGCGTTGGCGTCACATCCAAGAATTAAAGGGAGCCCCTCCTTCTTGCAGTGAGTAATGAGGTTCTCGACCTCTGGGGGAATGGCGTTTTCATTCCCTCCATCGAAGTATGCAGATGCAATAATGGTGTCTCTGCCTTGAGCAGCTGGGAGTTGGATAGTGACCAAGTCCTGTGTGAGAAAATTTTGGTGAACAAAGAATTTTAATTCATTCCTAATTAGTATTAGTGCTCTTGGCTTAATTGAATTGGTGTCATAGACACATTTACCTTGTTGCATGTTTAGTCCTTTGACTTGATAATTGTGTGCCCATGGCTCTTGGATTAGCCCAAGGTCCAGGGACTCTTCAATAAACCTATTCACTAGCGCAGCCGAGGCCAGCTTAGCGTGATGTAGGTTCACCTGCACGACCTTGATGTTGTGGTCTGCCATATTGTCCCGATTGGTGGTGGAGCTCCCTAGTTGTCCTTAGCACCTTTGGAGGTGCTTGGAACAGCTGAGGGAGAGTTGCTGCCGTGTTTTTGTTGTCGTTCTCCAGCCCCAGGCGTGCTACGCCTTGTGCCAGAACCGTACCGATGCGCTTTGCTGGCCTGGGATCCTAGGTCCGTTGGAGCGCTAGGCGAGCTACGCCTTGAGCTTGGACAGGACCGGTGAGCATGGCGAGCGGTTGATGCCTTGGACTCCTCCTCAGTGGCTTTTTTGTTTAGCCTACTGTAGAGCCTCTCGCTGTGGGATTGCGAGGGCTTCGATGCGGATAGCCTATTGCGTAGGTCCCCCTGGGGAATTCGCTTCTTAGCTGGGTCATTGCGCCTGGGAGGATTGCAAGGAAGAGGCGTCCTACCGACCTGCTTCCTTTTGTCCTCTTCGGGTTTACGCTCAGTCCTCCTAGGAAGAGGCGTCCGTCCGTCCTGCTTCCTTTGAGGGTTCTCCGCCTTCCGGAGAATTTGTTTATGGCTGAAGCGTACCTGACCCAACGCAAAGTTAATAAACATCCCTGAGCTTGAGAGTTTGGTGGCGCTAGTGTGGTCTATGGAGACCGTCAGGAGAGAGGAGAGACCCTTCGTCTCACGACTCACAACTCTCCAGTGCTGAGGCTTCAGCTCTGGATTCTGAGTGCGGATGGCCTGGATCAGGTCATCATCCTGCATCTCCGCTGCGTTTGGGATCAGTCCTACCACGACTTTACCCTTGGGAACGTCCGCCTCGTCCATAACCTGTAGATTGGCTCCCTCCCACGGTGTTAATGTGGGCACCGTCTCCTTCAACCAGTCGACAGTTGTTGCCGTCTTGCAGAGTAGGATAAGGTACCCTACTCTGTACAGACAATCCTGAAAGGCTGGTGGACCGTGTATGGAAGTGCCCTTCCAAATGGCGTTGGTGATCGCCTGTTTGGTGGCATCGAGTTGCTGCGTGGTGAGGAGGGTCTCTGGAAAAGACGCGTCCATCACAGTCATCCTCATCAGGCCTACAACCTGACTGTAGAGGTGGGCATTCGTGCTGCCCGACTGTACCGGAGTTCGTTCCCCAGCAGATTGTGGCTGCTTGGGCTGCTTGCTCGGACGAGACTCCGGGGTGACGTCGTCTGACCTCTGTCTCTTTGTGGCAGGCTTTGTGGATGGGACGATGTCATCTGTTGATGGTTGAATGGCCTTGGCTCTGGCCGCTTCGTAATCCATGCCAGCTGCCAGAAATCGCTTAATGCGTTTCCTAGCCGCCCCACTTAGTTTTGCAGTTGGAGTTGTTTGAATGGTCAAGCTGCTGGTGCTTTTTATCAGCCCCAGAACTTCACCAGAGGATGTTTGCTGGTCACTTTGTGGAGGAGATTCACTGGTAATCTCCATCTGATCTGCGTCAGCTTCGTTGCGACATGGAGGCACGGTACCTTAATCCATGAGGGATTTATTACTGAAGACATTCTTTGAGGCCCCCAAAATCCGAGCCTCTGCCATGGCGATGGACGCCATGGGTGGATTTACATTTTCATGCTGGCCACTTGGGGTAGTTGTGTTGTAAGATGTATCTGTCATAATTGATGATTGCTCTTTGGTCGGGGACTGCTTATTGGATATTCACAGTTAACCTCCAGGGGATTAGTAGACGTCTTAAGAGACCCCCACCAAAACCACCGAGGACCGTTCAGCGATCCGCCACCTGCTGACCCCCTCTCTAGCTTGAGCTCCAGCCGAGAGGGGCGCATGCATTGCATACAGAATAAATACGACAATTTTTCGTGACGTCAGTGTGCATGTACATGCACGTTTTCGCTTGTGGTGTACTCGTAGCATTAGACACAAATGACCTACTACCGATTCCGCTAAATAAGAATTATAAATTAAACTACGCAAACATAAATTGGACATCCGCTACACTGGAGAGAAACGAATGTGATCTTCATTCCGAAGGGCAACAAGAAGTCCAATCTAGCGAAATCTGGCCTGAAGGATTCGTTTCTCTCCAGTGTAGAGGAATGTGGTTTAACGAGAAACTTGCATTAAACATATCCATCAGAATTGGAGTAATGTGCGGAAGTCCCTGTTGGAGTAGTGCTGGGAAAATTCCATCCGGACCTGCAGCCTTGTAGGGCTTAGAGGTCATGATTGCCCACTCTACTGATGCTTTGCAGAAAAGCCTAGCCGCAAGCCTATCTCTGGTGACACTTTTCTTATTAGGTGTGTGCCAGTTGTGGTTACGTTCTTCTTTAGTGATTAGCTGGCAGTCCGGAAAATGTGTTTGTAGGAGGAGTCTATTGGTTTCCAGTGGTGTTTTCGTAAAAGAACCGGGTCCCATCTCAATGGAGCATGGGCCATTGTCGTGTTCTTTTGCTAGGATTTTGTGTAATCTAGCGGCTTGGGAAGTGCTTTCGATCTCCTCCGAGAATGTTGCCCACGTTTTCTTCTTTGCTTCTTCTATGTGGTATTTGTAGGATTGTAGTACTTCATTATATTGAGCCCAGTTGCCCGAATTGTTTGCTCTATTAAATTGTTTTCGTACAAGGGATCTCATTTCCTGCAAGGGCTGGTTCCACCAGGGTTGTTTCCTGTTAGAAACCCTCTGTTTTAGTGGGCAGCAGGAGTGATAGGAGGAGGTGAGCAAGTTTAGAAAATTGTTGCTTAGTTGTTCTAAGCCTTCTGGTGACTTCACAAGCTGAGGGAGTCCTGCCACACCGGCTTTAATCAAATCAGAGTACTCTGGCCATTTAGTATGCCTGGGAACTCTGTTGATATTAGCCTGTTTTTGGCAGTTGCTGTCGATTGTGAAGGTGATGTGCATGTGGTCCGAGAAAGACATGTAGTCTGACACCATCCATTTTGTAAGACGATTGCCAACGAAGCCTCTGGAGAAGGTCAGGTCGAGAACTTCCTGCCTGATCGCATTGCGGAACGTTGGCTTGTCCCCACGATTATGAATTTCTAGGTTATTTGACAGAGCATACTCAAGAATGTACTCACCTCTAGCATTGGTGTCGGAGCTACCCCAAATCTTGTGATGGGCGTTGGCGTCACATCCAAGAATTAAAGGGAGCCCCTCCTTCTTGCAGTGAGTAATGAGGTTCTCGACCTCTGGGGGAATGGCGTTTTCATTCCCTCCATCGAAGTATGCAGATGCAATAATGGTGTCTCTGCCTTGAGCAGCTGGGAGTTGGATAGTGACCAAGTCCTGTGTGGGAAAATTTTGGTGAACAAAGTATTTTAATTCATTCCTAATTAGTATTAGTGCTCTTAGCTTAATTGAATTGGTGTCATAGACACATTTACCTTGTTGCATGTTTAGTCCTTTGACTTGATAATTGTGTGCCCATGGCTCTTGGATTAGCCCAAGGTCCAGGGACTCTTCATTAAACCTATTCACTAGCGCAGCCGAGGCCAGCTTAGCGTGATGTAGGTTCACCTGCACGACCTTGATGTTGTGGTCTGCCATATTGTCCCGATTGGTGGTGGAGCTCCCTAGTTGTCCTTAGCACCTTTGGAGGTGCTTGGAACAGCTGAGGGAGAGTTGCTGCCGTGTTTTTGTTGTCGTTCTCCAGCCCCAGGCGTGCTACGCCTTGTGCCAGAACCGTACCGATGCGCTTTGCTGGCCTGGGATCCTAGGTCCGTTGGAGCGCTAGGCGAGCTACGCCTTGAGCTTGGACAGGACCGGTGAGCATGGCGAGCGGTTGATGCCTTGGACTCCTCCTCAGTGGCTTTTTTGTTTAGCCTACTGTAGAGCC
This sequence comes from Sylvicola cinctus, assembly GCA_963854165.1. Lineage (NCBI taxonomy): Eukaryota > Metazoa > Arthropoda > Insecta > Diptera > Anisopodidae > Sylvicola > Sylvicola cinctus. Next base: position 23,928,077 of record OY974082.1, read on the forward strand.
TCTCGCTGTGGGATTGCGAGGGCTTCGATGCGGATAGCCTATTGCGTAGGTCCCCCTGGGGAATTCGCTTCTTAGCTGGCTCATTGCGCCTGGGAGGATTGCAAGGAAGAGGCGTCCTACCGACCTGCTTCCTTTTGTCCTCTTCGGGTTTACGCTCAGTCCTCCTAGGAAGAGGCGTCCGTCCGTCCTGCTTCCTTTGAGGGTTCTCCGCCTTCCGGAGAATTTGTTTATGGCTGAAGCGTACCTGACCCAACGCAAAGTTAATAAACATCCCTGAGCTTGAGAGTTTGATGGCGCTAGTGTGGTCTATGGAGACCGTCAGGAGAGAGGAGAGACCCTTCGTCTCACGACTCACAACTCTCCAGTGCTGAGGCTTCAGCTCTGGATTCTGAGTGCGGATGGCCTGGATCAGGTCATCATCCTGCATCTCCGCTGCGTTTGGGATCAGTCCTACCACGACTTTACCCTTGGGAACGTCCGCCTCGTCCATAACCTGTAGATTGGCTCCCTCCCACGGTGTTAATGTGGGCACCGTCTCCTTCAACCAGTCGACAGTTGTTGCCGTCTTGCAGAGTAGGATAAGGTACCCTACTCTGTACAGACAATCCTGAAAGGCTGGTGGACCGTGTATGGAAGTGCCCTTCCAAATGGCGTTGGTGATCGCCTGTTTGGTGGCATCGAGTTGCTGCGTGGTGAGGAGGGTCTCTGGAAAAGACGCGTCCATCACAGTCATCCTCATCAGGCCTACAACCTGACTGTAGAGGTGGGCATTCGTGCTGCCCGACTGTACCGGAGTTCGTTCCCCAGCAGATTGTGGCTGCTTGGGCTGCTTGCTCGGACGAGACTCCGGGGTGACGTCATCTGACCTCTGTCTCTTTGTGGCAGGCTTTGTGGATGGGACGATGTCATCTGTTGATGGTTGAATGGCCTTGGCTCTGGCCGCTTCGTAATCCATGCCAGCTGCCAGAAATCGCTTAATGCGTTTCCTAGCCGCCCCACTTAGTTTTGCAGTTGGAGTTGTGTGAATGGTCAAGCTGCTGGTGCTTTTTATCAGCCCCGGAACTTCACCAGAGGATGTTTGCTGGTCACTTTGTGGAGGAGATTCACTGGTAATCTCCATCTGATCTGCGTCAGCTTCGTTGCGACATGGAGGCACGGTACCTCCATGAGGGATTTATTACTGAAGACATTCTTTGAGGCCCCCAAAATCCGAGCCTCTGCCATGGCGATGGACGCCATGGGTGGATTTACATTTTCATGCTGGCCACTTGGGGTAGTTGTGTTGTAAGATGTGTCTGTCATAATTGATGATTGCTCTTTGGTCGGGGACTGCTTATTGGATATTCACAGTTAACCTCCAGGGGATTAGTAGACGTCTTAAGAGACCCCCACCAAAACCACCGAGGACCGTTCAGCGATCCGCCACCTGCTGACCCCCTCTCTAGCTTGAGCTCCAGCCGAGAGGGGCGCATGCATCGCATACAGAATAAATACGACAATTTTTCGTGACGTCAGTGTGCATGTACATGCACGTTTTCGCTTGTGGTGTACTCGTAGCATTAGACACAAATGACCTACTACCGATTCCGCTAAATAACAATTATAAATTAAACTACGCAAACATAGGCAATTTAAATTTAACTATTTGCAATTAGGCGCGTTCCCGTTACCCGACTACATAAACATGACTACAGAAGATATTGACGAACGGATAACACAAATTGACAATATTATTTACAAGACCATAGAGGAAACAGTTCCAAAGTACACCCAAAAAAACAGTATGGCCCCTTACATAACGACACAAATCAAAAAATTACAAAAGTACAAATCAAGGTTATTGACGCTCCTTAACAATGAGTACCGGAAAAATTGCCCACACCAAGAATTAATTGTTGTACTGAAATCGCAAATAGCTTGCCTCAAAAAATTATTAAAGCAAAATTTTAATAACTCAATGAACGAGCATTGGAGAAACAAAATTAAATTAATTTCGAAATCCAATCACAATAACATGTTTCCCTGCTTAAACAGAATATTTAGAAGAAATACAAAATCTCTCCTAAGTCCATGCCTTAAAATTCAAAATTCCCAAATTTGTCACTTACAAAAAGTGGGTATAGATCCAAATATACAAACAACAAACACACAAGGAGACATATTAATTCAAAATGACAAAGACAAATTAAATGTGATAGGCCAATACTTTGAAGAGGTACACAACCAAAACAAAGATATGGGGAGTCCGGCATTAAAAAATATAATAAACAAACATTACAGTCAAATTAGGAACACATTAATCCACAAAACACTCACATTATTCACCAAAAACAACACATCCAGCAATCCAAACCAAAATACACTGAAAACATTACAACTAACAAACTATTTTACAAACATAAAAAAATTAACCCACATCTTTCGGACACTTAACAATAAAAATTCATCAGGCCTTGACAAAATTCCGAACGTGATACTCAAACATTTACCAGATTTCGTGATCAGAGACTACGCTATATTATTCAACAACGCGCTAAATTTGTTCCACTTTCCAGCTCAATGGAAAGTGGCTAAAGTATTCCCTATACAAAAAAAAGGAAAAGACCCCAACGATGTATCCCACTATAGACCCATTAGATTACTTCCTAATATTAGCAAAGTATTTGAAATTATTATAAACCAGTCGCTTGTTTGACGAAAAAGAGTTAATACCAGAATGCCAATTTGGTTTTAGGAAAAATCATTGCACAATACACGCAATTAATAAAATAACGTCGGACATTAATTGGCATCTTAACGATAATGGAATGGCAACGGGTGCATGTCTTATAGACATAGAAAAGGCATTCGATACTGTGTGGATCGACGCGTTAATTTACAAGCTCAAAAAAAAGAACATTCCCGAACACCTAATATACATGGTTAACAATATGATAACAGACGGTACTGCACAAACGGATAACGTTATTCAAGGTATCAGATGGCCTGCAACAAGGAACCGTAAATGCACCAATATTGTTTAGCTTTTTCATAAGTGATATTCTTAGCTCCGAACCGCTCTCAGGTGAGGGGAAGCATGTGATTGCATTTGCAGATGACATTGTTATTTACACGGCCAACCACAACCTACAATTGATGCAAAACGACCTGCAAAAGATGCTCAATTTCATATATTCCTATACGTTTTCGTGGAAGATAAAAATTAATGACAAGAAGTGTGAAACGATATTGTTTAGGCCAGCTCTTTCGCAAGTTACCAAAAGAAGTTTAAAACAAAATCACAAGTTTTTCAAGCTTAAGGTAGCACAAACAGTTGACCAATATATTGAGCACAAGAAAATTGTCAAGTACTTGGGTGTCCATCTGGACCACAGACTACATTACACGTATCATGTCCAAAACGCTATTTTAAAAGCAACAAAGGCATTTATGCTATTAAGACGACTCTTTTTTACCAAGCATCTCAAAGTAGACGTCAAAATTATTGCGTATCAAGCGTTTATAAGGCCTATCCTAACTTACGGCTGTCCCATTTGGTATATCCAAAGTCCGGCATACATGGAGAAATTTAGAGTGTTAGAGAGATCTTGCCTGAGACCTTGCACTCAAAAATATAGAACGCCTGAATCAGACTACAAATATTACGTCAGCAACAAAAAGCTTTATGAGGCCGCAAAAATAAGCAGGATCGATGTGTTTGCCCTAAAAATTATAAGGAATCATTTTGAAAGAGCCAGCTGCACCACGGAAACAGCCTTATATTTGGTCCATTTTACCCTAATGACGCGTATTTTGAAAAGACTCTCAATACAGGTTTTATTCCACCGGAAGCATTCTTATATCTCGACAAAAATAAATACATCCAAAACAGTGATGACGTACCGATAATTTACCACAAATTCCGACACAGCTTAAATAAAAAAATTGACTATGACGTAAATGACTACCAAAATGTTAGACACAAACTGACAATAACTGACATAGACAAACAAATAGACAGACACAAATATTGGTGGTTAAAGTAATCATTGAGCATTACACTTAAAACCCAGGCACTTCCCTTACCTTATTATATATATAATTCATAAAATAGAAAATGGAAATCACATATGGACTCATTATTTAATGAGCGTATCATCCCGATACGCACAATTAGTTTTTAAGTTTAATTTTAAGATATCACACAAAAATGTAAAACGAAAATGGGGGTTTTTAACTTATCCTAATTTTCCCTCAGATTAGCAAAAAAATGTAAGCGAGATTAATAATTCGCAAGAAATGTGCATATGCACAGTAATTGTTAGCTTAAGATGCACCAAACTTAATCAGTAACATCACGAGAGATCTAAGAATCCAATTGTTGTAGAAAAAAATTAAAATAATAGTAGTTTTAAGGATTTATTTATACTTACCAAAATATTGTAATTTATGGCTTCCAAATAAATCATCATCATCATCATCATCATCATCGCACCAGTTCTCGTCCGATCACTGAAGTTAAGCAACATTGGGCGTGGTTAGTACTTGGATGGGTGACCGCCTGGGAACACCACGTGATGTTAACACCTAACTTTTTTGCTCCGTCGCAGGCTGCTGCTAGTCTTTTGTTTTTTAATCTAAAGCTAAGAAATTTGAGGATAAAGTGCTACACAAACGATTCTATCAAATGCTTTTGATGTTAAGAGAAAATAAGTTAAAAAAATTGTGACAAGCATTTGTATCTAGCACACCCTCATCTCGAGGTAAAATGTAAACAAACTACGCAACGCATTGTCTAAAGCAAGAACAACAAAGACACCCAAGGTGCTGTAAGAATCCTTAGTGATAAGTGATAACGTTAGATGATGTGGTGGGAGTGGGAGCTGGGGCCAGGGCGTCTTTGGGAAGCACTCTAATCCTTACAGTTAACATTCATACCATGTTAAATGCACCAGTTCTCGTCAGCCGTAATCGAGCGAGCGAGTCGGGCACTGTGAACATAAATATTTTAAATAATTTAATTAGTCAGAACAAATGAACGTTATATATAGCGGGTCAAAAACCATTAAATAATTCACCGTTGGTGCCATTATCACAGTTAAGTTTTGAATACCCGTGTTGTGCTGTGCGCGCGGCAACATTTCAAACGGGAACAATATTAATACAAAGTGAATAAAAAAAGCAGCCAATCTTCCGCGAGCCTCTCCCCCCCGCCTGCGCGGTGTGGCTAGAGCGGGGAAATTAAACGAAAATTTTTGAATAATAAAATTTCGAAATTAGTTACACGGTTTGAAAGTGTAAACCCTAAAAAACACGAAATGGACAGCTCTCAAGAAAGCATGGAGTCGAAAATTGCGATAGCAAAAGAGGTGAAAAAGGCTCCAACCCCCAATCTTGTTTCAAACCAGAAACGCTATCAAGAAGCAAATACCAAGCTTAAGAAAGAAAACCTTAAGCTCAAACATTTATTAGAATCAATGAACCAAAAGTTATTAGAAATGGAAAAAAAATCAATCCAAAAAAAAACTATAGTGACAAAACAATAGAATTAACCACACAAAATTCCTTCACCATCCTCGCTACTGAGGATAATTTAGTCTATATGGAAATTACTGGAAAAGAAGATGTTAGCTGGGAAGAAGTCATTAGGAAAAAAAATAAAAACAAGCAACATATACAACCAAAAAAAAATCATAGCGAAAAAAACTGTGAAGTAAAAAATAACGCAGAACCAAAAAAAATAATTAAAATGCCTCCTATTAAGGTGACAGGAGAATCAGTGGGTGATCTCCAAAAAGTGATGGGACAAAGTCTCAAAATAGAAAAATATTCGCTTAAAAAAATAAACGACAATAAAAACATAATATTGACTGAAAATATCAACGACTTTAACAAAGTGCGTACCTAACTGGTAGACCTTGCAGTTCATCACTACACCAACACGCCAAGGTGTGATAAAACAAAAACGTACCTGCTCAGTGGACGGTGGAAAATGTGACCCAAGCACTGGAGGATAAAAAGCCCGCCGATCTAGTTATCAATAAGGTTAGTAGATTCACTACTCGATATTCTCGTGCCAACAACAAAATTTTTCAAATCTCAGCCAATTCTGATCCAAAATTACTTTTTGCTATCACTAATATCAATCATGTGATAATAAATTTTGAAAAAATTAAAAATAAGCCCAGTAACATGTGCACGAATTGTCAAGGTAGGGACCATTCCTCCTCAAATTGTGGCATGCCTTATAGGTGTGTTAAATGTAACATTCCCCATGGCCCTGGTCAATGTTCCATCTTGCCTAGCAGTGTCAAGCAAGATGAGTTGTATTGTGGGGTGTGCGACAAGCATGGCCACCATGCATCATACAGCAAGTGCCCGTAAGCACTTCAATATAAGGCACAAGCGCAAAGGCGTAAAGATGCAACCCAACAAAGGCAACAAGAAAAACAAAGGTTTCTCAATTCCTACACAAAGCCAAACATCTCATTCGCATCATTGATGCATAATCCCATAACACATGTTGCGTCACAAAAAGAACAAACTCCATTACAAACGAGCTCCGCCCAAATGAGTGAGGAAATGCAAATCTTACTGATTTTGAAAGCTAGTATGGATAATCTCAATCAGCAACTGTATTTACTTTATATTATATCCATATATGCGCCTCCCGCAAATGGTACAGTTTTTATCACAGAATTAGATAAACTTTTCAAAGCAGATCCGAAAAAATTTTGTACATACTCGCCGGAGATTTTAATGCAAAACATAGCCTTTGGAAATATGCCAAATCAAACACAAGGGGTAATGCACTTTGCAAATGGTTGGAGGACAGCCAAATGCAAAATAAGGCTGCACTGTATACTACAGACCATCCGACATACATTGCGAATGGGTCCTACCTAGACCTGTGTATCGCTGATGTACGAATACAGATGAAATACGATGAATTAAAAACACTTCCGTATGACAGTGACCACAGTGCAGTCTGCATTAATTGTCAAATGCCACGTATAGATATGGAAATTCCACGTACGAATGAGCTTGAACATCTCAATTATCGCAAAACGAACTGGATTGGTTTCCAACGTAGATTGCGTCTAGAACACCATAAATATACGAACGTTTGCACAACATACTATTGTACCTACTGACAAAATTTTGACAGAACAAGACATTGACGAACATATCGAACAATTGGGCAATATTATCATGAAGGCAATTGACAAAAGTGTGCCCAAAATCAAAAATCAAAACTCGGTGGCTCCGTAAGTAATCCAAAAATAGTTTCGCTCCAAATATATAAATCAAAAAGTCTCCACAGGGAGTACAACAGTAATGGCCACACACAACGGTTGATATTGATTAAGTCATTAATAAATTTGGTAAAAAAACTCATTAAAAATAATTTTAAAAACTCAATCAACGAGTATTGGGGAAACCGCATAAGAGCAATCACCTCCAAAGAGTCTGATGCAATGTATCCTCAGATAAATAAAATATTTCGCAACAACAAAAAGGGCCAAATGCTCCTGGATGTTTTGACGCTGCGTACAGCGACAGAACAATCCCTGATGCACAACACGGATTTTTTGAGCGACAGTAGGACACGGAATGACGACCAGCATCAATCTGTTACTGTACATAGCCACAGTGACAAACTGTTGCTGATCGGTCGTCATTTCTCACATATTTATGACCAAAATGCAGACCTTGGAGGTGTTGCAATTAAGCGTCAAGTCGACATACATATAAATAAACTCCGAAATGATTGGCAACAATCAAGCCCAACATTAGTACATTTTTCTAACGTAAATACCTCTTTAAATCCAATTTGCACAGTAGCTTCATATTTTACAAATTTTAACGATCTTTCAATAATTTTCGGTACTTTAAATAATAAAAAATCAGCGGGCTTCGATAATATTTCTAATTTCATTCTAAAACGTCTTCCACCTTTTATGATTAATGAATATGTGCTATATTTAACAATATCATATGTTAAATATATTTTATTTCTCGGAAAAATGGAAACTTGCAAAAGTTTTTCCCATACGCAAAGCCAACAGGGACGAGGGTTGTATATCCAGCTACAGACCAATTAGCTTATTGCCGAATATTGGCAAAATATTCGAGGTCATCATCAATAAGGCAATATTGTAGCATTGCAACGCATACTCTGTTATACCGGAAAATCAATTCGGCTTTAGAGCAGGTCACTCGACGATCCATGCGATCCATGCTGTAACAAAATTCACTTCTAATATAAATTGGAATTTAAATAATAAACACTCACGTACGGGCGCATGTCTAATTGATGATAGTCTGATGTATAAGCTAGCACAAAAGCATTTTCCACCACATCTTGTACGCATGTTACACTGCATGCTGTATAACAAAACATTTAAGACCACCAATAGTAAGCTTACGAAGTCTTTCCACATTGTGCACGATGGCACACGAGTGACGCACAAAAATGCAGTCAAGTATCTGGGCATACTTTTAGACGAACGATTGTACCATACACTACAACTTACGAACCAACTACGTAAGACCCAAGACTGTTCCTTTCGAAACATCTGGATAAAAGGGTTAAGATTATCTGCTACCAATCATTCATACGTCCCATACTGCTTTATGGTTGTGCTATTTGGTACAACATCAGCAGCTCGTATATGGAAAAGTTGAGGGTCTTTGAGCGAAAATGCCTTCGCGCTTGTTTGTCAATGTATCGTGATGCCGATACAGATTTCCTACACTTCATATCCAACAAGAAAATTTATGCTTGGACGCTCTCCGCAAACACTTCGACACGGCTAGCAATATGCGCGAAAACAGTCTCATCTTTCTTGCCTTCTATTCAAACGATGGGTATTACGAAATATGTAGGAAGTCTGGCTACATACCACCGCACCGGAAGCTTTTTTATACCTTGACAAAAATGGTTACATTCAAAATCACGATACGGGCATACCAACAATTTACCACACATTCAGACATGCATTTATAAAGGCCATCACATACGAGCCAAACACAACAAACGATCAGCGGCACGAGACTAGCCTTCTGCTTCTCTTATTACAACAATAATAATTTGGCAAGAATATTAGTGAATCTACTAATCTACATATTTTTTATTATTTAATTTATTATTATACATTTTGATACACACATATCCAAAATTGTATTTAAACTTAAGACATTTTTGACTTAAAAAAAAAAAAATTATAGTCATCCCCAGTGGTGAAAGACTCTGCCCAGCTCCTAAACTTTAAAGCTTATACATTTTTTTCTATAGTTTTTCCCTTCCCACTAAGGGCGAAAAAATGTCCTGTCTCTATTTAATAAAGCTATGATAAATTTAAGCATTTTTAACGCCTGCATGCATACAAATGCACGTATTTCACCGTCGAAACACAAGTGTTCCTTAAAAATATTTTGTTTTTGATCACATTACCATACGTTTTGAAAAATATTTATACGTTTATTTCATTGTTCAATTATTATATTTCGTTTATTTTATACGTGCGTTTAAATGTAAGTGGTAAATAAATTTTTCCTTGACTGCAAATAAAATAAATATAATTGGAATAGCTGTTCCAAGTAAGTACAATTGTATAAATCTATAACTGTATATTAATTTGTTTTTTTTCAACAAAAGCAGGTACAAGGAAAAAAAGTCTATTTTAGTCTTTGCCCATCGACCAGTGAGATTGATTTTTTGGAATTCATATAAGGACGCTGGACCAAAATTACAATATGTGGCGGAAATGCAGACGTTTTACACCAAGTAGATGAATAATTGTTAAAAAGGGCATTGATTTGATGAAATTTATAATACTAGAAACACTATCAAAAACTACGTAAACTACCAAACGCAAATAAATTTTAAAAATGTTGCAGCAAATGCCTATGTACTTGAAAATGTATTGTTTTTTTTGTTTTCGTGGTTTGTTTTTATTTCAGTAAACAAAATCAAAATAGAATATGGAATAGGGTAGAGCAAGACAAACATTTAAAATTAGAAAGAGACGGATATATGTTTGCTTTTAAGCTTATTCACTTAAAGCTTTATGACGCCGAGAAAAGGGAACATGCTCTACGCCGAAAGCAACGTAGCTTTCGGCGTAGAGCTCAACGTTGAGTCGGCGTCGTATTCACCACTGAAAGCTTATTTATTATAATATTGCTATTATTTTTTCTAAGATAGCATACTTACTATGTAGTAATAAGCCATATGGCCTAACCACATAGGCGCAAAGCAAAGCAAAGCCGAGCGAATATAAATAAAAGCGCAAATTTTGTATATATTACGCATGATTAAATTTTATTTCCCATTTAGTCCAAAACACGGTATACACAAGCGAAGTCGGAGAAAGCTGGCTTTTCATATAAAAATGACAAACCTCAACGCCGGCTTTAAAATTGCTTTAAACACATCTAATACGACAAAATTTGTTTTTAGACAAAACTCGGAGATATTAGACGATTTCTCCCAATTGCTTTTTTTATGGGGCAATGATTGTGTTGTGGAATTCATGTGGATATCCAACCGCAAAATTATTATGTTCATGCTTTGCCGCGGATGTCAAAAGATTTCATAAACAAAACAAATGAACAACGCTAAGCTGGACAAATTCGAACGCAACCGTTCGCTTTGCTTTGTGGTTAGACCAATATTTGTCATGCACAATTTGTGTGTTTTTTTTTAGTTGTTTTAGTTTTAGTTTAAGTTTAAAAATACTACATACATAAATTCTATTTTTTTATACAATTTTTTTTTTATAGAAATAACTTTATTTAAACATTAATTAGTTGTTTAATTATAATTTAAATTTACTCTGAAAATAACACTTACTATTAGTATAAATTACACCATGAGTGCCCTTAACTGAGGCCGAAATTGTAGATTACCATAAACATTCTGTACTGTGAACAAGAGAAAAATAATGTAGAAATGGTAAACTTTATACCTACAATTAGTGCTGAAGTGCAAAATATTATTGACTCTCAGCAGGATCAGATTAATCAATTAAAAAGTGAAATTGAAAAAATATTGGCCATCAATAGGGATTCTTTGAACAAAATAAAGTACTACCAACGAAAAGAAAAAAATAACGTGTCAGTGAATAACAGATTTAGTGCGTTGGATGAACTAGAGGCCAGCACATCAAATTATATATTATGTGAAAATGATAGTGACCAAAACAATGATGGGTTCACTAAAGTACTCCCAAAAAGCAGTGGAAGCAAAAAAATTCCAACTCCCAATAGGGAGAATATCAAAAAAGCAAGTGTTGTGCAAAAAACTGTGGTGCAACAACCGAAAAATCCCCAAGGTGGAACGCGGATGCCACCTATCAAAGTGACCGGCGAGAATACTCTTGCAACGATCGAAAAAATAAGGAAGGACTGCAACGTTGAGGTGTTCAACATCAAAAAGCTGAGCACCGACAAGTTCAATGTCTTCACAAGGAGGACCACAAAAAGGTAAGAGAAAAGCTCTCTGAAACGAAGGTGTCTCACTTTGCGTACACACCGAAACAATTAAAAAATAAAACTTGGGTCCTTAAAAATATGCGTAGCGAAGAGACTGTTGAATCGGTCCAGCTAGTGCTTCCAATCTTTATTGTGCAAATTACGCCAGATAGTAGCGAACGGGAGCTTTAAAGCATCCGCTATTTAAATTATCAATCCATTGTTTGGAATAAACTAAATAAAAGGAAGGACGTGCTTCAATGTCACAATTGCCAAAGCGACGGTCATACTGCATCTAACTGCGGAATGCCATACCGCTGTGTAAAATACAGCGAGTCACATGGTCCAGGTGGGTGTAAAGTCACTCTTGAATCTGGAGTAAAAAACACAGATCTGTACTGTGTACTTTGCAAAGAAAATGGACACCCTGCCTCATACAGCGGATGCAAAGTTCGTCAAGCCTATGTTCAGCGCTTGCGAGCCCAAGTTGTAAAAAAAATTAAATGAAGCAACAAATGTTGAACAACTTCATCCAACCCAATATTAGATCTTCCAAACTACTGGAGAAACCAAACCAACCTGGAAATCGTGAGCCCCAAAATGTTGATAAAATGTCAAAACTCATTAACATGGTAGACAATATGAGCACACAATTCAAAATGCTGACCTGTCATATCGCTAATCAGCAGAGCAGGATTGATAACCTGTACCGTGTTCTAAATATTAATCATGGCTGATCCACGTCCCATATTAAACACTTTAAAAGTTATTTCCATAAATGTGAATTCAATTATCAAAAATTACAAAAGAGCTACATTACTCAATATGCTTCAAGAAGAATCACCTGACATTGTCATGATTTCTGAAACAAAACTCAACAAAAATCATTATCTGACTTTCCAAGATTACAATCTGAAAAGAAACAAAACAAAATTAATGTGTACTGAGTTCGCCACATATACAAGAGGAAACGGTTCCTAAGCATCCCCAAACAAACTCAAGCTAGAGAGGGGGTCAGCAGGTGGCGGATCGATGAACGGCCCTCTGTGGTTTATGTGGGGGTCTTTCAAGACGTCTACTAATCCACTGGGGGTTAACTGTGAATAACCAATAAACAGTCCCCGACCAAAGAGCACCAACAATTACGACGGACAATTTTACAAACACAACTACTCCAAGTGGTCAGCATACAAATGTGAATCCACCCATGGTTCATCGCCATGGCAGAAGCTCGGATTTTGGGGGCCTCAAAGAATGTCTCAATTGATAAAACCCTCATGGAGGAAGGTACTGTGCCTCCATGCCACCAAGAAGCTGACGCAGCTCAGATGGCGGTTATCATTGAACCTTCCCCACAAATTGACCAGCACACAACCTCTGGTGAAGTTCTGGGGCTCATAAAAAGCACCAGCAGCTTGACCCTACACGCAACACCACATGCAAAACTAAGTGGGGCGGCTCGGAAACGAGCGATTTCTGGCATCTGGAATGGAATACGAAGCGGCCAGATCCAAGGCCACTTAACCTCCGACGGATGTTATCGCCCCCTCCACAAAGCCTGCCACTAAAAGGCAGAGGTCAGATGACGTCACCCCGGAGTCTCGTCCGCGCAAGCAGCCTCAGACTGCTGAGCGCCCACCTCTATAGTCAGGTTGTAAGCCAGATGAGGATGACTGTGATGGACGCGTCTTTTCCAGAGACACTCCTGACCACGCAGCAACTAGATGAAACCAAACAGGCGATCACAAACGCCATTTGGAAGGGCACCTCCAAACATGGTTCACCAGCCTTTCAGGATTGCCTGTACAGAGAAGGGTATCTTATCCTACTCTGTAAGACGGAAACAACTGTCGACTGGGTAAAGGAGACGGTGCCCACATTGACACCGTGGGAGGGAGCCAACCTCAAAGTCATAGACGAAGCGGATGTCCCCAAGGGTAAGGTCGTGGTAGAACTGATTCCCAATGCAGCGGTGATCCAGGCCAACCGTACTCAGAATCCAGATCTGAAGCCTCAGCACTGGAGAGTTCTGAGTCATGAGACGAAGGGTCTCTCATCTCTCCTGACGGTCTCCCTAGACCACAGTAGCGCCACCAAGCTAACAAGCTCCGGGATGGCCATCAACTTCGCGCTGGGACAAGTGCATTTCAGCAGCAGGAAGATTCTCCGGAAGGCGGAGAATCCCCATAGGAAGCAGGACGGACGGTCGCCTCTTCCTAGGAGGCCTGATCGTAGACCCAAGGAGGACAAAAGGAAGCAGGTCGGTAGGACGCCTCTTCCCCGTAATCCTCTCAGGCGCGAAGCACCCAGCCCACCGAGGAGACCAGCACTCATCCCCGCGGCACTAAAGCTGGCGAACCGGCAAAGAAGCGGATCCCTCATGGAGATCTGCGCAACAAACTCTCCGGAACAAAGCCCTCGCAATCTCACAGCGAGAGGCTGTACAGTAGGCTGAATAAGAAAACCAGTGAGGGGGAATCCCAGGCCTCAACCGTTCGGTCTTGTCCCAGCTCAAGGCGTAGCTCGCCTAGCGCTGCAACAGATCGAAGATCTCACGGCAGCAGATCCCACCGTTCCGGCTCCAGATCAAGGCGTAGCTCGCCTGGGGCTGTTGAAGGACGACGGACACACGGCAGCAATCCTTCCTCAGCTGTTACAATCACCTCCAAATGTGATAAAAGCAACTAGGGTGCTCCACCACCCATCGGGACAACATGCAAGACCATCACAACATCAAGGTCGTGCAAGCGAATCTACATCACGCAAAGCTGGTCTCGGCTGCGCTAGTGAGTAGGTTTGTTGAAGAGTCCCTGGACCTTGGGCTAATCCAAGAGCCCTGGGCACACAATTATCAAGTCAAAGGACTTAACATGCAACAAGGTAAATGTGTCTATGACACCAATTCAATTAAGCCACGAGCACTAATATTAACTAGGAATGAATTAAAAACTTTGTTCACCAAAACATTCTCACACAGGATTTGGTTACAATCCAACTCCCTGCTGCTCAAGGCAGAGACACCATTATTGTCTCTGCGTATTTTGAAGGAGGGAAAGAAAACGCCATTCCCCCAGAGGTCGAGAAACTCATCCTCCACTGCAGGAAGGAGGGACTCCCATTGATTCTTGGATGTGACGCCAACGCCCATCACAAGATTTGGGGTAGCTCCGACACCAATGCTAGAGGTGAGTACATTCTTGAATACGTTCTGTCAAATAATCTAGAGATTCACAATCGTGGGGACAAGCCAACGTTCCGCAATGCCAATAGGCAGGTAGTTTTCGACCTGACCTTCTCCAGTGGCTTCGTTGGCAATCGTCTAACAAAATGGATGGTGTCAGACTACATGTCTTTCTCGGACCACATGCACATCACCTTCACAATTGAAAGTAACTGCCAAAAACAGGCTAACATCAATAAAGTTCCCAGGCATACCAGATGGCCAGAGTCACCAGAAGGCTTAGAACAACTAAGCAATAGTTTTCTAAACTTGCTCATCTCCTCCTATCACTCCTGCTGCCCACTAAAACAGAGGGTTTCTAACAGGAAACAACCCTGGTGGAACCAGCCCTTGCAGGAAATGAGATCCCTTGTGCGCAAACAATGGAATAGAGCAAAGAAGTCGGGCAACTAGGCTCAATATAATGAAGCCCTCCAATCCTACAAACACCACAGAGACCAAGCAAAGAAGAAAACGTGGGCAACTTTCTCGGAGGGGATCGAAAGCACTTCCCAAGCCGCTAGATTACAGAAAATTCTAGCAAAAGAACACGACAATGGACCATGCACCATTGAGTTGGGACCCGGTTCTTTCACGAAAACACCAATGGAAACCAATCGACTCCTCCTTCAAACACATTTTCCAGACTGCCAGCTAATCAGCAAAGAAGAACTCAACCACAACTGGCACACACCTACTAGGAAAAGCGTCACCAGAGATAGGCTTGCGACTAGGCTTTTCTGCAAAGCAACGGTAGAGTGGGCAGTCCTGACCTCTAAGCCCTACAAGGCTGCGGGTCCGGATGAAGCTTTCTGAGCCCTCCTCCAACACGGACTACCGCACATTACTCCAATTCTGGTGGATATGTTTAATGCAAGTTTCTCGTTAAACCACATCCCACTACACTGGAGAGAAACGAATGTGATCTTCATTCCGAAAGGCAACAAGAAGTCCAATCTAGCGAAATCCTTCAGGCCAATCAGTCTTTCATCATGTTTGCTTAAAACAATGGAAAAGATCATTGACCACCACCTAAGAGAAGAAGCACTTAAGGATATGCCACTCCACAAGACTCAACATGCCTACCAGAAAGGCAAATCCACAATTACAGCCCTTCACGCAATTACGAGCACAATTGAGAAAACTTATGCGGCAAAGGACATAACTCTAGGTGCCTTTATAGACATCTCGGGCGCCTTTGACTGCACAAGCTATGAATCAATCAGGTATACTGCAAGAAACAAACACATAAACCACCACATTATTGAATGGATTATAAATATCCTTCGCTCTCGCACAATCGGCGATATAAGGAATAAGGTTATTATCAGGGTCATCGATGGACTTTTGGAAATCCTGGCTGGAGATAGAATTAAGGCCCTAGGGTATACAGTCGACATAGCTATTCTAATGCAAAGCAAATACGACCATCAAGGAACGCATGCAGTACGCGCTTGACATTACATGGAAGTGGTGCACAAATCAGGGCCTCACGATCAATGCGACAAAAACACACATAATTCCGTTCACTAAGCGTACCAATATTAACACTCCATCGCTTCTCCTAAACGGTACACTCCTTCCACTGAGCAACGAAGTGAAATATCTTAGACTTATTCTGGACAAGAGACTCACTTGGAACACTCATATAACCAACATCACGGCAACACGCGCCTTGTGGATCACTAAGAAAATGGTTGGTAAGAGATGGGGGCTCAAACCTCAAATTATAAAATGGTTATATGAAGCAATCGCCCGTCCAACCATATCTTGTAGCTGTGAAATATGGTGGCCCAAAACTAAACAAGTAACTGCCACCGCTATTCTCCAGAAAACAGAAAGACTCGACTGTCTTTTGATGACTGGAGCATTCCGCACATGCCCCACTGCAGATGACTTAGTTGTGTACAACTCTCATCGATTGGTTGACGAGATACAGAAAAATGTGCAACAAATGTTTGGTTTTGTTGTTCGATATTGCGCAAATTGAAAATTAAAAGTTAATATCAGTAAATGTAAAACTATTTTGTTTAGGGCACGCATCGACAGAACCATTATGAATGTGAGAACATCATACAAATGTTTCCACATCGTGCACGCATCTAAAATAATTTTAGATTTTACCTAAAATTCTTAAACCTAATCTTAATCTGAAAAAGAAAATTGTTACACCTAAGCTTATCAAATTATGAGTGGCCAAATAATTCTTTGTCTTATACTGTCTCGTCTAAATTTTCGTATATGTGAAACCTGGATGCTTGCGAATTCACTTCTTCTGTACTGTCGAAACTGGAGATTGCATTGTCGTCAAAGTCGTTCCCAAGCTCAGTTGGGCTGCCACTTTGAAACAGCATCGACATTTGGGAGCGTGGCCTTTTCAGCACCTCCGTTTTGATATACCATTTGCACTTCAACAACAACCTTTTGCAAATCAATAGCAACATCGTTCTTCATTTAACAACAAATTACAAATGATTAACAACATTTATTATTTGGTATAATTTTTTTGCAAAATCTTATCAACATAAATATATGGACGCGAAATACAACCCAATAACGATATTTTCAGTACAAAATGGGACGAAATGAATTTTGAACTTCAACATTTTGCAAACCAATAACAACATTTCGCAATTCATTAACAACACAATTACAATCATTAGCAACATTTGTCAAAACAATATCAACATCACACAGCTTATAACAACATTTTATAAATCAATAACAACAATAATTAATTTAATAACGACACTTTTTTAATAGTGCAAGTTAATGTGATTTTACAATCACATTAATTACTTTTGTAGCTAATTTAAAAAAAAAAATATTTTACTAGTCAGTACACTGTAACATTTACAACAAGTAATGTCTTCATCATCGGGCTCTGAGATTTCGGTCTCCGATTTTTCAGAATCGGCATATATTGGTAAGAATTTCTTTTTAAATTATTAATTTCAAATTTGAACTACTTTGAATACGTTTTTAGTTACTTAACCAATACAGCGCAAAAATGATATTTCTATCGAAAAAAAAAAAAAATTAGTGCAGGAGTACGAAAAAGGGCGTACTGCATAAGAGGCTGCGGAGATCGTAAGCATCAATGCCCGCTCCGCACGGTCAATCATCCGGCAATACCATGCTGATGGTGACGATATAGTTTAACGAAATCGCGGGG
Organism: Sylvicola cinctus; assembly: GCA_963854165.1. Classification (NCBI taxonomy): domain Eukaryota; kingdom Metazoa; phylum Arthropoda; class Insecta; order Diptera; family Anisopodidae; genus Sylvicola; species Sylvicola cinctus. The sequence continues at coordinate 23,945,929 of OY974082.1, forward strand.
GAGGAAGGACGGTCAAAATGACATCAACCGTGCTTGAAGCCATTGAAGGAATTGTGGAGCAAAATCCGGGTATTACGTTGAAAACCATACAACAAAAGTTAAATACATCAGAGATTCGGCTTTCAATATCATCCGTAAGGAATGGCCTTTCACAATTAAAAATAACTTTAAAAAAGTCGAGCTTGGAGGTCGACCGGATGAATTCAACATCAACGATGGGGATTCGGAAAGAATATGCTGAAAGATATTCTCTGGAATCTCCGTCTGAAAGAGAGCGCATTATTTTTATTGATGAGTCCGGATTCAACCTCCATTTGCGGAGAACCCAAGCCAGGAGCCGTAGTGGTACGAAAGCTAATGTTCTGGTACCTACGGTTCGGGGCCGTAATGTGTCACTCATTGCCGCAGTCAACATTAATGGCCCGGTACACCATACAGTAGTATCAGTAGATAATGTCAATTCCGACAGATTTTGCATTTTTCTAAGGGAACTATTGCAAAGTCTGTCAGAAAAAAGTTTGACGGAGACATGGCTGGTGATGGACAATGCAAAAATCCACAAAACGGCATAGGTGCGCGACATCGTGGAAGGATCAGGGCATCGGATTTTTTTTTGCCACCATACTCGCCTCAACTCAATCCTATTGAGAGTGTGTTCTCAAAGGTCAAGATGCATGCGCGATCAACGCTGAGTGATCCGAAGGACACAAACTCATTGGTCCAAGTCATCAACACATCGGTTGGAACGGTACCTGCCAGTGACTGCAACAATTATTACCATAATATGGCTAGACAAATAAACATTGCTGCATCAGGTAATCCGCTATGAGCCTTCCTCCGTTTGTTCTTTTTTTATTGTTTCATTAACACATTTATTTTATATTCGTTTTATAATTACGACAAAAAAGTTATGTATAACTTTAACGTATGATTATATTTAAATTTTTTTATTATCGCAATAAAAAAATTGTTTTAATTAAATTTTTTTTTTTATTTACCAATATCTTAAAATTATTCCCATTATTATTTAAACATGAATATTTATTATTCATGATATTTCAGTACATATTACTATAATATAATAAAATAAATTTAACAAAAGAACTGAATAAATATTGTATATTAAAATGCAAAAAAGTGTCGTCATTAAATTAATTATTGTTGTTATTGATTTATAGAATGTTGTTATAAGCTGTGTGATGTTGATATTGTTTTGACAAATGTTGCTGTGATTGTAATTGTGTTGTTAATGAATTGCGAAATGTTGTTATTGATTTGCAAAATGTTGAAGTTCAAAATGCATTTCGTCCCATTTTGTACTGAAAATATCGTTATTGGGTTGTATTTCGCGTCCATATATTTATGTTGATAAGATTTTGCAAAAAAATTATACCAAATAATAAATGTTGTTAATCATTTGTAATTTGCTGTTAAATGAAGAACGATGTTGTATTGATTTGCAAAAGGTTGTTGTTGAAGTGCAAATGGTATAATGTGTACTAATATTTGTAAAGAAAAAAGTTATTATGTATAAAATTTATAAATATTTTCATTCAAGTTAAAACTTACTCTTACTTAAATCACTGTTGTTTGCACGCAATAAAAACTGAAATAAGTAATATATTTTAATTTGCCTTGACATCTGTTATGTCAAATATTTGATTTTCGACCATAAAATCATTCACAATAAACATCGAATTTCTATATGTTTATCTGACATGCAGCACAAATCACTAAAATCAAATAGATTCAAAACTATTGCATTTGTGCGGTATCTGCTTGATGCCATAAAATACTTTTTAATTTTTGAAACTCATCGTGCTGCATTTTTCAAGCACTTGCCGCATTTTTGTAGTGCTGTTCCTCACTGGTTTTACTGTTTATTGTATCTTCCTACTTTGTCTCAATTAGTTTATGAACGAATCGATGTATGGAATCAAAGCTTAAAACACTAAAATTTGTTCATTAAAATACTTTTCGTGTTTTCTTTTTTCGACGAGCAACTTATTAATTTCAATGAACAATTATTTATTCACTATGTCAAAAACAAATAAACTTATAAAAACAATTTCATTCAAATAAAATAATAATAAGGGTATGCTTAATTACATTTTTTATTAAATCCGAACACTTTCTAACTAATTAACACTATTTTAATTAATTTTAGAGAGTCACTTTAAAACTGTAATTAACTAATTAATTCGAATTTTTGGCGTCGCTTTAATGTCAGAGAGGCGGTGTTGAGTGCATGCTTTCCAACACCGGTCAAATTCTTCCGCTGACAAGTTGTCATACTTGAGGCTCATGACTCACTGCTCCGCATCTTTTCCTGGAATTTCATTGTAATAAATAAAAAATAAAAAATTAGTTTTGGTTAAAGGTAACACTCATATTTGCGTATTTGTACAAATATTACTTACCGTGATCGGTATTTTCTTCCATGGCCCCAAATTTGACAGTCTTTTGATGTGGATGGTGTTGAATTAACACTGATGGATTTAAATTTAGTTCTCATATTGCTCAACCTGTTGTAGAGTTTTCCTCTTTTACCAGCCCTATAACCTATAACAATGGTAATTAAGCATTATTGATAAAAAAATATTTATTACTAGCGGCGGAACCCGTGCGCTGCTCGGACACAACATGTTGTTTTCTAAAAGCGTTTTTAGTAATCACTTATAGACTTTAATATCATAAATATTATGCAGAATTTTGTTTTCATGGTGTTGCTGCTTGTTCATAATGGTTTCGATTTCGTAGCATTTTTTCTCTTTTTTCTGAAATATCTCTCTACTTCATAAAAGGAAACACAACAAAAATTTAGCAATTTTTTTTTGTTTTTTCCCTCGTTTATGAAATTTCCGCATTGGATGTGATTATAAAAAAAAGTAAACTATTTCGCGAACCGCGCATTTTTTCGCGATTTGGTGGCGATCCCATTTACGGTTTTAGCCTGATTGATCCCTACACCAACACGGCCGTATATATATAATATATGTAGTTTCGCGGAAAATTTCTCGGATTTTAATGCGACATTATTTTTTTCGCAGTTTTCGCTGTTTATTTTCGCTTTGAAAATACGCCTCTATTACTTCTACAATGTTGGCAAATATATGTGTCGTTTAGTAATGTACTTATATAATATATAGTTCTGCGGAAAATTGTAGATTTTTTCGCGACATGGCTTTTGTTCATTAAATTCACACAAATCGATTCCCGCAATTATTTTTGTAAAAGTAAATTTTTTCGCAAACCGACATTTTTTCGTGGTTTTCGCGGTTTATTTTCGCGGTAAAAATACACCTATATCTACAATGATGGCAAACACGTGTGTAAAATTTCGTGGCGATTCCATTTTCAGTTTTGGCGTGATTGCGTACCATACATATATACATACAAACATACATACACGGCCGTTTAGAAATTTATATATTAGACTAGCGGGCCCGGCATGCTTAGCTATGCCCAAAGAAATGCTTAATGAAAACTTCTATCTTTTGAATTTTTGTTTTTTTTTCAAAAATTATTTATTTAGAAACTTTTTTTTTCTTAAGCCAACACATTTGGATAAACAATATTTTTGGTTTTTCCATCTGGAGCATAAATGAATAAACAATTTGGTATTCCTACTCTTGAGCATGCTACATAGAACTGGCCATGTGAAAAGCACGGCTCTTCCAAATTCAAGCCACACACTTGAAGCGATTGCCCTTGTGCCTTATTGATCGACATAGCAAATGAAAGTCTCACTGGGAATTGTAAACGCTTGAATTCAAATGGCATGTCTGTTGGTATTAGTGGAATGCGTGGTATGAGCACAATTTCACCTTTCGCTTTGCCAGTCAATATTGTGGCTTCAATCAAATTCGGCATCAATTTTTTCACTGCAAGTCGTGTGCCATTGCAAAGTTTCGGTGCATTTAAATTGCGTAGTAAAATGATTGATGAGCCGACCTTCAAATCCAAGCAATGTGGTGGCATACCAGGCGGTTCCAATGAATTCAAAAATTCAATTGGATAATTTACTGCGTCATCTTGGTTCATTGCACTATCCACTGATTTATATGTTACCACGGCGCCTGGTAATTTTCGTAAAATGTTGAAGTTGATGCCATTGACATCTATATTTTTTGGTGCCAGTATTGCGCGTTCTCTCAACCAATCGTGATTCATGTAATTTTGAGCAATATTCGGAAAGACGCGATCAATTAGTTCTTCCTTAGATCCAAGAAGTGTACAAAAATCGTTCGGCAACGTAATCAATCCGTTGGTGCTTTGAACTTTGCCATTGCCGAAGTCCAACAATTGTTTTGAAAACCGATCTGCAGATGGATCATTGTTCAAGTGAACACGCATGTTGATATTCAATGTAATTTTTTGAACATGCCGCCACAAAATGGATGACTTTAAGCATGCGTTGATCTCATCCGCCGGGGTTGATCGTGGAATCACAGGCAATGTTTGACGAAAATCGCCGGACAATAAAATTATATAACACCACCAAATATTTGTTGATTGCCACGTATATCTTGCAATGTCCGCTGTAATGCTTCCAGCGATTTTTTATGAGTCATTGTACATTCATCCAATAAAATTATTTCTGTCTGCTCCAAAACTTTTGCCATAGCCGAATTTCTTGAAATATTGCATGTGGGATTTTCAATCACCTGTACATAAAAAAATAATTACACATTGATTGAAATGAATACTAATGTATTTCGCATTTTTATTTGGAATCGATAAATAAATGGGAACAAACCTGCACATTTAATGGCAATTTTAACGCGGAGTGTGCTGTTCGTCCACCATCCAATAAAGTAGCAGCAATTCCAGACGAAGCTAGTGCCAATGCAATTTTTTGTTGCGATCGAATGGCTGCCAAAATCAATGAAAGAACAAATGTTTTTCCCGTACCACCAGACGCATCCAAAAAATACAATCCACCAGTTTGATTGTTTACAGCTTGCATAATGGTATCGTAAACATGTCTTTGATGGTCATTCAATTTTGGAACATTAAAATTTACGAATGTTTGCAATTCATTGGGATCATATTGATGTTCACGTTGCAATTCTCGATCAACTAAATCATGTATTGCACGATCGGGAGTGGGTAAACCTAATTGCCCTAATGCTTTATTTGCAATCGCAAGGCACAAATCTTCAATCGCTATCAATGCTTCATTAAACATCTCCAATGTAAGCAACAAATCTGAATTTCCTGTGCGATGACGCAATCGAATCAAATAGTCTTCCGCCATGTAATCTTTGTATTTATTCCACAATTCAAGTGGATTCGATGGAAAGCATGTTGATATAATTATGGCAAATAGCATACGTATTTGATGCGGTGAAGAAGCAATCGCTGCATCCTGAAGTGTTAAATCCCAATGTGCATCATTTTCCAACAAATTCAAAAGCTGACATGCCTCACGATATGTCTGACACAATTGACCATTGACTGTACGCAAGTGTTGAAATGAACGTGGTCCTGCAACATTTACCAACAGCAATCGCAAGTAATAACATTCAGCATTATTTGGATGAACTGTGTATAGTCTGCCCATAGTATCTGCGAAAAAAACACCTGGATGACCATCAACAGCTGTTCCTTGCTAACGTCGTTGCCATTTTTTTGATGACGCAACCCAAGTAAAGTGATGCGGTACATCTGAATAGAGCAATGTTCTTGCAAATTCATCACTTTCGCACAATTTAAAGAATGCAGTCAATGTTGTTGCTGGTGGTTCTGTAGCTCTCTGCAGTACATTTTGATCTGTGAAATAAACACGTTGACCATTTTCGAGATGAACTGCCAAATGTACAACTGCTGGATATCGCTCATGAATTGGATACGAAAAAATTCTCCAAAGAGCTTCATTTGTACTGATATAACGGCCCATTTGATATTGTGCAATTTCGTCATTTGTGTTAGCATCAACTACTCCAAAAACAGCCATATCACTGCCTTTATTTACGTACTTACAGATGTATTTTATTGACTTTACCGAATTGCAATATTCGACATTGATGTGAGCCCCAAATGTCTTTGACAGCAAAGAATTATACGGCACTACCCAACGATTATCAATAACAACGTCCTGATTTCTAATTCTGATTGTTGCTGTATGGCCATTATCTTCTGGTGACCGACGTCGATACAATGGGTAACCATCGTCACCTGTAATTGTGTCAGAAGTTAATGGTTTTGGGTACTTCTTTGAGCATTTTCCTTCGATCATGCATGGCGAATTAGTATTTAGGTCACCACATGGGCCGTGAATCATATTTTTTTTGACAATTTCAAATAATTCTGGATCTGTGATTTCATCTGGAATTTCTGCTGATATGATGTTATCAATTTGATCCGGTGTAATTTTGCGCACCAGCCAGATCAAAATGTGTGCGTGCGGCAATCCTCTTTTCTGCCATTCAATTGAATACATCCAGCAGCGCACATCTCCAAATATTTTCAATTTTACAATCATATCGATCAATGCTTTCACTTTTTGACGAAATACACGGGCGGTGATATCATGTCGATCTGTTGGCTTTTGTCCATCGAATAAATTATTTGTGATATCGGTCCACTGCGGGTTACACGTAAATGTCACAAATAAGTCAGGCCTGCCGTATTTCCGCACATATGACATTGCATCTTGAGTGTATTCGTGCATGTGACGCGGACTGCCTACATATGTTGATGGTAGTATCGTTAAGCGTCCAATGTCATTTACGTTGCCATCATTGATCACTGCGTCTCGCAAATGTATGTATTCTTCCGAACGCAATCTGGCCTGATTGAATCGAAGATAATTGAGACGTTCTGTTTCAATTTTCGCATACATGTCCACAGCGTATTGATGGAAAAGTCGGCCACATCTCATAATGTAATTATCTTCTTGTGGACGAATCATAAATCTGTACGAATAATAGTTCATTGCAGTAACTTTTTTTGTAACATCACGGCCTGTTTGTGGATCTACCATTGGAATATTGATATGATAGCCATCATCACCACTCCAATGTAACAATGGATATTGCAATGCATCATAGCTACGGTGAAGCTCTGATACACGTTGCAATTGCTCATTTCTTCGATGTAATACAATATCGCGTGGTAGAGTCTGTTCACCAACAATTACAATGGCCACTTCATCAATCGTTGGTGCATTAAATCTTCTGGCATGTTCTCCAAAAGGTGTTCTGTCGGCTTTTATTATGATTTTGTGATTATCAGATGGCATACGTTCGAGAGCGGTTTTGAACATTCTAACCAATTCATTGTTATGATGTAAAAATGTTTGAAGCTGGGAAACAATTTCTCGTCTTGTATGCGAACCACCAATTGTACAGCGTCTATCCAATTCACGATTTGCATCCCCGATGAAATATATTTGCAAAAATGAATAGTCTCCATCAGCAAATGGCAATAATGAGCCAGCTCGATGATAAATCTGACCCTGAATCTGTAAGGTACGTGAAATATACGATGATATTGGATCAGAATTTTTAAAAACATCGAAAAATTTGCTGTTCATGTCGCCGATCCCATAAGACAGTCCACATGAAGTAATTACCTTGAACGTCGGCATAAAACTGTCTCTTACAATGTTTGATGCACCAAATGATGTCATCTGGAATGCCGCATTGTATTCCTGTATATGAGATAAGAAATGCCTCGACGTTGATGACGTTTCCATGATCAATGACCGCAATGGATCGGGTGGAGATGCAAATGCTGGCAACTTCACTTTGCCGCTAGCACAACACATGCCAGGCGTTTCACCGGGAAATTTAGCTGCATCACAATGTTGACATCTCACCGTCATTTCACCAATGCTTGCATACATTCTGTAATCAGCTTCGTTATCATAGCGAAAAGCAGCCAAAGTCATATTTTCTTCTGCACGACGTGTTCGTCGTCTTGACGCTAGATTTATTGCATTTGTTGATCTATTGCGCAATCGTGAATTACGTTGCAATTCATTCGCATTTGAACGTTGCTCTTCATTTTCAGATCTTCGTTGCGATAACCTTCTATTTGTTTCAGTCGTACGTCGACCTATGTTTGCTCGTCGTCTGCCTCGTGTCATCTCTATATGAACTGTATATGAACTGTTTTGGAAATCAAAAGAAGTTTTTTTCATTGTAAAAATTAATTTGTAAAGAATGTATTCAAAAAATATGGAAAAAGCTAACATTGTTGTTGCTATGTATAACTGCAGCTATACGATGTATTTGTTTAAAACTCATTTTAATTTCTAAGAATGATATTAATGAAAATTCTTTCTGGTTTCATTTGGAAGAAGTTCTTTTATTTAAAGAAAATAGAACAAATATTATTTAATTCCATTCATTTGAAAAAAATTCAATTGAAATCATTATCCATATCTGCTGTAAATACACATAGACACATGCACATACGCAAACTAACCGTACAGAGCTGCACATAACAACAACAACAAATATCAAAAATCAAAGTAAAAGATGTAACACGCACCTAAGCTAAACGCTCAAAAGAATCAATCGAAGCACGATACTTTGAATGAATGGCAAACGCTTAAAAAAGTCAATTGGCACAAATGTATGTGAAATAAGCTGGAAATAAAGCAATTCGATTAATTTCAAATTTAGTTTTCATAAAATGAGCAAACAAATCACACTTACCTCTCTGAAACAATGCTTTTAAAGAATCAAAAAAAAATCGTGAACGTGATTTGACAGAAGTATGAATGATATGCGTTGTATATATGGACAAAATATTTGTGTGAATTATAATTGTTTAAGATGTTTTTCAGTACCCTAAAAATTTGTTGTCAATCGGTCGATCGGTTCTCAATTTATAAATGCAAACATGCATGTGCGCGTTTTAAATACATTTTGTATGGGAATATCTGTGTATCTTCAAAGTATCACAACAGCGCCATCTATGGCAAAAATCAACATTTCAAATTTCTAAACCATCTGCAATACTTCATCTTTCGAACGGATGCTAGAACATTGAAATCGGTTCAGCCGTTCTCGAGTTAAAAACAGACATCACTTTTTGAATTGATTTTTATATATATAGATAGTTTCACGGAAAATAGAGGAAAATATCGCGGATTTTTTAGTGACATGTCTTTTATTAATTAACTACTGACAAACCGATTACAGCAATCATTTTTGGTAAAAGTAAATTTTTTCGCAAACCGACATTTCTTTCGCGGTTTATTTTCGCGATAAAAATACCCCTATATTATTTCTACAATGTTGGCAAACACGTGTGCAAAATTTTGTGGCGATCCCATTGTCAGTTTTGGCGTAATTGAAAGGTATACCCACACGGTCATTTAGTAATGTATATAATAGATAGTCCCGCGGAAAATCGCTGAAAATTTCGTGTATTTTTTCGCGACATGTTTTTTATTAACTGACAAACCGATTACAGCAATCATATTTGGTAAAAGCCAATTTTTTCGCGAACCGCGATTTTTTTCGCGGTTTTCGCGGTTTATATTCGCGTTGAAAATACGCCTATTTTACTTTTAGAATGTTGGTGAATACGTGTGTAAAATTTCGTGACGATCACGTTTTCAGTTTCGGCGTGATTGCATAACATACATACATACATACATACATACATACATGGTCGTTTAGAAATTTATATATTAGATTTGCATTGTTTTACTTACTTTTTAAATGGTTTAATACTATAAGCTGATTCCATTCTTTCAGCAAAATATCCAAATCAGTTGGTGCTCCAAAACTGCTTCCAAACTGCAACGATGCACTATTCATTGGTGTTGTTTTATTTGGTAAAACTGACATATTATTGTCATCGTCAATTAGAGTGTAAACTAAATCATTAATCGTATTTGCAGGCGAATTACTTTCTTGCATTTTCGGGTCACTTCACTTACTGTACACTGTGCTGACATTTTTAGTTGAAGTTGTTATTGTTTAGCCGTATTTATTTTTACTGATATTTTAAAATAGTGCATACTGCAGTATTTATCTCTTGCAGATTCTCGTAGGACTATTCATAAATCATATCAAACCGTACCAAACACGTTTGTGCATGTTTTATTCTTACTTATACCGGCCGAAATCGAACAGCCATCGTTTCAACATACAGCAGAAAACGTTGCATACAGAATACAGATACTACAGAATATACCTCTTTCAGATTATATGGAGAAATATTTAACGAATTCATATTCGTATCAGTGTAGGGATGTTGAAAATCAATCAATATTGATATATATCGATATAATTTGCAGATATCATCAATATTTTTTGGCGATATTTCGATATATCGATATTTTTTTGTCCGATATTCTTTTGATCTATATTTTTATAAACTTGCTTCTAATGGAGTTCAGTCATCTGTATTTTTATAACTCATTTACTGTACGGAACTTATAATGCGGTCATCCAGAATCATTAGCTTACTTTACCGATTACACGGTACACATTCAAATTTAGGTATGATGTATAACTATATGAGATATGGAATTTTTATCAATTTCTTTTACAATTTAATCAAACAGAAAATTAATACTAAAAATAAAGTTTCAGATGGCGTTATTGGTAAATTAATTTTACAAACATTTACATTTTAAAAGCAATTGGTAAAATTTATTTGCCCGTACTGTTTATGATCATCAAAAAAATGCTTGAAGAGGTTTTTAATGATGCTGTAGCAGTATCTCTTACAAGTGATTTAATAACAATACCAAATTCGACCTGGAGTTTTTTGGTGGATACTTCAGCTATGTGTGCAAAAAATTCAGTTAAAACTACTACTCTTACTGCAAAACATATTCAAAATTTGGCAAAATTTTTCGATGAAATCATTAATAACTCTGAAATAAAAAAAAAATGTAATTGTGACCACAGATAATGGTGCAAACATAAAGGAATATTTTTAGGAGAAAACAAATGGGTAATTGGAAAAATAAAAGCGATTGTCACTTTTTTCAAAACATTGGTCATTGTATCTAGAACACCCTCATCTCGAGGTAAAACGTAAACAAACTACGCAACACATTGTCTAAAACAAGAACAACAAAGACACCCAAGGTGGTGTAAGAATCCTTAGTGAGAAGTGATAACGTTAGATGATGTGGTGGGAATGGGAGCTGTGGCCTATGCGACACCGAACAACCGAACACTACACCAACACCCCAAGATGCGAGAAGACCAAAACTTACCTGCTGAGTAGACTGGACAACAGCGCCACGGTGGGAGAAGTAACACAGGCCTTGCAGGAGAAGAAGCCCGCTGAACTCCAAATTAATAAGGTTAGTAGATTCACTACTAGATACTCTCGTGCCAATAACAAAGTCTTACCATACTTTATGTTACAAATTCCCTCATCATTGACCCCAAATTATTACTTTTAATCACTAGTATCAACCACATAGTGATTAAACTTGAAAAAATAAAACATAAAACAACAAACATTGGTAGAGACCATTCCTCAATTGTGGCATGTCATACAGGTGCGTAAAGTGGAATTTCCCACCTGGGCAATGTTCCATTGGACATTGTACTGTGTATTGTGCGTTAAGGTTGGACACCCGGCAAGTGCCCAACAACAACAATACAAGGCACAAGCGCAAAGGCGCAAAGTTGCCATTCAGCAAAGGCAAATTGAGAAACAACGGTTACGCGAATTAATTCGAGACTACTAATAAAATTTGAAATTCGTATACATCAACCTCGATTAATAGACGAATAAATCAGTGAATTATGACTCGCTAAATCCAGCAAATAGTAGGTTATAATCTCCAGATTCGAATAAAACAAAACGTCAAAAATTACGTACGTTCAGCCCATGAAACAAGTGTAACTTATACTTGTTTCATGCGTTCAGCCGTTAGATGTGAAAAACTGACATTTTAAAAACATTTTCTCCAATAAATGTACTAGAACACTTTTGGTTGAAGAGAAATAGCAACAAATATTGTGCACAATAGTACTAAAATTATCCGTGTTGATGTATACCATTTTTATAAAAATCCGGCAAATGGTACAGCTTTTGTATCAGAATTAGATAAAATTTTCAACTTTTTAAATTTAGCTGATTCCAAAATTTTTTACATACATCGCGAATGGATCGTACCTCGATCTGTGCATCTCGGATGTGCGTATTAAAATGCAACGGGACGTCTTAAAAACGTTGCCGTATTCTGTCTGCATTGATTGTGAAGTGCTTTGCCCTATTGATATGGAAATGCCACATGCGAATGAGTGTGGCGCAGCCATAAAACTAGCAAAACGAATTGGATTGGTTTTGAGCGTAGATTGCGAGTAGAACACTCTTTGGGCAAACAAATAAATTATCAATATATATAAAAATGAATCGTGGTTTGTTACTGTCCTTAAAACTAGAAAACGACTGGACCAAATGGGGCGAGTTTGATCATAATTGCAAGAAGAAGGTTCGTGGCCAAAATTGAGAAAATCCAACGGAAAGGTCGAAAATGTTGGAAAATGAGAAACCAAACAAAAATTATAACATGCTACTATGATAAAACAAAAACTTTGACCTTAGATTTTTATCCAAAATTAGTACTTTTATTGAGATTATCAAAATAGTATAACATCATAGTACCTTAAAACACACAGTATTTGAATTACACATTTTCCTTTTAAAAATATGATCTTTAGTTTTCAAAATTTGACCTTGAAATGTTCTGCAAGTTTTCTTATCTTATTTAATCTTACAATAATGTAAAAAAAAAAAAAAAAAAAAAAACCTAAAACCCATAATGGGTCAGTACAAACTAAACTTATAATTAATTATGCGAGGCCCGCAGCCGTCAACGCCACCCCCGCACGTCTGTCGGCAGCTCACACGCCGGAGCGGAGTTTTCCGACAGGAGTGTTGGCGGCTGTGGGCTAAGTCGCATAGATAACCCAAGATCCGAGGCTGTTAGCTGAAATGCAAGTTAGTAACATCATCGATCATGGCAAAGAGGTCAAGTTACGCGGGAAGGGTCGGCGAGACGACCCGTCCATGAGAGCCCTGTAATCGGGATCGGTTATCGCATTTTCGGTTACCAAGCTGTTGGAGTGACTGACGACTCTAAGACCGTGCTTCTTAGCCATTTGTTTCGCAAATTCGCTCAGTGAGGGGCAGGTGAGCTCGTATAACTCATTATTATTAACCGTGTTGTGGAAACGGACATAGCGGCTTTGCCTCCGATATGTCACGTTAGCACACATACGGAGTATTTTCCTTTCGAAGACCAGCAGTTTGTCGAGCATACTCTTTGATAACGTACCGTTCCACATAAAGCAGCAATATGTTAGGGCTGGACGAAGCACTTGCTTGTACAGAAGATGCTTTATTTCCTTCCTCAAGGCACTAGAGTGTCTGAGGAAGGGAATAAGAGCTGAAGCGGCCCCTTTGGCTCTCTTAAGGACATCTGCAACGTGATGATGATGTTCTAGGTTGGGGGGCGAATCTATAACCCAGATATTTCACGGCCGGGCTAATTCTAATAGTCACGCCGTTAAGTGAAACTGGGGAATTAACCGCCCGCCTCGTGTTGCGCAAGTATTTGAACCCATTTGCGCGGAAATGGATAATTTCAGTCTTGTCTGCATTTATCCGTAGCTTCCACTTATAGTAGTACTCGTACAATTCCAATAGTTGGGATTGTACAGCCCGGTTGGCTAGTCTGAGGTCTGCTGACGCGGCATAAAAAATGACGTCGTCAGCATAGACTATTGCGTCGCACACTGTGTGATTTTTTTTGGCAGAGGGCTATACCGAACGAATTATTGGTAAAGGCAATTTTAATAATGATATTATTGATTTTATCATGGCCGTGCGATTTTTTATTGTTCAACGTTTTTATGAATGATAAAATTTCCTGAAGGGATGTGAATTCAAATTTTTTCAACGGCACGTTGTCAGACGGATTATTACTGTTAAAATTAGCTAATTTAAAATTCCCGGAATCTACGTTAACTTTAGCAATGAAAGTTGAGAATTGTTTCCATCGTACCCTGGAAAAGTTGCGGAAAGTTCTAGGTTCTGTGCAGTCTAGAACGAAACCATTACTGTTGCCCCCGGCGTTATGTATTTCCAAGATGACGACTTGGTGGTCGGAATACGACATAGCGGTGTTTAGCATTTCTGTTCCAGGAATGGATCTAATACGAATGTCATTATGGACAAAGAATAGGATATTGGACGTGTAGGGAACAGTGTGGGAAAAATTGAGAAATTCCCTGCGATTTGGGAGTCCACGTACCAGTCGTGGAGCACCTGCCCCTTGGGATCGACCTTAGTACCGTTCCACAATGGGTGATGCGCGTTAAAGTCACCCCCATAACAAAGGGTGCATTCAACGCGCCTATAAAATCGGACAGGGAATTCAAATCAGCGGACCGCAAATGTGATTTGCTTTTCAAAAATGAGTGATAAACAGAAATAAAGTATATGCTTCTACTTTTTTTTGATGTTTTTACTACAGTGATATCTAACGATGATAGCTCCGGGGGTGCTATTCTGGTGTAGGAATAGCTTGCCTTCAGAAGAATACCGGTCCCTCCACCGGCGTAGTTCTGTCTACTTTGAAAGACAAAATTGTACCCCGGGAGCGAGATAGAATGCTGATTCTTACGCAATCTAAGTTCGTTTACAAGAATGATATCTGGGCTATTAAATAAATTGAAGCAAGTTGGCAAGTTCAACTTGCTTCTTCCGCGAGCAGAGTGAATTTACATTCAGTAAGTGGCACTCGAAGTGCCTGCTTATCGCGGTGCTGTTGTAGTCCATATCTAACGTAGATATGGAAGGTACTCGATGAAATTTTTCAACACGTGGGCCTTCTGAACTTCAAGTGGTGCGTTTTGTGCTCGAAGTATTAACAATTGGTCTACAACGTCAATGATCGAGTCAAGTTTTCCGCCGAAAAGGTCGTTGCAAATGTTCCTAAGAGTTTCATTGGGGTTTGTTGGGTGGGTCGATTGCTGTGGACGGACGACGAGCGCAGCTTGGACAACCGATTTTGGCGCCAAGTATGACGCATAGGAGATGGCTGAAGTGGCGGGGTCGGGGAGATGGCTGAAGTGACGGGGACCGGGGTCGGTCTTTTGGACTGAGAATGTTGAGGTGCTTGCCGTGCTGTATTCGAAGGTGCGGTTGCCTTGTGACTTATATAGGCGAGCCGCACCGGACATTGCCGCCATGTGGCTGGGTGACCCCAGATTTTGCAATTGACGCAGTGGGCCTTTTCGCTTACGTCATTATTAGTGCACGCGCCGTGTTCGTGCGACTTGTCGCACTTGATGCACCTGCGCGGCAGCGTGCGATTTGTGCTCGTGTGGCCGAACTGGCAACAGCGACGGCATAGCACAGCCTCATCAGGCCGCACATCCTCCCACGTGATGCGTGCGAACACGGCCCTATTAATTTTAACTAGGCTGGCCGTTGACTCACCTGCCGTGAGCGTCACCAGCCATTTGTGCGTGCGGGTCTTGCCTCTGGTGAACAAGCTCACCGATTTAATGGGTAATGTTGGGTCTTTAATCAACAGCTCACTTTTAATAAACTCAGGGTCATAGGAATCATCGAGCCCAACCAAGAGCTTGGAGCGGCAACAATCTTCCCGGGGGGTGTATGAGAAATACCCCTTATTGCAATGTGTTAAGAGTGCTTTAGTATTGCCATGGTCTTTAAGGTTACTAACCTGTACTTTGCTGAGGCGGTTGCTGATACGGGTGACCTTGAAGTCATCCATACGACCTTGGTCCTTGAGGACCTTGGTTATTAGCTGGTGGTTAAGCTCAGGCACCATGATAGCTGGCGGCTTTGCTGGTCGTCTGGAGGCTGGCGGTGCTTGAAATGCAACTCGCGTGCTGTCGCGGCGCTGGCGGGCAGCATTTTGCACCACTTGAGCATAGGTTTGTTGCCTAAACGGTTGTGGTGGGGCCCTGTCCAGGCTGAGTGGTGAAAAATCGTCAAGGTTTAGGTTGGCGTACTCATTTGTTGTTAGTACTGGCGGTGGTGGTGTGGTTGGTCGAGGGTGGGCCCCATTACGGACTACTACAAAGCTGTCATCAGCTGTTGTGGCTGTAACAGCGGCAGTTAGATTGTTGACGGGTGTGGGTGGGGTGAGGCTCACCATGTCGCCACTCACATCTGCACTGTAGATGTGCAGAGGTGTGTGCCCCGTACTAGTGAACGCTGTGGAGTCACTCGCGCGAG
Source organism: Sylvicola cinctus (assembly GCA_963854165.1). NCBI lineage: Eukaryota > Metazoa > Arthropoda > Insecta > Diptera > Anisopodidae > Sylvicola > Sylvicola cinctus. Next base: position 23,962,141 of record OY974082.1, read on the forward strand.
TCACCTTGCTGGTGATAAATGCAGACTCCGGGGAAAGTCTGCGTTTGGCAATAGCTACCTCAGCTGCTGCTTCCCCTGCCCCAGATGGCGGTGATGCGTCTGGTAAATACAGTAGATCATGCTGCTGTGTTGGGAGTTGTGCGGACTGGCGCTTCATATTCGTGTCGTGAGCTTGGTATTGCTTTTGTGCATGCTCTTCCAGTTGCTGTTTGAGTTGTTGCAGGTCCATGACGTGTTGCTGATTTAGCTGCTGTTGTTGTTTTAGTTCTAGTTGCAGTTGCTGGTTCTGCTGCAGTAGATGGTGTTGGCGATGTTGCTTTTCATCCAGAATCACGTATTGTTGCTCATGAGTGAGCAGCGGTTGCGGTTCCAGAGGTGGCTGTGGTGGCACTGAGTGGTGTCTTTGTGGTGATGAGAGCCGTCGAGCCGATGGCAGTGGCTGTGGTTGTGGCAGTTGTTGTTGTTGCGGTCTGTTGGGCTGTCGACCACTTCGCCCTCTTGCCGGTGGTTTGCCCGCACCACCTGACGGGGCCATCTCCCTGCGCCGCCCCACTGTTATTGGGGTGAATGCGGTGCGTAGTCACACACAATGACACAGGGAAAAGATTTAAAAAAGCAAAAAAAAAAAAATATATATATGTATATTTTTTGTTTTATATTTTAAATTCTAATTTTTATAAAATTAAAAATAATTTAGCAAAGCTGCGAATAAATAATTAACTATATAGGAAAAAATGTAAGAAATTTCAAAAAATTTCCAAATAAACGCAGTGGAAGGAGAGCTTTAAGGGCGCTGTGAATTAACGCCACATATGGAAAAAAAGCACATCAGTATGTGAATTAACGCCAAGTGCATTAACACCACGAAAGCTCGTGACAGTAATTCTCAAAATTACGGGTCTGTGAATTAACGCCACGAGAATTTATGCCACCAAATCGGCAATACACAATACATGCACACTACCGCCACCGAAGTCAGTAGATGTGTTCACTACTCCTCGCCGTTGTATTTTGTATCAATAATTTTTATTTTTTTATTATTAATATAAATTATTATTATTATTAAACTTTTCTCCATTAATTGACGAGTTTTGAGGGAAAAACAGTCGAAAAATAAATTTAAATCTTTTTTTTTTGTTAGTATTATATATTAATTCTTTTTTTTTATATAGGGGCCCAAAAATATTTACTGCCCGGGGGCCCCCAGTACTGTTAAGACGGCCTTGAATATGGCCCGTACAAAGTATGACAAAAAAAAATCTTAAATATATATAAATAATCGCTCAGTTTTGGTCAGTTAAAAAAAAAATTAATTTTAGATATAACCCATTTTTCATGCATCAATATTTTAAGTTTGGTAGCATTTTCCATTTTGCCAATGTGACATAGTTTTAGGTGTCTGAAATAGAATGTATACAAAAATTTCTGCTGGCAATAAATTGTGAAAAGAAAATAATCCTAAATAATGTGATTTATGGCCCTTAGATTTTGTAGGAATCATATATTCTAGGCAACACTAAATGTGAGTCATAAATTTTTGGTAATATTTAATCTTGAAATTACATTTTATTATACTAATTTCTGAGATCCAGACAAATATTGCGGGGGCAATTAATTTAATTTCTAGTTACGCCACTGAGTTCATTATATTTTAATTGACTTTATATTATTGTCTCTGGAAATCGAAAATAATATCAAAACATAGTTACTTTGTTGTTAGGCCGAAATTTATAGCTTCGATGTTGTTCCTGATAAAAGGGTAAAGCCATCTCTTCCATTTCGCCAAATTCGCTCTGCCTTGTAGAACGGAAGCTCCCTTTCCTTGAGCTGCCACAATCTTCAGACAGACATCCATGGACGAAGTGCATTCGTTGACGACCTCTGCAATCGTTTTTGGCTTCTCACACCCACTGGAAACTATTTCACGAATAATTTTCACAACATGATTCATTTTCTATTATTATAAATTTGGTAATTCACACAATAATCTTATTTTTTTTGAAACAGATTCAAATAAGAAATATATACAAATAAATATTCGAGAATATTCAGCGCTGAATTCACAAAACTCAACTGAAATATTAGTATATATTTTATATAACGGACTGGTACAGCATATATTATATACTATATATAATATAAGCCAAGAAGCTTTATATATATAGATATAATTTGAATTGAATTTGTAAATGCAGCTTTGATACACGCGGCGAAATTATTGTAAAAATGTTTGCAATTATCGACAAAAGGTGGCGCACTATTTCAGGAATGAATTCAGAATGTTTCATCTCTTGTTGGAAACATAAACAAACTATACGTAGTAATGTACATTTCATTTATTAAAAATCATAAATAGTCGTTAATAGACTCAAATTATGGATCGTATGAGAATGAATAAATTATGAGTGATTTTTCAGCGCCACTTGCAAACTGTATGAGTAAACCTTCTGAAAAAGCAAGGTTTGTTTTCTTGTTGCATTGCATATAATAAATATATAATTTGTCTCAAACTTAGTGAGATTGTGAATAGAATAGACCTAATAAATTAAAAAAATTATCATTTAGGGATATACGGTAAATGCAGTTTTGCTTAAAATATCGTTATGAAAAGGCTCAAAGTTGATAGCACCATTTTTGAGCTTTCATAATCGAAAAACTTTATTGAAAATGGTGTTTCATTTCTTTTTATTGAGTCGAATTGGATTCCATAAATGTCCTTAAAAATGCCAATTTAAAAAAAAACATTACATTTTGCAGCATGCATTTAAGATATGATTTTTGGGCACGACAGTGATTGCTAAAGCTGACGTAAATATTAAAATTTTGTAAATAAACTAAAAAATAGTTAGTAATTATTAAACTAACTCACTGACTCAATTAATACCCTTATAATTAACGATTTATAATTTTAGTTTCAAGTTTAAAATCATACATTTAGTTCATCACAATCTCACAGGGAAGTGTAAGTAATTAATTTAGCTTTACCTGTAACGCATTTTTTTCAATTACACAGCCCAAGGTAATATCTATAATAATTATATTGCGGATAACCGTTCGTTATTTATTTGAATTTTGAATATGTTAACAGTAAAAACTCATTCTGCTGAAATAAATATTATATATATCGAATCTGCTGAATTAAGAATTATATATATCGAATCTGTTGACATACGGTATATATATTTTATACATTTTCGAATATGTTATGTCCAATATTTTGGATTATTAATTAAATGATTAATATGAAAACTTTTATATTGAATTTCAACAAAAAAACATATTTATTAACACCAATATTATAATGAAGACTTAATTAATACTTAATATTACTCGCACAACGCGACTGCACTTAACTAAAATCTTAAAACTGACTGACCCCGGGACTTATGTGGATCTCATTCTTATACCCTGAACCGGAGGGGAAGTCTTTGAGATGATGATACACACACCCAGGATGATGACTACAGTCATCATCCCTTGTTGCATTTTCTGTTCTTAGAAAATCTAAAAGGATGGATTTGTGCAATGCACCGACCTCACAAGTGTTGCTCTTATCGATCCTGTTTCAAGTTTTATTACGGTCGATTCTGGGAAGTGCATGTTTTCACATGCGTGTGAATGCCGCCTTTGATGCATGAATATAGCACCAACTAATAAAACAAAATACAGGATCAATAGAAATAGGAGCAGATAAAAGAACAGAAAATAGCCAGATGTGTGTTCGTCCTGTTACAGATCGTATTCAAAACATGTAAAGAATATGGCTTTACCAAGAATATTGTGTTTCGAAATACGGTCTATAACAAATACTTAACCTGTACTTCCTCTCTCGGCTGGAGCTCAAACTAGAGAAGGGGTCAGCAGGTGGCGGATCGCTGAACGGCCCTCGCTGGTTATGTGGGGGTCTTTTAAGACGTCTACTAATCCACTGGGGGTTAACTGTGAATATCCAATAAGCAGTCCCCAACCAAAGAGCACCAACAATTATGACGGACAATTCTATAAACACAACTATCCCAAGTGGTCAGCATGCAAATGCAAATCCACCCATGGCGTCCATCGCCATGGCAGAGGCTCGGATTTTGGGGGCCTCAAAGAATGTCTTCAGTAATGAATCCCTCATGGAGGAAGGTACCGTGCCTCCATGTCGCAACGAAGCTGACGCAGATCAGATGGAGATTACCAGGGAATCTCCTCCACAAAGCGACCAGCAAACATCTTCTGGTGAAGTTCTGGGGCTGATAAAAAGCACCAGCAACTTGACCATTAACACAACTCCAACTGCAAAACTAAGTGGGGCGGCTAGGAAACGCATTAAGCGATTTCTGGCAGCTGGCATGGACTACGAAGCGGCCAGAGCCAAGGCCATTCAACCACTAACGGATGTCACCGTCCCACCCACAAAACCTGCCACAAAGAACAGAGGTCAGATGACGTTTCCCCGGAGTCTCGTCCGAGCAAGCAGCCCAAGCAGCCACAATCTGCTGAGGAACGAACTCCGGCACAGTCGGGCAGCACGAATGCCCACCTCTACAGTCAGGTTATAGGCCTGATGAGGATGACTGTGATGGACGCGTCTTTTCCAGAGACCCTCCTCACCACGCAACAACTCGATGCCACCAAACAGGCGATCACCAACGCCATTTGGAAGGGCACTTCCATACACGGTCCACCAGCCTTTCAGGATTAGGGTACCTTATCCTACTCTGTAAGACGGCAACAACTGTCGACTGGTTGAAGGAGACGGTGCCCACATTAACACTGTGGGAGGGAGCCAAGCTAAAAGTTATGGACGAGGCGGATGTTCTTAAGGGTAAGGTCGTGGTAGGACTGATCCCAAATGCAGCGAAGATGCAGGATGATGACCGGATCCAGGCCATCCGCACTCAGAATCCAGAGCTGAAGCCTCAGCACTGGAGAGTTCTGAGTCGTGAGACGAAGGGTCTCTCCTCTCTTCTGACGGTCTCCATAGACCACACTAGCGCCACCAGACTCTCAAGCTCAGGGATGTCTATTAACTTTGCGTTGGGTCAGGTACGCTTCAGCAACAAACAAATTCTCCGGAAGGCGGAGAACCCTCAAAGGAAGCAGGACGGACGGACGCCTCTTCCTAGGAGGACTGAGCGTAAACCCGAAGAGGACAAAAGGAAGCAGGTCGGTAGGACGCCTCTTCCTGGCAATCCTCCCAGGCGTAATGACCCACCCAAGAAGCGAATTCCCCAGGGGGACCTACGCAGTAGGCTCTCAGCATCGAAGCCCTTGCAATCCCACAGCGAGAGGCTATACAGTAGGCTAAACAAAAAAGCCACTGAGGAGGAATCCAAGGCATCAACAGCTCGCCATGCTCATAGGTCCTGTCCAAGCTCAAGGCGTAGCTCGCCGAGCGCTCCAACGGACCTAGGATCCCAGGCCAGCAAAGCACATCGGTCCGGTTCTGGCACAAGGCGTAGCACGCCTGGGGCTGGAGAACGACTCCAAAAACACGGCAACAACTCTCCCTCAGCTGTTCCAAGCACCTCCAAGGGTGCTAAGGACAACTAAGGAGCTCCACCACCAATCGGGACAATATGGCAGACCAGAACATCAAGGTCGTGCAGGTGAACCTACATCACGCTAAGCTGGCCTCGGCTGCGCTTGTGAATAGGTTTATTGAAGAGTCCCTGGAGCTTGGGCTAATCCAAGAGCCATGGGCACACAATTATCAAGTCAAAGGACTAAACATGCAACAAGGTAAATGTGTCTATGACACCAATTCAGTTAAGCCACGAGCACTAATACTAATTAGGAATGAATTAAAATACTTTGTTCACCAAAATTTTCTCACACAGGACTTGGTCACTATCCAACTCCCAGCTGCTCAAGGCAGAGACACCATTATTGCGTCTGCATACTTCGATGGAGGGAATGAAAACGCCATTCCCCCAGAGGTCGAGAACCTCATTACTCACTGCAAGAAGGAGGGGCTCCCTTTAATTCTTGGATGTGACGCCAACGCCCATCACAAGATTTGGGGTAGCTCCGACACCAATGCTAGAGGTGAGTACATTCTTGAGTATGCTCTGTCAAATAACCTAGAAATTCATAATCGTGGGGACAAGCCAACGTTCCGCAATGCGATCAGGCAGGAAGTTCTCGACCTGACCTTCTCCAGAGGCTTCGTTGGCAATCGTCTTACAAAATGGATGGTGTCAGACTACATGTCTTTCTCGGACCACATGCACATCACCTTCACAATCGACAGCAACTGCCAAAAACAGGCTAGTATCAACAGAGTTCCCAGGCAAACTACATGGCCAGAGTACTCTGATTTGATTAAAGCCGGTGTGGCAGGACTCCCTCAGCTTGTGAAGTCACCAGAAGGCTTAGACCAACTAAGCAACAATTTTCTAAACTTGCTCAACTCCTCCTATCACTCCTGCTGCCCACTAAAACAGAGGGTTTCTAACAGGAAACAACCCTGGTGGAACCAGCCCTTGCAGGAAATGAGATCCCTTGTACGTAAACAATGGAATAGAGCAAAGAAGTCGGCAACTGGGCTCAATATAATGAAGCACTACAATCCTACAAATACCACAGAGAAGAAGCAAAGAAAACGTGGGCAACATTCTCGGAGGAGATCGAAAGCACTTCCCAAGCCGCTAGATTACAGAAAATCCTAGCAAAAGAACACGACAATGGCCCATGCTCCATTGAGATGGGACCCGGTTCTTTTACGAAAACATCACTGGAAACCAATAGACTCCTCCTACAAACACACTTTCCGGACTGCCAGCTAATCAGTACAGAAGAACGTAACCACAACTGGCACACACCTAATAAGAAAAGCGTCACCAGAGATAGGCTTGCGGCTAGGCTTTTCTGCAAAGCATCAGTAGAGTGGGCAATCATGACCTCTAAGCCCTACAAGGCTGCAGGTCCGGATGGAATTTTCCCAGCACTACTCCAACAGGGATTTCCGCACATTACTCCAATTCTGATGGATATGTTTAATGCAAGTTTCTCGTTAAACCACATCCCGCTACACTGGAGAGAAACGAATGTGATCTTCATTCAGAAGGGCAACAAGAAGTCCAATCTAGCGAAATCCTACAGGCCAATCAGTCTTTCATCATGTTTGCTTAAAACAATGGAAAAGATCATTGACCACCACCTAAGAGAAGAGGCACTTAAGGATATGCCACTCCACAAGACTCAACATGCCTACCAGAAAGGCAAATCCACAATTACAGCCCTTCACGCAATTACGAGCACAATTGAGAAAACTTATGCGGCAAAGGACATAACTCTAGGTGCCTTTATAGACATCACGGGCGCCTTTGACTGCACAAGTTATAAATCAATCTGGCACGCTGCAAGAAACAAACACATAAACCACCACATTATTAAATGGATTATGAATATGCTCCGCTCCCGCATAATCTCCACCGGTGATATAAGGAATAAGGTTACCATCAGGGCCATAAAGGGATGTCCCCAAGGGGGAGTTTTATCGCCCTTATTATGGTCCCTGGTCATCGATGGACTTTTAGAAATCCTAGCTGGAGATGGAATCAAGGCCATAGGGTATGCAGATGACATAGCTATTCTAATCCAAAGCAAATACGAGGCGACCATCAAGGAACGCATGCAGTACGCGCTGGACATTACATGGATGTGGTGCACAAAACAAGGCCTTACAATCAATGCGACAAAGGCTCACATAATTCCATTCACCAAGCGAAATAATATCAACACTCTAACGCTTAACCTGAACGGTTCACCCCTTCAACTGGGCAACGAAGTGAAATATCTTGGACTGATTCTAGACAAGAGACTCACTTGGAACACTCACATAACAAACATCACTGCAAAGGCTACACGTGCCTTGTGGATCACTAAGAAAATGGTTGGAAAGAGATGGGGGCTTAAACCTAATATCATAAAATGGATTTACGAAGCAATCGTCCGCCCAACCATATCTTATGGCTGTGAAATATGGTGGCCCAAAACAAAACAAGTAACTGCCACTGCCATCCTCCAGAAAACTGAAAGACTCGCCTGTCTTTTGATGACTGGAGCATTCCGCACATGCCCCACTGCAGCGATGGAAACCTTAATGGGGCTTCCTCCGCTACATATACACCTTCAGGCAACGGCAGCTCTTCAGTTGCTGAACATCACAAAATCAATGAACCTAAAAGAGGGGGACCTCACTGGCCACCTAGGAATACTCAACACATTCAAAGGAACTCCACTAGAGATTGGACTCCACGATCTATTACAGAAGGAAACCATACTAGACAGGAAATTCCTCACACTTATCCCTCCAAAGAATGAGTGGCTCAGCTACAGCAAGGCGTTGCTAGCTGAAAGCAAGGCCATCTGGTACACGGATGGCTCGAAAACACCTACGGGATCAGGTGCAGGCATATACGGACCCAGAAGAAGAATCTCTATTCCGCTAGGGGACGACATGTCAGTCTTTCAGGCAGAAACTATTGCCATGACAATCTGTGCCGTAGAATGTAGCAAGCGTAGCATCAAACCTGGCTCAAAAACAGTTATCTTTTGTGATAGCCAGGCTCTGATAAAAGCTCTGCAATCAAGGAACTGTGCATCCAAACTGTTATCGGAATGCAGACAACAATTAAACAACCTCGCACTTCGAACAAGTCTCACCGTAGCTTGGGTCCCAGGACATTCGTCGTGTAGGGGCAACACCATAGCAGACTCACTTGCAAGGAAAGCGGCGTCTATGAAATTCATAGGCCCTTTTCCCACATGTCCTCCATCTAAATCGAATACCAGGAACATCATAAACAAATTCATAAAGATGGAACACATCAATCACTGGAACAACATTTCTGGTCTCCGTAGGGCAAAACTGCTCCTACATCCAAATCATAGATGGACAAAGGAGATCTATGAAATTTCAAAAAATGATCTACGAGTTGCAACTGGTTTACTCTCAGGCCATTGTGCACTCAACTTTAATCTACACCAAATGAAACTGGTACCTTCAGCAGATTGCCGTTTCTGCAACACTGCTCCAGAGGATACTCTTCACATCCTATGCTACTGCGCAGCACTAAGCAATCACAGAGAAGTTGCGTTGGGAAAGCAGTTGTGCCCTCTGAGCGAACTAACACAATATACTCTGAAAACCATACTAGGCTACTTTAAAAGCCTAGAAATGGAAATTTAATTCAGAGTGAGGTCTGGGTACAATGGACAGTGTCTCAATGCCTTGGGCTATATATAGCTCCTACCTCAATACTACTAATAATAATAATAATAACCTGTACTTTATTAAAATAGGCCTTCAGTTAATCGCTCTTTTTGTGCACCACAGATGCTTAACAGCAAGAATTAAAATTTTGGATTCTTGAATAATAAATTATCTTGATGCGCGAATTTTTTCTCATCTTTTTCATGACGCCGTTTAGGAGCAATTATTGAAAAACGGCCTTAAGTACGATTTTTTTGGCTCGAGGTGCCATCTTCACGCAGCTTTTTCAATTTATGTTTATTGTTATTAACAATAATTGTTCAATGTTCACAGAATCCCTGGCTTCCTTATGGCACCTAAACGCAAAGTGTCCGTTGAAACAGCTGTTGCTGCGATCGAACGCTTTATCGACCATTTTCGCACACGTCTTCTGCCAGCATGGTCCGATGATGTGTGGAAACAAATCTAGACAGCTCTCAAGGGAGAATGGACCGCTGACTGTACGTATGTTAACTTGAGCAAAGATAGGGGGGGGGGAGTAACTTGACTACAGCTAGAAAAAATCAAGGCGTAATTCTCCAAGACGAGATAAATGTCAGCTTGGAGAATCCATCAGAAATAAGTGATGGCGATGAAAGCTCCAAAAGAAGTATTTCAGCGAGTTTCGCTATATCACTTAACAACCATAATGCTGCTATAAAGCATATGGTTCTGACGGAGGACGAATGGAAGAACAACGAACCAACGGATGCAGACAAAATATTAAAATTAAAGCCAAATGTATGGACGAACACCGCAAGCGATGCATTGTGGCTACAATATCGTATGCCATGTGCATTTATCTTTAAGCGCGCAGAAGTATGTAAGTCTCCAGATGAGCTGTGCTATCAAATTAAGTTTTATGGTATTTGTAAGAGCAAGAAATGTGGCAATACCATTAAAGGAACGGCCGAAAAAAATATTAACGAGTCAGGAGTTACGTTCGCATTAGATATGCGAGATACACGGAGAAGCACGAAGTCGTTAAACGACCATTGAACTTGAAAAAGAGAGAAGCGGCGTATAAACTTTGATGAAGGATGTGCGAATTATCGAAAATGTAGGGCAAAAAAAATGATGTTGCCAGGGGATGTAGAACCGCCTACACTCCCGAAAAACGATGTTCTTAGACAAGCAAAAAAAGAGGGGAACGACAAAAGTCTAGGCATCGACAAACGGTCCGGGCGCGACATTGTCCGCTCTATAGAGGATATGCCATTTAAAAATTCGAAATTTTCCTCGGTCAAATGACCGGTCAGATGAAAAATAGAAAATTTTATTTTGAACTATTTTCCGGGGAAAAACGGTCCGACAAACGATCGGATTACTTTATTCGGTACCGACAAACGATTCCGCATCGAATGGGGGTATAAAAAGCATAAATACTTCGAAAAAAAAAAAAATTTCACACATGATGAAGGAGAAAATAAAAGAGAAATAAACAATATTTATATGTGCGCAGTATAGCTGTGTGGATGATGCCTCACAAATTTTGTATACAGTATACACAGTGCAAGCGAGAAGGTAGGTATAAATTTAAAATGATTTCCTAATACATAACGTTGTACATAAGAATTGTCGTCCAACATTTCTTCGCTCGCCTAGTACATTCCAACTATATACGTAGCGGTTGAGTGATCTTGCAATCATCAATGATAGTTTTCTTCAGAGACGCTTGTTGGGAGCTTCCGTTTAACAAAGAAAAACTAACAGTCAAAAATTATAGTTCATTCTAGTTCATGTGAATATAGTGCGTTTGCTCTCAACATTTGTTGAAAATTATAATAATTTAATTCGTGGTTTTTCCGGTAGTCTTTCACGCCCTTAAAAACTAATTACTAGTAATACTATTGAGTTGTCACAACTCACAGAAAGGATTCAATAAAGAAATACATTGACCAATAGAAATCATTTAAACAATATCCACAGAATGGATTCAATTAATTAATACATTAACAATAGAAATGCTAGTAACTGTAGTATCCCAGTGTCCACCTCCGTATATATATAGGCCGGTGTTGATTCAACTATGTCGGCAGTACATTCCTCACCGAAAGTGAAAAGCAGAATGCAACTGTAAAATTTATTTAAGTGTAAATATAATAAATAATAAATTAATACTTTTTTTAATCCTTTATTTAGGCGCACTTGAAGTCAGTTTGGCAAATGCTAGGACTCCCAACTCTAGCAATCGAGAGTGGTTCAGTAAACCAAAATCCTGAACCACTTTCAACAAATCGACTGGAGCAACGCCTGCGTGCCCAAGAGACCCATTCCGCCAATACAACGGTTACTGAGGGTGGGATAATGGACCACAAAATTGATGAGTTATGCTATTCGAAACGCATCAGTGTCGATAGCAATGTGCTAGAGTATTGGGAGTCCAAAAGATTTGCAGACGATCTCTACAAAGTCTCCCAAGTTGTGCTTGCTGTACCAGCCACCGAATCGTCCGTAGAACGTGCCTTCAGTGCTTTGGGCCTAATGCTGACCCCACACCGTACACGACTTTCAGCAAAAAATTTAGAAAATGCGCTTTTAGTAAAATTAAATGCAGAATTGTTAAATATATGTTATTATAATAATTAGTAAATTTATTTATAATTTAAGTTAGTTAATTTAGTTTGTTATGTAGTTCATTCATATATTTTTAAATAAATTAATATTAAAATTTATATCAATTATTATTTATTTGAAGGAGAAAAAAAAAATTCAACAGAGAAGTACATTCTAGGTCGTTTTTTAATACTCGCATCAGCTTTTCATACGTCAAATGTGCGTTTTTGGAAAAAAAAATTATGCAAACTTGTTCTACACCACCAAAAGAATAAAAATGCATTAAACAAAATCCGAAAACAAACATTTCCTGTATAAAAACCCTCCGCGAGTATTCCCAAAAACTATTTACACGCGGCCCATACATTTCGTATTTATTCAGCAAAAATTATTTTCCTATACAGAATGCTGGGCCAAAAAGTTACTTTATTTTTTAATACTCGCGGCGGCTTTTCATACGTCAAATGTGCGTTTTCGGATATTTTTTTGATGCATTTCTATTCTTATGTCGGTTTCAAACAACTTTGCATCAAAAAAATTTCCGAAAACGAAAATTTCCTATATAAAAAATCAAAACGAGCATTCCAAAAAAAATTTAAAAATTTTACTCGTGGCGTGAGCATACTCGTTTGAAATTTGTGCTCGCACTCGTGAACGATGAGCATACTCACAAATGAGCATCGAAAATACTCATCGCGTGAGCTGCTTGTCAAATGATCTATCCTCGCCGCCGTTTTGAACACATAGAAATATTTTAGGTATATTTCTTTCTTAATTTTATATGGAATTAACTTCATCTATATTTCTATTATATGGAGAGATGGATATTGCATGGAAATTTTAGCCTCATCTATATATCTACCAATATACGATTTTTATATGAAGAGTGGATAATTGCATAGATTTTAAATTAAATATCCACATCGGCCCTGCCAACTTCTCGCAGAAAATAATAAAAACTTTATTGTATGACAAATGATCCAATACTATAAAGTTGATTCATGTGCGAACCTGTTTCGGTTGTGTTAAATAAATAAAAACTTAAAACTACGAAATAAATAAACGCGAAGGATTTTACAAAACTTCAAACAGTTTAATACATAATATATACATAAATACAAAAAAAATAATAAAAGCAGCTAATATTGTAAGTAGTTTTTCAACATTTTTTATTAAAGTTAGCCCCAAAAATAGATTATAACCTCTATATGGCACGCGTCCCGCCACAATTTTAATATTACTGGTATTTTGTGATAGCTTCGTGGGAGCGTTTGTTTTCTTGTAAACCATCATAGAAATATTAATCCTGTAGACTGTAGACTGTACAATATACAATATACGCCCTAATACATAATTAATATAATTTAAATTTGATTACAGGAGCATAAAAAACGATATTAAGACTTCAACTGTTGCAAACTCAAAAGCAATTTGAAAGTTTCATAAAAATATTTGGGTCAGTTTATTTAAGTGCAAATTTTCAATAATATTTAAAAATGTCTCACAGATTTGTTAATTTGTAAAGGAAGTATTTCAAGAAGTTGGAAGCAAAAAAGCGTAGACAAATAGTCCATTTAATTGAAATGGCTAATCAAATTGATTATGATTCATTGACAACAACTAACGAAGTTCGTTTAGATGCCTCTGATTCTAATCCCATTTGGTCATAAATACGTTGGTATAAGACCGTTTTTTGAATATCCGGTAAATTCGCTCGATCTCGACATAATAATATGTACTGGAATATTGCAAGATGAAGAATATTTTCCCATGTCTAAGATTCGTTCTAAGTTTTTCTGTATGCCGTTTCTTAATGAGTTCGTTCTCATTCCATTATTACACTTGACATAAATACTTTCTGATTTTAAAATTTTACATATTTGCTCTGTGGACTAGGCCTTTTATGGGGGAAACCACAATAATAAAAAAAACGCTCCAGGTACTCTACCTCATGGTGGTGCGGAAATGAGTACATATTATACACAAAGGCCATTTAAATGTTGTATGTTGATTAATATATGTTCCCTCTTCCCTTTATGAACCTTTAACCAAGAATCAACGGAAAAGAAAGATGTCTTTCGATTTCGACACCAATTTCCTCAGGCTGGACCAATTTGACTACGAGGATATTGATTGTAATGATGCATATAAAACAGTGTAGTTATCTTAATAACGGTTCTTTAATTATTAGTCTTGGATCCAAACATGGAAATGGGTTTGGAAGCGCCGCAGTCACGGGACCGACCAACTTCAATTAAAAGTTCCAAAAGTTTGTAACAAAGGCGCAAAATTTAAAACTTTTAATACATACTCATTTTTTATTAGCCTCAAAAATGATGTCTACGATCTCTAAAATTCCGAAATTGGCAACTCAAAAGAAACAGTGGAAAAAAGAAGTAAGTTTAAATTTCAAAGGTATTAAAATAAATTGTTGTGAATTTTAACAATATTTAAATAATAAATTTCCAGATGTAAAACCATTTATAGTCACTTTGCTACAAAATACGAAGGCACGTAAGGAATCCAAAGAAAAAACAAAAACTTGAAATACCAGATGATGATGATTTGTTTGAAGAAGACCGCTTGTCTATTGGAGGTGAGAGTGCACTATAGTAAATGAATATACTTGTAACTTAAAATAATATTTTTCAACTATATTTCGACAGATTATTACGACCCTGACAATTTAGAGACGCAATTACCGGCCTCACAATTATCGCCCACAATTCAGCCTGCCGAGATGCAAAAAAAGAGTGAGCAAAAATTACATACTGATTGTTATTTTTAGCATTTATTAAAACTACAAATTCGTCCTATTTTTATGTATAACGAAATACCTATTTAATTTTTTTTTCGAGCTGTACATCCAAAAACGAATATTGCCACATATGCTTTAGGTATTTCGCAGAAGAAATCGGATGAAGATATGTTTAGAGGTAAGATATAGTACATAGTATATATTATAAATTGATCTATTTTATTACATTTTTTTAACAAAAAAAAAAAGATTATGACAACAGTGACTCGGGCCGACATCAGACGCAGCTTCCACAGGGACATTCTGTGTCTGAAATTATGTCTCCGGCGAGGCCGGTACTTGAAAGTAAAAGTAAGTTTAGTTTACCTGAGTTAATATACTATTTATTGTAATTACAATATGAATCATTTAATTAAATTTTACTCAGTTGATGTCGTTATTAAAAAAATGGAGGAAATGGAAGTATCGATGAATGCCATTCAAAATGGTAAATATGTATTGATTGAAATTGTTATTTACAAGTATTTTACTAATCTTGAATTAATAATAATTGTTTATAAAAGAAAATGCTACACTGGTGGCATTTGCATCGAAGGCATCAGTGATGCTCGACAGAATAGCCGCAGCCACAATAAGTAAAGGACAAAGCCGAGAACTGGATGAGTTTCCTATCAAAAGTGAAGAGGATCTCGTGGCTTTAGAAAAAAGCTTAATCGATGGAGAGTTCTTCAGGAAAGTGGTAACACATACTTGTTTTTTTAGTTTATTTATAACATACACATAACTTCTTTTTTCTCATGCTCCTTAGTTCCAGCATGTTTCAGGCATGTCGCCATGCAACAATATGCAAGTGCAAAAATGCATGCGCTTGCTAATAGATAATAAAGTGGCTTGCGGCTTGACTTTTAAAGGGACTAGCGAGAAAAGGGATTTTCAAAATTTAGCAATAAATAGGCTGATTCTAAGTATGTGATTTTATATTCAAACTATTCTGCATTTTTTAACAAATATTTTATAACTATTTATTTATTAATTTTTTGATATTTTAGAAGCTTGGAAACATCACATCCCCGGAAATGAATTGAAAATATTTCTCATTGAATTTTTCAAGAGGGCCAGGGATCGCGTCCGTTCGAAGAATCGTTTCCAAAAGTAAGTAATTATAAATTTAAATAATTTTTTGTTAATATATGAAATTTGTTTCTAATAAAATTAATAGGCAAAACTAGGATAAACTTCTTTGATGACTGCTAAGAGGACTTAAGACTAATTTTACACATCGGCCATCGCTAAACATTCCACTTTTTACTTTTTGTTGTTGTTTTTACTTTTTGTTGTTGTTTCTACTTTTTGTTGTTGTTTTTTCTTTTCTTTTTTGTTCATTAAATTTGAAATGTCAAATATTTTTATTTATTTATTATTTGTGTGTGTGCGTGCGAATAAAAGCAATTTTTTTATGTTGGCAGCACTGAAAATTTAAATTATAGATATATGCATATAATAGATTTTATTTTTCATATAGACATGTACATTTAATATTTTTCACATACCTTATCTAGGTTGATATCAACGTGGATATCCATCCTGGATACCAACGTAGAGTCAACGTGGAGATATACGGGGATATTTCTACACTGTACTTTGAAAATATAATTAGTAAAGAATGACAAAACCACATGTATATCGGCTTATATTTAGCAATCATATGGAGTACGACAAATGACCAGCCCAACTAGCATATATGAAGAAAACTATCATTAATGATTGCAATAGCACTCAACCGCTACGTATATAGGAAGAAATGTTGGACGACAATTTAAATTTATACTAGTAATTTATACTAGTAAGTAGAAATGAATTATGAAAACACTTAGAAATTAAGTTACAAACAACAATTAACGTAAGATTAAATAAAAAAAATTTTTGTTCACTTGCTCAATATTTTGCAAATAATATTGTTACAGTTCCCAGTTTAAGGTTCGAATGCATCCACACTTCGCAAAAACAAAATTCCATACTTCGCGCGTTTTTAATAGTGTGCAAAAATTGCCTTAGTGTGGTGTACATACACAAAAAGCGATTTATTCCACAGTCTGTAGTTGGCTCTTTTTGTTATTCTAAGAGTCTCTTTCTTTTAAATATTGCCTTGACTTGATGTAAAAAAAAAATTTTTTTTTTTCATTATCGAGTTCTGGTATCTAATAATTGTTGTGTATATTGAACACATTCGGCAAATTAGTTTAATTAAAATATAATAAACGTAAGTTTTTAATAAATTTTTTTATGAATTTAAAATTTATCCCTAATATTTTTAAATTCGTATTTGTCGATGTACTATATATTTATATAATAATTTATTCCGACTTTTGCATACACATATTATTCTTAGTTGAACATTATGTTGTATTGCAGAGTATGGTTTATAACTTATGTAACTTACACTGAAAAAAAAGTCGAACATAATATTTATAAACGGCGTTCGTCAAAATATTGTAAGTTGAATAAACGAATTATTCGTAGAATACACAAACTATTCGTAGTTTTATAAAAACTAGGAGATTATGGTCTACGAACCGTTTGTGTATTTCATATAATCTGAAAGAGGTATATTCTGTAGTATCTGTAAGCAGAACATATAAATATTTAAAGATTGTTTTCTACATATTTTGTATACCGAAATGCACATGAATCATTTTTTTTTCATGTGTATGTTGAAACGATGGCTGTTTGATTTCGGCCGGTATAAGTAAGAATAAAACATGCATAAACGTGTTCGGTCCGGCTGGATATGAATATTGAATAGTATCTAATGAGATATATTCTGCAGTATGCAATATTTCAATTGCATAACGGTTTAATGTTTTATTTGGCGTTGTTCATTTAACCTATGTTATTTACATATTTTGTTCCTAGGGATACAAATATGTTGTGAATGTTCCATTTCAATAGACATCTAGGATATTATATTTATTAAATTTCATTTTACATAAGATTTTTGACCAAGCAACACGCTTAACAGAAAAAAGTGCGAATAAAACATACAGTTCTTCAACATAAAAAAAAGTTAAAAAAAGTGCTATCATCGGTATATACTCGTGAATAACTATAATTTAAAATTAAAAAGCGATGTTTTGTTTTGTTTGCAAAATTCAGTTTCTTTCAGTGGATTTGCTAATTACTCATTTAAAAAAAACTACATTTCCTATCAACGTATTGTACATTGAGATGTGAAGAGAATTCATGCGGTCAAGGATTTTCAAACTTGGCGAGCTATAAAAGACATTTAATACGTCATTTCAAATTAATGAAACATTCAAAAAGCCAAACATCATATAATATAGTTGGAAGTAAGTAAAAAATTATATAAAACATTGATTACCTTTTGAATAAATTTATTAATTTAATTTATGTATTTATTCGCTTCTCTTATTTTGCAGACATTATTGTGGGCTTTGCTCGGCTATTCAGTGCCCACCCAAAACATGACCCGCAGGCACAATAACAATAGAAAATCGACAGCGAAATTTTCTATTAAGGATTCACAAAATGCGTTTATATTTGTGGGAATTTCAACACAAGAAATTGAGAACCACCTTCAATTCTTAATGAACAAAGTGAAAAAGTTCAGCCCTTTATAGCTGTCATCGGGATGAATGTCCATAATATTGACGAAATATTCGTCATTTTTGATGGCATAAAATACGTGTGCACATCTTTAATAAGGGCTGTAGATATAGTATTTAAAATTTTTTTTGTTTTTAATTTGGAATACCCAGCAGCTTGCCCCATATTTTGGAATTTCATTCAAAAATTTTTTAACCAAATTAAAACCGAAATAAATTATCCGAAGGTGCAAATATTAATGCAAAAATTGGAGAAGTAAAATAATTACTATTGAATGGCATGAATATGCATTTGGCTTGACAGATTGCTTCGGTATTAAATTAGTTAAATTTTTAAAATTATAATTATTTAAATTTGATGTTTGGTCCAAATTTATTGTCCTCTCGCACGAGTTTTTGATTTACGACACATGTAATATAATTCTATTCACAATTTATAAATGAGCACTTTATTTTGTATTAAAATGCGATTATTAAGGTTTATTTTTTGCTTAAAAGTAACTGTTCTATTAAAATTTGACAGCAATTTAATTAAAAACTGTTTATAATTGTCTCAAAAATATATTATAGAACTAAAAATATCAATAAATATCTCTCTAATAATAATTAAAATAGTGTTAATTAGTTAGTAAGTATTCGGAATTAATAAAAAATGTAATTAAGCATACCCTTATTATTATTTTATTTGAATGAAATTATTTTTATGAGTTTATTTGTTTTTGAAATAGGGAATAAAAAATTGTTCCTTGAAATTAATAAGTTGCTCGTCAAAAAAAGAAAACACGAAAAGTACAATGAAGCACTACGGAATCCAAAACGCCGTATAAGGTTTCAATAATGAATTATTGACAGATGCGGAAGCAATAATAATTGACATTGGTATAGACGGTTTCGCACCCTTTAAAAACTGTAGAAAATGCCTGTGGCCAATAATGGGTTCGTTTTCCAATCAACGGCGTCTGTCACCTTTTATTATAGGCGTATATGAGGGATTCAAACTGCCAAGCAACATTGATTTGTATTTACAAGAGTTTGTAAGTGAGTACAACCTTCTGAGACGGGACAGGATACATATTACATATTGCTGGATGTGATGTTCGCAAAAAATTTAAAATTCGGCTTTTCGTCATGGACTCTCCGGCCAGAGCTTTTGTTGCAGATGTTAGGCAAATAAAGGCTTAAAGGTTGCCCTAAGTGCGATGATTCGTATACAATGCGGTATTGCAATTTATTGCAAGTACGAAAGCGTGCATACAGCACTGCACCTGGAAAACCACGGACCGATGAAACGTTTGCACGTCGTTTAGATCCTCTTCACCATAGGCGACAAGAACAGTCTGCTTTGGAATCGACTGGAAACGGAATGGTATCCATTTTTCCGCTTGATCCAATGCACATGGTGGATTTAGGCGTCACAAAAACACTTATAGAAAGTTGGCTCAAAGGGACACCCTTTTTGCGACTGAGCCCAACTGCTAAGCAGAAGATGTCGGATGACTACGTGGCACTGGCAAAATATATACCTTCCGATTTCCAAAGGCGACCTAGGACATTAAAAGAGTTGTCCAATTTTAAAGCCACTGAGTTCCGTCAATTTATTTTGTATACCGGTATTGTAGTCATGAAGAGCATTTTATCTTCAGAGCATTATGAGCTTTTGCTTTTACATCATACTGCATACAGTATACTCATAGATCCAAATAGTGATGACGGATGAGCAAATAGCTATTGCCAAGTTGCACCTCCAAAAATTTGTGAGTGAATTTGGTCGTTTATGGGGTTCAACTGAAGTTAAATCAAATGTGCACTACCTTTTGCATTTTGCGGATTGCGTATCACAATTTGGCCCGGCAGATTCCTTTAGTGCATACAAATATGAAAATATGATTGGCGAAATCGAAACAGACATTAGATCTGGCAATAAAATTTTGGCGCAAGTTCGCAATCGAATGCTTGAAAAGGAATATGCATCATATACTGCACAATATTTTGATGTTCCAGTAGAATCCGAAAAAGAACGCGACTCGTTTTACTGCTTGCGAGGCAATGTTTTTGGAAAGGTTGTTGTTTCCTTAAATGTGAATGGAAATCGGCTGATATTGTTTCGAAAATTTGAAAGTGTGGAGGAATTTTATACCATTGATGTTGATTTTTTTCAAAGGATTTAGGTATATATGTATGCACCAACTTATCTAATCTCCCAGTAGAAAATGTTTCCATGATGACTAAATATTGTATGAAATCTTTAAAGAAACTCTGCTGATATTGGAGTGCATGATTTGGTAATATATATTTCCTTCGCTAAATCGTTAAACGAAATATAATTCAATGATATCTGCTAAAAAAAAAACATGATGATATATCGTTCATGATTCGGTAATGCATATTTCATATATAAAATCATCAGAACCAATTTCGGGTAAATAATATTTTATTTCATATCCCAATGAATATTTATAAAAGCTTTTTTTCAGGCATAAACTAATTCATTAAGCAATGTCTTCATAAGAGAGTTTCAAAACTAACCACAGCTTCCAATACAATTCTAACATATTTTAAATAAAAACATTATATTTCAATATTTATGTAACTACATATGTATTTAAATTATACAAAATTATTGCCGCACATTTTGATCATATTTTCCTTTTTTTTATTTGTTTACAGAATTATTTCAGAATAAAAATATGAATTTCAAAAATAGGTGGAACTGATGAAATCAATAGTAATTTTTGCAATAGTTCATTAAGTACTTCACTGCTGAATCCTTCCCCATACTTCATTGCTGAATTCTCCCCTAAACTTTATTGTGGAATTCATTATATAATTTCATGCAAGAATTCATTAGAAATTTTGTCAGAATTTTATCGCCAATGACACGCTAATGTTAAATTCATCAACAATTCAGTAGTGTTCAGCTATAAGCATAACAGAATTTTTTAACGATTCATCTCTCCTTTTTCTACTTTGCTAGAAGTTCACATCCCACGCGAAAATATTGTATGTAAATGTATGCACATCCCACTGAATCCAAACAATTTAGAAGCGCAACAATTTGTGTTACTGCCACTCGTGCATCAATACCATTAAAAATAATTAAATATACATACTGCTTTATAACACTCGTAGGTCGAATTGAGCAAAAAATAGACCATCTAATTGGTGTGGTAGAAAACCAAAAAAAGGACATTGACAATGCGAGAAATTACCAAGTTATGTAATGTTTATTATGTATTATTGCAAAATTTTCAGATTGTTTTCTGCCGGGATAAAATAAAACCAAATTGTGAGTGTTTAAAAACAATAATTAAAGCAATGAAGTCAATTTTCCATGATGAAGTCCTCAACAAATTTTCCAGTGGTGGCAAGACCAGATTGCCCGCATTCGATGAACTAGCTTTTAAATACCTATTAGGTTTCTAAGTTTATAATATCTGTATCATTAATTTACTAATTTATTAATATTTCTGTAAATCTTAGAGTCTTGGATTTCTGGCTCTTTTGATATATTATATATGCAGTGGCTTCAGCCATTTTGAAGTCGATGGTTTACTCCCAAAATCGTGTAAGGAAATAGTAAAATACCAATTAAACGTTTTTGGAAAACAAAATTTTGCGATTTATGTAGCAATGCTCTATCCCAGCTAAGCATAATCGAAATGTGCGAGCGCGTTCTTTTATTTCAAGAGAGCGCTTATATATTCCTATCGGATAAACGGGTAGTTCAATTGGAAACGGAGGTCATCGTCAATATAGCTTCAACTCAGTAGCATTAAAAGTATATAATTGTAATAATATTATATATTTTCGATCGAGCGCTTCTCGCCGCCGCACATACAAGTCCGCTTGCTGAATTGTATTTAAATTTCCTCACACCCGTTCCTGGTAAAGGGCCTGCGCGCCCTGTAGGGACCGTCGTCGCGCATCTGCCAATAAAGTGTCCGCAGGACAGCAGTGGCGGATTTACCAATAGGCTAAGTAGACTGAAGCCTAGGGCGGCAGATTTTAGGAGCGGCAAATTTGGGGCAAAATTTTTCAAGTTGTACTTCTAATGGCGCGGTACTCCTACAAAAAATTTTACTATTTTACAACTTTTGAATATAAAATATTACCTCGTATTTCCAATTTTCCGTCTTTTTAACATACACAAAAATGTTTGAATGTTGGTTGCATTGATAAGATGAGTGCGGTGAGTTTAGGCCATTTCATAATGATATGCCATATGTTTCGCAGTGTAAACTGTAACTGGTCATCTGTCATTAAATCCGCACGACATAAGATATTGCATTATTAAGGCACGTACAGACGGGATAGTAGACTAGCGTAAAGTTCAGCTCTCTGCTGTACGATAGTAGAATTGAACGTCTAATTGACCATAACTAGCGTTCTACTTGACTATAACTAGTAAAAACTATATGCTAGTTTTCTTTCCCGCCTTTACGTGCCTTAAGAATACGGCTATTAAAGCTTTGATCACACAATATGACAGCAAATGATAATTTTAGGGTAAACACTTTCCTCGTCCTTATCGACAGACTCGTTTCCGAATTAAGTAAACGGCAAAAGGCCTACGATGAGTACAACGAGAAATTTTCATTTCTGACGAAATTGTGTGAGTTATCAACAGAAACGGTTACGGAAAAATTGTATGGCAATGATCTAGAATCTGAATTAGTTCAAGAATGTCTGCACTTTAAATGCCACCTTTTTTTTATGTATTATTAATAATCGCGTGGATCGTCCACGGACGCTTTTTTTTCTACTGGGCGCGCAGGCCCTTTCCCAGGAACGGGTGTACAGAATTTATAACTAAACTAGCGAGCGAACATATGCGTGCGGCTGCGAAAAGCGCGTGAACGAGAAAGAGGACAATCTCCCTTCTCGATCCTAAATGATTGCGTTGCGGGGAAAAACGCTTTTTGTGAAACTAAAAACTAAAAACCCGCTTGATAATAGACGTCTAACTATAACGTTAGATTACATGTACCAAAAAGAAAAAAAATTCAAATCGCTTTTGTTAACTTAAAGCTACATTCTTCAATTCAAATTGTATAAAGCTACTCTGTACAATTCAATATACCTTATATACAGGGTGGGGCAACATAACCCCCCGATTTTGTAACGCAATAAATAAAAAAGTATTAGAGATATTTGTTTATTTTTTTAAATTATGTGTAGGAAATATCTTAAAGTTTTTTTTCACATAGTTTTGAAAATCATATCGGCCAAGTGACGCCCTCTATTATCGATGCACTGAACGAACCGATTTCGCGTGTTTCGCATCACTCTCTCCAACATGTCGACCGGTATGTTCGCCACTTCCTCGCAGATGTTGGTCTTAAGGTCATCAAGAGTCCGTGGACGGTTATTGAAAACCCGGGACTTGAGTTAACCCCACAAAAAGAAGTCGCACGGGGTTAAATCAGGCGATCGTGGTGGCCACTCCAAATCGCCTCTGAGAGAGATGAGGCGTCCAGGGAAGTGCTCCCTCAACAAAGCCATCGAACTCCTCGCAGTGTGAGCCGTTGCTCCGTCCTGCTGGAACCATACGTCCCCTAAGTCCATTTCATCTAGTCTAAACTCCTCAAGCATATTGACGTAACGGTCTGAATTTACCGTGACCACCCGCTCATCAACTTCAAAAAACCAAGGTCCGATAATCCCAACTGAAGAAATTGCACACCAAACTGTGACCTTTGGCGAGTGCAAAGGCCTCTGATGGAGTTGTCGTGGGTTCGTCTCGGCCCAGTAACGCATGTTTTGCTTATTGACACACCCGCTTAAGTGAAAATGCGCTTCGTCACTGAAAAACACAATTGCGTCGTCAGGGACGCTTTCGAGGAACGCTTCACATCCATTTATTCGCGAATTGAAGTCGCGTTCCGAAAGTTCCTGCCCAATGGCCAACTTGTACGGATGAAGATGCAGGTCATCGTGAAGGATTCGCCTCACAGAACGCGAAGACAGTCCAAGGGCCGCTGCATGCTTGCGAGCAGAACGCTGCGGTGATTGGGCAATTGATTGTCTCACTGCCTCGATGTTTTCAGGAGATCTGATGGGGCGTTCGCCTACAGGTCTTTTTTTCACTACACTACCGGTTTCACGAAAACATTTGACCCAATCAGCAATGGATTTATGGTTCGGAACAGGGGCCAAGGGCGCGAGATTAAACCGATTTCGGAACTGACGCTGGGCTGTGATGACTGAGTTGCCATTGGATAAATAGGCCTCTACGGCGAACGCTCGTTGCTCTTTACTCCACCGCATGATCACGACTGGCCTTGGTGGTAACAAAACTTTAAAACCTTATCTATCAATTGAGACCACGCCCACCCATCCACATTATCATTGAGCGGATTGGCGCTCATTTCAAATCGGGGGGTTATGTTGCCCCACCCTGTACTTAAAAAATTGTGTTTGAGTGTCAGGTCTGTTATCCTCGTCGTTGTGTCCGAGATATTTGCGTACTTGCCGTACTAGTCTGTTCGGGTGTGTGGCCTGTGTGCGGTGTGTGAGCTGGAATTTTGTCCAATATTTTTTTGCAGATTCTGAAAGTTGTATAATCTTGCATCGCTCGTATAGTTGAGTGTTGTTGATTGTATTGTGGAAGCGTGTGCCGTCGCGGTGGCGTTTGTGTGTGTGAGCTTGCGGTGCCAAATGGCAATACCATAAGCAAAGGCCGGCTTAATCAGCTGTTTGTAGAGCATGATTTTGATGTTTGCACCATTGCTCAGCTATGTATAAATTAAAGAGCCCTGTGGTGTGTTGGCATCTAGATTGAACGTTTTTGAGAGCATATTGTTACTATATATCTTGCACGCACGGTTGGATAGAAAGCTATCGATTAATTTAATAGTATGCGTTGGTACGTGATTGTGTGTTTCAATGAGTTTGTAGATTAGGCCTTCATGCCAGACGGTGTCAAAGGCTTTGGACAAATCCACCAATGTTGCCGAAAGGACACGTTTTTTGCGTAATGTTATTTTCATATTATTTTCAAGTATTGCCATTGCGTCTGTGGTGCCCGCGCATAAACCCAAATTGGTATTGTGGTATGGCGTTGTATATCTTGTCCGTTGGATCGACAAAATCGCTTAATTGTGTGTCAAAGAATATTTGTTCGAAGAGTTTGCCCATACATGACGTTAGGGCAATTGGCCTGTACGAGTCTGGGTCCAGGTGGTCTTTGCCACCTTTAAGAATAGGAATGACTTTGGCTGTTTTCCATGCCTTTGTATAATAGGCTATGTTAATGCAGTGGTTGAAGATACGTGTTAGTATTTCGATTAATTTGTCCGACAAATTTTTAATGACCAGATTTGGAATTCCATCGAGCCCATGAGATTTTTTGTTTTTTAGTTGCTTAATGCAGCTTCTCACTTTGTCTGAATTGACAAAAAAGTGTGTGGCCATTCCCTAATTTTAACAGACAAGCATTTTTATATCTATCCCTAAATTTTCTGACACTATTCGACTAACATGTCATTTGCGTTTGAATTACTAGTGTTTGTTGTGTTCGGTAGGGCACTGCCTAGTATATTGCCAATTTCTATGTTGTCTTGAACTAGAATACCATTGACATTGAGCGCATTATTTGTGTGTTTATCTAGTGTTGTCTGAATTTACGTATTTGTTTATTATTTGTTTTATGTTTCTGAAGACGTTTCTATTGTTTTCAAGGGTGTTGAGCTTGGTAGTCATCTGTTTTTGGCTCGTTTTCTTAAGCTAAGAAAAGCTTAATGCCTTAGCTCTTTTATGCATAGAGTCACAATTGATGAATTCGATTTCATATGATGAAATAATTGATGACTTTGCCAGAATAAAGTTGCGCAAAAAGACATTGTAAAATTTGAATGAATGTACATAAATGGTTTTCAAGTTTTAATTTTTGAACTGCAAACAACCGAAATAAATATAATATATTAATAACATTTACCGAATTCATATTATTTTGTGAAGAGTATTAAACATTCCTTACCCCACCTTATTATAGTAGTACATGATTAACACGTTAACTGTCCTGTGACCCGCCGGTGGGTCATGGGACTTTACGGCTCACTCAATTTTTTTTATAAAACCAACAACCTAACTTCTGCTGATACAATAATTGATACTGATGATGAATTATGCAGTAAAGGTTTATATAAGCAGTACTCTACTATTACCGTTACTGAAAATTGCTTTTTTATTGCAATCAATTATCACACAAAACATGTAATTGTTAAAAGCTAATTACCCCATTTGTGGTAATTGATATATAATTGTAATAAAATATATTTTGACTCCGACACAAGATGATGGATCATCTTTCATTACTTGTGATTTTGACTCCAGTGATAAAAGTGCAAAAAATTAGTGAAAATTGTGATTATGGCTTCAAATATGGATATGAATTTTTCTGGCAATGACGATAGCGACTCTGATACTGATTTCTCTGGTAATGACAATAGCGACCCCGATTATGACTTCTCTGGCGATAGTAGCGATGCATTTGAAATGGACACTGATTCGGAAACTGAAAAGTTTCAAAATGTGTACAATCCTGGAAAGACGTTAGTTGTGGATGAAACTATGATCCCGTTTCGAGGAAAACTTCATTTCAGGCAATACAACCCTTCAAAGGCTAGTAAATACGGCATAAAAATTTATAAATTATGTATGCCGTCTGGCTACATATGGGATTTTTCCCCATATTGTGAAAAAAATGCTGCCCAAAGAGTTGTGGAGAGTTTGGATCATTCCGGATCGGTTGTATTTAATTTAGTGTCTGGTCTAATAGGCGTGGGAAGAGTCGTGGTGTGCGACAGTTTTTTTTACAAGTATTCCATTGGCTAAAATGCTTTTGAGTAATCAGACGGATTTAGTTGGCACCATAAGGAAGAACCGCATCGGCATACCACGGTCTATAACGGAAAAAAAATTAAAAAAAGGAGAGTTTATAGCCAAACAAAATGGTGCAATCGTCATCATGAAGTGGCATGATAAACGAGATGTCATGATTATCTCAACATGCCACAATGATGTACCGTGCGTTCGAGATTCGGCACGGAGAAAGTTAAACCCGAAATTGTTGTGGACTACAATAAAGCCAAACAGGGGATTGATGTCTCCGACCAAATGGCGAGTTACTATACACCGCTGCGAAAACAGCGTACTTGGTACAAAAAAATTGCCATCGAGGCAATATGCAGTGCAGCTCTAACGAATGCACACATTATATACAACCAAAACAAAGAAAGAAAAATGAGCCTGCTCACTTTCACAGAGAAAATTATTGAAGGATTGATGGAAATTCCACCAGAAGAAAGGCCAGCAGACAAAAAATATGAAATGACTGAAATCCGAAAAAATCAGAACAAAAATATGAGGAAAAGATGCCATGGGTGCTACGAGGAGTTAAAAAAAGATTATAATTCAAAAATTGCAGGTGCTAGAGCAAAAAAAAACAAATATGATTGCATAGGTTGCAAGCAAGCATTTTGCGTCCAATGCTTTCAATTAAAACATCCTCTTAAAAACTATTTGAATTGTTTTTTTCTTTTTCTTTTTTTTCCAATATATATTTTTTCTCTTTTAGTTAATTAATTTGCAATAAAAAAAATGTGACCCATCGGTGGGTCACAGGACTTGCAGGGAAATTTAGATTGTGTGACCCACCGGTGGGTCATAGGACTGTACAGCAGCGATTTCAAAAATGTATGGAGACAGTTAACGTGTTAAGCTCTTTTTGTCTCACAAATGTACAAAATGTGTATATTTTTTGTGTAATACCCTAGACAGACTAGCACTTGTGATGTAGTTTGGATGTAGTAAAAAACTGACGATGAAAAGATAGTGACAGACTACACTAATCGTGTTATTTAATCGTTTCGTCATCAGAGAAAAGAGAAATACAAAAAAAAACAGATTGGACATGAACCAACAGCTGATGAATTGATCAATTTATGCGGTTTGAATAAAATTTGTCCATATTCCAAATATTTTTCCCTTATTATCACAAAATATTATGGATCATGTCTTCGCTTTTGACTAATCGGTTCATATCGGATTTCCCCTGATTTAAATGTTGAACTACTTTCCGAAAGTCCATTAAACGCCTCACGCAACTACATCAGGCCAATAATGTACATCAAAGTGCTAGTCTGTCTAGGCTATTAGGGCGGAAAAATTTAAATAGCCTACTGGCGGCGTTTTTAGTGACCTTTTTTTGACTTTTCAAATATATAGTGAAAATTTTTAAAATTTTAAGTCAAAGTGTTTCTAACCAAGAAAAGCTATCCAGTGCAGTTTCCTTAAAAACAGTTGGGATTCCAATAGCCGCCACAGGCCCGGGCGCCCTGCCCAAGTGGAAGACCACCGTACACCCCGCATACAAGGAAAGCACAATGTGTTACGCAATCCGTAGTGTCGAAGCGCACATTTCATCCAACATAAAAAAAATAAAAAATAGAAAATTTGAAATTTTCTTTCACCGGAAATGGAATTTGCTCTCCTTTCCCCTACATATTAAAAAACGTTACACTTTGTAAAAAATTATACTGTACAAAAGTGATCAGTGATACAACACTCATCTCATACTAGCCATACAATTATAAAGCTTAAAAGCACATATTGCAAAAATATAAAAATCAATGTGCTTCGAATCATGAAATACAATACAAACAATACCAACTCAGTGCAGTATCTCATCACATATATATAACAATACAAAAACACAAAAACAAAAAAAAATAAAATAAAATACAAGAAATATTGAAATTTTTTTCTTTCGCCGGAAATGGAAATTGCTCTCTTTTCCCCATAACTTTAAAAAATCTACACGTGGTAAAATAATTTATAGCCGTACAAAAGTGATCAGTTCCACAACACTCATCTCTTTCTTATCATCAATACACCTAAAAAAGATTAAAAGAACGTATTACAAAAATAATAAAAAATCAAAGTACTTTCCAACCAGGAAATACAATACGATCAATACCAACTCAGTGCAGTATCTCATCACACAAAAGGAAAAAATAAAAATTTAAAATAAAAAGCTAGCGCCCATCCGTCCAAAGGACTACAACACCCATCCCCCTCTATACTCATACAATTAAAAGCTTAAAAGCTTACAAAAAATAAAAAAGAATAAATAAACCCAGTGGTGAATACGACGCCGAATCAACGTAGAGCTCTACGCCGAAAGCTACGTATCTTTCGGCGTAGAGCATGTTCCATTTACTCGGCGTCATAAAGCTTTAAGTGAATAAGCTTAAAAGGAAACATATATCTGTCTCTTTCTAATTTTAAATATTTGTCTCGCTCTACCCTATTCCATATTCTATTTTGATTTTGTTTACTGAAATAAAAACAAACCACAAAAACAAAAAAACAATACGTTTTCAAGAACATAGGCATTTGTTGCAACATTTTTAAAATTTATTTGCGTTTGATAGTTTATGTAATTTTTTTGGAGTGTTATAAATCTCATCAAATCAATGCATTTTTTAACAATAATTCATCTACATGTCGGTGTAAAACGTCTGCATATCAGCCACGTATTGTAATTTTGGTCCAGCGTCCTTATATGAATTCCAAAAAATCAATCTCACTGGTCGATGGGCAAAGACTAAAATATAATTTTTTTCCTTGTATACCTGCTTTTGTTTAAAAAAAAAAAATTAATATACATTTATAGATTTATACAATTGTACTTACTTGGAACAGCTATTCCAATTATATTTATTTTATTTGCAGTCAAGGAAAAATTTATTTACCACTTACATTTAAACGAACGTATAAAATAAACGAAATATAATAATTGAACAATGAAATAAACGTATAAATATTTTTCGAAACGTATGGTAATGTGATCAAAAACAAAATATTTTTAAGGAACACTTGTGTTTCGACGGTGAAATACGTGCATTTGTATGCATGCAGGCGTTAAAAATGCTTAAATTTATCATAGCTTAGTATTTTTGGCATAAACTATTTCTTTTGTAACAAATTTCAAAAAATTAAACATAAATATCGAAATTAGATATCTTGATTTGAAAAAAAACCGCCTTCCAAAAAATTTTGGTGGCAACCCTGTAGTGCTGCCACTTCAACAAAGTCAGCTGTTTGAGAAACCGTTGTGGCTAAATTGTCGGGAGAAATTTGCAAACTTTAAGTGATTGTGCTGTGGTGGCAAAAAGTAATTTCTTTCTACTTAAAATGGATAAACTTTGCCAAGGTATTTAGAAATATAAATTGCTTAAGATAATTTGTTTGTAATGTCTTATTGTCCAACTGTGAACTGTTTTATATG
Organism: Sylvicola cinctus; assembly: GCA_963854165.1. NCBI lineage: Eukaryota > Metazoa > Arthropoda > Insecta > Diptera > Anisopodidae > Sylvicola > Sylvicola cinctus. The sequence goes on from OY974082.1 coordinate 23,992,617, forward strand.
TGTATCTTAATAGATTAAAACCAACAATTCTGTGTGTGTTCTGTGGAGTATAACTTACTAATGGCAAAGCCTTGCAAAAGGGTAAAAGCGACAATTTGTTGATAAAACTGTCGTTGTTATCATGTAACTAAGCATTTTTGCTCTTTTTTGCTCCTTTTTGATATAATTGCTTTTATCTAGCTGAAGTTATCGACTTGTTAGATGAGCCAAGTATTCCACTAACAGTTAAACAAATAGAGGGAGATACCTCCCAAAGCTCCAATGATGATGAGGAAGAAGATGGCGAATATATTGACGAAAAAATAAGTAATAATTTTGAAATAGATCTAATTGATTTAGATAACGAAGTGTCAGATGAAATTTAAAACTAAGTAAAATATATGAAAAATTTGTGGTGAGTTAAAACTTGACTATTTTTGCAAAAATTCAATGATTCACATTTTTTAGGACGTCTATTTATTTATCGAGGCCTTATAAATATAATACTTAAGTTAAGTTTATTGTTTTTATTTTTTAGTGTATTCAAAAAAAATTTTTTTTTTAAATATTTAATTATTAAACTTCTTACCCACTGTACGAGGGGTTGGGGGAGGGCAAATTAAAAAAGTAACAAAATCCGAAATTTTACTTTAATTTCAAAAGAATAGTTGTAAAATTTCAGATCAATATCTTTATTCAATATCATTATCAAATCCCCGTAAATACGGAAGAAAGCAATATAGATTTTAATATCGTGGGTGATGCGACCCCTCTTCAGCAGTCGAACACATCCACACCAACAAATTTCAAAACATATGGCATGATCACTGGACAACCTCCAGAGATGGCGTCCTTGCCAAACAGCCTCGATATTGAAGAAGATGTCACATTTTTTTACAACAGAAACGATAAACGCAAAAATATCTCAGGCGGCTCAGAGATTACAATAAACACATCACGTGAATAAGCCCAATCGGACGAAACCGCAATTTCCAAAAGGAATAAACAACAAGCTCACGTTGAACATACCGCAATGCGGGAGGAACCTAATAAATTTAAACAGTCCCACTATGATTTCTAAAAAGCCATGCAAGAGGAAAGAAGGGAAACGAAGGCTATGTACGAAGCCACAATAAAAAATCTACAATTGCAACTTCATAGCAATGCACAACTACAACAAAAATCGAATACATTACGCCAAAGCAGACCATCCAGCTGCGAAAAAGGGCACACGTAAGTCCATGCCAAAGCCAATTATGACGGAGGCACTAAATCAGGTGAAATTCCTTACAGATAACCCATTCCTTCCCAATGAAATCAAATTTGAACATTTAAGAAATTCACTTACAATAATAGTACCTCAGACGGACGAGATCGCACACAAAGTCTGTAACGCACTCACATCGGCAGAACACCCCTATTTCAATTTTCACTTATGCTAAAGATTGTGAACGACCACGCACTCGCATTCTGCGCAACATAGCGCCCGAATATACAGTTGAGGAGGTGGAAAACGAACTTGAGGCCTTAACGGCAAATGCTCCCCTCAAAATAACAAACGTGTTGTGCCAACGCTTCGGCCACTCCAACGGCAGATGCCATAAGCCGCCAAGATGCGTCAAGTGTGTTGGCCAGCATCTGACGTCAGAATGTACAATAGATAATACAGTAACAGAGGCATATTGTGTCAACTGTCGCCAAACCGGACATCCAGCCAGTTACAGGCAATGTGAGGCTTTTCTCAATTTCCTCAAGGCCAAATCTAAAACAAGCCATAAAGCAATTTGCAACAATTTCTGTATAATTAACTTATAAACATGACAACTAACATGAATTCCCCACACACAAACAACAGCACACTAAATTGTATGCTTCTTAATATAAACTCAATATTAAAAAAATCAAGGCGTGACGCGATATCTGAGATTCTTGACAACAATAAGCCAGATATCATGCTATTAAGTTAACCGTTAATAGTATTAACCGAAACACGCCTCACAATTAAAACTAGATTAGACCCCAACAAAATTCACCACAATTATAAATGTGTGCACACACCAAGGCCAAACATCTTGGTCATAGCTGGCGGCACTGCAATTTTGTACAAGCGTAACCTGGATGCCACACACATCCCTAAACCATACAACATCAATCTCAAATCAATAGAATTCACATGCATCAAATTAAAAATAGACAACAATCAGAACCTAAAAGCAATATATATATACCATTTGCACTTCAACAACAACCTTTTGCAAATCAATAGCAACATCGTTCAACATTTAACAACAAATTGCAAATGATTAACATCATTTATTATTTGGTATAATTTTTTTGCAAAATCATATCAACATAAATTATCCCTATATGGACGCGAAACACAACCCAATAACGATATTTTCAGTACAAAATGGGACAAAATGCATTTTGAACTTCAACATTTTGCAAACCAATAACAACATTTCGCAATTCATTAACAACACAATAACAATCATTAGCAACATTTGTCAATAGAATATCAACATCACACACCTTATAACAACATTCTATAAATCAATAACAACAATAATTAATTTAATAACGACACTTTTTGCATTTTAATGTGGACATTTCTTATTTTTAACAGATACAATATTTATTCAGTTCTTTTGTTAAATTTATTATACTATATGATAGTAATATGTACTGAAATATCATGAATAACACCCGTTTGATGACTCATGCCCAGTTCTTGACCGATACTACGGCTGCTACTATGCCGGTCTCTTTCAACCAATTCAGCGATTTTATCGCAATTTTCAACGACAGGCCTTCCGGAGCGTGACGCATCTTCGACCACCTCTACACCAGAACGAAAACGTTTAAACCATCGTTGAGCGGTGGAAATAGAAACTGTATCGGGTCCATAAACTGCACAAATTTTATTAGCGGCTTGAGATGCATTTTTGCCTTTATCGTAGTAGTACTGTAAAATATGCCGTATTTTCTCTTTATTTTGCTTTATGCTTGCGACGTTATAACTCATGAACGACTAAAAAGAAACGACAGTCAATCAAGCACGTGTTAGCGCGTGAAAAGAGCTTTCCAAAAAGGTATAGTATTGCCAGATGCGATGAATAAAACTAGAAGTACGCGCTTGAAGCGGCAACTAGCGAAAATACCGCAAGACTTTTTGGACAACCTTATATTATCAATCTACCATTCACACAAATTTAATAACTCATACATACTAATTGAAGATCTATCGGAAATTAAAAAGCTATGAACGCAAATCTCCAATCGCAACGAGGCAATTTTAGGGGACGATTTGAATGCGCGCAACGTCCAATGGAGCGACACGGGCAACAATAAAAACGGCACCAGATTATTAAATTGGCTCACCAACCACAACACAATACTCAATACAACATTACTCCACACACACGTCCCATCTTACCCGCCAGGGAAATCCTATCTGGATTTTTTTCTCATTAGTAATAAGCTCTCCCCACTGCATAACAGCCACCTTGGTGGTAGGCTGTACAGTGAACCAACGTTCTCCGACCATCATCTGGTCCACCTGGCCGTCAATCTTAAACACAGAACGGGGCCGATCAGAATCTCCAACACAAAAAATATAATACACGAAACGAATTTATGAAAGTGTTTTTCCCCGCAACGCAACTTTGAGGATGGAGTAGGGAGATTGTCCCCTTTCTCGATCGAGCGCTTCTCGCCGCCGCACGTACAAGTCCGCTTGCTGAATTTGATTATATATAATATATATGCATCCAAAGAAATAATATAACGTAGAAATGTCAAAACAAAAAAATATTTAATTGTTTAGTTTGCATAAAATTTAAAACACAACAATTAATACACGCAATACAATTTTTAAATTTCTAATTTCATTGTGCGATTAATAGTCAAGCAAGTAAGAATTAAGTGTGATCGCGAGTGCAATTTGTGTTCTGTGTAAACTGTGTCAAACTGTGTGAACAGGCGTTCATTATGAAGAAACCTTACCACCAAGGCAATCCAATTCTGTTTCCAGATATAGAATTGTGGAATGGTCTATTTCATAATATTACACACCACGCTCTTTCTGATTTACTCTGCATTTTAGTTGATGATTTTAAATTAGATTTCCCGCGAATTGCTAATGCTCTTTTGCACACCAATAGACGGAAAATAGAAAAAATAAAAAATGCGAACCACGATATAACTTCCATTATGGCATCGAAGAGTATTTGATAAATACAAACCACTCATTCCTTTTGGATTGCGAAAAAGTAGAAATTGATGTTGGCATCGACGGGTTGAGAATTTCTGGCGATGATAATTTATGGCCAACATTAGGGGCCTTTGTTGACCGCGCAAATATTCCTCCATTTCTAATTAGGGCTTACTTCGAAACCCTACATCCTCAGTCAATTTATTGGAAGTTTTGTCAGAGAAGTTAAAAATTTGCTAACAAATGGAGTTCTAGTTACTCCCTCAAAGAAAAGAAAAATTTTTGCAATTCGTTGTTTCTGTTGCGACACTCCAGCGATGTCCTTTGGTACCAGCACAGTGGGGCACGTTGGTTACAAAAAATGTAAAAAGTGTGATCAGGTTGGTGAGTACATGCAAAACCGTGTTGCATTTAGTTCAGAGTGTGGGTCTTTAAGATCCGACCTAAGCTTTAAGTTACGACAGTACAAGGAATTTCATACTGAATTCCACCAAATGAATATGGGCCAGCGTATGTTTCTTATAATATTGATAATTGTCTGCACACTGTGCAATGCGTTAGAGATTTTGGATGCCTCTTATCATTTTCAGCTTACAAATTTGAAAATTTTGTGCGAATTATAAAATTAAGTCTTCGAAAAAAAGGACAAGTTTTAGAACAATTATATAGAAGAATGTCCGAACAAAATTATGCAAGTAATTTTCTTGAAATCCCGTTTAAAAATTCATTTGCTAGCTATAATATTAAATCTGATGATGGTGCTTCTTGTAGATTAGGCATTGGTGTTGCTGACCGTTCTTGCATTTTGTCCGGAAACATACCATTTAAAATTAAAGAATTTAGGACAATAAATGAAAGCGAATATGTTATTTTGGGGTGTAAGTACATTGGTGGTCAACCCTTCTTCGATTATCCAATAAATTCATCTGAGATTGGTATTTTATTATGTAGTGGAAGAAGTTCCGTATTAGAAACATTTCCAGTTTCTAATATCAATGGTAAATTATGTGCATTCCCGTTTGATAATAAATTTGTTATTATTCCATTACTTCATTTAATGACAGAGTAAAATAAATGTAAATTTCCCAAATTTGTAACTTTAATTGTAATTTTATTTTAAATGCGGATTAAGCCTATTTGGCCTAATAGTTGCATTTTCACATATTAATCCTCGTTTTTTAAATTTTTAATTGTTTTTAGCGGCTTTATATTGGCTCAATCGTCCCGATCACGAGCTGCCAATTCATTAGAAGCATGAAAATGATTTTATGTGATGATGCGGCAGAAAGGCTGACACTGGCTGGATTTGGTGATAAAGCAGCGTTTATGCTATATCACCTTTATAGAATATTACTTACGTCTTTTGATAGCAACTTGGAAGAGCTTCTCCAATGCGGAAATAAAGCGGCTACTAATTGATTACTTCAAAAGAGTTAGAGATCGAAAGTATTCGAGCCTTAAGAGAGCTGCTAAATAAAATTTAATGTTTATTTAATTTTATTATTTATTTGTTTGTATTAATTATTCATTTTTTTTTCTTATTATTTAATGTTTATTATGTATAAATGTATTGTATAATTGCTTTTTTCCTTATAATATTTAGGCCGGAATGCATAGATGTTGTTACAAATGTTGTGTTTACATTTCTTGAATCGATTAATTTGTTGATCCTGATCTAACCAGATCAACATTTGGTATGCATAAACGTTATTAAAAATGGTATTACAGATTTTCGTTTTCTAGTACTTAAAAAGTAAGTCTAGTACATTAAAACGATTATTATAAATAATTGAAACTTGACAGCTGAGTTGCAATTAAATTGACATTACAAAATGAGTGCGACGCCGTTTACTTTATCATCATCTTCATCATCTTCTGAAGATGATGAGTCCTGTTTGTTGGAAGTAGAAAAAATTGTGGACATGTATAAGTGCAAAATCTATCGCGTTCGCCAAAATCCTTTGCAATATTATACGGAAAGGGAGTTTGTGAAAAGGTTCCGCTTTACAAAAAAAGGTTTCGCATTCATTCTTCGGCTGATTGGTCAAGATCTGGCTCCTATTGATGTTAATCGAGGACAAGCAGTAAGTCCGGATCAACAACTACTGATAACACTGCGGTTTTATGCAACAGGAGCTTTTCAGATGGTAGTTGCTGATTTAATAGGTGTGAATCAATCCACTGTGTGCAGAATTGTGTATAGAGTAAACATCGCAATAGCGAAACAAGCACCTTATCAGAATGCCCACTACTTCAGAATTGCCCGATGTTGCAGCAAAATTTTACAGTTTGCATGGATTACCCCGTGTAATGGGCTTAATAGACGGCACACACGTACCCTGTCAATCTCCAGGGGGTGACAACGGCGAGCTATTCCGTAATCGCAAGGGATGGTTCTCTATAAACTGCCAAGTTGTAGTAGGTGCTGACAATAAAATTATGGATTTAGTTGCAAGGAAAGAACCGTTAAACAATTTGTGGAATTGTCAAAATATTAATTATTTATTTTGTCATATTTTAGATGGCATGGTTCAGCGCACGATCAGACAGTACTTAATTTTTCGCACCTTAAAATTAAGCTGGAAAGAGGAGATTTTAATCAATATGTTTTGTTGGGAGATGGAGGTTACGCAAACACAAATTATTTATTAACTCCTTTAAGAAATCCTGTGACAAGGCAGCAATTATTGTATAACCAGAAGCATATACTTACAAGGAATATTATAGAAAGGGCATTCGGTTCGTGGAAACGCCGTTTTCCAGCATTAGGCTTGAAATTAACTTCAAAATACTCTCACAACTATTGTATCATGTGCTGTTTTGCACAATATTTCAATACAATTAAATGAACCAGAGCCTCCTATCGACCATACAATTCCAAGAAGGCGCCGGGACAGAATTTTTTCGCGACCTGTTGGTTCTACACGTAATGTTATTGAAGCAGGGGATGAAAATTCTGTGAGGGACCAAATTATAAGGCAATTATAATTATGTGTTAATTACTAATAAATAATACAAATATAATAATATTTCAAAAACTTGTGTAAAAAGTAATTTTATTGATTTGCAATGTTGTATTTTTTTTTTTAAATTATTATTTTGTCTTTATAGTATTGCTTAAGAATATTATTCTTCTCTTCCATCATATTTGTTTTTTGGATGTAGTATTCTTTTTTCGCTTCTTTAAACTCCTTGTACATATCTCGCCTCTCCTTCTCTACCCGTGTAGGAGAGCGGGTACGAAACCCACGTCGTCTCTCGTTTGCGACTCGCATGTTCAAAGGTGATGCCATGAATGAAGGGCTTGACGGTGAAGGAGAAAAGTGGGGCGGATTTTGGGTGCGCGGTGAGAGTAGAGGAGGACTTCGTGGGGGAACAAACGTTTCTTCAACATCAATCTAAATTTTTGTAATACATTAGGAACAAATTAATTTTATTGCACAAAATATACCATGATATTAATTACTACATTACCTCATCGAGATCCCTGTTCGAGTCAAATTCGTTTCTTTGTGTCGTTATTGACGGCGCAACATGGGCATATAACGGGTCCTCCTCCGATGTCCTTGGTGCATACGGTCCGCCGCCCGTTGCATGCCTCTCCCGGTTTTCTATTGCAACCACTTTTCGGAATGCCGTCAACCTATTTCTGTATAACGCCTTTAATTGGGTTATATTCCGTTGCACTGTCGCTGAGCTGTTGTATTCCCGTTCGATGTCTTCCCATACTTTAGCTTTTTTGCGGTTCGACAACGAGTCCGTCTTTTTATTTAAAAGTACATTTTTATGCTTTTCAATAATATTAAAAAGGCGATTCCTATCTTTATTTAAACAATATTTTTCCATATTTTTTTTGTTTTAATTTTTTTTAAGTATATTTATTAAATCCACAACATGTTCACCGATGGTGTTGACACTAAAAACTGTATTTGAATTTTCAACAATATACGTTACCAATAAATTACAGTTGCTCTGCATTAACGATTATTTATTTGAACACATCGTCTTTTATGAAGTAACCCACCCATGCAATTTCTTGATACTGTTTTAAACTCCAAAATAGGTCTTTAGAACAGTAGTTTAATTTCGATTGTAATAACGTCTATGCATACGAAATGTGAATGTTGACTCTAGAAATGTAAACACAACATTTGTAACAACATCTATGCATTCCGGCCTTAATGTTTATTTATTGTATTAATTGTGTGTTATATTATTATATTTTTCTTATTATTTAATGTTTATTATGTAAAATGAATTGTATAATTATTTTTTCCTTCTTTTTTAACTTTTATTATGTTTTATTGTATTGTATTGTATTATTGTTTTTTTTTAATGTAAACGGAAAAAACTATAAATAAACATAATTTATTTGAAAATCCCGCCAAATTTTAATGCATAAAATTTTTTGAAAATCCCGCCAAATTTTTGTATTCATTTTATATTCAATCTGATTCCAATAGGTTTCATGAGGCATACAAATTTAACATACTGATAATTGAGGTCGGTACCGACATCGATTCCGACCCCGACGTCGGTATCGATCTCGGTCAGATTGCTTAGCTGGGAACCTACAACAGGCGTTCATTATGAAGAAACCTTACCATCAAGGCAATCCAATTCTCTTCCCAGTGAACCGTTTCTATATAACTTTCACCAAATAATTGGTGACAAAGTTATCATTTTCCGAAAAATTTATTTTTGGTATGCCAATTGAAAAAATAGATGCGGCACCCCAAAAATTTCCGCAATTGGAAAACAAACTGGCGTCAATATAGTATTTTTTGTAATGAAACACTAACATGTCATGACTCACATGAGTGATAACTTATAAAACAGTTTGACTATACTCATTAACCTGCCACCAATTTTACAGGGTCTCAACATAATTTCGAAAACACTATTTGTGTCGCCATCTATTCGCCAGCACCACAACTACAAAATAGGTGACAAAATATGAAGTTATCACTAGATATTGGGTGATAAAAGTTATAGAAACGGGCCACAGATCTAGAATTGTGGATTGGTCTATTCGTCATAATATTACACACCACGCGCTTTCTGATCTACTCTGCATTTTAGTTCATGATTTTAAATTAGATTTCCTGCGAACTGCAAATGCTCTTTTGCACACCAATAGACGGAAAATAGAAAAAAAATTCGAATATGGATATTATTCCCATTATGGCATTGAAGAGTGTTTGATAAATTCAAACCACCTCTTTATGTATGGGGTAACTCAACTTCGGTTGGGGTTGCAGAATTGTCCCATAGCTTCGCCCACTGCTTGTCGTATAAAAGGCAACTACTGTGAGTACATAGGCTGTTGGGGTTGCCATCCCCTTCAACTTTTCGTACCGGCTCAAACAAAAGAAAAGTCTCGGGAGGATGACCATACGCCCACGTTCTGCGGTCATCACAATATGGACCTGCCCTCTGGCATGATCCGTCCGGTATTAGCATCTACGTCAGCCCAAGTTAGTTCACCTAGCCTGCCTTGTCTTTTGTATTCGAGTTCCCCGATTGTGGCAGATCATTTGCTACGAAAGTGGGCGGCAGACAGCACCACAAAAGAGGTCACAAAGACTTTTACAATGACATGCAAAAAAACTGGACCATAAGAAATAACGTTGGACAACGGAGCAGTAATTAGCCCTTCTCGCACGTTATGAGGCTAAGGCTGTAGTGTCAAGAGGTTGATCATTAACCAACACAGAGCTGCAAAATTCGCTTATAAAACACTATAAAGGCTAGTAAGGGTCGACGCCGTTCTGGAAGAGTTGCGGGCGAACCAGTCTAGCGAGTGCTCTAGTGACGAAGAAAAGCCAACACCATCCACGGATGCGAACGTTTGTCGGATTACCAGCTCGAGTCCTGAACAACCCTAATCCCGAAGAAGGACCGAGCTTCTAAACCAGGGGATTTCAGTCCAATACTTGTTTTATCAGTCATGGTCAGTACTTTCCACAAGGTTCTAGCAGGACGAATGGGTAGACTAATACCCCTGGACTGTCGCCAAAAGGAATTCAGGCCGGTGGATGGCTGTTAGGAGAATGTGTTTATGTTGGACTTCGCTTTCCAACAGTTCGTTACAGTTGTCAGACACCAAGGCCAATGTTCATGGCTGCCCTGGATATAGCTAAAGCGTTTGACTCTGTGATACATGAAACAATTACTCACACATTACAATCGTGTGGAGCTCCTACCTTAACGGTCCAGTACATCGCAGATACTTATAGACGGTCTACCACCAGCATCCACACATTGTGTGGTGTAAGCGAGGTGACCCTCTACCGCCAATAATGTTGAATTTGGTAATAGACCGTCTTTTCCAGAAACTACCTGTGGAAGTTGGCTTTCGGATTGCAGGTGAGGCATTCAATTGTTGCCGCACACCACGGCCGACTATATACAGTGGCCGTAAGGTCAATGCACCAAAGTGCTTCACGTTGTCGCTAAAAATAGTTGCACGGCAGAAGAAATTAATGGTTGATGCAAACCAAAATTTTTACAGTTTGGGGCGCCTTTCAAGCCCTACGAAGAACCAACCAAGATGCAACCCGACGGATAAACTCGTCAAGGATCTCAGACTCCTTACCTCTGCTTCACTGAAGCCACAGCTCTCTTTATGCTTCGAACGGTGGTCTTTCCTAGCCTGTTTTATTTGCTGGTTCTCGGCTCAACAAGCACCACCAAGGTATATAAACTATAAAGCTAATATGGTAGGATATTGCGCATGTGACATATATGTTATCTATAATATTTCGCATCATCAACATGGTGAAATACATGGAGAAATATATGGAAAATAAGAATACTTAATTCAAAAATTTCAGAAGATATTAAATCAAAAAAAAGGAAAATAATTAAAACTATTAATTAAACACAAATAAATCTTTACATAATATGCGTATTAAAATTTCATCTAAAGTAGATCAAACAAAGTGCAGTAGGCTTCAAATAGAAATGTATTTTACCATGTTAGTGACGTAGATGCGCGGAAATGTCAAAAATGAAACTCCAGAATATCCTACAATTGTAGCTCTACATACCTTGAAGCACCACCCTCTTGAACCAACTGGACACTGCGGTTCGTACTTCTGTCCGCAAATGGATGGCATTGACACATGACGTCCCGACTGCGTATTTCCAGTCCACGACTTGTCCATTGTGTCGTTTTTTAATCGTTCCACTATGACAAGGACGTGGCATCCTGCGGAATAGCGGAAGCTAACAAAGTGCTTGATCTGTGTGCTGCCTGCACTTTAAATTAGGCATAATATGAGGGTTTTAGTGGGTTTGCTCCCCGGAGTGAATCCCACACTACCATCCGTGAGAGTTGTGTGCTTAACGCATTTCTTTCAATATAAATTTTTTTTTTTTAATTTACACACCGCTTGTGAGCATTTAAAATGAATTTGAAAAACTCAAGCCGCGAGTAAAATTTTTTTAAATGCTCGTATCGAATTTTTATGCGTTAAATTTGCTTGTTCGGAAAAAAAAAAAGTAAATTTTTATGTGTACACACCAAAGAATAGAAATGCATTATAAAAATCCCTCTCCTATCTCCTGTACAAAAAAAAAAATTTCTAAATTCAAAAATTTTAATTCTAAATACTCCGCCGTATCAGTTTGAATCAATTTAAAAATATTTTTTTGAAAAAGCATTATTTTTATACGTGAGAGATATAAATGGAAAGTGGCAAAATTATTCCATGTACAGAAAAAAAAGGAAAAGACCCCAACCGTATAGCCCACTAGCTTACTTCCAAAAATTAGCAAAGTGTTTGAAGTTATAACAAACCAGTCCCTTGTTCATGAGTTTGACGAAAAAGAATTAATACCAGAATGCTAATTTAGTTTTAGAAAAAAACATTCGACAATATACACGCAATTAACAAAATAACGTCGGACATTAACTGGCATCATAACTACAATGGAGTGGCGACGGGTGCATGCTGCCTGATTTGATACTGTATGGATCGATGCGTAAAATTACTTGAAATAGAAAAAAATAAATTAATTCTTATTACATTTTTAGGGACTTGGTTGCGACCATGTCTTTTTTCTGACCGACTTTGCAATAGTTCCCATAGGAAAAAACAAAATCTGTCGGTATTGACACTGCTGCTTACTGATACCACTGTATGTTGACGGCGACAATGAGGGACACATTACTGCCCCGAACCGTAGCCGCAATTATATACCATTTGCACCTCAACAACAACCTTTTGCAAATCAATAGCAACATCGTTCTTCATTTAACAACAAATTGCAAATGATTAACAACATTTATTATTTGGTATAATTTTTTTGCAAAATCTTATCAACATAAATATATGGACGCGAAATACAACCCAATAACGATATTTTCAGTACAAAATGGGACGAAATGCATTTTGAACTTCAACATTTTGCAAACCAATAACAACATTTCGCAATTCATTAACAACACAATAACAATCATTAGCAACATTTGTCAATAGAATATCAACATCACACAGCTCATAACAACATTCTATAAATAAATAACAACAATAATTAATTTAATAACGACACTTTTTTGCATTGTAATATACAATATTTATTCAGTTCTTTTTGTTAAATTTATTATATTATATGATAGTAATATGTCCTTTTTTTTTTTTTTCTTTATGTTGAATGGCCTTGTTCTTCTTTGGAATTCAGATGGTATGAATTTGTTTAGTGGAACAAAATCTGAAGACAATTTTTGCAACGCTACATTTGTTATATAAATAAAATTAATAATGACTTTAATTAAATTTATTTAAGAAAACAAATGTTTAACAGAGTTTAAATGTATATTACCCATTTAATCCAAAAGCCAGCTTTCTGTTGACTTTTGCTTAATAAAACTCTTTCGTATAAAACGCTAAAACGCGTACAGCTACAACGCTGACAGCCTACGGCGTTTCCATATAAAACGACTAAACTCAAACACTGGCGACAACTTTGTGCATAGGCGCCTTGTATTTGCAAAGTTGCAGCTAGAGTTTAACTTGCATGCGCGCATTTTATTATATGAAAACGCCACGGCGCAAACGCTGTCAGCCGAGAGCTCTCATATAATTTATATCTGGCAATCCGAACGTCAGCGCTGTGGTCGTGATTTGATATTGTGTTGAATTTGTTGACTTTTTCAAAATTCAACAGATTCAATAGATACGTTGAATCTGTTGAATTTTTCAAAAGTCAACGCATTGGCGTTTTTATATTTTGTATGAAAACGTTACGCTGCGATGCGAGCCGAGCCGGCAACCCGGCCATGAATGGAAACAACATAATATGCCGAGGAAACAAAATATTTTCTGTTATAGCAATTTTAAAATTGGTTGAAAATAAAATTGGTAAAATTAAAAAAAAATATATATAATTTACGAAGGTGAAATTTATTTCAAAAAATTTAATAAAATAAAATATTTAATAATTTTATTCATATTATAAAAGTGAGTAGGAAATATTTTTAAATGTGGGTATAAAAAGTGAACAATATTTCCATATAAATTACTTTTTTAAATAAAGAAAAATGAATTTGAATTCTCCAGCAGCCCGCGCAAATATAATGCGTATTTATCTCTCAGTTATATTAAACCGCAATGGAATCGCACGTCCTGCGGCTGTTGCATCCCTTTCCCACAATACTCCTACTATTCATCCTTTTCATCCAAATTTATCCAATTTATCTATTCCAAACAACGACCTTATTCAACAATCCCCACCCATTCTTTCCAACAATATTCCTACAGAACCTTTTCAATCATCCAACTAAATTCCTGCATCCGTTTCCGCTTTTAATATCCTTCCACCATCAATTATTTTCGACCAAGATTCGGTCAATGATGATTCACCTGGTGTAGATTTGTCGCTTCGGGATCGTTTGGCAGATTGGTCATTTCATTCACGGATCACCATGGAAAAATTGGATCGTTTGTGGCCAATTTTAATTGTGCTGTATAGCGGTATTGTTCTCTTAAAGGACTTAGTATCGGATGAGGTGTACAATAATTTTGTAACACTACATTGCGCTTATCGCCTGATTTCGGATCCAGATCCATCTTTGGGCAATATTAACATATCCGATGATTTATTCAAAGATTTCGTTCGAGGCTTCAATGAAATATTCGGGGAGGTTAATTGTGGTCCAAACATCCATAATTGTTTGCACATTGTTGATTGTGTGCGTCAATATGGATCCGCTGATTCCTTTTCGTGCTATAAATTTGAAAATTACTTCCAATTTATGAAGCATATGCTGAAAAGAAGAGGAGTTGAAATTCAACAAATTTTCAAACGCACATTGGAACGATCCAAGTTAAGGTCGAGTTACTTAGCCACGCAAATAAAACCGATGCTGAGTCTAAAGAGAGCAAACCGCTATGTTTTAATAGGCCGTATCGTATTAAAAATTTCACGTTTTGATGGTAACAATATTTTCGGCCACCAACACATTTTATACGAGAGCTTCTTCACCGAACCGAGTATTATAATTTAAATACATATTTCAATTTCATCAAATGGTAAAATGCGTTAAATGAAATTCTATAAATATCTGCGTCGGGTGACTAATTGTGTCTGGATATTTTAAATTCGACCGGTTCGTGAAAATGTATTTCTGAACAGAATGTAGATTTTGTTGAAGCAATGCACTTCGGGACTTACTCGTTGCAAATATAAAAGACAAAACATGGCATGTATTTGTTTTTTATTGTATTTTTGCCAAGCAATCATTTTTGGTAACATCACATCCTGCATGACTTTTTGCATTTATGAAGAATAGGATATACAAAAAAAAAAAAAATTTGTTTTAATGCGATTACTGATTTAACGACGCATTAAAAACCAATTTTGAATTTTTGAAGAAAACTAAAATGGTCAAGACAAGTTGAGGAGCACATATAATATTGTTTTAAAAAGAGAAATTGAAGATTACTGTAATAACAAATAAATAAAAACAGTGACCAGTGCTGAGATTTAATTTCATAAATTAAAGTGAAGTGAAAATAAAAATTCGTAATTAAATTGTGTATCTCTTACCCACATATGAATGACTGAACGTGAAATTTTTTAAATAAAAATGATGCACCAATTTTAAATGTTTTCCAAATTCCTTACAAAAATATTTTTATCATTTATCGCATAAAATAGGATTTACATTAAAGCCCCGCCCTTGTTTGCAAGTCATCTATTATTTTATCATTTATTATTTCCACAGAAACCTAATTATTTACTAATTGCCGATTAGTTGTTTAAAAAATATGCTTATCATGACAAGCTTTAAAAACTTGAAAAATATGTTATTACTTAAACATTATGCCCAACACGATTCTACTCTCCCACAAATCATGCGATTAATTTCTCAAAAATGTACACAACCTGACTAATCGTTCAGCCGCAAATGAATTGTAAGTTATGCACGCACGCACACAATCATACGATTTAATCAGTTATTAGGGCTTATCAGAATTTCCAAGATCTGGGCATCTTTTTATGTTCAAATTTGTGTGATACAGAAGAAATGTATCAAATAGGAGACGAGACGTAAACCAAAAGGTTTATGCAATTAATTTTGGGCGGAAAATTGTGGCTATTCCAATTATTCACCACTGTTTTATATAGATTCCAAGCTCAAAAGTCGATCCTTGTACACTTCGCTCCCAATAGTTCCAATATTTAAAATTTACCATTACTTTTTATTAATTAATAATCACAGATGTCTCAAAATTTTTCAACGCCATCGCCTCCAATTAAAAGACCTGCTATTTCTCACAGAAAAAAAGGTAAAGAAGGTGAAGGACACATGTTATCGCTAAGTAAGTACATAGTATATATACATTTAACGTAAGAAGATAATGTGATATTATAACTTTTTTTGATGATATTATTTTTTAGTGAAAGACATGAAAATCCTCTTAATGCGGCAAGGCGATGAAATTACAAAATTGGGCGATCGCTTTTCAATCCTTGAAGGAAAAGGTAATTCTTAATTTAAATAATTTAAAACAAAACATATTGTTTGTTATTATTACTAATTGTGTTTTCAGTTTCAGCGATTCTTCCAGGAAATGCACCGAAGGAGTACCCTCAAGTGCTACAAAATGCAATATCATGTAAAGAGCTATTTTCAATTTTTTTCTTTATTTAAGTAGTATATATATATGTAAATAATTTTTCAGCTGAAAAACTTGATATTTTGCCAAGCAAAACAGATATTTTATATTTATCAACGTATCTAAAAGTCTTGGAAAATTCAATTATAAAGCAGCTGAGCAAATTGGAGCATATGCTTATGACAATTGGAGACAGTTTGCATTTGGTAAACGCTGCTGAAGACATCGTGACAACTGATCCCAATTAAACAAATATTTCCCGATTGCATGCAATTGAAATTAATTTATTGGAGAATAAGCCATATTCAGAAGAAGTTGTAAGTATATAAATAATTTTTTAGGATTTAATTTTTTTACTTAAAATCTTCTTTATTTTAGACCAATTTTTTTAGACACCTCAAAATTATAAAAAAAATGATTTCGAAAATATTTTTAGGCGTGAAATTTTTTTAGATGTAGACGAAAAAGGGGAATTATACCGTTTATTGAAAGGTAATTATAACACACAAAAAAGAATACATTAAATATGTTTTTAAATTACAGTTGCATGGTTTGATAGGGACGATGACACCATGAAGGCAGCGTTCAAAAAACATTTCACCAAAATTAAAGGCAGTGTTCGTAACAAAATTAATTACAGAAAAAGAAAAGGTTGGTATTTACTGCATTATTCAAAAAATTAATAAATTATTTTTAATTTTTTTTTGTTAATTATAGTAAAAGATTT
The DNA here is from genome assembly GCA_963854165.1 of Sylvicola cinctus. Taxonomy (NCBI): domain Eukaryota; kingdom Metazoa; phylum Arthropoda; class Insecta; order Diptera; family Anisopodidae; genus Sylvicola; species Sylvicola cinctus. The sequence goes on from OY974082.1 coordinate 24,009,664, forward strand.
GGAACCCTCACAAACCCACAAAGTGTGAAATAATAAACATGGACATAACATATTATATATAAATTTATAATAAATTTAAATTCTAAATTGTTCATTTAATAATTAAATTTTTTTTTTAATTTTGTGTACACCAAAAAATAAAAATTATTGTTTAATACTTATATGTGAATTTAAATTATGAAAAATAAAATTAACAACAACAATTATATGTATATATTTAAATTGCGTAGTATTTTATTATTATATAATAAATATTTTTTATTAAATTGCGTAGTATTAAATTTCAGGGCGAGGTCGTGATTTCAGCGGTGACGCTAAGGTCATGATCCCAGCGCTGACGCTGAGGTCGCGATATAAAGCCAATGTGTTGACTTTTGTAAAAACAGATTCAACACATCTGACGTTTAAAATGTACTAAATAGGTATTTACCTAGTTAGCACTAATGATGTGCAAATTGGATACTTTCAAGTATTCGTACTCAATCGTTACTTTTTTTAAGTATCGGATACAAAGTATCGGATACTAGTATTCAATACTTCATTAATCTTTTGAGTGCTTATGACGCATATCAAACGAGATTTGAAGTACTCGCCACCATTTTGGTCTTTACAGATTAAAAGTTTAAATGAGTTAATTAATGCCACTCAGTTATTAAACTAAAGTAAAAAAACAAAAAAATTTGTAAAAACTTGAATTTATTATTTAAATAATAAATATTAACGAATAAAACATATTATAAAAAAAAAACAGAAAAACAATATTTTAAAGCTTGTTCATGTTTGCGTTTAAAAATAATATTTTTTCTATTGACTTCGGTTTCAGTCTATTTCTCCTTTCTGAAATTAATTGTCCCGCAGTAGAGAATATTCGCTCACTTGGCACAGAAGTAGCTACTATACATAGTTTTTTTTTGCGATTTTCGAGAGTGTGGGATATAATACCTCTCGTGTTTTCCACCACATCAGCGCATCGCTATTCCTTTGGATCAGATCATCCTCGCCATATTGTCGCAGTTCGATCAGTGAGGATGATGTCGACGTTCGAACAGTATTGGCTACAGACTTATCGAAGTCAGCCCAAATAGAGTCTGAAGCAATTTCCTCGACCGGCACTGTTGACTCCAAAAGTTCTCCATCCTTTCGGTAACGGTTCATTGATCTTAGCAAGCTATCCTTAACTGCTTTTATGTTTGCTTCGGCAGAGAACGCTTTGTTTTTGAACCGTGGATCTAAATACGTTGGTTGAGCCAAAAACAAATTTTTTTCAATGTTTGAAAAGCGCACTGACAGTTGATGCAATATTAAATCCACAAAATCTTTTTCCTCACAATTTTGTAACAATTTAATTCGTTGCATCGCCTTCTGTAACCCCCTTACAATTAAAATTATTTTTGAAACTGTGATGTATTTATCTCCACTCATTTCCACAGTTGCTTCTTCAAAAGGCTGTAGAATCTGCAATTTTTCTCCATTCCAAGTCGTTTAAAGCCTCCACAGGGTTATTCAAAATGCCGAGTGTGGCTTTCAGTGGCTCCTGCAACTCATACATCCTTTGGAACATATGGAATGTTGAGTTCCACCTGGTTACAACATCCATAATTAGTTTTAGTGGAGCTTTAGAGCCCATCTGCTCCTGGGTTTTAGCCAATTTGTCAGCTGCAACCGTACTGCGATGAAAGTGCTCAACAATTGCTTTCACCTTCAACTGTAGTGGTTTGATGGTACTGATCGATTCCTGCACCACCAAATTTATTGTGTGAGCAAAACAGGAATATTGGTTCCACCCAGTTAGTTTTATTGCAGCAACAATATTTGCAGCATTGTCGGATACTACAGTGTGCACTTTGCTTGTTATATCCCATTTGTTGGTCTCCTCCAACATCAATTTTTTTAAATTGTCAGCTGTGTGGCGATCGGTGATGTGGAAACAATTTAAAAGGAAACTCTTCATCTCCCAATCGTTTGAAATATAATGAGCAGTGATGGCCATGTAGCCTTCACATGCCAAGGACGTCCACGTGTCCGTTGTCAATGTGATGTGTTCACATTGATGAAGCGCTTCTTGTACTTTCTCCAGACACGTTTGATATACGTGGGGCAACAAAGTCCTGCTCAATGTTGTGCGGCTTGGCAATGTGTACGACGGATCTAACGCAGCAGTAAATTTTTAAAGCCTACATCTTCAACAATTGAAAATGGTTGTAGATCGGTCACAATCATTTCAATTAATATGTTGTTAAGCTTTTTTTGGCGGTTTATGGAGGCCGGTCTTAACAAATATTCCCGCAATGAACTCTGCGATTTTTTATTAATTTGTGTAATTGGAGCTGCAGACTCTGCTTCATGATCGCATGATGTTGATGCAGATGACTCCTGAATATTTTCCCTTGAACCTTAATTAAAAACGTTATCACATATTTGTATGCTAGTAATATTGTACAAATAATACCACTCTCTTCGATAACATTAATTGTTCCTCCTTGTAAGTTGATTGCCGGATGAGATTTCAGCAAGTGCTTTCTCAAGTTGGAAATAGCGCCACCTTCATTAATAAATATTTTGGTGTAAGCGAAACAATAGCTATTTAAATGACGTAAATTCAAAAACTTAACAAGCTACTCAAATCATGCCTTTAAACAGCTTAAAATTATTATTCTTAATATCGATTATGAAATTTCGATTCGCAATCAATGGGCATGTTTGGAGTAGATCTTTGTTAAAATCATACCTTTACAGGATAGTATCGTCTGGCAAAAATGACACTTCACCTTATTTTCATCATTTTTCAAATGACTAAAATGCAACCAAACTTCACTACGTTTTCGATCCATTTTTTTAAATATAATTTTTTTACCCTCAATATGAATAGTCGACTACGGTCTATGGAGTGTGTATTAACTATGGAGTATGAAAGGTAAAACAAAGAACGAAAACAAAGAAAGAAAGAAGAAAATATTACCATGTGTTCTATATACCTTGCCTTCTTATCACTTCAAAGCGACATAAACATGGAACATACAATCAATTAGAATTTAGAATGTGTACTCGTTTACTCTCACTTATTTAATATTTTCCTGTTCTCATTTATTCTATAATCATCTCATTCCATTCAATACTCACAAATCACAAAGTTCAAATTTGAATCCCAGGTAAAACAAAGAGTTTGGAAAATATTACCATGTGTTCTCTATACCTTGCCTTCTTATCACTTCAAAGGGACAGCGTTGTACAATTTAAAGCAATTACAATATGTATACCCTTTCACTCATACCTATTTTGCGATGCTGATATTATTATTGTATGTACCTATTCACTTACTCATTCATTCAGTATTCAATATTCATCTCCATTACTCACAAACCAATAAGATTCAAATGTGAAATGAATACATGAGTACAAAATTTCTTTTTGAATACGAGTATTCATTTGAATACTGTATTCGATACTTTTTTTTTTGAGTATTGGATACATTTTTCAGACAAAAATATCCAATACAATGTATTGGATACTCAAGTTTTGCACATCACTAGTTAGCACTTGGATTTCACAAGACTGACTGACTGCGTGTATTGGAAATCCTAGGCTTTATATACGATAATATTAATGTATCCTTTTTGTTTTTCTTCATTATACATTATTCGTATACACAAAATGTGTGTGATGCCTTGTGTGGGAACTAAAGACATTAAAACGCAATCACACAAGATGCGTTTTATTACCACTAGACGTTGCATCGCTACAACAGAAAGGACCCCACAAAAGAAGGGATCAAAAAGGATGCATTAATATTTAGTATGCACTGCGTGGTGCAGCCTCGAAAGGGAATGATGTTATGTTGCATTCTTATAATTACTCTAATAGCAAAGCCATTAAATACTTTATTTATTATCTTAGCATGTGGTAAGATTCGAAATAAGAATGCAGACACAACACAATACTTAGTCATAAAGATGGTGTTCCCGCAACTAAAGTTTTCGTCACGCCCAAATCTACCAAGTGCGTGGGATCCACAGAAAATTGAGACACCATACCGATTCCTGCTGATTCCACGTATCGGAGTTCTGAAAATGACGCATCTGTAGTAGCGGTTCCAACAACAAGGAGGAAAGCGAGCCCTACACAATGTCTTTGTTTGATCCGTCGCATTTTGGACAGCCTTAAGTTCCATTAAACTGCTTAGAACCAGTAACGAATGCCTTTGCTGGGGAATCTTTGACAAACAATCTTTTTGAGTTGGATATTTACAAGGAAGGCACTCCAGATCAGCTAAGCATGTAAATTATGAAAAATTATTTTATATCCCCGAGTCGTTTGGTATCTTGGCAACGCAAATCCGCATTTTTAAAATAAATAATAACAATGTTGCAAAAAATAAAATAAAATGTTTTAATTTATATTTTTATTGTAATTCTTTAAAAACTCGATGGCTGTTTTTGTAAGGAGTATTGAAAGCTCCGATTTTTCAGTTTGTGGGAGCAAAACAAATAGGCATTTAACTGGCGCCAACCAGGCAGCATCACTATTTTGCTTGGCTGTTATAAGAGCCTGGAGACTCGAACCCAATTCGCCAATCTGTTCCCCCAATTTAGTTTTCCCGCGTTGTCGAAATGATGGAGTGGCAGCATCCAACTTGTAAAATAAAAATGTTATTGAAAAATATAACTTTGTTTCTGTATGTATGATTTACTCACATACGAATAATTGCTTTGAATTGCAACAGTTGAAGAATCGGCAGGTGAAGGCGCACCTACCCCGATTCTTCAACTGTTGGAATCTCCGGCAATATTTCCTGAATATCGGTTGAAATAGTTCTAAAGAGGTGATGTAAATAAATTATAATTTTTTTGTTTAATGCTGAATATTAATACACTTACTGTCTTTTGGTCGCGGTTGGCATCAAGAATGACATTGCCGCCGAAAACTCCCAGTCGCGGTACTCATCCGTCGGGTCCTCTAGGTCACGGGCACTCCCCGACTTTAATTTTTGGGCATGGTACCGCTGGCTGTCCCGAAGCGACTTCCACATGGCCCTGCATTCAATTGCTAAAACAATCAAATTATCGAGTTAATTAAGTATTTATTACCATTAAGAAAATTAAAAAACTACTCACCACTTCTATGGAGTTCCTCACCCACATCACGCCAGGCGGCAGCCATTTCTCCACGACTGTTGTGGCCTTTTGCTTCTTTCATATAAATTAGTTTTTTGTTTTTAACACTTTTTATCAGGTTGTGTTTCTCGTTTGTGCTGAAAATATTCTTTTGCGATGCCTCTATAATTTAAGAAAAAGATTATAATTAATTATACTGTTTAACTAAAATAATATTTTTAAATGTTATAATAATTACACATTACATTATGTATGATGTTCTGTACACTAACAGTGAACTAAAACAAAATTTAAGGTGCCGTGCACCATAATTTATCGGATAAACTTTTGACAGCTGTTTTAGTGATTTAGTGATTTAGTTTGGTGTATTTAGCTTGGTGACAGTACCGCTTCACGCTAAATTTTATCTTGCTTTAGCGCGCTAAATATTTTGTATGAACATCTTTGTTTAAAACGTACGACAGTACTAGGCTAATCAAACACAAAATTCAGACTTTTCATTGAAAACTTATCACATGAAAATTTATCACATTTCAATTTTTGAATAAAAATATTTCTGAAAGTGTTAATTATTCGGTGAAAAATTCATGGTATATCATGTTAACATCAAGTGCAATACACGTCATAGATGAAAAGAGAAAAGTGTGGAATGAAACGAGGGTTTGTGCCGTTGTGGGTTCCAAGGCCGTATTTGGTAATGTGCTGCATTTTATATGTTTGTCTTGTGCGCCTGAATTGGGTGGCCAAGCCGACCATATCATTTTGTTTCTTCTATTCGATCCTAAAAACATTGAGCGCTAATCTCGCACAATTGATGTTGAGATTAAAAAAATGCTGGCTTCGCCGATCGTTTAAAACAGATCATCAAAGTATACATCCTCATAAAGTAGACACTCAAATCTACAGCCAACAAGAACAACATCACCTTCTTTCGGTATCGAGTCGCGTTCCCGAGCAATCAATGAATCGCGGATGCCATCTGGCTTCGGTTATCATACGGAACTCTATGCCGTAGGTTCTAGTCCTCACTCCTTACCCTGTCCGGTTTACAAGGAATATACTACCATTGAGACTTTTTTCCGATAATCAGCATGATCCTCCCTTATCAGATGTTAACGAACTAGTTGCGATACTCTCGCTTTTGATGGAATTAATATTCGAGAACCATATGAAGCAGTAAATGAGCCACCGATTGAACCTTTCATAGATAATCATTTGGAAAATTATGACGCTGGCCGTTTTTGCGAAGCTCCAGGATCCGAAACTCACTCATATAATACACATAGTTTTATGAAAAGGAATGAGCGTTCTCTGGCAGTTGCGGTGGTATTACACTCTCCTTAATACTTAAGCGCGCCCTTTAAAAAGTGAATAACGCCATAAACACCCCATTCCTGGTAGTTGCCGCTTTAATTGTTTTAAGGAGCAAAAGGAGGTGGGAAATCTATCGCGGTTAAGAGCTGGGGTACGAAAGCTCTTTACGAGAGCAAAGATGCACGGAAACTGGCAACAGTATAGTAAGGCACTGACCAACTACAATAAAGAAATAAGAATGGCAAAAAGAGATAACTTCAGAACCTTCATATACGTATGACTAGGCCTATATTCTTTCCATCCCTTTAAAACAGCAAGGATAAACGGTATAATTCCTGCCTTTCTTTAAAAAGGGTTTCAGGAGCTAATAATAATAATTCTGGCTCTCAGATACATTCTACAAATATGGAGAAAGGCTAGGGTTGTGTTTATACCAAAAGTGGGCAAAAAAGACACAACGCGGCCTGATTAATGTATTCTATATAGGTTTATCTCATTTTATCGACAACGCTGGCGCTGGAGTTCTTGTGAGAGATTCAGCCGTTTTATCGGGCTTGTTATAATTCTCGTCAAATTTCACAGCGCATAAAGTTTTTGCCAATTCGAATCAATTGTCTCAAAAGCCATTCGGCCTATTAGTAACCAATCGGACGGAAATATCGAACAATTTGTTCTACAATTGCGTAAATGTTCCTCAAAGTGATCCCGAAATTATTGCTGCTAAAGAGCTCTCTGTGGCAAAAACTGACATCCGTGGGGTAATTGGAAGACTTGGTTGTACTCACGTCACTTTGTGTGGTTTGAGACAAGATATAGAATTCAACTATGTTAATCGTAAATATATCAATGTTATTATTAAAAGTATGTTTATATAAAACAGTTTATAAGAAATTAAAATGTGCTAAATTATATTATATATAATATTATTATATTATTATGCATAAAAAACCAAAACAAGCATTTCAAAAAAACTTAACTGGCGGCCTAAGAATTTGTTTCTAAATTCATTTCAAATGCTCACAAGCGATGAATAAATTGGAGAAACTTTTATACATATTACACAAAAGACACAAACATTGTATTTTATATAAACTAAATGAAGCAAAAATTTTAAATTTGCGGCATTTAAATTTTACGGATAAATTTTCAAAATAAACAAAAAGTAAAAAACAATAATATTGTAATAATGTTTAAAATTGAACAGTGTAACAATTAAAAAATGTAAAAATAAAACCATTAGGGAAAATTCGGGTGCCTTTACCACCGTTTATTCATCTGTAAAAACATTGCCGACCTAAAGATGTTCTATTCCTTTTTGAGGATGAATTCTTCACAATTGGAAGATTCGAGTAGTCCAATTATTTGCAAAGAAACGAACAACATATGAGTGCCATTATCACCGGAATTGCGGCATATTGTTCATTGAGGTAAATTAATTCAAAGGTATTCCACACAGCATCAATTTTTAATAATTTGTATATTTAGTTGTAGAGATTTAGCTATAGAAGAGTCGCAACAATCACTGTCGTTGGCATTTAAATGCTTGCCTTGAATGAAACGGCATGGGCTATTGTTACATTGAAGACGCATTAAAAAAAAGTTTTTCCGATATTGGATAAGTCCACGTACCAGTCAGTGGCCATAGGCTTTTCCCTAATTGTATCGGCGCCACCGACGGAAAACATGAGAGAATTCAAGATCCACCAAAATCAGTGTTCGGGTTAAATTGAACAATGACAAGCCAATAATTTTATAATTAAGCGAAGAGTAAAGAAGTAAGTAACTTAGAAGAGAGCTTAGAAAAAACACAATAATGAGAAAAATAAAAAAAGAAAAAAGAAAAGAAAGATATAAAGAAAAGAAACCTAAATTTTAGTTGCTTAATCTTTCACGTGCTTTCCTTTGACCCACTCCCGGTTCGAGTGCGTTGTGAAGTTGAGTACAATATATTATATTTTGGTTTTGGCATGGGCATACTATAAGCATCAATGAGCACCAAAATTGTAGCAAAATCAAAACAGAAAAAAATCTTTATTTTGGAATAAGTGATGTATGTTTTATTTACCTAGAAACCACGTGTAGCTCCCTAAATAACCAGAAAAAAAAATAAATGTCTAATTTTAAATATTAACACACATTAAAGATAAAACTTACATGTTCCGAAAATTGCGTTGTTTTTATTTCTTTTGTTCTTTTGCACTTATATTGTCGTTGAATCAAAAAAAAAGAGATTTAATAATTTTGAGCAAGTATCCTAATTAAATATAATTTTTACTCACAGTTTATTAAGCTTGAACACTTATATATATGTTTTTCCCCAAGAACGTGATGCACATATTTAACATTTACAAAAATAATTAAAGAAACAAAAACAGAATGACCAATTTAAAATATTTTGTTTTCCACACAATTATTTCGAAAGACAAAATTTATTTGTTCATTTCGAGCTGTTATATGTTAAGTGGAAAAATGTGTTTTATATGAAAACAAACAGAAGTGCTTTTTGATTATTTCTCCTACGACCGCATATAAGTTCAAAATTTTGTTTTGCGCCTCACGGTTTCCCCCTTTTCGTGGACATTTAACTGTCAAATGGACTACCGGGGTGTCCACCTAATCAAGTAAGTAAGGAAAACAATAAGAGTAATGGGTGGAAATTATCTTGATGAGCTTCAGTCGTAGTAGGTCCCCCGCTGATTTAGCACTCCATACTCCGTGTGATAATAGCGTCATGGACGTGAATAGTACGTTATCCACTCCGCATCTATTCTTCACTGCGCCCACTAATTTTGAGTATTTTTCAATCTTTCTTCTATGGGTCACATTAAGATCCATTCGTCCACCAACCACCCGGGCATCCACAACAATCGCTGTCTTATCCTTTGTGATGATGACGTCCGGCTTCTGCAGAATACCATCTGCAAATGCGGCTCCTTGCTGATACTGGTGGATGATGGTTGTTGCTTCGTGAGGAAGGCGATGCAGGCGTCATGACGTCGGACCCGATTGCCGTGTGTTATGTGGCATTGTTGCAGTACGTGGTTCAATGTTTCTTCGGCGTTGCAGCCAGCTCGACAGCTGCGGTCACGTGCTCGACCTCTTGACATCCGTGCTTTTAATGGTAAAGCATTAATCCGTAGCTTATTCATATTGACGAAGTCACGGCCAGATGTCAACCGACCATCGGTGCTGCTGAAGAACTGCTCGAAATCCTAGTAGTGGGCGGCCATCGTTGGACTCATGAAGGAGGAGCGCAAATCTTTTTTTGGAAAGGGCCAACGTCGTAATCGGTTGAACCGTATCCTTGAGTCTTTTCAGTGCGCGGTCACTCTCTAACTCCATGAAATCTATCATGCTATCAGAAACATCTTCATCTTCGACGATTCTGCAGTTGGTGATAGCGTTGGATAGGTACTGTCCAACGTTGAGATGGTATGGATAGGCCGCCGTCTTTGTAGTCTGCATGGAAGTATGAGATCGGAGAGTCATGCGGTAGAGCCAGCCATTTCCTAATGGCAGACCGTACCGTGATGTCTAGCTGGTTGAGTAGGCTGACGTTGGTGGAGCCTAAAACCAGCATGTGGTACAGACTTGGAAGTATTAGGATCCGTAGTGTGAACAGTCGCTGCTGTGGTTTCAGTGGTGCAGTCGTTAGTGTTCTGAGGTCGTCAGCTTCTCCATAGGATTACTCTTTGAACTTCCCTCTGGTGAAAATTTGACTCCTAAATACTTCCATTTGTCGGATCTCTTTAGTGCTGGTAGTGGACGACCTTGGCACTGGAAGGTAGTTCTGTGATCAACTATTAGGTTTTTCCCTCAAGGCACAGTTTTCATGTCTATACTAAAGCACTTTGCTGCGTTCACACTAAGCCCACATGTATGGAGATAAGCTGCCCTGACATCCAGAAGTTCTTGAAGTCCAGTAGTAGTTTGTGACAGCAGTGCCAGATCGTTGGCGAATCCGATCGCATTGATTGATGTCGCTCCAAATCGTAGTCCAATATCTGTAGGAAGTTTCTTCAAGAGGCTGTCGATGACCATGTTGAAGATTGTATTTGAGAGTGGGTCTCCTTGCTAACACCACAGGTGGGGTGTATTCGCTCAGATTCCCATTCGCCGCAGCTGAACCTAGTGCACGATCTTCCGTATGTGTTGGTGATGTAGCTTATCATTGAAGGTGGAACTCCAGATGTTGTTAGTGTGTCTATGATGGTGTTGTGTGTGACCGAGTCAAAGGCTTTCGCAACGTCGAGTGAAGCCATGAACAGGGGTATTGATGTTTTCCGACTAAACCGTATGGCGAAGTCCACCATGAAGACGTTTTCAGCGCAGCCGTCCACTGCCCTGAACGCTTTTTTACGTGAATCTATCTTGATGAGACGATCCATCCGTCCTGCAAGTATTTTGTGGTATGTTCGTGTGATAACTGATGATACGGTTATAGGTCGGAAGTCCCCTGGTTGAGATGAATTGTCCTTCTTAGGAATCAAAGTTGTACGTGACTCAAGGAGGGGTTCCGGCAGTTGCCCACATAGCATGAGGACGTTGAAAAGTCGGGTAAGAACTCCTAACGGAGTCCCCAGCAGTTCTTTAGCCGCAAGGCCATCAGGACCAGGCGCAGTGCCTATATTTGGGAGCGATGCTACTATCTCCTTCCGGAGGATAGGTGCCCACAAATCCATAATAACCTCTCCTGGGGAGTCACACCCTGGTGAAGTGTCTCCGCCCCGGTCATCACCTGTTCCCAGAAGGGAACCATGATTGCCTGGGGTGGGACATTCGAAGATTTTGTATTCTTAAGAAGGTAACGATGGCATGTTGATCTATTCTTGGTGTATGCTTGCTGGACCTGGGAAAATTCTGCTTTGTTGGCTTTACGACGAGATGTGGCTCTGTGAAGGGGTGTCTGGGTCTGTTTCTTCTGTTTCCGTTTGATCGGGAACGTTTCAAGCAGGTATAGCGTAATTTCTTCGAAGATTCTTGAAGACGTCCAGTTTCTTAATGAGCGGCAGATGTTCTCAAGCATCGGTTCATTATGCTTGGTAGATGAGCAGGGTGGTAGTCCTTCCACGTGTCTAATGATGTCTTCTCTGGTAAAAGTGATGTCATCTGTTGTGGTCCGTAGCAATTCTTCCGTGGAGTTTGAATCTTAAGGTGTTGCCCGCAATTCCTCAAGAACTTTGGATACTCGTTCCTTGTGTGCTGCGCTCCGGCGTTGTCCTTTGATAGACTCCAGGGTTCTGCTGGTGAATTTCGCTGCTAGTTGTTGGTTGATGGTAGATGAACCTGAAAATGTAATCTCTGCTTCGTAGCGGGCTAAGAGAGCCAATTCTTCCGTTGTCCAGCGCGCCTTCCGTTGTACTAAGTTTTGTTGTCCATCGTAGAAGTCTTTGTGTCCCCGCTTGTGGTGCTGTCCGCGGCCCCCTTTGGTGGAGAAAGATCTTCCACATCCGGAGAATTCGCATAGGAAAGGAAGTACAGGTGTGGAGGAAGACGATGCTGATGTTAATGCCAATACCGGTTGGGCGTTGTCAGTGGACACACCCATTGTGTGATGACCGCCGAACAAGGGCGTATGGTCATCTATCCGAGGCTTTTTAGTGTGTTTACTGGTGCCGGTATGAAAGAACTGAAGGGGGTGGCAACCCCAACAGCCTATGTACCCACAGTAGTCGCCTTTTATACGACAAGCAGTGGGCGGAAATCACATTGTGTCAACATCAACGTTGGGGCCATCACAATGCTTTGTTTTAATTAGACAGTCGGATTCCCGAGTCCGTGCCAGTTCTGAATTAATTGTTTATTGATAATCGTTTTAGCTGAAGCGCTGTACACACTTGCGCATGCACAAACACAAAAGCCATATTAGCAAGAAAATTCCGCAATTTGGCCATGAAATCTACTACCCGGGAACCGACCTACAAACTCTCTTGCGAACATAAGCTGGCCGACCCAGGACGAGCACATGAAACCATATATTATTGCTTCCCAATCAAGCCCGATTATCTCAATCTTCAGAGCCAATCCTTATCCCGAAGTTACGGATCTAATTTGCCGACTTCCCTTACTTACATTATTATATCGACTAGAGGCTCTTCACCTTGAAGATCGGTTGCGGATATCGGTACGGTCTGTTGAGATGTTTGCGTGGCACCACCATAGATTTTCAAGGTCCAAGGAGAAAGTACTGACACAACAATAAATGTCATGCTCTTCTAACTCATTAACCATCCGGTTTCTGCAGAATAGCATCTATTCGCCAATGTGGCTCCTTGATGATACTGGTGGATGATGGTTGATGCTTTGTGAGGTAGGCGATGCAGGCGTCATGACGTCGGACCCGATTGCCGTGTGTTATGTGGCATTGTTGCAGTACGTGGTTCAATGTTTCTTCGGTGTTGCAGCCAGCTCGACAACTGCGGTCACGTGCTCGACCTCTTGACATCCGTGCTTTTAATGGTAAAGCATTAATCCGTAGCTTGTTCATATTGACGAAGTCACGGCCATATGTGAATAGGGTCCAGTCAACCGACCATCGGTGCTGCTGAAGAACTGCTCGAGATCCTAGTAGTGGGCGGCCATCGTTGGACTCATGAAGGAAGAGCGCAAATCTTTTCTTGGAAAGGGCCAACGTCGTAATCGGTTAAACCGTATCCTTGAGTCTTTTCAGTACGCGGTCACTCTGTAACTCCATGAAATCTATCATGCTATCAGAAACATCTTCATCTTCGACGATTCTGCAGTTGGTGATAACGTTGGATAGGTACTGTCCAACGTTGAGATGGTATGGATAGACCGCCGTCTTTGTAGTCTGCATGGAAGTACGAGTTCGGAGAGTCATGCGGTAGAGCCAGCCATTTCCTAATGGCAGACCGTACCGTGATGTCTAGCTGGTTGAGTAGGCTGACGTTGGTGGAGCCTAAAACCAGCATGTGGTACAGACTTGGAAGTATTAGGGTCCGTAGTGCGAACAGTCGCTGCTGTGGTTTCAGTGGTGCAGTCGTTAGTGTTCTGAGGTCGTTCGTCAGCTTCTCCATAGGATTACTCTTTGAACTTCCCTCTGGTGAAAATTTGACTCCTAAATACTTCCATTCGTCGGATCTCTTCAGTGCTGGTAGTGGACGACCTTGGCACTGGAAGGTAGTTCTGTTTCATGTCTATACTAAAGCACTTTGCTGCGTTCACACTAAGCCCACATGATTGGAGATAAGCTGGCGTGACATTCAGAAGTTCTTGAAGTCCAGTCGTAGTTTGTGACAGCAGTACCAGATCGTCGGCGAATCCGATCGCATTGATTGAAGTCGCTCCAAATCGTAGTCCAATATCTGTAGGAAGTTTCTTCAAGATGCTGTCGATGACCAGGTTGAAGATTGTATTTGAGAGTGGGTCTCCTTGCTAACACCACAGGTGGGGTGTATTCGCTCAGATTCCCATTCGCCGCAGCTGAACCTAGTGCACGATCTTCCGTATGTGTTGGTGATGTAGCTTATCATTGAAGGTGGAACTCCAGATGTTGTTAGTGTGTCTATGATGGTGTTGTGTGTGACCGAGTCAAAGGCTTTCGCAACGCCGAGTGAAGCCATGAACAGGGGTATTGATGTTTTCCGACTAAACCGTATGGCGAAGTCCATCATGAACACGTTTTCAACGCAGCCGTCCACTGCCCTGAACGCTTTCTGACGTGAATCTATCTTGATGAGACGATCCATCCGTCCTAACAGTATTTTGTGGTATGTTCGTGTGATGACTGATGATACAGTTATAGGTCGGAAGTCCCCTGGTTGAGATGCATTGTCCTTCTTAGGAATCAGAGTTGTACGTGACTCAAGGAGAGGTTCCGGCAGTTGCCCACATAGCATGAGGACGTTGAAAAGTCGGGTAAGAACTCCTACTGGAGTCCCCAGCAGTTCTTTAGCCGCAAGGCCATCAGGACCAGGCGCAGTGCCTATATTTGGGAGCGATGCTACTATCTCCTTCCGGAGGATAGGTGCCCACAAATCCATAATAACCTCTCCTGGGGAGTCACACCCTGGTGAAGTGTCTCCGCCCCGGTCATCACCTGTTCCCAGAAGGGAACCATGATTGCCTGGGGTGGGACATTCGAAGATTTTGTATTCTTAAGAAGGTAACGATGGCATGTTGATCTATTCTTGGTGTATGCTTGCTGGACCTGGGAAAATTCTGCTTTCCTGGCTTTACGACGAGATGTGGCTCTGTGAAGGGGGGTCTGGGTCTGTTTCTTCTGTTTCCGTTTGATCGGGAACGTTTCCAGCAGGTATAGCGTAATTTCTTCGAAGATTCTTGAAGACGTCCAGTTCCTTAATGAGCGGCAGATGTTCTCAAGCATCGGTTCATTATGCTTGGTAGATGAGCAGGGTGGTAGTCCTTCCACGTGTCCAATGATGTCTTCTCTGGTAAAAGTGATGTCATCTGTTGTGGTCCGCAGCGATTCTTCCGTGGAGTTTGTATCTTAAGGTGTTGCCCGCAGCTCCTCAAGAACTTTGGATACTCGTTCCTTGTGTGCTGCGCTCCGGCGTTGTCCTTTGATAGACTCCAGGGTTCTGCTGGTGAATTTCGCTGCTAGTTGTTGGTTGATGGTAGATGAACCTGAAAATGTAATCTCTGCTTCGTAGCGGGCTAAGAGAGCCAATTCTTCCGTTGTCCAGCGCGCCTTCCGTTGTACTAAGTTTTGTTGTCCATCGTAGAAGTCTTTGTGTCCCCGCTTGTGGTGCTGTCCGCGGCCCCCTTTGGTGGAGAAAGATCTACCACATCCGGAGAATTCGCATAGGAAAGGAAGTACAGGTGTGGAGGAAGACGATGCTGATGTTAATGCCAATACCGGTTGGGCGTTGTCAGTGGACACACCCATTGTGTGATGACCGCCGAACAAGGGCGTATGGTCATCTATCCGAGGCTTTTTAGTGTGTTTACTGGTGCCGGTATGAAAGAACTGAAGGGGGTGGCAACCCCAACAGCCTATGTACCCACAGTAGTCGCCTTTTATACGACAAGCAGTGGGCGGAAATCACATTGTGTCAACATCAACGTTGGGGCCATCACAATGCTTTGTTTTAATTAGACAGTCGGATTCCCGAGTCCGTGCCAGTTCTGAATTAATTGTTTATTGATAATCGTTTTAGCTGAAGCGCTGTACACACTTGCGCATGCACAAACACAAAAGCCATATTAGCAAGAAAATTCCGCAATTTGGCCATGAAATCTACTACCCGGGAACCGACCTACAAACTCTCTTGCGAACATAAGCTGGCCGACCCAGGACGAGCACATGAAACCATATATTATTGCTTCCCAATCAAGCCCGATTATCTCAATCTTCAGAGCCAATCCTTATCCCGAAGTTACGGATCTAATTTGCCGACTTCCCTTACTTACATTATTATATCGACTAGAGGCTCTTCACCTTGAAGATCGGTTGCGGATATCGGTACGGTCTGTTGAGATGTTTGCGTGGCACCACCATAGATTTTCAAGGTCCAAGGAGAAAGTACTGACACAACAATAAATGTCATGCTCTTCTAACTCATTAACCATCCGGTTTCTGCAGAATAGCATCTATTCGCCAATGTGGCTCCTTGATGATACTGGTGGATGATGGTTGATGCTTTGTGAGGTAGGCGATGCAGGCGTCATGACGTCGAATCCGATTGCCGTCTGTTCTGTGGCATTGTTGCAGTACGTGGTTTAACGTTTCCTCGGTGTTGCAGCCCACTCGACATCTGCGGTCACGTGGTCGACCCCGTGACATCCGTGCTTTCAATGGTAGAGCATTAATCCTTTACTTGTTAATATTGACAAAGTCTCGGCTAGATGTGAGTAGGGTCCCGTCAACCGATCATCGGTGATGCTGAGTAATTGCTCGAGATCCTAGTAGTGGGCGGCCATCGTTGGACTCATGAAGGAGGAGCGTAAATCTATTCTTGTATATGGCCTACGTCGTAATTGGTTGAACCGTATCTTTGAGTCGTTTCAATGCGCGGAACATCTTCTTTTTCAACAATTCGGAATTTTTGCAGTCGGTGATAACGTTGGATTGGTATTACCCAACGTAGAGACGGTATGGAGAGGCCGCCGTCTTTGTAGTCTGCATGGAAGTATACATTTGGAGTATCGTGCGGTAGAGCCAGCCATTTTCTAATGGCGGATCGTACCATGATATCGAGCTGGTTGAGTAGGTTGGTGGAGCCTAGAACCATCATGTGTTACAGACTTGGAAGTATTAGGGTCCGTAGTGCAGTCGTGAGTGCTCTGAGGTCGTTCGTCAGCTTCTCCATCGAACGTACTTCTGGTGAAAATTTGTTGTAATTTTTGTTTGAATTTGTCAAAGCTGACCGGAATATACATATCGACTTCAAACACTCGCTCGATAGGCAATTACGTTTTTTGTTTTTAATATCCGTCACCATTGAAAAAATGCGTTAAGCATCTGCATTTGAATGTGGTCGGGATAATATAATTCCAGCCAAATGAATGAGTTTTGGAAATAAAAGTTGGCCATATATATTTTTAACTTAAAAATATGGGCCCATATTTTCTTCACTTCCATGCCTGCCCACTTTGGATGAGTTCCCAATGAAATTGGTAGATCTCTCCACTCAATAGCTACAGCAGATGGATCTAAATCAAATTTTATGGACAGTTCTTTTAAATGTGGAAGAAATTCCCGTAATGAAATATCCGACAAAATGGACGGATCGATGAATCTCTTGAAATTCTTTTGTATTTCCCGGAATTCTTTTGAACATTTCAATAACTACTACATTATAAATATGATATTATAATATCTTCCCGCTCCCTTAAAAGATTTGAAACAAATTCCTCAATCAACTCGTAGCAAAAACAGTTCTCGAGTGATTCCCATGTGATCAAGAATCGATTCGTCGAATCCGTAAATATTATTACTGAAAGCTACTTTTAGTTGCCCGACTAAAGTACACCTAAATCTTTTTTTACACGGTAGATACGTTCCGAATGAAGCCGTGTAAAAAAAGACATGAAGTATTATACATAGTAAAAAAGGGGATTAGTTCGTATATCCAATCTTATTAAAACTCAAGCTAAGACTAAAAAATATTGGTAGATAAAACTCTATAAAAATAGATCAAGATTAAAATAATTTAGAAATAATTTTTTTTTTTAATTTGTAAAAGATAACGGTAAATTTTTTTTAAATTTTTAAATCGTGCTAATTCGAATGCAATAGTGTAAAAACGGAATAAATTTTTTTCCTCAACCGCGTAAAAAAAGACCGTGTAAAAAAAGATTCAGGTGTACTTTGTTTTAATAAATTGTTTGTAATTTTCTAAACAATTTTTGTAATTTCATCGTGATAGTGATGAATCAAAATTTTGTTAGACTGAAACAGTAAATGTATTTCATTGAAATATTTTGAGACATATTTTAAAAAGGTACCCAGTGGTGAATACGACGCCGAATCAACGTTGAGTTCCACGCCGAAAACTACGTAGCTTTCGGCGTAGAGATATGTTACAATCATATTATTACATATTTTAGTAATGGTTGTTTAATTGGGAATATAATTTATTTGTTCTGTTTTTTTGTCATTCTGTCCCGTGCCTTTCTGAAGTGCTCAATCGCAGCTGTATCAAATTCTTGTTTAGTTACTATTTCACCCCAAGTTTCTATAATAAGAGAAATATTTTGCCGTAGCGTTAATAGTTGATACTATATGTTAGTAATGTAAATCTAAAAAATTTCGCATGGCTTCTTATTTACCAAAAATGATGTCATTAATTTTTAGTGCCTTAAACGATTTTTTTTCTTTTGTCCCCATGTAGGTCATCTTTGCACTTAACTCGTCAACCATTATCATCCTCATGCTTTTTAGTATGGATGACTTGTGTCGTGGTTTTATTGTATACAAATACATTTTCTGTTAAAAAAAGGAGACATGAATAATGTCAAATAATATAATTAAAAAAAAATGAATTACAAATTTTTCTAAGAACTTCTTATTCAATTTTAATTTTTCATTCATGTCCAGGAGTTGATTAAAGTTGGAAAGAGGGAAGTGCTGATCAATGTCATCCATACTGCTTGGTGCGACTGGATGTTTTATATTTTTGGACATATTTCTTAATAAAATGTTGTTTTCATTGACCATCCGTTCCATTACTAATAGTGTCGTATTAACTACGGAAATAAACCACATACACATGTTATTAATACAAAATCGCTAGAGTTATATTTTAAGTCTAACCGTTACTTCGTTCTTTTTCCTGGTTCTCCAGTATCCGGACAATTTCTGTTATAGATTCTTTTAATATAAAGAAATATTATATCAATTATTTGTTATTACAGTATTCATTTTTATGAAGTTCGCTCTTACTTTGTTTTATTTCGCTGTTTAAATTATCACCTTTGCATGGTGCGTGCTGTTTAACAGTTTTTTCAAGAGAATTTTCGCAAGGAGTTTTGAAAAAATCTGTGAAACGAAAAGTCAAAATTATGTCAAAGTGCATCTCAAATAAAAAATTCTCATTAACTTACCATCAAGAATATTTTCGTCTCTATTTAAAGGACCAGTAATATTTCTCCTTTTGGTGACAGGAATCAAAGACGAACATTCACTTTCGTTGTTTTGTGGCAATGCAAAAAAGTCTGGATTTAAGGTATAAAAAGCAAAAGTTCGATTATTTAATAACACTCCATTGTTTCAATTTTACCTTCCAACATATCCTCATCATCGCTTATCGTCAGTTTTGGCTGCGTTGTAATTGGTATCAGCGATACACTACTCGGGAGATTAACTGTTAATTATTAGAATATTAGTACTGTAATTATTGTCTGGATTTAAGTTTGGGTTGACCGAAAAGAAACCGGTGTTTTTGCATACAACCGGCGTTGACGATTTTTTTGAATGGCTTGTGATTTTGTAATTGTATTCTTTCTTTTGTCAGTTATTAGCTGTCACTTTTAGCTTGCTTTAGAAAAAAAGTTCGCGTAATTTTGTTTATATTTGTTTGATTGGCGTAAATTTTAATATGGAGCCCACAAAAGAGCGTTTTCGTCATATTTTACTTTATTATTTTCATAAAGGAAAAAATGCAGCTCAGGTTGCTAAAAAGTTGCGTGATGTGTATGGTGACAAAGCCTTAAAAATAACACAGGGTCAAAGTTGGTTTGTCAAATTCCGTTCGGGAGATTTTTCACTCAAAGATAAGCCACTTTAAGGTCGGCCAAATGAAGTTGATAATGACGATATCAAGGCTTTAATCGAATCGGATCGTCATGTAACTGAGCGTGAGATTGGAGAGAAGTTGAATATACCACAATCAACCATACATGATCATATACGACGTCTTGGACTGGTAAAAAAACTTGATATTTGGGTACCACATGAATTGAAAGAAATTCATTTAACAAATCGCTACAACGTTTGTGATATGCATCTTAAACGCAATGAATATGATCCGTTTTTGAAGCAAATCATAACAGGAGATGAAAAATGGATTGTTTACAATAACGTCAATAGAAAACGAAAACCACTGCAAAGGCTGATATTCACCAAAAGAAGATTATGCTGTCAGTTTGGGGGGATTGGAAGGGTGTGGTATATTTTGAGCTGCTTCCAAGGAACCAAACGATTAATTCGGATGTCTACTGTCAACAACTGGACAAATTGAATACAGCCATGAAGGAGAAGCGACCAGAATTGGTCAATCGTAAAGGTGTCATATTCCACCAGGACAACGCTAGACCGCATACATCTTTGGTCACTCGCCAAAAACTGAGTGAGCTTGGCTGGGAACTTTTGATGCTTCCACCATATAGCCCTGACCTTGCACCCTCAGACTACCATTTGTTTCGGTCTTTGCAAAACTCCTTCAATGGTAAAACTTTTGATAACGACGAGGATATAAAATCGCAATTGCTTCAGTTTTTTGCAGATAAAGGCCAGAAGTTCTATGAGCGTGGAATAATGAATTTGCAGGAAAGATGGCGAAAGGTCATCCAACAAAATGGAAAATATACAATTGATTAAAGTTCATTCTAAAATTAAAAAAAAATTATTTACTTTCTTTTAAAAAATCACCGGTTTCTTTTCGGTCAACCCAATAAATTATTAAGGCAGAGATTATATCGTACATGCACTATCTCTTAAAACTCGTTGAGATTTCTTCTTGCAAATTGAGGCACACGACGTCATCTTAGTTACAAATAGCTACTTAAATATCATACATAAACAGACATACTCGTATATTAGACAATAATATACATAAACATCAATAAATAATATATTAAACACAAATTACAAATAATGTAACAATGGCAATAACACATACTTATTATTGTATGGAAAGGAACAGTATTTGAAAAGCACTTGTTCCTGTTCAAAAATTTCAACATCATTGCTAATTTGGTTCGCAATGACAATATTTAAATCCCTAGAGTATACAGGCGAATCAAAAAAAATTTCAATACCCAAATATCGACACCCCAATATAACTTCTTTTCCATCTCGAATTGCTAGATCTTTTATTAGTAAAGGAATATTCGGATATATGCAACATGATCTGTTAGCGGCATCTAACCCAAACCTACAGCCTCCATTGTCTGTTTCTTTTTGGAAGCTTGCAAATGAATGTCTAAATGGTATGTCAGATGAATTAAAAACCGAATTTGCATATTGTTGCTCTGCCATTCTTTTGTATACTTGGTCCAGTACATGCCCTTTTTTTCTGCTACATTTTTTTTTGATTGTTTGCATGAAGTTCTCAAATTTATACGCACTAAATGAACTGAGGCAACCAAAGTCTTCAACACATTTTGTTATATGCAACAGCGTATGAACCACATATATTAAAAATTTTTCTCCATACAACACTGGAAATCCTTCAACAAACGACTGGAGTAATTCATTACATATGTTCAAATTATTTTTGTAATGCGTAGGATCATACATCAGTCTTATCGCTACCGCAAATTTTTAAATAGTGTGTATAATATTTAAGTGGGATAACATCCTTTAGTGCTACGATTCCCAGATATAGCGAAAACAATCTATATTCTGTTGCTTTCCACATATGATATTGATCTACTTTATCGGCTTTTCTGTTAAATTCCATAGGAATATATGGTTTTAAATTATTTAAAGACTGGTCTAACTTTTTTCGCATATACGAATTGATTTTTGTGTCTTTATTTTCTATAAGAAGGTAAAGAAGTTTTTTGGAAACACCTAAGTCTAACAAATGCATCGGATCTATGGGAAACTGGGTGACCATTTTAATATGTAGTTTCTCGAAGGGATGAGAATATGGTTCCAAAAAATGTGTGTGAAATTCTTTTCCGTTTCGAAGACCAAAATCTAAATCCGTTCTTAAACTACTGGAATGTGAGCTAAAAACGGTAGTTGCGCCAATACGTCTTCCAACCTGAACACATTTTTTACACCCTAAGCTTTTCTTTCTTTTGAAGCTGTTACCAGGACACCATTTTTAAGTAACCTTCTCGTTTCTTTCGAGAAGCTTCTTAAATACGTCTTGGCGCATTTCGGTTTGCTGGGTCCGTAATAGGCACCAATTACAAACGGTGGCACTTGGGGCTGGTCAACAAAAGCACCTAGTATTGGCCATAATTGATTTGGCTTGTTAATAGGTATTCCATCAATACCTACATCAATTAAAATGGTATCGCTTTTAAGCAAAAAATCATAATTTGAGTTAATAAGGGAATGTTCAATCCCTATATGAATATATTCGCCAGGAGGGCAAATTTTTTTGGGAGGTGGTAT
Source organism: Sylvicola cinctus (assembly GCA_963854165.1). Taxonomy (NCBI): domain Eukaryota; kingdom Metazoa; phylum Arthropoda; class Insecta; order Diptera; family Anisopodidae; genus Sylvicola; species Sylvicola cinctus. The sequence continues at coordinate 24,031,864 of OY974082.1, forward strand.
CCTATTTGTTTTTAATAAAGTGTATGCCGTCAATGGCATTTTAAGATTGTAGTCGTTAACGAGAATTTATAAACCAGCGGAAATCGCGTTATGCGACAAATTATATTGAATGACCCATTTTATAAAATTGCGATGGTCATTTTTTGGATCACCCATTGCTTTTATTAAATTGGTTGGCTGGCTTTCACTTAAAATAATATTGTGGATAATATTTTGATCCATTTGGACATTAGAAACAACACTTTCAGAAATTCCCCTTTGGTTGTTATTTAACAAACAATTTTCATCATTCTTGTCTTGTACAATTTCTTCACAAGACTGATCACAATCAATAATTTCGGAAAGTTGATTGGATTCGCATTCCAAATTACCTTCAATAAGTGTTTTTAAAACCCGTTTGCGGTTACTCAAAACCATCCGACCAAATTGTTTTTTTTGAAATATTTAATGCCTTATGTGCCATTTTGAGATAATTTTGTTTCCATATATAATTATATTGTTTTATGTATGTATAATAATTATTTTTTAATAATTAGTCTTTTTTTACGTATACATCTGTATGTATGTACCTATATATATTTGCACTTGAATGGCACTATAGTGTTCCTAAAAAAAATGTTTAAAGTTAATAACTATTATTTCTATATTTTAAAGTAAATAAATCACAATATTGTTTAGTTTATGTTTACTCACCTTTTCACGGTCAAATTAAGTATAACTAATCACAAATTTCGTCTTGAAATGACAATATATAATTATTATGAAAAACAAAAATGAATAATAAATAATATGCCTATTATGTTTCATAAAACAGTAATACACGAGTATTTGAAAAAAACATTTGAATTTCGTTGTTAATTCCTTTGCTTTAATGTGCATGTATGTGTTTCATATACTTGAATTTATCGTAGCTTTATTAAGTAGAGACAGGACATTTTTTCGCCCTTAGTGGGAAAGGAAAAACTATAGAAAGAAATGTATGAGCTTTAAAGTTTAGTCTTTCACCACTGGGTATGCTTTCATTTCAAAGCTTATTAAATTATCATAAATGCATTAAGCTTTTTTCTTTTTTTTTCTCGAAGACCTACAAACGAAAGAAGTTCTCAAGTGCTTTCCAATTAGAGAGAATTCTTTCTATACAAATATGCAATGGAAGCCATCTAGTTTTGGATGGCTTTTGTATATTTAACGAATCTCCCTCAAAAGCCCTTTGGAAATCTTTCAATTCGACACTACTTTTTTTTCAGAAAAATAAGACGCAATTTTTTTTTAAATCTTGCAAGCTATTTGGAAGCTTACAGTAAGCTTTATTTGCTACCAAGTTGATCGAGTGACAATTACACGGAAGTACCTTGTAGTCGGGGAATCAATGGAAAGTCTGGTATAAAAGGAATTATTACTTCCAACCATCACCGACGCATTGTCACATCCTAGAATAACAACGTTGCTTATTGGAACATTATTTTCGCTTAAGCTATTCGTAAAACTATTATATATTGCTTGGGCACTACAGTTCTGTTGTCACTGCACAGCCATTGAAATATCTAGCAAGAACACACAGGTTCTTTTTGTTGCTCACATCCGTGCTATCGTCCACTAGCATAGAAAATTTGTATTTTCTTAAATTGTCGCAAAGATTCTGTTTTTCTACCACTGCTAAATTATTTTTTATTATTGCCGTACATTTCGAGCATCCCAAATTAATTTTTTGTGCGATTTTGGAATCCGAAAATATTTTCTTTCGCAGTGGTGTAAGATGATCTACGACGGAAACCGCAACATTGTGTTCGGCAAAAATACTGTCGTTACTTTCTCTCCCCCACTAGAAAGCAATTCCTCCTCCTCATCTGAATGTGATATCCCCACATCTGTCACATCACATCCCCGCCTTTTTTGTGTTTTTACATTAAGAATTTCTATTTCCATTTTGTTCCCACGAGTATGGCGAGAATCACAGGTCCACATATGCAGAGCTCCCAATCCACATTTAAGGCTAATATTACAATGGGGGACGCCAATTACCCCAAGGAGACCGTTCTCGATGCAGCTCTAGGCACGGTTTTCTTACACACCACTAGCTTAAGTGTTTTTGGATAAAGATAGGATCGGAATGCATAGTTGTTGTTACAAATGTAGTGTTTACATTTCTAGAGTCAATATTCACATTTCAAATGCATAGACGTTATTACAATCGTAAATAGACTACTCTTTTACAGACCTTTTTTGATCAAGGGTTGCTGCATAAAAAGCGACATTGTTGATTTAAATAATATAATAAATTATAGAAAAATACTGCTTAAATAGGGATCGCCTTTTTAGTATTATTGACAATCACAGAGTAGAACTTTTAAATAAAAAGATGGATTAGAAAGATGTCGAACCGCAAAAAAGCAAAAGTGTGGGAAGACATCGAAAGGGAGTACAATAGCTCAGCGACAGTCCAAAGGACAATCGCACAATTAAAGGCACTTTATAGAAACATATTGAAGGCATTGCGAAAAGTGGTTGCAGTGGAAAATAGGAAGAGGCATGCAACGAGCGGCGGACCGTATGTACCTAGGACATCGGAGAGCGACCCGTTATATGTTATGCCCATGTTGCGCCATCAATAACGACTCAACGAAATGAGTTTGACTCGAACAGGGATCTCGATGAGGTAATGTAGTAATTAACATCATGGTATATTTTGTGCAATAAAATAATTTGTTCTCAATGTATTACAAAAATTTAGATTGATGTTGAAGAAATCTTTATTCCTCAACGAAGTCCTCCTTCACTTACACCGCGCACCCAAAATCCGCCCCACTTTTCTCCTCCACCGTCAAACCCTTCATTTATGGCATCAACCGTGCACATTCGAGTCGCAAACGATAGATGACGTGGGTTTCGTACCCGCTCTCCTACACGGGTACAGAAGGAAGGCAAGAAATGTACAAGGAGTTTAAGAAAGCGATGACCGCAAAAAAACAGTACTATATCCAAAAAAAAATTTATGATGGAATAGAAAAATAATATTCTTAAGAAATATTATCAGGACAAAATAATGGTTTTAAAAACGAAATACAACATTCAAAATGATCAATAAAATTATTTTTTTCACAAGTTTTGTTGAATATTATTATATTAGAGTAATTTACACTTAACACAATATAATTGTAATTGCGGTACAATTTGGTCCCTCACAGAATTTTCATTTAAACCTCCATCTCCCAACTAAACGTATTTATCAAAATTTCCTCTTTCCTGCTTAATTTTAAGGTGCGAAAAATTAAGTATTGTCTGGTCGTGCTATGAACCGTGCTATCTAAACTAGTTAAAAATAAATAATTAATATTTTGACAATTCCACAAATTGTTTAATGGTTTTTTCCTTGCAACTAAATCCATAATTTTATCGTCAGCATCTACTACAACTTGGCAGTTTATAGAGAACCATCCCTTGCGATTACAGAATAGCTCGCCGTTGTCGCTCCCTGGAGATTGGCAAGGTACGAGTGTGCCTCCTATTAAGCCCATTACACGGGGTAATCCATGCATGCTGTAAAATTTGGCTGCAATATCAAGTAATTCTGAAGTAGTGGGCATTCTGATAAAGTGCTCCGATTGTTTCGCTATTGCGATGTTTACTTTATACACAATTCTGTACAATTCCTAACATACTGACTAATATACTAACAATTCCTATTGCATAAAACAGCAGTATTATCAGAAGTTGTTGATCTGGACTTACTGCTTGTCTCCGATTTACATCAATCAGTCCAAGAATAAATGTGAAACCTTTTTTTGTAAAGAGGAATCTTTTCACAAACTCAGTTTCCGTATAGTATTGCAAAGGGTTTTGGCGACCGCGATATATTTTGCACTTATACATGGTCACAATTTTTCACAAAATGTCACACAACAACCAAGCATTTCAAAAAGGATGGGTTCCAATAACAAAAAAATATTGTATTTCGTAGAAATTAATGAATTATTTTATGAATGAAGGTGCAATTGCCAAACAATCAAAAATATTGTAATTAAACACAAGGATTATTGTGAAACAAATTACTATTAAAAGAAACAAAGTATTAGATGAAAAATATTTTAGTTTTGCAGTTGTTTTATCTGTAAATCACTTATATGTTCCATGATGTGTTGTCTGGCATGATTTTGCGTTATTGCCTATTGGCTCCAACGAATTCATCCATATTCCTGCCGGTCTCATAAAAACTGCATCAACAGTGTCGCAATAAGCTTTGGATTTTGACAGGTGGTTTTGGAATGCATCCATGGTTTCCACCAATTTGTAGTCCAAAGCATTATTCTGTTTATCATTCTATATACTTAATATATATATAGATACATGGATTTTTACATGTTGCACCGGTGGAATTTCCAGGATTGGTGTTACTTCCATGCCTGAAACTAAAATAAATATTAGAATATATCACCCAAATTCATTATCGAGATACTCAAATCTTTCGGGTCCACTGGTACAGTAAAAAAAACTGTCGTACAAAATGTAACGGTGGCCAAAAATAGTTGTTCTCTCAAAATTTGAAATTATTAAGACAATGTTGCGAATTAAAACTAAGCGATTTGCTTTTTTGAAATTAATGATCGGTCTTTTTTGTTTTGCGATATAACTCGACCTTAATTTGGATCGTCCGATTGTGCGCTTGGAAATTTGCCAAATTTCCAACCCTCGTCAGCAAAGCAAACGCTTTACAATCTATAGCACGTTAATGATCAAACAGATCCAATTTGGCGCACGCAATCCACATATGTAAACAATTGTGGATGTTAAGGCCACAATTAACTTCCCCGTAGATTTGGTTAGAGTCTCAAACAAATAAAAACCATACGTTTTGCTTCCCTTCCTGCATTAAAATATTTAGGTCTTGAACATACTCGGCCCTTGTGTGCTTATTGTGTGCCTCTGAGTTCATCGTTACTGGCTCATTATGAAATTTTTTAACGGAAAACATTTTCCAGTTAATTACCAACTGTTGATGTTGACATCGATTTATTTAAACGCAGAATTATTTTCTCCTTTAATTGCTTTAAGGTGCAGCTGGAATCGTCTTCAACCCAATCTATCATTTCACTTATTTCTTCTTCACTTAATAATTTGTTTTTGTTCCCTTCTTTTGGAAGATCTCAGAACGCACCCAAGTGTAAGCAGTTTTGTACAATGATAAGGGTGTCCAGTCCTCCCTGTTGTACATGAAACTATTCTTTCCCTATCTTGAGTTTTGTTTTTCTTGTACAGTTTACTCTGGACATCTTATTCGCAATCTAATAATGTTCCACATATTGGGGCAGTTAATATTATAGGCCACTCCATATCCGGAAACACCCAAATTTTGCATGCAAGTCGCATGTAGCAAGTGCTTACATGGCAGCATACGTTTGATGATACCACGTGCTATCGTTATAAGACATATTGAACAATTGTTATTCAGCTCCATTAATTATTTAAAACAATATAACAAATAGTTATTGAAGAAATTAACGATAAATAACACGAACAAGAACAAGTACAAATTAACAATTGAACACAAAATTATAAGAACTATTTATATAATGAATATATGTATTATCTATTAATTTAGTTTCATTTTTATTTTTGCGATGTTGATTTTGTTTTCGTAGAACAAAGAACAATAATCGGTATTTTAATTAATATAAAAACAATATAGAGACAAGAAATTAGATTAACACTTTCCATTAATTAAGTGAAAGTCAGTCGCCATTTTTAAATATTTAGTTAGTTAAACTAACTATAAAATCAAAAATATATATTTGTTAAATTTTTCGAGAAGACAGTTGTAGATTTGGCTGGAGTGACTCGCATGTGTGGACTCAGCGAGCACGCCTTTGTCAGCTCAGGTTTCGTAAGGATAATTTATTTATTTTTATTACTGATATGTTTAATCATTTAAGTTTTCTAGTACACAATGGGGACCAGCCAGTCCATAACTGCTGTGACAGACGTCGACTTGCGCGAGGAGTCCAAAAAATACACGAGGAAGAGATAATTCCGGAATCGTTTATAACAGATCTCAGGTATTTTCAATAAAGCACACCTCCTTATAAAGTGGGTACACCGACGCACAGTCAACAAGAACAGCATTAAGAAAAGGAAGCCACCAAAATGCCTTCGACGATCGTTTATAACAGATCTCAGGTATTTTCAATAAAGCACACCTCCTTATAAAGTGGGCACACTGACGCACAGCCAACAAGAACAACATTAACAAAAGCAAGCCACCAAAATGCCTTCGCCGATCGTTTATAACAGATTTCAGGTATTTCCAATAAAGCACACCTCTTTATAAATTGGGTACACTGACGCACAGCCAACAAGAACAACATTAAGAAAAGAAAGAAACCAAAATGCCTTCGCCGATCGTTTATAACAGATCTCAGGTATTTTCAATAAAGCACACCTCCTTATAAAGTGGGTACACTGACGCACAGCCAACAAGAACAACATTAAGAAAAGGAAGCCACCAAAATGGCTTCGCCGATCGTTTATAACAGATCTCAGGTATTTTCAATAAATCACACCTCCTTATAAAGTGGGCACACTGACACACAGCCAACAAGAACAACATTAACAAAAGGAAGCCACCAAAATGCCTTCGCCGATCGTTTATGACAGATCTCAGGTATTTTCAATAAAGCACACCTCCTTATAAAGTGGGCACACTGACACACAGCCAACAAGAACAACATTAACAAAAGGAAGCCACCAAAATGCCTTCGCCGATCGTTTATGACAGATCTCAGGTATTTTCAATAAAGCACACCTCCTTATAAAGTGGGCACACTGACACACAGCCAACAAGAACAACATTAACAAAAGGAAGACACCAAAATGCCTTCGCCGATCGTTTATGACAGATCTCAGGTATTTTCAATAAAGCACACCTCCTTATAAAGTGGGCACACTGACACACAGCCAACAAGAACAACATTAACAAAAGGAAGCCACCAAAATGCCTTCGCCGATCGTTTATGACAGATCTCAGGTATTTTCAATAAAGCACACCTCCTTATAAAGTGGGCACACTGACACACAGCCAACAAGAACAACATTAACAAAAGGAAGCCACCAAAATGCCTTCGCCGATCGTTTATGACAGATCTCAGGTATTTTCAATAAAGCACACCTCCTTATAAAGTGGGCACACTGACACACAGCCAACAAGAACAACATTAACAAAAGGAAGCCACCAAAATGCCTTCGCCGATCGTTTATGACAGATCTCAGGTATTTTCAATAAATCACACCTCCTTATAAAGTGGGCACACTGACACACAGCCAACAAGAACAACATTAACAAAAGGAAGCCACCAAAATGCCTTCGCCGATCGTTTATGACAGATCTCAGGTATTTTCAATAAAGCACATCTCCTTATAAAGTGGGCACACTGACACACAGCCAACAAGAACAACATTAACAAAAGGAAGCCACCAAAATGCCTTCGCCGATCGTTTATGACAGATCTCAGGTATTTTCAATAAAGCACACCTCCTTATAAAGTGGGTACACTGACGCACAGCCAACAAGAACAACATTAAGAAAAGGAAGCCACCAAAATGCCTTCGCCGATCGTTTATGACAGATCTCAGGTATTTTCAATAAAGCACACTTCCTTATAAAGTGGGCACACTGACACACAGCCAACAAGAACAACATTAACAAAAGGAAGCCACCAAAATGCCTTCGCCGATCGTTTATGACAGATCTCAGGTATTTTCAATAAAGCACACCTCCTTATAAAGTGGGTACACTGACGCACAGCCTACAAGAACAACATTAAGAAAAGGAAGCCACCAAAATGCCTTCGCCGATCGTTTATGACAGATCTCAGGTATTTTCAATAAAGCACACCTCCTTATAAAGTGGGCACACTGACACACAGCCAACAAGAACAACATTAACAAAAGGAAGCCACCAAAATGCCTTCGCCGATCGTTTATGACTGATCTCAGGTATTTTCAATAAAGCACACCTCCTTATAAAGTGGGTACACTGACGCACAGCCTACAAGAACAACATTAAGAAAAGGAAGCCACCAAAATGCCTTCGCCGATCGTTTATGACTGATCTCAGGTATTTTCAATAAAGCACACTTCCTTATAAAGTGGGCACACTGACACACAGCCAACAAGAACAACATTAACAAAAGGAAGCCACCAAAATGCCTTCGCCGATCGTTTATGACAGATCTCAGGTATTTTCAATAAAGCACACCTCCTTATAAAGTGGGTACACTGACGCACAGCCTACAAGAACAACATTAAGAAAAGGAAGCCACCAAAATGCCTTCGCCGATCGTTTATGACAGATCTCAGGTATTTTCAATAAAGCACACCTCCTTATAAAGTGGGCACACTGACACACAGCCAACAAGAACAACATTAACAAAAGGAAGCCACCAAAATGCCTTCGCCGATCGTTTATGACAGATCTCAGGTATTTTCAATAAAGCACACCTCCTTATAAAGTGGGCACACTGACACACAGCCAACAAGAACAACATTAACAAAAGGAAGCCACCAAAATGCCTTCGCCGATCGTTTATGACAGATCTCAGGTATTTTCAATAAAGCACACCTCCTTATAAAGTGGGCACACTGACACACAGCCAACAAGAACAACATTAACAAAAGGAAGCCACCAAAATGCCTTCGCCGATCGTTTATGACAGATCTCAGGTATTTTCAATAAAGCACACCTCCTTATAAAGTGGGTACACTGACGCACAGCCAACAAGAACAACATTAACAAAAGGAAGCCACCAAAATGCCTTCGCCGATCGTTTATGACAGATCTCAGGTATTTTCAATAAAGCACACTTCCTTATAAAGTGGGCACACTGACACACAGCCAACAAGAACAACATTAACAAAAGGAAGCCACCAAAATGCCTTCGCCGATCGTTTATGACAGATCTCAGGTATTTTCAATAAAGCACACCTCCTTATAAAGTGGGTACACTGACGCACAGCCTACAAGAACAACATTAAGAAAAGGAAGCCACCAAAATGCCTTCGCCGATCGTTTATGACAGATCTCAGGTATTTTCAATAAAGCACACCTCCTTATAAAGTGGGCACACTGACACACAGCCAACAAGAACAACATTAACAAAAGGAAGCCACCAAAATGCCTTCGCCGATCGTTTATGACTGATCTCAGGTATTTTCAATAAAGCACACTTCCTTATAAAGTGGGCACACTGACACACAGCCAACAAGAACAACATTAACAAAAGGAAGCCACCAAAATGCCTTCGCCGATCGTTTATGACAAATCTCAGGTATTTTCAATAAAGCACACCTCCTTATAAAGTGGGTACACTGACGCACAGCCAACAAGAACAACATTAACAAAAGGAAGCCACCAAAATGCCTTCGCCGATCGTTTATGACAGATCTCAGGTATTTTCAATAAAGCACACCTCCTTATAAAGTGGGTACACTGACGCACAGCCAACAAGAACAACATTAAGAAAAGGAAGCCACCAAAATGCCTTCGCCGATCGTTTATGACAGATCTCAGGTATTTTCAATAAAGCACACCTCCTTATAAAGTGGGTACACTGACGCACAGCCAACAAGAACAACATTAAGAAAAGGAAGCCACCAAAATGCCTTCGCCGATCGTTTATGACAGATCTCAGGTATTTTCAATAAAGCACACTTCCTTATAAAGTGGGCACACTGACACACAGCCAACAAGAACAACATTAACAAAAGGAAGCCACCAAAATGCCTTCGCCGATCGTTTATGACTGATCTCAGGTATTTTCAATAAAGCACACCTCCTTATAAAGTGGGTACACTGACGCACAGCCTACAAGAACAACATTAAGAAAAGGAAGCCACCAAAATGCCTTCGCCGATCGTTTATGACAGATCTCAGGTATTTTCAATAAAGCACACCTCCTTATAAAGTGGGTACACTGACGCACAGCCAACAAGAACAACATTAACAAAAGGAAGCCACCAAAATGCCTTCGCCGATCGTTTATAACAGATCTCAGGTATTTTCAATAAAGCACACCTCCTTATAAAGTGGGCACACTGACACACAGCCAACAAGAACAACATTAACAAAAGGAAGCCACCAAAATGCCTTCGCCGATCGTTTATGACAGATCTCAGGTATTTTCAATAAAGCACACTTCCTTATAAAGTGGGCACACTGACACACAGCCAACAAGAACAACATTAACAAAAGGAAGCCACCAAAATGCCTTCGCCGATCGTTTATGACTGATCTCAGGTATTTTCAATAAAGCACACCTCCTTATAAAGTGGGCACACTGACACACAGCCAACAAGAACAACATTAACAAAAGGAAGCCACCAAAATGCCTTCGCCGATCGTTTATGACAGATCTCAGGTATTTTCAATAAAGCACACCTCCTTATAAAGTGGGTACACTGACGCACAGCCAACAAGAACAACATTAAGAAAAGGAAGCCACCAAAATGCCTTCGCCGATCGTTTATAACAGATCTCAGGTATTTTCAATAAAGCACACCTCCTTATAAAGTGGGCACACTGACACACAGCCAACAAGAACAACATTAACAAAAGGAAGCCACCAAAATGCCTTCGCCGATCGTTTATGACAGATCTCAGGTATTTTCAATAAAGCACACCTCCTTATAAAGTGGGCACACTGACACACAGCCAACAAGAACAACATTAACAAAAGGAAGCCACCAAAATGCCTTCGCCGATCGTTTATGACTGATCTCAGGTATTTTCAATAAAGCACACCTCCTTATAAAGTGGGCACACTGACACACAGCCAACAAGAACAACATTAACAAAAGGAAGCCACCAAAATGCCTTCGCCGATCGTTTATGACAGATCTCAGGTATTTTCAATAAAGCACACCTCCTTATAAAGTGGGTACACTGACGCACAGCCAACAAGAACAACATTAACAAAAGGAAGCCACCAAAATGCCTTCGCCGATCGTTTATAACAGATCTCAGGTATTTTCAATAAAGCACACCTCCTTATAAAGTGGGCACACTGACACACAGCCAACAAGAACAACATTAACAAAAGGAAGCCACCAAAATGCCTTCGCCGATCGTTTATGACAGATCTCAGGTATTTTCAATAAAGCACACCTCCTTATAAAGTGGGCACACTGACACACAGCCAACAAGAACAACATTAACAAAAGGAAGCCACCAAAATGCCTTCGCCGATCGTTTATGACAGATCTCAGGTATTTTCAATAAAGCACACCTCCTTATAAAGTGGGTACACTGACGCACAGCCAACAAGAACAACATTAAGAAAAGGAAGCCACCAAAATGCCTTCGCCGATCGTTTATGACAGATCTCAGGTATTTTCAATAAAGCACACCTCCTTATAAAGTGGGTACACTGACGCACAGCCAACAAGAACAACATTAACAAAAGGAAGCCACCAAAATGCCTTCGCCGATCGTTTATGACAGATCTCAGGTATTTTCAATAAAGCACACCTCCTTATAAAGTGGGCACACTGACACACAGCCAACAAGAACAACATTAACAAAAGGAAGCCACCAAAATGCCTTCGCCGATCGTTTTTGACAGATCTCAGGTATTTTCAATAAAGCACACCTCCTTATAAAGTGGGCACACTGACACACAGCCAACAAGAACAACATTAAGAAAAGGAAGCCACCAAAATGCCTTCGCCGATCGTTTATGACAGATCTCAGGTATTTTCAATAAAGCACACCTCCTTATAAAGTGGGAACACTGACGCACAGCCAACAAGAACAACATCAACAAAAGGAAGCCACCAAAAAGCCTTCGCCGATCGTTTATGACAGATCTCAAGTATTTTCAATAAAGCACACCTCCTTATAAAGTGGGCACACTGACACACAGCCAACAAGAACAACATTAACAAAAGGAAGCCACCAAAATGCCTTCGCCGATCGTTTATGACAGATCTCAGGTATTTTCAATAAAGCACACCTCCTTATAAAGTGGGCACACTGACACACAGCCAACAAGAACAACATTAACAAAAGGAAGCCACCAAAATGCCTTCGCCGATCGTTTATGACAGATCTCAGGTATTTTCAATAAAGCACACCTCCTTATAAAGTGGGTACACTGACGCACAGCCAACAAGAACAACATTAAGAAAAGGAAGCCACCAAAATGCCTTCGCCGATCGTTTATGACAGATCTCAGGTATTTTCAATAAAGCACACCTCCTTATAAAGTGGGTAAACTGACGCACAGCCAACAAGAACAACATTAAGAAAAGGAAGCCACTAAAATGCCTTCGCCGACCGTTTATAACAGATCTCAGGTATTTTCAATAAAGCACACCTCCTTATAAAGTGGGCACACTGACGGACAGCCAACAAGAACAACATTAAGAAAAGGAAGCCACCAAAATGCCTTCGCCGATCGTTTATGACAGATCTCAGTTATTTTCAATAAAGCACACCTCCTTATAAAGTGGGTACACTGACGCACAGCCAACAAGAACAACATTGAGAAAAGGAAGCCACCAAAATGCCTTCGCCGATCGTTTATGACAGTTCTCAGGTCTTTTCAATAAAGCACACCTCCTTATAAAGTGGGCACACTGACGCACAGCCAACAAGAACAACATTGAGAAAAGGAAGCCACCAAAATGCCTTTGACGATCGTTTATGACAGATCTCAGGTATTTTCAATAAAGCACACCTCCTTATATAGTGGGTACACTGACGCACAGCCAACAAGAACAACATTAAGAAAAGGAAGCCACCAAAATGCCTTCGCCGATCGTTTATGACAGATCTCAGGTATTTTCAATAAAGCACACCTCCTTATAAAGTGGGTACACTGACGCACAGCCAACAAGAACAACATTAAGAAAAGGAAGCCACAAAAATGCCTTCGCCGATCGTTTATGACAGAACTCAAGTATTTTCAATAAAGCACACCTCCTTATAAAGTGGGTACACTGACGCACAGCCAACAAGAACAACATTAAGAAAAGGAAGCCACCAAAATGCCTTCGCCGATCGTTTATGACAGATCTCAGGTATTTTCAATAAAGCACACCTCCTTATAAAGTGGGTAAACTGACGCACAGCCAACAAGAACAACATTAAGAAAAGGAAGCCACTAAAATGCCTTCGCCGACCGTTTATAACAGATCTCAGGTATTTTCAATAAAGCACACCTCCTTATAAAGTGGGCACACTGACGGACAGCCAACAAGAACAACATTAAGAAAAGGAAGCCACCAAAATGCCTTCGCCGATCGTTTATGACAGATCTCAGTTATTTTCAATAAAGCACACCTCCTTATAAAGTGGGTACACTGACGCACAGCCAACAAGAACAACATTGAGAAAAGGAAGCCACCAAAATGCCTTCGCCGATCGTTTATGACAGTTCTCAGGTCTTTTCAATAAAGCACACCTCCTTATAAAGTGGGCACACTGACGCACAGCCAACAAGAACAATATTAACAAAAGGAAGCCACCAAAATGCCTTCGCCGATCGTTTATAACAGATTTCAGTTATTTTCAATAAAGCACACCTCCTTATAAAGTGGGTACACTGAAGCACAGCCAACAAGAACAACATTAACAAAAGGAAGCCACCAAAATGCCTTCGCCGATCGTTTATGACAGATCTCAGGTATTTTCAATAAAGCACACCTCCTTATAAAGTGGGTACACTGACGCACAGCCAACAAGAACAACATTAAGAAAAGGAAGCCACCAAAATGCCTTCGCCGATCGTTTATGACAGATCTCAGGTATTTTCAATAAAGCACACCTCCTTATAAAGTGGGTAAACTGACGCACAGCCAACAAGAACAACATTAAGAAAAGGAAGCCACTAAAATGCCTTCGCCGACCGTTTATAACAGATCTCAGGTATTTTCAATAAAGCACACCTCCTTATAAAGTGGGCACACTGACGGACAGCCAACAAGAACAACATTAAGAAAAGGAAGCCACCAAAATGCCTTCGCCGATCGTTTATGACAGATCTCAGTTATTTTCAATAAAGCACACCTCCTTATAAAGTGGGTACACTGACGCACAGCCAACAAGAACAACATTAAGAAAAGGAAGCCACCAAAATGCCTTCGCCGATCGTTTATGACAGTTCTCAGGTCTTTTCAATAAAGCACACCTCCTTATAAAGTGGGCACACTGACGCACAGCCAACAAGAACAACATTAAGAAAAGGAAGCCACCAAAATGCCTTTGACGATCGTTTATGACAGATCTCAGGTATTTTCAATAAAGCACACCTCCTTATAAAGTGGGCACACTGACGGACAGCCAACAAGAACAACATTAACAAAAGGAAGCCACCAAAATGCCTTCGCCGATCGTTTATAACAGATTTCAGTTATTTTCAATAAAGCACACCTCCTTATAAAGTGGGTACACTGACGCACAGCCAACAAGAACAACATTAAGAAAAGGAAGCCACCAAAATGCCTTCGCCGATCGTTTATGACAGATTTCAGGTATTTTCAATAAAGCACACCTCCTTATAAAGTGGGTACACTGACGCACAGCCAACAAGAACAACATTAAGAAAAGGAAGCCACCAAAATGCCTTCGCCGATCGTTTATGACAGATCTCAGGTATTTTCAATAAAGCACACCTCCTTATAAAGTGGGCACACTGACACACAGCCAACAAGAACAACATTAACAAAAGGAAGCCACCAAAATGCCTTCGCCGATCGTTTATGACAGATCTCAGGTATTTTCAATAAAGCACACCTCCTTATAAAGTGGGCACACTGACGCACAGCCAACAAGAACAACATTAAGAAAAGGAAGCCACCAAAATGCCTTCGCCGATCGTTTATAACAGATTTCAGGTATTTTCAATAAAGCACACCTCCTTATAAAGTGGGTACACTGACGCACAGCCAACAAGAACAACATTAAGAAAAGGAAGCCACCAAAATGCCTTCGCCGATCGTTTATAACAGATCTCAGGTATTTTCAATAAAGCACACCTCCTTATAAAGTGGGTACACTGACGCACAACCAACAAGAACAACATTAAGAAAAGGAAGCCACCAAAATGCCTTCGCCGATCGTTTATAACAGATCTCAGGTATTTTCAATAAAGCAAACCTCCTTATAAAATGGGTACACTGACTGACAGCCAACAAGAACAACATTAAGAAAAGGAAGCCACCAAAATGCCTTTGACGATCGTTTATGACAGATCTCAGGTATTTTCAATAAAGCACACCTCCTTATAAAGTGGGCACACTGACGGACAGCCAACAAGAACAACATTAAGAAAAGGAAGCCACCAAAATGCCTTCGCCGATCGTTTATGACAGATCTCAGGTATTTTCAATAAAGCACACCTCCTTATAAAGTGGGCACACTGACGCACAGCCAACAAGAACAACATTAAGAAAAGGAAGCCACCAAAATGCCTTCGCCGATCGTTTATAACAGATTTCAGGTATTTTCAATAAAGCACACCTCCTTATAAAGTGGGTACACTGACGCACAGCCCACAAGAACAACATTAAGAAAAGGAAGCCACCAAAATGCCTTCGCCGATCGTTTATAACAGATCTCAGGTATTTTCAATAAAGCACACCTCCTTATAAAGTGGGTACACTAACTGACAGCCAACAAGAACAACATTAAGAAAAGGAAGCCACCAAAATGCCTTTGACGATCGTTTATGACAGATCTCAGGTATTTTCAATAAAGCACACCTCCTTATAAAGTGGGCACACTGACGGACAGCCAACAAGAACAACATTAACAAAAGGAAGCCACCAAAATGCCTTCGCCGATCGTTTATAACAGATTTCAGTTATTTTCAATAAAGCACACCTCCTTATAAAGTGGGTACACTGACGCACAGCCAACAAGAACAACATTAAGAAAAGGAAGCCACCAAAATGCCTTCGCCGATCGTTTATGACAGATTTCAGGTATTTTCAATAAAGCACACCTCCTTATAAAGTGGGTACACTGACGCACAGCCAACAAGAACAACATTAAGAAAAGGAAGCCACCAAAATGCCTTCGCCGATCGTTTATGACAGATCTCAGGTATTTTCAATAAAGCACACCTCCTTATAAAGTGGGCACACTGACACACAGCCAACAAGAACAACATTAACAAAAGGAAGCCACCAAAATGCCTTCGCCGATCGTTTATAACAGATCTCATGTATTTTCAATAAAGCACACCTCCTTATAAAGTGGGCACACTGACGCACAGCCAACAAGAACAACATTAAGAAAAGGAAGCCACCAAAATGCCTTCGCCGATCGTTTATGACAGATCTCAGGTATTTTCAATAAAGCACACCTCCTTAAAAAGTGGGCACACTGACACACAGCCAACAAGAACAACATTAACAAAAGGAAGCCACCAAAATGCCTTCGCCGATCGTTTATGACAGATCTCAGGTATTTTCAATAAAGCACACCTCCTTATAAAGTGGGCTCACTGACGCACAGCCAACAAGAACAACATTAAGAAAAGGAAGCCACCAAAATGCCTTCGCCGATCGTTTATAACAGATCTCATGTATTTTCAATAAAGCACACCTCCTTATAAAGTGGGCACACTGACGCACAGCCAACCAGAACAACATTAAGAAAAGGAAGCCACCAAAATGCCTTCGCCGATCGTTTATAACAGAACTCAGGTATTTTCAATAAAGCACACCTCCTTATAAAGTGGGTACACTGACGCACAGCCAACAAGAACAACATTAAGAAAAGGAAGCCACCAAAATGCCTTCGCCGATCGTTTATAACAGATCTCAAGTATTTTCAATAAAGCACACCTCCTTATAAAGTGGGCACACTGACGCACAGCCAACAAGAACAACATAATAAAAGGAAGCCACCAAAATGCCTTCGCCGATCGTTTATAACAGATCTCATGTATTTTCAATAAAGCACACCTCCTTATAAAGTGGGCACACTGACGCACAGCCAACAAGAACAACAATAAGAAAAGGAAGCCACCAAAATGCCTTTGACGACCGTTTATGACAGATCTCATGTATTTTCAATAAAGCACACCTCCTTATAAAGTGGGTACACTGACGTACAGCCAACAAGAACAACATTAAGAAAAGGAAGCCACCAAAATGCCTTCGCCGACCGTTTATAACAGATCTCAGGTATTTTCAATAAAGCACACCTCCTTATAAAGTGGGCACACTGACACACAGCCAACAAGAACAACATAATAAAAGGAAACCACCAAAATGCCTTCGCCGATCGTTTATGACAGTTCTCAGGTCTTTTCAATAAAGCACACCTCCTTATAAAGTGGGTACACTGACGCACAGCCAACAAGAACAACATTAAGGAAAGGAAGCCACCAAAATGCCTTCGCCGATCGTTTATAACAGATCTCAGGTATTTTCAATAAAGCACACCTCCTTATAAAGTGGGTACACTGACGCACAGCCAACAAGAACAACATTAAGAAAAGGAAGCCACCAAAATGCCTTCGCCGATCGTTTATGACAGATCTCAGGTATTTTCAATAAAGCACACCTCCTTATAAAGTGGGCACACTGACACACAGCCAACAAGAACAACATTAACAAAAGGAAGCCACCAAAATGCCTTCGCCGATCGTTTATGACAGATCTCAGGTATTTTCAATAAAGCACACCTCCTTATAAAGTGGGCTCACTGACGCACAGCCAACAAGAACAACATTAAGAAAAGGAAGCCACCAAAATGCCTTCGCCGATCGTTTATAACAGAACTCAGGTATTTTCAATAAAGCACACCTCCTTATAAAGTGGGTACACT
Organism: Sylvicola cinctus; assembly: GCA_963854165.1. Lineage (NCBI taxonomy): Eukaryota > Metazoa > Arthropoda > Insecta > Diptera > Anisopodidae > Sylvicola > Sylvicola cinctus. The sequence continues at coordinate 24,049,691 of OY974082.1, forward strand.
GACGAACAGCCAACAAGAACATCATTAAGAAAAGGAAGCCACCAAAATGCCTTTGACGATCGTTTATGACAGATCTCAGGTATTTTCAATAAAGCACACCTCCTTATAAAGTGGGTACACTGACGTACAGCCAACAAGAACAACATTAAGAAAAGGAAGCCACCAAAATGCCTTCGCCGATCGTTTATAACAGAACTCAGGTATTTTCAATAAAGCACACCTCCTTATAAAGTGGGTACACTGACGAACAGCCAACAAGAACAACATTAAGAAAAGGAAGCCACCAAAATGCCTTTGACGACCGTTTATGACAGATCTCAGGTATTTTCAATAAAGCACACCTCCTTATAAAGTGGGTACACTGACGTACAGCCAACAAAAACAACATTAAGAAAAGGAAGCCACCAAAATGCCTTCGCCGACCGTTTATAACAGATCTCAGGTATTTTCAATAAAGCACACCTCCTTATAAAGTGGGCACACTGACGCACAGCCAACAAGAACAACATAATAAAAGGAAACCACCAAAATGCCTTCGCCGATCGTTTATGACAGTTCTCAGGTCTTTTCAATAAAGCACACCTCCTTATAAAGTGGGTACACTGACGCACAGCCAACAAGAACAACATTAAGAAAAGGAAGCCACCAAAATGCCTTCGCCGATCGTTTATAACAGATCTCAGGTATTTTCAATAAAGCACACCTCCTTATAAAGTGGGTACACTGACGCACAGCCAACAAGAACAACATTAAGAAAAGGAAGCCACCAAAATGCCTTCGCCGATCGTTTATAACAGAACTCAGGTATTTTCAATAAAGCACACCTCCTTATAAAGTGGGTACACTGACGAACAGCCAACAAGAACAACATTAAGAAAAGGAAGCCACCAAAATGCCTTCGCCGATCGTTTATGACAGATCTCAGGTATTTTCAATAAAGCACACCTCCTTATAAAGTGGGCTCACTGACGCACAGCCAACAAGAACAACATTAAGAAAAGGAAGCCACCAAAATGCCTTCGCCGATTGTTTATGACAGATCTCAGGTATTTTCAATAAAGCACACCTCCTTATAAAGTGGGCTCACTGACGCACAGCCAACAAGAACAACATTAAGAAAAGGAAGCCACCAAAATGCCTTCGCCGATCGTTTATGACAGATCTCAGGTATTTTCAATAAAGCACACCTCCTTATAAAGTGGGCTCACTGACACACAGCCAACAAGAACAACATTAAGAAAAGGAAGCCACCAAAATGCCTTCGCCGATTGTTTATGACAGATCTCAGGTATTTTCAATAAAGCACACCTCCTTATAAAGTGGGCACACTGACGCACAGCCAACAAGAACAACATAATAAAAGGAAACCACCAAAATGCCTTCGCCGATCGTTTATGACAGTTCTCAGGTCTTTTCAATAAAGCACACCTCCTTATAAAGTGGGTACACTGACGCACAGCCAACAAGAACAACATTAAGAAAAGGAAGCCACCAAAATGCCTTCGCCGATCGTTTATAACAGATCTCAGGTATTTTCAATAAAGCACACCTCCTTATAAAGTGGGTACACTGACGCACAGCCAACAAGAACAACATTAAGAAAAGGAAGCCACCAAAATGCCTTCGCCGATCGTTTATGACAGATCTCAGGTTTTTTCAATAAAGCACACCTCCTTATAAAGTGGGCTCACTGACGCACAGCCAACAAGAACAACATTAAGAAAAGGAAGCCACCAAAATGCCTTCGCCGATTGTTTATGACAGATCTCAGGTATTTTCAATAAAGCACACCTCCTTATAAAGTGGGCTCACTGACGAACAGCCAACAAGAACAACATTAAGAAAAGGAAGCCACCAAAATGCCTTCGCCGATCGTTTATGACAGATCTCAGGTATTTTCAATAAAGCACACCTCCTTATAAAGTGGGCTCACTGACGCACAGCCAACAAGAACAACATTAAGAAAAGGAAGCCACCAAAATGCCTTCGCCGATTGTTTATGACAGATCTCAGGTATTTTCAATAAAGCACACCTCCTTATAAAGTGGGCTCACTGACGCACAGCCAACAAGAACAACATTAAGAAAAGGAAGCCACCAAAATGCCTTCGCCGATCGTTTATAACAGATCTCATGTATTTTCAATAAAGCACACCTCCTTATAAAGTGGGCACACTGACGCACAGCCAACAAGAACAACATTAAGAAAAGGAAGCCACCAAAATGCCATCGCCGACCGTTTATAACAGATCTCAGGTATTTTCAATAAAGCACACCTCCTTATAAAGTGGGCACATTGACGTACAGCCAACAAGAACAACATTAAGAAAAGGAAGCCACCAAAATGCCTTCGCCGATCGTTTATGACAGATCTCAGGTATTTTCAATAAAGCACACCTCCTTATAAAGTGGGCACACTGACACACAGCCAACAAGAACAACATTAACAAAAGGAAGCCACCAAAATGCCTTCGCCGATCGTTTATAACAGATCTCAGGTATTTTCAATAAAGCACACCTCCTTATAAAGTGGGTACACTGACGAACAGCCAACAAGAACATCATTAAGAAAAGGAAGCCACCAAAATGCCTTTGACGATCGTTTATGACAGATCTCAGGTATTTTCAATAAAGCACACCTCCTTATAAAGTGGGCACACTGACGGACAGCCAACAAGAACAACATTAACAAAAGGAAGCCACCAAAATGCCTTCGCCGATCGTTTATAACAGATTTCAGTTATTTTCAATAAAGCACACCTCCTTATAAAGTGGGTACACTGACGCACAGCCAACAAGAACAACATTAAGAAAAGGAAGCCACCAAAATGCCTTCGCCGATCGTTTATGACAGATTTCAGGTATTTTCAATAAAGCACACCTCCTTATAAAGTGGGTACACTGACGCACAGCCAACAAGAACAACATTAAGAAAAGGAAGCCACCAAAATGCCTTCGCCGATCGTTTATGACAGATCTCAGGTATTTTCAATAAAGCACACCTCCTTATAAAGTGGGCACACTGACACACAGCCAACAAGAACAACATTAACAAAAGGAAGCCACCAAAATGCCTTCGCCGATCGTTTATAACAGATCTCATGTATTTTCAATAAAGCACACCTCCTTATAAAGTGGGCACACTGACGCACAGCCAACAAGAACAACATTAAGAAAAGGAAGCCACCAAAATGCCATCGCCGACCGTTTATAACAGATCTCAGGTATTTTCAATAAAGCACACCTCCTTATAAAGTGGGCACATTGACGCACAGCCAACAAGAACAACATTAAGAAAAGGAAGCCACCAAAATGCCTTCGCCGATCGTTTATGACAGATCTCAGGTATTTTCAATAAAGCACACCTCCTTATAAAGTGGGCACACTGACACACAGCCAACAAGAACAACATTAAGAAAAGGAAGCCACCAAAATGCCTTCGCCGATCGTTTATAACAGATCTCATGTATTTTCAATAAAGCACACCTCCTTATAAAGTGGGTACACTGACGCACAGCCAACAAGAACAACATTAAGAAAAGGAAGCCACCAAAATGCCTTCGCCGATCGTTTATGACAGATCTCAGGTATTTTCAATAAAGCACACCTCCTTATAAAGTGGGCACATTGACGCACAGCCAACAAGAACAACATTAACAAAAGGAAGCCACCAAAATGCCTTCGCCGATCGTTTATAACAGATTTCAGTTATTTTCAATAAAGCACACCTCCTTATAAAGTGGGCACACTGACACACAGCCAACAAGAACAACATTAAGAAAAGGAAGCCACCAAAATGCCATCGCCGACCGTTTATAACAGATCTCAGGTATTTTCAATAAAGCACACCTCCTTATAAAGTGGGTACACTGACGCACAGCCAACAAGAACAACATTAAGAAAAGGAAGCCACCAAAATGCCTTCGCCGATCGTTTATGACAGATCTCAGGTATTTTCAATAAAGCACACCTCCTTATAAAGTGGGCACACTGACACACAGCCAACAAGAACATCATTAAGAAAAGGAAGCCACCAAAATGCCTTCGCCGATCGTTTATAACAGATCTCATGTATTTTCAATAAAGCACACCTCCTTATAAAGTGGGCTCACTGACGCACAGCCAACAAGAACAACATTAAGAAAAGGAAGCCACCAAAATGCCTTCGCCGATTGTTTATGACAGATCTCAGGTATTTTCAATAAAGCACACCTCCTTATAAAGTGGGCTCACTGACGCACAGCCAACAAGAACAACATTAAGAAAAGGAAGCCACCAAAATGCCTTCGCCGATCGTTTATAACAGATCTCATGTATTTTCAATAAAGCACACCTCCTTATAAAGTGGGCACACTGACGCACAGCCAACAAGAACAACATTAAGAAAAGGAAGCCACCAAAATGCCATCGCCGACCGTTTATAACAGATCTCAGGTATTTTCAATAAAGCACACCTCCTTATAAAGTGGGCACATTGACGTACAGCCAACAAGAACAACATTAAGAAAAGGAAGCCACCAAAATGCCTTCGCCGATCGTTTATGACAGATCTCAGGTATTTTCAATAAAGCACACCTCCTTATAAAGTGGGCACACTGACACACAGCCAACAAGAACAACATTAACAAAAGGAAGCCACCAAAATGCCTTCGCCGATCGTTTATGACAGATCTCAGGTATTTTCAATAAAGCACACCTCCTTATAAAGTGGGCTCACTGACGCACAGCCAACAAGAACAACATTAAGAAAAGGAAGCCACCAAAATGCCTTCGCCGATCGTTTATAACAGATCTCATGTATTTTCAATAAAGCACACCTCCTTATAAAGTGGGTACACTGACGAACAGCCAACAAGAACATCATTAAGAAAAGGAAGCCACCAAAATGCCTTCGCCGATCGTTTATGACAGATCTCAGGTATTTTCAATAAAGCACACCTCCTTATAAAGTGGGCTCACTGACGCACAGCCAACAAGAACAACATTAAGAAAAGGAAGCCACCAAAATGCCTTCGCCGATCGTTTATAACAGAACTCAGGTATTTTCAATAAAGCACACCTCCTTATAAAGTGGGTACACTGACGAACAGCCAACAAGAACATCATTAAGAAAAGGAAGCCACCAAAATGCCTTTGACGATCGTTTATGACAGATCTCAGGTATTTTCAATAAAGCACACCTCCTTATAAAGTGGGCACACTGACGGACAGCCAACAAGAACAACATTAACAAAAGGAAGCCACCAAAATGCCTTCGCCGATCGTTTATAACAGATTTCAGTTATTTTCAATAAAGCACACCTCCTTATAAAGTGGGCACACTGACGCACAGCCAACAAGAACAACATTAAGAAAAGGAAGCCACCAAAATGCCTTCGCCGATCGTTTATGACAGATTTCAGGTATTTTCAATAAAGCACACCTCCTTATAAAGTGGGTACACTGACGCACAGCCAACAAGAACAACATTAAGAAAAGGAAGCCACCAAAATGCCTTCGCCGATCGTTTATGACAGATCTCAGGTATTTTCAATAAAGCACACCTCCTTATAAAGTGGGCACACTGACACACAGCCAACAAGAACAACATTAACAAAAGGAAGCCACCAAAATGCCTTCGCCGATCGTTTATAACAGATCTCATGTATTTTCAATAAAGCACACCTCCTTATAAAGTGGGCACACTGACGCACAGCCAACAAGAACAACATTAAGAAAAGGAAGCCACCAAAATGCCTTCGCCGATCGTTTATGACAGATCTCAGGTATTTTCAATAAAGCACACCTCCTTAAAAAGTGGGCACACTGACACACAGCCAACAAGAACAACATTAACAAAAGGAAGCCACCAAAATGCCTTCGCCGATCGTTTATGACAGATCTCAGGTATTTTCAATAAAGCACACCTCCTTATAAAGTGGGCTCACTGACGCACAGCCAACAAGAACAACATTAAGAAAAGGAAGCCACCAAAATGCCTTCGCCGATCGTTTATAACAGATCTCATGTATTTTCAATAAAGCACACCTCCTTATAAAGTGGGCACACTGACGCACAGCCAACCAGAACAACATTAAGAAAAGGAAGCCACCAAAATGCCTTCGCCGATCGTTTATAACAGAACTCAGGTATTTTCAATAAAGCACACCTCCTTATAAAGTGGGTACACTGACGCACAGCCAACAAGAACAACATTAAGAAAAGGAAGCCACCAAAATGCCTTCGCCGATCGTTTATAACAGATCTCAAGTATTTTCAATAAAGCACACCTCCTTATAAAGTGGGCACACTGACGCACAGCCAACAAGAACAACATAATAAAAGGAAGCCACCAAAATGCCTTCGCCGATCGTTTATAACAGATCTCATGTATTTTCAATAAAGCACAACTCCTTATAAAGTGGGCACACTGACGCACAGCCAACAAGAACAACAATAAGAAAAGGAAGCCACCAAAATGCCTTTGACGACCGTTTATGACAGATCTCATGTATTTTCAATAAAGCACACCTCCTTATAAAGTGGGTACACTGACGTACAGCCAACAAGAACAACATTAAGAAAAGGAAGCCACCAAAATGCCTTCGCCGACCGTTTATAACAGATCTCAGGTATTTTCAATAAAGCACACCTCCTTATAAAGTGGGCACACTGACACACAGCCAACAAGAACAACATAATAAAAGGAAACCACCAAAATGCCTTCGCCGATCGTTTATGACAGTTCTCAGGTCTTTTCAATAAAGCACACCTCCTTATAAAGTGGGTACACTGACGCACAGCCAACAAGAACAACATTAAGGAAAGGAAGCCACCAAAATGCCTTCGCCGATCGTTTATAACAGATCTCAGGTATTTTCAATAAAGCACACCTCCTTATAAAGTGGGTACACTGACGCACAGCCAACAAGAACAACATTAAGAAAAGGAAGCCACCAAAATGCCTTCGCCGATCGTTTATGACAGATCTCAGGTATTTTCAATAAAGCACACCTCCTTATAAAGTGGGCACACTGACACACAGCCAACAAGAACAACATTAACAAAAGGAAGCCACCAAAATGCCTTCGCCGATCGTTTATGACAGATCTCAGGTATTTTCAATAAAGCACACCTCCTTATAAAGTGGGCTCACTGACGCACAGCCAACAAGAACAACATTAAGAAAAGGAAGCCACCAAAATGCCTTCGCCGATCGTTTATAACAGAACTCAGGTATTTTCAATAAAGCACACCTCCTTATAAAGTGGGTACACTGACGAACAGCCAACAAGAACATCATTAAGAAAAGGAAGCCACCAAAATGCCTTTGACGATCGTTTATGACAGATCTCAGGTATTTTCAATAAAGCACACCTCCTTATAAAGTGGGTACACTGACGTACAGCCAACAAGAACAACATTAAGAAAAGGAAGCCACCAAAATGCCTTCGCCGATCGTTTATAACAGAACTCAGGTATTTTCAATAAAGCACACCTCCTTATAAAGTGGGTACACTGACGAACAGCCAACAAGAACAACATTAAGAAAAGGAAGCCACCAAAATGCCTTTGACGACCGTTTATGACAGATCTCAGGTATTTTCAATAAAGCACACCTCCTTATAAAGTGGGTACACTGACGTACAGCCAACAAGAACAACATTAAGAAAAGGAAGCCACCAAAATGCCTTCGCCGACCGTTTATAACAGATCTCAGGTATTTTCAATAAAGCACACCTCCTTATAAAGTGGGCACACTGACGCACAGCCAACAAGAACAACATAATAAAAGGAAACCACCAAAATGCCTTCGCCGATCGTTTATGACAGTTCTCAGGTCTTTTCAATAAAGCACACCTCCTTATAAAGTGGGTACACTGACGCACAGCCAACAAGAACAACATTAAGAAAAGGAAGCCACCAAAATGCCTTCGCCGATCGTTTATAACAGATCTCAGGTATTTTCAATAAAGCACACCTCCTTATAAAGTGGGTACACTGACGCACAGCCAACAAGAACAACATTAAGAAAAGGAAGCCACCAAAATGCCTTCGCCGATCGTTTATAACAGAACTCAGGTATTTTCAATAAAGCACACCTCCTTATAAAGTGGGTACACTGACGAACAGCCAACAAGAACAACATTAAGAAAAGGAAGCCACCAAAATGCCTTCGCCGATCGTTTATGACAGATCTCAGGTATTTTCAATAAAGCACACCTCCTTATAAAGTGGGCTCACTGACGCACAGCCAACAAGAACAACATTAAGAAAAGGAAGCCACCAAAATGCCTTCGCCGATTGTTTATGACAGATCTCAGGTATTTTCAATAAAGCACACCTCCTTATAAAGTGGGCTCACTGACGCACAGCCAACAAGAACAACATTAAGAAAAGGAAGCCACCAAAATGCCTTCGCCGATCGTTTATGACAGATCTCAGGTATTTTCAATAAAGCACACCTCCTTATAAAGTGGGCACACTGACGCACAGCCAACAAGAACAACATTAAGAAAAGGAAGCCACCAAAATGCCATCGCCGACCGTTTATAACAGATCTCAGGTATTTTCAATAAAGCACACCTCCTTATAAAGTGGGCACATTGACGTACAGCCAACAAGAACAACATTAAGAAAAGGAAGCCACCAAAATGCCTTCGCCGATCGTTTATGACAGATCTCAGGTATTTTCAATAAAGCACACCTCCTTATAAAGTGGGCACACTGACACACAGCCAACAAGAACAACATTAACAAAAGGAAGCCACCAAAATGCCTTCGCCGATCGTTTATGACAGATCTCAGGTATTTTCAATAAAGCACACCTCCTTATAAAGTGGGCTCACTGACGCACAGCCAACAAGAACAACATTAAGAAAAGGAAGCCACCAAAATGCCTTCGCCGATCGTTTATAACAGATCTCATGTATTTTCAATAAAGCACACCTCCTTATAAAGTGGGCACACTGACGCACAGCCAACCAGAACAACATTAAGAAAAGGAAGCCACCAAAATGCCTTCGCCGATCGTTTATAACAGAACTCAGGTATTTTCAATAAAGCACACCTCCTTATAAAGTGGGTACACTGACGCACAGCCAACAAGAACAACATTAAGAAAAGGAAGCCACCAAAATGCCTTCGCCTATCGTTTATGACAGATCTCAGGTATTTTCAATAAAGCACACCTCCTTATAAAGTGGGCTCACTGACGCACAGCCAACAAGAACAACATTAAGAAAAGGAAGCCACCAAAATGCCTTCGCCGATCGTTTATGACAAATCTCAGGACTTTCCAATAAAGCCCACCTCCTTAAAAAAGTGGGCACACTGATGCACAGCCAACAAGAACAACATTAAGAAAAGGAAGCCACCAAAATGCCTTCGCCGATCGTTTATAACAGATCTCATGTATTTTCAATAAAGCACACCTCCTTATAAAGTGGGCACACTGACGCACAGCCAACAAGAACAACATTAAGAAAAGGAAGCCACCAAAATGCCTTTGACGACCGTTTATGACAGATCTCAGGTATTTTCAATAAAGCACACCTCCTTATAAAGTGGGCACACTGACGCACAGCCAACAAGAACAACATTAAGAAAAGGAAGCCACCAAAATGCCTTCGCCGATCGTTTATGACAAATCTCAGGACTTTCCAATAAAGCCCACCTCCTTAAAAAAGTGGGCACACTGATGCACAGCCAACAAGAACAACATTAAGAAAAGGAAGCCACCAAAATGCCTTCGCCGATCGTTTATAACAGATCTCATGTATTTTCAATAAAGCACACCTCCTTATAAAGTGGGCACACTGACGCACAGCCAACAAGAACAACATAATAAAAGGAAACCACCAAAATGCCTTCGCCGATCGTTTATGACAGTTCTCAGGTCTTTTCAATAAAGCACACCTCCTTATAAAGTGGGCACACTGACGCACAGCCAACAAGAACAACATTAAGAAAAGGAAGCCACCAAAATGCCTTCGCCGATCGTTTATGACAAATCTCAGGACTTTCCAATAAAGCCCACCTCCTTAAAAAAGTGGGCACACTGACGTACAGCCAACAAGAACAACATTAAGAAAAGGAAGCCACCAAAATGCCTTCGCCGACCGTTTATAACAGATCTCAGGTATTTTCAATAAAGCACACCTCCTTATAAAGTGGGCACACTGACGCACAGCCAACAAGAACAACATAATAAAAGGAAACCACCAAAATGCCTTCGCCGATCGTTTATGACAGTTCTCAGGTCTTTTCAATAAAGCACACCTCCTTATAAAGTGGGCTCACTGACGCCCAGCCAACAAGAACAACATTAAGAAAAGGAAGCCACCAAAATGCCTTCGCCGATCGTTTATAACAGATCTCATGTATTTTCAATAAAGCACACCTCCTTATAAAGTGGGTACACTGACGCACAGCCAACAAGAACAACATTAAGAAAAGGAAGCCACCAAAATGCCTTCGCCGATCGTTTATGACAAATCTCAGGACTTTCCAATAAAGCCCACCTCCTTAAAAAAGTGGGCACACTGACGCACAGCCAACAAGAACAACATTAAGAAAAGGAAGCCACCAAAATGCCTTCGCCGATCGTTTATGACAAATCTCAGGACTTTCCAATAAAGCCCACCTCCTTAAAAAAGTGGGCACACTGATGCACAGCCAACAAGAACAACATTAAGAAAAGGAAGCCACCAAAATGCCTTCGCCGATCGTTTATAACAGATCTCATGTATTTTCAATAAAGCACACCTCCTTATAAAGTGGGCACACTGACGCACAGCCAACAAGAACAACATTAAGAAAAGGAAGCCACCAAAATGCCTTTGACGACCGTTTATGACAGATCTCAGGTATTTTCAATAAAGCACACCTCCTTATAAAGTGGGTACACTGACGTACAGCCAACAAGAACAACATTAAGAAAAGGAAGCCACCAAAATGCCTTCGCCGATCGTTTATAACAGATCTCAGGTATTTTCAATAAAGCACAGCTCCTTATAAAGTGGGTACACTGACGCACAGCCAACAAGAACAACATTAAGAAAAGGAAGCCACCAAAATGCCTTCGCCGATCGTTTATGGCAGATCTCAGGTATTTTCAATAAAGCACACCTCCTTATAAAGTGGGCTCACTGACGCACAGCCAACAAGAACAACATTAAGAAAAGGAAGCCACCAAAATGCCTTCGCCGATCGTTTATAACAGATCTCAGGTATTTTCAATAAAGCACACCTCCTTATAAAGTGGGCACATTGACGTACAGCCAACAAGAACAACATTAAGAAAAGGAAGCCACCAAAATGCCTTCGCCGATCGTTTATGACAGATCTCAGGTATTTTCAATAAAGCACACCTCCTTATAAAGTGGGAACACTGACACACAGCCAACAAGAACAACATTAACAAAAGGAAGCCACCAAAATGCCTTCGCCGATCGTTTATGACAGATCTCAGGTATTTTCAATAAAGCACACCTCCTTATAAAGTGGGCTCACTGACGCCCAGCCAACAAGAACAACATTAAGAAAAGGAAGCCACCAAAATGCCTTCGCCGATCGTTTATAACAGATCTCATGTATTTTCAATAAAGCACACCTCCTTATAAAGTGGGTACACTGACGCACAGCCAACAAGAACAACATTAAGAAAAGGAAGCCACCAAAATGCCTTCGCCGATCGTTTATGACAGATCTCAGGTATTTTCAATAAAGCACACCTCCTTATAAAGTGGGTACACTGACGCACAGCCAACAAGAACAACATTAAGAAAAGGAAGCCACCAAAATGCCTTCGCCGATCGTTTATGACAGAACTCAGGTATTTTCAATAAAGCACACCTCCTTATAAAGTGGGTACACTGACGCACAGCCAACAAGAACAACATTAAGAAAAGGAAGCCACCAAAATGCCTTCGCCGATCGTTTATGACAGTTCTCAGGTCTTCTCAATAAAGCACACCTCCTTATAAAGTGTGTACACTGACGCACAGCCAACAAGAACAACATTAAGAAAAGGAAGCCACCAAAATGCCTTCGCCGATCGTTTATGACAGATCTCAGGTATTTTCAATAAAGCACACCTCCTTATAAAGTGGGCACACTGACGCACAGCCAACAAGAACAACATTAAGAAAAGGAAGCCACCAAAATGCCTTTGCCGATCGTTTATGACAGATCTCAGGTATTTTCAATAAAGCACACCTCCTTATAAAGTGGGTACACTGACGCACAGCCAACAAGAACAACATTAAGAAAAGGAAGCCACCAAAATGCCTTCGCCGATCGTTTATGACAGATCTCAGGTATTTTCAATAAAGCACACCTCCTTATAAAGTGGGTACACTGACGCACAGCCAACAAGAACAATATTAAGAAAAGGAAGCCACCAAAATGCCTTTGACGACCGTTTATGACAGATCTCAGGTATTTTCAATAAAGCACACCTCCTTATAAAGTGTGTACACTGACGCACAGCCAACAAGAACAACATTAAGAAAAGGAAGCCACCAAAATGCCTTCGCCGATCGTTTATGACAGTTCTCAGGTCTTCTCAATAAAGCACACCTCCTTATAAAGTGTGTACACTGACGCACAGCCAACAAGAACAACATTAAGAAAAGGAAGCCACCAAAATGCCTTCGCCGATCGTTTATGACAGATCTCAGGTATTTTCAATAAAGCACACCTCCTTATAAAGTGGGCACACTGACGCACAGCCAACAAGAACAACATTAAGAAAAGGAAGCCACCAAAATGCCTTCGCCGATCGTTTATGACAGATCTCAGGTATTTTCAATAAAGCACACCTCCTTATAAAGTGGGTACACTGACGCACAGCCAACAAGAACAACATTAAGAAAAGGAAGCCACCAAAATGCCTTTGACGACCGTTTATGACAGATCTCAGGTATTTTCAATAAAGCACACCTCCTTATAAAGTGGGCACACTGACGCACAACCAACAAGAACAACATTAAGAAAAGGAAGCCACCAAAATGCCTTCGCCGATCGTTTATAGCAGATCTCAGGTATTTTCAATAAAGCACACCTCCTTATAAAGTGTGTACACTGACGTACAGCCAACAAGAACAACATTAAGAAAAGGAAGCCACCAAAATGCCTTCGCCGATCGTTTATGACAGTTCTTAGGTCTTCTCAATAAAGCACACCTCCTTATAAAGTGTGTACACTGATGCACAGCCAACAAGAACAACATTAAGAAAAGGAAGCCACCAAAATGCCTTCGCGCATCGTTTATGACAGTTCTCAGGACTTTCCAATAAAGCCCACCTTCTTAAAAAATTGGGCACACTGACGCACAGCCAACAAGAACAACATTAAGAAAAGGAAGCCACCAAAATGCCTTTGACGACCGTTTATGACAGATCTCATGTATTTTCAATAAAGCACACCTCCTTATAAAGTGGGCACACTGACGCACAGCCAACAAGAACAACATTAAGAAAAGGAAGCCACCAAAATGCCTTCGCCGATCGTTTATGACAGTTCTCAGGACTTTCCAATAAAGCCCACCTCCTTAAAAAAGTGGGCACACTGACGCACAGCCAACAAGAACAACATTAAGAAACTGAAGCCACCAAAATGCCTTCGCCGATCGTTTATGACAGTTCTCAGGTCTTCTCAATAAAGCACACCTCCTTATAAAGTGTGTACACTGACGCACAGCCAACAAGAACAACATTAAAAAAAGGAAGCCACCAAAATGCCTTCGCCGATCGTTTATGACAGTTCTCAGGACTTTCCAATAAAGCCCACCTCCTTAAAAAAGTGGGCACACTGACGCACAGCCAACAAGAACAACATTAAGAAACTGAAGCCACCAAAATGCCTTCGCCGATCGTTTATGACAGTTCTCAGGTCTTCTCAATAAAGCACACCTCCTTATAAAGTGTGTACACTGACGCACAGCCAACAAGAACAACATTAAAAAAAGGAAGCCACCAAAATGCCTTCGCCGATCGTTTATGACAGTTCTCAGGACTTTCCAATAAAGCCCACCTCCTTAAAAAAGTGGGCACACTGACGTACAGCCAACAAGAACAACATTAAGAAAAGGAAGCCACCAAAATGCCTTCGCCGACCGTTTATAACAGATCTCAGGTATTTTAAATAAAGCACACCTCCTTATAAAGTGGGTACACTGACACACAGCCAACAAGAACAACATTAAGAAAAGGAAGCCACCAAAATGCCTTCGCCGATCGTTTATAACAGATTTCAGTTATTTTCAATAAAGCACACCTCCATATAAAGTGGGTACACTGACGCACAGCCAACAAGAACAACATTAAGAAAAGGAAGCCACCAAAATGCCTTCGCCGATTGTTTATGACAGATCTCAGGTATTTTCAATAAAGCACACCTCCTTATAAAGTGGGCACATTGACGTACAGCCAACAAGAACAACATTAAGAAAAGGAAGCCACCAAAATGCCTTTGACGACCGTTTATGACAGATCTCAGGTATTTTAAATAAAGCACACCTCCTTATAAAGTGGGTACACTGACGCACAGCCAACAAGAACAACATTAAGAAAAGGAAGCCACCAAAATGCCTTTGACGACCGTTTATAACAGATTTCAGTTATTTTCAATAAAGCACACCTCCATATAAAGTGGGTACACTGACACACAGCCAACAAGAACAACATTAAGAAAAGGAAGCCACCAAAATGCCTTTGACGACCGTTTATGACAGATCTCAGGTATTTTCAATAAAGCACACCTCCTTATAAAGTGGGCTCACTGACGCACAGCCAACAAGAACAACATTAAGAAAAGGAAGCCACCAAAATGCCTTTGACGACCGTTTATGACAGATCTCAGGTATTTTCAATAAAGCACACCTCCATATAAAGTGGGTACACTGACGCACAGCCAACAAGAACAACATTAAGAAAAGGAAGCCACCAAAATGCCTTTGACGACCGTTTATAACAGATTTCATTTATTTTCAATAAAGCACACCTCCTTATAAAGTGGGCACACTGACGTACAGCCAACAAGAACAACATTAAGAAAAGGAAGCCACCAAAATGCCTTTGACGACCGTTTATGACAGATCTCAGGTATTTTAAATAAAGCACACCTCCTTATAAAGTGGGCACATTGACGTACAGCCAACAAGAACAACATTAAGAAAAGGAAGCCACCAAAATGCCTTCGCCGATCGTTTATAACAGATTTCAGTTATTTTCAATAAAGCACACCTCCATATAAAGTGGGTACACTGACGCACAGCCAACAAGAACAACATTAAGAAAAGGAAGCCACCAAAATGCCTTCGCCGATCGTTTATAACAGATTTCAGGTCTTCTCAATAAAGCACACCTCCTTATAAAGTGGGTACACTGACACACAGCCAACAAGAACAACATTAAGAAAAGGAAGCCACCAAAATGCCTTTGACGACCGTTTATGACAGATCTCAGGTATTTTAAATAAAGCACACCTCCTTATAAAGTGGGCACACTGACGGACAGCCAACAAGAACAACATTAACAAAAGGAAGCCACCAAAATGCCTTCGCCGATCGTTTATAACAGATTTCAGTTATTTTCAATAAAGCACACCTCCATATAAAGTGGGTACACTGACGCACAGCCAACAAGAACAACATTAAGAAAAGGAAGCCACCAAAATGCCTTCGCCGATCGTTTATGACAGATCTCAGGTATTTTCAATAAAGCACACCTCCTTATAAAGTGGGCACACTGACGCACAGCCAACCAGAACAACATTAAGAAAAGGAAGCCACCAAAATGACTTCGCCGATCGTTTATAACAGAACTCAGGTATTTTCAATAAAGCACACCTCCTTATAAAGTGGGTACACTGACACACAGCCAACAAGAACAACATTAAGAAAAGGAAGCCACCAAAATGCCTTCGCCGATCGTTTATGACAGATCTCATGTATTTTCAATAAAGCACACCTCCTTATAAAGTGGGCTCACTGACGCACAGCCAACAAGAACAACATTAAGAAAAGGAAGCCACCAAAATGCCTTCGCCGATCGTTTATAACAGATCTCATGTATTTTCAATAAAGCACACCTCCTTATAAAGTGGGCACACTGACGCACAGCCAACAAGAACAACATTAAGAAAAGGAAGCCACCAAAATGCCTTCGCCGACCGTTTATAACAGATCTCAGGTATTTTCAATAAAGCACACCTCCTTATAAAGTGGGCACATTGACGTACAGCCAACAAGAACAACATTAAGAAAAGGAAGCCACCAAAATGCCTTCGCCGATCGTTTATGACAGATCTCAGGTATTTTCAATAAAGCACACCTCCTTATAAAGTGGGAACACTGACACACAGCCAACAAGAACAACATTAACAAAAGGAAGCCACCAAAATGCCTTCGCCGATCGTTTATGACAGATCTCAGGACTTTCCAATAAAGCCCACCTCCTTAAAAAAGTGGGCACACTGACGCACAGCCAACAAGAACAACATTAAGAAAAGGAAGCCACCAAAATGCCTTTGACGATCGTTAATGACAGATCTCAGGTATTTTCAATAAAGCACACCTCCTTATAAAGTGGGTACACTGACGTAGAGCCAACAAGAACAACATTAAGAAAAGGAAGCCACCAAAATGCCTTCGCCGACCGTTTATAACAGATCTCAGGTATTTTCAATAAAGCACACCTCCTTATAAAGTGGGCACACTGACGCACAGCCAACAAGAACAACATTAAGAAAAGGAAGCCACCAAAATGCCTTTGACTATCGTTTATGACAGATCTCAGGTATTTTCAATAAAGCACACCTCCTTATAAAGTGGGCACATTGACGTACAGCCAACAAGAACAACATTAAGAAAAGGAAGCCACCAAAATGCCTTCGCCGATCGTTTATGACAGATCTCAGGTATTTTCAATAAAGCACACCTCCTTATAAAGTGGGAACACTGACACACAGCCAACAAGAACAACATTAACAAAAGGAAGCCACCAAAATGCCTTCGCCGATCGTTTATGACAGATCTCAGGACTTTCCAATAAAGCCCACCTCCTTAAAAAAGTGGGCACACTGACGCACAGCCAACAAGAACAACATTAAGAAAAGGAAGCCACCAAAATGCCTTTGACGATCGTTTATAACAGATCTCAGGTATTTTCAATAAAGCACACCTCCTTATAAAGTGGGCACATTGACGTACAGCCAACAAGAACAACATTAAGAAAAGGAAGCCACCAAAATGCCTTCGCCGATCGTTTATGACAGATCTCAGGTATTTTCAATAAAGCACACCTCCTTATAAAGTGGGAACACTGACACACAGCCAACAAGAACAACATTAACAAAAGGAAGCCACCAAAATGCCTTCGCCGATCGTTTATGACAGATCTCAGGACTTTCCAATAAAGCCCACCTCCTTAAAAAAGTGGGCACACTGACGCACAGCCAACAAGAACAACATTAAGAAAAGGAAGCCACCAAAATGCCTTTGACGATCGTTTATAACAGATCTCAGGTATTTTCAATAAAGCACACCTCCTTATAAAGTGGGCACATTGACGTACAGCCAACAAGAACAACATTAAGAAAAGGAAGCCACCAAAATGCCTTCGCCGATCGTTTATGACAGATCTCAGGTATTTTCAATAAAGCACACCTCCTTATAAAGTGGGTACACTGACGTACAGCCAACAAGAACAACATTAAGAAAAGGAAGCCACCAAAATGCCTTCGCCGACCGTTTATAACAGATCTCAGGTATTTTCTATAAAGCACACCTCCTTATAAAGTGGGCACACTGACGCACAGCCAACAAGAACAACATAATAAAAGGAAGCCACCAAAATGCCTTCGCCGATCGTTTATGACAGTTCTCAGGTCTTTTCAATAAAGCCCACCTCCTTATAAAGTGGGCTCACTGACGCCCAGCCAACAAGAACAACATTAAGAAAAGGAAGCCACCAAAATGCCTTCGCCGATCGTTTATAACAGATCTCATGTATTTTCAATAAAGCCCACCTCCTTATAAAGTGGGTACACTGACGCACAGCCAACAAGAACAACATTAAGAAAAGGAAGCCACCAAAATGCCTTCGCCGATCGTTTATAACAGATCTCAGGTATTTTCAATAAAGCACACCTCCTTATAAAGTGGGTACACTGACGCACAGCCAACAAGAACAACATTAAGAAAAGGAAGCCACCAAAATGCCTTCGCCGATCGTTTATGACAGATCTCAGGTATTTTCAATAAAGCACACCTCCTTATAAAGTGGGCACACTGACACACAGCCAACAAGAACAACATTAACAAAAGGAAGCCACCAAAATGCCTTCGCCGATCGTTTATGACAGATCTCAGGTATTTTCAATAAAGCACACCTCATTATAAAGTGGGCTCACTGACGCACAGCCAACAAGAACAACATTAAGAAAAGGAAGCCACCAAAATGCCTTCGCCGATCGTTTATAACAGATCTCATGTATTTTCAATAAAGCACACCTCCTTATAAAGTGGGTACACTGACGCACAGCCAACAAGAACAACATTAAGAAAAGGAAGCCACCAAAATGCCTTCGCCGATCGTTTATGACAGATCTCAGGTATTTTCAATAAAGCACACCTCCTTATAAAGTGGGCACATTGACGTACAGCCAACAAGAACAACATTAAGAAAAGGAAGCCACCAAAATGCCTTCGCCGATCGTTTATGACAGATCTCAGGACTTTCCAATAAAGCCCACCCCTTAAAAAAGTGGGCACACTGACGCACAGCCAACAAGAACAACATTAAGAAAAGGAAGCCACCAAAATGCCTTTGACGATCGTTTATGACAGATCTCAGGTATTTTCAATAAAGCACACCTCCTTATAAAGTGGGTACACTGACGTACAGCCAACAAGAACAACATTAAGAAAAGGAAGCCACCAAAATGCCTTCGCCGACCGTTTATAACAGATCTCAGGTATTTTCTATAAAGCACACCTCCTTATAAAGTGGGCACACTGACGCACAGCCAACAAGAACAACATAATAAAAGGAAGCCACCAAAATGCCTTCGCCGATCGTTTATGACAGTTCTCAGGTCTTTTCAATAAAGCCCACCTCCTTATAAAGTGGGCTCACTGACGCCCAGCCAACAAGAACAACATTAAGAAAAGGAAGCCACCAAAATGCCTTCGCCGATCGTTTATAACAGATCTCATGTATTTTCAATAAAGCCCACCTCCTTATAAAGTGGGTACACTGACGCACAGCCAACAAGAACAACATTAAGAAAAGGAAGCCACCAAAATGCCTTCGCCGATCGTTTATAACAGATCTCAGGTATTTTCAATAAAGCACACCTCCTTATAAAGTGGGCACATTGACGTACAGCCAACAAGAACAACATTAAGAAAAGGAAGCCACCAAAATGCCTTCGCCGATCGTTTATGACAGATCTCAGGTATTTTCAATAAAGCACACCTCCTTATAAAGTGGGCACACTGACACACAGCCAACAAGAACAACATTAACAAAAGGAAGCCACCAAAATGCCTTCGCCGATCGTTTATGACAGATTTCAGGTCTTCTCAATAAAGCACACCTCCTTATAAAGTGGGTACACTGACACACAGCCAACAAGAACAACATTAAGAAAAGGAAGCCACCAAAATGCCTTTGACGACCGTTTATGACAGATCTCAGGTATTTTAAATAAAGCACACCTCCTTATAAAGTGGGCACACTGACGGACAGCCAACAAGAACAACATTAACAAAAGGAAGCCACCAAAATGCCTTCGCCGATCGTTTATAACAGATTTCAGTTATTTTCAATAAAGCACACCTCCATATAAAGTGGGTACACTGACGCACAGCCAACAAGAACAACATTAAGAAAAGGAAGCCACCAAAATGCCTTCGCCGATCGTTTATGACAGATCTCAGGTATTTTCAATAAAGCACACCTCCTTATAAAGTGGGCACACTGACGCACAGCCAACCAGAACAACATTAAGAAAAGGAAGCCACCAAAATGACTTCGCCGATCGTTTATAACAGAACTCAGGTATTTTCAATAAAGCACACCTCCTTATAAAGTGGGTACACTGACACACAGCCAACAAGAACAACATTAAGAAAAGGAAGCCACCAAAATGCCTTCGCCGATCGTTTATGACAGATCTCATGTATTTTCAATAAAGCACACCTCCTTATAAAGTGGGCTCACTGACGCACAGCCAACAAGAACAACATTAAGAAAAGGAAGCCACCAAAATGCCTTCGCCGATCGTTTATAACAGATCTCATGTATTTTCAATAAAGCACACCTCCTTATAAAGTGGGCACACTGACGCACAGCCAACAAGAACAACATTAAGAAAAGGAAGCCACCAAAATGCCTTCGCCGACCGTTTATAACAGATCTCAGGTATTTTCAATAAAGCACACCTCCTTATAAAGTGGGCACATTGACGTACAGCCAACAAGAACAACATTAAGAAAAGGAAGCCACCAAAATGCCTTCGCCGATCGTTTATGACAGATCTCAGGTATTTTCAATAAAGCACACCTCCTTATAAAGTGGGAACACTGACACACAGCCAACAAGAACAACATTAACAAAAGGAAGCCACCAAAATGCCTTCGCCGATCGTTTATGACAGATCTCAGGACTTTCCAATAAAGCCCACCTCCTTAAAAAAGTGGGCACACTGACGCACAGCCAACAAGAACAACATTAAGAAAAGGAAGCCACCAAAATGCCTTTGACGATCGTTAATGACAGATCTCAGGTATTTTCAATAAAGCACACCTCCTTATAAAGTGGGTACACTGACGTAGAGCCAACAAGAACAACATTAAGAAAAGGAAGCCACCAAAATGCCTTCGCCGACCGTTTATAACAGATCTCAGGTATTTTCAATAAAGCACACCTCCTTATAAAGTGGGCACACTGACGCACAGCCAACAAGAACAACATTAAGAAAAGGAAGCCACCAAAATGCCTTTGACTATCGTTTATGACAGATCTCAGGTATTTTCAATAAAGCACACCTCCTTATAAAGTGGGCACATTGACGTACAGCCAACAAGAACAACATTAAGAAAAGGAAGCCACCAAAATGCCTTCGCCGATCGTTTATGACAGATCTCAGGTATTTTCAATAAAGCACACCTCCTTATAAAGTGGGAACACTGACACACAGCCAACAAGAACAACATTAACAAAAGGAAGCCACCAAAATGCCTTCGCCGATCGTTTATGACAGATCTCAGGACTTTCCAATAAAGCCCACCTCCTTAAAAAAGTGGGCACACTGACGCACAGCCAACAAGAACAACATTAAGAAAAGGAAGCCACCAAAATGCCTTTGACGATCGTTTATAACAGATCTCAGGTATTTTCAATAAAGCACACCTCCTTATAAAGTGGGCACATTGACGTACAGCCAACAAGAACAACATTAAGAAAAGGAAGCCACCAAAATGCCTTCGCCGATCGTTTATGACAGATCTCAGGTATTTTCAATAAAGCACACCTCCTTATAAAGTGGGAACACTGACACACAGCCAACAAGAACAACATTAACAAAAGGAAGCCACCAAAATGCCTTCGCCGATCGTTTATGACAGATCTCAGGACTTTCCAATAAAGCCCACCTCCTTAAAAAAGTGGGCACACTGACGCACAGCCAACAAGAACAACATTAAGAAAAGGAAGCCACCAAAATGCCTTTGACGATCGTTTATAACAGATCTCAGGTATTTTCAATAAAGCACACCTCCTTATAAAGTGGGCACATTGACGTACAGCCAACAAGAACAACATTAAGAAAAGGAAGCCACCAAAATGCCTTCGCCGATCGTTTATGACAGATCTCAGGTATTTTCAATAAAGCACACCTCCTTATAAAGTGGGTACACTGACGTACAGCCAACAAGAACAACATTAAGAAAAGGAAGCCACCAAAATGCCTTCGCCGACCGTTTATAACAGATCTCAGGTATTTTCTATAAAGCACACCTCCTTATAAAGTGGGCACACTGACGCACAGCCAACAAGAACAACATAATAAAAGGAAGCCACCAAAATGCCTTCGCCGATCGTTTATGACAGTTCTCAGGTCTTTTCAATAAAGCCCACCTCCTTATAAAGTGGGCTCACTGACGCCCAGCCAACAAGAACAACATTAAGAAAAGGAAGCCACCAAAATGCCTTCGCCGATCGTTTATAACAGATCTCATGTATTTTCAATAAAGCCCACCTCCTTATAAAGTGGGTACACTGACGCACAGCCAACAAGAACAACATTAAGAAAAGGAAGCCACCAAAATGCCTTCGCCGATCGTTTATAACAGATCTCAGGTATTTTCAATAAAGCACACCTCCTTATAAAGTGGGTACACTGACGCACAGCCAACAAGAACAACATTAAGAAAAGGAAGCCACCAAAATGCCTTCGCCGATCGTTTATGACAGATCTCAGGTATTTTCAATAAAGCACACCTCCTTATAAAGTGGGCACACTGACACACAGCCAACAAGAACAACATTAACAAAAGGAAGCCACCAAAATGCCTTCGCCGATCGTTTATGACAGATCTCAGGTATTTTCAATAAAGCACACCTCATTATAAAGTGGGCTCACTGACGCACAGCCAACAAGAACAACATTAAGAAAAGGAAGCCACCAAAATGCCTTCGCCGATCGTTTATAACAGATCTCATGTATTTTCAATAAAGCACACCTCCTTATAAAGTGGGTACACTGACGCACAGCCAACAAGAACAACATTAAGAAAAGGAAGCCACCAAAATGCCTTCGCCGATCGTTTATGACAGATCTCAGGTATTTTCAATAAAGCACACCTCCTTATAAAGTGGGCACATTGACGTACAGCCAACAAGAACAACATTAAGAAAAGGAAGCCACCAAAATGCCTTCGCCGATCGTTTATGACAGATCTCAGGACTTTCCAATAAAGCCCACCCCTTAAAAAAGTGGGCACACTGACGCACAGCCAACAAGAACAACATTAAGAAAAGGAAGCCACCAAAATGCCTTTGACGATCGTTTATGACAGATCTCAGGTATTTTCAATAAAGCACACCTCCTTATAAAGTGGGTACACTGACGTACAGCCAACAAGAACAACATTAAGAAAAGGAAGCCACCAAAATGCCTTCGCCGACCGTTTATAACAGATCTCAGGTATTTTCTATAAAGCACACCTCCTTATAAAGTGGGCACACTGACGCACAGCCAACAAGAAC
The DNA here is from genome assembly GCA_963854165.1 of Sylvicola cinctus. Lineage (NCBI taxonomy): Eukaryota > Metazoa > Arthropoda > Insecta > Diptera > Anisopodidae > Sylvicola > Sylvicola cinctus. The sequence goes on from OY974082.1 coordinate 24,072,948, forward strand.
AACATAATAAAAGGAAGCCACCAAAATGCCTTCGCCGATCGTTTATGACAGTTCTCAGGTCTTTTCAATAAAGCCCACCTCCTTATAAAGTGGGCTCACTGACGCCCAGCCAACAAGAACAACATTAAGAAAAGGAAGCCACCAAAATGCCTTCGCCGATCGTTTATAACAGATCTCATGTATTTTCAATAAAGCCCACCTCCTTATAAAGTGGGTACACTGACGCACAGCCAACAAGAACAACATTAAGAAAAGGAAGCCACCAAAATGCCTTCGCCGATCGTTTATAACAGATCTCAGGTATTTTCAATAAAGCACACCTCCTTATAAAGTGGGTACACTGACGCACAGCCAACAAGAACAACATTAAGAAAAGGAAGCCACCAAAATGCCTTCGCCGATCGTTTATGACAGATCTCAGGTATTTTCAATAAAGCACACCTCCTTATAAAGTGGGCACACTGACACACAGCCAACAAGAACAACATTAACAAAAGGAAGCCACCAAAATGCCTTCGCCGATCGTTTATGACAGATCTCAGGTATTTTCAATAAAGCACACCTCATTATAAAGTGGGCTCACTGACGCACAGCCAACAAGAACAACATTAAGAAAAGGAAGCCACCAAAATGCCTTCGCCGATCGTTTATAACAGATCTCATGTATTTTCAATAAAGCACACCTCCTTATAAAGTGGGCGCACTGACGCACAGCCAACAAGAACAACATTAAGAAAAGGAAGCCAAAAAAATGCCTTCGCCGACCGTTTCTAACAGATCTCAGGTATTTTCAATAAAGCACACCTCCTTATAAAGTGGGCACATTGACGTACAGCCAACAAGAACAACATTAAGAAAAGGAAGCCACCAAAATGCCTTCGCCGATCGTTTATGACAGATCTCAGGTATTTTCAATAAAGCACACCTCCTTATAAAGTGGGCACACTGACGCACAGCCAACAAGAACAAAATTAAGAAAAGGAAGCCACCAAAATGCCTTCGCCGATCGTTTATGACAGATCTCAGGTATTTTCAATAAAGCACACCTCCTTATAAAGTAGGCTCACTGACGCACAGCCAACAAGAACAACATTAAGAAAAGGAAGCCACCAAAATGCCTTCGCCGATCGTTTATGACAGATCTCAGGTATTTTCAGTAAAGCACACCTCCTTATAAAGTGGGTACACTGACGCACAGCCAACAAGAACAACATTAAGAAAAGGAAGCCACAAAAATGCCTTCGCCGATCGTTTATGACAGAACTCAAGTATTTTCAATAAAGCACACCTCCTTATAAAGTGGGTACACTGACGCACAGCCAACAAGAACAACATTAAGAAAAGGAAGCCACCAAAATGCCTTCGCCGATCGTTTATAACAGATCTCATGTATTTTCAATAAAGCACACCTCCTTATAAAGTGGGTACACTGACGCACAGCCAACAAGAACAACATTAAGAAAAGGAAGCCACCAAAATGCTTTCGCCGATCGTTTATGACAGAACTCAGGTATTTTCAATAAAGCACACCTCCTTATAAAGTGGGTACACTGACGCACAGCCAACAAGAACAACATTAAGAAAAGGAAGCCACCAAAATGCCTTCGCCGATCGTTTATAACAGATCTCATGTATTTTCAATATAGCACACCTCCTTATAAAGTGGGTACACTGACGCACAGCCAACAAGAACAACATTAAGAAAAGGAAGCCACCAAAATGCCTTCGCCGATCGTTTATGACAGAACTCAGGTATTTTCAATAAAGCACACCTCCTTATAAAGTGGGTACACTGACGCACAGCCAACAAGAACAACATTAAGAAAAGGAAGCCACCAAAATGCCTTCGCCGATCGTTTATAACAGATCTCATGTATTTTCAATAAAGCACACCTCCTTATAAAGTGGGTACACTGACGCACAGCCAACAAGAACAACATTAAGAAAAGGAAGCCACCAAAATGCCTTCGCCGATCGTTTATGACAGAACTCAGGTATTTTCAATAAAGCACACCTCCTTATAAAGTGGGTACACTGACGCACAGCCAACAAGAACAACATTAAGAAAAGGAAGCCACCAAAATGCCTTCGCCGATCGTTTATGACAGATCTCAGGTATTTTCAATAAAGCACACCTCCTTATAAAGTGGGCACACCGACACACAGCCAACAAAAACAACATTAAGAAAACGAAGCCACCAAAATGCCTTCGACGATCGTTTATGACAGATCTCAGGTATTTTCAATAAAGCACACCTCATTATAAAGTGGGCTCACTGACGCACAGCCAACAAGAACAACATTAAGAAAGGAAGCCACCAAAATGCCTTCGCCGATCGTTTATAACAGATCTCATGTATTTTCAATAAAGCACACCTCCTTATAAAGTGGGCGCACTGACGCACAGCCAACAAGAACAACATTAAGAAAAGGAAGCCACCAAAATGCCTTCGCCGACCGTTTATGACAGATCTCAGGTATTTTCAATAAAGCACACCTCCTTATAAAGTGGGCACACTGACACACAGCCAACAAGAACAACATTAACAAAAGGAAGCCACCAAAATGCCTTCGCCGATCGTTTATGACAGATCTCAGGTATTTTCAATAAAGCACACCTCCTTATAAAGTGGGCTCACTGACGCACAGCCAACAAGAACAACATTAAGAAAAGGAAGCCACCAAAATGCCTTCGCCGATCGTTAATAACAGATCTCATGTATTTTCAATAAAGCACACCTCCTTATAAAGTGGGCACACTGACGCACAGCCAACAAGAACAATATTAAGAAAAGGAAGCCACCAAAATGCCTTCGCCGACCGTTTATAACAGATCTCAGGTATTTTCAATAAAGCACACCTCCTTATAAAGTGGGCACATTGACGTACAGCCAACAAGAACAACATTAAGAAAAGGAAGCCACCAAAATGCCTTCGCCGATCGTTTATGACAGATCTCAGGTATTTTCAATAAAGCACACCTCCTTATAAAGTGGGCACACTGACGCACAGCCAACAAGAACAACATAATAAAAGGAAGCCATCAAAATGCCTTCGCCGATCGTTTATGACAGTTCTCAGGTCTTTTCAATAAAGCACACCTCCTTATAAAGTGGGCACACTGACGCACAGCCAACAAGAACAACATAATAAAAGGAAGCCACCAAAATGCCTTCGCCGATCGTTTATGACAGATCTCAGGTATTTTCAATAAAGCACACCTCCTTATAAAGTGGGAACACTGACACACAGCCAACAAGAACAACATTAACAAAAGGAAGCCACCAAAATGCCTTCGCCGATCGTTTATGACAGATCTCAGGTATTTTCAATAAAGCACACCTCCTTATAAAGTGGGCTCACTGACGCACAGCCAACAAGAACAACATTAAGAAAAGGAAGCCACCAAAATGCCTTCGCCGATCGTTTATAACAGATCTCATGTACTTTCAATAAAGCACACCTCCTTATAAAGTGGGTACACTGACGCACAGCCAACAAGAACAACATTAAGAAAAGGAAGCCACCAAAATGCCTTCGCCGATCGTTTATGACAGATCTCAGGTATTTTCAATAAAGCACACCTCCTTATAAAGTGGGCACACTGACACACAGCCAACAAGAACAACATTAAGAAAAGGAAGCCACCAAAATGCCTTCGCCGATCGTTTATGACAGATCTCATGTATTTTCAATAAAGCACACCTCCTTATAAAGTGGGAACACTGACACACAGCCAACAAGAACAACATTAACAAAAGGAAGCCACCAAAATGCCTTCGCCGATCGTTTATGACAGATCTCAGGTATTTTCAATAAAGCACACCTCCTTATAAAGTGGGCTCACTGACGCACAGCCAACAAGAACAACATTAAGAAAAGGAAGCCACCAAAATGCCTTCGCCGATCGTTTATAACAGATCTCATGTATTTTCAATAAAGCACACCTCCTTATAAAGTGGGCACACTGACGCACAGCCAACAAGAACAACATTAAGAAAAGGAAGCCACCAAAATGCCTTCGCCAATCGTTTATAACAGATCTCAGGTATTTTCAATAAAGCATACCTCCTTATAAAGTGGGTACACTGACGCACAGCCAACAAGAACAACATTAAGAAAAGGAAGCCACCAAAATGCCTTCTACGATCGTTTACAACAGATCTCAGGTATTTTCAATAAAGTACACCTCCTTATAAAGTGGGCACACTGACGCACAGCCAACAAGAACAACATTAAGAAAACGAAGCCACCAAAATGCCTTCGACGATCGTTTATAACAGATCTCAGGTATTTTCAATAAAGCACACCTCCTTATAAAGTGGGTACACTGACGCACAGCCAACAAGAACAACATTAAGAAAAGGAAGCCACCAAAATGCCTTCGCCAATCGTTTATAACAGATCTCAGGTATTTTCAATAAAGCATACCTCCATATAAAGTGGGTACACTGACGCACAGCCAACAAGAACAACATTAAGAAAAGGAAGCCACCAAAATGCCTTCTACGATCGTTTACAACAGATCTCAGGTATTTTCAATAAAGTACACCTCCTTATAAAGTGGGCACACTGACGCACAGCCAACAAGAACAACATTAAGAAAACGAAGCCACCAAAATGCCTTCGACGATCGTTTATGACAGATCTCAGGTATTTTCAATAAAGCACACCTCCTTATAAAGTGGGTACACTGACGGACAGCCAACAAGAACAACATTAAGAAAAGGGAGCCACCAAAATGCCTTCGCTGATCGTTTTTGACAGATCTCAGGCATTTTCAATAAAGCACACCTCCTTATAAAGTGGGCACACTGACGCACAGCCATCAAGAACAACATTAAGAAAAGGAAGCCACCAAAATGCCTTCGACGATCGTTTATAACAGATCTCAGGTATTTTCAATAAAGCACACCTCCTTATAAAGTGGGCACACTGACGGACAGCAAACAAGAACAACATTAAGAAAAGGAAGTCACCAAAATGCCTTCGCCGATCGTTTATGACAGATCTCAGGTATTTTCAATAAAGCACACCTCCTTATAAAGTGGGCACACTGACGGACAGCAAACAAGAACAACATTAAGAAAAGGAAGTCACCAAAATGCCTTCGCCGATCGTTTATGACAGTTCTCAGGACTTTCCAATAAAGCCCACCTCCTTAAAAAAGTGGGCACACTGACGCACAGCCAACAAGAACAACATTAAGAAAAGGAAGCCACTAAAATGCCTTTGACGATCGTTTATGACAGATCTCAGGTATTTTCAATAAAGCACACCTCCTTATAAAGTGGGTACACTGACGGACAGCCAACAAGAACAACATTAAGAAAAGGAAGCCACCAAAATGCCTTCGCCGATAGTTTTTGACAGATCTCAGGTATTTTCAAAAAAGCACACCTCCTTATAAAGTGGGCACACTGACGCACAGCCAACAAGAACAACATTAAGAAAAGGAAGCCACAAAAATGCCTTCGCCGATCGTTTATGACAGATCTCAGGTATTTTCAATAAAGCACACCTCCTTATAAAGTGGGCACACTGACGGACAGCAAACAAGAACAACATTAAGAAAAGGAAGTCACCAAAATGCCTTCGCCGATCGTTTATGACAGTTCTCAGGACTTTCCAATAAAGCCCACCTCCTTAAAAAAGTGGGCACACTGACGCACAGCCAACAAGAACAACATTAAGAAAAGGAAGCCACTAAAATGCCTTTGACGATCGTTTATGACAGATCTCAGGTATTTTCAATAAAGCACACCTCCTTATAAAGTGGGTACACTGACGGACAGCCAACAAGAACAACATTAAGAAAAGGAAGCCACCAAAATGCCTTCGCCGATAGTTTTTGACAGATCTCAGGTATTTTCAAAAAAGCACACCTCCTTATAAAGTGGGCACACTGACGCACAGCCAACAAGAACAACATTAAGAAAAGGAAGTCACCAAAATGCCTTCGCCGATCGTTTATGACAGATCTCAGGTATTTTCAATAAAGCACACCTCCTTATAAAGTGGGCACACTGACGGACAGCAAACAAGAACAACATTAAGAAAAGGAAGTCACCAAAATGCCTTCGCCGATCGTTTATGACAGTTCTCAGGACTTTCCAATAAAGCCCACCTCCTTAAAAAAGTGGGCACACTGACGCACAGCCAACAAGAACAACATTAAGAAAAGGAAGCCACTAAAATGCCTTTGACGATCGTTTATGACAGATCTCAGGTATTTTCAATAAAGCACACCTCCTTATAAAGTGGGTACACTGACGGACAGCCAACAAGAACAACATTAAGAAAAGGAAGCCACCAAAATGCCTTCGCCGATAGTTTTTGACAGATCTCAGGTATTTTCAAAAAAGCACACCTCCTTATAAAGTGGGCACACTGACGCACAGCCAACAAGAACAACATTAAGAAAAGGAAGCCACAAAAATGCCTTCGCCGATCGTTAATAACAGATGTCAGGTATTTTCATTAAAGCACACCTCCTTATAAAGTGGGCACACTGACGCACAGCCAACAAGAACAACATTAAGAAAAGGAAGCCACCAAAATGCCTTCGACAATCGTTTATGACAGATCTCAGGTATTTTCAAAAAAGCACACCTCCTTATAAAGTGGGCACACTGACGGACAGCCAACAAGAACAACATTAAGAAAAGGAAGTCACCAAAATGCCTTCGCCGATCGTTTATGACAGATCTCAGGTATTTTCAAAAAAGCACACCTCCTTATAAAGTGGGCACACTGACGGACAGCCAACAAGAACAAATTTAAGAAAAGGAAGTCACCAAAATGCCTTCGCCGATCGTTTATGACAGATCTCAGGTATTTTCAAAAAAGCACACCTCCTTATAAAGTGGGCACACTGACGCACAGCCAACAAGAACAACATTAAGAAAAGGAAGTCACCAAAATGCCTTCGCCGATCGTTTATGACAGATCTCAGGTATTTTCAAAAAAGCACACCTCCTTATAAAGTGGGCACACTGACGCACAGCCAACAAGAACAACATTAAGAAAAGGAAGCCACCAAAATGCCTTCGCCGATCGTTTATGACAGATCTCAGGTATTTTCGAGAAAGCACACCTCCTTATAAAGTGGGCACACTGACGCACAGCCAACAAGAACAACATTAAGAAAAGTAAGCCACCAAAATGCCTTCGACGATCGTTTATGACAGATCTCAGGTATTTTCAATAAAGCACACCTCCTTATAAAGTGGGCACACTGACGCACAGCCAACAAGAACAACATTAAGAAAAGGAAGCCACCAAAATGCCTACGCCGATCGTTAATAACAGATGTCAGGTATTTTCAATAAAGCACACCTTCTTATAAAGTGGGCACACTGACGGACAGCCAACAAGAACAACATTAAGAAAAGGAAGTCACCAAAATGCCTTCGCCGATCGTTTATGACAGATCTCAGGTATTTTCAAAACAGCACACCTCCTTATAAAGTGGGCACACTGACGCACAGCCAACAAGAACAACATTAAGAAAAGGAAGCCACCAAAATGCCTTCGACGATCGTTTATGACAGATCTCAGGTATTTTCAAAAAAGCACACCTCCTTATAAAGTGGGCACACTGACGGACAGCCAACAAGAACAACATTAAGAAAAGGAAGCCACCAAAATGCCTTCGCCGATCGTTAATAACAGATGTCAGGTATTTTCAATAAAGCACACCTCCTTATAAAGTGGGCACACTGACGGACAGCCAACAAGAACAACATTAAGAAAAGGAAGCCACCAAAATGCCTTCGCCGATCGTTAATAACAGATGTCAGGTATTTTCAATAAAGCACACCTCCTTATAAAGTGGGCACACTGACGGACAGCCAACAAGAACAACATTAAGAAAAGGAAGTCACCAAAATGCCTTCGACGATCGTTTATGACAGATCTCAGGTATTTTCAAAAAAGCACACCTCCTTATAAAGTGGGCACACTGACGGACAGCCAACAAGAACAACATTAAGAAAAGGAAGCCACCAAAATGCCTTCGCCGATCGTTAATAACAGATCTCAGGACTTTCCAATAAAACCCACCTCCTTAAAAAAGTGGGCACACTGACGCACAGCCAACAAGAACAACATTAAGAAAAGGAAGCCACCAAAATGCCTTCGCCGATCGTTTATGACAGATCTCAGGTATTTTCAATAAAGCACACCTCCTTATAAAGTGGGTACACTGACGCACAGCCAACAAGAACAACATTAAGAAAAGGAAGCCACCAAAATGCCTTCGCCGATCGTTTATGACAGATCTCAGGACTTTCCAATAAAGCCCACCTCCTTAAAAAAGTGGGCACACTGACGCACAGCCAACAAGAACAACATTAACAAAAGGAAGCCACCAAAATGCCTTCGCCGATCGTTTATGACAGAACTCAGGTATTTTCAATAAAGCACACCTCCTTATAAAGTGGGTACACTGACGCACAGCCAACAAGAACAACATTAAGAAAAGGAAGCCACCAAAATGCCTTCGCCGATCGTTTATAACAGATCTCATTTTTTTTCAATAAAGCACACCTCCTTATAAAGTGGGTACACTGACGCACAGCCAACAAGAACAACATTAAGAAAAGGAAGCCACCAAAATGCCTTCGCCGATCGTTTATGACAGATCTCAGGTATTTTCAATAAAGCACACCTCCTTATAAAGTGGGTACACTGACACACAGCCAACAAGAACAACATTAACAAAAGGAAGCCACCAAAATGCCTTCGCCGATCGTTTATGACAGATCTCAGGTATTTTCAATAAAGCACACCTCCTTATAAAGTGGGTACACTGACACACAGCCAACAAGAACAACATTAACAAAAGGAAGCCACCAAAATGCCTTCGCCGATCGTTTATGACAGTTCTCAGGACTTTCCAATAAAGCACACCTCCTTATAAAGTGGGTACACTGACGCACAGCCAACAAGAACAACATTAAGAAAAGGAAGCCACCAAAATGCCTTCGCCGATCGTTTATGACAGATCTCAGGTATTTTCAATAAAGCACACCTCCTTATAAAGTGGGCTCACTGACGCACAGCCAACAAGAACAACATTAAGAAAAGGAAGCCACCAAAATGCCTTCGCCGATCGTTTATGACAGATCTCAGGTATTTTCAATAAAGCACACCTCCTTATAAAGTGGGCTCACTGACGCACAGCCAACAAGAACAACATTAAGAAAAGGAAGCCACCAAAATGCCTTCGCCGATCGTTTATGACAGATCTCAGGTATTTTCAATAAAGCACACCTCCTTATAAAGTGGGTACACTGACGCACAGCCAACAAGAACAACATTAAGAAAAGGAAGCCACAAAAATGCCTTCGCCGATCGTTTATGACAGAACTCAAGTATTTTCAATAAAGCACACCTCCTTATAAAGTGGGTACACTGACGCACAGCCAACAAGAACAACATTAAGAAAAGGAAGCCACCAAAATGCCTTCGCCGATCGTTTATAACAGATCTCATGTACTTTCAATAAAGCACACCTCCTTATAAAGTGGGTACACTGACGCACAGCCAACAAGAACAACATTAAGAAAAGGAAGCCACCAAAATGCCTTCGCCGATCGTTTATGACAGATCTCAGGTATTTTCAATAAAGCACACCTCCTTATAAAGTGGGCACACTGACGCACAGCCAACAAGAACAACATTAAGAAAAGGAAGCCACAAAAATGCCTTCGCCGATCGTTTATGACAGAACTCAAGTATTTTCAATAAAGCACACCTCCTTATAAAGTGGGTACACTGACGCACAGCCAACAAGAACAACATTAAGAAAAGGAAGCCACAAAAATGCCTTCGCCGATCGTTTATGACAGAACTCAAGTATTTTCAATAAAGCACACCTCCTTATAAAGTGGGTACACTGACGCACAGCCAACAAGAACAACATTAAGAAAAGGAAGCCACCAAAATGCCTTCGCCGATCGTTTATAACAGATCTCATGTATTTTCAATAAAGCACACCTCCTTATAAAGTGGGTACACTGACGCACAGCCAACAAGAACAACATTAAGAAAAGGAAGCCACCAAAATGCCTTCGCCGATCGTTTATGACAGATCTCAGGTATTTTCAATAAAGCACACCTCCTTATAAAGTGGGTACACTGACGCACAGCCAACAAGAACAACATTAAGAAAAGGAAGCCACAAAAATGCCTTCGCCGATCGTTTATGACAGAACTCAAGTATTTTCAATAAAGCACACCTCCTTATAAAGTGGGTACACTGACGCACAGCCAACAAGAACAACATTAAGAAAAGGAAGCCACCAAAATGCCTTCGCCGATCGTTTATAACAGATCTCATGTATTTTCAATAAAGCACACCTCCTTATAAAGTGGGTACACTGACGCACAGCCAACAAGAACAACATTAAGAAAAGGAAGCCACCAAAATGCTTTCGCCGATCGTTTATGACAGAACTCAGGTATTTTCAATAAAGCACACCTCCTTATAAAGTGGGTACACTGACGCACAGCCAACAAGAACAACATTAAGAAAAGGAAGCCACCAAAATGCCTTCGCCGATCGTTTATAACAGATCTCATGTATTTTCAATAAAGCACACCTCCTTATAAAGTGGGTACACTGACGCACAGCCAACAAGAACAACATTAAGAAAAGGAAGCCACCAAAATGCCTTCGCCGATCGTTTATGACAGAACTCAGGTATTTTCAATAAAGCACACCTCCTTATAAAGTGGGTACACTGACGCACAGCCAACAAGAACAACATTAAGAAAAGGAAGCCACCAAAATGCCTTCGCCGATCGTTTATAACAGATCTCATGTATTTTCAATAAAGCACACCTCCTTATAAAGTGGGTACACTGACGCACAGCCAACAAGAACAACATTAAGAAAAGGAAGCCACCAAAATGCCTTCGCCGATCGTTTATGACAGAACTCAGGTATTTTCAATAAAGCACACCTCCTTATAAAGTGGGTACACTGACGCACAGCCAACAAGAACAACATTAAGAAAAGGAAGCCACCAAAATGCCTTCGCCGATCGTTTATGACAGATCTCAGGTATTTTCAATAAAGCACACCTCCTTATAAAGTGGGCACACTGACACACAGCCAACAAAAACAACATTAAGAAAACGAAGCCACCAAAATGCCTTCGACGATCGTTTATGACAGATCTCAGGTATTTTCAATAAAGCACACCTCATTATAAAGTGGGCTCACTGACGCACAGCCAACAAGAACAACATTAAGAAAGGAAGCCACCAAAATGCCTTCGCCGATCGTTTATAACAGATCTCATGTATTTTCAATAAAGCACACCTCCTTATAAAGTGGGCGCACTGACGCACAGCCAACAAGAACAACATTAAGAAAAGGAAGCCACCAAAATGCCTTCGCCGACCGTTTATGACAGATCTCAGGTATTTTCAATAAAGCACACCTCCTTATAAAGTGGGCACACTGACACACAGCCAACAAGAACAACATTAACAAAAGGAAGCCACCAAAATGCCTTCGCCGATCGTTTATGACAGATCTCAGGTATTTTCAATAAAGCACACCTCCTTATAAAGTGGGCTCACTGACGCACAGCCAACAAGAACAACATTAAGAAAAGGAAGCCACCAAAATGCCTTCGCCGATCGTTAATAACAGATCTCATGTATTTTCAATAAAGCACACCTCCTTATAAAGTGGGCACACTGACGCACAGCCAACAAGAACAATATTAAGAAAAGGAAGCCACCAAAATGCCTTCGCCGACCGTTTATAACAGATCTCAGGTATTTTCAATAAAGCACACCTCCTTATAAAGTGGGCACATTGACGTACAGCCAACAAGAACAACATTAAGAAAAGGAAGCCACCAAAATGCCTTCGCCGATCGTTTATAACAGATCTCAGGTATTTTCAATAAAGCACACCTCCTTATAAAGTGGGCACACTGACGCACAGCCAACAAGAACAACATAATAAAAGGAAGCCATCAAAATGCCTTCGCCGATCGTTTATGACAGTTCTCAGGTCTTTTCAATAAAGCACACCTCCTTATAAAGTGGGCACACTGACGCACAGCCAACAAGAACAACATAATAAAAGGAAGCCACCAAAATGCCTTCGCCGATCGTTTATGACAGATCTCAGGTATTTTCAATAAAGCACACCTCCTTATAAAGTGGGAACACTGACACACAGCCAACAAGAACAACATTAAGAAAAGGAAGCCACCAAAATGCCTTCGCCGATCGTTTATGACAGATCTCAGGTATTTTCAATAAAGCACACCTCCTTATAAAGTGGGCTCACTGACGCACAGCCAACAAGAACAACATTAAGAAAAGGAAGCCACCAAAATGCCTTCGCCGATCGTTTATAACAGATCTCATGTACTTTCAATAAAGCACACCTCCTTATAAAGTGGGTACACTGACGCACAGCCAACAAGAACAACATTAAGAAAAGGAAGCCACCAAAATGCCTTCGCCGATCGTTTATGACAGATCTCAGGTATTTTCAATAAAGCACACCTCCTTATAAAGTGGGCACACTGACACACAGCCAACAAGAACAACATTAAGAAAAGGAAGCCACCAAAATGCCTTCGCCGATCGTTTATGACAGATCTCATGTATTTTCAATAAAGCACACCTCCTTATAAAGTGGGAACACTGACACACAGCCAACAAGAACAACATTAACAAAAGGAAGCCACCAAAATGCCTTCGCCGATCGTTTATGACAGATCTCAGGTATTTTCAATAAAGCACACCTCCTTATAAAGTGGGCTCACTGACGCACAGCCAACAAGAACAACATTAAGAAAAGGAAGCCACCAAAATGCCTTCGCCGATCGTTTATAACAGATCTCATGTATTTTCAATAAAGCACACCTCCTTATAAAGTGGGCACACTGACGCACAGCCAACAAGAACAACATTAAGAAAAGGAAGCCACCAAAATGCCTTCGCCAATCGTTTATAACAGATCTCAGGTATTTTCAATAAAGCATACCTCCTTATAAAGTGGGTACACTGACGCACAGCCAACAAGAACAACATTAAGAAAAGGAAGCCACCAAAATGCCTTCTACGATCGTTTACAACAGATCTCAGGTATTTTCAATAAAGTACACCTCCTTATAAAGTGGGCACACTGACGCACAGCCAACAAGAACAACATTAAGAAAACGAAGCCACCAAAATGCCTTCGACGATCGTTTATAACAGATCTCAGGTATTTTCAATAAAGCACACCTCCTTATAAAGTGGGTACACTGACGCACAGCCAACAAGAACAACATTAAGAAAAGGAAGCCACCAAAATGCCTTCGCCAATCGTTTATAACAGATCTCAGGTATTTTCAATAAAGCATACCTCCATATAAAGTGGGTACACTGACGCACAGCCAACAAGAACAACATTAAGAAAAGGAAGCCACCAAAATGCCTTCTACGATCGTTTACAACAGATCTCAGGTATTTTCAATAAAGTACACCTCCTTATAAAGTGGGCACACTGACGCACAGCCAACAAGAACAACATTAAGAAAACGAAGCCACCAAAATGCCTTCGACGATCGTTTATGACAGATCTCAGGTATTTTCAATAAAGCACACCTCCTTATAAAGTGGGTACACTGACGGACAGCCAACAAGAACAACATTAAGAAAAGGGAGCCACCAAAATGCCTTCGCTGATCGTTTTTGACAGATCTCAGGCATTTTCAATAAAGCACACCTCCTTATAAAGTGGGCACACTGACGCACAGCCATCAAGAACAACATTAAGAAAAGGAAGCCACCAAAATGCCTTCGACGATCGTTTATAACAGATCTCAGGTATTTTCAATAAAGCACACCTCCTTATAAAGTGGGCACACTGACGGACAGCAAACAAGAACAACATTAAGAAAAGGAAGTCACCAAAATGCCTTCGCCGATCGTTTATGACAGATCTCAGGTATTTTCAATAAAGCACACCTCCTTATAAAGTGGGCACACTGACGGACAGCAAACAAGAACAACATTAAGAAAAGGAAGTCACCAAAATGCCTTCGCCGATCGTTTATGACAGTTCTCAGGACTTTCCAATAAAGCCCACCTCCTTAAAAAAGTGGGCACACTGACGCACAGCCAACAAGAACAACATTAAGAAAAGGAAGCCACTAAAATGCCTTTGACGATCGTTTATGACAGATCTCAGGTATTTTCAATAAAGCACACCTCCTTATAAAGTGGGTACACTGACGGACAGCCAACAAGAACAACATTAAGAAAAGGAAGCCACCAAAATGCCTTCGCCGATAGTTTTTGACAGATCTCAGGTATTTTCAAAAAAGCACACCTCCTTATAAAGTGGGCACACTGACGCACAGCCAACAAGAACAACATTAAGAAAAGGAAGCCACAAAAATGCCTTCGCCGATCGTTTATGACAGATCTCAGGTATTTTCAATAAAGCACACCTCCTTATAAAGTGGGCACACTGACGGACAGCAAACAAGAACAACATTAACAAAAGGAAGTCACCAAAATGCCTTCGCCGATCGTTTATGACAGTTCTCAGGACTTTCCAATAAAGCCCACCTCCTTAAAAAAGTGGGCACACTGACGCACAGCCAACAAGAACAACATTAAGAAAAGGAAGCCACTAAAATGCCTTTGACGATCGTTTATGACAGTTCTCAGGACTTTCCAATAAAGCCCACCTCCTTAAAAAAGTGGGCACACTGACGCACAGCCAACAAGAACAACATTAAGAAAAGGAAGCCACCAAAATGCCTTCGCCGATAGTTTTTGACAGATCTCAGGTATTTTCAAAAAAGCACACCTCCTTATAAAGTGGGCACACTGACGCACAGCCAACAAGAACAACATTAAGAAAAGGAAGCCACAAAAATGCCTTCGCCGATCGTTTATGACAGATCTCAGGTATTTTCAATAAAGCACACCTCCTTATAAAGTGGGCACACTGACGGACAGCAAACAAGAACAACATTAACAAAAGGAAGTCACCAAAATGCCTTCGCCGATCGTTTATGACAGTTCTCAGGACTTTCCAATAAAGCCCACCTCCTTAAAAAAGTGGGCACACTGACGCACAGCCAACAAGAACAACATTAAGAAAAGGAAGCCACAAAAATGCCTTCGCCGATCGTTTATGACAGATCTCAGGTATTTTCAATAAAGCACACCTCCTTATAAAGTGGGTACACTGACGGACAGCCAACAAGAACAACATTAAGAAAAGGAAGCCACCAAAATGCCTTCGCCGATAGTTTTTGACAGATCTCAGGTATTTTCAAAAAAGCACACCTCCTTATAAAGTGGGCACACTGACGCACAGCCAACAAGAACAACATTAAGAAAAGGAAGTCACCAAAATGCCTTCGCCGATCGTTTATTACAGATCTCAGGTATTTTCAATAAAGCACACCTCCTTATAAAGTGGGCACACTGACGGACAGCAAACAAGAACAACATTAAGAAAAGGAAGTCACCAAAATGCCTTCGCCGATCGTTTATGACAGTTCTCAGGACTTTCCAATAAAGCCCACCTCCTTAAAAAAGTGGGCACACTGACGCACAGCCAACAAGAACAACATTAAAATGCCTTTGACGATCGTTTATGACAGATCTCAGGTATTTTCAATAAAGCACACCTCCTTATAAAGTGGGTACACTGACGGACAGCCAACAAGAACAACATTAAGAAAAGGAAGCCACCAAAATGCCTTCGCCGATCGTTTATGACAGATCTCAGGTATTTTCAAAAAAGCACACCTCCTTATAAAGTGGGCACACTGACGGACAGCCAACAAGAACAACATTAAGAAAAGGAAGTCACCAAAATGCCTTCGCCGATCGTTTATGACAGATCTCAGGTATTTTCAAAAAAGCACACCTCCTTATAAAGTGGGCACACTGACGGACAGCCAACAAGAACAACATTAAGAAAAGGAAGCCACCAAAATGCCTTCGCCGATCGTTTATGACAGATCTCAGGTATTTTCAAAAAAGCACACCTCCTTATAAAGTGGGCACACTGACGCACAGCCAACAAGAACAACATTAAGAAAAGGAAGTCACCAAAATGCCTTCGCCGATCGTTTATGACAGATCTCAGGTATTTTCAAAAAAGCACACCTCCTTATAAAGTGGGCACACTGACGCACAGCCAACAAGAACAACATTAAGAAAAGGAAGCCACCAAAATGCCTTCGCCGATCGTTTATGACAGATCTCAGGTATTTTCAAAAAAGCACACCTCCTTATAAAGTGGGCACACTGACGCACAGCCAACAAGAACAACATTAAGAAAAGGAAGTCACCAAAATGCCTTCGCCGATCGTTTATGACAGATCTCAGGTATTTTCAAAAAAGCACACCTCCTTATAAAGTGGGCACACTGACGGACAGCCAACAAGAACAACATTAAGAAAAGGAAGTCACCAAAATGCCTTCGCCGATCGTTTATGACAGATCTCAGGTATTTTCAAAAAAGCACACCTCCTTATAAAGTGGGCACACTGACGGACAGCCAACAAGAACAACATTAAGAAAAGGAAGCCACCAAAATGCCTTCGCCGATCGTTTATGACAGATCTCAGGTATTTTCAAAAAAGCACACCTCCTTATAAAGTGGGCACACTGACGCACAGCCAACAAGAACAACATTAAGAAAAGGAAGCCACAAAAATGCCTTCGCCGATCGTTAATAACAGATGTCAGGTATTTTCATTAAAGCACACCTCCTTATAAAGTGGGCACACTGACGGACAGCCAACAAGAACAACATTAAGAAAAGGAAGTCACCAAAATGCCTTCGCCGATCGTTTATGACAGATCTCAGGTATTTTCAAAAAAGCACACCTCCTTATAAAGTGGGCACACTGACGGACAGCCAACAAGAACAACATTAAGAAAAGGAAGTCACCAAAATGCCTTCGCCGATCGTTTATGACAGATCTCAGGTATTTTCAAAAAAGCACACCTCCTTATAAAGTGGGCACACTGACGCACAGCCAACAAGAACAACATTAAGAAAAGGAAGTCACCAAAATGCCTTCGCCGATCGTTTATGACAGATCTCAGGTATTTTCAAAAAAGCACACCTCCTTATAAAGTGGGCACACTGACGCACAGCCAACAAGAACAACATTAAGAAAAGGAAGCCACCAAAATGCCTTCGCCGATCGTTTATGACAGATCTCAGGTATTTTCAAGAAAGCACACCTCCTTATAAAGTGGGCACACTGACGCACAGCCAACAAGAACAACATTAAGAAAAGGAAGCCACCAAAATGCCTTCGACGATCGTTTATGACAGATCTCAGGTATTTTCAATAAAGCACACCTCCTTATAAAGTGGGCACACTGACGCACAGCCAACAAGAACAACATTAAGAAAAGGAAGCCACCAAAATGCCTACGCCGATCGTTAATAACAGATGTCAGGTATTTTCAATAAAGCACACCTTCTTATAAAGTGGGCACACTGACGGACAGCCAACAAGAACAACATTAAGAAAAGGAAGTCACCAAAATGCCTTCGCCGATCGTTTATGACAGATCTCAGGTATTTTCAAAACAGCACACCTCCTTATAAAGTGGGCACACTGACGCACAGCCAACAAGAACAACATTAAGAAAAGGAAGCCACCAAAATGCCTTCGACGATCGTTTATGACAGATCTCAGGTATTTTCAAAAAAGCACACCTCCTTATAAAGTGGGCACACTGACGGACAGCCAACAAGAACAACATTAAGAAAAGGAAGCCACCAAAATGCCTTCGCCGATCGTTAATAACAGATGTCAGGTATTTTCAATAAAGCACACCTCCTTATAAAGTGGGCACACTGACGGACAGCCAACAAGAACAACATTAAGAAAAGGAAGCCACCAAAATGCCTTCGCCGATCGTTAATAACAGATGTCAGGTATTTTCAATAAAGCACACCTCCTTATAAAGTGGGCACACTGACGGACAGCCAACAAGAACAACATTAAGAAAAGGAAGTCACCAAAATGCCTTCGACGATCGTTTATGACAGATCTCAGGTATTTTCAAAAAAGCACACCTCCTTATAAAGTGGGCACACTGACGGACAGCCAACAAGAACAACATTAAGAAAAGGAAGCCACCAAAATGCCTTCGCCGATCGTTAATAACAGATCTCAGGACTTTCCAATAAAGCCCACCTCCTTAAAAAAGTGGGCACACTGACGCACAGCCAACAAGAACAACATTAAGAAAAGGAAGCCACCAAAATGCCTTTGACGATCGTTTATAACAGATCTCAGGTATTTTCAATAAAGCACACCTCCTTATAAAGTGGGCACACTGACACACAGCCAACAAGATCAACATTAACAAAAGGAAGCCACCAAAATGCCTTCGCCGATCGTTTATGACTGATCTCAGGTATTTTCAATAAAGCACACCTCCTTATAAAGTGGGTACACTGACGCACAGCCAACAAGAACAACATTAAGAAAAGGAAGCCACCAAAATGCCTTCGTCGATCGTTTATGACAGATCTCAGGTATTTTCAATAAAGCACACCTCCTTATAAAGTGGGCACACTGACACACAGCCAACAAGAACAACATTAACAAAAGGAAGCCACCAAAATGCCTTCGCCGATCGTTTATGACAGATCTCAGGTATTTTCAATAAAGCACACCTCCTTATAAAGTGGGTACACTGACGCACAGCCAACAAGAACAACATTAACAAAAGGAAGCCACCAAAATGCCTTCGCCGATCGTTTATGACAGATCTCAGGACTTTCCAATAAAGCCCACCTCCTTAAAAAAGTGGGCACACTGACGCACAGCCAACAAGAACAACATTAAGAAAAGGGAGCCACCAAAATGCCTTCGCCGATCGTTTATGACAGATCTCAGGTATTTTCAATAAAGCACACCTCCTTATAAAGTGGGTACACTGACGCACAGCCAACAAGAACAACATTAACAAAAGGAAGCCACCAAAATGCCTTCGCCGATCGTTTATGACAGAACTCAGGTATTTTCAATAAAGCACACCTCCTTATAAAGTGGGTACACTGACGCACAGCCAACAAGAACAACATTAAGAAAAGGAAGCCACCAAAATGCCTTCGCCGATCGTTTATAACAGATCTCATGTATTTTCAATAAAGCACACCTCCTTATAAAGTGGGTACACTGACGCACAGCCAACAAGAACAACATTAAGAAAAGGAAGCCACCAAAATGCCTTCGCCGATCGTTTATGACAGATCTCAGGTATTTTCAATAAAGCACACCTCCTTATAAAGTGGGCACACTGACACACAGCCAACAAGAACAACATTAACAAAAGGAAGCCACCAAAATGCCTTCGCCGATCGTTTATGACAGATCTCAGGTATTTTCAATAAAGCACACCTCCTTATAAAGTGGGTACACTGACACACAGCCAACAAGAACAACATTAACAAAAGGAAGCCACCAAAATGCCTTCGCCGATCGTTTATGACAGATCTCAGGTATTTTCAATAAAGCACACCTCCTTATAAAGTGGGTACACTGACGCACAGCCAACAAGAACAACATTAACAAAAGGAAGCCACCAAAATGCCTTCGCCGATCGTTTATGACAGATCTCAGGACTTTCCAATAAAGCACACCTCCTTATAAAGTGGGTACACTGACGCACAGCCAACAAGAACAACATTAAGAAAAGGAAGCCACCAAAATGCCTTCGCCGATCGTTTATGACAGATCTCAGGTATTTTCAATAAAGCACACCTCCTTATAAAGTGGGCACACTGACACACAGCCAACAAGAACAACATTAACAAAAGGAAGCCACCAAAATGCCTTCGCCGATCGTTTATGACAGATCTCAGGTATTTTCAATAAAGCACACCTCCTTATAAAGTGGGTACACTGACGCACAGCCAACAAGAACAACATTAACAAAAGGAAGCCACCAAAATGCCTTCGCCGATCGTTTATGACAGAACTCAGGTATTTTCAATAAAGCACACCTCCTTATAAAGTGGGTACACTGACGCACAGCCAACAAGAACAACATTAAGAAAAGGAAGCCACCAAAATGCCTTCGCCGATCGTTTATAACAGATCTCAGGTATTTTCAATAAAGCACACCTCCTTATAAAGTGGGTACACTGACGCACAGCCAACAAGAACAACATTAACAAAAGGAAGCCACCAAAATGCCTTCGCCGATCGTTTATGACAGATCTCAGGACTTTCCAATAAAGCCCACCTCCTTAAAAAAGTGGGCACACTGACGCACAGCCAACAAGAACAACATTAAGAAAAGGGAGCCACCAAAATGCCTTCGCCGATCGTTTATGACAGATCTCAGGTATTTTCAATAAAGCACACCTCCTTATAAAGTGGGCACACTGACGCACAGCCAACAAGAACAACATTAAGAAAAGGAAGCCACCAAAATGCCTACGCCGATCGTTAATAACAGATGTCAGGTATTTTCAATAAAGCACACCTTCTTATAAAGTGGGCACACTGACGGACAGCCAACAAGAACAACATTAAGAAAAGGAAGTCACCAAAATGCCTTCGCCGATCGTTTATGACAGATCTCAGGTATTTTCAAAACAGCACACCTCCTTATAAAGTGGGCACACTGACGCACAGCCAACAAGAACAACATTAAGAAAAGGAAGCCACCAAAATGCCTACGCCGATCGTTAATAACAGATCTCAGGTATTTTCAATAAAGCACACCTCCTTATAAAGTGGGTACACTGACGCACAGCCAACAAGAACAACATTAACAAAAGGAAGCCACCAAAATGCCTTCGCCGATCGTTTATGACAGATCTCAGGACTTTCCAATAAAGCCCACCTCCTTAAAAAAGTGGGCACACTGACGCACAGCCAACAAGAACAACATTAAGAAAAGGGAGCCACCAAAATGCCTTCGCCGATCGTTTATGACAGATCTCAGGTATTTTCAATAAAGCACACCTCCTTATAAAGTGGGTACACTGACGCACAGCCAACAAGAACAACATTAACAAAAGGAAGCCACCTAAATGCCTTCGCCGATCGTTTATGACAGAACTCAGGTATTTTCAATAAAGCACACCTCCTTATAAAGTGGGTACACTGACGCACAGCCAACAAGAACAACATTAAGAAAAGGAAGCCACCAAAATGCCTTCGCCGATCGTTTATAACAGATCTCAGGTATTTTCAATAAAGCACACCTCCTTATAAAGTGGGTACACTGACGCACAGCCAACAAGAACAACATTAACAAAAGGAAGCCACCAAAATGCCTTCGCCGATCGTTTATGACAGATCTCAGGACTTTCCAATAAAGCCCACCTCCTTAAAAAAGTGGGCACACTGACGCACAGCCAACAAGAACAACATTAAGAAAAGGGAGCCACCAAAATGCCTTCGCCGATCGTTTATGACAGATCTCAGGTATTTTCAATAAAGCACACCTCCTTATAAAGTGGGCACACTGACGCACAGCCAACAAGAACAACATTAAGAAAAGGAAGCCACCAAAATGCCTACGCCGATCGTTAATAACAGATGTCAGGTATTTTCAATAAAGCACACCTTCTTATAAAGTGGGCACACTGACGGACAGCCAACAAGAACAACATTAAGAAAAGGAAGTCACCAAAATGCCTTCGCCGATCGTTTATGACAGATCTCAGGTATTTTCAAAACAGCACACCTCCTTATAAAGTGGGCACACTGACGCACAGCCAACAAGAACAACATTAAGAAAAGGAAGCCACCAAAATGCCTTCGACGATCGTTTATGACAGATCTCAGGTATTTTCAAAAAAGCACACCTCCTTATAAAGTGGGCACACTGACGGACAGCCAACAAGAACAACATTAAGAAAAGGAAGCCACCAAAATGCCTTCGCCGATCGTTAATAACAGATGTCAGGTATTTTCAATAAAGCACACCTCCTTATAAAGTGGGCACACTGACGGACAGCCAACAAGAACAACATTAAGAAAAGGAAGCCACCAAAATGCCTTCGCCGATCGTTAATAACAGATGTCAGGTATTTTCAATAAAGCACACCTCCTTATAAAGTGGGCACACTGACGGACAGCCAACAAGAACAACATTAAGAAAAGGAAGTCACCAAAATGCCTTCGACGATCGTTTATGACAGATCTCAGGTATTTTCAAAAAAGCACACCTCCTTATAAAGTGGGCACACTGACGGACAGCCAACAAGAACAACATTAAGAAAAGGAAGCCACCAAAATGCCTTCGCCGATCGTTAATAACAGATCTCAGGACTTTCCAATAAAGCCCACCTCCTTAAAAAAGTGGGCACACTGACGCACAGCCAACAAGAACAACATTAAGAAAAGGAAGCCACCAAAATGCCTTTGACGATCGTTTATAACAGATCTCAGGTATTTTCAATAAAGCACACCTCCTTATAAAGTGGGCACACTGACACACAGCCAACAAGATCAACATTAACAAAAGGAAGCCACCAAAATGCCTTCGCCGATCGTTTATGACTGATCTCAGGTATTTTCAATAAAGCACACCTCCTTATAAAGTGGGTACACTGACGCACAGCCAACAAGAACAACATTAAGAAAAGGAAGCCACCAAAATGCCTTCGTCGATCGTTTATGACAGATCTCAGGTATTTTCAATAAAGCACACCTCCTTATAAAGTGGGCACACTGACACACAGCCAACAAGAACAACATTAACAAAAGGAAGCCACCAAAATGCCTTCGCCGATCGTTTATGACAGATCTCAGGTATTTTCAATAAAGCACACCTCCTTATAAAGTGGGTACACTGACGCACAGCCAACAAGAACAACATTAACAAAAGGAAGCCACCAAAATGCCTTCGCCGATCGTTTATGACAGATCTCAGGACTTTCCAATAAAGCCCACCTCCTTAAAAAAGTGGGCACACTGACGCACAGCCAACAAGAACAACATTAAGAAAAGGGAGCCACCAAAATGCCTTCGCCGATCGTTTATGACAGATCTCAGGTATTTTCAATAAAGCACACCTCCTTATAAAGTGGGTACACTGACGCACAGCCAACAAGAACAACATTAACAAAAGGAAGCCACCAAAATGCCTTCGCCGATCGTTTATGACAGAACTCAGGTATTTTCAATAAAGCACACCTCCTTATAAAGTGGGTACACTGACGCACAGCCAACAAGAACAACATTAAGAAAAGGAAGCCACCAAAATGCCTTCGCCGATCGTTTATAACAGATCTCATGTATTTTCAATAAAGCACACCTCCTTATAAAGTGGGTACACTGACGCACAGCCAACAAGAACAACATTAAGAAAAGGAAGCCACCAAAATGCCTTCGCCGATCGTTTATGACAGATCTCAGGTATTTTCAATAAAGCACACCTCCTTATAAAGTGGGCACACTGACACACAGCCAACAAGAACAACATTAACAAAAGGAAGCCACCAAAATGCCTTCGCCGATCGTTTATGACAGATCTCAGGTATTTTCAATAAAGCACACCTCCTTATAAAGTGGGTACACTGACACACAGCCAACAAGAACAACATTAACAAAAGGAAGCCACCAAAATGCCTTCGCCGATCGTTTATGACAGATCTCAGGTATTTTCAATAAAGCACACCTCCTTATAAAGTGGGTACACTGACGCACAGCCAACAAGAACAACATTAACAAAAGGAAGCCACCAAAATGCCTTCGCCGATCGTTTATGACAGATCTCAGGACTTTCCAATAAAGCACACCTCCTTATAAAGTGGGTACACTGACGCACAGCCAACAAGAACAACATTAAGAAAAGGAAGCCACCAAAATGCCTTCGCCGATCGTTTATGACAGATCTCAGGTATTTTCAATAAAGCACACCTCCTTATAAAGTGGGCACACTGACACACAGCCAACAAGAACAACATTAACAAAAGGAAGCCACCAAAATGCCTTCGCCGATCGTTTATGACAGATCTCAGGTATTTTCAATAAAGCACACCTCCTTATAAAGTGGGTACACTGACGCACAGCCAACAAGAACAACATTAGGAAAAGGAAGCCACCAAAATGCCTTCGCCGATCGTTTATAACAGATCTCATGTATTTTCAATAAAGCACACCTCCTTATAAAGTGGGTACACTGACGCACAGCCAACAAGAACAACATTAAGAAAAGGAAGCCACCAAAATGCTTTCGCCGATCGTTTATGACAGAACTCAGGTATTTTCAATAAAGCACACCTCCTTATAAAGTGGGTACACTGACGCACAGCCAACAAGAACAACATTAAGAAAAGGAAGCCACCAAAATGCCTTCGCCGATCGTTTATAACAGATCTCATGTATTTTCAATAAAGCACACCTCCTTATAAAGTGGGTACACTGACGCACAGCCAACAAGAACAACATTAAGAAAAGGAAGCCACCAAAATGCCTTCGCCGATCGTTTATGACAGAACTCAGGTATTTTCAATAAAGCACACCTCCTTATAAAGTGGGTACACTGACGCACAGCCAACAAGAACAACATTAAGAAAAGGAAGCCACCAAAATGCCTTCGCCGATCGTTTATGACAGAACTCAGGTATTTTCAATAAAGCACACCTCCTTATAAAGTGGGTACACTGACGCACAGCCAACAAGAACAACATTAAGAAAAGGAAGCCACCAAAATGCCTTCGCCGATCGTTTATGACAGATCTCAGGTATTTTCAATAAAGCACACCTCCTTATAAAGTGGGCACACTGACACACAGCCAACAAAAACAACATTAAGAAAACGACGCCACCAAAATGCCTTCGACGATCGTTTATGACAGATCTCAGGTATTTTCAATAAAGCACACCTCATTATAAAGTGGGCTCACTGACGCACAGCCAACAAGAACAACATTAAGAAAGGAAGCCACCAAAATGCCTTCGCCGATCGTTTATAACAGATCTCATGTATTTTCAATAAAGCACACCTCCTTATAAAGTGGGCGCACTGACGCACAGCCAACAAGAACAACATTAAGAAAAGGAAGCCACCAAAATGCCTTCGCCGACCGTTTATGACAGATCTCAGGTATTTTCAATAAAGCACACCTCCTTATAAAGTGGGCACACTGACACACAGCCAACAAGAACAACATTAACAAAAGGAAGCCACCAAAATGCCTTCGCCGATCGTTTATGACAGATCTCAGGTATTTTCAATAAAGCACACCTCCTTATAAAGTGGGCTCACTGATGCACAGCCAACAAGAACAACATTAAGAAAAGGAAGCCACCAAAATGCCTTCGCCGATCGTTAATAACAGATCTCATGTATTTTCAATAAAGCACACCTCCTTATAAAGTGGGCACACTGACGCACAGCCAACAAGAACAATATTAAGAAAAGGAAGCCACCAAAATGCCTTCGCCGACCGTTTATAACAGATCTCAGGTATTTTCAATAAAGCACACCTCCTTATAAAGTGGGCACATTGACGTACAGCCAACAAGAACAACATTAAGAAAAGGAAGCCACCAAAATGCCTTCGCCGATCGTTTATGACAGATCTCAGGTATTTTCAATAAAGCACACCTCCTTATAAAGTGGGCACACTGACGCACAGCCAACAAGAACAACATAATAAAAGGAAGCCATCAAAATGCCTTCGCCGATCGTTTATGACAGTTCTCAGGTCTTTTCAATAAAGCACACCTCCTTATAAAGTGGGCACACTGACGCACAGCCAACAAGAACAACATAATAAAAGGAAGCCACCAAAATGCCTTCGCCGATCGTTTATGACAGATCTCAGGTATTTTCAATAAAGCACACCTCCTTATAAAGTGGGAACACTGACACACAGCCAACAAGAACAACATTAACAAAAGGAAGCCACCAAAATGCCTTCGCCGATCGTTTATGACAGATCTCAGGTATTTTCAATAAAGCACACCTCCTTATAAAGTGGGCTCACTGACGCACAGCCAACAAGAACAACATTAAGAAAAGGAAGCCACCAAAATGCCTTCGCCGATCGTTTATAACAGATCTCATGTACTTTCAATAAAGCACACCTCCTTATAAAGTGGGTACACTGACGCACAGCCAACAAGAACAACATTAAGAAAAGGAAGCCACCAAAATGCCTTCGCCGATCGTTTATGACAGATCTCAGGTATTTTCAATAAAGCACACCTCCTTATAAAGTGGGCACACTGACACACAGCCAACAAGAACAACATTAAGAAAAGGAAGCCACCAAAATGCCTTCGCCGATCGTTTATGACAGATCTCATGTATTTTCAATAAAGCACACCTCCTTATAAAGTGGGAACACTGACACACAGCCAACAAGAACAACATTAACAAAAGGAAGCCACCAAAATGCCTTCGCCGATCGTTTATGACAGATCTCAGGTATTTTCAATAAAGCACACCTCCTTATAAAGTGGGCTCACTGACGCACAGCCAACAAGAACAACATTAAGAAAAGGAAGCCACCAAAATGCCTTCGCCGATCGTTTATAACAGATCTCATGTATTTTCAATAAAGCACACCTCCTTATAAAGTGGGCACACTGACGCACAGCCAACAAGAACAACATTAAGAAAAGGAAGCCACCAAAATGCCTTCGCCAATCGTTTATAACAGATCTCAGGTATTTTCAATAAAGCATACCTCCTTATAAAGTGGGTACACTGACGCACAGCCAACAAGAACAACATTAAGAAAAGGAAGCCACCAAAATGCCTTCTACGATCGTTTACAACAGATCTCAGGTATTTTCAATAAAGTACACCTCCTTATAAAGTGGGCACACTGACGCACAGCCAACAAGAACAACATTAAGAAAACGAAGCCACCAAAATGCCTTCGACGATCGTTTATAACAGATCTCAGGTATTTTCAATAAAGCACACCTCCTTATAAAGTGGGTACACTGACGCACAGCCAACAAGAACAACATTAAGAAAAGGAAGCCACCAAAATGCCTTCGCCAATCGTTTATAACAGATCTCAGGTATTTTCAATAAAGCATACCTCCATATAAAGTGGGTACACTGACGCACAGCCAACAAGAACAACATTAAGAAAAGGAAGCCACCAAAATGCCTTCTACGATCGTTTACAACAGATCTCAGGTATTTTCAATAAAGTACACCTCCTTATAAAGTGGGCACACTGACGCACAGCCAACAAGAACAACATTAAGAAAACGAAGCCACCAAAATGCATTCGACGATCGTTTATGACAGATCTCAGGTATTTTCAATAAAGCACACCTCCTTATAAAGTGGGCACACTGACGGACAGCAAACAAGAACAACATTAAGAAAAGGAAGTCACCAAAATGCCTTCGCCGATCGTTTATGACAGATCTCAGGTATTTTCAATAAAGCACACCTCCTTATAAAGTGGGCACACTGACGGACAGCAAACAAGAACAACATTAAGAAAAGGGAGCCACCAAAATGCCTTCGCTGATCGTTTTTGACAGATCTCAGGCATTTTCAATAAAGCACACCTCCTTATAAAGTGGGTACACTGACGCACAGCCAACAAGAACAACATTAAGAAAAGGAAGCCACCAAAATGCCTTCTACGATCGTTTACAACAGATCTCAGGTATTTTCAATAAAGTACACCTCCTTATAAAGTGGGCACACTGACGCACAGCCAACAAGAACAACATTAAGAAAAGGAAGCCACCAAAATGCCTTCGCCAATCGTTTATAACAGATCTCAGGTATTTTCAATAAAGCATACCTCCATATAAAGTGGGTACACTGACGCACAGCCAAAAAGAACAACATTAAGAAAAGGAAGCCACCAAAATGCCTTCGCCAATCGTTTATAACAGATCTCAGGTATTTTCAATAAAGCATACCTCCATATAAAGTGGGTACACTGACGCACAGCCAACAAGAACAACATTAAGAAAAGGAAGCCACCAAAATGCCTTCTACGATCGTTTACAACAGATCTCAGGTATTTTCAATAAAGTACACCTCCTTATAAAGTGGGCACACTGACGCACAGCCAACAAGAACAACATTAAGAAAACGAAGCCACCAAAATGCCTTCGACGATCGTTTATGACAGATCTCAGGTATTTTCAATAAAGCACACCTCCTTATAAAGTGGGCACACTGACGGACAGCAAACAAGAACAACATTAAGAAAAGGAAGTCACCAAAATGCCTTCGCCGATCGTTTATGACAGATCTCAGGTATTTTCAATAAAGCACACCTCCTTATAAAGTGGGTACACTGACGGACAGCCAACAAGAACAACATTAAGAAAAGGGAGCCACCAAAATGCCTTCGCTGATCGTTTTTGACAGATCTCAGGCATTTTCAATAAAGCACACCTCCTTATAAAGTGGGCACACTGACGCACAGCCAACAAGAACAACATTAAGAAAAGGTAGCCACCAAAATGCCTTCGACGATCGTTTATAACAGATCTCAGGTATTTTCAATAAAGCACACCTCCTTATAAAGTGGGCACACTGACGGACAGCAAACAAGAACAACATTAAGAAAAGGAAGTCACCAAAATGCCTTCGCCGATCGTTTATGACAGATCTCAGGTATTTTCAATAAAGCACACCTCCTTATAAAGTGGGCACACTGACGGACAGCAAACAAGAACAACATTAAGAAAAGGAAGTCACCAAAATGCCTTCGCCGATCGTTTATGACAGTTCTCAGGACTTTCCAATAAAGCCCACCTCCTTAAAAAAGTGGGCACACTGACGCACAGCCAACAAGAACAACATTAAGAAAAGGAAGCCACTAAAATGCCTTTGACGATCGTTTATGACAGATCTCAGGTATTTTCAATAAAGCACACCTCCTTATAAAGTGGGTACACTGACGGACAGCCAACAAGAACAACATTAAGAAAAGGAAGCCACCAAAATGCCTTCGCCGATAGTTTTTGACAGATCTCAGGTATTTTCAAAAAAGCACACCTCCTTATAAAGTGGGCACACTGACGCACAGCCAACAAGAACAACATTAAGAAAAGGAAGCCACAAAAATGCCTTCGCCGATCGTTTATGACAGATCTCAGGTATTTTCAATAAAGCACACCTCCTTATAAAGTGGGCACACTGACGGACAGCAAACAAGAACAACATTAAGAAAAGGAAGTCACCAAAATGCCTTCGCCGATCGTTTATGACAGTTCTCAGGACTTTCCAATAAAGCCCACCTCCTTAAAAAAGTGGGCACACTGACGCACAGCCAACAAGAACAACATTAAGAAAAGGAAGCCACTAAAATGCCTTTGACGATCGTTTATGACAGATCTCAGGTATTTTCAATAAAGCACACCTCCTTATAAAGTGGGTACACTGACGGACAGCCAACAAGAACAACATTAAGAAAAGGAAGCCACCAAAATGCCTTCGCCGATAGTTTTTGACAGATCTCAGGTATTTTCAAAAAAGCACACCTCCTTATAAAGTGGGCACACTGACGCACAGCCAACAAGAACAACATTAAGAAAAGGAAGTCACCAAAATGCCTTCGCCGATCGTTTATGACAGATCTCAGGTATTTTCAATAAAGCACACCTCCTTATAAAGTGGGCACACTGACGGACAGCAAACAAGAACAACATTAAGAAAAGGAAGTCACCAAAATGCCTTCGCCGATCGTTTATGACAGTTCTCAGGACTTTCCAATAAAGCCCACCTCCTTAAAAAAGTGGGCACACTGACGCACAGCCAACAAGAACAACATTAAGAAAAGGAAGCCACTAAAATGCCTTTGACGATCGTTTATGACAGATCTCAGGTATTTTCAATAAAGCACACCTCCTTATAAAGTGGGTACACTGACGGACAGCCAACAAGAACAACATTAAGAAAAGGAAGCCACCAAAATGCCTTCGCCGATAGTTTTTGACAGATCTCAGGTATTTTCAAAAAAGCACACCTCCTTATAAAGTGGGCACACTGACGCACAGCCAACAAGAACAACATTAAGAAAAGGAAGCCACAAAAATGCCTTCGCCGATCGTTAATAACAGATGTCAGGTATTTTCATTAAAGCACACCTCCTTATAAAGTGGGCACACTGACGCACAGCCAACAAGAACAACATTAAGAAAAGGAAGCCACCAAAATGCCTTCGACAATCGTTTATGACAGATCTCAGGTATTTTCAAAAAAGCACACCTCCTTATAAAGTGGGCACACTGACGGACAGCCAACAAGAACAACATTAAGAAAAGGAAGTCACCAAAATGCCTTCGCCGATCGTTTATGACAGATCTCAGGTATTTTCAAAAAAGCACACCTCCTTATAAAGTGGGCACACTGACGGACAGCCAACAAGAACAACATTAAGAAAAGGAAGTCACCAAAATGCCTTCGCCGATCGTTTATGACAGATCTCAGGTATTTTCAAAAAAGCACACCTCCTTATAAAGTGGGCACACTGACGCACAGCCAACAAGAACAACATTAAGAAAAGGAAGTCACCAAAATGCCTTCGCCGATCGTTTATGACAGATCTCAGGTATTTTCAAAAAAGCACACCTCCTTATAAAGTGGGCACACTGACGCACAGCCAACAAGAACAACATTAAGAAAAGGAAGCCACCAAAATGCCTTCGCCGATCGTTTATGACAGATCTCAGGTATTTTCAAGAAAGCACACCTCCTTATAAAGTGGGCACACTGACGCACAGCCAACAAGAACAACATTAAGAAAAGGAAGCCACCAAAATGCCTTCGACGATCGTTTATGACAGATCTCAGGTATTTTCAATAAAGCACACCTCCTTATAAAGTGGGCACACTGACGCACAGCCAACAAGAACAACATTAAGAAAAGGAAGCCACCAAAATGCCTACGCCGATCGTTAATAACAGATGTCAGGTATTTTCAATAAAGCACACCTTCTTATAAAGTGGGCACACTGACGGACAGCCAACAAGAACAACATTAAGAAAAGGAAGTCACCAAAATGCCTTCGCCGATCGTTTATGACAGATCTCAGGTATTTTCAAAACAGCACACCTACTTATAAAGTGGGCACACTGACGCACAGCCAACAAGAACAACATTAAGAAAAGGAAGCCACCAAAATGCCTTCGACGATCGTTTATGACAGATCTCAGGTATTTTCAAAAAAGCACACCTCCTTATAAAGTGGGCACACTGACGGACAGCCAACAAGAACAACATTAAGAAAAGGAAGCCACCAAAATGCCTTCGCCGATCGTTAATAACAGATGTCAGGTATTTTCAATAAAGCACACCTCCTTATAAAGTGGGCACACTGACGGACAGCCAACAAGAACAACATTAAGAAAAGGAAGCCACCAAAATGCCTTCGCCGATCGTTAATAACAGATGTCAGGTATTTTCAATAAAGCACACCTCCTTATAAAGTGGGCACACTGACGGACAGCCAACAAGAACAACATTAAGAAAAGGAAGTCACCAAAATGCCTTCGACGATCGTTTATGACAGATCTCAGGTATTTTCAAAAAAGCACACCTCCTTATAAAGTGGGCACACTGACGGACAGCCAACAAGAACAACATTAAGAAAAGGAAGCCACCAAAATGCCTTCGCCGATCGTTAATAACAGATCTCATGACTTTCCAATAAAGCCCACCTCCTTAAAAAAGTGGGCACACTGACGCACAGCCAACAAGAACAACATTAAGAAAAGGAAGCCACCAAAATGCCTTTGACGATCGGTTATAACAGATCTCAGGTATTTTCAATAAAGCACACCTCATTATAAAGTGGGCACACTGACACACAGCCAACAAGATCAACATTAACAAAAGGAAGCCACCAAAATGCCTTCGCCGATCGTTTATGACTGATCTCAGGTATTTTCAATAAAGCACACCTCCTTATAAAGTGGGTACACTGACGCACAGCCAACAAGAACAACATTAAGAAAAGGAAGCCACCAAAATGCCTTCGCCGATCGTTTATGACAGATCTCAGGTATTTTCAATAAAGCACACCTCCTTATAAAGTGGGCACACTGACACACAGCCAACAAGAACAACATTAACAAAAGGAAGCCACCAAAATGCCTTCGCCGATCGTTTATGAC
Source organism: Sylvicola cinctus (assembly GCA_963854165.1). Taxonomy (NCBI): domain Eukaryota; kingdom Metazoa; phylum Arthropoda; class Insecta; order Diptera; family Anisopodidae; genus Sylvicola; species Sylvicola cinctus. The sequence goes on from OY974082.1 coordinate 24,105,057, forward strand.
AGATCTCAGGTATTTTCAAGAAAGCACACCTCCTTATAAAGTGGGTACACTGACGCACAGCCAACAAGAACAACATTAACAAAAGGAAGCCACCAAAATGCCTTCGCCGATCGTTTATGACAGATCTCAGGTATTTTCAATAAAGCACACCTCCTTATAAAGTGGGTACACTGACGCACAGCCAACAAGAACAACATTAAGAAAAGGAAGCCACCAAAATGCCTTCGCCGATCGTTTATGACAGATCTCAGGTATTTTCAATAAAGCACACCTCCTTATAAAGTGGCCACACTGACACACAGCCAACAAGAACAACATTAAGAAAAGGAAGCCACCAAAATGCCTTCGCCGATCGTTTATGACAGATCTCAGGTATTTTCAATAAAGCACACCTCCTTATAAAGTGGGTACACTGACGCACAGCCAACAAGAACAACATTAAGAAAAGGAAGCCACCAAAATGCCTTCGCCGATCGTTTATAACAGATCTCATGTATTTTCAATAAAGCACACCTCCTTATAAAGTGGGCACACTGACGCACAGCCAACAAGAACAACATTAAGAAAAGGAAGCCACTAAAATGCCTTTGACGATCGTTTATGACAGATCTCAGGTATTTTCAATAAAGCACACCTCCTTATAAAGTGGGTACACTGACACACAGCCAACAAGAACAACATTAAGAAAAGGAAGCCACCAAAATGCCTTCGCCGATAGTTTTTGACAGATCTCAGGTATTTTCAAAAAAGCACACCTCCTTATAAAGTGGGCACACTGACGCACAGCCAACAAGAACAACATTAAGAAAAGGAAGCCACAAAAATGCCTTCGCCGATCGTTTATGACAGATCTCAGGTATTTTCAATAAAGCACACCTCCTTATAAAGTGGGCACACTGACGGACAGCAAACAAGAACAACATTAAGAAAAGGAAGTCACCAAAATGCCTTCGCCGATCGTTTATGACAGTTCTCAGGACTTTCCAATAAAGCCCACCTCCTTAAAAAAGTGGGCACACTGACGCACAGCCAACAAGAACAACATTAAGAAAAGGAAGCCACTAAAATGCCTTTGACGATCGTTTATGACAGATCTCAGGTATTTTCAATAAAGCACACCTCCTTATAAAGTGGGTACACTGACGGACAGCCAACAAGAACAACATTAAGAAAAGGAAGCCACCAAAATGCCTTCGCCGATAGTTTTTGACAGATCTCAGGTATTTTCAAAAAAGCACACCTCCTTATAAAGTGGGCACACTGACGCACAGCCAACAAGAACAACATTAAGAAAAGGAAGTCACCAAAATGCCTTCGCCGATCGTTTATGACAGATCTCAGGTATTTTCAATAAAGCACACCTCCTTATAAAGTGGGCACACTGACGGACAGCAAACAAGAACAACATTAAGAAAAGGAAGTCACCAAAATGCCTTCGCCGATCGTTTATGACAGTTCTCATGACTTTCCAATAAAGCCCACCTCCTTAAAAAAGTGGGCACACTGACGCACAGCCAACAAGAACAACATTAAGAAAAGGAAGCCACTAAAATGCCTTTGACGATCGTTTATGACAGATCTCAGGTATTTTCAATAAAGCACACCTCCTTATAAAGTGGGTACACTGACGGACAGCCAACAAGAACAACATTAAGAAAAGGAAGCCACCAAAATGCCTTCGCCGATAGTTTTTGACAGATCTCAGGTATTTTCAAAAAAGCACACCTCCTTATAAAGTGGGCACACTGACGCACAGCCAACAAGAACAACATTAAGAAAAGGAAGCCACAAAAATGCCTTCGCCGATCGTTAATAACAGATGTCAGGTATTTTCATTAAAGCACACCTCCTTATAAAGTGGGCACACTGACGCACAGCCAACAAGAACAACATTAAGAAAAGGAAGCCACCAAAATGCCTTCGACAATCGTTTATGACAGATCTCAGGTATTTTCAAAAAAGCACACCTCCTTATAAAGTGGGCACACTGACGGACAGCCAACAAGAACAACATTAAGAAAAGGAAGTCACCAAAATGCCTTCGCCGATCGTTTATGACAGATCTCAGGTATTTTCAAAAAAGCACACCTCCTTATAAAGTGGGCACACTGACGGACAGCCAACAAGAACAACATTAAGAAAAGGAAGTCACCAAAATGCCTTCGCCGATCGTTTATGACAGATCTCAGGTATTTTCAAAAAAGCACACCTCCTTATAAAGTGGGCACACTGACGCACAGCCAACAAGAACAACATTAAGAAAAGGAAGTCACCAAAATGCCTTCGCCGATCGTTTATGACAGATCTCAGGTATTTTCAAAAAAGCACACCTCCTTATAAAGTGGGCACACTGACGCACAGCCAACAAGAACAACATTAAGAAAAGGAAGCCACCAAAATGCCTTCGCCGATCGTTTATGACAGATCTCAGGTATTTTCAAGAAAGCACACCTCCTTATAAAGTGGGCACACTGACGCACAGCCAACAAGAACAACATTAAGAAAAGGAAGCCACCAAAATGCCTTCGACGATCGTTTATGACAGATCTCAGGTATTTTCAATAAAGCACACCTCCTTATAAAGTGGGCACACTGACGCACAGCCAACAAGAACAACATTAAGAAAAGGAAGCCACCAAAATGCCTACGCCGATCGTTAATAACAGATGTCAGGTATTTTCAATAAAGCACACCTCCTTATAAAGTGGGCACACTGACGCACAGCCAACAAGAACAACATTAAGAAAAGGAAGCCACCAAAATGCCTTCGACGATCGTTTATGACAGATCTCAGGTATTTTCAATAAAGCACACCTTCTTATAAAGTGGGCACACTGACGGACAGCCAACAAGAACAACATTAAGAAAAGGAAGTCACCAAAATGCCTTCGCCGATCGTTTATGACAGATCTCAGGTATTTTCAAAACAGCACACCTCCTTATAAAGTGGGCACACTGACGCACAGCCAACAAGAACAACATTAAGAAAAGGAAGCCACCAAAATGCCTTCGACGATCGTTTATGACAGATCTCAGGTATTTTCAAAAAAGCACACCTCCTTATAAAGTGGGCACACTGACGGACAGCCAACAAGAACAACATTAAGAAAAGGAAGCCACCAAAATGCCTTCGCCGATCGTTAATAACAGATGTCAGGTATTTTCAATAAAGCACACCTCCTTATAAAGTGGGCACACTGACGGACAGCCAACAAGAACAACATTAAGAAAAGGAAGCCACCAAAATGCCTTCGCCGATCGTTAATAACAGATGTCAGGTATTTTCAATAAAGCACACCTCCTTATAAAGTGGGCACACTGACGGACAGCCAACAAGAACAACATTAAGAAAAGGAAGTCACCAAAATGCCTTCGACGATCGTTTATGACAGATCTCATGACTTTCCAATAAAGCCCACCTCCTTAAAAAAGTGGGCACACTGACGCACAGCCAACAAGAACAACATTAAGAAAAGGAAGCCACCAAAATGCCTTTGACGATCGGTTATAACAGATCTCAGGTATTTTCAATAAAGCACACCTCATTATAAAGTGGGCACACTGACACACAGCCAACAAGATCAACATTAACAAAAGGAAGCCACCAAAATGCCTTCGCCGATCGTTTATGACTGATCTCAGGTATTTTCAATAAAGCACACCTCCTTATAAAGTGGGTACACTGACGCACAGCCAACAAGAACAACATTAAGAAAAGGAAGCCACCAAAATGCCTTCGCCGATCGTTTATGACAGATCTCAGGTATTTTCAATAAAGCACACCTCCTTATAAAGTGGGCACACTGACACACAGCCAACAAGAACAACATTAACAAAAGGAAGCCACCAAAATGCCTTTGACGATCGTTTATGACAGATCTCAGGTATTTTCAATAAAGCACACCTCCTTATAAAGTGGGTACACTGACGTACAGCCAACAAGAACAACATTAAGAAAAGGAAGCCACCAAAATGCCTTCGCCGACCGTTTATAACAGATCTCAGGTATTTTCAATAAAGCACACCTCCTTATAAAGTGGGCACACTGACGCACAGCCAACAAGAACAACATTAAGAAAAGGAAGCCACCAAAATGCCTTTGACGATCGTTTATGACAGATCTCAGGTATTTTCAATAAAGCACACCTCCTTATAAAGTGGGCACATTGACGTACAGCCAACAAGAACAACATTAAGAAAAGGAAGCCACCAAAATGCCTTCGCCGATCGTTTATGACAGATCTCAGGTATTTTCAATAAAGCACACCTCCTTATAAAGTGGGAACACTGACACACAGCCAACAAGAACAACATTAACAAAAGGAAGCCACCAAAATGCCTTCGCTGATCGTTTATGACAGATCTCAGGACTTTCCAATAAAGCCCACCTCCTTAAAAAATGGGCACACTGACGCACAGCCAACAAGAACAACATTAAGAAAAGGAAGCCACCAAAATGCCTTTGACGATCGTTTATAACAGATCTCAGGTATTTTCAATAAAGCACACCTCCTTATAAAGTGGGCACATTGACGTACAGCAAACAAGAACAACATTAAGAAAAGGAAGCCACCAAAATGCCTTCGCCGATCGTTTATGACAGATCTCAGGTATTTTCAATAAAGCACACCTCCTTATAAAGTGGGAACACTGACACACAGCCAACAAGAACAACATTAACAAAAGGAAGCCACCAAAATGCCTTCGCCGATCGTTTATGACAGATCTCAGGACTTTCCAATAAAGCCCACCTCCTTAAAAAAGTGGGCACACTGACGCACAGCCAACAAGAACAACATTAAGAAAAGGAAGCCACCAAAATGCCTTTGACGATCGTTTATAACAGATCTCAGGTATTTTCAATAAAGCACACCTCCTTATAAAGTGGGCACATTGACGTACAGCCAACAAGAACAACATTAAGAAAAGGAAGCCACCAAAATGCCTTCGCCGATCGATTATGACAGATCTCAGGTATTTTCAATAAAGCACACCTCCTTATAAAGTGGGAAAACTGACACACAGCCAACAAGAACAACATTAACAAAAGGAAGCCACCAAAATGCCTTCGCCGATCGTTTATGACAGTTCTCAGGTCTTTTCAATAAAGCACACCTCCTTATAAAGTGGGTACACTGACGCACAGCCAACAAGAACAACATTAAGAAAAGGAAGCCACCAAAATGCCTTCGCCGATCGTTTATAACAGATCTCAGGTATTTTCAATAAAGCACACCTCCTTATAAAGTGGGTACACTGACGCACAGCCAACAAGAACAACATTAAGAAAAGGAAGCTACCAAAATGCCTTCGCCGATCGTTTATGACAGATCTCAGGTATTTTCAATAAAGCACACCTCCTTATAAAGTGGGCACACTGACACACAGCCAACAAGAACAACATTAAGAAAAGGAAGCCACCAAAATGCCTTCGCCGATCGTTTATGACAGATCTCAGGTATTTTCAATAAAGCACACCTCATTATAAAGTGGGCTCACTGACGCACAGCCAACAAGAACAACATTAAGAAAAGGAAGCCACCAAAATGCCTTCGCCGATCGTTTATAACAGATCTCATGTATTTTCAATAAAGCACACCTCCTTATAAAGTGGGTACACTGACGCACAGCCAACAAGAACAACATTAAGAAAAGGAAGCCACCAAAATGCCTTCGCCGATCGTTTATAACAGATCTCAGGTATTTTCAATAAAGCACACCTCCTTATAAAGTGGGTACACTGACGCACAGCCAACAAGAACAACATTAAGAAAAGGAAGCCACCAAAATGCCTTCGCCGATCGTTTATGACAGATCTCAGGTATTTTCAATAAAGCACACCTTATTATAAAGTGGGCACATTGACGTACAGCCAACAAGAACAACATTAAGAAAAGGAAGCCACCAAAATGCCTTCGCCGATCGTTTATGACAGATCTCAGGACTTTCCAATAAAGCCCACCCCTTAAAAAAGTGGGCACACTGACGCACAGCGAACAAGAACAACATTAAGAAAAGGAAGCCACCAAAATGCCTTTGACGATCGTTTATGACAGTTCTCAGGTCTTTTCAATAAAGCACACCTCCTTATAAAGTGGGTACACTGACGCACAGCCAACAAGAACAACATTAAGAAAAGGAAGCCACCAAAATGCCTTCGCCGATCGTTTATAACAGATCTCAGGTATTTTCAATAAAGCACACCTCCTTATAAAGTGGGTACACTGACGCACAGCCAACAAGAACAACATTAAGAAAAGGAAGCCACCAAAATGCCTTCGCCGATCGTTTATGACAGATCTCAGGTATTTTCAATAAAGCACACCTCCTTATAAAGTGGGCACACTGACACACAGCCAACAAGAACAACATTAACAAAAGGAAGCCACCAAAATGCCTTCGCCGATCGTTTATGACAGATCTCAGGTATTTTCAATAAAGCACACCTCATTATAAAGTGGGCTCACTGACGCACAGCCAACAAGAACAACATTAAGAAAAGGAAGCCACCAAAATGCCTTCGCCGATCGTTTATAACAGATCTCATGTATTTTCAATAAAGCACACCTCCTTATAAAGTGGGCACACTGACGCACAGCCAACAAGAACAACATTAAGAAAAGGAAGCCAAAAAAATGCCTTCGCCGACCGTTTATAACAGATCTCAGGTATTTTCAATAAAGCACACCTCCTTATAAAGTGGGCACATTGACGTACAGCCAACAAGAACAACATTAAGAAAAGGAAGCCACCAAAATGCCTTCGCCGATCGTTTATGACAGATCTCAGGTATTTTCAATAAAGCACACCTCCTTATAAAGTGGGCACACTGACGCACAGCCTACCAGAACGACATTAAGAAAAGGAAGCCACCAAAATGCCTTCGCCGATCGTTTATAACAGAACTCAGGTATTTTCAATAAAGCACACCTCCTTATAAAGTGGGTACACTGACGCACAGCCAACAAGAACAACATTAAGAAAAGGAAGCCACCAAAATGCCTTCGCCGATCGTTTATGACAGATCTCAGGTATTTTCAATAAAGCACACCTCCTTATAAAGTAGGCTCACTGACGCACAGCCAACAAGAACAACATTAAGAAAAGGAAGCCACCAAAATGCCTTCGCCGATCGTTTATAACAGATCTCATGTATTTTCAATAAAGCACACCTCCTTATAAAGTGGGCACACTGACGCACAGCCAACAAGAACAACATTAAGAAAAGGAAGCCACCAAAATGCCTTCGCCGACCGTTTATAACAGATCTCAGGTATTTTCAATAAAGCACACCTCCTTATAAAGTGGGCACATTGACGTACAGCCAACAAGAACAACATTAAGAAAAGGAAGCCACCAAAATGCCTTCGCCGATCGTTTATGACAGATCTCAGGTATTTTCAATAAAGCACACCTCCTTATAAAGTGGGAACACTGACACACAGCCAACAAGAACAACATTAACAAAAGGAAGCCACCAAAATGCCTTCGCCGATCGTTTATGACAGATCTCAGGTATTTTCAATAAAGCACACCGCCTTATAAAGTGGGCTCACTGACGCACAGCCAACAAGAACAACATTAAGAAAAGGAAGCCACCAAAATGCCTTCGCCGATCGTTTATGACAGATCTCAGGTATTTTCAATAAAGCACACCTCCTTATAAAGTGGGTACACTGACGCACAGCCAACAAGAACAACATTAAGAAAAGGAAGCCACCAAAATGCCTTCGCCGATCGTTTATGACAGAACTCAGGTATTTTCAATAAAGCACACCTCCTTATAAAGTGGGTACACTGACGCACAGCCAACAAGAACAACATTAAGAAAAGGAAGCCACCAAAATGCCTTCGCCGATCGTTTATGACAGAACTCAGGTATTTTCAATAAAGCACACCTCCTTATAAAGTGGGTACACTGACGCACAGCCAACAAGAACAACATTAAGAAAAGGAAGCCACCAAAATGCCTTCGCCGATCGTTTATAACAGATCTCATGTATTTTCAATAAAGCACACCTCCTTATAAAGTGGGTACACTGACGCACAGCCAACAAGAACAACATTAAGAAAAGGAAGCCACCAAAATGCCTTCGCCGATCGTTTATGACAGAACTCAGGTATTTTCAATAAAGCACACCTCCTTATAAAGTGGGTACACTGACGCACAGCCAACAAGAACAACATTAAGAAAAGGAAGCCACCAAAATGCCTTCGCCGATCGTTTATGACAGAACTCAGGTATTTTCAATAAAGCACACCTCCTTATAAAGTGGGTACACTGACGCACAGCCAACAAGAACAACATTAAGAAAAGGAAGCCACCAAAATGCCTTCGCCGATCGTTTATGACAGATCTCAGGTATTTTCAAGAAAGCACACCTCCTTATAAAGTGGGTACACTGACGCACAGCCAACAAGAACAACATTAAGAAAACGAAGCCACCAAAATGCCTTCGACGATCGTTTATAACAGATCTCATGTATTTTCAATAAAGCACACCTCCTTATAAAGTGGGTACACTGACGCACAGCCAACAAGAACAACATTAAGAAAAGGAAGCCACCAAAATGCCTTCGCCGATCGTTTATGACAAATCTCAGGTATTTTCAATAAAGCACACCTCCTTATAAAGTGGGTACACTGACGCACAGCCAACAAGAACAACATTAAGAAAAGGAAGCCACCAAAATGCCTTCGCCGATCGTTTATAACAGATCTCATGTATTTTCAATAAAGCACACCTCCTTATAAAGTGGGTACACTGACGCACAGCCAACAAGAACAACATTAAGAAAAGGAAGCCACCAAAATGCCTTCGCCGATCGTTTATGACAGAACTCAGGTATTTTCAATAAAGCACACCTCATTATAAAGTGGGCTCACTGACGCACAGCCAACAAGAACAACATTAAGAAAGGAAGCCACCAAAATGCCTTCGCCGATCGTTTATAACAGATCTCATGTATTTTCAATAAAGCACACCTCCTTATAAAGTGGGCGCACTGACGCACAGCCAACAAGAACAACATTAAGAAAAGGAAGCCACCAAAATGCCTTCGCCGACCGTTTATGACAGATCTCAGGTATTTTCAATAAAGCACACCTCCTTATAAAGTGGGCACACTGACACACAGCCAACAAGAACAACATTAACAAAAGGAAGCCACCAAAATGCCTTCGCCGATCGTTTATGACAGATCTCAGGTATTTTCAATAAAGCACACCTCCTTATAAAGTGGGCTCACTGACGCACAGCCAACAAGAACAACATTAAGAAAAGGAAGCCACCAAAATGCCTTCGCCGATCGTTAATAACAGATCTCATGTATTTTCAATAAAGCACACCTCCTTATAAAGTGGGCACACTGACGCACAGCCAACAAGAACAATATTAAGAAAAGGAAGCCACCAAAATGCCTTCGCCGACCGTTTATAACAGATCTCAGGTATTTTCAATAAAGCACACCTCCTTATAAAGTGGGCACATTGACGTACAGCCAACAAGAACAACATTAAGAAAAGGAAGCCACCAAAATGCCTTCGCCGATCGTTTATGACAGATCTCAGGTATTTTCAATAAAGCACACCTCCTTATAAAGTGGGCACACTGACGCACAGCCAACAAGAACAACATAATAAAAGGAAGCCATCAAAATGCCTTCGCCGATCGTTTATGACAGTTCTCAGGTCTTTTCAATAAAGCACACCTCCTTATAAAGTGGGCACACTGACGCACAGCCAACAAGAACAACATAATAAAAGGAAGCCACCAAAATGCCTTCGCCGATCGTTTATGACAGATCTCAGGTATTTTCAATAAAGCACACCTCCTTATAAAGTGGGAACACTGACACACAGCCAACAAGAACAACATTAACAAAAGGAAGCCACCAAAATGCCTTCGCCGATCGTTTATGACAGATCTCAGGTATTTTCAATAAAGCACACCTCCTTATAAAGTGGGCTCACTGACGCACAGCCAACAAGAACAACATTAAGAAAAGGAAGCCACCAAAATGCCTTCGCCGATCGTTTATAACAGATCTCATGTACTTTCAATAAAGCACACCTCCTTATAAAGTGGGTACACTGACGCACAGCCAACAAGAACAACATTAAGAAAAGGAAGCCACCAAAATGCCTTCGCCGATCGTTTATGACAGATCTCAGGTATTTTCAATAAAGCACACCTCCTTATAAAGTGGGCACACTGACACACAGCCAACAAAAACAACATTAAGAAAAGGAAGCCACCAAAATGCCTTCGCCGATCGTTTATGACAGATCTCATGTATTTTCAATAAAGCACACCTCCTTATAAAGTGGGAACACTGACACACAGCCAACAAGAACAACATTAACAAAAGGAAGCCACCAAAATGCCTTCGCCGATCGTTTATGACAGATCTCAGGTATTTTCAATAAAGCACACCTCCTTATAAAGTGGGCTCACTGACGCACAGCCAACAAGAACAACATTAAGAAAAGGAAGCCACCAAAATGCCTTCGCCGATCGTTTATAACAGATCTCATGTATTTTCAATAAAGCACACCTCCTTATAAAGTGGGCACACTGACGCACAGCCAACAAGAACAACATTAAGAAAAGGAAGCCACCAAAATGCCTTCGCCAATCGTTTATAACAGATCTCAGGTCTTTTCAATAAATCACACCTCCTTATAAAGTGGGTACACTGACGCACAGCCAACAAGAACAACATTAAGAAAAGGAAGCCACCAAAATGCCTTCGCCGATCGTTTATGACAGATCTCAGGTATTTTCAATAAAGCACACCTCCTTATAAAGTTGGCACACTGATGCACAGCCAACAAGAACAACATTAAGAAAAGGAAGCCACCAAAATGCCTTCGCCGATCGTTTATGACAGATCTCAGGTATTTTCAATAAAGCACACCTCCTTATAAAGTTGGCACACTGACGCACAGCCAACAAGAACAACATTAAGAAAAGGAAGCCACCAAAATGCCTTCGCCGATCGTTTATGACAGTTCTCAGGTCTTTTCAATAAAGCACACCTCCTTATAAAGTGGGTACACTGACGCACAGCCAACAAGAACAACATTAAGAAAAGGAAGCCACCAAAATGCCTTCGCCGATCGTTTATGACAGATCTCAGGTATTTTCAATAAAGCACACCTCCTTATAAAGTGGGCACACTGACGCACAGCCAACAAGAACAACATTAAGAAAAGGAAGCCACCAAAATGCCTTCGCCGATCGTTTATAACAGATCTCAGGTATTTTCAATAAAGCACACCTCCTTATAAAGTGGGTACACTGGCGCACAGCCGACAAGAACAACATTAAGAAAAGGAAGCCACCAAAATGCCTTCGCCGATCGTTTATAACAGATCTCAGGTATTTTCAATAAAGCACACCTGCTTATAAAGTGGGTACACTGGCGCACAGCCGACAAGAACAACATTAAGAAAAGGAAGCCACCAAAATGCCTTCGCCGATCGTTTATAACAGATCTCAGGTATTTTCAATAAAGCACACCTCCTTATAAAGTGGGTACACTGGCGCACAGCCGACAAGAACAACATTAAGAAAAGGAAGCCACCAAAATGCCTTCGCCGATCGTTTATAACAGATCTCAGGTATTTTCAATAAAGCACACCTCCTTATAAAGTTGGCACACTGACGCACAGCCAACAAGAACAACATTAAGAAAAGGAAGCCACCAAAATGCCTTCGCCGATCGTTTATAACAGATCTCAGGTATTTTCAATAAAGCACACCTCCTTATAAAGTGGGTACACTGGCGCACAGCCGACAAGAACAACATTAAGAAAAGGAAGCCACCAAAATGCCTTCGCCGATCGTTTATAACAGATCTCAGGTATTTTCAATAAAGCACACCTCCTTATAAAGTGGGTACACTGGCGCACAGCCGACAAGAACAACATTAAGAAAAGGAAGCCACCAAAATGCCTTCGCCGATCGTTTATAACAGATCTCAGGTATTTTCAATAAAGCACACCTCCTTATAAAGTGGGTACACTGACGCACAGTCAACAAGAACAACATTAAGAAAAGGAAGCCACCAAAATGCCTTCGCCGATCGTTTATGACAGTTCTCAGGTCTTTTCAATAAAGCACACCTCCTTATAAAGTGGGTACAATGACGCACAGCCAACAAGAACAACATTAAGAAAAGGAAGCCACCAAAATGCCTTCGCCGATCGTTTATAACAGATCTCAGGTATTTTCAATAAAGCACACCTCCTTATAAAGTGGGCACACTGACACACAGCCAACAAGAACAACATTAACAAAAGGAAGCCACCAAAATGCCTTCGCCGATCGTTTATGACAGATCTCAGGTATTTTCAATAAAGCACACCTCCTTATAAAGTGGGCTCACTGACGCACAGCCAACAAGAACAACATTAAGAAAAGGAAGCCACCAAAATGCCTTCGCCGATCGTTAATAACAGATCTCATGTATTTTCAATAAAGCACACCTCCTTATAAAGTGGGCACACTGACGCACAGCCAACAAGAACAATATTAAGAAAAGGAAGCCACCAAAATGCCTTCGCCGACCGTTTATAACAGATCTCAGGTATTTTCAATAAAGCACACCTCCTTATAAAGTGGGCACATTGACGTACAGCCAACAAGAACAACATTAAGAAAAGGAAGCCACCAAAATGCCTTCGCCGATCGTTTATGACAGATCTCAGGTATTTTCAATAAAGCACACCTCCTTATAAAGTGGGCACACTGACGCACAGCCAACAAGAACAACATAATAAAAGGAAGCCATCAAAATGCCTTCGCCGATCGTTTATGACAGTTCTCAGGTCTTTTCAATAAAGCACACCACCTTATAAAGTGGGCACACTGACGCACAGCCAACAAGAACAACATAATAAAAGGAAGCCACCAAAATGCCTTCGCCGATCGTTTATGACAGATCTCAGGTATTTTCAATAAAGCACACCTCCTTATAAAGTGGGAACACTGACACACAGCCAACAAGAACAACATTAACAAAAGGAAGCCACCAAAATGCCTTCGCCGATCGTTTATGACAGATCTCAGGTATTTTCAATAAAGCACACCTCCTTATAAAGTGGGCTCACTGACGCACAGCCAACAAGAACAACATTAAGAAAAGGAAGCCACCAAAATGCCTTCGCCGATCGTTTATAACAGATCTCATGTACTTTCAATAAAGCACACCTCCTTATAAAGTGGGTACACTGACGCACAGCCAACAAGAACAACATTAAGAAAAGGAAGCCACCAAAATGCCTTCGCCGATCGTTTATGACAGATCTCAGGTATTTTCAATAAAGCACACCTCCTTATAAAGTGGGCACACTGACACACAGCCAACAAAAACAACATTAAGAAAAGGAAGCCACCAAAATGCCTTCGCCGATCGTTTATGACAGTTCTCAGGTCTTTTCAATAAAGCACACCTCCTTATAAAGTGGGTACACTGACGCACAGCCAACAAGAACAACATTAAGAAAAGGAAGCCACCAAAATGCCTTCGCCGATCGTTTATAACAGATCTCAGGTATTTTCAATAAAGCACACCTCCTTATAAAGTGGGTACACTGGCGCACAGCCGACAAGAACAACATTAAGAAAAGGAAGCCACCAAAATGCCTTCGCCGATCGTTTATAACAGATCTCAGGTATTTTCAATAAAGCACACCTCCTTATAAAGTGGGCACACTGACGCACAGCCAACAAGAACAACATTAAGAAAAGGAAGCCACCAAAATGCCTTCGCCGATCGTTTATAACAGATCTCATGTATTTTCAATAAAGCACACCTCCTTATAAAGTTGGCACACTGACGCACAGCCAACAAGAACAACATTAAGAAAAGGAAGCCACCAAAATGCCTTCGCCGATCGTTTATAACAGATCTCAGGTATTTTCAATAAAGCACACCTCCTTATAAAGTGGGTACACTGGCGCACAGCCGACAAGAACAACATTAAGAAAAGGAAGCCACCAAAATGCCTTCGCCGATCGTTTATAACAGATCTCAGGTATTTTCAATAAAGCACACCTCCTTATAAAGTGGGTACACTGACGCACAGTCAACAAGAACAACATTAAGAAAAGGAAGCCACCAAAATGCCTTCGCCGATCGTTTATGACAGTTCTCAGGTCTTTTCAATAAAGCACACCTCCTTATAAAGTGGGTACACTGACGCACAGCCAACAAGAACAACATTAAGAAAAGGAAGCCACCAAAATGCCTTCGCCGATCGTTTATAACAGATCTCAGGTATTTTCAATAAAGCACACCTCCTTATAAAGTGGGTACACTGACGCACAGTCAACAAGAACAACATTAAGAAAAGGAAGCCAACAAAATGCCTTCGCCGATCGTTTATGACAGTTCTCAGGTCTTTTCAATAAAGCACACCTCCTTATAAAGTGGGTACACTGACGCACAGCCAACAAGAACAACATTAAGAAAAGGAAGCCACCAAAATGCCTTCGCCGATCGTTAATGACAGATCTCAGGTATTTTCAATAAAGCACACCTCCTTATAAAGTGGGTACACTGACGCACAGTCAACAAGAACAACATTAAGAAAAGGAAGCCACCAAAATGCCTTCGCCGATCGTTTATGACAGATCTCAGGTATTTACAATAAAGCACACCTCCTTATAAAGTGGGCACACTGACGCACAGCCAACAAGAACAACATTAAGAAAAGGAAGCCACCAAAATGCCTTCGCCAATCGTTTATGACAGATCTCAGGTCTTTTCAATAAAGCACACCTCCTTATAAAGTGGGCACACTGACGTACAGCCAACAAGAACAACATTAAGAAGAGGAAGCCACCAAAATGCCTTCGCCGATCGTTTATAACAGATCTCAGGTATTTTCAATAAAGCACAGCTCCTTATAAAGTGGGCACACTGACGTACAGCCAACAAGAACAACATTAAGAAAAGGAAGCCACCAAAATGCCTTCGCCGATCGTTTATAACAGATCTCAGGTATTTTCAATAAAGCACACCTCCTTATAAAGTGGGCACACTGACGTACAGCCAACAAGAACAACATTAAGAAAAGGAAGCCACCAAAATGCCTTCGTCGATCGTTTATGACAGATCTCATTTATTTTCAATAAAGCACACCTCCTTATAAAGTGGGTACACTGGCGCACAGCCAACAAGAACAACATTAAGAAAAGGAAGCCACCAAAATGCCTTTGACGATCGTTTATGACAGATCTCAGGTATTTTCAATAAAGCACACCTCCTTATAAAGTGGGTACACTGACGCACAGCCAACAAGAACAACATTAAGAAAAGGAAGCCACCAAAATGCCTTCGCCGATCGTTTATGACAGATCTCAGGTATTTACAATAAAGCACACCTCCTTATAAAGTGGGCACACTGACGCACAGCCAACAAGAACAACATTAAGAAAAGGAAGCCACCAAAATGCCTTTGACGATCGTTTATGACAGATCTCAGGTATTTTCAATAAAGCACACCTCCTTATAAAGTGGGTACACTGACGCACAGCCAACAAGAACAACATTAAGAAAAGGAAGCCACCAAAATGCCTTCGCCGATCGTTTATGACAGATCTCAGGTATTTTCAATAAAGCACACCTCCTTATAAAGTGGGTACACTGACGCACAGCCAACAAGAACAACATTAAGAAAAGGAAGCCACCAAAATGCCTTCGCCGATCGTTTATGACAGATCTCATGTATTTTCAATAAAGCACACCTCCTTATAAAGTGGGTACACTGACGTAAAGCCAACAAGAACAACATTAAGAAAAGGAAGCCACCAAAATGCCTTCGCCGATCGTTTATGACAGATCTCAGGTCTTTTCAATAACGCACACCTCCTTATAAAGTGGGTACACTGGCGCACAGCCAACAAGAACAACATTAAGAAAAGGAAGCCACCAAAATGCCTTCGCCGATCGTTTATAACAGATCTCAGGTATTTTCAATAAAGCACACCTCCTTATAAAGT
Source organism: Sylvicola cinctus (assembly GCA_963854165.1). NCBI lineage: Eukaryota > Metazoa > Arthropoda > Insecta > Diptera > Anisopodidae > Sylvicola > Sylvicola cinctus. Next base: position 24,121,070 of record OY974082.1, read on the forward strand.
GGGTACACTGACGCACAGCCAACAAGAACAACATTAAGAAAAGGAAGCCACCAAAATGCCTTCGCCGATCGTTTATGACAGTTCTCAGGTCTTTTCAATAACGCACACCTCCTTATAAAGTGGGTACACTGGCGCACAGTCAACAAGAACAACATTAAGAAAAGGAAGCCACCAAAATGCCTTCGCCGATCGTTTATGACAGTTCTCAGGTCTTTTCAATAAAGCACACCTCCTTATAAAGTGGGTACACTGACGCACAGCCAACAAGAACAACATTAAGAAAAGGAAGCCACCAAAATGCCTTCGCCGATCGTTTATGACAGATCTCAGGTCTTTTCAATAACGCACACCTCCTTATAAAGTGGGTACACTGACGCACAGCCAACAAGAACAACATTAAGAAAAGGAAGCCACCAAAATGCCTTTGACGATCGTTTATGACAGATCTCAGGTATTTTCAATAAAGCACACCTCCTTATAAAGTGGGCACACTGACGCACAGCCAACAAGAACAACATTAAGAAAAGGAAGCCACCAAAATGCCTTCGCCGATCGTTTATGACAGATCTCATGTATTTTCAATAAAGCACACCTCCTTATAAAGTGGGCACACTGACGCACAGCCAACAAGAACAACATTAAGAAAAGGAAGCCACCAAAATGCCTTCGCCGATCGTTTATGACAGATCTCATGTATTTTCAATAAAGCACACCTCCTTATAAAGTGGGTACACTGACGTAAAGCCAACAAGAACAACATTAAGAAAAGGAAGCCACCAAAATGCCTTCGCCGATCGTTTATGACAGATCTCAGGTCTTTTCAATAACGCACACCTCCTTATAAAGTGGGTACACTGGCGCACAGTCAACAAGAACAACATTAAGAAAAGGAAGCCACCAAAATGCCTTCGCCGATCGTTTATGACAGTTCTCAGGTCTTTTCAATAAAGCACACCTCCTTATAAAGTGGGTACACTGACGTAAAGCCAACAAGAACAACATTAAGAAAAGAAAGCCACCAAAATGCCTTCGCCGATCGTTTATGACAGATCTCAGGTCTTTTCAATAACGCACACCTCCTTATAAAGTGGGTACACTGGCGCACAGTCAACAAGAACAACATTAAGAAAAGGAAGCCACCAAAATGCCTTCGCCGATCGTTTATGACAGTTCTCAGGTCTTTTCAATAAAGCACACCTCCTTATAAAGTGGGTACACTGACGCACAGCCAACAAGAACAACATTAAGAAAAGGAAGCCACCAAAATGCCTTCGCCGATCGTTTATGACAGTTCTCAGGTCTTTTCAATAAAGCACACCTCCTTATAAAGTGGGTACACTGACGCACAGCCAACAAGAACAACATTAAGAAAAGGAAGCCACCAAAATGCCTTCGCCGATCGTTTATGACAGATCTCAGGTATTTTCAATAAAGCACACCTCCTTATAAAGTTGGCACACTGACGCACAGCCAACAAGAACAACATTAAGAAAAGGAAGCCACCAAAATGCCTTCGCCGATCGTTTATGACAGTTCTCAGGTCTTTTCAATAAAGCACACCTCCTTATAAAGTGGGTACACTGGCGCACAGCCAACAAGAACAACATTAAGAAAAGGAAGCCACCAAAATGCCTTCGCCGATCGTTTATAACAGATCTCAGGTATTTTCAATAAAGCACATCTCCTTATAAAGTGGGTACACTGACGCACAGTCAACAAGAACAACATTAAGAAAAGGAAGCCACCAAAATGCCTTCGCCGATCGTTTATGACAGATCTCAGGTATTTACAATAAAGCACACCTCCTTATAAAGTGGGCACACTGACGCACAGCCAACAAGAACAACATTAAGAAAAGGAAGCCACCAAAATGCCTTCGCCGATCGTTTATGACAGATCTCAGGTCTTTTCAATAAAGCACACCTCCTTATAAAGTGGGCACACTGACGTACAGCCAACAAGAACAACATTAAGAAGAGGAAGCCACCAAAATGCCTTCGCCGATCGTTTATAACAGATCTCAGGTATTTTCAATAAAGCACAGCTCCTTATAAAGTGGGCACACTGACGTACAGCCAACAAGAACAACATTAAGAAAAGGAAGCCACCAAAATGCCTTCGCCGATCGTTTATAACAGATCTCAGGTATTTTCAATAAAGCACACCTCCTTATAAAGTGGGCACACTGACGTACAGCCAACAAGAACAACATTAAGAAAAGGAAGCCACCAAAATGCCTTCGTCGATCGTTTATGACAGATCTCATTTATTTTCAATAAAGCACACCTCCTTATAAAGTGGGTACACTGGCGCACAGCCAACAAGAACAACATTAAGAAAAGGAAGCCACCAAAATGCCTTCGCCGATCGTTTATGACAGATCTCAGGTATTTACAATAAAGCACACCTCCTTATAAAGTGGGCACACTGACGCACAGCCAACAAGAACAACATTAAGAAAAGGAAGCCACCAAAATGCCTTTGACGATCGTTTATGACAGATCTCAGGTATTTTCAATAAAGCACACCTCCTTATAAAGTGGGTACACTGACGCACAGCCAACAAGAACAACATTAAGAAAAGGAAGCCACCAAAATGCCTTTGCCGATCGTTTATGACAGATCTCAGGTATTTTCAATAAAGCACACCTCCTTATAAAGTGGGTACACTGACGCACAGCCAACAAGAACAACATTAAGAAAAGGAAGCCACCAAAATGCCTTCGCCGATCGTTTATGACAGATCTCATGTATTTTCAATAAAGCACACCTCCTTATAAAGTGGGTACACTGACGTAAAGCCAACAAGAACAACATTAAGAAAAGGAAGCCACCAAAATGCCTTTGCCGATCGTTTATGACAGATCTCAGGTATTTTCAATAAAGCACACCTCCTTATAAAGTGGGTACACTGACGCACAGCCAACAAGAACAACATTAAGAAAAGGAAGCCACCAAAATGCCTTCGCCGATCGTTTATAACAGATCTCAGGTATTTTCAATAAAGCACACCTCCTTATAAAGTGGGTACACTGACGCACAGCCAACAAGAACAACATTAAGAAAAGGAAGCCACCAAAATGCCTTCGCCGATCGTTTATGACAGATCTCAGGTATTTACAATAAAGCACACCTCCTTATAAAGTGGGCACACTGACGCACAGCCAACAAGAACAACATTAAGAAAAGGAAGCCACCAAAATGCCTTCGCCGATCGTTTATGACAGATCTCAGGTATTTTCAATAAAGCACACCTCCTTATAAAGTGGGCACACTGACGTACAGCCAACAGGAACAACATTAAGAAAAGGAAGCCACCATAATGCCTTCGCCGATCGTTTATGACAGATCTCAGGTATTTTCAATAAAGCACACCTCCTTATAAAGTGGGCACACTGACGCACAGCCAACAAGAACAACATTAAGAAAAGGAAGACACCAAAATGCCTTCGCCGATCGTTTATGACAGATCTCAGGTATTTTCAATAAAGCACACCTCCTTATAAAGTGGGCACACTGACGCACAGCCAACAAGAACAACATTAAGAAAAGGAAGCCACCCAAATGCCTTCGCCGATCGTTTATGACAGATCTCAGGTCTTTTCAATAACGCACACCTCCTTATAAAGTGGGTACACTGACGCACAGCCAACAAGAACAACATTAAGAAAAGGAAGCCACCCAAATGCCTTCGCCGATCGTTTATGACAGATCTCAGGTCTTTTCAATAACGCACACCTCCTTATAAAGTGGGCACACTGACGCACAGCCAACAAGAACAACATTAAGAAAAGGAAGCCACCCAAATGCCTTCGCCGATCGTTTATGACAGATCTCAGGTATTTTCAATAAAGCACACCTCCTTATAAAGTGGGCACACTGACGCACAGCCAACAGGAACAACATTAAGAAAAGGAAGCCACCAAAATGCCTTCGCCGATCGTTTATAACAGATCTCAGGTATTTTCAATAAAGCACACCTCCTTATAAAGTGGGCACACTGACGCACAGCCAACAAGAACAACATTAAGAAAAGGAAGCCACCAAAATGCCTTCGCCGACCGTTTATAACAGATCTCAGGTATTTTCAATAAAGCACACCTCCTTATAAAGTGGGCACATTGACGTACAGCCAACAAGAACAACATTAAGAAAAGGAAGCCACCAAAATGCCTTCGCCGATCGTTTATGACAGATCTCAGGTCTTTTCAATAACGCACACCTCCTTATAAAGTGGGCACACTGACGCACAGCCAACAAGAACAACATTAAGAAAAGGAAGCCACCCAAATGCCTTCGCCGATCGTTTATGACAGATCTCAGGTATTTTCAATAACGCACACCTCCTTATAAAGTGGGCACACTGACGCACAGCCAACAAGAACAACATTAAGAAAAGGAAGCCACCCAAATGCCTTCGCCGATCGTTTATGACAGATCTCAGGTATTTTCAATAAAGCACACCTCCTTATAAAGTGGGTACACTGACGCACAGCCAACAAGAACAACATTAAGAAAAGGAAGCCACCAAAATGCCTTCGCCGATCGTTTATGACAGATCTCATGTATTTTCAATAAAGGACACCTCCTTATAAAGTGGGCACACTGACGCACAGCCAACAAGAACAACATTAAGAAAAGGAAGCCACCCAAATGCCTTCGCCGATCGTTTATGACAGATCTCAGGTCTTTTCAATAACGCACACCTCCTTATAAAGTGGGCACACTGACGCACAGCCAACAAGAACAACATTAAGAAAAGGAAGCCACCCAAATGCCTTCGCCGATCGTTTATGACAGATCTCAGGTATTTTCAATAAAGCACACCTCCTTATAAAGTGGGCACACTGACGCACAGCCAACAGGAACAACATTAAGAAAAGGAAGCCACCAAAATGCCTTCGCCGATCGTTTATAACAGATCTCAGGTATTTTCAATAAAGCACACCTCCTTATAAAGTGGGCACACTGACGCACAGCCAACAAGAACAACATTAAGAAAAGGAAGCCACCAAAATGCCTTCGCCGACCGTTTATAACAGATCTCAGGTATTTTCAATAAAGCACACCTCCTTATAAAGTGGGCACATTGACGTACAGCCAACAAGAACAACATTAAGAAAAGGAAGCCACCAAAATGCCTTCGCCGATCGTTTATGACAGATCTCAGGTATTTTCAATAAAGCACACCTCCTTATAAAGTGGGCACACTGACGCACAGCCAACAAGAACAACATTAAGAAAAGGAAGCCACCCAAATGCCTTCGCCGATCGTTTATGACAGATCTCAGGTCTTTTCAATAACGCACACCTCCTTATAAAGTGGGCACACTGACGCACAGCCAACAAGAACAACATTAAGAAAAGGAAGCCACCCAAATGCCTTCGCCGATCGTTTATGACAGATCTCAGGTATTTTCAATAAAGCACACCTCCTTATAAAGTGGGCACACTGACGCACAGCCAACAAGAACAACATTAAGAAAAGGAAGCCACCCAAATGCCTTCGCCGATCGTTTATGACAGATCTCAGGTATTTTCAATAAAGCACACCTCCTTATAAAGTGGGTACACTGACGCACAGCCAACAAGAACAACATTAAGAAAAGGAAGCCACCAAAATGCCTTCGCCGATCGTTTATGACAGATCTCAGGTATTTTCAATAAAGGACACCTCCTTATAAAGTGGGTACACTGACGCACAGCCAACAAGAACAACATTAAGAAAAGGTAGCCACCAAAATTCCTTCGCCGATCGTTTATGACAGATCTCAGGTCTTTTCAATAACGCACACCTCCTTATAAAGTGGGCACACTGACGCACAGCCAACAAGAACAACATTAAGAAAAGGAAGCCACCCAAATGCCTTCGCCGATCGTTTATGACAGATCTCAGGTCTTTTCAATAACGCACACCTCCTTATAAAGTGGGCACACTGACGCACAGCCAACAAGAACAACATTAAGAAAAGGAAGCCACCCAAATGCCTTCGCCGATCGTTTATGACAGATCTCAGGTATTTTCAATAAAGCACACCTCCTTATAAAGTGGGTACACTGACGCACAGCCAACAAGAACAACATTAAGAAAAGGAAGCCACCAAAATGCCTTCGCCGATCGTTTATGACAGATCTCAGGTATTTTCAATAAAGGACACCTCCTTATAAAGTGGGTACACTGACGCACAGCCAACAAGAACAACATTAAGAAAAGGTAGCCACCAAAATTCCTTCGCCGATCGTTTATGACAGATCTCAGGTATTTTCAATAAAGCACACCTCCTTACAAAGTGGGTACACTGACGCACAGCCAACAAGAACAACATTAAGAAAAGGAAGCCACCAAAATGCCTTCGCCGATCGTTTAAGACAGATCTCAGGTATTTTCAATAAAGCACACCTCCTTATAAAGTGGGTACACTGACGCACAGCCAACAAGAACAACATTAAGAAAAGGAAGCCACCAAAATGCCTTCGCCGATCGTTTATGACAGATCTCAGGTATTTACAATAAAGCACACCTCCTTATAAAGTGGGCACACTGACGCACAGCCAACAAGAACAACATTAAGAAAAGGAAGCCACCAAAATGCCTTTGACGATCGTTTATGACAGATCTCAGGTATTTTCAATAAAGCACACCTCCTTATAAAGTGGGTACACTGACGCACAGCCAACAAGAACAACATTAAGAAAAGGAAGCCACCAAAATGCCTTCGCCGATCGTTTATGACAGATCTCAGGTATTTACAATAAAGCACACCTCCTTATAAAGTGGGCACACTGACGCACAGCCAACAAGAACAACATTAAGAAAAGGAAGCCACCAAAATGCCTTCGCCGATCGTTTATGACAGATCTCAGGTATTTTCAATAAAGCACACCTCCTTATAAAGTGGGTACACTGACGCACAGCCAACAAGAACAACATTAAGAAAAGGAAGCCACCAAAATTGCTTTTGCCGATCGTTTATGACAGATCTCAGGTATTTACAATAAAGCACACCTCCTTATAAAGTGGGCACACTGACGCACAGCCAACAAGAACAACATTAAGAAAAGGAAGCCACCAAAATGCCTTTGACGATCGTTTATGACAGATCTCAGGAATTTTCAATAAAGCACACCTCCTTATAAAGTGGGCACACTGACGCACAGCCAACAAGAACAACATTAAGAAAAGGAAGCCACCAAAATGCCTTTGACGATCGTTTATGACAGATCTCAGGTATTTTCAATAAAGCACACCTCCTTATAAAGTGGGCACACTGACGCACAGCCAACAAGAACAACATTAAGAAAAGGAAGCCACCAAAATGCCTTTGACGATCGTTTATGACATATCTCAGGTATTTTCAATAAAGCACACATCCTTATAAAGTGGGTACACTGACGCACAGCCAACAAGAACAACATTAAGAAAAGGAAGCCACCAAAATGCCTTCGCCGCTCGTTTAGGACAGATCTCAGGTATTTTCAATAAAGCACACCTCCTTATAAAGTGGGTACACTGACGCACAGCCAACAAGAACAACATTAAGAAAAGGAAGCCGCCAAAATGCCTTCGCCGATCGTTTATGACAGATCTCAGGTATTTTCAATAAAGCACACCTCCTTATAAAGTGGGTACACTGACGCACAGCCAACAAGAACAACATTAAGAAAAGGAAGCCACCAAAATGCCTTCGCCGATCGTTTATGACAGATCTCAGGTATTTTCAATAAAGGACACCTCCTTATAAAGTGGGTACACTGACGCACAGCCAACAAAAACAACATTAATAAAAGGAAGCCACCAAAATGCCTTCGCCGATCGTTTATGACAGATCTCAGGTATTTTCAATAAAGCACACCTCCTTATAAAGTGGGTACACTGACGCACAGCCAACAAGAACAACATTAAGAAAAGGCAGCCACCAAAATTCCTTCGCCGATCGTTTATGACAGATCTCAGGTATTTTCAATAAAGCACACCTCCTTATAAAGTGGGCACACTGACGCACAGCCAACAAGAACAACATTAAGAAAAGGAAGCCACCAAAATGCCTTCGCCGATCGTTTATGACAGATCTCAGGTATTTTCAATAAAGCACACCTCCTTATAAAGTGGGTACACTGACGCAAAGCCAACAAGAACAACATTAAGAAAAGGAAGCCACCAAAATGCCTTTGCCGATCGTTTATGACAGATCTCAGGTATTTACAATAAAGCACACCTCCTTATAAAGTGGGCACACTGACGCACAGCCAACAAGAACAACATTAAGAAAAGGAAGCCACCAAAATGCCTTTGACGATCGTTTATGACAGATCTCAGGTATTTTCAATAAAGCACACCTCCTTATAAAGTGGGCACACTGACGCACAGCCAACAAGAACAACATTAAGAAAAGGAAGCCACCAAAATGCCTTTGACGATCGTTTATGACAGATCTCAGGTATTTTCAATAAAGCACACCTCCTTATAAAGTGGGTACACTGACGCACAGCCAACAAGAACAACATTAAGAAAAGGAAGCCACCAAAATGCCTTCGCCGATCGTTTATGACAGATCTCAGGTATTTTCAATAAAGCACACCTCCTTATAAAGTGGGTACACTGACGCACAGCCAACAAGAACAACATTAAGAAAAGGAAGCCACCAAAATTGCTTTTGCCGATCGTTTATGACAGATCTCAGGTATTTACAATAAAGCACACCTCCTTATAAAGTGGGCACACTGACGCACAGCCAACAAGAACAACATTAAGAAAAGGAAGCCACCAAAATGCCTTTGACGATCGTTTATGACAGATCTCAGGAATTTTCAATAAAGCACACCTCCTTATAAAGTGGGCACACTGACGCACAGCCAACAAGAACAACATTAAGAAAAGGAAGCCACCAAAATGCCTTTGACGATCGTTTATGACAGATCTCAGGTATTTTCAATAAAGCACACCTCCTTATAAAGTGGGCACACTGACGCACAGCCAACAAGAACAACATTAAGAAAAGGAAGCCACCAAAATGCCTTTGACGATCGTTTATGACATATCTCAGGTATTTTCAATAAAGCACACCTCCTTATAAAGTGGGTACACTGACGCACAGCCAACAAGAACAACATTAAGAAAAGGAAGCCACCAAAATGCCTTCGCCGCTCGTTTAGGACAGATCTCAGGTATTTTCAATAAAGCACACCTCCTTATAAAGTGGGCACACTGACGCACAGCCAACAAGAACAACATTAAGAAAAGGAAGCCACCAAAATGCGTTTGACGATCGTTTATGACAGATCTCAGGTATTTTCAATAAAGCACACCTCCTTATAAAGTGGGTACACTGACGCACAGCCAACAAGAACAACATTAAGAAAAGGAAGCCACCAAAATGCCTTCGCCGCTCGTTTATGACAGATCTCAGGTATTTTCAATAAAGCACACCTCCTTATAAAGTGGGCACACTGACGCACAGCCAACAAGAACAACATTAAGAAAAGGAAGCCACCAAAATGCCTTTGACGATCGTTTATGACAGATCTCAGGTATTTTCAATAAAGCACACCTCCTTATAAAGTGGGTACACTGACGCACAGCCAACACGAACAACATTAAGAAAAGGAAGCCACCAAAATGCTTTCGCCGATCGTTTATGACAGATCTCAGGTATTTTCAATAAAGCACACCTCCTTATAAAGTGGGTACCCTGACGCACAGCCAACAAGAACAACATTAAGAAAAGGAAGCCACCAAAATGCCTTTGACGATCGTTTATGACAGATCTCAGGAATTTTCAATAAAGCACACCTCCTTATAAAGTGGGCACACTGACGCACAGCCAACAAGAACAACATTAAGAAAAGGAAGCCACCAAAATGCCTTTGACGATCGTTTATGACAGATCTCAGGTATTTTCAATAAAGCACACCTCCTTATAAAGTGGGTACACTGACGCACAGCCAACAAGAACAACATTAAGAAAAGGAAGCCACCAAAATGCCTTTGCCGATCGTTTATGACAGATCTCAGGTATTTACAATAAAGCACACCTCCTTATAAAGTGGGTACACTGACGCACAGCCAACAAGAACAACATTAAGAAAAGGAAGCCACCAAAATGCCTTCGCCGCTCGTTTATGACAGATCTCAGGTATTTTCAATAAAGCACACCTCCTTATAAAGTGGGCACACTGACGCACAGCCAACAAGAACAACATTAAGAAAAGGAAGCCACCAAAATGCCTTTGACGATCGTTTATGACAGATCTCAGGTATTTTCAATAAAGCACACCTCCTTATAAAGTGGGTACACTGACGCACAGCCAACAAGAACAACATTAAGAAAAGGAAGCCACCAAAATGCCTTTGCCGATCGTTTATGACAGATCTCAGGTATTTACAATAAAGCACACCTCCTTATAAAGTGGGTACACTGACGCACAGCCAACAAGAACAACATTAAGAAAAGGAAGCCACCAAAATGCCTTTGACGATCGTTTATGACAGATCTCAGGTATTTACAATAAAGCACACCTCCTTATAAAGTGGGCACACTGACGCACAGCCAACAAGAACAACATTAAGAAAAGGAAGCCACCAAAATGCCTTCGCCGATCGTTTATGACAGATCTCAGGTATTTTCAATAAAGCACACCTCCTTATAAAGTGGGTACACTGACACACAGCCAACAAGAACAACATTAAGAAAAGGAAGCCACCAAAATGCCTTCGCCGACCGTTTATGACAGATCTCAGGTATTTTCAATAAAGCACACCTCCTTATAAAGTGGGTACACTGACGCACAGCCAACAAGAACAACATTAAGAAAAGGAAGCCACCAAAATGCCTTCGCCGACCGTTTATGACAGATCTCAGGTATTTTCAATAAAGCACACCTCCTTATAAAGTGGGTACACTGACGCACAGCCAACAAGAACAACATTAAGAAAAGGAAGCCACCAAAATGCCTTCGCCGCTCGTTTATGACAGATCTCAGGTATTTTCAATAAAGCACACCTCCTTATAAAGTGGGCACACTGACGCACAGCCAACAAGAACAACACTAAGAAAAGGAAGCCACCAAAATGCCTTTGACGATCGTTTATGACAGATCTCAGGTATTTTCAATAAAGCACACCTCCTTATAAAGTGGGTACACTGACGCACAGCCAACAAGAACAACATTAAGAAAAGGAAGCCACCAAAATGCCTTTGACGATCGTTTATGACAGATCTCAGGTATTTTCAATAAAGCACACCTCCTTATAAAGTGGGCACACTGACGCACAGCCAACAAGAACAACATTAAGAAAAGGAAGCCACCAAAATGCCTTCGCCGATCGTTTAAGACAGATCTCAGGTATTTTCAATAAAGCACACCTCCTTATAAAGTGGGTACACTGACGCACAGCCAACAAGAACAACATTAAGAAAAGGAAGCCACCAAAATGCCTTCGCCGATCGTTTATGACAGATCTCAGGTATTTACAATAAAGCACACCTCCTTATAAAGTGGGTACACTGACGCACAGCCAACAAGAACAACATTAAGAAAAGGAAGCCACCAAAATTGCTTTTGCCGATCGTTTATGACAGATCTCAGGTATTTACAATAAAGCACACCTCCTTATAAAGTGGGCACACTGACGCACAGCCAACAAGAACAACATTAAGAAAAGGAAGCCACCAAAATGCCTTTGACGATCGTTTATGACAGATCTCAGGAATTTTCAATAAAGCACACCTCCTTATAAAGTGGGCACACTGACGCACAGCCAACAAGAACAACACTAAGAAAAGGAAGCCACCAAAATGCCTTTGACGATCGTTTATGACAGATCTCAGGTATTTTCAATAAAGCACACCTCCTTATAAAGTGGGTACACTGACGCACAGCCAACAAGAACAACATTAAGAAAAGGAAGCCACCAAAATGCCTTCGCCGATCGTTTAAGACAGATCTCAGGTATTTTCAATAAAGCACACCTCCTTATAAAGTGGGTACACTGACGCACAGCCAACAAGAACAACATTAAGAAAAGGAAGCCACCAAAATGCCTTCGCCGATCGTTTATGACAGATCTCAGGTATTTACAATAAAGCACACCTCCTTATAAAGTGGGCACACTGACGCACAGCCAACAAGAACAACATTAAGAAAAGGAAGCCACCAAAATGCCTTTGACGATCGTTTATGACAGATCTCAGGTATTTTCAATAAAGCACACCTCCTTATAAAGTGGGTACACTGACGCACAGCCAACAAGAACAACATTAAGAAAAGGAAGCCACCAAAATGCCTTTGACGATCGTTTATGACAGATCTCAGGTATTTTCAATAAAGCACACCTCCTTATAAAGTGGGTACACTGACGCACAGCCAACAAGAACAACATTAAGAAAAGGAAGCCACCAAAATGCCTTTGACGATCGTTTATGACAGATCTCAGGTATTTTCAATAAAGCACACCTCCTTATAAAGTGGGTACACTGACGCACAGCCAACAAGAACAACATTAAGAAAAGGAAGCCACCAAAATGCCTTCGCCGATCGTTTATGACAGATCTCAGGTATTTTCAATAAAGCACACCTCCTTATAAAGTGGGTACACTGACGCACAGCCAACAAGAACAACATTAAGAAAAGGAAGCCACCAAAATGCCTTCGCCGATCGTTTAAGACAGATCTCAGGTATTTTCAATAAATCACACCTCCTTATAAAGTGGGCACACTGACGCACAGCCAACAAGAACAACATTAAGAAAAGGAAGCCACCAAAATGCCTTTGACGATCGTTTATGACAGATCTCAGGTATTTTCAATAAAGCACACCTCCTTATAAAGTGGGTACACTGACGCACAGCCAACAAGAACAACACTAAGAAAAGGAAGCCACCAAAATGCCTTTGACGATCGTTTAAGACAGATCTCAGGTATTTTCAATAAAGCACACCTCCTTATAAAGTGGGTACACTGACGCACAGCCAACAAGAACAACATTAAGAAAAGGAAGCCACCAAAATGCCTTTGACGATCGTTTATGACAGATCTCAGGTATTTTCAATAAAGCACACCTCCTTATAAAGTGGGTACACTGACGCACAGCCAACAAGAACAACATTAAGAAAAGGAAGCCACCAAAATGCCTTCGCCGATCGTTTAAGACAGATCTCAGGTATTTTCAATAAAGCACACCTCCTTATAAAGTGGGTACACTGACGCACAGCCAACAAGAACAACATTAAGAAAAGGAAGCCACCAAAATGCCTTTGACGATCGTTTATGACAGATCTCAGGTATTTTCAATAAAGCACACCTCCTTATAAAGTGGGTACACTGACGCACAGCCAACAAGAACAACACTAAGAAAAGGAAGCCACCAAAATGCCTTTGACGATCGTTTATGACAGATCTCAGGTATTTTCAATAAAGCACACCTCCTTATAAAGTGGGTACACTGACGCACAGCCAACAAGAACAACATTAAGAAAAGGAAGCCACCAAAATGCCTTTGACGATCGTTTATGACAGATCTCAGGTATTTCAATAAAGCACACCTCCTTATAAAGTGGGCACACTGACGCACAGCCAACAAGAACAACATTAAGAAAAGGAAGCCACCAAAATGCCTTCGCCGATCGTTTAAGACAGATCTCAGGTATTTTCAATAAAGCACACCTCCTTATAAAGTGGGTACACTGACGCACAGCCAACAAGAACAACATTAAGAAAAGGAAGCCACCAAAATGCCTTCGCCGATCGTTTATGACAGATCTCAGGTATTTACAATAAAGCACACCTCCTTATAAAGTGGGTACACTGACGCACAGCCAACAAGAACAACATTAAGAAAAGGAAGCCACCAAAATTGCTTTTGCCGATCGTTTATGACAGATCTCAGGTATTTACAATAAAGCACACCTCCTTATAAAGTGGGCACACTGACGCACAGCCAACAAGAACAACATTAAGAAAAGGAAGCCACCAAAATGCCTTTGACGATCGTTTATGACAGATCTCAGGAATTTTCAATAAAGCACACCTCCTTATAAAGTGGGCACACTGACGCACAGCCAACAAGAACAACACTAAGAAAAGGAAGCCACCAAAATGCCTTTGACGATCGTTTATGACAGATCTCAGGTATTTTCAATAAAGCACACCTCCTTATAAAGTGGGTACACTGACGCACAGCCAACAAGAACAACATTAAGAAAAGGAAGCCACCAAAATGCCTTCGCCGATCGTTTAAGACAGATCTCAGGTATTTTCAATAAAGCACACCTCCTTATAAAGTGGGTACACTGACGCACAGCCAACAAGAACAACATTAAGAAAAGGAAGCCACCAAAATGCCTTCGCCGATCGTTTATGACAGATCTCAGGTATTTACAATAAAGCACACCTCCTTATAAAGTGGGCACACTGACGCACAGCCAACAAGAACAACATTAAGAAAAGGAAGCCACCAAAATGCCTTTGACGATCGTTTATGACAGATCTCAGGTATTTTCAATAAAGCACACCTCCTTATAAAGTGGGTACACTGACGCACAGCCAACAAGAACAACATTAAGAAAAGGAAGCCACCAAAATGCCTTTGACGATCGTTTATGACAGATCTCAGGTATTTTCAATAAAGCACACCTCCTTATAAAGTGGGTACACTGACGCACAGCCAACAAGAACAACATTAAGAAAAGGAAGCCACCAAAATGCCTTTGACGATCGTTTATGACAGATCTCAGGTATTTTCAATAAAGCACACCTCCTTATAAAGTGGGTACACTGACGCACAGCCAACAAGAACAACATTAAGAAAAGGAAGCCACCAAAATGCCTTCGCCGATCGTTTATGACAGATCTCAGGTATTTTCAATAAAGCACACCTCCTTATAAAGTGGGTACACTGACGCACAGCCAACAAGAACAACATTAAGAAAAGGAAGCCACCAAAATGCCTTCGCCGATCGTTTAAGACAGATCTCAGGTATTTTCAATAAAGCACACCTCCTTATAAAGTGGGCACACTGACGCACAGCCAACAAGAACAACATTAAGAAAAGGAAGCCACCAAAATGCCTTCGCCGATCGTTTAAGACAGATCTCAGGTATTTTCAATAAAGCACACCTCCTTATAAAGTGGGTACACTGACGCACAGCCAACAAGAACAACATTAAGAAAAGGAAGCCACCAAAATGCCTTCGCCGACCGTTTATGACAGATCTCAGGTATTTTCAATAAAGCACACCTCCTTATAAAGTGGGTACACTGACGCACAGCCAACAAGAACAACATTAAGAAAAGGAAGCCACCAAAATGCCTTTGACGATCGTTTATGACAGATCTCAGGTATTTTCAATAAAGCACACCTCCTTATAAAGTGGGTACACTGACGCACAGCCAACAAGAACAACATTAAGAAAAGGAAGCCACCAAAATGCCTTCGCCGATCGTTTAAGACAGATCTCAGGTATTTTCAATAAAGCACACCTCCTTATAAAGTGGGCACACTGACGCACAGCCAACAAGAACAACATTAAGAAAAGGAAGCCACCAAAATGCCTTCGCCGATCGTTTAAGACAGATCTCAGGTATTTTCAATAAAGCACACCTCCTTATAAAGTGGGTACACTGACGCACAGCCAACAAGAACAACATTAAGAAAAGGAAGCCACCAAAATGCCTTTGACGATCGTTTAAGACAGATCTCAGGTATTTTCAATAAAGCACACCTCCTTATAAAGTGGGCACACTGACGCACAGCCAACAAGAACAACATTAAGAAAAGGAAGCCACCAAAATGCCTTCGCCGATCGTTTAAGACAGATCTCAGGTATTTTCAATAAAGCACACCTCCTTATAAAGTGGGTACACTGACGCACAGCCAACAAGAACAACATTAAGAAAAGGAAGCCACCAAAATGCCTTCGCCGACCGTTTATGACAGATCTCAGGTATTTTCAATAAAGCACACCTCCTTATAAAGTGGGTACACTGACGCACAGCCAACAAGAACAACATTAAGAAAAGGAAGCCACCAAAATGCCTTCGCCGATCGTTTATGACAGATCTCAGGTATTTTCAATAAAGCACACCTCCTTATAAAGTGGGTACACTGACGCACAGCCAACAAGAACAACATTAAGAAAAGGAAGCCACCAAAATGCCTTCGCCGATCGTTTAAGACAGATCTCAGGTATTTTCAATAAAGCACACCTCCTTATAAAGTGGGCACACTGACGCACAGCCAACAAGAACAACATTAAGAAAAGGAAGCCACCAAAATGCCTTCGCCGATCGTTTAAGACAGATCTCAGGTATTTTCAATAAAGCACACCTCCTTATAAAGTGGGTACACTGACGCACAGCCAACAAGAACAACATTAAGAAAAGGAAGCCACCAAAATGCCTTCGCCGATCGTTTAAGACAGATCTCAGGTATTTTCAATAAAGCACACCTCCTTATAAAGTGGGTACACTGACGCACAGCCAACAAGAACAACATTAAGAAAAGGAAGCCACCAAAATGCCTTTGACGATCGTTTATGACAGATCTCAGGTATTTTCAATAAAGCACACCTCCTTATAAAGTGGGTACACTGACGCACAGCCAACAAGAACAACATTAAGAAAAGGAAGCCACCAAAATGCCTTCGCCGATCGTTTAAGACAGATCTCAGGTATTTTCAATAAAGCACACCTCCTTATAAAGTGGGTACACTGACGCACAGCCAACAAGAACAACATTAAGAAAAGGAAGCCACCAAAATGCCTTCGCCGACCGTTTATGACAGATCTCAGGTATTTTCAGAGACCGTAACTGTTATAACTTTTTTTCAATTAGTTAATGAATAACAGTTAAAATCCTATTTTTAATTTTAAATTACTAAATAACTCTTAAAAAAAGATTTATATTTTTTTGATACCAAATAATTATTAAAAATGATTTTTATTTTTTGAGTTAAGGAATAACTCTTATCCAATGATTTTTATTTTAAAAATTTTTTGTAAAAAAATTTATGGATGCAAAATGTAAAATGGAATATTTCTTGATGACCTACATAATTTTTTTTGGAAAATTATCTTTTAATTGCTTTGTAATAACATTAAATATAAAAATCCCATATAAAAATCAATCAGGTTTGTCAAGAATAATGTTTTTTTTTTGTATGTAATTTATGTATGTATATATATGTGTGTGTTTATGTAGATTTTAAGCACACGAAAACGCGAGAAAATCCGCGAAATCCGCGAAAATTATCGCTAGCTGCAATAGTGCATGGCGTTCCTGCGACCCAAGTCAGCGTTGAAAAAGCGTTTTCAGCACTGAAAATAACATTGAGAGATCTGCGTCACAATTTGTCTAAGCAAAACTTGGAGAAAATAATGTTTGTAAAATTAAATATATAAATTTTATTGTGGTAGCAACACAATTGTACAAAAAACATATTGTATAAAACTTAATATACATTTATTAAAAGTACCTATATATGGCATAACATTCAAAATTGCATAGCAGATATGAAATGTTTTATTTAATATTATACCATATATAAACTACATCACACATAAACTACAGATTTTGAAAAAGCAAAAAAATTATTGTGGCCGCGATATTTTCCGCGAATCTCGCGATAATTTTCGCGGATTTCGCAGATTTTCTCGCGTTTTTGTGTGCTTAAAATCTACATAAACACACACATATATAAACATACATAAATTACATACAAAAAAAAAACATTATTCTTGACAAACCTGATTGATTTTTATATGGGATTTTTATATTTAATGTTATTACAAAGCAATTAAAAGATAATTTTCCAAAAAAAATTATGTAGGTCATCAAGAAATATTCCATTTTACATTTTGCATCGATAAATTTTTTTACAAAAAATTTTTAAAATAAAAATCATTGGATAAGAGTTATTCCTTAACTCAAAAAATAAAAATCTTTTTTAATAATTATTTGGTATCAAAAAAATATAAATCTTTTTTTAAGAGTTATTTATTAATTTAAAATTAAAAATTGTATTTTTTTAAATCTTGTGTTTATTCGAAAGAACAAACAAAAATCTTCTGATTACTGAAGTCCATTTTACCCAAAAACCTCTTTAAGGCAAATAATTTTTTCAATTTAAAAAAAAATAATAACTCTTATTTTCGGTCCCTGGGTATTTTCAATAAAGCACACCTCCTTATAAAGTGGGTACACTGACGCACAGCCAACAAGAACAACATTAAGAAAAGGAAGCCACCAAAATGCCTTCGCCGCTCGTTTATGACAGATCTCAGGTATTTTCAATAAAGCACACCTCCTTATAAAGTGGGCACACTGACGCACAGCCAACAAGAACAACATTAAGAAAAAGAAGCCACCAAAATGCCTTCGCCGCTCGTTTATGACAGATCTCAGGTATTTTCAATAAAGCACACCTCCTTATAAAGTGGGTACACTGACGCACAGCCAACAAGAACAACATTAAGAAAAGGAAGCCACCAAAATGCCTTCGCCGATCGTTTAAGACAGATCTCAGGTATTTTCAATAAAGCACACCTCCTTATAAAGTGGGTACACTGACGCACAGCCAACAAGAACAACATTAAGAAAAGGAAGCCACCAAAATGCCTTCGCCGATCGTTTATGACAGATCTCAGGTATTTACAATAAAGCACACCTCCTTATAAAGTGGGCACACTGACGCACAGCCAACAAGAACAACATTAAGAAAAGGAAGCCACCAAAATGCCTTTGACGATCGTTTATGACAGATCTCAGGTATTTTCAATAAAGCACACCTCCTTATAAAGTGGGTACACTGACGCACAGCCAACAAGAACAACATTAAGAAAAGGAAGCCACCAAAATGCCTTTGACGATCGTTTATGACAGATCTCAGGTATTTTCAATAAAGCACACCTCCTTATAAAGTGGGCACACTGACGCACAGCCAACAAGAACAACATTAAGAAAAGGAAGCCACCAAAATGCCTTCGCCGATCGTTTATGACAGATCTCAGGTATTTTCAATAAAGCACACCTCCTTATAAAGTGGGTACACTGACGCACAGCCAACAAGAACAACATTAAGAAAGGGAAGCCACCAAAATGCCTTTGACGATCGTTTATGACAGATCTCAGGTATTTTCAATAAAGCACACCTCCTTATAAAGTGGGCACACTGACGCACAGCCAACAAGAACAACATTAAGAAAAGGAAGCCACCAAAATGCCTTTGACGATCGTTTATGACAGATCTCAGGTATTTACAATAAAGCACACCTCCTTATAAAGTGGGCACACTGACGCACAGCCAACAAGAACAACATTAAGAAAAGGAAGCCACCAAAATGCCTTTGACGATCGTTTATGACAGATCTCAGGTATTTTCAATAAAGCACACCTCCTTATAAAGTGGGTACACTGACGCACAGCCAACAAGAACAACATTAAGAAAAGGAAGCCACCAAAATGCCTTCGCCGATCGTTTATGACAGATCTCAGGTATTTTCAATAAAGCACACCTCCTTATAAAGTGGGTACACTGACGCACAGCCAACAAGAACAACATTAAGAAAAGGAAGCCACCAAAATTGCTTTTGCCGATCGTTTATGACAGATCTCAGGTATTTACAATAAAGCACACCTCCTTATAAAGTGGGCACACTGACGCACAGCCAACAAGAACAACATTAAGAAAAGGAAGCCACCAAAATGCCTTTGACGATCGTTTATGACAGATCTCAGGAATTTTCAATAAAGCACACCTCCTTATAAAGTGGGCACACTGACGCATAGCCAACAAGAACAACATTAAGAAAATTAAGCCACCAAAATGCCTTTGACGATCGTTTATGACAGATCTCAGGTATTTTCAATAAAGCACACCTCCTTATAAAGTGGGCACACTGACGCACAGCCAACAAGAACAACATTAAGAAAAGGAAGCCACCAAAATGCCTTTGACGATCGTTTATGACATATCTCAGGTATTTTCAATAAAGCACACCTCCTTATAAAGTGGGTACACTGACGCACAGCCAACAAGAACAACATTAAGAAAAGGAAGCCACCAAAATGCCTTTGACGATCGTTTATGACAGATCTCAGGTATTTTCAATAAAGCACACCTCCTTATAAAGTGGGTACACTGACGCACAGCCAACAAGAACAACATTAAGAAAAGGAACCCACCAAAATGCCTTTGCCGATCGTCTATGACAGATCTCAGGTATTTACAATAAAGCACACCTCCTTATAAAGTGGGTACACTGACGCACAGCCAACAAGAACAACATTAAGAAAAGGAAGCCACCAAAATGCCTTTGACGATCGTTTATGACAGATCTCAGGTATTTACAATAAAGCACACCTCCTTATAAAGTGGGCACACTGACGCACAGCCAACAAGAACAACATTAAGAAAAGGAAGCCACCAAAATGCCTTCGCCGATCGTTTATGACAGATCTCAGGTATTTTCAATAAAGCACACCTCCTTATAAAGTGGGTACACTGACACACAGCCAACAAGAACAACATTAAGAAAAGGAAGCCACCAAAATGCCTTCGCCGACCGTTTATGACAGATCTCAGGTATTTTCAATAAAGCACACCTCCTTATAAAGTGGGTACACTGACGCACAGCCAACAAGAACAACATTAAGAAAAGGAAGCCACCAAAATGCCTTCGCCGACCGTTTATGACAGATCTCAGGTATTTTCAATAAAGCACACCTCCTTATAAAGTGGGTACACTGACGCACAGCCAACAAGAACAACATTAAGAAAAGGAAGCCACCAAAATGCCTTCGCCGCTCGTTTATGACAGATCTCAGGTATTTTCAATAAAGCACACCTCCTTATAAAGTGGGCACACTGACGCACAGCCAACAAGAACAACACTAAGAAAAGGAAGCCACCAAAATGCCTTTGACGATCGTTTATGACAGATCTCAGGTATTTTCAATAAAGCACACCTCCTTATAAAGTGGGTACACTGACGCACAGCCAACAAGAACAACATTAAGAAAAGGAAGCCACCAAAATGCCTTTGACGATCGTTTATGACAGATCTCAGGTATTTTCAATAAAGCACACCTCCTTATAAAGTGGGCACACTGACGCACAGCCAACAAGAACAACATTAAGAAAAGGAAGCCACCAAAATGCCTTCGCCGATCGTTTAAGACAGATCTCAGGTATTTTCAATAAAGCACACCTCCTTATAAAGTGGGTACACTGACGCACAGCCAACAAGAACAACATTAAGAAAAGGAAGCCACCAAAATGCCTTTGACGATCGTTTATGACAGATCTCAGGTATTTTCAATAAAGCACACCTCCTTATAAAGTGGGCACACTGACGCACAGCCAACAAGAACAACATTAAGAAAAGGAAGCCACCAAAATGCCTTCGCCGATCGTTTAAGACAGATCTCAGGTATTTTCAATAAAGCACACCTCCTTATAAAGTGGGTACACTGACGCACAGCCAACAAGAACAACATTAAGAAAAGGAAGCCACCAAAATGCCTTCGCCGATCGTTTATGACAGATCTCAGGTATTTACAATAAAGCACACCTCCTTATAAAGTGGGTACACTGACGCACAGCCAACAAGAACAACATTAAGAAAAGGAAGCCACCAAAATTGCTTTTGCCGATCGTTTATGACAGATCTCAGGTATTTACAATAAAGCACACCTCCTTATAAAGTGGGCACACTGACGCACAGCCAACAAGAACAACATTAAGAAAAGGAAGCCACCAAAATGCCTTTGACGATCGTTTATGACAGATCTCAGGAATTTTCAATAAAGCACACCTCCTTATAAAGTGGGCACACTGACGCACAGCCAACAAGAACAACACTAAGAAAAGGAAGCCACCAAAATGCCTTTGACGATCGTTTATGACAGATCTCAGGTATTTTCAATAAAGCACACCTCCTTATAAAGTGGGTACACTGACGCACAGCCAACAAGAACAACATTAAGAAAAGGAAGCCACCAAAATGCCTTCGCCGATCGTTTAAGACAGATCTCAGGTATTTTCAATAAAGCACACCTCCTTATAAAGTGGGTACACTGACGCACAGCCAACAAGAACAACATTAAGAAAAGGAAGCCACCAAAATGCCTTCGCCGATCGTTTATGACAGATCTCAGGTATTTACAATAAAGCACACCTCCTTATAAAGTGGGCACACTGACGCACAGCCAACAAGAACAACATTAAGAAAAGGAAGCCACCAAAATGCCTTTGACGATCGTTTATGACAGATCTCAGGTATTTTCAATAAAGCACACCTCCTTATAAAGTGGGTACACTGACGCACAGCCAACAAGAACAACATTAAGAAAAGGAAGCCACCAAAATGCCTTTGACGATCGTTTATGACAGATCTCAGGTATTTTCAATAAAGCACACCTCCTTATAAAGTGGGTACACTGACGCACAGCCAACAAGAACAACATTAAGAAAAGGAAGCCACCAAAATGCCTTTGACGATCGTTTATGACAGATCTCAGGTATTTTCAATAAAGCACACCTCCTTATAAAGTGGGTACACTGACGCACAGCCAACAAGAACAACATTAAGAAAAGGAAGCCACCAAAATGCCTTCGCCGATCGTTTATGACAGATCTCAGGTATTTTCAATAAAGCACACCTCCTTATAAAGTGGGTACACTGACGCACAGCCAACAAGAACAACATTAAGAAAAGGAAGCCACCAAAATGCCTTCGCCGATCGTTTAAGACAGATCTCAGGTATTTTCAATAAAGCACACCTCCTTATAAAGTGGGCACACTGACGCACAGCCAACAAGAACAACATTAAGAAAAGGAAGCCACCAAAATGCCTTCGCCGATCGTTTAAGACAGATCTCAGGTATTTTCAATAAAGCACACCTCCTTATAAAGTGGGTACACTGACGCACAGCCAACAAGAACAACATTAAGAAAAGGAAGCCACCAAAATGCCTTTGACGATCGTTTATGACAGATCTCAGGAATTTTCAATAAAGCACACCTCCTTATAAAGTGGGCACACTGACGCACAGCCAACAAGAACAACATTAAGAAAAGGAAGCCACCAAAATGCCTTTGACGATCGTTTATGACAGATCTCAGGAATTTTCAATAAAGCACACCTCCTTATAAAGTGGGCACACTGACGCACAGCCAACAAGAACAACATTAAGAAAAGGAAGCCACCAAAATGCCTTTGACGATCGTTTATGACAGATCTCAGGTATTTTCAATAAAGCACACCTCCTTATAAAGTGGGCACACTGACGCACAGCCAACAAGAACAACATTAAGAAAGGAAGCCACCAAAATGCCTTCGCCGATCGTTTATGACAGATCTCAGGTATTTTCAATAAAGCACACCTCCTTATAAAGTGGGTACACTGACGCACAGCCAACAAGAACAACATTAAGAAAAGGAAGCCACCAAAATGCCTTTGACGATCGTTTATGACAGATCTCAGGTATTTTCAATAAAGCACACCTCCTTATAAAGTGGGCACACTGACGCACAGCCAACAAGAACAACATTAAGAAAAGGAAGCCACCAAAATGCCTTTGACGATCGTTTATGACAGATCTCAGGTATTTACAATAAAGCACACCTCCTTATAAAGTGGGCACACTGACGCACAGCCAACAAGAACAACATTAAGAAAAGGAAGCCACCAAAATGCCTTTGACGATCGTTTATGACAGATCTCAGGTATTTTCAATAAAGCACACCTCCTTATAAAGTGGGTACACTGACGCACAGCCAACAAGAACAACATTAAGAAAAGGAAGCCACCAAAATTGCTTTTGCCGATCGTTTATGACAGATCTCAGGTATTTACAATAAAGCACACCTCCTTATAAAGTGGGCACACTGACGCACAGCCAACAAGAACAACATTAAGAAAAGGAAGCCACCAAAATGCCTTTGACGATCGTTTATGACAGATCTCAGGAATTTTTAATAAAGCACACCTCCTTATAAAGTGGGCACACTGACGCATAGCCAACAAGAACAACATTAAGAAAATTAAGCCACCAAAATGCCTTTGACGATCGTTTATGACAGATCTCAGGTATTTTCAATAAAGCACACCTCCTTATAAAGTGGGCACACTGACGCACAGCCAACAAGAACAACATTAAGAAAAGGAAGCCACCAAAATGCCTTTGACGATCGTTTATGACATATCTCAGGTATTTTCAATAAAGCACACCTCCTTATAAAGTGGGTACACTGACGCACAGCCAACAAGAACAACATTAAGAAAAGGAAGCCACCAAAATGCCTTCGCCGCTCGTTTAGGACAGATCTCAGGTATTTTCAATAAAGCACACCTCCTTATAAAGTGGGCACACTGACGCACAGCCAACAAGAACAACATTAAGAAAAGGAAGCCACCAAAATGCGTTTGACGATCGTTTATGACAGATCTCAGGTATTTTCAATAAAGCACACCTCCTTATAAAGTGGGTACACTGACGCACAGCCAACAAGAACAACATTAAGAAAAGGAAGCCACCAAAATGCCTTCGCCGCTCGTTTATGACAGATCTCAGGTATTTTCAATAAAGCACACCTCCTTATAAAGTGGGCACACTGACGCACAGCCAACAAGAACAACATTAAGAAAAGGAAGCCACCAAAATGCCTTTGACGATCGTTTATGACAGATCTCAGGTATTTTCAATAAAGCACACCTCCTTATAAAGTGGGTACACTGACGCACAGCCAACACGAACAACATTAAGAAAAGGAAGCCACCAAAATGCTTTCGCCGATCGTTTATGACAGATCTCAGGTATTTTCAATAAAGCACACCTCCTTATAAAGTGGGTACCCTGACGCACAGCCAACAAGAACAACATTAAGAAAAGGAAGCCACCAAAATGCCTTTGACGATCGTTTATGACAGATCTCAGGTATTTACAATAAAGCACACCTCCTTATAAAGTGGGCACACTGACGCACAGCCAACATGAACAACATTAAGAAAAGGAAGCCACCAAAATGCCTTCGCCGATCGTTTATGACAGATCTCAGGTATTTTCAATAAAGCACACCTCCTTATAAAGTGGGTACACTGACACACAGCCAACAAGAACAACATTAAGAAAAGGAAGCCACCAAAATGCCTTCGCCGACCGTTTATGACAGATCTCAGGTATTTTCAATAAAGCACACCTCCTTATAAAGTGGGTACACTGACGCACAGCCAACAAGAACAACATTAAGAAAAGGAAGCCACCAAAATGCCTTCGCCGACCGTTTATGACAGATCTCAGGTATTTTCAATAAAGCACACCTCCTTATAAAGTGGGTACACTGACGCACAGCCAACAAGAACAACATTAAGAAAAGGAAGCCACCAAAATGCCTTCGCCGCTCGTTTATGACAGATCTCAGGTATTTTCAATAAAGCACACCTCCTTATAAAGTGGGCACACTGACGCACAGCCAACAAGAACAACACTAAGAAAAGGAAGCCACCAAAATGCCTTTGACGATCGTTTATGACAGATCTCAGGTATTTTCAATAAAGCACACCTCCTTATAAAGTGGGTACACTGACGCACAGCCAACAAGAACAACATTAAGAAAAGGAAGCCACCAAAATGCCTTCGCCGATCGTTTATGACAGATCTCAGGTATTTTCAATAAAGCACACCTCCTTATAAAGTGGGTACACTGACGCACAGCCAACAAGAACAACATTAAGAAAAGGAAGCCACCAAAATGCCTTTGACGATCGTTTATGACAGATCTCAGGAATTTTCAATAAAGCACACCTCCTTATAAAGTGGGCACACTGACGCACAGCCAACAAGAACAACATTAAGAAAAGGAAGCCACCAAAATGCCTTTGACGATCGTTTATGACAGATCTCAGGAATTTTCAATAAAGCACACCTCCTTATAAAGTGGGCACACTGACGCACAGCCAACAAGAACAACATTAAGAAAAGGAAGCCACCAAAATGCCTTTGACGATCGTTTATGACAGATCTCAGGTATTTTCAATAAAGCACACCTCCTTATAAAGTGGGCACACTGACGCACAGCCAACAAGAACAACATTAAGAAAAGGAAGCCACCAAAATGCCTTCGCCGATCGTTTATGACAGATCTCAGGTATTTTCAATAAAGCACACCTCCTTATAAAGTGGGTACACTGACGCACAGCCAACAAGAACAACATTAAGAAAAGGAAGCCACCAAAATGCCTTCGCCGATCGTTTATGACAGATCTCAGGTATTTTCAATAAAGCACACCTCCTTATAAAGTGGGTACACTGACGCACAGCCAACAACAACAACATTAAGAAAAGGAAGCCACCAAAATGCCTTTGCCGATCGTTTATGACAGATCTCAGGTATTTACAATAAAGCACACCTCCTTATAAAGTGGGCACACTGACGCACAGCCAACAAGAACAACATTAAGAAAAGGAAGCCACCAAAATCCCTTTGACGATCGTTTATGACAGATCTCAGGAATTTTCAATAAAGCACACCTCCTTATAAAGTGGGCACACTGACGCACAGCCAACAAGAACAACATTAAGAAAAGGAAGCCACCAAAATGCCTTTGACGACCGTTTATGACAGATCTCAGGTATTTTCAATAAAGCACACCTCCTTATAAAGTGGGTACACTGACGCACAGCCAACAAGAACAACATTAAGAAAAGGAAGCCACCAAAATGCCTTCGCCGCTCGTTTATGACAGATCTCAGGTATTTTCAATAAAGCACACCTCCTTATAAAGTGGGTACACTGACGCACAGCCAACAAGAACAACATTAAGAAAAGGAAGCCACCAAAATGCCTTCGCCGCTCGTTTAGGACAGATCTCAGGTATTTTCAATAAAGCACACCTTCTTATAAAGTGGGCACACTGACGCACAGCAAACAAGAACAACATTAAGAAAATGAAGCCACCAAAATGCCTTTGACGATCGTTTATGACAGATCTCAGGTATTTACAATAAAGCACACCTCCTTATAAAGTGGGTACACTGACGCACAGCCAACAAGAACAACATTAAGAAAAGGAAGCCACCAAAATGCCTTCGCCGCTCGTTTAGGACAGATCTCAGGTATTTTCAATAAAGCACACCTCCTTATAAAGTGGGCACACTGACGCACAGCCAACAAGAACAACATTAAGAAAAGGAAGCCACCAAAATGCCTTTGACGATCGTTTATGACAGATCTCAGGTATTTTCAATAAAGCACACCTCCTTATAAAGTGGGTACACTGACGCACAGCCAACAAGAACAACATTAAGAAAAGGAAGCCACCAAAATGCCTTTGACGATCGTTTATGACAGATCTCAGGTATTTTCAATAAAGCACACCTCCTTATAAAGTGGGCACACTGACGCACAGCCAACAAGAACAACATTAAGAAAAGGAAGCCACCAAAATGCCTTTGACGATCGTTTATGACAGATCTCAGGTATTTTCAATAAAGCACACCTCCTTATAAAGTGGGTACACTGACGCACAGCCAACAAGAACAACATTAAGAAAAGGAAGCCACCAAAATGCCTTCGTCGCTCGTTTAGGACAGATCTCAGGTATTTTCAATAAAGCACACCTCCTTATAAAGTGGGCACACTGACGCACAGCCAACAAGAACAACATTAAGAAAAGGAAGCCACCAAAATGCCTTTGACGATCGTTTATGACAGATCTCAGGTATTTTCAATAAAGCACACCTCCTTATAAAGTGGGTACACTGACGCACAGCCAACAAGAACAACATTAAGAAAAGGAAGCCACCAAAATGCCTTTGACGATCGTTTATGACAGATCTCAGGTATTTTCAATAAAGCACACCTCCTTATAAAGTGGGCACACTGACGCACAGCCAACAAGAACAACATTAAGAAAAGGAAGCCACCAAAATGCCTTTGACGATCGTTTATGACAGATCTCAGGTATTTTCAATAAAGCACACCTCCTTATAAAGTGGGTACACTGACGCACAGCCAACAAGAACAACATTAAGAAAAGGAAGCCACCAAAATGCCTTTGACGATCGTTTATGACAGATCTCAGGTATTTTCAATAAAGCACACCTCCTTATAAAGTGGGTACACTGACGCACAGCCAACAAGAACAACATTAAGAAAAGGAAGCCACCAAAATGCCTTTGACGATCGTTTATGACAGATCTCAGGTATTTTCAATAAAGCACACCTCCTTATAAAGTGGGTACACTGACGCACAGCCAACAAGAACAACATTAAGAAAAGGAAGCCACCAAAATGCCTTTGACGATCGTTTATGACAGATCTCAGGTATTTTCAATAAAGCACACCTCCTTATAAAGTGGGTACACTGACGCACAGCCAACAAGAACAACATTAAGAAAAGGAAGCCACCAAAATGCCTTCGCCGCTCGTTTATGACAGATCTCAGGTATTTTCAATAAAGCACACCTCCTTATAAAGTGGGTACACTGACGCACAGCCAACAAGAACAACATTAAGAAAAGGAAGCCACCAAAATGCCTTCGCCGCTCGTTTAGGACAGATCTCAGGTATTTTCAATAAAGCACACCTCCTTATAAAGTGGACACACTGACGCACAGCCAACAAGAACAACATTAAGAAAAGGAAGCCACCCAAATGCCTTTGACGATCGTTTATGACAGATCTCAGGTATTTTCAATAAAGCACACCTCCTTATAAAGTGGGTACACTGACGCACAGCCAACAAGAACAACATTAAGAAAAGGAAGCCACCAAAATGCCTTCGCCGCTCGTTTATGACAGATCTCAGGTATTTTCAATAAAGCACACCTCCTTATAAAGTGGGCACACTGACGCACAGCCAACAAGAACAACATTAAGAAAAGGAAGCCACCAAAATGCCTTCGCCGATCGTTTATGACAGATCTCAGGTATTTACAATAAAGCACACCTCCTTATAAAGTGGGCACACTGACGCACAGCCAACAAGAACAACATTAAGAAAAGGAAGCCACCAAAATGCCTTTGACGATCGTTTATGACAGATCTCAGGTATTTTCAATAAAGCACACCTCCTTATAAAGTGGGCACACTGACGCACAGCCAACAAGAACAACATTAAGAAAAGGAAGCCACCAAAATGCCTTCGCCGATCGTTTATGACAGATCTCAGGTATTTACAATAAAGCACACCTCCTTATAAAGTGGGTACACTGACGCACAGCCAACAAGAACAACATTAAGAAAAGGAAGCCACCAAAATGCCTTCGCCGATCGTTTATGACAGATCTCAGGTATTTACAATAAAGCACACCTCCTTATAAAGTGGGTACACTGACGCACAGCCAACAAGAACAACATTAAGAAAAGGAAGCCACCAAAATGCCTTCGCCGATCGTTTATGACAGATCTCAGGTATTTACAATAAAGCACACCTCCTTATAAAGTGGGTACACTGACGCACAGCCAACAAGAACAACATTAAGAAAAGGAAGCCACCAAAATGCCTTCGCCGCTCGTTTAGGACAGATCTCAGGTATTTTCAATAAAGCACACCTCCTTATAAAGTGGGCACACTGACGCACAGCCAACAAGAACAACATTAAGAAAAGGAAGCCACCAAAATGCCTTCGCCGATCGTTTATGACAGATCTCAGGTATTTACAATAAAGCACACCTCCTTATAAAGTGGGTACACTGACGCACAGCCAACAAGAACAACATTAAGAAAAGGAAGCCACCAAAATGCCTTCGCCGATCGTTTATGACAGATCTCAGGTATTTACAATAAAGCACACCTCCTTATAAAGTGGGTACACTGACGCACAGCCAACAAGAACAACATTAAGAAAAGGAAGCCACCAAAATGCCTTCGCCGCTCGTTTATGACAGATCTCAGGTATTTTCAATAAAGCACACCTCCTTATAAAGTGGGTACACTGACGCACAGCCAACAAGAACAACATTAAGAAAAGGAAGCCACCAAAATGCCTTCGCCGATCGTTTATGACAGATCTCAGGTATTTTCAATAAAGCACACCTCCTTATAAAGTGGGTACACTGACGCACAGCCAACAAGAACAACATTAAGAAAAGGAAGCCACCAAAATGCCTTTGACGATCGTTTATGACAGATCTCAGGAATTTTCAATAAAGCACACCTCCTTATAAAGTGGGCACACTGACGCACAGCCAACAAGAACAACACTAAGAAAAGGAAGCCACCAAAATGCCTTTGACGATCGTTTATGACAGATCTCAGGTATTTTCAATAAAGCACACCTCCTTATAAAGTGGGTACACTGACGCACAGCCAACAAGAACAACATTAAGAAAAGGAAGCCACCAAAATGCCTTCGCCGATCGTTTATGACAGATCTCAGGTATTTTCAATAAAGCACACCTCCTTATAAAGTGGGCACACTGACGCACAGCCAACAAGAACAACATTAAGAAAAGGAAGCCACCAAAATGCCTTTGACGATCGTTTATGACAGATCTCAGGTATTTTCAATAAAGCACACCTCCTTATAAAGTGGGTACACTGACGCACAGCCAACAAGAACAACATTAAGAAAAGGAAGCCACCAAAATGCCTTCGCCGCTCGTTTATGACAGATCTCAGGTATTTTCAATAAAGCACACCTCCTTATAAAGTGGGTACACTGACGCACAGCCAACAAGAACAACATTAAGAAAAGGAAGCCACCAAAATGCCTTCGCCGCTCGTTTAGGACAGATCTCAGGTATTTTCAATAAAGCACACCTTCTTATAAAGTGGGCACACTGACGCACAGCAAACAAGAACAACATTAAGAAAATGAAGCCACCAAAATGCCTTTGACGATCGTTTATGACAGATCTCAGGTATTTTCAATAAAGCACACCTCCTTATAAAGTGGGTACACTGACGCACAGCCAACAAGAACAACATTAAGAAAAGGAAGCCACCAAAATGCCTTCGCCGCTCGTTTAGGACAGATCTCAGGTATTTTCAATAAAGCACACCTCCTTATAAAGTGGGCACACTGACGCACAGCCAACAAGAACAACATTAAGAAAAGGAAGCCACCAAAATGCCTTTGACGATCGTTTATGACAGATCTCAGGTATTTTCAATAAAGCACACCTCCTTATAAAGTGGGTACACTGACGCACAGCCAACAAGAACAACATTAAGAAAAGGAAGCCACCAAAATGCCTTTGACGATCGTTTATGACAGATCTCAGGTATTTTCAATAAAGCACACCTCCTTATAAAGTGGGCACACTGACGCACAGCCAACAAGAACAACATTAAGAAAAGGAAGCCACCAAAATGCCTTTGACGATCGTTTATGACAGATCTCAGGTATTTTCAATAAAGCACACCTCCTTATAAAGTGGGTACACTGACGCACAGCCAACAAGAACAACATTAAGAAAAGGAAGCCACCAAAATGCCTTCGCCGCTCGTTTAGGACAGATCTCAGGTATTTTCAATAAAGCACACCTCCTTATAAAGTGGGCACACTGACGCACAGCCAACAAGAACAACATTAAGAAAAGGAAGCCACCAAAATGCCTTTGACGATCGTTTATGACAGATCTCAGGTATTTTCAATAAAGCACACCTCCTTATAAAGTGGGTACACTGACGCACAGCCAACAAGAACAACATTAAGAAAAGGAAGCCACCAAAATGCCTTTGACGATCGTTTATGACAGATCTCAGGTATTTTCAATAAAGCACACCTCCTTATAAAGTGGGCACACTGACGCACAGCCAACAAGAACAACATTAAGAAAAGGAAGCCACCAAAATGCCTTTGACGATCGTTTATGACAGATCTCAGGTATTTTCAATAAAGCACACCTCCATATAAAGTGGGCACACTGACGCACAGCCAACAAGAACAACATTAAGAAAAGGAAGCCACCAAAATGCCTTTGACGATCGTTTATGACAGATCTCAGGTATTTTCAATAAAGCACACCTCCTTATAAAGTGGGTACACTGACGCACAGCCAACAAGAACAACATTAAGAAAAGGAAGCCACCAAAATGCCTTTGACGATCGTTTATGACAGATCTCAGGTATTTTCAATAAAGCACACCTCCTTATAAAGTGGGTACACTGACGCACAGCCAACAAGAACAACATTAAGAAAAGGAAGCCACCAAAATGCCTTTGACGATCGTTTATGACAGATCTCAGGTATTTTCAATAAAGCACACCTCCTTATAAAGTGGGTACACTGACGCACAGCCAACAAGAACAACATTAAGAAAAGGAAGCCACCAAAATGCCTTTGACGATCGTTTATGACAGATCTCAGGTATTTTCAATAAAGCACACCTCCTTATAAAGTGGGTACACTGACGCACAGCCAACAAGAACAACATTAAGAAAAGGAAGCCACCAAAATGCCTTCGCCGCTCGTTTATGACAGATCTCAGGTATTTTCAATAAAGCACACCTCCTTATAAAGTGGGTACACTGACGCACAGCCAACAAGAACAACATTAAGAAAAGGAAGCCACCAAAATGCCTTCGCCGCTCGTTTAGGACAGATCTCAGGTATTTTCAATAAAGCACACCTCCTTATAAAGTGGACACACTGACGCACAGCCAACAAGAACAACATTAAGAAAAGGAAGCCACCCAAATGCCTTTGACGATCGTTTATGACAGATCTCAGGTATTTTCAATAAAGCACACCTCCTTATAAAGTGGGTACACTGACGCACAGCCAACAAGAACAACATTAAGAAAAGGAAGCCACCAAAATGCCTTCGCCGCTCGTTTATGACAGATCTCAGGTATTTTCAATAAAGCACACCTCCTTATAAAGTGGGCACACTGACGCACAGCCAACAAGAACAACATTAAGAAAAGGAAGCCACCAAAATGCCTTCGCCGATCGTTTATGACAGATCTCAGGTATTTACAATAAAGCACACCTCCTTATAAAGTGGGCACACTGACGCACAGCCAACAAGAACAACATTAAGAAAAGGAAGCCACCAAAATGCCTTTGACGATCGTTTATGACAGATCTCAGGTATTTTCAATAAAGCACACCTCCTTATAAAGTGGGCACACTGACGCACAGCCAACAAGAACAACATTAAGAAAAGGAAGCCACCAAAATGCCTTCGCCGATCGTTTATGACAGATCTCAGGTATTTACAATAAAGCACACCTCCTTATAAAGTGGGTACACTGACGCACAGCCAACAAGAACAACATTAAGAAAAGGAAGCCACCAAAATGCCTTCGCCGATCGTTTATGACAGATCTCAGGTATTTACAATAAAGCACACCTCCTTATAAAGTGGGTACACTGACGCACAGCCAACAAGAACAACATTAAGAAAAGGAAGCCACCAAAATGCCTTCGCCGATCGTTTATGACAGATCTCAGGTATTTACAATAAAGCACACCTCCTTATAAAGTGGGTACACTGACGCACAGCCAACAAGAACAACATTAAGAAAAGGAAGCCACCAAAATGCCTTCGCCGATCGTTTATGACAGATCTCATGTATTTTCAATAAAGCACACCTCCTTATAAAGTGGGTACACTGACGTACAGCCAACAAGAACAACATTAAGAAAAGGAAGCCACCAAAATGCCTTCGCCGATCGTTTATGACAGATCTCATGTATTTTCAATAAAGCACACCTCCTTATAAAGTGGGCACACTGACGCACAGCCAACAAGAACAACATTAAGAAAAGGAAGCCACCAAAATGCCTTCGCCGATCGTTTATGACAGATCTCAGGTATTTACAATAAAGCACACCTCCTTATAAAGTGGGTACACTGACGCACAGCCAACAAGAACAACATTAAGAAAAGGAAGCCACCAAAATGCCTTCGCCGATCGTTTATGACAGATCTCATGTATTTTCAATAAAGCACACCTCCTTATAAAGTGGGTACACTGACGTACAGCCAACAAGAACAACATTAAGAAAAGGAAGCCACCAAAATGCCTTCGCCGATCGTTTATGACAGATCTCAGGTCTTTTCAATAACGCACACCTCCTTATAAAGTGGGTACACTGGCGCACAGCCAACAAGAACAACATTAAGAAAAGGAAGCCACCAAAATGCCTTCGCCGATCGTTTATAACAGATCTCAGGTATTTTCAATAAAGCACACCTCCTTATAAAGTGGGTACACTGACGCACAGCCAACAAGAACAACATTAAGAAAAGGAAGCCACCAAAATGCCTTCGCCGATCGTTTATGACAGATCTCAGGTATTTACAATAAAGCACACCTCCTTATAAAGTGGGCACACTGACGCACAGCCAACAAGAACAACATTAAGAAAAGGAAGCCACCAAAATGCCTTTGACGATCGTTTATGACAGATCTCAGGTATTTTCAATAAAGCACACCTCCTTATAAAGTGGGTACACTGACGCACAGCCAACAAGAACAACATTAAGAAAAGGAAGCCACCAAAATGCCTTTGACGATCGTTTATGACAGATCTCAGGTATTTTCAATAAAGCACACCTCCTTATAAAGTGGGTACACTGACGCACAGCCAACAAGAACAACATTAAGAAAAGGAAGCCACCAAAATGCCTTCGCCGATCGTTTATGACAGATCTCAGGTATTTTCAATAAAGCACACCTCCTTATAAAGTGGGTACACTGACGCACAGCCAACAAGAACAACATTAAGAAAAGGAAGCCACCAAAATGCCTTCGCCGATCGTTTATGACAGATCTCAGGTATTTACAATAAAGCACACCTCCTTATAAAGTGGGCACACTGACGCACAGCCAACAAGAACAACATTAAGAAAAGGAAGCCACCAAAATGCCTTCGCCGATCGTTTATGACAGATCTCAGGTCTTTTCAATAACGCACACATCCTTATAAAGTGGGTACACTGGCGCACAGCCAACAAAAACAACATTAAGAAAAGGAAGCCACCAAAATGCCTTCGCCGATCGTTTATAAATGATCTCAGGTATTTTCAATAAAGCACACCTCCTTATAAAGTGGGTACACTGACGCACAGCCAACAAGAACAACATTAAGAAAAGGAAGCCACCAAAATGCCTTCGCCGATCGTTTATGACAGATCTCAGGTATTTACAATAAAGCACACCTCCTTATAAAGTGGGCACACTGACGCACAGCCAACAAGAACAACATTAAGAAAAGGAAGCCACCAAAATGCCTTTGACGATCGTTTATGACAGATCTCAGGTATTTTCAATAAAGCACACCTCCTTATAAAGTGGGTACACTGACGCACAGCCAGCAAGAACAACATTAAGAAAAGGAAGCCACCAAAATGCCTTCGCCGATCGTTTATGACAGATCTCAGGTCTTTTCAATAACGCACACCTCCTTATAAAGTGGGTACACTGGCGCACAGCCAACAAGAACAACATTAAGAAAAGGAAGCCACCAAAATGCCTTCGCCGATCGTTTATAACAGATCTCAGGTATTTTCAATAAAGCACACCTCCTTATAAAGTGGGTACACTGACGCACAGCCAACAAGAACAACATTAAGAAAAGGAAGCCACCAAAATGCCTTCGCCGATCGTTTATGACAGATCTCAGGTATTTACAATAAAGCACACCTCCTTATAAAGTGGGCACACTGACGCACAGCCAACAAGAACAACATTAAGAAAAGGAAGCCACAAAAATGCCTTCGCCGCTCGTTTAGGACAGATCTCAGGTATTTTCAATAAAGCACACCTCCTTATAAAGTGGGCACACTGACGCACAGCCAACAAGAACAACATTAAGAAAAGGAAGCCACCAAAATGCCTTCGCCGCTCGTTTATGACAGATCTCAGGTATTTTCAATAAAGCACACCTCCTTATATAGTGGGCACACTGACGCACAGCCAACAAGAACAACATTAAGAAAAGGAAGCCACCAAAATGCCTTCGCCGATCGTTTATGACCGATCTCAGGTATTTACAATAAAGCACACCTCCTTATAAAGTGGGCACACTGACGCACAGCCAACAAGAACAACATTAAGAAAAGGAAGCCACCAAAATGCCTTTGACGATCGTTTATGACAGATCTCAGGTATTTTCAATAAAGCACACCTCCTTATAAAGTGGGTACACTGACGCACAGCCAACAAGAACAACATTAAGAAAAGGAAGCCACCAAAATGCCTTTGACGATCGTTTATGACAGATCTCAGGTATTTTCAATAAAGCACACCTCCTTATAAAGTGGGTACACTGACGCACAGCCAACAAGAACAACATTAAGAAAAGGAAGCCACCAAAATGCCTTTGACGATCGTTTATGACAGATCTCAGGTATTTTCAATAAAGCACACCTCCTTATAAAGTGGGTACACTGACGCACAGCCAACAAGAACAACATTAAGAAAAGGAAGCCACCAAAATGCCTTCGCCGATCGTTTATGACAGATCTCATGTATTTTCAATAAAGCACACCTCCTTATAAAGTGGGTACACTGACGTACAGCCAACAAGAACAACTTTAAGAAAAGGAAGCCACCAAAATGCCTTCGCCGATCGTTTATGACAGATCTCAGGTCTTTTCAATAACGCACACCTCCTTATAAAGTGGGTACACTGGCGCACAGCCAACAAGAACAACATTAAGAAAAGGAAGCCACCAAAATGCCTTCGCCGATCGTTTATAACAGATCTCAGGTATTTACAATAAAGCACACCTCCTTATAAAGTGGGCACACTGACGCACAGCCAACAAGAACAACATTAAGAAAAGGAAGCCACCAAAATGCCTTCGCCGATCGTTTATAACAGATCTCAGGTATTTTCAATAAAGCACACCTCCTTATAAAGTGGGTACACTGACGCACAGCCAACAAGAACAACATTAAGAAAAGGAAGCCACCAAAATGCCTTCGCCGATCGTTTATGACAGATCTCAGGTATTTACAATAAAGCACACCTCCTTATAAAGTGGGCACACTGACGCACAGCCAACAAGAACAACATTAAGAAAAGGAAGCCACCAAAATGCCTTTGACGATCGTTTATGACAGATCTCAGGTATTTTCAATAAAGCACACCTCCTTATAAAGTGGGTACACTGACGCACAGCCAACAAGAACAACATTAAGAAAAGGAAGCCACCAAAATGCCTTTGACGATCGTTTATGACAGATCTCAGGTATTTTCAATAAAGCACACCTCCTTATAAAGTGGGTACACTGACGCACAGCCAACAAGAACAACATTAAGAAAAGGAAGCCACCAAAATGCCTTCGCCGATCGTTTATGACAGATCTCAGGTATTTTCAATAAAGCACACCTCCTTATAAAGTGGGTACACTGACGCACAGCCAACAAGAACAACATTAAGAAAAGGAAGCCACCAAAATGCCTTCGCCGATCGTTTATGACAGATCTCAGGTATTTACAATAAAGCACACCTCCTTATAAAGTGGGCACACTGACGCACAGCCAACAAGAACAACATTAAGAAAAGGAAGCCACCAAAATGCCTTCGCCGATCGTTTATGACAGATCTCAGGTCTTTTCAATAACGCACACCTCCTTATAAAGTGGGTACACTGGCGCACAGCCAACAAGAACAACATTAAGAAAAGGAAGCCACCAAAATGCCTTCGCCGATCGTTTATAAATGATCTCAGGTATTTTCAATAAAGCACACCTCCTTATAAAGTGGGTACACTGACGCACAGCCAACAAGAACAACATTAAGAAAAGGAAGCCACCAAAATGCCTTCGCCGATCGTTTATGACAGATCTCAGGTATTTACAATAAAGCACACCTCCTTATAAAGTGGGCACACTGACGCACAGCCAACAAGAACAACATTAAGAAAAGGAAGCCACCAAAATGCCTTTGACGATCGTTTATGACAGATCTCAGGTATTTTCAATAAAGCACACCTCCTTATAAAGTGGGTACACTGACGCACAGCCAGCAAGAACAACATTAAGAAAAGGAAGCCACCAAAATGCCTTCGCCGATCGTTTATGACAGATCTCAGGTCTTTTCAATAACGCACACCTCCTTATAAAGTGGGTACACTGGCGCACAGCCAACAAGAACAACATTAAGAAAAGGAAGCCACCAAAATGCCTTCGCCGATCGTTTATAACAGATCTCAGGTATTTTCAATAAAGCACACCTCCTTATAAAGTGGGTACACTGACGCACAGCCAACAAGAACAACATTAAGAAAAGGAAGCCACCAAAATGCCTTCGCCGATCGTTTATGACAGATCTCAGGTATTTACAATAAAGCACACCTCCTTATAAAGTGGGCACACTGACGCACAGCCAACAAGAACAACATTAAGAAAAGGAAGCCACCAAAATGCCTTCGCCGCTCGTTTAGGACAGATCTCAGGTATTTTCAATAAAGCACACCTCCTTATAAAGTGGGCACACTGACGCACAGCCAACAAGAACAACATTAAGAAAAGGAAGCTACCAAAATGCCTTTGACGATCGTTTATGACAGATCTCAGGTATTTTCAATAAAGCACACCTCCTTATAAAGTGGGTACACTGACGCACAGCCAACAAGAACAACATTAAGAAAAGGAAGCCACCAAAATGCCTTTGACGATCGTTTATGACAGATCTCAGGTATTTTCAATAAAGCACACCTCCTTATAAAGTGGGTACACTGACGCACAGCCAACAAGAACAACATTAAGAAAAGGAAGCCACCAAAATGCCTTCGCCGCTCGTTTAGGACAGATCTCAGGTATTTTCAATAAAGCACACCTCCTTATAAAGTGGGTACACTGACGCACAGCCAACAAGAACAACATTAAGAAAAGGAAGCCACCAAAATGCCTTTGACGATCGTTTAGGACAGATCTCAGGTATTTTCAATAAAGCACACCTCCTTATAAAGTGGGTACACTGACGCACAGCCAACAAGAACAACATTAAGAAAAGGAAGCCACCAAAATGCCTTTGACGATCGTTTATGACAGATCTCAGGTATTTTCAATAAAGCACACCTCCTTATAAAGTGGGCACACTGACGCACAGCCAACAAGAACAACATTAAGAAAAGGAAGCCACCAAAATGCCTTCGCCGATCGTTTATGACAGATCTCAGGTATTTTCAATAAAGCACACCTCCTTATAAAGTGGGTACACTGATGCACAGCCAACAAGAACAACATTAAGAAAAGGAAGCCACCAAAATGCCTTTGACGATCGTTTATGACAGATCTCAGGTATTTTCAATAAAGCACACCTCCTTATAAAGTGGGTACACTGACGCACAGCCAACAAGAACAACATTAAGAAAAGGAAGCCACCAAAATGCCTTTGACGATCGTTTATGACAGATCTCAGGTATTTTCAATAAAGCACACCTCCTTATAAAGTGGGTACACTGACGCACAGCCAACAAGAACAACATTAAGAAAAGGAAGCCACCAAAATGATTTCGTCGCTCGTTTATGACAGATCTCAGGTATTTTCAATAAAGCACACCTCCTTATAAAGTGGGTACACTGACGCACAGCCAACAAGAACAACATTAAGAAAAGGAAGCCACCAAAATGCCTTCGCCGCTCGTTTAGGACAGATCTCAGGTATTTTCAATAAAGCACACCTCCTTATAAAGTGGGCACACTGACGCACAGCCAACAAGAACAACATTAAGAAAAGGAAGCCACCCAAATGCCTTTGACGATCGTTTATGACAGATCTCAGGTATTTTCAATAAAGCACACCTCCTTATAAAGTGGGTACACTGACGCACAGCCAACAAGAACAACATTAAGAAAAGGAAGCCACCAAAATGCCTTCGCCGCTCGTTTATGACAGATGTCAGGTATTTTCAATAAAGCACACCTCCTTATAAAGTGGGCACACTGACGCACAGCCAACAAGAACAACATTAAGAAAAGGAAGCCACCAAAATGCCTTTGACGATCGTTTATGACAGATCTCAGGTATTTTCAATAAAGCACACCTCCTTATAAAGTGGGCACACTGACGCACAGCCAACAAGAACAACATTAAGAAAAGGAAGCCACCAAAATGCCTTTGACGATCGTTTATGACAGATCTCAGGTATTTTCAATAAAGCACACCTCCTTATAAAGTGGGTACACTGACGCACAGCCAACAAGAACAACATTAAGAAAAGGAAGCCACCAAAATGCCTTCGCCGATCGTTTATGACAGATCTCATGTATTTTCAATAAAGCACACCTCCTTATAAAGTGGGTACACTGACGTACAGCCAACAAGAACAACATTAAGAAAAGGAAGCCACCAAAATGCCTTCGCCGATCGTTTATGACAGATCTCAGGTCTTTTCAATAACGCACACCTCCTTATAAAGTGGGTACACTGGCGCACAGCCAACAAGAACAACATTAAGAAAAGGAAGCCACCAAAATGCCTTCGCCGATCGTTTATAACAGATCTCAAGTATTTTCAATAAAGCACACCTCCTTATAAAGTGGGTACACTGACGCACAGCCAACAAGAACAACATTAAGAAAAGGAAGCCACCAAAATGCCTTCGCCGATCGTTTATGACAGATCTCAGGTATTTACAATAAAGCACACCTCCTTATAAAGTGGGCACACTGACGCACAGCCAACAAGAACAACATTAAGAAAAGGAAGCCACCAAAATGCCTTTGACGATCGTTTATGACAGATCTCAGGTATTTTCAATAAAGCACACCTCCTTATAAAGTGGGTACACTGGCGCACAACCAACAAGAACAACATTAAGAAAAGGAAGCCACCAAAATGCCTTCGCCGATCGTTTATGACAGTTCTCAGGTCTTTTCAATAAAGCACACCTCCTTATAAAGTGGGTACACTGACGCACAGCCAACAAGAACAACATTAAGAAAAGGAAGCCACCAAAATGCCTTCGCCGATCGTTTATGACAGATCTCAGGTATTTACAATAAAGCACACCTCCTTATAAAGTGGGCACACTGACGCACAGCCAACAAGAACAACATTAAGAAAAGGAAGCCACCAAAATGCCTTTGACGATCGTTTATGACAGATCTCAGGTCTTTTCAATAACGCACACCTCCTTATAAAGTGGGTACACTGGCACAGCCAACAAGAACAACATTAAGAAAAGGAAGCCACCAAAATGCCTTCGCCGATCGTTTATGACAGATCTCAGGTCTTTTCAATAACGCACACCTCTTTATAAAGTGGGCACACTGACGCACAGCCAACAAGAACAACATTAAGAAAAGGAAGCCACCAAAATGCCTTTGACGATCGTTTATGACAGATCTCAGGTATTTACAATAAAGCACACCTCCTTATAAAGTGGGCACACTGACGCACAGCCAACAAGAACAACATTAAGAAAAGGAAGCCACCAAAATGCCTTCGCCGATCGTTTATGACAGATCTCAGGTCTTTTCAATAACGCACACCTCCTTATAAAGTGGGTACACTGGCGCACAGCCAACAAGAACAACATTAAGAAAA
This sequence comes from Sylvicola cinctus, assembly GCA_963854165.1. Taxonomy (NCBI): domain Eukaryota; kingdom Metazoa; phylum Arthropoda; class Insecta; order Diptera; family Anisopodidae; genus Sylvicola; species Sylvicola cinctus. The sequence continues at coordinate 24,162,536 of OY974082.1, forward strand.
GGAAGCCACCAAAATGCCTTCGCCGATCGTTTATGACGGATCTCAGGTCTTTTCAATAAAGCACACCTCCTTATAAAGTGGGCACACTGACGCACAGCCAACAAGAACAACATTAAGAAAAGGAAGCCACCAAAATGCCTTTGACGATCGTTTATGACAGATCTCAGGTATTTTCAATAAAGCACACCTCCTTATAAAGTGGGTACACTGGCGCACAACCAACAAGAACAACATTAAGAAAAGGAAGCCACCAAAATGCCTTTGACGATCGTTTATGACAGATCTCAGGTATTTTCAATAAAGCACACCTCCTTATAAAGTGGGTACACTGACGCACAGCCAACAACAACAACATTAAGAAAAGGAAGCCACCAAAATGCCTTCGCCGATCGTTTATGACAGATCTCAGGTATTTACAATAAAGCACACCTCCTTATAAAGTGGGCACACTGACGCACAGCCAACAAGAACAACATTAAGAAAAGGAAGCCACCAAAATGCCTTTGACGATCGTTTATGACAGATCTCAGGTATTTTCAATAAAGCACACCTCCTTATAAAGTGGGTACACTGGCGCACAACCAACAAGAACAACATTAAGAAAAGGAAGCCACCAAAATGCCTTCGCCGATCGTTTATGACAGTTCTCAGGTCTTTTCAATAAAGCACACCTCCTTATAAAGTGGGTACACTGACGCACAGCCAACAAGAACAACATTAAGAAAAGGAAGCCACCAAAATGCCTTCGCCGATCGTTTATGACAGATCTCAGGTATTTACAATAAAGCACACCTCCTTATAAAGTGGGCACACTGACGCACAGCCAACAAGAACAACATTAAGAAAAGGAAGCCACCAAAATGCCTTTGACGATCGTTTATGACAGATCTCAGGTCTTTTCAATAACGCACACCTCCTTATAAAGTGGGTACACTGGCACAGCCAACAAGAACAACATTAAGAAAAGGAAGCCACCAAAATGCCTTCGCCGATCGTTTATGACAGATCTCAGGTCTTTTCAATAACGCACACCTCTTTATAAAGTGGGTACACTGGCGCACAGCCAACAAGAACAACATTAAGAAAAGGAAGCCACCAAAATGCCTTCGCCGATCGTTTATGACAGATCTCAGGTCTTTTCAATAACGCACACCTCCTTATAAAGTGGGTACACTGGCGCACAGCCAACAAGAACAACATTAAGAAAAGGAAGCCACCAAAATGCCTTCGCCGATCGTTTATGACAGATCTCAGGTCTTTTCAATAAAGCACACCTCCATATAAAGTGGGCACACTGACGTACAGCCAACAAGAACAACATTAAGAAGAGGAAGCCACCAAAATGCCTTCGCCGATCGTTTATAACAGATATCAGGTATTTTCAATAAAGCACACCTCCTTATAAAGTTGGCACACTGACGCACAGCCAACAAGAACAACATTAAGAAAAGGAAGCCACCAAAATGCCTTCGCCGATCGTTTATGACAGATCTCAGGTCTTTTCAATAAAGCACACCTCCTTATAAAGTGGGTACACTGACGCACAGCCAACAAGAACAACATTAAGAAAAGGAAGCCACCAAAATGCCTTCGCCGATCGTTTATGACAGATCTCAGGTATTTTCAATAAAGCACACCTCCTTATAAAGTAGGTACACTGACGCACAGCCAACAAGAACAACATTAAGTAAAGGAAGCCACCAAAATGCCTTCGTCGATCGTTTATAACAGATCTCAGGTATTTTCAATAAAGCACACCTCCTTATAAAGTGGGTACACTGACGCACAGCCAACAAGAACAACATTAAGAAAAGGAAGCCACCAAAATGCCTTCGCCGATCGTTTATGACAGATCTCAGGTATTTACAATAAAGCACACCTCCTTATAAAGTGGGCACACTGACGCACAGCCAACAAGAACAACATTAAGAAAAGGAAGCCACCAAAATGCCTTCGCCGATCGTTTATGACAGATCTCAGGTATTTTCAATAAAGCACACCTCCTTATAAAGTGGGTACACTGACGCACAGCCAACAAGAACAACATTAAGAAAAGGAAGCCACCAAAATGCCTTCGCCGATCGTTTATGACAGATCTCAGGTATTTACAATAAAGCACACCTCCTTATAAAGTGGGTACACTGGCGCACAGCCAACAAGAACAACATTAAGAAAAGGAAGCCACCAAAATGCCTTCGCCGATCGTTTATGACAGATCTCAGGTATTTACAATAAAGCACACCTCCTTATAAAGTGGGCACACTGACGCACAGCCAACAAGAACAACATTAAGAAAAGGAAGCCACCAAAATGCCTTCGCCGATCGTTTATGACAGATCTCAGGTATTTTCAATAAAGCACACCTCCTTATAAAGTGGGTACACTGGCGCACAGCCAACAAGAACAACATTAAGAAAAGGAAGCCACCAAAATGCCTTTGCCGATCGTTTATGACAGATCTCAGGTATTTAAAATAAAGCACACCTCCTTATAAAGTGGGAGCACTGACGCACAGCCAACAAGAACAACATTAAGAAAAGGAAGCCACCAAAATGCCTTTGACGATCGTTTATGACAGATCTCAGGAATTTTCAATAAAGCACACCTCCTTATAAAGTGGGCACACTGACGCACAGCCAACAAGAACAACATTAAGAAAAGGAAGCCACCAAAATGCCTTTGACGATCGTTTATGACAGATCTCAGGTATTTTCAATAAAGCACACCTCCTTATAAAGTGGGTACACTGACGCACAGCCAACAAGAACAACATTAAGAAAAGGAAGCCACCAAAATGCCTTCGCCGATCGTTTATGACAGATCTCAGGTATTTTCAATAAAGTACACCTCCTTATAAAGTGGGTACACTGACGCACAGCCAACAAGAACAACATTAAGAAAAGGAAGCCACCAAAATGCCTTTGCCGATCGTTTATGACAGATCTCAGGTATTTTCAATAAAGCACACCGCCTTATAAAGTGGGCACACTGACGCACAGCCAACAAGAACAACATTAAGAAAAGGAAGCCACCAAAATGCCTTTGACGATCGTTTATGACAGATCTCAGGAATTTTCAATAAAGCACACCTCCTTATAAAGTGGGCACACTGACGCACAGCCAACAAGAACAACATTAAGAAAAGGAAGCCACCAAAATGCCTTTGACGATCGTTTATGACAGATCTCAGGTATTTTCAATAAAGCACACCTCCTTATAAAGTGGGTACACTGACGCACAGCCAACAAGAACAACATTAAGAAAAGGAAGCCACCAAAATGCCTTCGCCGCTCGTTTATGACAGATCTCAGGTATTTTCAATAAAGCACACCTCCTTATAAAGTGGGCACACTGACGCACAGCCAACAAGAACAACATTAAGAAAAGGAAGCCACCAAAATGCCTTTGACGATCGTTTATGACAGATCTCAGGTATTTTCAATAAAGCACACCTCCTTATAAAGTGGGTACACTGACGCACAGCCAACAAGAACAACATTAAGAAAAGGAAGCCACCAAAATGCTTTCGCCGATCGTTTATGACAGATCTCAGGTATTTTCAATAAAGCACACCTCCTTATAAAGTGGGTACACTGACGCACAGCCAACAAGAACAACATTAAGAAAAGGAAGCCACCAAAATGCCTTTGACGATCGTTTATGACAGATCTCAGGAATTTTCAATAAAGCACACCTCCTTATAAAGTGGGCACACTGACGCACAGCCAACAAGAACAACATTAAGAAAAGGAAGCCACCAAAATGCCTTTGACGATCGTTTATGACAGATCTCACGTATTTTCAATAAAGCACACCTCCTTATAAAGTGGGTACACTGACGCAAAGCCAACAAGAACAACATTAAGAAAAGGAAGCCACCAAAATGCCTTTGCCGATCGTTTATGACAGATCTCAGGTATTTACAATAAAGCACACCTCCTTATAAAGTGGGCACACTGACGCACAGCCAACAAGAACAACATTAAGAAAAGGAAGCCACCAAAATGCCTTTGACGATCGTTTATGACAGATCTCAGGTATTTTCAATAAAGCACACCTCCTTATAAAGTGGGTACACTGACGCACAGCCAACAAGAACAACATTAAGAAAAGGAAGCCACCAAAATGCCTTCGCCGCTCGTTTATGACAGATCTCAGGTATTTTCAATAAAGCACACCTCCTTATAAAGTGGGCACACTGACGCACAGCCAACAAGAACAACATTAAGAAAAGAAAGCCACCAAAATGCCTTTGACGATCGTTTATGACAGATCTCAGGTATTTTCAATAAAGCACACCTCCTTATAAAGTGGGCACACTGACGCACAGCCAACACGAACAACATTAAGAAAAGGAAGCCACCAAAATGCTTTCGCCGATCGTTTATGACAGATCTCAGGTATTTTCAATAAAGCACACCTCCTTATAAAGTGGGTACACTGACGCACAGCCAACACGAACAACATTAAGAAAAGGAAGCCACCAAAATGCCTTCGCCGCTCGTTTATGACAGATCTCAGGTATTTTCAATAAAGCACACCTCCTTATAAAGTGGGCACACTGACGCACAGCCAACACGAACAACATTAAGAAAAGGAAGCCACCAAAATGCTTTCGCCGATCGTTTATGACAGATCTCAGGTATTTTCAATAAAGCACACCTCCTTATAAAGTGGGCACACTGACGCACAGCCAACAAGAACAACATTAAGAAAAGGAAGCCACCAAAATGCGTTTGACGATCGTTTATGACAGATCTCAGGTATTTTCAATAAAGCACACCTCCTTATAAAGTGGGTACACTGACGCACAGCCAACAAGAACAACATTAAGAAAAGGAAGCCACCAAAATGCCTTCGCCGCTCGTTTATGACAGATCTCAGGTATTTTCAATAAAGCACACCTCCTTATAAAGTGGGCACACTGACGCACAGCCAACAAGAACAACATTAAGAAAAGGAAGCCACCAAAATGCCTTTGACGATCGTTTATGACAGATCTCAGGTATTTTCAATAAAGCACACCTCCTTATAAAGTGGGTACACTGACGCACAGCCAACACGAACAACATTAAGAAAAGGAAGCCACCAAAATGCTTTCGCCGATCGTTTATGACAGATCTCAGGTATTTTCAATAAAGCACACCTCCTTATAAAGTGGGTACACTGACGCACAGCCAACAAGAACAACATTAAGAAAAGGAAGCCACCAAAATGCCTTTGACGATCGTTTATGACAGATCTCAGGAATTTTCAATAAAGCACACCTCCTTATAAAGTGGGCACACTGACGCACAGCCAACAAGAACAACATTAAGAAAAGGAAGCCACCAAAATGCCTTTGACGATCGTTTATGACAGATCTCAGGTATTTTCAATAAAGCACACCTCCTTATAAAGTGGGTACACTGACGCACAGCCAACAAGAACAACATTAAGAAAAGGAAGCCACCAAAATGCCTTTGCCGATCGTTTATGACAGATCTCAGGTATTTACAATAAAGCACACCTGCTTATAAAGTGGGTACACTGACGCACAGCCAACAAGAACAACATTAAGAAAAGGAAGCCACCAAAATGCCTTCGCCGATCGTTTATGACAGATCTCAGGTATTTTCAATAAAGCACACCTCCTTATAAAGTGGGTACACTGACGCACAGCCAACAAGAACAACATTAAGAAAAGGAAGCCACCAAAATGCCTTCGCCGATCGTTTATGACAGATCTCAGTTATTTTCAATAAAGCACACCTCCTTATAAAGTGGGTACACTGACACACAGCCAACAAGAACAACATTAAGAAAAGGAAGCCACCAAAATGCCTTCGCCGACCGTTTATGACAGATCTCAGGTATTTTCAATAAAGCACACCTCCTTATAAAGTGGGTACACTGACGCACAGCCAACAAGAACAACATTAAGAAAAGGAAGCCACCAAAATGCCTTCGCCGACCGTTTATGACAGATCTCAGGTATTTTCAATAAAGCACACCTCCTTATAAAGTGGGTACACTGACGCACAGCCAACAAGAACAACATTAAGAAAAGGAAGCCACCAAAATGCCTTCGCCGACCGTTTATGACAGATCTCAGGTATTTTCAATAAAGCACACCTCCTTATAAAGTGGGTACACTGACGCACTGCCAACAAGAACAACATTAAGAAAAGGAAGCCACCAAAATGCCTTCGCCGCTCGTTTATGACAGATCTCAGGTATTTTCAATAAAGCACACCTCCTTATAAAGTGGGCACACTGACGCACAGCCAACAAGAACAACACTAAGAAAAGGAAGCCACCAAAATGCCTTTGACGATCGTTTATGACAGATCTCAGGAATTTTCAATAAAGCACACCTCCTTATAAAGTGGGCACACTGACGCACTGCCAACAAGAACAACATTAAGAAAAGGAAGCCACCAAAATGCCTTCGCCGATCGTTTATGACAGATCTCAGGTATTTTCAATAAAGCACACCTCCTTATAAAGTGGGTACACTGACGCACAGCCAACAAGAACAACATTAAGAAAAGGAAGCCACCAAAATGCCTTCGCCGATCGTTTATGACAGATCTCAGGTATTTTCAATAAAGCACACCTCCTTATAAAGTGGGTACACTGACGCACAGCCAACAACAACAACATTAAGAAAAGGAAGCCACCAAAATGCCTTTGACGATCGTTTATGACAGATCTCAGGTATTTTCAATAAAGCACACCTCCTTATAAAGTGGGTACACTGACGCACAGCCAACAAGAACAACATTAAGAAAAGGAAGCCACCAAAATGCCTTCGCCGATCGTTTATGACAGATCTCAGGTATTTTCAATAAAGCACACCTCCTTATAAAGTGGGTACACTGACGCACAGCCAACAAGAACAACATTAAGAAAAGGAAGCCACCAAAATGCCTTTGACGATCGTTTATGACAGATCTCAGGAATTTTCAATAAAGCACACCTCCTTATAAAGTGGGCACACTGACGCACAGCCAACAAGAACAACATTAAGAAAAGGAAGCCACCAAAATGCCTTCGCCGATCGTTTATGACAGATCTCAGGTATTTTCAATAAAGCACACCTCCTTATAAAGTGGGTACACTGACGCACAGCCAACAAGAACAACATTAAGAAAAGGAAGCCACCAAAATGCCTTCGCCGCTCGTTTATGACAGATCTCAGGTATTTTCAATAAAGCACACCTCCTTATAAAGTGGGTACACTGACGCACAGCCAACAACAACAACATTAAGAAAAGGAAGCCACCAAAATGCCTTCGCCGATCGTTTAAGACAGATCTCAGGTATTTTCAATAAAGCACACCTCCTTATAAAGTGGGCACACTGACGCACAGCCAACAAGAACAACATTAAGAAAAGGAAGCCACCAAAATGCCTTCGCCGATCGTTTATGACAGATCTCAGGTATTTTCAATAAAGCACACCTCCTTATAAAGTGGGTACACTGACGCACAGCCAACAAGAACAACATTAAGAAAAGGAAGCCACCAAAATGCCTTCGCCGATCGTTTATGACAGATCTCAGGTATTTTCAATAAAGCACACCTCCTTATAAAGTGGGCACACTGACGCACAGCCAACAAGAACAACATTAAGAAAAGGAAGCCACCAAAATGCCTTCGCCGATCGTTTATGACAGATCTCAGGTATTTAAAATAAAGCACACCTCCTTATAAAGTGGGAGCACTGACGCACAGCCAACAACAACAACATTAAGAAAAGGAAGCCACCAAAATGCCTTTGACGATCGTTTATGACAGATCTCAGGTATTTAAAATAAAGCACACCTCCTTATAAAGTGGGCACACTGACGCACAGCCAACAAGAACAACATTAAGAAAAGGAAGCCACCAAAATGCCTTTGACGATCGTTTATGACAGATCTCAGGTATTTAAAATAAAGCACACCTCCTTATAAAGTGGGCACACTGACGCACAGCCAACAAGAACAACATTAAGAAAAGGAAGCCACCAAAATGCCTTCGCCGATCGTTTATGACAGATCTCAGGTATTTTCAATAAAGCACACCTCCTTATAAAGTGGGCACACTGACGCACAGCCAACAAGAACAACATTAAGAAAAGGAAGCCACCAAAATGCCTTTGCCGATCGTTTATGACAGATCTCAGGTATTTAAAATAAAGCACACCTCCTTATAAAGTGGGAGCACTGACGCACAGCCAACAACAACAACATTAAGAAAAGGAAGCCACCAAAATGCCTTTGACGATCGTTTATGACAGATCTCAGGTATTTTCAATAAAGCACACCTCCTTATAAAGTGGGTACACTGACGCACAGCCAACAAGAACAACATTAAGAAAAGGAAGCCACCAAAATGCCTTCGCCGATCGTTTATGACAGATCTCAGGTATTTTCAATAAAGCACACCTCCTTATAAAGTGGGTACACTGACGCACAGCCAACAAGAACAACATTAAGAAAAGGAAGCCACCAAAATGCCTTTGACGATCGTTTATGACAGATCTCAGGAATTTTCAATAAAGCACACCTCCTTATAAAGTGGGCACACTGACGCACAGCCAACAAGAACAACATTAAGAAAAGGAAGCCACCAAAATGCCTTTGACGATCGTTTATGACAGATCTCAGGAATTTTCAATAAAGCACACCTCCTTATAAAGTGGGCACACTGACGCACAGCCAACAAGAACAACATTAAGAAAAGGAAGCCACCAAAATGAATTTGACGATCGTTTATGACAGATCTCAGGTATTTTCAATAAAGCACACCTCCTTATAAAGTGGGCACACTGACGCACAGCCAACAAGAACAGCATTAAGAAAAGGAAGCCACCAAAATGCCTTCGCCGATCGTTTATGACAGATCTCAGGTATTTTCAATAAAGCACACCTCCTTATAAAGTGGGTACACTGACGCACAGCCAACAAGAACAACATTAAGAAAAGGAAGCCACCAAAATGCCTTCGCCGATCGTTTATGACAGATCTCAGGTATTTTCAATAAAGCACACCTCCTTATAAAGTGGGTACACTGACGCACAGCCAACAACAACAACATTAAGAAAAGGAAGCCACCAAAATGCCTTTGCCGATCGTTTATGACAGATCTCAGGTATTTACAATAAAGCACACCTCCTTATAAAGTGGGCACACTGACGCACAGCCAACAAGAACAACATTAAGAAAAGGAAGCCACCAAAATGCCTTTGACGATCGTTTATGACAGATCTCAGGAATTTTCAATAAAGCACACCTCCTTATAAAGTGGGTACACTGACGCACAGCCAACAAGAACAACATTAAGAAAAGGAAGCCACCAAAATGCCTTCGCCGCTCGTTTAGGACAGATCTCAGGTATTTTCAATAAAGCACACCTCCTTATAAAGTGGGCACACTGACGCACAGCAAACAAGAACAACATTAAGAAAATGAAGCCACCAAAATGCCTTTGACGATCGTTTATGACAGATCTCAGGTATTTTCAATAAAGCACACCTCCTTATAAAGTGGGTACACTGACGCACAGCCAACAAGAACAACATTAAGAAAAGGAAGCCACCAAAATGCCTTCGCCGCTCGTTTAGGACAGATCTCAGGTATTTTCAATAAAGCACACCTCCTTATAAAGTGGGCACACTGACGCACAGCCAACAAGAACAACATTAAGAAATGGAAGCCACCAAAATGCCTTTGACGATCGTTTATGACAGATCTCAGGTATTTTCAATAAAGCACACCTCCTTATAAAGTGGGTACACTGACGCACAGCCAACAAGAACAACATTAAGAAAAGGAAGCCACCAAAATGCCTTTGACGATCGTTTATGACAGATCTCAGGTATTTTCAATAAAGCACACCTCCTTATAAAGTGGGCACACTGACGCACAGCAAACAAGAACAACATTAAGAAAATGAAGCCACCAAAATGCCTTTGACGATCGTTTATGACAGATCTCAGGTATTTTCAATAAAGCACACCTCCTTATAAAGTGGGTACACTGACGCACAGCCAACAAGAACAACATTAAGAAAAGGAAGCCACCAAAATGCCTTCGCCGCTCGTTTAGGACAGATCTCAGGTATTTTCAATAAAGCACACCTCCTTATAAAGTGGGTACACTGACGCACAGCCAACAAGAACAACATTAAGAAAAGGAAGCCACCAAAATGCCTTCGCCGCTCGTTTAGGACAGATCTCAGGTATTTTCAATAAAGCACACCTCCTTATAAAGTGGGTACACTGACGCACAGCCAACAAGAACAACATTAAGAAAAGGAAGCCACCAAAATGCCTTCGCCGCTCGTTTAGGACAGATCTCAGGTATTTTCAATAAAGCACACCTCCTTATAAAGTGGGTACACTGACGCACAGCCAACAAGAACAACATTAAGAAAATGAAGCCACCAAAATGCCTTTGCCGATCGTTTATGACAGATCTCAGGTATTTACAATAAAGCACACCTGCTTATAAAGTGGGTACACTGACGCACAGCCAACAAGAACAACCTTAAGAAAAGGAAGCCACCAAAATGCCTTCGCCGATCGTTTATGACAGATCTCAGGTATTTTCAATAAAGCACACCTCCTTATAAAGTGGGCACACTGACGCACAGCCAACAAGAACAACATTAAGAAAAGGAAGCCACCAAAATGCCTTTGCCGATCGTTTATGACAGATCTCAGGTATTTACAATAAAGCACACCTCCTTATAAAGTGGGTACACTGACGCACAGCCAACAAGAACAACATTAAGAAAAGGAAGCCACCAAAATGCCTTCGCCGCTCGTTTAGGACAGATCTCAGGTATTTTCAATAAAGCACACCTCCTTATAAAGTGGGTACCCTGACGCACAGCCAACAAGAATAACATTAAGAAAAGGAAGCCACCAAAATGCCTTTGACGATCGTTTATGACAGATCTCAGGTATTTACAATAAAGCACACCTCCTTATAAAGTGGGCACACTGACGCACAGCCAACATGAACAACATTAAGAAAAGGAAGCCACCAAAATGCCTTCGCCGATCGTTTATGACAGATCTCAGGTATTTTCAATAAAGCACACCTCCTTATAAAGTGGGTACACTGACACACAGCCAACAAGAACAACATTAAGAAAAGGAAGCCACCAAAATGCCTTCGCCGACCGTTTATGACAGATCTCAGGTATTTTCAATAAAGCACACCTCCTTATAAAGTGGGCACACTGACGCACAGCCAACAAGAACAACATTAAGAAAAGGAAGCCACCAAAATGCCTTCGCCGCTCGTTTATGACAGATCTCAGGTATTTACAATAAAGCACACCTCCTTATAAAGTGGGTACACTGACGCACAGCCAACAAGAACAACATTAAGAAAAGGAAGCCACCAAAATGCCTTCGCCGCTCGTTTAGGACAGATCTCAGGTATTTTCAATAAAGCACACCTCCTTATAAAGTGGGTACCCTGACGCACAGCCAACAAGAACAACATTAAGAAAAGGAAGCCACCAAAATGCCTTTGACGATCGTTTATGACAGATCTCAGGTATTTACAATAAAGCACACCTCCTTATAAAGTGGGCACACTGATGCACAGCCAACATGAACAACATTAAGAAAAGGAAGCCACCAAAATGCCTTCGCCGATCGTTTATGACAGATCTCAGGTATTTTCAATAAAGCACACCTCCTTATAAAGTGGGTACCCTGACGCACAGCCAACAAGAACAACATTAAGAAAAGGAAGCCACCAAAATGCCTTTGACGATCGTTTATGACAGATCTCAGGTATTTACAATAAAGCACACCTCCTTATAAAGTGGGCACACTGACGCACAGCCAACATGAACAACATTAAGAAAAGGAAGCCACCAAAATGCCTTTGCCGATCGTTTATGACAGATCTCAGGTATTTACAATAAAGCACACCTCCTTATAAAGTGGGTACACTGACGCACAGCCAACAAGAACAACATTAAGAAAAGGAAGCCACCAAAATGCCTTCGCCGCTCGTTTAGGACAGATCTCAGGTATTTTCAATAAAGCACACCTCCTTATAAAGTGGGTACCCTGACGCACAGCCAACAAGAACAACATTAAGAAAAGGAAGCCACCAAAATGCCTTTGACGATCGTTTATGACAGATCTCAGGTATTTACAATAAAGCACACCTCCTTATAAAGTGGGCACACTGACGCACAGCCAACATGAACAACATTAAGAAAAGGAAGCCACCAAAATGCCTTCGCCGATCGTTTATGACAGATCTCAGGTATTTTCAATAAAGCACACCTCCTTATAAAGTGGGTACACTGACACACAGCCAACAAGAACAACATTAAGAAAAGGAAGCCACCAAAATGCCTTCGCCGACCGTTTATGACAGATCTCAGGTATTTTCAATAAAGCACACCTCCTTATAAAGTGGGTACCCTGACGCACAGCCAACAAGAACAACATTAAGAAAAGGAAGCCACCAAAATGCCTTTGACGATCGTTTATGACAGATCTCAGGTATTTACAATAAAGCACACCTCCTTATAAAGTGGGCACACTGACGCACAGCCAACATGAACAACATTAAGAAAAGGAAGCCACCAAAATGCCTTCGCCGATCGTTTATGACAGATCTCAGGTATTTTCAATAAAGCACACCTCCTTATAAAGTGGGTACACTGACGCACAGCCAACAAGAACAACATTAAGAAAATGAAGCCACCAAAATGCCTTTGCCGATCGTTTATGACAGATCTCAGGTATTTACAATAAAGCACACCTGCTTATAAAGTGGGTACACTGACGCACAGCCAACAAGAACAACCTTAAGAAAAGGAAGCCACCAAAATGCCTTCGCCGATCGTTTATGACAGATCTCAGGTATTTTCAATAAAGCACACCTCCTTATAAAGTGGGCACACTGACGCACAGCCAACAAGAACAACATTAAGAAAAGGAAGCCACCAAAATGCCTTCGCCGCTCGTTTAGGACAGATCTCAGGTATTTTCAATAAAGCACACCTCCTTATAAAGTGGGTACACTGACGCACAGCCAACAAGAACAACATTAAGAAAAGGAAGCCACCAAAATGCCTTCGCCGCTCGTTTAGGACAGATCTCAGGTATTTTCAATAAAGCACACCTCCTTATAAAGTGGGTACACTGACGCACAGCCAACAAGAACAACATTAAGAAAAGGAAGCCACCAAAATGCCTTCGCCGCTCGTTTAGGACAGATCTCAGGTATTTTCAATAAAGCACACCTCCTTATAAAGTGGGTACACTGACGCACAGCCAACAAGAACAACATTAAGAAAAGGAAGCCATTAAAATGCCTTCGCCGATCGTTTAAGACAGATCTCAGGTATTTTCAATAAAGCACGCCTCCTTATAAAGTGGGCACACTGACGCACAGCCAACAAGAACAACATTAAGAAAAGGAAGCCACCAAAATGCCTTCGCCGATCGTTTAAGACAGATCTCAGGTATTTTCAATAAAGCACACCTCCTTATAAAGTGGGTACACTGACGCACAGCCAACAAGAACAACATTAAGAAAAGGAAGCCACCAAAATGCCTTCGCCGACCGTTTATGACAGATCTCAGGTATTTTCAATAAAGCACACCTCCTTATAAAGTGGGTACACTGACGCACAGCCAACAAGAACAACATTAAGAAAAGGAAGCCACCAAAATGCCTTCGCCGCTCGTTTATGACAGATCTCAGGTATTTTCAATAAAGCACACCTCCTTATAAAGTGGGCACACTGACGCACAGCCAACAAGAACAACATTAAGAAAAGGAAGCCACCAAAATGCCTTCGCCGCTCGTTTATGACAGATCTCAGGTATTTTCAATAAAGCACACCTCCTTATAAAGTGGGTACACTGACGCACAGCCAACAAGAACAACATTAAGAAAAGGAAGCCACCAAAATGCCTTCGCCGATCGTTTAAGACAGATCTCAGGTATTTTCAATAAAGCACACCTCCTTATAAAGTGGGTACACTGACGCACAGCCAACAAGAACAACATTAAGAAAAGGAAGCCACCAAAATGCCTTCGCCGATCGTTTATGACAGATCTCAGGTATTTACAATAAAGCACACCTCCTTATAAAGTGGGCACACTGACGCACAGCCAACAAGAACAACATTAAGAAAAGGAAGCCACCAAAATGCCTTTGACGATCGTTTATGACAGATCTCAGGTATTTTCAATAAAGCACACCTCCTTATAAAGTGGGTACACTGACGCACAGCCAACAAGAACAACATTAAGAAAAGGAAGCCACCAAAATGCCTTTGACGACCGTTTATGACAGATCTCAGGTATTTTCAATAAAGCACACCTCCTTATAAAGTGGGTACACTGACGCACAGCCAACAAGAACAACATTAAGAAAAGGAAGCCACCAAAATGCCTTCGCCGATCGTTTAAGACAGATCTCAGGTATTTTCAATAAAGCACACCTCCTTATAAAGTGGGCACACTGACGCACAGCCAACAAGAACAACATTAAGAAAAGGAAGCCACCAAAATGCCTTCGCCGATCGTTTAAGACAGATCTCAGGTATTTTCAATAAAGCACACCTCCTTATAAAGTGGGCACACTGACGCACAGCCAACAAGAACAACATTAAGAAAAGGAAGCCACCAAAATGCCTTCGCCGATCGTTTAAGACAGATCTCAGGTATTTTCAATAAAGCACACCTCCTTATAAAGTGGGCACACTGACGCACAGCCAACAAGAACAACACTAAGAAAAGGAAGCCACCAAAATGCCTTTGACGATCGTTTATGACAGATCTCAGGAATTTTCAATAAAGCACACCTCCTTATAAAGTGGGCACACTGACGCACAGCCAACAAGAACAACATTAAGAAAAGGAAGCCACCAAAATGCCTTTGACGATCGTTTATGACAGATCTCAGGTATTTTCAATAAAGCACACCTCCTTATAAAGTGGGTACACTGACGCACAGCCAACAAGAACAACATTAAGAAAAGGAAGCCACCAAAATGCCTTCGCCGATCGTTTAAGACAGATCTCAGGTATTTTCAATAAAGCACACCTCCTTATAAAGTGGGCACACTGACGCACAGCCAACAAGAACAACATTAAGAAAAGGAAGCCACCAAAATGCCTTCGCCGCTCGTTTATGACAGATCTCAGGTATTTTCAATAAAGCACACCTCCTTATAAAGTGGGTACACTGACGCACAGCCAACAAGAACAACATTAAGAAAAGGAAGCCACCAAAATGCCTTCGCCGCTCGTTTATGACAGATCTCAGGTATTTTCAATAAAGCACACCTCCTTATAAAGTGGGTACACTGACGCACAGCCAACAAGAACAACATTAAGAAAAGGAAGCCACCAAAATGCCTTCGCCGATCGTTTAAGACAGATCTCAGGTATTTTCAATAAAGCACACCTCCTTATAAAGTGGGCACACTGACGCACAGCCAACAAGAACAACATTAAGAAAAGGAAGCCACCAAAATGCCTTCGCCGATCGTTTATGACAGATCTCAGGTATTTTCAATAAAGCACACCTCCTTATAAAGTGGGCACACTGACGCACAGCCAACCAGAACAGCATTAAGAAAAGGAAGTTACCAAAATGACTTCGCCGATCGTTTATGACAGATCTCAGGTATTTTCAATAAAGCACACCTCCTTATAAAGTGGGTACACTGACGCACAGCCAACAAGAACAACATTAAGAAAAGGAAGCCACCAAAATGCCTTCGCCGATCGTTTATGACAGATCTCAGGTATTTTCAATAAAGCACACCTCCTTATAAAGTGGGTACACTGACGCACAGCCAACAAGAACAACATTAAGAAAAGGAAGCCACCAAAATGACTTTGACGATCGTTTATGACAGATCTCAGGAATTTTCAATAAAGCACACCTCCTTATAAAGTGGGCACACTGACGCACAGCCAACAAGAACAACATTAAGAAAAGGAAGCCACCAAAATGCCTTTGACGATCGTTTATGACAGATCTCAGGAATTTTCAATAAAGCACACCTCCTTATAAAGTGGGCACACTGACGCACAGCCAACAAGAACAACATTAAGAAAAGGAAGCCACCAAAATGCCTTTGACGATCGTTTATGACAGATCTCAGGTATTTTCAATAAAGCACACCTCCTTATAAAGTGGGCACACTGACGCACAGCCAACAAGAACAACATTAAGAAAAGGAAGCCACCAAAATGCCTTCGCCGCTCGTTTAGGACAGATCTCAGGTATTTTCAATAAAGCACACCTCCTTATAAAGTGGGTACACTGACGCACAGCCAACAAGAACAACATTAAGAAAAGGAAGCCACCAAAATGCCTTCGCCGATCGTTTAAGACAGATCTCAGGTATTTTCAATAAAGCACACCTCCTTATAAAGTGGGCACACTGACGCACAGCCAACAAGAACAACATTAAGAAAAGGAAGCCACCAAAATGCCTTCGCCGATCGTTTAAGACAGATCTCAGGTATTTTCAATAAAGCACACCTCCTTATAAAGTGGGTACACTGACGCACAGCCAACAAGAACAACATTAAGAAAAGGAAGCCACCAAAATGCCTTCGCCGCTCGTTTATGACAGATCTCAGGTATTTTCAATAAAGCACACCTCCTTATAAAGTGGGCACACTGACGCACAGCCAACAAGAACAACATTAAGAAAAGGAAGCCACCAAAATGCCTTCGCCGCTCGTTTAGGACAGATCTCAGGTATTTTCAATAAAGCACACCTCCTTATAAAGTGGGTACACTGACGCACAGCCAACAAGAACAACATTAAGAAAAGGAAGCCACCAAAATGCCTTCGCCGCTCGTTTAGGACAGATCTCAGGTATTTTCAATAAAGCACACCTCCTTATAAAGTGGGTACACTGACGCACAGCCAACAAGAACAACATTAAGAAAAGGAAGCCACCAAAATGCCTTCGCCGCTCGTTTAGGACAGATCTCAGGTATTTTCAATAAAGCACACCTCCTTATAAAGTGGGTACACTGACGCACAGCCAACAAGAACAACATTAAGAAAAGGAAGCCACCAAAATGCCTTCGCCGATCGTTTAAGACAGATCTCAGGTATTTTCAATAAAGCACACCTCCTTATAAAGTGGGCACACTGACGCACAGCCAACAAGAACAACATTAAGAAAAGGAAGCCACCAAAATGCCTTCGCCGATCGTTTAAGACAGATCTCAGGTATTTTCAATAAAGCACACCTCCTTATAAAGTGGGTACACTGACGCACAGCCAACAAGAACAACATTAAGAAAAGGAAGCCACCAAAATGCCTTCGCCGACCGTTTATGACAGATCTCAGGTATTTTCAATAAAGCACACCTCCTTATAAAGTGGGTACACTGACGCACAGCCAACAAGAACAACATTAAGAAAAGGAAGCCACCAAAATGCCTTCGCCGCTCGTTTATGACAGATCTCAGGTATTTTCAATAAAGCACACCTCCTTATAAAGTGGGCACACTGACGCACAGCCAACAAGAACAACATTAAGAAAAGGAAGCCACCAAAATGCCTTCGCCGCTCGTTTATGACAGATCTCAGGTATTTTCAATAAAGCACACCTCCTTATAAAGTGGGTACACTGACGCACAGCCAACAAGAACAACATTAAGAAAAGGAAGCCACCAAAATGCCTTCGCCGATCGTTTAAGACAGATCTCAGGTATTTTCAATAAAGCACACCTCCTTATAAAGTGGGTACACTGACGCACAGCCAACAAGAACAACATTAAGAAAAGGAAGCCACCAAAATGCCTTCGCCGATCGTTTATGACAGATCTCAGGTATTTACAATAAAGCACACCTCCTTATAAAGTGGGCACACTGACGCACAGCCAACAAGAACAACATTAAGAAAAGGAAGCCACCAAAATGCCTTTGACGATCGTTTATGACAGATCTCAGGTATTTTCAATAAAGCACACCTCCTTATAAAGTGGGTACACTGACGCACAGCCAACAAGAACAACATTAAGAAAAGGAAGCCACCAAAATGCCTTTGACGACCGTTTATGACAGATCTCAGGTATTTTCAATAAAGCACACCTCCTTATAAAGTGGGTACACTGACGCACAGCCAACAAGAACAACATTAAGAAAAGGAAGCCACCAAAATGCCTTCGCCGCTCGTTTATGACAGATCTCAGGTATTTTCAATAAAGCACACCTCCTTATAAAGTGGGCACACTGACGCACAGCCAACAAGAACAACACTAAGAAAAGGAAGCCACCAAAATGCCTTTGACGATCGTTTATGACAGATCTCAGGAATTTTCAATAAAGCACACCTCCTTATAAAGTGGGCACACTGACGCACAGCCAACAAGAACAACATTAAGAAAAGGAAGCCACCAAAATGCCTTTGACGATCGTTTATGACAGATCTCAGGTATTTTCAATAAAGCACACCTCCTTATAAAGTGGGTACACTGACGCACAGCCAACAAGAACAACATTAAGAAAAGGAAGCCACCAAAATGCCTTCGCCGCTCGTTCATGACAGATCTCAGGTATTTTCAATAAAGCACACCTCCTTATAAAGTGGGTACACTGACGCACAGCCAACAAGAACAACATTAAGAAAAGGAAGCCACCAAAATGCCTTCGCCGCTCGTTTAGGACAGATCTCAGGTATTTTCAATAAAGCACACCTCCTTATAAAGTGGGCACACTGACGCACAGCCAACAAGAACAACATTAAGAAAAGGAAGCCACCCAAATGCCTTTGACGATCGTTTATGACAGATCTCAGGTATTTTCAATAAAGCACACCTCCTTATAAAGTGGGTACACTGACGCACAGCCAACAAGAACAACATTAAGAAAAGGAAGCCACCAAAATGCCTTCGCCGCTCGTTTATGACAGATCTCAGGTATTTTCAATAAAGCACACCTCCTTATAAAGTGGGCACACTGACGCACAGCCAACAAGAACAACATTAAGAAAAGGAAGCCACCCAAATGCCTTTGACGATCGTTTATGACAGATCTCAGGTATTTTCAATAAAGCACACCTCCTTATAAAGTGGGTACACTGACGCACAGCCAACAAGAACAACATTAAGAAAAGGAAGCCACCAAAATGCCTTCGCCGCTCGTTTATGACAGATCTCAGGTATTTTCAATAAAGCACACCTCCTTATAAAGTGGGCACACTGACGCACAGCCAACAAGAACAACATTAAGAAAAGGAAGCCACCAAAATGCCTTTGACGATCGTTTATGACAGATCTCAGGTATTTTCAATAAAGCACACCTCCTTATAAAGTGGGCACACTGACGCACAGCCAACAAGAACAACATTAAGAAAAGGAAGCCACCAAAATGCCTTTGACGATCGTTTATGACAGATCTCAGGTATTTTCAATAAAGCACACCTCCTTATAAAGTGGGTACACTGACGCACAGCCAACAAGAACAACATTAAGAAAAGGAAGCCACCAAAATGCCTTCGCCGATCGTTTATGACAGATCTCATGTATTTTCAATAAAGCACACCTCCTTATAAAGTGGGTACACTGACGTACAGCCAACAAGAACAACATTAAGAAAAGGAAGCCACCAAAATGCCTTCGCCGATCGTTTATGACAGATCTCAGGTCTTTTCAATAACGCACACCTCCTTATAAAGTGGGTACACTGGCGCACAGCCAACAAGAACAACATTAAGAAAAGGAAGCCACCAAAATGCCTTCGCCGATCGTTTATAACAGATCTCAGGTATTTTCAATAAAGCACACCTCCTTATAAAGTGGGTACACTGACGCACAGCCAACAAGAACAACATTAAGAAAAGGAAGCCACCAAAATGCCTTCGCCGATCGTTTATGACAGATCTCAGGTATTTACAATAAAGCACACCTCCTTATAAAGTGGGCACACTGACGCACAGCCAACAAGAACAACATTAAGAAAAGGAAGCCACCAAAATGCCTTCGCCGATCGTTTATGACAGATCTCAGGTATTTTCAATAAAGCACACCTCCTTATAAAGTGGGTACACTGACGCACAGCCAACAAGAACAACATTAAGAAAAGGAAGCCACCAAAATGCCTTCGCCGATCGTTTATGACAGATCTCAGGTATTTACAATAAAGCACACCTCCTTATAAAGTGGGCACACTGACGCACAGCCAACAAGAACAACATTAAGAAAAGGAAGCCACCAAAATGCCTTTGACGATCGTTTATGACAGATCTCAGGTATTTTCAATAAAGCACACCTCCTTATAAAGTGGGTACACTGGCGCACAACCAACAAGAACAACATTAAGAAAAGGAAGCCACCAAAATGCCTTCGCCGATCGTTTATGACAGTTCTCAGGTCTTTTCAATAAAGCACACCTCCTTATAAAGTGGGTACACTGACGCACAGCCAACAAGAACAACATTAAGAAAAGGAAGCCACCAAAATGCCTTCGCCGATCGTTTATGACAGATCTCAGGTATTTACAATAAAGCACACCTCCTTATAAAGTGGGCACACTGACGCACAGCCAACAAGAACAACATTAAGAAAAGGAAGCCACCAAAATGCCTTTGACGATCGTTTATGACAGATCTCAGGTCTTTTCAATAACGCACACCTCCTTATAAAGTGGGTACACTGGCACAGCCAACAAGAACAACATTAAGAAAAGGAAGCCACCAAAATGCCTTCGCCGATCGTTTATGACAGATCTCAGGTCTTTTCAATAACGCACACCTCTTTATAAAGTGGGTACACTGGCGCACAGCCAACAAGAACAACATTAAGAAAAGGAAGCCACCAAAATGCCTTCGCCGATCGTTTATGACAGATCTCAGGTCTTTTCAATAACGCACACCTCCTTATAAAGTGGGTACACTGGCGCACAGCCAACAAGAACAACATTAAGAAAAGGAAGCCACCAAAATGCCTTCGCCGATCGTTTATGACAGATCTCAGGTCTTTTCAATAAAGCACACCTCCTTATAAAGTGGGCACACTGACGTACAGCCAACAAGAACAACATTAAGAAGAGGAAGCCACCAAAATGCCTTCGCCGATCGTTTATAACAGATCTCAGGTATTTTCAATAAAGCACATCTCCTTATAAAGTGGGCACACTGACGTACAGCCAACAAGAACAACATTAAGAAAAGGAAGCCACCAAAATGCCTTCGCCGATCGTTTATGACAGATCTCAGGTCTTTTCAATAACGCACACCTCCTTATAAAGTGGGTACACTGGCGCACAGCCAACAAGAACAACATTAAGAAAAGGGAGCCACCAAAATGCCTTCGCCGATCGTTTATGACAGATCTCAGGTCTTTTCAATAACGCACACCTCCTTATAAAGTGGGTACACTGGCGCACAGCCCAAGAACAACATTAAGAAAAGGAAGCCACCAAAATGCCTTCGCCGATCGTTTATGACAGATCTCAGGTCTTTTCAATAAAGCACACCTCCTTATAAAGTGGGCACACTGACGCACAGCCAACAAGAACAACATTAAGAAAAGGAAGACACCAAAATGCCTTCGCCGATCGTTTATGACAGATCTCAGGTCTTTTCAATAACGCACACCTCCTTATAAAGTGGGTACACTGGCGCACAGCCAACAAGAACAACATTAAGAAAAGGAAGCCACCAAAATGCCTTCGCCGATCGTTTATGACAGATCTCAGGTCTTTTCAATAACGCACACCTCCTTATAAAGTGGGTACACTGGCGCACAGCCCAAGAACAACATTAAGAAAAGGAAGCCACCAAAATGCCTTCGCCGATCGTTTATGACAGATCTCAGGCCTTTTCAATAACGCACACCTCCTTATAAAGTGGGTACACAGGCGCACAGCCAACAAGAACAACATTAAGAAAAGAACGCCACAAAAATGCCTTGACCGATCGTTTATAACAGATCTCAGGTATTTTCAATAAAGCACACCTCCTTATAAAGTGGGCATACTGACGTACAGCCAACAAGAACAACATTAAGAAAAGGAAGCCACCAAAATGCCTTCGCCGATCGTTTATGACAATCTCAGGTCTTTTCAATAAAGCACACCTCCTTATAAAGTGGGCACACTGACGCACAGCCAACAAGAACAACATTAAGAAAAGGAAGCCACCAAAATGCCTTTGACGATCGTTTATGACAGATCTCAGGTCTTTTCAATAAAGCACACCTCCTTATAAAGTGGGCACACTGACGCACAGCCAACAAGAACAACATTAAGAAAAGGAAGCCACCAAAATGCCTTCGCCGATCGTTTATGACAGATCTCAGGTATTTTCAATAAAGCACACCTCCTTATAAAGTGGGCACACTGACGCACAGCCAACAAGAACAACATTAAGAAAAGGAAGCCACCAAAATGCCTTCGCCGATCGTTTATGACAATCTCAGGTCTTTTCAATAAAGCACACCTCCTTATAAAGTGGGCACACTGACGCACAGCCAACAAGAACAACATTAAGAAAAGGAAGCCACCAAAATGCCTTCGCCGATCGTTTATAACAGATCTCAGGTATTTTCAATAAAGCACATCTCCTTATAAAGTGGGCACACTGACGTACAGCCAACAAGAACAACATTAAGAAAAGGAAGCCACCAAAATGCCTTCGCCGATCGTTTATGACAGATCTCAGGTCTTTTCAATAACGCACACCTCCTTATAAAGTGGGTACACTGGCGCACAGCCAACAAGAACAACATTAAGAAAAGGGAGCCACCAAAATGCCTTCGCCGATCGTTTATGACAGATCTCAGGTCTTTTCAATAACGCACACCTCCTTATAAAGTGGGTACACTGGCGCACAGCCCAAGAACAACATTAAGAAAAGGAAGCCACCAAAATGCCTTCGCCGATCGTTTATGACAGATCTCAGGTCTTTTCAATAAAGCACACCTCCTTATAAAGTGGGCACACTGACGCACAGCCAACAAGAACAACATTAAGAAAAGGAAGACACCAAAATGCCTTCGCCGATCGTTTATGACAGATCTCAGGTCTTTTCAATAACGCACACCTCCTTATAAAGTGGGTACACTGGCGCACAGCCAACAAGAACAACATTAAGAAAAGGAAGCCACCAAAATGCCTTCGCCGATCGTTTATGACAGATCTCAGGTCTTTTCAATAACGCACACCTCCTTATAAAGTGGGTACACTGGCGCACAGCCCAAGAACAACATTAAGAAAAGGAAGCCACCAAAATGCCTTCGCCGATCGTTTATGACAGATCTCAGGCCTTTTCAATAACGCACACCTCCTTATAAAGTGGGTACACAGGCGCACAGCCAACAAGAACAACATTAAGAAAAGAACGCCACAAAAATGCCTTGACCGATCGTTTATAACAGATCTCAGGTATTTTCAATAAAGCACACCTCCTTATAAAGTGGGCATACTGACGTACAGCCAACAAGAACAACATTAAGAAAAGGAAGCCACCAAAATGCCTTCGCCGATCGTTTATGACAATCTCAGGTCTTTTCAATAAAGCACACCTCCTTATAAAGTGGGCACACTGACGCACAGCCAACAAGAACAACATTAAGAAAAGGAAGCCACCAAAATGCCTTTGACGATCGTTTATGACAGATCTCAGGTCTTTTCAATAAAGCACACCTCCTTATAAAGTGGGCACACTGACGCACAGCCAACAAGAACAACATTAAGAAAAGGAAGCCACCAAAATGCCTTCGCCGATCGTTTATGACAGATCTCAGGTATTTTCAATAAAGCACACCTCCTTATAAAGTGGGCATACTGACGTACAGCCAACAAGAACAACATTAAGAAAAGGAAGCCACCAAAATGCCTTCGCCGATCGTTTATGACAGATCTCAGGTCTTTTCAATAAAGCACACCTCCTTATAAAGTGGGCACACTGACGCACAGCCAACAAGAACAACATTAAGAAAAGGAAGCCACCAAAATGCCTTCGCCGATCGTTTATGACAGATCTCAGGTATTTTCAATAAAGCACACCTCCTTATAAAGTTGGCACACTGACGCACAGCCAACAAGAACAACATTAAGAAAAGGAAGCCACCAAAATGCCTTCGCCGATCGTTTATGACAGATCTCAGGTCTTTTCAATAAAGCACACCTCCTTATAAAGTTGGTACACTGACGCACAGCCAACAAGAACAACATTAAGAAAAGGAAGCCACCAAAATGCCTTCGCCGATCGTTTATGACAGATCTCAGGTATTTTCAATAAAGCACACCTCCTTATAAAGTGGGTACACTGACGCACAGCCAACAAGAACAACATTAAGTAAAGGAAGCCACCAAAATGCCTTCGTCGATCGTTTATAACAGATCTCAGGTATTTTCAATAAAGCACACCTCCTTATAAAGTGGGTACACTGACGCACAGCCAACAAGAACAACATTAAGAAAAGGAAGCCACCAAAATGCCTTCGCCGATCGTTTATGACAGATCTCAGGTTTTTACAATAAAGCACACCTCCTTATAAAGTGGGCACACTGACGCACAGCCAACAAGAACAACATTAAGAAAAGGAAGCCACCAAAATGCCTTCGCCGATCGTTTATGACAGATCTCAGGTATTTTCAATAAAGCACACCTCCTTATAAAGTAGGTACACTGACGCACAGCCAACAACAACAACATTAAGAAAAGGAAGCCACCAAAATGCCTTCGCCGATCGTTTATGACAGATCTCAGGTATTTACAATAAAGCACACCTCCTTATAAAGTGGGTACACTGGCGCACAGCCAACAAGAACAACATTAAGAAAAGGAAGCCACCAAAATGCCTTCGCCGATCGTTTATGACAGATCTCAGGTATTTACAATAAAGCACACCTCCTTATAAAGTGGGCACACTGACGCACAGCCAACAAGAACAACGTTAAGAAAAGGAAGCCACCAAAATGCCTTCGCCGATCGTTTATGACAGATCTCAGGTATTTTCAATAAAGCACACCTCCTTATAAAGTGGGTACACTGGCGCACAGCCAACAAGAACAACATTAAGAAAAGGAAGCCGCCAAAATGCCTTCGCCGATCGTTTATGACAGATCTCAGGTATTTTCAATAAAGCACACCTCCTTATAAAGTGGGCACACTGACGCACAGCCAACAAGAACAACATTAAGAAAAGGAAGCCACCAAAATGCCTTCGACGATCGTTTATGACAGATCTCAGGTATTTTCAATAAAGCACACCTCCTTATAAAGTGGGTACACTGGCGCACAGCCAACAAGAACAACATTAAGAAAAGGAAGCCGCCAAAATGCCTTCGCCGATCGTTTATGACAGATCTTTTCAATAACGCACACCTCCTTATAAAGTGGGTACACTGGCGCACAGCCAACAAGAACAACATTAAGAAAAGGAAGCCACCAAAATGCCTTCGCCGATCGTTTATGACAGATCTCAGGTCTTTTCAATAACGCACACCTCCTTATAAAGTGGGTACACTGGCGCACAGCCCAAGAACAACATTAAGAAAAGGAAGCCACCAAAATGCCTTCGCCGATCGTTTATGACAGATCTCAGGTCTTTTCAATAACGCACACCTCCTTATAAAGTGGGTACACAGGCGCACAGCCAACAAGAACAACATTAAGAAAAGAACGCCACAAAAATGCCTTGACCGATCGTTTATAACAGATCTCAGGTATTTTCAATAAAGCACACCTCCTTATAAAGTGGGAATACTGACGTACAGCCAACAAGAACAACATTAAGAAAAGGAAGCCACCAAAATGCCTTCGCCGATCGTTTATGACAATCTCAGGTCTTTTCAATAAAGCACACCTCCTTATAAAGTGGGCACACTGACGCACAGCCAACAAGAACAACATTAAGAAAAGGAAGCCACCAAAATGCCTTTGACGATCGTTTATGACAGATCTCAGGTCTTTTCAATAAAGCACACCTCCTTATAAAGTGGGCACACTGACGCACAGCCAACAAGAACAACATTAAGAAAAGGAAGCCACCAAAATGCCTTCGCCGATCGTTTATGACAGATCTCAGGTATTTTCAATAAAGCACACCTCCTTATAAAGTGGGCATACTGACGTACAGCCAACAAGAACAACATTAAGAAAAGGAAGCCACCAAAATGCCTTCGCCGATCGTTTATGACAGATCTCAGGACTTTTCAATAAAGCACACCTCCTTATAAAGTGGGCACACTGACGCACAGCCAACAAGAACAACATTAAGAAAAGGAAGCCACCAAAATGCCTTCGCCGATCGTTTATGACAGATCTCAGGTATTTTCAATAAAGCACACCTCCTTATAAAGTTGGCACACTGACGCACAGCCAACAAGAACAACATTAAGAAAAGGAAGCCACCAAAATGTCATCGCCGATCGTTTATGACAGTTCTCAGGTCTTTTCAATAAAGCACACCTCCTTATAAAGTGGGTACACTGACGCACAGCCAACAAGAACAACATTAAGAAAAGGAAGCCACCAAAATGCCTTCGCCGATCGTTTATGACAGATCTCAGGTATTTTCAATAAAGCACACCTCCTTATAAAGTGGGTACACTGAAGCACAGCCAACAAGAACAACATTAAGTAAAGGAAGCCACCAAAATGCCTTCGCCGATCGTTTATAACAGATCTCAGGTATTTTCAATAAAGCACACCTCCTTATAAAGTGGGTACACTGACGCACAGCCAACAAGAACAACATTAAGAAAAGGAAGCCACCAAAATGCCTTCGCCGATCGTTTATGACAGATCTCAGGTATTTACAATAAAGCACACCTCCTTATAAAGTGGGCACACTGACGCACAGCCAACAAGAACAACATTAAGAAAAGGAAGCCACCAAAATGCCTTCGCCGATCGTTTATGACAGATCTCAGGTATTTTCAATAAAGCACACCTCCTTATAAAGTGGGTACACTGACGCACAGCCAACAAGAACAACATTAAGAAAAGGAAGCCACCAAAATGCCTTCGCCGATCGTTTATGACAGATCTCAGGTATTTACAATAAAGCACACCTCCTTATAAAGTGGGTACACTGGCGCACAGCCAACAAGAACAACATTAAGAAAAGGAAGCCACCAAAATGCCTTCGCCGATCGTTTATGACAGATCTCAGGTATTTACAATAAAGCACACCTCCTTATAAAGTGGGTACACTGACGCACAGCCAACAAGAACAACATTAAGAAAAGGAAGCCACCAAAATGCCTTCGCCGATCGTTTATGACAGATCTCAGGTATTTTCAATAAAGGACACCTCCTTATAAAGTGGGTACACTGACGCACAGCCAACAAGAACAACATTAAGAAAAGGAAGCCACCAAAATGCCTTCGCCGATCGTTTATGACAGATCTCAGGTCTTTTCAATAAAGCACACCTCCTTATAAAGTGGGCACACTGACGCACAGCCAACAAGAACAACATTAAGAAAAGGAAGCCGCCAAAATGCCTTCGCCGATCGTTTATGACAGATCTCAGGTATTTTCAATAAAGCACACCTCCTTATAAAGTGGGCACACTGACGCACAGCCAACAAGAACAACATTAAGAAAAGGAAGCCGCCAAAATGCCTTCGCCGATCGTTTATGACAGATCTCAGGTATTTACAATAAAGCACACCTCCTTATAAAGTGGGCACACTGACGCACAGCCAACAAGAACAACATTAAGAAAAGGAAGCCACCAAAATGCCTTCGCCGATCGTTTATGACAGATCTCAGGTATTTTCAATAAAGCACACCTCCTTATAAAGTGGGTACACTGGCGCACAGCCAACAAGAACAACATTAAGAAAAGGAAGCCGCCAAAATGCCTTCGCCGATCGTTTATGACAGATCTCAGGTATTTACAATAAAGCACACCTCCTTATAAAGTGGGCACACTGACGCACAGCCAACAAGAACAACATTAAGAAAAGGAAGCCACCAAAATGCCTTTGCCGATCGTTTACGACAGATCTCAGGTATTTACAATAAAGCACACCTCCTTATAAAGTGGGCACACTGACGCACAGCCAACAAGAACAACATTAAGAAAAGGAAGCCACCAAAATGCCTTCGCCGATCGTTTATGACAGATCTCAGGTATTTTCAATAAAGCACACCTCCTTATAAAGTGGGTACACTGACGCACAGCCAACAAGAACAACATTAAGAAAAGGAAGCCACCAAAATGCCTTCGCCGATCGTTTATGACAGATCTCAGGTATTTACAATAAAGCACACCTCCTTATAAAGTGGGTACACTGACGCACAGCCAACAAGAACAACATTAAGAAAAGGAAGCCACCAAAATGCCTTCGCCGATCGTTTATGACAGATCTCAGGTATTTACAATAAAGCACACCTCCTTATAAAGTGGGCACACTGACGCACAGCCAACAAGAACAACATTAAGAAAAGGAAGCCACCAAAATGCCTTCGCCGATCGTTTATGACAGATCTCAGGTATTTTCAATAAAGCACACCTCCTTATAAAGTGGGTACACTGACGCACAGCCAACAAGAACAACATTAAGAAAAGGAAGCCACCAAAATGCCTTCGCCGATCGTTTATGACAGATCTCAGGTATTTACAATAAAGCACACCTCCTTATAAAGTGGGTACACTGGCGCACAGCCAACAAGAACAACATTAAGAAAAGGAAGCCACCAAAATGCCTTCGCCGATCGTTTATGACAGATCTCAGGTATTTACAATAAAGCACACCTCCTTATAAAGTGGGTACACTGACGCACAGCCAACAAGAACAACATTAAGAAAAGGAAGCCACCAAAATGCCTTCGCCGATCGTTTATGACAGATCTCAGGTATTTACAATAAAGCACACCTCCTTATAAAGTGGGCACACTGACGCACAGCCAACAAGAACAACATTAAGAAAAGGAAGCCACCAAAATGCCTTCGCCGATCGTTTATGACAGATCTCAGGTATTTTCAATAAAGCACACCTCCTTATAAAGTGGGTACACTGACGCACAGCCAACAAGAACAACATTAAGAAAAGGAAGCCACCAAAATGCCTTCGCCGATCGTTTATGACAGATCTCAGG
This sequence comes from Sylvicola cinctus, assembly GCA_963854165.1. Lineage (NCBI taxonomy): Eukaryota > Metazoa > Arthropoda > Insecta > Diptera > Anisopodidae > Sylvicola > Sylvicola cinctus. The sequence goes on from OY974082.1 coordinate 24,191,598, forward strand.
TATTTACAATAAAGCACACCTCCTTATAAAGTGGGTACACTGGCGCACAGCCAACAAGAACAACATTAAGAAAAGGAAGCCACCAAAATGCCTTCGCCGATCGTTTATGACAGATCTCAGGTATTTACAATAAAGCACACCTCCTTATAAAGTGGGTACACTGACGCACAGCCAACAAGAACAACATTAAGAAAAGGAAGCCACCAAAATGCCTTCGCCGATCGTTTATGACAGATCTCAGGTATTTTCAATAAAGGACACCTCCTTATAAAGTGGGTACACTGACGCACAGCCAACAAGAACAACATTAAGAAAAGGAAGCCACCAAAATGCCTTCGCCGATCGTTTAAGACAAATCTCAGGTATTTTCAATAAAGCACACCTCCTTATAAAGTGGGTACACTGACGCACAGCCAACAAGAACAACATTAAGAAAAGGAAGCCACCAAAATGCCTTCGCCGATCGTTTATGACAGATCTCAGGTATTTACAATAAAGCACACCTCCTTATAAAGTGGGTACTCTAGCGCACAGCCAACAAGAACAACATTAAGAAAAGGAAGCCACCAAAATGCCTTCGCCGATCGTTTATGACAGATCTCAGGTATTTACAATAAAGCACACCTCCTTATAAAGTGGGTACACTGACGCACAGCCAACAAGAACAACATTAAGAAAAGGAAGCCACCAAAATGCCTTCGCCGATCGTTTATGACAGATCTCAGGTATTTTCAATAAAGGACACCTCCTTATAAAGTGGGTACACTGACGCACAGCCAACAAGAACAACATTAAGAAAAGGAAGCCACCAAAATGCCTTCGCCGATCGTTTATGACAGATCTCAGGTATTTTCAATAAAGGACACCTCCTTATAAAGTGGGTACACTGACGCACAGCCAACAAGAACAACATTAAGAAAAGGAAGCCACCAAAATGCCTTCGCCGATCGTTTATGACAGATCTCAGGTATTTTCAATAAAGCACACCTCCTTATAAAGTGGGTACACTGACGCACAGCCAACAAGAACAACATTAAGAAAAGGAAGCCACCAAAATGCCTTCGCCGATCGTTTATGACAGATCTCAGGTATTTACAATAAAGCACACCTCCTTATAAAGTGGGTACACTGGCGCACAGCCAACAAGAACAACATTAAGAAAAGGAAGCCACCAAAATGCCTTCGCCGATCGTTTATGACAGATCTCAGGTATTTACAATAAAGCACACCTCCTTATAAAGTGGGTACACTGACGCACAGCCAACAAGAACAACATTAAGAAAAGGAAGCCACCAAAATGCCTTCGCCGATCGTTTATGACAGATCTCAGGTATTTTCAATAAAGCACACCTCCTTATAAAGTGGGTACACTGACGCACAGCCAACAAGAACAACATTAAGAAAAGGAAGCCACCAAAATGCCTTCGCCGATCGTTTAAGACAGATCTCAGGTATTTTCAATAAAGCACACCTCCTTATAAAGTGGGTACACTGACGCACAGCCAACAAGAACAACATTAAGAAAAGGAAGCCACCAAAATGCCTTCGCCGATCGTTTATGACAGATCTCAGGTATTTTCAATAAAGGACACCTCCTTATAAAGTGTGTACACTGACGCACAGCCAACAAGAACAACATTAAGAAAAGAAAGCCACCAAAATGCCTTCGCCGATCGTTTATGACAGATCTCAGGTCTTTTCAATAACGCACACCTCCTTATAAAGTGGGTACACTGGCGCACAGCCAACAAGAACAACATTAAGAAAAGGAAGCCGCCAAAATGCCTTCGCCGATCGTTTATGACAGATCTCAGGTATTTTCAATAAAGCACACCTCCTTATAAAGTGGGTACACTGACGCACAGCCAACAAGAACAACATTAAGAAAAGGAAGCCACCAAAATGCCTTCGCCGATCGTTTATGACAGATCTCAGGTATTTTCAATAAAGGACACCTCCTTATAAAGTGGGTACACTGACGCACAGCCAACAAGAACAACATTAAGAAAAGGAAGCCACCAAAATGCCTTCGCCGATCGTTTATGACAGATCTCAGGTATTTTCAATAAAGCACACCTCCTTATAAAGTGGGTACACTGACGCACAGCCAACAAGAACAACATTAAGAAAAGGCAGCCACCAAAATGCCTTTGACGATCGTTTATGACAGATCTCAGGTATTTTCAATAAAGCACACCTCCTTATAAAGTGGGTACACTGACGCACAGCCAACAAGAACAACATTAAGAAAAGGAAGCCACCAAAATGCCTTCGCCGATCGTTTAAGACAGATCTCAGGTATTTTCAATAAAGCACACCTCCTTATAAAGTGGGTACACTGACGCACAGCCAACAAGAACAACATTAAGAAAAGGAAGCCACCAAAATGCCTTCGCCGATCGTTTATGACAGATCTCAGGTATTTACAATAAAGCACACCTCCTTATAAAGTGGGCACACTGACGCACAGCCAACAAGAACAACATTAAGAAAAGGAAGCCACCAAAATGCCTTCGCCGATCGTTTATGACAGATCTCAGGTATTTTCAATAAAGCACACCTCCTTATAAAGTGGGTACACTGACGCACAGCCAACAAGAACAACATTAAGAAAAGGAAGCCACCAAAATGCCTTCGCCGATCGTTTATGACAGATCTCAGGTATTTACAATAAAGCACACCTCCTTATAAAGTGGGCACACTGACGCACAGCCAACAAGAACAACATTAAGAAAAGGAAGCCACCAAAATGCCTTCGCCGCTCGTTTATGACAGATCTCAGGTATTTTCAATAAAGCACACCTCCTTATAAAGTGGGTACACTGACGCAGAGCCAACAAGAACAACATTAAGAAAAGGAAGCCACCAAATTGCCTTCGCCGATCGTTTATGACAGTTCTCAGGTCTTTTCAATAAAGCATACCTCCTTATAAAGTGGGCACACTGACGCAAAGCCAACAAGAACAACATTAAGAAAAGGAAGCCACCAAAATGCCTTTGACGATCGTTTATGACAGATCTCAGGTATTTTCAATAAAGCACACCTCCTTATAAAGTGGGTACACTGACGCAAAGCCAACAAGAACAACATTAAGAAAAGGAAGCCACCAAAATGCCTTTGCCGATCGTTTATGACAGATCTCAGGTATTTACAATAAAGCACACCTCCTTATAAAGTGGGAACACTGACGCACAGCCAACAAGAACAACATTAAGAAAAGGAAGCCACCAAAATGCCTTTGACGATCGTTTATGACAGATCTCAGGTATTTTCAATAAAGCACACCTCCTTATAAAGTGGGTACACTGACACAAAGCCAACAAGAACAACATTAAGAAAAGGAAGCCACCAAAATGCCTTTGCCGATCGTTTATGACAGATCTCAGGTATTTACAATAAAGCACACCTCCTTATAAAGTGGGAACACTGACGCACAGCCAACAAGAACAACATTAAGAAAAGGAAGCCACCAAAATGCCTTTGACGATCGTTTATGACAGATCTCAGGAATTTTCAATAAAGCACACCTCCTTATAAAGTGGGCACACTGACGCACAGCCAACAAGAACAACATTAAGAAAAGGAAGCCACCAAAATGCCTTTGACGATCGTTTATGACAGATCTCAGGTATTTTCAATAAAGCACACCTCCTTATAAAGTGGGTACACTGACGCACAGCCAACAAGAACAACATTAAGAAAAGGAAGCCACCAAAATGCCTTCGCCGATCGTTTATGACAGATCTCAGGTATTTTCAATAAAGCACACCTCCTTATAAAGTGGGTACACTGACGCACAGCCAACAAGAACAACATTAAGAAAAGGAAGCCACCAAAATGCCTTTGCCGATCGTTTATGACAGATCTCAGGTATTTACAATAAAGCACACCGCCTTATAAAGTGGGCACACTGACGCACAGCCAACAAGAACAACATTAAGAAAAGGAAGCCACCAAAATGCCTTTGACGATCGTTTATGACAGATCTCAGGAATTTTCAATAAAGCACACCTCCTTATAAAGTGGGCACACTGACGCACAGCCAACAAGAACAACATTAGGAAAAGGAAGCCACCAAAATGCCTTTGACGATCGTTTATGACAGATCTCAGGTATTTTCAATAAAGCACACCTCCTTATAAAGTGGGTACACTGACGCACAGCCAACAAGAACAACATTAAGAAAAGTAAGCCACCAAAATGCCTTCGCCGCTCGTTTATGACAGATCTCAGGTATTTTCAATAAAGCACACCTCCTTATAAAGTGGGCACACTGACGCACAGCCAACAAGAACAACATTAAGAAAAGGAAGCCACCAAAATGCCTTTGACGATCGTTTATGACAGATCTCAGGTATTTTCAATAAAGCACACCTCCTTATAAAGTGGGTACACTGACGCAAAGCCAACAAGAACAACATTAAGAAAAGGAAGCCACCAAAATGCCTTTGCCGATCGTTTATGACAGATCTCAGGTATTTACAATAAAGCACACCTCCTTATAAAGTGGGCATACTGACGCACAGCCAACAAGAACAACATTAAGAAAAGGAAGCCACCAAAATGCCTTTGACGATCGTTTATGACAGATCTCAGGAATTTTCAATAAAGCACACCTCCTTATAAAGTGGGCACACTGACGCACAGCCAACAAGAACAACATTAAGAAAAGGAAGCCACCAAAATGCCTTTGACGATCGTTTATGACAGATCTCAGGTATTTTTAATAAAGCACACCTCCTTATAAAGTGGGCACACTGACGCACAGCCAACAAGAACAACATTAAGAAAAGGAAGCCACCAAAATGCCTTTGACGATCGTTTATGACATATCTCAGGTATTTTCAATAAAGCACACCTCCTTATAAAGTGGGTACACTGACGCACAGCCAACAAGAACAACATTAAGAAAAGGAAGCCACCAAAATGCCTTCGCCGCTCGTTTAGGACAGATCTCAGGTATTTTCAATAAAGCACACCTCCTTATAAAGTGGGCACACTGACGCACAGCCAACAAGAACAACATTAAGAAAAGGAAGCCACCAAAATGCGTTTGACGATCGTTTATGACAGATCTCAGGTATTTTCAATAAAGCACACCTCCTTATAAAGTGGGTACACTGACGCACAGCCAACAAGAACAACATTAAGAAAAGGAAGCCACCAAAATGCCTTCGCCGCTCGTTTATGACAGATCTCAGGTATTTTCAATAAAGCACACCTCCTTATAAAGTGGGCACACTGACGCACAGCCAACAAGAACAACATTAAGAAAAGGAAGCCACCAAAATGCCTTTGACGATCGTTTATGACAGATCTCAGGTATTTTCAATAAAGCACACCTCCTTATAAAGTGGGTACACTGACGCACAGCCAACACGAACAACATTAAGAAAAGGAAGCCACCAAAATGCTTTCGCCGATCGTTTATGACAGATCTCAGGTATTTTCAATAAAGCACACCTCCTTATAAAGTGGGCACACTGACGCACAGCCAACAAGAACAACATTAAGAAAAGGAAGCCACCAAAATGCGTTTGACGATCGTTTATGACAGATCTCAGGTATTTTCAATAAAGCACACCTCCTTATAAAGTGGGTACACTGACGCACAGCCAACAAGAACAACATTAAGAAAAGGAAGCCACCAAAATGCCTTCGCCGCTCGTTTATGACAGATCTCAGGTATTTTCAATAAAGCACACCTCCTTATAAAGTGGGCACACTGACGCACAGCCAACAAGAACAACATTAAGAAAAGGAAGCCACCAAAATGCCTTTGACGATCGTTTATGACAGATCTCAGGTATTTTCAATAAAGCACACCTCCTTATAAAGTGGGTACACTGACGCACAGCCAACACGAACAACATTAAGAAAAGGAAGCCACCAAAATGCTTTCGCCGATCGTTTATGACAGATCTCAGGTATTTTCAATAAAGCACACCTCCTTATAAAGTGGGTACACTGACGCACAGCCAACAAGAACAACATTAAGAAAAGGAAGCCACCAAAATGCCTTTGACGATCGTTTATGACAGATCTCAGGAATTTTCAATAAAGCACACCTCCTTATAAAGTGGGCACACTGACGCACAGCCAACAAGAACAACATTAAGAAAAGGAAGCCACCAAAATGCCTTTGACGATCGTTTATGACAGATCTCAGGTATTTTCAATAAAGCACACCTCCTTATAAAGTGGGTACACTGACGCACAGCCAACAAGAACAACATTAAGAAAAGGAAGCCACCAAAATGCCTTTGCCGATCGTTTATGACAGATCTCAGGTATTTACAATAAAGCACACCTCCTTATAAAGTGGGTACACTGACGCACAGCCAACAAGAACAACATTAAGAAAAGGAAGCCACCAAAATGCCTTCGCCGCTCGTTTATGACAGATCTCAGGTATTTTCAATAAAGCACACCTCCTTATAAAGTGGGTACACTGACGCACAGCCAACAAGAACAACATTAAGAAAAGGAAGCCACCAAAATGCCTTTGCCGATCGTTTATGACAGATCTCAGGTATTTACAATAAAGCACACCTGCTTATAAAGTGGGTACACTGACGCACAGCCAACAAGAACAACATTAAGAAAAGGAAGCCACCAAAATGCCTTCGCCGATCGTTTATGACAGATCTCAGGTATTTTCAATAAAGCACACCTCCTTATAAAGTGGGTACACTGACGCACAGCCAACAAGAACAACATTAAGAAAAGGAAACCACCAAAATGCCTTCGCCGATCGTTTATGACAGATCTCAGTTATTTTCAATAAAGCACACCTCCTTATAAAGTGGGTACACTGACACACAGCCAACAAGAACAACATTAAGAAAAGGAAGCCACCAAAATGCCTTCGCCGACCGTTTATGACAGATCTCAGGTATTTTCAATAAAGCACACCTCCTTATAAAGTGGGTACACTGACGCACAGCCAACAAGAACAACATTAAGAAAAGGAAGCCACCAAAATGCCTTCGCCGACCGTTTATGACAGATCTCAGGTATTTTCAATAAAGCACACCTCCTTATAAAGTGGGTACACTGACGCACAGCCAACAAGAACAACATTAAGAAAAGGAAGCCACCAAAATGCCTTCGCCGACCGTTTATGACAGATCTCAGGTATTTTCAATAAAGCACACCTCCTTATAAAGTGGGTACACTGACGCACTGCCAACAAGAACAACATTAAGAAAAGGAAGCCACCAAAATGCCTTCGCCGCTCGTTTATGACAGATCTCAGGTATTTTCAATAAAGCACACCTCCTTATAAAGTGGGCACACTGACGCACAGCCAACAAGAACAACACTAAGAAAAGGAAGCCACCAAAATGCCTTTGACGATCGTTTATGACAGATCTCAGGAATTTTCAATAAAGCACACCTCCTTATAAAGTGGGTACACTGACGCACAGCCAACAAGAACAACATTAAGAAAAGGAAGCCACCAAAATGCCTTCGCCGACCGTTTATGACAGATCTCAGGTATTTTCAATAAAGCACACCTCCTTATAAAGTGGGTACACTGACGCACAGCCAACAAGAACAACATTAAGAAAAGGAAGCCACCAAAATGCCTTCGCCGACCGTTTATGACAGATCTCAGGTATTTTCAATAAAGCACACCTCCTTATAAAGTGGGTACACTGACGCACTGCCAACAAGAACAACATTAAGAAAAGGAAGCCACCAAAATGCCTTCGCCGCTCGTTTATGACAGATCTCAGGTATTTTCAATAAAGCACACCTCCTTATAAAGTGGGTACACTGACGCACAGCCAACAAGAACAACATTAAGAAAAGGAAGCCACCAAAATGCCTTCGCCGACCGTTTATGACAGATCTCAGGTATTTTCAATAAAGCACACCTCCTTATAAAGTGGGTACACTGACGCACAGCCAACAAGAACAACATTAAGAAAAGGAAGCCACCAAAATGCCTTCGCCGACCGTTTATGACAGATCTCAGGTATTTTCAATAAAGCACACCTCCTTATAAAGTGGGTACACTGACGCACAGCCAACAAGAACAACATTAAGAAAAGGAAGCCACCAAAATGCCTTCGCCGACCGTTTATGACAGATCTCAGGTATTTTCAATAAAGCACACCTCCTTATAAAGTGGGTACACTGACGCACTGCCAACAAGAACAACATTAAGAAAAGGAAGCCACCAAAATGCCTTCGCCGCTCGTTTATGACAGATCTCAGGTATTTTCAATAAAGCACACCTCCTTATAAAGTGGGCACACTGACGCACAGCCAACAAGAACAACACTAAGAAAAGGAAGCCACCAAAATGCCTTTGACGATCGTTTATGACAGATCTCAGGAATTTTCAATAAAGCACACCTCCTTATAAAGTGGGCACACTGACGCACTGCCAACAAGAACAACATTAAGAAAAGGAAGCCACCAAAATGCCTTCGCCGCTCGTTTATGACAGATCTCAGGTATTTTCAATAAAGCACACCTCCTTATAAAGTGGGCACACTGACGCACAGCCAACAAGAACAACACTAAGAAAAGGAAGCCACCAAAATGCCTTTGACGATCGTTTATGACAGATCTCAGGAATTTTCAATAAAGCACACCTCCTTATAAAGTGGGTACACTGACGCACAGCCAACAAGAACAACATTAAGAAAAGGAAGCCACCAAAATGCCTTCGCCGATCGTTTATGACAGATCTCAGGTATTTTCAATAAAGCACACCTCCTTATAAAGTGGGTACACTGACGCACAGCCAACAAGAACAACATTAAGAAAAGGAAGCCACCAAAATGCCTTTGACGATCGTTTATGACAGATCTCAGGAATTTTCAATAAAGCACACCTCCTTATAAAGTGGGCACACTGACGCACAGCCAACAAGAACAACATTAAGAAAAGGAAGCCACCAAAATGCCTTTGACGATCGTTTATGACAGATCTCAGGAATTTTCAATAAAGCACACCTCCTTATAAAGTGGGCACACTGACGCACAGCCAACAAGAACAACATTAAGAAAAGGAAGCCACCAAAATGCCTTTGACGATCGTTTATGACAGATCTCAGGTATTTTCAATAAAGCACACCTCCTTATAAAGTGGGCACACTGACGCACAGCCAACAAGAACAGCATTAAGAAAAGGAAGCCACCAAAATGCCTTCGCCGATCGTTTATGACAGATCTCAGGTATTTTCAATAAAGCACACCTCCTTATAAAGTGGGTACACTGACGCACAGCCAACAAGAACAACATTAAGAAAAGGAAGCCACCAAAATGCCTTCGCCGATCGTTTATGACAGATCTCAGGTATTTTCAATAAAGCACACCTCCTTATAAAGTGGGTACACTGACGCACAGCCAACAACAACAACATTAAGAAAAGGAAGCCACCAAAATGCCTTTGACGATCGTTTATGACAGATCTCAGGTATTTTCAATAAAGCACACCTCCTTATAAAGTGGGTACACTGACGCACAGCCAACAAGAACAACATTAAGAAAAGGAAGCCACCAAAATGCCTTTGACGATCGTTTATGACAGATCTCAGGTATTTTCAATAAAGCACACCTCCTTATAAAGTGGGCACACTGACGCACAGCCAACAAGAACAACATTAAGAAAAGGAAGCCACCAAAATGCCTTTGACGATCGTTTATGACAGATCTCAGGTATTTTCAATAAAGCACACCTCCTTATAAAGTGGGCACACTGACGCACAGCCAACAAGAACAACATTAAGAAAATGAAGCCACCAAAATGCCTTTGACGATCGTTTATGACAGATCTCAGGTATTTTCAATAAAGCACACCTCCTTATAAAGTGGGTACACTGACGCACAGCCAACAAGAACAACATTAAGAAAAGGAAGCCACCAAAATGCCTTCGCCGCTCGTTTAGGACAGATCTCAGGTATTTTCAATAAAGCACACCTCCTTATAAAGTGGGCACACTGACGCACAGCCAACAAGAACAACATTAAGAAAAGGAAGCCACCAAAATGCCTTTGACGATCGTTTATGACAGATCTCAGGTATTTTCAATAAAGCACACCTCCTTATAAAGTGGGTACACTGACGCACAGCCAACAAGAACAACATTAAGAAAAGGAAGCCACCAAAATGCCTTTGACGATCGTTTATGACAGATCTCAGGTATTTTCAATAAAGCACACCTCCTTATAAAGTGGGTACACTGACGCACAGCCAACAAGAACAACATTAAGAAAAGGAAGCCACCAAAATGCCTTCGCCGCTCGTTTATGACAGATCTCAGGTATTTTCAATAAAGCACACCTCCTTATAAAGTGGGTACACTGACGCACAGCCAACAAGAACAACATTAAGAAAAGGAAGCCACCAAAATGCCTTCGCCGCTCGTTTAGGACAGATCTCAGGTATTTTCAATAAAGCACACCTCCTTATAAAGTGGGTACACTGACGCACAGCCAACAAGAACAACATTAAGAAAATGAAGCCACCAAAATGCCTTTGCCGATCGTTTATGACAGATCTCAGGTATTTACAATAAAGCACACCTGCTTATAAAGTGGGTACACTGACGCACAGCCAACAAGAACAACCTTAAGAAAAGGAAGCCACCAAAATGCCTTCGCCGATCGTTTATGACAGATCTCAGGTATTTTCAATAAAGCACACCTCCTTATAAAGTGGGCACACTGACGCACAGCCAACAAGAACAACATTAAGAAAAGGAAGCCACCAAAATGCCTTTGCCGATCGTTTATGACAGATCTCAGGTATTTACAATAAAGCACACCTCCTTATATAGTGGGTACACTGACGCACAGCCAACAACAACAACATTAAGAAAAGGAAGCCACCAAAATGCCTTTGCCGATCGTTTATGACAGATCTCAGGTATTTTAAATAAAGCACACCTCCTTATAAAGTGGGTACACTGACGCACAGCCAACAACAACAACATTAAGAAAAGGAAGCCACCAAAATGCCTTTGCCGATCGTTTATGACAGATCTCAGGTATTTACAATAAAGCACACCTGCTTATAAAGTGGGTACACTGACGCACAGCCAACAAGAACAACATTAAGAAAAGGAAGCCACCAAAATGCCTTCGCCGCTCGTTTAGGACAGATCTCAGGTATTTTCAATAAAGCACACCTCCTTATAAAGTGGGCACACTGACACACAGCAAACAAGAACAACATTAAGAAAATGAAGCCACCAAAATGCCTTTGACGATCGTTTATGACAGATCTCAGGAATTTTCAATAAAGCACACCTCTTTATAAAGTGGGTACACTGACGCACAGCCAACAACAACAACATTAAGAAAAGGAAGCCACCAAAATGCCTTTGCCGATCGTTTATGACAGATCTCAGGTATTTACAATAAAGCACACCTCCTTATAAAGTGGGCACACTGACGCACAGCCAACAAGAACAACATTAAGAAAAGGAAGCCACCAAAATGCCTTCGCCGATCGTTTATGACAGATCTCAGGTATTTTCAATAAAGCACACCTCCTTATAAAGTGGGTACACTGACGCACAGCCAACAAGAACAACATTAAGAAAAGGAAGCCACCAAAATGCCTTCGCCGATCGTTTATGACAGATCTCAGGTATTTTCAATAAAGCACACCTCCTTATAAAGTGGGTACACTGACGCACAGCCAACAACAACAACATTAAGAAAAGGAAGCCACCAAAATGCCTTTGCCGATCGTTTATGACAGATCTCAGGTATTTACAATAAAGCACACCTCCTTATAAAGTGGGTACACTGACGCACAGCCAACAAGAACAACATTAAGAAAAGGAAGCCACCAAAATGCCTTCGCCGATCGTTTATGACAGATCTCAGGTATTTTCAATAAAGCACACCTCCTTATAAAGTTGGCACACTGACGCACAGCCAACAAGAACAACATTAAGAAAAGGAAGCCACCAAAATGCCTTCGCCGATCGTTTATGACAGATCTCAGGTATTTTCAATAAAGCACACCTTTTTATAAAGTGGGTACACTGACGCACAACCAACAAGAACAACATTAAGAAAAGGAAGCCACCAAAATGCCTTCGCCGATCGTTTATGACAGATCTCAGGTATTTTCAATAAAGCACACCTCCTTATAAAGTGGGTACACTGACGCACAGCCAACAACAACAACATTAAGAAAAGGAAGCCACCAAAATGCCTTCGCCGATCGTTTATGACAGATCTCAGGTATTTTCAATAAAGCACACCTCCTTATAAAGTGGGTACACTGACGCACCGCCAACAAGAACAACATTAAGAAAAGGAAGCCACCAAAATGCCTTCGCCGATCGTTTATGACAGATCTCAGGTATTTTCAATAAAGCACACCTCCTTATAAAGTGGGTACACTGACGCACAGCCAACAACAACAACATTAAGAAAAGGAAGCCACCAAAATGCCTTCGCCGATCGTTTATGACCGATCTCAGGTATTTTCAATAAAGCACACCTCCTTATAAAGTGGGTACACTGACGCACAGCCAACAACAACAACATTAAGAAAAAGAAGCCACCAAAATGCCTTCGCCGATCGTTTATGACAGATCTCAGGTATTTTCAATAAAGCACACCTCCTTATAAAGTGGGTACACTGACGCACAGCCAACAAGAACAACATTAAGAAAAGGAAGCCACCAAAATGCCTTCGCCGATCGTTTATGACAGATCTCAGGTATTTTCAATAAAGCACACCTCCTTATAAAGTGGGTACACTGACGCACAGCCAACAACAACAACATTAAGAAAAGGAAGCCACCAAAATGCCTTCGCCGATCGTTTATGACAGATCTCAGGTATTTTCAATAAAGCACACCTCCTTATAAAGTGGGTACACTGACGCACAGCCAACAACAACAACATTAAGAAAAGGAAGCCACAAAAATGCCTTCGCCGATCGTTTATGACAGATCTCAGGTATTTTCAATAAAGCACACCACCTTATAAAGTGGGTACACTGACGCACAGCCAACAACAACAACATTAAGAAAAGGAAGCCACCAAAATGCCTTCGCCGATCGTTTATGACAGATCTCAGGTATTTTCAATAAAGCACACCTCCTTATAAAGTGGGCACACTGACGCACAGCCAACAAGAACAACATTAAGAAAAGGAAGCCACTAAAATGCCTTTGACGATCGTTTAGGACAGATCTCAGGTATTTTCAATAAAGCACACCTCCTTATAAAGTGGGTACACTGACGCACAGCCAACAACAACAACATTAAGAAAAGGAAGCCACCAAAATGCCTTTGCCGATCGTTTATGACAGATCTCAGGTATTTACAATAAAGCACACCTCCTTATAAAGTGGGCACACTGACGCACAGCCAACAAGAACAACATTAAGAAAAGGAAGCCACCAAAATGCCTTTGACGATCGTTTAGGACAGATCTCAGGTATTTTCAATAAAGCACACCTCCTTATAAAGTGGGTACACTGACGCACAGCCAACAAGAACAACATTAAGAAAAGGAAGCCACCAAAATGCCTTCGCCGCTCGTTTATGACAGATCTCAGGTATTTTCAATAAAGCACACCTCCTTATAAAGTGGGCACACTGACGCACAGCCAACAAGAACAACATTAAGAAAAGGAAGCCACCAAAATGCCTTTGACGATCGTTTATGACAGATCTCAGGTATTTTCAATAAAGCACACCTCCTTATAAAGTGGGTACACTGACGCACAGCCAACAAGAACAACATTAAGAAAAGGAAGCCACCAAAATGCCTTTGCCGATCGTTTATGACAGATCTCAGGTATTTACAATAAAGCACACCTGCTTATAAAGTGGGTACACTGACGCACAGCCAACAAGAACAACATTAAGAAAAGGAAGCCACCAAAATGCCTTCGCCGCTCGTTTATGACAGATCTCAGGTATTTTCAATAAAGCACACCTCCTTATAAAGTGGGCACACTGACGCACAGCCAACAAGAACAACATTAAGAAAAGGAAGCCACCAAAATGCCTTTGACGATCGTTTATGACAGATCTCAGGTATTTTCAATAAAGCACACCTCCTTATAAAGTGGGCACACTGACGCACAGCCAACAAGAACAACATTAAGAAAAGGAAGCCACCAAAATGCCTTCGCCGATCGTTTATGACAGATCTCAGGAATTTTCAATAAAGCACACCTCCTTATAAAGTGGGCACACTGACGCACAGCCAACAAGAACAACATTAAGAAAAGGAAGCCACCAAAATGCCTTTGACGATCGTTTAAGACAGATCTCAGGTATTTTCAATAAAGCACACCTCCTTATAAAGTGGGCACACTGACGCACAGCCAACAAGAACAACATTAAGAAAAGGAAGCCACCAAAATGCCTTCGCCGATCGTTTATGACAGATCTCAGGTATTTTCAATAAAGCACACCTCCTTATAAAGTGGGCACACTGACGCACAGCCAACAAGAACAACATTAAGAAAAGGAAGCCACCAAAATGCCTTCGCCGATCGTTTATGACAGATCTCAGGTATTTTCAATAAAGCACACCTCCTTATAAAGTGGGTACACTGACGCACAGCCAACAAGAACAACATTAAGAAAAGGAAGCCACCAAAATGCCTTCGCCGATCGTTTATGACAGATCTCAGGTATTTTCAATAAAGCACACCTCCTTATAAAGTGGGTACACTGACGCACAGCCAACAAGAACAACATTAAGAAAAGGAAGCCACCAAAATGCCTTTGACGATCGTTAATGACAGATCTCAGGTATTTTCAATAAAGCACACCTCCTTATAAAGTGGGCACACTGACGCACAGCCAACAAGAACAACATTAAGAAAAGGAAGCCACCAAAATGCCTTCGCCGATCGTTTATGACAGATCTCAGGTATTTTCAATAAAGCACACCTCCTTATAAAGTGGGCACACTGACGCACAGCCAACAAGAACAACATTAAGAAAAGGAAGCCACCAAAATGCCTTTGCCGATCGTTTATGACAGATCTCAGGTATTTACAATAAAGCACACCTCCTTATAAAGTGGGTACACTGACGCACAGCCAACAACAACAACATTAAGAAAAGGAAGCCACCAAAATGCCTTTGCCGATCGTTTATGACAGATCTCAGGTATTTACAATAAAGCACACCTCCTTATAAAGTGGGTACACTGACGCACAGCCAACAAGAACAACATTAAGAAAAGGAAGCCACCAAAATGCCTTCGCCGCTCGTTTAGGACAGATCTCAGGTATTTTCAATAAAGCACACCTCCTTATAAAGTGGGCACACTGACGCACAGCAAACAAGAACAACATTAAGAAAATGAAGCCACCAAAATGCCTTTGACGATCGTTTATGACAGATCTCAGGAATTTTCAATAAAGCACACCTCCTTATAAAGTGGGCACACTGACGCACAGCCAACAAGAACAACATTAAGAAAAGGAAGCCACCAAAATGCCTTTGACGATCGTTTATGACAGATCTCAGGTATTTTCAATAAAGCACACCTCCTTATAAAGTGGGCACACTGACGCACAGCCAACAAGAACAACATTACGAAAAGGAAGCCACCAAAATGCCTTCGCCGATCGTTTATGACAGATCTCAGGTATTTTCAATAAAGCACACCTCCTTATAAAGTGGGTACACTGACGCACAGCCAACAAGAACAACATTAAGAAAAGGAAGCTACCAAAATGCCTTCGCCGACCGTTTATGAGAGATCTCAGGTATTTTCAATAAAGCACACCTCCTTATAAAGTGGGTACACTGACGCACAGCCAACAAGAACAACATTAAGAAAAGGAAGCTACCAAAAATGCCTTTGACGATCGTTTATGACAGATCTCAGGTATTTTCAATAAAGCACACCTCCTTATAAAGTGGGTACACTGACGCACAGCCAACAAGAACAACATTAAGAAAAGGAAGCCACCAAAATGCCTTTGACGATCGTTTATGACAGATCTCAGGTATTTTCAATAAAGCACACCTCCTTATAAAGTGGGTACACTGACGCACAGCCAACAAGAACAACATTAAGAAAAGGAAGCCACCAAAATGCCTTTGACGATCGTTTATGACAGATCTCAGGTATTTTCAATAAAGCACACCTCCTTATAAAGTGGGCACACTGACGCACAGCCAACAAGAACAACACTAAGAAAAGGAAGCCACCAAAATGCCTTTGACGATCGTTTATGACAGATCTCAGGTATTTTCAATAAAGCACACCTCCTTATAAAGTGGGTACACTGACGCACAGCCAACAAGAACAACATTAAGAAAAGGAAGCCACCAAAATGCCTTCGCCGACCGTTTATGACAGATCTCAGGTATTTTCAATAAAGCACACCTCCTTATAAAGTGGGTACACTGACGCACAGCCAACAAGAACAACATTAAGAAAAGGAAGCTACCAAAATGCCTTCGCCGCTCGTTTATGACAGATCTCAGGTATTTTCAATAAAGCACACCTCCTTATAAAGTGGGCACACTGACGCACAGCCAACAAGAACAACACTAAGAAAAGGAAGCCACCAAAATGCCTTTGACGATCGTTTATGACAGATCTCAGGTATTTACAATAAAGCACACCTCCTTATAAAGTGGGTACACTGACGCACAGCCAACAAGAACAACATTAAGAAAAGGAAGCTACCAAAATGCCTTCGCCGCTCGTTTATGACAGATCTCAGGTATTTTCAATAAAGCACACCTCCTTATAAAGTGGGTACACTGACGCACAGCCAACAAGAACAACATTAAGAAAAGGAAGCCACCAAAATGCCTTTGCCGATCGTTTATGACAGATCTCAGGTATTTACAATAAAGCACACCTCCTTATAAAGTGGGTACACTGACGCACAGCCAACAAGAACAACATTAAGAAAAGGAAGCCACCAAAATGCCTTTGACGATCGTTTATGACAGATCTCAGGTATTTTCAATAAAGCACACCTCCTTATAAAGTGGGTACACTGACGCACAGCCAACAAGAACAACATTAAGAAAAGGAAGCCACCAAAATGCCTTCGCCGATCGTTTATGACAGATCTCAGGTATTTTCAATAAAGCACACCTCCTTATAAAGTGGGTACACTGACACACAGCCAACAAGAACAACATTAAGAAAAGGAAGCCACCAAAATGCCTTCGCCGACCGTTTATGACAGATCTCAGGTATTTTCAATAAAGCACACCTCCTTATAAAGTGGGTACACTGACGCACAGCCAACAAGAACAACATTAAGAAAAGGAAGCCACCAAAATGCCTTCGCCGACCGTTTATGAGAGATCTCAGGTATTTTCAATAAAGCACACCTCCTTATAAAGTGGGTACACTGACGCACAGCCAACAAGAACAACATTAAGAAAAGGAAGCCACCAAAATGCCTTCGCCGCTCGTTTATGACAGATCTCAGGTATTTTCAATAAAGCACACCTCCTTATAAAGTGGGCACACTGACGCACAGCCAACAAGAACAACACTAAGAAAAGGAAGCCACCAAAATGCCTTTGACGATCGTTTATGACAGATCTCAGGTATTTTCAATAAAGCACACCTCCTTATAAAGTGGGTACACTGACGCACAGCCAACAAGAACAACATTAAGAAAAGGAAGCCACCAAAATGCCTTCGCCGACCGTTTATGACAGATCTCAGGTATTTTCAATAAAGCACACCTCCTTATAAAGTGGGTACACTGACGCACAGCCAACAAGAACAACATTAAGAAAAGGAAGCTACCAAAATGCCTTCGCCGCTCGTTTATGACAGATCTCAGGTATTTTCAATAAAGCACACCTCCTTATAAAGTGGGCACACTGACGCACAGCCAACAAGAACAACACTAAGAAAAGGAAGCCACCAAAATGCCTTTGACGATCGTTTATGACAGATCTCAGGTATTTTCAATAAAGCACACCTCCTTATAAAGTGGGTACACTGACGCACAGCCAACAAGAACAACATTAAGAAAAGGAAGCCACCAAAATGCCTTCGCCGATCGTTTATGACAGATCTCAGGTATTTTCAATAAAGCACACCTCCTTATAAAGTGGGTACACTGACGCACAGCCAACAAGAACAACATTAAGAAAAGGAAGCCACCAAAATGCCTTTGACGATCGTTTATGACAGATCTCAGGAATTTTCAATAAAGCACACCTCCTTATAAAGTGGGCACACTGACGCACAGCCAACAAGAACAACATTAAGAAAAGGAAGCCACCAAAATGCCTTTGACGATCGTTTATGACAGATCTCAGGAATTTTCAATAAAGCACACCTCCTTATAAAGTGGGCACACTGACGCACAGCCAACAAGAACAACATTAAGAAAAGGAAGCCACCAAAATGCCTTTGCCGATCGTTTATGACAGATCTCAGGTATTTTCAATAAAGCACACCTCCTTATAAAGTGGGTACACTGACGCACAGCCAACAAGAACAACATTAAGAAAAGGAAGCCACCAAAATGCCTTCGCCGATCGTTTATGACAGATCTCAGGTATTTTCAATAAAGCACACCTCCTTATAAAGTGGGTACACTGACGCACAGCCAACAAGAACAACATTAAGAAAAGGAAGCCACCAAAATGCCTTCGCCGATCGTTTATGACAGATCTCAGGTATTTTCAATAAAGCACACCTCCTTATAAAGTGGGTACACTGACGCACAGCCAACAACAACAACATTAAGAAAAGGAAGCCACCAAAATGCCTTTGCCGATCGTTTATGACAGATCTCAGGTATTTACAATAAAGCACACCTCCTTATAAAGTGGGCACACTGACGCACAGCCAACAAGAACAACATTAAGAAAAGGAAGCCACCAAAATGCCTTTGACGATCGTTTATGACAGATCTCAGGAATTTTCAATAAAGCACACCTCCTTATAAAGTGGGCACACTGACGCACAGCCAACAAGAACAACATTAAGAAAAGGAAGCCACCAAAATGCCTTTGACGATCGTTTATGACAGATCTCAGGTATTTTCAATAAAGCACACCTCCTTATAAAGTGGGTACACTGACGCACAGCCAACAAGAACAACATTAAGAAAAGGAAGCCACCAAAATGCCTTCGCCGCTCGTTTATGACAGATCTCAGGTATTTTCAATAAAGCACACCTCCTTATAAAGTGGGTACACTGACGCACAGCCAACAAGAACAACATTAAGAAAAGGAAGCCACCAAAATGCCTTCGCCGCTCGTTTAGGACAGATCTCAGGTATTTTCAATAAAGCACACCTCCTTATAAAGTGGGCACACTGACGCACAGCAAACAAGAACAACATTAAGAAAATGAAGCCACCAAAATGCCTTTGACGATCGTTTATGACAGATCTCAGGTATTTTCAATAAAGCACACCTCCTTATAAAGTGGGTACACTGACGCACAGCCAACAAGAACAACATTAAGAAAAGGAAGCCACCAAAATGCCTTCGCCGCTCGTTTAGGACAGATCTCAGGTATTTTCAATAAAGCACACCTCCTTATAAAGTGGGCACACTGACGCACAGCCAACAAGAACAACATTAAGAAAAGGAAGCCACCAAAATGCCTTTGACGATCGTTTATGACAGATCTCAGGTATTTTCAATAAAGCACACCTCCTTATAAAGTGGGTACACTGACGCACAGCCAACAAGAACAACATTAAGAAAAGGAAGCCACCAAAATGCCTTTGACGATCGTTTATGACAGATCTCAGGTATTTTCAATAAAGCACACCTCCTTATAAAGTGGGTACACTGACGCACAGCCAACAAGAACAACATTAAGAAAAGGAAGCCACCAAAATGCCTTTGACGATCGTTTAGGACAGATCTCAGGTATTTTCAATAAAGCACACCTCCTTATAAAGTGGGTACACTGACGCACAGCCAACAAGAACAACATTAAGAAAAGGAAGCCACCAAAATGCCTTTGACGATCGTTTAGGACAGATCTCAGGTATTTTCAATAAAGCACACCTCCTTATAAAGTGGGTACACTGACGCACAGCCAACAAGAACAACATTAAGAAAAGGAAGCCACCAAAATGCCTTTGACGATCGTTTATGACAGATCTCAGGTATTTTCAATAAAGCACACCTCCTTATAAAGTGGGCACACTGACTCACAGCCAACAAGAACAACATTAAGAAAAGGAAGCCACCAAAATGCCTTTGACGATCGTTTATGACAGATCTCAGGTATTTTCAATAAAGCACACCTCCTTATAAAGTGGGTACACTGACGCACAGCCAACAAGAACAACATTAAGAAAAGGAAGCCACCAAAATGCCTTTGACGATCGTTTATGACAGATCTCAGGTATTTTCAATAAAGCACACCTCCTTATAAAGTGGGTACACTGACGCACAGCCAACAAGAACAACATTAAGAAAAGGAAGCCACCAAAATGCCTTTGACGATCGTTTATGACAGATCTCAGGTATTTTCAATAAAGCACACCTCCTTATAAAGTGGGTACACTGACGCACAGCCAACAAGAACAACATTAAGAAAAGGAAGCCACCAAAATGCCTTCGCCGCTCGTTTAGGACAGATCTCAGGTATTTTCAATAAAGCACACCTCCTTATAAAGTGGGCACACTGACGCACAGCCAACAAGAACAACATTAAGAAAAGGAAGCCACCAAAATGCCTTTGACGATCGTTTATGACAGATCTCAGGTATTTTCAATAAAGCACACCTCCTTATAAAGTGGGTACACTGACGCACAGCCAACAAGAACAACATTAAGAAAAGGAAGCCACCAAAATGCCTTCGCCGCTCGTTTATGACAGATCTCAGGTATTTTCAATAAAGCAAACCTCCTTATAAAGTGGGCACACTGACGCACAGCCAACAAGAACAACATTAAGAAAAGGAAGCCACCAAAATGCCTTTGACGATCGTTTATGACATATCTCAGGTATTTTCAATAAAGCACACCTCCTTATAAAGTGGGTACACTGACGCACAGCCAACAAGAACAACATTAAGAAAAGGAGGCCACCAAAATGCCTTCGCCGCTCGTTTAGGACAGATCTCAGGTATTTTCAATAAAGCACACCTCCTTATAAAGTGGGCACACTGACGCACAGCCAACAAGAACAACATTAAGAAAAGGAAGCCACCAAAATGCCTTCGCCGCTCGTTTAGGACAGATCTCAGGTATTTTCAATAAAGCACACCTCATTATAAAGTGGGTACACTGACGCACAGCCAACAAGAACAACATTAAGAAAAGGAAGCCACCAAAATGCCTTTGACGATCGTTTATGACAGATCTCAGGTATTTTCAATAAAGCACACCTCCTTATAAAGTGGGCACACTGACGTACAGCCAACAAGAACAACATTAAGAAAAGGAAGCCACCAAAATGCCTTCGCCGATCGTTTATAACAGATCTCAGGTATTTTCAATAAAGCACACCTCCTTATAAAGTTGGCACACTGACGCACAGCCAACAAGAACAACATTAAGAAAAGGAAGCCACCAAAATGCCTTCGCCGCTCGTTTAGGACAGATCTCAGGTATTTTCAATAAAGCACACCTCCTTATAAAGTGGGCACACTGACGCACAGCCAACAAGAACAACATTAAGAAAAGGAAGCCACCAAAATGCCTTTGACGATCGTTTATGACATATCTCAGGTATTTTCAATAAAGCACACCTCCTTATAAAGTGGGTACACTGACGCACAGCCAACAAGAAAAACATTAAGAAAAGGAAGCCACCAAAATGCCTTCGCCGCTCGTTTATGACAGATCTCAGGTATTTTCAATAAAGCACACCTCCTTATAAAGTGGGCACACTGACGCACAGCCAACAAGAACAACATTAAGAAAAGGAAGCCACCAAAATGCCTTTGACGATCGTTTATGACAGATCTCAGGTATTTTCAATAAAGCACACCTCCTTATAAAGTGGGTACACTGACGCACAGCCAACAATAACAACATTAAGAAAAGGAAGCCACCAAAATGCCTTCGCCGCTCGTTTAGGACAGATCTCAGGTATTTGCAATAAAGCACACCTCCTTATAAAGTGGGCACACTGACGCACAGCCAACAAGAACAACATTAAGAAAAGGAAGCCACCAAAATGCCTTTGACGATCGTTTATGACAGATCTCAGGTATTTTCAATAAAGCACACCTCCTTATAAAGTGGGTACACTGACGCACAGCCAACAAGAACAACATTAAGAAAAGGAAGCCACCAAAATGCCTTCGCCGCTCGTTTAGGACAGATCTCAGGTATTTTCAATAAAGCACACCTCCTTATAAAGTGGGCACACTGACGCACAGCCAACAAGAACAACATTAAGAAAAGGAAGCCACCAAAATGCCTTTGACGATCGTTTATGACAGATCTCAGGTATTTTCAATAAAGCACACGTCCTTATAAAGTGGGTACACTGACGCACAGCCAACAAGAACAACATTAAGAAAAGGAAGCCACCAAAATGCCTTCGCCGCTCGTTTATGACAGATCTCAGGTATTTTCAATAAAGCACACCTCCTTATAAAGTGGGCACACTGACGCACAGCCAACAAGAACAACATTAAGAAAAGGAAGCCACCAAAATGCCTTTGACGATCGTTTATGACATATCTCAGGTATTTTCAATAAAGCACACCTCCTTATAAAGTGGGTACACTGACGCACAGCCAACAAGAACAACATTAAGAAAAGGAAGCCACCAAAATGCCTTCGCCGCTCGTTTAGGACAGATCTCAGGTATTTTCAATAAAGCACACCTCCTTATAAAGTGGGCACACTGACGCACAGCCAACAAGAACAACATTAAGAAAAGGAAGCCACCAAAATGCCTTTGACGATCGTTTATGACAGATCTCAGGTATTTTCAATAAAGCACACCTCCTTATAAAGTGGGAACACTGACGCACAGCCAACAAGAACAACATTAAGAAAAGGAAGCCACCAAAATGCCTTTGACGATCGTTTATGACAGATCTCAGGTATTTTCAATAAAGCACACCTCCTTATAAAGTGGGTACACTGACGCACAGCCAACAAGAACAACATTAAGAAAAGGAAGCCACCAAAATGCCTTTGACGATCGTTTATGACAGATCTCAGGTATTTTCAATAAAGCACACCTCCTTATAAAGTGGGTACACTGACGCACAGCCAACAAGAACAACATTAAGAAAAGGAAGCCACCAAAATGCCTTCGCCGCTCGTTTATGACAGATCTCAGGTATTTTCAATAAAGCACACCTCCTTATAAAGTGGGCACACTGACGCACAGCTAACAAGAACAACATTAAGAAAAGGAAGCCACCAAAATGCCTTTGACGATCGTTTATGACATATCTCAGGTATTTTCAATAAAGCACACCTCCTTATAAAGTGGGTACACTGACGCACAGCCAACAAGAACAACATTAAGAAAAGGAAGCCACCAAAATGCCTTCGCCGCTCGTTTATGACAGATCTCAGGTATTTTCAATAAAGCACACCTCCTTATAAAGTGGGTACACTGACGCACAGCCAACAAGAACAACATTAAGAAAAGGAAGTCACCAAAATGCCTTCGCCGATCGTTTATGACAGATCTCATGTATTTTCAATAAAGCACACCTTCTTATAAAGTGGGTACACTGACGCACAGCCAACAAGAATAACATTAAGAGAAGGAAGCCACCAAAATGCCTTCGCCGATCGTTTATAACAGATCTCAGGTATTTTCAATAAAGCACACCTCCTTATAAAGTTGGCACACTGACGCATAGCCAACAAGAACAACATTAAAAAAAGGAAGCCACCAAAATGCCTTCGCCGATCGTTTATGACAGATCTCAGGTATTTTCAATAAAGCACACCTCCTCATAAAGTGGGTACACTGACGCACAGCCAACAAGAACAACATTAAGAAAAGGAAGCCACCAAAATGCCTTCGCCGATCGTTTATGACAGATCTCAGGTATTTTCAATAAAGCACACCTCATTATAAAGTGGGTACACTGACGCACAGCCAACAAGAACAACATTAAGAAAAGGAAGCCACCAAAATGCCTTTGACGATCGTTTATGACAGATCTCAGGTATTTTCAATAAAGCACACCTCCTTATAAAGTGGGTACACTGACGCACAGCCAACAAGAACAACATTAAAAAAAGGAAGCCACCAAAATGCCTTCGCCGATCGTTTATGACAGATCTCAGGTATTTTCAATAAAGCACACCTCATTATAAAGTGGGCACACTGACGTACAGCCAACAAGAACAACATTAAGAAAAGGAAGCCACCAAAATGCCTTCGCCGATCGTTTATAACAGATCTCAGGCATTTTCTATGAAGCATACCTCGTCCTAAAGTTGACATACAAACCTACAACCAACAAGAACAACAATAAGAGGAAGAAGCGACCAAAATGCCTTCACCGATCGTTTAAAATAGATCTCAGGCATTTTCAATGAAGCATACCTCGTCCTAAAGTTGACACACAAACCTACAACCAACAAGAACAACAATAAGAAGAAGAAGCTACCAAAATGCCTTCAGCGATCGTTTAAAATAGATCTCATGCATTTTCAATTAAGCATACCTCGTCCTAAAGTTGACACACAAACCTACAAACAACAAGAACAACAATAAGAAAAAGAAGAAGCTAACAAAATGCCTTCATCGATCGTTTAAAACAGATCTCAGGCATTTTCAATGAAGCATACCTCGTCCTAAAGTTGACATACAAACCTACAACCAACAAGAACAACAATAAGAAGAAGAAGCTACCAAAATGCCTTCACCGATCGTTTAAAACTGATCTCAGGCATTTTCAATGAAGCATACCACTTCCTAAAGTTGACACACAAACCTACTACCAACAAGAACAACAATAAGAAGAAGAAGCTACCAAAATGAGTTCAGCGATTGTTTAAAACAGATCTCAGGCATTTTCAATGAAGCATACCACTTCCTAAAGTTGACACACAAACCTACAAACAACAAGAACAACAATAAGAAAAAGAAGAAGCTAACAAAATGCCTTCATCGATCGTTTAAAACAGATCTCAGGCATTTTCAATGAAGCATACCTCGTCCTAAAGTTGACATACAAACCTACAACCAACAAGAACAACAATAAGAAGAAGAAGCTACCAAAATGAGTTCAGCGATTGTTTAAAACAGATCTCAGGCATTTTCAATGAAGCATACCTCGTCCTAAAGTTGACACACAAACCTACAACCAACAAGAACAACAAAAAGAAGAAGAAGCTACCAAAATGCCTTCACCGATCGTTTAAAACTGATCTCAGGCATTTTCAATGAAGCATACCACTTCCTAAAGTTGACACACAAACCTACAAACAACAAGAACAACAATAAGGAAAAGAAGAATCTACCAAAATGCCTTCATCGATCGTTTAAAACAGATCTCAGGCATTTTCAATGAAGCATACCTCGTCTTAAAGTTGACACACAAACCTACAACCAACAAGAACAACAAAAAGAAGAAGAAGCTACCAAAATGAGTTCAGCGATTGTTTAAAACAGATCTCAGGCATTTTCAATGAAGCATACCACTTCCTAAAGTTGACACACAAACCTACAAACAACAAGAACAACAATTAGAAAAAGAAGAAGCTACCAAAATGCCTTCATCGATCGTTTAAAACAGATCTCAGGCATTTTCAATGAAGCATACCTCGTCCTAAAGTTGACATACAAACCTACAACCAACAAGAACAACAATAAGAAGAAGAAGCTACCAAAATGCCTTCACCGATCGTTTAAAACTGATCTCAGGCATTTTCAATGAAGCATACCACTTCCTAAAGTTGACACACAAACCTACAAACAACAAGAACAACAATAAGAAAAAGAAGAAGCTACCAAAATGCCTTCACCGATCGTTTATAACAGATCTCAGGCATTTTCAATGAAGCATACCTCGTCTTAAAGTTGACACACAAACCTACAACCAACAAGAACAACAAAAAGAAGAAGAAGCTACCAAAATGAGTTCAGCGATTGTTTAAAACAGATCTCAGGCATTTTCAATGAAGCATACCTCGTCCTAAAGTTGACACACAAACCTACAACCAACAAGAACAACAATAAGAAGAAGAAGCTATAAAAATGCCTTCACCGATCGTTTAAAACAGATCTCAGGCATTTTCAATGAAGCATACCTCGTCCTAAAGTTGACACACAAACCTACAACCAACAAGAACAACAATAAGAAGAATAAGCTACCAAAATGCCTTCACCGATCGTTTAAAACAGATCTCAGGCATTTTCAATGAAGCATACCTCGTCCTAAAGTTGACACACAAACCTACAACCAACAAGAACAACAATAAGAAGAAGAAGCTATAAAAATGCCTTCACCGATCGTTTAAAACAGATCTCAGGCATTTTCAATGAAGCATACCTCGTCCTAAAGTTGACACACAAACCTACAACCAACAAGAACAACAATAAGAAGAAGAAGCTACCAAAATGCCTTCACCGATCGTTTAAAACAGATCTCAGGCATTTTCAATGAAGCATACCTCGTCCTAAAGTTGACACACAAACCTACAACCAACAAGAACAACAATAAGAAGAAGAAGCTATAAAAATGCCTTCACCGATCGTTTAAAACAGATCTCAGGCATTTTCAATGAAGCATACCTCGTCCTAAAGTTGACACACAAACCTACAACCAACAAGAACAACAATAAAAAGAATAAGCTACCAAAATGCCTTCACCGATCGTTTAAAACTGATCTCAGGCATTTTCAATGAAGCATACCACTTCCTAAAGTTGACACACAAACCTACAAACAACAAGAACAACAATAAGAAAAAGAAGAAGCTACCAAAATGCCTTCATCGATCGTTTAAAACAGATCTCAGGCATTTTCAATGAAGCATACCTCGTCCTAAAGTTGACATACAAACCTACAACCAACAAGAACAACAATAAGAAGAAGAAGCTACCAAAATGCCTTCACCGATCGTTTAAAACTGATCTCAGGCATTTTCAATGAAGCATACCTCGTCCTAAAGTTGACACACAAACCTACAACCAACAAGAACAACAATAAGAAGAAGAAGCTACCAAAATGCCTTCACCGATCGTTTAAAACAGATCTCAGGCATTTTCAATGAAGCATACCACTTCCTAAACTTGACACACAAACCTACAAACAACAAGAACAACAATAAGAAAAAGAAGAAGCTACCAAAATGCCTTCATCGATCGTTTAAAACAGATCTCAGGCATTTTCAATGAAGCATACCTCGTCCTAAAGTTGACATACAAACCTACAACCAACAAGAACAACAATAAGAAGAAGAAGCTACCAAAATGCCTTCACCGATCGTTTAAAACAGATCTCAGGCATTTTCAATGAAGCATACCACTTCCTAAAGTTGACACACAAACCTACAACCAACAAGAACAACAATAAGAAGAAGAAGCTACCAAAATGCCTTCACCGATCGTTTATAACAGATCTCAGGCATTTTCAATGAAGCATACCTCGTCCTAAAGTTGACACACAAACCTACAACCAACAAGAACAACAAAAAGAAGAAGAAGCTACCAAAATGAGTTCAGCGATTGTTTAAAACAGATCTCAGGCATTTTCAATGAAGCATACCTCGTCCTAAAGTTGACACACAAACCTACAACCAACAAGAACAACAATAAGAAGAAGAAGCTACCAAAATGCCTTCACCGATCGTTTAAAACAGATCTCAGGCATTTTCAATGAAGCATACCACTTCCTAAAGTTGACACACAAACCTACAAACAACAAGAACAACAATAAGAAAAAGAAGAAGCTACCAAAATGCCTTCATCGATCGTTTAAAACAGATCTCAGGCATTTTCAATGAAGCATACCTCGTCCTAAAGTTGACACACAAACCTACAACCAACAAGAACAACAATAAGAAGAAGAAGCTACCAAAATGCCTTCACCGATCGTTTAAAACAGATCTCAGGCATTTTCAATGAAGCATACCTCGTCCTAAAGTTGACATACAAACCTACAACCAACAAGAACAACAATAAGAAGAAGAAGCTACCAAAATGCCTTCACCGATCGTTTAAAACAGATCTCAGGCATTTTCAATGAAGCATACCTCGTCCTAAACTTGACACACAAACCTTCAACCAACAAGAACAACAATAAGAAGAAGAAGCTACCAAAATGCCTTCACCGATCGTTTAAAACAGATCTCAGGCATTTTCAATGAAGCATACCTCGTCCTAAAGTTGACATACAAACCTACAACCAACAAGAACAACAATAAGAAGAAGAAGCTACCAAAATGCCTTCACCGATCGTTTAAAACAGATCTCAGGCATTTTCAATGAAGCATACCTCGTCCTAAAGTTGACACACAAACCTACAACCAACAAGAACAACAATAAGAAGAAGAAGCTACCAAAATGCCTTCACCGATCGTTTAAAACAGATCTCAGGCATTTTCAATGAAGCATACCTCGTCCTAAAGTTGACATACAAACCTACAACCAACAAGAACAACAATAAGAAGAAGAAGCTACCAAAATGCCTTCACCGATCGTTTAAAACAGATCTCAGGCATTTTCAATGAAGCATACCACTTCCTAAAGTTGACACACAAACCTACAAACAACAAGAACAACAATAAGAAAAAGAAGAAGCTACCAAAATGCCTTCATCGATCGTTTAAAACAGATCTCAGGCATTTTCAATGAAGCATACCTCGTCCTAAAGTTGACACACAAACCTACAACCAACAAGAACAACAATAAGAAGAAGAAGCTACCAAAATGCCTTCACCGATCGTTTAAAACAGATCTCAGGCATTTTCAATGAAGCATACCTCGTCCTAAAGTTGACATACAAACCTACAACCAACAAGAACAACAATAAGAAGAAGAAGCTACCAAAATGCCTTCACCGATCGTTTAAAACTGATCTCAGGCATTTTCAATGAAGCATACCTCGTCCTAAAGTTGACACACAAACCTACAACCAACAAGAACAACAATAAGAAGAAGAAGCTACCAAAATGCCTTCACCGATCGTTTAAAACAGATCTCAGGCATTTTCAATGAAGCATACCACTTCCTAAAGTTGACAAACAAACCTACAAACAACAAGAACAACAATAAGAAAAAGAGAAGCTACCAAAATGCCTTCACCGATCGTTTAAAACAGATCTCAGGCATTTTCAATGAAGCATACCTCGTCCTAAAGTTGACATACAAACCTACAACCAACAAGAACAACAATAAGAAGAAGAAGCTACCAAAATGCCTTCACCGATCGTTTAAAACAGATCTCAGGCATTTTCAATGAAGCATACCTCGTCCTAAACTTGACACACAAACCTTCAACCAACAAGAACAACAATAAGAAGAAGAAGCTACAAAAATGCCTTCACCGATCGTTTAAAACAGATCTCAGGTATTTTGAATGAAGCATACCACTTCCTAAAGTTGACACACAAACCTTCAAACAACAAGAACAACAATAAGAAGAAGAAGCTACCAAAATGCCTTCACCGATCGTTTAAAACAGATCTCAGGCATTTTCAATGAAGCATACCTCGTCCTAAACTTGACACACAAACCTTCAACCAACAAGAACAACAATAAGAAGAAGAAGCTACAAAAATGCCTTCACCGATCGTTTAAAACAGATCTCAGGTATTTTGAATGAAGCATACCACTTCCTTAAGTTGACACACAAACCTACAACCAACAAGAACAACAATAAGAAGAAGAAGCTACCAAAATGCCTCCACCGATCGTTTAAAACAGATCTCAGGCATTTTCAATGAAGCATACCTCGTCCTAAAGTTGACACACAAACCTACAACCAACAAGAACAACAATAAGAAGAAGAAGCTACAAAAATGTCTTCACCGATCGTTTAAAACAGATCTCAGGCATTTTCAATGAAGCATACCTCGTCCCAAAGTTGACACTCAAACCTACAACCAACAAGAACAACAATAAGAAGAAGAAGCTACCAAAATGCCTTCACCGATCGTTTAAAACAGATCTCAGGCATTTTCAATGAAGCATACCTCGTCCTAAAGTTGACACACAAACCTACAACCAACAAGAACAACAATAAGAAGAAGAAGCTACCAAAATGCCTTCACCGATCGTTTAAAACAGATCATAGGCATTTTCAATTAAGCATACCACGTCCTAAAGGTGACACACAAACCTACAAACAACAAGAACAACAATAAGAAGAAGAAGCTATAAAAATGCCTTCACCCATCGTTTAAAACAGATCTCAGACATTTTCAATGAAGCATACCTCGTCCTAAAGTTGACACACAAACCTACAACCAACAAGAACAACAATAAGAAGAAGAAGCTACCAAAATGCCTTCACCGATCGTTTAAAACAGATCTCAGGCATTTTCAATGCAGCATACCTCGTCCTAAAGTTGACACACAAACCTACAACCAACAAGAACAACAATAAGAAGAAGAAGCTACCAAAATGCCTTCACCGATCGTTTAAAACAGATCTCAGGCATTTTCAATGCAGCATACCTCGTCCTAAAGTTGACACACAAACCTACAAACAACAAGAACAACAATAAGAAGAAGAAGCTACCAAAATGCATTCACCGATCGTTTAAAACAGATCATAGGCATTTTCAATGCAGCATACCTCGTCCTAAAGTTGACACACAAACCTACAACCAACAAGAACAACAATAAGAAGAAGAAGCTACCAAAATGCCTTCACCGATCGTTTAAAACAGATCTCAGGCATTTTCAATGAAGCATACCCCGTCCTAAACTTGACACACAAACCTACAAACAACAAGAACAACAATAAGAAGAAGAAGCTACCAAAATGCCTTCACCGATCGTTTAAAACAGATCTCAGGCATTTTCAATGAAGCATACCTCGTCCTAAAGTTGACACACAAACCTACAACCAACAAGAACAACAATAAGAAGAAGAAGCTACCAAAATGCCTTCACCCATCGTTTAAAACAGATCTCAGGCATTTTCAATGAAGCATACTTCGTCCTAAAGTTGGCACACAAACCTACAACCAACAAGAACAACAATAAGAAGAATAAGCTATAAAAATGCCTTCACCCATCGTTTAAAACAGATCTCAGGCATTTTCAATGAAGCATACCTCGTCGTAAAGTTGACACACAAACCTACAACCAACAAGAACAACAATAAGAAGAAGAAGCTACCAAAATGCCTTCAGCGATCGTTTAAAACAGATCTCAGGCATTTTCAATGAAGCATACCTCGTCCTAAAGTTGACACACAAACCTACAACCAACAAGAACAACAATAAGAAGAATAAGCTATAAAAATGCCTTCACCCATCGTTTAAAACAGATCTCAGGCATTTTCAATGAAGCATACCTCGTCCTAAAGTTGACACACAAACCTACAACCAACAAGAACAACAATAAGAAGAAGAAGCTACCAAAATACTTCACCGATCGTTTAAAACAGATCTCAGGCATTTTCAATGAAGCTTACCTCGTCCTAAAGTTGACACACAAACCCACAACCCACAAAAACAACAATAAGAAGAAGAAGCTATAAGAATGTCTTCACCGATCGTTTAAAACAGATCTCAGGCATTTTCAATGAAGCATACCTCGTCCTAAAGTTGACACACAAACCTACAACCAACAAGAACAACAATAAGAAGAAGAAGCTACCAAAATGCCTTCACCGATCGTTTAAAACAGATCTCAGGCATTTTCAATGAAGCATACCTCGTCCTAAAGTTGACACACAAACCTACAACCAACAAGAACAACAATAAGAAGAATAAGCTATAAAAATGCCTTCACCCATCGTTTAAAACAGATCTCAGGCATTTTCAATGAAGCATACCTCGTACTAAAGTTGACACACAAACCTACAAACAACAAGAACAACAATAAGAAGAAGAAGCTACCAAAATGCCTTCACCGATCGTTTAAAACAGATCTCAGGCATTTTCAATGAAGCATACCTCGTCCTAAACTTGACACACAAACCTACAACCAAGAAGAACAACAATAAGAAGAAGAAGCTACCAAAATGCCTTCACCGATCGTTTAAAACAGATCTCAGGCATTTTCAATGAAGCATACCCCGTCCTAAACTTGACACACAAACCTACAAACAACAAGAACAACAATAAGAAGAAGAAACTACCAAAATGCCTTCACCGATCGTTTAAAACAGATCTCAGGCATTTTCAATGAAGCATACCTCGTCCTAAACTTGACACACAAACCTACAACCAACAAGAACAACAATAAGAAAAAGAAGCTACCAAAATGCCTTCACCGATCGTTTAAAATAGATCTCAGGCATTTTCAATGAAGCATACCTCGTCATAAAGTTGACATACAAACCTACAACCAACAAGAACAACAATAAGAAGAAGAAGAAGCTACCAAAATGCCTTCACCGATCGTTTAAAATAGATCTCAGGCATTTTCAATGAAGCATACCCCGTCCTAAACTTGACACACAAACCTACAAACAACAAGAACAACAATAAGAAGAAGAAGCTACCAAAATGCCTTCACCGATCGTTTAAAATAGATCTCAGGCATTTTCAATGAAGCATACCTCGTCATAAAGTTGACATACAAACCTACAACCAACAAGAACAACAATAAGAAGAAGAAGCTACCAAAATGCCTTCACCGATCGTTTAAAACAGATCTCAGGCATTTTCAATGAAGCATACCCCGTCCTAAACTTGACACACAAACCTACAAACAACAAGAACAACAATAAGAAGAAGAAGCTACCAAAATGCCTTCACCGATCGTTTAAAACAGATCTCAGGCATTTTCAATGAAGCATACCCCGTCCTAAACTTGACACACAAACCTACAAACAACAAGAACAACAATAAGAAGAAGAAGCTACCAAAATGCCTTCACCGATCGTTTAAAATAGATCTCAGGCATTTTCAATGAAGCATACCTCGTCATAAAGTTGACATACAAACCTACAACCAACAAGAACAACAATAAGAAGAAGAAGCTACCAAAATGCCTTCACCGATCGTTTAAAACAGATCTCAGGCATTTTCAATGAAGCATACCTCGTCCTAAAGCTGACACACAAACCTACAACCAACAAGAACAACAATAAGAAGAAGAAGCTACCAAAATGCCTTCACCGATCGTTTAAAATAGATCTCAGGCATTTTCAATGAAGCATACCTCGTCATAAAGTTGACATACAAACCTACAACCAACAAGAACAACAATAAGAAGAAGAAGCTACCAAAATGCCTTCACCGATCGTTTAAAACAGATCTCAGACATTTTCAATGAAGCATACCCCGTCCTAAACTTGACATACAAACCTACAAACAACAAGAACAAAAATAAGAAAAAGAAGAAGCTACCAAAATGCCTTCACCGATTGTTTAAAACAGATCTCAGGGATTTTCAATGAACCATACCTCGTCCTAAAGCTGACGCACAAACCTACAACCAACAAGAACAACAATAAGAAGAAGAAGCTACCAAAATGCCTTCACCGATCGTTTAAAATAGATCTCAGGCATTTTCAATGAAGCATACCTCGTCATAAAGTTGACATACAAACCTACAACCAACAAGAACAACAATAATAAGAAGAAGCTACCAAAATGCCTTCACCGATCGTTTAAAACAGATCTCAGGCATTTTCAATGAAGCATACCCCCGTCCTAAACTTGACACACAAACCTACAAACAACAAGAACAACAATAAGAAGAAGAAGCTACCAAAATGCCTTCACCGATCGTTTAAAACAGATCTCAGGCATTTTCAATGAAGCATACCTCGTCCTAAACTTGACACACAAACCTACAACCAAGAAGAACAACAATAAGAAGAAGAAGCTACCAAAATGCCTTCACCGATCGTTTAAAACAGATCTCAGGCATTTTCAATGAAGCATACCCCGTCCTAAACTTGACACACAAACCTACAACCAAAAAGAACAACAATAAAAAGAAGAAGCTACGAAAATGCTTTCACCGATCGTTTAAAACAGATCTCAGGCATTTTCAATGAAGCATACCTCGTCCTAAAGTTGACACACAAACCTACAACCAACAAGAACAACAATAAGAAGAAGAAGCTACCAAAATGCCTTCACCGATCGTTTAAAACAGATCTCAGGCATTTTCAATGAAGCATACCTCGTCCTAAAGTTGACACACAAACCTACAACCAAAAAGAACAACAATAAAAAGAAGAAGCTACGAAAATGCTTTCACCGATCGTTTAAAATAGATCTCAGGCATTTTCAATGAAGCATACCTCGTCCTAAAGTTGACACACAAACCTGCAAACAACAAGAACGACAATAAGAAGAAGAAGCTACCAAAATGCCTTCACCGATCGTTTAAAACAGATCTCAGGCATTTTCAATGAAGCATACCACATCCTAAAGTTGACACACAAACCTACAAACAACAAGAACAACAATAAGGAAAAGAAGAAGCTACCAAAATGCCTTCACCGATCGTTTAAAACAGATCTCAGGCATTTTCAATGAAGCATACCTCGTCCTAAAGTTGACACACAAACCTACAACCAACAAGAACAACAATAAGAAGAAGAAGCTACGAAAATGCTTTCACCGATCGTTTAAAACAGATCTCAGGCATTTTCAATGAAGCATACCTCGTCCTAAAGTTGACACACAAACCTACAACCAAAAAGAACAACAATAAAAAGAAGAAGCTACGAAAATGCTTTCACCGATCGTTTAAAACAGATCTCAGGCATTTTCAATGAAGCATACCTCGTCCTAAAGTTGACACACAAACCTACAAACAACAAGAACAACAATAAGAAAAAGAAGAAGCTACCAAAATGCCTTCACCGATCGTTTAAAACAGATCTCAGGCATTTTCAATGAAGCATACCTCGTCCTAAAGTTGACACACAAACCTACAACCAAAAAGAACAACAATAAAAAGAAGAAGCTACGAAAATGCTTTCACCGATCGTTTAAAACAGATCTCAGGCATTTTCAATGAAGCATACCTCGTCCTAAAGTTGACACACAAACCTGCAAACAACAAGAACAACAATAAGAAGAAGAAGCTACCAAAATGCCTTCACCGATCGTTTAAAACAGATCTCAGGCATTTTCAATGAAGCATACCACATCCTAAAGTTGACACACAAACCTACAAACAACAAGAACAACAATAAGGAAAAGAAGAAGCTACCAAAATGCCTTCACCGATCGTTTAAAACAGATCTCAGGCATTTTCAATGAAGCATACCTCGTCCTAAAGTTGACACACAAACCTACAACCAACAAGAACAACAATAAGAAGAAGAAGCTACCAAAATGCCTTCACCGATCGTTTAAAACAGATCTCAGGCATTTTCAATGAAGCTTACCTCGTCCTAAAGTTGACACACAAACCCACAACCCACAAAAACAACAATAAGAAGAAGAAGCTATAAGAATGTCTTCACCGATCGTTTAAAACAGATCTCAGGCATTTTCAATGAAGCATACCTCGTCCTAAAGTTGACACACAAACCTACAACCAACAAGAACAACAATAAGAAGAAGAAGCTACCAAAATGCCTTCACAGATCGTTTAAAACAGATCTCAGGCATTTTCAATGAAGCATACCTCGTCCTAAAGTTGACACACAAACCTACAACCAACAAGAACAACAATAAGAAGAATAAGCTATAAAAATGCCTTCACCCATCGTTTAAAACAGATCTCAGGCATTTTCAATGAAGCATACCTCGTCCTAAAGTTGACACACAAACCTACAAACAACAAGAACAACAATAAGAAGAAGAAGCTACCAAAATGCCTTCACCGATCGTTTAAAACAGATCTCAGGCATTTTCAATGAAGCATACCTCGTCCTAAACTTGACACACAAACCTACAACCAAGAAGAACAACAATAAGAAGAAGAAGCTACCAAAATGCCTTCACCGATCGTTTAAAACAGATCTCAGGCATTTTCAATGAAGCATACCCCGTCCTAAACTTGACACACAAACCTACAAACAACAAGAACAACAATAAGAAGAAGAAACTACCAAAATGCCTTCACCGATCGTTTAAAACAGATCTCAGGCATTTTCAATGAAGCATACCTCGTCCTAAACTTGACACACAAACCTACAACCAACAAGAACAACAATAAGAAAAAGAAGCTACCAAAATGCCTTCACCGATCGTTTAAAATAGATCTCAGGCATTTTCAATGAAGCATACCTCGTCATAAAGTTGACATACAAACCTACAACCAACAAGAACAACAATAAGAAGAAGAAGAAGCTACCAAAATGCCTTCACCGATCGTTTAAAAGCGATCTCAGGCATTTTCAGTGAAGCATACCCCGTCCTAAACTTGACACACAAACCTACAACCAAAAAGAACAACAATAATAAGAAGAAGCTACCAAAATGCCTTCACCGATCGTTTAAAACAGATCTAAGTCATTTTCAATGAAGCATACCACTTCCTAAAGTTGACACACAAACCCACAACCCACAAGAACAACAATAAGAAGAAGAAGCTACCAAAATGCCTTCACCGATCGTTTAAAACAGATCTCAGGCATTTTCAATGAAGCATACCAATTCCTAAAGTTGACACACAAACCTACAACCAACAAGAACAACAATAAGAAGAAGAAGCTACCAAAATGCCTTCACCGATCGTTTAAAACAGATCTCAGGCATTTTCAATGAAGCATACCTCGTCCTAAAGTTGACACACAAACCTACAACCAACAAGAACAACAATAAGAAGAAGAAGCTACCAAAATGCCTTCACCGATCGTTTAAAACAGATCTCAGGCATTTTCAATGCAGCATACCTCGTCCTAAAGTTGACACACAAACCTACAAACAACAAGAACAACAATAAGAAGAAGAAGCTACCAAAATGCCTTCACCGATCGTTTAAAACAGATCTAAGTCATTTTCAATGAAGCATACCACTTCCTAAAGTTGACACACAAACCCACAACCCACTAGAACAACAATAAGAAGAAGAAGCTACCAAAATGCCTTCACCGATCGTTTAAAACAGATCTCAGGCATTTTCAATGAAGCATACCAATTCCTAAAGTTGACACACAAACCTAAAAACAACAAGAACAACAATAAGAAAAAGAAGAAGCTACCAAAATGCCTTCACCGATCGTTTAAAACAGATCTCAGGCATTTTCAATGAAGCATACCTCTTCCTAAAGTTGACACACATACCTACAAACAACAAGAACAACAATAAGAAGAAGAAGCTACCAAAATGCCTTCACCGATCGTTTAAAACAGATCTCAGGCATTTTCAATGAAGCATACCCCGTCCTAAACTTAACACACAAACCTACAAACAACAAGAACAACAATAAGAAGAAGAAGCTACCAAAATGCCTTCACCGATCGTTTAAAACAGATCTCAGGCATTTTCAATGAAGCATACCAATTCCTAAAGTTGACACACAAACCTACAACCAACAAGAACAACAATAAGAAGAAGAAGCTACCAAAATGCCTTCACCGATCGTTTAAAACAGATCTCAGGCATTTTCAATGAAGCATACCTCGTCCTAAAGTTGACACACAAACCTACAAACAACAAGAACAACAATAAGAAGAAGAAGCTACCAAAATGCCTTCACCCATCGTTTAAAACAGATCTAAGTCATTTTCAATGAAGCATACCACTTCCTAAAGTTGACACACAAACCCACAACCCACTAGAACAACAATAAGAAGAAGAAGCTACCAAAATGCCTTCACCGATCGTTTAAAACAGATCTCAGGCATTTTCAATGAAGCATACCTCTTCCTAAAGTTGACACACAAACCTACAAACAACAAGAACAACAATAACAAAAAGAAGAAGCTACCAGAATGCCTTCACCGATCGTTTAAAACAGATCTCAGGCATTTTCAAAGCAGCATACCTCGTCCTAAAGTTGACACACAAACCTACAACCAACAAGAACAATAACAAAAAGAAGAAGCTACCAAAATGCCTTCACCGATCGTTTAAAACAGATCTCAGGCATTTTCAAAGCAGCATACCTCTTCCTAAAGTTGACACACAAACCTACAAACAACAAGAACAACAATAACAAAAAGAAGAAGCTACCAAAATGCCTTCACCGATCGTTTAAAACAGATCTCAGGCATTTTCAATGAAGCATACCTCTTCCTAAAGTTGACACACAAACCTACAAACAACAAGAACAACAATAACAAAAAGAAGAAGCTACCAAAATGCCTTCACCGATCGTTTAAAACAGATCTCAGGCATTTTCAAAGCAGCATACCTCGTCCTAAAGTTGACACACAAACCTACAACCAACAAGAACAACAATAAGAAGAAGAAGCTACCAAAATGCCTTCACCGATCGTTTAAAACAGATCTCAGGCATTTTCAATGAAGCATACCTCGTCCTAAAGTTGACACACAAACCTACAACCAACAAGAACAACAATAAGAAGAAGAAGCTACCAAAAT
The DNA here is from genome assembly GCA_963854165.1 of Sylvicola cinctus. Lineage (NCBI taxonomy): Eukaryota > Metazoa > Arthropoda > Insecta > Diptera > Anisopodidae > Sylvicola > Sylvicola cinctus. Next base: position 24,230,104 of record OY974082.1, read on the forward strand.
GCCTTCACCGATCGTTTAAAACAGATCTCAGGCATTTTCAATGAAGCATACCTCGTCCTAAAGTTGACATACAAACCTACAAACAACAAGAACAACAATAAGAAGAAGAAGCTACCAAAATGCCTTCACCGATCGTTTAAAACAGATCTCAGGCATTTTCAATGAAGCATACCTCTTCCTAAAGTTGACACACAAACCTACAAACAACAAGAACAACAATAAGAAGAAGAAGCTACCAAAATGCCTTCACCGATCGTTTAAAACAGATCTCAGGCATTTTCAATGAAGCATACCTCTTCCTAAAGTTGACACACAAACCTACAAACAACAAGAACAACAATAGGAAGAAGAAGCTACCAAAATGCCTTCACCGATCGTTTAAAACAGATCTCAGGCATTTTCAATGAAGCATACCTCTTCCTAAAGTTGACACACAAACCTACAAACAACAAGAACAACAATAACAAAAAGAAGAAGCTACCAAAATGCCTTCACCGATCGTTTAAAACAGATCTCAGGCATTATCAATGCAGCATACCTCGTCCTAAAGTTGACACACAAACCTACAACCAACAAGAACAACAATAAGAAGAAGAAGCTACCAAAATGCCTTCATCGATCGTTTAAAACAGATCTCAGGCATTTTCAATGAAGCATAGCTCGTCCTAAAGTTGACACACAAACCTACAAACAACAAGAACAACAATAAGAAAAAGAAGAAGCTACCAAAATGCCTTCATCGATCGTTTAAAACAGATCTCAGGCATTTTCAATGAAGCATACCTCGTCCTAAAGTTGACATACAAACCTACAACCAACAGGAACAACAATAAGAAGAAGAAGCTACCAAAATGCCTTCACCGATCGTTTAAAACAGATCTCAGGCATTTTCAATGAAGCATACCTCTTCCTAAAGTTGACACACAAACCTACAAACAACAAGAACAACAATAAGAAGAAGAAGCTACCAAAATGCCTTCACCGATCGTTTAAAACAGATCTCAGGCATTTTCAATGAAGCATAGCTCGTCCTAAAGTTGACACACAAACCTACAAACAGCAAGAACAACAATAAGAAAAAGAAGAAGCTACCAAAATGCCTTCACCGATCGTTAAAATAACTATAAAAATCAAACGGTTTAACAAAATATCATTATTTTTTTACAGATAAAAATTACGAAACTTAAAAAAATATTTGAAATGAATTAGAAACTCGCATTTAAAAACAACAATGTGCATTTTTTCAGGCATTCCAAATATTTTTAAACTCAAAACTGACTAAAAATATGATTGTTTTTTACCAACAATGTTACGTGTTGATACACCCAGGCACTGAACATTATAATTTATGCAATTATTTTAGTTCAATTGCTTTAAATGATTGATTATTAAAGTTTTATAAAAGCAAAGACTACCCGAACAATAAAAAAATGTCATGGCTTGCTTGAACCAATCTTGTATGTATTTGACAAATTGAATATTTTAATCAATACTCATGTGAGGTAGAGTGAAACAACCTATTTTAAATCTCCATCAGCGTGGGCCAGAATAGGGCAGATAGTGCTTACTTATTTGTTGTGTATGAACACACTATTTAATTGGTATGTGTTTAGGCTAGAAAAAATGAGAACGATGCACAAATATTTCAGCAGATTTTTTTTTTTTATAATTATTAAATAATCGCGCGGATACGTCCACGGACGTTTGTTGCGACGACGGTCCCTACAGGGCGCGCAGGCCCTTTACCAGGAACGGGTGTACATTAAATTAGCAGGCGAACTTATGCGTGCGGCGGCGACAAGCGCTCGATCGAGAAAGGGGACAATCTCCCTACTCGATCCTCAAAGATTGCGTTGCGGGGAAAAACGCTTTTTGTGAAACTAAAAACCCGCTTAGTGATAAACGTCTAACTACAACGTTAGATTAAAATGTGCAAAAAAAGAAAAAAGTTCAATTAGCCTTTGTTAACTTAAAGCTACATTCTTCAATTCATATTGTCCTTATGTATTAAGCTACTTTGTACAATTCAATTTGTCCTTATCTACTTAAAGCTAATGTGTTTGTTATAAAGGGCAATGCGTTGGTTTACAAGCAAAATTCAATGAGTACATTTTCCAAGTTTTTGGTTTTTTGTACTAAATCAAGTCATTATAATGCTAATTTTATACTGACAAAATCTTATAAGTCTTAAACTGGTTTTCAGGGGCACATTTATTGCACTAAGTCAATTGTGCTATTATAATACAAGCAGAAATCCCTAAGTTGACTTATTGAGTTTTACTAGTAGAACAAAGTCAACTGTGATGACTTCAAAAACAATAAGTACACAACTAACATAAAAATAAGCGTCACAAACAAGCGCATAGAGCGAGAGGTAAACAGTACGTACACTCCGCACTCCGCACTCCTTAGTATAAAAAAATCATGTTCGATCACGCCGAGTAAATTTTTGGAAAATCATGAAAATTCATGGTGGCTAATGTGTGCAAAAAATGTAGTTGCAATATTTATTTTGGCGATGATAGATGTTCTATTGTGGTGTTTAGTGTATTATTTAAAAATAGTGTGAAATAATAATGAAACGCAATTCTCGTGCATGGAAAATGCTTCAGTTTGCGAAGCCAGAAAATACAGTTAATTTTTTTTAAATAAGCTTTAAATTTTGACTGAGGTAATCTCAGTTGTTCAGACTTGGTTCAGAGCATGATCCAGGTGAATGTACAAGTTCGTCATTGGCTTTGGAGGAACCTAAGAAGACAGGTATATTGAGGTTTTTTAATAACAATATAATTATTAATAACTGTACCAATTTTATTAGCTTCCGAATATGATCCAGGTGAAGGTACAAGTTCGTCATTGGTTTTGGAGGAAGCTAAGAAGACAAGTATATTGAGGTTTTTTAATAACAATATAATTATTAATAACTGTACCAATTTTATTAGTTACCGTTACAAGTGAAATGTCAGATTTTTCCAGCGATGATAGTGTTAAAGATGCTAATTACAATATTGAAAGCGATGATGATTTATCGAATGACGAAGAAGAGGAATTTACCGAAAACGATGTAATAGTTGAAGAAAAGTCTGCTTCTGGAAGTCGTTGGAAAAAAGCATGTCCAGAAAAATGGATAAGAAATATAAATAAAGAAAAGAAGTCCAAATGTTTGCCATACAAAGACTATAAAGGAAATTTAAAATTACCGAAAAACCCAAAAATTATTGCAAATCATAATTGCAAATTTGATTGTTCTAGTTTCAATTAAGAAATTCGTTTAAAGTTATGCAAGAATTTTTGGGGATTGCGTTATGCAGAACAGAAGAACTTTATTCTGAATACTGTTGAAAGTCAAAGTCCTAAAAGCCGAAGACCAAGAAATATAGACGCAATACCGCGGAAATCTGCAAAAAAATATTTCTTCGTCAAAGATTTAAAAAAGATAAGAGTTTGTCAGCAGTTCTTTTTAAGCACATTGAATATTTCGAATGGTATTGTAATTAATGCTTTTTTGGGAAAAGACACAGCTGGAGGACATTATTCATTAGTTGATAAAAGAGGCAAACACGAGCCAAAAAATAAAACCAAACCAGAGGACATTAAAAATGTTAAAAATCACATTGAAAGTTTTCCTTGCATGGAAAGCCATTATTGCCGAAAAGATAGCAAGAGAAAGTACTTAGACAGTAAACTTTCAATTCGAAAAATGCATGTTTTATATACAAGCTATTGTACCGAAAAGAATATTAATTCCGTATCAGAAATAACTTATATGCGAATATTTTGTAATGATTACAATTTATCGTTTTTTATACCAAAAAAAGACCAGTGTTTGTTATATAATAAATACAAAATTGCTTCTCCTGATGGTAAAACAGCAATTCAAAGTGATTATGATAATCAATTGAAAAGAAAAATAGAGGCTTTTAATGAAAAGGTGTCTGACAAAGAAAGAGCAAGTTGCAATTTCAATGGACATGCAAAGCGTAATTCAAATACCATCAACAGATGTTTCTTTAACATACTATAAGAGAAAACTAGTTCTTCATAACTTTACAATTTATGAAGCAGCTTTGCCCAATGATGCTTTCTGCTATGCCTGGACAGAGGTTAATGGTAAAGGTGGTAGCTGTGAAGTAGCGTCTGCAATTTGAACTATATTCAGCAATTACCTGAAAATGTTGAAGAGCTGTCTGTATTTTCTGACACATTCGCGGGCCAAAATAGAAATATTAATATTGTGGCACTTTTTTTAAATGTAGTACAGGTAACGAATTTAAGTATAGTTGAACAAAAATTTATGGAAAGTGGTCACTCTTATATGGAAGTAGATTCCATGCACAGCGCTATTGAAAAACAAAAAAAGTTCTTTCCAATTTATTGCGTTAATGATTGGATAAATTTATTTAAATGTGCAAGAGTTAGAGTAAAAAACAAATCGCCATATCAAGCTATTAAATTAAAATACAATGATTTTTATGACTTAAAAAATTTAGCAATAAAACTGATTAGAAATAAATCAATTGATTCTGATGGTAAGAAGGTAAATTGGCTAAAAGTTAAATGCTTTCGCTATGAAAAAGCTAAACCTTTTATACTGCAATATAAGTATAACTATCAAGATAGCTTCAAGTTTATTAACGTCTTACACCAACGTAGAGGAAGCAGATGTTGGAGAAGAAAGCAGTGAGAATGAAGCATAAGCAATTAAATATTTTTTTAACTAATATTTTAAGTTTAGAATTTAAACTAATATTTTATTTTTTTTATATTGTGAATTTTTATTTTAGTTCTGTTTTTTTTTTGTTATTAAATTCGTAATCTACTTGTAATTTTTTTGCTTATATATTTAGTTTTTTTATACAATTTTCAGATTTACCTATAGTAGATAATACAACAAAACTACAATATCAGTTCTGGTAAAACTCACTAAGTCCCTCCTTTTTTTTGTTTTAATCCAAAAACTTCATTTCTTGTAAAAATGTTTTTCTAAAGTATTAGACAAAAATATGAGAATAGAATCTTCGATTTTTCAAGGTCAGATCCTTCAAGGTCAACTTATTGCCAAGGGCATTTTTTTTCGTATAGGGGCTCAAAAATGGGTCCTACGATTTTTTTCATTTCCACAACATTAAATCTTCAAGGTATCTTAAACAAAACTGCATATATCCTATATCCCGCTAGATGCTCCTTCTGGCGAAAAAGGGGGTGGACAAAGACAAACCCCACTTTTCTATCTCAGCCACATTGCACAATATCAAAAAAGTTCTTGCAGATTATTATAGGATAAAATAAGATAAGAAAACTTGCGGAACATTTCAAGGTCAAATTTTGTATATCCCAGAAATCTTAAATAAAAAAATCACGTCATTGTAGGATTAAATAAGATAAGAAAATTTGCTGAACATTTCAATGTGTAATTCAAATACTGTGTGTTTTAGGTTTGTTTATGTTCTACATTATTGATAATTTTTAATTATGTTAATGTTTCCAACAGTAATTCGAACCGATTCGATGTATAAAAAACAATTTTTAATTAACATCAATTGAGATTTAATTCGAAATAAATAAAGAACAACAATAACAAAAAGAAGAAGCTACCAAAATGCCTTCACCGATCGTTTAAAACAGATCTCAGTCATTTTCAATGCAGCATACCACGTCCTAAAGTTGACACAGAAACCTACAACCAACAAGAACAACAATAAGAAGAAGAAGCTACCAAAATGCCTTCACCGATCGTTTAAAACAGATCTCAGGCATTTTCAATGAAGCATACCACTTCCTAAAGTTGACACACAAACCCACAACCCACAAGAACAACAATAAGAAGAAGAAGCTACCAAAATGCCTTCACCGATCGTTTAAAACAGATCTCAGGCATTTTCAATGAAGCATACCACTTCCTAAAGTTGACACACAAACCCACAACCCACAAGAACAACAATAAAAAGAAAAAGCTACCAAAATGCCTTCACTAATCGTTTAAAACAGATCTCAGGCATTTTCAATGAAGCATACCACTTCCTAAAGTTGACACACAAACCTACAAACAACAAGAACAACAATAAGGAAAAGAAGAAGCTACCAAAATGCCTTCACCGATTGTTTAAAACAGATCTCAGGCATTTTCAATGAAGCATACCTCGTCCTAAAGTTGACACACAAACCTACAACCAACAAGAACAACAATAGGAAGAAGAAGCTACCAAAATGCCTTCACCGATCGTTTAAAACAGATCTCAGGCATTTTCAATGAAGCATACCTCTTCCTAAAGTTGACACACATACCTACAAACAACAAGAACAACAATAAGAAGAAGAAGCTACCAAAATGCCTTCACCGATCGTTTAAAACAGATCTCAGGCATTTTCAATGAAGCATACCTCTTCCTAAAGTTGACACACAAACCTACAACCAACAAGAACAACAATAGGAAGAAGAAGCTACCAAAATGCCTTCACCGATCGTTTAAAACAGATCTCAGGCATTTTCAATGAAGCATACCTCTTCCTAAAGTTGACACACAATCCTACAAACAACAAGAACAACAATAACAAAAAGAAGAAGCTACCAAAATGCCTTCACCGATCGTTTAAAACAGATCTCAGGCATTTTCAAAGCAGCATACCTCGTCCTAAAGTTGACACACAAACCTACAACCAACAAGAACAACAATAAGAAGAAGAAGCTACCAAAATGCCTTCACCGATCGTTTAAAACAGATCTCAGGCATTTTCAATGAAGCATACCTCTTCCTAAAGTTGACACACAAACCTACAAACAACAAGAACAACAATAAGAAAAAGAAGAAGCTACCAAAATGCCTTCACAGATCGTTTAAAACAGATCTCAGGCATTTTCAATGAAGCATACCTCTTCCTAAAGTTGACACACAAACCTACAAACAACAAGAACAACAATAAGAAAAAGAAGAAGCTACCAAAATGCCTTCACCGATCGTTTAAAACAGATCTCAGGCATTTTCAATGAAGCATACCTCGTCCTAAAGTTGACACACAAACCTACAACCAACAAGAACAACAATAAGAAGAAGAAGCTACCAAAATGCCTTCACCGATCGTTTAAAACAGATCTCAGGCATTTTCAATGAAGCATACCTCTTCCTAAAGTTGACACACAAACCTACAAACAACAAGAACAACAATAACAAAAAGAAGAAGCTACCAAAATGCCTTCACCGATCGTTTAAAACAGATCTCAGGCATTTTCAATGAAGCATACCTCTTCCTAAAGTTGACACACATACCTACAAACAACAAGAACAACAATAAGAAAAAGAAGAAGCTACCAAAATGCCTTCACAGATCGTTTAAAACAGATCTCAGGCATTTTCAATGAAGCATACCTCTTCCTAAAGTTGACACACAAACCTACAAACAACAAGAACAACAATAAGAAAAAGAAGAAGCTACCAAAATGCCTTCACCGATCGTTTAAAACAGATCTCAGGCATTTTCAATGAAGCATACCTCTTCCTAAAGTTGACACACAAACCTACAACCAACAAGAACAATAACAAAAAGAAGAAGCTACCAAAATGCCTTCACCGATCGTTTAAAACAGATCTCAGGCATTTTCAAAGCAGCATACCTCGTCCTAAAGTTGACACACAAACCTACAAACAACAAGAACAACAATAAGAAAAAGAAGAAGCTACCAAAATGCCTTCACCGATCGTTTAAAACAGATCTCAGGCATTTTCAATGAAGCATACCTCGTCCTAAAGTTGACACACAAACCTACAAACAACAAGAACAACAATAAGAAAAAGAAGAAGCTACCAAAATGCCTTCACCGATCGTTTAAAACAGATCTCAGGCATTTTCAATGAAGCATACCTCTTCCTAAAGTTGACACACAAACCTACAAACAACAAGAACAACAATAAGAAAAAGAAGAAGCTACCAAAATGCCTTCACCGATCGTTTAAAACAGATCTCAGGCATTTTCAATGAAGCATACCTCTTCCTAAAGTTGACACACAAACCTACAACCAACAAGAACAATAACAAAAAGAAGAAGCTACCAAAATGCCTTCACCGATCGTTTAAAACAGATCTCAGGCATTTTCAAAGCAGCATACCTCTTCCTAAAGTTGACACACAAACCTACAAACAACAAGAACAACAATAACAAAAAGAAGAAGCTACCAAAATGCCTTCACCGATCGTTTAAAACAGATCTCAGGCATTTTCAATGAAGCATACCTCTTCCTAAAGTTGACACACAAACCTACAAACAACAAGAACAACAATAACAAAAAGAAGAAGCTACCAAAATGCCTTCACCGATCGTTTAAAACAGATCTCAGGCATTTTCAAAGCAGCATACCTCGTCCTAAAGTTGACACACAAACCTACAACCAACAAGAACAACAATAAGAAGAAGAAGCTACCAAAATGCCTTCACCGATCGTTTAAAACAGATCTCAGGCATTTTCAATGAAGCATACCTCGTCCTAAAGTTGACACACAAACCTACAACCAACAAGAACAACAATAAGAAGAAGAAGCTACCAAAATGCCTTCACCGATCGTTTAAAACAGATCTCAGGCATTTTCAATGAAGCATACCTCGTCCTAAAGTTGACATACAAACCTACAAACAACAAGAACAACAATAAGAAGAAGAAGCTACCAAAATGCCTTCACCGATCGTTTAAAACAGATCTCAGGCATTTTCAATGAAGCATACCTCTTCCTAAAGTTGACACACAAACCTACAAACAACAAGAACAACAATAAGAAGAAGAAGCTACCAAAATGCCTTCACCGATCGTTTAAAACAGATCTCAGGCATTTTCAATGAAGCATACCTCTTCCTAAAGTTGACACACAAACCTACAAACAACAAGAACAACAATAGGAAGAAGAAGCTACCAAAATGCCTTCACCGATCGTTTAAAACAGATCTCAGGCATTTTCAATGAAGCATACCTCTTCCTAAAGTTGACACACAAACCTACAAACAACAAGAACAACAATAACAAAAAGAAGAAGCTACCAAAATGCCTTCACCGATCGTTTAAAACAGATCTCAGGCATTATCAATGCAGCATACCTCGTCCTAAAGTTGACACACAAACCTACAACCAACAAGAACAACAATAAGAAGAAGAAGCTACCAAAATGCCTTCACCGATCGTTTAAAACAGATCTCAGGCATTTTCAATGAAGCATAGCTCGTCCTAAAGTTGACACACAAACCTACAAACAACAAGAACAACAATAAGAAAAAGAAGAAGCTACCAAAATGCCTTCATCGATCGTTTAAAACAGATCTCAGGCATTTTCAATGAAGCATACCTCGTCCTAAAGTTGACATACAAACCTACAACCAACAGGAACAACAATAAGAAGAAGAAGCTACCAAAATGCCTTCACCGATCGTTTAAAACAGATCTCAGGCATTTTCAATGAAGCATACCTCTTCCTAAAGTTGACACACAAACCTACAAACAACAAGAACAACAATAAGAAGAAGAAGCTACCAAAATGCCTTCACCGATCGTTTAAAACAGATCTCAGGCATTTTCAATGAAGCATAGCTCGTCCTAAAGTTGACACACAAACCTACAAACAACAAGAACAACAATAAGAAAAAGAAGAAGCTACCAAAATGCCTTCACCGATCGTTAAAATAACTATAAAAATCAAACGGTTTAACAAAATATCATTATTTTTTTACAGATAAAAATTACGAAACTTAAAAAAATATTTGAAATGAATTAGAAACTCGCATTTAAAAACAACAATGTGCATTTTTTCAGGCATTCCAAATATTTTTAAACTCAAAACTGACTAAAAATATGATTGTTTTTTACCAACAATGTTACGTGTTGATACACCCAGGCACTGAACATTATAATTTATGCAATTATTTTAGTTCAATTGCTTTAAATGATTGATTATTAAAGTTTTATAAAAGCAAAGACTACCCGAACAATAAAAAAATGTCATGGCTTGCTTGAACCAATCTTGTATGTATTTGACAAATTGAATATTTTAATCAATACTCATGTGAGGTAGAGTGAAACAACCTATTTTAAATCTCCATCAGCGTGGGCCAGAATAGGGCAGATAGTGCTTACTTATTTGTTGTGTATGAACACACTATTTAATTGGTATGTGTTTAGGCTAGAAAAAATGAGAACGATGCACAAATATTTCAGCAGATTTTTTTTTTTTATAATTATTAAATAATCGCGCGGATACGTCCACGGACGTTTGTTTCGACGACGGTCCCTACAGGGCGCGCAGGCCCTTTACCAGGAACGGGTGTACATTAAATTAGCAGGCGAACTTATGCGTGCGGCGGCGACAAGCGCTCGATCGAGAAAGGGGACAATCTCCCTACTCGATCCTCAAAGATTGCGTTGCGGGGAAAAACGCTTTTTGTGAAACTAAAAACCCGCTTAGTGATAAACGTCTAACTACAACGTTAGATTAAAATGTGCAAAAAAAGAAAAAAGTTCAATTAGCCTTTGTTAACTTAAAGCTACATTCTTCAATTCATATTGTCCTTATGTATTAAGCTACTTTGTACAATTCAATTTGTCCTTATCTACTTAAAGCTAATGTGTTTGTTATAAAGGGCAATGCGTTGGTTTACAAGCAAAATTCAATGAGTACATTTTCCAAGTTTTTGGTTTTTTGTACTAAATCAAGTCATTATAATGCTAATTTTATACTGACAAAATCTTATAAGTCTTAAACTGGTTTTCAGGTGCACATTTATTGCACTAAGTCAATTGTGCTATTATAATACAAGCAGAAATCCCTAAGTTGACTTATTGAGTTTTACTAGTAGAACAAAGTCAACTGTGATGACTTCAAAAACAATAAGTACACAACTAACATAAAAATAAGCGTCACAAACAAGCGCATAGAGCGAGAGGTAAACAGTACGTACACTCCGCACTCCGCACTCCTTAGTATAAAAAAATCATGTTCGATCACGCCGAGTAAATTTTTGGAAAATCATGAAAATTCATGGTGGCTAATGTGTGCAAAAAATGTAGTTGCAATATTTATTTTGGCGATGATAGATGTTCTATTGTGGAGTTTAGTGTATTATTTAAAAATAGTGTGAAATAATAATGAAACGCAATTCTCGTGCATGGAAAATGCTTCAGCTTGCGAAGCCAGAAAATACAGTTAATTTTTTTTAAATAAGCTTTAAATTTTGACTGAGGTAATCTCAGTTGTTCAGACTTGGTTCAGAGCATGATCCAGGTGAATGTACAAGTTCGTCATTGGCTTTGGAGGAACCTAAGAAGACAGGTATATTGAGGTTTTTTAATAACAATATAATTATTAATAACTGTACCAATTTTATTAGCTTCCGAATATGATCCAGGTGAAGGTACAAGTTCGTCATTGGTTTTGGAGGAAGCTAAGAAGACAAGTATATTGAGGTTTTTTAATAACAATATAATTATTAATAACTGTACCAATTTTATTAGTTACCGTTACAAGTGAAATGTCAGATTTTTCCAGCGATGATAGTGTTAAAGATGCTAATTACAATATTGAAAGCGATGATGATTTATCGAATGACGAAGAAGAGGAATTTACCGAAAACGATGTAATAGTTGAAGAAAAGTCTGCTTCTGGAAGTCGTTGGAAAAAAGCATGTCCAGAAAAATGGATAAGAAATATAAATAAAGAAAAGAAGTCCAAATGTTTGCCATACAAAGACTATAAAGGAAATTTAAAATTACCGAAAAACCCAAAAATTATTGCAAATCATAATTGCAAATTTGATTGTTCTAGTTTCAATTAAGAAATTCGTTTAAAGTTATGCAAGAATTTTTGGGGATTGCGTTATGCAGAACAGAAGAACTTTATTCTGAATACTGTTGAAAGTCAAAGTCCTAAAAGCCGAAGACCAAGAAATATAGACGCAATACCGCGGAAATCTGCAAAAAAATATTTCTTCGTCAAAGATTTAAAAAAGATAAGAGTTTGTCAGCAGTTCTTTTTAAGCACATTGAATATTTCGAATGGTATTGTAATTAATGCTTTTTTGGGAAAAGACACAGCTGGAGGACATTATTCATTAGTTGATAAAAGAGGCAAACACGAGCCAAAAAATAAAACCAAACCAGAGGACATTAAAAATGTTAAAAATCACATTGAAAGTTTTCCTTGCATGGAAAGCCATTATTGCCGAAAAGATAGCAAGAGAAAGTACTTAGACAGTAAACTTTCAATTCGAAAAATGCATGTTTTATATACAAGCTATTGTACCGAAAAGAATATTAATTCCGTATCAGAAATAACTTATATGCGAATATTTTGTAATGATTACAATTTATCGTTTTTTATACCAAAAAAAGACCAGTGTTTGTTATATAATAAATACAAAATTGCTTCTCCTGATGGTAAAACAGCAATTCAAAGTGATTATGATAATCAATTGAAAAGAAAAATAGAGGCTTTTAATGAAAAGGTGTCTGACAAAGAAAGAGCAAGTTGCAATTTCAATGGACATGCAAAGCGTAATTCAAATACCATCAACAGATGTTTCTTTAACATACTATAAGAGAAAACTAGTTCTTCATAACTTCACAATTTATGAAGCAGCTTTGCCCAATGATGCTTTCTGCTATGCCTGGACAGAGGTTAATGGTAAAGGTGGTAGCTGTGAAGTAGCGTCTGCAATTTGAACTATATTCAGCAATTACCTGAAAATGTTGAAGAGCTGTCTGTATTTTCTGACACATTCGCGGGCCAAAATAGAAATATTAATATTGTGGCACTTTTTTTAAATGTAGTACAGGTAACGAATTTAAGTATAGTTGAACAAAAATTTATGGAAAGTGGTCACTCTTATATGGAAGTAGATTCCATGCACAGCGCTATTGAAAAACAAAAAAAGTTCTTTCCAATTTATTGCGTTAATGATTGGATAAATTTATTTAAATGTGCAAGAGTTAGAGTAAAAAACAAATCGCCATATCAAGCTATTAAATTAAAATACAATGATTTTTATGACTTAAAAAATTTAGCAATAAAACTGATTAGAAATAAATCAATTGATTCTGATGGTAAGAAGGTAAATTGGCTAAAAGTTAAATGCTTTCGCTATGAAAAAGCTAAACCTTTTATACTGCAATATAAGTATAACTATCAAGATAGCTTCAAGTTTATTAACGTCTTACACCAACGTAGAGGAAGCAGATGTTGGAGAAGAAAGCAGTGAGAATGAAGCATAAGCAATTAAATATTTTTTTAACTAATATTTTAAGTTTAGAATTTAAACTAATATTTTATTTTTTTTATATTGTGAATTTTTATTTTAGTTCTGTTTTTTTTTTTGTTATTAAATTCGTAATCTACTTGTAATTTTTTTGCTTATATATTTAGTTTTTTTATACAATTTTCAGATTTACCTATAGTAGATAATACAACAAAACTACAATATCAGTTCTGGTAAAACTCACTAAGTCCCTCCTTTTTTTTGTTTTAATCCAAAAACTTCATTTCTTGTAAAAATGTTTTTCTAAAGTATTAGACAAAAATATGAGAATAGAATCTTCGATTTTTCAAGGTCAGATCCTTCAAGGTCAACTTATTGCCAAGGGCATTTTTTTTCGTATAGGGGCTCAAAAATGGGTCCTACGATTTTTTTCATTTCCACAACATTAAATCTTCAAGGTATCTTAAACAAAACTGCATATATCCTATATCCCGCTAGATGCTCCTTCTGGCGAAAAAGGGGGTGGACAAAGACAAACCCCACTTTTCTATCTCAGCCACATTGCACAATATCAAAAAAGTTCTTGCAGATTATTATAGGATAAAATAAGATAAGAAAACTTGCGGAACATTTCAAGGTCAAATTTTGTATATCCCAGAAATCTTAAATAAAAAAATCACGTCATTGTAGGATTAAATAAGATAAGAAAATTTGCTGAACATTTCAATGTGTAATTCAAATACTGTGTGTTTTAGGTTTGTTTATGTTCTACATTATTGATAATTTTTAATTATGTTAATGTTTCCAACAGTAATTCGAACCGATTCGATGTATAAAAAACAATTTTTAATTAACATCAATTGAGATTTAATTCGAAATAAATAAAGAACAACAATAACAAAAAGAAGAAGCTACCAAAATGCCTTCACCGATCGTTTAAAACAGATCTCAGGCATTTTCAATGCAGCATACCACGTCCTAAAGTTGACACAGAAACCTACAACCAACAAGAACAACAATAAGAAGAAGAAGCTACCAAAATGCCTTCACCGATCGTTTAAAACAGATCTCAGGCATTTTCAATGAAGCATACCACTTCCTAAAGTTGACACACAAACCCACAACCCACAAGAACAACAATAAGAAGAAGAAGCTACCAAAATGCCTTCACCGATCGTTTAAAACAGATCTCAGGCATTTTCAATGAAGCATACCACTTCCTAAAGTTGACACACAAACCCACAACCCACAAGAACAACAATAAAAAGAAAAAGCTACCAAAATGCCTTCACTAATCGTTTAAAACAGATCTCAGGCATTTTCAATGAAGCATACCACTTCCTAAAGTTGACACACAAACCTACAAACAACAAGAACAACAATAAGGAAAAGAAGAAGCTACCAAAATGCCTTCACCGATTGTTTAAAACAGATCTCAGGCATTTTCAATGAAGCATACCTCGTCCTAAAGTTGACACACAAACCTACAACCAACAAGAACAACAATAGGAAGAAGAAGCTACCAAAATGCCTTCACCGATCGTTTAAAACAGATCTCAGGCATTTTCAATGAAGCATACCTCTTCCTAAAGTTGACACACATACCTACAAACAACAAGAACAACAATAAGAAGAAGAAGCTACCAAAATGCCTTCACCGATCGTTTAAAACAGATCTCAGGCATTTTCAATGAAGCATACCTCTTCCTAAAGTTGACACACAAACCTACAACCAACAAGAACAACAATAGGAAGAAGAAGCTACCAAAATGCCTTCACCGATCGTTTAAAACAGATCTCAGGCATTTTCAATGAAGCATACCTCTTCCTAAAGTTGACACACAATCCTACAAACAACAAGAACAACAATAACAAAAAGAAGAAGCTACCAAAATGCCTTCACCGATCGTTTAAAACAGATCTCAGGCATTTTCAAAGCAGCATACCTCGTCCTAAAGTTGACACACAAACCTACAACCAACAAGAACAACAATAAGAAGAAGAAGCGACCAAAATGCCTTCACCGATCGTTTAAAACAGATCTCAGGCATTTTCAATGAAGCATACCTCTTCCTAAAGTTGACACACAAACCTACAAACAACAAGAACAACAATAAGAAAAAGAAGAAGCTACCAAAATGCCTTCACAGATCGTTTAAAACAGATCATAGGCATTTTCAATGAATGATACC
Organism: Sylvicola cinctus; assembly: GCA_963854165.1. Lineage (NCBI taxonomy): Eukaryota > Metazoa > Arthropoda > Insecta > Diptera > Anisopodidae > Sylvicola > Sylvicola cinctus. Next base: position 24,245,518 of record OY974082.1, read on the forward strand.
TCGTCCTAAAGTTGACACACAAATCTACAAACAACAAGAACAACAATAAGAAAAAGAAGAGGCTACCAAAATGCCATCACCGATCGTTTAAAACAGATCTCAGGCATTTTCAATGAAGCATACCACTTCCTAAAGTTGACACACAAACCTAAAAACAACAAGAACAACAATAAGAAAAAGAAGAAGCTACCAAAATGCCTTCACCGATCGTTTAAAACAGATCTCAGGCATTTTCAATGAAGCATACCTCGTCCTAAAGTTGACACACAAACCTACAACCAACAAGAACAACAATAGGAAGAAGAAGCTACCAAAATGCCTTCACCGATCGTTTAAAACAGATCTCAGGCATTTTCAATGAAGCATACCTCTTCCTAAAGTTGACACACAAACCTACAAACAACAAGAACAACAATAACAAAAAGAAGAAGCTACCAAAATGCCTTCACCGATCGTTTAAAACAGATCTCAGGCATTTTCAAAGCAGCATACCTCGTCCTAAAGTTGACACACAAACCTACAACCAACAAGAACATCAATAAGAAGAAGAAGATACCAAAATGCCTTCACCGATCGTTTAAAACAGATCTCAGGCATTTTCAAAGCAGCATACCTCGTCCCAAAGTTGACACACAAACCTACAACCAACAAGAACATCAATAAGAAGAAGAAGATACCAAAATGCCTTCACCGATCGTTTAAAACAGATCTCAGGCATTTTCAATGAAGCATACCTCGTCCTAAAGTTGACACACAAACCTACAACCAACAAGAACAACAATAGGAAGAAGAAGATACCAAAATGCCTTCACCGATCGTTTAAAACAGATCTCAGGCATTTTCAATGAAGCATACCTCGTCCTAAAGTTGACACACAAACCTACAACCAACAAGAACAACAATAGGAAGAAGAAGCTACCAAAATGCCTTCACCGATCGTTTAAAACAGATCTCAGGCATTTTCAATGAAGCATACCTCGTCCTAAAGTTGACACACAAACCTACAACCAACAAGAACAACAATAGGAAGAAGAAGCTACCAAAATGCCTTCACCGATCGTTTAAAACAGATCTCAGGCATTTTCAATGAAGCATACCTCTTCCTAAAGTTGACACACAAACCTACAAACAACAAGAACAACAATAAGAAGAAGAAGCTACCAAAATGCCTTCACCGATCGTTTTAAACAGATCTCAGGCATTTTCAATGAAGCATACCTCGTCCTAAAGTTGACACACAAACCTACAACCAACAAGAACATCAATAAGAAGAAGAAGATACCAAAATGCCTTCACCGATCGTTTAAAACAGATCTCAGGCATTTTCAATGAAGCATACCTCGTCCTAAAGTTGACACACAAACCTACAACCAACAAGAACATCAATAAGAAGAAGAAGATACCAAAATGCCTTCACCGATCGTTTAAAACAGATCTCAGGCATTTTCAAAGCAGCATACCTCGTCCTAAAGTTGACACACAAACCTACAAACAACAAGAACAACAATAAGAAGAAGAAGCTACCAAAATGCCTTCACCGATCGTTTTAAACAGATCTCAGGCATTTTCAATGAAGCATACCTCGTCCTAAAGTTGACACACAAACCTACAACCAACAAGAACATCAATAAGAAGAAGAAGATACCAAAATGCCTTCACCGATCGTTTAAAACAGATCTCAGGCATTTTCAATGAAGCATACCTCGTCCTAAAGTTGACACACAAACCTACAACCAACAAGAACATCAATAAGAAGAAGAAGATACCAAAATGCCTTCACCGATCGTTTAAAACAGATCTCAGGCATTTTCAAAGCAGCATACCTCGTCCTAAAGTTGACACACAAACCTACAACCAACAAGAACATCAATAAGAAGAAGAAGATACCAAAATGCCTTCACCGATCGTTTAAAACAGATCTCAGGCATTTTCATTGAAGCATACCTCTTCCTAAAGTTGACACACAAACCTACAAACAACAAGAACAACAATAAGAAGAAGAAGCTACCAAAATGCCTTCACCGATCGTTTTAAACAGATCTCAGGCATTTTCAATGAAGCATACCTCGTCCTAAAGTTGACACACAAACCTACAACCAACAAGAACATCAATAAGAAGAAGAAGATACCAAAATGCCTTCACCGATCGTTTAAAACAGATCTCAGGCATTTTCAATGAAGCATACCTCGTCCTAAAGTTGACACACAAACCTACAACCAACAAGAACATCAATAAGAAGAAGAAGATACCAAAATGCCTTCACCGATCGTTTAAAACAGATCTCAGGCATTTTCAAAGCAGCATACCTCGTCCTAAAGTTGACACACAAACCTACAACCAACAAGAACATCAATAAGAAGAAGAAGATACCAAAATGCCTTCACCGATCGTTTAAAACAGATCTCAGGCATTTTCAATGAAGCATACCTCGTCCTAAAGTTGACACACAAACCTACAACCAACAAGAACAACAATAGGAAGAAGAAGATACCAAAATGCCTTCACCGATCGTTTAAAACAGATCTCAGGCATTTTCAATGAAGCATACCTCTTCCTAAAGTTGACACACAAACCTACAAACAACAAGAACAACAATAAGAAGAAGAAGCTACCAAAATGCCTTCACCGATCGTTTAAAACAGATCTCAGGCATTTTCATTGAAGCATACCTCTTCCTAAAGTTGACACACAAACCTACAAACAACAAGAACAACAATAAGAAGAAGAAGCTACCAAAATGCCTTCACCGATCGTTTTAAACAGATCTCAGGCATTTTCAATGAAGCATACCTCGTCCTAAAGTTGACACACAAACCTACAAACAACAAGAACAACAATAAGAAAAAGAAGAGGCTACCAAAATGCCTTCACCGATCGTTTAAAACAGATCTCAGGCATTTTCAATGAAGCATACCTCTTCCTAAAGTTGACACACAAACCTACAAACAACAAGAACAACAATAAGAAGAAGAAGCTACCAAAATGCCTTCACCGATCGTTTAAAACAGATCTCAGGCATTTTCATTGAAGCATACCTCTTCCTAAAGTTGACACACAAACCTACAAACAACAAGAACAACAATAAGAAGAAGAAGCTACCAAAATGCCTTCACCGATCGTTTTAAACAGATCTCAGGCATTTTCAATGAAGCATACCACTTTCTAAAGTTGACACACAAACCTAAAAACAACAAGAACAACAATAAGAAAAAGAAGAAGCTACCAAAATGCCTTCACAGATCGTTTAAAACAGATCATAGGCATTTTCAATGAATGATACCTCGTCCTAAAGTTGACACACAAACCTACAAACAACAAGAACAACAATAAGAAGAAGAAGAAGCTACCAAAATGCCTTCACAGATCGTTTAAAACAGATCATAGGCATTTTCAATGAATGATACCTCGTCCTAAAGTTGACACACAAACCTACAAACAACAAGAACAACAATAAGGAAAAGAAGAAGCTACCAAAATGCCTTCACCGATCGTTTAAAACAGATCTCAGGCATTTTCAATGAAGCATACCTCGTCCTAAAGTTGACACACAAACCTACAAACAACAAGAACAACAATAAGAAAAAGAAGAGGCTACCAAAATGCCTTCACCGATCGTTTAAAACAGATCTCAGGCATTTTCAATGAAGCATACCTCGTCCTAAAGTTGACACACAAACCTACAACCAACAAGAACAACAATAAGAAAAAGAAGAAGCTACCAAAATGCCTTCACCGATCGTTTAAAACAGATCTCAGGCATTTTCAATGAAGCATACCTCTTCCTAAAGTTGACACACAAACCTACAAACAACAAGAACAACAATAACAAAAAGAAGAAGCTACCAAAATGCCTTCACCGATCGTTTAAAACAGATCTCAGGCATTTTCAAAGCAGCATACCTCGTCCTAAAGTTGACACACAAACCTACAACCAACAAGAACAACAATAGGAAGAAGAAGCTACCAAAATGCCTTCACCGATCGTTTAAAACAGATCTCAGGCATTTTCAATGAAGCATACCTCGTCCTAAAGTTGACACACAAACCTACAAACAACAAGAACAACAATAAGAAAAAGAAGAGGCTACCAAAATGCCTTCACCGATCGTTTAAAACAGATCTCAGGCATTTTCAATGAAGCATACCACTTCCTAAAGTTGACACACAAACCTAAAAACAACAAGAACAACAATAAGAAAAAGAAGAAGCTACCAAAATGCCTTCACCGATCGTTTAAAACAGATCTCAGGCATTTTCAATGAAGCATACCTCGTCCTAAAGTTGCCACACAAACCTACAACCAACAAGAACAACAATAGGAAGAAGAAGCTACCAAAATGCCTTCACCGATCGTTTAAAACAGATCTCAGGCATTTTCAATGAAGCAAACCTCTTCCTAAAGTTGACACACAAACCTACAAACAACAAGAACAACAATAAGAAAAAGAAGAAGCTACCAAAATGCCTTCACAGATCGTTTAAAACAGATCATAGGCATTTTCAATGAATGATACCTCGTCCTAAAGTTGACACACAAACCTACAAACAACAAGAACAACAATAAGGAAAAGAAGAAGCTACCAAAATGCCTTCACCGATCGTTTAAAACAGATCTCAGGCATTTTCAATGAAGCATACCTCGTCCTAAAGTTGACACACAAACCTACAAACAACAAGAACAACAATAAGAAAAAGAAGAGGCTACCAAAATGCCTTCACCGATCGTTTAAAACAGATCTCAGGCATTTTCAATGAAGCATACCACTTCCTAAAGTTGACACACAAACCTAAAAACAACAAGAACAACAATAAGAAAAAGAAGAAGCTACCAAAATGCCTTCACCGATCGTTTAAAACAGATCTCAGGCATTTTCAATGAAGCATACCTCGTCCTAAAGTTGCCACACAAACCTACAACCAACAAGAACAACAATAGGAAGAAGAAGCTACCAAAATGCCTTCACCGATCGTTTAAAACAGATCTCAGGCATTTTTAATGAAGCAAACCTCTTCCTAAAGTTGACACACAAACCTACAAACAACAAGAACAACAATAACAAAAAGAAGAAGCTACCAAAATGCCTTCACCGATCGTTTAAAACAGATCTCAGGCATTTTCAAAGCAGCATACCTCGTCCTAAAGTTGACACACAAACCTACAACCAACAAGAACAACAATAAGAAGAAGAAGATACCAAAATGCCTTCACCGATCGTTTAAAACAGATCTCAGGCATTTTCAAAGCAGCATACCTCGTCCTAAAGTTGACACACAAACCTACAACCAACAAGAACAACAATAAGAAGAAGAAGATACCAAAATGCCTTCACCGATCGTTTAAAACAGATCTCAGGCATTTTCAATGAAGCATACCTCGTCCTAAAGTTGACACACAAACCTACAAACAACAAGAACAACAATAAGAAAAAGAGGAAGCTACCAAAATGCCTTCACCGATCGTTTAAAACAGATCTCAGGCATTTTCAATGAAGCAAACCTCTTCCTAAAGTTGACACACAAACCTACAAACAACAAGAACAACAATAACAAAAAGAAGAAGCTACCAAAATGCCTTCACCGATCGTTTAAAACAGATCTCAGGCATTTTCAAAGCAGCATACCTCGTCCTAAAGTTGACACACAAACCTACAACCAACAAGAACAACAATAAGAAGAAGAAGATACCAAAATGCCTTCACCGATCGTTTAAAACAGATCTCAGGCATTTTCAATGAATGATACCTCGTCCTAAAGTTGACACACAAACCTACAAACAACAAGAACAACAATAAGGAAAAGAAGAAGCTACCAAAATGCCTTCACCGATCGTTTAAAACAGATCTCAGGCATTTTCAATGAAGCATACCTCGTCCTAAAGTTGACACACAAACCTACAAACAACAAGAACAACAATAAGAAAAAGAAGAAGCTACCAAAATGCCTTCACCGATCGTTTAAAACAGACCTCAGGCATTTTCAATGAAGCATACCTCTTCCTAAAGTTGACACACAAACCTACAAACAACAAGAACAACAATAAGAAGAAGAAGCTACCAAAATGCCTTCACCGATCGTTTAAAACAGATCTCAGGCATTTTCAATGAAGCATACCTCGTCCTAAAGTTGACACACAAACCTACAACCAACAAGAACAACAATAGGAAGAAGAAGCTACCAAAATGCCTTCACCGATCGTTTAAAACAGATCTCAGGCATTTTCAATGAAGCATACCTCTTCCTAAAGTTGACACACATACCTACAAACAACAAGAACAACAATAAGAAGAAGAAGCTACCAAAATGCCTTCACAGATCGTTTAAAACAGATCATAGGCATTTTCAATGAATGATACCTCGTCCTTAAGTTGACACACAAACCTACAACCAACAAGAACAACAATAACAAAAAGAAGAAGCTACCAAAATGCCTTCACAGATCGTTTAAAACAGATCTCAGGCATTTTCAATGAAGCATACCTCGTCCTAAAGTTGACACACATACCTATAACCAACAAGAACAACAATAGGAAGAAGAAGCTACCAAAATGCCTTCACCGATCGTTTAAAACAGATCTCAGGCATTTTCAATGAAGCATACCTCTTCCTAAAGTTGACACACAAACCTACAAACAACAAGAACAACAATAACAAAAAGAAGAAGCTACCAAAATGCCTTCACCGATAGTTTAAAACAGATCTCAGGCATTTTCAAAGCAGCATACCTCGTCCTAAAGTTGACACACAAACCTACAACCAACAAGAACAACAATAAGAAGAAGAAGCTACCAAAATGCCTTCACCGATCGTTTAAAACAGATCTCAGGCATTTTCAATGAAGCATACCTCGTCCTAAAGTTGACACACAAACCTACAAACAACAAGAACAACAATAACAAAAAGAAGAAGCTACCAAAATGCCTTCACAGATCGTTTAAAACAGATCTCAGGCATTTTCAATGAAGCATACCTCGTCCTAAAGTTGACACACAAACCTACAAACAACAAGAACAACAATAAGAAAAAGAAGAGGCTACCAAAATGCCTTCACCGATCGTTTAAAACAGATCTCAGGCATTTTCAATGAAGCATACCACTTCCTAAAGTTGACACACAAACCTAAAAACAACAAGAACAACAATAAGAAAAAGAAGAAGCTACCAAAATGCCTTCACCGATCGTTTAAAACAGATATCAGGCATTTTCAATGAAGCATACCTCGTCCTAAAGTTGACACACAAACCTACAACCAACAAGAACAACAATAGGAAGAAGAAGCTACCAAAATGCCTTCACCGATCGTTTAAAACAGATCTCAGGCATTTTCAATGAAGCATACCTCTTCCTTAAGTTGACACACAAACCTACAACCAACAAGAACAACAATAGGAAGAAGAAGCTACCAAAATGCCTTCACCGATCGTTTAAAACAGATCTCAGGCATTTTCAATGAAGCATACCTCGTCCTAAAGTTGACACACAAACCTACAACCAACAAGAACAACAATAGGAAGAAGAAGCTACCAAAATGCCTTCACCGATCGTTTAAAACAGATCTCAGGCATTTTCAATGAAGCATACCTCTTCCTAAAGTTGACACACAAACCTACAACCAACAAGAACAACAATAAGAAGATGAAGCTACCAAAATGCCTTCACCGATCGTTTAAAACAGATCTCAGGCATTTTCAATGAAGCATACCTCGTCCTAAAGTTGACACACAAACCTACAACCAACAAGAACAACAATAGGAAGAAGAAGCTACCAAAATGCCTTCACCGATTGTTTAAAACAGATCTCAGGCATTTTCAATGAAGCATACCACGTCCTAAAGTTGACACACAAACCTACATCCAACAAGAACAACAATAGGAAGAAGAAGCTACCAAAATGCCTTCACCGATCGTTTAAAACAGATCTCAGGCATTTTCAATGAAGCATACCTCTTCCTAAAGTTGACACACATACCTACAAACAACAAGAACAACAATAAGAAGAAGAAGCTACCAAAATGCCTTCACCGATCGTTTAAAACAGATCTCAGGCATTTTCAATGAAGCATACCTCGTCCTAAAGTTGACACACAAACCTACAACCAATAAGAACAACAATAGGAAGAAGAAGCTACCAAAATGCCATCACCGATTGTTTAAAACAGATCTCAGGCATTTTCAATGAAGCATACCTCGTCCTAAAGTTGACACACAAACCTACAACCAACAAGAACAACAATAGGAAGAAGAAGCTACCAAAATGCCTTCACCGATCGTTTAAAACAGATCTCAGGCATTTTCAATGAAGCATACCACTTCCTAAAGTTGACACACAAACCTAAAAACAACAAGAACAACAATAAGAAAAAGAAGAAGCTACCAAAATGCCTTCACCGATCGTTTAAAACAGATCTCAGGCATTTTCAATGAAGCATACCACTTCCTAAAGTTGACACACAAACCTAAAAACAACAAGAACAACAATAGGAAGAAGAAGCTACCAAAATGCCTTCACCGATCGTTTAAAACAGATCTCAGGCATTTTCAATGAAGCATACCTCGTCCTAAAGTTGACACACAAACCTACAACCAATAAGAACAACAATAGGAAGAAGAAGCTACCAAAATGCCATCACCGATTGTTTAAAACAGATCTCAGGCATTTTCAATGAAGCATACCAATTCCTAAAGTTGACACACAAACCTAAAAACAACAAGAACAACAATAAGAAAAAGAAGAAGCTACCAAAATGCCTTCACCGATCGTTTAAAACAGATCTCAGGCATTTTCAATGAAGCATACCTCTTCCTAAAGTTGACACACATACCTACAAACAACAAGAACAACAATAAGAAGAAGAAGCTACCAAAATGCCTTCACCGATCGTTTAAAACAGATCTCAGGCATTTTCAATGAAGCATACCCCGTCCTAAACTTAACACACAAACCTACAAACAACAAGAACAACAATAAGAAGAAGAAGCTACCAAAATGCCTTCACCGATCGTTTAAAACAGATCTCAGGCATTTTCAATGAAGCATACCAATTCCTAAAGTTGACACACAAACCTACAACCAACAAGAACAACAATAAGAAGAAGAAGCTACCAAAATGCCTTCACCGATCGTTTAAAACAGATCTCAGGCATTTTCAATGAAGCATACCTCGTCCTAAAGTTGACACACAAACCTACAAACAACAAGAACAACAATAAGAAGAAGAAGCTACCAAAATGCCTTCACCCATCGTTTAAAACAGATCTAAGTCATTTTCAATGAAGCATACCACTTCCTAAAGTTGACACACAAACCCACAACCCACTAGAACAACAATAAGAAGAAGAAGCTACCAAAATGCCTTCACCGATCGTTTAAAACAGATCTCAGGCATTTTCAATGAAGCATACCTCTTCCTAAAGTTGACACACAAACCTACAAACAACAAGAACAACAATAACAAAAAGAAGAAGCTACCAGAATGCCTTCACCGATCGTTTAAAACAGATCTCAGGCATTTTCAAAGCAGCATACCTCGTCCTAAAGTTGACACACAAACCTACAACCAACAAGAACAATAACAAAAAGAAGAAGCTACCAAAATGCCTTCACCGATCGTTTAAAACAGATCTCAGGCATTTTCAAAGCAGCATACCTCTTCCTAAAGTTGACACACAAACCTACAAACAACAAGAACAACAATAACAAAAAGAAGAAGCTACCAAAATGCCTTCACCGATCGTTTAAAACAGATCTCAGGCATTTTCAATGAAGCATACCTCTTCCTAAAGTTGACACACAAACCTACAAACAACAAGAACAACAATAACAAAAAGAAGAAGCTACCAAAATGCCTTCACCGATCGTTTAAAACAGATCTCAGGCATTTTCAAAGCAGCATACCTCGTCCTAAAGTTGACACACAAACCTACAACCAACAAGAACAACAATAAGAAGAAGAAGCTACCAAAATGCCTTCACCGATCGTTTAAAACAGATCTCAGGCATTTTCAATGAAGCATACCTCGTCCTAAAGTTGACACACAAACCTACAACCAACAAGAACAACAATAAGAAGAAGAAGCTACCAAAATGCCTTCACCGATCGTTTAAAACAGATCTCAGGCATTTTCAATGAAGCATACCTCGTCCTAAAGTTGACATACAAACCTACAAACAACAAGAACAACAATAAGAAGAAGAAGCTACCAAAATGCCTTCACCGATCGTTTAAAACAGATCTCAGGCATTTTCAATGAAGCATACCTCTTCCTAAAGTTGACACACAAACCTACAAACAACAAGAACAACAATAAGAAGAAGAAGCTACCAAAATGCCTTCACCGATCGTTTAAAACAGATCTCAGGCATTTTCAATGAAGCATACCTCTTCCTAAAGTTGACACACAAACCTACAAACAACAAGAACAACAATAGGAAGAAGAAGCTACCAAAATGCCTTCACCGATCGTTTAAAACAGATCTCAGGCATTTTCAATGAAGCATACCTCTTCCTAAAGTTGACACACAAACCTACAAACAACAAGAACAACAATAACAAAAAGAAGAAGCTACCAAAATGCCTTCACCGATCGTTTAAAACAGATCTCAGGCATTATCAATGCAGCATACCTCGTCCTAAAGTTGACACACAAACCTACAACCAACAAGAACAACAATAAGAAGAAGAAGCTACCAAAATGCCTTCATCGATCGTTTAAAACAGATCTCAGGCATTTTCAATGAAGCATAGCTCGTCCTAAAGTTGACACACAAACCTACAAACAACAAGAACAACAATAAGAAAAAGAAGAAGCTACCAAAATGCCTTCATCGATCGTTTAAAACAGATCTCAGGCATTTTCAATGAAGCATACCTCGTCCTAAAGTTGACATACAAACCTACAACCAACAGGAACAACAATAAGAAGAAGAAGCTACCAAAATGCCTTCACCGATCGTTTAAAACAGATCTCAGGCATTTTCAATGAAGCATACCTCTTCCTAAAGTTGACACACAAACCTACAAACAACAAGAACAACAATAAGAAGAAGAAGCTACCAAAATGCCTTCACCGATCGTTTAAAACAGATCTCAGGCATTTTCAATGAAGCATAGCTCGTCCTAAAGTTGACACACAAACCTACAAACAGCAAGAACAACAATAAGAAAAAGAAGAAGCTACCAAAATGCCTTCACCGATCGTTAAAATAACTATAAAAATCAAACGGTTTAACAAAATATCATTATTTTTTTACAGATAAAAATTACGAAACTTAAAAAAATATTTGAAATGAATTAGAAACTCGCATTTAAAAACAACAATGTGCATTTTTTCAGGCATTCCAAATATTTTTAAACTCAAAACTGACTAAAAATATGATTGTTTTTTACCAACAATGTTACGTGTTGATACACCCAGGCACTGAACATTATAATTTATGCAATTATTTTAGTTCAATTGCTTTAAATGATTGATTATTAAAGTTTTATAAAAGCAAAGACTACCCGAACAATAAAAAAATGTCATGGCTTGCTTGAACCAATCTTGTATGTATTTGACAAATTGAATATTTTAATCAATACTCATGTGAGGTAGAGTGAAACAACCTATTTTAAATCTCCATCAGCGTGGGCCAGAATAGGGCAGATAGTGCTTACTTATTTGTTGTGTATGAACACACTATTTAATTGGTATGTGTTTAGGCTAGAAAAAATGAGAACGATGCACAAATATTTCAGCAGATTTTTTTTTTTTATAATTATTAAATAATCGCGCGGATACGTCCACGGACGTTTGTTGCGACGACGGTCCCTACAGGGCGCGCAGGCCCTTTACCAGGAACGGGTGTACATTAAATTAGCAGGCGAACTTATGCGTGCGGCGGCGACAAGCGCTCGATCGAGAAAGGGGACAATCTCCCTACTCGATCCTCAAAGATTGCGTTGCGGGGAAAAACGCTTTTTGTGAAACTAAAAACCCGCTTAGTGATAAACGTCTAACTACAACGTTAGATTAAAATGTGCAAAAAAAGAAAAAAGTTCAATTAGCCTTTGTTAACTTAAAGCTACATTCTTCAATTCATATTGTCCTTATGTATTAAGCTACTTTGTACAATTCAATTTGTCCTTATCTACTTAAAGCTAATGTGTTTGTTATAAAGGGCAATGCGTTGGTTTACAAGCAAAATTCAATGAGTACATTTTCCAAGTTTTTGGTTTTTTGTACTAAATCAAGTCATTATAATGCTAATTTTATACTGACAAAATCTTATAAGTCTTAAACTGGTTTTCAGGGGCACATTTATTGCACTAAGTCAATTGTGCTATTATAATACAAGCAGAAATCCCTAAGTTGACTTATTGAGTTTTACTAGTAGAACAAAGTCAACTGTGATGACTTCAAAAACAATAAGTACACAACTAACATAAAAATAAGCGTCACAAACAAGCGCATAGAGCGAGAGGTAAACAGTACGTACACTCCGCACTCCGCACTCCTTAGTATAAAAAAATCATGTTCGATCACGCCGAGTAAATTTTTGGAAAATCATGAAAATTCATGGTGGCTAATGTGTGCAAAAAATGTAGTTGCAATATTTATTTTGGCGATGATAGATGTTCTATTGTGGTGTTTAGTGTATTATTTAAAAATAGTGTGAAATAATAATGAAACGCAATTCTCGTGCATGGAAAATGCTTCAGTTTGCGAAGCCAGAAAATACAGTTAATTTTTTTTAAATAAGCTTTAAATTTTGACTGAGGTAATCTCAGTTGTTCAGACTTGGTTCAGAGCATGATCCAGGTGAATGTACAAGTTCGTCATTGGCTTTGGAGGAACCTAAGAAGACAGGTATATTGAGGTTTTTTAATAACAATATAATTATTAATAACTGTACCAATTTTATTAGCTTCCGAATATGATCCAGGTGAAGGTACAAGTTCGTCATTGGTTTTGGAGGAAGCTAAGAAGACAAGTATATTGAGGTTTTTTAATAACAATATAATTATTAATAACTGTACCAATTTTATTAGTTACCGTTACAAGTGAAATGTCAGATTTTTCCAGCGATGATAGTGTTAAAGATGCTAATTACAATATTGAAAGCGATGATGATTTATCGAATGACGAAGAAGAGGAATTTACCGAAAACGATGTAATAGTTGAAGAAAAGTCTGCTTCTGGAAGTCGTTGGAAAAAAGCATGTCCAGAAAAATGGATAAGAAATATAAATAAAGAAAAGAAGTCCAAATGTTTGCCATACAAAGACTATAAAGGAAATTTAAAATTACCGAAAAACCCAAAAATTATTGCAAATCATAATTGCAAATTTGATTGTTCTAGTTTCAATTAAGAAATTCGTTTAAAGTTATGCAAGAATTTTTGGGGATTGCGTTATGCAGAACAGAAGAACTTTATTCTGAATACTGTTGAAAGTCAAAGTCCTAAAAGCCGAAGACCAAGAAATATAGACGCAATACCGCGGAAATCTGCAAAAAAATATTTCTTCGTCAAAGATTTAAAAAAGATAAGAGTTTGTCAGCAGTTCTTTTTAAGCACATTGAATATTTCGAATGGTATTGTAATTAATGCTTTTTTGGGAAAAGACACAGCTGGAGGACATTATTCATTAGTTGATAAAAGAGGCAAACACGAGCCAAAAAATAAAACCAAACCAGAGGACATTAAAAATGTTAAAAATCACATTGAAAGTTTTCCTTGCATGGAAAGCCATTATTGCCGAAAAGATAGCAAGAGAAAGTACTTAGACAGTAAACTTTCAATTCGAAAAATGCATGTTTTATATACAAGCTATTGTACCGAAAAGAATATTAATTCCGTATCAGAAATAACTTATATGCGAATATTTTGTAATGATTACAATTTATCGTTTTTTATACCAAAAAAAGACCAGTGTTTGTTATATAATAAATACAAAATTGCTTCTCCTGATGGTAAAACAGCAATTCAAAGTGATTATGATAATCAATTGAAAAGAAAAATAGAGGCTTTTAATGAAAAGGTGTCTGACAAAGAAAGAGCAAGTTGCAATTTCAATGGACATGCAAAGCGTAATTCAAATACCATCAACAGATGTTTCTTTAACATACTATAAGAGAAAACTAGTTCTTCATAACTTTACAATTTATGAAGCAGCTTTGCCCAATGATGCTTTCTGCTATGCCTGGACAGAGGTTAATGGTAAAGGTGGTAGCTGTGAAGTAGCGACACACAAACCTACAACCAACAAGAACAACAATAAGAAGAAGAAGCTACCAAAATGCCTTCACCGATCGTTTAAAACAGATCTCAGGCATTTTCAATGAAGCATACCTCGTCCTAAAGTTGACATACAAACCTACAAACAACAAGAACAACAATAAGAAGAAGAAGCTACCAAAATGCCTTCACCGATCGTTTAAAACAGATCTCAGGCATTTTCAAAGCAGCATACCTCGTCCTAAAGTTGACACACAAACCTACAACCAACAAGAACATCAATAAGAAGAAGAAGATACCAAAATGCCTTCACCGATCGTTTAAAACAGATCTCAGGCATTTTCAATGAAGCATACCTCGTCCTAAAGTTGACACACAAACCTACAACCAACAAGAACAACAATAGGAAGAAGAAGATACCAAAATGCCTTCACCGATCGTTTAAAACAGATCTCAGGCATTTTCAATGAAGCATACCTCTTCCTAAAGTTGACACACAAACCTACAAACAACAAGAACAACAATAAGAAGAAGAAGCTACCAAAATGCCTTCACCGATCGTTTAAAACAGATCTCAGGCATTTTCATTGAAGCATACCTCTTCCTAAAGTTGACACACAAACCTACAAACAACAAGAACAACAATAAGAAGAAGAAGCTACCAAAATGCCTTCACCGATCGTTTTAAACAGATCTCAGGCATTTTCAATGAAGCATACCTCGTCCTAAAGTTGACACACAAACCTACAAACAACAAGAACAACAATAAGAAAAAGAAGAGGCTACCAAAATGCCTTCACCGATCGTTTAAAACAGATCTCAGGCATTTTCAATGAAGCATACCTCTTCCTAAAGTTGACACACAAACCTACAAACAACAAGAACAACAATAAGAAGAAGAAGCTACCAAAATGCCTTCACCGATCGTTTAAAACAGATCTCAGGCATTTTCATTGAAGCATACCTCTTCCTAAAGTTGACACACAAACCTACAAACAACAAGAACAACAATAAGAAGAAGAAGCTACCAAAATGCCTTCACCGATCGTTTTAAACAGATCTCAGGCATTTTCAATGAAGCATACCACTTTCTAAAGTTGACACACAAACCTAAAAACAACAAGAACAACAATAAGAAAAAGAAGAAGCTACCAAAATGCCTTCACAGATCGTTTAAAACAGATCATAGGCATTTTCAATGAATGATACCTCGTCCTAAAGTTGACACACAAACCTACAAACAACAAGAACAACAATAAGAAGAAGAAGAAGCTACCAAAATGCCTTCACAGATCGTTTAAAACAGATCATAGGCATTTTCAATGAATGATACCTCGTCCTAAAGTTGACACACAAACCTACAAACAACAAGAACAACAATAAGGAAAAGAAGAAGCTACCAAAATGCCTTCACCGATCGTTTAAAACAGATCTCAGGCATTTTCAATGAAGCATACCTCGTCCTAAAGTTGACACACAAACCTACAAACAACAAGAACAACAATAAGAAAAAGAAGAGGCTACCAAAATGCCTTCACCGATCGTTTAAAACAGATCTCAGGCATTTTCAATGAAGCATACCTCGTCCTAAAGTTGACACACAAACCTACAACCAACAAGAACAACAATAAGAAAAAGAAGAAGCTACCAAAATGCCTTCACCGATCGTTTAAAACAGATTTTAGGCATTTTCAATGAAGCATACCTCGTCATAAAGTTGACACACAAACCTACAACCAACAAGAACAACAATAGGAAGAAGAAGCTACCAAAATGCCTTCACCGATCGTTTAAAACAGATCTCAGGCATTTTCAATGAAGCATACCTCTTCCTAAAGTTGACACACAAACCTACAAACAACAAGAACAACAATAACAAAAAGAAGAAGCTACCAAAATGCCTTCACCGATCGTTTAAAACAGATCTCAGGCATTTTCAAAGCAGCATACCTCGTCCTAAAGTTGACACACAAACCTACAACCAACAAGAACAACAATAGGAAGAAGAAGCTACCAAAATGCCTTCACCGATCGTTTAAAACAGATCTCAGGCATTTTCAATGAAGCATACCTCGTCCTAAAGTTGACACACAAACCTACAAACAACAAGAACAACAATAAGAAAAAGAAGAGGCTACCAAAATGCCTTCACCGATCGTTTAAAACAGATCTCAGGCATTTTCAATGAAGCATACCACTTCCTAAAGTTGACACACAAACCTAAAAACAACAAGAACAACAATAAGAAAAAGAAGAAGCTACCAAAATGCCTTCACCGATCGTTTAAAACAGATCTCAGGCATTTTCAATGAAGCATACCTCGTCCTAAAGTTGCCACACAAACCTACAACCAACAAGAACAACAATAGGAAGAAGAAGCTACCAAAATGCCTTCACCGATCGTTTAAAACAGATCTCAGGCATTTTCAATGAAGCAAACCTCTTCCTAAAGTTGACACACAAACCTACAAACAACAAGAACAACAATAAGAAAAAGAAGAAGCTACCAAAATGCCTTCACAGATCGTTTAAAACAGATCATAGGCATTTTCAATGAATGATACCACTTCCTAAAGTTGACACACAAACCTACAAACAACAAGAACAACAATAAGGAAAAGAAGAAGCTACCAAAATGCCTTCACCGATCGTTTAAAACAGATCTCAGGCATTTTCAATGAAGCATACCTCGTCCTAAAGTTGACACACAAACCTACAAACAACAAGAACAACAATAAGAAAAAGAAGAGGCTACCAAAATGCCTTCACCGATCGTTTAAAACAGATCTCAGGCATTTTCAATGAAGCATACCACTTCCTAAAGTTGACACACAAACCTAAAAACAACAAGAACAACAATAAGAAAAAGAAGAAGCTACCAAAATGCCTTCACCGATCGTTTAAAACAGATCTCAGGCATTTTCAATGAAGCATACCTCGTCCTAAAGTTGCCACACAAACCTACAACCAACAAGAACAACAATAGGAAGAAGAAGCTACCAAAATGCCTTCACCGATCGTTTAAAACAGATCTCAGGCATTTTTAATGAAGCAAACCTCTTCCTAAAGTTGACACACAAACCTACAAACAACAAGAACAACAATAACAAAAAGAAGAAGCTACCAAAATGCCTTCACCGATCGTTTAAAACAGATCTCAGGCATTTTCAAAGCAGCATACCTCGTCCTAAAGTTGACACACAAACCTACAACCAACAAGAACAACAATAAGAAGAAGAAGATACCAAAATGCCTTCACCGATCGTTTAAAACAGATCTCAGGCATTTTCAAAGCAGCATACCTCGTCCTAAAGTTGACACACAAACCTACAACCAACAAGAACAACAATAAGAAGAAGAAGATACCAAAATGCCTTCACCGATCGTTTAAAACAGATCTCAGGCATTTTCAATGAAGCATACCTCGTCCTAAAGTTGACACACAAACCTACAAACAACAAGAACAACAATAAGAAAAAGAAGAAGCTACCAAAATGCCTTCACCGATCGTTTAAAACAGATCTCAGGCATTTTCAATGAAGCAAACCTCTTCCTAAAGTTGACACACAAACCTACAAACAACAAGAACAACAATAACAAAAAGAAGAAGCTACCAAAATGCCTTCACCGATCGTTTAAAACAGATCTCAGGCATTTTCAAAGCAGCATACCTCGTCCTAAAGTTGACACACAAACCTACAACCAACAAGAACAACAATAAGAAGAAGAAGATACCAAAATGCCTTCACCGATCGTTTAAAACAGATCTCAGGCATTTTCAATGAATGATACCTCGTCCTAAAGTTGACACACAAACCTACAAACAACAAGAACAACAATAAGGAAAAGAAGAAGCTACCAAAATGCCTTCACCGATCGTTTAAAACAGATCTCAGGCATTTTCAATGAAGCATACCTCGTCCTAAAGTTGACACACAAACCTACAAACAACAAGAACAACAATAAGAAAAAGAAGAAGCTACCAAAATGCCTTCACCGATCGTTTAAAACAGACCTCAGGCATTTTCAATGAAGCATACCTCTTCCTAAAGTTGACACACAAACCTACAAACAACAAGAACAACAATAAGAAGAAGAAGCTACCAAAATGCCTTCACCGATCGTTTAAAACAGATCTCAGGCATTTTCAATGAAGCATACCTCGTCCTAAAGTTGACACACAAACCTACAACCAACAAGAACAACAATAGGAAGAAGAAGCTACCAAAATGCCTTCACCGATCGTTTAAAACAGATCTCAGGCATTTTCAATGAAGCATACCTCTTCCTAAAGTTGACACACAAACCTACAAACAACAAGAACAACAATAACAAAAAGAAGAAGCTACCAAAATGCCTTCACCGATAGTTTAAAACAGATCTCAGGCATTTTCAATGAAGCATACCTCGTCCTAAAGTTGACACACATACCTATAACCAACAAGAACAACAATAGGAAGAAGAAGCTACCAAAATGCCTTCACCGATCGTTTAAAACAGATCTCAGGCATTTTCAATGAAGCATACCTCTTCCTAAAGTTGACACACAAACCTACAAACAACAAGAACAACAATAAGAAAAAGAAGAAGCTACCAAAATGCCTTCACCGATCGTTTAAAACAGACCTCAGGCATTTTCAATGAAGCATACCTCTTCCTAAAGTTGACACACAAACCTACAAACAACAAGAACAACAATAAGAAGAAGAAGCTACCAAAATGCCTTCACCGATCGTTTAAAACAGATCTCAGGCATTTTCAATGAAGCATACCTCGTCCTAAAGTTGACACACAAACCTACAACCAACAAGAACAACAATAGGAAGAAGAAGCTACCAAAATGCCTTCACCGATCGTTTAAAACAGATCTCAGGCATTTTCAATGAAGCATACCTCTTCCTAAAGTTGACACACAAACCTACAAACAACAAGAACAACAATAACAAAAAGAAGAAGCTACCAAAATGCCTTCACCGATAGTTTAAAACAGATCTCAGGCATTTTCAATGAAGCATACCTCGTCCTAAAGTTGACACACATACCTATAACCAACAAGAACAACAATAGGAAGAAGAAGCTACCAAAATGCCTTCACCGATCGTTTAAAACAGATCTCAGGCATTTTCAATGAAGCATACCTCGTCCTAAAGTTGACACACAAACCTACAAACAACAAGAACAACAATAAGAAAAAGAAGAAGCTACCAAAATGCCTTCACCGATCGTTTAAAACAGACCTCAGGCATTTTCAATGAAGCATACCTCTTCCTAAAGTTGACACACAAACCTACAAACAACAAGAACAACAATAAGAAGAAGAAGCTACCAAAATGCCTTCACAGATCGTTTAAAACAGATCATAGGCATTTTCAATGAATGATACCTCGTCCTTAAGTTGACACACAAACCTACAACCAACAAGAACAACAATAACAAAAAGAAGAAGCTACCAAAATGCCTTCACAGATCGTTTAAAACAGATCTCAGGCATTTTCAATGAAGCATACCTCGTCCTAAAGTTGACACACATACCTATAACCAACAAGAACAACAATAGGAAGAAGAAGCTACCAAAATGCCTTCACCGATCGTTTAAAACAGATCTCAGGCATTTTCAATGAAGCATACCTCTTCCTAAAGTTGACACACAAACCTACAAACAACAAGAACAACAATAACAAAAAGAAGAAGCTACCAAAATGCCTTCACCGATAGTTTAAAACAGATCTCAGGCATTTTCAAAGCAGCATACCTCGTCCTAAAGTTGACACACAAACCTACAACCAACAAGAACAACAATAACAAAAAGAAGAAGCTACCAAAATGCCTTCACCGATCGTTTAAAACAGATCTCAGTCATTTTCAATGCAGCATACCACGTCCTAAAGTTGACACAGAAACCTACAACCAACAAGAACAACAATAAGAAAAAGAAGAAGCTACCAAAATGCCTTCACCGATCGTTTAAAACAGATCTCAGGCATTTTCAATGAAGCATACCTCGTCCTAAAGTTGACACACAAACCTACAAACAACAAGAACAACAATAAGAAAAAGAAGAAGCTACCAAAATGCCTTCACAGATCGTTTAAAACAGATCTCAGGCATTTTCAATGAAGCATACCTCGTCCTAAAGTTGACACACAAACCTACAAACAACAAGAACAACAATAAGAAAAAGAAGAGGCTACCAAAATGCCTTCACCGATCGTTTAAAACAGATCTCAGGCATTTTCAATGAAGCATACCACTTCCTAAAGTTGACACACAAACCTAAAAACAACAAGAACAACAATAAGAAAAAGAAGAAGCTACCAAAATGCCTTCACCGATCGTTTAAAACAGATATCAGGCATTTTCAATGAAGCATACCTCGTCCTAAAGTTGACACACAAACCTACAACCAACAAGAACAACAATAGGAAGAAGAAGCTACCAAAATGCCTTCACCGATCGTTTAAAACAGATCTCAGGCATTTTCAATGAAGCATACCTCTTCCTTAAGTTGACACACAAACCTACAACCAACAAGAACAACAATAGGAAGAAGAAGCTACCAAAATGCCTTCACCGATCGTTTAAAACAGATCTCAGGCATTTTCAATGAAGCATACCTCGTCCTAAAGTTGACACACAAACCTACAACCAACAAGAACAACAATAGGAAGAAGAAGCTACCAAAATGCCTTCACCGATCGTTTAAAACAGATCTCAGGCATTTTCAATGAAGCATACCTCTTCCTAAAGTTGACACACAAACCTACAACCAACAAGAACAACAATAAGAAGATGAAGCTACCAAAATGCCTTCACCGATCGTTTAAAACAGATCTCAGGCATTTTCAATGAAGCATACCTCGTCCTAAAGTTGACACACAAACCTACAACCAACAAGAACAACAATAGGAAGAAGAAGCTACCAAAATGCCTTCACCGATCGTTTAAAACAGATCTCAGGCATTTTCAAAGCAGCATACCTCGTCCTAAAGTTGACACACAAACCTACAACCAACAAGAACAACAATAAGAAGAAGAAGCTACCAAAATGCCTTCACCGATCGTTTAAAACAGATCTCAGGCATTTTCAATGAAGCATACCTCTTCCTAAAGTTGACACACAAACCTACAAACAACAAGAACAACAATAAGAAAAAGAAGAAGCTACCAAAATGCCTTCACAGATCGTTTAAAACAGATCTCAGGCATTTTCAATGAAGCATACCTCTTCCTAAAGTTGACACACAAACCTACAAACAACAAGAACAACAATAAGAAAAAGAAGAAGCTACCAAAATGCCTTCACCGATCGTTTAAAACAGATCTCAGGCATTTTCAATGAAGCATACCTCGTCCTAAAGTTGACACACAAACCTACAACCAACAAGAACAACAATAAGAAGAAGAAGCTACCAAAATGCCTTCACCGATCGTTTAAAACAGATCTCAGGCATTTTCAATGAAGCATACCTCTTCCTAAAGTTGACACACAAACCTACAAACAACAAGAACAACAATAACAAAAAGAAGAAGCTACCAAAATGCCTTCACCGATCGTTTAAAACAGATCTCAGGCATTTTCAATGAAGCATACCTCTTCCTAAAGTTGACACACATACCTACAAACAACAAGAACAACAATAAGAAAAAGAAGAAGCTACCAAAATGCCTTCACAGATCGTTTAAAACAGATCTCAGGCATTTTCAATGAAGCATACCTCTTCCTAAAGTTGACACACAAACCTACAAACAACAAGAACAACAATAAGAAAAAGAAGAAGCTACCAAAATGCCTTCACCGATCGTTTAAAACAGATCTCAGGCATTTTCAATGAAGCATACCTCTTCCTAAAGTTGACACACAAACCTACAACCAACAAGAACAATAACAAAAAGAAGAAGCTACCAAAATGCCTTCACCGATCGTTTAAAACAGATCTCAGGCATTTTCAAAGCAGCATACCTCGTCCTAAAGTTGACACACAAACCTACAAACAACAAGAACAACAATAAGAAAAAGAAGAAGCTACCAAAATGCCTTCACCGATCGTTTAAAACAGATCTCAGGCATTTTCAATGAAGCATACCTCGTCCTAAAGTTGACACACAAACCTACAAACAACAAGAACAACAATAAGAAAAAGAAGAAGCTACCAAAATGCCTTCACCGATCGTTTAAAACAGATCTCAGGCATTTTCAATGAAGCATACCTCTTCCTAAAGTTGACACACAAACCTACAAACAACAAGAACAACAATAAGAAAAAGAAGAAGCTACCAAAATGCCTTCACCGATCGTTTAAAACAGATCTCAGGCATTTTCAATGAAGCATACCTCTTCCTAAAGTTGACACACAAACCTACAACCAACAAGAACAATAACAAAAAGAAGAAGCTACCAAAATGCCTTCACCGATCGTTTAAAACAGATCTCAGGCATTTTCAAAGCAGCATACCTCTTCCTAAAGTTGACACACAAACCTACAAACAACAAGAACAACAATAACAAAAAGAAGAAGCTACCAAAATGCCTTCACCGATCGTTTAAAACAGATCTCAGGCATTTTCAATGAAGCATACCTCTTCCTAAAGTTGACACACAAACCTACAAACAACAAGAACAACAATAACAAAAAGAAGAAGCTACCAAAATGCCTTCACCGATCGTTTAAAACAGATCTCAGGCATTTTCAAAGCAGCATACCTCGTCCTAAAGTTGACACACAAACCTACAACCAACAAGAACAACAATAAGAAGAAGAAGCTACCAAAATGCCTTCACCGATCGTTTAAAACAGATCTCAGGCATTTTCAATGAAGCATACCTCGTCCTAAAGTTGACACACAAACCTACAACCAACAAGAACAACAATAAGAAGAAGAAGCTACCAAAATGCCTTCACCGATCGTTTAAAACAGATCTCAGGCATTTTCAATGAAGCATACCTCGTCCTAAAGTTGACATACAAACCTACAAACAACAAGAACAACAATAAGAAGAAGAAGCTACCAAAATGCCTTCACCGATCGTTTAAAACAGATCTCAGGCATTTTCAATGAAGCATACCTCTTCCTAAAGTTGACACACAAACCTACAAACAACAAGAACAACAATAAGAAGAAGAAGCTACCAAAATGCCTTCACCGATCGTTTAAAACAGATCTCAGGCATTTTCAATGAAGCATACCTCTTCCTAAAGTTGACACACAAACCTACAAACAACAAGAACAACAATAGGAAGAAGAAGCTACCAAAATGCCTTCACCGATCGTTTAAAACAGATCTCAGGCATTTTCAATGAAGCATACCTCTTCCTAAAGTTGACACACAAACCTACAAACAACAAGAACAACAATAACAAAAAGAAGAAGCTACCAAAATGCCTTCACCGATCGTTTAAAACAGATCTCAGGCATTATCAATGCAGCATACCTCGTCCTAAAGTTGACACACAAACCTACAACCAACAAGAACAACAATAAGAAGAAGAAGCTACCAAAATGCCTTCACCGATCGTTTAAAACAGATCTCAGGCATTTTCAATGAAGCATAGCTCGTCCTAAAGTTGACACACAAACCTACAAACAACAAGAACAACAATAAGAAAAAGAAGAAGCTACCAAAATGCCTTCATCGATCGTTTAAAACAGATCTCAGGCATTTTCAATGAAGCATACCTCGTCCTAAAGTTGACATACAAACCTACAACCAACAGGAACAACAATAAGAAGAAGAAGCTACCAAAATGCCTTCACCGATCGTTTAAAACAGATCTCAGGCATTTTCAATGAAGCATACCTCTTCCTAAAGTTGACACACAAACCTACAAACAACAAGAACAACAATAAGAAGAAGAAGCTACCAAAATGCCTTCACCGATCGTTTAAAACAGATCTCAGGCATTTTCAATGAAGCATAGCTCGTCCTAAAGTTGACACACAAACCTACAAACAACAAGAACAACAATAAGAAAAAGAAGAAGCTACCAAAATGCCTTCACCGATCGTTAAAATAACTATAAAAATCAAACGGTTTAACAAAATATCATTATTTTTTTACAGATAAAAATTACGAAACTTAAAAAAATATTTGAAATGAATTAGAAACTCGCATTTAAAAACAACAATGTGCATTTTTTCAGGCATTCCAAATATTTTTAAACTCAAAACTGACTAAAAATATGATTGTTTTTTACCAACAATGTTACGTGTTGATACACCCAGGCACTGAACATTATAATTTATGCAATTATTTTAGTTCAATTGCTTTAAATGATTGATTATTAAAGTTTTATAAAAGCAAAGACTACCCGAACAATAAAAAAATGTCATGGCTTGCTTGAACCAATCTTGTATGTATTTGACAAATTGAATATTTTAATCAATACTCATGTGAGGTAGAGTGAAACAACCTATTTTAAATCTCCATCAGCGTGGGCCAGAATAGGGCAGATAGTGCTTACTTATTTGTTGTGTATGAACACACTATTTAATTGGTATGTGTTTAGGCTAGAAAAAATGAGAACGATGCACAAATATTTCAGCAGATTTTTTTTTTTTATAATTATTAAATAATCGCGCGGATACGTCCACGGACGTTTGTTTCGACGACGGTCCCTACAGGGCGCGCAGGCCCTTTACCAGGAACGGGTGTACATTAAATTAGCAGGCGAACTTATGCGTGCGGCGGCGACAAGCGCTCGATCGAGAAAGGGGACAATCTCCCTACTCGATCCTCAAAGATTGCGTTGCGGGGAAAAACGCTTTTTGTGAAACTAAAAACCCGCTTAGTGATAAACGTCTAACTACAACGTTAGATTAAAATGTGCAAAAAAAGAAAAAAGTTCAATTAGCCTTTGTTAACTTAAAGCTACATTCTTCAATTCATATTGTCCTTATGTATTAAGCTACTTTGTACAATTCAATTTGTCCTTATCTACTTAAAGCTAATGTGTTTGTTATAAAGGGCAATGCGTTGGTTTACAAGCAAAATTCAATGAGTACATTTTCCAAGTTTTTGGTTTTTTGTACTAAATCAAGTCATTATAATGCTAATTTTATACTGACAAAATCTTATAAGTCTTAAACTGGTTTTCAGGTGCACATTTATTGCACTAAGTCAATTGTGCTATTATAATACAAGCAGAAATCCCTAAGTTGACTTATTGAGTTTTACTAGTAGAACAAAGTCAACTGTGATGACTTCAAAAACAATAAGTACACAACTAACATAAAAATAAGCGTCACAAACAAGCGCATAGAGCGAGAGGTAAACAGTACGTACACTCCGCACTCCGCACTCCTTAGTATAAAAAAATCATGTTCGATCACGCCGAGTAAATTTTTGGAAAATCATGAAAATTCATGGTGGCTAATGTGTGCAAAAAATGTAGTTGCAATATTTATTTTGGCGATGATAGATGTTCTATTGTGGAGTTTAGTGTATTATTTAAAAATAGTGTGAAATAATAATGAAACGCAATTCTCGTGCATGGAAAATGCTTCAGCTTGCGAAGCCAGAAAATACAGTTAATTTTTTTTAAATAAGCTTTAAATTTTGACTGAGGTAATCTCAGTTGTTCAGACTTGGTTCAGAGCATGATCCAGGTGAATGTACAAGTTCGTCATTGGCTTTGGAGGAACCTAAGAAGACAGGTATATTGAGGTTTTTTAATAACAATATAATTATTAATAACTGTACCAATTTTATTAGCTTCCGAATATGATCCAGGTGAAGGTACAAGTTCGTCATTGGTTTTGGAGGAAGCTAAGAAGACAAGTATATTGAGGTTTTTTAATAACAATATAATTATTAATAACTGTACCAATTTTATTAGTTACCGTTACAAGTGAAATGTCAGATTTTTCCAGCGATGATAGTGTTAAAGATGCTAATTACAATATTGAAAGCGATGATGATTTATCGAATGACGAAGAAGAGGAATTTACCGAAAACGATGTAATAGTTGAAGAAAAGTCTGCTTCTGGAAGTCGTTGGAAAAAAGCATGTCCAGAAAAATGGATAAGAAATATAAATAAAGAAAAGAAGTCCAAATGTTTGCCATACAAAGACTATAAAGGAAATTTAAAATTACCGAAAAACCCAAAAATTATTGCAAATCATAATTGCAAATTTGATTGTTCTAGTTTCAATTAAGAAATTCGTTTAAAGTTATGCAAGAATTTTTGGGGATTGCGTTATGCAGAACAGAAGAACTTTATTCTGAATACTGTTGAAAGTCAAAGTCCTAAAAGCCGAAGACCAAGAAATATAGACGCAATACCGCGGAAATCTGCAAAAAAATATTTCTTCGTCAAAGATTTAAAAAAGATAAGAGTTTGTCAGCAGTTCTTTTTAAGCACATTGAATATTTCGAATGGTATTGTAATTAATGCTTTTTTGGGAAAAGACACAGCTGGAGGACATTATTCATTAGTTGATAAAAGAGGCAAACACGAGCCAAAAAATAAAACCAAACCAGAGGACATTAAAAATGTTAAAAATCACATTGAAAGTTTTCCTTGCATGGAAAGCCATTATTGCCGAAAAGATAGCAAGAGAAAGTACTTAGACAGTAAACTTTCAATTCGAAAAATGCATGTTTTATATACAAGCTATTGTACCGAAAAGAATATTAATTCCGTATCAGAAATAACTTATATGCGAATATTTTGTAATGATTACAATTTATCGTTTTTTATACCAAAAAAAGACCAGTGTTTGTTATATAATAAATACAAAATTGCTTCTCCTGATGGTAAAACAGCAATTCAAAGTGATTATGATAATCAATTGAAAAGAAAAATAGAGGCTTTTAATGAAAAGGTGTCTGACAAAGAAAGAGCAAGTTGCAATTTCAATGGACATGCAAAGCGTAATTCAAATACCATCAACAGATGTTTCTTTAACATACTATAAGAGAAAACTAGTTCTTCATAACTTCACAATTTATGAAGCAGCTTTGCCCAATGATGCTTTCTGCTATGCCTGGACAGAGGTTAATGGTAAAGGTGGTAGCTGTGAAGTAGCGTCTGCAATTTGAACTATATTCAGCAATTACCTGAAAATGTTGAAGAGCTGTCTGTATTTTCTGACACATTCGCGGGCCAAAATAGAAATATTAATATTGTGGCACTTTTTTTAAATGTAGTACAGGTAACGAATTTAAGTATAGTTGAACAAAAATTTATGGAAAGTGGTCACTCTTATATGGAAGTAGATTCCATGCACAGCGCTATTGAAAAACAAAAAAAGTTCTTTCCAATTTATTGCGTTAATGATTGGATAAATTTATTTAAATGTGCAAGAGTTAGAGTAAAAAACAAATCGCCATATCAAGCTATTAAATTAAAATACAATGATTTTTATGACTTAAAAAATTTAGCAATAAAACTGATTAGAAATAAATCAATTGATTCTGATGGTAAGAAGGTAAATTGGCTAAAAGTTAAATGCTTTCGCTATGAAAAAGCTAAACCTTTTATACTGCAATATAAGTATAACTATCAAGATAGCTTCAAGTTTATTAACGTCTTACACCAACGTAGAGGAAGCAGATGTTGGAGAAGAAAGCAGTGAGAATGAAGCATAAGCAATTAAATATTTTTTTAACTAATATTTTAAGTTTAGAATTTAAACTAATATTTTATTTTTTTTATATTGTGAATTTTTATTTTAGTTCTGTTTTTTTTTTTGTTATTAAATTCGTAATCTACTTGTAATTTTTTTGCTTATATATTTAGTTTTTTTATACAATTTTCAGATTTACCTATAGTAGATAATACAACAAAACTACAATATCAGTTCTGGTAAAACTCACTAAGTCCCTCCTTTTTTTTGTTTTAATCCAAAAACTTCATTTCTTGTAAAAATGTTTTTCTAAAGTATTAGACAAAAATATGAGAATAGAATCTTCGATTTTTCAAGGTCAGATCCTTCAAGGTCAACTTATTGCCAAGGGCATTTTTTTTCGTATAGGGGCTCAAAAATGGGTCCTACGATTTTTTTCATTTCCACAACATTAAATCTTCAAGGTATCTTAAACAAAACTGCATATATCCTATATCCCGCTAGATGCTCCTTCTGGCGAAAAAGGGGGTGGACAAAGACAAACCCCACTTTTCTATCTCAGCCACATTGCACAATATCAAAAAAGTTCTTGCAGATTATTATAGGATAAAATAAGATAAGAAAACTTGCGGAACATTTCAAGGTCAAATTTTGTATATCCCAGAAATCTTAAATAAAAAAATCACGTCATTGTAGGATTAAATAAGATAAGAAAATTTGCTGAACATTTCAATGTGTAATTCAAATACTGTGTGTTTTAGGTTTGTTTATGTTCTACATTATTGATAATTTTTAATTATGTTAATGTTTCCAACAGTAATTCGAACCGATTCGATGTATAAAAAACAATTTTTAATTAACATCAATTGAGATTTAATTCGAAATAAATAAAGAACAACAATAACAAAAAGAAGAAGCTACCAAAATGCCTTCACCGATCGTTTAAAACAGATCTCAGGCATTTTCAATGCAGCATACCACGTCCTAAAGTTGACACAGAAACCTACAACCAACAAGAACAACAATAAGAAGAAGAAGCTACCAAAATGCCTTCACCGATCGTTTAAAACAGATCTCAGGCATTTTCAATGAAGCATACCACTTCCTAAAGTTGACACACAAACCCACAACCCACAAGAACAACAATAAGAAGAAGAAGCTACCAAAATGCCTTCACCGATCGTTTAAAACAGATCTCAGGCATTTTCAATGAAGCATACCACTTCCTAAAGTTGACACACAAACCCACAACCCACAAGAACAACAATAAAAAGAAAAAGCTACCAAAATGCCTTCACTAATCGTTTAAAACAGATCTCAGGCATTTTCAATGAAGCATACCACTTCCTAAAGTTGACACACAAACCTACAAACAACAAGAACAACAATAAGGAAAAGAAGAAGCTACCAAAATGCCTTCACCGATTGTTTAAAACAGATCTCAGGCATTTTCAATGAAGCATACCTCGTCCTAAAGTTGACACACAAACCTACAACCAACAAGAACAACAATAGGAAGAAGAAGCTACCAAAATGCCTTCACCGATCGTTTAAAACAGATCTCAGGCATTTTCAATGAAGCATACCTCTTCCTAAAGTTGACACACATACCTACAAACAACAAGAACAACAATAAGAAGAAGAAGCTACCAAAATGCCTTCACCGATCGTTTAAAACAGATCTCAGGCATTTTCAATGAAGCATACCTCTTCCTAAAGTTGACACACAAACCTACAACCAACAAGAACAACAATAGGAAGAAGAAGCTACCAAAATGCCTTCACCGATCGTTTAAAACAGATCTCAGGCATTTTCAATGAAGCATACCTCTTCCTAAAGTTGACACACAATCCTACAAACAACAAGAACAACAATAACAAAAAGAAGAAGCTACCAAAATGCCTTCACCGATCGTTTAAAACAGATCTCAGGCATTTTCAAAGCAGCATACCTCGTCCTAAAGTTGACACACAAACCTACAACCAACAAGAACAACAATAAGAAGAAGAAGCGACCAAAATGCCTTCACCGATCGTTTAAAACAGATCTCAGGCATTTTCAATGAAGCATACCTCTTCCTAAAGTTGACACACAAACCTACAAACAACAAGAACAACAATAAGAAAAAGAAGAAGCTACCAAAATGCCTTCACAGATCGTTTAAAACAGATCATAGGCATTTTCAATGAATGATACCTCGTCCTAAAGTTGACACACAAATCTACAAACAACAAGAACAACAATAAGAAAAAGAAGAGGCTACCAAAATGCCATCACCGATCGTTTAAAACAGATCTCAGGCATTTTCAATGAAGCATACCACTTCCTAAAGTTGACACACAAACCTAAAAACAACAAGAACAACAATAAGAAAAAGAAGAAGCTACCAAAATGCCTTCACCGATCGTTTAAAACAGATCTCAGGCATTTTCAATGAAGCATACCTCGTCCTAAAGTTGACACACAAACCTACAACCAACAAGAACAACAATAGGAAGAAGAAGCTACCAAAATGCCTTCACCGATCGTTTAAAACAGATCTCAGGCATTTTCAATGAAGCATACCTCTTCCTAAAGTTGACACACAAACCTACAAACAACAAGAACAACAATAACAAAAAGAAGAAGCTACCAAAATGCCTTCACCGATCGTTTAAAACAGATCTCAGGCATTTTCAAAGCAGCATACCTCGTCCTAAAGTTGACACACAAACCTACAACCAACAAGAACATCAATAAGAAGAAGAAGATACCAAAATGCCTTCACCGATCGTTTAAAACAGATCTCAGGCATTTTCAAAGCAGCATACCTCGTCCCAAAGTTGACACACAAACCTACAACCAACAAGAACATCAATAAGAAGAAGAAGATACCAAAATGCCTTCACCGATCGTTTAAAACAGATCTCAGGCATTTTCAATGAAGCATACCTCGTCCTAAAGTTGACACACAAACCTACAACCAACAAGAACAACAATAGGAAGAAGAAGATACCAAAATGCCTTCACCGATCGTTTAAAACAGATCTCAGGCATTTTCAATGAAGCATACCTCGTCCTAAAGTTGACACACAAACCTACAACCAACAAGAACAACAATAGGAAGAAGAAGCTACCAAAATGCCTTCACCGATCGTTTAAAACAGATCTCAGGCATTTTCAATGAAGCATACCTCGTCCTAAAGTTGACACACAAACCTACAACCAACAAGAACAACAATAGGAAGAAGAAGCTACCAAAATGCCTTCACCGATCGTTTAAAACAGATCTCAGGCATTTTCAATGAAGCATACCTCTTCCTAAAGTTGACACACAAACCTACAAACAACAAGAACAACAATAAGAAGAAGAAGCTACCAAAATGCCTTCACCGATCGTTTTAAACAGATCTCAGGCATTTTCAATGAAGCATACCTCGTCCTAAAGTTGACACACAAACCTACAACCAACAAGAACATCAATAAGAAGAAGAAGATACCAAAATGCCTTCACCGATCGTTTAAAACAGATCTCAGGCATTTTCAATGAAGCATACCTCGTCCTAAAGTTGACACACAAACCTACAACCAACAAGAACATCAATAAGAAGAAGAAGATACCAAAATGCCTTCACCGATCGTTTAAAACAGATCTCAGGCATTTTCAAAGCAGCATACCTCGTCCTAAAGTTGACACACAAACCTACAAACAACAAGAACAACAATAAGAAGAAGAAGCTACCAAAATGCCTTCACCGATCGTTTTAAACAGATCTCAGGCATTTTCAATGAAGCATACCTCGTCCTAAAGTTGACACACAAACCTACAACCAACAAGAACATCAATAAGAAGAAGAAGATACCAAAATGCCTTCACCGATCGTTTAAAACAGATCTCAGGCATTTTCAATGAAGCATACCTCGTCCTAAAGTTGACACACAAACCTACAACCAACAAGAACATCAATAAGAAGAAGAAGATACCAAAATGCCTTCACCGATCGTTTAAAACAGATCTCAGGCATTTTCAAAGCAGCATACCTCGTCCTAAAGTTGACACACAAACCTACAACCAACAAGAACATCAATAAGAAGAAGAAGATACCAAAATGCCTTCACCGATCGTTTAAAACAGATCTCAGGCATTTTCATTGAAGCATACCTCTTCCTAAAGTTGACACACAAACCTACAAACAACAAGAACAACAATAAGAAGAAGAAGCTACCAAAATGCCTTCACCGATCGTTTTAAACAGATCTCAGGCATTTTCAATGAAGCATACCTCGTCCTAAAGTTGACACACAAACCTACAACCAACAAGAACATCAATAAGAAGAAGAAGATACCAAAATGCCTTCACCGATCGTTTAAAACAGATCTCAGGCATTTTCAATGAAGCATACCTCGTCCTAAAGTTGACACACAAACCTACAACCAACAAGAACATCAATAAGAAGAAGAAGATACCAAAATGCCTTCACCGATCGTTTAAAACAGATCTCAGGCATTTTCAAAGCAGCATACCTCGTCCTAAAGTTGACACACAAACCTACAACCAACAAGAACATCAATAAGAAGAAGAAGATACCAAAATGCCTTCACCGATCGTTTAAAACAGATCTCAGGCATTTTCAATGAAGCATACCTCGTCCTAAAGTTGACACACAAACCTACAACCAACAAGAACAACAATAGGAAGAAGAAGATACCAAAATGCCTTCACCGATCGTTTAAAACAGATCTCAGGCATTTTCAATGAAGCATACCTCTTCCTAAAGTTGACACACAAACCTACAAACAACAAGAACAACAATAAGAAGAAGAAGCTACCAAAATGCCTTCACCGATCGTTTAAAACAGATCTCAGGCATTTTCATTGAAGCATACCTCTTCCTAAAGTTGACACACAAACCTACAAACAACAAGAACAACAATAAGAAGAAGAAGCTACCAAAATGCCTTCACCGATCGTTTTAAACAGATCTCAGGCATTTTCAATGAAGCATACCTCGTCCTAAAGTTGACACACAAACCTACAAACAACAAGAACAACAATAAGAAAAAGAAGAGGCTACCAAAATGCCTTCACCGATCGTTTAAAACAGATCTCAGGCATTTTCAATGAAGCATACCTCTTCCTAAAGTTGACACACAAACCTACAAACAACAAGAACAACAATAAGAAGAAGAAGCTACCAAAATGCCTTCACCGATCGTTTAAAACAGATCTCAGGCATTTTCATTGAAGCATACCTCTTCCTAAAGTTGACACACAAACCTACAAACAACAAGAACAACAATAAGAAGAAGAAGCTACCAAAATGCCTTCACCGATCGTTTTAAACAGATCTCAGGCATTTTCAATGAAGCATACCACTTTCTAAAGTTGACACACAAACCTAAAAACAACAAGAACAACAATAAGAAAAAGAAGAAGCTACCAAAATGCCTTCACAGATCGTTTAAAACAGATCATAGGCATTTTCAATGAATGATACCTCGTCCTAAAGTTGACACACAAACCTACAAACAACAAGAACAACAATAAGAAGAAGAAGAAGCTACCAAAATGCCTTCACAGATCGTTTAAAACAGATCATAGGCATTTTCAATGAATGATACCTCGTCCTAAAGTTGACACACAAACCTACAAACAACAAGAACAACAATAAGGAAAAGAAGAAGCTACCAAAATGCCTTCACCGATCGTTTAAAACAGATCTCAGGCATTTTCAATGAAGCATACCTCGTCCTAAAGTTGACACACAAACCTACAAACAACAAGAACAACAATAAGAAAAAGAAGAGGCTACCAAAATGCCTTCACCGATCGTTTAAAACAGATCTCAGGCATTTTCAATGAAGCATACCTCGTCCTAAAGTTGACACACAAACCTACAACCAACAAGAACAACAATAAGAAAAAGAAGAAGCTACCAAAATGCCTTCACCGATCGTTTAAAACAGATCTCAGGCATTTTCAATGAAGCATACCTCTTCCTAAAGTTGACACACAAACCTACAAACAACAAGAACAACAATAACAAAAAGAAGAAGCTACCAAAATGCCTTCACCGATCGTTTAAAACAGATCTCAGGCATTTTCAAAGCAGCATACCTCGTCCTAAAGTTGACACACAAACCTACAACCAACAAGAACAACAATAGGAAGAAGAAGCTACCAAAATGCCTTCACCGATCGTTTAAAACAGATCTCAGGCATTTTCAATGAAGCATACCTCGTCCTAAAGTTGACACACAAACCTACAAACAACAAGAACAACAATAAGAAAAAGAAGAGGCTACCAAAATGCCTTCACCGATCGTTTAAAACAGATCTCAGGCATTTTCAATGAAGCATACCACTTCCTAAAGTTGACACACAAACCTAAAAACAACAAGAACAACAATAAGAAAAAGAAGAAGCTACCAAAATGCCTTCACCGATCGTTTAAAACAGATCTCAGGCATTTTCAATGAAGCATACCTCGTCCTAAAGTTGCCACACAAACCTACAACCAACAAGAACAACAATAGGAAGAAGAAGCTACCAAAATGCCTTCACCGATCGTTTAAAACAGATCTCAGGCATTTTCAATGAAGCAAACCTCTTCCTAAAGTTGACACACAAACCTACAAACAACAAGAACAACAATAAGAAAAAGAAGAAGCTACCAAAATGCCTTCACAGATCGTTTAAAACAGATCATAGGCATTTTCAATGAATGATACCTCGTCCTAAAGTTGACACACAAACCTACAAACAACAAGAACAACAATAAGGAAAAGAAGAAGCTACCAAAATGCCTTCACCGATCGTTTAAAACAGATCTCAGGCATTTTCAATGAAGCATACCTCGTCCTAAAGTTGACACACAAACCTACAAACAACAAGAACAACAATAAGAAAAAGAAGAGGCTACCAAAATGCCTTCACCGATCGTTTAAAACAGATCTCAGGCATTTTCAATGAAGCATACCACTTCCTAAAGTTGACACACAAACCTAAAAACAACAAGAACAACAATAAGAAAAAGAAGAAGCTACCAAAATGCCTTCACCGATCGTTTAAAACAGATCTCAGGCATTTTCAATGAAGCATACCTCGTCCTAAAGTTGCCACACAAACCTACAACCAACAAGAACAACAATAGGAAGAAGAAGCTACCAAAATGCCTTCACCGATCGTTTAAAACAGATCTCAGGCATTTTTAATGAAGCAAACCTCTTCCTAAAGTTGACACACAAACCTACAAACAACAAGAACAACAATAACAAAAAGAAGAAGCTACCAAAATGCCTTCACCGATCGTTTAAAACAGATCTCAGGCATTTTCAAAGCAGCATACCTCGTCCTAAAGTTGACACACAAACCTACAACCAACAAGAACAACAATAAGAAGAAGAAGATACCAAAATGCCTTCACCGATCGTTTAAAACAGATCTCAGGCATTTTCAAAGCAGCATACCTCGTCCTAAAGTTGACACACAAACCTACAACCAACAAGAACAACAATAAGAAGAAGAAGATACCAAAATGCCTTCACCGATCGTTTAAAACAGATCTCAGGCATTTTCAATGAAGCATACCTCGTCCTAAAGTTGACACACAAACCTACAAACAACAAGAACAACAATAAGAAAAAGAGGAAGCTACCAAAATGCCTTCACCGATCGTTTAAAACAGATCTCAGGCATTTTCAATGAAGCAAACCTCTTCCTAAAGTTGACACACAAACCTACAAACAACAAGAACAACAATAACAAAAAGAAGAAGCTACCAAAATGCCTTCACCGATCGTTTAAAACAGATCTCAGGCATTTTCAAAGCAGCATACCTCGTCCTAAAGTTGACACACAAACCTACAACCAACAAGAACAACAATAAGAAGAAGAAGATACCAAAATGCCTTCACCGATCGTTTAAAACAGATCTCAGGCATTTTCAATGAATGATACCTCGTCCTAAAGTTGACACACAAACCTACAAACAACAAGAACAACAATAAGGAAAAGAAGAAGCTACCAAAATGCCTTCACCGATCGTTTAAAACAGATCTCAGGCATTTTCAATGAAGCATACCTCGTCCTAAAGTTGACACACAAACCTACAAACAACAAGAACAACAATAAGAAAAAGAAGAAGCTACCAAAATGCCTTCACCGATCGTTTAAAACAGACCTCAGGCATTTTCAATGAAGCATACCTCTTCCTAAAGTTGACACACAAACCTACAAACAACAAGAACAACAATAAGAAGAAGAAGCTACCAAAATGCCTTCACCGATCGTTTAAAACAGATCTCAGGCATTTTCAATGAAGCATACCTCGTCCTAAAGTTGACACACAAACCTACAACCAACAAGAACAACAATAGGAAGAAGAAGCTACCAAAATGCCTTCACCGATCGTTTAAAACAGATCTCAGGCATTTTCAATGAAGCATACCTCTTCCTAAAGTTGACACACATACCTACAAACAACAAGAACAACAATAAGAAGAAGAAGCTACCAAAATGCCTTCACAGATCGTTTAAAACAGATCATAGGCATTTTCAATGAATGATACCTCGTCCTTAAGTTGACACACAAACCTACAACCAACAAGAACAACAATAACAAAAAGAAGAAGCTACCAAAATGCCTTCACAGATCGTTTAAAACAGATCTCAGGCATTTTCAATGAAGCATACCTCGTCCTAAAGTTGACACACATACCTATAACCAACAAGAACAACAATAGGAAGAAGAAGCTACCAAAATGCCTTCACCGATCGTTTAAAACAGATCTCAGGCATTTTCAATGAAGCATACCTCTTCCTAAAGTTGACACACAAACCTACAAACAACAAGAACAACAATAACAAAAAGAAGAAGCTACCAAAATGCCTTCACCGATAGTTTAAAACAGATCTCAGGCATTTTCAAAGCAGCATACCTCGTCCTAAAGTTGACACACAAACCTACAACCAACAAGAACAACAATAAGAAGAAGAAGCTACCAAAATGCCTTCACCGATCGTTTAAAACAGATCTCAGGCATTTTCAATGAAGCATACCTCGTCCTAAAGTTGACACACAAACCTACAAACAACAAGAACAACAATAACAAAAAGAAGAAGCTACCAAAATGCCTTCACAGATCGTTTAAAACAGATCTCAGGCATTTTCAATGAAGCATACCTCGTCCTAAAGTTGACACACAAACCTACAAACAACAAGAACAACAATAAGAAAAAGAAGAGGCTACCAAAATGCCTTCACCGATCGTTTAAAACAGATCTCAGGCATTTTCAATGAAGCATACCACTTCCTAAAGTTGACACACAAACCTAAAAACAACAAGAACAACAATAAGAAAAAGAAGAAGCTACCAAAATGCCTTCACCGATCGTTTAAAACAGATATCAGGCATTTTCAATGAAGCATACCTCGTCCTAAAGTTGACACACAAACCTACAACCAACAAGAACAACAATAGGAAGAAGAAGCTACCAAAATGCCTTCACCGATCGTTTAAAACAGATCTCAGGCATTTTCAATGAAGCATACCTCTTCCTTAAGTTGACACACAAACCTACAACCAACAAGAACAACAATAGGAAGAAGAAGCTACCAAAATGCCTTCACCGATCGTTTAAAACAGATCTCAGGCATTTTCAATGAAGCATACCTCGTCCTAAAGTTGACACACAAACCTACAACCAACAAGAACAACAATAGGAAGAAGAAGCTACCAAAATGCCTTCACCGATCGTTTAAAACAGATCTCAGGCATTTTCAATGAAGCATACCTCTTCCTAAAGTTGACACACAAACCTACAACCAACAAGAACAACAATAAGAAGATGAAGCTACCAAAATGCCTTCACCGATCGTTTAAAACAGATCTCAGGCATTTTCAATGAAGCATACCTCGTCCTAAAGTTGACACACAAACCTACAACCAACAAGAACAACAATAGGAAGAAGAAGCTACCAAAATGCCTTCACCGATTGTTTAAAACAGATCTCAGGCATTTTCAATGAAGCATACCACGTCCTAAAGTTGACACACAAACCTACATCCAACAAGAACAACAATAGGAAGAAGAAGCTACCAAAATGCCTTCACCGATCGTTTAAAACAGATCTCAGGCATTTTCAATGAAGCATACCTCTTCCTAAAGTTGACACACATACCTACAAACAACAAGAACAACAATAAGAAGAAGAAGCTACCAAAATGCCTT
The DNA here is from genome assembly GCA_963854165.1 of Sylvicola cinctus. Classification (NCBI taxonomy): domain Eukaryota; kingdom Metazoa; phylum Arthropoda; class Insecta; order Diptera; family Anisopodidae; genus Sylvicola; species Sylvicola cinctus. The sequence continues at coordinate 24,283,512 of OY974082.1, forward strand.
CACCGATCGTTTAAAACAGATCTCAGGCATTTTCAATGAAGCATACCTCGTCCTAAAGTTGACACACAAACCTACAACCAATAAGAACAACAATAGGAAGAAGAAGCTACCAAAATGCCATCACCGATTGTTTAAAACAGATCTCAGGCATTTTCAATGAAGCATACCTCGTCCTAAAGTTGACACACAAACCTACAACCAACAAGAACAACAATAGGAAGAAGAAGCTACCAAAATGCCTTCACCGATCGTTTAAAACAGATCTCAGGCATTTTCAATGAAGCATACCACTTCCTAAAGTTGACACACAAACCTAAAAACAACAAGAACAACAATAAGAAAAAGAAGAAGCTACCAAAATGCCTTCACCGATCGTTTAAAACAGATCTCAGGCATTTTCAATGAAGCATACCACTTCCTAAAGTTGACACACAAACCTAAAAACAACAAGAACAACAATAGGAAGAAGAAGCTACCAAAATGCCTTCACCGATCGTTTAAAACAGATCTCAGGCATTTTCAATGAAGCATACCTCGTCCTAAAGTTGACACACAAACCTACAACCAATAAGAACAACAATAGGAAGAAGAAGCTACCAAAATGCCATCACCGATTGTTTAAAACAGATCTCAGGCATTTTCAATGAAGCATACCTCGTCCTAAAGTTGACACACAAACCTACAACCAACAAGAACAACAATAGGAAGAAGAAGCTACCAAAATGCCTTCACCGATCGTTTAAAACAGATCTCAGGCATTTTCAATGAAGCATACCTCTTCCTAAAGTTGACACACAAACCTACAACCAACAAGAACAACAATAAGAAGATGAAGCTACCAAAATGCCTTCACCGATCGTTTAAAACAGATCTCAGGCATTTTCAATGAAGCATACCTCGTCCTAAAGTTGACACACAAACCTACAACCAACAAGAACAACAATAGGAAGAAGAAGCTACCAAAATGCCTTCACCGATTGTTTAAAACAGATCTCAGGCATTTTCAATGAAGCATACCTCGTCCTAAAGTTGACACACAAACCTACAACCAATAAGAACAACAATAGGAAGAAGAAGCTACCAAAATGCCTTCACCGATTGTTTAAAACAAATCTCAGGCATTTTCAATGAAGCATACCTCGTCCTAAAGTTGACACACAAACCTACAACCAACAAGAACAACAATAGGAAGAAGAAGCTACCAAAATGCCTTCACCGATCGTTTAAAACAGATCTCAGGCATTTTCAATGAAGCATACCTCTTCCTAAAGTTGACACACATACCTACAAACAACAAGAACAACAATAAGAAGAAGAAGCTACCAAAATGCCTTCACCGATCGTTTAAAACAGATCTCAGGCATTTTCAATGAAGCATACCTCTTCCTAAAGTTGACACACAAACCTACAACCAACAAGAACAACAATAGGAAGAAGAAGCTACCAAAATGCCTTCACCGATCGTTTAAAACAGATCTCAGGCATTTTCAATGAAGCATACCTCTTCCTAAAGTTGACACACAAACCTACAACCAACAAGAACAACAATAAGAAGATGAAGCTACCAAAATGCCTTCACCGATCGTTTAAAACAGATCTCAGGCATTTTCAATGAAGCATACCTCTTCCTAAAGTTGACACACAAACCTACAACCAACAAGAACAACAATAGGAAGAAGAAGATACCAAAATGCCTTCACCGATCGTTTAAAACAGATCTCAGGCATTTTCAATGAAGCATACCTCGTCCTAAAGTTGACACACAAACCTACAACCAACAAGAACAACAATAGGAAGAAGAAGATACCAAAATGCCTTCACCGATCGTTTAAAACAGATCTCAGGCATTTTCAATGAAGCATACCTCGTCCTAAAGTTGACACACAAACCTACAACCAACAAGAACAACAATAGGAAGAAGAAGCTACCAAAATGCCTTCACCGATCGTTTAAAACAGATCTCAGGCATTTTCAATGAAGCATACCTCGTCCTAAAGTTGACACACAAACCTACAACCAACAAGAACAACAATAGGAAGAAGAAGATACCAAAATGCCTTCACCGATCGTTTAAAACAGATCTCAGGCATTTTCAATGAAGCATACCTCGTCCTAAAGTTGACACACAAACCTACAACCAACAAGAACAACAATAGGAAGAAGAAGATACCAAAATGCCTTCACCGATCGTTTAAAACAGATCTCAGGCATTTTCAATGAAGCATACCTCGTCCTAAAGTTGACACACAAACCTACAACCAACAAGAACAACAATAGGAAGAAGAAGCTACCAAAATGCCTTCACCGATCGTTTAAAACAGATCTCAGGCATTTTCAATGAAGCATACCTCGTCCTAAAGTTGACACACAAACCTACAACCAACAAGAACAACAATAGGAAGAAGAAGATACCAAAATGCCTTCACCGATCGTTTAAAACAGATCTCAGGCATTTTCAATGAAGCATACCTCGTCCCAAAGTTGACACACAAACCTACAACCAACAAGAACATCAATAAGAAGAAGAAGATACCAAAATGCCTTCACCGATCGTTTAAAACAGATCTCAGGCATTTTCAATGAAGCATACCTCGTCCTAAAGTTGACACACAAACCTACAACCAACAAGAACAACAATAGGAAGAAGAAGATACCAAAATGCCTTCACCGATCGTTTAAAACAGATCTCAGGCATTTTCAATGAAGCATACCTCGTCCTAAAGTTGACACACAAACCTACAACCAACAAGAACAACAATAGGAAGAAGAAGCTACCAAAATGCCTTCACCGATCGTTTAAAACAGATCTCAGGCATTTTCAATGAAGCATACCTCGTCCTAAAGTTGACACACAAACCTACAACCAACAAGAACAACAATAGGAAGAAGAAGCTACCAAAATGCCTTCACCGATCGTTTAAAACAGATCTCAGGCATTTTCAATGAAGCATACCTCTTCCTAAAGTTGACACACAAACCTACAAACAACAAGAACAACAATAAGAAGAAGAAGCTACCAAAATGCCTTCACCGATCGTTTTAAACAGATCTCAGGCATTTTCAATGAAGCATACCTCGTCCTAAAGTTGACACACAAACCTACAACCAACAAGAACATCAATAAGAAGAAGAAGATACCAAAATGCCTTCACCGATCGTTTAAAACAGATCTCAGGCATTTTCAATGAAGCATACCTCGTCCTAAAGTTGACACACAAACCTACAACCAACAAGAACATCAATAAGAAGAAGAAGATACCAAAATGCCTTCACCGATCGTTTAAAACAGATCTCAGGCATTTTCAAAGCAGCATACCTCGTCCTAAAGTTGACACACAAACCTACAAACAACAAGAACAACAATAAGAAGAAGAAGCTACCAAAATGCCTTCACCGATCGTTTTAAACAGATCTCAGGCATTTTCAATGAAGCATACCTCGTCCTAAAGTTGACACACAAACCTACAACCAACAAGAACATCAATAAGAAGAAGAAGATACCAAAATGCCTTCACCGATCGTTTAAAACAGATCTCAGGCATTTTCAATGAAGCATACCTCGTCCTAAAGTTGACACACAAACCTACAACCAACAAGAACATCAATAAGAAGAAGAAGATACCAAAATGCCTTCACCGATCGTTTAAAACAGATCTCAGGCATTTTCAAAGCAGCATACCTCGTCCTAAAGTTGACACACAAACCTACAACCAACAAGAACATCAATAAGAAGAAGAAGATACCAAAATGCCTTCACCGATCGTTTAAAACAGATCTCAGGCATTTTCATTGAAGCATACCTCTTCCTAAAGTTGACACACAAACCTACAAACAACAAGAACAACAATAAGAAGAAGAAGCTACCAAAATGCCTTCACCGATCGTTTTAAACAGATCTCAGGTATTTTCAATGAAGCATACCTCGTCCTAAAGTTGACACACAAACCTACAACCAACAAGAACATCAATAAGAAGAAGAAGATACCAAAATGCCTTCACCGATCGTTTAAAACAGATCTCAGGCATTTTCAATGAAGCATACCTCGTCCTAAAGTTGACACACAAACCTACAACCAACAAGAACATCAATAAGAAGAAGAAGATACCAAAATGCCTTCACCGATCGTTTAAAACAGATCTCAGGCATTTTCAAAGCAGCATACCTCGTCCTAAAGTTGACACACAAACCTACAACCAACAAGAACATCAATAAGAAGAAGAAGATACCAAAATGCCTTCACCGATCGTTTAAAACAGATCTCAGGCATTTTCAATGAAGCATACCTCGTCCTAAAGTTGACACACAAACCTACAACCAACAAGAACAACAATAGGAAGAAGAAGATACCAAAATGCCTTCACCGATCGTTTAAAACAGATCTCAGGCATTTTCAATGAAGCATACCTCTTCCTAAAGTTGACACACAAACCTACAAACAACAAGAACAACAATAAGAAGAAGAAGCTACCAAAATGCCTTCACCGATCGTTTAAAACAGATCTCAGGCATTTTCATTGAAGCATACCTCTTCCTAAAGTTGACACACAAACCTACAAACAACAAGAACAACAATAAGAAGAAGAAGCTACCAAAATGCCTTCACCGATCGTTTTAAACAGATCTCAGGCATTTTCAATGAAGCATACCTCGTCCTAAAGTTGACACACAAACCTACAAACAACAAGAACAACAATAAGAAAAAGAAGAGGCTACCAAAATGCCTTCACCGATCGTTTAAAACAGATCTCAGGCATTTTCAATGAAGCATACCTCTTCCTAAAGTTGACACACAAACCTACAAACAACAAGAACAACAATAAGAAGAAGAAGCTACCAAAATGCCTTCACCGATCGTTTAAAACAGATCTCAGGCATTTTCATTGAAGCATACCTCTTCCTAAAGTTGACACACAAACCTACAAACAACAAGAACAACAATAAGAAGAAGAAGCTACCAAAATGCCTTCACCGATCGTTTTAAACAGATCTCAGGCATTTTCAATGAAGCATACCACTTTCTAAAGTTGACACACAAACCTAAAAACAACAAGAACAACAATAAGAAAAAGAAGAAGCTACCAAAATGCCTTCACAGATCGTTTAAAACAGATCATAGGCATTTTCAATGAATGATACCTCGTCCTAAAGTTGACACACAAACCTACAAACAACAAGAACAACAATAAGAAGAAGAAGAAGCTACCAAAATGCCTTCACAGATCGTTTAAAACAGATCATAGGCATTTTCAATGAATGATACCTCGTCCTAAAGTTGACACACAAACCTACAAACAACAAGAACAACAATAAGGAAAAGAAGAAGCTACCAAAATGCCTTCACCGATCGTTTAAAACAGATCTCAGGCATTTTCAATGAAGCATACCTCGTCCTAAAGTTGACACACAAACCTACAAACAACAAGAACAACAATAAGAAAAAGAAGAGGCTACCAAAATGCCTTCACCGATCGTTTAAAACAGATCTCAGGCATTTTCAATGAAGCATACCTCGTCCTAAAGTTGACACACAAACCTACAACCAACAAGAACAACAATAAGAAAAAGAAGAAGCTACCAAAATGCCTTCACCGATCGTTTAAAACAGATTTTAGGCATTTTCAATGAAGCATACCTCGTCATAAAGTTGACACACAAACCTACAACCAACAAGAACAACAATAGGAAGAAGAAGCTACCAAAATGCCTTCACCGATCGTTTAAAACAGATCTCAGGCATTTTCAATGAAGCATACCTCTTCCTAAAGTTGACACACAAACCTACAAACAACAAGAACAACAATAACAAAAAGAAGAAGCTACCAAAATGCCTTCACCGATCGTTTAAAACAGATCTCAGGCATTTTCAAAGCAGCATACCTCGTCCTAAAGTTGACACACAAACCTACAACCAACAAGAACAACAATAGGAAGAAGAAGCTACCAAAATGCCTTCACCGATCGTTTAAAACAGATCTCAGGCATTTTCAATGAAGCATACCTCGTCCTAAAGTTGACACACAAACCTACAAACAACAAGAACAACAATAAGAAAAAGAAGAGGCTACCAAAATGCCTTCACCGATCGTTTAAAACAGATCTCAGGCATTTTCAATGAAGCATACCACTTCCTAAAGTTGACACACAAACCTAAAAACAACAAGAACAACAATAAGAAAAAGAAGAAGCTACCAAAATGCCTTCACCGATCGTTTAAAACAGATCTCAGGCATTTTCAATGAAGCATACCTCGTCCTAAAGTTGCCACACAAACCTACAACCAACAAGAACAACAATAGGAAGAAGAAGCTACCAAAATGCCTTCACCGATCGTTTAAAACAGATCTCAGGCATTTTCAATGAAGCAAACCTCTTCCTAAAGTTGACACACAAACCTACAAACAACAAGAACAACAATAAGAAAAAGAAGAAGCTACCAAAATGCCTTCACAGATCGTTTAAAACAGATCATAGGCATTTTCAATGAATGATACCACTTCCTAAAGTTGACACACAAACCTACAAACAACAAGAACAACAATAAGGAAAAGAAGAAGCTACCAAAATGCCTTCACCGATCGTTTAAAACAGATCTCAGGCATTTTCAATGAAGCATACCTCGTCCTAAAGTTGACACACAAACCTACAAACAACAAGAACAACAATAAGAAAAAGAAGAGGCTACCAAAATGCCTTCACCGATCGTTTAAAACAGATCTCAGGCATTTTCAATGAAGCATACCACTTCCTAAAGTTGACACACAAACCTAAAAACAACAAGAACAACAATAAGAAAAAGAAGAAGCTACCAAAATGCCTTCACCGATCGTTTAAAACAGATCTCAGGCATTTTCAATGAAGCATACCTCGTCCTAAAGTTGCCACACAAACCTACAACCAACAAGAACAACAATAGGAAGAAGAAGCTACCAAAATGCCTTCACCGATCGTTTAAAACAGATCTCAGGCATTTTTAATGAAGCAAACCTCTTCCTAAAGTTGACACACAAACCTACAAACAACAAGAACAACAATAACAAAAAGAAGAAGCTACCAAAATGCCTTCACCGATCGTTTAAAACAGATCTCAGGCATTTTCAAAGCAGCATACCTCGTCCTAAAGTTGACACACAAACCTACAACCAACAAGAACAACAATAAGAAGAAGAAGATACCAAAATGCCTTCACCGATCGTTTAAAACAGATCTCAGGCATTTTCAAAGCAGCATACCTCGTCCTAAAGTTGACACACAAACCTACAACCAACAAGAACAACAATAAGAAGAAGAAGATACCAAAATGCCTTCACCGATCGTTTAAAACAGATCTCAGGCATTTTCAATGAAGCATACCTCGTCCTAAAGTTGACACACAAACCTACAAACAACAAGAACAACAATAAGAAAAAGAAGAAGCTACCAAAATGCCTTCACCGATCGTTTAAAACAGATCTCAGGCATTTTCAATGAAGCAAACCTCTTCCTAAAGTTGACACACAAACCTACAAACAACAAGAACAACAATAACAAAAAGAAGAAGCTACCAAAATGCCTTCACCGATCGTTTAAAACAGATCTCAGGCATTTTCAAAGCAGCATACCTCGTCCTAAAGTTGACACACAAACCTACAACCAACAAGAACAACAATAAGAAGAAGAAGATACCAAAATGCCTTCACCGATCGTTTAAAACAGATCTCAGGCATTTTCAATGAATGATACCTCGTCCTAAAGTTGACACACAAACCTACAAACAACAAGAACAACAATAAGGAAAAGAAGAAGCTACCAAAATGCCTTCACCGATCGTTTAAAACAGATCTCAGGCATTTTCAATGAAGCATACCTCGTCCTAAAGTTGACACACAAACCTACAAACAACAAGAACAACAATAAGAAAAAGAAGAAGCTACCAAAATGCCTTCACCGATCGTTTAAAACAGACCTCAGGCATTTTCAATGAAGCATACCTCTTCCTAAAGTTGACACACAAACCTACAAACAACAAGAACAACAATAAGAAGAAGAAGCTACCAAAATGCCTTCACCGATCGTTTAAAACAGATCTCAGGCATTTTCAATGAAGCATACCTCGTCCTAAAGTTGACACACAAACCTACAACCAACAAGAACAACAATAGGAAGAAGAAGCTACCAAAATGCCTTCACCGATCGTTTAAAACAGATCTCAGGCATTTTCAATGAAGCATACCTCTTCCTAAAGTTGACACACAAACCTACAAACAACAAGAACAACAATAACAAAAAGAAGAAGCTACCAAAATGCCTTCACCGATAGTTTAAAACAGATCTCAGGCATTTTCAATGAAGCATACCTCGTCCTAAAGTTGACACACATACCTATAACCAACAAGAACAACAATAGGAAGAAGAAGCTACCAAAATGCCTTCACCGATCGTTTAAAACAGATCTCAGGCATTTTCAATGAAGCATACCTCTTCCTAAAGTTGACACACAAACCTACAAACAACAAGAACAACAATAAGAAAAAGAAGAAGCTACCAAAATGCCTTCACCGATCGTTTAAAACAGACCTCAGGCATTTTCAATGAAGCATACCTCTTCCTAAAGTTGACACACAAACCTACAAACAACAAGAACAACAATAAGAAGAAGAAGCTACCAAAATGCCTTCACCGATCGTTTAAAACAGATCTCAGGCATTTTCAATGAAGCATACCTCGTCCTAAAGTTGACACACAAACCTACAACCAACAAGAACAACAATAGGAAGAAGAAGCTACCAAAATGCCTTCACCGATCGTTTAAAACAGATCTCAGGCATTTTCAATGAAGCATACCTCTTCCTAAAGTTGACACACAAACCTACAAACAACAAGAACAACAATAACAAAAAGAAGAAGCTACCAAAATGCCTTCACCGATAGTTTAAAACAGATCTCAGGCATTTTCAATGAAGCATACCTCGTCCTAAAGTTGACACACATACCTATAACCAACAAGAACAACAATAGGAAGAAGAAGCTACCAAAATGCCTTCACCGATCGTTTAAAACAGATCTCAGGCATTTTCAATGAAGCATACCTCGTCCTAAAGTTGACACACAAACCTACAAACAACAAGAACAACAATAAGAAAAAGAAGAAGCTACCAAAATGCCTTCACCGATCGTTTAAAACAGACCTCAGGCATTTTCAATGAAGCATACCTCTTCCTAAAGTTGACACACAAACCTACAAACAACAAGAACAACAATAAGAAGAAGAAGCTACCAAAATGCCTTCACAGATCGTTTAAAACAGATCATAGGCATTTTCAATGAATGATACCTCGTCCTTAAGTTGACACACAAACCTACAACCAACAAGAACAACAATAACAAAAAGAAGAAGCTACCAAAATGCCTTCACAGATCGTTTAAAACAGATCTCAGGCATTTTCAATGAAGCATACCTCGTCCTAAAGTTGACACACATACCTATAACCAACAAGAACAACAATAGGAAGAAGAAGCTACCAAAATGCCTTCACCGATCGTTTAAAACAGATCTCAGGCATTTTCAATGAAGCATACCTCTTCCTAAAGTTGACACACAAACCTACAAACAACAAGAACAACAATAACAAAAAGAAGAAGCTACCAAAATGCCTTCACCGATAGTTTAAAACAGATCTCAGGCATTTTCAAAGCAGCATACCTCGTCCTAAAGTTGACACACAAACCTACAACCAACAAGAACAACAATAACAAAAAGAAGAAGCTACCAAAATGCCTTCACCGATCGTTTAAAACAGATCTCAGGCATTTTCAATGAAGCATACCTCGTCCTAAAGTTGACACACAAACCTACAAACAACAAGAACAACAATAAGAAAAAGAAGAAGCTACCAAAATGCCTTCACCGATCGTTTAAAACAGATCTCAGGCATTTTCAATGAAGCATACCTCGTCCTAAAGTTGACACACAAACCTACAAACAACAAGAACAACAATAAGAAAAAGAAGAAGCTACCAAAATGCCTTCACAGATCGTTTAAAACAGATCTCAGGCATTTTCAATGAAGCATACCTCGTCCTAAAGTTGACACACAAACCTACAAACAACAAGAACAACAATAAGAAAAAGAAGAGGCTACCAAAATGCCTTCACCGATCGTTTAAAACAGATCTCAGGCATTTTCAATGAAGCATACCACTTCCTAAAGTTGACACACAAACCTAAAAACAACAAGAACAACAATAAGAAAAAGAAGAAGCTACCAAAATGCCTTCACCGATCGTTTAAAACAGATATCAGGCATTTTCAATGAAGCATACCTCGTCCTAAAGTTGACACACAAACCTACAACCAACAAGAACAACAATAGGAAGAAGAAGCTACCAAAATGCCTTCACCGATCGTTTAAAACAGATCTCAGGCATTTTCAATGAAGCATACCTCTTCCTTAAGTTGACACACAAACCTACAACCAACAAGAACAACAATAGGAAGAAGAAGCTACCAAAATGCCTTCACCGATCGTTTAAAACAGATCTCAGGCATTTTCAATGAAGCATACCTCGTCCTAAAGTTGACACACAAACCTACAACCAACAAGAACAACAATAGGAAGAAGAAGCTACCAAAATGCCTTCACCGATCGTTTAAAACAGATCTCAGGCATTTTCAATGAAGCATACCTCTTCCTAAAGTTGACACACAAACCTACAACCAACAAGAACAACAATAAGAAGATGAAGCTACCAAAATGCCTTCACCGATCGTTTAAAACAGATCTCAGGCATTTTCAATGAAGCATACCTCGTCCTAAAGTTGACACACAAACCTACAACCAACAAGAACAACAATAGGAAGAAGAAGCTACCAAAATGCCTTCACCGATTGTTTAAAACAGATCTCAGGCATTTTCAATGAAGCATACCACGTCCTAAAGTTGACACACAAACCTACATCCAACAAGAACAACAATAGGAAGAAGAAGCTACCAAAATGCCTTCACCGATCGTTTAAAACAGATCTCAGGCATTTTCAATGAAGCATACCTCTTCCTAAAGTTGACACACATACCTACAAACAACAAGAACAACAATAAGAAGAAGAAGCTACCAAAATGCCTTCACCGATCGTTTAAAACAGATCTCAGGCATTTTCAATGAAGCATACCTCGTCCTAAAGTTGACACACAAACCTACAACCAATAAGAACAACAATAGGAAGAAGAAGCTACCAAAATGCCATCACCGATTGTTTAAAACAGATCTCAGGCATTTTCAATGAAGCATACCTCGTCCTAAAGTTGACACACAAACCTACAACCAACAAGAACAACAATAGGAAGAAGAAGCTACCAAAATGCCTTCACCGATCGTTTAAAACAGATCTCAGGCATTTTCAATGAAGCATACCACTTCCTAAAGTTGACACACAAACCTAAAAACAACAAGAACAACAATAAGAAAAAGAAGAAGCTACCAAAATGCCTTCACCGATCGTTTAAAACAGATCTCAGGCATTTTCAATGAAGCATACCACTTCCTAAAGTTGACACACAAACCTAAAAACAACAAGAACAACAATAGGAAGAAGAAGCTACCAAAATGCCTTCACCGATCGTTTAAAACAGATCTCAGGCATTTTCAATGAAGCATACCTCGTCCTAAAGTTGACACACAAACCTACAACCAATAAGAACAACAATAGGAAGAAGAAGCTACCAAAATGCCATCACCGATTGTTTAAAACAGATCTCAGGCATTTTCAATGAAGCATACCTCGTCCTAAAGTTGACACACAAACCTACAACCAACAAGAACAACAATAGGAAGAAGAAGCTACCAAAATGCCTTCACCGATCGTTTAAAACAGATCTCAGGCATTTTCAATGAAGCATACCTCTTCCTAAAGTTGACACACAAACCTACAACCAACAAGAACAACAATAAGAAGATGAAGCTACCAAAATGCCTTCACCGATCGTTTAAAACAGATCTCAGGCATTTTCAATGAAGCATACCTCGTCCTAAAGTTGACACACAAACCTACAACCAACAAGAACAACAATAGGAAGAAGAAGCTACCAAAATGCCTTCACCGATTGTTTAAAACAGATCTCAGGCATTTTCAATGAAGCATACCTCGTCCTAAAGTTGACACACAAACCTACAACCAATAAGAACAACAATAGGAAGAAGAAGCTACCAAAATGCCTTCACCGATTGTTTAAAACAAATCTCAGGCATTTTCAATGAAGCATACCTCGTCCTAAAGTTGACACACAAACCTACAACCAACAAGAACAACAATAGGAAGAAGAAGCTACCAAAATGCCTTCACCGATCGTTTAAAACAGATCTCAGGCATTTTCAATGAAGCATACCTCTTCCTAAAGTTGACACACATACCTACAAACAACAAGAACAACAATAAGAAGAAGAAGCTACCAAAATGCCTTCACCGATCGTTTAAAACAGATCTCAGGCATTTTCAATGAAGCATACCTCTTCCTAAAGTTGACACACAAACCTACAACCAACAAGAACAACAATAGGAAGAAGAAGCTACCAAAATGCCTTCACCGATCGTTTAAAACAGATCTCAGGCATTTTCAATGAAGCATACCTCTTCCTAAAGTTGACACACAAACCTACAACCAACAAGAACAACAATAAGAAGATGAAGCTACCAAAATGCCTTCACCGATCGTTTAAAACAGATCTCAGGCATTTTCAATGAAGCATACCTCGTCCTAAAGTTGACACACAAACCTACAACCAACAAGAACAACAATAGGAAGAAGAAGCTACCAAAATGCCTTCACCGATTGTTTAAAACAGATCTCAGGCATTTTCAATGAAGCATACCTCGTCCTAAAGTTGACACACAAACCTACAACCAACAAGAACAACAATAGGAAGAAGAAGCTACCAAAATGCCTTCACCGATCGTTTAAAACAGATCTCAGGCATTTTCAATGAAGCATACCTCTTCCTAAAGTTGACACACATACCTACAAACAACAAGAACAACAATAAGAAGAAGAAGCTACCAAAATGCCTTCACCGATCGTTTAAAACAGATCTCAGGCATTTTCAATGAAGCATACCACTTCCTAAAGTTGACACACAAACCTAAAAACAACAAGAACAACAATAAGAAAAAGAAGAAGCTACCAAAATGCCTTCACCGATCGTTTAAAACAGATCTCAGGCATTTTCAATGAAGCATACCTCGTCCTAAAGTTGACACACAAACCTACAACCAATAAGAACAACAATAGGAAGAAGAAGCTACCAAAATGCCTTCACCGATTGTTTAAAACAGATCTCAGGCATTTTCAATGAAGCATACCTCGTCCTAAAGTTGACACACAAACCTACAACCAACAAGAACAACAATAGGAAGAAGAAGCTACCAAAATGCCTTCACCGATCGTTTAAAACAGATCTCAGGCATTTTCAATGAAGTATACCTCGTCCTAAAGTTGACACACAAACCTACAACCAACAAGAACAACAATAGGAAGAAGAAGCTACCAAAATGCCTTCACCGATCGTTTAAAACAGATCTCAGGCATTTTCAATGAAGCATACCTCTTCCTAAAGTTGACACACATACCTACAAACAACAAGAACAACAATAAGAAGAAGAAGCTACCAAAATGCCTTCACCGATCGTTTAAAACAGATCTCAGGCATTTTCAATGAAGCATACCTCTTCCTAAAGTTGACACACAAACCTACAACCAACAAGAACAACAATAGGAAGAAGAAGCTACCAAAATGCCTTCACCGATCGTTTAAAACAGATCTCAGGCATTTTCAATGAAGCATACCTCTTCCTAAAGTTGACACACAAACCTACAACCAACAAGAACAACAATAGGAAGAAGAAGAAGCTACCAAAATGCCTTCACCGATCGTTTAAAACAGATCTCAGGCATTTTCAATGAAGCATACCTCGTCCTAAAGTTGACACACAAACCTACAACCAACAAGAACAACAATAGGAAGAAGAAGCTACCAAAATGCCTTCACCGATCGTTTAAAACAGATCTCAGGCATTTTCAATGAAGCATACCTCTTCCTAAAGTTGACACACAAACCTACAACCAACAAGAACAACAATAAGAAGATGAAGCTACCAAAATGCCTTCACCGATCGTTTAAAACAGATCTCAGGCATTTTCAATGAAGCATACCTCGTCCTAAAGTTGACACACAAACCTACAACCAACAAGAACAACAATAGGAAGAAGAAGCTACCAAAATGCCTTCACCGATTGTTTGAAACAGATCTCAGGCATTTTCAATGAAGCATACCTCGTCCTAAAGTTGACACACAAACCTACAACCAACAAGAACAACAATAGGAAGAAGAAGCTACCAAAATGCCTTCACCGATCGTTTAAAACAGATCTCAGGCATTTTCAATGAAGCATACCTCTTCCTAAAGTTGACACACAAACCTACAACCAACAAGAACAACAATAGGAAGAAGAAGCTACCAAAATGCCTTCACCGATTGTTTAAAACAGATCTCAGGCATTTTCAATGAAGCATACCTCTTCCTAAAGTTGACACACAAACCTACAACCAACAAGAACAACAATAGGAAGAAGAAGCTACCAAAATGCCTTCACCGATCGTTTAAAACAGATCTCAGGCATTTTCAATGAAGCATACCTCTTCCTAAAGTTGACACACAAACCTACAACCAACAAGAACAACAATAGGAAGAAGAAGCTACCAAAATGCCTTCACCGATTGTTTAAAACAGATCTCAGGCATTTTCAATGAAGCATACCTCGTCCTAAAGTTGACACACAAACCTACAACCAACAAGAACAACAATAGGAAGAAGAAGCTACCAAAATGCCTTCACCGATTGTTTAAAACAGATCTCAGGCATTTTCAATGAAGCATACCTCGTCCTAAAGTTGACACACAAACCTACAACCAACAAGAACAACAATAGGAAGAAGAAGCTACCAAAATGCCTTCACCGATCGTTTAAAACAGATCTCAGGCATTTTCAATGAAGCATACCTCTTCCTAAAGTTGACACACAAACCTACAACCAACAAGAACAACAATAGGAAAAAGAAGAAGCTATCAAAATGCCTTCACCGATCGTTTAAAACAGATCTCAGGCATTTTCAATGAAGCATACCTCGTCCTAAAGTTGACACACAAAACTACAACCAACAAGAACAACAATAGGAAGAAGAAGCTACCAAAATGCCTTCACCGATCGTTTAAAACAGATCTCAGGCATTTTCAATGAAGCATACCTCTTCCTAAAGTTGACACACATACCTACAAACAACAAGAACAACAATAAGAAGAAGAAGCTACCAAAATGCCTTCACCGATCGTTTAAAACAGATCTCAGGCATTTTCAATGAAGCATACCTCTTCCTAAAGTTGACACACAAACCTACAACCAACAAGAACAACAATAGGAAGAAGAAGCTACCAAAATGCCTTCACCGATCGTTTAAAACAGATCTCAGGCATTTTCAATGAAGCATACCTCTTCCTAAAGTTGACACACAAACCTACAACCAACAAGAACAACAATAGGAAGAAGAAGAAGCTACCAAAATGCCTTCACCGATCGTTTAAAACAGATCTCAGGCATTTTCAATGAAGCATACCTCGTCCTAAAGTTGACACACAAACCTACAACCAACAAGAACAACAATAGGAAGAAGAAGCTACCAAAATGCCTTCACCGATCGTTTAAAACAGATCTCAGGCATTTTCAATGAAGCATACCTCTTCCTAAAGTTGACACACAAACCTACAACCAACAAGAACAACAATAAGAAGATGAAGCTACCAAAATGCCTTCACCGATCGTTTAAAACAGATCTCAGGCATTTTCAATGAAGCATACCTCGTCCTAAAGTTGACACACAAACCTACAACCAACAAGAACAACAATAGGAAGAAGAAGCTACCAAAATGCCTTCACCGATTGTTTAAAACAGATCTCAGGCATTTTCAATGAAGCATACCTCGTCCTAAAGTTGACACACAAACCTACAACCAACAAGAACAACAATAGGAAGAAGAAGCTACCAAAATGCCTTCACCGATCGTTTAAAGCAGATCTCAGGCATTTTCAATGAAGCATACCTCTTCCTAAAGTTGACACACAAACCTACAACCAACAAGAACAACAATAAGAAAAAGAAGAAGCTACCAAAATGCCTTCACCGATTGTTTAAAACAGATCTCAGGCATTTTCAATGAAGCATACCTCGTCCTAAAGTTGACACACAAACCTACAACCAACAAGAACAACAATAGGAAGAAGAAGCTACCAAAATGCCTTCACCGATTGTTTAAAACAGATCTCAGGCATTTTCAATGAACATACCTCGTCCTAAAGTTGACACACAAACCTACAACCAACAAGAACAACAATAGGAAGAAGAAGCTACCAAAATGCCTTCACCGATCGTTTAAAACAGATCTCAGGCATTTTCAATGAAGCATACCTCTTCCTAAAGTTGACACACATACCTACAAACAACAAGAACAACAATAAGAAGAAGAAGCTACCAAAATGCCTTCACCGATCGTTTAAAACAGATCTCAGGCATTTTCAATGAAGCATACCTCGTCCTAAAGTTGACACACAAACCTACAACCAATAAGAACAACAATAGGAAGAAGAAGCTACCAAAATGCCTTCACCGATTGTTTAAAACAGATCTCAGGCATTTTCAATGAAGCATACCTCGTCCTAAAGTTGACACACAAACCTACAACCAACAAGAACAACAATAGGAAGAAGAAGCTACCAAAATGCCTTCACCGATCGTTTAAAACAGATCTCAGGCATTTTCAATGAAGCATACCTCTTCCTAAAGTTGACACACATACCTACAAACAACAAGAACAACAATAAGAAGAAGAAGCTACCAAAATGCCTTCACAGATCGTTTAAAACAGATCATAGGCATTTTCAATGAATGATACCTCGTCCTTAAGTTGACACACAAACCTACAACCAACAAGAACAACAATAACAAAAAGAAGAAGCTACCAAAATGCCTTCACAGATCGTTTAAAACAGATCTCAGGCATTTTCAAAGCAGCATACCTCGTCCTAAAGTTGACACACAAACCTACAACCAACAAGAACAACAATAAGAAGAAGAAGCTACCAAAATGCCTTCACCGATCGTTTAAAACAGATCTCAGGCATTTTCAATGAAGCATACCTCGTCCTAAAGTTGACACACAAACCTACAAACAACAAGAACAACAATAAGAAAAAGAAGAAGCTAATAAAATGCCTTCACAGATCGTTTAAAACAGATCATAGGCATTTTCAATGAATGATACCTCGTCCTTAAGTTGACACACAAACCTACAACCAACAAGAACAACAATAACAAAAAGAAGAAGCTACCAAAATGCCTTCACAGATCGTTTAAAACAGATCTCAGGCCTTTTCAAAGCAGCAAACCTCGTCCTAAAGTTGACACACAAACCTACAACCAACAAGAACAACAATAAGAAGAAGAAGCTACCAAAATGCCTTCACCGATCGTTTAAAACAGATCTCAGGCATTTTCAATGAAGCATACCTCGTCCTAAAGTTGACATACAAACCTACAAACAACAAGAACAACAATAAGAAAAAGAAGAAGCTACCAAAATGCCTTCACAGATCGTTTAAAACAGATCTCAGGCATTTTCAATGAAGCATACCTCGTCCTAAAGTTGACACACAAACCTACAAACAACAAGAACAACAATAGGAAGAAGAAGCTACCAAAATGCCTTCACCGATCGTTTAAAACAGATCTCAGGCATTTTCAATGAAGCATACCTCTTCCTAAAGGTGACACACAAACCTACAAACAACAAGAACAACAATAAGAAGAAGAAGCTACCAAAATGCCTTCACCGATCGTTTAAAACAGATCTCAGGCATTTTCAATGAAGCATACCTCTTCCTTAAGTTGACACACAAACCTACAACCAACAAGAACAACAATAGGAAGAAGAAGCTACCAAAATGCCTTCACCGATCGTTTAAAACAGATCTCAGGCATTTTCAATGAAGCATACCTCGTCCTAAAGTTGACACACAAACCTACAAACAACAAGAACAACAATAAGAAAAAGAAGAAGCTACCAAAATGCCTTCACCGATAGTTTAAAACAGATCTCAGGCATTTTCAAAGCAGCATACCTCGTCCTAAAGTTGACACACAAACCTACAACCAACAAGAACAACAATAAGAAGAAGAAGCTACCAAAATGCCTTCACCGATCGTTTAAAACAGATCTCAGGCATTTTCAATGAAGCATACCTCGTCCTAAAGTTGACATACAAACCTACAAACAACAAGAACAACAATAAGAAAAAGAAGAAGCTACCAAAATGCCTTCACAGATCGTTTAAAACAGATCTCAGGCATTTTCAATGAAGCATACCTCGTCCTAAAGTTGACACACAAACCTACAAACAACAAGAACAACAATAGGAAGAAGAAGCTACCAAAATGCCTTCACCGATCGTTTAAAACAGATCTCAGGCATTTTCAATGAAGCATACCTCTTCCTAAAGTTGACACACAAACCTACAAACAACAAGAACAACAATAAGAAGAAGAAGCTACCAAAATGCCTTCACCGATCGTTTAAAACAGATCTCAGGCATTTTCAATGAAGCATACCTCTTCCTTAAGTTGACACACAAACCTACAACCAACAAGAACAACAATAGGAAGAAGAAGCTACCAAAATGCCTTCACCGATCGTTTAAAACAGATCTCAGGCATTTTCAATGAAGCATACCTCGTCCTAAAGTTGACACACAAACCTACAACCAACAAGAACAACAATAGGAAGAAGAAGCTACCAAAATGCCTTCACCGATCGTTTAAAACAGATCTCAGGCATTTTCAATGAAGCATACCTCTTCCTAAAGTTGACACACAAACCTACAACCAACAAGAACAACAATAAGAAGATGAAGCTACCAAAATGCCTTCACCGATCGTTTAAAACAGATCTCAGGCATTTTCAATGAAGCATACCTCGTCCTAAAGTTGACACATAAACCTACAACCAACAAGAACAACAATAGGAAGAAGAAGCTACCAAAATGCCTTCACCGATTGTTTGAAACAGATCTCAGGCATTTTCAATGAAGCATACCTCGTCCTAAAGTTGACACACAAACCTACAACCAACAAGAACAACAATAGGAAGAAGAAGCTACCAAAATGCCTTCACCGATCGTTTAAAACAGATCTCAGGCATTTTCAATGAAGCATACCTCTTCCTAAAGTTGACACACAAACCTACAACCAATAAGAACAACAATAGGAAGAAGAAGCTACCAAAATGCCTTCACCGATTGTTTAAAACAGATCTCAGGCATTTTCAATGAAGCATACCTCGTCCTAAAGTTGACACACAAACCTACAACCAACAAGAACAACAATAGGAAGAAGAAGCTACCAAAATGCCTTCACCGATCGTTTAAAACAGATCTCAGGCATTTTCAATGAAGCATACCTCTTCCTAAAGTTGACACACATACCTACAAACAACAAGAACAACAATAAGAAGAAGAAGCTACCAAAATGCCTTCACCGATCGTTTAAAACAGATCTCAGGCATTTTCAATGAAGCATACCTCTTCCTAAAGTTGACACACAAACCTACAACCAACAAGAACAACAATAGGAAGAAGAAGCTACCAAAATGCCTTCACCGATCGTTTAAAACAGATCTCAGGCATTTTCAATGAAGCATACCTCTTCCTAAAGTTGACACACAAACCTACAACCAACAAGAACAACAATAGGAAGAAGAAGCTACCAAAATGCCTTCACCGATTGTTTAAAACAGATCTCAGGCATTTTCAATGAAGCATACCTCGTCCTAAAGTTGACACACAAACCTACAACCAACAAGAACAACAATAGGAAGAAGAAGCTACCAAAATGCCTTCACCGATTGTTTAAAACAGATCTCAGGCATTTTCAATGAAGCATACCTCGTCCTAAAGTTGACACACAAACCTACAACCAACAAGAACAACAATAGGAAGAAGAAGCTACCAAAATGCCTTCACCGATCGTTTAAAACAGATCTCAGGCATTTTCAATGAAGCATACCTCTTCCTAAAGTTGACACACAAACCTACAACCAACAAGAACAACAATAGGAAAAAGAAGAAGCTATCAAAATGCCTTCACCGATCGTTTAAAACAGATCTCAGGCATTTTCAATGAAGCATACCTCGTCCTAAAGTTGACACACAAAACTACAACCAACAAGAACAACAATAGGAAGAAGAAGCTACCAAAATGCCTTCACCGATCGTTTAAAACAGATCTCAGGCATTTTCAATGAAGCATACCTCTTCCTAAAGTTGACACACATACCTACAAACAACAAGAACAACAATAAGAAGAAGAAGCTACCAAAATGCCTTCACCGATCGTTTAAAACAGATCTCAGGCATTTTCAATGAAGCATACCTCTTCCTAAAGTTGACACACAAACCTACAACCAACAAGAACAACAATAGGAAGAAGAAGCTACCAAAATGCCTTCACCGATCGTTTAAAACAGATCTCAGGCATTTTCAATGAAGCATACCTCTTCCTAAAGTTGACACACAAACCTACAACCAACAAGAACAACAATAGGAAGAAGAAGAAGCTACCAAAATGCCTTCACCGATCGTTTAAAACAGATCTCAGGCATTTTCAATGAAGCATACCTCGTCCTAAAGTTGACACACAAACCTACAACCAACAAGAACAACAATAGGAAGAAGAAGCTACCAAAATGCCTTCACCGATCGTTTAAAACAGATCTCAGGCATTTTCAATGAAGCATACCTCTTCCTAAAGTTGACACACAAACCTACAACCAACAAGAACAACAATAAGAAGATGAAGCTACCAAAATGCCTTCACCGATCGTTTAAAACAGATCTCAGGCATTTTCAATGAAGCATACCTCGTCCTAAAGTTGACACACAAACCTACAACCAACAAGAACAACAATAGGAAGAAGAAGCTACCAAAATGCCTTCACCGATTGTTTAAAACAGATCTCAGGCATTTTCAATGAAGCATACCTCGTCCTAAAGTTGACACACAAACCTACAACCAACAAGAACAACAATAGGAAGAAGAAGCTACCAAAATGCCTTCACCGATCGTTTAAAACAGATCTCAGGCATTTTCAATGAAGCATACCTCTTCCTAAAGTTGACACACAAACCTACAACCAACAAGAACAACAATAAGAAAAAGAAGAAGCTACCAAAATGCCTTCACCGATTGTTTAAAACAGATCTCAGGCATTTTCAATGAAGCATACCTCGTCCTAAAGTTGACACACAAACCTACAACCAACAAGAACAACAATAGGAAGAAGAAGCTACCAAAATGCCTTCACCGATTGTTTAAAACAGATCTCAGGCATTTTCAATGAAGCATACCTCGTCCTAAAGTTGACACACAAACCTACAACCAACAAGAACAACAATAGGAAGAAGAAGCTACCAAAATGCCTTCACCGATCGTTTAAAACAGATCTCAGGCATTTTCAATGAAGCATACCTCTTCCTAAAGTTGACACACATACCTACAAACAACAAGAACAACAATAAGAAGAAGAAGCTACCAAAATGCCTTCACCGATCGTTTAAAACAGATCTCAGGCATTTTCAATGAAGCATACCTCGTCCTAAAGTTGACACACAAACCTACAACCAATAAGAACAACAATAGGAAGAAGAAGCTACCAAAATGCCTTCACCGATTGTTTAAAACAGATCTCAGGCATTTTCAATGAAGCATACCTCGTCCTAAAGTTGACACACAAACCTACAACCAACAAGAACAACAATAGGAAGAAGAAGCTACCAAAATGCCTTCACCGATCGTTTAAAACAGATCTCAGGCATTTTCAATGAAGCATACCTCTTCCTAAAGTTGACACACATACCTACAAACAACAAGAACAACAATAAGAAGAAGAAGCTACCAAAATGCCTTCACAGATCGTTTAAAACAGATCATAGGCATTTTCAATGAATGATACCTCGTCCTTAAGTTGACACACAAACCTACAACCAACAAGAACAACAATAACAAAAAGAAGAAGCTACCAAAATGCCTTCACAGATCGTTTAAAACAGATCATAGGCATTTTCAATGAATGATACCTCGTCCTTAAGTTGACACACAAACCTACAACCAACAAGAACAACAATAACAAAAAGAAGAAGCTACCAAAATGCCTTCACAGATCGTTTAAAACAGATCTCAGGCATTTTCAAAGCAGCATACCTCGTCCTAAAGTTGACACACAAACCTACAACCAACAAGAACAACAATAAGAAGAAGAAGCTACCAAAATGCCTTCACCGATCGTTTAAAACAGATCTCAGGCATTTTCAATGAAGCATACCTCGTCCTAAAGTTGACACACAAACCTACAAACAACAAGAACAACAATAAGAAAAAGAAGAAGCTACCAAAATGCCTTCACAGATCGTTTAAAACAGATCATAGGCATTTTCAATGAATGATACCTCGTCCTTAAGTTGACACACAAACCTACAACCAACAAGAACAACAATAACAAAAAGAAGAAGCTACCAAAATGCCTTCACAGATCGTTTAAAACAGATCTCAGGCCTTTTCAAAGCAGCATACCTCGTCCTAAAGTTGACACACAAACCTACAACCAACAAGAACAACAATAAGAAGAAGAAGCTACCAAAATGCCTTCACCGATCGTTTAAAACAGATCTCAGGCATTTTCAATGAAGCATACCTCGTCCTAAAGTTGACACACAAACCTACAAACAACAAGAACAACAATAAGAAAAAGAAGAAGCTACCAAAATGCCTTCACCGATAGTTTAAAACAGATCTCAGGCATTTTCAAAGCAGCATACCTCGTCCTAAAGTTGACACACAAACCTACAACCAACAAGAACAACAATAAGAAGAAGAAGCTACCAAAATGCCTTCACCGATCGTTTAAAACAGATCTCAGGCATTTTCAATGAAGCATACCTCGTCCTAAAGTTGACATACAAACCTACAAACAACAAGAACAACAATAAGAAAAAGAAGAAGCTACCAAAATGCCTTCACAGATCGTTTAAAACAGATCTCAGGCATTTTCAATGAAGCATACCTCGTCCTAAAGTTGACACACAAACCTACAAACAACAAGAACAACAATAGGAAGAAGAAGCTACCAAAATGCCTTCACCGATCGTTTAAAACAGATCTCAGGCATTTTCAATGAAGCATACCTCTTCCTAAAGTTGACACACAAACCTACAAACAACAAGAACAACAATAAGAAGAAGAAGCTACCAAAATGCCTTCACCGATCGTTTAAAACAGATCTCAGGCATTTTCAATGAAGCATACCTCTTCCTTAAGTTGACACACAAACCTACAACCAACAAGAACAACAATAGGAAGAAGAAGCTACCAAAATGCCTTCACCGATCGTTTAAAACAGATCTCAGGCATTTTCAATGAAGCATACCTCGTCCTAAAGTTGACACACAAACCTACAACCAACAAGAACAACAATAGGAAGAAGAAGCTACCAAAATGCCTTCACCGATCGTTTAAAACAGATCTCAGGCATTTTCAATGAAGCATACCTCTTCCTAAAGTTGACACACAAACCTACAACCAACAAGAACAACAATAAGAAGATGAAGCTACCAAAATGCCTTCACCGATCGTTTAAAACAGATCTCAGGCATTTTCAATGAAGCATACCTCGTCCTAAAGTTGACACACAAACCTACAACCAACAAGAACAACAATAGGAAGAAGAAGCTACCAAAATGCCTTCACCGATTGTTTAAAACAGATCTCAGGCATTTTCAATGAAGCATACCTCGTCCTAAAGTTGACACACAAACCTACAACCAACAAGAACAACAATAGGAAGAAGAAGCTACCAAAATGCCTTCACCGATCGTTTAAAACAGATCTCAGGCATTTTCAATGAAGCATACCTCTTCCTAAAGTTGACACACATACCTACAAACAACAAGAACAACAATAAGAAGAAGAAGCTACCAAAATGCCTTCACCGATCGTTTAAAACAGATCTCAGGCATTTTCAATGAAGCATACCTCGTCCTAAAGTTGACACACAAACCTACAACCAATAAGAGCAACAATAGGAAGAAGAAGCTACCAAAATGCCTTCACCGATTGTTTAAAACAGATCTCAGGCATTTTCAATGAAGCATACCTCGTCCTAAAGTTGACACACAAACCTACAACCAACAAGAACAACAATAGGAAGAAGAAGCTACCAAAATGCCTTCACCGATCGTTTAAAACAGATCTCAGGCATTTTCAATGAATGATACCTCGTCCTTAAGTTGACACACAAACCTACAACCAACAAGAACAACAATAACAAAAAGAAGAAGCTACCAAAAGGCCTTCACAGATCGTTTAAAACAGATCTCAGGCATTTTCAAAGCAGCATACCTCGTCCTAAAGTTGACACACAAACCTACAAACAACAAGAACAACAATAAGAAAAAGAAGAAGCTACCAAAATGCCTTCACCGATAGTTTAAAACAGATCTCAGGCATTTTCAAAGCAGCATACCTCGTCCTAAAGTTGACACACAAACCTACAACCAACAAGAACAACAATAAGAAGAAGAAGCTACCAAAATGCCTTCACCGATCGTTTAAAACAGATCTCAGGCATTTTCAATGAAGCATACCTCGTCCTAAAGTTGACACACAAACCTACAACCAACAAGAACAACAATAAGAAGAAGAAGCTACCAAAATGCCTTCACCGATCGTTTAAAACAGATCTCAGGCATTTTCAATGAAGCATACCTCGTCCTAAAGTTGACACACAAACCTACAAACAACAAGAACAACAATAAGAAAAAGAAGAAGCTACCAAAATGCCTTCACCGATAGTTTAAAACAGATCTCAGGCATTTTCAATGAAGCATACCTCGTCCTAAAGTTGACACACAAACCTACAAACAACAAGAACAACAATAAGAAAAAGAAGAAGCTACCAAAATGCCTTCACCGATCGTTTAAAACAGATCTCAGGCATTTTCAATGAAGCATACCTCGTCCTAAAGTTGACACACAAACCTACAAACAACAAGAACAACAATAAGAAAAAGAAGAAGCTACCAAAATGCCTTCACAGATCGTTTAAAACAGATCTCAGGCATTTTCAATGAAGCATACCTCGTCCTAAAGTTGACACACAAACCTACAACCAATAAGAACAACAATAGGAAGAAGAAGCTACCAAAATGCCTTCACCGATCGTTTAAAACAGATCTCAGGCATTTTCAAAGCAGCATACCTCGTCCTAAAGTTGACACACAAACCTACAACCAACAAGAACAACAATAAGAAGAAGAAGCTACCAAAATGCCTTCACCGATCGTTTAAAACAGATCTCAGGCATTTTCAATGAAGCATACCTCGTACTAAAGTTGACACACAAACCTACAAACAACAAGAACAACAATAAGAAAAAGAAGAGGCTACCAAAATGCCTTCACCGATCGTTTAAAACAGATCTCAGGCATTTTCAATGAAGCATACCACTTCCTAAAGTTGACACACAAACCTACAACCAACAAGAACAACAATAAGAAGAAGAAGCTACCAAAATGCCTTCACCGATCGTTTAAAATCTCAGGCATTTTCAATGAAGCATACCTCGTCCTAAAGTTGACACACAAACCTACAACCAACAAGAACAACAATAGGAAGAAGAAGCTACCAAAATGCCTTCACCGATCGTTTAAAACAGATCTCAGGCATTTTCAATGAAGCATACCTCGTCCTAAAGTTGACACACAAACCTACAACCAACAAGAACAACAATAAGAAGAAGAAGCTACCAAAATGCCTTCACCGATCGTTTAAAACAGATCTCAGGCATTTTCAATGAAGCATACCTCGTACTAAAGTTGACACACAAACCTACAAACAACAAGAACAACAATAAGAAAAAGAAGAAGCTACCAAAATGCCTTCACAGATCGTTTAAAACAGATCTCAGGCATTTTCAAAGCAGCATACCTCGTCCTAAAGTTGACACACAAACCTACAACCAACAAGAACAACAATAAGAAGAAGAAGCTACCAAAATGCCTTCACCGATCGTTTAAAACAGATCTCAGGCATTTTCAATGAAGCATACCTCGTACTAAAGTTGACACACAAACCTACAAACAACAAGAACAACAATAAGAAAAAGAAGAAGCTACCAAAATGCCTTCACAGATCGTTTAAAACAGATCTCAGGCATTTTCAATGAAGCATACCTCGTCCTAAAGTTGACACACAAACCTACAAACAACAAGAACAACAATAAGAAAAAGAAGAAGCTACCAAAATGCCTTCACCGATAGTTTAAAACAGATCTCAGGCATTTTCAAAGCAGCATACCTCGTCCTAAAGTTGACACACAAACCTACAACCAACAAGAACAACAATAAGAAGAAGAAGCTACCAAAATGCCTTCACCGATCGTTTAAAACAGATCTCAGGCATTTTCAATGAAGCATACCTCGTACTAAAGTTGACACACAAACCTACAAACAACAAGAACAACAATAAGAAAAAGAAGAGGCTACCAAAATGCCTTCACCGATCGTTTAAAACAGATCTCAGGCATTTTCAATGAAGCATACCACTTCCTAAAGTTGACACACAAACCTAAAAACAACAAGAACAACAATAAGAAAAAGAAGAAGCTACCAAAATGCCTTCACCGATCGTTTAAAATCTCAGGCATTTTCAATGAAGCATACCTCGTCCTAAAGTTGACACACAAACCTACAACCAACAAGAACAACAATAGGAAGAAGAAGCTACCAAAATGCCTTCACCGATCGTTTAAAACAGATCTCAGGCATTTTCAATGAAGCATACCTCTTCCTAAAGTTGACACACAAACTTACCACCAACAAGAACAACAATAAGAAGATGAAGCTACCAAAATGCCTTCACCGATCGTTTAAAACAGATCTCAGGCATTTTCAATGAAGCATACCTCGTCCTAAAGTTGACACACAAACCTACAACCAACAAGAACAACAATAGGAAGAAGAAGCTACCAAAATGCCTTCACCGATTGTTTAAAACAGATCTCAGGCATTTTCAATGAAGCATACCTCGTCCTAAAGTTGAGACACAAACCTACAACCAACAAGAACAACAATAGGAAGAAGAAGCTACCAAAATGCCTTCACCGATCGTTTAAAACAGATCTCAGGCATTTTCAATGAAGCATACCTCTTCCTAAAGTTGACACACATACCTACAAACAACAAGAACAACAATAAGAAGAAGAAGCTACCAAAATGCCTTCACCGATCGTTTAAAACAGATCTCAGGCATTTTCAATGAAGCATACCACTTCCTAAAGTTGACACACAAACCTAAAAACAACAAGAACAACAATAAGAAAAAGAAGAAGCTACCAAAATGCCTTCACCGATCGTTTAAAACAGATCTCAGGCATTTTCAATGAAACATACCTCGTCCTAAAGTTGACACACAAACCTACAACCAATAAGAACAACAATAGGAAGAAGAAGCTACCAAAATGCCTTCACCGATTGTTTAAAACAGATCTCAGGCATTTTCAATGAAGCATACCTCGTCCTAAAGTTGACACACAAACCTACAACCAACAAGAACAACAATAGGAAGAAGAAGCTACCAAAATGCCTTCACCGATCGTTTAAAACAGATCTCAGGCATTTTCAATGAAGCATACCTCTTCTTAAAGTTGACACACATACCTACAAACAACAAGAACAACAATAAGAAGAAGAAGCTACCAAAATGCCTTCACCGATCGTTTAAAACAGATCTCAGGCATTTTCAATGAAGCATACCTCTTCCTAAAGTTGACACACAAACCTACAACCAACAAGAACAACAATAGGAAGAAGAAGCTACCAAAATGCCTTCACCGATCGTTTAAAACAGATCTCAGGCATTTTCAATGAAGCATACCTCTTCCTAAAGTTGACACACAAACCTACAACCAACAAGAACAACAATAGGAAGAAGAAGAAGCTACCAAAATGCCTTCACCGATCGTTTAAAACAGATCTCAGGCATTTTCAATGAAGCATACCTCGTCCTAAAGTTGACACACAAACCTACAACCAACAAGAACAACAATAGGAAGAAGAAGCTACCAAAATGCCTTCACCGATCGTTTAAAACAGATCTCAGGCATTTTCAATGAAGCATACCTCTTCCTAAAGTTGACACACAAACCTACAACCAACAAGAACAACAATAAGAAGATGAAGCTACCAAAATGCCTTCACCGATCGTTTAAAACAGATCTCAGGCATTTTCAATGAAGCATACCTCGTCCTAAAGTTGACACACAAACCTACAACCAACAAGAACAACAATAGGAAGAAGAAGCTACCAAAATGCCTTCACCGATTGTTTAAAACAGATCTCAGGCATTTTCAATGAAGCATACCTCGTCCTAAAGTTGACACACAAACCTACAACCAACAAGAACAACAATAGGAAGAAGAAGCTACCAAAATGCCTTCAACGATCGTTTAAAACAGATCTCAGGCATTTTCAATGAAGCATACCTCTTCCTAAAGTTGACACACAAACCTAAAAACAACAAGAACAACAATAAGAAAAAGAAGAAGCTACCAAAATGCCTTCACCGATCGTTTAAAACAGATCTCAGGCATTTTCAATGAAGCATACCTCGTCCTAAAGTTGACACACAAACCTACAACCAATAAGAACAACAATAGGAAGAAGAAGCTACCAAAATGCCTTCACCGATCGTTTAAAACAGATCTCAGGCATTTTCAATGAAGCATACCTCGTCCTAAAGTTGACACACAAACCTACAAACAACAAGAACAACAATAAGAAAAAGAAGAAGCTACCAAAATGCCTTCACAGATCGTTTAAAACAGATCATAGGCATTTTCAATGAATAATACCTCGTCCTAAAGTTGACATACAAACCTACAAACAACAAGAACAACAATAAGAAAAAGAAGAAGCTACCAAAATGCCTTCACCGATCGTTTAAAACAGATCTCAGGCATTTTCAATGAAGCATACCTCGTCCTAAAGTTGACACACAAACCTACAACCAACAAGAACAACAATAGGAAGAAGAAGCTACCAAAATGCCTTCACCGATCGTTTAAAACAGATCTCAGGCATTTTCAATGAAGCATACCTCTCCCTAAAGTTGACACACAAACCTACAAACAACAAGAACAACAATAACAAAAAGAAGAAGCTACCAAAATGCCTTCACCGATCGTTTAAAACAGATCTCAGGCATTTTCAATGAAGCATACCTCGTCCTAAAGTTGACATACAAACCTACAAACAACAAGAACAACAATAAGAAAAAGAAGAAGCTACCAAAATGCCTTCACAGATCGTTTAAAACAGATCATAGGCATTTTCAATGAATGATACCTCGTCCTAAAGTTGACATACAAACCTACAAACAACAAGAACAACAATAAGAAAAAGAAGAAGCTACCAAAATGCCTTCACCGATCGTTTAAAACAGATCTCAGGCATTTTCAATGAAGCATACCTCGTCCTAAAGTTGACACACAAACCTACAACCAACAAGAACAACAATAAGAAGAAGAAGCTACCAAAATGCCTTCACCGATCGTTTAAAACAGATCTCAGGCATTTTCAATGAAGCATACCTCGTCCTAAAGTTGACACACAAACCTACAAACAACAAGAACAACAATAAGAAAAAGAAGAAGCTACCAAAATGCCTTCACCGATCGTTTAAAACAGATCTCAGGCATTTTCAATGAAGCATACCTCGTCCTAAAGTTGACACACAAACCTACAACCAACAAGAACAACAATAAGAAGAAGAAGCTACCAAAATGCCTTCACCGATCGTTTAAAACAGATCTCAGGCATTTTCAATGAAGCATACCTCGTCCTAAAGTTGACATACAAACCTACAAACAACAAGAACAACAATAAGAAAAAGAAGAAGCTACCAAAATGCCTTCACAGATCGTTTAAAACAGATCATAGGCATTTTCAATGAATGATACCTCGTCCTAAAGTTGACATACACAGATCGTTTAAAACATATCATAGGCATTTTCAATGAATGATACCTCGTCCTAAAGTTGACACACAAACCTACAAACAACAAGAACAACAATAAGAAAAAGAAGAAGCTACCAAAATGCCTTCACAGATCGTTTAAAACAGATCATAGGCATTTTCAATGAATGATACCTCGTCCTAAAGGTGACACACAAACCTACAACCAACAAGAACAACAATAGGAAGAAGAAGCTACCAAAATGCCTTCACCGATCGTTTAAAACAGATCTCAGGCATTTTCAATGAAGCATACCACTTCCTAAAGTTGACACACAAACCTACAACCAACAAGAACAACAATAGGAAGAAGAAGCTACCAAAATGCCTTCACCGATCGTTTAAAACAGATCTCAGGCATTTTCAATGAAGCATACCACTTCCTAAAGTTGACACACAAACCTACAACCAACAAGAACAACAATAGGAAGAAGAAGCTACCAAAATGCCTTCACCGATCGTTTAAAACAGATCTCAGGCATTTTCAATGAAGCATACCACTTCCTAAAGTTGACACACAAACCTACAACCAACAAGAACAACAATAAGAAGATGAAGCTACCAAAATGCCTTCACCGATCGTTTAAAACAGATCTCAGGCATTTTCAATGAAGCATACCACTTCCTAAAGTTGACACACAAACCTACAAACAACAAGAACAACAATAAGAAGAAGAAGCTACCAAAATGCCTTCACCGATCGTTTAAAACAGATCTCAGGCATTTTCAATGAAGCATACCACTTCCTAAAGTTGACACACAAACCTACAACCAACAAGAACAACAATAAGAAGAAGAAGCTACCAAAATGCCTTCACCGATCGTTTAAAACAGATCTCAGGCATTTTCAATGAAGCATACCACTTCCTAAAGTTGACACACAAACCTACAACCAACAAGAACAACAATAGGAAGAAGAAGCTACCAAAATGCCTTCACCGATCGTTTAAAACAGATCTCAGGCATTTTCAATGAAGCATACCACTTCCTAAAGTTGACACACAAACCTACAACCAACAAGAACAACAATAAGAAGAAGAAGCTACCAAAATGCCTTCACAGATCGTTTAAAACAGATCATAGGCATTTTCAATGAATGATACCTCGTCCTAAAGTTGACACACAAACCTACAACCAACAAGAACAACAATAGGAAGAAGAAGAAGCTACCAAAATGCCTTCACCGATCGTTTAAAACAGATCTCAGGCATTTTCAATGAAGCATACCACTTCCTAAAGTTGACACACAAACCTACAACCAACAAGAACAACAATAGGAAGAAGAAGCTACCAAAATGCCTTCACCGATCGTTTAAAACAGATCTCAGGCATTTTCAATGAAGCATACCACTTCCTAAAGTGGACACACAAACCTAAAAACAACAAGAACAACAATAAGAAAAAGAAGAAGCTACCAAAATGCCTTCACCGATCGTTTAAAACAGATCTCAGGCATTTTCAATGAATGATACCTCGTCCTAAAGTTGACACACAAACCTACAACCAACAAGAACAACAATAGGAAGAAGAAGAAGCTACCAAAAAGCCTTCACCGATCGTTTAAAACAGATCTCAGGCATTTTCAATGAAGCATACCTCGTCCTAAAGTTGACACACAAACCTACAACCAACAAGAACAACAATAGGAAGAAGAAGAAGCTACCAAAATGCCTTCACCGATCGTTTAAAACAGATCTCACGCATTTTCAATGAAGCATACCACTTCCTAAAGTTGACACACAAACCTACAACCAACAAGAACAACAATAGGAAGAAGAAGCTACCAAAATGCCTTCACCGATCGTTTAAAACAGATCTCAGGCATTTTCAATGAAGCATACCACTTCCTAAAGTTGACACACAAACCTAAAAACAACAAGAACAACAATAAGAAAAAGAAGAAGCTACCAAAATGCCTTCACCGATCGTTTAAAACAGATCTCAGGCATTTTCAATGAAGCATACCTCTTCCTAAAGTTGACACACAAACCTACAAACAACAAGAACAACAATAAGAAGAAGAAGCTACCAAAATGCCTTCACAGATCGTTTAAAACAGATCATAGGCATTTTCAATGAATGATACCTCGTCCTTAAGTTGACACACAAACCTACAACCAACAAGAACAACAATAGGAAGAAGAAGCTACCAAAATGCCTTCACAGATCGTTTAAAACAGATCATAGGCATTTTCAATGAATGATACCTCGTCCTAAAGTTGACACACAAACCTACAACCAACAAGAACAACAATAGGAAGAAGAAGAAGCTACCAAAAAGCCTTCACCGATCGTTTAAAACAGATCTCAGGCATTTTCAATGAAGCATACCTCGTCCTAAAGTTGACACACAAACCTACAACCAACAAGAACAACAATAGGAAGAAGAAGCTACCAAAATGCCTTCACCGATCGTTTAAAACAGATCTCAGGCATTTTCAATGAAGCATACCACTTCCTAAAGTTGACACACAAACCTACAAACAACAAGAACAACAATAAGAAGAAGAAGCTACCAAAATGCCTTCACAGATCGTTTAAAACAGATCATAGGCATTTTCAATGAATGATACCTCGTCCTTAAGTTGACACACAAACCTACAACCAACAAGAACAACAATAGGAAGAAGAAGAAGCTACCAAAATGCCTTCACAGATCGTTTAAAACAGATCATAGGCATTTTCAATGAATGATACCTCGTCCTAAAGTTGACACACAAACCTACAACCAACAAGAACAACAATAGGAAGAAGAAGAAGCTACCAAAATGCCTTCACCGATCGTTTAAAACAGATCTCAGGCATTTTCAATGAAGCATACCACTTCCTAAAGTTGACATACATACCTACAAACAACAAGAACAACAGTAAGAAGAAGAAGCTACCAAAATGCCTTCACCGATCGTTTAAAACAGATCTCAGGCATTTTCAATGAAGCATACCTCTTCCTAAAGTTGACACACATACCTACAAACAACAAGAACAACAATAAGAAGAAGAAGCTACCAAAATTCCTTCACCGATCGTTTAAAACAGATCTCAGGCATTTTCAATGAAGCATACCTCTTCCTAAAGTTGACACACAAACCTACAAACAACAAGAACAACAATAAGAAGAAGAAGCTACCAAAATGCCTTCACAGATCGTTTAAAACAGATCATAGGCATTTTCAATGAATGATACCTCGTCCTTAAGTTGACACACAAACCTACAACCAACAAGAACAACAATAGGAAGAAGAAGCTACCAAAATGCCTTCACAGATCGTTTAAAACAGATCATAGGCATTTTCAATGAATGATACCTCGTCCTAAAGTTGACACACAAACCTACAACCAACAAGAACAACAATAGGAAGAAGAAGAAGCTACCAAAAAGCCTTCACCGATCGTTTAAAACAGATCTCAGGCATTTTCAATGAAGCATACCTCGTCCTAAAGTTGACACACAAACCTACAACCAACAAGAACAACAATAGGAAGAAGAAGCTACCAAAATGCCTTCACCGATCGTTTAAAACAGATCTCAGGCATTTTCAATGAAGCATACCACTTCCTAAAGTTGACACACAAACCTACAAACAACAAGAACAACAATAAGAAGAAGAAGCTACCAAAATGCCTTCACAGATCGTTTAAAACAGATCATAGGCATTTTCAATGAATGATACCTCGTCCTTAAGTTGACACACAAACCTACAACCAACAAGAACAACAATAGGAAGAAGAAGAAGCTACCAAAATGCCTTCACAGATCGTTTAAAACAGATCATAGGCATTTTCAATGAATGATACCTCGTCCTAAAGTTGACACACAAACCTACAACCAACAAGAACAACAATAGGAAGAAGAAGAAGCTACCAAAATGCCTTCACCGATCGTTTAAAACAGATCTCAGGCATTTTCAATGAAGCATACCTCTTCCTAAAGTTGACACACAAACCTACAACCAACAAGAACAACAATAGGAAGAAGAAGCTACCAAAATGCCTTCACCGATCGTTTAAAACAGATCTCAGGCATTTTCAATGAAGCATACCACTTCCTAAAGTTGACACACAAACCTAAAAACAACAAGAACAACAATAAGAAAAAGAAGAAGCTACCAAAATGCCTTCACCGATCGTTTAAAACAGATCTCAGGCATTTTCAATGAAGCATACCTCTTCCTAAAGTTGACACACATACCTACAAACAACAAGAACAACAGTAAGAAGAAGAAGCTACCAAAATGCCTTCACCGATCGTTTAAAACAGATCATAGGCATTTTCAATGAATGATACCTCGTCCTTAAGTTGACTCACAAACCTACAACCAACAAGAACAACAATAGGAAGAAGAAGAAGCTACCAAAATGCCTTCACCGATCGTTTAAAACAGATCATAGGCATTTTCAATGAAGCATACCTCGTCCTAAAGTTGACACACAAACCTACAACCAACAAGAACAACAATAGGAAGAAGAAGCTACCAAAATGCCTTCACCGATCGTTTAAAACAGATCATAGGCATTTTCAATGAATGATACCTCGTCCTTAAGTTGACTCACAAACCTACAACCAACAAGAACAACAATAGGAAGAAGAAGAAGCTACCAAAATGCCTTCACCGATCGTTTAAAACAGATCATAGGCATTTTCAATGAAGCATACCACTTCCTAAAGTTGACACACAAACCTACAACCAACAAGAACAACAATAGGAAGAAGAAGCTACCAAAATGCCTTCACCGATCGTTTAAAACAGATCATAGGCATTTTCAATGAAGCATACCTCGTCCTAAAGTTGACACACAAACCTACAACCAACAAGAACAACAATAGGAAGAAGAAGAAGCTACCAAAATGCCTTCACCGATCGTTTAAAACAGATCATAGGCATTTTCAATGAAGCATACCTCGTCCTAAAGTTGACACACAAACCTACAACCAACAAGAACAACAATAGGAAGAAGAAGCTACCAAAATGCCTTCACCGATCGTTTAAAACAGATCATAGGCATTTTCAATGAATGATACCTCGTCCTTAAGTTGACTCACAAACCTACAACCAACAAGAACAACAATAGGAAGAAGAAGAAGCTACCAAAATGCCTTCACCGATCGTTTAAAACAGATCATAGGCATTTTCAATGAAGCATACCACTTCCTAAAGTTGACACACAAACCTAAAAACAACAAGAACAACAATAAGAAAAAGAAGAAGCTACCAAAATGCCTTCACCGATCGTTTAAAACAGATCTCAGGCATTTTCAATGAAGCATACCTCTTCCTAAAGTTGACACACATACCTACAAACAACAAGAACAACAGTAAGAAGAAGAAGCTACCAAAATGCCTTCACCGATCGTTTAAAACAGATCTCAGGCATTTTCAATGAAGCATACCACTTCCTAAAGTTGACACACAAACCTACAACCAACAAGAACAACAATAGGCAGAAGAAGCTACCAAAATGCCTTCACCGATCGTTTAAAACAGATCTCAGGCATTTTCAATGAAGCATACCTCTTCCTAAAGTTGACACACATACCTACAAACAACAAGAACAACAATAAGAAGAAGAAGCTACCAAAATGCCTTCACCGATCGTTTAAAACAGATCTCAGGCATTTTCAATGAAGCATACCACTTCCTAAAGTTGACACACAAACCTAAAAACAACAAGAACAACAATAAGAAAAAGAAGAAGCTACCAAAATGCCTTCACCGATCGTTTAAAACAGATCTCAGGCATTTTCAATGAAGCATACCTCTTCCTAAAGTTGACACACATACCTACAAACAACAAGAACAACCGTAAGAAGAAGAAGCTACCAAAATGCCTTCACCGATCGTTTAAAACAGATCTCAGGCATTTTCAATGAAGCATACCTCTTCCTAAAGTTGACACACATACCTACAAACAACAAGAACAACAATAAGAAGAAGAAGCTACCAAAATGCCTTCACCGATCGTTTAAAACAGATCTCAGGCATTTTCAATGAAGCATACCTCTTCCTAAAGTTGACACACATACCTACAAACAACAAGAACAACAATAGGAAGAAGAAGCTACCAAAATGCCTTCACCGATCGTTTAAAACAGATCTCAGGCATTTTCAATGAAGCATATTTCGTCCTAAAGTTGACACACAAACCTACAACCAACAAGAACAACAATAAGAAGAAGAAGCTACCAAAATGCCTTCACCGATCGTTTAAAACAGATCTCAGGCATTTTCAATGAAGCATACCTCTTCCTAAAGTTGACACACAAACCTAAAAACAACAAGAACAACAATAAGAAAAAGAAGAAGCTACCAAAATGCCTTCACCGATCGTTTAAAACAGATCTCAGGCATTTTCAATGAAGCATACCTCGTCCTAAAGTTGACACACAAACCTACAACCAACAAGAACAACAATAGGAAGAAGAAGCTACGAAATGCCTTCACCGATTGTTTAAAACAGATCTCAGGCATTTTCAATGAAGCATACCACTTCCTAAAGTTGACACACAAACCTAAAAACAACAAGAACAACAATAAGAAAAAGAAGAAGCTACCAAAATGCCTTCACCGATCGTTTAAAACAGATCTCAGGCATTTTCAATGAAGCATACCTCGTCCTAAAGTTGACACACAAACCTACAACCAACAAGAACAACAATAGGAAGAAGAAGCTACCAAAATGCCTTCACCGATCGTTTAAAACAGATCTCAGGCATTTTCAATGAAGCATACCTCTTCCTAAAGTTGACACACAAACCTACAAACAACAAGAACAACAATAAGAAGAAGAAGCTACCAAAATGCCTTCACCGATCGTTTAAAACAGATCTCAGGCATTTTCAATGAAGCATACCTCTTCCTAAAGTTGACACACAAACCTACAACCAACAAGAACAACAATAGGAAGAAGAAGCTTCCAAAATGCCTTCACCGATCGTTTAAAACAGATCTCAGGCATTTTCAATGAAGCATACCTCTTCCTAAATTTGACACACAAACCTACAACCAACAAGAACAACAATAGGAAGAAGAAGAAGCTACCAAAATGCCTTCACCGATCGTTTAAAACAGATCTCAGGCATTTTCAATGAAGCATACCTCGTCTTAAAGTTGACACACAAACCTAAAAACAACAAGAACAACAATAAGAAAAAGAAGAAGCTACCAAAATGCCTTCACCGATCGTTTAAAACAGATCTCAGGCATTTTCAATGAAGCATACCTCGTCCTAAAGTTGACACACAAACCTACAACCAACAAGAACAACAATAGGAAGAAGAAGCTACGAAATGCCTTCACCGATTGTTTAAAACAGATCTCAGGCATTTTCAATGAAGCATACCTCGTCCTAAAGTTGACACACAAACCTACAACCAACAAGAACAACAATAGGAAGAAGAAGCTACCAAAATGCCTTCACCGATCGTTTAAAACAGATCTCAGGCATTTTCAATGAAGCATACCTCTTCCTAAAGTTGACACACAAACCTACAAACAACAAGAACAACAATAAGAAGAAGAAGCTACCAAAATGCCTTCACCGATCGTTTAAAACAGATCTCAGGCATTTTCAATGAAGCATAAATCTTCCTAAAGTTGACACACAAACCTACAACCAACAAGAACAACAATAGGAAGAAGAAGCTACGAAATGCCTTCACCGATTGTTTAAAACAGATCTCAGGCATTTTCAATGAAGCATACCTCGTCCTAAAGTTGACACACAAACCAACAACCAACAAGAACAACAATAGGAAGAAGAAGCTACCAAAATGCCTTCACCGATCGTTTAAAACAGATCTCAGGCATTTTCAATGAAGCATACCTCTTCCTAAAGTTGACACACAAACCTACAACCAACAAGAACAACAATAGGAAGAAGAAGCTACCAAAATGCCTTCACCGATTGTTTAAAACAGATCTCAGGCATTTTCAATGAAGCATACCTCGTCCTAAAGTTGACACACAAACCTACAACCAACAAGAACAACAATAGGAAGAAGAAGCTACCAAAATTCCTTCACCGATCGTTTAAAACAGATCTCAGGCATTTTCAATGAAGCATACCTCTTCCGAAAGTTGACACACAAACCTACAACCAACAAGAACAACAATAAGAAGAAGAAGCTACCAAAATGCCTTCACCGATCGTTTAAAACAGATCTCAGGCAATGAAGCATACCTCGTCCTAAAGTTGACACACAAACCTACAACCAACAAGAACAACAATAGGAAGAAGAAGCTACCAAAATGCCTTCACCGATTGTTTAAAACAGATCTCAGGCATTTTCAATGAAGCATACCTCGTCCTAAAGTTGACACACAAACCTACAACCAACAAGAACAACAATAGGAAGAAGAAGCTACCAAAATTCCTTCACCGATCGTTTAAAACAGATCTCAGGCATTTTCAATGAAGCATACCTCTTCCTAAAGTTGACACACATACCTACAAACAACAAGAACAACAATAAGAAGAAGAAGCTACCAAAATGCCTTCACCGATCGTTTAAAACAGATCTCAGGCATTTTCAATGAAGCATACCACTTCCTAAAGTTGACACACAAACCTAAAAACAACAAGAACAACAATAAGAAAAAGAAGAAGCTACCAAAATGCCTTCACCGATCGTTTAAAACAGATCTCAGGCATTTTCAATGAAGCATACCTCTTCCTAAAGTTGACACACATACCTACAAACAACAAGAACAACAATAAGAAGAAGAAGCTACCAAAATTCCTTCACCGATCGTTTAAAACAGATCTCAGGCATTTTCAATGAAGCATACCTCTTCCTAAAGTTGACACACATACCTACAAACAACAAGAACAACAATAAGAAGAAGAAGCTACCAAAATGCCTTCACCGATCGTTTAAAACAGATCTCAGGCATTTTCAATGAAGCATACCTCGTCCTAAAGTTGACACACAAACCTACAACCAACAAGAACAACAATAGGAAGAAGAAGCTACCAAAATGCCTTCACCGATTGTTTAAAACAGATCTCAGGCATTTTCAATGAAGCATACCTCGTCCTAAAGTTGAGACACATACCTACAAACAACAAGAACAACAATAAGAAGAAGAAGCTACCAAAATGCCTTCACCGATCGTTTAAAACAGATCTCAGGCATTTTCAATGAAGCATACCACTTCCTAAAGTTGACACACAAACCTAAAAACAACAAGAACAACAATAAGAAAAAGAAGAAGCTACCAAAATGCCTTCACCGATCGTTTAAAACAGATCTCAGGCATTTTCAATGAAACATACCTCGTCCTAAAGTTGACACACAAACCTACAACCAATAAGAACAACAATAGGAAGAAGAAGCTACCAAAATGCCTTCACCGATTGTTTAAAACAGATCTCAGGCATTTTCAATGAAGCATACCTCGTCCTAAAGTTGACACACAAACCTACAACCAACAAGAACAACAATAGGAAGAAGAAGCTACCAAAATGCCTTCACCGATCGTTTAAAACAGATCTCAGGCATTTTCAATGAAGCATACCTCTTCCTAAAGTTGACACACATACCTACAAACAACAAGAACAACAATAAGAAGAAGAAGCTACCAAAATGCCTTCACCGATCGTTTAAAACAGATCTCAGGCATTTTCAATGAAGCATACCTCTTCCTAAAGTTGACACACAAACCTACAACCAACAAGAACAACAATAGGAAGAAGAAGCTACCAAAATGCCTTCACCGATCGTTTAAAACAGATCTCAGGCATTTTCAATGAAGCATACCTCTTCCTAAAGTTGACACACAAACCTACAACCAACAAGAACAACAATAGGAAGAAGAAGAAGCTACCAAAATGCCTTCACCGATCGTTTAAAACAGATCTCAGGCATTTCAATGAAGCATACCTCTTCCTAAAGTTGACACACATACCTACAAACAACAAGAACAACAATAGGAAGAAGAAGCTACCAAAATGCCTTCACCGATCGTTTAAAACAGATCTCAGGCATTTTCAATGAAGCATACCTCTTCCTAAAGTTGACACACAAACCTACAACCAACAAGAACAACAATAAGAAGATGAAGCTACCAAAATGCCTTCACCGATCGTTTAAAACAGATCTCAGGCATTTTCAATGAAGCATACCTCGTCCTAAAGTTGACACACAAACCTACAACCAACAAGAACAACAATAGGAAGAAGAAGCTACCAAAATGCCTTCACCGATTGTTTAAAACAGATCTCAGGCATTTTCAATGAAGCATACCTCGTCCTAAAGTTGACACACAAACCTACAACCAACAAGAACAACAATAGGAAGAAGAAGCTACCAAAATGCCTTCAACGATCGTTTAAAACAGATCTCAGGCATTTTCAATGAAGCATACCTCTTCCTAAAGTTGACACACAAACCTAAAAACAACAAGAACAACAATAAGAAAAAGAAGAAGCTACCAAAATGCCTTCACCGATCGTTTAAAACAGATCTCAGGCATTTTCAATGAAGCATACCTCGTCCTAAAGTTGACACACAAACCTACAACCAATAAGAACAACAATAGGAAGAAGAAGCTACCAAAATGCCTTCACCGATCGTTTAAAACAGATCTCAGGCATTTTCAATGAAGCATACCTCGTCCTAAAGTTGACACACAAACCTACAAACAACAAGAACAACAATAAGAAAAAGAAGAAGCTACCAAAATGCCTTCACAGATCGTTTAAAACAGATCATAGGCATTTTCAATGAATAATACCTCGTCCTAAAGTTGACATACAAACCTACAAACAACAAGAACAACAATAAGAAAAAGAAGAAGCTACCAAAATGCCTTCACCGATCGTTTAAAACAGATCTCAGGCATTTTCAATGAAGCATACCTCGTCCTAAAGTTGACA
Organism: Sylvicola cinctus; assembly: GCA_963854165.1. Lineage (NCBI taxonomy): Eukaryota > Metazoa > Arthropoda > Insecta > Diptera > Anisopodidae > Sylvicola > Sylvicola cinctus. Next base: position 24,324,582 of record OY974082.1, read on the forward strand.
CACAAACCTACAACCAACAAGAACAACAATAGGAAGAAGAAGCTACCAAAATGCCTTCACCGATCGTTTAAAACAGATCTCAGGCATTTTCAATGAAGCATACCTCTCCCTAAAGTTGACACACAAACCTACAAACAACAAGAACAACAATAACAAAAAGAAGAAGCTACCAAAATGCCTTCACCGATCGTTTAAAACAGATCTCAGGCATTTTCAATGAAGCATACCTCGTCCTAAAGTTGACATACAAACCTACAAACAACAAGAACAACAATAAGAAAAAGAAGAAGCTACTAAAATGCCTTCACAGATCGTTTAAAACAGATCATAGGCATTTTCAATGAATGATACCTCGTCCTAAAGTTGACATACAAACCTACAAACAACAAGAACAACAATAAGAAAAAGAAGAAGCTACCAAAATGCCTTCACCGATCGTTTAAAACAGATCTCAGGCATTTTCAATGAAGCATACCTCGTCCTAAAGTTGACACACAAACCTACAACCAACAAGAACAACAATAAGAAGAAGAAGCTACCAAAATGCCTTCACCGATCGTTTAAAACAGATCTCAGGCATTTTCAATGAAGCATACCTCGTCCTAAAGTTGACACACAAACCTACAAACAACAAGAACAACAATAAGAAAAAGAAGAAGCTACCAAAATGCCTTCACCGATCGTTTAAAACAGATCTCAGGCATTTTCAATGAAGCATACCTCGTCCTAAAGTTGACACACAAACCTACAACCAACAAGAACAACAATAAGAAGAAGAAGCTACCAAAATGCCTTCACCGATCGTTTAAAACAGATCTCAGGCATTTTCAATGAAGCATACCTCGTCCTAAAGTTGACATACAAACCTACAAACAACAAGAACAACAATAAGAAAAAGAAGAAGCTACCAAAATGCCTTCACAGATCGTTTAAAACAGATCATAGGCATTTTCAATGAATGATACCTCGTCCTAAAGTTGACATACACAGATCGTTTAAAACATATCATAGGCATTTTCAATGAATGATACCTCGTCCTAAAGTTGACACACAAACCTACAAACAACAAGAACAACAATAAGAAAAAGAAGAAGCTACCAAAATGCCTTCACAGATCGTTTAAAACAGATCATAGGCATTTTCAATGAATGATACCTCGTCCTAAAGGTGACACACAAACCTACAACCAACAAGAACAACAATAGGAAGAAGAAGCTACCAAAATGCCTTCACCGATCGTTTAAAACAGATCTCAGGCATTTTCAATGAAGCATACCACTTCCTAAAGTTGACACACAAACCTACAACCAACAAGAACAACAATAGGAAGAAGAAGCTACCAAAATGCCTTCACCGATCGTTTAAAACAGATCTCAGGCATTTTCAATGAAGCATACCACTTCCTAAAGTTGACACACAAACCTACAACCAACAAGAACAACAATAGGAAGAAGAAGCTACCAAAATGCCTTCACCGATCGTTTAAAACAGATCTCAGGCATTTTCAATGAAGCATACCACTTCCTAAAGTTGACACACAAACCTAAAAACAACAAGAACAACAATAAGAAAAAGAAGAAGCTACCAAAATGCCTTCACCGATCGTTTAAAACAGATCTCAGGCATTTTCAATGAAGCATACCTCTTCCTAAAGTTGACACACATACCTACAAACAACAAGAACAACAATAAGAAGAAGAAGCTACCAAAATGCCTTCACAGATCGTTTAAAACAGATCATAGGCATTTTCAATGAATGATACCTCGTCCTAAAGTTGACACACAAACCTACAACCAACAAGAACAACAATAGGAAGAAGAAGAAGCTACCAAAATGCCTTCACCGATCGTTTAAAACAGATCTCAGGCATTTTCAATGAAGCATACCACTTCCTAAAGTTGACACACAAACCTACAACCAACAAGAACAACAATAGGAAGAAGAAGCTACCAAAATGCCTTCACCGATCGTTTAAAACAGATCTCAGGCATTTTCAATGAAGCATACCACTTCCTAAAGTGGACACACAAACCTAAAAACAACAAGAACAACAATAAGAAAAAGAAGAAGCTACCAAAATGCCTTCACCGATCGTTTAAAACAGATCTCAGGCATTTTCAATGAATGATACCTCGTCCTAAAGTTGACACACAAACCTACAACCAACAAGAACAACAATAGGAAGAAGAAGAAGCTACCAAAAAGCCTTCACCGATCGTTTAAAACAGATCTCAGGCATTTTCAATGAAGCATACCTCGTCCTAAAGTTGACACACAAACCTACAACCAACAAGAACAACAATAGGAAGAAGAAGAAGCTACCAAAATGCCTTCACCGATCGTTTAAAACAGATCCCACGCATTTTCAATGAAGCATACCACTTCCTAAAGTTGACACACAAACCTACAACCAACAAGAACAACAATAGGAAGAAGAAGCTACCAAAATGCCTTCACCGATCGTTTAAAACAGATCTCAGGCATTTTCAATGAAGCATACCACTTCCTAAAGTTGACACACAAACCTAAAAACAACAAGAACAACAATAAGAAAAAGAAGAAGCTACCAAAATGCCTTCACCGATCGTTTAAAACAGATCTCAGGCATTTTCAATGAAGCATACCTCTTCCTAAAGTTGACACACAAACCTACAAACAACAAGAACAACAATAAGAAGAAGAAGCTACCAAAATGCCTTCACAGATCGTTTAAAACAGATCATAGGCATTTTCAATGAATGATACCTCGTCCTTAAGTTGACACACAAACCTACAACCAACAAGAACAACAATAGGAAGAAGAAGCTACCAAAATGCCTTCACAGATCGTTTAAAACAGATCATAGGCATTTTCAATGAATGATACCTCGTCCTAAAGTTGACACACAAACCTACAACCAACAAGAACAACAATAGGAAGAAGAAGAAGCTACCAAAAAGCCTTCACCGATCGTTTAAAACAGATCTCAGGCATTTTCAATGAAGCATACCTCGTCCTAAAGTTGACACACAAACCTACAACCAACAAGAACAACAATAGGAAGAAGAAGCTACCAAAATGCCTTCACCGATCGTTTAAAACAGATCTCAGGCATTTTCAATGAAGCATACCACTTCCTAAAGTTGACACACAAACCTACAAACAACAAGAACAACAATAAGAAGAAGAAGCTACCAAAATGCCTTCACAGATCGTTTAAAACAGATCATAGGCATTTTCAATGAATGATACCTCGTCCTTAAGTTGACACACAAACCTACAACCAACAAGAACAACAATAGGAAGAAGAAGAAGCTACCAAAATGCCTTCACAGATCGTTTAAAACAGATCATAGGCATTTTCAATGAATGATACCTCGTCCTAAAGTTGACACACAAACCTACAACCAACAAGAACAACAATAGGAAGAAGAAGAAGCTACCAAAATGCCTTCACCGATCGTTTAAAACAGATCTCAGGCATTTTCAATGAAGCATACCACTTCCTAAAGTTGACATACATACCTACAAACAACAAGAACAACAGTAAGAAGAAGAAGCTACCAAAATGCCTTCACCGATCGTTTAAAACAGATCTCAGGCATTTTCAATGAAGCATACCACTTCCTAAAGTTGACACACAAACCTACAACCAACAAGAACAACAATAGGAAGAAGAAGCTACCAAAATGCCTTCACCGATCGTTTAAAACAGATCTCAGGCATTTTCAATGAAGCATACCACTTCCTAAAGTTGACACACAAACCTAAAAACAACAAGAACAACAATAAGAAAAAGAAGAAGCTACCAAAATGCCTTCACCGATCGTTTAAAACAGATCTCAGGCATTTTCAATGAAGCATACCTCTTCCTAAAGTTGACACACATACCTACAAACAACAAGAACAACAGTAAGAAGAAGAAGCTACCAAAATGCCTTCACCGATCGTTTAAAACAGATCATAGGCATTTTCAATGAATGATACACTCGTCCTTAAGTTGACTCACAAACCTACAACCAACAAGAACAACAATAGGAAGAAGAAGAAGCTACCAAAATGCCTTCACCGATCGTTTAAAACAGATCATAGGCATTTTCAATGAAGCATACCTCGTCCTAAAGTTGACACACAAACCTACAACCAACAAGAACAACAATAGGAAGAAGAAGCTACCAAAATGCCTTCACCGATCGTTTAAAACAGATCATAGGCATTTTCAATGAATGATACCTCGTCCTTAAGTTGACTCACAAACCTACAACCAACAAGAACAACAATAGGAAGAAGAAGAAGCTACCAAAATGCCTTCACCGATCGTTTAAAACAGATCATAGGCATTTTCAATGAAGCATACCACTTCCTAAAGTTGACACACAAACCTACAACCAACAAGAACAACAATAGGAAGAAGAAGCTACCAAAATGCCTTCACCGATCGTTTAAAACAGATCATAGGCATTTTCAATGAAGCATACCTCGTCCTAAAGTTGACACACAAACCTACAACCAACAAGAACAACAATAGGAAGAAGAAGAAGCTACCAAAATGCCTTCACCGATCGTTTAAAACAGATCATAGGCATTTTCAATGAAGCATACCTCGTCCTAAAGTTGACACACAAACCTACAACCAACAAGAACAACAATAGGAAGAAGAAGCTACCAAAATGCCTTCACCGATCGTTTAAAACAGATCATAGGCATTTTCAATGAATGATACCTCGTCCTTAAGTTGACTCACAAACCTACAACCAACAAGAACAACAATAGGAAGAAGAAGAAGCTACCAAAATGCCTTCACCGATCGTTTAAAACAGATCTCAGGCATTTTCAATGAAGCATACCACTTCCTAAAGTTGACACACAAACCTACAAACAACAAGAACAACAATAAGAAGAAGAAGCTACCAAAATGCCTTCACCGATCGTTTAAAACAGATCATAGGCATTTTCAATGAAGCATACCTCGTCCTAAAGTTGACACACAAACCTACAACCAACAAGAACAACAATAGGAAGAAGAAGCTACCAAAATGCCTTCACCGATCGTTTAAAACAGATCATAGGCATTTTCAATGAAGCATACCACTTCCTAAAGTTGACACACAAACCTACAAACAACAAGAACAACAATAGGCAGAAGAAGCTACCAAAATGCCTTCACCGATCGTTTAAAACAGATCTCAGGCATTTTCAATGAAGCATACCTCTTCCTAAAGTTGACACACAAACCTACAACCAACAAGAACAACAATAGGAAGAAGAAGCTACCAAAATGCCTTCACCGATCGTTTAAAACAGATCATAGGCATTTTCAATGAATGATACCTCGTCCTAAAGTTGACACACAAACCTACAACCAACAAGAACAACAATAGGAAGAAGAAGAAGCTACCAAAATGCCTTCACCGATCGTTTAAAACAGATCATAGGCATTTTCAATGAATGATACCTCGTCCTTAAGTTGACTCACAAACCTACAAACAACAAGAACAACAATAAGAAGAAGAAGCTACCAAAATGCCTTCACCGATCGTTTAAAACAGATCATAGGCATTTTCAATGAAGCATACCTCGTCCTAAAGTTGACACACAAACCTACAACCAACAAGAACAACAATAGGAAGAAGAAGCTACCAAAATGCCTTCACCGATCGTTTAAAACAGATCTCAGGCATTTTCAATGAAGCATACCACTTCCTAAAGTTGACACACAAACCTAAAAACAACAAGAACAACAATAAGAAAAAGAAGAAGCTACCAAAATGCCTTCACCGATCGTTTAAAACAGATCTCAGGCATTTTCAATGAAGCATACCTCTTCCTAAAGTTGACACACAAACCTACAACCAACAAGAACAACAATAGGAAGAAGAAGCTACCAAAATGCCTTCACCGATCGTTTAAAACAGATCATAGGCATTTTCAATGAATGATACCTCGTCCTTAAGTTGACTCACAAACCTACAACCAACAAGAACAACAATAGGAAGAAGAAGCTACCAAAATGCCTTCACCGATCGTTTAAAACAGATCTCAGGCATTTTCAATGAAGCATACCACTTCCTAAAGTTGACACACAAACCTACAAACAACAAGAACAACAATAAGAAGAAGAAGCTACCAAAATGCCTTCACCGATCGTTTAAAACAGATCATAGGCATTTTCAATGAAGCATACCTCGTCCTAAAGTTGACACACAAACCTACAACCAACAAGAACAACAATAGGAAGAAGAAGCTACCAAAATGCCTTCACCGATCGTTTAAAACAGATCATAGGCATTTTCAATGAAGCATACCTCGTCCTAAAGTTGACACACAAACCTACAACCAACAAGAACAACAATAGGAAGAAGAAGAAGCTACCAAAATGCCTTCACCGATCGTTTAAAACAGATCATAGGCATTTTCAATGAAGCATACCACTTCCTAAAGTTGACACACAAACCTACAACCAACAAGAACAACAATAGGCAGAAGAAGCTACCAAAATGCCTTCACCGATCGTTTAAAACAGATCTCAGGCATTTTCAATGAAGCATACCTCTTCCTAAAGTTGACACACAAACCTAAAAACAACAAGAACAACAATAAGAAGAAGAAGCTACCAAAATGCCTTCACCGATCGTTTAAAACAGATCTCAGGAATTTTCAATGAAGCATACCTCTTCCTAAAGTTGACACACATACCTACAAACAACAAGAACAACAGTAAGAAGAAGAAGCTACCAAAATGCCTTCACCGATCGTTTAAAACAGATCTCAGGCATTTTCAATGAAGCATACCTCGTCCTAAAGTTGACACACAAACCTACAACCAACAAGAACAACAATAGGAAGAAGAAGCTACCAAAATGCCTTCACCGATCGTTTAAAACAGATCTCAGGCATTTTCAATGAAGCATACCTCTTCCTAAAGTTGACACACAAACCTACAAACAACAAGAACAACAATAAGAAGAAGAAGCTACCAAAATGCCTTCACCGATCGTTTAAAACAGATCTCAGGCATTTTCAATGAAGCATACCTCTTCCTAAAGTTGACACACAAACCTACAACCAACAAGAACAACAATAGGAAGAAGAAGCTACCAAAATGCCTTCACCGATCGTTTAAAACAGATCTCAGGCATTTTCAATGAAGCATACCTCTTCCTAAAGTTGACACACAAACCTACAACCAACAAGAACAACAATAGGAAGAAGAAGAAGCTACCAAAATGCCTTCACCGATCGTTTAAAACAGATCTCAGGCATTTTCAATGAAGCATACCTCGTCCTAAAGTTGACACACAAACCTACAACCAACAAGAACAACAATAGGAAGAAGAAGCTACCAAAATGCTTTCACCGATCGTTTAAAACAGATCTCAGGCAATGAAGCATACCTCGTCCTAAAGTTGACACACAAACCTACAACCAACAAGAACAACAATAGGAAGAAGAAGCTACCAAAATGCCTTCACCGATTGTTTAAAACAGATCTCAGGCATTTTCAATGAAGCATACCTCGTCCTAAAGTTGACACACAAACCTACAACCAACAAGAACAACAATAGGAAGAAGAAGCTACCAAAATTCCTTCACCGATCGTTTAAAACAGATCTCAGGCATTTTCAATGAAGCATACCTCTTCCTAAAGTTGACACACATACCTACAAACAACAAGAACAACAATAAGAAGAAGAAGCTACCAAAATGCCTTCACCGATCGTTTAAAACAGATCTCAGGCATTTTCAATGAAGCATACCACTTCCTAAAGTTGACACACAAACCTAAAAACAACAAGAACAACAATAAGAAAAAGAAGAAGCTACCAAAATGCCTTCACCGATCGTTTAAAACAGATCTCAGGCATTTTCAATGAAGCATACCTCTTCCTAAAGTTGACACACATACCTACAAACAACAAGAACAACAATAAGAAGAAGAAGCTACCAAAATTCCTTCACCGATCGTTTAAAACAGATCTCAGGCATTTTCAATGAAGCATACCTCTTCCTAAAGTTGACACACATACCTACAAACAACAAGAACAACAATAAGAAGAAGAAGCTACCAAAATGCCTTCACCGATCGTTTAAAACAGATCTCAGGCATTTTCAATGAAGCATACCTCGTCCTAAAGTTGACACACAAACCTACAACCAACAAGAACAACAATAAGAAGAAGAAGCTACCAAAATGCCTTCACCGATCGTTTAAAACAGATCTCAGGCAATGAAGCATACCTCGTCCTAAAGTTGACACACAAACCTACAACCAACAAGAACAACAATAGGAAGAAGAAGCTACCAAAATGCTTTCACCGATCGTTTAAAACAGATCTCAGGCAATGAAGCATACCTCGTCCTAAAGTTGACACACAAACCTACAACCAACAAGAACAACAATAGGAAGAAGAAGCTACCAAAATGCCTTCACCGATTGTTTAAAACAGATCTCAGGCATTTTCAATGAAGCATACCTCGTCCTAAAGTTGACACACAAACCTACAACCAACAAGAACAACAATAGGAAGAAGAAGCTACCAAAATTCCTTCACCGATCGTTTAAAACAGATCTCAGGCATTTTCAATGAAGCATACCTCTTCCTAAAGTTGACACACATACCTACAAACAACAAGAACAACAATAAGAAGAAGAAGCTACCAAAATGCCTTCACCGATCGTTTAAAACAGATCTCAGGCATTTTCAATGAAGCATACCACTTCCTAAAGTTGACACACAAACCTAAAAACAACAAGAACAACAATAAGAAAAAGAAGAAGCTACCAAAATGCCTTCACCGATCGTTTAAAACAGATCTCAGGCATTTTCAATGAAGCATACCTCTTCCTAAAGTTGACACACATACCTACAAACAACAAGAACAACAATAAGAAGAAGAAGCTACCAAAATTCCTTCACCGATCGTTTAAAACAGATCTCAGGCATTTTCAATGAAGCATACCTCTTCCTAAAGTTGACACACATACCTACAAACAACAAGAACAACAATAAGAAGAAGAAGCTACCAAAATGCCTTCACCGATCGTTTAAAACAGATCTCAGGCATTTTCAATGAAGCATACCTCGTCCTAAAGTTGACACACAAACCTACAACCAACAAGAACAACAATAAGAAGAAGAAGCTACCAAAATGCCTTCACCGATCGTTTAAAACAGATCTCAGGCATTTTCAATGAAGCATACCTCTTCCTAAAGTTGACACACAAACCTAAAAACAACAAGAACAACAATAAGAAAAAGAAGAAGCTACCAAAATGCCTTCACCGATCGTTTAAAACAGATCTCAGGCATTTTCAATGAAGCATACCTCGTCCTAAAGTTGACACACAAACCTACAACCAACAAGAACAACAATAGGAAGAAGAAGCTACCAAAATTCCTTCACCGATCGTTTAAAACAGATCTCAGGCATTTTCAATGAAGCATACCTCTTCCTAAAGTTGACACACATACCTACAAACAACAAGAACAACAATAAGAAGAAGAAGCTACCAAAATGCCTTCACCGATCGTTTAAAACAGATCTCAGGCATTTTCAATGAAGCATACCACTTCCTAAAGTTGACACACAAACCTAAAAACAACAAGAACAACAATAAGAAAAAGAAGAAGCTACCAAAATGCCTTCACCGATCGTTTAAAACAGATCTCAGGCATTTTCAATGAAGCATACCTCTTCCTAAAGTTGACACACATACCTACAAACAACAAGAACAACAATAAGAAGAAGAAGCTACCAAAATTCCTTCACCGATCGTTTAAAACAGATCTCAGGCATTTTCAATGAAGCATACCTCTTCCTAAAGTTGACACACATACCTACAAACAACAAGAACAACAATAAGAAGAAGAAGCTACCAAAATGCCTTCACCGATCGTTTAAAACAGATCTCAGGCATTTTCAATGAAGCATACCTCGTCCTAAAGTTGACACACAAACCTACAACCAACAAGAACAACAATAAGAAGAAGAAGCTACCAAAATGCCTTCACCGATCGTTTAAAACAGATCTCAGGCATTTTCAATGAAGCATACCTCTTCCTAAAGTTGACACACAAACCTAAAAACAACAAGAACAACAATAAGAAAAAGAAGAAGCTACCAAAATGCCTTCACCGATCGTTTAAAACAGATCTCAGGCATTTTCAATGAAGCATACCTCGTCCTAAAGTTGACACACAAACCTACAACCAACAAGAACAACAATAGGAAGAAGAAGCTACGAAATGCCTTCACCGATTGTTTAAAACAGATCTCAGGCATTTTCAATGAAGCATACCACTTCCTAAAGTTGACACACAAACCTAAAAACAACAAGAACAACAATAAGAAAAAGAAGAAGCTACCAAAATGCCTTCACCGATCGTTTAAAACAGATCTCAGGCATTTTCAATGAAGCATACCTCGTCCTAAAGTTGACACACAAACCTACAACCAACAAGAACAACAATAAGAAGAAGAAGCTACCAAAATGCCTTCACCGATCGTTTAAAACAGATCTCAGGCATTTTCAATGAAGCATACCTCTTCCTAAAGTTGACACACAAACCTACAAACAACAAGAACAACAATAAGAAGAAGAAGCTACCAAAATGCCTTCACCGATCGTTTAAAACAGATCTCAGGCATTTTCAATGAAGCATACCTCTTCCTAAAGTTGACACACAAACCTACAACCAACAAGAACAACAATAGGAAGAAGAAGCTTCCAAAATGCATTCACCGATCGTTTAAAACAGATCTCAGGCATTTTCAATGAAGCATACCTCTTCCTAAAGTTGACACACAAACCTACAACCAACAAGAACAACAATAGGAAGAAGAAGAAGCTACCAAAATGCCTTCACCGATCGTTTAAAACAGATCTCAGGCATTTTCAATGAAGCATACCTCGTCTTAAAGTTGACACACAAACCTAAAAACAACAAGAACAACAATAAGAAAAAGAAGAAGCTACCAAAATGCCTTCACCGATCGTTTAAAACAGATCTCAGGCATTTTCAATGAAGCATACCTCGTCCTAAAGTTGACACACAAACCTACAACCAACAAGAACAACAATAGGAAGAAGAAGCTACGAAATGCCTTCACCGATTGTTTAAAACAGATCTCAGGCATTTTCAATGAAGCATACCTCGTCCTAAAGTTGACACACAAACCTACAACCAACAAGAACAACAATAGGAAGAAGAAGCTACCAAAATGCCTTCACCGATCGTTTAAAACAGATCTCAGGCATTTTCAATGAAGCATACCTCTTCCTAAAGTTGACACACAAACCTACAAACAACAAGAACAACAATAAGAAGAAGAAGCTACCAAAATGCCTTCACCGATCGTTTAAAACAGATCTCAGGCATTTTCAATGAAGCATACCTCTTCCTAAAGTTGACACACAAACCTACAACCAACAAGAACAACAATAGGAAGAAGAAGCTACCAAAATGCCTTCACCGATCGTTTAAAACAGATCTCAGGCATTTTCAATGAAGCATACCTCTTCCTAAAGTTGACACACAAACCTACAACCAACAAGAACAACAATAGGAAGAAGAAGAAGCTACCAAAATGCCTTCACCGATCGTTTAAAACAGATCTCAGGCATTTTCAATGAAGCATACCTCGTCCTAAAGTTGACACACAAACCTACAACCAACAAGAACAACAATAGGAAGAAGAAGCTACCAAAATGCTTTCACCGATTGTTTAAAACAGATCTCAGGCATTTTCAATGAAGCATACCTCGTCCTAAAGTTGACACACAAACCTACAACCAACAAGAACAACAATAGGAAGAAGAAGCTACCAAAATTCCTTCACCGATCGTTTAAAACAGATCTCAGGCATTTTCAATGAAGCATACCTCGTCCTAAAGTTGACACACAAACCTACAACCAACAAGAACAACAATAGGAAGAAGAAGCTACCAAAATTCCTTCACCGATCGTTTAAAACAGATCTCAGGCATTTTCAATGAAGCATACCTCTTCCTAAAGTTGACACACATACCTACAACCAACAAGAACAACAATAGGAAGAAGAAGAAGCTACCAAAATGCCTTCACCGATCGTTTAAAACAGATCTCAGGCATTTTCAATGAAGCATACCTCGTCCTAAAGTTGACACACAAACCTACAACCAACAAGAACAACAATAGGAAGAAGAAGCTACCAAAATGCCTTCACCGATTGTTTAAAACAGATCTCAGGCATTTTCAATGAAGCATACCTCGTCCTAAAGTTGACACACAAACCTACAACCAACAAGAACAACAATAGGAAGAAGAAGCTACCAAAATTCCTTCACCGATCGTTTAAAACAGATCTCAGGCATTTTCAATGAAGCATACCTCTTCCTAAAGTTGACACACATACCTACAAACAACAAGAACAACAATAAGAAGAAGAAGCTACCAAAATGCCTTCACCGATCGTTTAAAACAGATCTCAGGCATTTTCAATGAAGCATACCACTTCCTAAAGTTGACACACAAACCTAAAAACAACAAGAACAACAATAAGAAAAAGAAGAAGCTACCAAAATGCCTTCACCGATCGTTTAAAACAGATCTCAGGCATTTTCAATGAAGCATACCTCTTCCTAAAGTTGACACACATACCTACAAACAACAAGAACAACAATAAGAAGAAGAAGCTACCAAAATTCCTTCACCGATCGTTTAAAACAGATCTCAGGCATTTTCAATGAAGCATACCTCTTCCTAAAGTTGACACACATACCTACAAACAACAAGAACAACAATAAGAAGAAGAAGCTACCAAAATGCCTTCACCGATCGTTTAAAACAGATCTCAGGCATTTTCAATGAAGCATACCTCGTCCTAAAGTTGACACACAAACCTACAACCAACAAGAACAACAATAAGAAGAAGAAGCTACCAAAATGCCTTCACCGATCGTTTAAAACAGATCTCAGGCAATGAAGCATACCTCGTCCTAAAGTTGACACACAAACCTACAACCAACAAGAACAACAATAGGAAGAAGAAGCTACCAAAATGCCTTCACCGATTGTTTAAAACAGATCTCAGGCATTTTCAATGAAGCATACCTCGTCCTAAAGTTGACACACAAACCTACAACCAACAAGAACAACAATAGGAAGAAGAAGCTACCAAAATTCCTTCACCGATCGTTTAAAACAGATCTCAGGCATTTTCAATGAAGCATACCTCTTCCTAAAGTTGACACACATACCTACAAACAACAAGAACAACAATAAGAAGAAGAAGCTACCAAAATGCCTTCACCGATCGTTTAAAACAGATCTCAGGCATTTTCAATGAAGCATACCACTTCCTAAAGTTGACACACAAACCTAAAAACAACAAGAACAACAATAAGAAAAAGAAGAAGCTACCAAAATGCCTTCACCGATCGTTTAAAACAGATCTCAGGCATTTTCAATGAAGCATACCTCTTCCTAAAGTTGACACACATACCTACAAACAACAAGAACAACAATAAGAAGAAGAAGCTACCAAAATGCCTTCACCGATCGTTTAAAACAGATCTCAGGCATTTTCAATGAAGCATACCTCTTCCTAAAGTTGACACACATACCTACAAACAACAAGAACAACAATAAGAAGAAGAAGCTACCAAAATGCCTTCACCGATCGTTTAAAACAGATCTCAGGCATTTTCAATGAAGCATACCTCTTCCTAAAGTTGACACACATACCTACAAACAACAAGAACAACAATAAGAAGAAGAAGCTACCAAAATGCCTTCACCGATCGTTTAAAACAGATCTCAGGCATTTTCAATGAAGCATACCTCTTCCTAAAGTTGACACACATACCTACAAACAACAAGAACAACAATAAGAAGAAGAAGCTACCAAAATGCCTTCACCGATCGTTTAAAACAGATCTCAGGCATTTTCAATGAAGCATACCTCTTCCGAAAGTTGACACACAAACCTACAACCAACAAGAACAACAATAAGAAGAAGAAGCTACCAAAATGCCTTCACCGATCGTTTAAAACAGATCTCAGGCAATGAAGCATACCTCGTCCTAAAGTTGACACACAAACCTACAACCAACAAGAACAACAATAGGAAGAAGAAGCTACCAAAATGCCTTCACCGATTGTTTAAAACAGATCTCAGGCATTTTCAATGAAGCATACCTCGTCCTAAAGTTGACACACAAACCTACAACCAACAAGAACAACAATAGGAAGAAGAAGCTACCAAAATTCCTTCACCGATCGTTTAAAACAGATCTCAGGCATTTTCAATGAAGCATACCTCTTCCTAAAGTTGACACACATACCTACAAACAACAAGAACAACAATAAGAAGAAGAAGCTACCAAAATGCCTTCACCGATCGTTTAAAACAGATCTCAGGCATTTTCAATGAAGCATACCACTTCCTAAAGTTGACACACAAACCTAAAAACAACAAGAACAACAATAAGAAAAAGAAGAAGCTACCAAAATGCCTTCACCGATCGTTTAAAACAGATCTCAGGCATTTTCAATGAAGCATACCTCTTCCTAAAGTTGACACACATACCTACAAACAACAAGAACAACAATAAGAAGAAGAAGCTACCAAAATGCCTTCACCGATCGTTTAAAACAGATCTCAGGCATTTTCAATGAAGCATACCTCTTCCTAAAGTTGACACACATACCTACAAACAACAAGAACAACAATAAGAAGAAGAAGCTACCAAAATGCCTTCACCGATCGTTTAAAACAGATCTCAGGCATTTTCAATGAAGCATACCTCTTCCTAAAGTTGACACACATACCTACAAACAACAAGAACAACAATAAGAAGAAGAAGCTACCAAAATGCCTTCACCGATCGTTTAAAACAGATCTCAGGCATTTTCAATGAAGCATACCTCTTCCTAAAGTTGACACACATACCTACAAACAACAAGAACAACAATAAGAAGAAGAAGCTACCAAAATGCCTTCACCGATCGTTTAAAACAGATCTCAGGCATTTTCAATGAAGCATACCTCTTCCGAAAGTTGACACACAAACCTACAACCAACAAGAACAACAATAAGAAGAAGAAGCTACCAAAATGCCTTCACCGATCGTTTAAAACAGATCTCAGGCAATGAAGCATACCTCGTCCTAAAGTTGACACACAAACCTACAACCAACAAGAACAACAATAGGAAGAAGAAGCTACCAAAATTCCTTCACCGATCGTTTAAAACAGATCTCAGGCATTTTCAATGAAGCATACCTCTTCCTAAAGTTGACACACATACCTACAAACAACAAGAACAACAATAAGAAGAAGAAGCTACCAAAATGCCTTCACCGATCGTTTAAAACAGATCTCAGGCATTTTCAATGAAGCATACCTCTTCCTAAAGTTGACACACATACCTACAAACAACAAGAACAACAATAAGAAGAAGAAGCTACCAAAATGCCTTCACCGATCGTTTAAAACAGATCTCAGGCATTTTCAATGAAGCATACCTCTTCCGAAAGTTGACACACAAACCTACAACCAACAAGAACAACAATAAGAAGAAGAAGCTACCAAAATGCCTTCACCGATCGTTTAAAACAGATCTCAGGCAATGAAGCATACCTCGTCCTAAAGTTGACACACAAACCTACAACCAACAAGAACAACAATAGGAAGAAGAAGCTACCAAAATGCCTTCACCGATTGTTTAAAACAGATCTCAGGCATTTTCAATGAAGCATACCTCGTCCTAAAGTTGACACACAAACCTACAACCAACAAGAACAACAATAGGAAGAAGAAGCTACCAAAATTCCTTCACCGATCGTTTAAAACAGATCTCAGGCATTTTCAATGAAGCATACCTCTTCCTAAAGTTGACAAACATACCTACAAACAACAAGAACAACAATAAGAAGAAGAAGCTACCAAAATGCCTTCACCGATCGTTTAAAACAGATCTCAGGCATTTTCAATGAAGCATACCACTTCCTAAAGTTGACACACAAACCTAAAAACAACAAGAACAACAATAAGAAAAAGAAGAAGCTACCAAAATGCCTTCACCGATCGTTTAAAACAGATCTCAGGCATTTTCAATGAAGCATACCTCTTCCTAAAGTTGACACACATACCTACAAACAACAAGAACAACAATAAGAAGAAGAAGCTACCAAAATTCCTTCACCGATCGTTTAAAACAGATCTCAGGCATTTTCAATGAAGCATACCTCTTCCTAAAGTTGACACACATACCTACAAACAACAAGAACAACAATAAGAAGAAGAAGCTACCAAAATGCCTTCACCGATCGTTTAAAACAGATCTCAGGCATTTTCAATGAAGCATACCTCGTCCTAAAGTTGACACACAAACCTACAACCAACAAGAACAACAATAGGAAGAAGAAGCTACCAAAATGCCTTCACCGATTGTTTAAAACAGATCTCAGGCATTTTCAATGAAGCATACCTCGTCCTAAAGTTGACACACAAACCTACAACCAACAAGAACAACAATAGGAAGAAGAAGCTACCAAAATGCCTTCACCGATTGTTTAAAACAGATCTCAGGCATTTTCAATGAAGCATACCTCGTCCTAAAGTTGACACACAAACCTACAAACAACAAGAACAACAATAAGAAGAAGAAGCTACCAAAATGCCTTCACCGATCGTTTAAAACAGATCTCAGGCATTTCCAATGAAGCATACCTCGTCCTAAAGTTGACACACAAACCTACAACCAACAAGAACAACAATAGGAAGAAGAAGCTACCAAAATGCCTTCACCGATTGTTTAAAACAGATCTCAGGCATTTTCAATGAAGCATACCTCGTCCTAAAGTTGACACACAAACCTACAACCAACAAGAACAACAATAGGAAGAAGAAGCTACCAAAATGCCTTCACCGATTGTTTAAAACAGATCTCAGGCATTTTCAATGAAGCATACCTCGTCCTAAAGTTGACACACATACCTACAAACAACAAGAACAACAATAAGAAGAAGAAGCTACCAAAATGCCTTCACCGATCGTTTAAAACAGATCTCAGGCATTTTCAATGAAGCATACCTCGTCCTAAAGTTGACACACAAACCTACAACCAACAAGAACAACAATAGGAAGAAGAAGCTACCAAAATGCCTTCACCGATCGTTTAAAACAGATCTCAGGCATTTTCAATGAAGCATACCTCTTCCTTAAGTTGACACACATACCTACAAACAACAAGAACAACAATAAGAAGAAGAAGCTACCAAAATGCCTTCACCGATCGTTTAAAACAGATCTCAGGCATTTCCAATGAAGCATACCTCTTCCTAAAGTTGACACACAAACCTACAACCAACAAGAACAACAATAGGAAGAAGAAGAAGCTACCAAAATGCCTTCACCGATCGTTTAAAACAGATCTCAGGCATTTTCAATGAAGCATACCTCGTCCTAAAGTTGACACACAAACCTACAACCAACAAGAACAACAATAGGAAGAAGAAGCTACCAAAATGCCTTCACCGATCGTTTAAAACAGATCTCAGGCATTTTCAATGAAGCATACCTCTCCCTAAAGTTGACACACAAACCTACAAACAACAAGAACAACAATAAGAAAATGAAGAAGCTACCAAAATGCCTTCACAGATCGTTTAAAACAGATCATAGGCATTTTCAATGAATGATACCTCGTCCTAAAGTTGACATACAAACCTACAAACAACAAGAACAACAATAAGAAGAAGAAGCTACCAAAATGCTTTCACCGATCGTTTAAAACAGATCTCAGGCATTTTCAATGAAGCATACCTCGTCCTAAAGTTGACACACAAACCTACAAACAACAAGAACAACAATAAGAAAAAGAAGAAGCTACCAAAATGCCTTAACAGATCGTTTAAAACAGATCATAGGCATTTTCAATGAATGATACCTCGTCCTAAAGTTGACATACAAACCTACAAACAACAAGAACAACAATAAGAAAAAGAAGAAGCTACCAAAATGCCTTCACAGATCGTTTAAAACAGATCATAGGCATTTTCAATGAAGCATACCTCGTCCTAAAGTTGACACACAAACCTACAACCAACAAGAACAACAATAAGAAGAAGAAGCTATAAAAATGTTTTCACCGATCGTTTAAAACAGATCTCAGGCATTTTCAATGAAGCATACCTCGTCCTAAAGTTGACACACAAACCTACAAACAACAAGAACAACAATAAGAAGAAGAAGCTACCAAAATGCCTTCACCGATCGTTTAAAACAGATCTCAGGCATTTTCAATGAAGCATACCCCTTCCTAAAGTTGACACACATACCTACAACCAACAAGAACAACAATAGGAAGAAGAAGCTACGAAATGCCTTCACCGATTGTTTAAAACAGATCTCAGGCATTTTCAATGAAGCATACCTCGTCCTAAAGTTGACACACAAACCAACAACCAACAAGAACAACAATAGGAAGAAGAAGCTACCAAAATGCCTTCACCGATTGTTTAAAACAGATCTCAGGCATTTTCAATGAAGCATACCTCGTCCTAAAGTTGACACACAAACCAACAACCAACAAGAACAATAATAGGAAGAAGAAGCTACCAAAATGCCTTCACCGATCGTTTAAAACAGATCTCAGGCATTTTCAATGAAGCATACCTCTTCCTAAAGTTGACACACAAACCTACAAACAACAAGAACAACAATAAGAAAAAGAAGAAGCTACCAAAATGCCTTCACCGATCGTTTAAAACAGATCTCAGGCATTTTCAATGAAGCATACCTCTCCCTAAAGTTGACACACAAACCTACAAACAACAAGAACAACAATAAGAAAATGAAGAAGCTACCAAAATGCCTTCACAGATCGTTTAAAACAGATCATAGGCATTTTCAATGAATGATACCTCGTCCTAAAGTTGACATACAAACCTACAAACAACAAGAACAACAATAAGAAGAAGAAGCTACCAAAATGCTTTCACCGATCGTTTAAAACAGATCTCAGGCATTTTCAATGAAGCATACCTCTCCCTAAAGTTGACACACAAACCTACAAACAACAAGAACAACAATAAGAAAATGAAGAAGCTACCAAAATGCCTTCACAGATCGTTTAAAACAGATCATAGGCATTTTCAATGAATGATACCTCGTCCTAAAATTGACATACAAACCTACAAACAACAAGAACAACAATAAGAAGAAGAAGCTACCAAAATGCTTTCACCGATCGTTTAAAACAGATCTCAGGCATTTTCAATGAAGCATACCTCGTCCTAAAGTTGACACACAAACCTACAACCAACAAGAACAACAATAGGAAGAAGAAGAAGCTACCAAAACGCCTTCACCGATCGTTTAAAACAGATCTCAGGCATTTTCAATGAAGCATACCTCGTCCTAAAGTTGACACACAAACCTACAAACAACAAGAACAACAATAAGAAGAAGAAGCTACCAAAATGCCTTCACCGATCGTTTAAAACAGATTTCAGGCATTTTCAATGAAGCATACCACGTCCTAAAGTTGACACACAAACCTACAAACAACAAGAACAACAATAAGAAAAAGAAGAAGCTACCAAAATGCCTTCACAGATCGTTTAAAACAGATCTCAGGCATTTTCAATGAAGCATACCTCGTCCTAAAGTTGACACACAAACCTACAACCAACAAGAACAACAATAGGAAGAAGAAGCTACCAAAATGCCTTCACCGATTGTTTAAAACAGATCATAGGCATTTTCAATGAATGATACCTCGTCCTAAAGTTGACATACAAACCTACAAACAACAAGAACAACAATAAGAAAAAGAAGAAGCTACCAAAATGCCTTCACAGATCGTTTAAAACAGATCTCAGGCATTTTCAATGAAGCATACCTCGTCCTAAAGTTGACACACAAACCTACAACCAACAAGAACAACAATAAGAAAAAGAAGAAGCTACCAAAATGCCTTCACAGATCGTTTAAAACAGATCATAGGCATTTTCAATGAATGATACCTCGTCCTAAAGTTGACACACAAACCTACAACCAACAAGAACAACAATAGGAAGAAGAAGCTACCAAAATGCCTTCACCGATCGTTTAAAACAGATTTTAGGCATTTTCAATGAAGCATACCTCGTCCTAAAGTTGACACACAAACCTACAAACAACAAGAACAACAATAAGAAAAAGAAGAAGCTACCAAAATGCCTTCACAGATCGTTTAAAACAGATCATAGGCATTTTCAATGAATGATACCTCGTCCTAAAGTTGACATACAAACCTACAAACAACAAGAACAACAATAAGAAGAAGAAGCTACCAAAATGCCTTCACCGATCGTTTAAAACAGATCTCAGGCATTTTCAATGAAGCATACCTCGTCCTAAAGTTGACACACAAACCTACAAACAACAAGAACAACAATAAGAAAAAGAAGAAGCTACCAAAATGCCTTCACAGATCGTTTAAAACAGATCATAGGCATTTTCAATGAAGCATACCTCGTCCTAAAGTTGACACACAAACCTACAACCAACAAGAACAACAATAGGAAGAAGAAGCTACCAAAATGCCTTCACCGATCGTTTAAAACAGATCTCAGGCATTTTCAATGAAGCATACCTCGTCCTAAAGTTGACACACAAACCTACAACCAACAAGAACAACAATAGGAAGAAGAAGCTACCAAAATGCCTTCACCGATCGTTTAAAACAGATCTCAGGCATTTTCAATGAAGCATACCTCGTCCTAAAGTTGACACACAAACCTACAACCAACAAGAACAACAATAGGAAGAAGAAGCTACCAAAATGCCTTCAACGATCGTTTAAAACAGATCTCAGGCATTTTCAATGAAGCATACCTCGTCCTAAAGTTGACACACAAACCTACAAACAACAAGAACAACAATAAGAAAAAGAAGAAGCTACCAAAATGCCTTCACAGATCGTTTAAAACAGATCATAGGCATTTTCAATGAATGATACCTCGTCCTAAAGCTGACATACAAACCTACAAACAACAAGAACAACAATAAGAAGAAGAAGCTACCAAAATGCCTTCACCGATTGTTTAAAACAGATCTCAGGCATTTTCAATGAAGCATACCTCGTCCTAAAGTTGACACACAAACCTACAAACAACAAGAACAACAATAAGAAAAAGAAGAAGCTACCAAAATGCCTTCACAGATCGTTTAAAACAGATCATAGGCATTTTCAATGAATGATACCTCGTCCTAAAGTTGACACACAAACCTACAACCAACAAGAACAACAATAACAAAAAGAAGAAGCTACCAAAATGCCTTCACCGATCGTTTAAAACAGATCTCAGGCATTTTCAAAGCAGCATACCTCGTCCTAAAGTTGACACACAAACCTACAACCAACAAGAACAACAATAAGAAGAAGAAGCTACCAAAATGCCTTCACCGATCGTTTAAAACAGATCTCAGGCATTTTCCTCGTCCTAAAGTTGACACACAAACCTACAAACAACAAGAACAACAATAAGAAAAAGAAGAAGCTACCAAAATGCCTTCACAGATCGTTTAAAACAGATCATAGGCATTTTCAATGAATGATACCTCGTCCTAAAGTTGACATACAAACCTACAAACAACAAGAACAACAATAAGAAAAAGAAGAAGCTACCAAAATGCCTTCACAGATCGTTTAAAACATATCATAGGCATTTTCAATGAATGATACCTCGTCCTTAAGTTGACACACAAACCTACAACCAACAAGAACAACAAAAGGAAGAAGAAGAAGCTACCAAAATGCCTTCACCGATCATTTAAAACAGATCTCAGGCATTTTCAATGAAGCATACCTCGTCCTAAAGTTGACACACAAACCTACAAACAACAAGAACAACAATAAGAAAAAGAAGAAGCTACCAAAATGCCTTCACAGATCGTTTAAAACAGATCATAGGCATTTTCAATGAATGATACCTCGTCCTAAAGTTGACATACAAACCTACAAACAACAAGAACAACAATAAGAAAAAGAAGAAGCTACCAAAATGCCTTCACAGATCGTTTAAAACAGATCATAGGCATTTTCAATGAATGATACCTCGTCCTTAAGTTGACACACAAACCTACAACCAACAAGAACAACAATAGGAAGAAGAAGAAGCTACCAAAACGCCTTCACCGATCGTTTAAAACAGATCTCAGGCATTTTCAATGAAGCATACCTCGTCCTAAAGTTGACACACAAACCTACAAACAACAAGAACAACAATAAGAAAAAGAAGAAGCTACCAAAATGCCTTCCAAGATCGTTTAAAAGAGATCATAGGCATTTTCAATGAATGATACCTCGTCCTAAAGTTGACACACAAACCTACAAACAACAATAACAACAATAAGAAAAAGAAGAAGCTACCAAAATGCCTTCACAGATCGTTTAAAACAGATCATAGGCATTTTCAATGAATGATACCTCGTCCTTAAGTTGACACACAAACCTACAACCAACAAGAACAACAATAGGAAGAAGAAGAAGCTACCAAAACGCCTTCACCGATCGTTTAAAACAGATCTCAGGCATTTTCAATGAAGCATACCTCGTCCTAAAGTTGACACACAAACCTACAAACAACAAGAACAACAATAAGAAGAAGAAGCTACCAAAATGCCTTCACCGATCGTTTAAAACAGATCTCAGGCATTTTCAAAGCAGCATACCTCGTCCTAAAGTTGACACACAAACCTACAACCAACAAGAACAACAATAAGAAGAAGAAGCTACCAAAATGCCTTCACCGATCGTTTAAAACAGATCTCAGGCATTTTCAATGAAGCATACCTCGTCCTAAAGTTGACACACAAACCTACAAACAACAAGAACAACAATAAGAAAAAGAAGAAGCTACCAAAATGCCTTCCAAGATCGTTTAAAAGAGATCATAGGCATTTTCAATGAATGATACCTCGTCCTAAAGTTGACACACAAACCTACAAACAACAAGAACAACAATAAGAAAAAGAAGAAGCTACCAAAATGCCTTCACAGATCGTTTAAAATAGATCATAGGCATTTTCAATGAATGATACCTCGTCCTAAAGTTGACACACAAACCTACAACCAACAAGAACAACAATAGGAAGAAGAAGAAGCTACCAAAATGCCTTCACCGATCGTTTAAAACAGATCTCAGGCATTTTCAATGAAGCATACCACTTCCTAAAGTTGACACACAAACCTAAAAACAACAAGAACAACAATAAGAAAAAGAAGAAGCTACCAAAATGCCTTCACCGATCGTTTAAAACAGATCTCAGGCATTTTCAATGAAGCATACCTCGTCCTAAAGTTGACACACAAACCTACAACCAACAAGAACAACAATAGGAAGAAGAAGCTACCAAAATGCCTTCACCGATTGTTTAAAACAGATCTCAGGCATTTTCAATGAAGCATACCACTTCCTAAAGTTGACACACAAACCTAAAAACAACAAGAACAACAATAAGAAAAAGAAGAAGCTACCAAAATGCCTTCACCGATCGTTTAAAACAGATCTCAGGCATTTTCAATGAAGCATACCTCTTCCTAAAGTTGACACACAAACCTACAAACAACAAGAACAACAATAGGAAGAAGAAGCTACCAAAATGCCTTCACCGATCGTTTAAAACAGATCTCAGGCATTTTCAATGAAGCATACCACTTCCTAAAGTTGACACACAAACCTAAAAACAACAAGAACAACAATAAGAAAAAGAAGAAGCTACCAAAATGCCTTCACCGATCGTTTAAAACAGATCTCAGGCATTTTCAATGAAGCATACCTCTTCCTAAAGTTGACACACAAACCTACAACCAACAAGAACAACAATAAGAAGAAGAAGCTACCAAAATGCCTTCACCGATCGTTTAAAACAGATCTCAGGCATTTTCAATGAAGCATACCTCGTCCTAAAGTTGACACACAAACCTACAAACAACAAGAACAACAATAAGAAAAAGAAGAAGCTACCAAAATGCCTTCACCGATCGTTTAAAACAGATCTCAGGCATTTTCAATGAAGCATACCTCTTCCTAAAGTTGACACACAAACCTACAAACAACAAGAACAACAATAGGAAGAAGAAGCTACCAAAATGCCTTCACCGATCGTTTAAAACAGATCTCAGGCATTTTCAATGAAGCATACCTCTTCCTAAAGTTGACACACAAACCTACAAACAACAAGAACAACAATAACAAAAAGAAGAAGCTACCAAAATGCCTTCACCGATCGTTTAAAACAGATCTCAGGCATTTTCAATGAAGCATACCTCTTCCTAAAGTTGACACACAAACCTACAAACAACAAGAACAACAATAGGAAGAAGAAGCTACCAAAATGCCTTCACCGATCGTTTAAAACAGATCTCAGGCATTTTCAATGAAGCATACCACTTCCTAAAGTTGACACACAAACCTAAAAACAACAAGAACAACAATAAGAAAAAGAAGAAGCTACCAAAATGCCTTCACCGATCGTTTAAAACAGATCTCAGGCATTTTCAATGAAGCATACCTCTTCTTAAAGTTGACACACAAACCTACAAACAACAAGAACAACAATAAGAAAAAGAAGAAGCTACCAAAATGCCTTCACCGATCGTTTAAAACAGATCTCAGGCATTTTCAATGAAGCATACCTCTTCCTAAAGTTGACACACAAACCTACAAACAACAAGAACAACAATAGGAAGAAGAAGCTACCAAAATGCCTTCACCGATCGTTTAAAACAGATCTCAGGCATTTTCAATGAAGCATACCACTTCCTAAAGTTGACACACAAACCTAAAAACAACAAGAACAACAATAAGAAAACGAAGAAGCTACCAAAATGCCTTCACCGATCGTTTAAAACAGATCTCAGGCATTTTCAATGAAGCATACCACTTCCTAAAGTTGACACACAAACCTAAAAACAACAAGAACAACAATAAGAAAAAGAAGAAGCTACCAAAATGCCTTCACCGATCGTTTAAAACAGATCTCAGGCATTTTCAATGAAGCATACCTCTTCCTAAAGTTGACACACAAACCTAAAAACAACAAGAACAACAATAAGAAAAAGAAGAAGCTACCAAAATGCCTTCACCGATCGTTTAAAACAGATCTCAGGCATTTTCAATGAAGCATACCACTTCCTAAAGTTGACACACAAACCTAAAAACAACAAGAACAACAATAAGAAAAAGAAGAAGCTACCAAAATGCCTTCACCGATCGTTTAAAACAGATCTCAGGCATTTTCAATGAAGCATACCTCGTCCTAAAGTTGACACACAAACCTACAACCAACAAGAACAACAATAGGAAGAAGAAGCTACCAAAATGCCTTCACCGATTGTTTAAAACAGATCTCAGGCATTTTCAATGAAGCATACCACTTCCTAAAGTTGACACACAAACCTAAAAACAACAAGAACAACAATAAGAAAAAGAAGAAGCTACCAAAATGCCTTCACCGATCGTTTAAAACAGATCTCAGGCATTTTCAATGAAGCATACCACTTCCTAAAGTTGACACACAAACCTAAAAACAACAAGAACAACAATAAGAAAAAGAAGAAGCTACCAAAATGCCTTCACCGATCGTTTAAAACAGATCTCAGGCATTTTCAATGAAGCATACCTCGTCCTAAAGTTGACACACAAACCTAAAAACAACAAGAACAACAATAAGAAAAAGAAGAAGCTACCAAAATGCCTTCACCGATCGTTTAAAACAGATCTCAGGCATTTTCAATGAAGCATACCACTTCCTAAAGTTGACACACAAACCTAAAAACAACAAGAACAACAATAAGAAAAAGAAGAAGCTACCAAAATGCCTTCACCGATCGTTTAAAACAGATCTCAGGCATTTTCAATGAAGCATACCACTTCCTAAAGTTGACACACAAACCTAAAAACAACAAGAACAACAATAAGAAAAAGAAGAAGCTACCAAAATGCCTTCACCGATCGTTTAAAACAGATCTCAGGCATTTTCAATGAAGCATACCTCGTCCTAAAGTTGACACACAAACCTACAACCAACAAGAACAACAATAGGAAGAAGAAGCTACCAAAATGCCTTCACCGATTGTTTAAAACAGATCTCAGGCATTTTCAATGAAGCATACCACTTCCTAAAGTTGACACACAAACCTAAAAACAACAAGAACAACAATAAGAAAAAGAAGAAGCTACCAAAATGCCTTCACCGATCGTTTAAAACAGATCTCAGGCATTTTCAATGAAGCATACCTCTTCCTAAAGTTGACACACAAACCTACAAACAACAAGAACAACAATAGGAAGAAGAAGCTACCAAAATGCCTTCACCGATCGTTTAAAACAGATCTCAGGCATTTTCAATGAAGCATACCACTTCCTAAAGTTGACACACAAACCTAAAAACAACAAGAACAACAATAAGAAAAAGAAGAAGCTACCAAAATGCCTTCACCGATCGTTTAAAACAGATCTCAGGCATTTTCAATGAAGCATACCTCTTCCTAAAGTTGACACACAAACCTACAACCAACAAGAACAACAATAAGAAGAAGAAGCTACCAAAATGCCTTCACCGATCGTTTAAAACAGATCTCAGGCATTTTCAATGAAGCATACCTCGTCCTAAAGTTGACACACAAACCTACAAACAACAAGAACAACAATAAGAAAAAGAAGAAGCTACCAAAATGCCTTCACCGATCGTTTAAAACAGATCTCAGGCATTTTCAATGAAGCATACCTCTTCCTAAAGTTGACACACAAACCTACAAACAACAAGAACAACAATAGGAAGAAGAAGCTACCAAAATGCCTTCACCGATCGTTTAAAACAGATCTCAGGCATTTTCAATGAAGCATACCTCTTCCTAAAGTTGACACACAAACCTACAAACAACAAGAACAACAATAACAAAAAGAAGAAGCTACCAAAATGCCTTCACCGATCGTTTAAAACAGATCTCAGGCATTTTCAATGAAGCATACCTCTTCCTAAAGTTGACACACAAACCTACAAACAACAAGAACAACAATAGGAAGAAGAAGCTACCAAAATGCCTTCACCGATCGTTTAAAACAGATCTCAGGCATTTTCAATGAAGCATACCACTTCCTAAAGTTGACACACAAACCTAAAAACAACAAGAACAACAATAAGAAAAAGAAGAAGCTACCAAAATGCCTTCACCGATCGTTTAAAACAGATCTCAGGCATTTTCAATGAAGCATACCTCTTCTTAAAGTTGACACACAAACCTACAAACAACAAGAACAACAATAAGAAAAAGAAGAAGCTACCAAAATGCCTTCACCGATCGTTTAAAACAGATCTCAGGCATTTTCAATGAAGCATACCTCTTCCTAAAGTTGACACACAAACCTACAAACAACAAGAACAACAATAGGAAGAAGAAGCTACCAAAATGCCTTCACCGATCGTTTAAAACAGATCTCAGGCATTTTCAATGAAGCATACCACTTCCTAAAGTTGACACACAAACCTAAAAACAACAAGAACAACAATAAGAAAACGAAGAAGCTACCAAAATGCCTTCACCGATCGTTTAAAACAGATCTCAGGCATTTTCAATGAAGCATACCACTTCCTAAAGTTGACACACAAACCTAAAAACAACAAGAACAACAATAAGAAAAAGAAGAAGCTACCAAAATGCCTTCACCGATCGTTTAAAACAGATCTCAGGCATTTTCAATGAAGCATACCTCTTCCTAAAGTTGACACACAAACCTACAAACAACAAGAACAACAATAGGAAGAAGAAGCTACCAAAATGCCTTCACCGATCGTTTAAAACAGATCTCAGGCATTTTCAATGAAGCATACCTCTTCCTAAAGTTGACACACAAACCTACAAACAACAAGAACAACAATAGGAAGAAGAAGCTACCAAAATGCCTTCACCGATCGTTTAAAACAGATCTCAGGCATTTTCAATGAAGCATACCTCTTCCTAAAGTTGACACACAAACCTACAAACAACAAGAACAACAATAGGAAGAAGAAGCTACCAAAATGCCTTCACCGATCGTTTAAAACAGATCTCAGGCATTTTCAATGAAGCATACCACTTCCTAAAGTTGACACACAAACCTAAAAACAACAAGAACAACAATAAGAAAAAGAAGAAGCTACCAAAATGCCTTCACCGATCGTTTAAAACAGATCTCAGGCATTTTCAATGAAGCATACCTCTTCCTAAAGTTGACACACAAACCTACAAACAACAAGAACAACAATAGGAAGAAGAAGCTACCAAAATGCCTTCACCGATCGTTTAAAACAGATCTCAGGCATTTTCAATGAAGCATACCTCTTCCTAAAGTTGACACACAAACCTACAAACAACAAGAACAACAATAACAAAAAGAAGAAGCTACCAAAATGCCTTCACCGATCGTTTAAAACAGATCTCAGGCATTTTCAATGAAGCATACCTCTTCCTAAAGTTGACACACAAACCTACAAACAACAAGAACAACAATAGGAAGAAGAAGCTACCAAAATGCCTTCACCGATCGTTTAAAACAGATCTCAGGCATTTTCAATGAAGCATACCACTTCCTAAAGTTGACACACAAACCTAAAAACAACAAGAACAACAATAAGAAAAAGAAGAAGCTACCAAAATGCCTTCACCGATCGTTTAAAACAGATCTCAGGCATTTTCAATGAAGCATACCTCTTCCTAAAGTTGACACACAAACCTACAAACAACAAGAACAACAATAGGAAGAAGAAGCTACCAAAATGCCTTCACCGATCGTTTAAAACAGATCTCAGGCATTTTCAATGAAGCATACCACTTCCTAAAGTTGACACACAAACCTAAAAACAACAAGAACAACAATAAGAAAAAGAAGAAGCTACCAAAATGCCTTCACCGATCGTTTAAAACAGATCTCAGGCATTTTCAATGAAGCATACCTCGTCCTAAAGTTGACACACAAACCTACAACCAACAAGAACAACAATAGGAAGAAGAAGCTACCAAAATGCCTTCACCGATCGTTTAAAACAGATCTCAGGCATTTTCAATGAAGCATACCTCTTCCTAAAGTTGACACACAAACCTACAAACAACAAGAACAACAATAACAAAAAGAAGAAGCTACCAAAATGCCTTCACCGATCGTTTAAAACAGATCTCAGGCATTTTCAATGAAGCATACCTCTTCCTAAAGTTGACACACAAACCTACAAACAACAAGAACAACAATAGGAAGAAGAAGCTACCAAAATGCCTTCACCGATCGTTTAAAACAGATCTCAGGCATTTTCAATGAAGCATACCACTTCCTAAAGTTGACACACAAACCTAAAAACAACAAGAACAACAATAAGAAAAAGAAGAAGCTACCAAAATGCCTTCACCGATCGTTTAAAACAGATCTCAGGCATTTTCAATGAAGCATACCTCTTCCTAAAGTTGACACACAAACCTACAACCAACAAGAACAACAATAAGAAGAAGAAGCTACCAAAATGCCTTCACCGATCGTTTAAAACAGATCTCAGGCATTTTCAATGAAGCATACCTCGTCCTAAAGTTGACACACAAACCTACAAACAACAAGAACAACAATAAGAAAAAGAAGAAGCTACCAAAATGCCTTCACCGATCGTTTAAAACAGATCTCAGGCATTTTCAATGAAGCATACCTCTTCCTAAAGTTGACACACAAACCTACAAACAACAAGAACAACAATAGGAAGAAGAAGCTACCAAAATGCCTTCACCGATCGTTTAAAACAGATCTCAGGCATTTTCAATGAAGCATACCTCTTCCTAAAGTTGACACACAAACCTACAAACAACAAGAACAACAATAACAAAAAGAAGAAGCTACCAAAATGCCTTCACCGATCGTTTAAAACAGATCTCAGGCATTTTCAATGAAGCATACCTCTTCCTAAAGTTGACACACAAACCTACAAACAACAAGAACAACAATAGGAAGAAGAAGCTACCAAAATGCCTTCACCGATCGTTTAAAACAGATCTCAGGCATTTTCAATGAAGCATACCTCTTCCTAAAGTTGACACACAAACCTACAAACAACAAGAACAACAATAACAAAAAGAAGAAGCTACCAAAATGCCTTCACCGATCGTTTAAAACAGATCTCAGGCATTTTCAATGAAGCATACCACTTCCTAAAGTTGACACACAAACCTAAAAACAACAAGAACAACAATAAGAAAAAGAAGAAGCTACCAAAATGCCTTCACCGATCGTTTAAAACAGATCTCAGGCATTTTCAATGAAGCATACCACTTCCTAAAGTTGACACACAAACCTAAAAACAACAAGAACAACAATAAGAAAAAGAAGAAGCTACCAAAATGCCTTCACCGATCGTTTAAAACAGATCTCAGGCATTTTCAATGAAGCATACCTCTTCCTAAAGTTGACACACAAACCTACAAACAACAAGAACAACAATAGGAAGAAGAAGCTACCAAAATGCCTTCACCGATCGTTTAAAACAGATCTCAGGCATTTTCAATGAAGCATACCTCTTCCTAAAGTTGACACACAAACCTACAAACAACAAGAACAACAATAGGAAGAAGAAGCTACCAAAATGCCTTCACCGATCGTTTAAAACAGATCTCAGGCATTTTCAATGAAGCATACCTCTTCCTAAAGTTGACACACAAACCTACAAACAACAAGAACAACAATAGGAAGAAGAAGCTACCAAAATGCCTTCACCGATCGTTTAAAACAGATCTCAGGCATTTTCAATGAAGCATACCACTTCCTAAAGTTGACACACAAACCTAAAAACAACAAGAACAACAATAAGAAAAAGAAGAAGCTACCAAAATGCCTTCACCGATCGTTTAAAACAGATCTCAGGCATTTTCAATGAAGCATACCTCTTCCTAAAGTTGACACACAAACCTACAAACAACAAGAACAACAATAACAAAAAGAAGAAGCTACCAAAATGCCTTCACCGATCGTTTAAAACAGATCTCAGGCATTTTCAATGAAGCATACCTCTTCCTAAAGTTGACACACAAACCTACAAACAACAAGAACAACAATAGGAAGAAGAAGCTACCAAAATGCCTTCACCGATCGTTTAAAACAGATCTCAGGCATTTTCAATGAAGCATACCACTTCCTAAAGTTGACACACAAACCTAAAAACAACAAGAACAACAATAAGAAAAAGAAGAAGCTACCAAAATGCCTTCACCGATCGTTTAAAACAGATCTCAGGCATTTTCAATGAAGCATACCTCTTCTTAAAGTTGACACACAAACCTACAAACAACAAGAACAACAATAAGAAAAAGAAGAAGCTACCAAAATGCCTTCACCGATCGTTTAAAACAGATCTCAGGCATTTTCAATGAAGCATACCTCTTCCTAAAGTTGACACACAAACCTACAAACAACAAGAACAACAATAGGAAGAAGAAGCTACCAAAATGCCTTCACCGATCGTTTAAAACAGATCTCAGGCATTTTCAATGAAGCATACCACTTCCTAAAGTTGACACACAAACCTAAAAACAACAAGAACAACAATAAGAAAAAGAAGAAGCTACCAAAATGCCTTCACCGATCGTTTAAAACAGATCTCAGGCATTTTCAATGAAGCATACCACTTCCTAAAGTTGACACACAAACCTAAAAACAACAAGAACAACAATAAGAAAAAGAAGAAGCTACCAAAATGCCTTCACCGATCGTTTAAAACAGATCTCAGGCATTTTCAATGAAGCATACCTCTTCCTAAAGTTGACACACAAACCTACAAACAACAAGAACAACAATAGGAAGAAGAAGCTACCAAAATGCCTTCACCGATCGTTTAAAACAGATCTCAGGCATTTTCAATGAAGCATACCTCTTCCTAAAGTTGACACACAAACCTACAAACAACAAGAACAACAATAGGAAGAAGAAGCTACCAAAATGCCTTCACCGATCGTTTAAAACAGATCTCAGGCATTTTCAATGAAGCATACCTCTTCCTAAAGTTGACACACAAACCTACAAACAACAAGAACAACAATAGGAAGAAGAAGCTACCAAAATGCCTTCACCGATCGTTTAAAACAGATCTCAGGCATTTTCAATGAAGCATACCTCGTCCTAAACTTGACACACAAACCTACAACCAAGAAGAACAACAATAAGAAGAAGAAGCTACCAAAATGCCTTCACCGATCGTTTAAAACAGATCTCAGGCATTTTCAATGAAGCATACCACTTCCTAAAGTTGACACACAAACCTAAAAACAACAAGAACAACAATAAGAAAAAGAAGAAGCTACCAAAATGCCTTCACCGATCGTTTAAAACAGATCTCAGGCATTTTCAATGAAGCATACCTCTTCCTAAAGTTGACACACAAACCTACAAACAACAAGAACAACAATAGGAAGAAGAAGCTACCAAAATGCCTTCACCGATCGTTTAAAACAGATCTCAGGCATTTTCAATGAAGCATACCTCTTCCTAAAGTTGACACACAAACCTACAAACAACAAGAACAACAATAGGAAGAAGAAGCTACCAAAATGCCTTCACCGATCGTTTAAAACAGATCTCAGGCATTTTCAATGAAGCATACCTCTTCCTAAAGTTGACACACAAACCTACAAACAACAAGAACAACAATAGGAAGAAGAAGCTACCAAAATGCCTTCACCGATCGTTTAAAACAGATCTCAGGCATTTTCAATGAAGCATACCTCGTCCTAAACTTGACACACAAACCTACAACCAAGAAGAACAACAATAAGAAGAAGAAGCTACCAAAATGCCTTCACCGATCGTTTAAAACAGATCTCAGGCATTTTCAATGAAGCATACCTCGTCCTAAAGTTGACACACAAACCTACAAACAACAAGAACAACAATAAGAAAAAGAAGAAGCTACCAAAATGCCTTCACCGATCGTTAAAATAACTATAAAAATCAAACGGTTTAATAAAATATCATTATTTTTTTACAGATAAAAATTACGAAACTTAAAAAAATATTTGAAATGAATTAGAAACTCGCATTTAAAAACAACAATGTGCATTTTTTCAGGCATTCCAAATATTTTTAAACTCAAAACTGACTAAAAATATGATTGTTTTTTACCAACAATGTTACGTGTTGATACACCCAGGCACTGAACATTATAATTTATGCAATTATTTTAGTTCAATTGCTTTAAATGATTGATTATTAAAGTTTTATAAAAGCAAAGACTACCCGAACAATAAAAAAATGTCATGGCTTGCTTGAACCAATCTTGTATGTATTTGACAAATTGAATATTTTAATCAATACTCATGTGAGGTAGAGTGAAACAACCTATTTTAAATCTCCATCAGCGTGGGCCAGAATAGGGCAGATAGTGCTTACTTATTTGTTGTGTATGAACACACTATTTAATTGGTATGTGTTTAGGCTAGAAAAAATGAGAACGATGCACAAATATTTCAGCAGATTTTTTTTTTTTATAATTATTAAATAATCGCGCGGATACGTCCACGGACGTTTGTTTCGACGACGGTCCCTACAGGGCGCGCAGGCCCTTTACCAGGAACGGGTGTACATTAAATTAGCAGGCGAACTTATGCGTGCGGCGGCGACAAGCGCTCGATCGAGAAAGGGGACAATCTCCCTACTCGATCCTCAAAGATTGCGTTGCGGGGAAAAACGCTTTTTGTGAAACTAAAAACCCGCTTAGTGATAAACGTCTAACTACAACGTTAGATTAAAATGTGCAAAAAAAGAAAAAAGTTCAATTAGCCTTTGTTAACTTAAAGCTACATTCTTCAATTCATATTGTCCTTATGTATTAAGCTACTTTGTACAATTCAATTTGTCCTTATCTACTTAAAGCTAATGTGTTTGTTATAAAGGGCAATGCGTTGGTTTACAAGCAAAATTCAATGAGTACATTTTCCAAGTTTTTGGTTTTTTGTACTAAATCAAGTCATTATAATGCTAATTTTATACTGACAAAATCTTATAAGTCTTAAACTGGTTTTCAGGTGCACATTTATTGCACTAAGTCAATTGTGCTATTATAATACAAGCAGAAATCCCTAAGTTGACTTATTGAGTTTTACTAGTAGAACAAAGTCAACTGTGATGACTTCAAAAACAATAAGTACACAACTAACATAAAAATAAGCGTCACAAACAAGCGCATAGAGCGAGAGGTAAACAGTACGTACACTCCGCACTCCGCACTCCTTAGTATAAAAAAATCATGTTCGATCACGCCGAGTAAATTTTTGGAAAATCATGAAAATTCATGGTGGCTAATGTGTGCAAAAAATGTAGTTGCAATATTTATTTTGGCGATGATAGATGTTCTATTGTGGAGTTTAGTGTATTATTTAAAAATAGTGTGAAATAATAATGAAACGCAATTCTCGTGCATGGAAAATGCTTCAGCTTGCGAAGCCAGAAAATACAGTTAATTTTTTTTAAATAAGCTTTAAATTTTGACTGAGGTAATCTCAGTTGTTCAGACTTGGTTCAGAGCATGATCCAGGTGAATGTACAAGTTCGTCATTGGCTTTGGAGGAACCTAAGAAGACAGGTATATTGAGGTTTTTTAATAACAATATAATTATTAATAACTGTACCAATTTTATTAGCTTCCGAATATGATCCAGGTGAAGGTACAAGTTCGTCATTGGTTTTGGAGGAAGCTAAGAAGACAAGTATATTGAGGTTTTTTAATAACAATATAATTATTAATAACTGTACCAATTTTATTAGTTACCGTTACAAGTGAAATGTCAGATTTTTCCAGCGATGATAGTGTTAAAGATGCTAATTACAATATTGAAAGCGATGATGATTTATCGAATGACGAAGAAGAGGAATTTACCGAAAACGATGTAATAGTTGAAGAAAAGTCTGCTTCTGGAAGTCGTTGGAAAAAAGCATGTCCAGAAAAATGGATAAGAAATATAAATAAAGAAAAGAAGTCCAAATGTTTGCCATACAAAGACTATAAAGGAAATTTAAAATTACCGAAAAACCCAAAAATTATTGCAAATCATAATTGCAAATTTGATTGTTCTAGTTTCAATTAAGAAATTCGTTTAAAGTTATGCAAGAATTTTTGGGGATTGCGTTATGCAGAACAGAAGAACTTTATTCTGAATACTGTTGAAAGTCAAAGTCCTAAAAGCCGAAGACCAAGAAATATAGACGCAATACCGCGGAAATCTGCAAAAAAATATTTCTTCGTCAAAGATTTAAAAAAGATAAGAGTTTGTCAGCAGTTCTTTTTAAGCACATTGAATATTTCGAATGGTATTGTAATTAATGCTTTTTTGGGAAAAGACACAGCTGGAGGACATTATTCATTAGTTGATAAAAGAGGCAAACACGAGCCAAAAAATAAAACCAAACCAGAGGACATTAAAAATGTTAAAAATCACATTGAAAGTTTTCCTTGCATGGAAAGCCATTATTGCCGAAAAGATAGCAAGAGAAAGTACTTAGACAGTAAACTTTCAATTCGAAAAATGCATGTTTTATATACAAGCTATTGTACCGAAAAGAATATTAATTCCGTATCAGAAATAACTTATATGCGAATATTTTGTAATGATTACAATTTATCGTTTTTTATACCAAAAAAAGACCAGTGTTTGTTATATAATAAATACAAAATTGCTTCTCCTGATGGTAAAACAGCAATTCAAAGTGATTATGATAATCAATTGAAAAGAAAAATAGAGGCTTTTAATGAAAAGGTGTCTGACAAAGAAAGAGCAAGTTGCAATTTCAATGGACATGCAAAGCGTAATTCAAATACCATCAACAGATGTTTCTTTAACATACTATAAGAGAAAACTAGTTCTTCATAACTTTACAATTTATGAAGCAGCTTTGCCCAATGATGCTTTCTGCTATGCCTGGACAGAGGTTAATGGTAAAGGTGGTAGCTGTGAAGTAGCGTCTGCAATTTGAACTATATTCAGCAATTACCTGAAAATGTTGAAGAGCTGTCTGTATTTTCTGACACATTCGCGGGCCAAAATAGAAATATTAATATTGTGGCACTTTTTTTAAATGTAGTACAGGTAACGAATTTAAGTATAGTTGAACAAAAATTTATG
Source organism: Sylvicola cinctus (assembly GCA_963854165.1). Taxonomy (NCBI): domain Eukaryota; kingdom Metazoa; phylum Arthropoda; class Insecta; order Diptera; family Anisopodidae; genus Sylvicola; species Sylvicola cinctus. Next base: position 24,360,719 of record OY974082.1, read on the forward strand.
GAAAGTGGTCACTCTTATATGGAAGTAGATTCCATGCACAGCGCTATTGAAAAACAAAAAAAGTTCTTTCCAATTTATTGCGTTAATGATTGGATAAATTTATTTAAATGTGCAAGAGTTAGAGTAAAAAACAAATCGCCATATCAAGCTATTAAATTAAAATACAATGATTTTTATGACTTAAAAAATTTAGCAATAAAACTGATTAGAAATAAATCAATTGATTCTGATGGTAAGAAGGTAAATTGGCTAAAAGTTAAATGCTTTCGCTATGAAAAAGCTAAACCTTTTATACTGCAATATAAGTATAACTATCAAGATAGCTTCAAGTTTATTAACGTCTTACACCAACGTAGAGGAAGCAGATGTTGGAGAAGAAAGCAGTGAGAATGAAGCATAAGCAATTAAATATTTTTTTAACTAATATTTTAAGTTTAGAATTTAAACTAATATTTTATTTTTTTTATATTGTGAATTTTTATTTTAGTTCTGTTTTTTTTTTTGTTATTAAATTCGTAATCTACTTGTAATTTTTTTGCTTATATATTTAGTTTTTTTATACAATTTTCAGATTTACCTATAGTAGATAATACAACAAAACTACAATATCAGTTCTGGTAAAACTCACTAAGTCCCTCCTTTTTTTTGTTTTAATCCAAAAACTTCATTTCTTGTAAAAATGTTTTTCTAAAGTATTAGACAAAAATATGAGAATAGAATCTTCGATTTTTCAAAGTCAGATCCTTCAAGGTCAACTTATTGCCAAGGGCATTTTTTTTCGTATAGGGGCTCAAAAATGGGTCCTACGATTTTTTTCATTTCCACAACATTAAATCTTCAAGGTATCTTAAACAAAACTGCATATATCCTATATCCCGCTAGATGCTCCTTCTGGCGAAAAAGGGGGTGGACAAAGACAAACCCCACTTTTCTATCTCAGCCACCTTGCACAATATCAAAAAAGTTCTTGCAGATTATTATAGGATAAAATAAGATAAGAAAACTTGCGGAACATTTCAAGGTCAAATTTTGTATATCCCAGAAATCTTAAATAAAAAATCACGTTATTGTAGGATTAAATAAGATAAGAAAATTTGCTGAACATTTCAATGTGTAATTCAAATACTGTGTGTTTTAGGTTTGTTTATGTTCTACATTATTGATAATTTTTAATTATGTTAATGTTTCCAACAGTAATTCGAACCGATTCGATGTAGAAAAAACAATTTTTAATTAACATCAATTGAGATTTAATTCGAAATAAAGTTTTGAAATTGCTTAAAACATTCCGTTTAACTATTGACATAAAATAATGTGTATTTTTTACAAAACTTTTGTTTGGCATACTACTACTTCATGCATTTTCCAATAATTTAATTCAAATTTGAAGCTATATCATTGCTATTAAAAAATATTTGAGTACATTTCAATATTATTTTATAATTAATTGAATATTATACAAAAATCACCGAATTTTTCATCAAACATGAAAATACACAATAATGCCAGTGGCGCATGTGGTAACTATAATTGACATAAGGGAATAATTTTGTTCCATTTTTTCAAATGTGAAGCAATTTAAAAAATCGCATGTGCTAGTGAGATAATAAATTTCAATATATAAGTATACAAAAATGAATCGTGGTTTGTTACTGTCCTTAAAACTTGAAAACAACTGGACAAATGGGATACTTCCTTCTGCGAGTTTGTTCGTAATAGAAGAAGGTTCGTGGACAAAAAAATGAGAAAATCCAATGGAAAAGTCGAAAATGTCGGAAAATGAGAAACCATACAAAAATGATAACATGCCACTATGATAAAACAAAAAAGCAAAATTACTATGTTATTTTGCATTCTATTGTATATTGAAGTTTTGGAAAAGGGAGTAATAATAAAAGACGTGTAAAATGTTATACAAAATTTATATTAATTTGCATTCTATGGAATGTATTCAAAAACTCATCAATAAATATAGCGGGTTTTGTGGCGGGACGACGTTTGCCGGTTCCGTTAGTTTAAAATATAATATAATAAATAAATGTTTTGTTTTAATACCACAATTTATTATCTATAATAAAATAAAAAAGCAAACGTAACTGCCGATATAACTAACACCATTTTATTTTTGGTTCATTTTACTTTGGAGAGGTTGCGACTCTTTATACTCTGATATTGTAGCATTCTTTTAAATGCTAACAAACAAATTTCTTTAAAAACTTTAATTGTTGAAACCAAAAACAAAAAAATCCCCAACTCACAAAAAAAGCGGTAAAAAGTTGGGAATAAAATAAGTTTTTTTAAATATTTAGTTTGCTTATTATTTGTAAATAAAATGATTTCACAGCAAAAGTAATAATATGTCTCAAACAATTCATACTACTGAAATGTCACAAGAGTATTAATTGATTCTATGAATTATAATTGTGTATTTAAAATAATGAAATTCCTCTTTAAATATTTTCCATTTAATACCGTTTACAATAGCCCAAGGTATATAGAATAATATGGTACGATATTGCGCATGTGACATATGCTGTCTCTTTTCAATATTTCGCCTCATCAACATGGTGAAATAAATGGAAAAAAACTTAATTCAGAAATTTCTGAAAATGTTAAGTCAAAAAAAAAGGAAAATAAATAAAACTATTAATTAAACACAAATAAATCTGTGCATAATATGCGTATTAAAATCCAAATTTCATCTAAAGTAGATCAAATAAAGTACAGTAGGCTTCATATAAAAATTTATTTTACCACGTTAGTGACGTAGATGCGCAGAAAATGTCAAAAATGAAACTCGGAATATCCTACCAGTTACTCTATATACCTAGCCTATAGCCTATGTTGCGACTTGTGTGTAACATGTTATGAAAAATTAAATAATAATTCGCAACTGTCTTGCGATCACATATTCATGTATTTCACCCTTTCTGCTTTTATAACCCGATAGTCCATTTGACAGATAAATGTCCACAAAAAGGGGAAACCGTGAGGCGCAAAACAAAATTTTGAATTTAATTTGAATTCATTTGCTGTCGTAGGAGAAATTATTGTAAAGCACGTCTGTTTTTATATAAAACATTTTCCCCACGTATAACAGCTCGAAATGAATGCATAAATTTTGTTTTTTCGAAGTAATTGTGCGAAAAAATTAAATATTTGAAATTTTGTTAAAATTCTTTTATTCTAATTTTCTGAATAAATAGTGAGCATCACGTGGATTTATAAGAAAATATAAAATAAAAATTAGTGTTCGAGTTAATTAAAACGTAAGTTTAAATTTAATTTTTATTTAATAACTAATCATCAAATATTCAAAACTAATGAATTTTTTTCTATTTTGATTCAGCGACAATATTAGTACAAAATTGGCAATTACAAACTTAAACTGCGCAATTTTCGGAACATGTAAGTTTGTAATTTTAATTTGTGTTAATATTTAAAATTGAACAATTATGCGTGGTCAACTGTTTTATATCAAATCTCGTCACCATCATCCGGAATGAACAAGCCCAGCAAACATTATGAAGTGTTTCATACATTTGTTGAGCGTAATCAACTATTTTGAATTAAATCTCGTCTACGTCAACATATAGGCAAGATAAAAAACTGTTAATTTTTTTATTTAATTTGTACAATAATTCGAATTCTTTTAGTTTTCAGAAACAGTTATCCCAGAATGATTGATGTGCTGGGAAAATATGGACATCCGCATTCATATAACATAATGCACTTTTCATTAATTTTTAATAAGCTTTATTGATTTTAACAAATTTTGTTTTAATTCTCAATATGTAAAACTTGATATTTTTTTCATTGCAAATTTTTTTTTTGTTTGTTTTTTTTTTAAATATATAAACTTTTTTAACAATGTTTTTTAAATTTGAATAAAAAAAATGTAGTTACCCATGCGTTTCCATAGAAACCAGTATAAATTCGAAATTTCCCGCGCATGTGCAGTAATTATTTCGAAAAATGAATGTGTCAGAACCGTTTCCCCTCCGTGAGGCGCGATTCACCCAAAATGGTCAAAAACACTCTGTTTTTCATACAAAAAAGTGCCAAATGAATTTGCGCCTCACGTCTCACGGAATGAGGGGAATTGGACTACCGGGGTAAGCATGAATAACGCACAAAAGTTGGTCCACGGTGTGAAGAGATTTTTAAAATCGGCTTAACATTATGAGAGATACACACAAAAGAAAAATTATTTTCTTACAAAAAATTATTTTCTCGTACAAAATTTAAATTTTGTAGAAAGTATGAGGATTATAATTTTTTAAATATATTTTTTAACCTAAAACTTTGTTCACTATGTGACAAGATTTTTAATATCGGCTGAATATTATGAGATTTATACACAAAAGAATAAAACAATTTTACACAAAAAAAAAATTTCATACAAATCTGAAATTTAACAAAAGCAGTAACAAAGAGTTTAATGCACATATAGAATATAACACGTGGACATTATTATATACTATAGAAAATATTTTTTTTAGGCACCTTCTGTTCTTTAAAGTAGTATTCACTACTATTCTTGTTGTTTGAGGTGCGTAGACAAGAACACTATTAACATATGCGAACTGCGAAGCACAAAAATAGTAAAAACACGTACGCACAAACAGTAACTATTTAATAATACTATCCTTCAACCGAAAATGCTTACTCGTGGTCCATGGATGACTGCCGTATGCCGATTGACTGAGAACAGAAAGTTACTGTAAACTTCAATAACAGTTTAGTGATGAACTTACAGCAAAAATAGTTCAATTGAAACAGTCAAACGTCAACCATCAGCAAAACTTATAAGAATTTTTTAAGGTTACTCTACACGGCAAAAGTGTTTGATTTTTTTTTGCTTTTTTTTTTTAATCAGAGAAAGAACGGAGTCGCATACACGAGACATATTGTGAAATAAAATATTTTTTAAGGTTACTCTACACGGCAAAAATGTTTGATTTTTTTTTAATTTTTTTTTTTAATCAGAGAAAGAAAAGATTCGCATACACGAGATATATTAAGGTCGCTCACACAAGCAATAATTTTTCGAATTTTTGACAAGCGCTCTGATTGGTAGAAAGAAATTATCAAAATTATCAAAAATATCATGCCCTGGGGCATCTTATTTTTGATAATTTTGATAATTTTATTTGACAGTTGGATACGTCAAGGATTTGACATATGCAATTGTGCGCGGTATTCATAATTATATGGTACAATACGAAAACGAATTTAGAAAATATTCATTTAAATAAGTAAAATTAAATTAAATTTTAAACAAGGTTAATATTTTAAATGTATCCTTCTGGAAAAAACAAGTTGTATACGTTCTATTAAATAAATTTTGTTTTTCTTTTGCGCCTAATATATTTCAACTTGTCAAATTATCGCACCCTTGTAACAAAAGTGACACAACTCAAAAAATAAAGTTTTCCAGAAAACGCGAAAACCCGATTTGAATTTACGAGTATATTTCAGAACATTCAAGCAAATCTTTTTGACTGAATGTTATGTTAAAGTCAAGGTACACAAAGCCATTTTAGTTATTTTCGTTGTCAATCCTGTAAAAAATCATCTTTTTTGACTTATGACGTTTTATATTATTTATTTTGAGTTGTGACAGTTTTGAGGATTTTTAATTTATATACGACCCCAAGGGCATATAGAAATATTTGTAATCCGACTTTTTTCGGAAAAAAAAGTTGATGATGCAGAAACTCGTTTTGACACCCCCTGAGTCCAAAAAAGTGGTCTAGAAAAAAGGTGGAAAAGTATGTCCGTACGCCGTACTATAGAAAAATGGTCGAAAAAAAAAACTTCTAAACTACTGGACCGATTTGTATGAAAATTTTTTGTAAACTATTAAACAAAAATATAAGAATAGGATCTTCGATTTTTCGGGGTCAGATCCTTCAAGGTCAAGTTATTGACAAAAGAATTATTTTTCGTATAGGGGCTCAAAAATGGGTCCTACGATTTTTGTCATTTTCACAACAATTGATCTTCAAGGTATCTTAAACAAAACTGCATATATCCTATATCCCGCTAGATGCTCATTTTGGCTTAAAAGGGGGTGGACAAGGACAAACCCCATTTTTCTATCTCAGCCACCTTACACAATATCAAAAAAATTCTTTCAGATTATTGTAGGATAAAATAATATAAAAAAATTTGCGAAATATTTCCAAGTCAAAATCAAAAAATTCAAGGTCAAATTTTTTATATCTCAGAAACCTTTAATATTTTTTAAATTTTTTTTGTCACATTATTGTAGGCTTAAATGAGACAAAAAAACTTGCTGAACATTTCAAGGTCAAATCGGAAATTTCAAGGTTCGACGTACGGCGTACGGCGCAGGTATCTCAGAAACCCTAAATATTTTTCACATTATTGTAGGAATAAATAAAATAAGAAAACTTGCAGAACATTTCAAGGTCAAATTTTGAAAACTCAAGGTCATATTTTTATAATGAAAATGTGTAATTCGAATACTGTGTGTTTTAGGGTACTATGATGTTCTACATTATTGATAATCTCAATAAAAGTACCAATTTTGGACAAAAATCAAGGTCAAAACTCAGAAATTTCAAGGCCAATTTTTTCATATCTCCGAAAAGCTTTATTAAAATGTAGTTAAGCAACAGTCGTATATAAATTCACACCTCGCTCTCCTTGCGATGTAGTTTTTTTTTTAAATTGGATTTTATCACCAAAAATGTCACAACTCAAAATAATTTTTTTAAAACACTCCAATGTTTTTATATAAACAATTTTATATAATGCACTTTTCTAGAATTATATATTAGTTGTATACAAATCTTGAATCACGAAAACGACACTTCTGCCACTAAGCGGTCAGAAATTGATGATAATTTAATAAGCTTTTGTTGACTGAAAGGCATGCCTTTGAGATCACAAAAATTCTGAAAATTATTTTATCAAAATTATATCTTCTGTGAGCGACTTTATTGTGAAATAAAATATTTTTTAGGGTTACTCTACACGGCAAAAATGTTTGATTTATTTTTTTTTAATCAGAAAAAGAACAAAGTCGCCTACGCGAGATATATTGTGGAAATTTAATATTTTTAAAGGTTCCAAGGCAAAAATGTTTCATTATTTTTTTCACTTTGTTTTTTTTTTAATTAGAGGAAGAACAGAGTCTTATACGCGAGGAATAATAAATAAACTGTGAAATTTAATATTTTTTAAGGTTACTCTACACGGCAAAAATTTTTGCTTATTATTTTGCACCTTTCTTTATAGGGGAAACTTGCATGAATGCCAGGCCATAAAATTACAAGAGAAAGATGCGCAACAACGTACGCTAAAAAAAAAGGCATTTAAAAATGCTGAGGCCTGGAATATAAGACGCCACAAATGCCTATAAAAGCAGGCCGGTAATGCTGGTGTGCACGCCATAAAACCATGTTGCCATACTAGTCATGAGTATTGAAGCCTTGCGTTTTGTCGATTTTACAAATATGATTTTGTGAACATAGAGTTGATATATAACACATAAAATGTAGAATGTTCTATCAACTCTCCCGTGTGCAAAAGCCCATAAGCCTGTCTTTACCTATGAAAACCTCGTTTAAAAGCAGAGAAGCTGCGCCATCGACATCGAATGTTTGTGAGTCATCGATGTTGGGCAAAAATTATTATTACCATGGAGCTCTCTGGAGGTGTCTTTTAAGATATTTTCGTGCCTATTTTGTTGTTGTGGGTTTGTTTGTATTTAAATTATTGTTGCTGATGATAAAACTCAAAATGGCCGTTTCAGAAAATTTAATTCTAAAATTTTCGTCAGCGTTACCATATTAAATTTTTTATTATACACGTTTCTGAAAATGAAACGAAATGAAACAAAATTTGCTGTGTTCAAAATATGTATAATTTTAAAAATAAGTCCACGAAGCGTATATTGCGTCTTCTCACAATTTTTCTTCCAATAAAGCTTGTATTTGAATGTGTTGAACACAATTCTAATATTTTTGTAATAGATTTTCATTTTTATTAAGGTCAAGTATGTGCTCAAACAACTGTTTTCCGAGGGAGCAACAAACACTTCATACTTATATTGCACCCCAATTTATTAATTATTGATGAATTGGAACCTGCTCCATCAAATGTTATACTAACTACATTAATATTAATTGCTTTAAGGCGACTTAAAAATTCATAAACTAATGTTTTTTTTTCTTCTCCTGTTAAACCATTTATAAGAAAGTATCCTACTGGCAATTTCCAAAAACCTTTGATTGGTACAACACACGAGCGCTTCTTTAGCTACATCAGTTTTTGTATTGCATTTTTTGTAACCATATGTAACCATTCCATGATAGTTTTTACCATCGAACTCAATTTTTTGCCTAATAGACATTTCGTCAAATGTGAGAGCATAAACCAAATTTGGGGAATATTTTTGCACATGTTTTAAAGTCGCTAAAGAGTCTTCCGTCCATCCCGGTTTGCAAACAATAACCTCATACCATTTAAATAAAGTTCTACTATGTGGCAAACATTTTCAGAAACCTTCTCTTATGAAATCATATGCTTTTGGAGAAATAAAATGCAAATTTAAAGCAAACGTTTTAAAAACTTTAGAAAAACTTTTTGGCAGATTTGAGTTTTGTTTGTTAAAAAGTTGTTGGATCAAGCATCCCGAAACTGATGCTGCAAAATTTTTAATTATGTTTTCGGGAGTTTTCAGAGTTGCACTCTTTGTTATTTTTTCAACTTTGCGCTTAAGTCTTAAAATTTGGGCTTTCATTTTTTTAATTAGCGCTTTATCATTCGGGATTTTTTTAAGGTTGTTGTTTATCCGAAGAAGTTCCAACAATTCTAAAGATTTTGTTGATTGCTATATAAAACGTGGGAGCACGAGAAAATAAATTTTTAATAACATTATTTATAATTTTAATTCAATGTGCGAAAAACACTATTAAAAATTTGAATTTTGAAAACAAAAATTTTTTTTCTGAATAAATAATTTTATAAAATCACAAAATAAATCTTTTTAAATTAACATTTAACTTATTAGTGCAGTATTACAGTACAAAAAAGTACAAAACTATTAAGATATTATAGTTTTAAAATTAAGTGTGTTAACTTACATGAAAATTTTGGTTGGAAGAGGTTGATGGTTCATCAACGGTCACGTTAACGATCTCGAAATTTTGAAGCTAAATTTATGACAAAGCGTGTTATAATTTGTCATTGCCTAAATAAAAGTAAAATCACATCAAAGAGTACACTTATCATACATTATTTAAGTTTTGGTCAGAAGAGAAACGACCATTCGATTATCCGTGCCTTCTGTTGGATCATTCACCTGTAGTTGTATTAAATATAATGTGACAATTAATGTTAAATGTTTAATTTTAAAACAATGTATATATTTACACAAACAAAATCAGTTATTGCTTTATCAGTTGCTACGTCCTTCAATATGGATACATTTTTTACACTTTTTTTATGGCCCTTTTCTAAAAATTGAGGGACAGCTCCCTTTTTTAAAATAAATGTTGTGCCCGCTCTTTTTATCATTCCTATGAAAATGATAGCCACACACTGCGCTATGTGGATTGAGTTCGCCAGACATTTTGTCTCCAATGGCATGAATCCAAACTTGGAGCAGTTCTGGATAAGTCGGGAAACTTAAAATTTAAAAAAAAAAAAATCATTTTTTTTAAGAATAACGGTCGTTTGCCACTTTTGAAAATTTGCATTCCTTAAAAAAAGTTATGGGTAGCACTGAATTCAACAATCAAGAAAAACGAATATAAATATTAGGAAAGCAAAATGGCGCCGACAAAATAATAGGCATAATTAAAATGAAATTCATTAATAAAATATTAATTTTTGAATCCAATACAATAAATGCATTTATAATTAACTAATTTACACTATACATCTCTGTTCTTAGAATGTTCCATCATCTGAATGCGTTCAACGAAAATTGTAATTGCAATACTTACCGGTACTAAGTCAATTTTCTTTTATTCATTTGTGGTGTTACAATGCACTTCATTTTTTATTTATAGTACAATTAATAAATTTGTTTTAATTACTGTCTTTTTTTAAAATAATTTTGCTGTATTTCTATTTTAACTGCACGATTTCGTTTTTGGGGTTTACCAATTTTTTTTTGTTTGTTTTTTTTTTATGTCATTTCAATGTTATGTAGTTAGGCAGTGGATGCAGTCATCATGATGACTGTCGAGTGCGCATACAGGGCCCGGTCTCATCCATACACATCGTAGTGTAATGGGCTTTTAACCCGCGCGCGTCTGCGCACCACCTTACGACATCGTGTCGTATGACAGTCGACACTCGTCATTATGACTCCCACTAGGACCATTGCCCAATATAATGGCAACACACATTTGCATTAGCTTTAAGTTTACATACACAATTTTTCCGTTTCATCTGAAAATATGTTCTTGAGACTTCAATGGCAATTCAGATAAATGACAATATTTCACCCCATAATGCTTTTATTTTTATTGTTTCAAATCAAAGCAAAATAGTTTGGCATGAAAGTTCAGTTAGCTAACAGTTATGTCTAAAATCTGAAGTTTCAGGTATAAGTTATAACGCACACATTCTTAAAATATTCGGCTTAGATGTCTGCAGACTGCACGTCACTCTCTCGCACACATCTTAGCCGAATATTTTAAGAATGTGTGCGTTAAAACTGAAACACCAGATTTTAGAGGATTGAACAAAACTGTTAGCTACCTGCACTTTCACGCCAAACTATTTTTCTTTACTTTGAAAATTATTAATTTTTTTTGTTATAATACAGTCAATAATATTTTAATTATACGCAGAATAAGGACATTTTATTTCGAGTATTGCGTCATCATCAACCAAGCCATCGGGGGAGGCTGCAAGATAAAAATCTTTGCTGTCTATAAAAATACCACATGGTTTTATTTTAATTCGTAACAACTCTTCCAATTGTTTTTTGGCGTATTCCTCATATTCCCGACCATGTTCCACACTCTTCGCAGACCAATTGGTAGTATGTACCAACCTTTCGGTATATCCTGCAAAAACCCTTGCTTTGCAAATCGTGCCAAAATTGGAAGCTGTCAGAGTGTGCTGTCTCACTTCATGCCACGTTTGGCTGATTGTTTGCCCAATCGTGTTTTTTTCAACGCAATCTCTTTTTGCTTGATTTTTCAGCAACTCACTTATAAGTGTATTGCGTTCTATGCAATAATCATTAGTACACAAGTCGGGAGTAGCAGCATTAGGACCATAATCGTAGTTGATGATTTTTGATTTGCGCCGTTTTAAAAATATGTTCTTTTGGGGAGGAGCTTTTTTCCTGTTCATCAGGAATCAATCAGGCGGATCAAAAAAATAAAAGTGGCCCGACAACACTTTTATTTTTTTGATCCGCCTCGCTTCAACATTGTATATTCTCGTTATAATATCGGTGTATTGTTATGATGCGATGTAGTGTACGCTTGTTGGGAATTGAATTGCAAAACAGCAACTGCACATCGATGAGTGTACCCCTGTTTCTTCGAAAAATTTGATTTGACAGTCAACAATATTTCTACTGTATGCAAAATTTGCTTCAAGAAAGCTGATATACTCGTCACAAAATAATAAAATAATTATAGTGTTTTGGGAAATTAAATTCCTTTATTGAAAATTTCTTGTATACAAGAAATAATGGCCCCTTTCTCGATCGAGCGCTTCTCGCCGCCGCACGCATAAGTTCGCTTGCTAAATTTAATTAAATTTCTGTACACCCGTTCCTGGTAAAGGGCCTGCGCGCCCTCTAGGGTCCGTCGTCGCAATAAAACGTCCGTGGACGAATCCGCGCGTTTATTTAATAATTATAAAAAAAAATAAATGTGTTTTTAGTGACCTTTTTTTGCAAATATATATCAAAGTGTGTCTAACCAAGAATAGCTACACAACCAACACCAATCTAGTGCAGTTTCCACAAAATCAGTTGGGATTCCAAAAGCCGCCACTGGCCCGGGCGCCCTGCCCAAGTGGATGACCACCGCACACCCCGCATACAAAAAACACAATGTGTTACACAAGCGGCAGAATCGAAGCGCACATTCCTTCCTATACAAAAAATAAAAAATAGAAAAAGTGAAATTTTCCGTACACCGGAAATGGAAATTCTCTCCTTTCCCCCATATATTAGACAACGATACACATGGCAAAAATTCATACATCACGCGATTAAAATTTATACATCGGTATAAAAGCGATAAGCGATACAACACTCATCTCTTTCCGATCAGCAATACACCAAAATATATAAAAAAAAAGAAAAAAAAAGAAGCTTAAAAGCACATACCACAAAAAATTAAAAAATCAAAGAAGATTAAAAAAAAAAAGCTAGCGCCTGTCCATCCAAAAGACAGTGCGCCACAACACCCATCCCCCACTATATTTATTCAATCAAAAGCTTGCATACACACAAAAAAAAAAAAAAAGTAAAATAAAAAAATAAAAAAATAAAAAAAGAGAATAAATAAATTATCAATTTCTCCTACTCGCACGTCCGTGTAAAGGACAGTGTTCCACAACACCCTACTCGCACACAAACACACATACTCGAAAGCTAAAAGCTAAAAGCTCTCATTGTGTCCAGTGCCCGTCCGTGTAAAGGACTGTGTGTCATCTACACACGCACCACATCTACAATTTAAAACTTTACTAACTAGTTATATACATACTAAAGTAAAGTAAAAATCATATACAAAAATAATATTATACAGCGACGACATCAACCCCAACTAACGGATCTATACAAATTTGCCAAAAACAGATGGTAAAACCAAATACATTAAACATCGAGCAACACCATCACCAAATCCCCGTCAATATACGAAAGAAAGTTTACATTTTAATATCGTGGGTGACGCGACCCCTTTGCAACAGTCCAACACATCCACACCAACAAATTCTAAATCATATGGTATGATCACTGGACAACCTCCAGAAGTGGCGTCATTACCAAATAGTCCCGATACGGATGAAGATCTCACCTTCAGGGAAATCATAACTAACAGAAATAACAAACGTAAAAATATATCTGGCGGCTCAGAGATTACAATAAATACATCACGTGAGTCAGCCCAATCGGACGAAACAGCAATTTCTAAAAGGAAAAAACAACAGGCCCACGTCGAACTCACCGCAATGCGGGAGGAACTCAACAAGTTCAAACAGTCCCACTACGATCTCCAGAAAGCCCTGCAAAAGGAAAGAAGAGAAGCTAAGGCTATGTATGAAGCCACAATTAAAAATCTTCAACTGCAACTACATAGCATTGTACAACCACAACAAAAATCAAACGAATACATTACTCCACTCTGAGTACCCTCAACTGTCGACGGGCAATGCATCGGTATACGCAAAGAAAAAATCTCAATTACAACAAAATACTCAAAATCAACAACTACAACAACAATAAAAAAAAAACAACAACAACACCACAATGAAGGCCACAACTGTAGCCACCAATTTATATTTATAAATCTCTTTTTAAACTTTTTACGCTTTAACGCTTTAAGTTAACAAAGGCAAATTAAACTTTTTTCTTTCTTTTTTGCACATTGTAATCTAACGTTGTAGTTAGACAAATATCGCGGGTTTTTGGTTTTGGTTTTTACAAAAAGCGTTTTTCCCCGCAACGCAATCTTTGAGGATCGAGTAGGGAGATTGTCCCCTTTCTCGATCGAGCGCTTCTCGCCGCCGCACGTTCAAGTCCGCTTGCTAAATTTAATTAAATTTCTGTACACCCTTTCCTGGTAAAGGGCCTGCGCGCCCTGTAGGGACCGTCGTCGCAATAAAGCGTCCGTGGATTATTTTAATAATTATAAAAAACAATAGCTTTAAGTATATAAGGACAAATCGAATTGTACATAGTGTAACAACGCAGACATCTGGACACCGTTTTTCACATCACCATCGTTGTTCGGCTGGAGTTTCTGGAGGAATCCCGCCTCGCAGCCACATTTATACACCATTCCCGTTACACCAAGGAACAATGTAGGAAAGTATGGTGAAGTGAACAAAGAAATAAAAATTATATAGTACACGTGTCGACGCGTTGCTCCTACGCAAGGCGTTCCCACGAACGTGAACCTTCGAACACTTTGAACATTAATTCAATATAACATACAACATACATTAGACATTAACATTTATATGCTACTCCAGCATAAGTGATCATAAAAACATAAAAAACATTGATAAAACATTGATAAAACCTTACATAACACCTGCCCAATGAAAATGGCGGACTAAAGTCTACATACGACCCCTTTTTTTTGAAAATTTACCCGTCCTAAGGCTTTTTCAGGAAAAGTTATAATGCAGTTTTGTTTTAAATATAATTATAAAAACAAAAACAAGAAATTTTATTTGTTTTTAATTTTAACTTTCAAAGTTATTAACAAAAAACTAAAAAAAGGCACTGACAAAAGTGAACATACGATCTATTGGCAACGAAAGAATTTTCCCCATTAGAAGAACTTTCATAAACCTCGTGGTTATTTTCCAGTTGCAGACTCATTGCATTTATTCGACTTGGGGCTCATGCGCAAGTGTTTGATGGGATGGATAAACGGATCTTTCAATTTCAGCACAAAATGGTCTGCCGCACAAATTTTAGAAATTTCACAATACTTGGAAAATAGTAACGAAGGCCTCCCAAGGGAAATCCATCGGGCAATGAGGTCTCTCCAACATATAAAGTTTTGGAAAGGATTAGAATATCGCACCTTTTTATTATATGTTGGTCCAGTAGTACTACAAAATTGTTTGACAAAAAAGGTGTATGAACGTTTTTTAATGTTGTGTTGCGCTGTTACTCTTATTAGTTGCAAGTATTACCTTAAATACATATATGTTGCTGAATCCTTATTGAAGGAATATATTCAAAAATTTATAGAAATATATGGAATTGATACTGTCAGTTCCAATGTACACAACTTATGTCATGTTGTAGCCGATGTTAAGAAATTTGGCCATCTTCCAACGTTTAGTGCATATCCATTTGAAAATGCATTATACCACATAAAAACATTAATTCGGCAAGGACAAAAACCCCTGGAACAGGTTGCGAAACGCTTGATTGAACTTTCAAAGATAGTAGAACATGAACATTATAAAATGAAGTATCCATTCCTAAAAATCAAAATAAGTGAAATTCATCCATTGCCCCTGTGCATGGGTGTGTACAAACAAATTTACATAATGGAAGGTGTAATGTTCTCGGTGGAATCCAAAAATAAATGGTTTCTATCCAACAATAATGAAATAGTTGAGATGGTAAATGCAACATATAAAAATGGTGTTGCATATATAATATATAAGGGGCAGGTATTGTCAAGAAACAAGATTTTTTTGATACCCCTTTTAAATCTTCATTGATTAATATCTACAAGTCATTTGATACATCCACTAAAAATCCTTGCAAATTGTACAGCCTCAAGGACATAAAATGTAAATTATTTTCAATAACCCACCTCAAAGTGGAAGTGTTTTTTCCATTAATACATACACTTGATTTGTTTTCCGAATAAAAAACAGTTTTAAATTTTGACATACTGTGTTTATTTAATTTTTTTCTGTTTTCAATATAATAAAAATAAAAAGGGTAATATATTATATATAAGTAAAAAAGTATATTAAATTAAAAAATCGTCGTTATGAAAGTTTAGATCAGTTTCAGGCATTACTTGCAGTTCTTCCTCCGATCCTGTGGTTTTTGGCTTATTTTTGTTTTTTTTTCTATCTAAACGAAGTTTAGCATTTCGTAATGCTTGCTTTATCATGTTTTCATTTAATTCTTTATTGTAAGAATTGTCGGCAAATTTTACAATTTCAAAAAACATATTGATGATATTGGGATATTTTAAAAACGGCAGTTTTGGTAAACTTGCCGAATTCTTTGATTTAACTATTCCAGTCCACGAAAATTGTACTAACAGCTCGTGCGAAAATAGTTCATACAGTAGTCTGATGGACGTCCTCTGCCAATCGCCATTTCCCTTATTCCTACCAATATTAATCAGCTTGAAAATCTGTTTGTATAATAATGGTTAAAAAATCAAATTATAAATGTTGTTACCAAATCATTTTTAAAAGTATGATCAATCAGTTTCTGCTCCAACTCAGCAACTTCCAGTACAGTTGTCATTGGAAGTTTTATTAT
This sequence comes from Sylvicola cinctus, assembly GCA_963854165.1. Lineage (NCBI taxonomy): Eukaryota > Metazoa > Arthropoda > Insecta > Diptera > Anisopodidae > Sylvicola > Sylvicola cinctus. The sequence goes on from OY974082.1 coordinate 24,376,929, forward strand.
TGGGGTTGATGTTCCACGAGTAAACCTGTTGACACGAACATGACTTGTATCATTTTCGGTACTCACACTTGCCATCTCCTTTACCAGTTTCAAAATTTCATTAATTTTGGTGTCCATTTTGGACATTTCATTAATGAAATATTCGTTCATAGAATCCACTTTAAAAAAAACAATAATTAAACATTAAAAAAAAAAAAAAAGTAATATTTACCTTTGACTAGCAATTTATTTCGTACGTTCTCGTTAACAACTTGATGGTTAAAATTGTTGTTTTCTGGCACGGCAAATAATTGATAGTCAAAATTATTGGCAACGTTTTGATCCGGAGTTGCCACAGTTACATCAGCGGTATGAATTTCATAGTCAACATTGTTGATTTCTGACAAACTCCCTACTATACTGAATCTTCGTCCTCAGTGGCTACCTTTTCAAACTCCTCTTCCAAAAAGAGTGCTTCCTTGAACGTCATAATGCTATCTTTCTTTAGAATGCATTTTTCAGTTGTCCATTTTGGACCAGGAATACTATTTGCATTGCTTCTCATCTTCTCCAATGCTCTACCTTCTGAAACAAATAATAATTTAACTAAAGTATAACATATTCAAATAAATTGGCACTTGTCCACAGATAAAATTATTATAATACTTACTGCAGAATGTTGGCCAATGCAGGGTATTATTAATTTCCCATGCCGACGGCACAGCAACAACTCCTCCATCTTTACACAAAACTATTTTAAAAGACATAATTATCCACTAACTTCTTATTAACTTGTTATTTTTTAATTTATAATAGCGATTCTTTTTTTAAAGCGAAACACGTGTGTTACAGTCTATTTTAAAAGAACAAATGAAACGGTAAAATGGTTTTCATATTCTAATTTACACTTGCATGTACATATACAATCATATATTACTTCAATATACCGTGCTATATTTTATATATTTTATATATAATATATATGGAAATATATATACAGTAACACTGTACAGAATATTAAGCAGAGGTGGATCACGGCTTCTTTTGAAAACGTTTGTAAATTAAAGAGCGATAATCTGCTTATAACCAATTTGAATGCACTCCACCAACAGTACACACACCAACCAGAGGCAGCTGATACAACCTGCGCGTATACATTTTCAAATTATTGGTGCGCCTACACCAATCAACGCACGGCCGACGACGTCATCATCGTCCACACCCACAGACACAGCTGGACTCCTTACAGGCCAAGCAGCTGAGATGACACAGGCGTTGAATGAATCGGATGACGATTACGTCATCTCGCTCAGCGAGGACGATCTCAGCATCAATAAACGCAAAAACATTTCGGGCTCACCCAAAGCTCTGAATCTTTCTAAGGAATCTATCAATTCTGATGATTCAAATATTATTAAAAAACCCAAATCAGTCCAAAATACTAATTTGCCCAATGATTTAAGACTTCTCCAAGAAGAAGTTAATAAACTCAAGAGAGACAAAATTAACACTGCTAATGCACAAAAGCGTGAAAAACGCGAATTACAAAGGCGTTATGACCTTCTCATAACCAAAATTAATTCTGCAGAGCCTATACCATCCACCTCTCATAATAGCGCTGTTCAAGCAGACCGCACATTCATCACTCCCAGGCGCACGACTAAACCCGTCAGATACACGCATGTCGATACATAGATTGACATACACTCATCTTTTGATTTACTCCCAAATGATATGGATCTTGAGGCCATCACCGACGACCATACGATCACTGCGGACGCTGTTCCCCTTGCCAGGTCTCCATTTCACTCCCAATATCCGGAGCTGGCGATCAGACCAACCAGGCGACAGCAGGACAAGTCACCCACAATCGCTGCCACCACCACCAAACAGACAACAAAAACCACATCAAAAAGAGAGTCACGCCGCAATAGGCCTAAGCCAATCATGGCTACAGCCTTCAACCAGATAAAGCTCCTGAAACAACTCCCACTTGCCCAAAGCGAGGTGTCCTTCCAGCACCTTCGCAACAATTTCATCAAAATTTTGCCCCAATTGGACGAAATTGCCGAAAAAATTATTAATAAACTTGAACTTAACAACCAACCCTTCTTCACATACGCCAAGGATAGCTAGCGTCCTCGCACGAAAATCCTGCGGCACATTTCTATTGACTACTCCGTTGAGGAGGTGAAGAATGAACTCATAAACCTTACGAAAGATACCCCCCTTAAAATTTTGGATGTGCTGCGCCTTATCACTCCCACATCCAAACAAAGGCAGTATCCTCTGCCATTATTTATAGTTCAATTCGCGAATGACTCGGACATGAGTTATTTGAAGAATATCTCCAATGTTCTGTATAGCAAAGTTTCCTGGGAATCGCCCAAGGCCACAGCCAAACATCCACAGTGTCACCGATGCCAACGCTTCGGGCACTCACAACGGCGCTGCCGCATGCCGCCGCGTTGTGTGAAATGCATTGGCTCGCATATCACGGCAGAGTGCACGGTTGATACATCCACTACTGCACCATATTGTGTTAATTGTCGGCAGTCTGGACACCCTGCCAGCTACCGCCAATGTGCAGCTTACATCAATTTCGTAAGTAATAAAAATATCACTGCTAATGATCCCAACACTACTACTGTGGCTATACCACATTCGCGCCCACCCACTATTGCCAAAAAAGTGACTATGGCACCTCAAGCCAGTCATAACACTCATAATACCCCCTCATATGCCTACCCCAATGCGGGTAGCCACCCCAAGCCTGCGACAAGCTCGTCCCATAGACTCAATGCTAATTTAACTAAATTCGACGCCATTTTCAATAGGCGCATTGGTATATCCCCAGAAGAACTCAATGCCCTCCTGGAGGAAATTATTGAGCTGGATAAATGCGCTGCTCCCAATGACCGTGTCATAAATGCCAAATTGTTCCAAGTACAGAGGATACTCGGGGACAAGTATGGTGATTTCGTGAATGCCAACCGTTGATGGGTGAGCCGTTTAGTGTGCTGCTCCTCAACGCCAATTCCATTTTCAGTCTATCCCGTCGCAATGCTATTGCTAACCCACTGACAAATCTCAAACCTGATTGCATGCTTCTGACGGAGACTCGCCTCACGACCAAAACCACTGTTGACCCAAATAAAATTCATCCCGACTATAATTGTGTCCACACGCCCAGTCCTAGTGCCAACATTAAAGCGGGTGGCACTGCCATCATATACAATAAACACCATACAGCAAAAGTGTTTCGCCTGCCCATTAAACTTAAATCAATAAAAAAATATACTTGCCTTAGAATTAATCTAAAAAATACTTCCAATACAAAATCACTCTACATACTTGCCATCTATCACTCCTTCAATCTCAACAAATCAAACATCCTGAAGAGTGACCTGGAATCAATCAAAAACTTTCTCGCTGTTGCAGCTGAAAAAAACATCCCGTTTATTGTGGGCGGCGATCTCAACGCCCGTAATGTTGCGTGGAGTGATGCCGCCAATAACATCAATGGCATAACATTGGCAAATTGGCTTATAAAATATAATCCAATCTTCAATGCCACACTACTCCACACGCACCTGCCCTCGTTCCCACGAGGCAACTCGTTTCTAGATTTTTTCTTTGTGAGCAACCTCATCACCCCAATACTGAACAGTCATCATGGCGGGAAGCTCTATGGTGAGCCATCCTTTTCCGATCACCAGCTGGTGCATTTAAAGGTGAGCCTCACCAGGGCACACACCCGACCATCGTTGTCGACAGATCGCAATCTCGTGCAAGCAACAGCACACCCAATTCGCCAATACAGCTGGGCGAATTGGAAGCTCTTCAGCAATTACATCGACTCACGCATCCACAAGTACAATATACCTAAAAATAAAATCCTATGGCCACCTGACATTGATGGCCATGTCACCTGCATAACCAATATCATTACCGATACAATGAACCGCGCCATTCCTAACATCAAATCTTGTGCCAACAATGGGGATGATGATGATCTTGCTATCAAAATAAAGCCGTTAGTTGCTGCAAAAAAGTCAAAACAACGCACCGTACATAGGCTCCGCCGATGGTCCACTCCTCAGGATCATCCAAGGATTGCGATCCTCAAAAAAGAGATTAGCTCGATTAACAGCAAAATCCAAAAATATATAGCTTCATCGAGACACCGTAAATTGGTAGCTAGCGTGCGCAACCTGAAATCTGACAGACATATCTTTAGGAATGTCAAGAATATCTTAGATAAATACAACAATCCCATTTCACGTAAGCGTCACACGATCAACGCCATTAACGTGAATGGCATACCTATATACGACCCGGTGGCAATAGCCGATACTTTTGGTTCGACCCTTGAGGCACACAGTACTCTATCCATTGACCCGGCCACTGATAAAGACGTCCTTCATGATGTTCGTGCATTTCGCAAAAATCTTAAAAAAGCTTGTCTACTCCTGCTAAGCTCAAAGGTCACATTCGACACTGACGACTGCGATCACTTTGTCAAAACGGCCAAATTGTCCAAGATCATCACCACCTTGAAAAATCTCAAATCGTGCGGCTTCGATGGCATCCCCAACATGGCTATCAAAAACTTGCCTATTGGAATGCTGAAAATCCTCACGACATTATTTAACCACTGTACAAATGTGGCATATTTCCCATCGGCATGGAAAATGGCCAAAATAATTCCCATTCTTAAAAGCGGCAAATCGCATTTGGAGCATGACTCCTACAGGCTCATTGCACTCACGCCGTGCCTGGGCAAGCTCTACGAGCATGTGATTATGCTAACCCAACTCTATGACTATACAGACCCTGCGAACAGACACGATAACATGATCCCACCTTACCAATGCGGATACATGAGGGGACACGGCACTCTCGACGCCATAACTCTATTTGAGAATAACATAAAAATCGCGTTCAGGCACAAGCGCGTATGCACGGCAGTCCTTATTGACCTGTCGCGTGCATTCGACACGGTGTGGCACGATGGGTTGTTGGACAAACTCATTAACTCCACACAGAATCTTCCCCTACATACGATCAAATTGCTTGACAACTTTCTCCAAAATCGTTCATTCAGAATCATCGCCAATAACCACACCTCCAAAACATACAAACTCATGGCAGGTACGCCCCAGGGCTCCGTACTCTCGCCCATGCTCTTTAACATTTATATGGCTGACGCACCTTGCACGCACTCACATTCGAGTAAATCAACACGCAATGGTAGTGTCAAAACTGTCGACGACATTTTGTTGGTTTGCTCTAACAACACACTTTCAGAGTCATACAGGGTGGGGCAACATAACCCCCCGATTTGAAATGAGCGCCAATCCGCTCAATGATAATGTGGATGGGTGGGCGTGGTCTCAATTGATAGATAAGGTTTTAAAGTTTTGTTACCACCAAGGCCAGTCGTGATCATGCGGTGGAGTAAAGAGCAACGAGCATTCGCCGTAGAGGCCTATTTATCCAATGGCAACTCAGTCATCACAGCCCAGCGTCAGTTCCGAAATCGGTTTAATCTCGCGCCCTTGGCCCCTGTTCCGAACCATAAATCCATTGCTGATTGGGTCAAATGTTTTCGTGAAACCGGTAGTGTAGTGAAAAAAAGACCTGTAGGCGCCCGCCCCATCAGATCTCCTGAAAACATCGAGGCAGTGAGACAATCAATTGCCCAATCACCGCAGCGTTCTGCTCGCAAGCATGCAGCGGCCCTTGGACTGTCTTCGCGTTCTGTGAGGCGAATCCTTCACGATGACCTGCATCTTCATCCGTACAAGTTGGCCATTGGGCAGGAACTTTCGGAACGCGACTTCAATTCGCGAATAAATGGATGTGAAGCGTTCCTCGAAAGCGTCCCTGACGACGCAATTGTGTTTTTCAGTGACGAAGCGCATTTTTACTTAAGCGGGTGTGTCAATAAGCAAAACATGCGTTACTGGGCCGAGACGAACCCCCGACAACTCCATCAGAGGCCTTTGCACTCGCCAAAGGTCACAGTTTGGTGTGCAATTTCTTCAGTTGGGATTATCGGACCTTGATTTTTTGAAGTTGATGAGCGGGTGGTCACGGTAAATTCAGACCGTTACGTCAATATGCTTGAGGAGTTTTTTGTCCCCCGACTAGATGAAATGGACTTAGGGGACGTATGGTTCCAGCAGGACGGAGCAACGGCTCACACTGCGAGGAGTTCGATGGCTTTGTTGAGGGAGCACTTCCCTGGACGCCTCATCTCTCTCAGAGGCGATTTGGAGTGGCCACCACGATCGCCTGATTTAACCCCGTGCGACTTCTTTTTGTGGGGTTACCTCAAGTCCCGGGTTTTCAATAACCGTCCACGGACTCTTGATGACCTTAAGACCAACATCCGCGAGGAAGTGGCGAACATACCGGTCGACATGTTGGAGAGAGTGATGCGAAACACGCGAAATCGGTTCGTTCAGTGCATCGATAATAGAGGGCGTCACTTGGCCGATATGATTTTCAAAACTATGTGAAAAAAAACTTTAAGATATTTCCTACACATAATTTAAAAAAATAAACAAATATCTCTAATACTTTTTTATTTATTGCGTTACAAAATCGGGGGGTTATGTTGCCCCACCGACTCAACGACGCTCTCCACCAACTGCATGCCTTCCTGCACAAATGGAAGCTACATATCAATACAAACAAATGCGAGTACATCAACATCCGTCCGCCAAATTGTAGATATAAGACCCAATGCCGCATCGTGGCTAGTAAGGGGGGAAAGTTAACAATTAACAATATTCCGATAAGGGAAAAACAAATCATCACTTATCTGGGTTATACGTTCGAGGCAATTAATAATCGACCACACGCACACCTTGCATATGCCACACGCAAAGCAAAAGCCGACACAGCCTTACTTACCCCGCTCCTACATAGAAGGAGCAAACTTCCTTCCAAAATCAAGATCCTCCTGTACAAGCAGCTTATTAAGCCTGCATTTTCTTATGCCATCGCATTATGGCATCATAAACTTTCCCCCACACAAAGTGAGGCACTCAATGTTGTGGAGAGGAATTGCCTACGCATCTGCACGAATACCACGCACAAACGACGCAGTGACGGCACTCGTTTTCCCAACACGATCTCGAATGTATATCTATATGATCGCTGCAAGATCATGCCTATTTCTGCCGCGGCCATTACGTATTGGCTACGTTTCAAGGCAACACACACGTCACACCGCTACCGCCTGATCCGCAAGTACTTGCGACACGATGCGGACAATATACTGGGGCAATTCCATTGGAAACCGCCGCAGTTTCTGCCTAAAAAACAAACACCACATTATACACAAACGTTCCGTTTGATTTCTTTTGATACTTACCTTTCTGCCTCGGCCTCCTCTCCCACTTTACCTGGTTGAAGCACGAGTGCATTAGTACCTGTACAACGGCCCACACACTCTGTGTGAGGTGCGTTTTTTATTCATAGGTGACGGAATGAGCACGCGCATCCCTTCCTGGGCACACAAGGTACTCTTGGCCTAAGCCGCATATGCACCCGCGCATATGACGGTTATCGTTTTTTTTTACTCGCGTATTATCCACACATGCATGCCTATATGACACCGGTCATAGCCATGGCATGCATTGTATGGACTTTTATTACCTGTAACTTAATCCTTTTTTAGACAACAAGTGTATACTGTATGTGCCAGCAACAGATGCGCGTGCTCACCCTAAGGCCGGCACTTAAAATTTTTCTTTTTTTTTGTAAACAATATTTTGAAAAAAAAAAAAAAAACATTAGTATATAAGTCACAACAATTATGTTATACATATATCTACTCAGTAAGCTAGCACATTAATATTGAATTGGCACTCAGTTGAGCTACTGCGTAGCTCACACTCTGCGCGGTCAATTCGAATATAATATTTAGCAATTGTCCGTTAAACACACCCCTTTTTGGGTAAGTGTTCATGAATTGTAAAGTAGCGGTTTTTCGCCTGGCCAGCATTTTTCCGCACCAGCGCTTATGTACAAAAATTTATTATATATAGAAATGTTAAACACACAATGAAATATGTACAACAAAAATTAGGGAAAGGACTTAGCCTCCCTAATAAGTTACTGCCGCCGAGGATCATGAAGATCCGAGGTGGCCTGTATTATACCAATAAAGAGTGCTGCCTCTTTTGAGTGCAACCGCCGAAGCGCGCGCACGGCCTGGCAGCTCCCGCAAGGGCAAAAAAAAAAAAAAAACCTTGTGTCTTTTTTTCAAATTTATTTAAATTATATAAGTTTTTTTTTTTGGAAAATTATTTTTTTTTGGAAATTTTTTTTTTTCTTTTGGAAAAGCATACAGCTAGTTAAATAAAGTGTTAGTATACTAGCCGCGACTAACAACGCAGTTTTCTGGACACCGTTTCTCACTTCATCATCATTGTTCGGCTGGAGTATCTGGAGGAATCCCGCCTTGCAGCCACTTTTATACAAAATTCCCGTTACACCTTTGGATCAATATGTAGGAAAGTATGGTGAAGTGAATAAAACAATACAAACTATATAGAACACGAGTCGACTCGTTGCGCCTACGCACGGTGTTCCCACGAACGTGAACTCTTGATCATTTGGATCACTGATTCAATATAACATTAGACATTAACATTTATATGCTACTTGAGCACAAGTGAACATTGAAGCATAAAAAAACATTATCCTTATACAACACACCTGCCCAATGAAAATACATAAAAAAATTGGGACAGAGTGTAACATTTAAGTGCCTGTAACCCGGAATTAGCCAGGAATTCCTTTCATTTCTATCATAAAAAAACCACTTGATTCACCATATAAAATCACAGCCATAACGGCATTTCTCATTTGTATAAAAAATAAAACTACAATAAGCACAAAGCATTCCTATAAAGTCTCACGCACGTGGAAGTTGGCCCACACGCATTACACTGCGTTGGGTCATTGCCCTGGCGTGACGTCACCCCTCCTACACAGTATACAACACACAGACACATGAGCAGGCCCAACTCACTGGACCTGAGCAACATACACACGCAGTCTACATCTGCGCCCACTCATCCCACCTGCTGTACACACACCAACGAGCGGCAGCTAGTACAACCTGCACGCTTACACTCTCACATTGTTGGTGCGTCTACACCAACCAACGTACGGCCGACGACGTCATCATCGTCGACACCCATATATACAGCTGGTCTACTTACAGGCCAAGCAGCTGAGATGGCACAGGCGCTTAATGAATCGGATCTCGCTCAGTGAGGACGATCTCAGCAATAACAAACGGAAAAATATTTCTGGCTCACCCAAAGCCATGAATCTCTCAAAAGAATCTATCAACTCTGATGCTAATTTTATTAGCAAAAAACCCAAACCTGTCTCAAATAAAAAAAATTTGTCCAATGATCTGAAGCTTCTACAAGAAGAAGTTAATAAACTCAGAATGGAAAAGATTAACATCGCCAACGCACAAGAACGCGAAAAACGCGAACTACAAAGGCGTTATGACATTCTCCTTACAAAAATCAACTCAGTTGAGCATATGCCCTCCACCCCTCATCACAATAGCGCTGTGCAAGCAGACCGATCCTTTATTACTCCTAGGCGCACGGCTAAGCCCGCCAGATATATGCACGTCGACACACCAATTGACCTTCACTCATCGTTTGATCTACTTCCAAATGATATGGATCTTGAGGCCATTACTACTGACGACCACACAATCACTGCGGACGCTGTTCCACTTGCAAGGTCACCATTCCACTCCCACTATCCGGAGTTGGCGATTAAACCAATCAGACGACAGCAGGACATGTTACCCACACCCGCTGCCACCACCACCACCACCACCACCAAACAGACAACAAAAGCAGCTACTACTTCAAAGAGAGAGTCACGCCGCAATAGGCCTAAGCCAATTATGGCTACAGCCTTCAACCAGGTAAAGCTCCTGAAGCAACTCCCACTTGCCCAAAGCGAGGTGTCCTTCCAGCACCTTCGCAACAATTTTATCAAAATTTTGCCCCAAACGGATGAAATTGCCGAAAAAATCATCGACAAACTAGAGTTAAATAACCAACCCTTTTTCACGTACGCCAAGGATAGCGAGCGTCCTCGCACGAAAATCCTGCGTCACGTCTCCATTGACTACTCCGTTGAGGAGGTTAAGAATGAATTAATAAATCTTACTAAAGATACCCCCCTTAAAATCTTGGATGTGCTGCGCCTTATCACTCCCACATCCAAACAAAGGCAGTATCCACTGCCATTATTTATAGTACAATTCTCAAATGACTCGGACATGAGTTTTTTGAAGAATATTTCTAATGTCCTTTATAGCAAAGTGGCCTGGGAATCGCCCAAGACCACATCCAAGCACCCACAGTGCCACCGATGCCAACGCTTCGGGCATTCACAACGGCGCTGCCGCATGCCGCCGCGTTGTGTTAAATGCATTGGCTCGCACATCACTGCAGAGTGCACGATTGATACAACCACGATACCACCATATTGTGTCAATTGTCGGGAGTCTGGACACCCTGCCAGCTACCGCCAATGCGCAGCATATATAAAATTCGTCAGTAGTAAAAATAAAAACATTACTGCGAGTCCTCCCAACACAATTGTGGCTACACCACATTCGCGCCCACCCACCACCAAAAATGTGACCATGGCACCTCAAGCCAGTCATCATAATAATAATACCCCCTCATATGCCTACCCCAATGCTGGCACCCACCCCAAACCTGCGACAAGCTCGTCCCATAGACTTAACGCAAACCTAATCAAATTCGACGTCATTTTCAGTAGGCCCATTGGCATCTCCCCAGAGGAACTCAATGCCCTCCTGGAGAAAATCATTGAGCTGGACAAAAGTGCTGGTCCCAATGACCGAGTTATAAATGCCAAACTGTTCCAAGTACAGAGGATACTCGGGGACAAGTATGGTGATTTCTTGAACGCCAACCATTGATGGGTGAGCCGATTAGTGTGCTGCTCCTCAACGCTAATTCCATATTCAGTGTATCCCGTCGCAATGCCATTGCTAAGACATTGACAAACCTAAAGCCAGATTGCATGCTTCTGACGGGGACTCGCCTTACGCCCAAAACTACCATTGACCCAAAAAAAATACACCCCGATTACAACTGTGTTCACACGCCCAGACCTAGTGCCAACATTAAAGCGGGCGGCACTGCCATCATATTCAATAAACGCCACACAGCAAAAGTATTTCGCTTGCCCATAAAACTCAAAACGATTGAATATACCTGCCTCAGGATTAAACTAGAAAAAAATGTCAATACAAAAGTAATTTACATACTTGCCATTTATCACTCCTTCAATCTCAATAAATCAAACATCTTGAAGAGTGACCTGGAAACAATTAAAAACTTTCTCGCAGTCGCAGCTAAAAAGAATATTCCATTTATTGTGGGCGGCGACCTCAACGCCCGTAACGTTGCGTGGAGTGATTCCGCCAATAACGTTAATGGCATAACATTGGCGGATTGGCTAATAAAAAACAACCCAATTTTTAATGCCACACTGCTCCACACCCACTTGCCCTCGTATCCACGAGGCAACTCGTTTCTGGATTTCTTTTTTGTGAGTAACCTCATTACTCCAATACTCAACAATCATCTTGGCGGGAAGCTCTACGGTGAGCTATCCTTTTCGGACCACCAGTTGGTGCACTTAAAGGTGAGCCTCACCAGGGCACACACCCGATCATCGTTACTACGACTCTGTTAAATACTTAAGAGATATAAAAAGCTATATTAGAAATGTCAAGGTCCCAAAAACTGTGTACACGGATTGATTCTAACAATTAATGCAGTTCTTTCTTTATCGAAGGACATATTTAAAAGCAACATCAATGTTGACTTCCTTTTGACATCAAAAATAAATCAAGATACGATAGAAAATATGGTTGCATTGACCGCGGAGCTTGCAATAGGAATCCATTAACTAATGGCTCTAATTATGTCCATGAAACATTTAAGTGGCCCACAACTGACTACCAATTGCGAAGCAGATGATGATGAACATTTAGAAAGTGCGATTATTGATCTAAATATCTTACAAAACAATGAGGAAACTAATATTGATGCTGCAATGGACAATTTACAATGTGATAACGCATCCTCGGAATATTTATTTATTTTAACGAAAACCATTTCCATAGCTAGCTTTAATTTTAAGTCTAATTTAGGCTAGCTATGGCGTCACCCCCTTTTGCAATAGGGGCAGGAGTCAGGACCTTTTAACATTAAACTCTGTAATTAATATTTTAAGAGCAAAATATCAGGGTTTTAACCTACTGAAACTCAAAAAACTTCTTTTGAATCTAATTTTTTTAACTTAACAATTTATTTACCGTCTATAAGGTTATTATTTATTATATTTTAACAATTTTAGGGACACGCAAATCAAAATTCTGAACTATTTTGGCATCTATCATCCATATATCACAATTCAGAGGTAGGTTAGTTAATAAACTCAAACACTTAGTTCAATATTGAATTTGTGAGATCGATGAAAAAGTATTGCACATAAAAAAACATGTATGACATACTTGTTCTAAAAAGTTACCATCTACATTTAAATTATCAAGCCATAAAACCTAACCGCCTAACCACATAGGCGCAACGCAAAGCGAAGCCGAGCAAAATATTGAACACACCCCAGCAACGCATAGCTTGCTAGCAAGAGAGTCGCACCAAATTGTTATGCTAATTTTTCTCAATTATTAAACCTTTTTATTTCTTGAGAAATAAAAATGTATTTTGAATAAATCTGGCAACCGCGTATCAGATGAAAATGTGAAAACATCAACAACAAAAAAGTATCACATTCTATATACTGACCAGTCAGAACGGAAAGTACATTGATAATTATAACATTTAACTATTTTAAACATTATTGTGATTAAAGTGCATATTATAGTGCTTTCCAAAAATTGCAATTATAGTTGCAAAAATCTGCAATTTTCATTGCAAAAACAGAAGTGAAACGTGATATCAAAAGAGGTAAGTACATATTTAAATATTTTTTTTGAAACATAATCAGTGCACAAAAAAACCTTAAAAACTCGTTCAGATCATGAGTTTTTAAATATAAAACACTAAAAACCTTAAATATTCGCAGTGTTGTGTGTGCGTGTTGTATGTTTTAATGCACGCAGTAAAAAAAAAAAAAAAGTTAAAAAGGGAATTTATCCTAAAAGTGTGAACAGTGAATGTTTATATCCAGTGTCCATTAAATACATTAAATAAATGCAATTATTTATTGTATTTAAGTTCTTTTAATTATTTAGTTAACATTTTTAATGATTTGGATTGTTGGTTTCGGCGCTGGAAATATATTCCTTGCGCCGTCTGCTTAAAATATAGCAGTTTTAGTTTTTATGTTGTCTTAAATGTCTAAACATTGCATTTAAAACATTTCATTGAAACTTAAATGTGCAATTATTTAATGTATTTAAGTTCTTTTAATTATTTAGTTAACATTTTTAATCATTTGCTGTTGGCTGACAATATAACACATTTATACATTTTTTATAACTATTAAATTTATAAATTTTCAGATTTCTCTATTGTTTGCCTATTCTTTGTCCTATACTCTTAAATTTAAATTGCATTTTAGTTTTACTTATTTAAATATGTCTCACAAAAATATTGGTCTGTCCAAATCTTATTTCAATAAACTAGCCTATAACGTCTTCAACAAAAATCTTTCAATCGTGCGAAAGGAGAACGAAGAGTCTCTGGAATCTTATGCACGGGAATGACTTATGGCCTATTCTGGGTGCATTTGGATTATACTTATTTAATTCAAAACCAAAGTGTGTCGCCGATTTTTTAGGCAGCTTTGTGAAAGAGGCTAAGGAGTTGCTTAAGACCATTCTGTACAAGTAACTTTCAATAGGACTTCGCAGTTTTTGATGTGATACACCTGCATTGTCCTTTATAACGGGTACCATTGGACATAGTGGCTATTTTTCTTGCACAAAGTGTGTCCAAAAAGGGATTTTCAGAAGCGGTTGTGTTCGCTATGATCCCAAATCTTCAGCACTCAGAACTGACCATTCATTTGCAACTCGCGAGTTCCCTAATTTTTATTTGCATTTTAAAACGCTTTTATCAAACCCTCTCGAAGAATTAAATATTAAAATGATTACCCAGTTTCCGCTTGATCCCATGACTTAGGCGCATCCAAAAAACTTAAAAATTAAAAGATATTTCTGGTTTGATTCCACGTGAGTTCAACAGAAAACCAGATTTAGATAATTTAAGTACTTGGAAGGCAACCGAGTTTCGTCAATTTACTCTTTATTCTGGGATTGTTCTATTCATAGATCTTATTCCCGCTGACAAATATCAAAACTATTTAGTTTATGTTTGTGCCATTTGCTTACTCTCTGATCCTACCTTTTTTAAATTCAACATCAAAGTTGCTCAAGCCCTTCTAGAACATTTTGTGGGTGAATATAATTTAATACGGTGCTCATAATGTTACGTATATGATCCACAATTTGTTGCATATCACAAAGTGTGTTGACGATTTCGGTTGTTTGTCTTCATTTTCGGCATACAAGTTTGAAAACTTTATGAGAATTGTGAAGCTTACAATTCACAAAAAAAATTATATCCTAGAGCAACTCGTGAATAGGATGTCTGAACGCATGTATGCCAACTCAAGACTTTAGTCTCATATTCCATTTCGGAATTCATCTTGTAACTATAATTTAGTGACCAGAGTATGGTTCTTGCCTGTTTGGCAAAGATTTAGCAAATAGCTCTTGCTAATTAAAGTCTAACATTCCCTTTGTTATAAAAGATTTTGCTAATCATCAAATGAAGAAATTGTTCTTGGCCATCGATACATTGGAATAAAACCTTTTTTTGAAAGCCCATTAAATTCTTTGGATTTGAATATAATGCAGTGTACCGGAACAAATTCTGTTCTTGAGGCGGTCCCTTTTTCAAATATTAACTCTAAATTTTTCTGCATTCCTTATAATGACTTGAATTTTTCTAATACCTCTACTTCATTTGCAATAATCGTCTTTTTATATTGTATTCCCTGGTGGATTAGGCCGTAAGGGATACCACGGAATTAAAAAAAAACTCGCCACATACTCTACCTCTTGGTGGTGTGGAAATGAGTACTCAAACTTTCACTGAATGTAATTTCTATTTCTTCACCTATCCTTTCATTTAACCTATTAAGACGAAATCAACATGGAATGCATCAATATGAGCTTCCTGGAAGGAAGCCAGAATGGACTGGAAAAGGACTTGGCCGACAATGGGTGTAAGAATATATTTTTGAATTTATAAGTAATATTATTTTAATCGAATTATTTAATTTACAGTTAAGTTGCCTCCCGGTCTTACTGTTAGATCAGTTTATTCGCAGTCGCAGGCTCAGCGGGAAGTCCATCACCAAGGCGAGCAGTGGAAGAAGACCCATTTATCGACGAGTACAATGGTACCAAGATTTTAACTAATAATATTATGTATTCTTATCTTTACTTTTTCATTAACAGTCCATGAGGGTAACAACGACGACGCTGACACCCAACTTCCACCATCACCACCGCCTTTACCCTAGCCAGACAATGCGGAACTTTTTAAAAGGATTTCCGTTTTAGAAGAGAGTACGTTTTTATAATATCAATGAGTGTAATATAAATTGTTAATGTTATTTTTATAGAAATCGATGCATTAGTAAAAGTCAATTCCAAGGTTTCGGTAATCGTGGACCGAAACCAGTTTATACAGAAATAGAAGACCTGTTCCCATTGAAATCTGAAACTGAGCTGGGAGAACTGAAAACAAAGTTGTGTGATTCCACCTTTTCCAATAATATGGTGACCATTTGATTATATTATTTATTTGTTAATATTATTGCAGGAATTGTTTTTGAAAACAATGGTGCCACAGACAGCGGAACAGTTTAGGCAAGCATTCCGGATGATCCTGCACGATTCCCTGTCATCTAAGATGACCTTCACCGGAACTGAAAACAAGGAATCGTTCAGCCGGACTTAGTTGAACGTTAGATTGTCAGGTAAGCTTATTTAATATGTTTATTAGAGCGATTACATGAAATTATAGTTTTATTTTTTCAATAAAAGCGGCTTAGCAGGCATTTGGGAAAGATGCCTATAAAAAGAACACCATCGAATGCTTCAAGAGGAGCCGAAATCGCGAGGGCGCTAGGATAAGAAAAGAGATATCGCGTATTTAAATTTTATTAGTTTAAGTTTATAATGTAAATTTTATATAATTTGTCATTTTTGTATTTAAATTTTATAATTTTAAGTTTAAAATGTAAATTTTGTATAATATTTAAAAAAAATTATAATAAAATGTCACCCTGCGTAATTTAGACACATCCTGCTTTTCAATATATATATAAAAATTTGCTCCTACAATTCCCCTAATTGTAATTTTGCCCCCGCTGTATGAAATGTCAAGCTTTTCTCTCTTTGAAAACTCTCTTGCTGCCTCTAAATTATTTGACATTTCGAGAAATCTGGCAACGTCGCTTGGCACAATACAGCGGGGGCAAAATTACTCAAAACACGAAAAGTATTTTAATGAACAAAGTTTATATTTCATGCTATGTTCAATATTATTTTTTTGACGAGCAATTTATTAATTTCAATGAACCATTTTTTATTTCCTATATCAAAAACAAATAAACTTATAAAAATAATTTCATTCAAATAAAATAATAATAAGGGTATGCTTAATTACATTTTTTATTAATTCCAAATACTTACTAACTAATTAACACTATTTTAATTATTATTAGAGAGTCACTTAAAAACCTGTATATTATAAACTAATTATTTAATAATTGTGCAAAGAGAAGTATTCTTTAATGCGAATGAGTACACTACGTCCGAAAGTTTATCACTTGCAGATTCTGGTTGGAAAACTATTCATAAATCATATCAAACCGTACCAAGCACGTTTATGCATGTTTTATTCTCACTTATACCGGCCGAAATCAAACAGCCATCGTTTCAACATATACAGCAGAAAAGGTTGCATACAGAATACAGAATACAGATACTATACAGAATATACCTCTTTCAGATTATATGAAGAAATATTTAACGAATTCATATTCGTTAAATACACAAACGGTTCGTAGACCATAATCCTAGTTTTTATAAAACTACGAATAGTTTGTGTATTCTACGAATAATTCGTTTATTCAACGTTTAATATTTTAACGAACGCCGTTTATAAATATTACGTACGACTTTTTTTTCAGTTTAACGTTACTTATGGTGCAAAAAATGAAAAAAACATAGTTGCAAAAGAAGCATTGGTAATCATGGTTATTCCTATAAACGGATTTTGAAAACTACCAATTGGATACTTTTTTGTCTGCGGATTAAGTGGAAATGAAAAAAGTACACTAATTTCAGAGTGCTTGGACCGTCTTATTTTCATTTAGATTAATATTGTTAGTATTACTTTTGATGGTGCAGCCACAAACACATCAATGAAAAATGATTTAGGATGCACAATTTCATATAGAGAAAATGCCGCAGTTAGTCCCAATGGTGAATTTTTGACCATATTTTAACCATAATGGGAAAAACATTAAAAAATTTTATGATGCGTGTCATGCAGTGAAACTAATTAGAAATGTTACAACAAAAGGGACCATTTAGAGACAGCCTTAATAGAAGTATAAGTTGGGAATTTATTGCTAAAGTGCATGACTTACAGGAAGCTAATGATTTGCGTCTTGGTAATAAACTTAAAAAGCAGCATATTGACTATTCGAATCAAAAAATGAAGGTCAGACTCGCTGTCCAAACATTCAGCAAATCAGTAGCGGACAGTATTCAGTTATGCCAAGACCACATCTTTCCAAACGAATTCAAAGGTGCAGATGGTACTATTAAGTTTATAAGAACCATCGATAGAATCTTTGATATTTTAAATAGCCGTAATCAATTCAGTAGATCCTCAATTACTGCTGAAAACTATTCGGAAACCCTATTATTTGTTCAAGACGCAATTAATTATATTAATGGCATTACTTGCCTAGTAGACGACACCAAGTCAATTTATAAAAGTGTATCAATAGTAAAGAGTCCAAGAAAAGTAGGCTTTATTGGATTCATCATAGCTTTACAAAACACAATGGAGCTATTTTCTACTTATGTTTTGGAACGTAAATTATTAAAATTCCTTCCAACTTATCGATTGAGTCAGGATCATTTAGAGCTCTTTTTCCGTGCAGTACGATCTAGGGGCGGCACCAATAAATTGGTTACGCATGTTCAAATAACTGATCGGGGTGTAGGAAACTGTATACACCAAGAAAGCATTTCCATATTAAATTCATCTTTACGGGATCGGCGATGCGACGATCTTGAACAATCGGATAACCAGTGCAAATATATATATGAATTTAAAAAAGAAGTTTTACATATATATCTGACTTTATTGTATTTTCAACTGCGATAAATGCTGGACGCTGCTCCTTTAAAAGATAGGGGAGGTTTATCACACCCCTCGGAACTCTGAATCCCGCATATTTTTGTGTGTGTGTGAAGTGATTCCAAATCGGAAGATATTGATGAATAGTACAGATGTCTTAAATTTGGAATAATCAAATCAGGGAGGGTTGTGGGAAACTGTCTACAAATCAAACAATTCTTTAGGGCAAGAGAGGTTTTAAAAATTTACATGTTACACTCCACAGCAATGCGTCAGCTGAAAGGGTATTTTCTCAGTTAAATGCCCTTAAAACTAAAAAAGCAAATCTTATAAAA
The DNA here is from genome assembly GCA_963854165.1 of Sylvicola cinctus. NCBI lineage: Eukaryota > Metazoa > Arthropoda > Insecta > Diptera > Anisopodidae > Sylvicola > Sylvicola cinctus. Next base: position 24,395,761 of record OY974082.1, read on the forward strand.
ACAATAGAATATTCTGATAATTGGATGCCAAACAAAGGAAGCGTCCAGTTGTACGATAACGGTCTATTAGCAGCTGGCCCAAAAGCGGATTGCTGCACAGAATGAAAAAAAGAAAAAAAGTAAAAACAAAGGCAATTATAAACAAAACACAAAAGACAATGTGAATAGAGTTGCTCGTGTTGTTGATACTGTAGGCGTGCCAATAGCGCCGTCAGTACAAACAAAACGTCAGTATAAACAAAAATGTGGCAGTGGCGCCGAATCAAGGTTGGTCCAGGGTTTCTCGCCGTAAGGAACGGCATTCAACTTTTGTTGGAAAAAATTCTGCATCAACTATTGTGGCTATAGAAGCTATTAAGTGGTTTCACGTGGGTCGTGCTGCCACAACTACCATAGCTGATGATATTAAGCAGTGTATTGCGGCCTTCCAAGGAATTGCAGTTGATAAAATCGAATGTCGTGTACTTCTAAAGGATGATACAACAGTCACAGTTGTTGAGGGGGGAAGGGATGTAGCTGGACCGTGCAAACGAAAAATACAAGTAGCAGAGAAAGGACAGAGTCAATGTATCTGGGACAGACCCAGAAAGCGTTACAGCTGGCCATTGTAAGTGAAGAATACCACTTCCAACCTTACACGGCAGAACAGCAAAGACTCCTAACTTCTGCACTTGACAAGGCTGTCAGGGAGGTCGTTAAACCAAGACTGGAGGGAGTGCGGAAGGTGCAAGGTAGCTTTACGGTATAACGTACCAATCAACTAACCTGTGGCTTAAGCGCATTGTGGGGACTGACAAGCTTAAGCTATGGCCGGGGGCTAAGCTACTGGCGTTACACCCGTCAGGGCTTTGAAATCAGCTGACCAAGGTGAAATTCTGGGTTCGGAGTCCAAACTTCAATCTTAGAACTATCGTTGAGATACTGAAGGGCCAGAATGATGGTATCTTGACTGATAGATGGGTTGCACTTGTTAACCTGAAAAACGATCGTCATTGGCTATTGATGCGGCATCACTTAAAGGGCTCAAAAGGGTGGGTTTCGGGCTCCGGCTTTTCTCTGACCGAGTATAGTATGTAAGTCTCTTGGGAAAAGAAAAAACCTCAGGAAGGTTAAGTGATTCGACAGTAAAAGTATAGAGGATATGGCTAGCACTTCACTAAGAATCACACAGATTAACTTACAACACTGTAAAGCGGCTACACACTTGTTGTGCAGACGTATACAGTTAGTACACTCAGCCATTTGTCTAATCCAAGAACTATACTTACTTGGTGGGAGGATTGGGTTTATGTGAAATGTAAATGGCAACATTTACGTTAATGCTATAAATCGCCCTCGTACCTGCATCTACATTCCTAGGAATATAGAGGCAAATTTAATTACGCAGTACAGCTCTGATGAGTGATGACTGCACAGTGGCTAAGGTCAGAGTGGTGAAAAATATCAGGTACGTTGATATCATTCTGGTTTCAGCGTTTCTACCATACAACACGATTATCATACCTCCAACAGAAGCATTGATAAAAGTGGTGGATTATGCAAATAGTCGCAATCTCCAAATCATCATTGGCGTGGATGTGAATTCGCACAACGATATTTTGGGAAGCTCTAATACTTATCCAAGGGGACGTGAGCTACTGGAGTACATACAATAGCAAGAACGAATGTTATTATTGTCAACAAGGGATGTGAACCGACATTTAAGAATATTCGTACAAGAGTCCTTACCTTGGCATCAGCTGGGGTGATTTGTTTAAACAATCACATTCATGCAACATTTGTTATATATGTGTATATTTTCTTATATGAATCAGTCACTCAGTTAATAGTTAATAAAAAATTAATAAAATGAATGCTGCTCTAGTTAAAATTATAAGTGAAATAGTGCCCAGCAAGTTCATGGATCGCTGTTTGAAGTTTCGTCTGCCAAAGGAAAATCACCATCGGCTCTACAAGGCAAAACAAATTTGTGGAAAGCTATAAATAGCAACGTAACAGCAAGGTAACTATATTATTTTGTATAGACATTTGCTCTCTTGTTTACCTCCAAAAAATGTTAACTCTTAAAAATTAAAAATCTGTAATATGTGTGCAACTAAGTTCTCGTTGTTTGTCAGTAGATGCCTATAGCTGTAAGAGCTGGTCGATTTTAAGATATCCAAAACCTCATGAACCAAGCTTAGACAAAAACAAACTGCTTTGACACATTAGGTATTTTGTTTTTGCCTTAGGTTATATGAAAATTGAATATTTCTGCGACACTATACGCACATTGGTCAATTAAAAAAAAAAAATTCAAATTGTATTTTATAAATGAAATTTAACAAAAAACTAAATGAAATGAGTTATGTGAATAAATAAACACCTAATAAGGAAATTTCACAAACTGTTACTGTCAAAATTGAATTATTTAACTAATTATAATATATTTATAATGTCATCACACAGATTTCAAAGGTTTTCGGAATTTTTTTTATGAATATAATCATAAAATATCATTATTCTTTGCAAAAAAAAAACAAAACTCAAAAAAATATTTAAAATTATTAATGTGCATTTTTTCAGGCAGTCCTAGTTTTTTTAAACTTAAAACTGACAAAAAATATGCTTGTTTTTTTTACCAACAAAGAACATGTTGACACACCCAGGCACTGGACATTCTAATTTATGTAAGTATTTTAAATAAATTGCTTTAAGTGATTAATTATTAAAGTTTGCTAAAATCAAAGACTATTGCGAATAATAAAAAAATGTCATGGCTTGCTTGAACCAATCTTGTATGTATTTGACAAATCGAATATTTTAATCAATACTCATGTGAGGTAGAGTGAAACAACCTATTTTAAATCTCCATCAGCGTGGCCAGAATAAGGTAGATAGTGCTTACTTACTTGTTGTGAATGAACACATAATTTAATTAGTATGTGTTTAAGCTAGAAAAGATGAGGACGATGCACAAATATTTCAGTCGCATTTTAATATCTTTTCCTATCTAGTGTACATATAATCTAAGGTTTTTGCATTACATACTTCTGGAGAGCGATTTTGTAACAAATTGTTAATTGTTAACATTGCTTGTACAGCTTGATGTGCAGACAATTAAATTCGACGTTAAAGTTTTGATGGAGCACGTCAAGCAGCAGTCGGTTGCAATAGACCGCTTAGTCGCGGGAAACTTGAGGGCTGATCGAGTAGCGGAGTTCGGACTGATGCGGCAGAAAGGCTGACATTGGCTGGATTTGGTGACAAAGCAGCGTTTATGCAATATCACCTTTATAGAATATTAATTAGTGAGTAAACCATATATGTTAAATATAAAAATATATTAACAAATTATACGCCTCTTGATAGCAACCTGGAAGAGCTTCTCCAAAGCGGAAATGAAGCGCCTTATGATTGATTACTTCAAAAGAGTTAGAGACCGAAAATATTCCAGCCTTAAGAGAGCTGCCAAATGAAATTTGATGTTTATTTAATTTTATTATTTATTTGTATTAATTTTTTTTTTATTATTATTCAATTTTTATTATGTATTGTATTGTATTATTGTTTTTTTTTAATGTAAACGACCAAAAATATAAGTAAACATAATTTATTTGAAAATCCAGCCAAATTTTAATCCATGACATTTTTAAAGAATTTCATTTTTAAAAAGAGCACTTTTCGTCGTTCTATCACTTCCAAGAGTGCCGTTATATGAAAGGATTGAAAATACATTTAACACATCTGCTTTCAGATAATTCTGAGCGATTTTTAATGAAAAATTTTTCATTCCCTCACAATATTTGTGTATGAATACAAGTTTACTCTGAAAGTGCATTTTGATTTCGTTAGAATACATTAAACAGATTAATTTTTAAAACAATAAATAAGTTTGATGGGGTTCTTCCACTAATTCGAAAAACTGTAAACTTTGCAGATTCTTATAAATTAGCGTAAAATTTAAAAATATTCCAAAAATATACTATAAATCAAAAATTTTAAAAATTCCCATATCTAACCGTTTTTCCCTTTTTTCCATTCTCCATAATTCTAATGTGAAAATTCCCACGATTTCCCACCGTGGGAGACACAAACATGTATGAAAATATGAGTGCAATGATTGTTCCACTTTTCAGCATTCAACTCCTCCGGTAGTCCATTTCACAGTTAAATGTACACGAAAATAGAAAATCCAGAGACACAAAACAAAATTTTGAACAGCTCGAAATGAACGAATAAATTTTTTTTTCGAAATAGTTGTGTGGAGAAACAAAATATTTGAAGTTGGACATTTATGCTTTTGTTAATTTTATTCAAATTTTCTCAATATAGTGAGTATCATTTGGCTTCATAAGAAAAAAATGTTCGAGTTTATTAAAACGTAAGTTTACTTTTTTTTTTTATTTAATTTTACAATATAATATTCAAATTTTCAAAACAAATTTTTTTTTTCTATTTGGATTCAGCGACAGTATTAGTGCAAAATTTATTATGCAATACTTGATATTTTTTCATTGCATATTAAAATTGTTTTTTTTTTTTCAAATATATAAACTTTTTTAAAACGCATGGGTAAGAAGATATTTTTTTATCAATAAGTGTTAAATTATTAAAAAATATATATCTTGTTACCCATGCGTTTCCATAGAATCCAGTATAAATTCAAAAAATGAATGTGTCAGAACCGTTTCCGCTACGTGAGGCGCGTTTCACCCAAAATGGTGAAAAATACTCTGTTTTTCATACAAAAAGTTCCAAATGAATTTGCGCCTCACGCCTTAGCGAATGAAGGGAATTAGACTATCGGGGCCCTAACAACTTGCTGTCAAGTTAGCGACTGCTCTTGAGGTGTAGTCATTTGTTAGTTGTTAAATTTTAATTTTAATTTAATTTAATTTTTACTTTATATCAATTATATGTCTTTAAAGTTTAGTTTCCATAAATAATTATTTTAAATCAATAATAGCAGCCATCTTGGATTTAAGAAGTGTATTCTCAAATGCACGTTTTGTTGTCGTCCCAATTAGGAATTAGGCTTCGAAAAGCTTTTTCAAAAATCTGTTTATTCACAGGTTAATTAAGAAAAAATCCTAAAAAACATAAATTACATGAAAGCAGCATTATGGATATGCAATGAATAAAATTTGTTACCATTTCGTGCCCAAATTTCGGCTCTGTCAAACAAGATTCCAGAGAGCCATGAACTCTTCCTCATTGTTTATAGGAAATTTGTTCATTACGTTTGTTAGTCCGAAGCTGAGCAGTGCGATAGTAGCCGTCGCGATTTTTTTGTTATAGCCCAAGGTTATTTGGCTATTCTTTTCCACTATAATAAAAAATTTAATTAGTACAAATTATGTATTTCTAAAAAGTTGCTCTTATTGTTTTGTTCGATCAAACTAGGAAACAAAAAAAAAATTTATAATAATAATAATTTTTTAAATCACTAAATTCTTACTTTGTTTTTGGATTGCTGATAATCTTGAGCAAATCTCAAGTAATAGCTCTCTCGCTCTTATTATTTTTGATTGGAGCTGATGCCTCACTCGCTGATGGATCTAGCCACTCCTTCATGATATCCTCAATCACAATATCACCCGACAGCATCGGTGAAGGGCGAATTAATCGGCGATGGTGGCAGTTTCGTTTCGGCATCGTCGGAGACAAACAGGTCCTGCGACGCTCGCCTTTTATTAGGCCTTGCCAAAAACACCGGCCGTGTTTGTGACCTGGGCTTCACGCTTAACCCAGAAGGCATTGAAACTAAATGTATATACAGGAATTAAATAATACACTATATTTATTAAAACATATAGAAAATTATTACCTTACATCCTTGACTTGAAAGCATCTTTTCCATTTTTTCGACGTTCTTGCTCATGTTACTTTAATATAAGAATACTAGTATAATATTTTGAATACATGCATTGGTGTGACATGTTTAAAAACAAAATTGCAGATAAAATAGAGATTGCAGAATATTAAAATAAGTAAAAAAATTATAAAATATATAAATGAAGCAAGGGAATTAAAACGTATTGACCATCAAGAGGAATGCAGAAGATTTTTCACTCAATATCGAAAACTGGAAGAGTTTCAAGAAACGAACTTGTTCCGCTACGCAGCATTATATTTAAATCTAATGAATTTACAGGATAAATGAAAAAGGATTCAACACCAATGTAGCGGTTTTATTATTTTATGCGAAAGGAAAATTTTATTTTGAAGACAAACAGCATGAACTATCTACTAAACCTGTACGAAATTGACAACAACCTTGCTTACCAAATTATAACTTGCAGTTGCATTTTTGAAAGGTATAGGCGACGGAATTCTGGTATTGGCAAAATATTGTTCTGAAAGTCTGTTTGAAACTTGTTCTAAAACGAAACCGGGTTTTCGGATCTTACGCTTCAAGACTTGCATGAAGTTATCGAATTTGTATGCTGAAAATGAGCTTAAGCAGCCAAAGCCAAAATAGGTGCAACAAGTTGTGGGTATTGTAAACACAATTAACGATACCATATAGAGATGGCGATTCGCAAACGAAATGTTCCAAGAGAGCCAGAGCAACTTTTGCATTTGACTGACGATTTATGCAACTATTCCAGTATAGAGAGCAGTACATAGATTACGTTCTAGAGGATGGGAAGATGGCACATGAAATCCATGAGACACATACTTTCGTGACAAAAATGCTTCGTCGTTTCTCAGAACTCCTGAAGTTGTTTCAAAACAAACTTTACAAGGCCAAGTACCTACTTGCTAACATTTCTAACAGCCAGAAGAGCCAACGTGTCAAACCATCAATAAAAATATCCAGTAGTACTTCATCGCACTTCGTGAGAAAATTGTAGTCGCTATTAATTAAACAATTTTGAAGACTAATACGCAAATAATGGCCGGGCGGGTCGCAAGGAATTTTTGTTATTGTTTTCCTGTTGGTTTGCAAAAAGGCAACAGGACTTCGTGGAAACGGTATCCTGAATGGTTCATTCAAAATTGCTGGTAAATCTGATAACGCATTATGTGTGATGTTATGTTGAATATATGTACCATTCAACAATATGGGATCGTTTATTTATATTGAGGACATTCAGACTCAAAGGTATCATCTTCAGAATCAGAATGCAAAGAATCATTTACAGAATCGGTTTGAATATTTGAGTAAACATGGTTATTACGTGTAATAGTGGCGAAACATTTCAATTCGAACTTGTCGAGGGCATGGGATCATCAGATTCAATGATCGACAGATGAGCATTAACTCATTCATTGGAGTTCCTTGTGGAATTTCGACGCCAATCTATTAAATTGGGATTTTGATATTTCAACACTTTTAAACTACATAATATTTTTAATGAACACCACGCAGTAACACAATATATAAAAGGCTGAAACTTTGCAACAAAAATTTTTCATTAAAATTATTTTCTTAAAACGTGTAAGATTCTAATTTTCATGTAATTATCACTCGTTAACATAAAATAATCGGCGTTACTAATAATCGAACCGCTTTCAGCATATTCGCCCCATTATTAGTAGAAGGGGAATAAACTTGCGTTAATTTTATATCGTATTTATTTAAAATATTAATAATTTCATTTTTAATGTTCTCTTCTGTGTGCAAAATTGTCATTTCAATCATTCCCAGAGTCCTGACGATAATATGTTTTCCGACAAGGTGCTGCATATTTACTCCTAAAATATTTCGTTCATATTTAGATGCCCATCAATTTTAAGGCAAATCTTTTGTTCAATATTTCATCTGACATGTGGTCCTGGATCTGCTTAGCTGCAATAGCAATACTGTCAATGATATTATGTGAATTTATTTTAATGCAATTTGCATAGGTTTAACTATGTCTTTAAATCCTTCGTATTTAAAGAATGCAAAAGGTAAGCAATGAATAGTTGCTAACTTGACACAGGCGTTTAGGAATGCGTCCCTTGACATTTCCAATGATATTTTTTTACCTTTTTTTGATGGTGGTGGGCGATTTTAAGCCAAATTTGTTTTCAGCACTTTGAAACATCCTTCTATCAAACAAGCATTCTCTTTCCTATCGGCGTTGTACCGAAAACACTCCCGCACTTTCGAATGCTTTACTTTTTATAACTTTCACAAATCACAGAGGTCAGTTTTTAACAAATAATAGAATATTACTGATGTGTAATAACAATCGCACAGGCCCATATATATACGGAGGTGGACACTGGGATACTTCAGTTACTAGCATTAATATTGGTTAATGTATTAATTAATTGAATCCATTCTGTGGATATTGTTTATTGTAATTGCATTGAGACTTGCATTCGCATTTGGATATATTTATGCGGAGCTTCCACAATTCAAGAAAGGCGTGAAGATCATGAAGGGCGCCATTCAGTTTTGTATACGAATCCACCAGTGCGTTGTTGGAGCACATCAGCGATTTTAATATTATGTTCAGGTAGCGTAATTGCATCAAGTGTGCTGTGGCCCTTCATGAAACCACATTGATACCGAGGGATCCTATTATTTCTACTGTTATCGGGATCAACGAATTCTCCCAGCTGATTGTGCATTATGATATGTTCGTATAGTTTGCCCAGACATGGGGTGAGCGCAATTGATCTATATCCCAATAATCAAAGCTCGCTGTACTCTATATTTTTTATATTGTCTATCCTTCTCATTCTTAAGGTGAAATATTTTCTTCCCTTTTCAACACGATTTCTCTCTATTTTTGGTGAATGTATTTAAAAACTGCCCACAAAATACATACTTAAGGCAGTGGCGTAACTAGGGTGCCGCAGGCCCCGCGATCGCGGGGGGGCCCTTTAAAAAAAAATGAATCAGGGGGCCCGTATAAAAATAACAAAAAAAATTCTTGTACCAAATAGCTCAGTTTTGATCAGTTATGAAAAAATTCAGATATATCATAAAACCCATTTCCCATGCATCAATATAATATTCTATGTTACAATTTAGATCTTTATTTCGAGTGTGCTAAATACTAGGTTCGTTTTAGCAAAAGAATCATAAACTGAAATATATGTTTAAGATTTATTGGTCCCACAGCAGATTGTAGTAATATTCGTTTGTTTATGTGTCCGTCTAATAAGATGAGCCCTTATATTTAGTTAAACAAAGTATCCTTTATTGCATCGGTTCATCAACAGACTGTAATCTTAGTCTACCCTTATTTTATATGTTTATATTATTTATGTTTAGAATATTGATTTAGAGGTCTGCAGTTGTTTCTCTTTCGTTAAAATTTAGTTTTAAACAAAAAATATCACAAATATTGTAATCTAAGGAATTAAATTTAATTCGGGCCTATGATATTTAAAGGACTATTTCAAATAAATTTGATGAATATCGGAAAAGTTTCAGTAAATTTTTGAATAAATCAAAAAGTATATTGAAATAATTGGGAGTTTCGCCTGAATTTAAAAGTAAAAGAGTGAGAATGGTGAAGTGACACTTCGATATATATTAATTGTAGGATAATATTAAACTTATTGTTCTCTAAATAGGCGACTCCGGATATCCACTGCAGCCTTGGCTCATGACTCCATACCGACGTCCATGTACAGAAAGCGAGACGCGGTACAATAGTATCCTAACAAACAGGAGGAATGTCAACGAAAGATGCATTGGAAATTTGAAAGGTCGCTTCCGGTAAATGCCTTTGATAATTTTGTTTACTCGTAATATATTAGAAATAATTGTAACTATTAAGTTGTTTACTAGGTGAAAGGAAGCTGCGGTACTCTCATTGAGCTGCAGCAAACATAGTAAATAGCTGCATCGTTCTCCATAATTTTTTGGTATTAAAAAAGTTTGGAATGGAGCAAAGGCTGTACTCCCCCGACGAGTTTGAAATCGATAGACCTCCACTCAACGACTTAAATATGCAGCAAACCAATGCAGCCGCAGAAAATAGAATTTTCCTCAAAAATTATTTTATAACACATAATGGTTGTCAAAAGTTGTGGTTGTCAAAAGTTGTGACAAGCGCAATTTAGGGCTCATTATGCCCATCTAGCCTCTGCACAACTACTCCGAGTCTTACCTACAAGTGGTGACAGCTGTTAAGTTGAGGAATTTGTGAAAGGTTGGGTTAAAACCCCAGCGGGAAGCAAATCAACGAACAAACAAGACCGGGGTGGCAGTGAGGTTATGTTTGGTACGAGAAGTTCTTTGTTTCGACAATTGATACTCTTCCCCAAATTTTAGGCTGACTGCTAAAATGACCATCAGGACGGGATGGGCAACAGGATCGGCGGCGGACGAAGTAAAGGTGCACAACGGCGGCGGACGATATTCGTACAACGACGGACGATGCACAAATACTCAACGACGGCGACCACAGCCCAAGTTAGCTGGGCTACTGTTTATCTCCCAACACGTCTGGCCAGCGCGGGAGATTACTCGGCCAAAAACCCCATAATTCATGAATAATCACAACGAAGAAAACCGGCCCCTAGTTCCCGGTACTTCCATCTGCCCTCACTACGACAGCGGAGAGACCAGCGGTGGAAGAGGGGGTGCTAAGAATCCCCGGGTTATGATAGGCTGTCATCCGGAAAACGACCTATATATAGCAACGCTCAATGTCAGAACGATTAGCTCTGATATGATGACGACATCAAACGAGTGTTTGGCAGAACATGGCCAAGGATGACGACGGACAGAGAAGATTGGAAAGACTTACGGGAGGCCTTCGTTCAGGAGTGGACGAATAAGGGCTTGTAAAGAAGAAGAAGAAGAGAAGAATGTTGTAGAGAATAGAAATTTAAGGTTTATGATAATTAGTTTTACTCGCATTCGCATTTCGCTTGCATTTATTGAATTATGAGTAGTCGCTCAAAATCTTTTGCTGTGAAAGGCCGTGATTTCTGATATACGGAGACTGTACATCGAGTTCAATATTGTACATTTTAAAACACAACATACTAAAACACGTCGTAATGATAAGTTTTACTATTATAAGCTTTTAAATTCTTCTGTGATTATTGTTTTGTGTTTTTAAATGTGCAATATTGAAAAATGATTATTTTGAAAGGCAAAATGATCATCTATTTGTATTTATGTATGCGTAGTATAGTAATTCTTTTTCAGAGATTTCAGAGCTAATCATGCATGCATGAGCGTGTGTGTGTGCAATACATGCACGGTACATTAAACAATAATCAACGATCAGTAATCAGAACCGTCGTCTTTTTCTGCGTTTGGCCTTATATTATATACTAGCGGAGGAACCCGTGCGCTGCTCGGACACAACATGTTGTTTTCTAAAAGCGTTTTTAGTAATCACTTATATACTTTAATATCATAAATATAAATATAAATCCGAAATTGTGGAAAACCAAAGAATTATGGTCGAATTTTTTGGCGAGGTGTTTTTAAAAGGATCATATTAATTTTTATGTATTAGACGAACTTCATTGACAGCTTTCCTAGTGATGTATTTTTTTATCTATTTATTTTCGCGTTTCCAAAATGCTTCAGGAATGTTGAAAAATACGTGTGAACATATTCGGAGCGATCCCATTTACAGTTTCAGCAAAGTTTTTCGCAAGGTGGGTTTTCGTGTTTCATTTCGCTGTAAAAAAAGCTTTGTTGCTTTCCGAATGCTGACAAATACGTGTGTAAAATCTCTGATTCCGTTTATGGTTTTACCGTTGTTTGAATTTTTATATTGGATTATAAAACATAACCGCAGAAAATCGCGGAGTTTATCACATTAATAATTATTATTATTATATATTAAGCAATTTTTTGGCGAACCACTATTGTTTTCGCGGTTTTCGTGGTTTTCGCGTTTTATTTTCATTATTTAAATTTGCCTATGTTACTTCTAGAGTATTGTGATATACTTGTGTAAAATTTCGTATTGAATGTTCGTTTTAGCCTAGTTGATTCCTATACCCAAACGGCAGTTTATATTTTTATATTTTAGATAGTTGCGCGGAAAATCGCAGAATTATTTGCTGATTTTTTCGTGATGTGAATTTAACTAAATGAATACTGACTAATCGATTCCCCCCATTAATTTTTAGGAAAATTAAACTATAACGCGAACCGCGGTTTTTTTTCGCGATTTGGTGGCGATCCCATTTACGGTTTTAGCCTGGTTGATTCCTACACCAACATATATAAATGTAGTTTCGCGGAAAATTTTATTGCGACATGTCTTCTGTTAATTGAACACTGACAAATCGATTAGTGCAATCATTTTAGTGCGATTTTTTTCGCAGTTTTCGCGTTTTTTTTTCGCTTCGAAAATACGTCTCTATTTCTTCTACAATGTTGGCAAATATATGCGTCAAATTTCTTAGCGATCATGATGTCCGTTTTAGCGTGATTAAAATGTCTACCCACACGGTCGTTTAGCAATGTACTTATATAATAGATAGTTCCGCGGAAAATCGCAGATTTTTTCGGGACATGGCTTTTATTAATTGAATGCTCACAAATCGATTCCCGCAATTATTTATTTTTGGTAAAAGTAATTTTTTTCGCGAACCGGCGTTTTTTTCGCGGTTTTCGCGATTTATTTTCGGGGTAAGAATACCCCTATATTACTTCTACAATGTTGGCAAACACGTGTGCAAAATTTTGTGGCGATCCCATTGTCAGTTTTGATGTAATTGAAATTTCTACCCACACGGTCGTTTAGGAATATTTAAAATTGATAGTCCCGCGGAAAATCGCGGAAAATTTCGAGGATTTTTTCGCGACATGGCTTTTATTAATTAAATGCTCACAAATCGATTCCCGCAATCATTTTTGGTAAAAGCCAATTTTTTCGCGAACCGCAATTTTTTTCGTGGTTTTCGCAGTTTATTTTCGCGGTAGAAATACCCCTATATTACTTCTACAATGTTGGCAAACACGTGTGCAAAATGTTGTGGCGATCCCATTGTCGGTTTTGGAGCAATACCCACATGGTCGTTTAGGAATATATAAAATAAATAGTTCCACGGAAAATTTCGTGGATTTTTTCGCGACATGTTTTACATGCAATCATATTTGGTAAAAGCCAATTTTTTCGCGAACCGCGATTTTTTTCGCGGTTTTCGTGGTTTATTTTCGCGTTGAAAATATGCCTATTTTACTTTTAGAAAGTTGGCAAATACGTGTGTAAAATTTCGTGGCGATCCCATTTTCAGTTTTGGCGTGATTGCGTAACATACATACATACATACATGGTCGTTTAGAAATTTATATATTAGATCTTATAGCAACTTAATTTCTATTTGTATTCTCCATATAACTGTTTGATATTATCATGAGACAAATGCTTTCTGAATCTTCCTTCCAATTCAATTTTCATCTCAATAAATATTAATAAATATTGATTCGGAAAATGAATTACCCCTTAGAGAAAATCTAAAAAAAATTTACTAATTAATTATTTGCAACATTAAAATTTTATCATATTAAAACTTTTAGGTAAATATGTTTTAATACAATTTTGAGATGTGCCTGTACATATGTAGTTGACTCAGGCCTAATCAGGAATGTATTTTAGTTTAGTTTAGTATAGTTCCAGTAATTTTTTGTAAATATACTAATGTAATATAGTAATATGCAGTTAGTTAATATGTAATTGTGCATGCATTCCTGTTTGTAAATAGCATACCTTTGTTTCATTTTCCTTTAATAATTTAATCTGTTCATTTTCATAAACTTTTAGTTTTATTGTACGCATGGTTTTGGTTAGTTGTTATTATTGTTTATACTTAAGATTGTTTATTTTAAATTAATGTGTTATTTATTTATTTCCTTGACAATTTCAATTATTATTCATTTTGTTTACATACATATAATGTACAAACATGTTGAATAAATAAAGAAGTACATATTACAAAAAAGGTCGTTTGAAAATTTATAATAATATATTCATATATTGTACTTTTCATAAATATAATAAAATTATTATTTTACAACAAAAAAAAGTGTTTTAATTTATTTCTTGCTGATATTTTTTAAATAACCGCTAATATTTTAATTTCGCATAATAGTGGAGATTTTATACTCCTGATCGAAAAAAATCATATTTTTTCGATATTTAACAACGTAACTGTGTACAATATTTGTTTTCACAGTGCTCTATGTTTGTTTTGATATCTACTAATCCACATACACAAAACACTATCATTTTAAAAAATCGGCTCATTCATTCTTTATAAAAGGCAACTCTACCCCACCTCATTGGATTTTTCATGGCATGTGCAAGGCAATAAAATTGCCATTGAACTGTCAGTTACCAATCTTGTATAAAATGCGTTATATTTCTTGCTGACATCGGTACTCTCATCAATCAAGATGGAAAAGTGTTTTTGTTTTTAATTTTTCACAAAGTGAGTTTACAGCAACAAAACTTAAATTATTTTTCATTATCATTTTACAATTGTTTTTCCTTCCGAGAGACATTTCTTGTGCGATTTCGGAGTCGTCAAACACAATTTTAAGAAATGGAACCAAATGATCCACTACTGATGATTAACATTATGCTCGGCAAAAAAAATCTGCTAATTTTACTTCAGCACATTTTTACTTTGTGTGCGAAAGGCGGCTTCTTTATCATATTGTCGAGACAAATCCTTTAGGTGTTTTTCCAGCTCGCTTTTACCTTACGAAAAAACGTTGTTGCATAACACGTGGATTTTGTCATTTCTAAGTGATGATTTGCACTTCGGAATTTCAGCCATTCTGATTGAAATGCCTTAGAATTTTTTAAATTATAACGCAAAGAATGCAGTAACGTTTTGTTAAATCAGTTCAGAATAATAATAATGAATAAATAATAATTTAATAAAAACAAAATGTGAATGAATATTAAAATTAAAGAATGCGCTTCAATCAGAACTTTACTTATTGAATACCACCAACATTTTTAAACCACCCGAATATTCTCGAGTATCTTGGTTCTTTTAGAAAAATTAACCCTAAAAGTGTTAAATTCAAGATTTTTTAATTTATTACATATTTTGAATAAAGAAAACAAATTCAAAACTTGGAAGCATTAACATGGCGACTTACCTCAAACCATTGGCCCACACATTGCACATGGAATTTGTGGTGGCATGGAAGACCAAACGAAATCTCACCATCCTTAAAGCATGAAATGCAGATGCTGCAGAGCGCATCCCCTGTGTATAAATTAAATTACAATTTATAAAAGCTGCTTAAGTTTTAAAAAAGCAAAAAAACATTGCTTTCTACAAACCTGCCGTGTATGTATCACCATTCGAATTGTATGTGACCTTATCGAGCAGACCCATCATACCGTGTCGTACCAAAAACAGACGGCTCAATTCGCCTCAAGATATGTTCCACCGCGAAAGGTGTCCCCATCAAATCAAGGTCGTGATGGCTGGTGAAGGCTCAAATATCAGCACTTATGACTCCGCTTGCCACACCTTGATGGATTTCGTCAACAAAAAAGCTATCATATATCTGGTGCGAACGCGTTTCGCCATTTGTTTCAGCTTCAATTTCCGAAAACCTCCTTCTGAGAAAATCATATACTTTTTTTTTTAATACTATGTCCACACTCCTTATAAAGGATGTTTAGACGTATTTTGTGCCATCAAAAATAACGAATATTTCGGTAATATTACAAATATTCGTCCCGATGACAGCTATGAAGGGCTGAACATTTTCACCTTTGTTCATTAAATATTGAACGTGGACCTCAATTTCTTGCGTTCAATTTTGTAAATCCTTGATAGAATATTTTCCTGTCCATTTTTTATTGTTATTATCTTTGCGGGTCATGTTTTGGGTCGGCACTAAATAGCCGTGCAAAGCCCACAATAATGTATCATCAAGGGAGTGTGCAAAAATATGGAAATACACACATCAAAGTAATAAATATAATCAAAACTTAATCAACGTTTTACATATTTAATTTTTTACTTACTTCCACGTACTATTATCATGGAGAACGGCGAAATCGATCTCAGCCCATTAGAGTTATACTTTAAATAATGTGATTCATATAGAATTTTTTTAGTGGACTAGTTATTACTTATTACTAATCTGTATCCCGTAGTTTTTTATATGCTGGCCATTTTTTAAACACTTCATAACTGTTTGGCGCCGCTTCAATGTCGAAAAGGCGGTGTTGAATGATTGAATGCTTTCCAACAACGATCAAACTCTTCCGCTGACAAAGTGTCATAATTGAGGCTCACGACCCACTGCTCCGCATATTTTTCTGGAACTTCATAAAGGGTAGCACTCCTATTTGTGTATTGCGCAAATATTACTAATCGCGATCGGTATTTTCTTCTGTAGCCTCAATTTGATTTTCCTTTAATGTGGATAGTGTTAAACCGAAATTGAGGGTTTTAATTTATTTCTCATGTTGCTGAACTTCATATTCCTGCAATACAGTTTTTTTCAAATATTAAAATACCGTATGAAGCATTTTGTTATTACCAGTTTCGCCGAAGGAAATGTTTCGACTCTTTTACGTTTCAGTTGATAAGTTTCCGTCAAATTCAGTTGTACATGATTGACAATGAATTGTTTAGCAATAATGTTTATCAAAAAACAAGAAACAAACACACCACATCATTGAATGGATTATGAATGAACATACTTCGCTCCCTCATAATCTCCACCGGTGGCAGAAGGAATAAGGTCACTATCAGGGCTATAAAAGAATGCATCCAAGGGGGAGTTTTACCACCCTCATTATGGTCCTTAGTCATCGATGGACTTCTGGAAATCCTACCTGGAAATAAAATCAAGGGTATGCAGATGATAAAGCCATCCTGATCCAAAGCAAATACAAAGCGGACCATTAAGGAACGCAAATTAAGTATATTATAATTATATTTACTATATTAAAATAACTAAACTAAGAACGATTCTGGTTTAGGAGCCGTTTATTGTGCGATCAATTATAGACTGCCTGTCTTTTACAATGAGTGGTTTCAAGAAACCTTTCTTACAGTTATCAATGTGCTGTTGACCAACACGTTTTAGATTTAGGTTTTTAATTACATTGATTATAAATATATTGTCTTCGTTTATCCGTGGGAAGTCGTGTCAGCATAATTCGTGGGAAAGCATATCGTCATATCGTGGGAAAGCATATCGTCATATGTAACTCGCATGCAGTATGCGATAGGCAGTTCATGGAAGTTGTGCAAAAACCAAGTTCCATTCACTATTCGTAAGAATATAAATATTTAATCGCTTCACCTCAACGAAGTGAAATATCTGAGACTCACCTTGAATACTCATTGCAAAGGCAACACGTGCCCTGTGGATCACCAAGAAAATAGTTGGTACATAGAACGTTTCATGTGCTGGATAGCACGGACTTCCCGTCACTTAACCTTGTCATGTTGGCCAGCTTCATAAGAAGGATAAACCGCTTCGGTGAGAAAGAGTAAGTATATAATGGAACCAATTTCGCACAACAATTCAAGGTCAAAATTCAGAAATTTCATGGTTACATTTCCCATATTTTAGAATTTCTTTATTAAACTGCAGTTAAGCAATTTTTGTATATAAATTCGCACCACGCTCCCGATGCGATGTATTTTTTTAAATATCTTTTATCTTTAATTTTAATAGAACGCAGAACATAAAATAGCTAGGACGTTGACTAATTTCTGATTTACGATGAAAAAAAATCGCAGGGTCATTTATTAAAATATAAATCAATTGCAGGAAGTGATAGAAACGAATTTATTGGTCAAAATAACATCACATTCTTGCTCTATGGATTGTCTCGGCATTCAAAATTGAGATAAGAATTTGAAGTTTTCCACGTTTTCTTTTATACTTCGAGACATGGCTTGATTTGAATATCCTACAGGTTTCTCCAACGATCTCTGTTGGTTTGACAATTAGCACTTAAGATCTTGTTTATTGGTATTTTAGCAATATAAGGAATCATGGCATGGTTGACTAAAAGAAAATAGAGCTCTTGTTTAATAAAAGAGTTTTGTAAAGATAACAATTTTCCACAGATGAAAATATGAATTTACAATTAAAGTGGCACATTCATTTTTAATTGCATACAAGAAACATTTGGGGAAAAGCACAATTGATTTTAAATATGTTTTCGTAGATATGCATATATGGCTGTCATAAACTGTCAGAATAAAGCATTTTACATATGTTCATTAGATGTGTGAATGCATTGACGGCTTCCACACAAACTAAAGCTTTAGTATTTTTTGCGTTTTTTTTTTCAATAACCGCAAAATAGGGATATCCGCACAGTAAAACTTCTTCGATTAATATCTGAATTATTTTTTAAACTGTATTTAGTATTTTTCCCCCCTTTTTTAAAGAAAAACTATGACAGCTCTCCAGGAGCTGTAAACGGAAAATGTTATTTTTGTGCAACATTCAAAATCTGCTCCATCGCTTGTTGCAGTACGACGAACTCTAAAAGGTAATTATTTCGATAACACAAAACCAATTTTTTTTTTTTTTAATCCTTTTATTTCTATAAGGAACATAGGACCTCAACGAGAGATTTCCAGCGTACTCGCATTTCCAGCGTTCCTCGCATGCCACCGTTGGCTTTATTTGCGCGCAAGTCGTATGGTAGTTCTCGACCTCTTTGATAACAGTCCGTCTCCATGTGTATCATTTTTTTGAGCCCTGTAGATTCTATTTTAGAGCTTGTCTTGTAAAGCTGTACTCTGATTTTCGCAGAGCATGTCCTATCCAGTTCATTTTACGGCGTCTTATTCACAATCTGTAAGGGCTCCTGGTTTGTCAAAGCCCATAGGTCGTCGTTTGTTATCCATTCAGGCCACAATATTCTATGTATTCGTCTCAGAAACTTATTTGTGAATATCTGCATTTCTTGTACGTCTGATTGGTTGCGGCACCAGGTCTCGCTACCACAGAGCATTATTGTCATTACAAAGGTATTGAATATTTTGAGCTTAATGTTGACGGTAAATATGCCGGGATTTCCACACTCCTTTTTCTGCTAATCTTCCATATGCTTGGCTTTCTTCAAGCGGATAGCCATGTCCCCACTTGCTCCTCCGTCGTTGGTTACAGTGCAACCAAGGTAAACAATCCGTTTCCTCCACTATGCAGCGATCTATTTCTAACCTGCTGGCGTTTGTGGTGTTGATGCGCATCAGCTTGGTCTTCTGGATGTTGATTTTAAGACCAACGGAAAGGTCGTCAGCATACTCTAAGTCCTTGAGTCGTCTTTGTAGTGTTCAGGCGTTCTACTTGAGGAACGTTTTTACAGAACGTCGTCGAGAACTGTGCCTACAGACAGGGAAGAAAACTAGCTTATAGTTTTTACTATAGGTACACTAAACTTACATGTCCGTCCACACGAACGCTAGTTAGAGTCAACTATATGCAAAATTTTACTATCCTAAAGTCGAACTATACGCTATACCGAAATATCACTATCAAGTGGGCCACACCAGATATTTTCAAAACTAGAAGTGTAGTAATTTTAAAGAATTACACAATTGAATTTTAAAATTTGTTGTGGAAATGCATTGAATTATTTTGTTCACTTTGATTTTAATTTTTCGGTTCGTTGCAATTTTGATTAGAATTGTTTGTTGCAGTGTTTATAAAAGCAAAAAAAAACAAGATATCTGTTTGGACAAAGCAGTGGATCATACGTCGTGATCAATTTAATATTGAAGAAAATTTGCTGTACGAACTTTGTGCAGAGGATGAAAATTGTTATCGCAATTTTGTTCGAATTAATGCCAAGGACTTTTACAATTTATTAGAAAATTTATACCTGAGGTTTCTGAAGCCGCATATACAAAGTACTAGATGAGAAATATTTAAAGATAATACTTTCAAGATCATAAAAATATTATTTTACAAAAGAAAACAAAAGTTATTATATTATATACATTATACATACATATTTAAAAAAATTATTCATAATGGAGATGGTGTAGATATGAAATTATTAATTAATGTTGGGAGATGTAGTTAATACGTTTCGGGATGGAAACATCAGACAACGTTGACAGCTCTGTTTAAAAATTAGTCGTATATGCAGCAAACTGATTAAGTTTTTCAGCAACGTATGATATATGTCAAAAAATTTTGTACTCGTTTCAATTTCCTTGGGTGCTTTCAATATGTTTTATGCTATGGCCAAATATGGACCTAAAACTGCCTCTCGCTTCCTTTTTGATACATTTTATTGATTTTCTGGTACTGCAAATGTTTCAAAATCAGCACCATTGTCCATTTTCATTGGGACTAAAAGTGCGGAAACCATACAACATCATCAATGTCAATTACAGTATGGTAAAATGAATAAATTATGTATATTTTAAATAATGGGGGAGGGTGAAAATATTGTGCTCATGATGTGTATCGTATTTAAAAGTAATGTATGTTTATTCCTTTTTGTTTTGTGGTACCATCCACCGAAGATGTTCCAACTTTCCACAAAACAAAAAGGAATAAAAATACATTACTTTTAAATCCGATACACATCATGAACACAATATTTTGCTGCCGATTTTTGGGAACAATGGAACCTTCCCAATTGCATATGCGCGGTATAGCTATAAATCTATTTGATATAATAAATCGCACGCGCAGCAAGCCCACTCGCACAGTCCTGCGTTGGGTCATTGCTCCCGTGCTGTCGTCAGTCTGCTGTTGCCGGTGTATAAAGTATATGCCACACGCCTACTACTAAAAAATGAACAAACCCAATACACTTAGTATGAACACTGTACGCAAGCACGAGGCTCCAGCCACGAGCACGCACACGCGCTTACATTACAGCATCGTCGGCGCGGCCACACCGACAAACGATGACCACAATCTGAACGACGTCATCACCATCTCATACAACAACAGCTTGCCTTTTAACAGGCCAACCAGCTGAAATGGTCGTTCAGCTGGATTCTGACGAGGAATTCATTATCAGCGACGACGATACGCAAACCATTAAAAGGAAGAATATTTCTCCTTCCTCAAATAAAATAAACGCATCCAGAGAATCGATTATCTCTTACGACTCAATAACTGACAAACGCCAAAAACACAACGATAACATTCAAAAAGACCTAGTCTTCCTCAGAGAAGAAGTAAATAGGCTTAGAATAGAACAAAATAAAACAGCGACAATGCACTGACGACGGCGACAACGAATCTGTCCCACTCACCATTTCACTCGCACTACCCGGAGCTCTCATCCAGACCATCACGCAGACAGCAGAAGGATGCGCATCAAGCACCCGCTACCACCGCCACCACCAATGCAACGATGACGACGACTACCACCGATAACCGCGAGGCACGTCGAAATAGTCCCAAACCAATCATGGCCGCCCCCTTCAATCAGGTGAAACTCCTGTCCACACTCCCACTTTCTCAAAGCGAGGTGTCCTTTCAGCACCTTCGCAACAAATTCATTAAAATTCTCCCTCAAAATGATGAGGTTGCTGAAAAAATCATGAACACCCTAGAAAGCAACATTGCAATCGACTATTCCGTTGAGGAGGTCAAAAAGGAGCTTATGCTCATAACGGCAGACACCCCACTCAAAGTGTTGGATGTGCTTCGCCTCATAACACCCACATCCAAACAGAGACAACACCCATTACCCCTGTTTGTTGTTCAATTTTCAAATTATTCCGATATGAAATACTTAAAAAACCTTACAAACATTCTGTAAAGCAAGGTGGCATGGGAATCGCCCAAGGCCACGGCAAAATATCCACAATGCCATCGTTGCCAACGTTTTGGCCATTCCCAAAGGCGCTGGCGCATGCCACCGCGCTGCGTTAAGTGCTTTGGGGCTGAATGCACTACCGACATGGCCATTACGGAGCCATACTGTGTTAACAGCCGCGAGTCGGGCCATCCCGCCAGTTATCGTCAGTGCACATCATATTTACGCTTTGCAAAGGCTTAAAATAATAACTGTATTCTCAATGCACGCAATACAAATGTGGATACGCAACCTTCACGCCCATCCATTCCCAAAAATGTAACAAACAGAACAAACAACACCCCCACATATGCTCATCCCAACAGGGGCAGTCAACCAATGCATCCACAGCGAGGCACGTTTCATAACCTGAATAAAAACCTAAACAAATTTAATGATATCTTCAAAAAACGCATTGGCATCTCACCTGAGGATCTCAATGCAATCCTTGAAGAGATCATGAGTTTTGAAAGACACATGTTTAAACTAAACAAATTTTTTCAGTAAAATAGCAGTACCAACATGATTATTATATGTTCTTACTATATTGTCCACGAAAGAAAAGATTATGAGATAGATGCCCTACAGCCTACTGGCTGGACAAGGACGATGATTGAAAAGTTTATTGTGGGTTCTAAGTCAGCACATTTAATGATTTTCGTATTGTACGGAGCTATACGAATTTCAAATTTTGGTTTTTCGTTGAGGGAGATGCGTTTGGATACCAACTCCGCAGTATTAAGATCTCCCACGATGATGGGTGGAATCTTTACTGTCTTCTTTTTCACATTTTTTGGTATGACAGTACTCACGGAAGATTTTGACACTTTAATTGATTCTTTCGGAAGACTTGCTTTTTAATTTTTTTGGTTCAATCCGACTAGTATTAGTGCGTTTCCTTGATGAATATTTTGTAAAACGCCTGAAAGTTGTGCGTAGACGCAAATCGTTTTCGACGGGTGGGGCTTGTTCCGTGGGTGCGTAACGTTGTACGATGAAAAAGTTGCGAAAGGGTACTTCGAAACAAAATGTGATAATCCTGTCCGATATTGGATTCCAATGCAATAGGCATTTCTTGCAGTTGTAGACAGCATTATTCCTACACCGCTTTCGTGGTGTTGTCTGTTGGTTGTAATGTGTTCACATTCTTCTAGCTACCTTACCTCGCTGAGGCCGATGACCTCCATCTTACGTTTCTTCATTTCTTTTTCTAGTTACCGTTCGTATGTTCCATTGTTCAATTCCTGACTTGTTGTGGTTTCTGTAATCGCTGAATTTCAAATAGATGGGAGATAACCCATTCGTATCCTAGCTTGCTTGATGGGGCTGCCATCTGTTGGGGAGCAGGCGCCTCTCATCGATTGGTTTTTGTGTAGGGGCATTGGTCTTTTAAGATTTTTTGGAAAATGATTTCAGTAGGTTTTTATTTGATCTTTAGGAATTTTGGATTGGTAAATGGAAATTTTCGCATGTATATTTAAACCTGCGACGCCAAAAACTTATGCTTTACCCTATATATATACCTATCATTGTCGTGATGTTGATTTCATTTGCTTGTCACTCAACGACTTTAAGGAAGATTTGAATAATACCTTGAAGAAATTTAATTTTCGCAAGGACTGTGTGCAGTTAAAAACATTATCTGCAGCAGCAACAAAAAGAAAAAGAAAGTTTTATATACACATAAACTCTAAAAAGTTTCAATAAAACATATTTCACAAAAATGACAAAAACATTGCAACGCCAGAGATGTTACATTGAAACGTTTGTGTTGCGTCATTAAAAATTAAGAAATAACTATGTATCACTAAAATAATAAAATTTCAATAAAAAAAAGGAGAGTTGTAATTTTGTCCAGTGATTTAAGTTCAAAAAAAAGAAAAGTTTTTGCAATACCACCGGCATATTTTGCTCCTTCCAATAATCCACAATGGCTTTGCTTCAAACCAACAACCCAACTCAACCGTCCATCCACACACTCAATGACGCTGAACAAAATGGAAATGAAATGACACCATTACAAAAGTTAGTGTCTTTCATTGCGGACTCAGTGCTGTCAGTTGTGAAAAAGAATAGACTCCTCTCAATATACAGGCATTTTCTATTGAAATCCCAAAAACAACCCCGATTTTTTCAGGGAATGGTTAATCCCTCGTAATATTTTGGGAGGAAATTACTTTCACTACGGAATTCAAACTGCAATTTTGAAATATGACTCTCCAGATATAAGACAAGCGGAATTGATTGAAATAAACATTGGTATAGATGGGTCGAAACCGTTCAAGAGTTCTACCACACAGATTTGGCCAATATTAGGTTCCTTCACAATTAATAAGCAATTATCTTCCTTTATAATTGGGGTGTATGGGGGCAAAACAGCGCCACATTGTATAAACGAATATCTTCAAGAATTCATCAGCTATTTGAAGGAACACGAAGTTAAAGTCACTGGATGTAATTCCACAAACCCTTTTGTCGTCCGATTGTTTGTATCTGATTTACCTGCCAAAGCTTTTGTTAAGGGAACAAAGCAGAACAATGCA
This sequence comes from Sylvicola cinctus, assembly GCA_963854165.1. Lineage (NCBI taxonomy): Eukaryota > Metazoa > Arthropoda > Insecta > Diptera > Anisopodidae > Sylvicola > Sylvicola cinctus. Next base: position 24,419,990 of record OY974082.1, read on the forward strand.
CGCAAAGGTTGCGCTAATTCTACGGATACGCTTGAACTACGTTACCAGAGCCGGATTTAATCCTCAGTAGGCCTTAGGCAGAAATAAATCAGGGGCCTCAATAGTGAAAAAAGAGTTTAGTTACAAAAACGTTTTTATGTGCTACATAAACTTATTTATTTAAAAACTTAAAAAAAAATTTATTAATTTTTTTTCTAGCCTTTTCTAAAGAATATTCCTTTATAATGTCTTCAAAGTCAATTTTTTTAAGTGTCTCTGATTCAATACACATAATCGCTACAACAACGGGGATTGTGCAAAAAATTCGTAGTGCAATTTTGACGTTTGGGAAGGCACCCACTATTATATTGTCATTGTCAAACACTCTTAACATGTCATGTACCGATGTTGATTTCTCAGCACTCAAAAAGTATTTAAATTGGAGAAACTCTTCTATATCATAAAACTGTTTTCCAAAGCATTTGGATATTCGTTTACCAATTTTTGACATTTCTGTCTTAACTCAGAATCGTTAAGAGTTTTGTAATCGCAGAATAGCCAAATAGCTCTTTAAGGCTTTCATACGAAAGTATCCTCTTACGCAATTCTGTTAATAAACAATCCATAATGACCAGAAATGATTGTGTACGAAAAGCATCGCGGGAAGTCAATTCTGTTTCTTTATTCGTTTCCTTCAAAACATCATCAAAGAATTGTTTACGTTTCCTCATGCGTTTATTTTCTTGTGCGTATGCCGAAAGAGAAAATGTTTTCGCACTATCTTCAATTTCATCGAAGTTGTTTCGCAGTGTCTCCAAATACCTTTCTAAGCTTTGAAACAATTTTAACACCGACAATTAATCAATTCCAGGTACTTGCAAAGTTTTGATGGTAACGTTGAATCTTTCAAGAATCAACTTCCAAATTTTTGTCATGAGTGCTGTTTCAAATTCCATCATTTTTTTATGCAGATGCATGTATGCTTCAAATTTCGTTAATTTATTGTGCGCAGCGTCGTTTTCAATTCCATGTAGGCATTCCCGTATTTCAGTATAATAAGTATTCAACGTCTTTACTGCGTCAGATCTTGCACTCCATCTAGTGTCTGATAATGACTTAACAAGAGTACAACCTCTTGCCAATGAATCTTTTAATTTCCTCCATCTGTAGGTAGAAGCAGAAAAAAAATTGAAAAGCGTTTGCACAAACCCAAAGAAATTAACTGCATTTAGGCAGCAGCTGATCCAATGAGATTTGCAGAATGCGCAGAACATGAAACAAAGTGTGCGAGCGGATTAATTGCTTTTATTCGCGCCTGCAACCCACTATAGATTCCATGACGCTTTGTCCGCGGCAATTGAGTATATCAAGTCCAAGTTCATGAATGCATTTTAACAATTGATTCGCCATTTTTTCGGCACCATGGCTATCAAGCTCAACAAATTTAATAAAACGTTCTACTGGGCCACCATTTTGTTGCACATATCGAATTATGATTGTGAGCTGATCTACACGAGAAACATCAGGAGTCGAGTCGACACTAATAGCAAAATACTTAGCTATTTTAATTTCATCAACGATAACATCCAACAATTTTCTCCCCATTATTAATATTAGTTCTTCGTACGTTGATTTGGATAAATAGGAAGTGTGGCCTGAACCAACGCTGCCGAATTTTTCAATATGTTGGTTTAAAAAGGGATCAAATTTTGCAATTAGTTCAAGAATTCCTTTAAAATTCCCATTTGATACAGAACCAAATCTTTCATCACTACCGCGAAAAGCCAGACCACGTTCAGCAAGAAATTTTATAGTTTCAATAACGCGTTGAAGTACATTGTGCCAATATTTTTGTTCCGCTTGGAGCTGCCTATTTAAATCACGATCAATTCTCCCCGCAGTATTAGAAAAAATGCTCCAATTTTTAATGCAGTTCTTATGGCCAGCAGAAGTTATTCTGCTATGAGAATTTTTCCGGTCACTATATCCTTGCGTAAAGTCGGAGTTTAACTTACTAAATAGTTTGCATGCGACACAATAAACTGAACCCGTAGATGGTGAATAGACTAGCCATTCTCGTTTAACTTGTTCACCATTCACTCATCAAACGTTTAAATATAGTTAACGATAAATTTTTTTTGCCATTTGCTCCTGTCCTTGCAGATTTTGCGTATTCATCATTTAGGTTTTGGTTTAAAGGCTTTGACACAATACTTTCACGTAATTGGTTTGTTATATGTATCCATTCTGCAGGATCTTTAGAAAAAGTGGGCTTTGATAATTGAAGTTCCTGCAGTTCGTTATTACCAAAAGATGTAAGTAAACATGCTGAATCTCCTTTCTCTTCTCCTACACTTTCATTAATACTTTTTTCTTTTTCGGACGTTGTTGAAGAACTAAGACCACTTTTCGGTTCATCTGATGGCTTAAAAAACTTATTCAATTTCGGAATTGATGCTATAAGAATGTCGTGTTTGTCCTTTTTTCCGACCCACTCATGTACGTTTTTTTACATGACATTTTTATCTTTTAATTAAATTTCAGTTAATACACAAAAACCACGTTTTACATACAATGGCACAAACTTGATTTAAATATTCTTATTTATGTTTTTAATGTCTCAAAATTAATAATTTGTATACTAACTTGTCCTGCGTAAACATGTCAGTAAGTACTGAATACTAAATATTTCTTGACTTATTTAGTTACATTTAAATTCAAAACCGAAAAATAAACCTTGAGAAAATATTAAAACATTTTGAGGCAAGTACTTCCATCTTATTCAATTATATTAAAATAAAAGATAACTTCATGCAATCACCAATCGCCGCAAATGACCATATTATTAAGTCATAAAGTTTTCAGATTTATTTATGGTTACTGGTTAGTGGTTTCATGATAATGATTTATTATTTTGTAAAATTTAGATTTTGTAGTATGTACATTTTTTTCTTAATATTAGGTTGTCAAAAAAGTCCTGCAGTATTTTAATTGAATTTTCAATTGTTCATAAAATTCGTTACAATAATGCGATTCAAGTCAAATATGCTAATAAATTAACGATTCATTAAAAAAAATTAAAATGAATGAAATGTAGTGAATGTTTTATTTAATGAAATTGCAAACCTTTTGAATGTCCATAACTTGCTTCATATCTCCCAGACCCCAGTGTGTACGTGAATTGGGTTGTCTCCCATCTTAAGTTTTTCGCAGGTCACTGTACCTGTGATTTTGTCACTGATGTTTTGAAGTAACAGTCACAGCAGACTGTTGAAGGGGGGTCCTTATCGTTTAATTTTTATCGTAATTTTTCTGCAACAGCGCAAAGTGGTTTCAGACTTTTGACGGTAGTGTATATAATAAATTATTATGCAAATTTTATAAATATTATATAAAATAAAACAATGAATTTTTAATAATATTTTATAACATAATAATATAAAAATTTAAGTGTTTATTTTATTTACAAAAGTTTTAGATTATATACATATAATAAACAGCCACTATTAAGTCCAGTCAATGAGTACTGAAAAGGGGGTTTGGAATACGCGTTAATTTTTGACTTCAGGACTAACTATACTCTTTACGAAGTCCTAAAGTCAAAAATTAATGCGTTTTCCACATCCCCTTTTCAGGGCTTTATGAAAAAAAATAATTTACATATGAATATGTCAAAATTTGATCATACTCTTTGACAGTTACGTCTTCCGTCACTTGATAATCACTAGTCACTAGATACTACTAACTACTCACAAGTCACTAGTCAGTTCGTATCACCAGAGACAAGTATGGAATGGGCAGTGGTTACTGGTTGCTGTCACACTTTTTGGTTGCAAATTTACTTGCATAGTCACAGTCACAGTTTCTTGTCGCTGATATTTTGCTGTCACAGTCACAGTGTAACGCTGTTACTCAAAAGTTGCTACTCTTTGCGCATCACTACTCTCATCATTTTCAGCATAAAGGTTTGAAAATTTCATGCGAATAATTAAGGACAAATGCAGGAAGCACGGTCAAGTATTGGAACAAGTGTTCAACCGAATATCGGATTTCGGAAATTTATTTGCAAATAGTTTTTCGGTAACACGAAATCCAATTTCCAACTCTTTCGCTACCTACACAAAAGTTATTGACGGGAAATTTTGCAATTTCACCACAACAACACCAAACAATTCGTGTTGTTTATTAGAAAATATTCCAGTCGTAATAACGCAATTTGCAAACCGTGGTGAGCACCTTCAGCACAAACCCTTTTTTGACAATTCAACATGCTCAACCAATCTTAATATTTTCATGTCTTGTCATCAACACTCGAATTTTATCTTCTGGACTCCATTACCTTTAAATTTTGTGCCTTTCCTTATGGAAACAATATTGTTTTGATTCCACTTCTCCATTTATTGTAAAACGTTTCCTTTTTTTTTGTGTTTGTGTTTTTTGTGTTTTAATATATAAGATATGGATTATTTCTGCGGAAAAGGCCTGCTTGCCGAGGATGAGCTTCTTAAGGGGAGCCAAAATCTGGAGAAGGATATGGAAGCCAACGGAAGTGTGATATAGTTTTCAAAATATTAATACAGAAGTCAAATGATATTGACAATTATTTTCAGTGAGATTCCCAAGTACTCTGCAGGTGAGAGCAATCACTACCCAACCAAACAAAAACGCACACGTCCAAAAACCCCGTGCAAAAAACGCATGACTGTGGTTGTGGAGTCATCATCATCCAGTGATTTCGACGAAATTAGTTGTGAGGATCATTTTAATATTAAATTTTCATGCAAAATGTAAAAGCAGCAAGCTTCATGCAAATATTTTAGTCATTCCAAATAAAATAAGAATCATTATAATTATTTTTTAGTCGATATTTTTCCATACTTGAGCAACACGCGGTGCAGAGCGGCGTCATGTTGGATAAGGTGGCGTCAGCGACCGTCAGTCCTGGTATTGGCGATACCTTCGACGGAATGGAGGATTTTTTGCCAATCGCATCAGTAAGCGAATTAGAGGATGTTGAACGGCACCACACAAACGTTCAATCAAAAATTTGTAAATATTTGAATTTACCAATTTTTTTATGTAATTAAAATAAATAATTTTTTTTAGCGGGCATATCCATCGACAATAAAGCCGACTACAAAAGGAGCCGCAATGAAAAGCTTCCGCCTCGTTATTATGGACGCAGTCATAGACGGCTTCAATTATTCAGGAACAAATGACAAAAAGGCGTTTTCCAAATTAGAAATCGCCAGAACGTTACAGACAGTGTGGATCAAATTCATTACAAAATGGGATTATGATGCTGCAGCCCGCTTGTTAATACGACGGGCCAGGGAACGAGATGCCGCCAAAAAACGTCACAATTAGGTAACACATAATACAATTTTTATTCAATAAGAATTCTTTCTACAATAAGTTTTGTTTCTTTTTTCAGTAACTGCCGCTGAATATTTTAAAATAAATTTTTATAACGATTTTATATATGTGTTCAAATTTGGAACTATCTATTATATACATTCCTAAACGACCTTTCAATCTCGTTAAAACTTACAGCAGGATCGCTATGAAATTTTATACACGTATTTGTCAACATTCTAGAAGTAACATAGGCGTATTTTCAACAATCGATTTGTCAGTATTGAATTAATAATGGGGTATAGGAATCACCAAGGCCTTTGTTTATATCAGGGACCAAAAATACGAGTTATTATTTTTTTTAAATTGAAAAAATTATTTGCTTTAAAGAGGTTTTTGGGTAAAATGGATTTCAGTAATCAGAAGATTTTTGTTTGTTCTTTCGAACAAACATAATAATTAAAAAATTCAATTTTTAATTTTTAATTACTAAATAACTCTTTAAAAAAGATTTTTATTTTTTTGATACCAAATAATTATTAAAAAAGATTTTTTTTTTTTGAGTTAAGGAATCCTCTTTTCCAATGATTTTTATTTTAAAAATTTTGGTAAAAAAATTTATCGATGCAAAATGTAAAATGGAATATTTCTTGATGACCTACATAATTTTTTTTGGAAAATTATCTTTTAATTGCTTTGTAATAACATTAAGGGCCGTATACATCAACGCGAATTAATCCGAGACTACGAATTTTTCTCGATGACAGATGAAAAATTCGTATCCCCGGAAATTTTTAAAAATGGTGTACATCAACGCGAATAGCTTTAGTACTTTGTGTACATTATTTGGTACTATTTCTGTTCAACGAAAAATGATATATTACATTTATTGGACATAATCTTTATAAATCGTCAGTTGTCAAAGCGAAAACGTTATAAAAATAATAAAATTGAAACTTACGACATGGAGTCAAAAAATAAAAAAATTAGTATTGAGGAAAAAAAAAAGTTGTTTGATATAATTAAGAAGCACATAAAAGTTATAGAAAACAAAAAAACAGATGCTCTTACCAATGTGTGTAAAAAAAAGGCATGGGACACGATTTCCAGCGAATTTAATGCGGAGACCATCCTAGGTCAGCCGAACAGCTTCAGCACTTATATAAAAATTCCAAGTGCAAGTTAAAAAAGGATTTAGCTATGGACAAGGCGTCTGTATTTCAGACAGGGGGTGGACAATCCACAAAACGAGTAAATGAGGATGATCCGTTATTGCGTATTGTGCTCATGGCCACTGCGCCAATCCGAAACAATATGGATTCCTGTTCAACATTTGTTGACGAGGTTTTTTTTATATATTAATATTATTTTATTGAATATTTTTTTCAATTGAAATATTCGTTTTTTCAGGACATCGAACTCGAAGCAGCCGATATGCAAATTTTAATTGAGCCGACTGAAAATGAAAATGTATTGAAAGAGTCGACTACTCCAAAATTTTCCTCTCGGAAGAGAAAAAGCAATAGGGAATTGAGAGATTTCACAGTTGAGTTTGGAGAGCTCAAAAAGCAGCAAATGGCCAAAAAAGTTCTATTTTACGAAGACATGTCCAAATTAGCCCAAGCCCAAACCAGACTCGTTGAGCTGCAGCTTAAATTGTTGGAGGACCAACAAAATAACTGACTTCGTTATTTGTTCTTTTTTTATTATCATTTTTTTAACATAAATATTCTATTATATATTTTTTTTACATTTTATAATCCTATAAAATGCTACTTTTACCAAATTGAATTTCATGTTCCATTTATTAATAATTATTAGTCAAATAAGTTATTTATGTTATTTATTAAATTAGTCCTAACGGAAGTGTCTGATGAAAATCCGATATTCGAAGGTAAATTCATCGATCTGAGTTCTGTGTTTCGTTCGACTAAAATTTGGGGAAGGTTCTCTTCAATTGCAATGTTATGCAAAAATGCAGTGATGACAATAATGATTACCGACAATTCTTTATCGACATTCAACCGTTTAGTGATAATGGGAAAACGCCTTTTCCACACTTTGCCTTGTTTGAATGAAATGATAATTGTACTTTTTCTCATTGTCGGTTCTGACATTTCTTGTTGGTACTGGTGTTAAGAGGTACTTTTTGCACGCATAGCCTGAGTCTCCAAACAAATATGAATTCCCATACTGGTTAGCTTCTAATCGGTCAAATAGTTCTGATTGCATGAATACCATTTAGTCATGAGTAGAGCCAAATATTTGTACAAACCATGAGAAAGTATTTTGAATTGCTGAATTTCTTCAAATAAAATAAAATACACTTTTTTTTACACTCAATTCACTGCTAACAAGCGCGTATTATAATCTGTCAAGCAATTTTTTATCTTTTGTTTTATTCGAATCTGGAGATTGTGACCTACTATTTGCTGGATTTATCGAGTCATAATAATTCACGGATTTATTCGCCGATTAATCGAGGTTGATGTATACGAATTTTAAATTTTATTCGTAGTCTCGGATTAATTCGCGTTGAAGTATACGGCCCTAAGGGACTAGTTCAAAAGCATATAGTAATTGCTAATTACGTATATGAATGACATTATAGTAGCATCTGTGGAAGCAAGTGTAATGAAACTACTACAGGTGTTTGACGTAGCTAGTAAAGAAGGACTACAAAAATTGGAAAAAATAATGAACAATTGTGTTAATTTTCGCGGATAGTGTGAAGAAGAGGCCATCGAACATCGACAATTCACAACAGGATTACCTAACGGTAATGGATAAGTTGAAAGAATCAACCAAGTGATTATTCTACTGTTGAGAAAGTTGTCTGACGGTAGGCCAGAACAGTGGTATAAATATCTACCGCGAGTGCAGAGATGCCTGAACAGTCGTTACCAAAGGAGCTTGAAATATTCACCGTCTAAAATTCTGACTGGCGTAAAGATGAGGCAGAAAGAGGATGAGCCAGTGGTCGAACTACTAAACGAGGCGATGTTGGATGTTCTTGTAACCAATAGTTCCCAATTGAGAGCGGCAGCCAAACAAAACATTCAGCATCATCAGGAACAACAGAGAGCCCATTACGATCGACGATGTAAAACAGCGAGGCAGTATGCTATTGGTGTGAACAGATATTTTTGTATACATCAAAATCGTCAATGATTCTCTATTATACAATAGTCTAGACTATTGCTTCACGTGCCTAATCACGGGAATTTAATTAGGAATATTTTTGCATTACTTTGTTAATTTATAGTATATGATTTAGTTGTGAACAATATGTCTAGGGCAATACCTGGCAGCTGCATGATCTACTTTACGATATCCAATTTGTAGGAAACTATAATCCTTGTTAATTACTTTTAGCATATTTTTATGAATGTAGGAATGATTTCCCTCTTGTCAGTTCATTTTTCAGACTTCCAGAATTTTTGGGAACGACTTTGGTAAAATTTATTTTCAAATTTGAACATAATCAGTTACAATTTAGAAGGTGTTGATAATACATGTGCGCAATATTAAAATAGTGAAAAAAACGGATAATTTTAATTATTTGTCTACAACGGCATTGACAAGGTAATTTATAATTTATTCCCATTCTTGTATTATATATGTACAATGTACATATTAGATTTACGTGTATTAAATTTAATCATATTTCAGGATGACTTGTGAAGAGACGCATGTGATCGGATGGCCTAAAAAAAGGTATATCCGACGAAGAAAGTGGTATTAAAACATTACCAATACTTCAAAACCCAGATAAAAGATGAGTTTTATGTAATGTAGAAATAGGTGAAGACACCGATTCAGAAACGGAAATAGTAGAAGGCGATGGCAGTGATATTTGAATCGAAACTGCGACCAACGCCATAGAAAGACTTGCAGACACTGACAAGAGTAAAGATGGGACCATAAACTTAACAAGAGAGGATACTTTTTGTTGTCAAAACAAAATTCAGCAAATGATTTGTAATTATATAATACAAACAAAAAAGCTGAATTTGAATATTCAAAATGAAATAACGCTCATCCTAATAGAGTTAAACTCTCTTGGAAAGCAATTAGTAATGAAGAATTTTTAGCATTTTTGAGTTTATTGATAGTAATGGGCGTCCAAAAATTCAATTAACAAAAATTAAATAAGCTCTGAAAAAATATCACGTTCCCGCTTTATAGGGCATGACTATGTCACTAAGTCGCTTCAAAAACTTTTTAAGACTTCTTCGTTTCGATTCTCTTACGACTCGCGAATCTACAACACGTTCAGATAAAGCTGCACCCATAAAATACATTTTTGAGATGATCAATACCAACCCGGAAAACAATTTTAGACCAAGTGAATCTATTACTGTGGATGAGCAATTGTATTCATTAAGAGGCCGTACAAAATTTTCACAAACCATGCTATCTAAATCCGAAGGTCAAATATGTACTGGAAAAATAGAAGAGATATCCGACAAGGTGAACGAGTTGTAAAAGTGCTAGTTTTCCCATACAAAAACACGGGAAGAAACGTCACAATGGACAATTTTTAAAAAATTCAAACCCTCAAAAAGTCGCAAACCTTTATCAAGCCTTTTTGGATTTGGACAAGAAGTTGTCCTGTGCTCCTATGTCCCGAAAGTGAATAAGGGCTGTTGTGATGTTGCCAACCATGCATAAAGATATGTCTACTTCGGGGGACAAAAACAAACCAGATATAATCCACTATTACAATACAACAAAAGGTGGTGTAGACACGATGGACAAAATGCTACGTCAATACACTTCAAAAAGAAGCACGCAACGCTGGCCATTGGCACTTTTTTTTTTTGGTGGACGTCGAAGCATTAGCCTCTTATATTATCTATAAGTATTTCCAAGTTTAAAAAAAAGTGCTGATGTTAGTGTAGAGACGAATCTTCGGAGATTCCCAAAATGTATAAATGATATCCTAATAAGCAGAAATGAAAAAGATACAAGCTTCGAAAAATATCAAAAATTTGAATTTTGTAACTAAATAAAAAAAAAAGAAACAAATATTTAAATTTTCTCAAAAAATGGAAAATTCAAAATCTTCTGAAAAAATACATTTTCCAAGAAATGAAGCAACAAAGACAAAGCTTATTCACAAAATATGTTTTCCCTTTATAAATTGAACACCGCACCGAAAACCGCGAGCCTCTACGACAAACACATATAAAATTGTACAATGTACATACACATCCATATATGGTGCTTATGCAGGCTATGACAAATCATATGAGAATGAATCATATTTGTTTCAAAAACAAAAATGTATGAAAACCAACAACAACATTTTGCTAAATTCTGAAAATGTTCAAAATTGAAATTTAATTCCAAAACGATACTCGTTGCGCCATCTCTCTTAAACAAATCTTTATACGCATGTATTATTGTACTCGCACCACACATGTGTCGGACAAGCTGGGCATGCGCTGCATACATTTTACGGGATTCCTGCTTAAACAGTATTTATATGTGCGCATCCCGCAGTATGGCAGCTGTGTGGATGATGCCTCACAAATTTTGTATACGCAGTGCAAGCGAATAGCGATAGTGTACACGAGAAGCTAGGTAAATTAAATTAATTCCTAATACATAACGTTGTAAATAAGAATCGCCGTCCACATTTTCTTAGCTCGCCTAGTACACACGTAGCGGTTGAGTGCACTTGCAATCATTAATGATAGTTTTCTTCAGAGACGCTAGTTGGGTAATGAAATGTATTAATGATTTATTCTGAACTAATCAGTTATTTGTAAAGAGGGTTATTTCCTTTCTAATTTATATTAATTTCCCTCAAAAATTCGAAAATATTTTTATAACAATCAATTTTTATAGAAATCAAAGCAATAAAATTTGTTGAATATTTCTCTCAAACGGTAATAAAAGCTTTTATTATATTATATTTAGGATATAAAGCAGATAATCCCTAATATTCCTTTAATTAAGAATTTTGGGTATCTACGTCAGGTGGTTCATAAGTCATATTCATTAACAATTTAACCACTTTATCCGGAAGTTGATGTTATATTGAGGTAACTCTTTTAGAATCTGCATTGAATGCAATACTTATTTTTTAAATTTCTAAGTTATACTCCTCCTTATATAATTGATAATTTTAAATACAATATATAAGGGACAAATTCACTATCGTGAACTCAATTGGTTGGTGAGCTACCGTGCGCACACAATATCCCGTTAAAGTGCAAATAAGTTTAAAAAATTTTAAAAATGGCATGTGTTTCATACTGTTGTAGAAGTTCCATCGGAGATACCTAAAAGTCAGCTTCCAACAATTTTAGATGTAATTCGTCACATCTTGTGGACGACACATGACCCTATTCAGGGAAAGTGCTCTCCAAAAAACAGCCAGGGAAAATGGCTTATTCACGTTGGCTGACATCTGCTAATCGCATTCTGCGTACATACGTTTCAACCAATGAACCTTCCGAAAAATTAAAGACATTGGCTGCATATGCGGTAAATGTTTTACACCGTGTTGGTTTAGCATTGAGAAGGAGCCATCATGCGTTAATGAAGCCAAACACATGCATAATGCTATCAAATGGAGCAGATATTTTCCAGACTCCATTGAAGCAATAATTGATCCCGTAATCCAGCATAATGGCTACTTTAGGCACCATGAAAATGTCTTGCTGGCTATATAGCCAGAGTTTTATACGTGACCAGGCTTTAAAGCGGATCATAAAAGCTAGGGAAAACCCATCTTTGGAAAGGGAATCACTTTGAATTCCCTTTCCAAAGATGATTTAGAATATTAATTTAGAATCAAATTATTATTATGATTTATTTAATTGGAAGTCGACACAGTTAACTGAGCCTCCCATTCTTAGCCAATTCTCACTGGAAGAATTACAAGTAATTGGAAATGACCCAAATACCGAACTTGCTGCATGGGTACGGGACATTCCACGCAGGCAATAGAGCGTACTGGCAAAAATGTAACAGCAGCATCGGCCACAGTTTGTGGTGCTAATAGGCGCGATGGTGTTATCAGAAATACATTAATTTCGAGGAAAAGTAAGATAAAATTTGAGACAAAAAAAGATTATGTTATAACTGAAAAATAAATAATAAAAACCATATATTTAAAACATGAAATAAGCTTTTACTTTTTACCAAATAACTTTTATCAATATTTCAGATAAAATCAAAAAAAGAAGAAAAGAAATGATTCATTTTTTGTGTTGTACTGTGATTGAAAAATCATGCATTTTATGAGAAAACCTTATACTAGTAAATGGTTACCAATGAAATGGGCTAAAATTTTATGGAAGACAGTTTTTTCATTGTGAATTAATTAGTTTCCGAGTTATGATGCCGTAAACCCCAAATTTCCCATATTTTTGCAAAAAATCAAAATTTCAAAGCTCCTCAGGAGTTGATTTTTTGCATTTAGTGTAGTACCAAAAATTGAAGGTATATCAATTACCCATCTTTTGCGCCCCAAGGAAGGTCGAAATTCCACCACGCTCCACCCTAATGTAGATGTTATAATAATAAGAAAAAAAGTATGACTATAAGAACTATCTCTCAGCTGGAGCTCAAGCTAGAGAGGGGGTCAGCAGGTGGCGGATCGCTGAACGGCCCTCGGTGGTTTATGTGGGGGTCTTTCAAGACGTCTACTATTCCACTGGGGGTTAACTGTGAATAACCAATAAGCAGTCCCCGACCAAAGTGCACCAATAACCATGACTCAAAGAATGTCTCAATTGAAAAAACTCTCATAGAGGAAGAGACGGTGCCTCCATGTCACCAAGAAGCTGACGCAGCTCAGATGGAGGTAACTCACGAACCTTCTCCACTATCGATCAGTACGCAATTTATTATGTTTGCTGCAGCTTTATGAGATTACTACCACTTTCTTTCACCTAGTAAACAACTTAATAGATGCAATTATTTTTAATATATTACGCATAAACAAAATTATCAAAGGCATTTACCGGAAGCGATCTTTCAAATTTCCAATGCATCTTTCATTGACATTCCTCCTGTTGGTTAGGATACTATTGTACCGCGTCTCGCTTTCTGTGCGTGGGCGTCTGTATGGAGTCATGAGCCAAGGCTGCAGTGGATATCCGGAGTCGCCTATTTAGAGAACAATAAGTTTAATATTATCCTACAATTAATTTATGCTATTCATGTTTTAATATATGTACCAATTAACCAAGTATGATGATCTAAGGAGTTTTGCCTCCTCATTTCATCTTGGACATCGCTCATTCCCCAAACATGCGAGTCGTGAACACTGCCGGGAAAAGCAGCATCATCCCCTAAAATTCTCAAATTAGAATCGCAAATCTATAATAAAAGTATATGATTACCACATTTTGTTTTCATATAAACTGTTGATAAATATACTTACAATAAGAACATTGATGAAGTGGATGGATTTCCGATTAACATAATTAAATTCTATGTCCCGTTTCAAACCACTCAAAGCGACGTGTGTACCATCAATCCATCTAATTACCCCAGGAATGTCAGTTTTTGAAAACGAAAGCTCATTGGCAGCAATAATTTCCGAATCACTTTTTGGGAAATTGACGTACTTGTCGCACAAATTGTCTGATATCAAATCGCTTATTGTTTTAATGGCCTTTGAGACGACCGATTGGCTCACATTGGCTAAAGCATCCATTCCAACTCTCGTCTGGTAGCCCCCACTTGCATAAAAATTGAATGCCCATAAAAACATTATCCGCAGTGAGATTTGACGGAGATTGAAACTAGCTTGAAATAACGGTTGAATTTCTTCCAAGAACTCCAGCGCCAGCGTTGGAGGGAGTCGATAAAAAAAACAAATCTATATTGAATATAATACATTATTATAAAATTCATACAATTTATGAGTGTTACAACGTACCTAAATAATATTCGAGAGCAAAATTAGCCATTTTCGATATATTTAATGATGATTTAATGATATTAATAATAGCACAATTTATTTGGCACTAATATAACCCACCCCAACCAGCATATATGAAGAAAACTATCATTAATGATTGCAAGAGCACTCAACCGCTACGTATATAGGCGTATATAGTTGGAATGTACTAGGCGAGCGCAGAAATGTTGGACGACGATTCTTATGTACAATCGTTATGTATTAGGAAATCATTTTAAATTTATACCTACCTTCTCGCTTGCACTGCGTATACAAAATTTGTGAGGCATCATCCACACAGCTATACTGCGGGCCGAGCACATACTCTTTTTTTTCTCCTTCGTGTGATAAGAAAGATATATTTATTCCCACGTTTTATACTGTACATATTCTACGTATATATGATAATTTTATGTACGTATTATCGCCTATCGGTTCAATTAGTTTTACTCGCATTCGCTTCAATGTTGCCGATGGCACTCCGCACTACACTACACTTGCATTTTTACTCCGATATTCAAATTTTACAAATACACGTGTTTGTCTCAACATATGAATATATATTTTTTAATGTTTGCTTGATATATAAGCATTGGGTACGTACTAAAGTGTTGTCACTATACATCATTTTTGACATTGCGCTATTCGTATATACGAAACATATTACATATTGCACGGCTAAGGTATAAGGCTTATATAGAATATACAAATGATATACATATATCTCTGGCGGCAAAACCTGAGCTTATAAGTTAATATGACTTATATGTTCAAGATATATAGAAAAATGAAAATGTAATATTTTTTTTTTTAGGTTATTCTATTCGTGGAATTCATAGTGATCAGATTATAAGCAAGCCTTAGCCAAAATTAAAAGTTTAAAATAATTAGTAAAATTGCTATCAAAGATACATTTATATAAAATAAAATAGGTTAAAGTTTTTATTCATTATTTAGTAATTATAATAGTTATTTTCTTTATTTTATTTATTAGATATAAGTGGCGTTTTTAATAATTTTATAGGTTAGGTTTTATTTTTAATTTTCGGTTAAGGTGCGTTTATTAATTGTGTTACTTAGTTTTTTACGTTTAATTTGTTATATTTGGTATTGTGTGAAAATGAAAAGGTATGTTTATACAATTACATTAAATTATATTTGGTTATATTAGCTTACAAATCATAAAATACTCTCTTTAGATTTTTCCCGGTTATTTTAAAAACGGATCAGGCTGGATGTTCCAGTAAGGCAGAGTTTGATGTGGTGGATGCCCCTGAAGTATTAGACTCATTACCTCCTTGTTCAAGGCATGTTTTCAATAATCAATTGTTATTTGCTAGTCTTTCACAGGCTTATTACTATTATTTTTATTTATTTTCTTTAAATTGTGAATTTCAGTATCGAAGATGAGATAAATACTATCTGTAATCGAAGAAGAGTCGGTGGACAATGACACAAATAATGATGTCCAAGAATTTTCAAATGAGCCAAAGAAGTAAAAACTTATTTTAATTTTCGGTGGCATTTCATTTAAATTATTTATTTTTCAGTAAACGAAAAAGGATATTTGTTCAAGCATTTCGTAGCGCATGGACAGAAAAACGAAATTGGCTGACATGTAAAGAAAATAAGGCGTATTGCAAATTATGCAATATGCAACTGGTGAATAATATTTCACATATAACCCGCCATAGTGAACGAGCAGACCACAAAATGAAATCAAATGCTGCAACATCGTCGAAGGATTTACGAACAATTATAGCACCTAATGAAAGTGTCAAAAAAGTTAAAGGGGCTGAACTACAAATGGTGATGCATGTTGTAAAAAACAGCTTGCCCATATCGTCCATTGATTCCTTATCGGCATTCCTGAAAAATTCGTATGTCACCGATAAAAAATTATCCAAAGACATTTATTGTGGCCGAACTAAGGCCACAGATGTAATCGTAAATTTTTTGGCTCCTTTTGCTAGGAATGCGTTAGCGGACAATTTGAAATCATGTTGTTTTTCAATTATTATTGATGAGACAACGGACATAGCTGTTCAAAAAAGTTTGGCGATTGTTGTTCGATGGTATTGCACACACACACAAGCACACGCTCATGCATGCATGAATAGCCTTGAAATCTCTGAAAAAGAATTATACTATACTACGCATACATAAATACAAAGAGATGACCATTTTGCCTTTCAAAATAATCATTTTTCAATATTGCACATTTAAAAACACAAAACAATAATCACAGAAGAATTTAAAAGCTTATAATAGTAAAACTTATCATTACGACGTGTTTTAGTATGTTGTGTTTTAAAATGTACAATACTGAACTCGATGTACAGTCTCCGTATATCAGCAATCACGACCTTTCACAGCAAAAGATTTTGAGCGACTACTCATAATTCAATAAATGCAAGCGAAATGCGAATGCGAGTAAAACTAATTGAACCGATAAATGATAATACGTACATAAAATTATATACGTAGAATGTACAGAATAAAACGTGGGAAAATATATCTTTCTTATCACACGAAGAAGGAGAAAAAAAAGAGTATGTGCTCGGCCCGCAGTATAGCTGTGTGGATGATGCCTCACAAATTTTGTATACGAGAAGCGAGAAGGTAGGTATAAATTTAAAATGATTTCCTAATACATAACGATTGTACATAAGAATCGTCGTCCAACATTTCTGCGCTCGCCTAGTACATTCCAACTATATACGCCTATATACGTAGCGGTTGAGTGCTCTTGCAATCATTAAAGATAGTTTTCTTCATATATGCTGGTTGGGATATTCAAACGCCAAGTGGATTGATCAGTGAATCGGGCGCAAAATTTAAAAATATTTGGAATAGATACTACTTGATTTTCTTATTAAAATTAATTTTTTTAAATAAACTAGTTTTTGCGAAAAAGAATAATCGGTAGACAAAGGCCATTAGCGACCAGTTGGAGGTATTGTTAGATGCAGCGGAGACAGAAAAGCTAATTTTATTTGGCCATGCCGTGCCCAATAAGTAGGAAGAGATTACGCAGACAGTTTGTTTATTCAATGAAGCATTCAACTGAATTATTATGTGAAGTCGACTGAATTAAAAGACGCGCATGCGCAGAATAGAGAAACACACTTAATCGTCACTTTCGCAAATGCTCAAGCGTAGAGGAATAAAAAAAAACAAAGCATAAACGATAATACAACACCTACAGTACCAATCGCATTCTCGCAGGGCTCAAATCGGTTAAATTTTTTTGCGTTTTTTGACATTGACATTTATCAACACACTAATATTAACACATTTTCGTGTATTTACACATCCCAAAATGCAATTCGCACTGACCAAAATTTTGCGTTTCCTACAAAATCGCTCTCCTGATGACTCTTTCAGGAATCTTGAGGACATTGAACATCATAAGGCACAATTTTTACACATGCATTCTCTGTTGGAATCTAGTGGAATGGTCTTGTTATTTGTTACTGACCCTTTTTTGAGATTAAGCAACGCGGCAATTGAGACAATGTCGGACAACTTCATATCGTTGGCAGGATATATTCCGTCGCATTTTCCAAGACGTCCCAGATCATTCAATGATAGTATATCTTATTTTAAAGCGACTGAGTTTCGGCAGTTTGTTTTATATACAGGTGTTGTGGTTAAAAAAGGTATACTTCCTGAAAGGCAAAAATTTCCTGATGTTGCACATCGCATATCGAATGTTACTAAATCCGATAAATGAGATGATGGTATCACAGCAATTTGTCTTGCAATAATTTGCATATTTGTATAGTTCGACGGGAGTAGTTGCAAATATACATAATTTTTTGCATTTTGCAGATTATCTATCATACTGTGGCTTGCGGATACATTTAGTGCCTATAAATACGATAACAGCATGCAGAATTCACAGGTTACTAAAATCCGGAAAATTGGTTCTTGCGCAAATTCGCAACAGGTTGCAAGAATTCAAATATAATAACGAGTTCAAACCCCAATATTTCGATTCACCTTGAGTTACAAAAAGAGAAGCGGATTCCTTTTATAGTTTGACGGGAAATCAATATTGCAAAATTATTTATTTTAAAACTGTGGCTGGGATTCCTTGAATTCAGTACAAGAAATTTGAAGTCATTGAGGAATACTATTCATTGAAGTCAATGAACAGCAAATATCGTCGACCGATCTTGGTATTGTTTTGTGTAGTAATCTTAGCGATGATATTGAGGTAGCCCCTTCGGATCATAATTTATTTCATTAAATATTAAAATTTTAAACATCCTACTCAATAATAGTTAACTGGTGAGGACAGATTCCTCATTGACGCTTCGTGCCTTGATAAATCTAGACATCCTCCTTAACCAAAATATCACCAACCACTACAATTCCCAGTTCCAATCCCGTCTTACTGAAATTCGGAAAGACACCCACGTATTTGCCAACATCAATAGGTTAAAGCGCAAGCCCGCCTTTGGTGTATCCCATCTCCTAATTGACGAGAAACTTGTTCACGAGGTCCCTATTGTTAACGAGGAATTGGGAAGGTCATTTCTTGCACATTCTAGCGGAAATGACGCAATGGGTGACCCTGAAAACAATAACGTAGTATCAACTTTTATTGCTAAACTTAACGTAGATTCCGGGAATTTTAAATTAGCTAATTTTAACAGTAATAATCCGTCTGACAACGTGACGTTGAAAAAATTTGAATTCACATCCCTTCAGGAAATTTTATCATTCATAAAAACGTTGAACAATAAAAAATCGCACGGCCATGATAAAATCAATAATATTATTATTAAAAACTTGCATTTACCAATAATTCGTTTGCTCTGTATTATCTTCAATAACTGCATAAACATCGGCCACTTCCCAACACCTTGGAAAATTGCGAAGGTCTTTCCTATCAAGAAAGCATTCAAATCAAGCCTTCTGCCGTCGAGTTACCGACCAATAGCCCTGTTGTGTTGCCTCAGCAAAATCCTTGAAAAGATTATGCTGAAGCATATAAAGTTAATCATCGATGACAACAGCATTCTCCCAAAAATACAGTTCGGTTTTCGTGCAGCACACTCGACAGGTGACGCCGTGTCCCTGTTGTACAATAATGCGGTACATAATATCAGAATGAAGCATGTTACTGTTGCCTGCCTTTTGGACTTAGAAAAAGCCTTTGACACCGTATGGGTCGAAGGCCTGATCTGGAAGCTGAGCGAGAAACATAATTTCCCACCCCACGTCACATTGTTCATAAAATCCTTATTGGAGGATAGGAAATTATATGTAAACAACAAGAATGCTGATTCTCCCATTTTCATTCCCACGGCGGGAATTCCACAAGGGTCTTGTCTGTCTCCCAGGCTGTTCAACATATTCACGGCGGACATCCCACTTATGCATAGGCACCCACATGGCCCGGTTCGGTATGGCTCTCTGCCAAAAAAAAAATCACACAGTGTGCGACGCAATAGTCTATGCTGACGACGTCATTTTTTATGCCGCGTCAGCAGACCTCAGACTAGCCAACCGGGCTGTACAATCCCAACTATTGGAATTGTACGAGTACTACTATAAGTGGAAGCTACGGATAAATGCAGACAAGACTGAAATTGTCCATTTCCGCGCAAATGGGTTCAAATACTTGCGCAACACGAGGCGGGCGGTTAATTCCCCAGTTTCGCTTAACGGCGTGACTATTAGAATTAGCCGGACCGTGAAATATCTGGGTTATAGATTCGCTCCCAACCTAGCAAATCATCATCACGTTGCAGATGTCCTTAAGAGAGCCAAGGGGGCCGCTTTAGCTCTTATTCCCTTCTTCAGACACTCTAGTGCCTTGAGGAAGGAAATAAAGCTTCTTCTGTACATGCAAGTGCTTCGTCCAGCCCTAACATATTGCTGCTTTATATGGAACGGTACGTTATCAAAGAGTATGCTCGACAAACTGCTGGTCTTCGAAAGGAAAATACTCCGTATGTGTGCTAACGTGACATATCGGAGGCAAAGCCGCTATGTCCGTTTCCACAACAAGGTAAATAATAATGAGTTATACGAGCTCACCTGCCCCTCACTGAGCGAATTTGCGAAACAAATGGCTAAGCACGGTCTTAGAATCGTCAGCCACTCCAACAGCTTGGTAACCGAAAATGCGATAACCGATCCCGATTACAGGGCTCTCATGGACGGGTCGTCTCGCCGACCCTTCCCGCGTGACTTGACCTCTTTGCCATGATCGATGATGTTACTAACTTGCATTTCAGCTTACAGCCTCGGATCTTGGGTCATCTATGCGACTTAGCCCTCAGCCGCCAACACTCCTGTCGGAAAACTCCGCTCTGGCGTGTGAGCTGCCGACAGACGTGCGGGGGTGGCGTTGACGGCTGCGGGCCTCGCATAATTAATTATAAGTTTAGTTTGTAGTGATCCATTATGGGCCTTAGGTTTAATCTAGTCTTAAGGCCCTTCAGGCATAGTATTTAAGTTAGTGTAGTAGGCCCTTTTGGCATAGTCCTAAGTTAGCATTAGTTTTTTTTAATTTTGATTAAGTTAATCGCCTACACTTAATGTCAACCCTTAGGTTTTTTAGGCCTTTTCAGGCCTTTTCCTAGATCTAAGTACACCACAACACTAGCTTTTACAAATGAATACAGTTACAAAATTTAGATAAGGATAACATGTCCGTTAAGTTGATATAGTTGCCCTAAGCCTTACCATTTAAGCATATATGTTAGTCATAAGGTAAATAAATGGATCTTTGACTTTGACTTTGGAACAGAATCACCGAAGAAAATACAAATTTTCTATATACGTTGACGAGAGCACGGATGTAAGCAATAAAAAGATCCTGTGTGTTCTTACTAGATACTATATATAACGACTGTGCAGTGAAATTGTAATTGAGTTAGATGCACATAATTGAAGTGCCCTAGCAACGTATAATAGTTTTAAAAATAGCTCAATCGAGTAGTTCCGATCTCTTGGCTGGAGCTCAAGCTAGAGAGAGCGGCTTTTAGATGTGGTGCGTCACTTCAAAATACCGCCCGTGAAAACAGCCTAAGCAGTCTCAGAGAACTCCGGTACAGTCGGGCAGCACGAGTGCATACCTCTACAGTCACTTAGTCAGCCAAATGAGGATGACTGTGATGGACGCGTCTTTTCCAGAAGTTCTCTTGACCACACAGCAGACGGGTGCCACCAAACAACCAATAACAAATGCCGTCTGGAAGGGCAACTGCACACATGGATCCCCAGCCTTTCCAGACTGCCTGTACAGAGTAGGGTACCTTATCCTACTCTGTAAAACGACAACAACCGTTCAGTGGCTGAAGACTACGGAGCCCACATTCACACCTTGGGAAGTAGCAAACCTCATGGTCATGGCTGGCGTCCCGAAGGGAAAAGTCGTTGTTGGGGATCAGTCCCCCAATGCAGTGGAGATGCAGGATTATGACCTCATCAAGGCCATCGACACTCACAATCCAGATCTGAAGTCGCAGCACGGGAGAATTTTGAATTGGTGGCAGGACTCCCTAAACTTGTGAAGTCAGCTGTTGGCTTAGAACAACTAAGCAATAACTTTCTAACACTGCTCAGCTCATCCTATCTTACCTGTTGCCGATTGTTTTCAGAGGGACCCTTGTTCGCAAACAATGGAATAGAGCAAAGAAATCGGGCAACTGGGCTCAATACAATGAAACCCTTCAGTCCTACAAGTACCAAGTAGATCTAGCAAAGAAGAAAACGTGAGTAACATTCTCGGAGAAGATCGACCACTTTGGATAAGTTCCCAATGAAATTGGTAGATTAAATTTTCTGGATAGTTCTTTTAAATCTGGAAAAAATTCCGGTGATGAAATATCCGCAAAAATATACGGTTCAATGAAATTTATCTTTTGAAATTCTTCTGTATTTGGCAGAATCTTTGGAAGATTTGAATAACTGGTACTTTATAAACTTTTTTTATATATAAATTGGTAATGTTAACTAAAAGCTACTTCTAGTTACCCGACTAAAGAAAGTGCTTTGTTATTTTTTTTGTTATATTATTTGTGGAAGAATGTTAGTATCGTGGAGACAAGTAGTTATGGATACTTGGATACATAAAAAGGTTGTGCTGTGATATAGCCGCATCAAATAAAGAAGGCAAATTATTTATAATAAAAGTCGTATTAATAAAAGAAGAAAGTTTGTAACAAAAAGATTGAGAAAGTCCTGAAGAGCAATCGGAAACAGTTTTTTAAAAAAAATTTGAAATTTTCATAATAATTTTTTTAATTTCATCGAAAAAGTGATGAATTAAAATTTTGTTGGACTGAAATAGTAAATTTCTTTCATTGAAATAGTTTAGTACATATTTTTAAAAGAGAACGTATGCTTTCAACTCAAAGCTTAATAAATTGTTATACACGGGCTGGGATTATACTAGCCCTACTTCATTTCAATGCAGATGCTGAACGCATTTTTTCAATGGTGACGGATATTATTAAAAACAAAAAACTGAATTGCCTATCGAGCGAGTGTTTGAAGTCGATTTGTATATTTCGGTCAGCTTTGACAAATTCAAACAATAATTGCTGTTCTTTTGTCCCTGATTGTGAAAATTTGTTGAGAATGACATCATGACAAACTCTATAAAAAAAAATTTATGTTACAACTTTTAATTAAATGAAATAAAGTTGCGTGTTACAGACTTTTATTTGAGAGGGAATTTTTGAGGAAAAAGAAATTTTATTTAAAGTAAAAAAAGAAAATTTTTATTCCAATTCGGCGAAATTCTGTGGCCTTCCAATGTTTGAATTCCTAAAGAATAAATCGTGATAGAAATTTGCGATTAGGATAATTAGAAGACGCAAAAATTGCTTGGTCACTCCCAAGTCCAGAAGGTGCGGAAATTGTGAGACCATCCCAAAACCTCAATCCTCTAGAATAAATCTGTTTTGACCCTTGTGGTGATTTGGACAGGACCTGTCAAAAAAAGACATATCCGTCCTAGGAGCAGAAACAGTCGGTTCGTATATCATCCCAGAATAGTTATATTTGTGATCAACTTGCGTGCATTTGAGGCATCCATGAGGGGAACAATGATCAAAAGTACACGTAACGAACGATCTTGCTGGAGAGTCGGTTGAAAATGGCTTTGGGATATTGCAAATTTAACCAAAACGCCTTGCTCAGCTAACAAGCGATATTCCTCAACAAATTTTGTAAAATACTCGTCTATGTACAGCGGTGTTTTTTTTCCTCCACAGACACCAATAATGAATGGGTGCAAGTCTCCCCTATTGGAAAATGCGCCGAGTATCGGCCACAAACATGAACTGGATGATTTGTAAATACCCATACCATCTATGCCAACATCAATTTTAACTTCGGCTTCATTTTAAAGTGAAGGGTAATTTAAAATTGCGGTTTGCATTCCAATGTGGCAAATATTCACCTGGTGAAACTCGATTTGTGGGAACTTTAGTCCTCGAAGTTTTCCACAGCGTTCGAGTGGTATATGGGATGTCTTGAAATGTGCTCATATTTGTTATCAAGTTGTGAATCTATGGTCCGCCTTGAAGGCACTTTGTATAAAGGAGCCGTAACCTTTAATAGGTTTTTAAATCCTACGTCATCAACAATTGAGATAGGCTGACCGTCTTTGCAACTTATAAATAATATTGCATTTGTCTCCGTCTTTGAACGACGAAATGGACTTAAAGCACGTGGTCAAGGATTGCTGCTTTGAAATACCTATAGAAAAACCATTCGAATAAAGAAATAAATGTAGCTAGCTAAATTTTATTAATATAAAACTATGTTTTTACCCGTTTTTTCAGTAAATTCTGATTGCAATGTGCTTGAACTTGTCATTGTTTCAGATACTAAAGTTGAGTGAGATGGTGATGAGCATGGCAATGGATTGGATTTTGATGGCGTAACAAAATGTACTTCATAAATATCTTTATGTTTTGACTTCAAATGACCAATTAGATTAGTTGTATTACCACTTGTTTTAACGTTTTTGTTGCAAATTTGGCATACAGCTGCATTGTTTTTTGTTTTGGTGAAATGATTCCAGATATTACTTTTTGGTGGCATTTTAAACTTCTCAATAAAACAAATTTACACTTTACACTTCACGGTACAAGACACTGTTTAACAATAAAAATTTAAAAAGACAAATCTGTAAAGAATGCACGAGGTCGAGAAGCGTACTGCGTATTTCGTAACTATCTTATGTGCCATGCGGTGACTGCCGACTGGTGTCAACTGTCAATTGGCAGGTATTTACACTTTACACTTCACGGTACAAGACACTGTTTAACAATAAAAATTTTAAAAGACAAATCTGTAAAGAATGCACGAGGTCGAGAAGCGTACTGCGTATTTCGTAACTATCTTATGTGCCATGCGGTGACTGCCGACTGGTGTCAACTGTCAATTGGCAGGTATATTTCAAATGAGTTGACACATAAAATCTATGTCCAGTTGACGTGCCAGTAACAAGCATTGCGTCAACGGGGTTTAAATCATGGCAGTTGGCATTTGGCAATTGACGCGTCACTCGTCACAACTCACAATATTTTTTTTTAGACGTCAAAAAAATTTGGCATTTTTGAGCAAAAACTCCCAAAGAAGTTAAATGGATTTTTTTTTTGACATCTTATCTATTTATAATTACATTCAAATCAAAATAATAAGAAATTTATTTTTTTTATATTTTAATTATTTTGTGTTCGATGTTAAAACATCGGTACCAAAACATCGATGTAAAAAGTAATCGATGTTTTAGCTAAACATCGATGTCGATGTCGCAGCCCTAATTCACACCAAGCTCTCCCTGCGATCTAGTTTTTTTTGTTCGAGTCCCAAGCTCTTTTTGCAATTGAGGAGACAAACCTTTCAACTCTCCTCAAAGAATTGCACTTTCTTGATCAAAAAATTTACTTGTGTACTAATCTACCGTTTCATTTTCCGATTGAATCAATAAGTGATTTACGTGGTGAGAAATGGTCTAATAATTTATCTTTAAATTTTTAATACTCGCTTTGTTCGGGTATCAACTCAAATAATTGACCATTTGTAGAAATCTTAAAGATTTCGTAAAATTCAGTTTATCTGCACTCTTTTCTAAAATGGTGTTATAGACCGTATTTCGAAACACAATATTCTTGGTAAAGCCATATTCTTTACATGTTTTGAATACGATCTGTAACAGGACGAACACACATCTGGCTATTTTCTGTTCTTTTATCTGCTCCTATTTCTATTGATCCTGTATTTTGTTTTATTAGTGTGTGCTATATTCATGCATCAAAGGCGGCATTCACACGCATGTGAAAACATGCACTTTCCAGAATCGACCGTAATAAAACTTGAAACAGGATCAATAAGAGCAACACTTGTGAGGTCGGTGCATTGCACAAATCCATCCTTTTAGATTTTCTAAGAACAGAAAATGCAACAAGGGATGAATATTGTGTTTCGAAATACGGTCTATAACATCTTTTTTTTTTTTTTTATTTTTTTTTTATATAACCTGAGACTCCCATCACTCATCAGTAATGGGAGATCGCGACTAATCGCCCGTCCTTGTAGGCAGCCAACAAGACTGCCTCGTTCCACCTCTGCAACAGCAAATCCCAGTGGTGCGCAGAAGACACCCGAGAAGATATTGCTTCCCGCAGTGCCATGTTGAGTGCGAACTTACCAAGCATTGACAAGATGATTGGATTGAATACGCTCTCAAATGTCGGGCCCGACCCTCGCAACTTAGACAGGACTCTGACTTGCACATCTAGTGAACACTTGCTACCGATTAGATCCAGTGCAGCAGTAGCTTGTCGCCGCAACACCCCGTTTTGGCACAACTCAATGCACACCTTTGCTGCGGCCAAAGTCCCGAGATTCAACGCAACCCTAGCAGTACTGACGTCCTTGAAGGGAGACGATCCAATAGCAGCGTCAATACTTTCTACCAAGCTCCTATCTTGCTTAAGGTCTTTCTTGTAAGCATACAAATCTAAAAATCTCAAATGCTGTGAAATGTTGGGATCATGCACTCCTGCTTCCATCCAGTTGATCAGCGAGTTCAAAGACCGGCTCCCTTCTAAGCCAATCAGCCCATCTCTCCAGACCTTGACCTGTCGTTCCAACACCCTCATGCCCTTGGCCCTGTCTTCAGCGCGTAATGAGTCTTTTACATTGGACTCATGCACCATGTCCTCCACCGCAGCAGAGTCGAATGCACTCTTGAACTTCTCGCTCACTCCTCGCACCCATGCTTTGGACATATGACGGGGGACAGTCGCGGAGAGAGGCTTGCTGTTGATGATAAGCGCGGGAATGGGCTGAGTTATGACTCCACCTTTGGGCATGGAGTTGGGTGGCCCCAGATCAAGCCCGCCCAATAGGAATGATTTGGCTACTATTCCAGTAGGAATAGTAAATCCGCCCCCACCTGGCAGTGACAGACTCGCGGCGTGTGGCACGACAGCATACCATAAGACCTGACAGGCTTCACAAGATAGTCCCCTCCGGTATAAAGTCTGAATAGAACTGTTTACTGCGGTGGCCTTCTCCTGGGGGCTAAGGTCTTCAGCTCCCTGTATTGGCTTAATTATCGCAGAGGCCATAGCCCTAGCCAGATACCCCCGGGCTCCCTGATGACTGTAAAACACACGCAGAAACTCACCGCGCTGCACATCGAACATTTGCTTCTTGGCCTGGAAATCAAAACCTGTGGCCTGCATCACCAAGTACGTGGTAAGTGCCCAATGTCTACTCATATTAGATATCCACACATCGTCCCCCTGGTGGATATTGAACAGTTGGTTTGGGTACACCTTCAATAGCGATGCGGCAGTCTGCTTGGCCTCCCTGAAGTATGCAACGTTGAGCAAAGTGTTGATGAAGTTGGTTCCCCTCACACCAGAGAACATCCCCTGGGTGACCCTATATACACCCGTATCACTGGGGAACTTCACCCACTGATTCATGAGCCCCGCAGCACACCACCTCGCTGCCTTGATCGCATCAGGGTGCACTTGACAATCCGCCATCTGGTTAGCCAGTGACGTGAAGACTAGTGCTTGCGCCTCTAGAGTGTGTTGGTAATTAAAGTCAGCATAGTCTATCATTGAGCACTCCGTTCCGGGGCGGGCAACCAACATCGCCCTCCTGTGGATACTTAGGACTTCACTCGTCCCGCTCAGCCCTGACTCTATTCCATCCACCCGACATAGCTTGGCCTCCGCTTCTTTTATTGCATATGTCATAATCGCATAGTCCAACGGCTTAGTTCCGTAGATCGCGCGGCCCTTGCCCAACTCCAACTTATCACTACCGGATGCCTCAATCCTGGGCTCCTTGTCCAGCCACTTGTACATCTCCTCGTCTGTAACTCCCTCAAAATAAGACCTCTTTCCAATCCTTGTCACCTTTCCGTCTACGACGATCCTAGCCCCGCCGGAACTTCCACCAGTAACCCAACTCTGCCTATCTCGTACAAATAGTCTCCAAGAAGGCCAAGTCATGCTGTGTGGGACTAATTCTCTCATAATCTCTTTCAGCACGGTACCTAACCGCAGCAGATAAGATTTGTTGCCTTCGTCCCCCTTCGCCTGCATGTTGTGCAGGTCACGCAGATAAATGTGCCCGTGGATACGTCTCTCTTTTTCGTCGGCCCAAGCAGCTACGAACTTTGATCTGCCCGTAGCTAATTGCCAATTCGCCGCTCCAGTTATCTCACCCAACGTGGCTTCCTTGCCATCCGGCCAGTGCGCAGTTCTCCTTATGGCAATACTGAGAGACTTGTGAAACGCGATGAACTCACTCAAATTCATACAACAGGCCTTCGCCTTGCGGTACAATCCGTAGACCCCATTCCACGCCTCATTCCCCATAGCGTGCATCAAGATGGACACAACGGTAACATTGGGTAGCCCGATACTACACAGGAATAAGGCCTCATCCATTTGCTTGGTTTTTTGCAGTCATATGTGTTAAATATTTTATTTGGTCCACTAGTTTCGATTGCTCTAGTGACAACTTCTCCACCGTTTGTTGGGCCGTATCCAAAGTGCTTCGGAAGAGGGTGGTGTGTCTTCCCATGAGTTCTAACACCGATTGCTGAGACGTACGGAAATTTTGGAGTTGATCGTGTATGCGACTCTCGTCTTCGTTATCCATAGTACCAAATAAGAACTTACTTGTCCGTCCAATTATGTTAATCAGGCCTCTTTTTTTTCGATAATTCACTCCCATTGTTAACCTAATCTCTGCATCATGCACTTCTATTAATTTTAGTCTAGCCTCTTGTTCCCGAAGAAACGATCCACAGTGATCCAAGTCAACCTGTTTCACACTTTTATAACATAGATTATATACTTCATTGTATATATTTTGGGCTCCGGTTTGAAGTGTATCCATGTCGGTGAAGTTAAAAAATGTTGCCACCGTCCAAACATTGCGGTAAAAGTGAACCGGCCCAACGTTTTCGAATAGGATGCTTCCCGGTTGCATTGGTCGGAATACATAGTTTTCTCTTCCTCTGGATCCTCTCACCACGGCCAACATTAAGATTAATTTTAATTGAAACATGCTAAGTTGCATTTTTATTTACTTTTATTTATAGTTTTTTTTTTTCTAATATTTTTTTTTTTTTATTATTTTATTTATTGAAATTTTAGATAATGGCTAGGTGATTCTTCTCTTTATGTGCCTGTGAATATTTCCAAATTATTAGTTGTACATATATAGGATTAAAAATAAAAATAATATAATAATGAACTAAACAATTTGCTTTTCCGATTGTTCGTAGTATAATTTCAACCTATTGTTGTGAATCCGTTTACATGTATTCCCTATTTTTATTGTAGAATTTTCTGGGGAATTTATTTCCATCACCATATATGGTCCAACCCATTTGTCGCTCAATTTACCTTCGGATAATTGACTATCCTTTAACAAAACAAACTGTCCTACGCTATATTGGGTCTCTTCAGAACTCTTATTGTAGTACTGTGAGGATTTTTCTTTTCCTGATATTAAATTTTGTCTCGCTATTTTGTGCATGGATTGCAAACGAAATTTTAATTCGGCAACAAAATCGTCGTAGTTATACAGGACTTCCGTTTCCCTAAAAATCACTTGAGGTAATGCCGGTTTGCACCCATACATAAGCTCGTAAGGATTGTATTCAGTCGTAGTATGTGGTGTGGTGTTACAAAAATAGCATAGGGTACAGATTCGTCCCAATTCTGATTATCAGTGACACAGGTTCTAAGGTAATCGGCCAGTACACGATGACTTCTTTCTAGACCACCATTGCATTGAGGATGATATGCAGTAGTTCTTAGCTTCTTGATTTTCATCAATTTGCACACACGTTTAAAAAGGTCACTTAAAAAATTTGTGCCTTGGTCAGTAAGAATACTATTGGGGATTCGGTGCTTAAGAAATATTTCTTTTACGAGAGCACGGGCAACAGTGTCCGCTTCCTGATTTGGAAGAGGAATAGCGAAACAAAATTTTGTTAAATCGCACTGAGCTGTTAGTATATATTTCTTATTTTCATATGAAGTGGTCAGGGGCCCTACAATATCAAGCGCTAATCTTTCAAAGGGAGTTTTAGCCGTAGTAGTGATTTTCATCGGTATTTTATTAGATCTTCCGATTTTAGCTTTTTGGCATCTATCGCATTCTTTGATATATTTTTCTACATCATTCTTAATGCCGACCCAAGAGTAATGAAGTTTGATTCGGTTGACAGTACGAATAACCCCCATATGCCCCCCTAACTGGTGAGAATGAAAGTCTTTAATTATTTCATCTTTCTCTTTCTGATCTAATATAATTTTAATATCAGAAGATTCTCTCTCTTTATGGGCTAATGATTCCTCATTATCCTGCGAACCCAATATTTCCTGAATGTCCTCATCCTCAATCTTATCTTCAAGCTCAACATCAGTGTTTCCATTATTAATCTGACTTTGTTTAGCCTGTGACCGTGTAACAACATTAACCGTAGGGCTGTCCGTCACTATATTGCGACTAAGTGCGTCTGCTACCACGTTATATTTACCAGGTTTATATGCTACCTCATAATCGTATTCCTCCAACTTCAGTCTGAATTTAATCAATTTAGATGAAGGATCTTTTATACTGAATACCCAAACTAACGGTTTATGATAAGTAACTATAGTGAATTTAGTGCCCAACAAATAATGGTTGAAATGTTTGGTAGCCCCATAAAGAGAAGAATCACCTAGCCATTATCTAAAATTTCAATAAATAAAATAATAAAAAAAAAAAGAATATTAGAAAAAAAAATTAAAAAAATTTCAGATCAGATACTAAAACTTTTATGAGATCTGTAGTCTAATATTCATAATTAAAACAAATAAAATTATAAGTTACCAAAAAAAAAAATTAAAAGAATTGTAATAAAAAATGTAATAACAAATTGTTACGATAATGTCACGGAAGTTGGACATTCTCTGGATGTGGATAGTAACCATATATCCACTGGCTGATTTCCTTTATGGTTTATTAACTGGGGGCCAGTGGGCAAAGAAAATGTTCTCAACGACAGTAGATAAAAGTAATAACTGATAAATAAATAAACGTGTGTTTGTAACATTGTATAAAAAAAAAAAAAAATAATTGTAAGTTTAAAAAAAAATTTTTTTTTTTTAAATATTTTAAAATGACAAACACACTTTTTCTAAGAGGGCAGGGATGTTATAGACCGTATTTCGAAACACAATATTCTTGGTAAAGCCATATTCTTTACATGTTTTGAATACGATCTGTAACAGGACGAACACACATCTTTCTATTTTCTGTTCTTTTATCTGCTCCTATTTCTATTGATCCTGTATTTTGTTTTATTAGTGTGTGCTATATTCATGCATCAAAGGCGGCATTCACACGCATGTGAAAACATGCACTTTCCAGAATCGACCGTAATAAAACTTGAAACAGGATCAATAAGAGCAACACTTGTGAGGTCGGTGCATTGCACAAATCCATCCTTTTAGATTTTCTAAGAACAGAAAATGCAACAAGGGATGATGACTGTAGTCATCATCCTGGGTGTGTGTATCATCATCTCAAAGACTTCCCCTTCGGTTCAGGGTATAAGAATGAGATCCACATAAGTCCCGGTGTCAGTCAGTTTTAGCCATAATTAAGTGTAGTCGCGTCGGGTGAATAGTGTTAAGTTTAAAATTAAGAATTATTAAATATTATAAATAAATATTTTCTTTTTGAAATTAAAATTAAATGTTTCACTTAATTATTAATTACTAGTCCAAAAGAATTGAACATAACAATGGCGTAATAACTATCACAGATAGCGAGAAATCTTGAAACAACGGAAAATATATGAATAAGTGATCATCATGTTAAGGATCGTATTCATAACATATACAGACTATGTTTCATGAAATACGGACCGTAACACGAAGTTATCATCCTTGCACTAATAGCTAAATTAGTGCAAGTTTGATAGTTTGCTTGAAGCCCTTGTGATTTAAGGTGCTTCTGCATATTCTGAACTAAATGGAAAAAACAACCGTGGATGTGTGTTTGGGGAAATATAGCGCGTATAGCGCTATGAATGGCTAATTCAAAATCTACGTTAAAGCTATCTGGATTGAGATCAGGCCATAGGTCGCGAATCATCTTGAACAAATTAATATATGTTGGGGCGGATTTATTAGGGTTCAAGCAAAACTAAATGGGACACACATTGCCTGCACTTTTCTTCGCAAGAATTACGAAGAGCTGTGCAAACAAAGTGGGGGATAGAGTAAATGCACCGTCAACATACAGCTCCTTCATCGCTTTGGACCATTTTGCCGTTCATGAAGATGTTGCTGCACGTTTTCCATTTTTAAAAACTTCCTTTAAAGATTGGAATCTGGATCGACTGTAGTTTGGGCATATTGTAAGATGCTATTTGTGGAGCAAATCCCATGTGTGAGGGCATTTATCCTTGGTTAAAGTGGCTAGTCTGTGGAGCGTTGTGTCCATGGAAGTTGTATGCTCCCATGGCACTTGTTGTCATCATAGGTTGATGATATATACTTAGTTGCTGCCCATCTAGTGTGTAGGCAGCGGGGCTTAGTGGTTGAGTAAGAAACTCGGTAGTCGTTGTGACTGGTTGATGCGGCCTGCTAACCATTTTGTTGTCATCGGTTTTGTATAGACAACAGTGGTCGCTGGGCCTGTTATGATCGCCGTAGTTGATACTATTGGCAATGCGATATGAGATGCTGCTTCAGAACTTGTGCCTGATGCTGCAGTGGTTGGCGGATGTAGTAGCGTTGACGGCTTTTGTGGAACTTCTTGTCCCTCATCTTCTGGATTTAAAAGAGCCAGCGCATCTTTGTAGACTACCTCCGTCTTTTCGTATATCTGCTGGATAAAGTGCAGATGATCATCGGGAAGACCTTGGTGTTGTTCCGTATGGTGCTTCCTGAATTCAGCCCACTATTGTTCTAATAATGCTTGTTACTGAGCATAGCAGCCTGGTGTTTTCCTCTCTCGGCCATCTTTTTTGGTGTTGACACGCAGTTTTTCTATCATGAGCGACAAGGTCTGTTGCTCTTCAATGTTTGTATCCAAAGTATTCGATTTGTTGTGATCTCGTGCGTTGTCCTTTTTTTGTTTTTACACAGGCACTTATTCACTACACTCGTTTTGCTGTCACCAGATATCATATATTCAGGGCATATGTGTCATACGGTCATACCAATCACTCAAATGCGCACTCAGATTACACAGACTGTAGGTCATAAACTAATGCATTGCGACGCATCCTTTAATCATTCTAGATTTCTATGACCAACGGCTAGCACAATAACCTTTTGTGGTAAATTGCTTCATTGCGGCCTAATTTGTTGTACTAGTCCTTTTTACATGATGTATAGCTTACTTTATGCATTGGTCCTAATTATTGGTTCTTAAAAAAAAAACATGTGCAAAAATTTCTATTACTGTGCAATGTGCATTACTCATCTGTTTTATCATTTTATGTGTGGCAGACATTGGGAATTGGATGTGCACCGCGGAAAAACCCATGATTTTACCCATCCATCTGAATTAGATGTTTTTTTTTCGTAATTATATTTAACTACTACATATAAATATTGTAGAGCCTGTGTTATTGTTGTTTAGGGTTTTACTCCTAATGTTGAGTCGCGCTCAACAGATTTAGCTGAATTGTTAATAGAAAGGGGTTAGTTTTGGTTCGAGTTACTAGTCTGTAAGACAATCGCAGGTATTATGGCCACTAGATTTGACGGTTCGAAGCACCAAAGTTTTAATTCGGTTAAGAACTAATTTATTATTTGATTTTCAGAGGTTTATATACAAAACATATGCTGATGTTGCATATAAATAATATAAGTAATTACAATATATATTTTCAATATTCAATAGAATGAAGAATATTAATAATGCAGAATGGACAAAATATACAATTACATATTCGTTTTATTTGTTTTTGCCTTAATTGCGAAATCCTATGTGCGATGAATATGTTGTTTAAACTGTAGAAGTTTCAACAATATATAAAAATATATAAAAAATTTCCAATTATCTATTCCCAGGGAACAACCAAAAGAGGACCACTGAAGGAGTTGAAATATTTTATTGTTTAAATATTACAATTGTCTGTCGAAAAAATTAATAGTTGTCAATTTCTATGCCGAAGCCAACATGGCAACAAGGTCGAACTTCACCCGTGCTTGATACATCGCTGGAAATTGGGCCACAGATTTGATACAACAGTAATATTGCGACTTAACGTACTAACCCGTATTAGTATCATAAACTCATTACATATTCAGATTGCCACTAATAAACATAAAAAAGGACAAACGGTAAGGTTTATTATGGTGAAAGGATTGCCTTTTATGGCCTGTGCCATTCTGAAATTACTGTACGCGTAATATTCATCTAATGACTTTATTAAAAACACCGTGGGCAGCCACTGAACTGGTTCGCCTGCACAACCGAAACGAACGGTAATAAAGTATACGTACAAAAATGCACATAAACTGATTTTTGTTCTCACCGAAACAGTTCCAAAACGACTTTTAGTGAGTAGTGACGTGCTTCACAGTTTACACTGCACCTACGAATTAAAGTTTTAATTTTTTTTAATTAATTCAGATTCCTTAGATTGGCGAACAGAAAAAAATTCATTCATTCGAAATGCCAATTGTAACACGTAGTAAAATGCGTAAAGTGATCTTGGATGCAAAATGTGCACGAAAAGCCGTTACCCAAACTAAATACGCGGCAACAGTTTCAAGAGCCCAGAAGCGATGCCGAAGCAAAAGCTGCGCCCAAGTGGATTCGCCTTTAGCAAAACGATTCCACGCTGACGAACCCTTTCTTATGGCGCCCATCAACTGGCATGCAGAGAAACTCATCAACTTCAATATGCCGAAGCCCACATACGGTCGAACTTCACCTGTGCTTGATACATCGCTGGAAATCGGGCCACAGTCTCAATGGGTGTTCTTCAGTGAGGTGGATAAAATGCCCAAAAATGCGTCAGTGCCAAGCGATGAAATTATGCAATGGGAAACGACACTCGTTCTTCAGCATCCCACTTACGCTATTGATGATGATGATGATAAATTGAATATGACTTTTGACGATGTTGATTCGGCGCTGTCTTTCTCAACTCCTATCAAGAAGCAACGATCTGGATGAATATTATTTTGATATTGTTCGTATAACTATGATTAAAGTCTCATTAATTTCAATTAATTGTATATTGATTTTCTCCTTTCTTGTCACTTAATATCATTTTAGTTTAATTTGGAAAGAACAATCACGGACAAGTGCTATACTAACGAACATTGCTGACACCTTCTCCCAAAACACAATTGCCACGTCCATTGTTGACATATTATTTCTAATAAAAAATGTTGACGATTTGAAAAAATTTGGGGATGCGGTGATAACCCGGACAATTAAAAAAAATTGTAAGTGTTTTCGGAAATATATATAGGAATACTGCAAAAAGGCTAGTTGTCGACAAATTGTGCTTCAACACCACAAAAGGTAAGGTAACAGATATATAATAATAAGAATAAGATATATAATAAGAAGTAAGTACAATGAATAATATTATTAAAATTTTAAGTTGCAAATATTTGTCACAAATTTGCAAAAATCACTTTATTTTATGATTCTTTACCTCCATTTTATTACAACTGAATTCGTCGATAAAAATGAGTACACCACAGGCGCACAATTTACCAGCGGCTAATGTTTACGATCCCCATTACGTGGTCAATCTTTACCCCCAGAAAGCGCGCAATCATCACTACATTTAGATTTAAATAACACCAATATAAAATTAAAATATCGACGAAATGCATGTACAGGAAGAAAGTTGCAGATAAGAATGTCTGCCAAAATAACTGTTACAAAGCAGGTTGTCTGGCAAAAAATGTATGTGGATTTAACTTCCGAACTGATGGAAGGCTAAATGCATTGCGCACAATCAAACGCTGAAATTTGGAGCATTCAGCTGGTGGACACCATTAAACGTCGCTGCAGTAGCGAAAAATTGATGACAACGCCTCAAAGTGTGCATCAGATTTTCAATGAAACTGTGCGAAGGTATCTCTCTATATCATATGCTCTCTATTTTCAATTTACACTAATCAGCAATCACTAATCTTAAAAATGTACTTACAGTGAAACTGACAATGTGTAGATCCCCAATTGGATTGCAATTTGACGAAATCTTTATCGCATCAGAAGTGTTTCGATGCCTCCGTCACCAAAAACAATTCGCGAGATCATTTTTTCATTTGCTAGTGATGATATTATGGACAATTTTGGATCGCCAAAAATGTGGGCGTTGAAAATTCCCCATTTAAAAAAAATGTGATGAGGTATAGTCATTTGTTTTAGTATATCAATACTGAATTAATTGATATGCAGCCAGCTTCAATGATGACAGACTATGAAGAAGCCATGCGCATGCAATACTCTTCGTTCACTATATCCGAGCGCCAGTATGGAAGGCTGCTGGTTTCACCATTGCCATGCAGTTAACCGACATGCTAGCTAAGTTGCTGGGTTTATGGCTGTTGCACGAAATGACAGTAAATCGGCACATCTATATTATTAGTTACTATTAGTCTACCGCTACTGCCAGCCAAATACATTATAAGTGTTTTTAACACAATTAAAAATATCGCAAAGGAGCAATTTGGTTCATTGTTTGATCCATTCCTGCTACTCTGAGAAAATGGCTGAAAAAGGTAATATATTTATTTCGTTCTCTTAAACAGGTCCGTTTTCTTACTTCGAATGTCACAGGAAGGACCTGAGAAAAATTCGGTGTTTGGGTGCACATCGCGCACAACAGCTTCTTTAGAAGCCTACAATTTCGCTCTTAACGGACGTATTAAAGCCAAGGGATTATTTTATGGTCTGACTCTCGCACTTATCAATGAAGAGTTCTTTAAGGGTTCACAGCTATCTGAACTTTTGATCAGTGGGGGAGCTAGCACACGTGTAGAGAAACGAATATTTATCAATTTATATCGGATCAAATCAAATTCAATTGTGTGTTTATTTCTTTTCATTAGCCTCGCGAAAAGCTTATATGTATTCAATGCCAGCACGAATTTGAGTGCGAAATTGAATGAATTGGTCACAGAAATTTTGGAAGGTAACCAACGAAATTGAAAGTAACCATAAACCATTATGAATAATATACAAAAAGTCAACAAAATTGACATTCATGTTTCTTTTATGCAAACATTTAAACATGTGTGAGCCATGTATGATATTTTGTTGGCCGATGAAACTAAAAAGCACATGGAAGTGGTGGTCGAATTGGACGGCCGATACAGAACCACCACTTTAGAATTTCATCGTGATTTGAATCATCATCACACACTGGATGTATAAAAGGTGCTTTTGGAGGAATTTCCTAATTCTCAACATTTACAACATTCCCCGCAACACCTTGGACCAACATAAAGGGAGTATTCAGTGAATCAGTGATTTTGAACAAAAACACATGGAATGACCAATGCTTCTATGCATTGCACACTCAGTGAACCACTTACAATATAACATTAAACATACATAAAACATCATAATCTATGCTTCTAAAACATATTAAAAAAATACGATCGTGAAGATGGCTCCTTACATATATCATATATATATCAGTCGCTGCATATATATTATTTATTATTTCAGCAGAAATTTGCAAATATGCATAACAATATATATAAATATATGTATATTCTTACATGATACGAATTAGATAACTACCGTTTCTAGAATTTTTAGACATTATAAAATTCAAAAATTTATTGTGTTAAAATTTTTTAATACTACTTTATTGCCGCTCAATAAAAAAAAAAAAAAAATGAATGCTGCTATTATTGAAATTATACGTGAGATAGTGCCCAGCAGGTGTGAGAAACCTCCAACGACTGCAGAGATCCTACACGAATGCACCTTATCTATGGATCGCTGTCTGAAGATTGCGTCTGCCCAAGGAAAGGCACCATCAGCTCTACAAGGCAAGACGAATTTTGGGAAATGGAAGAGGCAGCTACGATTGTTCGTTATGAACAACATCGAAGCTATAAATAAGAGCATAAAAGCAATGTAACTATTTTAATATTTTATTTATTTTTTATTGTTAGCAATTTAAAAAAAAATCGCGGCTTTGTGGTAATAAATAATTGTATCTCCAGAAAATGTGTAGCTTCTTTTGGTGTACCACAGTGTAATTTTTGTTGTTATGCTAAGAAAAGTTTTAAAAACACAAATGAAAAAGGCATTATATTCAAAAGTTTTCTTCGATATAACTGGCTTGTTAATCCTAATAAATAGAATAAATCAGTTACTGTAACGGTTTTAACTTATCTTCAATTTGTAAAAGAACACAGAAACTTAATTACTTGAATTAATAAATTCTTTTCTTAAAAAATTTGATTTCAACTGTGTTCATTAACAAATTGAAGATAAGTTAAAACCGTTACGGTAACTGATTTATTCTATTAATTGAGATTAGTAAGCCAGTTATGTGAAAGTAAACTTTTGAATATAATGCCTTTGTCATTTGTGCCATTGAACGATTTACATTACTATATAATGTAATATAATAATTTTTTTTTTAAACTGAATAAATATTGTCTCTGTTAAAAATTAGAAATATCCATATAAAAATGCAAAAAGTGTCGTTATTAAATTAGTTATTGTTCTTTTTGATTTTAAGAATGTTGTTATAAACTTTGTGATGTTGATATTGTTTTGACAAATGTTGCTATTAATGATGATTATTGCGTCGTTAAAATAGTAAAATTAATGCATCATGCTTGAAAAGCAATCGCTTTGGTTTTTATATTTAATGAAGAAATGTTCTATTTAACATTTTGCAGCAAAAATTTTTTGTAAAAAAATTTTAAAATAAAGGAGATGGTTCTTCACACAAAAAACATTTTAATACTTATGCCGTTTTCGATTGAATAAACAAAAATTTAAATACTTTTTAGTAAGGGCCTTCACTTAAGAAATAATTTTGATAAAATAATTTTTAAATTTTTTTAAAAGTACTCGATTGGTCAATGAAATAAATATTTTAATTTCCAGCGTGAACGCGCTTAATAATTTTGATAATTGTCGTCAGTTCGCATTGCAGTCGCCATTGACAAGTTGAAATATATTAGGCGCAAAACAAAAACCAAATTTATTTAATAGAACCATTGACAACTTTAATAGAACCAACTGTCAAAAATAAATTATCAAAAATAAGTTGCCCCGGGGCATGATATTTTAATTTTGATAATTTTTTTCTACCAATCAAAGCGCTTGTCAAAATTATTTTATCAGAATTATTTCTTATGTGAACGATCTTAGTATAGAAATTAAGTAAAATAGTTTTTTTTTCCTTTTTTAAGAATCATTTCGTAAATAACAAAGGAAAATTGGATTTTTAAAATCTTGTTGGTTTAATCGAATAAGATTAAACAGGTCGACAGAAACCTTTAAAATAATGAAATACATACATTGTAACATTTTGATGAGTGAAATAGAAAAAAACTACATCGCAGGGAGAGCGAGGTGTGAATTTATATACGACTGTTGCTTAACTACATTTAATAAAGCCTTTCGGAGATATGAAAAATTTGAACTTGAAATTTCTGAATTTTGACCTTGATTTTTGTCCAAAATTGGTACTTTTATTGAGATTATCATTAATGTAGACCTTGAAATGTTCCGCAAATTTACTTATCTTATTTTATCCTACAATAATCTGAAAGAATTTTTTTGATATTGTGCAATGTGGCTGAGATAGAAAAGTGGGGTTTGTCCTTGTCCACCCCCTTTTTCGCCAGAAGAAGCATATAGCGGGATATAGGATATATGCAGTTTTGTTTAAGCCTTAAAGATTAATTGTTGTGAAAATGAAAAAAATCGTGGGACCCATTTTTGAGCCCCTATACGAAAAAAAATTCTTTTGGCAATAACTTGACCTTGAAGGATCTGACCTTGAAAAATCGAAGATCCTATTCTTATATTTTTGTCTAATACTTTACAAAAAAATTTCATACAAATCGGTCTAGTAGTCTAGTAGTTTTTTTTTCCATCATGGTACACCATTTTTCTATAGAACGGCGTACACTGGAGGATGCGTACTCATTGTGTAAAACAGAATTGTCGTGAGATGGTTTTCCGTAATTAAGCTTTTATTTTTATGTGTCTCATCTTATTTTTGACTATTCATTTTTAATTTATTTATTATCTTACTTTTCTCCAAATAACATTTAACATCCTCTCTGCTTTTTCAGGTATGTTGAGAAGACCATTGCAGTAACGGTCAGCACAACACCACTGCCGAGCTCCTGTGAGTACAATTTTGATGTATCATATACAGATTTTTTTAACGTTTGTGACGGCTTTGGTAAATTTGATTCCACTAAAACTGCTTCTTTCATGAGGGAGCACCTACAAAAATTAAACATTTCATGCGTCCTCTGTATTAATAAAACAGTTTATTTAAAATCTGTTCATTGCCTAATCATCCTATATTGCAAACATGCTTCATGCACTATGTCATATAGGGTATCATTAAAATCATTGCCACAGCCGAATGAAATGGCTGCATTTTCAGTTCAAGCCGATGGTAAACTCAAACATGAGAATCTCATCACCAGGTCTTGTAAGGGGGCTGAAAGGGTATTGGCGAAACAAAATTTAGAGCTTAGGTATGCCTCTGTATATAGAATGACTTTACTCCCTCACGTCAATGAGGATTTTCTTGAGAGTAAAAACTTGCAAAACCTATATTCAGATGACGTATACCGAAAAATGCGATCCGAGAAGCTGAAAGAGCAAGATAAAGCCTCAGATCCTCTATCAGATTTAATTTTGCACCAAGAAGCCGACTCTGAAATCCCGGAAACCTCAAGACTTTTCCATCGGTTTGATCCCGACATCACTTCTGCAACGATAATGTCCCGTGATTCTATTAAAACAGCATACAAAATTATATAATATATAATTTATAAATACGGACATGGAAGTTGCTGAATCATTTTGCATCGATGCCACTGGTTCACTAATAAAACCCATTTCAGATTCTTTAAAACCCAAAAAATCTTATTTCTCAACTAAGAATATTGATCCGAATAAACCGAAGAATTATTTACTTTTTGCGGGAGTGTTAAGACTTCCACTTCAAAATAGGTTTTTTCCTGTCACCAGTAGCATCTCATATCAAAATACAGCCCGCGACATACAGAAATGGCTGCAAGAGACAAACGATTTGGCACTGGAAATCCGTTGCTGGCCCTTTTTTAATGAATGGGTGTCCGATAAAAGTTACCCACTAATGGCAGCTTCTATGCAGGCTTTCAATGGATTAGAATATTACAATTATTTGAATTTGCTTCATTCGTATATTCGAAATAATCAAATGGTTCAGACAAACCTTCTCATCCATCGGTTATGTGGCGTTCATTTGATGAAGAATTTCATAAATGACATCACACGATGTGGTGCGAAAGGTGATGTAGTGAAGAAGAAGTTGAAATGCATTATGTTTTCAATTTTCCGAATGAAGGATTACAAATCTTTGTTGACATGGTGTCGGCATTTTTTTGTTGTTCTTTTGAGTCAATTTAAATGCAGTTCGTTTAAGTACTCATTAACATTCTTCGAAAATGTTACACTGACAACATTAGTGGGAATTTTGTATCCAATAAAGTCCCCAAATATAAAGAAAGTAAATTCTATCAGGATGCAAAAATTTGTTTTGATAATGCGCAATCGGCAAATGTTGCAATGGGTTCCGAATTAAATGAGTTTTATAATACAGATTTAGCCAGAGCTTTTTTAAAAAATCATTGCCCTTTTCATTTCATACCAATAATAATGTGGAGGGTTTCTTTAGTGTATTAAAAACAAGTGTAATTGGTTCTAGTATGGGTATTGGCAGACGACCTGTTAAATATGGCAAATTTCTCAATTTATATTTTCCTTATATAAGATCTTTGATTATAGAATGTAGCTTCGACATTCCGCGTAAAAACTGTACTGGACAGCAAAGGGTTTTGAAATCTAGAAAAATAGTTAGGGATTTTGCTTCAGACCGTCGATTCCCAAAAGCTAGTTGGCTTAATAAATCTTCGCCCCGTCCTGAATTAAGTATTGATAGTGATATTGAAGAAATTTGGAGGAAAAAAAATAAGCCTACTCCGCAAAGTGCGTTTTCGGCTAGCGAAGGCCGCCTTCAATCCAGTAGGATTCAAGACAGCCAATCCATACGCCCTGTATCCACAAATTTTCTTCCTTTGCCAACAAATAGTGACCATCATATGCCTTTGAGGCCTAACGGTTTGATGTTCAATTGCGACTTTTATCAGATTCGTTCTGATAAAATTAGGATTCAAACGTTTTATGTTGGCCACTATAAGTCTTTAAATTGCTTCAGTAAAGATTTTTTTAATTATCTCACTTTAGAAGACATTTGTACCCTGGATGCAAGTTCATTTTTAAATAATTTTGTGATCGACATAATTTTAAGCATTTTGATTCGAGATGTTGATGCCGCG
Organism: Sylvicola cinctus; assembly: GCA_963854165.1. Lineage (NCBI taxonomy): Eukaryota > Metazoa > Arthropoda > Insecta > Diptera > Anisopodidae > Sylvicola > Sylvicola cinctus. The sequence goes on from OY974082.1 coordinate 24,462,350, forward strand.
GCTTTCTCCTGCAACATCTCAGAATTAATAATGAATGGCAAGGAATTTAGTAGTGAATTGCTTTCCAGTCAATTGGATAATAATTTATTGTTTATGCCATTTAATACAGGAGCGGCACATTGGGTACTAGGGGTAGCAGACTTTCGGTCTAATATCTTCTATTATATTGACCCATTAAAAAGTAGTAATGGTGCTGGTGACACTCCCAATCAATTCGCTTTAAAACATTACATTAATTTTTCCAATTTTCTTTGCAAATACACAACCCACAACGCAGGTGAGTGGGCATTGGGTCAGTTAGACCACGAGTTGCAAAATGACTTCCACAGCTGCGGCGTGTGGGTTTTGTTTTATTGCAAAGGAGAAGCTCTTTTTACACCCGGTCCATAGTATTGCTGGATACCGCACTGAATTTAAGAGTCTTCTACTCTCAAGTTCTGAATCGATCAAAGATTTGTGTTTGTATTGTGCCGCTTCTATTAATTCAGGGTACAGATGTGAATGCTGCACTCTTCTGATTTGCGTAAGATGTCTAGCCCATATTGGCGAACGTCACAATTTGCTACGAAAATTTCTTTGCGGGCTTTGCGATCAGAGGGCAGATATGCTCTGAGATTTCCTTTTAATTTTTATTATTATTTTGTTTTGTTTTCTGCATATGATTCATTTAAAATTGTTAATGCTCCCATGGTGTCGTAGGCCTCCCGGGGATCCAGCCATGTAAAATAAATGGAAACGCACTTATAAGAAGTACCTCTTAGGTAGTGTGGAAAACTTCTAATAATTTGTAATTTGAACAAAACTCAATTTAGTTATTATATATTATTATCATTAATAGGTTATCATCAAGATTGCGGATAACCGTTCGTTAATTATTTGAATTTTGAATATTTTAACCGACATTTGTAGAAACCTCTGCTGAATTAAGCATTATGTATATTGGAGCTGATGACACATGACAAACATATATTTTATATATTTCGCAATACTTAAGCCAAATTATGTCTTTATATTTGAGCATTTTCCGGGAACCACAGTTGATCAATCGATAATAATTAAATTTTAAATTATGTATTAATAAATTCTCCCCAGGAGTATTTCTCAGTTTTTTTTTATTTGATCTCGTTTAGGAGCAATAAATTAAAAACCGCCTTAAGTACGACTTTTCGGGACAAAAATATACTTAAGGAGCCAAGTTCCCAGAGCCTAAAAAAATGATAAAAGACAAATACAGACACTGCTGCTGCTGGTGTATAGATTATATACCGCACGCACACTGTACAATTGATGGATAAATCCAATACACTCAGTCTTTACTTTGTACGCAAGCACGAGAATAAATGTCGCACCATCCATGACGTCATCACCATCACACAAAACAACAGCTGGCCTTCCAACAGGCCAACCAGCTGAAAACCCCATTCAGTTGGACTCAGGCGAGGATTTATTATTTATTCTCAGTGACGACGACATGCATACTATTAAAAGGAAGAATATTTCTTCTTCCCCTAACAAAATTAATTTATCCAGATCTATCGTCTCTGATGATTCAATAATTAATAGAAAAAGACCTAGTCTTCCTCAGAGAGGAAGTCAATAGGCTACGTATTGAACAAAATAAAGCAGCCATTGCTCATGCACGCGAAAAACGCGACATTATCACTAAATATGACCTGCTGCTCAAAAAATAATAATTTAACCAATGAACCCCAACCATCCACCTCCACCCAAATCGTAAGCGCACGTGAGGACATTAAAACAACATTAAAAATGAAATTGTTAATATTTTAAATAAATACGGCATAAAATTAACGCAAATTTATTCCACTACTGCATATAATGGGGCGAATATGCTGAAAGCGGTTCGATTATTAGGAGAGGAGTAGGATGAGTCCTATACCGGTTCAACTTCCCAGCATCAAAGCCGGTTGGAAGAAATCCTGAATTCAATAAGGCACATCTAAGGCTCACAATCTACAATTGGCAGTTCATGACGTTTTGGATGAAAATAGTGTAGAATTAAGACAAGTTAGAGCTTTGGCAAAAAAAATACGCCTTAGCGTTTACCGCCAAAGTTTTGTACTTGCTAAAAAAGCAAGCCTATTTTGGACGTCTGCACAAGATAGGTCTCACCTTATGACATGGTGCAGCGTCTAGTCGAAGAAGAAGAGTTCATAAAAACTATTTTGTGCAACGAAGAAGAGTATGCCCAAGTCAGCTTGTCGTTATGGGATTTTATGAAGGAAATTGAAGTGGCATTCAAACCCATCAAAATAACAACTAAAATTCTGCAAAAGGAACAGCTGACGATGGGAGATTTCTGTAAGGCTTGGTTGGAGTGTGAGCTGGAAATTGAACTTATAGATAACAACAGATTTGTTGAGCCTTTGAAAAGGGCAATGGCAGCGAGGAAAAGTAAGCTTTTCCAAAACGCGGCATTAGTAGCTGACATTTACATGGGCCCTCGCTTCAACTATGTCGCCAGTACATTTCTCACCGAGAGTGAAAAGCAGAATGCAAAGGTAAGGTTTATTTAAATGTAAATATAATAAATATTGTAATGTTTGGCAAATGCTATGACTCCCAACTCCAGCAATCGAGAGTAAACCAAAATCCTGAACCACTTTCAACAAATCGACTGGAGCAACGCCCAAGAGACAAATTAACCGCCAATATAACGGAGACTGAGGGTGGGATAATGGACTAGAAACTTGATCAGTTATGCTATTCGAAACAAATCAGTGTCGATAGCAATGTGCTAGAGTATTGGGAGTCCAAAAGATTTGCTGACGATCTCTATAAAGCCACCCAATCGTCCGTAGAACGAGCCTTCAGTGCTTTGGGCCTAATGGCTACTACTGACCCCACACCGTACATGTCTATCCGCAATAAATTTAGAAAATGCATTATTAGTCAAATTAAATATTCGTAATTATAATAACTAGTAAGTTTATTTATACAACCAATTAATTCATTTAGTTTGTTACTATTTATGTAGTTAATTTAATTATTTTTAAATAAATAAATATTGAAATTAATATCAGTTCTTTTTTATTTGATGAAAAAAAAATTAAGAAATTCAACAGAGAAGTACATTCTAGGTCGTGTACACTTTATATCTGCTCATTGAATTTAAAAAATTTCAATTCGTATGATAGAACCAAGCTAGTCCGCAACAATTTTTTTTGTGAGTATTCACAAAAACAGTTTACTCGTGGCCCAAACATTTCGTACTTATTGTATAAAAATTTTTTTTTTTTATTTCATGAAGGAATTTTCAATCTGGGTATAATATGATAAATTTTGCAAAGCCAAAGAAATTATTTTTATTTTAAATTTATCCCTTACTATTTGGTTCGTTTTTTTCATTTTGAATGAAAATTTATTATAATTACTTTATTAATTTTAGAAAAAATTTATCTTCAGAATCGCTTTCAGTTTGGATACTTTTAATGTCGACATAAAATTTTCTTCAAATTGAGTCTGCTGCTTTCTTTTATTCCGAACAATTGTATTACAAAGTTGTAGTTAAGGCAGTGGAGGTGAGTTGAATTGCATGCTACTCTTATTATCCGATAATGAATATAAATCATCGCACATAATTGAACTAGTATTTTTATTAAGGGTCTTCACTGAAGAAATAATTTTGATAAAATTTTTGACAATCGCTTTGATTGGTCAATGAAATAAATATTTTAGTTTCCACTTTCCAGCGTGAACACGCATAATAATTGTGATAAAATAATTTTGATAATTTTCGTCAGTTCGCGCGGCAGTTGTCATTGACAAATATATTAGGCGCAAAACAAAAAAAAATTAATTTAATAGAACTATTGACAATATACGTATAAAAGTTGTGTTTGCAAAAATATTTTTTTTAAAATGATGAATATTAATTTTAATAAAAAACCACAAATGTGCCAGTGGAAATTGAAACTTTGGAGTATTTCAGGGAAGTGATTCAAAAAAATTTAGAAATTGAAGTAAGTACGTGCTGCCATTTAAAATTAAATATCTTCTTTTCTATTTTTTTTTTAAGAAACCTAACGCAATTCTGTTTTACAAAAAAATGATTGAGGACGTGGCAGACTGGGCAGGGTGTCTATGTTCGATGAATAACATAACTATGACCAATAATTTCAGAACATATTTTGGAACTTTGCCCCCAATATGATATCTTGGCGGAAATATTTGATCGAAAACAAATATCACACCACCATTTCAATTTGATTCCTCACAAATTGTAGATGTAAATAATGTCATTGAGTTCGATGATTCAACAACAGGCGAGCCACCAGACTACATAAACGACGCATCTACGTCGGAGCCAGTTTCAGAAACTTTGTTAGAGGTAATTGAATTAAATATATGATTTGAATTTTTATAAAATATATATCATCTTGTGTTATTGGGATAGGACTCAGACGACCAGCCACTGGAAAAATTTAAAAGATTTTTGACTACAACACCGTCACGGAGGAAGCGTGCCTATCCAACGTCGAATTCAGCGTCTTTCCTGAATGAGATAAGCGTGAGGCGTGCGGAAGCAATGGAGCAAAAGAGTTTGTCGGAGGCTTAGTGGAGAGACAAAGATCTAGAATTTAAATACCATGAGTTAGCCTCAAAGAGAGATGGATTTGGACAAACTCAACCTTAAAAAAGATGAAATGGAATTTTTTAAAAATCAGTTGCAAATGGAGATGGAGTGCAAGAAAAGGCAAATGGAAATGGAGTTGGAGTGCAAGAAAAGGCAAATGGAAATGGAGATGGCGTTTAGGCAAAAACAGTTGGACAACGATATGAAAATGAAAATTATGCAATTAGAGAAAGACGAAAGAATGGAAATTCTAAAATTAAAAATGTCCGGCGATGACAAAAAATAAATTTATTCAAAAATTGCTTCGTACTGCACTTGTCTCTTGATTTCTCCTATATTATTTATTTCAGCACTTTCAATGTTCAGAAAGTCTTCATAATTATCATCTAGTTCAGGAATTTTTTCGTTGAAATTAAAGTCTTCTGGTGCAAGTAAGGCAAAATGATGTTGTATAATATACAACAAACACAAATCCATGTACAAGTTTTTTTGTGCGATGTAGCGTTGTAAATTTTTATTTTTAAATCATTTAGTCTGCAAAATTTCTCTTTTAGCACTCCGAAACAATGTTCAATTTGCACTCGGTGTGAACTGAATTTTTCATTCCTTTTTTCGGCTGTTAACATTCTCGATGTTGACCGAAAAGGTGTAATAACGTGTGTTGTTAGTCTGTATGCCGAATCTGCAGCAATCCACTCGTCTTCCGAAAGAAACCTTTCAGGATTTCGCCCAATACAGCACGTGTTAAAAATCCTGGCTTCATGTAGACTTCCAGGAAATCCAACGTGAATATTTCTGATGCGATGTTTATAATCACATATGGCTTGCAACTTTAAAGCATATATTTTGCTTCGTGAATGGTAAGATGTGAGATCAAGACTGGGTTTAACCAAAAATAGCCAAAACCAAAAATAAATTAAATTGATCTTTTGTGACACGAACTATCATTTTAAATCGTTTGTCATTCAGGTTTGGAAATGTATTTTCGTACCAAGAAATATATTTTGAATATTAATATTAATATTTTTCAAATATTTACTAGATGTATTATTATGACCTCTAGGCTCTAATAAGTCGTACATAACGAGCAGTGAGCACTATGCATATAAATTTGAAGTCCGAAATTATATTGTTCAGTGTTTCAGCTTCAACTCCCGATAATACGCCTGGCTGCCAGTTCTCGCAGTCGTATGGCTGCCGTCACAGCAGCCAGAATGCGCATATGAATTGAAAGAGAGCGACACGCACACATGGATGTATTTCTGGCGATACGCACTATCCACACTAGCGTAAATAACCAACCGCATACACGTGCAATTTGAAACGCATTCAACCGCATAAATATCACACACACATTCATACAAAAACAAAAAGTATACACTTTAAAATTAATGCTGTCAAAATAGTTAATTTTAATTTTTTTAAATATTACATCGTCGATTCCTCCACGTAACGGGATTGTAGCACTTAATAAATAATTATATTTATTTTTAATGCGGAAAATGATTTTTTGTTGTTCTTCCCTAAGAATGTAAACTTGCAGGCCAGTTCATCGGTTAAAAGCAATCCAAGGCTTTTTATGATAAGCACAACCAAAACATACGTGCGTTATTCTAAAAAAATGGTAAACATTAAAATTTTGCACCATTTGTACATGTACAAACATGTTTTATTTTAATACTTACACTTTAAAGTTAAAATTGAAAAAAACACCGTTTTATGATAAGCACAACAAAAAAAAACACGTTCACTTTTTCTAAATTTGGTGACAAATGAATTTGCAATATATTAAAATTAAACATGCGTTCATACGCATTTTGTATATTCTATATACAATATATTATAGGCTAGCTGCTAAGCTGCATGGTTAGTAGTTTTACGCATGTATTGAAACGGTAACATAAAAGGCAACAAAGAAACGTCATGTGTGTACATACAATTTACAACTTCATACATATTATGTTCAAAGTTATGTGCGCGCGGAGTTTTCGAAAGATAACGTGACAGTGCAGTACACACTTAACTTATTAATATATAAGCACAAGTGCTCTTATAAAATTGAGATATCGCACTACTGCACTGGTCATATTTGTGTGCATGAAAAGTTTCAAATTATCAGTGCAGTGCAATTCGTAAATGAACACGTTAGCGTATGTAAGCTCTCTGTGTTCAAACTACCGCACTGCCATGCGCTCAAACTCTAGATTCTGGCATCATGTGTTTACACAAATTTCTCTCAAAATGTGTATTCGTATATGTGAAAAATTTTGCCAATGCCATTCCGTGGCAATCGGGCTGTTGCATCGATGTCTCCTTTTTCCGAAACTTCTACCAACCTTCGTTTATGTTAACCAAATGAAATTTGAACGGTTTGAGTGCCTCAATCCGACTTTCCCATCTGGTATCCGAAGGTGGCTTTAATGTTAATGCTTTGCCATTGTTTTTTAAAACTGCCCATTTTTTCGTTGATGACAAGAAATAATTGTATATTGTTTGGATAGTTCTAAAGAAACTAACAACATTAATCGAGCACCGAGCAGCATCAATAAAAACCAAATACAGTGTGCGACTTGCACGAGAATCAAAAAATGCTCTTGGTTCTAATAAACACACTCTGGCTTGCATTCCACAATGCTTATCCGTAATGTTGGAGCCGACAGTTCTAAATTGGTAGCTTGTGTTGGTTCAATTTATTTAATACTAGCTGACCCGTCGCGCGTTGCTGCGTCTAAATTCTCAAAAAAGGAAATTCAAAAAAACTCGTGATAAGATTCAACTTACATACATAGTTATATGTACATTATGTAATTTTTATTGATATTTAAACATTCAATTCAAACATTTGAAATAATATTTACAGTGATTGTTTATAAAGAAAAATTATTACTATAGCATTATTAACATATATACAGAGATGAACTTGTTGTTTTTTTAAAATTAAATAACAAAAAACATTGAATTGAAAAAGAAATAAACGCAAACAAAAATGTGAACGAAAAAAATTAAATTCTATTCTGGAATGCTTGTGGATATACGATATTTTTGGTTTTTCCATCTGGTGCGTACATAAACAAATTAGAAGGTTTGCCAACACGTAAGCAGGCTACGTAGAGTTGGACATGTGAGAAACACGGATTCTCCAAATCTAGTCCACATACTTCAAGGGATTGTCCTTGTGCTTTGTTGATAGTTATTGCGAAAGCGAGTCGGACCGGAAACTGCAAACGTTTGAATTCAAATGGCATATCTGTTGGGATCATTGGTATACGTGGCAAAAGTACATTTTCACCTTTAAATTTTCCATTTAAAATAGTATCTTCGATGATGTTGTTCATAGTCTTTTTCACTGAAAGTCTTGTACCGTTGCAAAGTCGAGGTGGATTAATGTTTCGAAGAAGAATGATATGCACTCCAATTTTCAATGTTAAAATGTGTAGTGGAAATTAAAACTAAACTCAATAAAACGTTAAAACACAGTAAATTAAAGTTAAGTAATTAAGATAAATGGGAGTATGTGTGTATATGTACTTGGTACGCAATCACGCCAAAACTGAAAACAGCGAAATGAAACACGAAAACCATGAAAACCTTGCTGAAACTGTAAATGGTGTAAAATTTTCACACGTATTTTTCAACTCCAGAAGTATTTTGGAAACGCGAAAATAAATAGAGAAATCGCGAGAATCAATTTCCCAGTGTTTGATTAGTAAAAACACCCCTCGAGGATTTTCCGCGGTAATGAAGTTCGTATAAAAAAAATTAATGAGATTCTTTTAAAAACACCTTGCCAAAAAATTCGACCATAATTTTGTGGTTTTCCACAATTTCAGTTTTATAGTAAAGATTTTTTTATAATCACATCCAATGAGGAAATTTCATTAACAAGAGAGCAAGAGTTCGTTTCTCTTGTTCTCTTGTTAATGATAGGTAAGGTTTTTGAAATTTTGAAATAATAATAACGACGAAAACAAATTTCTGCTTAGTAACCCAGCTAAGCATAATCGAAATGTGCGAGCGCGTTCTTTTATTTCAAGAGAGTGCTGATATATTCCTATCGGATAAACGGGCAGTTATTCAATATTCATATTCAATTCATTATTCATATTTATTTTTAAAAAAATGTTTCAGAATCTATAGATAATCTACAAAATAATAAAAGCTACATAAAGCTAAACGTAAGTACCTATCTCTTTAGTATCAAATAGTTATGACGTAAATTAATATTTTTGGCGCCAAATTATATGCGATAGAAATTTGAAATAATACAAACCATAAGTGCAGCCGCTAGAATCACAATATTTAATATATAATTTGGAGATTTTCACTTTTAAGCATTTGAATATCGTAATATTTAAAATACTTAAAAGTGAAAATCTTCAAATTTAATGTTAATTTAATGTTTAATTAAATATCGAACGAGTCAAATACATATAAGAAATTTAAAATTAGGAATGGCAAAAAAATTGAAAAAAATGTCTTCAAGAGAAAAATTAAATGAGAGTTCTGTCAACGAATTTGCATCAGAGGTTCCGGGAGGTTGCCTCATAAAACAATTGTATAAACAGAAGCTTAAATCATTCAATATATTTGACCCACAAATAAAAACGTTTGCATTAAATCTGAACTTCCCAAAGCCTACGATTTCATTCGGGAAGAATTTGGAAATTGTTTGCCGCATTCGAGAACTTTAAGCAGATGGTATGAAGTAGTAGATTGTGAACCGGGATAGACAAAGGAGTCTTTTTTAACATTAGAAAATGTAAGTAAAGATTCAGCTCAATTAATATATGCTCTTATTTTTGATGAAATGGCTATAAGACAAAAAATAGAATTCGATGGTAAACGTCACCATGGCACTGTAATTTATGGTAAAGATAACACAATTGTTGCAAAGGAAGCACTGGTGTTTATGATTGTGCCCATAAATGGTTTTTGGAAATTACCAATAGGGTATTTTTTGATAAATGGCTTAAATGGAGAACAAAAAAAAGTTCTTCTTTCCGAATGTTTAGATCGTCTTGATGCAATCAATATTAATGTTGTTAGCATAACATTTGATGGAGCAACATCAAATACATCAATGATGAATAGTTTAGGATGCAATATATGTCATAGCCAGTATTTAAAAAATAACGAAGAGGAAGAACTTAAACCCTTTTTTACTCATAAGGATAAACAGATAAAAGTCATGTATGATGCGTGCCATGCAGTAAAATTGATAAGAAATGCATTTGAAGCATGTTCATTTAAAGATGGCAAGAATAATATTATTAGTTGGCAATACATTCGATTATTACATGATTTGCAAGAAAGTGAAGGGATGCGCTTAGGCAATAAGTTAAGAAAGGATCATATACAATTCTTTCGACAAAAAATGAAAGTACGTATTGCGGTACAGTAGCTCTCAGACATTGCAAAGAAAAATTTCATCTAAAAGAATTCGAAGATGCTTCTGCAACAATTCATTTCATTAAAGTTATTAACAGAGTAATTGATATACTTAATAGTCGTAGTCCTTATAGTACATCTGCAGTAAGAAAAGATAATTATTCGGAAAATTTATCATTTTCTCAATATGCAATTTCATATTTAAATGAATTAACGATTTTAAAAGAAGATAAAAATGCTGAATCTCGTTGGACTCGTGTATTAGTAGTTGAGAGTAGGCGAAAAGTTGGTTTTATTGGTTTTATAATTGCTTTGCAAAATTCAATGAAGTTGTTTGCCGAATATGTACTAGAAAAAAAATTATTGAAACACCTTCCAACATATAGATTAAGTCAGGACCATTTAGAACTTTTCTTTGGTGCAATACGCTCACGAGGAGGTCATAATGACAATCCTTCTGCTCGACATTTTAACCATTCTTATAAAAGATTGGTAACCCATGTTCAACTAGTTGATCGTGGTGTAGGCAATTGTATTCCTCAAGAAAATATTTCTGTTTTAAATTCTTCATCAATTCTCAAAGACAGAAGATGCGATAAAATGAATGAAGAACCATTAGTCAATGAGTCCATGATAGATTTTATTCTCAAAGATTATAATATTTCCAATTTTACTCAAGAAGTAATCATTTATATAGCTGGATTTATTGTTTTTTTAATAAAAAAAAAGATACAATGTGAAACTTGTTTATCGTCGGGGATAAAACCAATCTTCTTTGTTCATTAATTGAAGCGAAAAATCGAGGAGGTTTATGGTATCCCTCAAATATGGTGATTAATATTTGCACATACTCGGAAAGGATGTTAAATTCTAACAAACATGAAAAAATGCGCCACAACTTTATTCAATATTTATGTAACAAAATTTATATAAATTTACAACAAAATAAAACTTTAGATGTTTTAAAAGATCATAATTTTGATACTGGGCCATTTGATGGACACGGTTCCCAATTGGTGAAAACAATTATTTTAAAATTTTTAAAATTGCGACTGAGACATGAGGCAAATAAAGACTGTGACCCTAAAAAAGAGAGACAGTTTTTGACGAAACTAGTGCATTTTAAAGGACTTTAAATTAAACACTGTATCAATGATATTTATACAGGGTTTTATTTAAAGTCTTAGGTTTATAATCTTAATATGCCTCTCAATATTAAAAATTTTGAAATATTGTTTGAACTGACTTTAACCACCAGTGACAAAGTTACGATTTTTAATAACATCTAAATAATAATTTATTGCAGTTCCGCGTAAATTTTGAAACATGAATGTTAAATAAATTTTCAACGCATTTTTATTTTGTGTGTTTAATATCTTCTGTGATTCTGGTCAAATGCGAATCTGGTATTGCATATCTTTCATTTTTTGCTCCAGGAATGAATTAAGTAAATTGTTATTTCTCATGCATTAAATGATAAACTTAATATCGTATCAACGTGAAGCTTTTATTTATTGAAAATATAATTAAATCGCTATAAAAATTTATTTTTTGACAATATGATAATATTCTGAAATAAGTCTATGACAGTAAAGTAGTTAAAAATGTTCCTGAAAGGTTCTTGAATAATTTATTTTTAATAGCGTATTTCATTGAGTTAATATTCTAGTTTTTATTAAAACATACTCGTACTTGTTCATTTTTTTTTTTGCCTTTTCCATTTCTACGGTTTCTTGGACATACCTTTTACTATATCAATGCATGCTTCCTGTGAGATTTAAACTTTTCATCACCTTTGAAGCATTGCAAATTTATTTTAATATATGTATAGAATTATTTTGTGGTATTGCCCATTGACTTTTTTTTTTCAAAAAATATAATAGATACAAAAATGGGTTTAATTGTCTTATTTATAGAAAAAATACGAGACCACCTATTGTTGACAATAAATGACCTTTAAAAAAATTTTTTTTCATGAGAAGACATTTTTTAGAGTCAATTCATTGTAAAATGTTTTTTTTATAATTAAATTATAAAATACGCTTTTGACAATGAAGTGCATCAAAGTAGTTCTTCTAATAAAAAAATTCAAATTTTAAATGCCTCTTAATCATCAATAGATTTCCTCTTATTTTCTCTATAAATTTGAGCTTCGTGTCTACATTACCACAAAATCACCCTTTATAATTGAATTTTGAACAAATGCTAATTTATCTGAAAAGTTATTTATGTTCTGACTTCAGTCTTACGGATAACGACTATTTAGTATATCCTATGGTTTGTGTATGCTTGTTGAAAAGTATTTGTTGAATGGGCATTTTTGATTTAAGGAAATTTTTATTTGCAATATTTGATTTCTGTAGCAAATGATTTGCGTGGCGTAAACTGCAGCCGTATCACATTTTTAGTCAAAATAATTATATATGGTATAGTCTAAGTTTGTTCCCAAACGCAAACAATCATTTTCTTACAAAGCATGCAATAAATGTATGTATTCTGAAATGATAATAATATCCTTACCATATTTGAATGAACATGTTTCCTGTAATGAATTTTTAATCAGTTAGAATGCATGACATAGATCATGCTTGATTTCAAATTTGATTTTCGTTGCGTGTAAAAATGGTTTCAGATCATCCCATTCGTTATTATTTTCATTTTGATGTTTGACATAAATTAAATCCTAAATTATTCTAAATCATTCCTGTATTTAATGTTGTATACATACTTGTCCATACTAACTACAATAATATTGAATGCTTATTGAGGCGTCCTGAACAATTGGAATGAAGAAATTTTTTTCGTAATCTATTTAGGTTATTTATCAAAAAATATTCAATCGGTAATTGAAAAAAATCCTTTTTGGACACAATCATAACAATCAACTTCTCATTCCATTTCCTAGTTGATCCAAAATTATCAAGGAATATCCAAACTCTTCTTGAATCTTTAAAAGATGTGAAATTCAGAGTTAATGATAATTTTAATTACCTAGTCCTACAATTATTATGATTGTTTTTTGTCAACAACATGTTTGAAAATATCATAAGTTTAAAATAATCAAATCTTTAAAATTAAATTAACACCTCAAAATTGTGGGTATTATAGTATTAGTTTCATGTAAATAAAATTGTTATTAGATATTTCAGATTATTATTATTTTTAAATAGTATGCTTCTTTGTTCTTTTTAATACAATAACAATTTATTTAAAAAATTATTAAACCCTTTTTTCGTTTTTTCTGAACAAATCTGATACGTATTCATTTTTAATAAAATATATTTTTAAATATCCCGCCTTTTTTATATGCCCCCCTTTTTCGAAGTTTCCGGCGTGCTCATCAATACACATAAAGATACTGCAATACATACAAACATTTGGATAAAATATTTGTTCTAGGTGCCATGTCTACCTAATGATGTCCTGTGATATACGAATTATTGAATATATTCGAAATTAAATAGGGATCAGTGATTGAATTGCCAGTAAATGAAATAGAAGAAATATCTTTCTTAGTACATTTCTTGTTTAATAACGAATTAACTAACTTCCATTCCACCTTAGAATTGCCAAAACTAATATTGAAGGCATTAACGTCATAATTGTTTTTTACTATAGGAATTAATTTTTTTAATTTAGCACACAATTTATGGTAGTATTTAGATAATTTTTTGCAATCAGGATGTTTTAAAATTTTTTTCCTAATGGAATGTTTAGTTCTAATCAAACGAAGAAGACTTAACGAAAGCCAAGGTTTAAGTCATCTGAACTTATTAGAACTCATAGAAGCAGATACGAGAGAGCTTTGTGATATATGTATGCGAAGGATATTGATAAACTTAGTAAAAGCTACTGACGAATCCGTTTCAGCGTAAATAGATAACCACTGTTCATTACGTAACAAATTGTTTAGCTGAACAAAATCCGTTTGATGACCTTTACTAGGTATATGGCTCGTAAATGCATTAGAAGTGCTAGAGTAACACAGAAGAAGGCACGTCAAAGAGTGATCGAAGATATTTAAATTCAAAATGTCGCTTTTGTACGAAGGGAAAAGACGAGATAAACGCAAAAATATATGATCCAGACAAGTACCAGCAGAAAGCCGAGTTGTATAGCATTAATAACACTTAAAAGTCCATGAGACGCCATTAGTAATAGGTACTTATCAATTAACATGGAATTACTGAGAATATCTATATTAATATCACCTAAAAGAATTAAATTTTTACCAGTGAGATTATTCAATACATCATTGACATCAGAAATAAAACACTCCTTAGACAATCTAGCATTAACAAAACGATAACAACAAACAAAATCAAAAATTTCATTACTAATGGAACATTTTAATAAGAGAATATCAGCATTTGCAAAACGAAAGAAAGAAACTTGACACTCAATAGAATCCCTAACAAAAACAGCCACACCACCTGCAAGATAAGAATCGTTACAAAGAGCATGAAACGTAAACTAAAATCACTAACTTCAAATGAATAGATCCAGATTTCACTTAAAAATAAAAAATCTGGTAAAATTGCAAAACCTTCCAGTTCACATACTAGTAGATCGAAATTTTTCCTCATACTTCTAATATTTTGGTGAGCAATTAAAATATGAGAATTCAGACAATTAGAATTAGAATAAACACTACAATTACATGAAGACCGAGAAGACAGTATAGAGGAGTCAGCTGTAAAATCAAACGTATCCGTAGCTAAAACCATTAGAAAGGAAAATCATACAATATAATCTAAATCATCGAATGATTTTACAGTAACTGCTCTATCTCCCTCGGTCCTCCTAAGTAGTATAGTAGAATTGAGTAACCACATATACTTGTATTTTTTGATCACTTTTAGCTTTTTCGCTTCAGAATACAATTTTCTGGTATGTGACGTCAAACTATCATTAATGTAGATTGGTTTATCATTAAAGCAATTGCACAGTGGTTCCGCTTGTATGGAAGCGCGGCCAAAAATGCTTTTAATGGCATTAGAGGGCTGAAAGTTTTACCAAGCTTCGTAAATAGTGTTTGTAGCTGAAAAAATCCGCCAACCAATGAACCCCAAACAATAAAATTTAACAAATAATTAAACAATAACAATTTATGAGCCATTTAAGTACTAAACAAAATTTACAATGGTTGTAACTTCAAAATTATACAAAAATTTTAGGATGTCTCCTCAAGCAAGCTATTAACTGAGGGAAATAATTTTAAATTGTCCTTTTTTTCAATATTTCTCTGCCCAGTAATATATGGGTCGGACCGTAAAAGCAATGCCTGAATTTAATTTTTTTTTGTTTAAATTTTTTACTCTCATTGTTTTGTTTTTAATATTGATATTTACAAGCTTGACACAAACAACTATAAAATTAGACAAATGAGTGGAATTATTGTTATTAGATGATTTCTGAATGGTCTTTCTCAATATCTTTGTCATCGATCTCCACACCAAGGCATTCCGAAAATACTCGCTTAGTTGTAGACAAAACGTTCGACCGATCCGCTCCCGTTAGACCAACAATGTCGAGTTGATTACTACAGTTCTTTTGTTCCAGGGCATTCACCCGAAGCTCCAGAGTCAACAGCTTTGTTATAAGCTCAGATCTTTCCTTCTGTAGCTCGGCGATATTCAATTATAAATTTGCCTTTTCCATCGACAATAGTTTTGTGTAGACCATCTCCAGTGTTATATGTGAATCTGCTGGTGGGATAGATATCAAGGACGGCGAAATCGGTTGACTACGCTGCGACACTCGGCGAAGTGCAGAACACTTGTCACATCTATATGACATTCCTTGAGTTTTAAAAAACTCCAGATCGCTATTAGTCATATTCACACATCCTAGATTAAAAAAGGTCTTGCAATCAAAGCACTCCACTTTATTGTGATCCCTCTCGACCTTTTTATCGCAAATGCACTTCATAATCAAAAACACTTTTAGGTACAAGTAATATATAATTATAAACGAATTATAATATTAATTTGTAATATTAATATTATTATTTTTTAATTAAATAATAAAGAATTTAAGGATAAAACAAAAACGCGTGCGTACCCCACAACACAAGATTTTTGAATGTAGTCTGACACCATCCATTTTGTAAGACGATTGCCAACGAAGCCACTGGAGAAGGTCAGGTCGAGAACTTCCTGCCTAATCGCATTACGGAACGTTGGCTTGTCCCCACGATTGTGAATCTCTAGGTTATTTGACAGAGCGTATTCAAGAATGTACTCACCTCTAGCATTGGTGTCGGAGCTACCCCAAATCTTATGATGGGCATTGGCGTCACATCCAAGAATTAATGGGAGCCCCTCCTTCTTGCAGTGAATGATGAGTTTCTCGACCTCTGGGGGAATGGCGTTTTCATTCCCTCCATCAAAGTACGCAGATGCAATAATGGTGTCTCTGCCTTGAGCAGCTGGGAGTTGGATAGTGACCAAGTCCTGTGTGAGAAAGTTTTGGTGAACAAAGTATTTTAATTCATTCCTAATTAATATTAGTGCTCGTGGCTTAAGACTGTGCCGGAGTTCGCTCCTCAGCAGTTTAAGGCTGCTTAGGCTGCTTGCGCGGACGAGACTCCGGGGTGACGTCATCTGACCTCTGCCTTTTTGTGGCAGGCTTTGTGGAGGGGCGATAACATCCATCGGAGGTTGAATGGCCTTGGCTCTGGCCGCTTCGTATTTCATTCCAGATGCCAGAAATCGCTTGATGCGTTTCCGAGCCGCCCCACTTAGTTTTGCATGTGGAGTTGCGTGTAAGGTCAAGCTGCTGGTGCTTTTTATAAGCCCCAGAACTTCACCAGAGGTTGTGTTGCTGGTCAATTTGTGGAGAAGGTTCAATGGTAACCTCCATCTGATCTGCGTCAGCTTCTTGGTGACATGGATGCACGGTGCCTTCCTCCATGAGGGATTTATCAATTGAGACATTCTTTGAGGCCCCCAAAATCCGAGCCTCTGCCATGGCGATGAACGCCATGGGTGGATTCACATTTGCATGCTGACCACTTGGGATAGTTGTGTTTATAGAATTGTCCGTCATAATTGTTGGTGCTCTTTGGTTGGGGACTGCTTATTGGATATTCACAGTTAACCCCCAGTGGATTAGTAGACGTCTTAAAAGACCCCCACATAACCAGCGAGGGCCGTTCAGCGATCCGCCACCTGCTGACCCCTTCTCTAGCATGAGCTCCAGCCGAGAGAAAAGTTGTGTAACATAATGATGAGTATGAATACTCAATCGCACGATTAGTCATTGCAAATTTATTATTATGATAGTAAAATTTAACAAAAAGAGTAAATAAATTAAATGAAAGCAACGCGAAAATTATTAATACAAATTAAAATTTACAAATATACTTATAATAACTTAAAATAATTATTAAAAGAAGCTAAACTCTAACAACTAATAATAAAATACTAATATCAAGTAATAATTAAAACACTAAAGTAAACGTTGGAATATTATTAACTGTCCGGATTCCTTCAAATCGATCTTTGAGCTGTAAATCAACCACGTCTAGCCCTTTTGCCTTGTTGGGTTTTGCAGTGAGGAAGTTCCGCCCCTGGTCTCGGGCCACTCAATTTAGTTACAACAATTGACATTACCAATAGATATTTTATTAATTAAAACGGGTGAAATAGAAGCTCACGATCCCTTACAATTGATTAAAATTTCTAGCACGTTACATAAAATATATATCTCAATACTTGGCCATAAAATCGCGACACTTGAACCCCTTAGGCCTCAACCTAACTAGGAATTTTAATGCAAGAAAAGGATTTGAAGTTCAAGAACAAGTAAACTGCATTCAATGAAAATTAAAACACTCAATTTAGGGTCACAACTTGTGAAATAATAATTAATTGATTAACGACCCTTAAATTTGTTCCTAAATTACAAATCTCTTGATTCTTTTTTTACAAAAAAAGTTTGTTGAGCTCACCAATTGCAATGGACCTTCAGTATTTAACGAAACATTTTGAAATATGTATGTACAAATAATTTTCTCAAAAAAAAAATACATTTTACCAAACAAAAACTCATTTATTTATCCAATTTTAATTATTCACTATCACTTTTCAGACCTCAAAAACTATGCTAAGATACAAAAACTAAACGTCTAGATCCTAAATCGAGCAGCGACTTGTGAAATTTTAAGCTGATGAAAGTGAACACAACGAAGCGTATACGCCACACGTTCCAAGTCGCGAATTGTGATAAACTTAAGCCATGACACCAGATCTAAAGGAGTACGTTTGTGTTGTTTAATCTCCTTTGGCATTGGTAGAACTGCGTCATGCTGCCTTTGTAAACCGAAATTCGTGTATGTACTTCTTACATTATATTGCGGTTCCAATTAATTTTTTTAAGTGTGGGCGTGATCGCCAAACTTTTGAGTTTTGAAAACTTCATTTGTTGGGAGTTTCGGCAACAGGGCCAACATTTTACTTCAAGAATACAGCGAACAATTGAAGTGCAAAAGGAAGCAGCTTTAAGTGGCCATAATTTGCAGAAAAATATATGTTTTTCATTTGGGGATCGAATTGACAGCGTTCAGCATTTCAAGAAAAAACAATTGTCAGAAAATTAATGCGACCGTTCTTTTTGTGTTGAGAATTTTTCGTGTAAAAGTTGTACGAGAAAAAAAATTTTAATTAAAAGAAATTGTAAAGTTCAAGTCTCAAGAAACAAGAGAAAAAAGGCGTTAGTATGTCGAGCAAGGAGGACAATACTGAGAAGGGTCCAAAAGAAGACCCTGCGCGTTGAGAATGAAGGCACCCCACGCCCTATTTTATTTAATTTCATTTTTGAGTATGAATTTATTGCTTACCCGTATTCAAAGTTACGTACGTTGACCATTGATTGGCGCTCGTTACTCACGTAACCCACATAATGATCGCGACGTTCCACCGCCGCCGTACAATACCGAGATGGCTGATGTTGTTGTCGGTTTGGACGGTTCGCGCCTTCCCAACTATCGCTACATCACGCTCAGAGAAATGTGTGAGAATCGCTGACGTTTGCTGTGGGGCCGTCTTCTTTGTGTTGGCGTGTTTTATTGGAATTTTGTTTGCTATTTTGGCGTATTACCTTACACGGAAGTAAAGCTTCCTATCACAAAAATCATTTATGAAGGATATTTCAGAAGAAAGAGAAAAAATGGTACGAAATCGAAACCGTTATGAACAAATCAGCACCATGAAAACAAATTTCTGCATAATAATTGTCATCGTTTTAAATTTTTACTTTGGTACATAATAATTTGAAAAATAGACATTCTTTTATCAAATATTTATGTAATTAAAGAATATAAATGATTACTACGCTTTAAGAAAACAACATGTTGTGTCCGAGCAGCGCACCGTTTCCTCCGCTAGTATGTAATATATAATTTAATAAGTATTTATACAATTTAAAGTTAAAACTCCTTCATTGTAGATAGTGTATACAAGATTCGCTCTTTAACACTTTAACTGTCCCCAAACATTTTTAAAATCGCCGCTGTACAGTCCTATGACCCACCGGTGGGTCACATAATCCAAATTTCCCTGCAAGTCCCGTGACCCACCGGTGGTTAGATCCATCACTTTTTGAACAATTTTAAAGTATTGCACCACTTTGACATATTTAAATTTACGTGAAATAGTGTTCTTCCAATATATAAGTAGAAGAAATTGGAGAAAAAACGTATTTGGATGAAAGTGAGAAAGCAAAAAAAAAAAAACAAATACTGTGAAATCGGAATATTACACATGGATACTCCGCAGTACTCCGACTTTTTTTGACCAGCGGCAACACTGATTGCAACCTTTTCAATCATATTTGTTTTTTTAGCTCGCACACCTGAAATTTTGGAATTGAAGTCTTCTTTTAATTCCTCGTATCGACATCTTTTCCTTACATTTTTATTCTGAATTTTTCCAATTTCAGTCATTTCATGTGTTTTTTCTGCTGGCCTCTCTTCTGGTGGAATTCCCACCAATCCTTCAATAATATTCTCTGTGAAAGCGAACAGACCCATTTTATTTTCTTTGGTTTGATTGTATATAATGTGTGCATTCGTTAGAGCTGCACTGCATATTGCCTCGATGGCATTTTTTTTGTGTGTAATAACTCGCCATTTGGTCGGAGACATCAATCCCCTGTTTGGCTTTATTGTAGTCCACAACAATTTCGGGTTTGATTTTCTCCACGCCGAATCTCGAACGTACAGTACTCATTGTGCTATCATGTCATATTGAGATCATTATGACATCTCGTTTATCATGCCACTTCATAATGACGATTACACCATTTTGTTTGGCAATGTACTCTCCTTTTTTTCTTTTATAGACCTTGGTATGCCGATGCGATTCTTCCTTATTGTGCCGACTAAATCAGTCTGATTCCTCAACAGAATTTTAGCCAATGGAATACTGGTGAAGAAACAGTCGCACACCACGACTCTTCCCACACCTATGAGACCAGACACTAAATGAAATAAATTTTTATGCCGTATTTGAATGATTGCAATAAAATAGTAATAGTAGAGTACTGCTTATATAAACCTTTACTGCATAATTCATCATCAGTATCAATTATTGTATCAGCAGAAATATGGTTGTTGGTTTTATAAAAAAAAATTGAGTATTAGTCGTAAAGTCTCATGACCCACCGGCGGGTCACATAATTTTTTGTATGGGACATTTGGCGATAATTTTTCATGACCCATCTGTGGGTCACAGGACTGTTAACGTGTATCACCGCTCATTATTTAAATTAATATAAAGTGTAATATTTGGACATTTATTTAACTATACTAAAAACTGCACTCTTCAGCTGCTAGTACATATTTGCAAATCGATCTATAATTTTGTCAATATCGACTTCAATTTCCCGGTGAGTATTTAAAAGAGCAAGGCCTGTTAAACAATTTTGCCCCATCATATTTTTTAAATATGTTTTTACTTTTTGCGATTTAAAGTTAAAAAACATATTTCAGTTGAAACCACATTTACTGGCAATGTTAAAAGAATTATTTGACTCCAAGTATGTTAATCTTTCTGTCAAATTTAGGCATAAATTTATTCCAGTTTTAATTAAACCGATTCAAAAAAAAATTTAATTTCATTGGGTAACTTCAAATTCATTAATTTTTGCATTAAAAATCCTATTTCCAGAAAACGATCTAATTCTGCCGAAAATCGGGCTTTCAAATCTAAAAGGATATTATCTAACATTGCAATATAAATAATTTTGTGTTCGTATCGTGTAAGTTGATCGAATTATACGATCCTATCCAGTCCAGTACTCGCGACGATGGAAGTCGTCAATAAAATTGGGCATATTCCTATTTCCTGCAGATATAATATATGTTTAGTCATCATATGGTTTTGGCATGAAAATTTTCTTTTATATTAAATTTAAGTCCCAAAATTTTTAAGCGATCGCCCACCCCCACCAATCTTGGGTTCGCCCTTGACTGCCAGTTCCGCATCTTTTGCGCACAAGGCCATTTTAAAATTACAAATTGAGATGAACTGTTAAGGCTTATCTTTAAACGAAATTTTTAAAAAATAAAACCACAAAGGAAAATTATCCATTCATTTATAAATATACTTTATTTAAATTTTTAATAAGACTTTTTGTGTAGCTATACATAACATCTATAACATCTTTAAATTTGCCGCTCATCATAAATCAATGAGTGTCTTATCATAATTCTCTGATTATTATTTGCATTTTTAAACATAAAAAAAGGGACATTCGCAACAAAATCCCTATCCTCATTTTAAAATTATCTAAACAATATCACTTTAGAAGAATAATCAAAATAACAGAAACTAATATAGCAAAATGTGTAAAGTTTTCAATATATGTTTGCATTTCATTTCCCATGATATGTAAGATTTTATAGTTATGTGTTTGAAAAGTCAGTCGTAGTATCGTTTTTTCATAGCACGATATTTTCTTAGCGTGTACATTGCTTCCATTTCTTTAATCACATAATTTGCATGGACAATCATTTTTGCTATTTTCTTGGGATCACGTTCTTCGCAATTTTTCATAAAAGCATTATGGCACTTTTGACGAAATATTTCTGGTCCAGCGGGATAATCACGACCTAAGTATTGGAGCTACAATTGTCATAATTAGTTGTTATTGTTTTTTATGTATTATACAATAAATATTACACATATTATTCAGAATTACCCTTTTGTATACACTGATAACACGTTGCCGCTGCGACATTTCTGCTAACTATTTGAATAGTCCAATTTATGTGCGTATATTGAAATCTAATTATGTAAACAAAAACTGATTAAGAGCCAAATGGATACAATACGTAAATAATGTGATATTTATTTTTTGTTAATAAAATCAATGATATTGACATTAACATTTGACGCATCAGTGTTGCCATATTTTAATGCTCAATAATTTTTAATTTTATTTGAAATAATAATGAGTACTTCTTCTTTCAGTTTTTTTTCCCAGATTTTTGACTCTTCAATTAAAAAAAGCGAAATCAGGTTCAACTAATACATTTTGTTACCTCATTAATCGTTAAATTTCGTTTGCACTTTATTTTTATGAATTTTAAAACAAAACAAATCACGCACGCAGCACCATGTCAACCGTAAAACTCTTTTATTGTGGAGCACAACTAAGTACCTTTGAAAAGGAGGGATTGAACTTATTATGGCTAATATAAAGGACGCAGTCTTAATCAACAGAGTAAAATTTTCAATCCGTAGTTTATTGCTATTGTATATCAAAGTTTAAAATGATTAATGAAATATTAAACTTATACTGGTATTGAACTGAACGTTTTTTCCTAAGTTTTTACTAGAAGAAAGGATAAATGAAAATTATTAATTATTATTATTAATTTAACAAAGACAAACTTCTCGTCTAATAACAGTTTACAATAGGTACGTTAACTGCTACCAACCAGCTGTCAAAAAGTTAGATGTAAACAAAAATATATAAATTGTAGGCACCACTGATCACTCAATGAAGTTGTGCTCACTTCCGTATATAGGGTCGTCCATAAATTAGGACAAAATAACTAATTGTTTTGTTTTTACAATAATTTATTATTCTTTTATTGCGAGTATATAATTTGGTTTTTATTGAACGTTCTTTATATAGCAAGAATTATGAAATGCAACTGATTTTGAATTTTTGAACCCTAATAACCTAAACGAAAATACACTTTTATATGCTCAGATGCTTACAAATAAACAACAACTTTTTACACAACTAAATACCTACCGCGCGAAATACCACAAAAATTTAAACTCAAAAACAGACGAAATACAAGGTGACCTTTAATATTTTGAATTTTGACCTTGAATTACACTTTATTTTTTAGAATAAAAGATCTTCACATCGCCTTGGGTCGTATATAAAATAAAAAATGGTGGACGACAATCCCGAAATTATTATTAAAGTATTTTTCATGTTTGCCGCACCATAAAATTAAAATAAAGTAATTTGTGATATTAAATAAAACAAAATTCTCAATCAATAAATTTACTAAAAATTACCAAGTCCCAGCATTTTAATTAGGAATCTACTTAAAATTAAATTCTAAAAGAAAGTGCGATTGAAATGCTAAATTAAAAACCATTTGGAAATTTTATTACTTCTTTACCTATCTTCTTTTATTATTTTGAACACGATGCTGCATATTGAGCCAATTTTCTTGTAAGTGCTCCGTTATGTTCGAGGCAATACAACACATTTAAAAATAAATTATAAAAAATTATTCACAGCAATTTATTAAACTATTATATAAAATCATGGTCCTCGAGCACATTAATAATTATTTTATTTAAAAGTACATCTCCATCGCCGAATAAGAACCGTTCTATTCTGCTATAAAATACCTTAAAAACTAATTTGGTTTCAATTGTTAAATCGCATACAAAAAGCATACATATATGAAATAAAATAAATTTACAATAAATAAGCACTGAAAGAGAGGCGATCCCATTATCGTACACAATACGTCCTAGATTCCCTAACCCAGATCAAATCCTAAAACATCCTCCAGATTATATCCAAATAACTTGAAATCTTGCTCATACAATTTATACAATCCCCTTGTTACTCCGATTGGCACTTGGTCGAAATAGTTACGCAGTAGTTCCGAGGTTCCAGAAGTTTTCTGCGCAGCCGGAAATGAAAGGTTATCGGCTCCAGCCAAATGAAGTGCTAAGGCCGAATCATCAATGAGAGTCTCATATTTGCCGATTACATTGTATTTTATGGTGCACGGTTTACACAAATTGGACACTGACTCCCAATGCTCATTGTAGGATTGATTGACAGACTGTGACAGTTCAGGTGTCATTAGGTACTGTATGAACTCCAAAAACGAAACATCATTGCCTTTTTCCAATGCCGTTTTTGTTGCCTGCGGTCGAAAATGTCTTATAATTTGACGACCGATGCGTGTCTGGAAGTAACGTGAGCTGCTGCTGTCTGATTCCAATTTATTTCGATAAGCTGATAGCAACCGCTCAAATGGATGTCGCACGATTATAAAACGTGTGAAGTCGTCGGAGAGGGCCCTCTGTCGCTGCATGGGGGTGAGGTCACTTAGTTTGGTAAAACGCCCAGCAGCATGTGCAACTGCCGCCGGAATTTGAAGTGGGTCAGTCCCATTTGTCCATTGGCCAGTCATCAACAATAACACCCGCTTCCAGTTTGTACATGCGACCTGAAATTGAAAAACAATTTGCATATCAGTATTACGATAACGGATAAGTCAGTAAGTTATAAAACGTTTTTGTGAAGCTTTAAAAAAACTAAAAATCGTATTTTTGACAGTTAATCCGTACATTTACGTCACATCATCAGGTGGATTTTTAAGCTTCTGAAATGCAACTGTGACAATCGGATTACCGATTATCTCAAGGATTAAGATTTATATGAAATTTACTTCTACTCAATCGTCACAAACGATTCTTTTATCATTGGATTTTTAGTTAATCATAATTCATAATTTTGATTAAAACATTAATCCGTAGATACTAGATAGATGTTTATTTTTTTAAATATTAGGTTTTCGTTTGAATAACAGCTACACACAAGTATAACCACAAATAATAGATTATCTAATTACCGCGTGACACAAATACACCCTGCGACTAGCTTGCATTTACCTGCTTTGACTCTGGAAGTTTATTACATATTATAATATTTCCACATAATATATTAATACTATACGCTATTTAAAGTACAGTCCAATTAAAAATGTTTATACGAGTATTTTAGAAAGAATGGAAATTGTTGTTTGAATGAAATTGTAGTAAAACTGTAGTTAGCCAAGTGGGTTTTCTATATATTTTCAGCAGAGTTGAAATTGCGCTCAAAAGTCGCACAAAAGACTAAAATGCAAAATCAGGGCGCACGTTTAGAAAATGTTTGTTTTGGGCGTTCGATGAATTCATCCCTCAAATCAATTTCAATCAATCAAAACATTGCAACTAAAAACAAAAGATGAAAAACAGATCAAATTAATTAGATTTTGTTGTCGCTCATTTTCATTTCTAATATATTTGACAGATTTTGTTTTTTACAGAGTTATTTTCAATATGAACAGAATTATTTTAGTAAAAAGCGGCAATGTCTTGGTGATAATCGGCAAAATAGAGGGCAAAATGACCTTTTGTTTTATTTATATAAAATGGCCATAAAAAAATGATCTTCCTAAACTGCTGAACCGATTTTAACAATATTTTTTTAATGTGTTCTTGGGGTCACCAGGATGGTTCTTATCTAGCTTCGACTTTAATTCTCATATAAAAACATAGAATCCCGAAGTACTACTCAATATATTTTAAATTAATAAAAAAAATTGTTTCTTGCATATGTACTATTGACCATTACGACTGAACCACTGAAACTATTCACCTTACATTCACACAGTATGTTCGCTTGATGCCTGGAATGGTAGCATGTATGGGTTTATTCCCAGTAGTCCTTAGTTACGAACGAAAGTATTATTTATTAAGGGAAAAAGTTAGTCTACTACGATAATTTGTGTGTTATTCGATTTTGGCCGATCGGTATATTAATTGCATAATAATTATTACAGGATTTCAGCTCTCGGCAATTTGGATGCCAGGTTGACGGGATTTTGGCTAATCAAGATTTGAATTTTGCCAATTAAAATTATTGCCCTTCAGGATTTTATTTAACCAGGAAATTTGTTCTTGGGATTTTAGCCTCGTCAGAAATTCCGGATGCAGGTATTGTGGTTAAGTTGATTTTGAAGGGATTATGCCGCCCAGAGTACACATAATTTTGTTTAATTTTGGAGCTTCGTAGAATATAGGTTTTTCTTACTCACAACATACATGGTAAACTGAACATGAATACATTCAGCGATAACGGTAATTGCTAATAACTAATCAGTAATCACTAATAAAATAGTAAGTGAAATAATAAATTCTGTGAAAATTAGTAAATGACTTAAAATTTAATTTAATATGGAGTTATCAAACTAAATTATGTGATAGGTACTATGTCGTTATGTAACACAATTAATTTTATATTGTTAAATGTTCCACCAACAAGATAACCTAACAGAGGTTATCATATAAGACGCTTGTTGGTATTCTTTATTTTTCAAAGAAGCTGATTAGTAGGTACTACTACAGTCTATAGTAGTAGCAAAAGTAATTAAAATTTGAGATATTTACTAAAATATCATATTATACTACTATACTTATAATCGTTATCAGTCAGCCGTCAGAAACTGAAAGAGCCAAGCCAAATTAAAAGTAAAAATAAATAATAAAATAAAGTTAGTTTATAAATGCCAAATCAACTGTACAAATTTAAAAGCCAACCACAAAGACAATATAAATTCTACAAACAGAAAATCATTTTGTACGCTTGTACTAGATTGTAATTTGTAAAAATAAACACAGTTTCTAATGTGATGACATTTTACAAAATAGCTCGTTTATTACATCTGGAGCAGTTTATCTAAACAAACGGCTTTACCAACCTTCTTGTATTCATAACACACTGTATTAACAATGATGCAAAAGTTATTATGTATTTGCGATATATATTGCATACAGTACACTACAGAAATGAAATGCGGAACACAAGCAGGACATCCGACCCACAGCGTTTGTTGTACGAGACCATTTGACACACGTGACGACATAGTAGATGATATAAACAATTCAACGTTTGTTTACGCTGCTATTTTGCATGCGAATATACATAGAATTTACTGAATTTCTTTGTTCGAAATCACTACTAATTTTTAATTACATATATGGTATATAGGTGCATATTATAAACTGGACAGTTATGTATTAACAATATTACTTATAAATATTTATAGTCATTAAAAATCATAAAGATACTTGACTCGTTCTTTTCACGGCCTCCACTTGTAAAGGATGTTTTTGTAATCGTCAAGTTTTATGAACTTACAAAACCGTTAAAAGTCAAATGAGCTCTCATAATGCCCTTACTTTTCAATCAAAATCGTCATGGAAGTTATCCAAATTTACTTCGAAAATCAGTCGTTAATTAGCATAATTTATAGACGACTTTGTCATTTTTAATGGCGCACAAAATCGTCCATCTTATCAAGCAATCCCTCGATTGGTGGATAGATTTCATTCACTCTTTAAAAATTTCGTGAAAAAAGCGTGAGTTTATCAATGATGATTTGCCAAAGTAGACAGATCTAAAATGACAAAAAGTGAGGGAAGTATGACAGCTTCTATTTACAGTTAACTCTTTTGTAAGTTTTATTACGTTGGAAAACACCCTTTAAATCAAATTGTTTTGAAAAGAACGATCTCCATCACAGAGTTGTAACAGCTGAGATAGCATGGATAATTTTTGAAGGTTGCACAACTTGCGAGTATGTTTAAAATAAAAACTCAAAATAGTTAAATTGCCGCAAAAACATCAATTCACAGTGTCGATTGAATTATATTGTATGTGTATTTTACTTTGGGTTGTCTCCGTGTTTTTTTGATTTTTTTTTGTAACAATTACATTACTAATTTATTTTGACATAAGAATTACGTTCATAAATCGAACGCCACCGCTAACTAACTTTTAGAGCAATTTCATATAACATTCATTTTATAATTTATAACTATGTCACTTATGTTTAGGAAAATTTTACAATGGAAACAATTTTTGTATGTAACTAACAGTTTTCTCACTGACGAATCCAACAACATCGAAACTTCAACACAAATGAAAGTAGGTAATTCAAATAATTAACACCTTCGAACATAACAAAAATATTGAATGGATGAATCTTTTATAACGGTTGTGAATACTTTTCGTTAGAGCATAGAAAGTACAATGTACTCAAGTGTGTTTAGAAATTTCTTCATTATGTAGCAATGGATTTCAACTTGTTTACTTTGTAGAAGTGTTGAATAATGTTTGCATGTACGAGTATTTGAGTACCCTGGGAGTACCTAAAATACTCTTTTTGTAAATTCAAATTTGAGTTCAAACTTTAAATTAATATCCTGTACTTCAAAAGGTAAACGGACTAGATGTGATTGTTTACATGTGCTATTTCTCAAACTTATCTATCCCAAATTTGTAATGAAAAGAAAAAAATCTTCATGGCAGCAAGAGCCACGTAACAATTTATGTGCAACTGCGATAAAACTATAAATTATTCGAGTATGTACTACGATAATTTTAATAGTGTTATGTGCATGAAATAGATGAATAAGATTATGTTCCTGCTTTTATTGTTGTGCATCAGTGTCATCAGATTTGAAACCGTTGCTTTAATTACAAAATACAATGTCGTTCAAGAGAAGAAAAATTATTTTTGGGTTGTCTAAATTTTATTGTCTTTGTGGTTGGTATTTATATTGTGCAAGTGAATTTCCCCTTAGAAACAATGCCACTTATACTTATAACAAAATGTTATTATGCTTTGTCTTAAAAGATAATCGTACATTAAAATTTGGTAAATGTATAAAAATTCAGGTGTGGTCAAAATGATATCTATCTAATTCTGTGATTCTTACATTAAGTATTAACCAGTTGGAATTTCATTTACATCTGAATTGTGGTTAGTTTTTGTGTGGTAAAGTTTTTTATATAGGTAACCGAGAATGAAGACCACTTTTTACACATCGCAGCTAAGTACATAGCCTTTGAGATAAGAAAGAGTACGCCGCACAGCATACCAACAAATTGATGCACAGCTTTACTAGACTAATTTTTTTGGAGTTAGGGGGTGCCAAAACGTGTTTCTGCAATACAAATTTTTTTAAACAAAAAAATCAACACTGCACGATTCATATCCTCTGTGTTTCATATAAGTATAGACCTTTTTTAACAGACAGAACACCTCTGAAACCAGTACTATTAATTACGCTGTAATCTCCCCGCATGAGGGCTGGTGTTAATACGTGTGAGACAGTCGATACGGCATCGTAAAGATACGATACCCATAATATATAAATAATGTCGAATGTATTTTATGTAATGAGTGCATTTAGGTGGCAACACCGGACGAGTTTGTTAGTTTTTTATTAGTGCATCATACATATTTTATGTTATATTAACTAGATACGTGCATTCTATTAATTAATGTTTTCACCTATATCTACTTAGTATTTCATAAAATTTCGCTCTTTTTCAACTTTTACAGAAAGTACGTTTTTACGGAAATCGAAATTGATGCAGTGGTACTTGTATGTTACGGAAATGTACGAGTACTGGTTGCGTGAGTTAGTTATATTTTATTAAGAAAGTGTAAGCGTAAAAGATGTTGCACGAAATTTTTAGTCAGCATCTAGACTCTAGAGGATATATTATCATTATTCCATTACTTATGTAGGTAGGAGGTAAGCGCACTCTTCCAACAAATCATTGACCTACTGTTCTACTTGCAACCTGTTATAGTATGTTATTATTTTGGTTGGAAAAGTGATTGTTGCTGAGTACGTGCAACTAAGAAGCGCATGGGTAATTTCATAGACATATTATTATTTATTTGTAGACTCGCAATGAGAGGAGAATTTAAAAGACTCAAATGAATTTAATGTATGGCCGCAAATGGTTAAAAAGCGTTAAGGTTTTTTTAATTACAATGGATGGATTCAAGTCAAAAATCGATACCTTTACGTTATGGAGATGCAACGTTTACATTGATTAGAATTGCATGCAAATTTCTACAAAATCCGACAGTCATACTCATGCAGCATTGTAAAAAAGTACCTTCATAATTTAATATTAATTAATTCTTATGCACTATGAAATCAATGAAACTATTTAGATTGATTATATTGTAATAATATTAACCAATTCAATAACTAAACAGAAGTAATTTATTCACTAAATGTTGAACAAGACTATAAAACCTAAAACACTTTTCAATGCTTTCATAGATTGAGAAATGTGTATGCGCGTTTTTGTATGCTTTATAAGCAAGTTTTATTCAAACGCACGTGCAGCGCGTGTTTCACGGAACCATGTAAGTATTGAGGTGAGAAAAGACAGCACATTGTGTACACTTCATACGAATTAAAATTAAGTATTTACATTAATTTATATCACAACAATTGTATAGATTAATAGATTACTGATTTTTTCGGAAAAAAAGAAGAAACACGACGTGACCTTATGATGATCACTGAATTTGAGAAGTACGTCGCAACTGCGCCATATGGTCTGTAATCTAAGAAACGTCTTTATGGATTTGTTTGAAATTTTGATACGTAATATTTAAAACATTACATCTCGGATTTAGCTTTCCTTTCATTTCAAATTCGCATCATTAAAGATTGCGTAATTTTCAACAAAAAAAACAAGCAAGCATCTCTAACGATCTTGAAATACACATAACTGTAAATTGTATATTAATTATTTCAACGTATTTTTATTGACAATTCAGATTAAATGCGCGATCGACACAAAACTTTAGTTTAATGATTAAATGTGGTATGTGAATAATCATTATCAAATATTTTCACTCTTCATTATTTCTTTGCGAAGGGCGCAATAGAAAACTCGAGATTGGGACAATAAATTAGCTGCAAAAAAGACTATCACAAATGTCCAGGATGCTTTTGTATTACTTTAAAAAAATTTGAGCTTTCTGTCTGTGTTTCAACTTTGGTTATTCAGATGGCAGTTAGAGTAAGGGGTAACAAACCAAAGATGGGTGCTTGACACCGTTTTGATACCACGCTAAATCCACTTTATGGTATTTCAGAACCTTATGATTCGTGGGATGTAGAATGAGTTACTAAAAAAAAACAATATATTTAGGAAAGCCGTTACAAAAAATTACATTTTCATTTGTGACAATGCAGGTGTGTTATTCCCGCAAAACTTAACGGACCATTAAAGAAAAAAGTAAGTGAAATTTTATTGTATTTTTAAACAATTAAAATTGATCGCAACGAATATTGATTAAAATAATGTTAGATATCATTCTAATGGTTATTTAAATAATTAATATACATTGCAAGTTAAGATTACAAAACCATGAAGCTTACTGTTCATTTTTTTCACAATTGGCAATTGCATAAGTAAAAACACGGCATAAACTCGTATAATATAATATAATATATGTGACCAGCGTATTAACACGTCAACCGGCATTTTTTGTTTCTAACACCAAATACGGCATCCATAATATATGTTGTGTGAGGAATAGTGTTTTAACACAAACGTTCTATTAAGGTTTAAGATTTCAAATAAGATCATAAAAGTTGTAGTGGATACAGGGTGATCTCACGGATAATTTTTTTTTTTTATAAATATAATCTTATCTACGTCGATGACACAATGGTTAAGCTACTAGGCTGATCAAATTATGGTGTTTGAAAACAGAGCATGGTTTCGTAATAACTAATAAGCTGTCGAACATAGGATAAAAATGTTTTGCAGTCCGTAATACCCACTTATAACAATTGTATTCCATGGTTTCCGACATTCTCATATAAATATTATTAATTGCTGTTTTTCTCTCATAAAGGTATACTCTCTTGTAGCTTTTAGTGTCGTCGGAGTTATACCACAAGCAGTACTGGGTTACTTTTAATTTTATAAAATTAGATTTAAAATTAATACAATATTTATTTCTGTTTATTTAAACAATAAACTAGTCAACCTTGTATAACATACATGCAATGACCGTTCACTGCGGTTACTGTACATAAAGTGACGACAAATTACTACATATGGCAATTAAATATGAAGTCGTCTGGACAAGTATCATTGTCACATTCATAAAATAAGCAAGAATCACTGACACCCAAGTACAAGACTTCTTTTGGAGATTTCTTCCATGGCCGTCATCTTTCTGTTTTAATTTTGTGCTGTAATGTGTTAATGTAGTTGATTTTATATGTACATACATATATTGTATACTTAACTCACAAGGTTTTTCATAAAGCGTATAAAGTAAACGAATACATATATTATGTAAATGTGGTACAGCAGTGAATAAGTGTGAGATTCTTTAGGGAATCATTACTGGCGGATATATTTGTTGTAGTAATTTTTTTTATTATAATTACGAGGTATTATATTAACCAGAAACATAATGCAGTTGTTATGCAAGTAAGTCATAATTAGGATAATTTAGTAATGAAACATGTTCGAGCAACCGAACTTAAATCTGACATCAAGAGTAGTTGTAACTTTAATAATTTTGCAAAGAATTACGAACTCTCAGATTTTCACATCCTCGTTTTTTAATTAAATATTGTGAGTACTGCTGCTACATTGCATTGGTTGAAAGCTTGAAATGTGGATAATTCACCAACTCACGTTGTTGTAAATAATTGTTTAAGCACACTGTATGCAAAATTCGAGAATGTACATTAAGTCATTTTCATCATGTTATGAGTTGTGACTTGTGAGTCCAAGTTCCATACAACGTCCATTTATACATAGATTAATTATTCTAAAAGCAAAACAAAGAAATGTAATTGCAACATTACAAATGGAATAATTGCATCACACATGATGTGTCACAGATTTACATAAATTTAATATTATTTAATTACTCACTTCTTTAGAAATTCATACTTCCCAAAACGTTACAAAAAATTGAGTGATGATGTTATTTGCGACTTTTTGTTTGTCCACGTATTGTAATATCTTTTTTAAAAGTGCTTGGTACTGAAAGCCACATTACATATTATGTTCGATGTTAGTTGAGAAAACGTCAATAACGAATATGAATATTTTTACATAATATGATGTAACACTAATATAGCTAATTGGCATACAGAATGACCATGTTATTAAAAACTACAACTAATTTCACTAATATCACGATTTCAATATAAAAAATGTTTAGTATGGCTGCGTACTAGAATATTCCTATATTTTTACTGATTTTTAATGTGCAACGTCAAGTGTCCTGTGTGATTTTATGTTTTTGTAACATTTATGCCAATTGCCAAAGCATACGAGGTATATAAGTTTAGCTAATACGTTTATGTTAGTACCCACTATTTAATCCTTACATTTCGTCTAAAAAAATAGTGGAAAACGTTTAAAAAAAGGTAGTTGGGGAATAGATTTTAATATTTTTAAGTTACAATTCAATGATGCAGCAGATGGTACGATTAATATTAATTCAAATCAAAATAGTAAAATAAAACTTGGTTGTTTCTGAAACACTTTTCTTATCACACTGCCGCTCACATTTTATTTTTACATAATAATTATTCTACCATACAAAGTAAAGCACTGTTACAAACGACAAAGAGAATAGTTGTGAGATCCTAAAATTTATCTTCAATTAATAAAATACATAGTAGTAACTAAAAATATGGATTTTGTAAAATTTAACTCATGGTCCAGCCGACTGTTGATAGTTAAATTACAAGTCACACTATGGATTTAGTAAAAACTTATACTCGATCTTTCCCAAACTCTTATCTTATCACGCTACATCCGGAGGCTTGTACTTATTTTCACTAAAAAATATTGAAATTATATGATGTGTCAGTATAATGTAGTAATAAATTCTTGAACCCGCAGAGCACAAACCAGTCGAATTCCAAAAATGTTCGCAGCAAACGAATTATTGACTGCACATAAATTTACAAATTGTAATAACTACAAAAATTGCACTACTGAAATAAGTGGTGGTGTTTACTCACTTTTGGCACATAACAGTAAAGGAATTTGTGTTTTATATCCACAATTAAGTGTTCCATTTGATCATCAGTTAAATCCGAAACTTCACCATTAAGCTGTTGAACATCGCACATTTTCTGCAGAGTCTCCTGCCGTTGAATGTTTGTTGCCTGAGTCAGCTCCAGTCCATGCAAGCTGAGCTTAATGTTGTTATTGTTACCATCGAAGTCACCGCCAAACACGCCATTTAGGTACAACAACAAAAGCATTGCAGTGACAGCAAAGCCCTTGAAGTTTAGACTTAAATGTAAGCATGCCTGCGCTGGTTGTATTTTTATCACGTAAGACATTTTAAAGCGAATTGTAATTTTGAATAGATTGACACTCGTATTACGGATTTCATTGAACTATCGCAATACTTTTTTTTATATATTTTCACGAATGTTTGTGTTATCGAAGGAAGTGATTCACACGTAATTCTACTGATCCAAAAAAGATTGTAGTAATTGTGAAGCAATCTTACACACTAAAAAACACTCAACCCACTACAAGAAACAGTTAGCATTGGCAAGCAATTTTACTGAATGTGTGCGCTCGCGCAGTATTTTAACTTCAAAACCACATTGCACAGTCACTTTTTATGTTGATGAAATTCACTTGATTTTCGCAATGTTTTTCAATACAAATAATATGAAATTGACGAAATTGCATTTAAATAATGTTACCAGAATAGTCAAATTCACTAACTCTCATAAACAAAGACAGCATTTTTAAGTACAAGAAACAAAAAAAAAAAAAAAACGACCGCAGCCGTAGCGTTTTAATTAAATTTTATGAATTCTTCATGCGAAATTGCTTACGCGGTCGTCGTTTTAGCTTCACGAAGCGCAACACCGATTTGTTAACGAGGCCGCAGTCCGTAATTAACTGAGAGTCATTTTCCCAGCACATAAAGCTCGAATGATGAGGCGCGTCGATCAACTCCAGGCGGTATGCTGACCAAATATAACGCCAAGATATTTTCCGTGTACACTTCGCCGTCACGATGCGGGGACGACGACTCTCATCTGGCATGTATGGTGTGGTTAAAGTAGACGCAATACCATCAACAACAGCTCTGGTATGAGCGCTGGTTTCTTTGGTAACGTCAATTGTGTGGTTCGACCTTGAATTCTGCAAACACCATGTGCTACGGATGACACGTTTTAGGTCGCAAATGCGAGTCCCTTTCTCTGGAATCTGTATATATAAAATTGTGCAAATATTTTAAAGCCTGTTTCAAAGTTAGAGTTTACAGTATAATCTCCTATCTGGATGTAATCTTACAAAACACATAAGTGGTATATAACAACATCAATCCATAAATATTTTTAAGTGACGTGACTGAGGCGTGAGGGTAATGTAAAGTCGAATTTGCCAATAAATCATTTAATCATGTGCCATTGTTACTTCGTAAAGATAAGTAATTTCTGTTAAGGTTTGAAATTTTGATAATGTCAGTTCTGAATTGTGATACGGTTGATTTTTTTACCACTAAAATGTATAAGATATATGTACACATATTGTATTCGTAGGTAAAAAGGTAGGTGTGCAGTATATGCCCAACCAACAATGAATACATAATACATATTTGATGAAATTAACGCATTCTCACATTTCCTTTGGGAGTGTAGAAAGTTATATATTATATACAAGAAGCGAGTCAATACAATGCGAGTGCGTATAATATAATATTATATGTATCGCAAGTTTCATGTATTCATTTAAATCAGAGACTTAAGAGACAAGAAATTAAAAGGAATAGAATGAGCCGAAAACAGGGATGTGTTTGTGAATGGTCAATGTAATTGTATGCGTGTTTTTAAAAAAGACAAGGGCGTGCGGCAACTTATAATGTGAGAGCAGATAGTATAAAAATTAGTAAAATCATTCACTTAATGCAACGAAAATGACGCCACTGGAATGTCAATGTGTTAGTGCAAATTTTTTGGGCATTTAAAATATGTTTAATCCTCTGTTAAGGGACACTGAAATTTAATTAAAATACCGTAAAGTTATTATTTCCAAAAATAAATAATAGAACTTTTTTCCCCAACGTGAACCCAAAGAATGCACACTTATTTTCCATAATAACATTTCACTTTTAAGGAGTAATAATTAACCGAAACAAAGATGTTGTTGATTTTTGGCCATATCTATAAATACACCCAGGAACGGAACACTTCATTTTTATGTTAAATTTTAAATATTTGATAATAATTGATATAATTATTCAATTAAAACAACTCAATATTCTTCTTTTACAAATCCAAAAAACAAATACACACTATGAAAAGTTTGCAAATGCTCCTAAAAGTACACACAGTTAAAAATGTGTGTACAATGTTGAGTCGAAAGCGCTATACACTATAAATGAAACAAAAGAAGATAGACATAATTTTTATTTAATGTGTTTGTCTGAATTTAATATATTATAAGCATTAACACCGGTTTAAAGTCTATATGGATATGATATGTGATGTCATACATTCTCAAAAAAAATTCGGCTCATATTTTTGTTCATATTTTTTACGTCTTTTTCTTAAATTTGTATAAAAGCCACAGAACTTGCTTCAGATTTTTTTTTAAATATTTGTTAATTTGAAAATGGAGATTTATAATGAAACTGAAAAACTACCTAGGTTAGTTTCACTTTTTTTTCATTATTATTTTCTTAGTGTACTAACTAAAATGTGAAACAAAAATATTTACCAAGGAAGAAGTAAAATTTTAATTTTGTATTGGCAAATATGTAAGGCGACGATTAAAAACGATATTTTATGTAATTAATTTTTAGCAATAATGTAAGGAAATAAAAATAATACCACTATTTTTAGCATCGGTAGCCCACCTTCGCACTCTACGAATACAGTAATTGATTGGCCTTGGATTACTGCTATCTGAAAGTATTATGATGCACATGTAAAGAAAAATATGAATAGTATTAATTACTTAATTAGTTTAGTGCAATGTGCGAAAATAAAGTCATAGTTAAGTAAAATAATATAAGTTAATGAAAGTCGAACAAACACCTTTGCGGTTGTGCACGTACTTAATGTGAAAAACAATGGATACTCAAATATAGGTAAATTACTTTTTAGTTTTTACAGCAGTACACTACACTTCTATCATTTTTTTTCCTTAAGTCTAAAGGTACAATTCCATGCAAAGCTTGATGCAAGATTGCAGAGTGACAGGGATAAAAAATAGAAGAAAATCTAATGTAAGCAAGGGACAGTACTATGAAAATACAGCACGTGCTTTATAGCAATTGCGAAAATTTCGATAATATGCACGATGAAAATTGGGCTTGATCCATGAATGCAGAGTAACAAAGATAGAATATACAAACAACTCTAATGAATGAAATGGTCAGTACACTTTATATTGAATTACTATGTAAATTAACAATAAATTTAGCTCATGGACCAATGAATTATGTGTTGACTCATAATACATAATAATTAAAATTATGACGCAAAACAACATACATTATGTATACATACAACTTACATTTGTAATAATAACTTATTGAATGAATATTAATGTAAAGCATGTCACAAATTCACGCAAGAAGTTTTTTGACATTTATAAATTAAGATTTAAGTTTTAAAACTCAGAAACATCTACTGTTCTTATTGTGGCATCTCCTTTCTTCAGTCCAGGTGCATACATTAAAGGAATTTTTTAAGTAACATTCACACTTTTATTGTGAATTGAAAAATGTCATTTAAAAAGTCTTTCATATTTCTGTTTTGGGACACTTAGCCGAGTTCTTTTGAAATCTCATTTAGTTTATTTCGATATTTTACAAGCAAAACAAGATAACCACTGCTTCTCCGACTGTTTACTTATTCGATTTATTTAATACTATATCTAACTCTTGCGGACTACCGAAAACATAAACCAAATATCGTTACATTGCATTGTAATAACATAATGTTTTTCCTATAATGAAACGAAAATATGTTTTTCGAATGTTGATCCACATAAATATATTTTTGATTTTAATCTTCAAATATTTTACAAATCTTCGGAACTTAATTTTACCTAATACATATTATAATATACTATCCAATACATGTTGTAAGAAGCTACAATATTTGATGTTTGGAAAGAACATTTTGAAAAACTACTTGAAATTACTGTTAAATGTTAAAATAATTATGACGATCCAATACTCGACCGTTAAGGCAATATCGCAGAAACGAATTTCTGACCCAATTCTGTTTATCTTTCTATTCCAGGCGATAACAATTTGCACACAAGACCTAAAGCCAAAAGGTGCTAAATATTTCTGGTGTGTAAACGTGTGAGTTTATGTATAGGAGTTGCGGGTTAACATTTACAAAAAACTAATTACCACGTATGTATTAAGTGCATTGTTCGTCAGTCGTATCGGTTGCATGATGCATAAAGTCACGATCGTCAAAACATCATAAATAGATTTTTATTAAACTCATACAAAGTAAAATATAATATATGTTTGTAAAAACAAATTCTTAGTTCATACACATAATTAAATTTGTTATTTCCAATTTTCATACCTGGGCATTGACTTCCTCGCACGTGATATCTGAATGAAGAGGACCATCTGCAAATATTTCCCCCAATGTCTTACGAGATAATTCTTTTAATGCGGTGTGACTTTTCAATGCGTCGCCGCACTGCTCAATAGCATATTCTATCTCTTCGTCACTGGTTTCGCTCATATTTATTATCAAATATATTGTCTTTTTACAAATAATAAAGAAATAGTTTACGTTTTTATTATTTATTATTTATTGCAGGTCAGCAATTATTACACATTAACTAAACATTGTTTACAAATTACAATTTACAAGAGCTCTCTGAAGTTGAAAGGTAAACATATTCCGGGTGCGCATTTGACTTTTATATTTTGACATTTCATTCAAATGTTTAGTGGTGGGCATAATAGTAAATTCTCATCGATACTTTTTGATTTTAATTGCGTATTGTCAATATTTGATAATAATTGAGTAAAAAATCGGCGTCAGTTATGAAATATCGTTGTTTATATTACATAAATATAATTGATTGTACACTGGAATAACAAAGCTATATAATGTTTTAAAGTATTCAAGTTGTAAAATACGACACCGACGACACAAAACTTTTATTCGACAAATTAAGGTTTATCAATAAGCTAAATATGTGAGAAATTTCAGCGCCATCTATCGAAAATATTGTTTCTCCGTTGTATAAAAATAAATGTTTGGGACACAAAAGAAGTTGAGGAGAAAGCTACACCATATTTTATTCTTGGCGATCCTGCATATCCTTTGCTGCCATATGTGATAACAAATTATCCAACTACTGCAAAACAACATTTGTGCATATAATAAAAAATATTAAATAACAAATAATGTATTCATGTTAATATGTATTTTTTTATTTTTTTTATTTATGCTGTTCAAAAATAGAATCAATACATATCTTCAAATACATAATGTCCCTCCTTTATGTCATCCGATATTACTGGTTGTATTGCTGCACGTGAACGTTTCAACGGCATTGGTTGCGTTCTAACACCAGTTGAACATTTTTGGACTACGGATGAATAGTGATTCCGAATATCTCTCATGTTTCTTATTTTCTCTATCTTGAATTTCGACTTCAAAAGAATTTTGTTTTCCGAACACTTCATCTTTTTCCTAAAACTATTATTATTTACTGGTGCGCAAAGCGACAACAAATTGTTTCTTCATCTTTCATTGCTTTAAAGCAAAATTGTTAATATAATCTCGTCGACGATGAGATTATATTATTCGGCATTAATATAGAAAACTGATTCATGTTGTTGCATTGGAGGACGTTTTCCGAACATCTCGTTCATATTCTTTATATTTTAATTTTAATTTCGATGCAGCACTTCATCCTTTAACTTATTTTCTTCTTTTCCAAATACACAAGGTGCGTTTTATTGGGAACCTAACTAACAAAAAATGTGTGTTGCCAATAAAACGACATTTCTTGATTCAAGTTCAAGCGACTTCAGTGAAAACGGTGACAACATCAAACTGAAGAACTATGTGGAACAGTGGAAGTCATCAAAAGCTACAACGGAGAAGTTTTTCGACCGCAAAAAATATACAATATTCCATAACTTATTAATTATTTTATTTCAGAAAAATATGCGCATTGGTAGCGAGAAGGACATTTACATCGATTTTCTTCTTCACTTTCAGCAAGTCTTTTTGGAATAGCAATATTAAGTGCATGGAATGTGGTCAATAAAGTTGCTTCGTGGCTTATTAGAATTAGTCCAGAATTCATCTCATGGCCCGACGAAGAAACTGCTAAGATGAATGCAGCGAAATTTGAGCAAATAAAGGGAATTCCAAACGTTATCGTTGCAATAGATGAGACTTACATTATAATGCGTCCGAAGGAATTAGCTAATGACTTCTGCAACCGCAAAAAGGATTATAGTCTGGTCGTCCAAGCGGTAGCTGCACCTGACCTTCGCTTTATAAGCATTCATTGTGAAGAACCAGGTTCGCTTCACGATGGGCGAATTTTGAGAAGGTCTAAATTATTTTTAAAATGCGAAGAATTATCTTCTTCCGGATATTTCCTATTGGGGGATAGCGCATACCCATTGCTAAGTTGGCTTATTGCTCCACATAGAAACAATGGCCACCTTACTCAACGCCAAAAAGATTTCAACTATATACATTCATCAATGAGAATGGTGGTTGAAATTCATTTGCAGTGTTAAAATCAAGGTTTAGATCTCTTACATTTTACAGAGCAGACGAATTTAAACCTTGTAAAACATAAAAATTATGGGTGTGAACCTATCAGTTTCTGTCGTTTACTTAAGCAAAAATGACGTACTTAAGGCTGTTTTTTTAATTATTACGCGGAAATGAGAGCAATTAAAAAAAAACTAAAAAATATTAGCTGGAGATCATTTACTTCTACATAATACAAAATTTAAATCTGTTGGATTGATTACCTGCAGCGGCTATAACCTTCTGTTAAACGGAACGATCCTACTATATAATTCTGAAGTATTTTAAGTAATGTCCACAGGTCACTCAGAATTTGACAGCTACTCAAGATTTAAAACAATTACTTACAGTTTGGAAATTCAAATTATATCGTTTTTTTTTGATTGTTTGCAATCTTCATTGAAAAATTAAGTAGGAACCGAATAGCAAACAAAGAAAATTAAGGTAATAACTTTTTTTTATAAACAAAAATCTATAAATACTAATTTTTTTAAATTTTATTAAATGTTAATTTTGCAGAATAATAATAAAGATTGTGAGACCCACCTCAAAGGACGGGTTTGGCATTCACGCTCAAAATCATACCAAGGTTAGAAACTGTTTTAATGAAATCTATTATTGAGGTACTCATTATTACAACTATCGTTATTACAAACTTTATTCAAAGTACTGCACTAACAAACTTAAATTTGTTTTTATTGATCTGGAAATATCTAAAAAATATGCTTAAATATGGTAAATCCCAAAACATATATTTATTTACCAAAAAACAGAATATAGTAAATCCAAAAAAGAGTTTGTGCGCCAGTGGCCAATCGCAATTGTTTTAAGATCAAATTAAGGTAAAGTATACATCAATTATGATGCTACTCATTTAAAAAAAAATGTAATAGATTTTCCCATGATTTCAAACTTACACATTTACAAAAAATTATAAATAATTTTTTTTTTATATATTGGTTTAAAAACAGCCTTAAGTAAGACATTTTTGCTTAATAAACGTCAAAAACTGATAGGTTCACAGAGCCCTAAAAATGTTAGTTGCAAAAAAACAACAACCTCACAAGTTTTAATGAAGAATTCTCGTCGTTTTTCCACACACACATTCTATTTATATAATTTATTCAAATAAAACATTTCCGAAGTGTCCTTTTTATTACTAATATTAGCAAAACAAGACGTCCTCGTTTTCCACGGCGTTCTGTTCATCTTTAATTTGTCGTCATTATGTCTCCGCACTGCGATCACGTCAATGTAGAATAAGATTAAATATGTATTGAATCATCAAATGTTCATTATTTCCCTCAGCCGCATTTCTCACATATTACATCTGTTACTGTTCGCTATATTTTGTTTCAAAAATAATTTTTCTGTTTCTCCTCAATTGCCATCGTTTTCGAATTTAAGTTATTTCAAATGCAATGCAAACAAACTTGTTGCAGTAATTTGAAATAAATACAAAATGCAAATGCAGCAAAGGTATAACACAAGATAAATGGCAGAGTGTCGTCTCAAATTTAGAGCGTCTTAGTGCAACATATATTCAAAAATCGCAAATATTTACAGAAAACATGAGTTGTGGCAAACAGGTGCATTCTATTTGATTTTGCCGTTGTAAATATAGTGAATAAAAGTAGCAATTCGACGGTAGTGAAATTCATTCCGATAGTTGTTTGAATTTAATGCATTTACGTAGGACTAGTTTAAATAACATAAAGAATCCTTATTACTTTCTCTACATTTTATAACACTGTATCCTCGAATTTGGTACCGAGATTGTTATTATAAATGTTTCTGTGACGAATTATGACTATTAAATGAAAAAAAAAAAATTATAATTAATTATTCTCCAGATTATGTGGGAACCCTAGAGTTTGATGGTCCGCGTTCGGTTGTACACAGTCGGCACTAGCCCATTACCCTACCTAAAGGCATACGTCCAACGTTCGTCTGACAAATGGTTAAGAGTATGTACACTTCATTTGACAATGCCTAGCCGAACGACATGCCGAAATTATCACATGAATATTTCAAGAGATTGAGAGCAAACATATACAAAAGAGTGTTCACTCATACACTGCATTACTGCGCAACATTTTTTCACATCCTCGCATACATTTTTCAATAATGCCAACATAATATCACTTAATAAAAAACACATATACAAAATCGTTGAGAAAAAATGATTTTAAAATATTAATCGTGGCAGTTACTGTAAAATAGAAACAAATTTTATTTTATAAATTATTCTTATTCAACAAAAATTGTATGTTGTGTTGCCTGTTTTTTTCCAGAGGATTCTCTTTTCCTGGCCCGGATAAGGACAAATTCATTTTCGAAAGGAAAACAACACAGTTTACAAATGACGTTTGAAATGGGAACAACTTCTAACACAGAAGATTGACACTTGAAATGATTTTCAGATTCATTGAGTTGACCGGATAATCAAAAAATGATTTAGTACCAATGTATCTCTGTCCAATTATTACTTCACGATCGTTTTGTATGGCAATTTCATTTATTCGGAATAAAATATCGTTTTCTAAAAGGCACGAACAATCCGCTTGGCCAATTCCAATATACCATCACTTGTTACTTTATCATAACTGGCCGTTGCGTTTTTGAATGGTATATTTGGGAAGGAATTTGTATCGTTTTGTTCCGATGTCCTTTTCGCTAGCTGTTGCAAAACAAATCCCTTTCTTCGGGTTTTGTGTTTTAGAACTTGCATGAAATTTTCGAATTTATAAGCACTGAATGAATTGAGGCACCCAAAGTCTCTTACGCATTGTGCAATATGCAAAAAATTATGGACGTTATATGACACCAAATGTGCACCATACAGCGAAGAAAATTCTTTAACAAAAAGAACTAACAACTCTTGCGCTGCGTTAATGTTATTTTTGTAATTATTTGCATCGGACAACTTACAAACACCACATTCAAAGAATAAATAGTGCTTATACTTATCATCAGAAACAATATTTTTTAAAGCCACAACCCCGACATATAGCAAAAGCAGACGGTATTTAGTTGCTTTCCATTGTAATGCGTGCTCAATGCTTCTTGGCTTTCTGTTAAATTCTACCGGAATAAAATGGTAAATTTCTTCAAATCTTGCCGAAAGCTTCATTCCAGATGTCGTATTTAATTTGGTCCGATTATTTTGCACAAACAACCATGAATTTTTTTTTTAAATACCCAAATCCAGCAAGTGCATTGGATCTAATGGGAATTGTGTAATCATTTTTGTGTTGATTTTTTTAAAGGGGAATGTCGAAATTGTTTGTGAAAGCTATCATATTCCCGCATAGTAAATCCTTGATCAGTTCTCAAGTTTCCACAAGAAGTACTGAAAGCAACACGTTGCTTTAAACGTGTACTTATCTGAGTACACTTTTTACACCCAGTATAGCTAGTGTGACCCATTGTGCCAGTTATCATAGAACGGAAAATGCTGGTGCGTCGCAACAAAAACTGCGAAATTTGAACACATTATTCTTTTTTTCTCTGGTGACCTGAACTCCATTAACCAACAAGTGCATTACTTCTTTTACAAAACTATGTAGAAATTCACTTAAAAATTTAGGTTGTGTGGAACCATAATAAGATCTAATCAAAAACGAAGGAATGTTTGGTTTATCTACGAATGCTCCCAATATTGCCCACAATTCCTTTCGCGCTGATATTGGTAATCCGTCGATACCAATATCAATATTAAATTGTTTGCAAT
This sequence comes from Sylvicola cinctus, assembly GCA_963854165.1. Taxonomy (NCBI): domain Eukaryota; kingdom Metazoa; phylum Arthropoda; class Insecta; order Diptera; family Anisopodidae; genus Sylvicola; species Sylvicola cinctus. The sequence goes on from OY974082.1 coordinate 24,506,991, forward strand.
TCAAAAGAAATTCGTGATTTGTATTAATCAAGCATTGTTCCACATGAAAATATTCTCTTTTGTCGCAGATTGTTTTCTTAATTTTTTTCCTATTTGTACGCATGAAAGTTGCAGCAGTTCGCGGAAGTTTAATTTTATAAACATCATTCAAGAATAAAAGTAAGCCAATAATGGCATTATGTGTAGCCCATTCAACAAGCTGAGTATGTTGCAACTTATCATGACTCAAAAGTGGACGAGATTGTGGTAAAGGACTATTGGACCTACAATATAAATTTCGATGGGCATTCCAGCCGAATTGATGTGTATATCTTTAATATTCATGAAATTCAGTCCAACATAAGAATCCGAAGTGATGGGTTTATTTTTCAGCACAACACCAGAAGTTAATAAAAAATTACGTTTAAATAAACCCTCTTGGCCTTTTACTGTGCGCGTGTATCGCTTGTTGACTAATCTCCGAAAATATTTTTAGGACAACTCGATAGAACTATACGACATTTTATGTTATAACAAAAAATAAATAAATACAATTGTTGTAGTGTAATTCACTTTATGAATTCAGTATTTTGATTTGTATTTTTTAATTTTTTTTTCAATTATAGATGCACGTGTGATGCGCTGCGAATTATTTTGTTTTTGTTTTATATGACAGCGAAGGCAATATTTGCCGCTTACGTCGTTATATAAAACATACATAATATTTTTGAATATAATATAATTTGTAATCATAGAAATTATATGTATCATGTTTTTTTTTTATTAAATTTAGTACTTTTATTTGGTGAAAAAGCCAACCACTGTACCAATAATACCCTTAAGTATGTATTTTGTGGGGAGTTTTAAAATACATTCACAAAAAATTAAGAGAAATCGTGTTAAAAAGGGAAGAAAATATTACATCATAAGAATGAGATGTATAGACAATATAAATAAAACTACACTACTGCAGGGAGAGCGATGTGTGAATTTGTATACGACTGTTGCTCAACTACTGAAATGCTCTGCAAGTTTTCTTATCTTATTTTATCCTACAATAATCTGCAAGAATTTTTTTGATATTGTTTAAGGTGTCGGAGATAGAACAATCCCACTTTTATCTTTTTCCACCCCCTTTATCGCTAGAAGGAGCATCTAGCGGAATATAGGATACATATATGCAGTTTCGTTTAGGATACCTTGAAGATTAATCATTATGAAAATAAAGAAAATCGTAAAGCTCATTTTTGAGAACCATACGAAAAAAACTGCCCTTGGCAATAACACATTCTTAATTTTTTTTAAATATTTTACAAAAAAATTTCACACAAATCTGACTAGTAGTTTAGGATTTTGTTTTTTCCGCCATATCATCATCTTTTTTTAAAATCTATATATATCGTGTATAAATTAAAAATTATGTTGAGCGGCCTGTGATTTCAACGCTCAAATGAATTTAAATGATTTGATCGAAACATTGCCGCTCAAAACCAAATCTAAAACTTATTTTGGCTATGTTGTCGGCTGCAGAAAGTATTTTAAGAATTTTTGACGGACTGAAGGAATACTTTCTAGAGACTAGAAGACGAAAACAGACACAAGATGTTAAAAAAGTATTTAAGGATCCGTTTTCAAAGAAAACTCAAAGACTCGCCTGTCTTTTGATGACTGGAGCATTCCGCACATGCCCCACCGCAGCAATGGAAACCATAATGGGGCTTCCTCCGCTACATATACACCTTCAAGCAACGGCAGCTCTTCAGTTGCTGAACATCACTAAATCAATGAACCTAAAAGAGGGGGACCTTACTGGCTTATTGCAGAAGGAAACCATCTTGGACAGGAAATTCCTCACACTAATCCCTCCAAAGAATGAGTGGCTCAGCTACAGCAAGGCGATGCTAGCTGAAAGCAAGGCCATTTGGTACACGGGTGGCTCGAAAACACCTACGGGATCAGGTGCAGGCATATACGGACCCAGAAGAAGAATCTCTATTCCGCTAGGGGACGACATGTCAGTCTTTCAGGCAGAAACTATTGCCATGACAATCTGTGCCGTAGAATGTAGTAAGCGTAGCATCAAACCTGGTCAAAGACAGTTATCTTCTGTGATAGCCAGGCTCTGATAAAAGCTCTGCAATCAAGGAACTGTGCATCCAAACTCTTATCGGAATGCAGACAACAATTAAACAACCTCGCACTTCGCACAAGTCTCACCGTAGCTTGGGTCCCATTACATTCGTCGTGTAGGGGCAACACCATAGCAGACTCACTTGCAAGGAAAGCGGCGTCAATGAAATTCATAGGCCCTTTTCCCACATGTCCTCCATCTAAATCGAATACCAGGAACATCATAAACAAATTCATAAAGATGGAACACATCAATCACTGGAACAACATTTCGGGTCTCCGTAGGGAAAAACTGCTCCTAAATCCAAACCATAGATGGACAAAGGAGATCTCTGAAATTTCAAAAAAGGATCTACGAGTTGCAACTGGCCAACTTTAATCTCCACCAAATGAAACTGGTACCTTCAGCAGATTGCCGTTTCTGCAACACTGCTCCAGAGAATACTCTTCACATCCTATGCTATTGCGTAGCACTAAGCAATCATCGAGAAGTTGCGTTGGGAAAGCAGATGTGCCCTCCGAGCGAACTAACACAAAAGACTCTGAAAACCATACTCGGCTATTTTAAAAGCCTAGAAATGGAAATTTAATTCAGAGTGAGGTCTGGGAACAATGGATAGTGTCTCAGTGCCTTGGGCTACATATAACTCCTACCTCAACACTCATAATAATAATAATGATTTTGAAATGGTTTGGTGGCGGTCGTGTGACGGTTTTGGGGAAGATTATCCAGGTAGTCGACATCAATGGAAACCAGTTTGAGGTAGATTTAGTCGTCGTCAACGATACAGATCAGGATGTGCCTGTGATATATCCTCGATCGACCTTATGTTTCCGTATTAAAAACGTTCAAGACTTTGCAGATACACAAGCTAAATAAGGTTTTAAAAATCCAGACTGCCGTTAACGAGATACGACCGCAAGATTGTAATGTCGGGCAATAGGTTTCGAATGAGAGTCATCGTATGTTGATACAAATCTTAAATGAAGCCAGGACAGCGGCTGCTATGAACGTGAATGAAATGGGCAAAACCGAGTTACTGGAAATGGACATTGAACCGAAAACAAAATTATTAACTATAAACACTATCGTGTTGCGTATGGATTGAAAGACGTCCTTAAGCAAAACATCGACAAACTACTGAAATCGGGAGTCATTCGGCCATCGACCTCATCATATGCGAGTCCCGTTTTATCGGTGCCAAAACAACAATCCGGCGAACACCGGATGTGCTTGGATTTCCGTCGACTGAACGTAATCACTCAAAAATAATTTTTCCCGGTGGCCAACATCGAGGAAACATTAAATTCATTGTCAGGCAAGAAAGTATTCTCGAAACTCGATCTCATGAGCGGATACAACCAGATAAAGGTCAGTGAAAAATGCAAACACTTAACTGCTTTCGTGACTCCAGAGGGTCACTATGAGTTTAACCGAATGCCGTTCGGACTTTCGAATGTCCCTGCTGTTTTTATGAGATTGATGCGCCTGATTGCTGATCGAATGGGACATTCAGACGATATTATTATCTACATGGATGACATTCTAGTGGCCACAGTGGACTTGGACACTCATTCTATAATTAATAATAATATTTAGGGTTCTTTGGCCTATATTAGGTTCAGTTGTAAATAGAAGAGATCTGCAGCTGTTTGTAATTGGGGTCTATTGTGGTGAAGGACATCCAACATATATTGACGCTTTTGTAAAAGATTTTGTTGAAGAGTACAATGAATTGAAGGAAAGTGGCATTGTTGTAAAGGGGTGCAATGTACCAAAGCCTTTCCGAATTCGTGCTTTCGTTGCTGACACTCCAGCAAAATCTTTTGTAACCGGCACTATGAGTCATAATAGCTACCACGGTTGCCACAAGTGCACACAAATAGGCACCAAACTTAGACGTTCGCCAATGAAGTTTGAAAGCATTGTGGACGATTCAGATTTCCTTAATAGGGCAGATCCTCTACATCATTCCATTCATTTTCGAAATGAAATTTCACTGTTGGAAACTGCGGGGATTAATATCTCAATTCCATTAGACCCCATGCATCTTTTGGATCTCGGTGTCACCAGAAGGCTTTTGAGGTTATTGTTTTAACCTGGAAGTACTTGACGGCAACGGTTACGCCCCAATGGCATATTGGCTTTTAGTGTAAGGTTGGATACTATTCGTAATCGCACGCCAGCCGAATTTGCTCGGAAAGCACCACGTTTTGACAATTTCAAGTGTTGGAAAGCCACCGAATTTCGGCAAATAATTCTGTATAGTGGAATTGTGTTGCTCAAAAAATTAGTTTCAGACGATGTTTACCAATGAGGTGGGGTAGTGTTGCCTTTTATATAAAAATGAACCTAAAATAAAAAACTAAAACACACTAATAAATAATTTGTGTACATACAATGCAAACAGAAATAGAAGTTTCTCTAAACGTTAATTTCGCTGTTCATCTCTCTCAGACTTTAATTTTGGTTCAATTTTAATTAATAATAATAATTAATATAATAAATAATATAATAATACATACATATTTAAACATATTGTGTAGTTTTCCTACAAATCAGGACCAGCGGATATTGTGAAAAAATATTTTAAATATTAGTGGAGAATTAAATATAAACTCAAACACATTAGTCTGTTCGCACCATTTTCATAAAAGACATAATAAAAAAACGGATTGGAAGTCGCACAACGTTAAACTTGGGTGCACTTTAAGTTAGTTTTAACTACATAATGTTTTTCTTATTAACTTTCATTTAATTATTGAACAATGAATCCTCATTACATCATATGGCATTGGATTACACCAAAGAAGTTATTACATATATATCCGGATTTATTGTACTTTCAATACAAAACATTTTGCATTGCGATAAGTGCTGGACTTTTGTTCTTGGTAAGAGGGTAGATTTTCTATCGTCCCTTACAGATTTGAAAGATAGAGGTGGTTTATCCTATCCTTCGGAACTAGTGATTAATATTTGTACGTTATCAGAAAAAATGCCAAAGGCCAGCTTACATGAAAAATGGCGCTTAAATTATAAACAATTTCTTATTAATAAAGTATATAGTAGTATTAATAAGGTATAGGCAGTTTCTTAGGTAAGTATGTTTTAATACAATTTTGAGATGTGCCTGTACACATGTAGTTGACTCAGGCCTAATCAGGAATGTATTTTAGTTTAGTATTGTATAGTTGCAGTAATTTTTTGTAAATATACTTATGTAATATAGTAATATGTAATTGTGCATGCATTCCTGTTTGTAAATAGCATACCTTTGTTTCATTTTCCTTTAATATTTTAATCTGTTCATTTTCATAAATTTTTAGTTTTTTTGTACGCATGGTTTTGGTTAGTTGTTATTATTGTTTATACTTAAGATTGTTTATTTTAAATTAATGTGTTATTTATTTATTTCCTTGACAATTTCAATCATTATTAATTTTGTTTACATACATATAATGTACAAACATATTGAATAAAGAAAGAAGTACATATTACAAAAAAAGTCTTTTGAAAATTTATTTTTAGATTTATAATAATATATTTATATATTGTACTTTTCATAAATATAATAAAATTATCATTGCAACAAAAAAAGTGTTTTAATTTATTTCTTGATGATATTTTTGAAATAACCGCTAATATTTTAATTTCGCATAATAGGGGAGATTTTATACTCCTGATCGAAAAAAATCATATTTGTTCGATATTTAACAACGTAACTGTGTACAATATTTGTTTTCACACAGAACTTTATGGCGATACTAATGTTACCTCAAACGTTCACAATCTGTTGCACATACCGGATTGTGTTCGGCTTTATGGAAGTGCAGATTCGTTTAGTGCATACAGGTTCGAAAATTTTATGCAGTACTTTAAAGGACTTCTTCAAAAAAGGACTTTGGAAGTACAGCAAATTTTCAACCGTGTACTCGAACGATTTTCTTTGGATGACGCTCACACAGTAATTTGTAAATTACCTATTCTTAACACAACAAAAGCAAATAGATATGTTTTTATTTTGCCTGATGTTGTGTTGAGAATAGATGCAATTGATGAGAAGCAACGTCTTGTACATGGTACAAAGTTCGAGTTACTTGAAGACTTTTTTAGTGTGCCAATTCCATCATCAGAATTAAACATTTACAAATGTTCGCGATTAGGGGAAAACCAAAACACTTTTGCATTTAGCGATATAGTTTGTAAGCGTATGTACTTCCCTTTGACGAAAGCACCATAGTCATTCCTATCCTTCATCATAAATAATCCAATTTCCCTTTTCCATTTCCTTTTTTGTAATTTTATTTGGCCAATGATCTTCTCAGATGGATTTTGCAGTTTCAACACCGAGACAACCTCCAGGACCAAAAAAAGACCACGGTTCAGCTCGCCAACTGGGGATGTAAACAGTCTCAAACGTGGTAAGTCGAAAACTCTTTTTAATTAAAATTTAAAAGTTGGTGTTTTAAAACAGATTTTTATTTTAGTAATTGAACTCCAGTCACAGACGAATTTCGCAAATATATTTGCAACGTTGCATGAGCTTGGCATCGGTCTGAAAACGTTGCAAATATTTTGTGAAAAGAGTCGAGCTGCTGTCACAGAGGAGCAGTCACCAATTTGTGCGTTCATGACAAATATTTCAGAAGTAATTTCTCGCAGCTCGATTAGTCAAAATATCATAGATCCCCATCAAACAAGAGGACGATTTAGTGATGCTAGAGCTTAAATTAAAGGATGCAATTTTTTATGCGAAAATTGTAAGTGTGTTCATTCAATATTTATGTAAAGTCTAATAAATTTTTAATTTTTATAGGAAAACATTGTATGAAATTTGGCTGGTCCCAAAAATTTTGGCGTTTTTTTAGTGATTGTGTTGTGGCGTTATTGGAACCGTCGATGGGAATTTACCAGATACTACAAAAATATTGGGAGGACCCAAACTTCTCAATGTCCTTCAAAAAATTTGCGCTGAAGGCAAAATTACCGGCAACAAAGGTTTGGGTTTAATTATTATCATAATATTTTTTAAATATTTTAAAAACTGTTGATTGGCATATGTTACACAAATGCAAAACAACAGCCACAACATCGGCAGCTTCAACAACAGTCACAACAAGAGCCTCAACAGCAGCCACAACAAGAATCGCAACAACATCAACTAGAACACCTGCACCCACAAAACCAGCCACAACAGACACGACAGCAGTCACAACATCGACGGCCACAACGAGAACAGCAACAACAGCTTCAACAGCCACAACGACAGCCACAACGAAAGCCACAACCCAACACCCAACCCGAAATTTTTCTAATTTCAAAGGCAATGCCCAAAAAACCTCGAGCCACTCTGCACTGCTCCATATCAATAATACCTATCCCACCACTGCCCAGATCCCCCTTGCAACCAATTAAATTTCCTTATTTTAACATATCATCCCAGTCCATATTTTCAAGCGAACCACCCACATCCAGCACTCCCTTGTGCAGCTCCCAAAACCATCCCTACACCCAACCAATTCCAGACCGCCCATCCCCGACATCGACTCCAAGCAATACTCCAAGCCCACCTCCTAGTCCGTCTGTCTTTGACACGCGGATAAATAAATATAATTAATATGTTTAAATAAAAAATAATATATTCCGAAAATGCGCCTTATTTAATTATTAGATGTAGCGGTAACATTTTTAGCGCTTTTGCCAGAATGTTTGTATGTGGTTCTATGTGTGCGTGTGCTATACATGCATATCGAAAACGATACGTATCTATTGTTTCTAATACACATGCAATGAACAATACAAGTGCATCTTATTTACAACTAGCTTGATATATATATGCTAGTTGGGTGTGAAATGTTTGTTTACAACTATAAAACTAATCTTGTTTATATTTTAGAAGACTCATACAACAAAATAATTGTATATGATGGATGCTCTATAAACTGTGGTGCGGAAATAATTTTGGTTACGTTATTTGGAGTTTTTTTTTAAAGATAAGTGTTAAAATCTTTATTCTACTCAAATATTTTTATTCCTCCTTTTGATTTTCTCGTATTTTTTTTCTTTCAAATGACTCCTACAGTACCTTCAGGACAGTTTTGAACGCAGTCTTCCATGAAACAATTTATTTTATAATTTATATTATTAATTTACTGTACTGTATTATTGTTATATTTTTTATATTTATTATATGTTAATGGATTTTATAAATTTTAAATAAAAATTACATATATTTAAAAATCTAGCCAAATTTTATTTCATGTAATGTTTAAAAATTCCCTAATTTTTTGTATTCATAGATGGCGCCACTTTCGCAAATAAAGCACTCTTTATTAGATACTTACATATTTGATACATAGCTCAGCTCTTGCATTCCAATCTGATTCCGATAGTAGGTTTCATGAGGTATACAAATTTAACATACTGATAATTGAGGTCGGTACCGATCTTGATGCCGACCCCGACGTCGCGTCGGTCTGATTGCTTAGTTGGTTGTTTCAGTGCTTGTATAGCTAAGCGGACCTTCATTTTTTTGCTTGAAGAAATGTATGTGGGCTTTGTTTCCTAAGTGTAGTTCGTCAGATTCCTGTAAATCACTTAGTTTCATCACAAAACCCAATCAATTTATTTTGTTCCATTGTTGTTAGCTTTGCCATAGTTCACATATCCATGGTGAGCCCTACAATAGAACTAAATGAGCTGCCTTATAACCATTTCGTCAATCATCTTTTTAACAACGGTTAACGTATTAAAAACGATTCAGCAGTAAATCCGGGATGTACCAACCAATGTACGGCTATTCAGTTATGAGTCTGGCTCCCAAGGTTGATATATCACTCTATATATTTGATATAACATCTCGTTTCTTCAGATTCCCAGATGTTCGACTGTAAATAAGGCTCTCGTAGTACTACTCATAATTATGTAAGTATGTGAAAGAGTAGATCTCTAAAAAATTAAACTGCTTCGAAAAATTGAAATGGGCTTTTGTAAAAAAATTTGTTTTAATAAAACAGCCATTTTAATTAAATTAAAGCCAGAACATATTTGATTTGTTTTGTAACCTAATGGAAACATAATTTAACCGTTTTCCATTAATATACCATGAGAAAATAATTGTCTTTAATAATTATTTATACTTTCAGCGCATTGGGCTTTATTATTTATTAAAAATTAATTGTTTTTTTTTAGAAATAAAGAAGTTTGGATAAAAAGCAAATGGCGAGCAACGGCGTCCTAAGACGTTTCAATAACACCTTAAACTTATTATTGAAATCCAACAATACATTCATATTTAATTTTAAAACTACGTAAAAGAAGCTGCACATTGAACATTGTATTCTTCTTTGGTAGCTGCTTCTGTATTTGAGCTGTATATAGGTGGCAGTAACGCAGACGGCTAATAAGAGAATTGAATACTGCTCTTAAACCAATGCAGCTGTATTTCATTCAGCTGTATATAGGTTGCCTTAAAGCAGAAAGCTAATTAGAGACTTATATACAGCTCTTAATGCTAATCTTCAAATATATCTCTTATTTTGAGCCGATGATATTTAAGAGAAATATTTTGGGCTGAAATAATGCAGGTCAACACTGGTTAATGATAAATAGCCTATAGAAACACTATTTAATCGCTGGAGCCTGAATATACATCAATATACAGTGGATTTACAGCAGATTTTTAAAGAAAGATTTTTAAAAAAAGCAATAACAATGTTACTTTGGAAGTTTTTTTTTAAAATAAAGAGTTTTTTATTAATTTTATTTAATTTCTTAAAATTTAATTTTTAGAAAATATAAAACGTGTTCGGAGCACTGCCAAGACAGAGCAGCAGTTAGACGTTTATCTCAGTTTTTGCCAACAACATGTTTTAAAAAATAAAGTCATGCGATTTCAGGGTGGCAAGGCTCTCATACCATAGCTCTGTATATCGGTATGCTGCCAGAATCCAATTTGTGACCATGCGTGTTTATACAAACATATAATAACGAAATATATAATATAACGAAATAAGAAGGTTGTCCAAAAAGTCTTGCGGTATTTTCGCTAGTTGCCGCTTCAAGCGCGTAATTCCAGTTTTATTCATCGCATCTGGCAATGCTATACCTTTTTGGAAAGCTCTTTTCACGCGCTAACACGTGCTTGATTGACTATCGTTTCTTTTTAGTCGTTCATGAGTTATAACGTCGCAAGCATGGAGCAAAATAAAGAGAAAATACGGCATATTTTACAGTACTACTACGATAAAGGCAAAAATGCATCTCAAGCCGCTAATAAAATTTGTGCAGTTTATGGACCCGATACAGTTTTTATTTCCACCGCTCAACGATGGTTTAAACGTTTTCGTTCTGGTGTAGAGGTGGTCGAAGATGCGTCACGCTCCAGAAGGCCTGTCGTCGAAAATTGCGATAAAATCGCTGAATTGGTTGAAAGAGACCGGCATAGTAGCAGCCGTAGTATCGGTCAAGAGCTGGGCATGAGTCATCAAACGGTTATAAACCATTTGAAGAAGCTTGGAGGCACTAAGAAGCTCGATGTATGGGTGCCACACGAATTGACGCCAAAAAACATCTTTGACCGTATCAACGAATCGCTTCTGAATCGCAACAAAATCGACCCGTTTTTGAAGCGTATGGTGACTGGCGATGAAAAGTGGGTCACTTACGACAACGTAAGGCGCAAACGGTCGTGGTCGAAAAGCGGTGAAGCGGTCCAGCCTGGATTGACAGCCAGGAAGATTCTTCTGTGTGTTTGGTGGGATTGGCAGGGAATCATCCACTATGAGCTGCTCCCCTATGGCCAAACGCTCAATTCGGACCTGTACTGCCAACAACTGGACCGCTTGAAGGCAGCACTCATGCAGAAGAGGCCATCTTTGATCAACAGAGGCCGAATTGTCTTCCATCAGGACAACGCCAGGCCACACACATCTTTGGTGACGCGCCAGAAGCTCCGAGAGCTCGGATGGGAGGTTTTTTTGCATCCACCTTATAGTCCGGATCTCGCACCAAGTGATTACCACCTGTTTCTGTCCATGGCGAACGCGCTTGGTAGTCTGAAGTTGGCCACAAGAGAGTCCTGTGAAAATTGGCTCTCCGAGTTTTTTGCCAATAGGGAAGCGAGCTTCTATGAGAGGGGCTTTATGAAGTTGGCATCTCGTTGGGAACGCGTCATCGAACAAAACGGCGCATATTTGACTTGAATCGCATTATTGTAACGAATTTTATGAACAATTGAAAATTCAATAAAAATACTGCAGGACTTTTTGGACAACCTAAAACAATAAATAATTATCTATATCTCCCAAAAAAAAGACATTGAGTTCAAAACAAAACATGGACAATGCATTAGTGAAGTTATTTGTTCTAGACCGTTTTCCGTTGTCAACGATGTTGGGTTTAAAAGCTTTGTCAATGCTTTGAATCCTTCATATATTTTGACGAGAATGTCAAAAGGTTTCAAAAACGATGATTATTGATGACAATTAATTATAATAATAATAATTAATTAATAAATGTTGTTTGACCATAGACTGCCGGACTTCATCTGATAATGAGGCGTACATATTAGTGATCGTGCATTACATAAGCGAACATTTTAAACTGAATTCAATAATGCTAACATGTAGCTCCACCATACGGCACTGAACATATCATCAGAACTGAAAATAATTGTTGACGAATAGAGGCTTAGACGTTATAACTAAAGTAAGAGAAAGTTCAAGTTTTTTCAAGAAGGAGCTCAACGTCACAAGCACAATGTGAATGTCTTTAATAAAAATAACTCATGGATATATCCACACGTTGGAATTCCACATTTTTAATGTTGCGGCATTTTACTGAGTTAGAGAACAAAATCAGTGGCTTGATGTTGTAACATCACATTTTCGAAGTTCGACAATACATCGAAAGTCGGTATGTTGTATCACGTTTGCCTTGCGTTATTTTCGATTCTCCATCATTTCAATTTATTAACAGTGACAGAGCTTCGAACGGAAAAAATGTAAGTAAAAATTATTATTTCATTTAAAATTTATTATTATTTAATATAACCAATGTACAGTAAGAATAAAGTAATAATAATTTTAAAATATTAATTTTTATTTTTATTGTTTTTAACTGTTGTTTTACAATATTATTTTCAAATGCGATTTTAACCTCAAATTTCAGGTGCAATAAACAAAAAAAAACGAGCCACTCGCAGTTTAGCTAAAATGGTGGAAAACCTTAAGGAGCATCAAGAAATGGTGAAGTTTTAGTGGTCCGACCTCTAAGGTCACCACAAATAAGCTGTGGGAAGATTGCACAGCAGTATTAAATGAATATGGCCCACCAGTAAGGGACAAAGAAGAGTGGAAAAAGGTAAAATTGTGAACCAAATAGAATTGTTATATGTATTGCATTCATGAAAACTTTATTGCAGTTTTGGGCAGATTTAAAAAATAAAATAAAAAATTTTACATTGAGAGAAGTAAGACGGGTGGAGGGGCAAAACCGGTAGCGTTTTCGTCCCTGGAAGAAAAGTTAATCACTCTATCGGGGATGGAAAAATATCATTTTGGTGAGCAAATACTTTTAGTTGAGTTTCTTATACGTAAGAATGCAGATCACCTCATTTTAACTGCGATACATAGTTTCATATAAATTTCCTTCAATCATTTTTAGTGTTTTATATGAGTTCGAATGTGTGAGTTTCGTACGGCATTTTGGTTTAAAATATAAAGTGGGTGTTGCATAAATTCATTGCATACAAATTTTGAAAGCAGACAACTACGTTACATCATGAACAAGGTTTTTATCCGTAAAATAATATTAAATAATACATAATAGGTTTTGTATTACTACATTAAAATTAATTTACAGATAAAAAAGTTACAATTTTGGAGGATATGCTCGTCAGATCGGCGACGGAAAGCCCGCACCATTCCATAACATCCCCTGAATCAACATCGGAAGGTATACCCAATTACTTTATTCCATTTATAATTTATAATATATAATTTGTATTTCGTTTTAGAAAGCAACCAAGCATGGACGACACCTACGAATTCGCTGCAAAATTTATTTAGAGGTGAAATTACAGGTACCAACTAAAAATATTAATATTTTTCTATATTTAATAAGTAAAATCCATTACTTTTCAGTATTATTAATTGACGCTATTGAGAAAAGGCCTTCAATTTGGGACCACAGTTACAGCAACCGAATTTGTCGTGATCGAATGTTGGGAGAAGTGATGCAGGAAATATGTGAAGTATATTATATTAAAATACTAGCGGAGAAACACTCAGACACACTTGTTGTTAGACAAAGCGAAATAATATTGTTAAATGAATTTTAATTTCACAAAAACCCAATTGAACAATAACTATTTTTGAAGTATTCAAGGGTTACCCTTATTCGCACTATCTGTTGCCCGGAAGAAGTGGATATAAATATCAAGGGAAGCTACGCTCATTCTCAAAAGAGTTCCATAAGTGGTTCTTCTACAATGACAGGGAAACCCTACAAATTTGTCAGGAATTAGCGGTTTTTGGATGACACACATGAGCCCCTAAAGTAAGTATTTATGCAATATTTATTAAATAACATTACGTTTTTTCTTTCAATTTTCATTTAACAAGGTCTTTTTCAATGTTTGGAAGAACTTCCCACAGCAAAAAAAAATAAAATTGAGAAAGCACCTTCAGTACATTGCTGGAAGCAGTCCAAAACATTCCAGTCACAAAAATAATTCCAGAATCCGTGGAGTCGGACGAAACTAACTTTGCTAAATCTTATACAATGCAACTATTTCTGTCGTACAAACAACATAAGGCAACAGGGAAAATTTCACTCACAGATATGGAGTTAGTGGAAAGAGCACTGTGTGCACTATTATTATTAGATTTATATTTTACTCATCAAAATTACAAAATTGTTGCCTTGTATGCTTAGCATCATTCGACGATTTGCCGTTGAAGGCAGACATCGTCGCGAAAACGGTAGCTTCATTTCTCCATTGCCCTGGAATTATTTCCTTTTTGCTGATTTCCCTTTTTTCCCACAGATAACCTATGAATTTCCCTCAAAATTCCCATAATAAAAAATACACCAAAATTTAAAATTTTAATAATTTTTATTTTTTTTTACATATTGTATAAAGCACTCGTAACTTTATCATACATAATATAGTGAGGCAGTGGATAATAATTTAATGTGATTAATATCTGGCTGAAACGATACGCAATTTCGGCCTTCATTGGCAAGTTGCGAACGAAATATGCACATTCCCTTTAAGCATAAATTAAATAGACAGTTTCTTTATTTTGTTTTAATGTCGGTGACAAGTGAGAATATTTTTTCAGCATCAGTATTTGAATGGGCGTAATGAGAGGACAATTTTTGCCAATTTGATGAGGTGAGGATACTTTGGTTTCCCGAGTAAATTTTTGATGCTCATTATATCTCCCCAAAATTCTTCAGATTTTTTGTTATAATAAATGTCGGTGATCCCAATTGATATTACGATATCTTTCCACTCAATGTCTGTGGATGGTCCGTTCAATTCGAAATGCGTGGTAAGTAATTTTAAATTGGGATTAACATCCCGCCCCAGCGATATGGGCAAATATTTGGCTCCAAGAATTTCATTTCTAGAAATAGCTCTTTTTGAGTGGGCAGTCGTTTTATCACTTCCGTCAGCGCCGTTACATAAAAAGATTGACAATGCTTTCTAACATCTAATTTAACGATTTCATTAAGTTCCGCGAAATATGTTGTACACTCCGGCCCCAAATAAACTGAGTCAATAGGTAAAAAATTGTGATTGTCTGCTACGAGTTTTTTTGTCAATTGAACGCTTCTGGTTTTAAATAATTGTGTGCAATTTTTAATTAAAAACTTTTAATTTCGTCACAATATTTGTGTATCAACACACGTTTACTCTGAAAGAGCATATTGACTTCATTGAAGTAGTTTAAAACATATTTTAAAAACACTAAATATGCTTTCACATGTGGTTCCTCCATTAACTCGAAAATCTTCTCAGAAATTCTTCGTTTATTGTCAAATGGTTGTAATCTGAAGAATTCTAACAGAGGTCTCCAATTTTCAATAATTCTTGCAATACATGGTTGTAACGAAAGCCATCTTGTATTTGCGGGCTTCAACATATTTAATTCATCGCAATTAAAATTTCTCTGAAAATCTTTGAATTCTGCTGAACTTTTGGGACTTTCAGAGAAATACTGTCAATTAACAATCTTGTATAAAATGAGTTATACTTCCCAATCATGACGGACGCATTGTCACAACCAAGACCAACAATTTTCGTCATCGGAATACCATTGTCAGTAATGCATTTCTTGAAAGCACAATAAATGGATTCTGCCGAGCAATCTTGAGCGTTAAGTTCTATCAAATCTAGGAGTTCCGTTTTTGCTTCTTCGCCGCTGAAATATCTGGCCAAAACACATAGGTTTTTATTGTTGCTGACGTCGGTACTCTCATCAGTCAAGATGGAAAAGTGTTTTGTTTTTAATTTAAAAAGTTGTTCATCATATTTACAAATTTTTGGTTGAAAGCTTGGTTTGAAAGGCGCCGTTCAATATCAATCTTCAATTTCTTTCAAAGATGCTTTTGGCACAAATTCCTCTATTTTATCAAAGGAGTATCAAATTCCAGGATTGTTGCTCCAGAATGGCAAAATATTTAAAAATATATATATAATTATAATGATTTCTCTCGGGCGTCGACGGTAGTGGTGACTGGCGAGTCTTTATATCATATCACAAAATTAGTACGTTCTGTCTGACCTTGTTAAATTTAAATATACCACCATATACAGAAATATTTACTTGCAATTGTGACATAAATGAACGAAGTAGACCCGATTTCTGGCACATTCATAATCTATTGGCCCTTTCACAAATATGCTCTAACAAGAATACTTGAAATGTAAAACCCAATTTCTTAAAAGATTATTTTCAGCATATATCATAGTACAGTGATCCCTGAGATTATTACTATTTTCTTTCATGAAATATTCGCTACAATCAAACTTTGTGTGTTGATCGCAATTGCATAACTAGATTAATTGCCACAATAACGAATGAGCAATGAATCATTGGTGTTGTTGATGAAAACACACATTATATCTATCAGCGTATGATTAGGCAGTCAAAACCATTGCTTAATTTGTATCACTATTCACTTACAACCTCACTTACAACAACTTCTCACTTACAATGTTAAATAATAAATCCTAAATATAGCGATGATCCATTTTCACAGTATTATCTGAACTTGATTTCAATGAACTGCATCTTCATGTAGTTCAATAAAGGACCAAAACAGAAAAGCATTTACTGGCTTATCGGTGACAAGCGTCGCGTCGGCCCGCACTGCGCCGCATCGCGTCATTGCGAATTGAAATGGAAAATTAACCGCCGCGCCGCCTAAAAAGCTCATATAAATCATTTTGGAATTTATTTCAGACACAAGATGGCAAGTCAAAGGGGGAAAGGCCATCGTCAGGGTGGCCACCCACTGTTCCGGCGCACATAAATAAATAACAACAGTTCCACAAGAGAAGCGAAATCAGACAAATAATAGAGTAAAATGAAAGCATTGCATGCGTGTTTTGAAATTAAGAAAGGATATACGACGTTGTTAGGGATTTAATTCCATTTTTATTACTTATGTTAGACACAAAAAGCTTTTAAAGATATATACAGAAATATAATGTAATGTTTCTGTGTCAACTCATTATTCAGATATTTCAGAGGGATTTAAATACTTAATCATTTAATTGTTATTTAAACTATAACAACATAAATTTAGAAACTTAAATATTTTTAAATACAGACAACATTTCATAGATAAAACATGTATTATGCTAACCATATTTTAAATTAATTTCCATATTTTTTAAAGCTTTTCCTTATATGCTTTCCTTTTTTGCATTTCCTTATGTTGCTGTTTTTATAAAATTTTCCTATACACTCACTAGAGTTGCAGTTCAACTAAGATAAACAAAAAAAAAAAGAAAGAAGGAAAACGAAAAGGAAAGCAAAGGCAAACACAGCGGAAAGAGCATGTGAAAGACGCGACTTTTCTTTTATACACATGTTTTTATTATTCTCCATTCTCTTGGTGCAGTTTATCAGATTTGAATCTTCTTTCTAGTATTTATTTGTTATTTCGACTTTTGTCGAGAAAACAGGCTGAGGATGAGCTCGAAATGTCGCGGAAAAGACAATTTGTATTTCCTTTACCGCACCAAAATGAACGACACAAAAACAATCCAATGATTTTTTTTGCAAGTACGTATATTATACTGAAACAAAATCATTTAGTTTGAAGTACTGAAATTGTTTTATTGAAGAATCAAAAAGAATAACTGAGCTAGTATATAAAGTATTTATAAATATTGGAAGAATGTATATTTGGTGTTTCCCATACTTATTTATACATTTTTTATTTGAATCCACGGTTTCTTAAACTGCACATCCCTAAGTCTTATAATTTAACTGCAAGCAAAAACCATTGCCGAAATATGCTTCAAGAAAACATATTAAAATGAAAAACTTTACAATAAAAGCCAATATCGTCATGTTTCGGGAGGGTTGTTGGTTGCACCAGCAAAAACCGGGAAGGAGACGGATGATAAATTTGCGAATATGTGTTTTGCGTTGTTCTTTCAATTGCTTGAATTTCCTTTTATTTGCAATATGATATATTAATATGGCTTTTCGTTTGTTTTCTTGCTTGTAAATGGAATTGCATATCTACTCTCTGTAGTTCAGACCGCGTCAATATAAATATATTGAAAATGGATCATATATGTAGCTATAATGAATTACACATTTAAGCAGTGTGAGTATATTTCATGATCAACTTCAACAGCCATATCAAGTTTCTTTAATCTTTATACAGAACATCAGTCTAACACCTCCATATTATAATGTGATAATTTGTGAGTTTAACATACTTAATAACAAAACGTTTTTTTTAAAGTCCTTCTAAACTAAACACTAAACTTTAACGATTCCGTTCATATTCAAATCCCTAATACTTAAAAATATTCTAAGAAAAACTGATTCTAAAGTATATTCCTAAACGTGATACTTCGGAATGATTTATAGGGATGCAAGCCCAGATTACGACATTTTGTATTTCAGAAACCTTAAGAATCATGAAAAATATTATTTCACACATAGCCTTTTATAATACAAAAAAATTGTCTAACATTTGCAGTTCAAAATATGAAATTTCCACTATCTATATCACAGAAACTTTCAATAATTTTTTAAAATTTGTGTTTCAATTCATTGTAGTTAAAAAAGAGTAAGAATTTTTCTGATTTTTTCAAGGTCCAATTTTGTGAATTATTCACACATCGATATTTTATTGCATTCGCTATCTGCAACCATAAAGAGGGAAAAAATTTTCATCTGCACCTACAAAAATGCAAACTTTTTCATATCCTATCAATCAAATTGAAAAAAAATGTCAGGAAGTTGTAATTATCAAATTTTTATAACAGTTTGTACCATAGAGCTCATCGAGTCGCCTTTTATAAAGAATTAGTGAGACAAATTTTTCATTATTGGTAATATGTATTAGTGAAGAGTAAGTGTGATAGAGGTAATGTCAAAATCAAATTATATAGAGAGTTGCGTCGTTGAATTTCGTGAAATTTTTTTTTTTTCGAACTGAAATTAAATTTATATACTGTCGCCTTTTTTTAAATATTTGTATGAAATAAAACTATAACAATTGTTTGATATGATAATTTTTATTATTGTACTACGTTAATTTATTAAATATACACATACGTTATATACATTTATTTTAAAGTGTTGATACCTTTAAAAATTATATATACATATAGGGAAAAACGAATAAGCAAAAATTAATTAATTTAAACTACAAGTGATACAAAAATCTACAAAATCTACAACTACAATAGTATATTATTTGTCTGTACACAACTTTTAACTTATAGAGTATTATATTATTATTATGTATAATACATTTCTTAAAGCCCAAAGGATCTAACAACGAAAATAATAATAATAATTTTTTGTAAATACAATATATACAATAAACATTTAGCGTGAAGTATTAAAAAGTATTTTCTTTATACGATATTGTGCATCCTAAATCATTTAACATTAATGTGTTAGTCGCTGCACCACCAAACGTAATGATGACAATGTTAATGTTATTAGAATTGAGACGGTCCAAGTACTCTGAAATTAGCGTTCTTTTTACGTTTCCGGTTAATCCGCAAACAAAATAGTATCCAATTGGTAGTTTCTAAAATCCGTTTATGGGAATCACCTTTTTTCTTTAGTTTTATATGTGTTTATGTTTCTGTATGAGCGAGTTTATAAACAAAATTATAATTTATATAAAACTCCTTGAACGATAAGTAAAACTGTCATTTTTATGGAAACTAACTACATATTTTTATAGCAAAATTTAAATGGTTCGATTTAGCCGAATTTATCGCCATCTTCCACGAGTCATAATATGACAAAAACGCATCAACATGCGACTGAATTCATCCGCAAATAATAAAAGGGAGGTTTCAAGAAGATATAATAGGTTCTCACCTTTTTCAGTGTATGTTTTACTTTTTTTAGTAATTGGAGTTTGCCAGTTCTCTGACGACGCATTTTTGTTAGAAAAATTTAATCCTAAACATTAAAAAAAAATTGCAAGTTAAGAATATTTTCTAAAAAATTCCTTACGGTCGGAGAGGTGTAAGTACCTCTGAGAAATTAGTGTAATTTGCGTTCGTTTGCAGATTTAAGTTTTTCAGCATTCTAAATAATTTTGAGGGATGAGATATCATATATGGCTAAATAAATATCCATGAACGATTTCGAACAAATTTTGAAAACATATTAATTCATAATTATGTGTAATAAAATAATTCTTGGTTTTTTCTATTTAGTTTTGTCAATTTGTCCTTCCATATCTATGATTTTTAGGTGGACACAAATGTTTTAACGAACATGCGTCTTGACATACATGCAAACGTCCTACATATCAATTGACACAATGCAATATAATATAAGTAATATATCTTTTGCTGTAGCATGCGAAATGAGACGAGCTACAAAAGATAAAATAAAAAATATTGCATAAAATTTAGTGCAAAAATATAGCAATGGGTCACAAATAAAGTGAACTAAGACTTGGGAGGGGGATCTTTGCAAAACTAACATAAAAATATCTTTAAATCTTAAATGCTGCAGCAATGCAAACTGCGACGTTCCCGGAAACTTTTATTTATTCCATTTTTATGCGTCGCAATTTGCCACCCCGCATTGAGCTATACATTTGCACTTCGGCCAATCGCGTCTATTTGTCTCACTTCCCACAAGCAATGCTGTGTTGTTTTTTGGTCGTCCCGATTGATAACTATGTGTGCACTTTTAAGCTTTGCTGCTTGCGTCGTGGAAGGTTAAAGGCGCAGTTCCGCAGTTAAATTTGAAAAAATCGTTCTCTCATGATGTGGTTTATGGAATGACCTTTTGCAAGCAAACTTTAGCGACGGGGAATCTGAAGACAGCATGGTTATGTTTGTAGTTTACGGCGTGCTTATGCATGAATAATGTTTGGCGCAAATGGCTGTGTAGGATTTGCGTTAGATGAAGAAATATAAGATTTCTGGCAAAAGATACTGCGGTTATTTAAAAATACTGAGCAATTTTGTGTTATTTTTAATTCCATGCAATCCGCATGAATAATTTAATAGTTAAAGTAAAACCTATATTAAGTACATATATATAAAATAATCTTTAATGTGTTGAAGTAACTGCAGAAATTGAATTAAATGTTTAAGATCAAAAATGTGATATGTAATATATTATATAAATTAGTAACCTGTAGGAATTATATTAAATATCTCTTACACAAAATGCCGCTTCTATATAATTGTCCGATAGCGAGAAATAGTTATGTAGCCCATGAACATTCGAACAGATATATCATAAAAATATAGATATTGACACGCTTAGGAGAACGGAAGCAAGTTGTTGGAAATAAAGTAATGTGTGTGTGCAATCAAATGGATTATCACGCCTTTGCATTTGGCTTACGTTTACAAGAATATTTTTCGCCGGGAATCATTTTGTCCCTTTTGGTTAGCGTTTTGCCGTTGATTCATTTTGCCACCTTCTGCCAGTTTGTTCATTTTGCTTGGTACTATCGCAGATAACCCTCGTTTACGTTTAGTTTTGATTTTGGCTTGAGGCAAACATTTTAGATGTGCAATGCCGTTAGTCCCTATCCCTTTCCCTCAATGACAATGTGTGCTCATGCGGTTGCTAGTATTTGTTGGTTTAAGGCGAAATTGAGCGGGGTGTGCATTGAAAAACAAGAGTGTGGGCGCTTAAAAGCTTATATAGGTGATAAAAGCAGCTAATCACCAACCATATTTCATCGAAACCCTTTGCTACCAATTTTTTTGCTTATTTCATTTTATGTAATATTGCTTTAGATGCGGGGGTACAATCAAAAGCAGCCATGCTCAGATAATAGAAAATATTTTAAAAAATAAGCTTTAAAATGGTACTTTCGTGCTACAATAATCGTAGATATAAAATGTAAAGGACTGCGTGGCTGTATAATATGTGTGTAGTAACTAATCGTGCAAAGAAATCGCTACCAAACACACTAATTTTAAACGTTTCTGTCAGATTGCATATTTTAAACGCGGGAAAACCTTTAAAGTTATCTCGCGAAAAACATTGCAAATCATATTTTGGATACGTTTTTGGAGGAAAAACTGATAAATTTTAGGCACAATAGAACAGTTTAGAAATTGTATATACGGTTTTTAAAATTTCTAACTAGCGTTGTAGGTACGCCATAAAACTTCGTAAACATAATTATTTATATTCCGGACTTTTCGTCTTTCTTCCACGAATTTATTTCGAAGGGATGATCGAAGGAACGAATATGGAATATGGTTCTTCTCTCAACAAATATTTTCGTTCAATTTGTACAATTAAGTAGGACTTAGCTTGCAAAAAGAAAAAAAACTTTGCAGAACATTACAAGATGTAGTTCCTTTTCGTCTTTTATTGAGTTTTTAAAGTCTTCAACTTTAATAACGTCGACTCCAAAGTCTTAAATCGCTTTCCTTGCAACTAATATGTGAAGGTGGGTTTAGATGACTATAAAAAAGTGCTTAGCTTGAAAGTTAGGACCCTAGTAAAAGAAAAAGCCTCTACAATTTATCTTTAAGAGTGAGTTGAAATCAAATTTGCAATTTATATAAATCTATCCCCCAGTAGTCCAATTCCCATCATTCGGTGAGGCGTGAGGCTCAAATTCATTTGGCACTTTTTTGTATGAAAAACAGAGTGTTTTTGACCATTTTGGGTGAATCGCGCCTCACGGAGGGGAAACGGTTCTGACACATTCATTTTTCGAATTTATACTGGTTTCTAAGGAAAGGGAAACGCATAAGTAACTAGATAATCTCGAACTAATACCGGTTTCTATCGAAACTCATATGTAACTGGATATATTTGTATTTATTAAAATGTAAAAAAAGGCTTAAAAAATTAATATATTATATATTTGAAAAAAGAAATGAAATTTTTTTACAATAAAAAAATACATATAAAATTATTATTATTATTTATAAGTAAAATTTTCCAAAATTGAGTTCATATTTCTTCGGTCCTTTTGCATCTTGTAGAAAATGGTAGAATGGTTTCTAAACGTACGTTCTAATAAACACGAACAATTATGTTTTATTATCCTACAAACCACGCGAAGCTAACTAAATATCCAGAAAAAGAAAATAAAACATAAATTTCCTATTTTAAATATTAACACACATTAAAAAAAAAAACTTACATGTTCCGAAAAATGCATTGTTATTGTTTCTATTGCTCTTTTGCACCAATATGGTCGCTGAAGTATTGTAATTTAATACAATTTTTATTTACGTTTTAATAAACTTAAACACTTATGTAATTATATGTATGTTTATTCCCCGAGAACGTGATGCACATATCAAATATTTAGGAAAAAAATAAAAGAAACAAAAACAGAAATGTTCAATTTAAAATACTTTGTTTTTCCACACAATTATTTCGAAAAACAAAATTTATTTATTCATTTCGAGCTGTTATAAGTGGGGAAATGTGTTTTATACTATGAAAACAGAATTGCTTTTCGATTATTTTTCCTACGACCGCAAGTGAATTTAAAATAAATTCAAAATTTTGTTTTGCGCTTCACGATTTTCCACTTCCGTGGACATTTAACTGTCAAATGGACTACCGGGGTCCTCAATAAAAACTGTCACATTTTATGGCAAGTATTTAACATAAGAATTCTATATTTTGTACATACTATAATTTTGCAATAGTATCAGTTCAGGTTATGTACGCATTTCATTTTGTTTGTGTGTATTAAAAGCTAAGGCCCTGCTTTTTTTTTTAGCAATGCTTAAGGCAAGTACTTGATTGTCGATAAGGCCCTAGGTTTTTCCCCCACTTGCTATAATGTAGGCCCTAGCATGGGGAAATTCTGACGATCGGATCTCTTTTACTATTGTACTACGATTAACGTACTTTCTCTTTAACTCAGGCCCTACCTTTCAAGCAAAGCTAATAAAATATGACCTTGAGTTTCCAAAATTTGACCTTGAAATGTTCAGCAAGTTTTCTTATCTTATTTTATCCTACAATAATCTGAAAGAATTTTTTTGATATTGTGCAAGGTGGCTGAGAAAAGTGGGGTCTGTCCTTATCCACCCCCTTTTTCGCCAGAAGGAGCATCTATATAGGATATATGCAGTTTTATTTAAGATACCTTAAAGATTAATTGCTGTGGAAATGAAAAAAATCGTAGGAGCCATTTTTGATCCCCTATACGAAAAAAATTATTTTGGCAATAACTTGACCTTGAAGGATCTGACCTTGAAAAATCCTATTCTTATATTTTTCTCTAATATTTTACAAAAAAAATTCATACAAATTGGTCCAGTTTAGGAGTTTTTTTTTTCACCATTTTTCTATAGTACGGCGTACACCGTACGGACGTACTTTTGCATATTTTTTCTAGACCACTTTTTTGGACTCAGTTGGTGTCAAAACGAGTTTCTGCATCATCAACTTTTTCTCCGAAAAAAGTCGGATTCCAAATATTTCTTTATGCCCTTGGGGTCGTATATAAATTAGAAATAATTTTAATTTGACTGCACTATAATATCATTATTCCCAATTTTCTTAATTTGATACTAATATAATATATATGGGAATTTTAAA
This sequence comes from Sylvicola cinctus, assembly GCA_963854165.1. NCBI lineage: Eukaryota > Metazoa > Arthropoda > Insecta > Diptera > Anisopodidae > Sylvicola > Sylvicola cinctus. The sequence continues at coordinate 24,531,390 of OY974082.1, forward strand.
TTTATGTTTTTGGCGCCAAAGTATCGTTTTCAATAAAGCGAATTATACTGACTACGCTTCAAAATAAATAATTTTATGATATAAATATTCGCACGGCACACCCGTTTTAAAGAGCAAGCAAAAACGTACTAGTAATAATCAGTAAGTAGCTATTATCAACAAAACCTCAGTCCACAAGATCGTCTCGATCCCATAATTAGGTAAACGACGCTACAAGCTTCTTAATATTCTAACGCAAACACTCCGATTAAGCCCAAAATGAAGAGATAAAGTAGTTGATTGTGAAAACAAATGCCTCAATGAATACAAAGTGGCTTAAATGACTGTTAAAAATAAACGACCCCCCATCAGAAGTGTAAACTCAATGTATTCAAATCCAGTGTTTTGTTTGTCAACAACTTGGCTTACAATTCCCTTTTCCTCACATATAATTTCTTATACATTACCGTGCCCTGCACACTCTACGTCTCCATGAAGTGTTAGAACGACAGAGCACAGACGCATTCCTGCTAATCCTTGCACATCGTCCCATCAAAGCTCACACCATTGAGCCCTCGATGATTGTAGTTCTTATAACGTGCCGCTTCTGCTGAAATGGGCTGCTCTGTCTTGTTCAGGGTACAGCCTATTGCATACGTAAACACAAATAAACAGCCTACTAATTTCTAATATCTACAGTAATTTGCATTCCAAAGTGGCTTACCATTATGGACGGATGCACATGCTTACTCGATGAAAACATATGTTACATATTGAGACACTAATTGCAATGTTATGCTTGCAGAATAAGCTGATCCCGTATATTTTTGTGAAATGCTATCTTGTCGTGTCCTCATTGTAGTAAATGTTGCAGTTTTTGCTTCTTCATGATTTTAATATTGTAAGAAGTTTTGAGGCTCGCACTGCAGCACAATACAATGCGCTTTGATTTATGCAAATGCATTGCCCATAAATATGATAATCTAGCTCTTGTCAGTAATGCATAGCTTGTAAATATGTGCAATGTGCATGGTGCATGCACCAGCATTCAATTTATTTAACTAATTTTATTGTTTTCATTATTTGGGTGGATGAATTTTTTGCAAGTCTTGTTGTGGCGGGGGTACATTTTGGCACTTTCTCAAATTGCTGTTGGAGCCAAGTCAGGAAGGGAAACTCCCATGCAGTGCGCGCATGTATACATTTGTGTAATTCACCATACGAGTGGGTGGATTTAATTGTATTATGTTCTCGAAACATATTGAAAGACACATTTAATGGAATGCATTGCCATAAAAAAAATTAGGAACCATAAATAGTAAATACAGACACAAAATGCATTGTGAAAAAATTTCAGAGCCAACAACAACAGTTCATTAAGCCAGTTAGAGACAAATAATTACACATATCGCAATCAGCAAATTCCAATGCCGCGACAATTCGTATTTCTCTTAGTACTATCTCTTTGTAGTTCAAATGTTTGCCTTCATAGTACATATATAGTTAAAATAGGTCTTTACCCCACCCACAAAAAATTAAAGAAATCTCTGGTTTTGTGCCAAAATCATCTTTTGCCAAAATGCACGGCCTACAACGGTAGAAATTAAACTCATCCCTTAGCAGCGTCAAGGATTCGAGGGTAAAAGGAAATTGCAACCGCATTGAATGCGGCAAAAATTACCAAATAGAGGCGGACCATTTGGGATAAATTGCCCTTAACTAACAGTTGTGTTTTAATTTCGTTTTGATCGCCCTTTCCAATGAGTTTTTGGCCTTATCACACGCGGCTGCATTTTTGAGAAATTTTCATTGTGCGAAAATCATTTATTATAGTTGGGTCTGATTTTGAAAGCAAAAAGATGGTAAATTAGATATTTTATGGCTGTTCAAAACTAGTTTTATATTCAAACAATGTTAGATGAAATAATGAGCCATAAATTCATATTATTTTATGCAATCTTATAATAGGTGGAGTTCAAAATGATTGTAACATATTTTGCTTAAATTCATTGAAATTTTATCCTCAGTACAAAATCACTAATTGAAAATAGGACAATAATGACATATAACCCTAGGTATATAGAGTAACATGCTGTCTCTTTTCAATATTTGACGTCATCAACAAGGTGAAATACATGGAAAATAAGAATACTTAATTCAGAAATTCAGAAAATGTTAAATCAGAAAAAAGGAAAATAAAAAAACTATTAATTGACACAAATAAATCTGTGCATAATATGCGTATTAAAATCCAAATTTCACATTAAGCATTTACAAATAAATTACAGTAGCTACATATCAAAATTTATAATTAATTATTAGAAGTTTTCCACACTACCTAAGAGGTACTTCTTATAAGTGCGTTTCCATTTATTTTACATGGCTGGATCCCCAGGAGGCCTACGACACCATGGGAGCATTAACAATATTAAATGAATCATATACAGAAAACAAAAAAATAAAAAAAATAAAAAGTAAAATAAAATCTCAGATCTGTCCTCTGATCGCAAAGCCCGCAAAGAAATGTTCGTAGCAAATTGTGACGTTCGCCAATATGGGCTAGACATCTTACGCAAATCAGGAGAGTGAAGCGGCACAATACAAACACAAATCTTTGATCGATTCAGAACTTGAGAGTAGAAGACTCTTAAATTCAGTGCGGTATCCAGCAATACTATGGACCGGGTGTAAAAAGAGCCTCTCCTTTGCAATAATTTGCTTGCAATAAAACAAAACCCACACGCCGCAGCTGTGGAAGTCATTTTGCAACTCGTGGTCGGCATCAACATCTCGAATCAAAATGCTTAAAATTATATCGATCACAAAATTATTTAAAAATGAATTTGCATCCAGGGTACATTTGTCTTCTAAAGTGAGATAATTAAAAAAATCTTTACTGAAGCAATTTAAAGACTTGTAGTGGCCAACATAAAACGTTTGAATCCTAATTTTGTCAGAACGAATCTGATAAAAGTCGTAATTGAACATCAAACCGTTAGACCTCAAAGGCTTATGATGGTCACTGATGGCAAAGGAAGAAAATTTGTGGATACCGGGCGTGTGGTTTGAATTGCTTGAATCCTACTGGATTGAAGGCGGCCTTCGCTAGCCGAAAACGCACTTTGCGGAGTAGGCTTATTTTTTTTCCTCCAAATTTCTTCAACATCACTATCAATACTTAATTCAGGACGGGGAGAAGATTTATCAAGCCAATAAGCTTTTGGGAATCGACGGTCTTAAGCAAAATCCCTAACTGTTTTTCTAGATTTCAAAACCCTTTGCTGTCTAGTACAGTTTTTACGCGGAATGTCGTAGCTACATTCTATAATCAAAGATCTTATATATGAAATATATATTGAGAAATCGGCCATATTTAACCGGTCGTCCGCCTATACTAGAACCTATTACACTTGTTTTTAATACACTAAAGAAACCCTCCACATTATTATTGGTATGAAATTGTTTTGTTTTGAAAGGCAGAAGGCCGTTTATAATAGGAGTCATGACCGGAAGAAAAGGGCAATAATTAGCTCTAGCTAAATCTGTATTGTAAAACTCATTTAATTCGGAACCCATTGCAACATTTGCCGATTGAGCATCATCAAAACAAATTTTTGCCACACATGTTAATTTGTTCCAATTGCACATCGCTTTAATCATACCGTACATTTTCAGAGAATGTTTATGAGTACTCATACATTGTTATCTCCAGCAAATTATGTGCAGCTTGTTATGGTACGGGGACTGTTTGAGAATTGGAAGCAACCCGTTTTTTATAGTTATGATTGTAAACTTACAAAGACAATATTAGACATTTTCAAGTTGCATGAAATTAATTATTATGTTGTTGTTTCTGATTTAGGAGGGGGCAACCGAAGCCTATGGAATCAAATGAATATTAGTGAAAATACAACTTAATTTATAAATCCATGCGATGAGGAAAAAAGGGTTTATGTATTTAATGACGTTCCTCATTTAATAAAATTATTAAGAAATCATTTCCTGGGTTCTGGGATTAAGCTTGGAAACAAAATTCTCACGAAACAGCCTCTTGTAGAATTGTTGCAAAACCAATCACATATTAATTTAAAAATTGCAAGCCGTTTGACTCCGATTCATTTGTCATGTAAATATGGAAAGAGGCAAAAAGTAAAATAAGCAACGCAGCTTTTTTCACATACAAATTCGAGTGCTTTAGTCAGACTGGGAACTTTGGGTATTTCGAATTCACGAAATTGGTTTGAAACTTTAACCCTACTTAAAGACGTAAGTAAATACATATATCCATTTGTTAATGCAATGTATATGTTTATTAATTAAATGATTGTATATGTACATTTCTGTAGTTATTACATGATTAACTGGTATACTAATTGTATTTTTTTTAAATCATCTTATAGGTTAATGACTGGTTTGACGTGTTTAATTCGAGGGTCCCCAGAAATAATTTCCGACCAAGGATGGCTGCATATGGCTTATCGATGGCAGAGCATGAGCCTATATTACAAAAAATAGCAAATATAACACGGGAAATGAGAATTGGAGACAAGCAGTCTCTTTTGCCGTTTCAGAAAGGAATTCTAAACAGCATTAGCGCTTTAAAAATGCTTCATAAGGATTTGCAAATGCAGTATAAAAGTGAGTACATACTCACATATCGGTTAAATCAAGATCCTCTGGAAATGTTTTTTGGGATAATACGTGCAAAGAACGGATTATTTGATCATCCTACTCTATTGCAATTCAAAATCGTCTTCGGAGTTACATTTTTTGCAGAAACGAGGGCATTATCTCACAACACTCTAACATTGAGAATGACCAAACAGAACAATTACGAGTGGACGTGGATTCTGTAATTAAACCTGTAGAAACAGTTGATAAGAACACTGATTTAGAAGATATTGATGATGTTAAATGAAATGTTCAATGTAAATAATGATTTTGAATCTGAAACGGCAGATTCGGGACAAATTCTGTCAGGCACTTTGCTGAAACCTTTTTCCAATAGAGTTGTCGATTCAAACCTACCAGAATGCAATGACATTTCAGATTTAACATATAACGGTTTAGAGCATTTGGCTGGGTACATACTTTACCGCCTAAAATTAAAAACTTCCAGCATAATAGATAAATATTTGTGAAAATGATGCATCTTGTTCGTTTACTTGGACAGATCAATTGTCAGAAGGAGGCCTGAAAGAACCAAATACCAAGTTCATGGAATCACCACAAAAACTAGAAGAAATATTTCAATTTAATAACGGCAATTATTTGAAATGTGGAAAAAAATATATTGGAAATTTGATGAAACTTGCTGAAAATATTAATTTAGATAATGGCATAAAAAAGTTATTTTTCAGGTGCAAAATGTTTTTTAAAATAAGAATACTTAATTCAGAAATTGCAGAAAATGTTAAACCAAAAAAAAGGAAAATAAATAAAATTTTTAATTAAAAACAAATAAATCTGTGCATAATATGCGTGTTAAAATTCAAATTTCAGTACAGTAGCTACATATCAAAATTTATTTTACCATGTAAGTGACGTAAATGCGCAGAAAATGTCAAAAATGAAACTCCGGAATATCCTACCATTATAGCTTTATAATTTATATACCTTGAGTGTACACTGTGCACACTGTGACACTACACCCCACACAGTAACAAGTGTACATTTTGATGTGCATGTACACACTACACGGCCGAATTATAAATTGTCGGCTCTCTGTCGACTCTTCATAATATCATATAATATATTGTGCGAGCCTCATCTAATATAAGAATTTCGTTTATTTGAACGGAAAACCAACCTTCATATCATTATGGATTCAATTCAAAATAATCGTAAAGATTCCCTACCAGTAAATAATACTACTAAAGATGCTAAAGCTAAGCGCAAGCCCCGACAGGGAAAGTTTTCTCGCAAGAGAAACCACACCGCTTTTCGCGAGCGCACTAACAACCAGGTTGAAGCTGATAGAATTTCACAACTCACATCATCCCTTAAACTCTTCGACACTGACGATTCGCGACAATTAGAAGTCATAGCCAATACAGTTCAATTAATTGTTCAACGACGTGCTGTTCCCATGTTTGTAAAAACGTGTCTTTACAACTGCCATCTTCTACGATCGTGCTGTGTCAACCTGGAATCACCAGGCAATTGCAGAGATTGCTACAATACATCAGGTGTATCGTGTACATCTATGGCTCACACATTACAAGGTCTTCCTTGCACAACAGGTTCAGGTAGAACCCGTTACTATTGATGCTTTAAGACGGTTCTTCATCAATGATGAATACCGTGAAGCTCTTAGCACCGTGCTTGAGGTTCCGAGTCTGATGTCAATGGTTTTGGATTCCATTGGGAAAATTGTGACTAGTGAAAAGGTCTATCATCTTGGATATCCAAAAGTCCCAGATAGTACTGAAGAGAAACTGGAGTATAGCACACTCTGTATTTCTCCTGACAATATTCGTGAAATAGTTGTCCACCTATGATATCTAATGCGGATACTCCTGCAGTTCAGCTCGCTGAATACTTTAGATACAACAGTATCCCAGGAGCATATGTAGCAGCAGATTTACTTCTAAATCCTTCTGAGATATATCCAGAAGTCTACACCATTAATGACCTAAATGCAGACCTCCACGCCTATAAGAACTTGTTAACCCGAATTCAACCACGTCTACCAAAACACACCATCCTCCGTTACATGTGGAGTGGTAATGGTGCAATGAGTGGACTTTGGTCTGGCCCACGCGTTCTTTCTGAATTCTCTAACCATCCTGCACCGCGAGTTTTCGCAAGCAGAAGGAACACACAGGGCAGATCAGTTTCGTACATTCGCGATACGAATTAGGCTCGCATTTCGCTATTACAAGTTCAGCGATAACCAACTTGTACTCATTTAGTGATGCTCCGAGGTAAAGCATCTCTTAGGGATTACGTTCAGATGGTATTGGTCTAGAGGTTAGAGGAGACCCGATTTACGTCGCAAGACCACTGAATGTTAAGATGCCGGGACTTTAAATATTGGCGAACCCCTAGTCCCCTTTTCTGGCCGTTAGCTATTGTCACAGATGGACGTGTTTTTTAAGCTCAATTTTCGCATTTAGTAAATTTAAATTTTTTTTTTTTCTTATGAAAAATTTATATTTCACTTTAAAAAAATGTCTTCCTCTGACGTGTGTCGAATTTGTGAAAGTGCACTTGCTCTTCCCATTGTGGAGTGTGGGTTCTTCTGCAGTCAGCGGTTTCACGCTGAGTGTGCAGGTATTTCTAATACCGTTGCCAATGCGGCGTTGAAGAATGCCAGTTTAAGGTACTGCTGCCCCAGCTGCTTAAAGATGCCTCTCACGGGTTTAAAGGAGTTCTCATCTGCCTTGATTGAAATATCCAATGCAATAATAAAGGTATCGAATGAAGTGGCTGACCTTAAAAATCAGTTCACAATTTTTTTTTTAAATACTGCTGTGAAAACAAAGGAAGCGTCCAGTACGATAACGGTCTCTGAGCAGCTGGCCCAAAAGCCGATAAACAAAGGCAACAAACAAAAATCAAAAGGCAATGTGAATAGTAATGTTGCTCGTGTTGTTGACACTGTGAGCGTGTCAGTAGTGCCGTCAGTACAGGCAAAAAAAAAAGTGGCAGTGCCGCCTAATCAACGTTGGTCCACTGTTTCTCGCCGTAAGGAACGACGTTCAACTTTTGTGGGAAAAAGCTCCAGTTCAACAATTGTAGCGGTAGAAGCTGTCAAGTGGTTTCACGTGGGTCGTGCTGCCACAACCACCACAGCTGATTAGATTAAGCAATGTATTGCGGCCCTCCAAGGAATATCAGCAGATAAAGTCGAATGTCGTCGACTTCTGAAGGATGATGTCGACTTGAGCAGGATGGGGTCCATCTCATTCAGAGTTGGTATACCGTCAAAAAGCTGTAATCTTCAGGAAGAGTTCTGGCCTGATGGTCTGTCTCTAAGAAACTTTGTTTTTTACAACAGTCATCCAGAAAACTTTGTAAATGTACGACGATAGTCGTACATGATCCTTATGTCTCTTCGTCAATTTCGGCTAATGAATCTTTTGTTTCTTGTTCATCGTATAGCACTTTTCTCTCATTGTATTATGAAAATATTGGTGGGATGAGAAGTAAAACGCAAAGTTTTCTTTTGTCTTTGTTATTCTGTAGCTATGATGTTGTTATAATAGCTGAGAGCTGGCTCAGATTTTCAGGAGGGATCGTCAAGAAGATCATTTTTCAACTCTCAGAGGTGGTGGTGTCTTCATAGCAGTAAAGAAAGGAATTTCTGTGACCGCTGTTGAAGACTGAAATTGACAATGAGTGTCTATGTGTGACATTAAAAATAGGAAAATGTATGAAGAAACAGCAATACTTTTCCAACACCTCATATTAAAGTTAGTATATGAAAAGAATAAAAAAAATGAATCTATTTAAGTCTAAATGCTCTCTCATTGCAATGTTGATAAGATGTTTGCCGCGAAGGAAGATCACAACAACAAATAGTCGTACATCCTGCACTTATTTTAAATTTTTATTGCTCTAACTTGTGTACGCATACATTTTGGAACAAACTTGATCCTAAAGCAGGTAGGCAAAATTGTGCATATGCAAGAGGCAAATAAGGAAAAATAACTGCAGCGACGAATTGAGTTTTAAAAATTCATGAAATAGTTTTGTATAACTATGCATCTAAAAAGATTAATGAAAAACTGTTAACAATATGTGTGTGCCAAATTATAAATTTTCGGCTCTCTCGACTTTTCATACAAAAATCACGAGGTTGGGATTCTGCTTAATTTTGTTACGAACACTGCCTCTAATTTTTGTGAAATGTTTTTTGAACGTTGCCTTCATGGTTTCATCTGCCCTATCAAACCATGCAACTGTAATTTAAAAAAATGTTTAATGTATGTAAATAATATAACTTTATATCTTTAACAAAAAAAACACTTTTAATCATTTATTAATAACTAATCTTCCGTCTTTACATGTAAGTAATATATTTTCGACTTTACTCCTTGAAATGTACCTTCCGACTCTTCTTTTCTACCCTCGCTGTCTTTCGTCGTCGTCTCCCGCCTTAGCGTCATCAACAATTAATTGGGTACCCCTGACGAGACTACCGCATCAATTAAATGGGTACCCCTAACGAGACTCTCGACGCTGTTTCGTTTCCCACATGTATACTTTTTTTGTGTGTTATATTATAATTACCTTTCAATAAACGGTATACTTCCCCTTTTACATCTACATCTAAAACATTTCACGCCTAAAAATATTTTCGAAGTCATATTTTTTATAATTTTGAGGTGTCTAAAAAAATTGGTCTAAAATAAAGAAGATTTTAAGTAAAAAATGTAAATCCTAAAAAATTTTTTTTATACTTACAACTTCTTCTGGATATGGCTTAGTCTCCAATAAATTGATTTCAATTGCATGCAATTTCTCGCTGCATGCAATCGGAAAATCTGTTTAACTGGCTAAAACGGAGGATGTTGGGAATTGGGATCTGTTGTCACGATGTCCTCAGCAGCGTTTACCAAATGCAAACCGTCTCCAATTGTCATAAGCAAATGCTCCATTTTGCACAGCTCCTTTAAAATTGAATTTTCCAAGACTTTTAGATACGTCGATATATATAAAACATCTGTTTTACTTGGCAAAATATCAAGTTTTTCAGCTGAAAAATTATTTAGATATATATATATACTACTTAAATAAAGAAAAAAAATTAAAATAGCTTTACATGATTTTGAATTTTGTAGCACTTTAGGGTACTCCTTCGGTGCATTTCCTGGAAGACTCGCTGAAACTGAAAACACAATTATAAATAATAACAAACAATACGTTTTTTTTTAAATTATTTAAATTAAAAATTACCTTTTCCTTCAAGGGTTAAAAATCGATCGCCCAATTTTGCAATTTCATCGCCTTGCTGCATTATGAGGATTTTCATGTCTTTCACAAAAAATTAATATCATCAAGAAAAGTTATTATATCACATTATCTTCTTACGTTAAATGTATATACTATGTACTTACTTAGCGATAACATGAGTCCTTCACCTTCTTTACCTTTTTCTCTGTGAGAAATAGCAGGTCTTTTAATTGCAGGCGATGGCGTTGAAAAATTTTGAGACATCTATGAATATTTATTAATAAAAATAATTGGTAAATTTAAAATATTGGAACTATTGGGAGAGAAGTGTACAAGGATCAATTTTTGAGCTTGGAATCTATATAAAACAGTGGTGAATAATTGGAATAGACACAATTTTCCGCCCAAAATTAATTGCATAAACCTTTTGGTTTACGTCTCCTATTTGATACATTTCTTTGAACATAAAAAGATGCCCAGATCTTGGGAATCCATCGGTTCGGTGAAAAAGCTCTGGTTTAAAATGTATTGGTGGCCGAAAATATTGTTACCATCAAAACGTGAAATTTTTAAGTAACTCGACCTTAACTTGGATCGTTCATAAATTGGAAGTAATTTTCAAATTTAAAGCACGAAAAGGAATCAGCAGATCCATATTGCGCACACAATCAAAAATGTGTGCATAAATCATCGGATATGTTAATATTGCACAAAGATGGATCTGGATCCGAAATCAGGCGATATGCGCAATGTAGTGTTACAAAATTATTTTACACCTCATCCGATACTAAGTCCTTTAAGAGAACAATACCGCTATACAGCACAATTTGGCGGAACTCGGTGGCCTTCCAATGTTTAAATTCCTCAAAAATTGGCGATTTTCTTGCAAAATCTGAAGGTGTTTGCGACCTAAGTGCTACAAGTCTTGTGCGAAATTCATTTTTTTGCATTTCGGAAAATCGTGATCGGAATTTGCGGTTTGGATCAATTAGGAGACGCAAAAATTGCTTGGTCACGCCCAAGTCCAAAAGATGCATAAGGTCGATCGGAAATTGTGATACCATCCCAAAACCACAATGCTCTAAAATAAATTTGTCCTGACGCTTGGGGTGATTTGGACAGGACTTGTCAGAAAAGGATATATCCGTCCTAGGAGCAGAAACAGTCGGTTCGTATATCATCCCAGAATAGCTATATTTGTGACCAACTTGCGTGCATTTGAGGCATCCATGAGGGAAACAATGACCCAAAGTACACGTAACGAACGATCTGGCTGGAGAGTCGGTTGAAAATGGCTTTGGGATATTGCAACCTTTAACCAAAACGCCTTGTTTAGACAACAAGCGATATTCCTCAACAAATTTTGTAAAATACTCGTCTATGTACAGCGGCGTTTTTTTCCTCCATAGACAACAATAATGAATGGTTGCAAGTCTCCCCTATTGGAAAATGCGCCGAGTATCGGCCACAAACATAAACTGGATGATACCATCTATGCCAACATCAATTTTAACTTCGGCTTCATTTTGCAATATTCACCTGGTGTAACTCGAGTTGTGGGAACTTTAGTCCTCGATGTTTTCCACAGCGTTCGTTGGTATATGGGATGTTTAACCCACCATGCTCAATTAAAATCGGCCACAAACGATCCAATTTTTCCATGGTGATCCGTGAATGGAATGACCAATCTGCCAAACGATCCCGAAGCGACAACTCTACACCAGGTGAATCATCATTGACCGAATTTTGGTCGAAATTATTTGATGGTAGAAGGATTTGGATGAGTGAAAGGGTTCTGTAGGAATATTGTTGGAAAGAATGGGTATTGTGGGAAAGGGATGCAACAGCCGCAGGACGTGGGATTCCATTGTGGATTAACATGACTGAGAGGTCCTCTTCAATCTCATTATGTTAATGTTTTTGTTTGCACTGTTGATAGTGGTCTGAATAAGCCTACTCTAAATCTGAGGAGATATGACAGTTCACTACAATTAATCCGGCAAGAAACAATACCATTTGCAAATGAAGCGTAAGCCACCTTACAACGATCTTCAAGAGAATCTAGCCCAAGAAGATAGAGCACAGTAGAGTGCCTTTAATGACATAATATGTTCAAGTTTATCGAAAGCCATGAAAGTCAATGTAAACGATATCAGCTTTGCGACGATTGTTAGTAAGCGCGACTGAATTAATCGTGGAAGAACCACTCGGAATAAATCCGTACAACAACAGTCTGCAAACGTGTTTCCTACGGAAATTATTCTGCGTTAGCCAGAGATTCAGAAATTTTCGGTAATGAGGAAATAATTATAATAGAAAAGGACTTTTGCTGCACATGCAACATCACCCAGTCGCCGCACCGATATTGTTGTGATAACAAAAAAAAAACAAAATACCTTTATAATTGCATAATTTCTAAATTGAATATTTATAAATCTAAACAAAATGCAACGAATGGAGCACGCATATACGAGAATCTACAGAAAGAGGGTCATGATCCGTAAAGATTTACTTTTCTTAAAATGTTCGTAAATAAACGAAGAAATAATAAAAATAATAAAAATCATCATTGCGCCGGACTCCCTACCTCACGTACTGGGATTTTCTAGTAGCGATGCACGTGCAGATATTTCATAAATAGAGTGAAAACGTGTAAAATCAACTTTACTCTATTACCTACAATTTGCAAAATCAAAGCACATGCCACAACTAACTCATTGGTGTCGACTTTATTCATTCTGCTTATGCACATCTCGCGTCATGCAGCACTCCATTTGCATTCGGACATATTTCATGTAATAGTACTGATTTCGCGTATTGCATTTTTAGTGCGTGCATGAAAATGCATTTTATAATGAAAAATTACGTGAACGCGAAATGTGGGCAACATGAAATAGAAATGCATGCCGCAAAAGGCATGCGTGCATATCTCAAGGAAAAGTCGCAAACAAACTCTCATTCAGTCAATCACTGTTCCACGCCAGGCCAGCTGTAAATGTCACAAATGCATAAAATGCATTCAGATTCAGAAAAAATTACGCGCACTCGGACAGGCGACCATCATCTTCGTTTAATTTATTGGTTACGTATAAGATGCACCCGTGCATTTTAAATACGTCATTAAATATTCAGACTGCAGGCTAAGTTGTCTGTTTTCGCAAACGGAGACGTATGTGTTCTATTGCATTGTGTTGTTGATAAAACTGCATGTGAACAATATCAAAGTACAAAACTTCACACATGTTACCGGTTGAATTGAAGCAGAGCTACGTTAATATTTGAATTCCAAGTGAGTGCGTTACGTTCTACGAGTATGTGCTATATGCACGAATATACGTCTTGATTTACGAGATTAGATTACTTTGTGTTTTGACCCCCAATCACATTCAAAGCAGAACTCTGAGGTTATCAGCCCAATTTTGCAAACGTATTTGTCAAAAATATAACCAATATTTTTTGGTATTTAATCAAAATGGATAATTACTCAATCACAGAACTGATATGCATCATTTACAGCCTCAATCGCATTTGGCGGCCGCAAATAACTTGCAAGCCTTGTCAACACAAAAGCAAATGGCAATAGATCTCTATTGGTGAGTTTTTTGCAACTAACATTTTTTGCTAGTTATCACTTTAATATGAAACTGTTACTGACATCTGTCATATATAAAGCTAATATGGTAGGATATTGCGGATGTGACATGCTGTTTCTCTTCAATATTTCGCATCATCAACATGGTGAAATACATGGAGAAATATATGGAAAATAAGAATACTTAATTCAGAAATTTCTGAAAATGTTAAGTCAAAAAAAAGGAAAATAACTAAAACTATTAATTAAACACAATTAAATCTGTGCATAATATGCGTATTAAAATCAAAATTTCATCTAAAGCAGATCAAATAAGGTACAGTAGGTTTCATATAAAAATGTATTTTACCATGTTAGTGACGTAGATGCGTAGAAATGTCAAAAATGAAACACCGGATTATTCTACCATAATAGCTCTAAATACCTTGCTGACAGATTAAACATTTGTTTCTTAACTCTTCTACATAGTGAGTAAGAAATAAGCATTATTTTGTGCTTGGGTTTATGTAAACTTTTTTTTAGTTTTGTTATTTGACGGTTGGTTGTATGAAATAATCTCAATATAGTCTTTAATAACTGCACTTTCATTTGTTTACCGATAGACCACCTGATTTTTATACTCTGAAATTTTTCTGTATTTTAAGCCGAACAGCCAACCGTCAAATAACAAAACGAAGAAAATTATGTAAACACAAAAATGTCGTTTTATTGGCAACAAACATTTTTTGTTCGCTAGGTCCCCAATAAAACGCACCAATTGTGAGAAAAGTAGCACAGAGTTCGAAAAAATTTGAGAAAGGAAGTGCACTACTACCTTTCTGGTGATCCTGCTTATCCCTTACTGAGTTGGGTGATTAAAAACGATCCAACCAAGAAGATATTTATTTAACGCATATTACAAAGCTCGTGGCATATTCTTGCTAATACATGTGACCTCTACTACAAAAACGCTCCAAAAGTCATTTTGGCGTGCTGTATTTTGCACAACATTAGTGAAAAAAGGACTATCACCTTAAAAACATGACGTTTCCAAAACCACCAGTTACGTGTGATCAACCTACAAGAGCGTCGTCAAGGAATCAGGACAACAGAAATACGTAACTCTATAAAAATATATTTGTAGGACAATGTTCTCAGTAAAATATAAATACAGTTACATTTAATGTTTTTTTAATTTAGTTAAGTTTGTTTTTGAAATATATTAAAGGTAATTGTGTTGGTGAAAATTAATACTCCACATCCTATTCAACAAAATCGTCTAATCCATTATTTGAATTTAGTTGCAGCATTTTTGCCATTGCGACAAGATACTTTTCATTGCTCTAGCCTTCCTTCTCCTGCAGTTGAAGCTTCATAATTCAATGTCTTTTTTCCATTTGCTTTGTAAAGCAGGAAATCACTTTCTTGTATTTGCTTAGCCCACCTACTTGGGATTTTGTGGAGGATTTTTTTGTGATTCGGAAGATTCCACATTTTCCACTAACTCCACTTGATCATGAGTGATGACATATTAAAGCTGAAAATTAAACACATAAATTGTTAAATTACTAAATTTAACGGCGACTTTTTAGTATTTCAGTTTATAACAACTACAAAATTAGCTATTTATTCAATTATTGTTATTTATTTATATCTTATAATGATAGAGAAAATAGAAGAAAGAAAAGAAAAATTTTAAGTAAGTGCCTGTTCCTGATGCGTGTCAGGTACTAACTGCCTGCGGGCATTTCTAATTGCCATTTTGATTTCAATCGAGATCAACAATATATAATATATTTTATTTTTATTGACTTAAATTGTAGTGTAATCTTCTAGCCGCAACATAAATGTATAAAGTAATTATTTTATTCCATGTAGGACGATGCTGCAGTATTGGCAGGCCCTGGATCAAGCAGTTGACGTAATAAATTCATGTGAATATATGTGCTGGATCCCCCACTCTTATATATATTTTTTTTCAATCCTTTTTCAAATTTTTATATTTTAGTTTACCTTGAGCTCTTATTTTCATAAAGCCATGTTCATCCATTTTTCGTTAATTTTTTCATTAACACGTAATTGCAAAAAAAAATTTCACATCCTCTTTTTCCCAAGCACATTTAGAGTTTTGACTCCTCGGCGACTGGAAATGCATTATTAATATTATTTAAAAATTTTAAAATTATTTATTTTTGAATTACGTCGGTAGCCAGGGCTGTTGAACAGAAAAACAAAATATTTAAATGTTAGACATATATATATTATATTCCAATCGTAAGCCAGTCCAATCCTCATTTTTCAAGATTAAATGATAATCCTGTACATGACTAATGATCCTATCCAGTCCAATCCTCGCGACGTGAACGCGATAAAAGTATAGGCGCCTGCCACATTTTTATTTGTAACTCATTTTTAGTTAATTAATTGAATAGGGCCCACAAGCTTTAAAAGCCTTAAAAATTAAATAGGTAGGACCTATGAGGTTTAAGTTGAAAATCAAAAGTAGGCTTCCCATTTAGTCTAAAAGCCAGCTTTCTGTTGACTTTTGCTTAATAAAACAAATTAGGAGCTTCAAACGTCAACGTTTTCGTATAAAACGTAAAATGCTTGGACGCGTACAGCTACAACGCTGACAGCCTATGGCGTTTACATATAAAACGACCAAACTCAAACGCTGGCGACAACTTTGTGCATAGGCGCCTTGTATTTGCAAAGTTGCAGCTAGAGTTTAACTTGCATGCGCGCATTTTAATTATATGAAAACGCCACGTCGCCTACGCTGTCAGCCGAGAGCAGTGAGCACTCATATATTATATATTTCTATCTGGAAATCCGAACGTCAGCGCTGTGGTCGTGGTTTGATATTGTGTTGAATGTGTTGACTTTTTCAAAATTTAGTTCCGTTGAATCTGTTGAATTTTACAAAAGGAAACGCATTTGCGTTTTTATATATAATTGTATAAAAACGTCACGCTGCGATGCGAGCCGAGCCGACGACCCCATAAATGGTATGATATATACCAGTATGCCGAGGAAACAAATTTTTTTGCTGTTATAACAATTTTAAAATTGGTAATTGAAAGAAATTAAATATAATTTACGCAGGTGTTTAATTCAAAAAATTTACGAAAATCGAATTATTTATTCATATAATAAAAGTGAGTAGGAAATCTTTTTAAATGTGAGTATAAAAACTGAACAATTTGCATATTATTACTTTTTTAGATAAAGAAAAAATGGATTTGAATTCCCCAGCCGTTTAAACCATAATGGAATCGCACGTCCTTCGGCTACTGCATCCCTTTCCCACAATACTCCTATTCATCATTTTCATCCATCCTTATCCAACTTATCTGTTCGAAACAACGACCTCATTCAACCATACCCACCGATCCTTTCCAACAATATTCCTACAGAACCCTTTCACTCATCCAAATCAATTCCTGCATCCATTTCCGTTTTAATATCCTTCTACCATCAAATAGTTTCGACCAAAATTCGGTCAATGATGATTCACCTGGTGTAGAGTTGTCGCTTCGGGATCGTTTGGCAGATTGGTCATTCCATTCACGGATCACCATGGAAAAATTGGATCGTTTGTGGCCAATTTTAATTGAGCATTAGACATCCCATATACCACTCGAACGCTGTGGAATATCGCTTGTTATCTGAGCAAGGCGTTTTGGTTAAAGGCTGCATTATCCCAAAGCCATTTTCAGTACGTGTATTTTCAACCGACTCTCCAGCCAGATCATTTGTTACGTGTACTGTTGGTCATTGTTCCCCTCATGGATGCCTCAAATGCACGCAAGTTGGTGACAAATATAGCTATTCTGAGATGATATACGAACCGACTGTTTCTGCTCCTAGGACGGATATGTCTTTTTCTGACAGGTCCTGTCCAAATCACCACAAGGATCAGAACAGATCTATTCTAGAGGATTGAGGTTTTGGGATGGTCTCACAATTTCCGATCGACCCTATGCACCTTCTGGACTTGGGAGTGACCAAGCAATTTTTGCGTCTCCTAATTGATCCAAACCGCAAATTCCGACCACGATTTTCCGAAATGCAAAAAAATGAATTTCGCACAAGACTTGTAGCACTTAATGGACTTTGTATCGGATGAGGTGTACAATAATTTTGTAACACTACATTGAGCATATGGCCTGATTTCGGATCCATATCCATCATTGGGTAATATTAACATATCCTATGATTTATTCAAAGATTTCGTTCGAGGCTTCAATGAAATATTCGGGGAGGTTAATTGTGGTCCAAACATCCATAATTGTTTGCACATTGTTGATTGTGTGCGCAATATGGATCTGCTGATTCCTTTTCGTGCTATAAATTTGAAAATTACTTCCAATTTATGAAGCATGTGCTGAAAAGAAGAGGGGTTGAAATTCAACAAATTTTCAAACGCACATTGGAACGATCCAAGTTAAGGTCGAGTTACTCATCCACGCAAATAAAACCGATACTGAGTCTAAAGAGAGCAAACCGCTATGTTTTAATAGGCCGTATCATATTAAAAATTTCACGTTTTGATGGTAACAATATTTTCGGCCACCAATACATTTTAAACCAGAGTTTTTTCACCGAACCGATGGATTCCCAAGATCTGGGCATCTTTTTATGTTCAAAGAAATGTATCAAATAGGAGACGTAAACCAAAAGGTTTATGCAATTAATTTTGGGCGGAAAATTGTGTCTATTCCAATTATTCACCACTGTTTTATATAGATTCCAAGCCCAAAAGTCGATCCTTGTAGTCGATTTCTCCCAATAGTTCCAATATTTTAAATTTACCAAATATTTTTATTAATTAATATTCATAGATGTCTCAAAATTTTTCAACGCCATCGCCTGCAATTAAAAGACCTGCTATTTCTCACAGAGAAAAAGGTAAAGAAGGTGAAGGACTCATGTTATCGCTAAGTAAGTACATAGTATATACATTTAACGTAAGAAGATAATGTGATATAATAACTTTTCTTGATGATATTAATTTTTTGTGAAAGACATGAAAATCCTCATAATGCAGCAAGGCGATGAAATTGCAAAATTGGGCGATCGATTTTTAACCCTTGAAGGAAAAGGTAATTTTTAATTTAAATAATTTAAAAAAAAACGTATTGTTTGTTATTATTTATAATTGTGTTTTCAGTTTCAGCGAGTCTTCCAGGAAATGCACCGAAGGAGTACCCTAAAGTGCTACAAAATTCAAAATCATGTAAAGCTATTTTAATTTTTTTTCTTTATTTAAGTAGTATATATATATATCTAAATAATTTTTCAGCTGAAAAACTTGATATTTTGCCAAGTAAAACAGATGTTTTATATATATCGACGTATCTAAAAGTCTTGGAAAATTCAATTTTAAAGGAGCTGTGCAAAATGGAGCATTTGCTTATGACAATTGGAGACAGATTCCAACATGCTCCGTTTTGGCCAGTTAAACAAAAATTTTCCGATTGCATGCAATTGAAATCAATTTATTGGAGAATAAGCCATATCCAGAAGAAGTTGTAAGTATAAAAATAATTTTTTATATATATATGATATTATACACCTCAAAATTATAAAAAAAAAATGATTTCGAAAAAATTTTTGGCGTGAAATTTTTTTAGATGTAGACGAAAAAGGGGAAGTATGCCATTTATTGAAAGATAATTTTAACACACAATAAGAGTATAGATTAAATATTTTTTTAAATTACAGTTGCATGGTTTGATAGGGACGATGAAACCTTGAAGGTGTTGTGGGCTGGAGATGCTGATACATTCACACACTCACAATCACTTGTTATTATATTAATTATATAAAGTTCTATATGCTTTAAGGCGGGTGCCTTAAAGACTCCTTTTGGTAGGTTCTATTAAAGAAACCGCTGCCACCACTGAATCGTACGGGATTCAGACCGATTTTCAACACAGTAAAACAAAAAATCAATTACAACACTCAATTTTCACTTCTAACAAACATTTATTTTCAAATCTTTTAATTTAACTTAACTTTTATCTCACCTAGCATTTGGTGGAGGAGACGTGTTTGTTCTCCTAAGAATTCAGACTAAAGGCCCTTTGACATGCGTGAAATCTTGCTTAAGTAGTCCCTCCTTAACTCATTTCCCCGTCATCAGTAACTCCTGATGACGACGTTTTGACCATTAATCTGTCGATACATGCACCTTTTAATTTTATGGCTTCGCCGTTTATAACAGCGGATGCGCGTGATATTTTAGGGATACAACTATGGTTCTATTTATAATCCAACCCGTTTAAATTGTGGATTTTCCCAATAGTTGGTAATTGCATAGGCAATATAACTGGCCTTAATAAAATGTGATTATAGGTCCTAATTTATTAAATGCCTTATGCTTATTTTTTACCCACATGCGTCTTACACTCAATATTAAATGCATGTTCGACTATGGGTTTTTCCTGAGTAAGCAGGGACTACTGTAATATAATGTACATATATATAAATGATGTTAAGCATTCGCTTACAACATCTCCTTCCGCCATATGGTAAGCGAAATTATATACAACAAGAAAATTACACTTTTGGAAACAAAGCCCTAATACAGTTTTACAATGATAACTGATAATGGTAACAACGTTTTTTATAGTATTATATCGTATTTTCTAAATTAATTAATATCAAATAATTAATTTAAAAATTTTAGTAATATGTATGACGGATTTACGTATATATACAATTCCCGAAAAATATTATTATTGCTTGAGTATATATATTTTAATTCAATTGTTTTTTATGACATCTAAACATCAAAAATAATTTTTTTTTATATGAACTTGTAATTACAAATCTATAATCATTATTATTGAACGACAAATTATCATTTCTTTTTTTTTTTTAATCAAAAACTATACATATTTTGGTGGTTTATTGTTGATTCTCATGGTGATGATTAAATCTGCTGGTGACCGCTGGTTTGAGTTTAATGCTATTTGTCATTTGTCTCGCCTCTTCGATTTTTTACTGGTTTAATCGATGTTATTCCATTGAGACTATAATCAGTGGTAATTCCTAGTTTCTGCACTTGGAGTCTTTTAGACATTTCGTAGACCTGAACTCGACCGGTGACTTCAGTGATATTTCGTCACACATATGCGATATAACCGGAATCTTCCAACTGGATGAGCTTTTTTTTATTTATTATATTTGGTGTTGAAATGCAGCAGATCTTCCTCATGATTTCAATTATTTATCTCTGAAAATAGAAGAAACAAAAAACCTACTGGTGGACTAACCTACTTATCTGGGTGATGATACGCTTTTAAATTGGAATTATGAACACGCTTAGTGCTTTTACCAATTCTAATCGTGGTATTTTCGGGTGAATTAAGGTCCATGATCATAAATGGACCTTGCCATTTATCTCCAAGTTTACCCTTTGAGTGCTTGTTATCTTTAATCAGTACCATCTGGCCTGTATTTGAATTCGCAGGGTGCAGACTTTTGATTTTTACACTCCCTAGATTTATGCTTAGCTGTTATTAATTTCTCTTTACCTATTTGATTTGCATATTGCAATATACCTCTAAGCTCGTCATAGTTGTAACTGACCTCCACATTTTTTGTTATTACTTGAGGTAGTTGGGGTTTGCAACTGAACATTAACTCATAGGGAGAATAACCAGTAGTAGAATGTGGTGTACTGTCATAAACAAACATAACGTAAGGTACCATTTCATCCCAATTAATATCCTTTTTGATATTTGTGCGTAAAAATTCACCCAAAACCCAGTGGCTTCTTTCCAATTTTCCGTTTGTCTGAGGGTGGTATGGTGTTGTATTAAATTTATTTATTTTTAATAAACCACATACCTTTTTAAAAAGTTCACTCATAAAATTTGCACCTTGATCAGTCAGAATACTTTCTGGAATGCGATGCTCAAGTATGATCTCATTTACAAATGCTCGTGCTATTGTTTCGGCCTCTTGGTTTCGTATTGGGATTACGAAACAGAATTTTGTCAAATCGCATTGAGATGTTAGTATAAACCGATTATTTTGGTAAGTTGGTTCGAAAGGACCTACTATATCTAGGGCTAGACGTTGAAATGGAGTATGCGCAGTAGTGGCGACTTTCATTGGAACTTTATTTTGTTTCAAAATCTTAGCTTTCTGGCACCTCTCACAATTTTTTATAAACGGCTCATGATTTCAGATTTACATCGTTCTGAATACGTTATTTTGTGATTTGGTTTGATAGGTTGTCCAAAATAAATGCAAGGAAAGCATAGTTCATCTATATGATCAACGAGATGACAAGCCGCAGGGCCTTGTCCGGGTGCAATTACTTGTATGTCACTTACCTCTGCGTTACGATCAATAAGCATAATTTCTTCGTCCATATATTCATCACCTTCTTTTGGCTGTTCAGTGTCTTTGCTTGATTCCGAGGTCTCTGTTTGATGCTTATCGTTTTCATCAGCAATAAAGGAAATATTGTCAGCATATATTGCCGAATAAATTCCTCATCAATTGTAATGTTATTGCTAACTTAAAGGAGTGTTTTTATTAGCAAAGATAGTGCATCTAATACTATTAATATACGGATGTTTTCAAATGCGCATTGTTTCGTGTAAGTACTTGAATCATATCATGAACGTGGAATGAAACTGGAATGTTTACTATACTTCCCTTCATACCAAATTGTGGGTTAAGCTGATCGCAAAAATATGTTTTAATGTGAGACCAATGCTTGTGGCTAATTTTGATATTTGCCCTTTTTTAATGTAACCATTACAAGATTTACAAAGTATCGTTGAGGAGTAACTCATAATTGCAGTCTTTAAATCATTTTCTGATATGTTTTTGAAACTCTTTTTAAGATCTTTATACTGAATGCATAAAAAAAGCCTTCACGGCAACAGCAAATATGCTCTGGTAAATATGATCTGCATTTTATGACATCAAGTTGTAGTTGTTGTTTGAATTCGAAATTAGAAGCGTTGCTTTCATTGTCTCGCGGAACTTTAAAATCGCATTCTCCCTAATACTGCTCATTCGTTTTTAACTTTCATTATTGTTTTCAATACGCATTTTTAATTTATTACGACTAATAGTTACGAAATGTTGGAAACGGCGGCAATGTCGTAATGTTTTAGATTTTAATGATTTGATGACCCTAGAACCACTTCTCTTTAAATTTCTGTACTTTTGAATTCTAACTCTTGTTTTTACTGCTTAAAATCGTAAATCTCCTTTTCTCAGCGGTTGTTAAGGCTAAATTGTATAATTGTCGATTCTCTCTGAGTAAAGCCCAGGGCTCCGTTCCAAATTTCTTTGCTTCTGGCTGGTGCCTGGATTTAACTTGGTCCACCGTAATGGGTTTGGGACATACAGGGAGTAGGGACAGAAGCAGAACGTGCTCTGTATTCGTCAAGAGAAATCGTTTCAGGCATAATTGCCGGTAATATTTATTTTTATTTTGTTTTGTGTACAAAAGTGTTTTTCAACACTTGACACTTTCCAAACCAATATTGCTGGAATTACCTTACAAAGGACAATTCCGCAAGTGATTGGATATGTATTACTTACTAATTAGATATCAGCACATTTTAGCAATCAGACTGTCCAACTAGTGAGTCGGATCTGGTGATTGTAAATTATAGGAGCTAGGAAAAAAAGAAAGATCTTCTGCTTTTCCCGAAAATGCTTCAATTTGGCTTTTTAGTTTGGAGAAATCTACGGAAGCCATTGGAATTTCGATATTATTTAAATCAGGGATTTGAGAATGTCTAATGTCAGAGATTACAATTTAAGAATCGTTATCTTCAGAAATTAGGAAACCTTATTTTCTTCTAATTCGAAACTAAAATTATTTTTGTTTCTAAACGACTCTAGAAGACCTTTTAAACGAGAGCTTCTTCTTAGTTTTGTTTCCATGAAAGCAACACCAACATTTAGTCAGAACAACAGAATTAAAAAAAAAAAACTTAACCGATGAATAAAATAAAAGAAAAATGTATACGTACCTTATAATGTACTTGATGTTTTTATTTCTGGTAGGCTCCAATAACACACAACAAATCACTTGATCTTTTTTCTTAACACAGCAATTCGCTTTAATTAAATCAAAAGATTTTTTTTTATTTGCGGACACACAACAACAAGAAAAATTCATTCTCTTTTTTTTTAGAAAAAAAAAACACGCAAAAATGAACTTTAATAAAATCAATTTTTTTTATTTGCAGACACTATATCACATACACAACAAAAAAATGTTTTATCTTTTTTTTTTTTGCACATCAACTCGCTTTAATAAAATTTTATAATTAAAATTATTATTAATGTAATTAATTTTTTGTTTTTCGTGGGCTTCAAATTAAAATTGAATTTTTCTATACGCTTTAAGGCGGGTGCCTTAAAGACTCCTTTTGGTAGGTTCTATTAAAGAAACCGCTGTCACCACTGAATCCAACGGGATTCAGACCGATTTAAAACACAAAGTCAATTACAACACTCAATTTTCACTTCTAACAAACATTTATTTTCAAATCTTTTAATTTAACTTAACTTTTATCTCACCTAGCATTTGGTGGAGGAGACGTGTTTGTTCTCCTAAGAATTCAGACTAAAGGCCCTTTGACATGCGTGAAATCTTGCTTAAGTAGTCCTTCCTTAACTCATTTCCCCGTCATCAGTAACTCCTGATGACGACGTTTTTGACCATTAATCTGTCGATACATGCACCTTTTAATTTTATGGCTTCGCCGTTTATAACAGCGGATGCGCGTGATATTTTAGGGATACAACTATGGTTCTATTTATAATCCAACCCGTTTAAATTGTGGATTTTCCCAATAGTTGGTAATTGCATAGGCAATATAACTGGCCTTAATAAAATGTGATTATAGGTCCTAGTTTATTAAATGCCTTTGCTTATTTTTTACCCATATGCGTAAGCAGGGACTGCTGCAATATAATCTACATGCAATATAATGTACATATATATGAATGATGTTAAGCATTCGCTTACAACAAAGGCAGCATTCAAAAAACATTTCACCAAAATTAAAGGCATTGTTCGTAACAAAATAAAATACCGAAAAAGTCAAGGTTAGTATTTACTGCATTATTAAAAAAATTACTAAATAATTTTTAATTTTTTTTATTAATTAGTAACAGATTTGGAATCCCTCAAAAACCCACAAAATGTGAATTAATAAATATGGACATAACATATTAAATATAGATGTATAATAAATTTAAATTCTAAATTGTTCGTTTAATAATTTAATATTTTTTTTTTAATTTTGTGTATTTATTAATATGTATTTTTAATATTACGATTTTAATTTTTGTTTAATACTTATATGTGAATTTAAATTATGAAAAATAAAAGTGACAACAACAATTATATGTATATTTAAATTGCGTACAGCGTAGTATTAAATTTCAGGGCGAGGTCGTGATTTCAGCGCTGACGTTAAGGTCGTTCAACAGGAAAGTGGTTCTTCAAGGTATTGTCTAATAATTATTGACCGGCCAATTGGCCACTGTTTTCTTTTTTGTTTGATTTTATTATATTAACGAATTGCCGTTTTTAGAATTTCCTCGGCGGTTAACAGGAACGAAGAAAAAAAAACTTCTAATAGTCGAAGACCAAAATGTGCCAGTCCAACAAGAAAGTGGAGCCTCAAGGTATTGTATAAAAATTTCTGACCGGCCAAACAGTTATTAACGAATTTCGCTCTTAGAGTTGCTTCAGCTATGATTGCCATTGAGGAAGAATCTGATTATCAATCCAAAACGTATTGTTATATATTTTTAAAGAAATAACGAAGTAGATTTAACTTGCATCTTTTTTATAGCAAAAAAAAATGCCTCCGTCAACAGAAGTTTAGGGACGCGTGGACAGTTGGAAGGAATTGGTTGAATTTAAAAGATGGAAAGGGTTTTTGCAATCTGTGCAACAATTCCATCTCCAATAATATTTCGCACATTAAGCGACATGAGCAGTCAGAAGACCATAAGAATAGGGCAAAGGCCACTATTGCAACACCGAAGATTCAAAAAATGTTGGAAATGAAGTCGTCAGATGTGAAAGCAAGGAAGGCATAGTTGCAAATGATGCTGTATGTAATTGACACTAATAGGCCCATTTCGATGATGGATACATTACCACAATTGATGACGAGCCTGAATTTAATCGATGAAGACGCGACAAAAAAAATTAAATGTGGTAGAACCAAAACTACTACCACAATTATAAATGTTTTGGCGCCTTTTGCTAGGGAAAAATTAGCCATATTTCTGAGGAATTCAAAATTTTCAATAATTATAGACGAGACTACTGATGTCAGTACCAAAGCCAGTCTCGCGATTGTAATTTGATGGTTCAATTCAGAGTTGAAAAAGGTTACTGACACTTTTTTATCGCTGGTAGAATTGAATGATTCAAAAGCTGAAACAATCAAAAATGTGGTATATGGCGTTCTTGAAAGGCACAAAATCCCAATTAAAAATATTGTTGGTTTTGGAGCTGACAATGCATCAGTCATGCAGGGCATTCGGGGAGGGGTACAGGCGATGTTAAAAGTGGACTTGCCACATATTTTTATTTCGGGTTGCACTTGCCACAGCATGCACCTTTGTAGCTCTCACGCCACAAAGACACTTCCACCTGAACTGGAAATCTTACTGCGTGAAATTCACAACTACTTTAACCACAATTCAAAGCGTTCAGAAGAAGTGCACGAGTTTCAGATGTATTTTAATCAGAAGGCACATAAAATACTGCAACTTAGTAGCACGAGGTGGATTTCCATGGAAGCTGTTGTGAATAGAGTGCTCGAGCAGTGGTCCGTCCTTGAGCATTTTTTTGCAACTAATGAATTTGACAAGAAAGACGTTAAAATAACTTCAAAAATCAGTGTTGCTTTAAACGACGTTTCTAAAACTTTATTTTTTATTTTTGTCGTTTATTTTAAACAAAATCAACTCCATTAACTTGAAGTTTCAATCGGAAACCGTTCAAACTCCAAGTTTCTTAAAAGTTTTCAGAGATATGTACACAGATATTCTAAGTTACATAGTGAAAAAAGAGTTGATCACTAAGATTAACTACTACAATATAAATTTTATGGAAGAGAAGAAAAAGTTGTTGGATGTATATGTCGGAGCGAAAGCCACTGTATTCATCAAAAGGTTGGATGAAAACAACAAGGAATTAGTTTTGGTGACAATCAAGTCGTTTTATATTGAATTGTTATCTCAGCTAAAAAAAAGAATCGATTTTGACAGTGGATTGCTGTATGAGATTCAATGTGTAGACCCTGCCAATTTTTCTGAATTCGGAAGTATTGCTCCATCATGCCAGCACTTCCCGAATTTGGTAAAAGTAGAAGATTTTGAAAGTATTGACGCTGAATACAGGAGTATTCAATTTGACGACCTTCTGCCAAAAAAACAAAATGTAGAAGTGTTTTGGTCGAAAATTTTCGAATTGAAAAATGCAATTGGGGAAGAGTCCTACCCGCTCCTCAGTAATTTTGTGAAGGCAATTTTTTGTCTGCCCCACAGCAGTGCATCTGCGGAAAGGGTGTTTTCTACTTTGAATATTTTAAAAAACAAAAAATCAAATCGATTTAATATTGAAACGATCGATGCAATTATGTGCGTCAAAAATCTATTTAAATTAGAAAAAATTGAAAATTGGTCACCAACACCAGAAATGTTAACATTATACAACTCCTATGTTCATCGTTCATAAAATGTTTATTTTAATTAAGTTTTAAGTTTAATTACATCATTTATTTCAAACGATTATACAAAATATAAATTTTTTACGGTGAATTGATTACACAATTAAAGGAAAATAATATAATAATAAAAATGCACAAAAAATTTCAGAACAAATACAGAAAAATAAAAAAATAAAATAATATAGTATAAATTTAATTCAATGTTGTTTGAAAATTTCTAAGCCTCTCAATGCCACAAATCGTCAAGGCGTTATCTTTAAACGACTTCTTCGATATACCTTTCTCATATGCCTCAATAAAAAAATTGAAGAACCGACAAATATTGGCAACTGGATCGTTATGCCCATAATTAGTCCTATAAAAAGGCACTACATGCTTATGCCCCAACAAATAAGGCTGCCCTCTAAATCGGAGCATATAGGAAAGCTCACTACACTTAATCTTACCAGAAATTATACCATGTGAAATGACTGATATAATAATGTATTCAAATAAAATGAAAAGTACATACAACAATGCGTGTACAAAAAAAAATAGGCTCATTCAAATAAGAATTCAGAGTGTTATTAGCCTAATGGATCAAGAGACTATTAAGTAAAGTAACAAATAACAGAAGGAAGGACGGGAAAATAAGTGCAAAGAAGAAGTGCAAAAAAAGAAGAAAAGTATTGAATAAAGTAACATATTATGTATTATGTGTATCAAAAGCAAGAAAAGACAAAACGTGTACTCCGGTGTGCTCTGATTTTTTTTTTGAGCCACTCCGCTTGAATTTTCGGCAACGGCAACCCTGCTGCGGTCGTGATATGAAGGCAATGTGTTGACTTTTGTAAAATTCAACAGATTCAACACATCTGTCGTTTAAAATGTACTAAATGGGTTGTTATAGTTATCTGATTGAATATATGTCTTTTTGTAATAATCAAAAGTGTGTGACAATTCACTAATCTAGAGAAATTGAAAAGATAAAGATAGCAGTAAACGTGTCATATGTACGTGAGTCGATAAACAATAAAACACGTACAGTAGAATCTCACAAATTGGAACCAATTTTTTCTTTGGGTTCTTCTAACTTCTGCACATTTCTTTTTTTACAGAAAATGATGAATTAATAATAAAACTAGTTACAAGATGTTTATATAAACACAAAACAAATTTTCATTTATTAACATTTAATTAATTTAGCAAATTAAATTCATAGAAACACTTTTTTTGAAATTTGAAAATTATTATATAAATTTTAATAATTTTTTACAATCGCTCTGAATGGTCGAAATAACTTATCAAAAATATCATGGCATCTTAATTTATAGAATTTTTATTTTTGTTATTGACATTTGGAAACGTCTAGGTTCTGACATATGCAATTGTGCATAATATATATGTTACAATACAAATTTTTCAAATATTCATTTAAATAAATCAAAATAAATTACATTTTAACAAGATCAATATCTAAATTGTCTGCTTCTGGCAAAAAACAACAAATTGATGCTTGGATTGAAAATGCAGGGTTCGAAATAGGATGGTTAAATTCAACAGGTTATATATTATATTATGACCTTAAATATACGATTCATTAAATAAAATGTGTTTTTGTTTTGCGCTTTATTTTTAAACTTGTAAGATTATGAAAAGAATTATAAAAATTATTTTATCAAAATTTTTATTGACCAATGAGAGCGTTTATCGAAAACTATATATTACAATATCGCGATTCCCCGATTTTTACTTGAATGAGCAAAAAATAATAACTTGTAATGAAAAAATAACAAAAAGAAAAGACTTTCAGAAAATTAGTACAAAAAGTTCTAATTTCAGAGCGTCCAATACACAAAATGGTCATTTCTAATTTCTCGACGGTTCGAATTTGTGGGATTCTACTGTATTGACGTTTCTGGGCTATCGAAACTATGATTAATCCGCTTTGGTACTTGTTCTTACGTAAACATATTAATTTATTTTAGTCTTTATTATTAATATAATCATCTCTACTTGTATCTACTGCATAAAAATAAATAAATGTTTTTTTTTTAAATAAGAAGAACAGCATTTTGCATGTTTTTGAATTAAAATAAATAATTTATAAACAAAAAATTGTCATAAAAAATTGTTGTTTAAAAAGGCGTTGAACCAATAAAAGTTTTCTTTAATATTTTATATCAACACTTCGGATAGATAAACAGAACGGCACTCCCTATTTTTCCGAAAAAAAATCAAGAACGCAGCAATTTATATCCTCCGTGGATCGAAAATAATAAATAAATAAAACAGAAAAATTATGATTTTATAAAATTTAAAATCTTTAATAAATTAGGAACAAAAATCGATATAACTACAAATTCAAAGCAGCCAAAAAGTTAGGCCTTATTGAGTGCATTTTCAGCATATGCCTGCAATTTATCAAGCGATGCTTGGGCCATTTTGTTGTATCCAGAAATACTTTCCTTACATGTAGCAACATATTTCACCAAGTTTTCAAATGGACTGAAATCTACTTTAGCTATCTCTATCGCCGACAATGTTGTTATCAATGCAATATCAGCGACTGTTAACTCATCTCCAGTCACAAAAACTTTACCTTCCAGTGCTGTATTCAGGAAACCAAGCGCATCGGTAATCTTTTGTAATTTGGCAGGATCAGCAGGTTCACCTCGCATTACTTGCGGAATGAAATAGTCTGTGAATTTCTTGGACAATTCGAGATCAAAGAACAGCTTCTGATTGATAATGGCTCGCTGTTGAATGTCTTTTGGATACAAGCTGTTCGTTTTGTCATACTTTTCAGCCAAGTAGATGAGTATCGCGCGAGACTCCCACACCGAAAATCCATTGTCTACAATTGTGGGCACTGTGTGTTGTGGATTGGCTGCTAAGAGTTCTGATTTCAAGTGCTCTGGCCTTGCTCTGTCCAATTCTAGTAAATTGAATTTAAGGTCAATGGTGTCAGCAAGCATCAACACCGACCGACATGGTGGCGATGCAAGGGCGTAAAATAAGTCGACAGGCATTTTCGTTTGCTGAAACGAAGAAAAAAAAACACGTCAATTATGTATACTACTTTCAGAAGCAGAAAGCGATAACTGTTCACAACACTAAATACAACATTTTCGCAACTATTTTGATAAAAATCACAATTAAAATGCTAATAAAGTGTCACTTTTTACATTCACACTTATATTTACCTAACAATTGAATAATATCAAAAAAACAATTGCTTGAGACTGCTCTTCCAACGTTCGCAAAACAACTGACGATGTCGACGTAATAACGTTGATTAAATAGCTCTATCTCAATTCTTTTCAAAAGCGCTCATCACCATGACGTATGCATATTTTATTAAGCAGCTATGAGTAAAATACGTGTTCTAGAAATTTTTCTCCGTATCTATAATTATTTCTGGCTTATCTTTTGGTTTGTGCGGCATATTATTTAATCGAAATGCATTTTTATTATAATGTTAGAACAGACTAATATTTCACATAATTAAATATTTCACATAAACGAATGTACTAACAACTACATCGCAGGGAGAGCGAGGTGTGAATTTATATACGACTGTTGCTTAATTACATTGTAATAAAGTTTTTTGGAGATATAAAAAATTTGACCTTGAAATTTCTGAATTTTGACCTTGATTTTTGTCCAAAATTGGTACTTTTATTGAGATTATCAATAATGTAGAACAACATAGTACACTAAAACACACAGTATTTGAATTACACATTTTCATTATAAAAATATGACCTATAAAAATATGACTTATAAAAATATGACTGCCTTGAAATGTTCAGCATGTTTTCGTATTTTATTTGTTCCTACAATAATGTGAAAAAAAAATTTCAAAAATATTTAGGGTTTCTGAGATACGTGCGGCGTACGCCGTACGTCGGACCTTGAAATTTCCGATTTCGACCTTGAAATGTTCAGCAAGTTTTTTTGTCTTATTTAAGCCTACAATAATGTGAAAAAAAAATTAAAAAATATTAAAGGTTTCTGAGATATAAAAAATTTGACCTTGAATTTTTCGATTTTGACCTTGAAATGTTCCCAAAATTTTCTTATCTTATTTTATCCTACAATAATCTGAAAGAATTTTTTTGATATTGTGTAAGGTGGCTGAGATAGAAAAGTGGGGTTTGTCCATGTCCACCCCCTTTTAAGCCAGAAGGAGCATCTAGCGGGATATAGGATATATGCAGTTTTGTTTAAGATACCTTGAAGATTAATTTTTGTGGAAATGAAAAAAATTGTAGGACCCATTTTTGAGCCCCTATACGAAAAAAAATTCTTTTGTCAAAAACTTGACCTTGAAGGATCTGACCTTGAAAAATCGAAGATACTATTCTTATATTTTTGTTTAATAGTTTACAAAAAAATTTCATACAAATCTATCCAGTAGTTTAGAAGTTTTTTTTTTCGACCATTTTTCTATAGTACGGCGTACGGACGTACATTTGCACATTTTTTCTAGACCACTTTTTTGGACTCAGGGGGTGTCAAAACGAGTTTCTGCATCATCAACTTTTTTTCCGAAAAAAGTCGGATTCCAAATATTTCTATATGCCCTTGGGGTCGTATACAAATTAAAAATCCACAAAACTGAAAGTGTTTAAGTACACGTGAACAATTTAAAATGAACTTGTATCAATTTCTATAAATAACAAAGCAAATAAATATTAAAAACTACATGACAGGGAAACCACATCAAAGTGAGTATTTACCATTGAATTGATTTTATTGAAATTTTTATAAGCGAAAGAAAAAGTCAAATAACCTTTGGGAGAGAGAACCATGTAAAAACAACATCAAGCCAACTTTAACATCATTTTTTCATATTTGTTATTGATATAATGATACGGAAACACGTTTTGACACCTCATGAGTCATAACTTCGAAAGGGGTTCACAAAAAGTGTGTGCGATGCGACTGCGACGTCCGGAATCCGGATGATCGTTTATCAAGTCAATTTCCCCTAAAAAAATAAATTGTAGGACTAAATACATTTCAAGGTCAAAAATTTCAAACTCAAGCCTACATTTTTTAATGAAAATATGTAACACAAAAACTGTGTGTTTTAGGGTACATCATCATTATTGATAATCCCAATAGAAGTACCAATTTTGGACAAAAATTAAGGTCAAAACTCAGAAATTTCAAGGTCACATTTTCCATATCTCAGAAAAGCTTTATTTAAATATAGTTAAGAAACAGTCGATATAAATTCACACCTCGCTCTCCCTGCGATGTATTTGTTTTTAAATCACTATACTTTGGTAAATTTATCAATGTCAAAATATTATTTATTAAAGATCAAACATATGTTTTTAATTAAACAGTTCATTGGTCGATAGTCATATTATAATTATTCTTGCTGTCCTTTTCACTAAATTTGGAATAAAGAAAATGCATTAAGTTTTCTTCGATCAAGGTCGAATTATTTATTTTTAAGATATATTTTTACAATTCTGTCCCAGATATTATATCTTTTAATTAAAATAAGTTTTGGATCTATGGTTATTTGGTTACAACGGTTGAACCTGAATGTTCGCAGCAGTGTTCCTTGCGACTGATAAAGCCTGTTAAGTTTTGCTAATATTCCATGTAAAAAATGCATTACGCGATTGAAAGTGCATATGTAAGAAAGAGACACACTTAGACTGGTTTTCTAATGTGCGGGTGAATCGTTATTTTGCAAAAGTATTGTATTGTATTATGGCTAATCTCATGCATTTTTTTCCATGCGCTGTCCTTTTTTAACATTATGTGCTTTTTATTTTTAATTTTCTTTGTTACTCTGCATTCTTGTATCAAGCTCTTCATTGAATACGGATCTTATAAAGAGCTATGCTAATAAGCAAAACTAAAAATTATTCTTTATTAATAACCTGTTCAACAAAGGCTATAGATTTTTCAAAAGATTGTTGAGCCATCTTGCTGTATCCCGATATAGATTTCTTACAATTTTCTATGTAGGTTTCCAAATTCTTAAATGATTTAAAATCTACTTTAAGAAGCTCGATCATTGTCAAATTTGTGATCAGCGCAATATCAGCTACTGTCACTTCATCCCCAGTCGCAAATGCTTTACCCTCTAGTTCCGCATTCAAGAAATCAAGCGCACCAACTACTTTTTGCAATTTCTCAGGATCGGGAGTACCGCCACTTATTAGTGGATAAAAATAAGCGAAAACTTTTTGGGATAATTCAAAATCGAAAAACAATTTTTGGTTGATAGATGCACGTTTCTGAATGTCCTTTGGGTACAGGCTGTTGGTTTTGTCATACTTTTCAGCCAAGTAGGTGAGAATCGCACGAGATTCCCACACCGAAAAACCATTGTCTATAATGGTGGGGACAGTGTGTTGCGGGTTGACTGCCAAAAGCTCAGCTTTTAGATGATCTGGCCTAGATTTATCCAGTTCCAGATAATTCAGTTGCAGGCCAATAGTATCAGCCAACATCAACACTGACCGGCAGTACGGTGATGAAAGGTAATAAAATAAATCGACACTCGGCATTCTTATTTTCTGCAAAAGATAAGGTAATTTTTTAAATCAATATAAAACAAAAAATTCACTGGTTAGTAATAATACGTAAAAAACGGTATCCTACCGGAATTATTCAACAACAAATAAATTTATATTTTAATAAAAGCTGGAAACTCCAACGTTCACTCTGTAAATTGCACGTTGACACTTAAACTGAAGCTTCATAAACTGATCAACACATTTATAAAACATTTGTAATACAAACTTCATCCAGATAAGTTTAGTTGCTTCGTTATTTCACAATATACAATGACTACACGGGAACAATGAACACATATAAACATTATATCAGAGAGAAGATAATTTTTATATATAAATTGCCACGTCGCGGTCGCTGTTATTGAGAATTATCCATAAATCGTAATCCCGTGTTCTATATAATCTTTAAATTTTAATAATTGATAACTTCTTATACTTGCTCACAACTTTTGACTTGGGTTTCATGACACTTGCAATCGGGTGTTAGGTAATCTTATCGACACCCATGTAAAATGTTGCTATTCTGAAAATTTATAAAGACAGACATTAGCCAACACTAAATTGGGTCTTCTACAATATTCTGGATAAAGATGTAATACGAAAACACAATTAAATAAAGGTACCTATTGACCACACCAAACAGAATGCATATACAGGGTGGCGCAAAAGTTTTGCCCGATGTTTTTTGAGCGTAATTTTTTCTAAGAATGAAATTGTTTGGTTCGCAACATCTAGAGTTTTCGTCAGGCCCACGGCGTTTTCGATAAAAGAAGGCCCTACAAGGTTTATAATGATTTTTGATGAATAATTAGCAACACCACAGGCGAATTATTTCGCAAAAGTATCAAGACAATTTTTCAGTGCGGAGTATAGTGCTCCATTCCATGATCATGTGTATTGTAATTTGTATTTGTCTATTTTACAAATGATAAAGCAAAATTATATTCTTCAAAAAATTATAACATTTTCCTACTATGACTTTTACGCCACCCTCTATAGGCCACATTATTAAAATGCTAAAACTTTTCTGAAAGCATGTGTAGCTATATTCTGTATCTATAATTTACTATCCAGAAGATTTCTCGCTACTTTGTTATTTTCTATTTTAAGGTCAAACAAACCGCAAAAAAAGTTTTTTCGCTAAAAAAATTGTATTGGTTCACAAAAACGGGGCTAACACACAACATGTTAATAAACCGCCAAAAATAAATTCCCATACGGTCGCATCCCTCTAATTTACAATTATAAAGCCTGATATCCCTTCGAAGCCAAAAGCCCCACAACGTAAAATTCCAAAGGGTTAAAATAAAAATATGTACATTGTAACAGGCCGGATGAAAAGTCCCCGGTCTACCATGGTAAAAAACATTTTTTTGCAAAATTCAATTTTATTATTCAACATAGTTGCCTTCGAAGGCGATACAGCGATTATAGCGATTTTCCAACTTTTCGATGCCACTTCTGTAGTACTCTTTCGGTTTATCCTCAAAATAGGCCTCAGTTTCAGCAATCACTTCATCATCGGTCTTAAATTTCTTGCCAGCGAGCATTCTTTTAAGGTCCGCAAACAGGAAATAGTCGCTGGGGGCCAGATCTGGAGAATACGGTGGATGAGGAAGCAATTCGTAGCCCAATTCATAAATTTTAGCCATCGTTTTTCCAGACTTGTGACACGGTGCATTGTCTTGGTGGAACAGCACTTTTTTCTTCTTCAAATGCGGCCGTTTCTTTGCGATTTCGGCTTTCAACCGCTCCAATAGAGCAATGTAATAGTCGCTGTTGATTGTCTGTCCCTTTTGGAGATAGTCGATGAATATTATTCCATGCGCATCCCAAAAAACAGACGCCATAACCTTTCCAGCCGACTGTTGCGTTTTTCCACGCTTCGGTTTGGGTTCATCGCTTGCTGTCCATTCAGATGATTGCCGATTGGACTCTGGAGTATAGTGATGGAGCCATGTTTCATCCATTGTCACATATCGACGGAAAAATTCGGCTTTATTGCGCTTAAACAGCTTCAAACACTGCTCCGAATCATCAACTCGTTGTTGTTTTTGATCGCTTGTGAGCTCGCGCGGCACCCACTTTGCACAGAGCTTTCGCATGCCCAAATATTCGCGAATGATATGATGTATACGTTCCTTTGATATCTTTACAATGTCTGCTATCTCGCTCAACTTCATTTTACGATCATTCAAAATTATTTTATGGATTTTTTTGATGTTTTCGTCGGTAACAGCCTCTTTTGGGCGTCCACTGCGTTCACCGTCTTCAGTGCTCATTTCACCACGTTTAAACTTAGCATACCAATCAATGATGGTGGATTTTCCCGGTGCAGACCCCGGAAACTCTTCATCAAGCCATGCTTTCGCTTCAACTGTATTTTTTCCCTTCAAGAAGCAATACTTTATTAACACACGAAATTCTTTTTTTTCCATCTTTTCAACAATAACAAAAGTAGCTTCACTCAAATCGCTATAACTCACGAACTAATTGTCCGATTGCTGTCAAATTTTTACACGTATCGTTTGAAGGTTGGTACTAAATGAAAATCATATGGAAAAAATTCTGGTAACGCCATCTATGGGTCAGACCGGGGACTTTTCATCCAGCCTAATACAATGTAAGGGTTGAATGTGAAATTTTATTTAGGAATAGAAATCCGCTTTTTAAATCAACATGTTGTTTCCAGACAGCGCACGGTTTCCTCTGCTAGTTATATTTACATATTTTGCTCAAATCCATACAAGTGAAGTATTGAGTAATAATCTTGCAGAACACTATTACAACTCACCGTTAGTTCAATGGGCTCCCTTTTCTGACATGACGTGTCTCAAATTACTAACCAATTATAAGTGGATCGATATAATCTAAATAAATCAACAAAACAAAAGTTTCTCACTATATCATTGAAGTGAATGAAAGTCCAAATTATATCAAAAGTCCGATAAATCTCATAAAATAAATAATGGGTGCTTTGATTGAAAGTTTTGACGGCAATATTTTATTTTTATTTATCAGTACATGAAATCAAATTGTATATAACAATAAATTCTATTATTCCTTTAATAATGGAAATGTTTATGCATGTATGGGTGTTTTTAATTCGAAGTTCTGAGAACTACCTTGGCAGATTTGTGGGTGGGTGCTGACCCACTGAATATAAAGCTATAACCTTTAATGTATCTACGAGTACAACATTATCTACGTTGTACTTACATACAAGCGCACGCAATCGTTATATTATGGTTTTTGTTCTCTGTCTTTCAAGTACAAAATGTCCTACAAGTTACAGCAATGGATGAATCATTAATTTACATAGCTAAAAATAAATGCCAGCCATTGTGAATAAACAAATAATTCATAATGTGTGTCCTTTGACTGGCTAACGTTGTGCATTTTTCCAAATGCGTTGATAGTTCATACTTCTTAGTTGTCTGAAGGTGTTCGTTGGTAATTCACGCAAACAATTTTTGGTGGGTTAAATTCTTTATTCCATTATTTAATTTAATGGGATATCTTTGTTATATTCATTTAAAAAATATTATAATTTAAATACCGTAAATTTATGTGTTGCAATATATGCAAATATTTAATACACTCATTGTGAAAGGACTTAGCCATCGCAATAAAGAATATTATTAGTAAAGATCCTGCAGGCTATAGTATAAGATTTCTAAACAGCAACTGAATTTCATGAAATTAAAAAAAATGTGTGTTGTAAAGGCCAACAAGATTTGGTAAAATTTTAATTTAGTTTTAGTTGGTTGAATTGGTTAAAAATTAATAAATGTATATGATTCACAAAAAAAAATTGATAAATGTAATTTAAATGCAGGCCTTCTAATCATCTAATCAATTTTATATTAAGTGTATCCAAAATCATATATCCGGAAAGTGGTGGAATAGACCAAAATTTTAATTTCACTGTCAACAAATTTTTTAAATATTTTTAACCACTTCGAGTTTTTCAAAAATACATAATTAAACTTCCCTTTTTTTAATTTTTCATACAAACATATTTTATAAACACATATTCGTTAAACAAAAAAATAATTTTTTTGATTTACAAATATTTAAAATTCTATATTCATTTTTTTTTTGCCTTTGTGAATACAATACAGTGAACGTTTTGAAATAAGCACCATTTTTAAGACATAGAATATGAGACATTGCTGCTTTTAAAATTTAAACTTAAATTTTTTGCTTTCATTATAACCTATTTAAAAAAAAAACATAATAATCTAATCGTATTTTTGAGGCTATTAAATCGGAATTTGAGGGAGTCGTGGTGACATTTTTTTTTCTCAATAATTTGATTTTAAATTAATTGACCTTAAATGAAATAATTGGTTTCGTCCGCTTTAAATGAAAATTAGACACAGTTTAAATAAACATATAAAAATGTCATCAACGCGAGAAACAAATCTGATTTAACTACTGCTCTCAATCCCCGGAAAAGAATAAGATTGCTCGCGTGCAAAAGTCGAGGCCACGAATAACTGGAAGTGCATCTCAATAATATAGAACTTCAAGATGAGACGCGCAATCTCTGCTGGAATAGTCCAGGGACAGCGGCACATATTTGTGCAACTGTCCAGAACCGGTAGAAGAGAGACTATATTCTCTAGGTCTGTGAATATAGAATATGTCCGGACTCAGGAGACTTTCATACAAAAAAATGAAAGTTCAATTAATAGTTTCTCTATCATGCCGACATCTGACGTGTTCTGCAGTCATTATCGGCTTGTATTGATTATGCAATAATCAAAATACATATATTTAAATTTTTTTACAGGTCTAAAAATATCTACTATGACTATCGATTTTTACTACTACATGGCCTCACCACCATGCCGAAGCGTAATGATGATGGCTGAAGCCGTTGGTGTCAACTTAAACTTTTTGGAACTTCAACAATCAAAACCAGATCATTTAAAAGCTGAATTGTTGGCGGTATGTCTTCGTAATTTTATAATAAAATAATACTTTTGACCAAACATAATCCTTGTTTGGAAAATAGCTAAATCCGCAACACACTTGCCCGACAATCGACGATGATGGCTTCGCGGTTTGGGAGTCTCGTGCCATTCTGCAGTACTTGGCGTCGAAGTATGACCAAAGTGGAAATCTTTACCCTGACGATCTGCAAATTCGTACGGTGATCAATCAAAAACTTTTCTATGACATGGAGTTAAATGCAAAGATGTCCGACTATTACTATCCTCAGCTGATGGCAGGGGCTCCAGCTGATGCTGTGAAGTACCAAAAGTTCATAGATTTCTTGGGTTTTCTGGATGTTGCTCTTGAGGGAAAATCTTATGTTGCTGGAGAAACGCTTACTATAGCGGACATTTCGCTGATTACAACTCTGTCCATGCTGGAGCTGCTAAAGGTTGACTTTGGAGCATTCCAAAATATTCCAGGATATATTGAGAAATGCAAGGCTACCACACCTGGATATGATGGAATTGCCAGCAAATCACTTGAAGCGTTCTCAGTTTTTGCTAATAAATTAAATTAGTCATCAACGAATTGCTAGTAACGACCATTGCATCCGTAATACGAGTATTTAGGTCATCTATTTATTCGAAATTATGTGGTTGTTGGAATTTAGATTGCTTTGTTGTTAAACTTAAATACCACAAATAAATGGTTTGTTGCAAAAATTCTTTTACGAGCGGTCCATAACAAAAATCTCATTCATTTATAATTCTATTCATACATGTGTTAGGAAGTAAAAGCTTGATGGAAAATTTCCATTGACGCAATGATTGAAAAAAGCGACGGAAACTAAAATATTAATTGAAAGTAAGAAAACGTTGCAGGGAGAACCACGCAAGAGTTTTTATACGACTCCAACAAAATTCCACCTTAATTTTCTTTCGTGTCGGCGTTTTAATAAACCATTTCGAGGCTATAAAATACAGAATACGGGTATACTGTAAATAAAATTTTGTATACAAAGATAAGCAGTTAAAACTATGTACATTCGCCTTTCGTATATTACATCAACATTTCATTAAAATCGGTCTAGTAGTTTCGGAGATATAGACACCAATACATTTTTCTAGAGCAGCCCGGAAGAGTCCAAACGTATCTCATCATTAAATTTTGTTAATAAAGAAAAACCAATGCAACAATTTATATACTCTGTTGTCGTATGCTGCTATGCCCAATATTAGTTATCTTTAATCGCTTCTCCGATTTCCGAATTTGCATGTGTGGTGGAAGATTAAAACTCGCATGATTCATGAATAGCTTAATTATCAGCTAGAAAAAATGTTTAAATGTATGCCCAATTCTGTCAGGTCACAGGTGCCATGTGCTTTTAGAAGCTTTTAGAACACTTGTGAGTTTGAACTTAACTGACGCAATTTAGACGGTCGAATTAATCGCACACGTTTACGAGTCTTTGTTGACGTTACCGCGTGGTAGTATTACTCGTATGAGGTATCATCGGCAATACTCACCATTGCCTTTTACATTTGAGCTTGCCGATATGATAAAGGTAAATTGAGATTCTTTGAAGTTTCAACTTTCAGTCGCTTCATAACATTCAAAAGGTATTCCCAACAATTCACGGTAGGTCTCGTTTGTTGCTCAACTTTTAAACTCATACACATAATTTACATTGAATGAATGTTTTTTATTTTTGTATTTAGAAATATTTTCATGTTTTACATTTTTCGGTGTATTCATAAGTACGCTGTACGTATAGGAGTTATTACTAATTTTGGTAATTTTATAAATGTGCTTTGTGCGTGTTATTTATGTGTTCAGTGCTATTAAAAAAACTAAATGATTTATTGTTTGTACGACCTTGAAAACCTGTTGTGTTTGACGTCAGTTTTTGTGTTTATGAGCTTACGTTTGTATTTCTATTGTGATGAAAATTTGCACCTCCATTAAATGTAATTTCATGTGCATGATTGACTATTAATTTCTATATTTTCAACCACAATAATTTTTAATATCTTTGATAATGCTGTAGGTACAATTTCTGTTAAAATCTAATTTTATTAAAATGCTTTGAAAAGCTAATTGTTAAACCACTTTTTAATGATTCAATTTGTTGTTGATTTTTAGCTCAATAAAATGTCTACTATTGATTTGTACTGCTATTTAAGTTCTCCATACTGTCGTTCAGTAATGATAGCAGCCGATACAATTGGCATTTCACTAAACCTCTTGAAGCGGGATAAGGCCAATCCAGATTTATTGGCAGCTGAACTAGCATCGGTAATTTTGTTATTACACACATACTTACAATTATAATATTATAAAAATATTTTTATTTTATCGACTTAGATTAATCCCGAGAAAACGGTGCCTACAATTCAAGATAAAGAATTTGTGTTGTGGGAATCTCGAGCCATATTGATTTACTTGGCCGAAAAGTATGATAAAACAAACACTCTGTACCCCAAGGATGTAGAAAAGCGTGCAATCATTCAGCAAAAACTTTTCTTTGATCTGGAATTATGGAACAAAATTTTTGACTTTTACCGTCTTCAAAAGTTGGATGTTGACGCACCACCAAATCAAGAAAAATTGGACAAAATTCTCGAAGCTCTTCGGATTTTGGATGTGGGTCTTGTTGGAAAAACTTTTCTGCTTGGCGAGGAGGTGACGGTGGCTGACATCGCTATTGTCACAACAGTTTCAACCCTGGAGGCGATCAAATTTGATTTAAGCTCTTTTAAAAATCTTACCAACTTTCTGGAGAAATGCAAGAAAGCCCTTTCTGGATACAATGGAGTTGCAGTGCAATCACTGGAGGCGTTTGTAGCAAACGCTGAAAAGGCAAAGATGAAGAAGTGATTTTCCTCGCAACCAATATCAGCAATATGGACATGACATTTCGGCCTATCCTGGTGCTCATTATTCTTTGCGAAAAAGTGTAGAGGAGAAAAATAGAGCGGTATATGCAGCACTTTAAATAATGTATTTTTTTCAACACTTAATTTTTATGGGCAATAATAAATTTCCAGCGCCCATTAAAATATGAGTCGCTGGTGTCAATTTGTGTGCATTTTTTTTTCAAACACTCTCACAAGTGGCAATTCGAGACATTATAAAGGGTGTTTCATTAGAGGTTCGAATTTTAAAGTGAAATTAAAGACATTAAAATCATGACAATGTCTAGAGCCAGTTATGGCGCACATACGCCCGATTTACATGTAATATTAAAACATAAATGCCCGAATAAAAAACTTTTTAATATAGTCGTTTTAAATGAGCATTTCAATGATTTTTTTTATTGCGTTCCACTTTAATAATTAAACCTCTAAACATCTTGTTTCTTTTTAAATACCTCTTTGATTGGAACATTTTTTTATATGTACACCGAAATTTTAAAGACAATTGTAACATTTTCGAAAGAATTTTTTAATATTTGTGATGTATCTCGCTCTTTCAATTACATATGATTGATGATCAATAACATATAGTTCGACATCCCGAAATGACAATAGTCAAAAAAAAAATGTATCGCATGTAGAACGAGTTGTAAATTATTGTTTACGACTGTTGCTGAACTACAATTTAATAATATTTTCTGAGTCATGAAAAATGTGACTTTGATTTTTTTGAATTTTGACCTTGAATTCTTCAATACAAATTTTTGTCTTTCATTGCGATTACCAATAATGTAAATTGTAAAACATTAATATAATAATCTAGGACAGAGAGCTTTTAAGTTTTTGCCGTAGTGAAAATATGATTTCGAGAAAA
Source organism: Sylvicola cinctus (assembly GCA_963854165.1). Taxonomy (NCBI): domain Eukaryota; kingdom Metazoa; phylum Arthropoda; class Insecta; order Diptera; family Anisopodidae; genus Sylvicola; species Sylvicola cinctus. Next base: position 24,573,854 of record OY974082.1, read on the forward strand.
ATTTTAACTTTGAAATGTTCAGCAAGTTTCTTATCTTACTGAAAGCTATAAATATGTAAAAAAAAACGGATTCAAAATAGTTTAAGGTTTCTGAGATATAAAAATATGACCATGAATTTCCCTTCTTTTAACCTTAAAATCTTCCGAAAACTTTTGTTTTTTTAAAAGCTACAATAATGTGAAATACCTTTGAGATGTGACGATAGCAATGGTGTGCATTTCTAGACCACTTTTTTGGACTCATTTTTTTTGGACTGCATCAGTAATTTTTTATAATCTAGTCCTTGTGGTTGTAGGGTATTATATAAGTTTAAAATCAAATATTCCAATCAATATGCCTTTAGAGTAACTGAATACAGATAAATAAAAAAAATATTTTTTTTGAATGGCTCTCCCTGCCTCGTATTTTCACGTCATATCCGTAATGTTTTAATCAATAATCGCTAATCAGATAAGCTTGAAAAGGAGAAATTTGATTTGTTTACGGGTGTTCCTTACATTCAAAAATTTATTTGGCTTTTGTGGCAGCACAAAAACTTCACTATCGATGTTGACCACAATTACATTCGACATTCACATAAATATTTCATGGAAAATGGCAATTCCTTTATACCAGAATTTCGACCCAATTTTACAGGCTAAAAATTTAAAATTTTGAATACTATTATTATGGAAATTCTCAATGAAAGGAGTTATTTTGTAAAATTCGAGCTCAAAATTTATAAACTTCAGAGTTACATATCTCCAGAACGGGGCTTTACTGAAAATTTCAATGTCAAAAAACAGGGTTAATCTGTATTTAATAAATTTTCCTTACGAAACCCATTGAAACAATTTTACGTAAATATTATATGCAATTTTATAATGAGGTTTAGTAAATTAATGCTTGACTCCCTGCCGAATGTTTTTTATTGATAAGTTAAGCAACTACTTAAAAGTTTGTACATTTCAGGTGTTCGAGATTCATGTGTCACTCAACATTTGGTGATAATGTATAACACACAAGAGCGATAAGAAAATGATAAATATTGAAGTAGAACCATGAAAATATTTTTGATAAATGATATCAGCGCCTAGTTTGCTGCAAGCTCTTAAATAAATTGAGTCACAAATATTATTCATAAACATTACGCATTTGAATTGCACAATAATAATAATAATAAATCTGCTAAAATAAGTTTACCTGTCGTCAAATATACCGAGAATTAATTAACTTTTGTGTTTAGAAGCGAGTTTCATTTTATAAATGTGAAAACTGTTGTGAAGTTTGCTACTTTATTGCCGAATATATTTGCGATGACAATTGACTTTTACTACGTAATGGGTTCCCCCGGAACTTCATGCATTGCGTTAACTGCGGAAGTTATTGGTGTGAAACTGAACTATGTGGAGTTAGATCACTCCAAGCCGGACTACATGAAACCGGAATTTATAAGGGTTAGTATTAAAACATTATTGAACTATTTCTAACGATAAAAATAATCTTTTATTTTTTTACAAAAACAAAAACAGCACAATCCAGACTGTCAAGACTATACAATAATTGACAATGGCGTCGTTGTAACAGAATTGCACAATATTATTCAATACCTTGCCGAAAAATATGACACAACAAACCAACTCTATCCAAAGGATCTCGAAAAACAGAACGATATCAACATCAAGCTTTGTTTCCACAAGGCTCTTTCGGCCAGGGTTATAAGTTACTTTTATTTTCAACTATACGAAGGAGAAAAGCCAGACGAGGGGAAATTAGATGAAGTTAGGCAAATTTTCTACTTAATAAACTACGCACTGAATGGGCAAACATTCCTTTCTGGAGAGGTTCTCACTATTGCTGATATAGCACTTTCTACGACCCTAGATTCCATCAAAGCAGCCCCGGAATTTGAATTCTCTGATTTTGAAAATATTCCAAGATATTTAAAAGCATGCAAAGAAACAATACCCGGTTATAATAGTGTAAGTAGCATATGGCACGAGTCGTTCACTACTTACTTTCAAAACCTAATGTCGTAGTAAATTTGTTAGGTTTTTTTTTACTAGTTTTAACAACTAATATATCTTATGTGGTATTTTAAATAATAAAATAAATCAAATTATCTGATTCATATGTTTTTTGCTCCAAATACGGTAACATCTAAACACTTCTTTTGTCGATCATGGGAAAAGATAATATTTATGTTGGTATACCCGCTGCTTGCAGAAAATTTTTAATTTATATTTTTTTGTTAAAGTAATAAAATATTTCAGAAAAGGATATTTACCATCTGACTACAAGAATAAAGGTGAGTTTAAGTTTTTGCGGCAAAGTCTACATGAGACAAAATTAATGTAGACATAATATCCTATAAAAGAAGTCCAAACTTTTTTTTGTGAGATTAATACTTTGAAAGTTAAAATGCAGAATATTTTTTTCCATTTTCATGGGAATACGATTTTTGGTAGTTTGTCATGTCAAAAATTAATGTGATAAGTGATAAGGGATAACTAATAAGTGATAACGTTAAATCGTACATCAAACAGGTATTACAATTTAGGTGCATTTTTTAAACATTTATTACCACCCACAATGGTTGTAATAGATTCTTACATTCAACAAATTTTTTCGAAAATAAATTACTGATTCAGAAACATGTTTGGGTACCCAAAAAGTGAAGTTTGAATGTCCAGAAATGTTCTCGGAAACTATTAGACGGACTTGCATAAAATTGTGACGTCATGTATAAAATAATTTATGCCAAATTTCAAGGTCAAGTTGTTCTGTCACAGAAAGCTTCCGCAACTCTTATAATACAAACATATTTAAGCGAAACGATAACCACTGGGTTTAGTTATGTAATAAATATAAATACAAATATAAAAAGGAACTAATTTCAATTCTTAAATTTAACAAATTTATTGACGTCAAGTATTTTATTTATGAATACATAATATACAACATGGTTTTTACTTCAACTGTGAAGCACGAGCAATAAAAGCATTCCTCATTTTTATGGTCAAAGGATTGTTGTATCCGGGAACGGTAGCCTTGCATTTTGCAATATATTGAGGAATGTTTTTAAATTGGCTAAAGTCAACTTTGTTTAACGCCTCGATGGTAGTGAGCGTTGCAATAAGCGCAGTATCAGCAACAGTAATGTTATCACCGGCAACATATGTTTTACGTTCCAGCGAAATATCTAAAAACTCCAAGTGTTCAACAATTCGTTGCAACAGTTGAGGATCGGCTGGTGCTCCACCCATTACTTGTGGGTAATAATAGGCAGCAAATCTACCAACCAATTCCATGTCGTAGAACATTTGCCGGTGGATAACAGCACGAGTGTCTACGTTTTTCGGATAGAACGTGCCAGTTTTGTCATACTTTTCGGCTAAATACATTAAAATTGCACGAGATTCCCAAACAACGTTTCCATTGTCATTGATTGTTGGGCAGCAATGTTGAGGATTTAACTGAGAACATTTTAAATAAATTTTGTAAATAAAATTGCAATTTTCTTTTTCTCTAGCAGTCATACCTTAACAAACTCTGGAGCGCGATGTTCAGCTTTTGTAGAATCCAGCTCTATGGGATTTAATTCAACACCAATTGCCTCAGCAGTCATCACAATAGGACGACATATTGAGGATGCAGCAAAATAGTAGAAGTCAATTGGCATTTTGAGTAACTGTAAAATGTAAACCACAATTTCATCAATATAAACAATTTATTTTTATGATCACAAAAACATTTTCTTGATGAGGCAATTGATTATAATAAATAAATAATTTTCATATTTGTATATCGTCATGTCAGGCACGAATGTTAATTCAAAGTAAGATTTAATGATAAATAAAATGTTTTTATAGTAAAAGTTATTGTCTTTTAGCAATTTCCTTATTTTTTTCTTAATTTTTACCTTGTGCAGTTTACTTGGTTATATAAAGCTTACTTTTTCAGCAGGAGGTCCGGCTCACTGAATGGTTATCAGAGCTGCGGTTATATTTATATTCTACTTGTTATGCAAGATAAGAAAAAAACATCATAAGTGGTTTTTATCAATTACGTACACTACTACACATTTTTGTGATTAGTGTTTATAAATAAATTGTTAAAGAAATCGATCGCGCCGCTCAGTAAACAATACAAGCAAGTTCCAACATTTAAATTTTACACCCCACCCGGATCCAACGATTGAAATCTATTAGATTCATATAAATTCTGAAATTGTAAGGAAAGCGACATAATACTTTGTAGAAGTAGACTTTTTAAAAAATAAGAATTTGAAGTTTTTTAGACAATAAAACTTTTTGATCCTGAAAAATGTAAGTGTTGCAAAGCGTCGTGCGTAATATCAGAGTAAGGGCCATCAATTAATTTTGAATTTATATTATACTTACTTGCATGACCTCGCAAGGTCCTTAACAATTTTATAGCTATTAAAGACGAGCAATTAAGGACAGTAAGCAAATGCTCTTAAGGTTTACTAGCTGACCCTTACTGCATCAAAAAAGACTAAATCAAAATAAAATAAAATGTAATAAAATCATGTTAAATATTTATTACAAACAAATTTACTGACTTAATTTTTATCTCTTTGTTGTAGTTATTATTATGGTTTACTATTTATCGTTTTTGGCATAAAATGTTGTTATGATATTGTATAATATATTGTTATAATACTCAAAATTGTTTAATAAGAACTATTTTTAAAATACTAATTTAGAAAATATTTAATTTGCTTAAAATGAATATAGTAAAAATGTTTGTTTTAGTAAGTTCTAAACCCAAAATATATTTGGTTGCCATCATAACTTATAATAATAAATAATAAAAATACGTGTGTAAAATTTCTTAATAGTCGTTTAGAATTTTATTTATTAGTGTTTTTTTTTCGAAATAGTTTGCAAATGTAAGAATTTTTTAATAGACTAGGTCGTAATAAATAAAAATATAGAATCAATTTAATTTTTCTAAAGTCATATCTTAATTTGGAAACTTCTACCACCCAGTATTTTCTCATCGTGTTCTATTAAACTTGCTGTACTCGTATTATGTACATACATAAATTCATATATGTACTAAAAAAATTAAAATAAGTAAATAACAATTGAAGATGTGTATGTGTATTTTTGATTAAATAGCTTAATTTTAAAACAACAACATAAACGCCGAATCATGCTGAAAAACATTTTTACATTTCGTACTTAAAATCTGAGCGACCGGTTTTGCGCACATTCTGCTCTTGGATTCTCTAGAGTTTACAACAATTTATTTCCGTTCACAAATATTTGTTTTTGGTGGGTTGGTTTGTTTACATACATACATATATAAAATCACAAATTAGTTGAAATGTGTTTAAGTTATTTTGGAAGTTTAATTCTACAACATAAATCTAACTTAATAAATAATATTAATATAATAAATTAAATTTTCTGTTTTGTGTCTTTGAAATTGAAAGGTGATAATTGAATTACTACGCATTCTAAAGTGTTCATTTTTTATACGAATGTTGTGTTTGGCTATAAAAAGTCCACTGTAATTTTCTATTAGTTTACTATAATAAGTGGAATTCGTTGTGCAGTTAATGCAATTAATGAGTTAAATCCAAGTATAAAATTCAAAATTACGAACTAGAATTAAGAATACATGTAAAAAAAGAACCAAAAATTTTGTAAATATCAAATCTGATTTGTTGAATTACTTCTGAAGATTAAAAGATTTTCATTAAGACACTGCAGTTACATAATTTATTTAGGTACCAAATATTTACTTTCCAATTACAAAAAATTTCAGTGCCTTAATTAAAATGACTGTCGATTTTTACTACTTCATGGGATCACCACCATGCCGATCTGTTATGCTTGTGGCTGAAGCCATTGGTTTAAAACTTAATTGGGTTGAGTTAAATTATGAGAAAAAGGAACACTTGAAAGAAGAATTCTTAAAGGTTTGTATACACACCCTTTTATTAACGATTTAACGATTTTTTGTGTAATAAAACATTTTTTATGTTCATAGATCAATCCCCAGCATAGTTGCCCAGCAATCAACGACAATGGTTTCTCATTGTGGGAATCTCGTGCAATTTTAACCTATTTGGCTTCAACATACGGAAAGAATGACTCCCTGTATCCCAAGGACACCAAGAAGCGAGCAGCTGTTGACCAAAAACTTTTCTACGATCTTGAGCTGTACCAAAAATTTGCTGATTATTATTATGTTCAAATGGAGGGAAAAGCTGCTGACCCAGCGAAATTACAGAAATTGGTTGAAAGTTTGAAGTTTTTGGAAAATGCACTCGCTGGGAAGACCTTCATTGTTGGCGATGACTTAACAATCGCTGATGTGGCGCTGGTCGTCACATTAACCACATTTGAACTGTGCCGTTTTGATTTCAGCAAATTCACCAACTTGACTGCATACATTGCCAACGGTAAGAAAGTTATTCCAGGCTATAATGGAATGGCAGCGAAATGCCACGAAATATTCCAAACCTATGCTGACAGAGTTCCTAAGTGAATCTATCTCTGTCGTGACATGATTATTTTGTCGCACATTTTTCAATTGCCTCATACTGTGGTTTGTCATGCTGCAATAAATTCATAATAATGTAATTTAAATTAATTCAACATGAGAGTATTTTGAATTCAGTGAGTAACTGTTAACACTTCGCGAGTAGCGACTCACGATGCATATATGAATAAATAATGCGTTTGAATTTATATTATTTTAATTTAATAACAAATAATTTATCTTTCAGCTGTTTTTTTAGTTGACTCTTTCTAATATTTTGAAAACAATTCACAATATTGTGATGGGTAATATTTTTAAATCCATTAGTAAACAAAAACTGAATTTAAAGGATGATTTTAACTGCTCTTCCAATATTCCCTACAAATTTGACGTCTTTTCACCTATAACAGATTCGGAAGAAACGCTAATGTACGTTGCCAGCAAATTACTCTGAAGTCTGCACATTTAAGGAGAGATTTGGAGATTTACCATACCTACATTTAGAAGATTTTTTTCTCATAATTAATCCTTTATAATTGTGTAATGGGAATAAGAAAAACCTAAGGCTTGCTTGCCATGAACTGAAGAAGATTTGAAGATTTTGAATAATCATTTATTTTTGACAATTTCTTCCTTGAAATAGGAGTTATGTTGTAATATTTGCATCAGCAGCTGACTTTAAGCCATTGAGCGTCAAAGCAAGACCACAATCTTATCTTATGGGTGCGTGAACAAATAAATAAAAGTATACATTTGTACAACATATATACATTAAGTTATCACATAGAGTAGATGCTGATTGCAAGCTTAATGCTCACCGTGCAATGCGTTTGTCATTTTAAGTCAACTGAACACAAACCATTCTCTGATAAGTTAAACGCTCATACATGCCGCTGTCGTAAAGCAAAGTCATGGTGATATGTCCATTTATTGTTGTCAGCTATTTAAAGGCCAACCGTTTTGGAATTTCAAACATTTAGTTAGCTTCTTCATAGGTGTTCAGTTGATGGTTAATTGTTTGGATCGTGACAATGGGGATTGATTTTTACTATTTCGAAGGTTCAGCACCGTGTTGTTCCGTTATGATGGTGGCTGAGGTACTTGGCCTTGACTTAAATCTAATTAAATTTAACTACATGAATAATGATCACCTGCAGCCTGAATTTCTAAAGGTATTTATTCGATTTAACAATTCAAACATTCTCGCCATTTAAACAATATTTCTTTATTTTTTCAATTAGATCAATCCATTGCACACTCTACCAACAATTGTTGATAATGGATTTGTGCTGTGGGAATCACGTGCTATTAACTTGTACCTGGCTGAAAAATATGCAAAGAAAGATTCGTTTTATCCCAAGGACATCGAAAAACGAGCCACAGTCAATCAGCTGATGTTTAATGACTTTGAGTTGTATCAAAAATTTGCTGACTACTTTTTCTCGCAATTGATGAATCAACAACCAGCTGATTCAGATTGTTTTAAAAAAATAACAGACATTTTGGCTGTGATTGAAAAGTCTCTGCAAGGAAAAACATTTCTCGCTGGAGATGAAATGACTGTTGCAGATGTCGCCTTCTCTACGTCGCTGGCAATTTTCAATATATTTCGAATTGATTTAAACAAATATGAGAAAATGAGTAAATATTTTAAGCATTGTTCGACGGTTATTCCCGGATTCCAGAAAATGACAGATAGATGTGCTGAAATATTGCAACGCTACGTCGACGAAGTTTATAAGGAATGAAGTTGCAAAAGGTTATGGTTTTTGGAAAAAACTGTACATTTTTCGAATTAATCCACGCTGGTTAACGAACTTTGTAACTATTGGAGGCTGCTCTTGGTTTTTTATAAATGTTCGTGAAACGGAAACATTTGCTCCCATTTTGAGTATTTTGAAAATACATGATCATATAATGTATTTAATAAAGGATCGAAATTAAAAAACTCTTTTTATTAGTTTAACATTTGCTTTTGAAATATAATAATATTTTGGAGCTTAAGTTAAGTTCTAAACAAGAACGAATTATTTTACTATTAATACTCAATTAGCCTCGAATTGTTGATATGCATTTCTTTGTACGGAATTGACTTAATATAATATAAACAAAATAAAATGATGTACGTTTAATTACTAACGTTTCATGCTGGCATTGTTTTGCCTTGTGTTTATAAAACTCAAACTATCGTTCAAAAATAAAATTCAAATAAATTGGACATTCCGTTCTCAAATTATGGAGTGACATACGCATTTCCCGACTTTCGTTTATCTAAACATATGTTTATATTAATTATTAAATTTTAAAACAATTGTCTAATGGACTTATATGAGCCGAAAAAGTGCATAATATATTATATAATAATTCTAAATTAGTATGGGTGTCACATCATTGTTATCTACAAAAAAAGTTTGTTTAACGGGAAATTCAAGTTGTTAATTAATCCTTACAAAGTAAACTAGCCAATAAAATCTTTTAGTATTGAAATTAATTATTATCATTTATCACACTTTTACAATTTGGGGAAACGTTTCGCGTAGGTGTACCTGAAACAGTAAAAAAAAATTAGGTTTTGTGATGACTGATAACTCCCAGCAATTAATTTTTTTTTGAAAAAGAAGTTTAATTGAATAACAACGATAAACGGCAGGGAGATAATAGGATATTCTAAGGTACACATACTTGCAGAAAAATTGTACAACAACAACAAGAGTATTTATTACACAGTATATTAGAGTACATGTACGTCGGTGTTAATAAAAGCATATTGATAAAATAATACGTGAAAGAATACGTATATATAAATATCAATGAGTGTCGTGAGTCGTGACTGATGACTCGAGTATTTATTACAAGATAAGCCTCTACTAGCTTGGGAAAATTTAGATCAATTTATTTGTTTTCGAGAAAAGCATTCGCAGTCACCTAATTGTGTTCAACTAATTTGTGTTATTTTGTGGTATTAAGCATCGACTGGTAATTATATTTTTTATGGGTTTATTAATAATTGACAATAGTTTTTAAATTTAATTTTGACAATTTTTTTTTTTTTTACAACGTTTATTAATTCTGTTTATTTTGCAAAAAATAAATATTTGCAATAAAAATATCATTTTTGAAGAAATCTATATTAACGGTTATCTAATTTGTTATATTGTTTGTTTATTCATTAAATAATTATATAAAATGTGAATTACTTCTCGAGGACTTTAAAAAATTTAATTCAAGGTTTCAAAACATCAATTTAAATTATATTACACGTTTCTAAAAGTCGTGAAATCAATATTCCCATAAAGGATGGCAAATTCAAAAAAAGAGCGTTTTAAAAAACAATTACCTGATATTTAAATTATGTAACTTTATTGCTTATTATTACAGAATTCAATAACTTATTAAATTATTAGAAGTGCCAAATCATTCATTAGTCATTACCGGAGCCGCACCGTAACACAGTGAAACTTATGAGATAAGATTAGGTATAAATATCTGTATCAGAACACGTACAAAATAACATATTGTGATGATTATCAAAAAGTTGGTGCCTGTGGGGTTGTGAAGTGTTCAGTTATTTATCAATTACCATATACGTATTCAATATGTATTCGTTATTGCTCAATAAATCCCGGTGCTCCAAAATGGCTCTGACGATTTTTATCATTTTTAAATAATTATCTACATGATATTCTAAATGGTATATCTAAAATTAACTTAAAAATGTTATAGCGATACGCAACGCACGACGTACATCCTAAATTGGGATAGTGCCTTATTAACACGGCATTTTTTCGCAGTTGTTATACATTAAAAGTGTTTTAAAAAAAAAAGACAAAAATCACAATCATCAATTAATGAGATGCATATTAAAATCCACCGCTCATTTGTGTTCATAGAATTTTCGTTGTGTTCATGGGGTCTTCAACCAAATATTTTTAAATAATTTTTTTTTATTTTCTTACGTAAAAGAACATAAAATCCCATTATATAAGAATTCAGCATTAAAAAAAGCTATGGTCCGTATTACATCATCACAGCTGCAACACAGAAACTATCCACCTTATATCAACAAAATATATTCAAGTGTTGTGTGGGGTAGTTCATATATGTGTGTCAATCCGGTAATCCTTAGATGATGACGAAAGAAAAAGAATTATAGAAAAAAAGTTGCCTACTACGATATTTGTGGGTTTTCTATTTTGGGCCATTTGGATGTTAATAGATAAAGTGCCAGCCATAATTATGCCCCTTCCAGATTTTATTTGATCGGGAAGTTCAGTTTGGGATTTTAGCTTTGTTAGAATTTCCGGTAGCAGGAATTGTGGTTAACTTGATTTTGGGTGCTTGACTAATGGGATTATTTTAGTTTTGTTATTCATTAATCATCAGGTTTAGTGAATACAAGATCAATTTTTTTATACTTCCGACAAAATTAAAAACCATCAAGGTCAAAATTCATTAATTACATTCAGCTTGAAAAACTTCCATATATTCATGTTCCTAGTTTGTAACTTTATAACTTAGAATTTATTCGAGTTTACTTCATTAATTTTTTGAGATCCTGTAGTTTAAGTGCTTTTTATTCTTAAGAATTATCATTTTTTTTTATATTTTAGAATATTCACAATGACAATCGACTATTACTACGCTATGGCATCGCCTCCGTGCCGTACAGTTTTTCTGGTAGCCGAGGCTATTGGAGTCAAATTGAATCCGATTTTGCTCGACGTCATGAAGAAAGAGCATTTAACAAAGGATTATTTAGAGGTAAATTCCAGTCCATAAATACTGTCACAGAGAGAATACATAATTAACTTTCAAATTAATTTTGTTTAAATTGATATTAATAGGTAAACTTATAAGTATATATGTTTGATTTTGAAAATTTCAGATAAACCCTCAACATACTGTGCCAACAATCGTAGATAACGGATTCGTACTGACCGAGTCTCGTGCCATTATCATCTATCTGGTTGATAAATATGGCAAAATTGACTCATTCTATCCACGTGACATTAAGAAGCACACCAAAATTCATCAGAAGTTGTTCTTTGACAACGAATTGTCGGCCAAATTGGGGGCATACATTCGGCCACAGTTTTTTGGTGGGCCAGCTGATCCCGAAATATTGCAAAAGGTGATTGAGAGTGTTGCATTCCTTGATGCCGAACTTGAAGGCAAAACATTTGTGACCGGCGAAAACTTCACCATTGCTGATGTAGCGTTACTTGTAACTTTGTCTACTATGGAATTGTTGACCAGTGAATTGAATCAATTCAAAAACATTCCCAGATATTTAACGAAATGCAAAGAAACAGCTGTTGGTTACGATGGAATGGCTGGCAAAATGCGTGACGTTTTAGCTGCATTTATTCAAAAAACAAAAAGTAGGTAAACGCTAGAAAGTGTAATCGGTGTTATCATAAATTGTTGTTAATCTGATTAATAAAATAATTATTGCAAAATGAGCACATAAATGAATGTTCAAATTAGACCAACAAACCGTGTTACTGTTTATCTGAATTACAGTTTTACCCACATTTGAAGGATGAATTGTTGAAATGGGATTTCTAATGTGGAGACCCACCTCAATTAAAATTTGTGACTGCCAAACTGAAAGCAATAAAATAAATAATATACTACTTCCACCATTGCACAGCACTTATTTTAGAATATCATTCAATCTTTATTGACCCTCCTTAAGGCAATTCCGCAATGATATAGAAGGGCCATGCGACAATAAAAATTTGGTTCACTTATCATTGCATTCGTATCCACAATACACATGTATTGTGTCGCAAATCATCAATAATAATCCTGCAGGGATTCTCACCAACGACCAACACACAACACAGCTCATCATGACAGAAGAATCCCAGTGTAAGAGTGCAACATTCCATTTAACAATCGCGACAATAAAGCAGCGAATATAGAAACACACACAAAAACGCCTCACCGTACACTTGTAATGATCCTTTTTTTGCTCTTATTCGTGCATCCGTTTCCACTTGTCTTTCTGCTTGTTGTATGGTTGTTTTACTGGACTTTTCAGATATAGTCAACAATTTTATGAGCTAATATTTAGCCCCCATAACAACCAATAAAATTTATTGCTTTGTGCAATCTGCAGGAATATCGCCACGATGTGGTGGTGGCATAGATTTTCGCGTTACGCGACTCCGGCTAGTGGCTACTGGTTATCACCGTATGATATTGGCTTACATGCAAATTCTTTGCTAGTTATATATGACATGCCTGTTGTTTTGCTTACTCCAAGATTCAACGCGGTATTAACCGTGATGTCATATTGTGGGACAATAAATTGAATGCAGAGGGGATAATGCTCCCTTTACAGGCCGCAAAAGACGTAAATCTCCGCCAAACCATAAAGCCAAATTGTTAAATTGAGCAAACACAAAGTGTGCTGGCTGCAACAATGTTCAACGTTCAGTTGAGAATGTTGTGGTCTATGCAATGCACTTACAAACACTCCGTGTGCCGCTCAATTATTACCGCACCAACTGATGACAACAATTATTATTGCGCTATAGCACCTTATTGCTAGCATCATGTAAGTGCCTGTGTGTGATAACGAGCGGCAACAAGCTTAATGATGAGCGATGTTGCTGTTCAATGTTAGTGGTGTGTGGTTCCTGATTCCTATTGTCTTAAGTTGATTAAGTTTCGCTTTAACTATATATTTTTATATTGGTGCTTTTGAGTAATTATTAGGAAGTTTTCAATGGATGGTAGTGTGTAGAACGGTATTTTTACTACAAAAAAAGGACGTTCTACATTTCTACAAGATAACCTCATACATATTTACGATCTCCAATTTATATTTGAAAAAATCATCATACTTTGATTCAAAGTTACTGCTCTTCATGCACTGGCTAATCCGATAACACCAATCCCCAATGGCTCGGTGGCCAATATCCGCTAGTTTGGACTTTGGTGCTTCACAAGTTGGCTTAGAATGCATCCGTTGTGACGCGAAAAGTTAAAAATAAAATTCGTCGACTTCATTAAATTCCGGGAACCAATAAAGTGATTGTTATTTGCACGAAATTATAGTTATTCCTTTAACGTATTTTAAGTAACCTTATTTGTTATTGTTTATGCAACTTTTTCTTGAAGAAAAAATGTTGCTCTACTGGTTAGTCTTAAGTTTAAGTATCCAAATAAAATAAATACAATTTTTAAATAGACACTTCCGTTTAAACCGTCTTATATTATTCGTAAAGCAATAGAATACAAAATACTTGTATCATAGATAACTATGAAGCATGTACTGAACAAGATTTGTCATTTTGATTGTGTTTACACGTTAAACGAACTAAAAAATTGTTGGTCTCTTGAGCCACAACTCGTAGGAAACAAATTTGGCTGACCCACCTTTGACTATTGACATTCAATCGTCTTACGTGTCATTGATTTTATTTCTCCTCAGTTTGCACAGCGTAATCAGACGTCAAGACGTGATTCCAGACCATCCAAAGTCTGTTAACCGTATTTTTGTATTGTACAGCCATTAAAATCTTTTAATTTTAAACCTGTAAAATATTAACGTCCACGAAAGTCTTTTAAACTAAAAATACATCCTCTCTCGCGGAAGCTCACTCACCATAAACCGAGTATTTGCGAGACAACTGCGCAGAATCTGTGCTGTTGCCAAAACACAACGCACACAGACTTAATGATTTGCTCTTCCCGTTGCGAAATCCAATGGAAATGCACTTGGCTGTTTTGTCGCCAGAATCATTTGAAAACAAAACATTTACTGCGCTCACGTTGCGGTGTGTTTGAATGAGGCGTCAGAATTTGGGGAGTAGGGACGCAGTGGGAAATGTGCATGAGACAAATGGTGTGGGATAACCGTTTTTACAACAAACACTGTTAACGTACACTGTGAAGCCGCTATCAAACACATGCTTGCCATATTGCCACACATTGAGGGGTTCTGTAAGTCTTCTGTCGAAGTGGGGCCAAATCCCAAATGCTCTCTCCGTTGCAAATTTCCACTCCCACTCTTGCTATATGTATTTTATGCTTACATTGTATATATGTTTAATCACTTTAATGTCATTCTACATGCAGCATTATGTAGGTATGCATGTATCAGGCATTATGTTGTGTGGGAAAATATGTTTAGATCTCTCTCTCAATGTAAGCATAACAGTATACGTTGTATACGGACACGCGATGCATAGCGAGTTGGCAGTTGGCACGTCTTGCCATCGCCATTCGCCGATATATGCGTGCTCATTGTATAATGCATAGTCGATGTATAACGGGGGAAAACACTAGCATTCACTGCATGCATCCACTTGGCTCGTATTTGAGTTTTTGACTTGGCGAGCATCCGTCCAGTTGGAGTGGCGCCAGTTTGTTGGCGGATTTGTTTTTGGGCAGACGCGCGCGCGATTCCTCTTCATTGTCGTCGTCATCTGTGTGTTGTCTTTTCTCGTGGTGCGTCTTTAGGCCAGTCAGCCCGCCAGATAGCCAGCCAAATCTCGTATCTGTGTACCAGCCAAGCCAATATACTTACCAAAAGGGAATTGAAAACGGAAGAGCTGCATTGGCCAAAATCAGCTATTGGTTGTTGTTGGAGATGCATTGCAGCAAATCTTCTTCACTATTATTCGTTTTTGTGCATTCTTTTGAGTTCTTCTGGCACACCATCGAGATTTCAGTTTTCGTTAGTTTTTGTTTGTTTGTGCATTATTTGAAATGAAGTTGAGAATCTTGAAAGCTCTGCCCAACAAGATATCATTTTAAAATAAAAAAGGAACCAAGAAGCAAAACAGCCGCAGGCACAACTTGCATCCAAACTTCATTTTACTTGGATCTTCGAAGTTTAGGAGACACCAACGAAGTTAAATGATGTGTTTATTTTATTGACTCTTTAATTAATTAAATATTTAAATACAATGAACTAACACAATAAGTTAGGAATTGCGCGCGCGTCAAAAGCCCAACTACAAATCCGCTTCGAACAAACTTTGGCAACTACTACAGTATTCATCGTGCACTATGGAGAAACAAGCCAGCAGAATTCATGCTGAATAAAATCAAAGGCTTCAGTGAAAGTGAACATTAAACACTGTAATGATTTGGCAGTACTGAGACACACGCACGGCATAAAGACGAAAACGAATGAATCAAGCAGCTATCCTGTCCAACTGGCTAGATCCCAAATCGGCTGCATTCAAAAACACACATAGCGTTTCTTTGCGCTGTGTTACGCTTCCATTCAACGTATAATCACGCGACGATAATATTTTTATTTTTATTGGAACGCTCTACACCACATCTCACATTTTGGCTTTCGTCAAACCCTAGCCAACCAAGAACAGTGTAAGAAGCAGCGAATATAGGGGAAACGCCCAGTGCTTTTTTTTGGCATCGACTTGACCATCGAAGACATTGCCGAAATGAAGCAGCGGTGGAAGAAATTGAAAAAGAATGTCATCCAGTTGAAGAGGAAATCAAAGTGGAAAGCAAAAATGAAGTGTGCAAAGAAGCTTATACCTCGTTCATTCTTTGATCTATCGAAGACCTGTGTAGACATTTAAATTGTGCTTGTGACCATAAGTGATAGAACGCAGTACGCACGTAGTGATGCAGCTGACCTAACCATTACTGCATTCAATTTAAACTCCCGCGTGTTGTAGTCAAAGTGTAATGCAAGTCTATCTAAAGTGAATGCACAATTAAAAACGAAACAAGTAAAGTTGTACGTTGGAATTAAAAAGAAAAGTGCTTCAGTTTGTAATAAAATCTTTAATTAAGGCTATTAATTATTATACATTAGGTAGTATCCGATCCATTAGAAGCTTAACATGAAACTTAAACGGACACGTATTTTAGAAAACAAATATTAATCTAAAATATTAAATAGCAAGAGCCTTTATGTATAAATAGCAATAATAATTCAGTAAAAAAATTAAACACAATAATTGTAGTTTCACCAGAAAATAAATTAGAACAAAATAACTTAATATAAAAAGAAAAACATTAAAATTATAAAAAGCAAAAAAAACACCTATTAAAACACAAACTTAAATTCGGTTTTAAAAGATGCTTTACAGTTACAAAATATCACAGCTAGATGCTATAAGCTAAGTAGTAAACATAATATTATAAATACATATTAAGAGACTTATTATTAATATACGAAAATAAGCTATTCTTTAAAATATAAAACAAATGTGCGTGTACGACAAGAAAATCGAACAAAAACTCAGTGATGCTTACGACGACATCAATTAAAACCGAGTAACCTTTTACAATATAAACTACGAGTTTTCCTACAATTTCGTAGAAATGACGGTGAGTGGTTGTGTTATATATAAAAGTCGTGTTAGTTCCTTTTCAAATGAATAATAAATGACAACGACCTAAGTTTCAATGTTTGTAACTATGAAAGATTTCAAGCGACGAAAAATAAATTGTGCAAAAAACGTTTTATTTAAAAATAAAGCATGCAAAAGCCTGAATTTGACTTCAATCAGCTCTTAATTTGTAGAAAAATTATGTAATGAACTAGACGAATACACGTTGCTCGGGAGCTTTATTGAAATAAGAGCATTAAAATGGTTTTTAATTAATTTTCTTCACACAACGCAAATATCAAAGTTTTTGCTTTCACTTTTTCTTCATAACTTAAGGTTTCGCGATTCGAATAAGCGTCTAAAATGCATTCAGTGAAGTAATATTATCAGAGTTTTATGATTAGAGGTCAAGCGTTAAATTTAGAAGAACTAAATTTAAAGAGGCCGCAAAAATTGTCGCGAAGTGGTTTTTACTATTTCAATTATTTGTATTTTTTTTTTGTAACAAAAATTTATTTATATAATTTGTTCCATTTTTTTAGGAACCGCGGTTTTTAATTGTGTTCGGGGCTTATTTTCACGTTTAAATGCGCCTGAAATGTGAACGAAATAATAACAATATTATATAATATGAGTGTAATTTTGTTATGATCACTTTTAAGGTTTACATTTTTATGTATAAAGATTATGTGTATTCGCGTAATTACGAGAAATGCATTAGGAAAATAAAAATGTAATAATTATGCTTGTATATTTAAAATAATACGTTCATAAATCTACTAATATTATTGCAGCAAGTTTTAAATTGTCTATCGCGTCGACAAATTTCGAATTAAATAATCACTACTCTAATTCAATAGCTTTTATTTATCAATTATGAATGTTAGGGTCGCAAATTAGTTGGTGCATTTTAAGCATTAAAAAATATTGTGTACCAAACTATCACAAGTTTAAAAAAATGAAGCATTTAGTAAAACTTTTAATAGCATCTATACAAAGTATTATACAACATTTCCTGCCATATAGTAGGTTTTTCACAAATGTGTTTCGAACTTGTCTTGTATAAAATATGGCAATATATACTTCTTTCAATGTCTTTTAACACCCCTATAAAAAGCTACTTAATTATTTCGGAAATTGGGACTTTATAACGTCATCTGTTGAGACATTGCATTTTACAGACGCCCATTAATAGATTTTATTTGAGCTTGACGTATAGTAAATTACAAAACCTTTTAGCAAGTCCAGTTTATGAGCTTTAATATGAATTGCCAATGATATGTTGTTGCATGTTTTCCGTATAAATGAGTGCGTCTATTGAATGAAAATATGCTTAAACATTGACGCACACTAACAAACAAGCCACCCATGAAACTACATCCCGCAGACCAAAACCGATTTGTCACAAAAGTAATGCGGAGAAAAAGTCCATCCACATTCCACATGGCAAGTACCCCGTCGACAATCTGAAATGTCCATTCATATTGGTGCACTGTCGAGTGCTCGCTCGCCCTCTCGGGTAGCGTGATGTACATTTCCCTCCGACTGCGACTGCGACGCGACGTTTACTCTACGGATACCAAAATTTGTGTTTAGCATAATTTCACCGTAAAGAACATGACAATTGTCAAAAGCAAAAATGCAAAATTATAGAACTTAACAGTATATAAATATTATCAACTGAAAAGTAAATGTTATCCACCCGATTCACTTGCAGCGATTGTATAAAGCAAATGCGTTTGCCGAAATTGATGTTGGGTGGACAAACGTACTAAGTGTGACAAAAAGAAAAAGAAAACTGTGAAAAACAATGAAAAACAGGAAGGACATAGACAACATCATTTTCATTTTCAAGTCCATTTTCTTTTATATTCAGTTGCTTCAGTGTTCATTAATTTTCCCTTTTTGTTTTGCATTCAGTTCTCTTTGACCCCACTGCAATCCCTCCACTTCACCTCCTTGCTCTCAAACAACCGATTGTTGTTGCTGTTGTTTCTGAAATAAACTTTGAAATTAAAATTAAAATGCAATAAAACTGTGTGCAGTTTGAGTGGATGATGCAGGAGGGGTGCGGGAAAGTCGACGCAATGGAAAATGATGCGCCTCATGAATTTTATGGTAATTCACTTCATGGCATCTTTTGCCCTCACACCCCAGTACCCACACCGCCGCCATGCCATGCCAATGAAGAGCGAATTCTCCACGCTTTTCGTATTCATATTTATTTTAAATGGACAAAGTTTCGTCTTGATGGCTTTCTTAATCGTTTGACTCAATAAGCAGATGATTTTAGTGTTGAAATAAATGATTTTCAGTTTTGCGGAAATGCGTGCATTAAATTTGACGATATAAATCCCTTTTTCCCGCATCCCAGTTAACTAATGCAGTAAGGTAATTGCTGATAATTTAAAGCGGTGTTTTTTTTTTGTGCTTTTTTTATAGTCGCCCCATTTTTCCTCCCTGTCAAATAACTAATTATTTTAATTGCTTTATCTGAATACATGTTGAATTTAATGCATTACAAACCATTGTAGAAAGGGATGAGTGAAGAGGATGCTCGCACTCGTAAATATAATGTACAGCGCGATTCCAAACAAAAATTCGACAAATTGAATTAGAAATTAATTTCTTGGAATAATTTATTAGTGAGCATTATATAATTTGTTGGGGGTGGTAGTTTTTTAACATTTACCATACAATGCAGTCCAAAAACTATTACAATTAATTAAATTTACAATTTGGCATTCAATAAATTTAAGATTGCAAAACATGAAAATGGGACGTCGATATTTTAAAATAAATTATTTGCTAATTGGAATGAGGCGGACACACTCGAAAGCTAAAGCATCTGAAATCCAACGGAAAATCAAAAAATGCCATTTTTCATTCAATTAGTGAAATTGTTGTGAAGGAATCGAAAAGAGGGCATCGTAAGAAAATGCAGCCACGAAGAAAAAATATCGCCCCACTAACTGAATGGAACATTTCTGCGAAAGAGGCAAGCAAACCCGATAAAAAGTGTCCGCACAAAAAATGTGAATACAGACTCTCACCCCCCAAGTTTGGGTAATTTTTAAATTTTAAGTGTTTTTTCCCTCACATCTACGGCGTTGGGAGGATTTTTTTGTGAGCGCATCTTTTACATTTTTCACTTGGTTGTTTGTTCACAATGCTTTAGCGGTTTTAGTTTATTTGTCGGCTTCCTAGCACTCTTAGCGGTTAGTGACGTTTTTTATGGTCACGCCTGTGAACAAAAGCAAATTTACAGCAATGAAAATAAAAAGCTGAAACCCCAATATTTCCTTGTGGGTTGAAATTGTCGGCTGGCACGTCAAGCGGAAAATATCCGATCGAGAAAAACAATTGTTTCCAACTTTTAAAAGTGTATACAACTTTAAAGCAATTTAATTTTTAATGCTTCACAATTAATAGACCAATTGTAATTATATATTTTTGTCATTGGCAGTCACTGCTCGCAATCTGCTTAATGGTAACAACAATCGCTTCATTTAGAAGTCAAGCATGCGTTTGGGATAGTCCCACGTGAAGAAGCTAAGTTCTAGACAAAACACACAAAACAAATTATAAACGAGACCCCACTTGGCACGAGGTGTCCAGTTTGGTGGCCAAATTTTTTTTCCTGTTTGTTTAGTTTTTTTTTTATTACTTACGTTCTGGCACACACACACTTTTTTGATTCTTTCAGTTACTTCAAATCATATGGTGTGTCCCTTTTGGCTGCGTAGCCACGTGTCAGCCGGTTTGGCCATAAATTCCGGAAGTCGCGTGCCTATCTCAATGAATTTGGCGGTGTGCAGTGATCGTGAAATAATCACATATCGGATCACTGGGGAAGTGCGCCAGAATGTTCAAATTCAAACACTTGATGATTCGGGATTCCGCCAAGAAAAGCGATGAGACATCACCACTCTTGTAATTAACACAAAGCGCGCGCGCGCCAACCACTTTGTTTTGCTCAAAATTTTTTTTGGCAGTCATTCCAGAGTTTTGGTTTTGTTCCATTTTTTTTCTGTAAATTCGTTCGTTCTAATTTGTTATTTCTTGATTGCCGCAATTTTCATTCATTCATTCGTTGTCACCTAGATGTGGACTTTCTCCTTTTAGCTTGCATTTTTTGACGCAGGATTTGGCAGATGATAGAGATTGGAAGCGCGTGCTGCCTTTTCACGCACTAATTGTTTTAGGTTAAGTATTTGGTGCCGAATTGAATAAAACAGGTGAATACTAAATAGTAAAATAGTATTTTGGTAAACCTTAACTCACAAGTCGAACTAAAACTGATTACATAATAATATAATTCTATTTAAGGTTTACAAGTTTTCCAAGTCGATTACAAGTTTTCCAAGTGCCTTGTGATATTTTTTAATGTCTTTAATTCTTACTACTCGGAGTCAAAATTCTATTATTTGTGGTTTTCCTGACTTGAACTGCTTTTCCACTATCGCCAGTTGGCATAAAAACGAGGTCTCGAAAATCTGCGGTTTCTTTCAATCAACAGAACTCGATTTGAATAAGTTGAGTGGTTTATTTTCTTTGATAGACCTTTAGATGCGACTTTAAATATTTATTTAGATTATGTAACAGTCATCAATGTTTCCATTTTATATTGTTTGCTCTTATTAAAATATAGATCAAAGGTTTATAAAATCGGCATTTGGTAAATAATCTGAGCTACGGCTGCATTTGTTCGCTAAATTCTATGAAACTAACGTAATTAGTTCAGTACAAGTAGATATTTATAGGTTTTCAGCGAATTGAATTAAATACATGTATCAAAGCTATTGCCCATAATTTAAATCAACGGGAATTAAAGGAGGCCTCAAAAACATATCTGAAAATAACGTGAACTATACTCGTAAAGAACATGTCAACGATCAGCATTAATTAAATGTCACATGTTTGCATCGAAATGAAATTGCATTCATTTTGGTGGCAAAATTGAACATTCGACGACATTTCATGAGACCTTATTCCTCCTCGCACCTAGCGTCTTCTTCTTTGCCATTGCGTCCGCTGGGTGTACTGCGTTCACTAAAAATAGCGTCACGACGCGACGCGACGCGCATATTAAGCCGAGAGTATCGACACGGCTGTATTACAGCCAGGGCAACCTCGAGGGGCTATTTTCGGGATGTGTGTTTTTTTTTAATTTGTTATTTTTGTTGTGTTTTGCTATTTGAAAATCGTCGAAAGACTCGCAAGAAAACGTGAACCTATAGGAATTGATAATATAGAAAACAGTGTAAAATAATGTATGGCCACACGGTGTAGAGAATGGTCCATCGCAAAAGCTGTAGCGACAAGTGTTGTAGCGACATACAGAAGCAAAGAGGTGAAACATTTTGAAGTAGATGACAACGAAATGGTCAAAATTAGATTTATCTCATTTGCTTGACTCTTAATATTGCCGTCTTTCGGTTTTGTACAAATGTCTTTAGAAATTGATTGCGTAATAAAGTAGAAAAATTTAAGATGAGGCGATTATTGTAGGCCGTTCAAGTGACTTTGAAGATAATTGCATGTACACCTATTAGTTATTAAACGTTAACTACCTACAAAAATTGTATTTTATTATTCTTTAATTATAGTCGATAGCCCGTGCCTCGCTACGGAATTTAAATGGAATGATACAATTGTACTTTTAAAAGCTATCAATCTGTTGAACTGACATTTAAAATATAAATTTATGACGATTATAGCAAATTTTAAAACTTTATAGCGCATATATTTCGGAACCATGCTAAATTAAAACTTATTTACAAAATGGGTTATTGCGATAGATTTTGTGCCACTAAATTAATTATCATCAATAGAGCTTAACATTATGAAAAGGCAGCATCTTTAATTGGATTTGGTAGATTTTATTAAACGTACACAATCATAAGTTTTTTTTTAAATTATAATTCAATATCTCAAACATTAGTTGCGTTCTATTAAGATTTTATTTAGTTTATTTCAATAGTACGATATTTTGTTTACATTTTAAACAAAGATACTTTCCAGTCGACAAGAGGTGGCGCTCATTTTAAGCAATAAATTCTGAAGGCTGAATCACTTGTTGGCAACATGAACAAAGTATATTTAATTTAGTTAAAGTAATAAATAGTTAACATAACTAGTCGTTAAAAGCAATTAAAACATAATCATATCGTTATTTTCACTTTAATGTACGTCTTTCACCGATAATTTTACATGTCATACAACAACAACGTTAATCTACCTCGCCATGTCCGTTTCACTTCACTGTGAGTTAGGAACTAAATTTTCCGCCATTTGGACTGGCGCTGTCGCATTTGAAGGCTTTCAAATCAAAGTATAATTGGTGCAAAATTTGTTTCATATTAAAAAAATTATCCACGTTACTTCAGCTGTTACGTCTTTGTGACGGTGATCGTTCAAAACAATTTGATATTAAAGTAGAGTTTGTGAAAAGAACGATGTCAATGGTATCATTCTTTTCACTAATGCTCGCCATTTTTATTTTTATTTTTTTTTCACATCTTTTTTGTTAAAACTGAAGAAGGCTAATGTGATGTAAATCGTGCAACACTAATACTTTTCACACAAACCATTTAAAAACTACACAAAATAAATTCCTGAATTAATATACAATATGTATTTCTATTTTTTACAGCACCAGCTCAAATTTTGAACACCACATCAAAGTTGCGAAGTATTTTTAAAGGCTTCCTTAAACGAATGACTACAAATCTAATTTATTGACGTCACCGGAACAGCAAACAACATCAACAATGCTAGGAGGGATACCCTTGTTGAAGTTCATGTTAAAAAACAGAAACCAATTTATTCTTTCAAATAAAGTGCACTTCTACGATCCATTGGTCCATTTTTTAAGATGAACTTTATAAAAATTGTGTTGCATATTTAGAGAGCATATTGCATTTTCATATGTGGGACTTTCAAGTAATAATTTTAATGCCTGACCAAACTATTCAACTAATTACTTGAAATTTCCGTCGGTAAAAAAAAAGAAGATTCTTTCAACCGAGATTTGATTGACCACCATATCTCGCTTTAAAGAGTTTTTTTTAAATATTTTGAAATGCATATTCTTGCTTTTTTTGTGAAATTGAATTGGTGCTGCCATTTTCACTCATATTTTAGTAAAACTATTATTTAAATTCATATACATATTCTTACTCACGTAGCATAAATACTTAAATAATGTAAATATTACAAAATGCACTTTTGTTAGTTATAATTTTAATTTTAAGTGTTGTAAAATATACAATTTTAATATTGAAAGCTTAAACCAACTACATTAATTATCCGAAAAATATGTTATTCTAATCCAATTACTTTAAATTTAAACCGAAAGTTGTTTGAACAAAATTGAAATGTAAGAAAAAAGTAAAGATTAAGACAACCAGAAGCAATTAGGGATACAACCAATGGACTTAAAACATGTAACTTATTTGATTAACTAATAAACAAGGAAATTAATTACAATGAAGAATGTAGGAAAGTTAAGCATTCAAAAAACCACACACCAATTGCGTTTTTATTTAAACTAATTGACCACCCTCTGAGAGAGTGCCGTTTCATATCTCCGCTTCCGCATCCTTTTCCTGTGCCACTTTTTACCCCACTCTATAAAGTGTACCAACATTTTTTTAGCAATTTCAAAAGCCACCGAACTGAGTATAAATATGGGCTTATCCCTTCATGGTGTGGGTTTGAGGTGAACCTTAAACTCGTATAGAACGATGCGAGAATAAGTGAAATGAAATGACGAAACTTACTCGAACCAACTTTGCAGTGTTACAGTGTTGCAGTATACAGCAAGCAACAGGTGTGTATGAACGTCAGGTAAATTTGCACAAGCGCTTCCCACTAAATAAATTGGTGTAGGAAGCTCCAGAGAAGGTGAGATGTGATAAACTTGCAAAAAGTTATTTTGTAGGATTTCGCGTGCCATTTAGTTATCGTGTTAATGGGGATGTGTTCTTTCTTTCTTTTCCTCATGGGCTTTTAAATTATTGTATGTTTAATGTTATCAAATGTCTTGCATAAACTTTGTTTAAATATGGTAAAGAAATTGTTAAATCAACCGAATCGTTATTCCTGCATTGCCATTTATTTACAGAGAAACACTTCAAATATACCCATCCATGGAATAGTTAACTGTATATATGAAAAGGTGGTATTTTACATAAAAAATTCATACAAATCCGACAAGTAGTTATTGAGATTTACATTTTTGAAATGGCAAGGTCAGGCTCGTTTCTTTACAAAATAGTTCAGCAATTGACTTAAAAGTTAAAAGTATTCTAAGCAAAACTGCATTTATCGTATGTCCCTACATGTGATATTAGGGATGATTTCTTCTATCTCAGAAGCCATAAGCATCATGAAAAAAAATCTTTCACGTAAGCCATAGCTTTTTAGAAACTTTTTTTAAGTCTTTTAATATTTTTAAAATTTGTGTTTCACTTTATTGTAGTTTAAAAAGGTGGAAGAATTTTTCTGGACATTTCAAGATCCAAATCTGTAAATTATTCACACTTTGGTCTACCTGCGATGTATTTTGTACCAGGGCGTAAAGTACAAGGATGGGAATTTGTTCCACCTCGCTATCCTGCGACATAGTTTACCTTAGCTTGACCTTCAGAGATGTAACCTTGACATAAAAATGAGGATATTAGTCATAAATTATAGTATAGTTCAAAATTTTATCCAAATCAGTCCAGTATTTTCCAAAAAATCTCCAGACATCGGAACGTGCCAACACATTTTTTTTTGGAATAAGGAGGAGGGGGTGTAAAACGTGACATAAGAAGCGCAATAACCGTGACTAAAAAAATATTTTAAAATTTAGGTTGTCACTGAGTGTGGAGGAAGTTAAAGCCCAAATGTTTTATTGGTTAAAATACTCGTAAGTTGGGCTCAAGCTAAATTCTTGAAGCAACTCGTCACCAACAGGACTTACCTTTCTTTGAGCAAAATTGTTATTAGTATAACTTGTATTTGTTGCTTTCGATGTCTCGATTTGAGGAAAATGATGGGGAAATTGTAATGCTGTGGACGGCGATACTTGTGACAGAGAATGTGTGGAAGAAATCACATTGTGACATTATTGACGGGCTTCGACGATTCCGCTGGTAGTCTACGCTTCGACATCTTCTTCAGCTCCTTCCAATATTTAGAACATTCAAGGAAATTGGCTGAGTAGGCTTCATCACATAGTCCCACGGAACCGGCTTGATGGTCATGGGTACACCGAATGCTGCGGAATTTTCTCCTACAAGAATTGTGAATGTGGCCAAACATACATCTTCAGTATTTATGTGCTTGATTCCTTGTGTATTTAACAAACATGACGTTATGCTGAAGGGCAAACTTAATTGATCACAGCGATAGGCGAATTATTACAAAATTTTCATTTTTTAAGTTGATTAAAAAGTGCGTTGTGGGTTGCCAGGTCAGCATATGGCATTGCTTATAGCAGCCTTCTTCGCACTATAACTTGTTGTTGTAAAAATACGATAATAGTAAATTTCATAGATTTAGAAAGCTGAGAAATGGTGGCAATTTGAACAGCCTTCTGCACATCGACATCAGCTGAAGAATATTTAGGACGAGAATGTTTAGCCAAAGTTGCCATTTTGGATTTATTCTTGATTTCGAGATCAGTTTCAGTTTGAAAAATTTATTTATTAACAACTTTAAAAAAAAAAATTACATTGGATTAAATAATTAATGTTAAATTGGGTTCTCCCAACGGGTTTAGCCCTTATTTATATAGTGTTATTACAATTATTAAAAAAAAATTAGGATTATATCATAATTTTACATTTTACAGAATCGTTAACATTTGCATATAGGTTTCAGAACAATTTACATAAAAGAAAGAAAAACAATTGTAATTATAAAGCTCCCATGAACCTTTCGATCTATTTTTCACGAAAGCTACCGATGTTAAGTGCAAGCGGTGACGAGTGTGCATTATTTAATATGTCTGAGAAAAAAGTAACATTCAAATCCCTCAAAATCAAATTATCAGTGTCTCGAAGTTTAATAAGGAAATTGTTAGATAGTTTAAAAATTTGGTGAAGTATTGACGGGGTACTAGCTACCTCATAAACGTGTTGGCACGCCATTTTACTGATGTTCTCATCAGAATTTAATAAGTCAAAATGTGTAAGTGCAAGAAGCTTCTCCAACATTGCCTTTCAAACCTAACCAATTTTGAAATTTGGGAGTGACTAATGTTAAGCCAGATCGGAAACGCATACGTAATAATGGGTCTGATTAACTGTTTATAAAATATAAATTTTGTTTTTTTTCCAAGTTTGTTGTGTCTACAAATCCGCTTTATAATATTAGTAGCACAAGTTGCAGACTTAATTTGATTTTTAATGTGTATTTATGACTCTTAATTTTAACATAAAAAGTTCTCACAGAAAAATAATATTGAGTTAAAAGAATAAGGTGTAACGGAAATTTAAATTGATAAAGCTTATGGATAAGTCCATCAATCCACACATAGTCGAACGCTTTCGCAATATCAATGAGACAAACTGCAGTGCATTTGGCCTTATTGAAGTCAGCTGTAACCTCATCAACCAAAGACAACATCGGATGTATTGTAGAAAGGCCCTTGACAAAGCCAAACTGAAGAAAAAAGGAATGATGGGATTTATTTCAAGGAAGAGATCAAGTTTACATTTAGTAATTTTTTCAAATATTTTTCCGATATTAG
This sequence comes from Sylvicola cinctus, assembly GCA_963854165.1. NCBI lineage: Eukaryota > Metazoa > Arthropoda > Insecta > Diptera > Anisopodidae > Sylvicola > Sylvicola cinctus. The sequence goes on from OY974082.1 coordinate 24,601,425, forward strand.
GGACTAAGGAAATTTTACGATAGTTAGCTCGACAATTCTACCGTCACCTTTTTTAGGGACTGGAACTATTTTGCTAATTTTTCACGTGGACGGAAAATAACAATTATTAATACAGTTGTTTAAAATAATGGTCCAAATTGGGGCAAGAGGGACAATAAGTTTTTTTTTATATAAGTACTTGAAATTTCGAAATGGTCAAATGTTTTCTTATTTTTGAGGTCAGAAATAGTAGTAAAAACAGTATGTTCTTCCAGGAAAATATTAGTATCTAATTTATTATCAGAAGTGTTAGAATTAGAGAAAATTGTCAAATTAGGCACGATTTCGTTTTTAAGTGCATTCAGCGATTGTTTAACTATTTTATTGTTAACGTTATAAACGGGATTGTTAATTGAACTTTGAGAGGGTGAAAAACTTTTAGCAAAATGAGAGGCAAACACATCCGCTATTTGCTTTCCATCAGTAACGACAGCATTGTCAACAATCGGAGAAGATGGAAATGAAGAAGCACCACGAGCGGTTATGCGGTTAAGTTTTCTGAAGCAGTTTGGACCACGTTTTATGGAAGACACAAATTCAGCCAACTTTGCATTACGGTGCTCATTTGTAACCTCTCTAATAAGTATGTCGGTACGCTTAAGAAGAGATTTGATAGTTAGATAAGTTATATGCCTTTTATCCTCAAAACGAGTCCTAGTGTGAGCCAACTTCCTTTTAAGTTTGCGACGCAATTTAAACTAATTGTTTAAGAATTCTGGTGGATCAGTCATAACAGGATTACAATTATGAATTGGAGGAAAGTGTTGTCTAGTAATATTCGTAATACAATCAGAAATAGTTGTAATGGACGAATCTATTTCATCATTCGAGAGCTTGACATCAGTTCTTAACATAAGTCTTTCAAGGTCAGAATCTACCCTTTCAGAAATAACCTCCCAGTCAGCAATATTATATTTGAAAGTAATTTCCGGAATAGGTGCTAAAAACCGTAAAGAATTCACGGATGAAATTGAAAGTTTAACACCTCTATGATCCGAAAATAGACATGAGAGTAAAAATGTCACAGCCAAAGAGCTTGGAAGGCTCATCAAATAAAATTTTTTGCACATTAATATTTTGGAGCAACTCGTCACCAGCAGGACTAACCGTGTTTTGCGCCAGACTCTTATTAGTAAAAGAGACATTTGCAGTTGGCGGTTTCTTAATAGGAGGAAAATGATCCATGGATTGTAAAGCATTGGGCAGCGTCATCTGTGACAAAGAATCCTTAAAGGAAATCCCTTTTTGAATCAAAGATGATTTACCATTAAGTACCGGCATCGTTAATGATAAATCAACTGGTGGTCTGCGCTTTGGCAATTTACTCAGCGCCTTGATGTGAACCACGGAAGTTGGCGGGATGTTCTCCATCGCAGTTTACACATTTTGGAATTTCATCATCCCGTGGGCAAGGACCGGCTTGATGGTCACGGGTACACCGTATGCAGCGAAATTTTCTGCCACAATAATTATGAGTGTGGCCAAACAAACGGCATCTTGAACATTGAAGTGCTTGATTGCTTGTAAATTTATTAAATACGACACTATGCTGCAGAACGAACTTAACAGCTCTAATATCAGCAATAGGCGTGTCATTCGAAAATTGAACAATGTGCATATGCAGTTTAATGTTCCGTTTCTCTGACAAGGGAGTTTTGAAATGTCGGACAGCAATAACATGATCACCAAAATGTAACTTCAGTTCGGCCAAAATATCTTCAGTGTTAACCGCAAAATGCAAACCTTTGCACAAAAAGGACAAGTGCTTTTTATCCGAAGTTTGAAAAGTGTGAACTTCCTTTCCTTCTTTTTTCAAATGATTGAATAGTTCATTGTGCGTTTCTAAATCAGCACACTTTATGATTTTTGTATTATCCCGAGTTATACGTATTTCAAATTTAGCTTTTTCATTGAGGGAGCTGCGTTTTGATACCAACTCAGCGGTATTTAGATCACCAACGATGATGGGAGGAATCTAATTTGTCTTCTTCTTCACAATTTTCGGTAAGACACTCACGGAAGATTTGCTTTTTAATTTTTTTGGTTTAATCCATCTAGATCAACCATTTGAATTGTATCGCTCTCATCAACAGTCATTGAGATTGATTCCCCAATAGCTGGAGCTGGTAGAGGACACGCTGCATTGCACACTGCATGTATGTGAGTGCGCATTTTCAGAAACACTTGACTCATAATCCGAAGCAAATTTTACAATATCTGGTTAGCCTTATTTTGACCATATTTTTTTGAGAATGCGTTCATTGAATGGTAATAATTGAGTGGCAATTTCATCAGCCTTCAGAACATCGACATCCGTAGCAGATTTGCGAGAACTTTTGGTTCTACGAGGATAAATTGAAAACTAAGAAATTTAGAGCAATGTTTCTTTTTTCCAATTCCGTCCTATGCTACTCCTATTTAAGAGCACATTGTACCTATCAAATATTTCAGTCTGTGGTGTCTTTGATGATGCTTCTATAATCGATTTGTTTAGAATATTTAGGTTACGCGTGAGCTAGATCTTGCATGCGTGGTAGTCGCAACTATAAATCGATATACAATGGAAAATAAATGATAATAAAGAAAACCTATATGTAAAACGTTTGCTTTAAATGTTAATATTAATGCAGGTTGAACTGGAATGAAAATGAATTCACCTGTTGCATTACAGTATTCGTGTGACTTGGCTAAAATTAACCGCAAATTGTTTTAGCAAATGCAGCAACCAGCCGGAGCTTTTTAAAAGCTTTATCTGAGAAATATACCATCAACAACATTTTACATTATGGATTGACAATAAAACAACAGCATTATTGAGCAAATATATTGGGTTGACCGAAAAGAAACCGGTGATTTTTTAAAAGAAAGTAAATAATTTTTTTTTAATTTTAGAATGAACTTTAATCAATTATATATTTTCCATTTTGTTGGATGACCTTTCGCCATCTTTCCTGCAAATTCATTATTCCACGCTCATAGAACTTCTGGCCTTTATCTGCAAAAAACTGAAGCAAGTGCGATTTTATATCCTCGTCGTTATCAAAAGTTTTACCATTGAAGGAGTTTTGCAAAGACCGAAACAAATGGTAGTCTGAGGGTGGAAGGTCAGGGCTATATGGTGGAAGCATCAAAAGTTCCCAGCCAAGCTCACTCAGTTTTTGGCGAGTGACCAAAGATGTATGCGGTCTAGCGTTGTCCTGGTGGAATATGACACCTTTACGATTGACCAATTCTGGTCGCTTCTCCTTCATGGCTGTATTCAATTTGTCCAGTTGTTGACAGTAGACATCCGAATTAATCGTTTGGTTCCTTGGAAGCAGCTCAAAATATACCACACCCTTCCAATCCCACCAAACTGACAGCATAATCTTCTTTTGGTGAATATCAGCCTTTGCAGTGGTTTGTGGCGCTTCATCAAGCTTGGACCATGATCGTTTTCTATTGACGTTATTGTAAACAATCCATTTTTCATCTCCTGTTATGATTTGCTTCAAAAACGGATCATATTCATTGCGTTTAAGATGCATATCACAAACGTTGTAGCGATTTGTTAAATGAATTTCTTTCAATTTATGTGGTAACCAAATATCAAGTTTTTTTACCAGTCCAAGACGTCGTATATGATCATGTATGGTTGATTGTCGTATATTCAACTTCTCTCCAATCTCACGCTCAGTTACATGACGATCCGCTTCGATTAAAGCCTTGATATCGTCATTATCAACTTCATTTGGCCGACCTGAAAGTGGCTTATCTTTGAGTGAAAAATCTCCCGAACGGAATTTGACAAACCAACTTTGACCCTGTGTTATTTTTAAGGCTTTGTCACCATACAAATTACGCAACTTTTTAGCAACCTGAGCTGCATTGTTTCCTTTATGGAAATTATAAAGTAAAATATGACGAAAACGCTCTTTTGTGGGCTCCATATTAAAATTGACGCCAATCAAACAAATATAAACAAAATTACGCGAACTTTTTTTCTAAAGCAAGCTAAAAGTGACAGCTAATAACTGACAAAAGAAAGAATATAATTACAGAGTCACAAGCCATTCAAAAAAATCGTCAACGCCGTTTGTATGCCAAAACACCGGTTTCTTTTCGGTCAACCCAATAAAACTGTTGGGAACTTGGGTGATCATCTCATTAGTTGTTTCCGATTCAGCTCATATGCATTTGCCACGAGTTTCACGTTATAACTTATAACCGTTACAAAATTCTAATCAAAATGAATAAGATAAGAGCAATTTTGTAGTTACGATAAAAATAAACTGCGGTTTCGATTTAAATATTACGTTAAACCGAATTACGTATACAATACAATATATTATTCACATGTTTTGTTGAACGTATTGTAATAATTAATCTCCATTCACAATTTTATTTTTTTTTTGTGTATTTCAAAAAAAGCATTGTGTCTGCACTAATTACGTAAAAAAACACAACACTTCATGCATTTTGAATATTTACACAACAGATAATTCTCATCAATCAATTTTCCCATTCCCTTTTGATCATTAAACAACCTATAGATTAATTCAATGATAGCCTTGTAGCCCTGATTAGCGCAATATCGGCATCCATGTGGTTCATACCTGTAATTGCAAAATTGTTTCTAATAAGCAAAATGACACTCGGTACTGGCTAATTATATAAAACACCAACTACCAGAGCGTGAACTTTTAATACGAAATTTTTGTTGCGACTTATAAGTTATAACCCTAAAAAGAGTTGCGAACACCAAAAAAATACATCACAGGGAGAGCGAGTTGTGAAATTATTAGAAACTAATAATGGAGAGAACAAAATAATTGTAGAACTCGGGAGCAAAGGGTTAAATGGTTAGATAGTTTCTGAGATATAACTTGTATGACCTTGAATTTTCAGATTTTAACTTTGAAATGATCGGCAATTTCTTTTATATACATACATTCATGTGTAAAGTAAAAATTTATTACAACCATAGCGGGTCATCAAAAATAAAATTAAAAAACAACTTTGAAAGCGACATAATAGTTTGAAGCCGTCATCTAAGTTGGGGAGGTTTTCAAAACATAAATAACAAGAACGAAATCTTTGACATTGAAAATTACTTGAATGACCTTGAAATATCAACAAAATTATAGGTCTCTACAAGGCCTGCAATTAAGTATCCCCTTCATTATAGGTTTCTCAAATTTAGTGTGTTGAACTTAATTAAAATGTGTTTGATAATATTTCCATGAAAATGCAAAATATGTATTGCAAAAAAGGGGGAAAGGTGAATTACAATTCGTTTACTATTTGAATATATTTTGGCTCTTTTGTTTAAACATCCAACTGCAATTGTTTAGTGAAAGCATTAAGTATAAAGTCCGTTTATTTACTGTCTCATCACTTTTGAATAATTTTAATTATGGATGTGCATAAATTTGAATTCTCAACAACTAGTGCAGCAATAAGTGTAAACATGTTGTTTTACCGTCACAAAAATATCTAAAAGGATCATTTTAATGAATTTCACTTTAAGTTTTCGATTCTACTATGAACGATATTTAAAAAAAAATTTTGTTTTGTATTTTGAAGAAATGTTTTCACATTTGTCTAGTTGTATTGTGTAAAATTACTATGAAAGAAAACACATCTATTCGCCAAACCTAGCTCGTAAAACCGACAGCGACACGTGAGTTAAGCAATAATAAAAAAGCGCATAATTTATTCCATTTTAAGCAGCTTTAAGCCCCGTTTCCTAATCTGCATTCATCGTCAACATGCGTGTACAATTACACATACGCTACGGCTAGAAATTATTGTAATGAAAGTAAAAGTGGGGACTACTTAAATCTGCCGGCATGTTTCGCTCAATTGTAAATCGAGGTTGGGGCTATTCGGAGTGAGGAGATGCAGTCGCTCGACGAACGAATCGACTTGACTATACGTGTAACGTAGCACGTATTGGTATATTGAATTAATTCTCGTTTAGATTCCACCAAAGTGTAAGCTCTACGCTGGAGTAGCGACTGGAGTCTTGTTAGTATCTCGCCGCAATTTCACTATCGCGTATGACATCGTCCACTCCGGCGAGTCGCTACAGTTGTGAATTCCCAGTGTCAGTGAGCTGTTTTTTTATTGTAGATTGTTATCGGTGGTGTCATGGGCGGATAACAAATTTTTAAAGTATTAAATGGTGAGTGGTTAATGTGTTAGTGCGATTAAAAAAAAACAGTGCGATATCAAACAAGTGGTTGTGATAAGAGCTGAACATCTAATTTGTGTACAATTGGCGTGAAAAAATGCTTCATGATTTGTGAAACTTTATACAATTAATTTAAAAGAGAAATTTAAAATTTGAATTGTGTTTACGCTTATAGAAAAAATGAGATACGATTTCAATTTGCGGTTTAACATTTGTTCAGAAATTCCGTTTTTTCTTTAATTCATTACACCATACTCGAATAATATTAATTTTACAATTTACGATTTCGCACGTCGCAAGCCGCAATTAATTTAATTTTAATTTACACGTCGTTGTCCCTGTGGTATTTTTTCTCAAATTTAAACTTGTTGTGCGCTTCAATTATTTTTTTTTTTTTTTTATTAAAAATCTATATAATCGTTTTTTATAAATAAATGTTTTAAAGGTTTTTGTTGTAGTTTAGTTTACCGAAAAAGACAAAATATAAAAAAATTACAGATTGAATAAATAACGGAAGTTTTTGATAACTTGTATATTATTAGCTCTGCCATAAAACCTTGCTGTTGTTCAACGGGATTTTAAGTTTAGAAAAAAACCCACAACATATGCTTAAAGCGTTCAACGAAGCATGTTTATCAAAAAATTTATTTATGTATGCAGACGGGCATGTCAAACCGCTCACACCAATAATATGCAAATCTGCTTTAGTTGTTTGTTCCATAACAGCAATCACAAATCATTTCCCAATCGGCATCTCGTGTCTTGGTCAAAGATTGTTTTAGACAGCAAACACGTAAATCGGAGACAATTACTATTGCTAATTAGAACTACTTACATTTTCTGTTTAAATACAAATATCGATGTTAATATAAATAACAAATTTCCAAAGTTAACAAGAATTTTTAAATAAAAACATGGCAGGGGATTTTTTACAAAATCTTCAGTTGGTTCCAAGCAAGTTTAAGCATTTTTGAACACCCAAATGAATACAACGATTACGTCACGTTGTAATGGCGTGAGCGACACACAGGCGATTAAATTAAATGTGTCGCATCCTGATTCCGTAAAATTTATGTACGGTGTCCTGTTGTCAACTACAAAATCTTGCGAGTTTTTTCTTTAATTTATATTCTGGATATTGAAACTGGATATTTTGATATTTTTAATAATATTGAAGTGTTTTTTTTTTGGCCAGCGAATCGTAAGGAGTCTATCTTAATAAATATTTTCAAATCTTTGAATAAAAAACCGGAATATGTATAATGAAAAACTGCCAGAGGAATGAACTTTATTTTCGGAATCTGTTGAAAGCTGTAAACCACCTGCACAGACAAATAATGTCAAAGACCTTAAAAAACTCAACAAATCTCGGTAAACAGTTTACCTAACATGAAGGAATATGTGCCTATGTGGAGAATTGAAATATGTGGTGTTAATTGGTTAATGACAATAGTCAATAATGATAATGTTGACAATTATTATTTAGATAGGCAGCTTTTACAAATTACAATATTTGAGCACAATCGCTGAGCAAATACATGCTATTTGTTTGATATATTCGGTTGCCGTGAATGGGCAACGTAGTGACACGTGAGTTGATATTTGCTTCAAATTTTAGGACGTATGTAGGCAATAGTTGTTACTAAATTGAATTTTTTGAATGAATTTTCAAATCAAAGCGATGAAAAAATAAATTTAATTAAATTCTCCTCAATAAGATCAAAATTCCAAAGAAACTAACATGTTTATTTTGTTTCCAATTTTCTTCAAACATAATAAATGACTGAAGAGTTATAAATAATTCTAAAAAATTAAATATTAAAATTTAAAACTAATTTAAACACTAAAAAAACAATCAATTTAAATATTTACGATTTAGTTTTAATTCATAAATGTATGGGGGTCTAAAAAATCGTTAAGATTTAAATCTGTAGTCAATTTTTATTTTTATTTCATGAACAGCACATTGACATTTATTTTTAGAAGCAAAAAAAAGTTGAAATTTTTGATTATAACTACACACTATAACACTGTGCAAAATATCCATATTTTCTAGTTTTTATATTAGTTTTTCAATTCCGTAAACAAATTGAAGAATAAATATTTCCAAGGCTTTGTATTATTGTAGAATATATCGTTCTCTATATAAGTAAATATGGTAAATGTTAATTCATATATGGCGATATGAAGTGCGGGTAGCATTTTATATACAGAGTGGTCCATTTAAAATTTCTGTTTAATTAATTTTTAAGGTTATATTATCCGCGTTGTTAACGAAAAATGATTTCGTTCAAGTTTCTCCTTCTGCTGGACTTGCCGTATCTCATCCCGTCCTCCCATTTCTTAAACACATTTTCTATAATTACGACACCTTGCTCGCCAATATTATGTCGCAGTGTTATGTTTTTAAAGCTGGAATTGTTCCTGGATTATGCACATAGCATCTATCTCTAACGGTGTCAAATCGAAGATGCATGCTATTCATTTTTAAAACGAAACTTTTAAATGGACCACCCTGTACAAGGAATTTTCAAACTTATATAAGATATTCTCTGTCAAATATTATTTAAAAATGCACTTAAAAATTAAGGCAATCATTGCGGCTATGATGGAGTATGAACGTATTGATTATAGACGTCACATCACACATGGCGTCAGTTCCACCCACCCGTTGCGTTTAAGCCAATAGAAAGGAAATCAATATGGGCATTACTAAGTGGAGAACTCGACCACTTAAGATGATATCACAATACATATTTAACTGAAGTGCAATACAAGAATACTATATAAGTCATTAAGATACAAAGGTCATTGCAATAGATTTCCAATCATAAAAAATAAAATGTAATTATAATAATATTAAGCACGATTAACTACAAATAATATTTCTATTTTGTAAGACATAAATATAATAGCTTTACACTGAACAAAAGAATTACCGATTATTATTCCCATGCATTGCAAGTTGCAACTTTCAAATTTCAAAATGCATTTGCATATTGCACTCCATTGCTTAGTCTTACCTAATAGTTAATACACGCATACACTTACAAACATAACAGATATTGCACAAAAATTAAATAAAAAATGCTGAAAATTGAAACCGTTACGCTTTTTATAACACAACTTGTTTTTTTTTAAATATTTATTTGTGCAATCAATGCACAAATTCTCACATATATACAAGTAAACAAATGCATAAAAACAATAAAACGGAAAAACGAATTGCTCGAAATGCACTATTTAACCAAAATGACGTGAACAGAAAGCTCCAGTATTTTAAAATAAGCTGTGCATTTTGTAAGTTACGCCACTACAAAGTGGTAATTTTTTGCAGATTTACGAGATATCGCCGCATAACATCAGTGAATTGTACCTTTGAACACCATTCATAAAGGCGATTTATTGACAATGCAACAACTCAATTCACAAATGACCTCATACCGCGAAAATGTTGTTTTTTGTGCAAATTTTGTTGCAATTTTCAAAATAGTGATAATGTATTTTATAATTGGACTCAAAGTTTTTTTTTAATAGTGCTAATATGCGTCGAGGCCTTTGAAGACACTGTTGTCCATAAAGAAATTAAGATGGTAACGCGGAATCTAAATTTGTTTCATTGAACATTATTAATTATCACGGCTTATGTTCCGTCTGCTTCTAATTTTTGTGTTTGTCTGAGTGACATGCAATTTTTAAATTTAATGAAATCAAATAATTAGTTTGTGTTTTGCACAGAATTATCTTTTGTTAAATATAATTTATAATTTGTAGCCACAGTAATCAATAATCATCAATTATTCCTTGTAGTGAGGTGTACTGGCATGCATTTATTAATTACAGAGATATTTTTAATGTACACTTACAAAATTGCCTGTAACAACTCCCCTTTTATAACTTAATAATTATGGAAGTAACTAATAAGTAATAATGGGTATAAGAAAAGTATAGGAGCCAGATTCAAGTATTGTATTATACAAATTCAAGAATATTTCTGCGCAAAATAAGGATTGTTCTTTAGAAACCGTTTCGTCATTCAATTGATAAATATTTGGATTTAAATTTGAAGAAAACAGTTCACTGTAATGTTCAGACAAACAGTGGATGTCACGACTGTTGTTTGGTCTCGGTAGTTCCAGAAATCAGTTAAAAGTTTAAACCACTTAAATATGTGTGTTAAATTGTAAATGTACGCGTATATGGTAAATGTTTGCTCTTCACATTATAATTTATTTTACATATTTATACTTATTTTAGTTGATTCTGAGCTTTTTCTCATTAACAAATGTAATAATGGGAGATTATTTTTGTAACCTTGATAAAAAATTAAGAACATTTATGACAATAACGATGGTGATTTAAAATTTTTATAAAATATTGGATACAACCGCGCAGGCGCTAGCGTGCCCGACACCAAAAATTAGAATACAATTTATTCTTTTTGATATTAAGGAATGTCGAAATGAGTTCTTTTTAAAACATTGATTTGAAATGACGAGTATAAAATAAAAATAATAGTTCACGATGTCAATAATTATTTTAATAAATATATATTATTTGACAACCGCGGTTTAACTGGTCAAATAAAAAAAAACAATTTAAAGTGAAGTGTCATGTTCGACAAGGCAAGATCAGAAAGCGAGTTTACCAATTGTAAAAAAATAGTTTAAAATATATCAAAAAAAAATTACGATGCCCAAATTAAAAAAAAATTTTTTTTTGGTAAAGCGGATTCAGGCATCTATCGAATTCCGGCCAATCAGAGCGGTTGCCAAAAAAATATCTAAAAAAAATTATTTAGATTGTACCGTTAGAATAAATTGAAATACACAAGTTAAAATAATTATGAAATTATATAACTTAATTTTAAACTTTCTCAACTTTTTTTTCTCAAACCAACTACCATTGTAATTTCGATTTTCTATTAAATATTATGTATGAAATTAAAACCACATTCATATAATATATTGTAAAATATTGCAAAAAGTCATATCGTACAATATCAAGGTTACCTAATTTTGTTGAAACCGGTTCAATATCAATTGGCAAGTAACCAATAACCAATCGATCTCAAGTGGATGTCGGAATTTAATTTAACCGTTGCGTTGGTGAAGCGGAGAATGTGAAAGAAAAGCGAAAGAGACATTTTACGGTTGGTGAATTATTGCGGCCTTGAGGTTTTTGCTAATTGTAAATAGCACAATGAATAATTTTTCGAGATATTGGTGTAATAGTTTTAATTGTTATCCATTTAATCAAAAAACTTAGTGCACTAATTTTAATGTCTCTAACAATTTTGCAGGCAGCAAAAACTCAAAAAAGTGACAATTAAAAATTAACAACCTCCACAGGTTATACGATACGTGAAAGTTAAAAAATTGTGCTACAGTTCATCTCAGATATTGACAAATTAAAATGATATCTTTACTTGTGAATATGCAACTTTGGATAACAATATTCTGTATTATTGGCGTTTACGCCCTAATATGGTGGCTTATCGACAACCTAAAATCCACAGTTTTAATGGCGAAGAGCGTGCTACAGCCATACTTCCAGCCTCAGGAAAAACAAACTCTTGCAGAACGTTTCGGAAATTGGGCTGGTGAGTACAATATAATCTCGATTTATTCAATAATACATACGGCATCAATGATTTGGTAATACTGAACCAGAAAATATTATGTCGAAACTTTCATAAAAAAATTAATGTCTGTACTAATCTCAGTATAAGTCTCCATTCTTATTTGAGAATTTATATTTATGTAGGCAATAATAGTGCACCGTTAAGTTTAATAACCTATACTTGAGATGTAACGTTTCATTAAGTACAACAATTGAACATTAATCATAAATTATTGCTTAAAAACATTAATTGTTTTTTAATTAAATTAAATAATTTAAAGCGATTGTAGCAAATAATTTATTTTCTTTATTTATGCAAGCTGGTCTTAAAATGAAATGTAGTTGAGCACTTAATTGCAATTGTAGCATGATAGAAAACATATAATTCAAGAATACTCAGAAGAACAGTTACGTTTGTGTATTTCTCACCGTTCTTTAAATGTTTTCTGCAAACTCAAATACGAAACTATTGCAATTATGGTATGGGGTTCTATAAAATCATTTAATTTATTTGGTAAAAATGTATTAATATTGTAATGTAGATTGTAGTTACCCACTTTTTCATGTAGCATTTTTAATTTTTGTATATACAACCACAAGATCATATAGAAATATTTGGAATCCGACTTTTTTCGGAAAAAAAGTTGATGATGCAGAAACTTGTTTTGACACCCCCTGAGCCCAAAAAAGTGGTCTAGAAAAATGTGCAAAAGTTCGTCCGTACGGTGTACGGTATACGTCGTACTAATACTATAGAAAAATGGTGAAAAAAAAACTCCTAAACTACTGGAACGATTTGTATGAAATTGGTTTGTAAAGTATTAGATAAAAATATAAGAATAGAATCTTCGATTTTTCAAGGTCAGATCCTTCAAGGTAAAGTTATTGCCAAAAGAATTTTTTTTCGTATAGGGGCTCAAAAATGGGTCCTACGATTTTTTTGCATTTCCACAACAATTAATCTTCAAGGTATCTTAAACAAAACTGCATATATCCTATATCCCGCTAGATGCTCCTTCTGGCGATAAAGGGGGTGGACAAGGACAAACCCCACTTTTCTATCTGAGCCACCTTGCACAATATCAAAAAAATTCTTTCAGATTATTGTAGGCTTAAATGAGACAAAAAACTTGCTGAACATTTCATTTTAAAATGTAGTAAAGCAACAGTCGTATATAAATTCACACCTCGCTCTCCCTGAGATGTAGTTTTTTTACACTGCATGTGTACATTTATTTCACAATTTTAAAATTTATTTTCCTGATTTTTAAAACATGTTTCCGCTACATACAATTACTTGTAATACATGGTGCAAGTAAAATTTGTCTTTAGTCATAGCAGGGAAATCGAGGTATGTGAATTTATGACGCCCTGGCACAAGGAACATCGTATAGGCAGTCCCGAGTCCGAAGTGTGAATATTTTTAAAATTTTGACCTTGAAATGTTCTGATGACTTTTTCCTGGTACAATGATGTCAAAGTAAAGTTTTTAAAATATTTAGGTCCGAATGCATAGTTGTTGTAACAAATGTTGTGTTTACATTACTAAAGTCAACATTCACATTTCGTATGCATAGACGTTATTACAATCGAAATTAAACTACTGTTCTAGAGACCTATTTTATATAAATACAATGTGTTCAAATAATTAATCGATATTGCACAGTTCACATGAGCAATCGCAGAGCTCTGTTATATGTAGGTAATTATTTTGAATTTTAATCGTCTTATGTACCACAGTTCTTTTTTTAGTACATTCCAAACATGGTTTAAATATTAGCTATTTTAAAATTATATTTAATAACGTCTATGTTATAACACAACATTTGTAACAACAACTATGCATTCCGACCTTAATGTTTATGAGATATAAATAGTGTAACCTTGAATGACGAATTACGAACGAACGTACCAACGTACATACACGCATTTTTTTCTAGACCAATTTTTTGAACTCAAGAATTAATTTTTTTTGTTAAGAGTTTTTGAATACGTAAGAATATTATATTACAACAATACTGGGTCGTAATAAATAAAAAGGCGTGTTAAATCTAAACTACACACTCGCATTGAAAATCTGAGTACAAATACGCGTCGCACATGTTGTGAAATAAGTGTTTACTATAAACTTTTGGCTTGAGTACATATTATTTTCATAAAACATGATTTATATCTTTTGTAAAATTAACTATTAACGGAATTCATATAAATTTATACAATTCCACGAATACTTTGAATGGAGAATCATGTTTGCGCGACCTTCTATCCGCATAAATATTAAATAGAAATATAGGTATCTAATCTTTTACAACTAGCAGGTACATCTCAATTGCAGATGTAGTGTTGGGCAACGGGGCAACCTTTACATCACTATGATATAAACAAAAAATTGAGCAATCATCTCCACCGATGAAATAATTTTTTTATAAATAATTCATAAATATTTTGAACATAATTTATCATGTTTTATTAGTTTTAAATTTATGCTTGCAGCATAAACTCTCACTGATGCCGCTTTTACTTATTAAGACTATTATTTACTAATTCACTTAATTTAATTATTTTACAAAACTACGGCGACTGGTATTATAGTAATATAGTTTTCAATACGATAAGTACTCTCAGAAAGTTAGTACATAATTTAATTTTAAATAAGTCTCGATTAAGTTGTCGAAATTTCCTCGTCACTTTTTGTTGCAAAGACTGGGTTTACAGAAACCATCGGAGCAAAAAATTGTAATTGAGTGCCAATTTGTTATGGAACTTGTATAATATTTTAGACGGCACACTGCAAGGTTAATGGCGATGAAACACTTAGCGCCAGTTTTCGCGCGCTGCCAAAAATTTGGGACTATACTATTTGGGTATTTATTGAAATAAGTGGACGAACTAGGAATATTCTTCACGTCACAACGTTATGTAATCATTTTTTTATATACTTTTTGCATTTGTTTTTGATGCCCAAATTAGTGTCATTAAGTAAGACCCATTGATTAAATTTAATACACTTAAAACTGTAATACAATAAAAATATTATATTTCCGGCACATAACGATCTTTGCATTTAAATAAATTCCACATTAGGCCAAAAGGAGGCAACTTGTATATGCTTTTAAATGTGCGAATTGACTTCGGTTTAGTGGTCAATGTCAAGTTAAAACGGTAGGCTTGAAAGCGGTGAGCGTAAATAAAAATGAAAATCGTTGGAGTCCGGTAAAATTGAGACTTAAAATAAAATGATCGCAAGAGAATAATTTGCATGTGAGTTGACCCCAATGTGCTCAGTGTGCTTTTATTGTTACATGTAGCCTTAATATACCTTCACATAATATAATAATAATAAAATAAAATCAAAAAGTTTTTTTTTTACAAAAATGATTTAAAAATTATTGCATTGTGAACGACCTTTTCACAAATATTAACAATATTAATTAAATAATTATTATAATACCTTTAACTTAAAAAGAAAAAGTTGTTGGAAATGATTTTTCCTTTATCACAGTTTACTTAAGCAAAGCAAGTATTACTTCCTGATCATTTTTCCTTGGTATTTACAAACCCGTTTTAACAGTTTAATGACACTCCTACAGATATTTTTTGACAAATGCTATTTAATGTATATATTTTCAAATTTCATTTACATATTATTATGTAGTTTCTGGCTTTCGACTAATATATTTAGTTGTGGTGGGATGTATTTTTCGGTGGCATTGCACAATAGACGTGCATAAATAGTTGCAATATTATGAATATTAAAAGCGGAATCAACATTATATCTTCTTTTCACTTCGATTGATACAACTAAAGCTGGGATTCCATGCAGAGCTTGATGCATGAATGCAGAGTAACAAAGAGAGAATGTGCAAAAAAAGTCTAATGAATAAAAAGGTCAGTGCTATGAAAATGCACGGCTTACATTTTATGTATGAAGTCCTACCTTAAAGCATAATCGAGATATTAAGCTGGCAAAGATAGTTTTGAACTATTGATTGTCATATTTTCAATTAATCTTGAAAATGTAAATTCTGATGATAGTTTTACATATTACAAATATTTTAATGAAATAGAACATAACCACTAACAGAATGACTAATGACATTTAAAAGCAAAAATATGTTACTCAGAACAGCGATTTCTTTTCTTTGGTTTTTCTGTATACGTGGAATTTGAAATGCATTATTCGATTATAGCTAATTATTACAATGGCAAATCCATAATTCATAATTCATATTGAATTGTTCAAGGTAACTTTTTTTTATAATGTCTTGTATATCATCATGGCACAATAATTCTAATTAACTCACATGGTTTGCACAAATAATAAAAAATGGCTTAAAAAATTAATGAAGTTTTACAAATACATGTGCAGAAAGTTGTTTGGTACAACAGAAAAGGTCGTCCTAGGAATAGTCTTTGTTAATCATTTAAATTGTAAAGATCCAAGCGTTTCTGTATCTTCATTTAATGTAATTTGTATTTAGTTTTCTGTACTTTCCCCTCTGCCAACCTTAACTTTAAGAATAATGGATCTCGCGACCGGTTTTTATTGACTCGGCCCGAAATGCTGTAAAACCACAACCCTAAAATTTTTAAATAAGTTATTCTTGATAAAACGTAAAAAATGTAATATGTATATTGTATAACCTGTTTAGTCGTTACAGAAAGCTTTTTTAATTAAGTATTTTCTTATTTGCATTGGAATTTAAGATGTAGCTTGTTCTCTTAAAAATCATCAGTAAACTTTTTGTGACTTCATTTTATACATTTACGTATTCAGCAAAGCAGCATAATAACAACAATTAGCTAAGCGAATTCAATTTTTTGCACACATTCCAAAACTATTACAACACTGCAATAGCCGCGGTTGTGCATTAGATAAAATCGCGTTTTAGAGAATTGAGGTCAAAATCGCATTTTGTGCTCGGCTCAGCAATTTTCGTGTTTACACTTTTTGCTGTCAACTGTTCTACAACTTCGATTTTATAAAAAGGAACGAATATTTTGTACTAATATGGTTGCAACAAGCATGATTGCAAACTATGTAGAAGTAAAATAAACCACTTTTAATATATTTCTCTTAGGCAGTTTTAAAAAAAAAACATTAATCTGCGCTAAAATATCTAAAATGCTACTGATTTTAAGACGGTTTATACCATCAAATAAATATTATTTTTTAAAGCAAAAGTTAAGTAAACATGACGTGCTGATGTAAATATCCATTAAAGCGATAGTTAGTAAAATCATAAAATACTGCGCACCAAATATTTGAGTACATTAAATGCCGTTGTTTTTGTTTTTTATTAACTTACCTGATGTATTACATCCAAAAACAATGACAACTTTCACAATTTCTGCAACCTACTCGTCGTAAGTATGTTAACAATTTACGTAATAAAAATGCTTACATTTATGTATGGAGATTCGCTCTTGAAGTGAATATGAATTAAAGATGATTATGGGCAGCAACTAGCAAGTAAATCTTATATAATTCACAGTCTTACGTACGCCGATTTTTTTTCATGACGATTAACATACTGGACGTATAATGGCAATATGGTGAAAGATTATTGCATACGTATAAAAAGTTTAAATGATGCGCAGAAACACGTTTGTAATTTGTAAATTAACTCACCCTCCCTATGATGTACATATTTATTTTCATAAATATGAGTACGAGGGTGGTGAAGATTCCCTATTAAGTATTATTATTCAAATTATTGTATTTTGTGTAAAAACTAAAAATATACATTTGGATTTATTCAAATAACCTTCTTTTGAACAATAGATTTAATATTGGAAAACTTTAAATTTATACTGAAACTGATATTTATTACCAAAATATATGTTAACTCGTTTTTTCTTAACGAAATTTGATATTACAAGACAGAAAGCATAGATTATTCAATAAACAACAACAATGTTTAGTGCTTTGTGTTTTGAAAATTTTAAAATTAAAACATTGTTGCACATTTCAAAATCAAAATAATATAATCGACTTTTGTTTTATTCAAAATATATGACCTTAAAATAATAAGCAATATTCTTGTAGTCATTATAAAATTATTGCGTGACCCTCCCTGCCGCAGTTTTTTTCACATCTAATGCCATTTAGGTCACTACCCACATTACGTACGTCGTAGATTTTAATGCAACAAGTCAAATGGAATGACCTCATCCAAAATTCAAAAAACCTAATGTACTCGTACATAGCATGTCGATTTAAATTACCTAACTGCACAAGAGGAGCAGCAACAAAACTCAACACAAATCAAGGTGAGGTTGCCTTAAATACTCCGCCAAAGCCCAAACCTCAATTTTTGATTGCATAATAACATCGATGCCGTATAACATCAAATTAGCCCATTTTTAAACGTGTTAATGAAAATTTAATGAGATATATGACGCGGTAATTTGTGTAGCAGCGAAAGCTGAAATGAAAACCAAAGTGAAATGCGGTTCACATGTTTACAAGCATATTCTTAAGTTTTGTTGTTATTATTACTTTTGTGTTGAATTCGTTTTTTGTTGCGCTCATGAATGGCTGTGCGGTGAAGTTTATTGACGGCGCCCAATTAAAGTTTTTGTTATTGTTGATGATACGCTAAACTTGAGAGGGTTTGAATTTTTTTTTTCCAATGCATTTTTTTGTACCAAGTGTGTACACACTTCATTTTGTAACGTGATCGGTTTTGTGTGGTATATTCAGACTTTTTTGTCAATGTAGAAAAAGAGGGTTTGGTCATGGTGCTGTTGTAAATAGGTTAGTTGAAATTACTTCGATTCATTTTTATTTAATCGGATTGCGTATTATGTAATTCTAAATTGATGTATGTTAAGTTTCTCCCGTATAATAGATATCAACAAGAAAGAAGTAAAAACAAGTTTAATAGTTGCTCTTTACTACGAATTAAACCTCTTAGACGCATCGTAAAATTGTGAAACTGTTTTGTGTTTACCCAATGAGTAACCAACTTTATTTTTGGATCATGAATTAAATTATTCTCAATTAAACAATAACGAATACCTATGCATTTTTAAATTGACTTGCTTAAATTTCGTGGGTAGAAATAATAACAGTGTACAATTGCATGATGCCTACAAAATTCAGCTCAATGTCGCCGTAGAAGATTAGAGGCTGCTTCTCTCTGGAGGTTGCAATTAATAATGTAATAAGTCATGCGAATGAAAAACCGGATAGAGCAGCCACCACCAATTGGAGGCCGCTCTGACCAAAGCAATTTTAATTCACCAACATTAACACTTACTTAGACTTGAAACATGCTTGGTATGATCAAATTATTTCAAATGTGGGTCCCGGTCACATCTGGCAAGGTAAATGTAATTGTTCAAACATTTTCAAAAGAGTTACGAAATGTGTATTGTGTCTTATACATACCGATACCTGATTCCCAATAACTTGTTTTTATAAAAATTCATGAGTTGCATCAAGTTTTTATATGTTTGAATAGCTACACACTACTCGATGATGCAGCGAATGTACAGTTGCATAATCCAATCTGCAGTTTTATTATATTATTTTGTTGAATAAACGTGCTCTTTGTAAAATAAACAGCGTATGAAATGTGTTTGCACAATAACTGCATCATATCGACCGTTGTCACTCCGCTTTATAGTTAAAAATAAATCCTTAAGAGTCTTCCATCCAACTGTCCTGTTTTCTTTTGTTATACGCCGCCGTGTGGGAATACCACACAACTTTTTTGACTAGTCCTAAATTGAAATCCTAAATACTACAAGTAGGTCTGACACCTTCTTTAAGAAAAAATGTAGTTTTTGGAAGTGAAAATTTTATTTAATTAACAGACCTCTCAAGCTTTCTGAGTATTTACTATTATTATTTAGTTACTGTTTTTTTCTGAGTTCTTTCCATTTTGATTGGTGGTGCATCATAATCTGGACGAAGAAATTTACAAAACGAATTTCCAAAGTACTGCTAGGTAGAGGAAAATTTAACTTTTGTATAACTTTCTCGATTGTTTGCGGAAATTGATCAAAGTTGTTTTTATTAATGGGTTCGTGATTCAATTTTGCATAACCTCATGGAAACTTGTCAACTCATGGAGATTGAAAACGTTACGCGATTGCTTGCTCCAAACTTTACAAACAAAATACCTTTAATGCGTGATTCCTTGAAATCGCGGCGATGCTGAAATAGGGAAAGTTTACGATTTGTTGTTGCAACTTGTACAAACAAGTTTGGTGTGGGATGACGAAGTTGAATGTTCTTATGATGGTCAAGATCATTAAGTTTTCGTTTCATTCAGATTTTCCCAAATTCATATTACCTTGTGACAAGATTTGAGGTAATCTTCTTTATGAAATTGTTTCCTGAAATAAAATTGCAGTGGCTTATTTATTTGATATGTGCTTGTATAAATTCGACCTACTGATTTTTGTATGTATGTACTCGTAACTATTTGTCACGGCGATCTCCGTATCGCCTCAATTTCGGATGTTGATTTGCTCTTGATTTTCTGTCTATCACGTAGTGCGTAGTAAAGTGGTGTGGATTTGCAAATTCACCACGTGAACACCGATAAATATACTGCTGAGTGGATTATCAACTCCAATCAAAATGTGAGGGGTAAAGTGTAGTGGATTTGCAAATCATTTCCATTTGAACACTACCGTAGTGCAATGGAGTTTATTATTTGTTTTTTTGTTTCAAATTAAAAATTCTAACAAAAATTAACATTAATTAAAAACAAAACAAATTCAGAAATAAAACCAAAAATATGTAAAAAAATAGTTTCAACATTTGTTTACGAAAGAGTAAAGGCGTTATTTCGAATCCACTGCACTCCACTACGCACCACTATTATTTTATTACTATTATTTATTTATTATCATTATTGTCATTAATTAAATATGTCAAGTTTTCAAATTTTAACGGGAGCTCAAAAATGCCTCTAACGGGTTTGTTCATATTAAAATCCCTTATACTGAAAAGTATTCTAAGCAAAACTGCATTAACCGTATTTCCCTAAATGTGATACTTCGTGATTATTTGTGTGGACCTCCGCGATATTACGATATAAACTTTAATTGTCTAATTAATCGATTCAAGAAATGTAAACACTACATTTGTGACAACAACTATGCATACGGGCCATAATATTCACCAACCTAGCAAGTTACGCAATCGCTTTTATTGACCTTTAAATATTATTTTGGAAATATCATCATGAAAAAAAAAACAAAAAGTGCATAACGAGTATGTAATCGTTTTTCCCAATGTCGCATTTAAAGAATGTTCAATTTCTCTGCGGAATTTTTTTATTGCGTGGATTGCAAAACATTGAGCGAAAAAAACTGTTACTTATGATCTTTCTCATAAACCGGTTTTTATTAAAAGCAACAGACTTTATATTATGCAAGAAATTTTTTTTTTTAAACTTGTATTGATTCTTCATTTTTATATCACAGTAATTACTGGATCAACAGATGGCATCGGTCGACAGTACGCGTTCGAATTCGCAAGGAATGGCATAAACGTCGTGCTCATCTCACGAACCGAGTCAAAGTTGATTAAAGTGGCCAATGAAATTGGTAAGTTACGTTAAAAGGGCTGAGTGCTAGTTATTAATTATAATCTTGTATGCCTCATATTAACCACATTAAACATCAAAGCTTCATTTGCCTAAACGCGTTTTTTTTATTACTTTTTGCAGAATCCAAATACGCGGTAAAAACAAAATGGATTGCCGCCGATTTCACAAAAGGCCGAGAGCTTTATGAACACATTCGACAAGAGCTTGAGGGCATTCCGGTTGGCATATTAGGTAAGTTTTATTTGTTCTATTATAATTTGCTATAATGCGTACTCTTCAGTCTTACATAACCTCGAATCACATTTTTGTTCTATTGTTTACTTTTATGAGATGAATGATGTATTTTTACTTACTCGCATTATTGTAGCATTACGGCCGTCACATTTTGTATGTGCCACAAACCATCTCAGTATGTAGGTGACCATCAGCGTCATTTGCTACACACGTCGCGTTGCTAAAAAACACTAAATTAGAAACGATAATATTCAAAAAGATTAAGAAACATTCAGCGAAGTAAACAAAAACATATTATTTTTAACGCAATTTTCCCATTTTTCATTATTGTTTATTATGAAAAAAACAAACGTGCATAATTGTGATATGGTATTATATTTTGGCCACACTTACAGTGAACAATGTCGGCCTAATGTATGACTACCCGGAGGAGATTGGCGGAGTGCCCGAACAAATGCTGTGGGATATTGTGAATGTGAACATACAAGCGTGTACACAAATGACGCGCCTTGTGGTAAATCAGATGAAGTCTCGACGAAAGGGTGCAATCATCAATATTTCGTCGGGAAGTGAAATGCAGCCTTTGCCATACACCACGGTGTATGGTGCGTCAAAGGTAACGAACGAGAATTTAATTTTTTTGGTATTTTTTACGGGTCTATTATATTAAGTTCAGTTCATATTCTATTAATACTAAGTGGAATAAGCATATTATGCGATATAAAATGTAAGCATTTGCAACTTGACTTAATTGACCATTTTACTTTTGTCGTTTTCCATTGCCAAATTATTAGTTTTTACATATTAATTACTAATACTACTAGTCATTACCATTTTATTATTTAGAGAGTGTTGGCTGTCGCCTTTAAGACATTTTTCCTTGATGAAATATCTAACATAATTCAAATATTTGTCTAACTTTGTTTGAGTTTATTACAAAGTTGTCGAATTGGTCCGATAATTACCTCAGTCATTCATTTTATAGTCTAGCTTTTATACAAAATATATTAACCCCGATGACTTTTATGAGAATTTTTTCGTTAGATGAATATGTCTCAACATTGGTCACATATCATGTTTGTGTGTAAATTGCTGTTACAAGTTTGTTTGACGAGAGACACATAAAATGCTGAACTATTTTGTCTGCAACTCAACCAACAGCAGTGCTCGTTAATCATATTTTTATGCGACTTTACGTAATTCATTTCATCTGTGAATTTGAATGTTTAATAATGTGAAACGATTACAAATGCTCTCAGTAAATTATAATTATAGCAGTTTCAAAGCTATTTTCGTTGGGAGAATAGAAGAGTTTTCAGCCCGGCGATTTTTTTAAAGTCAGCCTTCTGATATAATGTAATTAAAGGGGTTGTTTTGAAATAAATTTATTTACTCCTGTTTAAAAAAGGAAGGGAAAAATCCCATTGTGAAAAGGTTTTTACTTTAAAATCGGCACACATTTTAGATTTAATTACGTGGAAATATGAACATTTTTCTGTTATTGTACTACATCCATGTAGGAAATGAATTGAGGAACATGAAAATAAATCCGATTATGATATATCGTTTGATTTTCTGAGCCACAAAATTTTGTTTAAATGCATTGGAATTTAGTTATTTGGCTATATCTATGAGTTACCATATTGCAGTAAATGTTACAGCATATGTTTTTATTCAGTGATTCATTTTACCAATTTAGCTTACTATATTAAAACATATAAATTTGAGGAAAATAATAATACAGTCTACACAATACAAACAAAAATGAAAAAAAAATTAAAACATCTTGTGAACAAAATCAAACATTTTTGCTAATTTATCTCGCCAATCAAAAATGTATAAATAAATTCTGTAAAATTATTTTATGTTTCTCGAATTTAGCAAATATTCATTTAAATAAGTAAAATTAAATTCAATTTTAAATAAGGTTAATATTTTAAATGTCTCCTTCTGGAAAAAAACAACTTTTATACGTTCTATTAAATAAATTTTGTTTTTCTTTTGCGCGTAATATATTTCAACTTGTCAGATTATCGCACCCTTGTAACAAAAGTGACACAACTCAAAAATGAAAGTTTTCTAGAAAACGCGAAAAACCGATTTTAATTTAAGCGTATATTTCAGAACATTCAAGCGGATCTTTTTGACTGAATGTTATGTTAAAGTCAAGGTATACAAAGCCAATTCAGTTATTTTCTTTGTCAATCCTGTAAAAAATCATCTTTTTTGAGCCCCAATAGAATAAATTATTTTGAGTTGTGACAGTTTTAAGGATTTTTTTTTAAATCTGGATTTTATCACCAAAAATGTCACAACTCAAAATAATTTACTTAAAACACTCCAATGTTTTTATATAAACAATTTTATATAATGAACTTTTTTAGAATTTGTGTATATATATATATAGTTGTATTCAAATCTTGAATCACGAAAACGACACTTCTGCCACTAAGCGGCCAGAAGTTGATGATAATTTAATAAGCTTTTGTTGACTGATAGATATGGCTTAGAGATCACAAAATCCGTTACTAACTTAAAAATTGCGATTTTTGGGCAATGTCACTTTTGTTGTAAAGGTGTGTTATGACTTAATTGCTCCGCGAAATGTCAAAAATTATCAAAATTATTTTATCAAAATTATTATGCGCTGTTCACGCTGGATAATAAAATATTTATTTCATACCAATCAGAGCGGTTGTCAAAAATTATAAAAATTATTTTATCAAAATTATATCTTCTGTGAACGACCTTAATATTTCATTAAATATTTTTAAACCTTAATTTATTTACATTTTATTAAATGTATGTACTCTTAACATTACTTATTATAAATAATTAAAATTTTATTTATAATAAAATCAATGATGCTTTCCATTCAGTTTTCGTGTTTACCTACTAAATGCTTTCCAATCTGCTACAATCTACTGCTTCCCAGTTCTCCACAACGTTGTACCTAAATCTTTTAATTTTCATCATTACATCTTTTTATATCTTCATCTATTCATACTCATCCAAAATGTTGAAGACTGAATTTCCAGAACCTATCAATTATTTGCTACGTTATTGCGTTTGCACAGCCAAATTATTATTACATGACATTTAAAAACAGAATTTTATTTATTTATTGGAAAGTACTTACTTTTATCTTAATTATATCTAAAGTCAGTTATTCAATTTTCGTCTAATTAAATCATATTTATATTGTATGTACATTTCCATTTTGTAATTGCTATAACAATTGTAATATAGATTTCCAAGTGCGACTTCTTCAGCTGAAAACACCGGATCGGGTCACTATTTTTGAATAATTAATAACATGTTCGTCTTTAGTTCGTGTACAAATAATTTAATTAGGTAATTATTATTCTTTGTTCATGGCGAGTTTATAATAGTTGTCTTGGAAGTTAAAATACAATAATTTTTAATTTCGAAATAAATGCAAAAAGTTAATTGAAAATCAATTAGCTATAATGAATCTTCCTAATTACTACATAAAGGCAAAAATTTAAATGCTAAATGCATACATGTTGTGTGTATATTTATTAACATAATCAATTTAAGTCAGAATGCAGCACAGTAATCCCTTGAATTGACTGGTTTCTAATAGTAGCAGATACGCGGATAGTCATTTATGTTTCGATGAATTTTTAAAGATTGTACCGAAATTTCATAACTACTAAGTAAAATTGGTTTTTAAGTGTGTATCTTGTACGTTTTTATTTTTTTTACATTTGAGAACCTAACCGTATAATTTTATTAAGAGAAGAACTCACACTACGCGGAGTTTTCTCAGAAAGTAACTATCGCGCAGTTCGAGGGATTATAGTGTTTTAAATCAACAGCGAACATATTAGTATTTAAATGAAAGACAATGTATTTAAACAAGTTTTTCCATTCCTACTTTGTATAAAAGCAAGTCTATTTTTTTAAAGAAGTAATATAATGAATAATCTATTGCTTAAGAATCTAGCAACCATCAATTTGCTATAAAAAAAAAGATTTCAATTATATTTCTGCTATACAAAATAATAAAACAGGTACATAATAAATTACAGGTGCATTCGACATATTTTTATCATTCAGTAATAATTAATTCTTACAGTTAATTATATTACTAATATAGGTTGCAATAACACAGAAACACGCATTCTCCATTAACTAATCCACATTCTTTGCTTAACTATAACTGAATGAATTTACCTTGACGCCATTAGCACAAATTACAATTGTTGCAACTTATAGCCCACATGTTATAATAACACACATTTTCTTTTTCTCCTTTAAGATCTACGTGAAAAATTTTTCGCTGGCTATTCGCAATGAGCTGGCTCAATACAACATATTCGTGCAGCTGGTGACGCCACTTTTCGTAGTCACCAAAATGAATGAGTATGCGACCGCTGTGATGACTGGAAGTCGTCTATTGTATCCCAGTGTCGAGGATTACGTGAAGTTCGCCTTTTTCACATTGGGAAAATCGTACGAGACTACTGGCTACTGGTCGCATGGTCTGCAGTATGCTGCTATGAAATTGGTGCCATGTTGGGTGCGTACATTGGTAGGCGCCGATATGAACTTGGCATTCCGCGAGGACTACCTGAAGAAGCACAAGACGAAAACGTAGTTCAGCTGCTCCATGTGACATGTAGCCCCAGTAGCATTAATAATAAATTTTACTAAAATAAACTTTTTTATGTACATATAATATACGCACAAATACTCGTAAGTGTGTACAAAAATGAAACGACAAAAAAGAAAAATTATTAATTCAAATAAACATATGATATTGTAGAAATATATACGTGAGTGTGACAGACGAAGGAAAAATGTCTTGTGTAGGTGATCTTTATTTTGCATTTGCATGAAATCGGTGAGAGCGTTTAGAAGTTTTCCAAATTAATTTTCATTTTATGTAATGAATTTATAAAAAAAAATCATCACGACTTGAATATTTTTCGAAAATAACTCGGACGCTTCCCGCATTTAAACGGCGAGATAATGAAAGATTTACCAAAGCTGCTTTACTACTGCTCCACTTGCTTCTGCTGTCGCTGCTGCTATTTTCATAACAATTTCTATGTTTTTTTTTTCTTCAAAAATGCTTGGCTCAATGCTCAAGTAGAAGGCTGGTCCAGAATACACACATATACTATATCTAAGTCCGAACCATTATTATTACCAATTATTTTGTGTAGCCGCGTATATCAATACGACTTATTGGCAGCAAGTCGAGATCACGTTTTCAATTTGCAAACTTCAAGCACCGTCATATGTTTTTCAACAAGTTTGCTTATTTGAAAACATTAAAATTTGTGTTGTGAAAAATTAGGCTAATGCTCTTTGGCAAATTTATTACGCAAGCGCTTATGTGACTATGTCAAATGAAATGCCTACGTAGCAAGTGAATTTTCGTTGCCTTTAATCACACTCCCTGGAATGGCACAGAAATTGTCCATTGCCGATTTTGATATTTAGGTGTGAAACGTGTGAGAGAAAACAGTTTCATTTAAAGAATTATTTTAAAGTATTTATGTAAGAACTACAATATATGTAAATAGATAATATGTAGTTTTAAAACATTTTGTAAATAAAAAAACAACTGCGTTTATTCAATAAGTTGTTTTATTTATCCAACTTTTATTTCTTTATTAATAAATTTGAAAATAAAATTTTCTATATCTGAAGGTATGAAAGAGAATACTATTATACATTAACACAACAATTAAGTAATACTGTACTTAATATTGTCAAATATACGCAAAGGGATGGGCGAAAATCAAATTGATATACTGAATCGTTTGTAGAATTTTATTTCTATACAAAAATGTCTATGAATATTCCAGAAATAGATCTAAGAAACAATTTGTTATAATAATGTGTCTTAAAAATTGTAAAACTAACACGAATACTACGTGGCAGGGAAAGCCGCACAACATTTTATACGCGATTGCAATTACAATTCACCTAATTACATAATTACAATTCTAAACGAAAATGAATGCAATTTCGTAAATATGAATGTAATTTTTAAAATAAATATAAATGTTTGATATTAATCATTCTAAAATGTTCAACACAGTGAATTTTGTTTAAAGAAAACATAAACGCAGTGCGCACATCCGCACATTTTTCAAGAACAATTTTTCGGACCTTGAAAAAAAACTTCCACATCGTGGTTTTTCTCATTATGTATGACGTATTTATCTTAACTATTGCAACCGCTTTAAGTTGGAACCATTTGTGCTCCGTCGAAAATAAATTCTATCTAAGTACATTCAGCATTATCTGTAAGAAAACGGAACATTTGCGCATTGCGTAAATTTCTATCAGAGCTTTTTAACTTAGTATTTAACTCAAAAACAATATTCTAAACAAAAAATGTTTTAACTTGCATGACGATTGATGATCCATACGTTCATACATCGACTGTCAACATGAAATACTAAAAGTGTAAATAAGGGGGACGAGCCCATTAGCAAACTACTTTCTGGTTTGTGCGCCAGATTCAAAGCTGTTTTGCGGACATGAACCTTGTACAATATACAATGTTTCACACACGTAATATATCATTATCTAAATAAATGTAATACTTTTATTTAATTACATAAAAGCTCAACGTATTATTATTAGTAAAATTCTCTTTTTAATTTAAATACGAGATATGGATTCTTGTGGTCGCCAAATTTTATCAATTGTTTCATAGTTTTGTAAGTACGACTGAAACAAGGTTTAAACATAAAGTACTTGTTCAAAAAAAGTTAGCTTCAACAACGACCAATTAAAGCATTTTGAAAAGGACCCAAAATTTTGATTGTATATTGTGGGAATAATTTAAAACTCGATTTAAGGGCCATGAAAAATGTGTCTTAGCAATTTTTTTAGACCGATAAAGAGTTGACATAATTTTTTTTTCTGCTATAATTGGTTTGGTACATCCAAACGCAGATATGTCAGACTCCATAGCAGTGAGTATAGTCTGAACATATGTAATAATAATTCAATATAATTATCTTCCAGATACATAACAAAATTGAAATTATTATTGTAACTATTTATAGTTTTGTTGCATTATAAACTGTTGCGTGGCTCTCATGTATTGTAGTTTTTTTTTTGAGTATCCATATTCGTATAAATACTCACATGAAACATCTGCAATAAATGTTATGCAATTATGTTCAATGAATCAATGATCAAAAGTATCAGCAATTGAGGTTGGGTAAATAATTTGTATGTTGAAACTTGGTATCCAAAAAAAATCAATTTTCATTTGCAATGGCTGTAAGACGTAGGTAAATAAATTACTCAATTGAAGAGGTGAACATCTGTAGTATTTTTGTATTAATTAACCTTTAACAAGAGAGGTGGAGTGGACCGTGAAGATAACCACGAAATTCAATAAATATAGGAGAAAATATGGAAAGTCCTTCTTTTCTTGCTTACATTTTAAAATAATAATTTCAACTGTATTACAAGAGACTATATAAATTATAAATTATGTTTTTTTTAAATGGGATCAGGAATGTTAAGAATGAAAAGAGTTCCTTTGGTCAATTAATTGATTACTTACATGAAATATTCTTTTAGTTATTGATCAATCCATGCGCAGCACTTTTTTTTAATATTGTGTAATTAACTGTGACTTATAAAACAATTACATATCTAATATTCTAATAATATTGGGCCATTCCATCTAAAAAGGAAATCGTCAAACTTTTGTTTATTTGTTTGTTTCGAAATTTCCTTTCTTCTTTGCAGTGTCTTTTCCGTTTACCAATCTGCCTTGCAAAGATACGTGTATTTTTTTAATCAACGTTGCTTTATTATTTACATATACGAGAATATATTATTTGCTGTATCTACACTTATACCTAACAACAATGCTGTAATGCATATACTCTGTACTCTCTACTCTGTGCACTGCAGTGACATCATTTTTTTGAAAATCGTGACTTACTCAAACAAATTATTATTTTTCTAAACAAATTAAATGTGCATTACCCACCTATATTTTGTATTTGCCAACATCAACAGATTGAACCGCAAGGCCCTCCACCCCTTTGGTACATTCTATCTCCTAATTGACGGTAAGATGGTCCATGGTGTCCTCATTGTTAATCATGAATTGGGAAGGTCATTTCTCACATATTCTGACCAATAATTTGTAATAGTTTTTGCTGTAAAACGTCTAACAAAGTGACGTTAAAAGATTATAAATGAACCTCCAGGAAATTTTAGGTAACATCAAACTTTAGAAAAATAGAGAAACCCTTAGGCTATTCCTAAATTCCTAAATTCCTAAAATTCTTAAATTAATACTTTTAAACTTGCATTGTACAGGAAATATAGTTTGGTTTTCGTACATCATTGTTGCGTGACTGGTTGTCTTAAAAGAGGCCATGTGGGTCGATAACTTTACCGCCAAGGATGATGCGCTACTGGAGAGTGTAGCACTACAACAAGAGTAAAATAGACAATTAATCGTAAACTCAAAAAAGAGATCATAAGAAAAGCCAAATGAGTGAGAAATTCAGTACTCTCAGGAAGCATATAAAGCTATTGCTCCTGCCTCCACTACAAACAAGTATTGTGCTGGGACACAAAAACCCTTCATTCACGCTAACAACTTGGTAACCTGATAGCCGAAACGCTAAGATCATCGATTATAGGACCTACATCATATATATTAGATTCTTAGCGCAGACCCTACGGAATATTCCGATTTTCTCATGTTGCAGTAATTTTACTTACCTTTCTCTTTGCAGCTTGGGGGCTCGAACCTCTGGTGGTCGTATATAAAGGCAGCTCATTGAATTCCCATCAATCAGAATTGAGGTAAATCGATTTATATTTTTTAACAAATAATTATTATAAAAAAGGATTATACGAGTATTTTGTTTGTTTTGATCGTTTATTTACTTTAACTTTTATAATAATTTTATCAAAATACATTAATTTATAAAATAATGAAATATTTTATGAATTTAGGTCCATTCTATCAAACATAAATAAAAACGTACATGTAAAATGTAAATGCTCTTTTTAACATAGAAACTATATTTAAAAAATAATCAAAACTAACCATTTCGACCACATTCCGCAATCATTCTGCTATTATTATGACAACATTAATTAATTGTGTCCTTGTAAAGAATATAATCCCGCTATTAAATCAAAGTTGAAGCCAAAAGTGGACGTCACTGCAGTAAAATGCAAAGTTATGAATATGAATGCGTATAAAGAAACATAATTAATAGAGAAGTGAACTAAATCGACTCTACATAGTGGTGTGGAAAATCAAGAATAAAATTTCTAAAAATAAATAAAAAAAACCCAGTTTGGATGAAGATGATATGCGAATGATAAATATGTTGATCCTCGCCTTCATGTACTTGTCTCGACTCTCGAATGATGTGTTCCTTCCGCGCCGCTACCTTCTTCTACGCGGCGCTGCCTTTCTCCTTCACCTATATACTCTCTAGACATTTTACCAATCCCCCTTGTTCCTCGTGGTTGTTGATGTTACATTTTGACTGATCAGTTTGATCTGAAACAAGTCAATTAATAACATTAATTTGTATTGAAATAACATTCGTCGAACATTTAATGGACAAATGCGCCATAATGTTGAACCTGAACGGCGACTATTTTCGAGCTGTTTCCTTCTTTTCTTTGTAGAATATTAAATTTAATTTTAAAATCATTTTTTCTGTATTCGTGGCTATTTTTGTACGATAATATGTATTCAGAAAAAATATTACGCTTCTACATTTTTTTGAATATTCTTTGTTGTTTACAATTCGGACGCATATTATTTTTAAAATGGAACAAGCGTTCGCCGTCTCAATGAACTGTTTTGTTGCAGTCGCACGTGGAGAATTTTTTAGTTGACACTTTTTTTACCTTTACCTGTGCGTTTTTATAAATTGTGTTTAAAGATATTTGTTTCAACCATTACTTTTTCGGAGTAAGGCCAAAAATCAGAAGCGTTTCTTAAAAATAAATTTCACATTTCTGATGTATCAATTAAATATTGAATTAATCAATGACAATGAGAAAAGAGAATAGGCAATAGATGATGTGGAAGATAACTTACGGATACTTCTATTAATGATATTTTAATCGCAGATAAACGTCAGACATAACCGCACCTTTGCTATAGTTACTTTGATTAACTATTTATTTTACTTGTTTATTACGTGTATATAACTACATACGCGTTTACAATACACATTTTACACACAGCAATTGATTTCAACAAATGTTTTTTTAAAGCCCAAAAAAAAACACGGGATGCGGATACATAAAATTAAATGTGAATTTATTTAATCCGTAATTGCGTATTTCTAGCCGGCTCCTTCCTTGAGGCTTCAAAGTAACTTGGCTTTGAAAAAAAACGTTTTGCAGTAAAGCTTAATTCTGAATTGCGATTTGCAAACATACAATTGAATTAAGTTTATGTTATCGCCTTTAAAATTTAATCATGGTGTAATAAAAGTTGAAAATTAAAAAACCATTGTACAAAGTGGAAAAAATCAGTTCGCTGTTTTCCGGAAATAAACTCAACTAAAGGTTTCAATATTTTCAACATATTTCAATTAATTATTTAAAATAATTTTTTTTTTATTAATTGATGTAAAATGAAAGAAATCAAATAGAATTTACAAACGTCATTATGAATACATTAGTTGCGATCTATTGAGATTTTATATATAGTTTAATTCAATAGAATGATAAATATTATATCATGTTATTTAGTTTATTTTTAAAACAGAAATACTTTCTGTAATCGGGTGTCGATCGTTTTAAGAAATAAAGTCTTAGAGGCTGCATCACTTGCTTAAAAGATCAACAAAGTACTTTTAGTAAAAATGATATGAAATAGTCGTTAAATGCAATTAAAAAGTAAAATGAAATTCCCGTTTCAGACGATTTAACCCTAAAGTAATAAAGTAAAATAATAAATAAACTGAATGAGTAAATAATTTAACATCTCAAATTAAACTAAATGTGATCCCAATTATTCTGGTTTGGTAAAAAAATTATAATTAGATTGATAAATTGCAGTTATCAAAATTATTTTGAAACAAAAGACATTGAAATAAACGTTTAAAATTTATTTTTTAATTCTACACAATATGAAGTTTATGACTTGTACCTTCATTGTTATTTGCGTTATATGGCAACAGAAATTTTAATCGATTTCCGTCCCCACAATTCATTAAAAAAAAGTGAAGTATTTACCTTCACTTTAGTGCAATGAATTATCAAAAGTCTAACTACAACTATTACAATAAAATCTGACCTCAATCTCAGTTATTTTTTTGCGATTGAGGTTTATTTTACCTTTAACTCTTTTGTGCAGTTTCGTTGATGCAATTATAATTCGCTAATTAATTAATCTTGTGTAATTAATTCATTAAATATTCCAAACAACTTAAAAAGAGATTAACTTTGGAGTGAACTTTTATGTATTTTAATTGAATTGCTTCGGTTTTGTACGAATAATAAATAGGAAAAATAATGCTCTGAACCTTTTCCCAAAAGAGTTTCGGTTTAGGTTAAAATTATTTGCTGCGTTTAAAATATAAATCAGCACATAAATCACGCATACAATAACAATTCGAATGATTTAAGCCATGTGTTTGCGTTAAAAATAAAAATTCGAACTGCGCATTTCTAGTAACTAATTACTAAACATACAAGTTACAAGTGGTTAAGTAAATGTTCATCCTCCTTCGAATTCAGTCACAATGTAATAACAATATTTTTTTTTAATAACGGTGATTACTTAATCAAATCATTATTATTTAAGCATCAAATCGTGCGAATCACTCACCATGCACTTTGTCTACTTCCCTCCCATGCTCGTGTAAAAAATCCACAAAAACATAAGTAAAATCGCCAAAATTAAAAATGTTGTCATCAAACTGCGTGTTTCATTCATTTTCGTAGGAGCTTTTGCAAATTCTTTTGTTTTTGCTGTTGTCTTTTAATTTAATTAACTGGTTATTTAAGTAAATCAACGGTCACTTTACTACCGAATCACTTTAGCAATACAATTGATTGAGGTGTATAATAAAATATTGATTTGGAAATGTTCTCAATCCGAACGTCGAAATAGAACTGGATCGATATTTGATGGGCCAATGCGCTGTGGTGCTGCGTTTATGTGGGAGATCTGGACTCCGATTTTAATTCAACATACGTTACATTGAATCGATTCTCATTTGGCTACCGCAGAGCAAAGCGGAATACAAAATCAATTGAGATTTTCAAAAATACACGCATTAATTGTGTTTTGAGTTATGACTTAAAGCGAATCCCATAAAGATTGCGGGGGTCTAACCGCAATGAAACGAATACAAGTCATGTGCGCAATTTTTGAAGATCAAAAAAGATTTATTGATTTGTTAATGCGGATAGCGGGACACATTTATTTATATAGATAGAAATTTCTTTTTAATGTTCTGAATTAATGATTTTTTTAAGAAAAAATGGAAACAAATTGTATCAACAAGTTAAACATATTTTAAACTACAATGTAAAGTTTGCATGTGTTTTAAAATAATAATTTCCCAATGTTTTCTTTATTGTACTCTTGACAGTAATTAGTTCATATTTTATGCACCACCAAAAGAATCGTATTATACAATAAATGAGAATATAAAGCGAAATGGGAAATCAGTTAAGATTAATTATAGCTTGGGAGTTGGGGCGCAACAAAACAACAAATTTGTTAAATGTATACGTTGTGTAGATTTAGCACTTACGGATTTGTGAATGAGAATCTCGGTGACGGATTTATAAAGTGAAACCAATGTACAAGAAGTACAACAGCAACAACATCACAATCAGGATGGCGTATGTTGTGATCAAACTTTGTGTCTCATGCATTTTGATTGGATTTTGGGTGGATTTTTGTCTGTAAGAATATTAAAGAAACATTTTTTTTATTGCAAAACAATTATAGTCATTTTACCAATTAAAATATAATTGATTATGTAAGCTAACTTAATTTAAAAATAACTTTCTTTTAACATCATTTTACAAATGAATTTATTGGCAATTACTAGTTTAAAGGATAAATTAAAAACTTTCTTCTTTAACTTTTTTCTTTTTCTTTTTCTTTTTCTTTTATAGCTCGGGAAACTTTTAAATTTAACCCTTAACGGATTATTAGTCGTTGTAAAAAAAGAATAATGTGAGTATTAATAAAATATTGAACACTTTTAATCGAAACTTTAAACCTGCTTAATTACATACTTACTGTCGCTTCCTTTCACCGCCAAATAAATATCTAATAATTAAATAAACTTGTGTTACCATGCAATAAAACTATAATCAACAACAAATGCTGCACAGTTACGTTGCACGACTATTAAAAAGTTTCGATTAGTAATTATTCATTTCCCCTTTTCATCAGTTAGCAATTAAAACATCTTTAAACAAGTCATCGCTTGTTATAAATGTAAAATACAAACGAAAATTAGTAACTTTTATTAGGATGCTTTGAATAACAGTATTAAATTGTCGATGTTTAAAACTTTGCAAAAGCACAAGCCAGCAAAGTTAATAAAATGTGTCAGTAATAAATAAATTATGAAAATTATGAAGATAAAAAAAATTGAAACGAGAGTGGTGTGCTGGTGTGTGTGTTTTCCAAAGACGTAAGCTTTCGTGGCATATTACAAAAATAGAAATTATGAGTAGCTGACCCGATCGAGCTGAACCATTAAATGTGCATGTTACCACAAATAGATATTGAAGTTTTTTTGTTCGAAAATTCGCGATATTTGACTACAGTCTATACAACTACTGTTGTAGGTAAAACACTATGAATGGAAAAGGACGGTGGATGATATGATGTCTTCATATTAAGAGTAAATATATTGAGAGAAGTTTAAGTGAAGGTGTAATAATTACTTGATGCCTAAAAATGTATGGTTGGGTAAATTAACGTTTCTTGTTTCAAAAAATATAATAAAATGTTCTTATAACTTATTTTATTTATGAAATGTTTAAATAAATCATAGATTCACTTTACTTTCAGTTTTTAATTTAACAAAAAGGTTTAAAAGTTGTTACATTGCGCTTATTGTTTTAACAACTTGCTTTTTATATTTTATTAAAATAATTCAACATTTAAAAAATAATTTTTTTTACATATTTTTATTTCTGATGCAAAGTTATGTAATAAGCACAATTATATCTACTTATAGATATTTTATGGTACTTTTAAACTTATTTTTATGATAGTATAATTAATTGATTAAATGAAACATTTAGCTTTTCAATAAGTTAAATAACAACGCTTCCTCTAAGTCTTATTTATGACAACCACTTAATAAAGTCCATCACAAGGTCACAAACGGCATAACTGTGCATCGAACATTTTCCAGTTTCTCTTTCACCAAAGCATTAATTAATGCAAAGTAAACAAACCAATGCACCACTCATAATTTATAAAACAAACCAATTTTCCACAAACAATCATCAACTCAATCAATCAATCAATTAACCAAACTAATAAACCAACAAACTCAATTACTAAAATCACCTTATAGAAATGCCACTTAAGTGTTAATTTCCTGCGTTCTAAATGAGCGCTTCTCTTCAACTGGACGTTCAAAATTTGTCCCGCTGAAAAAAGTGATTTTTTCTTGAGCTACTTGTGCCTGTCGTCCATCTCCACCACCACCCACATCGACACGCATCCCGCACATTCTTTGGCGATATACCGTGAAAAAGAAAAGCGGACACACCACCGCACAAGAAAAGGAAAAAAGCACGGCACACAAATTATAAGAATTATTTTAAATACCCAAAGACATAAACGCTATACGAAAAGGATAGGTTGCTGTGTTGTTAAAAATATGTTTCGCCTGTAAAATATTGTATTTACTTTTTCTTATTCTGTATATTGCAGCACGTAGTGCGCCTCTTTGATAAATTCGTGTTCGCTGTGTGACGCCACCCCACAATGCGCCCCACCTCGCCGTTTAACAAATCCATACACTCCAATTCGAGAAAAACGCGCATTGACAATACGGTACCAAAAAACAATGCACACATTACGCTATTTTTCCTGCGCAACGCATTTAAACATTTAACGCTATTTTCAGACCATCTACCCACTTGGCCGTGAAGGGAGATCAAAATGGGACAACACTGAAAAAAGTGGTGCTTCTGTATGGTTTTTTGTCATTTCTCAACTGCACAAACAATGTGAAATTGTCCACTGAGTCACTAAGGAAACTCATTGACCCTTGCATTGATGATCTAGTTTTAATTCTTTAATTCATTGTATGTGCCACTTGAATTCTGAAAATTAAAATTGTAAGGCCGGGCCACACAATGTGATTTTCAGCAATTTCATTTTATGCGAAAAAAAAGTTGTTTACATTAAACAGATGTGCCACAAAAAATAGAACGAACTGTCGATACAAATAGCATCTGAAATAAATCATGAGAAATTAACCATCATAATATACGCACGTTACCCACAAATATCCGATTTAGTTGTTAGTGTTAGAATTAGTTAGAGTACAACGTCCTTGCCAAGAGGCATGCCCAGGCAATTTTAAGTATTTACATCTCCAGTCGCTGGTCATTTTACGAGGACCAGTTTTCGTCTAAAAATAGCACTCCAATATTGTAGCCTGTAACACCTGCGATAATTTCGCTTCCATCAGCCGTTTTAATTAATTTTACAAATAACGATAGCGATCGTTAAATTGACAAAATCGTTATACGATCATTTCTCGGCTTGAAAAAAAAAGCTGTTTATCAAAGTCACAAACCATACTGGTTTTATTTGAAAAGATTATAAACTATACCGGCCTACACGGTTATCCCTCATAACATTATATTGTACAATATACAAACAGTAAAAATAGAGTATAACATAGATCAGCTGATATTTGTATTATTTTTCGAGTATAAAGATTCTTTAAAGTTAATATGATGGGTGAAAAATAAAGTTTTGTCTCGAATCTGTACTTTTATTAATTACTAGCAAACCCCTTCTAACAAAAATCCATATACATCCTAATATTTCGACAATCTAAAATTCAGGTGAGACTATGGAAAAAGCTCAGACGCGAAATCTCAACAACCAATATGATTCCAAAGCAAGGGCTTAAATTCCGGCTGTCAAAACTTTTAGATTCAACGGCTCTATCCAGAAGGATATACATATACTTAAATATTACGAGTACCATAATAGTGAAGTCAATTTAAAAACCCGACCTTACAAAATGTCGTGAGATTAAAATTTTTTATTTACCACGACCCTGTATGGCTGTATTAGATTATGTAAGTAGATAGATTGCATTCGTAATGACGCAGAAACTCGTTTTGACACTTCCTGAGTCTTAAAAAATAGTCCAGAAAATATGAATCCGTCGTCTATTCGAAGGATTTCTCGGAAACTGCTTATCGGATTTCATAAAATTTTGACCTCATGAATAAAATAATGCTTAGTTTAACATTTTTTATTTCAAGGACACATCTCTCAAGGTAGTCATTAAGTGTTTTTTCGCTAAAAAAAAGTAAGCGGGTACTCTAAAACCACGCAATGCTAACGATTTTGATAATTTTGTAAACTGTAACACATAAAAGTACTCTAAACAAAACTGCAATTACCACATATCCCTATAAATGATTCCATTTTGCGTATCGTGCGAAAAGTAAATAAGTGAATATAAGATTATTAAGGTAAAGGTAAGTGCTTTCCAATTAATAAATTGCATTTTGTTTAAAAAAAACTACATCGCAGGGAGAGCGAGGTGTGAATTTATATACGACTGTTGCTTAACTACATTTTAGTAAAGCTTTTCGGAGATATGAAAAATTTGACCTTGAAATTTCTGAATTTTGACCTTGATTTTTGTCCGAAATTGGTACTTTTACTTTCATTATAAAAATATGACCTTGAGTTTTAAAATTTGACCTTGAAATGTTCAGCAAGTTTTCTTATTTTATTTATTCTTACAATAATGTGAAAAAAAAAATTTCAAAAATATTTAAGGTTTCTGAGATACATGCGGCGTACGCCGTAAGTCCAACCTTGAAATTTTCGATTTCGACCTTGAAATGTTCAGCAAGTTTACGAAAAAAAATTTTTTTTGGCAATAACTTGACCTTGAAGGATCTGACCTCGAAAAATCGAAGATCCTATTCTTATATTTTTGTTTAATAATTTACAAAAAAATTTCATACAAATCGGTCCAGTAGTTTAGGAGTTTTTTTTCTAACATTTTTCTATAGTACGGCGTACACTGTACTTTTGCACATTTTTTCTAGACCACTTTTGGCTTTTGGACTCAGGGGGTGTCAAAACGAGTCTCTGCATCATCAACTTTTTTTCCGAAAAAAGTCGGATTCCAAATATTTCTATATGCCCTTGGGGTCGTATATAAATTAAAAAAAAGGTCTAGAAAATATGAGTGCGCAGAATCCCGCAACGATTTCACATACATTATAAAGTTGCTTCTTTCTCTAAAAAAAAAAAAAAAATTGAGATGCAGAAAGCAAATATAATTTTTATTCGTCTTTTTATGTTGCAATTTGTGATATTTCTCGTGCAATTTTATTTGAAACTTTTCTGTGCGAACGCACCAATTGATAATTTCTTGGAGTACACTATTCACCATTTTGGCTGGATTGGTCTGGACGGAGATGTAGAAGAAGCCGAAAGGACGAAAATAAAAGATTTGTGTACAAAAGTTGGGGAGAACTACACCTTTTCCAATTCTAATTCAGAAAGTATCAATTTCATTTCAGACATCGTCAATATGATTTTAGATTCTGAGATTAGTCAATTTGATTTCAGAAAGTAGGTGAGTTTTTACTAACAAAATCATAAAAACTACTTACATTTTTACTTAAAAATGTTAATATAATTTCTTTTAAACATAATATGTAACAATAATATTATAATAATTAAAACACCAATTTTTGTTCTTTGTTTTACGAAAACCAATCAACATCGCAAAAATAAAAACATACCTAATTTATTTATTTTAAACTCACCTACTTTCTGAAATAGAACTGACGATTTCGGAAATCAAATTGATATCTTCTGAAATCTGAAATCAACTTGATACTTTCTGAATTAGAACTGGAAAAGGTGTTGAAAGGATGTACAATGTACATGCTTAGCAGATTGGAAAGATTTTTGTGTTGTAAACATCAAAATTGGCAGGAAAGCATCATAAATTTTTTATAATAATTTATGATATTTATAATGATGAATTAAAAATACATACAATTATTTAAATATAATAAAGGTACATAATGTATTGAAAATATTTAATGATTTATCAGAATCAAATAGATAAAATCAAATAGAAATATTATAAATTCTTTAGAACGTAGTTTTTATATATTATTTATTTATTTTGGTTTGTAATATGTTGATAATAAAAAAAGAAAAAGAATTATCATAAGGTCTGCTCTTTACATTGACAAAAACAATTTATTTTGTTCACAGGATTTTATTCATTTTTTTTTTAATTTTTGTATGCTACAAATGTTTTCATAAATTTTTCTTATTGCATCTACATTGATAATAAGAAAAATATATGAAAACATTTGTAGCAACATAAGAAACTCCATATGTAAGATAAGTTTTAAGTGCAGTTACCTTGTTGTATTTCTGAATGTACCAGAATCTGTATGGATTAAGTAGAGACATCGGCAAACGCACATTTTAACACATTTTGCGTATTTCCTCCCTGAAATAGTGGTCACTGGTCCACCTCTTGTCGATTGTGAATAGAACACACCTATAATGCTCGATATTAGGTGCGCTCTATTGAGATCTCATTTACTTTAAATCGAAAATTTATTTGCAATGCAACAACAAAAAAAGCCTTGCTATTTACTCAGCAATCAGCATATTTATTGCATTACTGGCCGCCAGTGATGCTGAAAAATAATTCGTTATTTTGTGATGGCATTATCCATCATTTGGGTCTCTAGAGTTAGTACTATTTGAAGTGAAATTTCACTTTGCCTTGTAATTGCATTTAACAGTCGGACCTCTTTTATCCGGGATGGTCGGGACCGGAAGCATCCCGGAAAATCAATTTTCCTGGTTAATTGAGGTAAAATTTTGTGAAGTTTTTTTTAAATTTAATTTTAGCAAAAATTATACATATGTTTTTATTTTATGTAAAAATAATATGTACTCATATAAGAAAAAAAGAAAACAATACAAATGTATAGCAAGTAAAGTAAGTTGTTAAAAGAAATCATGTAATGTTGTTTGTCTCTTCTTTTTCAATTTTTTCAATATTTTATTTTCTGTTACAAGTTTTTCTTGAATACGGTACACTTGAATTATATATTGGAAATATGTATATTTTTAATTGAATATAAAGAATATGTATTGAAACAAAAATAATAATATCCCCGGATAATAAATGTAAATCATGGTTAAGCGAGGCATAAAAAAAATTTAAGTTTTAATTTATTTCCCGTATAACCGATTTTCCCGGTTAATCGAATCACTGTATTTATGACTTTTATTTTTTACCAATGAAATGTTCTGTGTTTTTAACAAGTGATGCAGCTTTCTGAATTTTTTCCTTAAAAAGAATCCTCTTGTTCGACTACAGAAAGTATTTCTGTTAAAAAAATAAACTAACTGAGATGTTATTAATCAAAAGTAGATTCACACCTCGGTCTGGATATTATGTAGTTTTCTGTGTTGTTGTGCCCCTGAATAAGTAACAAAGTGGCTTAAAGTACGAGTCAACTTTACTTGGAGTATTATTCTTTAATGAAATCACATAAGGCTTTTATATTTCAAAAAATCCTCAGTAATTCTTTTTTTAATTTTAGTAATTACTTTATACTTGCCTTTGTGTCTATCAAGTATCTTTTCAAAATGGAAAAGAAGAAACTGCAAACTTAATATTTAATTAATTGATTTCATTTCCATCACTTTTATGCTTCAGCAATTTTTGTACAGAAGCAAATATAAGTACACTGCAAGAATAAAATAATTAATGTCTTTATGGTAATAAATTCTTTTATCGGAGGTAGGTATTTTAAAATTTTTATTTTTATTTTCTTCATTTTATTCTAATGTACAAATTTGTTTATTTTTTTTTTATATATTTCTGCTTTTTGGCATAATTCACTTTGGTAAAAATAAATTTTAAGATTTTCCAATAATTTCTCAAATATTTATGTAGGTAATTTTGATCAATTCAGATTAATAAAATATGTCGAATCCATTAATCCACTATAATGAATAAAAGCATAGACTATTAAACTTAGTTCTATCCAATAACACTATGAACTCTTGAAAACGGAGGATAAAAAATCCTTTCCATTAAAATCCCACAAGTTAATATAAGTTTAAATTGATCTTATAATAAGAACGCTAAACGCATATACGAATTAAATGAATTAAATTAGGTAAATCTAAAAATTAAACAACAACAAAAAAGTTTGCGAAATATTTGTAGGATTACTACATAAAAACAAAGCGGATTACAATTAAACTAACTGATAAATAGTTTCTTATAAAATAAAATTAATCGTGATTAGATAGAGCAATGGTAAAAGGCTGTAAGTCAAAAACTGCTTCGGTTTTTGAATCTTTGATTTTGATTTATAATTATTATAACGTTTCTTAGTTTAAAAAAAAAACAAAATAATTAGGACTAAGCCACAACTTGGCAAACAACAAAATTGATTTAAATAAAATATGGCCACCACCCCACTTGTAATTTTGTTCACACCCAAAATTTTCAAATGCAACAGCAAATGGTAGGCGATAGAGTTAATTTACTATTGCGTACGCAGCACCAGGTGCTATCAATAATAATGTTAAATAATAATTAATAATAAACGATTGTGTATACATATAATAATAATTATCTATTGCTAAATTCTAAAATTATTTAAGTGAATAATAATAATGCATGGCTAAAAGTCATTACTTATACCGGATTCAAATAATAATAAAAAACTACGACACAAAAACTAAATTCAATGCAATATTTTGAAAAAATTGTAACTCTCCAGTACTAAGATCCTTAATTCAAACTTGCAAGTTGCAACACATTTACTAATTGGTGTGTATTAAAACATATTTTTGGAAAGAAAATTTGGAATGATATTATAAATAATTATAGCAACTAACACTTATGAGAGTTTTAACTTAACTTTATGGTAAATATACAACCAGTACTGTGCAGATCGAAATACGGATAATTTACAAAGATGTTACACATCCTTGAAATATTAATTTTACTAAAATTATGTGGAGCTGGTTACTATCAGCTATGTGCTATTTAAATTATCACTTATAAATTATTAAATCGTTCAATAAATGTTTGTAAATGTTCAAGTTCTTCATACGGAAACTAAAAAGTGCATTGTAAAAAATAATTTTAAATATTAACACCTTTGCATATGTAAATTCCCATTAGATTTGCCTGAATATGAAACAACTTGAATTATAATTAAATATATTTAAATTTGACGTGATACATCTTAATATTAATTTTGAATTATTATTATTATTATTTGGATTCAAAAAAAACTAAAAAATTTACTGATCAAACATAGAAACCATAAAAATGTAATTCTATTTAAAAACATGGCCCCAACGTTATGTAGTTTTTTGTTGCATTATTTGCATATATTTATGCGTTGTAGAAAGTTGCACAATTGTAAGTTAATAATAATTAACAAAATTCACTCAATTCCACATAAGGCTTGTGTGTTTTGTCACGGTCGAATGAGTTCATTAAGAATATAAATAAGAAAATGAGACATTTTGCAAATCTATTGCAAAACGTTTCCTGTTTTAGTGTCAACAAGAACCCGCTCCTGTTGTCCACCGTACTGATAGGCATGGCTATCCCCAGCGGTTATCTCCGAATAAATAGTGCGTAGAGTGGCATTCAGCTCCAACTGATTATAAGACGTATAGAAGTTAACACTATCTGGTGAAGTTCTATTGCGCATGGCTGAGAAGTGCAAAGGCACATGCTCATTCAATTCAGTCAGCCCAGCACACGAAAAGTCACAATGATCGCAAGTGTGCGCCGATTCTACAGCGGACACGGAGAAATGCTTCTGAATG
Source organism: Sylvicola cinctus (assembly GCA_963854165.1). Taxonomy (NCBI): domain Eukaryota; kingdom Metazoa; phylum Arthropoda; class Insecta; order Diptera; family Anisopodidae; genus Sylvicola; species Sylvicola cinctus. The sequence continues at coordinate 24,645,175 of OY974082.1, forward strand.
TGATCGCGCAACTCGGTGACATCTGCTGCTCCGAATGGACAATTGGGACATTTCTCATTGACGCCGCCCATTGCTGGGTTATTAAATTGTTGCTGCATTTTTTGAACGCGTTCCATTTGCATGTCTAACTTCTTCTTTGCATTTTCATTTGTCATACTGTTGTGGCTACTTGTCGTCGCATGCGATGTAGTTGTTGATGATGCCTCAGAATTGAGTGGGAATGATGATTTCAAAACCCACCAATAGACGCCCTCCCTTTGCAACCTTCGTTTCTCAGGTGGTGCAAATTCAGTGCTGATGACGTGACGATTTTTCATATCTTCAGTCATTTCGTGATACAGTTGCGAATGTACCGCAGAATGTGTCATCAGGTACGACTCTTGGCGTGTTGAGAATGAACACAGCTGACAACGGTATGGGGCATAGTTGGAATGCGTTTTGAGGTGCTGTTGAATGTCTTTGCGGCCAAAGTATCGTGTCGGACAATGCGGACAAAAGTATAGCGTCTGATCAGGTTTGCGTAGATCCAGAATTTGGTCCGGCTCATCCTTTATGATTTGAGGATTATCATTTGAGTTGGAATCCATATTCTCTTGGTTAAACGTGTTCAAAGTAACTGGATACATTGGTACGCCACCTTGCTGGTGTGATGATGTTGGTTGTTGCTGCGGCAGTAGCGACAATTTTTCGCCGCCATTTCCTTGAAGTTGTTGCTGCGGTTGCAGTTGATTTTGTTGCTGTGGTTGCAGTTGAGTTTGTTGCTGCGGTGGATGGGTGACAGTGGCTGCCACCAACGGCTGATACACATTTGTAAGTTTATCAATGGTTTCGATGCGGATATCGCCATTGTGTTTCAAGCGACAGTGCCTCTGTAATTTGTCAATAAGTTTATTAAATTTTGCTCAAAAAAGTTTTCTGTTCATAAAAACACATCGTAAAAATACAATATTTTTCTAAATCACAATTCAAATTACATTGCGAGCGTTTAAAAAAAAATCAAAAGCAATTCCTACTTATAAAGCTCATTCTTGTGGATTCTTTTTGTTTTTTAGTAATAATTAGTAAAGCATTGGTGAGTCAGTTAAAACTTAAGTCGTAACACTATTGCCATAATAGTGTTTGTATACCATGTAAAACATGCCCGAATATTATCGTCGTGTAAACAACAATGTTAAAAATGAAGTTAAGGTTAAATATCTAGAGATAAATTAACTGAAGAAATGTTAGTCATTAAATACTAATTTAATTAAGCCAATAAAAGTGTTTGGGCCAATTAAAACAAAATAATAATAATAATAATAATAATACTAATAATAAAAGGTGAAAGGAACACAAAATTATAAAAATCAGTTATTATCAGGACATGCACAGACACGGAGCACTACCTGAATAACATGCTTCCAATTAGACAATTGATGACAGTGCGCACAGCGGTATGGCGCTGGTGCCACTGTCACAGCACTTCCCGATGATGATATGCCCGACACCTCACACAATTCACCATTTGAGTTCCGTTGCTGCTGGAACTTGTGACTTGATAGTTGAGAGGTCGTCGGATATATGGATGATAGACCACCCATTGATGAGATTTCTTTAGTAGAGGCACCCAGGTAATTTGACTGTATAGATTGAGATGAAGCACCACTGATTTGGTTACCACCAGAGATCGTTTTATTCATTACACCACCCATATTGTTTGTGTTAATTATTGAAGAAAAACAGGTACTTAAATTAAGGTTACCACTATGATTCGATTGATTACTATGAAGGTTATTGGTCTGAATGTTTATGCTATTATTAATTTCACCGTGACTCTTTTTGCTACCACTAGCGGCGGTTATGTCAATGACACTGCAACTGTCATCTTCATCGCTATCATCATCAACATCATTATCGCAATCAATGATCATAGGATCCATGGTTGCAAACTGATTAGATAATAACGATGTCGATGGCATAGCATTCGATAGGGATGATAATTTGGAAGAGCGTTTCACTGTTATATTGGTTCCCATAACACTTTGATTGATTAATCTTTCGACACCATCACCATCGTCATCCACGAGCATGGGACTTGCCTCATTCACATTTCGATCATCGCGATTCTCATCTTCAAGATTATCTTGAACGCGCTCACCATGGTCGTTGTTGTTATTGTTGTATGTCACTTTGTTGTTGTTATTGCTTGATGCATTGATGCTTATTTCAGCTGATTGGCGCGCCAAATTCGCAAGACCTTCAAAACCATTGGGCATAGCCGCGGCCAAGGCAGCTGCAGTCGCTGCCGTTGCTGGTGTATGCTGATTATGGTTTGCTGCAGCAATTGCAGCCGCAACCGACAGAAAAGAGTTTAGGAATGAGGCATCATTTGCTGACGAATTCTCAGGATAATGACCTTTTACATGGGCCAGCACAACGTTTCGGTCAGCATCTCTGCAATAAAAATTCCATCTGTTAAATACAAAAGCATATGGAAAATTTCTACAAAATCAATAGAATATTACTCACTTGAAATCACACTTTTTGCACCTAAACTGTGTCCTTTTGTTGTCACTCGCATCTCTTGGTTGACCAAAGGACCCTGCATCTGATTGATTGTCATCACCGCCGATTGGTGTTAGCTCTGGCATTGGTGGTCGATTCTTTTCCTCCTCAAGATTAACTTGAAGTAGACTGGTGGGATCCATAGATTCATCATTAGAATCTATATTTATATTCTGCTGGTGTTCGTTTCTGTACGCCTCAGCCGCCATAGCTTGGCTGGGAGTCATCTCGCCAGATTTTAATAGCTTCGGGTCACCATCTTCGTCAGTCATCTTCATAAGTGTGATAAACTTATTGTATTTCGTGTAGTTGCGGCGTCCTGTCTCATCATTCATAAGAACCTTTGCAAAACTGTGACTGGGATCGCGGATAGTCTTTAGGCGAATATGTTTGGTGATATCCCAACGCCAATTAGAACGGTAACTGCACAAAGAGCACTCAAATGGTTTTTTATTCAAATGTCCTACAATATGGACATGGAATCTTGAGGCTGTCGATGCCCAAAAAGAACAATGAGGACATTTGAAAACCTTGCGCAATTGCGAATGATTGGCCACCTCCCCATTGTTCATTTGCTTTGTCACTTCACCGTAACCCGGGGCTGTCTCGATACCATAATACGGGGTCTTTGGCGATGTTGAGCCTTTAATAGAAGTCTTCTTGTTAATATCTTTCGAAGACAAGGTCATAGTTGCGCTGTCATCATCATCATGTTCGGATCGTTGATTTGTTTGCGAATCATCCTGATTGTTGATTTGTTTCTGATCTGGCTGTGAATTCCCTGGTAGTTGGTTCCAAATGAAGGTGACATTCTCCATAGGATGTTTAACATCAGATGAATCATTTTCATTGAAAGATTTGTTATCTTCATACTCTTCCTGAACCATTGCCTCATCACAGTACTTTAAATGCAGCACTAGATCCGTGCTGGATTTGCAGCGATGGCGACAGAATTTACACCGCAACGATGAGGCTGATGCATTGCTGTGAATTGACGATGAGGCCATAGATAAATTTATAGGCGAAATATTCCTATCATCTTCATCAATCTCATCAATTTGATCAAGCTCCTCTTGGCGACATTGCCTTTGGTGACGCAAGGCTTCAGATAAACACTTGCCGATGTGACCACATGATAGACATACCAGAGAGTTATTGTTTTCCGCCATTTTCTCCTTCATTGCGTTGAAAATGTCAGATCGACGACGTTGCGAAGATGACGACGTCGACGACGTGACCGTGTTTGTTGGAGAAAGCTGCGGTACAGCTTCATTCATCCCCAGTTTTCCCAGTTGCATAATAGACGTCAGGGTCTGAATTAACAGTTGTTGATTGTGCTCCATATTTTGATTTTCAGCTTCCGCTGATGAGGCAATACGATCTAATGGAGTCGTACTCTTTGGCTGAATTGGAATCAAATTTGGAATGGGGCGTGCTGCCCTCTTCGGCTTATTGCGATGCGGCTGCATATCGACCGATTCATTTTCCTCGGTCTTGATATCATCTTCATCCATCGGCATATCATCATCGATAATATTGTTGTTATTGTGGTAATAGTGATCTGAGAAGTCCTCATCATCCAACATATCGGTGGCGCCGACTTTGTTTCGTCGCATCTTAACACCGGCCATGCCTGAAGCATTTCCAACTGGTGGCACATGATGATTCATCTCGTGGACAGTCAAACTCTGTTTGATATCAGCTGTGAAATTGCAGGCGGCACACTTGAATGGACCCTGGCCGCCATGATTTTTCATATGACGGTCCAGGTTCCATTTGTAAGGTGTACGAAAATCACACATGTTACACTTAATCATCGGCATTGAATGGTATTTAACGTGCTTTGAGAATCGCGCCTTTATGTGTGTAACATATGTGCATTTTTCGCAGCGAAAAAATTTCGTCTTGGTGTGCTGATCGCGCTCATGGTCAGACAACTCGGCCCGGTACAGAGTTGTAAATTCACATGCGGAACACTTAAGCAATTTTTGTGTGCCATTGCTGTCATCCATTACAGACAACGGTGACGGCGTGGATTCTGTTGTTTGCATTTCTTTGGCCATCATTGCACTCTGTTGGAATTGACTGATGTTCATTGAATGGTTCGAAATGACATTATTGTTGACCATTGTTGACTCTTTGCGTTGACGTTTATTTAATTCGCGTGCCATTTGTGAAGCACGTTTACGCGAGAGCGCTTGTTCTTCCAGTCCATCTGTTGAGCCATGTACCATCTTCATGTGACGCACCAATTTTTGATAATGTCGTGAAGCGTATAAACAATAACGGCAGGAGTTTATAACAATCTTTTCACCATGTACATCACGTAAATGTGACAAGTAGTCGCGGGGATTTTGTGTAAAAAATCCAGAGCATATGTTACAATTATAATTGCGTTTTATCTTGCACTGTGGTAACGCTTTGTCGTTATCGATGTCCGCGTTACGAATGGACAACTCCCTGTCGTAATCTAAGTGTCCTTTACTGTGGTCATCTTCATCATCTTCAACATGATCTCGAAGGCCGCTGTTATTTGCTGGATACAACTGGTTGCCACTTACGACACTACGCACAATAAGTTTGTCGCCTGAGCGGTGTACCATCGACAGGGCTTCCATTTTTGGTGCTCCGTCACCAAAATGTGAAGAAAGAACTTACAAAAAGATTCCTGAAACCGATTACAAAAACATTTCCATTTAAGTATATTTAAACTCAATAGTAACTAGGGTTACATTTAGGAAAGTACAAGCATGTTTATAATTCTATAGGTATAAAGTTAAAATTTCAGAGAGAGATAACTGATAACTAATAATGTGTAGTAATTATTTGAAATCATATTACAAAGTCACCGCATCTCTAATAAAATATGTTGTAAACTATTGCAAATTTGTTTAACAACATTTACAATATAAGAAATTACATTTCTATACACAAAAAGTCTCTTCTCAAGACACAATGCAAATGGTACAAGAATGCAGATTGCTGAGTCAACATTTCTCGAGAAACGTCGGCGTTGTGAATCGTCGCCGTTTCGACGTCGCGTCGTCGAATAAGACGCATTGAACAAAACACTATGCGATTACAATACTTTGTAGTTACACGGTACCTAAATGTTGCGACGCCATAGAGTACCAACGGCGCCATCAATGTATTAAACGGATTTTATCGGCCTATATAATGTGGGCGAGAGTGTGGCCAACGCGATACGAAGGAGAACACAGAAATATAAACCACACGTTGCTGGCGCTTACGATGCGTGTACGTTGTACAAATATACCAAAAAAGGCAGGATAATTTTCTCATGTGCACTCACATGACTTGTGGAGAGTTAATACATACATTGTTAGGAATATTTGCAACCACCTTTGTCCACCTTTGTTATTCAATTTGGAGAATTTTAAATAGTTTATGAGATAAATAAAGAAATAATTTGACCTTGAAAGCTAATTGAGTGACCTTGAAATATATATTTTTTAAATTATCCCTTTAAAGGATCTATAACATTTATGCCCAACGTCATAAGTTTCTAAAATGTAATTAGGTGTTGAAGCGTAATTGTTTTGGTGACAATTGAACCAAAAAATTAAAAGAAAAACCTTCATTTTTTTGCCTAGCTCCTTTGTATTTTCCGTACGAACTAACGCACGAACGGACACTAGAAACCATAATATAAATATTTTATATTTTTGTTTTTGACTCAGAATATGTCTGAACGACTTTTTGCATCATTAGAAAACAAATTTGATTAAATTGAAAAGTAAACTCTTGAAACCGCTATAGGTACTGTTCGACATCAAAGTAAAAATGATTTCGTCATAAGTATTATGAGTAATTTGTAATTACCAAAAGTTTAGAATCATAATAAACAGAGCTCAGTTAATGCAAAATTGCATGCATTTCTACAGCTATTTTATTCAATTTTTTGCAAGCAAAATTTTAGATAGGTAAATGGTTAATTTCATGCGAATATTTAACACAAACGATGTTTAGTTGACCAAGACAGAAAACAATAAATAATCGTGCAGACTTTTAAAAACTTGTATTTCGGTATTTTTGGAATCAAACGCACACTCAAAAACAAATCATCAGTCGAAAACTCTTATTATCTGTATAAATAAAAATCGTTTCTACGTTATAAATTTAAACTGAAACAGCACTCCCTCATCATTATCAGGAACCACGCAGTTATAGTACAGTATAGTTTACCATTTCACTTTATTTTGAAAACACATACAGATGGTAAAAGACGGGTTACTCCACAATGTGCTTGCTCATAGCTGTATAGATGAAGGTTTAAGCGTACAACGGCATAACGTATACTGTATAATATGGCCTATGGGCTATGCTGTGTGCGGTGCATATTATTGTGGCATTACACCATTACATGGCGTCATGCAGAAGGAGGAAAAAAAAACATAACACACCATCATCATCAAGTTGAACGAAGAGCAAGAAGTAAAAGAAGTGGAAGAACACGAGGGGTTGCAAATGGAATATTCGAACGAATAAATGAACAAACAAAACAATTGAACGCATGCGCACACACGAGGGGAGGGGGTGCTCGACTTTGCATCAAATGTGCTGTTGGGTTTCTCACAAAAATGTGTGATGTGTTCTCTAATTTGATTTCGTATTCATCGTAATTTTTATTTTAAATGCATACTGGTATTGGTGTTAAAGGTTGTTCCTTCAAATCAACATACATTTTTTTTTCTCGACACATTAAATGTTGTGAAATAATGAAATAATTTAAAGTCCAAAGGGTGAAAAAGTACATTGCATGACAAACACAAGAGAGACTTTTTAAAACGAATGCCAATGGGTGGCCATAACTCATAGAAGTTGCAAGGAATTGGTGTCACCAACTCTGTAATGAGCAAAGGCCGAAGGTCTCTCGGCAGTCGCCATACATCCTCAAGTTCCAACCATTATATGGTGGTTTCGTTGTACTTTTTTTGTTGATTTTAACTGGATGGTATGGCAATGGTAATTGCATGGAAAATTTTTGCAAGAACAGACAACGAACTCGTGATATTAGTCACTATTTTCTCACTAAAAAAATATATTGTAGTTTTTCCAATACATATTGTAAAAATAATTACTATTCTTCTGTATATACCAAACTAAAATAAATCTATAACTTATTTGTTAATCATTAAAAAAAAAAAAAAATTAAAAAAAATAATAATAACGAAAACCGCTACAAAATAACTTCTAAATTACCATTATGAGAAAAAAAGAAAGCAAACAGCAAACACAAATTGATTGATTATTCCTCTAATGAATCCAAGACGTACACAGAACAGTGGCCAATATAGTGTCACTAACACATGGCACAACACGATTTCAATGAAACTCGAACACACAGTTCTGCACAGGTCTTTTAAATTATTGTTCACAAAACCTTTTGTATTAGTAAGTAATAAAACCAATTTCAGTTCTTATTAGGAAAATCGGTTGAACTTTCATTAATTACACTGTCACACAAGTACATGCATATGAATGTATGTCTTTTAAGAAGGTAAATTTTATAAAAGGGAGCAAAAAGAAGCAACATAGAAAACACAATATGCTACACAATTGAAAGTCAAAGTGAAGTCCACGTAAGCCAACTCTATACTGAGTTCTGAAACTGAACTCTGCTGAGAAGAACTTGAGGACGCAATACAAAATGTCGACCAATTTTTCGGTATAGTTGCATAGCACGCGTATAACGGTATATATAATATGGTTTCTGTGTTCGTATTTCAAACATACCACCATCACATTACAGTCCAATTCTAATTCCGTCTGCATATATGCACAATTGGTTCGTGTGTGTGTGTGTGTGTGTGTGTGTGTTTGTGCAAAAGAGAAGAGAGTGTACAACACTTCGCTCACAATTGCGAATGACTAAATAGCGGGAGCCAAGAGAAAGAGGGTGGTAAAACACCACCCATATTGGAAGGGTGTGAGGCTGGAGGCACTATGGTAGCGTGGCAAGAACTCGAGTGTGTAGTGATGGTTGGATTTTGCTTGGAAAAAATATAATATAAAATATCTTTCAGTACCACTGAGTTTCGCGCATCCTCGTCATACGATATTATGTATATTGTACTAGCAACATTTGTGTTTTGCCTTACATCAGTCCATCAAGGATTGTGGATTTTATGGTATTTATTATTGCAAATTTTATATGTATGTGGAATGACAATTTATTAAAGGAAAATAGACACGTATGATAAAAATGTTTAAAAAATATTAACAAAAAATCAATAGCTTTTGTGAGAATTTTGAAAGAAACTTTTTCCGGGCTTCAACAACTTGGAGACAGAAAACCTGTCTAAAAGAACGTAATTTGTTTTGTAAACGATTGGAAATATATCATCAAAAATTACACAAAACCACAAAAAAAACTGAAATCTTTTACCACAAAATTCTTAAGGAATCCTTTTAATAAAAACCAAAAATATAACGATTTAATAATTCTTACCAGAATTTAACACATTTTAAAACATTTATGTAATAACTCAAATTATTAAAATGAAAAACACAAGATCAAGTGGAGAAAACTTCTACAAGAAAATTTTTATGTGCGGTTAATACGTAATATTTAACTGTTCGAAACTCGTATGTGAAGCCATCGATGACTGTGGCTTTTCATGGATTGACTAAGAGAAGAAAAAAACGAAAATACCAATGAACCCCTTTGCAACCTGCCCATGTTCCTCCATTTTCCACACATTTCTTAGAATGTTTTTCTATCCTTTATTTCGTTTTAACTATATATGCTACAATTATATTCACAATACCCAAATCCCAATACGATGTTATAGAAACATATTTGTATGCAGCTGATCTCATTTTCTTGGTCGGAAAATCAGAGAATAGCAAGAGCTCTCTTTCTCTTCAGCTTCGCTATTTTACCCGATCGTTTTCACACACAGTTTTACTCGGAAAAAAGACGGCAAAGTGAAAACGAACCGATTTTCTTGGACGAATTGCTTCTTTAACAATATAGGTAACAACGAAAATATATGTGAGCACATACGTAGATTAAAAAGTCTTCTTGGTAACCATTAACATAGAGTTCTTCGTGGCAATGGCGATTCAGCTTAGGCGTCATAAGCTTTTACTGTACATTGTACAACGATGTTGAAAGGAAAATGCAACGGCGAAGACGTTAAATAACATAACAAAGAAGAACTATTTTTGCAACGTGCAAAGCAACGGGAACATTTTTCCGCTTTTCCGCCGCCACACACATACACGATCATACAAACACACATCCAATCAGAAATGTTTTTCCTTCGTTTCACATTTTCAACCACTCTCTATTAAACTCTTGGCATGAGCCTTCAGTCTTCACTGGCAATGAAGTATAAGTAAAATATACTAAAGAAAGAAAACTGAAGACACACATTTTTGCAGACTGAAGAAGAGTGTCCTCGTGCTGAGTATAGTGTCACTGGGCACTGCGATGTAGCTCGTATTCTAAACTCGAAAAGTATGAAAATACATTCATGAAAATATTTTGTGCAATTTACAATTTAAAAATGTAATATTTAATTCACTATAAATAATAAGTTGACATGAAAAATTCATCAAGCAACTACTGCAGAATCAATCTCAATGTTATAGGGGATTACTTATTACGGTTAATTATAAAAAAAAAGAAGATTAATAATTTTTGATTCTTTTTTTTCTAGAAAATTAAGTATCAACTCAAGACTTAAGAACAACCTATTACTGCTTTGGTCAAAAAGTAACATCGATTTTTTAGATATATTTCAGAGACAGAAAATAGTGTTATCACATTAAATTAAGCGCAACTAGTCGAAGACATCAAAAATCGAGGTCAAGGCCCCACAGTCCACCCGCTTTTCTAGATTGAACAGTTCCGTGACATCACACATTTCACATAAATCGCTTCTTAAAATTACCCACATTTATTCATTTCCCAGCAGCGCTTAACTAACATTTTGATCTCACTTTGGCGATAATTGTTAAAATACTATTTATAATTTTAAATACTTAACAAGAAAAAAAATCGCGAGAATTCATAACACACAAATTTGAGCACGATGTTTAAATTAATCTGAGATTAATTATTATTATTTTAATTGCAATTTTCGACAAATAGTAGTAATATTTACCATACAAACATTTACACTACATTTCTTCAAAATGAAACCATTCTGAAGTAAGAAGAAGCAGTTAGCCTGATTTAAAAAAAACCGTGTCCAAGTGGCCATATTTTCACAACAAAGCATAAACGGAAATTGTTTTGCGTTGGCGTTTTGAGGTTGTAAGAGCTGTAAGATGCGGTATATTCTTTTTGGTAGTTGTTTTATTTATAGAAAATGAAAATTATCTTAACACACTGCGTCTGTGAAGCGGCCAGACAAACAAACAAATATCGTGTGTTGGAATAAATTCAACATACTCGGAGCATGGTTTTACAGCAAATTCTCTTAAGATTAGAAACTGGTAGGACGTGTTTTACTGGTGTTAGTGTAAATATACTGGAAGATAAAACTGATGTATATTTAGAAGGATGACTGTAAAACGAAAATTCAATTTTTTTTGACCGAAAAACGTGAATAAACTAAATTCATTTACAATTAAGACGTTAAAACTTTAAATATTAACATACCTTACTCACCAGAAATGTGATAAATTCGCACGTTATTTTAATTCGCGCAAGTTAGGATTTGCTTCTTTGATTGTAGTCTGCGTTCAATTGAAAAAAGTGAATTTGTTTCAATACCACGGTTGCTTCCTCGATAGGAGGCAACTTCACAAATCAATTATAATGTTCATTGTGACAGAGTTTGATCAAGCAAAGGTTTGCAGTTGAATAGAAAGGGGTCGTTTTTTAAACAACATAGTGAAATCACCGGAGGGTAAAGCAAAGTTATCAAATTTTATAAAATTTGATTCTTAAGCATATTTAGCTATATTATTTACTTTTAAGTACGGTAATAAGTACTCCAATCTATAATTAATAAAGACCATCAAGTTATTAAATGTATTAAGTATGATGAAAGTCCACCGCATCGGTAATTTCATTACACGTGCCATCATGAAAATTATTATTGCATAGGGACGGTTGAGCTACGCCAAATAAAGTTATCTGTTCGAAGAGCACGAAGAAAGAAAAAGATAAGGGCGATTATATGTATTTCACTATTACTTAATATAAGGGTATGCTTTTAATTAGGTAGTACAATGAAATTAAGTTTCAAAGTGCCTAATACCTCAGATACGTGAAAAATATATTTTTTAAATGCAAAAATTAAGTTATTACACAATTAATTTTCGTTACAGAATGTGGCCTTAAATGTTGTACCTCCCATCCTTAATAACCACAATGACACACCCAATTCACACAATTGCCCACCACTTCTCTTATGCAATCCACAACAACAAAATCAAGGAGGGAACACTTGCAACTGCATCAGCATATGGCCAAATTAGCACGGCATGACACCTTTCCCTTTTATTTCAATTCACACTTGACATCCCATAAATTGAGTAAGCAGTCAAAAAGCAATATTAATCACAATGGCAATATGTATTAAGACGATGTAAATAATAATAATAATAATAAAAATTGAGTAACCTCGTCCTCCTCAAGCCGCAGCAGATTATATTGGACGTGGCGGCGCTGCACTGTCGCGCAAATTATCGCCGTCAATATAATTATTATTCACGAAAATCAGCAACGTATCGTGGCACAAGAATAAAGAGAACAATAAAACATTCCATTTAGCTGACCATCTTTGTATGTGCTATCAAATTGGTATGGCGCATGGTCATTGGTCATGCCATAAAACAATGAGGCATCAGCTGAAAAATATTAATCAGACCACAAGAGTGCTCATCGGTGTACTATTTTCGTAACCATATTTCTCTCCACATACTCGGAAGGAGTGTCGAACGTACGAATAATGCAGAGCAAAGCAGTTAATTTATTAATTAATTATTATACGACCCTCTGTAATTGCAAATGCAAGACAATCCGACCGCGACGTGGCAATCATTGAATGCTGAATGCTTATTCTATTCAATTACAATCTTACCAATAATGCAAATGATTGCACATTTTGACGTGTAATGCAAATGAAGATGGGCTTTTGATTTGGCGTGGAGAATCACCTTAAGTACATGCATTAATCCTCATCTTCTGCGACTGCAGTGTAGAGTCTTTAATATTTATAATTTCACGCGATTTCGTCTATACGTACTCTAAACGCTTATTTATCGCGCTTCAAGTTGCGTCCTCGGCCTCTTTGTGTGTATGATCGACGAACGTACGCATATAATACACATATTGTATTTATTCATTTCATTTAGTTCGTCGCCTGCATATGTTCTTATTATTGTACAAATAACACGGCACACCATATTAATTTGATGTGACATTTCTGAACATTTAAAACGCCACACTTTATTATAATAATAATAATAAGTCTCAAGCAAATTCATGCGCAAACGTGTGTGTGTGGCTGGTGCATATTATACATGGGTACGTGTCAAAAATATGTATTAGCTGCAAAAATGCTTTAATATAACCAATTGTGAGTGCATTTTGAATGCACTTATGGAAGCAAATGAGGTATGAACGTATCACGCTTGGCAATGACTGCATGAGATTTGCCAATAAAAGTTTGGATTATATGTGTAAAAATGCTGCGTATTTTTGACGAAAACACTTATTTGATCGATGATCCCGTTTGAGTAATGAAATACTGTATTGCAGAGACAGCGAAATTTTCGGTTTTTCTCGCAGTTAATTTTCAAAACAATCATTACAAAAAACAGTCACTTGAAATTTGAAAAAAAAAATTAATCAGAAGTCATTTTACAAAAACGGTTTTTGACCAAATAATATTTTGCAAAGTTCTTAATCTCGTTAGGGCCTACAATTAGGTTGGTCTAACTTTTATGTTTTTTCGAAATAATTGCAGTTCATAAATATCTTAAATATAATTTGTTTTTGCTATTGAGGCTGCATTTGCAAGGTCACGACTCCTGAGTAACCTTTTAACAAATATACCAAAGTCGTGTTGATCAATTATTTTTCTAATTAGCCGAAAAAATTTGCTCCGGGGGTTTTGTAACTATTTAATTATAAACAATATAAATTGAATTTAAAATAAATATATGAATTGAAATTGTCAACTATCAAAGCGACTATTATTTGATTTAATAGTTATTTATTTAAAAAGCACTTGACTCACAAAATGTAAGTAACTACACTAAATTATCTAATTAATTACAACTTATAACTAAGAAGTAAGAGATAAGGTATTAAAAATTACATTGCACGGCACGGAAAGAAACACCCAACAAGGTAATGAGGAGGCAATGTAAAATTTTCTTAAAAACAAAATAATATTATTCTCATTAATAATTTTTTATCGAAATCGTTAAGGTCACCTTCCCATCCCTTCGTATAAAATATAAGCCTCTCAAATATGAATCTTTAAAAAAAAGCCTTTCTCATAAATTAATGAATAAATTGAACAACCTATAAACATCACTAAAGATAATTTTCCAGAAAGTGTCATCCATTACTTTTACAAACAAGTAACAGCTGTGCAAACTTCCAACAAAATTGAATCAAACCATGTGAGCGTCCATACTTGACGACAATAAAAAATGAAAAAAGCATCAAAATTCATAAAAAAATATATAAATAATTTAAATATTGCACATTGCGGACGCCTTGACCTCGTTGAGGTCGCCCTCTCTTAAAATTTTTACCATTTTCATTCTTCGTTTCCACCAACTGCATTTCATTTTGCTCATTCTTCTTCTAGCAAGACCGCGACTTCATTCGCCATTTATGTGCACACACTTTATGTGATATGGCATTCAATATCGCAACACTTATTCTCCGTGTTTACCTTAGTATATGGTTCGTAACAAAAGTCGTATAACGCACATTATTTCTATTTTGAATCAATAGACCAAAAAAAAAAGTGAATAAGGCGCTCGTGAAGCTCGCAAGTTTGGCATACTTGCGAACGGCCGCAGCACCTCATGTTATGATACACAATCTGTGTAATTGTACATACTAACTGAATTTGTTCTCGATAGAAAATACAAAATTCCCACCGTATTTAGTTCAATGTCTACCAACTACCGAGATCTCGTAGGCCTTGTGTTTTCTGCAAATATGCACTTAGGCCGACGCGCTGCACTGTGGAAACTTATCACAACTGCAACGGCACTTCTTAACTAACAAGAACGAGTGCTTTATATTCTAAATAACATGCCCGTTTTGATGTATCCAGTATCATTGTTGTGAATTTTGACCCACGAAAATTTTTAGGAATTATTAAAAAAATACGTATCTGAATTTGACAATTAAAAAACATCGCGGTCATTTCATAGACCTCCAAATTTAAGGAGTTTACTGCTCATTTAGAGAATCCTATTATTTCTCTCCAGCTTTATAACGTAAGGTAAATTGTCTAAGTTAATTGTATTCTTCAATAAAAATGTGTCTTTTGTAAGCAATGCTCATTCCAGTAGCTTTACTGATAGCTTATATATATTCGTACTCTCAATTCCAAGTGATTGACGTCAGATCATAAATGCGCGCGGTGCAAACTACTCGTACACTCAAGGTGATTTAGCAATTGATAAAGAGTTGTGGAATTTTTGACTAAATTACTAACATTTATGCAATATATACTTACAATTGAAATTCCGTTTGAACCTTTGAAAATCATGCAAGATCAGTTCTCATATAAGGATATCTGCAATAAAAACAAAATTTGTCATTAGTCATAATACTCATTAGTCAAAAAATCTTTTTACAAAGATAAATTTAAATAAAACTTTTGTAATTAAATTCCTTTTTGCATATTACAACAAAAATGAGTGTATAAAGCATAGATATATCCGATTGCGTTAAAACCATTTGTTTATTTCCAAGAAAATAATATTTAAAAAGCTTTTATCTTCGACGCACGATTAAACTAAATAAATTGCATTAAATAAATAAAATGGCAATGAACTTAATCAGCATTATTTCATTAGTCATCACAAAATATGTTTTAATTTGATTTAAAAATGCATCAGATAGAAACAATTCAACAATAACTCAAAATGATGTGTGATTTGCGGACGGAGACGACAAGATTAAAACTGTGAGCGCACAAATGTAAGGAAGACTCATAGAAGAATTAGAATTGACCTCGATTTCCTAACGTTAACAATAATTTGTGTTTTCTGTTATCTGCGTGTAACCTTTCCTCATTGTGCGCCTCACATAATCACATACACATTTAAATTATTGTAAGAGAACCTCGCTGACACTTTGGAATATTCCATATACTAGTTAGTTAGTAGCACAGTCGTCGCGGTCGTTTACAGAGTTTAGACACAATCTTCTTCTTTGGTCGCGTGTAAGCGATAAATGCTCTATTTTATTCTTGAATGCTGAGTCTTATCTATGTGGTACATTTTTGAATAAACTACATCTTATATAATGCATAAGAGAATACGTAGTGTGTATGTATGGTAATACCAATTTGGTAAGATAGCCACCGAACTAACTACAATACAATAACAGCGGAAACAGAAGGTGATGTGCCAAGACAGGGCAACGCAATCGGGGTCAAATGCTACGGACTTCTTCAATTGCCTTAAATAACATTATGTATAGGTGCTGAATAGTCAATAGACGCTCATAGTATGTTGACATTCATTTGCATTTTCAGCTAGTCGCATGCACTGTGCACCACAAAAGCTAACTGAAAACCATGTGACGCCATCTAATGCGCGATTTTTGTTGTTTCCCCTCGTGGACTGCAGTAACAAAAAAAAAAACCTTGTTGAAAATTATTCTTTCCTTTTTCTAAAAATAAGTAAACATACGTGTTTTTGTTAGAATAACATTATAATCATTATCACCGACAATGATCATCATCTCGCGGCACATTCTATGAATTCTGAATTACACTTCCATATTTCACAGTCGAGAATGATTACAAATTTTGTTTTGCCATACATGTATAAATTGTGTGTTCACGTATGCTGTGCCAGCCACATGCCGTGCATGTCACAAAGTACTCCATGACCATCGGGCGACTAATTAAAACGGCAGAGTAGTGCACATCGACCACAATTCATACACCCCGCTTGCACATTTCGGTGTGTCACACACTTAATGCACTTTTTTTGTTGTTGTTGTTGATAAATTTGTTATCAAACTGCATCGTGTGCAATTGTGTGAGCGTATTGAATCACTCAGTTCCGTGCACACTGCACACACACGATATGTTTATTTGGTATCCCACATATACATATATGTGCGCGCCTTTGTATTTCCGTAATATACATCTTTTCACAAGCGGCAAGCCAACCCGCCACCACCCACCCAACAAACAAGTCCGCGGCAACCCAAGCTCGGTATAATTGCGCGCCTTGACGAAAATCGTGTGTTCTTCACTGCTCAAGGTTATGCACACGCGAAGAGCCAACAAACAAAACAACAACGCATAGAGAGCAATTTGCTAATTTTGTCCCGCTTTAGCGTATACGCGGACTTGGACGATGCGGTGTTTCATATTGTAATAATATGTTTAGCTTACATGGCGAGCTGCTGCTGAGTGCTGATTGCTGAGCAACGCCTGTGTTAGGTTTTTTGGTGTGTTTTGTTTAATTTTTTTTTTCGAGGCACAAAAATATAGGCAATGAAAAATTGCGATTTATGATATATTTTTAATTTTTAATTGCAAAAAACTTCTTTCTATATTATATGCATTATCCATCAGAAGTAACGTGAAATAAAGGACTCAACAGGTTGTTAAAGTGTGATCCATAAATAATTGAACAATTTTTTTTAAATTATGCAAAGTATTTCGTTTTCGGGCTATAAAGTTTTTAAGAAAAATTTGTTGTTTTCATGTAAATTAAAATTGAATAATTTTTTTTTTTTAAAACTACTAAAATCAAATTAAAATTGATTCCACATTTTAACAAATAGTTAAAAAGCATTATTTATTTGACGCATTACAATTTACAATCAATTGCAATCGGTAACAATAACACTTGGTTCAAATTTTTCGCCTGCCGTCTCCTTTACACAACACTTTGCGCGCTTTTCACGGAATGGAGAGCTCTTTTGTTTGTGCAGAGCAGACACGTACATATAATACTGTATACATTAAACATACACAAACAAAATTTGCAACAACAACCATTTTCATCGTGACATTCTTCATTTATTTTTAATTAGTCGACACACCGCTAATAAGCGTTTGTGCACATGTTCGATGTACGTGTGTTTATTACAACAATGCATATGGGCACACCTACCGCATTTGGTGTCTCTTCTTGGCCACTTTAAACTGCGCTGTGCACTTCAACAAAGAATGCGCGCGCACAATTTAAACCAAACAATTTGTACTAAAGGTATAACTCGTGTTTTTCAAAAATTATTTTCTGTTAAACAACTGAACTTGGTAAAATAATGATAAACAAAAAAAAAACGAACCTATTATTTATTTAAGTTTAAAAACATATAACTGTCACGATCTTAAACACACAATTGAGGTGAAAATGTACAAACGCAAGTCTTAATGATAACTCTGCACCAATTAGGAAACTTGACAAAACGTTAATATGCATTTAGTACGCGGTAATTAACTGAAGGAAGGCGAATGGGCATGAAATTAAACAGTCGCATATTTTTGCTTTGTCACACACAAACCACACTAGCGCGCATGCATGCACACACCACGTACGTGAACCCTATCTCAAGTACGCGCAATGATTGCATCACTCTTCTTCTTGATGCAGCACCACACAACATACTTGTGCAAATCGAATCACAATATATTATATGACATAGTGATACTGAATAGTCTCGTTGAAAACTAGCGGCAGGCAAGAATGAATGAAACACGCAAAAGACATATAAATACAAAACGAGGCATATTATGCAGCACCAAAATGAAAATGAAAAATATACAGGAAAATCACATGACACATTTTTGTTTCTGTTGCACTTGATGGGCAGCGTATGCACATGAACATTGTATTAAATATTATGACTGAATTAAAATACTGTAAATCACATTTTTCAACTTCTTAAAATCAATTACATATTTTTAATTTAGATACCAACCCAAGGGCATATGTACATAGATTTCTGCATTTCGAACTTTTTTAGTGATGCAGAAATTCGTTTTGACATTGAAGGAGTTCAAAAAGTGGCCTGGAAAAATGTGCAAATGAAGGAACGCGTACGACTCCTTCATCATATCTCCGAAACTACTTGACCGATTTCTATGATTTTTTTATGTAAAATACGTTATATTAATGGAAGAGAGCAAGAAACACTTTTTCATTTCATCTATGTTAAGCTACTGCATACTTCATATATTTTACAAACCTTAATGATTTTTTAATTTTTTATCGCAATGTTACAGCTCTTAATAAGATAAGAAAACTTGCTAAACATTTCAAGGTAAATATTTGAAAACTTATGGTCATGTAACGAAAATAATTGAAAAAGGAACGAACAATTTTGTAATAAATAAAGAATAACTTTATTCAATTGTGGTTTAATAGCTGAAGTCGTATTTAAATTTACAACTCGTTCTCCCTGCGATGTAGTTTTTAATTGTGCAACACAATATAGTAGTGTTCTATGAAATTTTTAGTTGAAGGCTGATATTTTATAGATTTAAAATAATTAAAAATATCGACATTTCGAAGTTAAAAGCGTATTAACAGTCGTATAAAACACCAAGCAATTTCACAATAAAATTTGTCATTTTAAAATAATTTTAATAAATATCTTAAATTTTTTGCACAGTAAATACCACACTTTGTATACATGCATTATAATTTTAAATCGAAACTTCATGTACACTTCTGTGTGTATGGTGGCAATATAAAATTAACATATATGCAACCGTTGAAAATCCATTGTTTTCTGCAATTAACTTGGCGTCATTCAAAATACGTTATATAAGCATTCAAATAATTAATAAATGTGCAGCTTAATAAGCTGCATGTGTTTTCATTGACACTTTTTAACATAGTTAGCGATAAACTGTTTAAATTACAGTTTTCTGCAAGTACATATAATTCTACATTTTAACAATTTTCAAAAGAAGTCGCGTAAATCGGCCATTAAATAAAAATTACCTAAAAATTTCTCAACACTTTTGTTAATTACTTTAAAAATGTGAATGCCAGAAAAAAACGGTTTTCTATTAAAGATGTGTATCTTGATTTATGCAACAATAGTTGACTTCACAGTTTTTGCATAAAGTGGATAGAATTCGAGATACGACGGAAAAACCACTTCACCCCTTTTTTCAAAATGGCGGCCGAGCGCATGACGTTTCCGTTATTATTAAATCTATTTGTTAAATTTTAATGATTTATAATAATGTATAATAATGATATAAGTACATATCTCGTCAAGTATTGTCTGGCAGAAATAATTTGTAAGTAAATAATAATTTTAGTTGATTTTTTGAATCATGATCAAGTAAATTAAAGCATTTCTGAGAAGTTACATCGAATAACATGCTTTTTGTACGCGAATAGTATTATATAAAGAATCTTTCGAAATGAAAAGTATATCTTTAATATCTATACAATAATATTTTATTTATGTGAAATTAATTTTTATGAGCGATGCAATTTTTCTAAAAAAAACTCCACAATTATGAATTAAAGGCGCAAGGTGAAGGGAACCGTCAACTTAATTATTTTAACTGCAAAAAATGGAAAATTTTATAAAAAACTTTGCTTTAAAATTAAAATGATTAAGAAACGAATTAGACCAGAAGGATAACAGGACTACGCGAATGCGACATGTATAATAAATTAGATCATTGTCAGAAATGTTTTAATGGAATATCATTCGTGCCACCGCTATCTGCGCAAATTTAAAAAAATCACGCTTTGAAATATGTCCCTACCCTATAAATATAATTCCTATGAGTGTATAATCTATGTAGAAAAATATTTAATTTTGAAGTGTTTGAATACTTCCGGAAATATTAATTAAATATCAAAGAATAGAAGTAAGCGACTAATAAGAAATACCTACAGTTAGTGCAGTGTGTTTAGATTGCAAACGTGCAAATAGTGCGATTAAATTATTCGTTGCGCCAGATAAGTTATAACTTAAGCATGTGAGTGAGGCGGAGTAGTGAGCTGTTCATTTTTCCGTATATTTCACAAATGCAATGAATTTTCCTTTTTCTTAAATTTGTCATTGTCTAATTTGTTTCCCTAAAATTCCATTACGCAAAATGCGACTCAATGTGAGACAAAGAGGTGATATTTGAACATTGTCCGAGCTGTTGGATTTGTGATACAGTTTTTCATCCACACGCGCCTGCGCGATCGCGACGCACATAGTACGTTAAATTTAAAATAAGTGTAAATGATTCGTTTTGTTTCCATGCACATTGCACAATGCACATGTGCATACTTATATGAAAATATAATTGCATTTACTTTTATTTATACTACTTTGTCATATCTCACTATCATAGAGCAATAGTATTAAGTCAGTATATATATTGTAGTTTAAATTGTTTTATATATATAGCGCAACGTATAATAATTATTTATTATCAACTTGCGTTTGTATATTTTCTGTTATTTATTGACCTATTTATTTTATTTAGCTTGTGGTCAACTTGAAGAGCTGCAGTTAATATCTGTGTTTAAAGTCTTCTAATTGTTTTTATTTTTGTTTTTTGTTACTGAATGCACAAAGAATTACATGTGAAGTGTGAATCAGCATGAGACAAATAGTTCAGTTTGATAAATGGGGAAAATGTGTCTTAAATGGACAAAGCCAGACTTTATACTAAAAAATAATAACAATAAATTTGATTGAAGCAATGATTATAAAGAATTCGATTTATATTCATCAAGTTAATTGTTTTTCAAACGGCTGATAGTTAATTTAATATTTCTCAGCCGCAAATTAATATTTAGAAATATTCCGTCTGCGGAAAATTGTTAACTTACAGATCACTGGGTATCCATAATATTTAAGCAACAGCGCATGTGACATGGATAACTACTTTGATTGCACTGGTACTGGTACGAGTATGAATAAGGCTGGTATTGCAGTTTGGCATGTACTTGTTTTCACAAGAACCAAGCAGTGCTTTTACGAGAGACTTTGAAACGTACCACAAGATGCACTTGGACATCGCTTAATGCAACAATGATCACGTGTCAAATGGGAGCCAACTCGATCTTGGCATGACTTTAAAAAGAAAAACCCGCGACCGTGTGTTGAGTCTCTCGAATACACACTACGCTGCTACTTATATATGCGCGTCGAAGATGGTGTGTTGTGGCACAACTGTGAGAGCTAGTACTATTAACTGTATAGCAAAATGCGCGATATATATATGCGGAGGAGGCGGACGATGACGAGGTGGCAAGAGAGCTTTGGGTGGGTAAATTTATATAGAGAAGAAACTGAGACAAAAATAAAGAAAATCGTATTTGACCTTAGCGATGCCATACGATTAAATAAAATGTTTCCCCTTGTCGCCACCGCGTCGGCTTGTAAAGCTTGTCCGTCGATTTTCCTCAACGCTTCAATGATTTTCCACCTTCTTGCGTCGCATGTCTCAATACCATCTTTTCGCCCCAAACTTGATGATGTGCGTAAGCATACAATATCAACGTAATAGCCGCCAAGTACACGTCGCATTTGCTGTGACTGTAAGGTACACTTGTGTATATACAAATACATGCATTCGTACGTACTCTGTTAAAGTGCGCTCCTATTATTTTCGATCTTCATCAGCTAAACGCGCGTCTTAGGCGCTTCACTTACATTTTGTGTTATTCCTTTTCAATTGAAAAAATGTATTAATGCTTCTGTTTTTCTCTCAATCTCTCTTTGAATCTTTGTTGTTTTTTTTCTGTAGCCATAAAGCTAATCTGCTGCTATTATTGAGTTTGCATATTCAATTTCTTTGTACTTAGTTACACAGTAAATCGTTACTTGATTAATATTGCTGCTGACTGCATCTCTCGATAACTACCAATTGGTTGACGAGCCACATACATCGTGTGTTCTTGTGAATTTTGTGTTCGATGATCATAGGGAAAAACATGTAAACGCCGCTGCCTGTGTCATTGAAAGTGCAGGCAATTTGAATGGAGCACACGCGAGTTACATAATCATAGTCTGCCACGTACTGTATTGTCGTACATAACATGCTATACAACTTTGTACCGCGCGTCTACATTTATAACTCAACACTGAACACACACTTAACCTAATCGTTCTCACATTATCCGCGCAATTGGTTACTTGTAATTTATGCAGTATTCCCAAGGAAATCGAAGAGGAATTTGTACGTTCTTTTGCATTTAATTTAATAATGCATATTCCAAGAACGCATAAGATTCTTCTTGGTATGCCTGTAGACGTTTTGTAAAAAAAGCACACAATATTATAGTTACGCTAGACTGTAAAACGTGTGCCTACTGACACACATACTCGCCTATACATAATATGTATTATATTCGCGGCTTGAGCTCGATTGCATAAGTACGAGCTCTCCGATGCTTAATATATTGAATGCAGCAACATCCTCTGTAAACAAATTACAAAGTCTGTTCTGTTGAGACCTTGTGCTGTGTGCACTGTGATTCTTCTAACTATAATGCATAATACTACAAATATATATATACAGTGGATGTCGTGTCATCTTGCCATATTATTATGAAGTTAAAGCGGAAATGTTTTTTAAAGATGTAATTATAATGAAGACTTACTTAATGCTGCGCTGTGTAAGGCAATAACTAATATGATTTTCCGTAGAAACGCCCAATAAATATAAAGAACAATTCAGAACCGATAAACCCCATAGAATATTATGTGACAATTTTCCAGCTACGCGCCATATCGAACAAAACACCAGCAATGAATCATCGCACAATATGCTTCAATTCCACGTTCTTGAGGTATAGTCACCAGCAGAAGCACAAAATTAATAAGAAATTTTAAACGATGAGTAAGAATCAAGCACATTTTAAGGATTGTCTAAACTTTGCGCTCTATTGCGCCTGCTTACCATGCGAGGGTCTTATATCAATATTTAGATATCAAAGAGCAATTGTTTTCAAAAAATAAAAACACGAAATAAAATATATTTATAACCAGACTGAAATAAAAGAATATCAAACGACGTAATTTTCGATGTCTATTGTACTTGGCGATTTGAATGCATGCGCGCGCTTGTAAAATTACGCTTTTCCAAAATGTCGTTCTATGATCTTCAAAATGTTCTTTAAATTATGTAATTATTTATTACTTACAGGTCAAAAATAAAGTAGACGTGCATATATAAGATAATATTTGTAAAGTAGTTGCAAGTTACCATCACTTTAATCGAGTGGGAATAGTTTTAGAAAAATTTATATGGTAACGATTTGATCAGACCGTTGAGTTGTTTTAAATTATGTACAGTAGACCCCCGTTAATACGGCCTCTGGCTAAACTGGAAATTATTATAAATCGACAAAACGATTTTGTCCCCTTTTTTTCAATATTCATGACTTAAAAATCATGAGATCGAGCATGGTGTTGCAACTTACGACGCAGATAACATTGCATTACATCACAATTTGTCTCAGTTTGGTTCTAACTGTAGTGATTTGCACGTAGTGCTCTCCAAGTCCTTAATGTTAAGAAAGTCTACGCGTATCGCAATGTCTTCGCAAAGACAAAAACGGAAACAAAAAACGTTAACAATTAAGTAAAAAAATTGAGATTTCGGATCGCCGTAATCGTAATGAATCTATTAATAAGTTGACAAATTATTACAGTGTGGGACATTGTATTATTGAAGTTATTTTTTAATTTTAATAAAAATGTATGCTTATGTTAATGAATTTTGTTATCTTCAAGCACCTCCATATTATATAAAATAATTTTGCCGGATTACGAGATACTGCTCTTTAAAATGTGTTAGATTATAGAGGTGAGTTGCAGTGCCTAACAAATTCGAAAATTCGACACCGACTATGCGAAACGTTTGTCGAATTACCGGGGTTCTACTGTAAGCAAATAATACAATTCGCTTTCCTTTATAATTTCTATACTATAATTTTACAGAACGTGTACACATAATATACGATCAAAAATAAACCTTGGAGTTGGATCTTTAAAACGCATGCACTATAAGGCATTAGCACTAGCATCTTCATTTGTCGCGTTCAAGACTCAAGTGTTAACTTGCATGTACTCAGTACTGCATGCATGTAAAAAATACTAGTTGAAGTATAGTTAATATTGTCGCGGCGAGAAATTAATAAAGCATATTGTAAGTTAAGCTTGTAAGTTGTATCATCGGTTATTGTTGGGCGCTATGTGGATTGTGCGGACTTCCCTCTTTGTTTTCCACGTTGACCTCATTTCACGACGTCTGTTTATTCCTTTGTATTTAATCAATTCATACACTACTGTTGCGAGTATGTTGCTCGTATTCTGCTCGTTTATATATATATACCCGCGTCAACGCGTCGTGTGTTGTCTTGTGATGCTACTGCGTGTTAAATGCCACACTTTCCTTGTATTATATTATGATTTGATTTAAATTCTTTTTGCAATTTGTAACACTCGTTGTGTGATTGAAATATGTATTTAGATGACATTTTTTTCATATTTCCTTTATTTAAAAATGAATGCACACAAAGAGACAGACCAACGCGATGAACAATGTGGTGGGAGTTCAAGATATAGATTTTTCATTTTAAATAAAAAGTGCGTCAGAAGACATTACGATGGTGTAACTATTCACTGAAATTAAAATGTTGTTATCGTTCATCACTGATAACCTTGAACGTAATCAATTCAACAACTGCTAACTTAAATTAAATATATTTTTCATGATCGTGAAATGTTAACTCCAACAACTCCTTTAATTCATACTTTATTATACAAACGTTTGATTGTGCATGTAATTAACAATTTAAGCATCATTTTTTACACTGATTTGAGACGACAAGCAAAACCTGCAAAAAGCAAGGTCGCAGACATTAAATCATGTAAAATAAAAAGAATCATTAACTCAAAGATGTTAATGCGTCGCTTAAGATATAAAAAAAATCTTATTACGTAGCAAAACTGCACAGAAAAAATGCACATTCCGTGTTAGTTATTAGTTTAAAACTCAAGCGCTGCCTGTGTGGTTGAATAAAATGGAAACAATTAAAACAAAGACTCGTGAACACCATTTCAGCACTAAATGATCGTTTACCTGCAGCACTTACAGCTAATAACTTAAACTTTTAAAAGATTTAATGGAAAAGAATGACCATTTTATTCTTAGTACGTGCCTAAGCGTAATTGAAAAGCTTTAAGCTTCAATAATTGCATGCGGTGGGACGACTAAGAAACCTTATTTTACGGGTAATTTCTGTCGACGCTTAAGGCCTCACAAATTATTCAGTTGTTATTCTTTGAAAACGTTCCCGCTTATATTGTAGCAAAAACAAATGTTGATAATTTGCATGACACTCGTGTGTAATTAAGATGAAACTGAAACCCCGCCGATCGTGGCCCTCGCATCTTACAGAAAATATGGTATAAGTAATTTCCATTGTGCCTGCGATGAAACATTGAGTTTTAAATTGCAATCAGGTTATGTTAACACAACTGTTATATAAATGGGACGTGCTTGTATAATATACAAATACATGTGCCACTCCAATACCACAAGAAATAATAAAATTCCCCTCCACACTTTCCGCGTCTCCTAATTTAAACCATAATGTACAAATTTGTTTAACGCAGATCGCAGACATCATTGTCAGTTGGATTGAAGTTATATTGAAGCAATGGCATCATCATCATCAGAACTGTTATCAAAGCCATCATCCACAGTAATAGCTAACAATCCACATGAGCTCTAAATTAGAAACGCTGACTGAGTTGGATGTTTCCAGCAAACACTCGCACGATACATGCAACCAGAGGGCAGATATACACAAGGGACAAAAAAAAGTATGTATACTTAATGTGTATGTAGTTTGAAAATAAAACACCGGATGGACGAATAAAATAAACAAATAAGAATGTAAGCTCTGCGCTATTCAGAGTGATGACTGTGGAGGAACGTTATGATTAAGCCACAGTCGCCACAGTTTAACTTTACTTGAGCACATATACTTCTCAGTGCCCCTCTTGTGGCAGCTTAAACCAAAATGCGTCGGTTGGTTTTGTTACAATTTGTTATTTTGATGCTAAAGACTTTTTTTTAAATTTAACACCACCCTGTATATTATAAACTAAATGCTTATGCGCATCAAATGTGTGTCGCGAATTAAATGATTCATGTAACCATGTTAAACAGGCGCGCATTTTGTCGTTCGATTCGAACGTTTAACAGGGCAAAAGTCACACAATTTATTGAGATAACAGCCAGTATAGAAATTGCAGACTACGCCATAAACTCACAAGCGCTATGTGTTGTGACTTGTGGTATATTTTGAACATCGAATGACATCGGTAATGAAGAATTCATGTGTCACAAAGTACACACAAGCGAATGCATTTAAAGTTGATGACATTAACAGAAAAAAATTAGAGCAACAATGATACACGATGAGGCGCAAAAGAGAAACGAAAAAAGACGATCCATGCGCGTTTATACTTGCACAGTGGAATTGACACAAAAGACAAGAAGCTCTCGCTCCCAGTGCTTTATGGAGGCGATGAACGCCGAGGGTAAATGTAACGCTGCTGGGGCATATAAAGCAAATGAAACAATAAATGGATGAAAGAACAAAAAAAGGCGACAGGCAAATGTTAAGTCAACGACAAAGTATTTATTCATATACGTATATTGCGGGACTTGAGTGTATAACTTAGAGATGTCAACGAACTGATAAGCATGCGCAAAGTGGGCTTTTGACGAATAAGAAAATTTCGTTTACTATTTCGAATTTTCTTTATACATCAATACACGAGTGTAACATTTATTTCAATTGGGTGTTTACTTAATTGCACATATTATTGGTTACGAGTTGCACTGTGCATCACGCGCAAGCAAAAGCGTTGAACGAACAACTGTTGCACGGGAAAGCGCACCACATGATTCAGCTGCCCAAGCAAATATTTTATTTTTCGTCCATTTTTACTTTTCTGTAATACGCCGCGGAGTTCATATTTTGTTTCAATGATCATTACTTGTGATACGAGCACCCTGATAAGAGGAAGCTTGATTGTGATAAGTTACTGAACCAAAGACTGTCTATTAAATCAATCGGGTTTATTTGTCACGTTTCTCTTATCATGTGAAATGCACTCTAGTTTGGTTTTAAATTTTAATGTGCGTCGCCATAATTTGATATAAACTTTAAAGCAACTTTTTTCTTTTTTCGGAAATTAATTATTGACTCTTTAAAATTAAAATGATTCTGCAAAATCTTAAACAACAATATTATTCAATGGAAAACTTTAATTTTTATTTTAAACTGAATATTTTTCAAAACAACACTGTTTTGTTTAATACAAGTTATGGAAAATACAGCTAATAAAGAGCTCTAATCTTTGTAATCTAAATACACCAAGATCATGTAAGCTAAACTACCACAAATATCGCTAATTGATCTATAACTAAAATTAATATCACAATTTCGGTATTTTTTAGTACTGGATGCGTCCTAAAAATTAAAATTTAGTTAGTTAATATGATCTTGATGTATCTACCATTCTTATTTATGTCGTTTTATGTAATTGTATATAAAAGCCACTCATTCAGAAAATGGTTATCTAACACTAAATAACTAAATAAATCCTCGCTTGTCCATTCTTTTCGTGATAACTTTCGATGCCGCGCATGCATAAGCAATAAGCATACTATTATAATAAACAAAAGTATACGCCATGAAAAGGAAAAGTGGAAAAACTGAACTGAAAATGAAATCAAACACTGCAACCATAAGAATTTATACAACGCAGCAACTGTAAAACGCAACATATTAAGAGGGCTAATGCCCTTTGCTCTGCTTTTACAGAGTTTTACAGTTCTTCAGCATCGTTGCAGTTGCTAGTTGCCACAGAAATCAGAATACATGAATCCGACTGTCACATACATACTCACTTACCATTATTAATTTGTATTTAGTGCAGTTGCACCGCGTACTGTTATACGGAAAGTCAATCGCATGAAGAGATGTACTAATAATGTATATACTATATAGCCCATAACGAAGCCAAGGGAGCTCTCTATAATGGTCTGGCACGTTCGTATACTGTGGCATATGAGTTTGTAGTTTGAACTCGCGGACAGAATTTAGCTGTATGTATTAGATAAATGCAGGGAGGAAATGCAACAGCACGCAGTTAGACGGGCTCAGTCACATAAAGAATGCTTCTTTAATGCGATATAACAAAAATGCGGCAAAGAAGTTGATGAATGCGAGCACACTGCACACTGCACAGCAACCCGTATCTGCTATGCTGCATTCATAGTCGTATACTTTATACAGAACACAAAATGTTCTTGTGCTTCATCTTGTGCTGCTGCTGGTTCTTTTGGTGCTGGCACACGAAAAGGGAAAGTAATGCAGGCCGTCGACGTTGAGGAAAGGCATTTGGTTAAATATAAACACATGTGTGTGCCGTGTGGGTCTTGCTTTTCATCTTCCTCGGATTATCTGTATTATTCAGTGCAGTGAATGCGTTCTTTTCTGCATCTTCTGATACGAACTTGCGCTGGCATGGCATTTATTAATTTCCTTAATTCTTTCTTTATTAGCTCTGTACAAATGATGGTGGTGATGATGTTTATTCAAAGATTGCAGAATAAAGACAAATATCAACTATGAAGGCGTATGGTTTTTGTTCGGTTATTGTTGTTGTTACTGCTGCAGATAAAAAAAGAGCGAAAAACAGTATGGAGTATTTGGGAAGGATAAATAATCAAGACTTTTGGTTTTTGTTCTTATATAAAACGATGTGGCAACATTTCGTATGACTCTTGGCATTAATGCGTGTGTGATTGTGGTAAACAGAAAACAAAACGACATTTCTGGTGGCCTTTACCATATGCAAGACAAATGCAATGATCCAAAGCGATGATTTTCATATCGGAAATGAAGAGGGGAACTCTTCATTTGAATTTGAAGAAGAAGGAAGCGCATATTGTATAATATACAACTCGTATACTTTATATTATAGTCAAGATTTCTGTTGTCTGAAACTTGTACAAAAGAATATTAAGATAACATCGCTTATAGTAGCACGTAATTTATTTAATTTCAGTCTTACTGCTTTGTTTTTGGTAACATACCGAATACTGATGCATTTGACCCGTTTGAGAATTAATATATTATATTTCGGCCAGGCAACGCAACCTGGCCGAAATATATTATTTTTCAAACGGGTCAAATGCATCAGTATTCGGTATGTTACCAAAAACATATATATTTTTGCATGCCTGTAATTTTGATTTCAGTTCCACAAACTAGTTTTGTTTCGTGTTAGATCATTACCTATAAAGAACTGAGCAAGGAAAGCCGCACAAAACTTTGTGGTTGATGTTATCCAAGTTTTAGTAACCCTATAATGAACCCTCATTACAAAATTTGCAAAATTATTTTAAACAACGATTATGATTTATGACATTTTTTGAAGATGCAAAACCGACAACATCCTAAAGCTATGTCCTACAAATAAAGCCAGAACTATCGATGTATATACCGGTCACTGGCCAATAGGGAAGAATGCGTATCCCATTCAATGCTCATCGTGTCGAAGCTGCAACCAACCAAGCGAACACAGTTGGCAAAGCGCACAACGATCCTCACACAGTTCCTAAATGCTACTGGCTGGGTATAAAAACTTGATGATGACAATGGAATGAGTTTTATCAAAACGATGATAAAGCGGTAATTGGAGTACGGACCTTGACACTTCTACCTACCAACTAACCAATCACTGTAGTTATTTTAGAAAAACATTTTTGGAAAAATAAAATTCTCGATGATCATTCATCTCGTTGAGGAACAAAATTAGTATTTAGTTTTTCATTTCAACAAAAATTATAGCTCTCAGCATGATCTACTATTATGCAATATAAAACAGATTTGTAAAATGTAATGCACTCATTCAAATTAGTTTTGACGTGTTTTACTTTTGAGGTTATAGAAAAAATCAGACCTCTATTTTTTATGCGTATGATCATAAAAGATTTGGCCAGTTTTACTGTGAAGTGATATCTAAAAATTTTAAATTGAAAACAAATTTTTTTTGATCATATGTATAAGTATAACATTGAATGCCCTTGAAAAAAAATTGCTATTATTTTTTATTACATATAATTTAGTGAAAAATGATTTTCTTGAATTAAAACACACAAATAACGCCTTTTTTAACAAAAATAAACATTTTTTCTATTTGGAGGAGGCACTAGAACGAGCTTTCGCATAATATGAATTTGTTTTATAATTTTAGCGATTTTAAAACTCATGTTTATGTACAAAATTTTAAAAATTTTAGTAACCATAATTTACACACAAACATACATAGATTATAGTCAATCAAGACTCAAGAGTCAACCACTAATTTATCAGCATTCAGAATATATGCATCAAAAGCAATCACGTTATGTAAATCCGCACACCACGACATAAAGGATGTGTGCAAGATTCTGTAACGATAGGTATTACCGTCAACATTTTAAATTGAAGGGGAGAAAGGTCATAATCACATAGTATTTAGTATTTACTTTTCAGTCGCATCATCATCATCATCAGTGCGCACGCCAGTCATTCAAAGATATGCTAAAAGCTTCACGAGAAGGTGGAGACGAGGAGGCGGAAAATGAGATTTAGGTCGAGGTTCAATCAAAAGTGTTCATCTTTGTCTCGCCGTTTTGTCGCTTTGCAGTCAACACTTCTCATTGAGAAATCAATGTGAGTACATTTTACACGCTTCATTTTTGTTACCATACGAACATTCTCAACTCTCAACATTCTGCCTTATCTTTTTGGCAATTGAATTTCCAATATATGGACTTCTATACGAGTCAGCAATAATAAATATATAAATCAGAATGAAGTAATTCTCGAAATATTAGCCGAAAATGCATCAAGAGTCGCGACAAACAATGTCGAAATGGAAAGTTTAAGAAATGGTCATGTTTGAATGCGTGATGAAACGATACAGTGTGATGTGTGACAATAAGAGACGCAAAGGAATGTTAATTAAATGAGCAGTGACTGAAAAAGGCGTAGGTGTGTCAGATGCGTATGGCTATTCGACAAGGACAATGGATTGTAAGCACTGTATAGCACTGTAATATATGTGCGTAATATGTGGTACATGCGGTTAAAAACAATGTGTGCTCTGTGTCTTGAAATGCTCACGCAGAGATAAAAATTCTCTTCCATTAACGTTTTTTATGAACATCTTCACAATTGCCACAAACGGCACAAACGATTATTGTCAATTCTTAATAAAGCCATCGTAATCCGTGTTCGGTGTACGCCCATGGTCCACTTTTACTTTTATGCAACACATATTATATGCCGTATGGCCAAAAGCAACCTCTGTATGACGTCACGTACTTAACTTCAATACAATAAGGTTGTTACAACTGTAATACGAGTTATATAGTTGAACCGCGCGAATAAAGAAGAAAGTGAGCAAACGTTTGGAACAACAATGAATTTACAATAATTATTATTGCTTTATTTTGAAGTTATTATAATTCAAAACTTATTGTTATATCTGCAGAAAAACAGTGCGATGCAATGAGTTCATCGAAGAAGAAGCTACTCCACAGTTCACAGTCCACACCCACTCATTTGTTTTTAAGCGAAGTTTTACCTAGAGGAAAGCGTCCGCTAGAAATTGTGATGCAAGCAGTGTTTCGTATGATTGTAAATTATTTTTTATTATTTCTACATTCATAATAACGATGTTTATATCTGTGTCGCTAAGCTATCCAAAAATAGGCAGACCTTGAAATGTTTAGGAAAAATGTTCAAAGCCAAAATTAAGTAGTTACAATTTTTTTCTGTTTAATACGGTTCACAAGATATATGAAAAAATCAATTTTGATATTGAAAAGTTAATTGTATGACCTTGAAATGCTATGCAAAACTAAATATTCCTTAAAGATTTGCAATTTTGTCAAACGTCATAAATTTCTTAAATGGGACACAGGTTTCCATCAACTCTACTCATCGTTTGTCATACCTGCCTTTGAAGGTACTAAACCACTTCTCAAAACTAAAACAATATGTATAAATCTTTGTCAAACATCGCTTTAAAAGTTACAAAAAAGCATATTTCATAACATCAACCGTACGTAAAAAATCAATGAAAACTACCTTAAAAATTTCCCAACTTTTTTTAATTTTTGTTAATAACTTTTTAAAAACGCATGCCAGTTTGCGTATCTTGGTTTTTGCAACAATAGTTGACCTCACGGTTTTTTGAAAAAGCGAATAGAATCCGATATATGACGAATAAAATATTTCAACCATTTTTTCAAGGGCATGACCTTTCAGTCCCGCAAATTACGTTTTGTGTTAGTGTCGATGTGCTCTACAATATCCAATCAAAATTTCGAGTCCTTTCCAAAAAAGCTCAGATACATCTTATTAACACCAGAACAATCATGCTTATGTTTTATTAATTGTTATCGTTTGGATATTTAACAAATATGTGCTGATCAACTCGTTAAATGTGTTTTACAACAACACTATTTCCTTTAAAATAAAATAAGTTAGGTCCTAGATCATATATGGTCTGCCGTGTGTAGTTTTATCGCCTAAACCGTGTTTTGATTTTTTTTTCTCTACACAATTTCGTTTAAAAGATTTGAGAACATAAAAAAAGCTCTAAAACAATAGGTAAATTATAATATCTGCAGCATTCCACAATAATATAATTCACTCAATAACATTAAGATAGTGAATCATTGTTAATTGACCCATTTTGGAATTATTCATAATGTATGAAACACAGCTTCGAGCTTATTATGTATCCTAACCACGATTACTCCATCGGAAAGTGAAAACGGGGAGTGCATTAATCCATGGCAGTCTATTTATAATGAAAAAGTGAAGAATATGTGTGTGTAAATTAAAGAGCAAATAAGAATAAAATACCGGAGAATAAAGCAGAACGCGTGCGACGTGCCTTCAACAAAACAAGTTAAATTTACGGTAAATTTTTAAAAGAAAGTGAAAATAATTTCTTGAAAGGCGTTGGCACGCGCGAGACGCGTTCGCGGTGGATGTACAAGAATGTAATAAAAAAAGCAAACAAAGCAAGCACGAAATGTGGGACAAGAGACGGCCAGACAAGAATACTGTGTATTCGTATATAATTAGGAAGAGAAGAAATAGTGAAGAAAACGAAAACAACGAGCATAAAAATATTATATTGTATTGTATTTTAAAACTTTAGCAAAAAGCTCTGAGAAGAATGATTTGTGTTTATGTTAACTTTGTCCACTTGTTATATAACTTTAGAAGTTTAGTAGATTATAGGTAATGAGTACGCTGGTTTTCTTCGTTGCCCTTTGTCCTATAATTTTGTTGAGGATCTATTCTCATGAATGTTTACAATTCTGCAAAATTATCATAAAACTATCTGCAATTGTGAAGCAAATATATTTGTCAATACATGTGGAATTCTACAACTCGCCCCGCCGACTGTGTACACACTGAAGACGTAACTTATTTTGATTATTTTGTTTAAGATTAATAATTTTCACTAGGGGCATATTTAATTGAAACAAAAATAATTAACTTACGAAGAAACCCGTCGTTGCAACAACAGAACTGTGATGATAGTACTCAACAAATTTGAGTATTATCATAGTTCTTTGTAGATCATTGCTGCATTTAGAAACTAAATCGTGCAACGTTGCGAAATTTTTCGACACATCCTGCAATCAATTTCTACAATTCAAAAAATTTGTCAGGATTCTGTTCACAAACCGCTATTTAACATTGTGTTTAAACTGGCCAAACTTATACTTCAATCTGTTCTAGGACGAGTATTCGTTAAAAAACGTTGCATTTGCAAAATGCATTCAAACTGCTTAATTTTGTTCATGGATCAATTCCCAATATAATTTTTTAGTATTTGGTAGACTTTTTGACGAACCTCATATTTTTTCGCCTTTTACTTTAGATATAGATAAATTTTAGTTATTCGTAAAAAATACTTGTGGTTGAACGCAATTGCAGTTCAAAGTTATTCAATATATTATATGGTATACATAATATGTTTGTGGAACTAAATGTCTGTAACGTTAAGGTCAAATAAACTTTAAAATCGTTTAATTAATTGAAAGAAATAGTCGCTGGATGTTCGAAACATTAAGCCTCATGGATTTTCAATTGAAAATTAATTACGCAATTAGTTCATCATCATCTTATGACTCTAAAGTCTTCTGTCTTGCAATTTTACAATGTACAATGTAAGTGAAGAGCAAATGTTCAAAGCAATGCACGCATACACCAACTCCACCATAGACTAAAACATTTGCGCGCATAACACACTGGGCATCCACATTCCACACTAAAACAGTTCACACAACAACATTTATCTCTGTTTATCGCGCCGGTATTGCAATTAATTTATCTCATTATAATACCTGCCTGGTGTGTATTTTATTTTCACATTTTTATGTAATAATTGCGACCTTGCACTTCAAACAAATATTATGCAGTTCTTTTAATTCGCTTTTCGATTAACTTCCATCGTATATGTCATTCGCGGGATTTTCTTGCTGCTCATATAAAATACATTCATATTCGTATATCGCGTCCATATGATTTTATTTTGCTGTTTCTGTGTATATTCTCCTTTTTGCGTATTTATTCGCAAATTGGGAATAGGCAAACGAGACGTGCAAACTACAATTTGCAATGCACAAGTCACATGTTGCACAATCGACGAAATGTTAATGTTGTTGGATTTGTGTGCAGCTCGACTTTTGAAGCTCTTTTAAGAATAATTATGTTTAATATTTTAATTGCCATACAATAACAAAATAGCCGAGCAAGGCATATCCGGATTCTAATGCAACAAAAGCAATACTCTTCCCAATTAAAACATCTAACTGAGAGTGTGTGTGAAAAACCATTTAAAAAAATCACGCAAAGTCCAATTACGTCAAAACGAATGGGCGGCTTATGGGCCACGGGCAAATGCAGAGGGAAGCAAGAAAAAACACCGCAGCAACAGCAACAACAACTATAAAAAAAAAAAACAGATAAACGTATTCAGCACGACCATTTGTGGCCTTAGTTATCGATGTTCTGGGCTGATAATGCAGTGCGGTCGGACGGCAATAAAGTTGTTGGCGCGCGGGAATGACAATGTTAAAAATATATAAATTACATGCGCGCGGATGATGATGGACAATGGATGTGTGTGGTAAACCGAATAGGCAATAGCGTGTGTGCAGTTCGTTATATGCTTAGAAAATCTGCTGTTCGCAAGTCTCGAGGTTGATGCAATTTTGCAGTAAACAGGCTTGCGCATCGCAGTGCTATTCAGCTAATAATAATATACACTAACTAACTAACTCCAATAAATATAATATAGAAACACTGCAATGATGCAGCCAAGTAAAGAAGCACAACGTAATATATTGTAATTTCTGCGATGAACTTGAGATTTGAATACATACATTTAGTAAAGCTATTACATTAAGCACGTCTCTGTCTTACTGCCTGTACTCTGCACTGATATTATACGTTTTTTGTTAGTCTGTATCAAGAAATTGATGCTGTAATTCTATTGTTATTGTATCCAACGATGGCTTCGGTGTACACAGTACACATAACAGTGAGGCGCCGACGATGATAGCAACATCTCCCACCCCCAACAACATCTCTATCGTGTATTTGTATGCCTTATAAAAGTCATAAAACTGTTTGTCAATGTCTGCATGTGCTCGTGCTGCTATCGATGTATGATGAATGATGATGTATGCAATTGCACGCAATATAATGGTGAAAATGGTCATGTAATTGACTATGTCGTGTCTAAAATTACATGTTTTCACGTTGGAAGCGCGGAAGGGCAGGCATCTAAGCCAACCAGTTGGTAAATACACAAGAGGCTCAATAACATTTTAATTCTCGTGGTCTAACGAATACTAACTTAAATGCGTTTATGAATTAATATGTCTACACTCCTTTTCTTTTACATAAAAAAAGATTTTCAATTTATTTAAAAAAATGTAAACCTTTTATGATGGTAATTAAACAAAATATGCATTAAAATTTAATGACATCCCAATATTTCCCAATACATTGTGTAAAATAAATAATTAACTGGAGTACATATAAAATATGTATATACATAAGTGTATTGTGCAAGGGTCAAAATGTTAATTACAAATTAGTCGATGTCGTTGTCAACTTGTCTGTTACTTTTTACAACCACTACTGAGATTTTCCATTTAGCTCGTGCCTCTTCATTTTGCATCGGTCTGCCAAGGTCTGGCAATAATCTCTATTTCAATATACTTAGCACGCAAATTTGCATGATTATGAGTTTATACCTTTAAGATGTTGCAGTCATAAATAGATTTTGTGTGTCACCACAAGATTGCTCATTTCAGCTGCAGTATGCAGACCCTAACTACAATAAATCAATGATTTGTCAACTGCTGCAGTCCAACAATATAGTTTTTTTCCATTGTGGTCAACAATGTTATAGGTACAATGTTTTTCTTGGAGCTAACTTACCAACTATATGTAATTTATATACCTAAACACATGACGCATGATGGTACTCGTTTAAAACTTAAAACAATCATTATCTTTTCCTGATATTGACACAAATCTCACAAGGCCGTTGTACATTGTTAAGCATGTGACGTGACGTTGACGTCCATATGACTTAAAAAGTACGGTTTGCAAACAATAGGACAAATGCCGACAAATATATAATGTTGATGTGTCTTAACTCCTAAGATGTGCTTAGATGCCATGGCATACACTCGTACAACTTTGTGGCGCAGCTTCTTTAAATATGTGTATAAAATGCGCACAACTCTGTCTGTGAATATGGAAAGTTCAGAAGTTTCTTCTACATCTTAAATTTTTGCTAAAATGAGAGGTGGAACTTTTTGTTTTTTGTTTTTTTTTTTTTTTGCTAAATGCTAAGTATGTTTATTATTATTCAATAATATATATTGTATCTCTTCTTCATTTCAACCAACTTCATAATAAAACATATACACATATGTGCAGCTACATAATATATTTATCCTTGAAGAGAGTTACATAAAAACGCTGCGCAACCTTGGGGCGACTTCTTTTCGTCGTATATTTTTGTTAAATCATTCATTTATATTTTATTCATCTATCCTCGTCTGCTCTTCTTATTTCACATGTTCTTCACACATGCTTTTGTCATTGACTTTCAATATATGAATATTATATAGTTTTTCCCCATTTTTCATTTTTGTGCAGAATTTAATGCTGTAATTTTAATGACCGACACACACAAATGATTCTGCTATTTTATTATAAAAATTACTAATGAGTCGTGCATATGCAATTGAGCTGTTATAACTCCAAGAATGGTATGTAAAGAACTTACTGGGCAATAAACATAGAAGAATTAATGGTAATGCAAATAATGTGACTCACAAAGAACACATCACCATGCAATGCTGTTAACATAATACATAATATGTATGACACACATTGTGTATGCAGCAAAAATTTAACCGAGCACTTTGGCATCACCATCATCGCGCTACTGGATTTTGATATTTGCTCAAATGTGTATTATACGCTTGAAAACTGCGTGGCCATATTAAGCTTTCCGATGCACATGTGCAATTAGTTAAGCTTATTCTGCCATTGAACATACGTGCTTGATGCTTGCGTCTCACCATATCCCCGCGTTGCAGTTGTTTGCATGAATTGCAAGTGTACATACCTCTCGATTGGGCATGATTGCTGAGTCTTCATGATGTTTACAATAAATAGGTATCATGTTTCCCATATTATTCCGAATGCACACAAAGAGAATGTTTTGCGTTTTTTTGTGTGCAGTTTCAGACATTGGACTATATGTACGAGTATTATAATGACTGGGTAATCTATGAGTAATCTATTTTATGTGAAATCTTTTAAATTAAAATATGAGAAGTGCTTTTGTTTAAAAATTATGGATAAATAAAATAACTATTTATAAAAAAATCATCATTTAAGTGCAATTAAATAATTTGTCATTCCAAGGAATGTCATTCCTTTAACAATATTATGTTTGATTGAAGCAAAGAGACTGCGAGGTCCCACCTGTTGTGTGTCCGGAAATGCATATGGTTTTCGTTTTTATCAAAATAATTGCTGTGCAACTGCACGTTTAAACTATTTGAAATACATATTTTTAATTCGAATATCATGCTTTTGAACACCCCTCTTATTAGATGAATCAATGCTTTGTCATCAGTGCATGCTTACGTTTAAAACAATAGCGCGCCAGCCAATAAATCAAAGTGTGACACAAATAAGATCTGGGCGTTTACTTGTGTGTTCATTTTGATACATTGCACACATCGCGTTACAGAATGTGAGTGTTGTTTCTGAATTGAAAGATAAGGCATTGGTGACATAACATATTTAATAATTGGAATATTATTTAAATATGTAATGTGCTGTTTTGTGGTTTTATATTAATTAAAATGTTTTTTCAATTATAGGCAGGCCTGGTTCTCTTATAACTCTTTACCAGCTATTTAAAATATTCTATTAAGTCTTGAACAAATTTAAAATATTCTATTAAGTCTTGAACCAATTTAAAATATCTTATCTAAACAAGGATATAGTAAGACCGACTATCTTCATATTATTAGAAATGGCTGATTGGAGTGGTGTTACACATACGCTAATAAATGTTGTTAATGATTATGTATAGGAAATATTAAGACATTTACCATGAATGAAATTCGGACTCTCATTTAATCGTAATGTAATCTTTAAACTAAATTAATTCGTCTTATTTATTTATAATTTTGATCTAAATATAAGAATATTCTTTTTTTAAATATAAAAAAATTAAATACAACTATGTCTTACCTTTGTATTATTATTATAATTTTTGATGAAATTCAGATTTGAGTAATTATA
This sequence comes from Sylvicola cinctus, assembly GCA_963854165.1. Lineage (NCBI taxonomy): Eukaryota > Metazoa > Arthropoda > Insecta > Diptera > Anisopodidae > Sylvicola > Sylvicola cinctus. Next base: position 24,684,859 of record OY974082.1, read on the forward strand.
TTCTAAATACTCTAAAAGCACAGAAATCACGTACTCAATTATACGATTGTATATACATACATGTTTATGTAATGTTCACTTTTTATTAACTTTAAGCAGGCATAATGGTTATTTCACTAATTTAAGTAATATTTAAAACACCAATGAAGGTACTCATTTAATTTGAATAAAAGTTATAGGCACAATTTTGAGGAATCCACGAGTTATATTCAAGTAATTTTTAAAGTCACAACTAACAACTACACTTAATTAATTATTAATTATTATTTTAAACTTTTTGGTTTAAAGATTTGGTTAATTGGTGGGAACTACAGTATTTATAAATTAAAGTTTATTATTATTTTTTAAATTTAATTGACTTTGGTTATAAATTCTGGTAACTCACTTTCAAAACATTAAAAATTTGTTTCTTTACATTTTAATTGATTTTTATTCACTTATTTAAATTTCAAGTTTTGTTCTTTATTCACTTTTAATTTTTCAAAGTTTTATTTTCTTTGTTCTTGTATTTTATAATACACATATTGTAAGTAATATTTCACTTTTATTTCATCAGTGTTCACTATATTCAATCACCACATAATATGATTGTTGCAGTTGTGCTGAGTGCCTTCCACCAACTAGTCAGATAAAAATTCACAATTGTCGTGTTTAACAGCGATTGCAAACGAAAAACAGCTCACGTCACTGTCACAGTCCACACTCCACAGACGTCTTCAATAAATTCCATCATCCGGCGCGGCGCACTGTTTGCGCTGCATGCGACAAGTTCTTCGCTTCTTAACAGTACAGCTCGTACCCATTGCTCGTTATCACTAAAATTGGAAAATTGAAAAAGAAAATATGTAAGAAAACGAGCAAAGCAAAATGTACACAAAGCCACTTGAAACCACAAACACACATGTGCATTTTTTGTGATATTTTTACACATATTCCACTTAACAGCAAGAATTTTTACCATTTTATTATACGATGCGTATATTAACACATACGTGTATTGATAACAAGCACTCACACAATGCATGCATTAATCGTGGCCCATATAGAAAAAGCAAATACACACGTTGCATGCAAGAATGTGTGTAAATCATCAATTAGCTAAAACTTGAGTGTGTTTGTGGTCTTAACATCATGTTTGCCTTTGACACTATTATGACTTATTTCACTGTGGTTTTATAATAAACTAACAAATTAAACATTTTTCCAACTAAAGGCACAACAATAATAAAAATGTATTAGACAAGGACAAGCCAAATAGTACGGCGGACGGCCGATAACACCAATTAGACTACAATGGTAACCGTGGTGTGCGCAATGCAGAAAATCACACGTGCACACACAGCCGCAAAAGAAGGAAGATTAAAGTTCAAACTGATTACGGGTTTTTGCTATCACAAACACAATTTAATTACTTTAAAAAGTGGAAAAAAATTAACCTAAATGTTCTAAACAGGAGTTACCGCGGCTTTTTTTTAACCATTACCACAAAGTATGACCAATGAACAACATCTAGGTCAAATCGGAAGCCGTCGCTCGTACGTAATCCAAATAGGATGGAATCAATTAAGTAGCAATGCAAAAAAAACTTTAAATGAGAATCTTAAAACGTAACAATAAAAAAGCACTCACACACGCACACACACACACGAAGATAGAAAAGCATGTGCATAAAGCTCTCACAAAGGGGTAAAACAATTCTTATCACAATAGACCATGATGAAAATTTAGGTAGGGGAAATGTTAATCTCAGCCGAAAATAAATTCACCAACCGAACAGGGAATAAAAAACAACTCCGCCGATGTAATAAAAATTGGATGAGCAACAGCCAACAGCCATCATGCGCGATTGTGTGCACGTTAAAGAGAACAATCACGGTCAGAAGGCGAATCCACCCAAAACACCGTGAATATATAGGAACAAAAAAGCTGAACACACAATTTTTATTGTGACCAAATTAAATTGTTTGCGGTGTGGAACCATGGAAAAATGAAAATTAACATCGCATATCGGTGAAAAAAGAAACACTGGCACAACTTTAGGCAACACAGAAATATACACAAACTTCGTAATCACTTTGTACAATGTACATTTATAGACGCATGAAGAATGAAGATACCGCACTCGGAGGATTAAATAATTAAAAGTGGTCGGATGTATGTATATTTTACTCAATAAACTGTAAGTGGTGTGTCTCTTTGACAACGGTTCTCTGGCGACTGACGAAGAGCCAACAATTGAGTCGAGCCAATTTAATTTTTTCTGCTTTTTTTGCTATAGCGTTCGCGTCGTGCGCTCCACACCGAACCAAACTGAATGTTGTGGCAGTTGTGCAGTGTGCTATACCGCATATATGAATATAATGCTGCTGTTGAGTGGTGTGGTGACTGGTGACTGGTGGCTGCCAGGCTGGTGCTCTGCCTTCACCCGCTCAACGCTTCTGTGTGTTAACACGAGATCTGCTGTACTGTGCCGCTCGAGCTACCGCTTACCCGCAGCCCGATGCGTCGCTCGTCCTCAAATAATGTTTGTTTTCTTCCTTCGTCGTACATATAACATTTTTACGTTGGTCGTAATTCGTACAATTGTGCTTACAATTAGGCTACTGTTAATTATTCTTATGTAGGACGGTTGGTCAACACTTTGAGAATTCCACAGCTCTGGCCGCTATTTAGTTGATATTTTATAACAAGTCCAATGAGGTTCTACCACTACCGATTACCATACTGCAGTGTTAACAAATATTGTTATCAGTGTTTGCTGCATGCGTCTGATTAGATTTTACTCAGTTTAGATACTTTAGAATATTTATTTACAAAGTAGATGGTCACATTCAACATTGTGATGGTCGCAATTCGCAACAACACGAACAATTTAATGATGCTTTATAAGTCATGACTGTTTGCTGTGATTTCAATATATTATGTAATTATATTGAAGTTTTGAATATTAAATGTGCCACTACCATCCATTATCATTTATCGGATAACATCAGCCGGACTCCACACAAAATCTTCAACGAGATCTTTCAATTTATTTTAATTTAGTGCGCTGCAGTTAAAGATACGTAGTACGTACCAGTTGGTTGTTAGTTGTTACCACTCCCCTGCCAATTATTGTACTATGTATGTTTATTTCCCATTTAATGTGGTATTCTGAACAATATTGATATGAACTGTTTTCATTTCTTACACGTACATATAAATGTTGCGAAGCTCGAATGATCATATTATGTCACAAGACAAATCGATTAGATGAAGTTTATAAAGAAAGCATATTACATAGAGACTATAAACGAAACAATAAATATATTATATTTTTTTAAAGGTACAAATACCTTTTTCGGCTGTTACCCGTTAAAGTTAACTGATTATGATTCGGACCCATTAACAAACTCTATTTCTAACTATCTATACTGTTAAATTCAAAATATAGGAATGTTTGTTGTAATTGACATAACGGGGTAGGTAATTAAATAATAAAATATTTTTCTATGTTTTTGCAATGTTTTACAGTAAGCTTCATTTAGGTTGAAGCGTTCGCTTGAAGTGAGGTTACCTTTTTTAATACTAGTAAATTTTCTTTTCAATATTGAATGTTATGGTGATTCTTAAAAATCAGCTTCTTGTTTTTCAACTTCAAAATAACCTTAAAAACGACGACGACATAACCAAACATCCCGATAGATCACTGGAATTATTTTATTTTTTAATATTATTTGTAGCATCATCATCATCACCTTTTTTTATATGAATTTAAGTTTTTCAACACTACGATTTAAAATCTGCAACTTAATATAAAGTGCTCAGTGCACTCAAAACCATAGACTTATAATAAAAGACAAGAAAACGATACAAAATATGAATAAAAATATGAGCCGAAATTTTTTTGAGAATGTATGATATGACATATCATATCCATATAGGCTTTAAAATGGTGTTAGTGCTTATAATATACAAAAATTCAGACAAACACTTGAACAAAATTGCATTTATCTTCTTTTGTTTCATTTATTGCATATAGCGCTTTCGACTCAATATTGTACACACATTTTTAACTGTGTGTAATTTTCGCATAGGATCATTTGCAAACTATTCGTTGTGTGTATTTGTTTTTTGGATTTGTAAAAGAAAAATATTGAGTTGTTTTTATTTAATGATTAAGAGCGTTCACAGAAGAAATAATTTTCATAATTTTTGACAAGCGCTCTGATTGGTTGAAAAAAAATATCAAAATTATCAAAAATATCATGCCCGTGCATCTTATTTTTGATTAAATTTTTAATATTTATTGTGTGTATTGTGTGTACAATACAAATTTAGCAAATATTCATTCATAAGTAAAATAAAATTAAATTGTAAACAAGATTATTATTTTAAATGTGTCCTTCTGGAAAAAAAACTTTTACACGTTTTATTAAATACATTTTTTGTGACAACTAGCGCGAACTGACGAAAATTATCAAAATTATTAAGCGCGTTCACGCTGAAAATTAAAATATTTATTTCATTGACCAATCAGAGCGCTTTCTTTCTTCTGTGATATTAATTATAATCAAAATTATAAATGAAGATAGTTCCCGATCAACAGCATCTTTGTTTCGATTAGTAACTCCTTATATCCTTTGGGTGGACTTTTCAAGTTGGGGAAAGGAGTTCTATTACTTATTTTTGGAAATAACAATTTTGCGTTATTTCAATTAAATTTCAGTGTCACTGAACAGATGATTAAACACATTTTACACGCCCAATTAAATAAGTTTTAATTTGAACTGCCCACAAAATTTGCACTAACACATTGACGTTCCATTGGCGTAGTATATACATATAAAACCACGAATCACTATCACGTTATAAGTTGCCGCACTCCATTTCTTTTTTTAAGAACACGCATATAATTACACTGACCATTCACAAACCCATCCTTGTTTTCGGCTCATTATATTTCTTTTAATTTCTTGTCTTTTATATAATAAGTCTATGCGTAAAACCAATTTATTAACCAAGTAAGCGTTAATAATTTACTTGACTATGATGATCTATTAAATCATTAAATGTAGACTAATGATATAACCTAAATGTATTGAATTTGTGTTCGCAAGCAAATAGCTTACTTATACTTATTTAGTTGAGTGGCATCGATAATGTCCATCATACATCAAACACTAACTGTTGAATTATATACCTATAGTAGTTAACGATTACAAAATCAGTGTTTCCACTTTCCAGCAGATTATCTACAACAATTTTTTTTTTTCATTTAAGAGAATATTTTTTCGATAATGTGAAAACTGCCCAAACTTTCCCTTCGTGCAGCAATTTGGCCAATTTTGGTTCTGGTTTTCTTGCACAAAGAATGGATGATGGAAACAATACAGGAAAACAGTATTTAGAGGTTTTGGTTAATAAAAAAATTTTGTAAAATGAAACCGTCTAATTGTATTGATTTAAATAATATTTGGAAGCGTTACCAAAAATCAGGTATTCTTAATGTTGGCGAAATTATGTTAACTATTCTATTTTATTTGCTGCCAGCAAATCCCTGCTGCGTATTGAGACTTAACAGTCTCAAACTTTTTTAGCACAGTTTGTGAAATTTCGGGAAAATATTCTGGTTTTTGACTTCTTGCATCAGGGTGACAATGTTTTATCAAAAATACCAGCGAAAAGAAGTCTTTCTTGATTTCGTTGATGTTTATGTCAAAGATGCACGAATCACGTCACATACCAAATACTAAATAACACTGCGATGGAAGTTTGCAGCTTATAGAAGGAAATTAAAAAGAAGTTTTTTGAAAATATTCTCAGTGCTGACTTTTGATCCAATATATTTAATAAACATTTGTCTTTGGGTATAACATATTCGATAATGAATAATGATATAACATATTGTGTAAGAATGATGGTGTTTTTAATTTTCACATTAAAATAGACAACGCAGTAAGCACTCGATTATTTTATCTGCAGTGTACATCGATCAATTTACATTCAAGACAAGAATTCGGTGTTTATTAGTGTATATTAAACAGCGGAAATTTCGCACAACTCGGATTTTCCAGCCAATATAAGATAAGAGCAATCGTTGATCTTCATTCGATTGCTGTATGGTTTCCCCAAGAAAACAATCAGTTATAGCAATCAAACTTCGTGGGTAATCGTTCAAAGTATAAGAATTTATTAAGCTGCACAATTTCCTTATAGCAAGTTTTTTCTCCGCCGCTCAGGTACTCAATACTCATCGTCAATTGAAATGACAATCGCAATTCGCGATAGTTGTGGGAATTTTCGCTACAAACTCGTATAACTTCAAGACGTTTTAAGAGAGAGATAAGTTCACGATTACAAAGTGTGCTCAAAAATGTAATGGCTTTGAATTTTATTGAATTAAATAAAGCACAAAATATTTCGGGTCGCGATTTGTTATCTTTGTTTGCTCTTATTTGCTTTCAGCTTTTCTTCCCGTACTTTTATGTGTAGGTTTAGGATAACATGGACTGCTATCGGAGATCAATTGCACATTGTTTCATTTTCTACAATTAGTTACAAAACTTTTTTGTAGAGAAAAATTTATATTTTCTGGATAAAGTTGCAGTACGTAAATTCCCTTATTTCGTTGGAGTTTCATTGCGGCCCAAATATGTGGTTTGTAAAACCGCAACAAGCGCTTACATTAATTCTCCTAAATGTTTTTCCGTTATGTTAGTTTCACATAAAATTGTAATAAATTAACGATTTACTATGATATAATGAGTGATAACGATACTTGAAGATGATATTGCGTGTTACTTTTTATTCGACGATTACTTTTGAAATGGATGAAAGTCAAAGTAGGCTATGATGCAAAGGGTTTATTCTATATATCCGAAAAAACTGCTATTTGATTTCAATTTCCAATAACAAACGTTATTCTTAATTCGATTCGCTACCTTGTTTTTAAGTAAACAAACATGTTTGTTTTGTGTTTTCAAGGAAGAGTTCAGTTTTAATACTTATTTGTTTCGAATTCAAATTGAGGGTGTTTACGTGCACTTGTTTGAATTTGATTATCTGCCAAAAAAACACAGTTCCAGTATAACGTTTTATTACTTGCCTTAATTTTTCTTTGTCCAAAAAAGAAAACAATATATAAACTACAGGTTAAGACAGATCGAAGTGTAAAAAATTTTCAGATTTTGACTGTGAAATGTTCTTCAAAATTCGTTTTAGGTACAATGATGAGAAAGAAAAATATCAAAAATATTTAAGGTTTCTGGGATATAATTAGTGTGACCTGGAATTTTTATATCTTGACCATGAAATGATCGGGAATTTTTTTTGCATTATTAAAGACTTATACATTTGTGTGAAAGAATTTTGCTCATTTTTCGTAAGGTTTCTGATATAAAAGATTATATCATATCGCCTTTACATCCTATCAAATCATCCCAAAGGTTGATTTATAGGGATTACGGATGCAGTTTTGCTTAGAATGCCTTTGTGTATGAATGATTTAAAAATGATCAAAGTCGTTAGCGTCATTCTTGAGGATCAGTATATTTTTGACCTTAACCTTGAGAGGTGTGACCTTGAAATAAAAAATAATAAATTAGGTATATATTATTTTATACATAAAGGCAAAATTGACGCGGCTTGTGCATTTATTACGAACTGGTGCTTTATATCTATGTGGTTACAATAAAATTCTCACTCTATTTACTTACTCACTGCATTAAATTGCAATAAAATTGTGCTTGTTTATATCAAAATGTTTGTTTAAATTAATTACAATGTAAATACTCTTCATGAATTATGATTTATGACAAATGTTATGCTTTCCTGGTAAAGCATAATTAAATTAGTAAAATATGTGTACAATGAATGTAGCGCAAAAGTGTTATCAGACATAAAAGAAAAAAAATAATTAAATGGATTAAAATGTGTTTTATCACAACAATGTGAATAAATTAGTCAACTTTTTAAACTCAAATTGTATTGAGCGCGCAAATTAAAAATGCTATATCAAAATAAAGGAATGCATAAACATTATATGTATAACAAAACATCAATTTTCCGAGTAATTGTTAAATAGATAAAAAAGAGCTTGCTGAAATCTTTTTTAAATGTTCAGCATTTTCAAATATTTTTAATTTATCACATAACTGTTTGAAAATGTGTAATGTGTGGCGATACGCCATTCTCGTGAATGTAATTTGTATGTATTGAGTACGTATACTCTATAAAGAAAATAGATGAATGATAAAATTCAAGAACGAAAAATAAGCTCGCGTTGGCCCGATAATACTGCCATATTGGATAACTCGCGGCTCACGCGTCACCGTTCTTCATGTGGTGCATAATATGTTGGCTGAGGAAATGTTACCAAAATAGATTTTCGTCTGCACAAACTGAGAAAATGATACCGCCACCAACGGGCTCCCAAATCCCATCGCCACTGAGAGGCACACATACAGTTAAAATTCAACACACATAAAACGTGTAAAGATGCTTAATAAAATATGCTTTAGATAAAATATGGTTTGTGTGGCATTACGCTATTTAAATATAAATGAGAGCACATTTTCTCTACATTTTCCACGGGGTACATATTATTCGAACAGCGGTGAAAAGCTCGCACATGGTTCAGCGATGGAATTTTATGAAGGATTTTTCATCGGTATGTCGGCAAATTTATACAATAGTGTAGTATTTATTCGAGTGAGTGTATGTGTTTTTTCTATATATTTTCTCAATTAAGCGAGGCGAATTTTATACGTACATTTTAAGTAACAATTATGTTAAATGTAGAGTGAGGAACACACTTTGGTCGGTTTTGTACGTAATAATGTCATGACTATTTACTTTTGTGATTGTACTAAGAAATAAAAACCGTCAATTCAAACCGAGACGTCAAAATTCAAATAATTTAATAATGTAGAAACATAAATCTATACTTATAGCCTAGACAGACTAGCAGTTTGATGTACATTATTGGCCTGATGTAGTTGCGTGAGGCGTTTAATGGACTTTCGGAAAGTAGTTCAACATTTAAATCAGGGGAAATCCGATATGAACCGATTAGTCAAAAGCGAAGACATGATCCATAATATTTTGTGATAATAAGGGAAAAATATTTGGAATATGGACAAATTTTATTCAAACCGCATAAATTGTTCAATCCATCAGCTGTTGGTTCATGTCCAATCTGTTTTTTTTTGTATTTCTCTTTTCTCTGATGACGAAACGATTTAATAACACGATTAGTGTAGTCTGTCACTATCTTTTCATCGTCAGTTTTTTACTACATCCAAACAACATCACAAGTGCTAGTCTGTCTAGGGTATTAGGGGTCATCACGACGACAATAATAATTTTACAATATTTTTTGATGGATGCTCTAATTCGTCGAAGCAATGAAATGAAATTTTGATTTCGTGAACGACTCTGGAAAATATTCATAAAATTTTCCGCCAATCAGAGTTTACTTTAAAAATTATTATTGTAATTGTTGTCTAATAGCCTAGACAGACTAGCACTTTGATGTACATTATTGGCCTGATGTAGTTGCGTGAGGCGTTTAATAGCCTAGACAGACTAGCACTTTGATGTACATTATTGGCCTGATGTAGTTGCGTGACGCGTTTAATGGACTTTCGGAAAGTAGTTCAACATTTAAATCAGGGGAAATCCGATATGTACCGATTAGTCAAAAGCGAAGACATGATCCATAATATTTTGTGATAATAAGGGAAAAATATTTGGAATATGGACAAATTTTATTCAAACCGCATAAATTGTTCAATTCATCAGCTGTTGGTTCATGTCCAATCTGTTTTTTTTTGTATTTCTCTTTTCTCTGATGACGAAACGATTAAATAACACGATTAGTGTAGTCTGTCACTATCTTTTCATCGTCAGTTTTTTACTACATCCAAACTACATCACAAGTGCTAGTCTGTCTAGGGTATTAATGACTACCTTATACGCCGTAGTAGGTACACAATATGTTATTAAGAAATAAAGTTTTGTAATTATTGTAGTTAAAATTATTTTAACACATAAAAGGCCCAGGACAAATATAAGATTTCAAGTATGCACAACGATACATTACACAAATTCATATTCATGACATGAAGCCTCTTAAGCCGTTTTTCTGATCAATATCTTTTACATTTCTATAAGTCTTATGTGATGCACTATTTAACTCAATCGGCCCTCCTAGCCAAAAATAAATAAAACTGTGTAATTTATTTGCAAACGTAATTTTAACATGGTTGTACCTTTTGCCTCTATTGAAATAAATTGAACGGACGGTGTCCACGTCAGTTTTTTTTCGATTTTGACCATGTGCCATCATAATTAAAGCCTTCGTGATTTTTTCCCCCGCTAATTTGAGTGTTGGATATTGGATTCGCTAGAATTTTATTTTGTGGAGATTGTGGTTAACGGGAAATGGGAATTTATGCCTTATAGGATTAAGAAAAGTCAGGAAGCTTGCCTATTGTGATTTTCGGAGTTGGGCTTTCAGGTTGTTGGGATTTTGATTTACGTATTGGGTGTTGGGATTGTGGCTTACAGTATTTTGAATCATCATGATTTTAGGTTGTCGGGATTTTGGCCCGGAATATTGTTTTCGATGAGTTTTAGCTTCGAATGAATTTCATGCTCTTTATTAGTAGTGTGTAGCCAGAAGCATATCAATAGACAAGCAAAATACAAACTATCTTTGGGTGGCATTGTAGCACGAGCATCGTACAGGGCAGAGCAACGTACGCTAAGTTCAGCTAGTATTTTTGTACTTTCAAACCCCAGAAGTTTTCTATTTATTGTATTTTTTTCTCAATAAACAAAATCTTTTGGATTTTAAATTATTCTAAGTTATGTTATGAATGTTTATGTACTTTGATTATGTTGCCAACAGGTAATACAGTTTTCTGAATTTATTCCTTAAAAATAGCGCCACTTCTTGTCGACTAGAGAAAGTACATATATATGTATACTTATATTTAAAACTGTCATGTCTCCGGTTTAAAATGCATGTTTTATTGAAATAAGACGTTGAAATGAACTAAATGAGATCTCAATAGAGCGGAACTAAAAACAAAAACAGTAAATCAGATTTAATTAGAGAATTAATATAGGCTACAGTCAACATTGATCACTGTTATCAATAAGCGACGATGACATCGCAACATTATGTACAAATAGTGATTGGGATGCATTACTATTCATCAGTCATCTGCGCACATTACATTCTTGGAAACGTTATCTTGAGGTGTTATGTTAAGTGTTAAAACGTTGTTTGCAATAAGTTGTATTTAGTACCAAAATAAACAAAAACTACTTACATCGTAGAGAAAGCCACATAATACTCGTACATTGCACTTGAAGTTTTTGAGGCACAGAAAATATAGACTTTTTTTTAAAATATTTTTGGTTATCGAGATATAAGAAAGACGACGTTAGCAATAAATACGAATTCTCGCATTTCAGACTAATTCGGAAAAAAGTTAGTGATGAAAACTTTTTGCCAAAAAAATTATTGATTGCTCAAAAACGGCGATAAAGGTTTTGACCATTTTTATAAAACCCAAACGTTATTTATAGGAATAAAGTCAAAACTTTTGTTACATCATTTACTTTTTTTCAAAAAGAAAGTTGCGATTGTATAGGAAACAATAATTACACAAGTTATCGATAAACCGTAATAAATAATTATAGTTCTTTTCCGCATTTATTATAAGATAGCTGTGTCTTATAATAAATGCGGAAAAGAACTATAATTATTTATTACGGTCAACAGTTGAACTTAAGATTTGACCAAATTAACATTAATTATTAGCAAGATTAATACACATTTTAAGTATGTTTATGTTGTAAAACTAATTAAAACAAATCCTTAGAACAATTGTTATTCAGATCATATTGCGTACTCGACTAAAGTATATAGATCTATTATAATAATTGCTTTAGAAAATTATCTTTTGGTCCATATAATCCTAACAAGCCTGTAACTATCTATTAACATGAATTTTTTTTTTTTTTACAAAATGGGGTTTAAAAACTGCACACTATATTAAACAATTTTTCATTCCTATCTCCAAACACAATAATCTAGATTTTAACATCATACACGAGTAGCATCATACAAGTGCAGTCTTTAGCCTCCGAACAGTGAACGCAGCTTTTATTCAAGTACATATTATATTGATTACTATGAAGGCACAACTAATTAAACAGTTGAGAATACCATACATCTGTATTTTCAATTAAATGGGCATATTCTACTATATTAGTATGTTAATTCATTATACAAATTCTATTGGGCATTATTCACTTCATTTTTTGAAAAAATTTACTGCACACTCAAAACATATACTTTGTTCAAAATGCAATAATAGACGCGACGCAACCGCGACGTACAAATATTGGATTGTTGACTTATCAGGCAAAAGTGGTTTGAAGGTCTCGGCATCTCGGCAACATGATCGTTGATCAGCTCAAGGTGTCTCTCCTCCATCAAGAGTGATCGCTACGCCGATTGCTTTTTCTTAGCTCGTTCTTCTTCTGCGCAAGCTTGCGTGTACGTTTAAAATGCCTCTCCGTCGTCATTCTTTAATCTTTTATACCCATAATATAGTTAGTTGTATAATACGTCTAAGTTATTAGTGCGCGTGATTTGTTTGTCTTTGATCATTCGCGGCGATTTTGTAGACATTATACAATATACAGGTCTTTGAATATTCTTCTTATTGAAGCTTTCGTTAGCGTTGTTTACGACTGAGACGAAGGTAGTGTATTGTGGTCGCGGAGGATATGGAGACTGGTGCATTATATTGGTCAAAAGCTCATTTGTTTGAGTGGTTATGCAAATGTTGTGGAATGATGGTTGAATTTCTTGGAATAATATAACTTAAAAGCTGATACAAAAAATAACCAAACTACCAGTTCACTAGAATGACATTTTTCATGACTGATGATGAGCAGCCTTGAAGAACAAAAAAAAAACAAAGTCAAAAGAACTTGATGTCGCTTTTATTTAAGGCGCTTGTCTGAGATATTTCGTTTTTCTGTGTGTTTGCGACGAAAAAAAGCCAAAACATTGTTGACTTTGAAACGGTGTAAAATTATCTTGGAATCATGATACTAGTGTCTGAAGCCTGATCAGTATGCGAGGTTTTAATTTGGTGTTGTAGTCATGTATTAGTTCTATTAATGTGTCTACTGAAGACCAAGAAGTGTTATTGCGTTGCTTCGACCGATCGTTAAATAGCAACTATTGTTGACACAGGTGAGGCACTAGAAGCAAGAGAAGACATTAAACATTACCTTATTGCACAGGGCGGCGCAAAAAAATGGTCTGCTCTGAATTTGTTATAATTTTTTTGTTTAAAATGTCATTTCTGTATATTTTACAAAAAAATTGGAAAATTTAATATAAAACAGACGACTGAACATCAACAATGGTTTGATTATGCAATTCATTTTTTTGCGAATAACAGAAGAATACAATATTTCTTATTAGGTAAATTGAATGAATCTGATTCTTGAATTAAATGGTTTTTTTCTTCATTATAGTGCATCGACAATTATTACATCTACTTAAACGTATCTGTTTGATACAAAAGTTTGATTGTCCCATAGTTAGACAGGGCAGTTGTGGAAAACCATTGACAATTCCAATTAGAGGGCGCCGCGGCGCGTACTGCAAAGGACGTCAGTGCCTATTTTACGGACTTCTTTGAGGAAAGAATTGTTTTGCACAGAAGCGATATTAATTTGTTTCTGCATTGACCCTAATTGTTCCATAACACCTGAAGTTATGCGAATCCGGTTGCCAGATATCATTTTTCATAATTAAAACAGAAATGTTCTCCATTGCTTAATTTAAGTATGTAATAAAATATAAAATATTATATTTGTTAACTAATTGAATGCAAAATATAACAAATTATATGTAACGATATTTTCATTCTAGCACATTTTTAAAATTACAACGACCTTAGTTTGTAATAATTTATTATACGACCGGCCCTTGGGTTGCTAGTTGTAACTTGAATTACATTCTTACATTTGTATATTTGGCGATAAAATTTGATGATTCAGAGCCACCTCCTGAGTGCTGGGTACAAAAAGTGGTCTCAAAAAAAGTGTCTGTACGAACGTTCAGTCTTCTGAACTTACGGTTATCAGGTATTATTTCGGTTTATTTCTGAAACTCCTGGATGAATTTGCATAAACTTTTTACATCTTGCATAAAATAAATTTTACCTCTTTTTAATTGAATTCGACCCCCTCTCAAGGTCAAGTTAAGTAAAAAGACTAGTATTAATCTATAACGTATAATAATAAAACTAAAAGTTTTTCAAATTTTTTTTAAGGTTATAAAATTTGGACGAAAAGGAATTCTCGTATGGTGTAAACGTCATTTCACTTGGAATATTAATGTGGACATTATGAATAAGGATGGTTAAAATCGTTAGCGCTGTGTTAAAGCTTCCATACAAGCCATTTAACTTTTTGGCAATAATTTGACTTTGAATTAATGATGAGGAAACCCTTAGAATGTTTTTAACATTTTATAAGGGGTAAGGACCTGGTACAACACCTTCTTGCTAATTTCCCGAAAGATCGGCAGTTTTATACGTAATATGTATTTTGTTATGTTTTATAATAAATGTTTGACCTCTAATCACGCCCAAAGTAAAAGTAGTAAAATCGGGACTTAATATTAGACACAATAAAAGGGCTTAGAAATCTCATATATGCAGTTTTTAACATTCATATGTTGTAAACATAAAATTATAAATATTCACCATGATCCAAAAAATCAAAGGTCTGCTGGATATTAAAATGCAGCTGCAATTTTTTTGCTTGCCACGTCATCGGGAAGACATGGAAACTCTCAGCGGTCACTTAATTAATATTTCACTTCTTTTTATGATACCTATAAGGAGAACATAGCTTCGTTTTGATTTGCATTAGCTTTAAAAAATATTTATATCACAAATTTTTGGTACAGTGATCCATGGCACATTATAAAACAAACGAACTGTCAATCATGTATATATTGTACTCCTTATACCATGAATATGCACAATAAAATTTTATCATACATGTAATTTTTTATGAAATATAATTCTAACTTCTGAGTAATAAAAGTAGGAAATGCAAAGTTTAACTCGCAAAGTACAAACTACAATGTTTTGCTTTTTTTTTTACGCGCTGGTTTACACTTTACACGACAAAATATATCGTTGGTTTACAAGCAAAATTCACTTTGTTTTTTGTACTAAATCAAGTCATTATAATGCTAATTTTATACTGACAAAATCTTATAAGTCTTAAACTGATATTATTGAGGGTTTTTAGGGGCACATTTATTGCACTAAGTCAATTGTGCTATTATTTCAGATACATAAACTTCTTAAATATCGATTTACTAAAAACTATGTTTTTTGACTTAGTCATTTCTGCTTTTAAACCGACGATATATTCGTGTACACTTTTTGTATAAATTGATTGATTACGCAGTACAGGCGAACGGATGCGAGCGTGTCTGCTGCAGTCCTCTCCATTCCAATTGCCATCGTCACGGCTAACTATACAAACGTCTCGCAAGCCCCTAGACATGCAGTTTTTTTTGCGTCTGCCATTGTTGTTAACCTTTTCACGCCATATTTCGCATTCATCAAGCTGTATGGCATTAAAGAGGCGAAATTAATGTGCAATTCAAATGCATTTGTGTCTTTGAGATAACTTTAGAATTTTTTCTCTTTCGCTTTATTTGCACATTTGACTGGATGAAGGTGACCAAGATGTGTGAGTATCCTATACTACTAGTATCATAATATAAAAATGTTGGAATTATGTTTGATCAATCGCTATTTTGTTGCCTTATTGCGAATTCAAGTAAGGACAATCTTTGTCTTCTTCTTGACAGCAGCTGTTTTAGATTTTAGCATGTATACGCGATTCTAAACGCGCTGCAATTTTGTATGACTGACGCCACGCGAAAATAATTAGTCTCTCTGTATCGGCGATAAACTCAGAACTGCCTGATAGTTAGAAGAGTCAATAAAAAAAACATCATCTTGTAATACGTAATAATGAGAATTGAGAATCAAGTATAAAGAATACATCATTAAGAATGACGAAAAAACCGGCTGACCATCAACATCGGCACAGTGCGGTTGCATTTTTATGCGATGTTTATATTTGTTCGCTGTTCATTCTAAAATTGTGTATAAATTCTCATAGATCATCTCATCGATAGGTTGCGTTATGGCTGAGGTGGCCTCAAAGTTAAATACTACTCGTATTGTATTAAAGCAATGCACAATGGTTATTAATTCGCCAGTCGAAGTGTTTAAAACATTCCAAACAGACATTGGTCGCAGTCCCTTTTTTTGCAATCAAAATTTATATATTGACTCTCTAACTACTTCGATATCACTTTAATTATTTCAAAGGCATATAATATCATAACTCATATATTATTCATAGGCTTCAAAAACTTAACATTTACTGATTGCCGATTGATTTTAAATTCAGGAAGAAGTCAGTACTTGTTTAATTCGCGTATAACTTTGAAAAAAACATGGGGATTTTTTTCCACTTTTATTTAATTCGATAGAATGTTCTCTGTCCTTGCTGGTTAACGCAAAAATCTGGTTTTGTTGTGCGATTTTCTTAGTTGTCATTCTTCAAATACCATTTCAGGCATAAAATAATGGCAAATGCGAGTCAAGACCACCAACAACTAAGTTAACAACAAAGTTGAAAGCACATTCAAGCTTCCCCGATAAGGTGCTAAGTTGTGCTCTGCCGAAGTCTTTATACTTGACTGACAAATGTGTGTACAGTACAATGTACATATAAGAGAAGACATTTCCTAAGATTTTTTTGTTCAACATTATATAAAGGAATTAGTTCAATTTATATCATGTTGCTTAAATAATGATTGTTTATATGCAATAAACTTTGATCCAAAAATATACTATCGCAGGGAAAGCCACGTAATACTCTGTACATCAAGCAAGCAAGCTTAGAGACGTTTCCATAACACAACTAAAATTAGGTTTGAAAGAAAAATATGAACTTAATTAAAAAATAAAATGTGTTGCCCATAACTTAGATAAACCGGCCAAAGGTCGTGGATCCGACCCCACCCCCCGCTTTTCCCGACAAAAAATAATGTCAGTTCTGATCTGTATTTGTTAAAAAATATCTAAATATTTTCCTTTATAATGCTTTTTTACCAAAAGTAATAAAATACAATAAAAATCGTTTTAAAAGTTTTTATCTTCTTCTTCTTCTTCTTGACATTTTAACCGTTTGTTGGTCTTGGTCTCCTCCAACCAGCGCCTCCGCGAGAACGACATCCCTCCAGCGTGACCCCTTCGGATTTCCTTCCTAATGGTACTCTGAAATCAGGCATTCTGTGAACATGACCAAGCCACCGGAGTCGATTTGTGCCAATGAAGCTAATTATGTCCTGATCCTTGTACAGCTGGTATAGTTCGTGGTTTTACCTTCGTCGCCACACTTCTCGTTCTTCGATAGATCCAAAGATTGAACGCAGAATCCCCCTCTCAAAGACTCAAAGACTCTGCTCCTCTCTTTGCGTCATGCACCACGGTTCCTATCCGTATGTCACAACCGGTCTTATAAGCGTTCGATACAGTGTGCACTTCAGTCTTCGCTTTAACGTTCTACATAGAGCTAAAGCACTTTTTGAGGCTATAGAAACAACGGTTCCGCCGTTTTATCTCCTCTCCAATATCATGGTTATCGCTGGTCACCAGCGACCCCAAGTACACGAAGTGCTCCACCTTCTCGAATACTCCAATATTATTTCGTAACGGCTCTCCAGGTTCATCACGCGACGATGCCACAAAGTATTTGTTTTTTTCGATGTTAACGAAATCTGCACGGAATCTAGTGCTAAAAGGGATCAGGGATGTAATTTCATGTAAACCAGTAGGTGCCGATAAATCTGAAAGGACTGGGTCGTAATAATTTAAAAACGTAACAATGATTTGAAATCAGTATTGCTTCATAATTCAGAAAATCAGTTTGTGAATTAGAAATTTTCACGAGAGTAGGACATTTAGGATTCTAGAGTGATCTGCACCAGGCGCGTATTGAAGAACGTACTATTCAGAGTATTCGGATAAAGTTATCTAATGAAAGTCGAAGAAAAACTAGCTGGATATTTAGTCTGACATGAACGACAGCTCTAAATTCCAATTTACTTTGATTTTAGGATAATGATTCGAGAAGCCAAAATGTTCTTTATCTTTGGGGCCGTTTTTCACACGCTAACAAAAAAGAGACACTGATAAACAAAGTGAAAAAAAATTATCGGTGTAGGAAGAATTATGTAGTTACTCCGGCTTGGTGTGAAACGTAAAATGAGACACCGACGAAAAGAAAATATTGCAGGTACCATTATACAAAGCAATTATTCATAGAAAAAAATCAAGACAGGCAAGAATTCTATTAATTTTTTAAATTATATTATTTATTTTATACTGATCTACTCATAGCTTTTGATTTAACAGTAAATAGCTTTATCAGCTACAGTACATCACAATTATCATTTAAATTATTGGATGAGGTTTTCATGCATACGTTTCTTACACCAATGAAATAAAAAAAATTAATTCAATTTAATTGGAATATGGGATATACCTATATGATGTAAATACATATGATTATAAGTAGCTGGTTAATAAGTTAACGTTACAAAAATAATTTCCTTATATATGAAAACCTCAAAAATCGCTGAAATAAAAAAAAAAAGAATACGTTAGATGCAGATAAAGTAAACGTGTGAGTGAGTCACAAACATAACATTATTTGTTCATATTTTGCAGGTTAACTATTTTAGTAATTTCAATATAGGAGTTAAAATTCAAAGTACACAATAGTAGAATTTGATGGTTGCCTACCACTCATTTCATTTTACTTATAACTAAAAACAATTTATTTGAGTCAACAGTTAGAAGTATTTTGCACTCACAGCTGTTCTTCCACAAACTCATCACAAAACAAAGGGTACATAAATCTTGTAAAAAAAAAAAAAATAATAATTTTGAAACAACAGCAATATCCAACAAAAAGATTCTGAATCCCACTGAAGTGCTAACTTATTAAAAATGAAAGAATGTTGGTATGGTAATGATAATGTGCTTATTGCGGATTGCAACTAATACCACCATGATGGTCATTTTCATCGTCATCGTCCTCATCTGTAGCACCGTGGCCACCGCGACTAGTTTGCAAGTCAATCATATCAACGGGTTGAGCATCGCTTAACTCTGCCTCCGAAATTGGTTCTGCAGGCGGCAGCAACGTGGCCAACTTCTTCATGTTCTCTGTGCTGATTGCGTTATTCTCGGGAAATTCAAACGAAAACTTAATGTACAGATTTCCCCTCTCCAATGTATCCATGCTAATTGGCATACCCTCCCCACGGATGCCCTTAGTATCACCTGGCTTTACTACCATACCTGCTGGATGCTTCAAAAGCAGCACTCTTCCATCTAGGTGGGTAATCACTGTTTCAAAACCGCAGAGAGCCTCCGTTAGCGAAATATTGTAATTTATTTTAAGATCGTCTTCTACTCGTTCAAAAACATCGTGTTCTTGCACTTGTAGCACTGCTACCACATTCCCAATGTCGCCATCACTAGTCTGGTGGCCTCGTCCTCGCAATATTATATGCTGTCCGTGCTTCATGCTCCGATCTACTGGCACCTCTATGGTAGAATCTTCGACTACCGTCTTAGTGCCCTCACACTGTTTACAACGGTTCTCTTCTGAAAACATTTGGCGACTTCCACGGCAAGCACTGCATGGTCCAATCATTGTTCCTCCCAGCACTGATTCGCTTTCAGCAATGACCATGCCGCGACCCCCACACTTTATACACGTGCTTGCTGAACCTTTCTTTCCGCCATGACCCTCACATTTCTTGCACTGCACTTCCCTCTTATATTCGGTTGTTATGATCTTGCCTCCATTGTAGACGTCCTCCAATGTTACCTCGACTCGCAACAGAAGATCTTCAACCTTTGAACGACGGCCCCCATTGCCTCCAAAACGGAAGCCAAATAACTGTGACAAAATATCCGAGTTACCCATGCCTCCAGCACCCGATCCTCCCTCTTGAATTCCTTTCAAACCATGTTGATCGTATATCTCACGTTTCTCTGGATCACTGAGCACCTCATAGGCAAAAGAAATTTCCTTGAATTTTTCTCCTTCTGCAGGATTTTTGTCGGGATGGTACTGACGCGCAAGCTTCAAGTAACTCTAAAATTGAAATTAGATGTCAGTTTTAAATAAAACTAAAGTGAAAATGGGCACCTTACTTTCTATGTATCAAATTAGATAAAGAAAATTTTTTACCGCATCAAGACAATTTCGACTTAAGCTTAAAGCATTTATCCTTAAGTATTGAGTCACCAACATTTCTTAACACTTAAGTATAAAGGTATGTCTATTGCCTTTAGTCTTTTTATCTGAACTGGATTTTATATTGAGATTAGCAAAAAATGTTGCTCATAATGAATAAAATTCTTAAACTTAGTTTATAATACAAAAA
Organism: Sylvicola cinctus; assembly: GCA_963854165.1. Lineage (NCBI taxonomy): Eukaryota > Metazoa > Arthropoda > Insecta > Diptera > Anisopodidae > Sylvicola > Sylvicola cinctus. Next base: position 24,705,446 of record OY974082.1, read on the forward strand.
TAGAATTTTTTATGAAAAGCAACCACTCTTATTGTCATCAAAATAATTGATATTTAGACATTACAGGCTTCAGTTAACCTTGGGGACCTAAAACCACGCTAAACAACCAAGAATGTCAAGCGTGTACCAGCCACACTTTGCATTGATCAAAATTAAAAAATTGAATGCAATGAGCTTTTAAATTGAATTTTTTAAAAAATTAATGAAAGATATAATATTTTAAAGTCACAATGAAATTGCAATTACCTTTTTTATCTCAGATGGGTCGGCATTTTTTTCCACTTCCAGCAAATCGTACAACTCAGTTTCTGCCATATTAACTTATTTGTGTGTGAAATAGACGAGATCAAAATTTTTGTTGATACGTTACTTTTGATAAAATAATAATTCAAGTTGTATTTTACCTGTAAAGAGACAATAAAATTACTGGAAATTGCAAAATGCAGCTTGAAAAAAATTGAAAACGCAATTCAATTTTTTCTCGAGAAAATTTGTTGTTGTATCTGATATATTTGACAGCTGTGATGCTGAAAAAGGTGTTAAATATATATATAATTAATAACATATGTATAAATTTCGAAGTTCCGTTTAAATATTTTATGTATATTACAATTCCGAAATTATAAAAATATATATGACTAAACTGGAAAGAGAAAATAGTCGATTACAAATATCGATTACATTTTTTAACAGCGCAAAAAAAAAATTAATTGCAATGCGGGTATTCAAATAGTTCTCAACTGTTTTAATATTTAATTTTTTTGAATTTATTTGATTTAAAAAAAAATGAAGTCCGAAGTCTAAATGCAGTAGTTTACTTAAAGTCGTTGTACATGTTGAAGTATTTTCATTTACCTTCTAATTAATTTGACTTATATCTGAAAACATAATTGCTTCTAAAAATCACAAATACTTATGTACTTTGATGAATTTTCTAAAACATTTCTCTAAATTTTTACTTATAATTTCTTTACCTTGAAATAAATTGACTGATCATCAAAATGTTTAAATTTCAACAATTTTTGCATGAAAAACTAAATGTTAGATTAATGAAATGCATAGAATACGGTCAAATAATAAAAATAATTTCTAAGTATTAGAATTACTAAAGAATTTGAAGTAACATTTTTGAAATATTAAAATTAAAATAATTATAACTTTTAAGAACAAGTCCAAGCATGTAGATTGTAGCTGTTGTTGATTTTTTTGTAAATTATGGTACTATGTATTTCAGCTTATAATTTATTTAATAAAACAAATACACTGCCCTGTAGTTAAAATCAATAATAATTTATCCTAAAAGCTCAAACAATGTGTGAAAATACTTAAGAGACTGACTAAATTCTTCAAAAATTAAAAATCACTAAAAAGTACGAGGCAGACGACAAAAAACGCAAATTGTTTTAAATTTTTTGTTCACAGTGAGAGCTCACATTTAACATACACATTTAATAACTCTAAATTCAAGATTTTTATTAAATTAGTTCCAAACGGTTGAAAATAACAAACTATAATAAAAAATTTCCCATCCACTTTTTCTCGTACTAAGTTTAGTAATTCTCTGATTTCATAATTAATACATTTCTGGTTTAGACGTGATGATTGATGATAATTGATAAGGCATTTAATATGTTTTGAACTCGTACATAAATAAACCTTTTATTAATTATCAATGAACCTTTATCGTTAATTGGATTATTGGCCCGATTTAAATTTGCCTTAAATCTGGAATAATATTTGAACAATAAGTACATATGTTTTTGAATATTCGAAGTTCTGCTTAAAGTGTTGTCTTCACGCAAACGTTATAATTTTAAAAATAACATGGAATTCTCGCGAAATGATTTTTGCAATATTTAAACATCAAGAAATCGAATGAAAATTAATTATTGAGACTTCTCAGTACGTAGTGCTTATTTACATTAATTAAATTATTTAGAGGGTGTTAATTTGTAAAACGAAAACAATATCAATCAATAATATAAATTATGGTCAATGAACTCTACTCAGTACAATGAACACGGCAAGTCGCCACGACTCTATAACTTATCATTTAAAAAAAAAAATTGGCAATCAATTTACATGTTACCTTTACTTTAATATTGCTGCATTGATTCTCCGGAGCTTTTGTGTTCGTAACTCGTGATTGTTGTTTCCTCTTAACTGAATAAAAACAAACATATTTTGAAAATGCTATAGTTAATTGAAGTAACATACTTATTAAGGTTTCCCCAATTCCCTTGCATAATAAAATGTTGGCCATAAAAACAAGGAACGTCCTTGAAAAAAAAATCAACAAAATTTTAAATCCCGTATGGCATTTTACGATATTACAAAAATTGTATACGCAGAAGCTCATTCGACTTCTGTAATGACTAAATGTCTCTGCAGAATTACATCATACAAATTAGGTTGTATCGCATTTCTTGTTATTTTTAATTATTGTATATATAGTTAGGAATTCATTTTAATTGTATGCACTACAAAAGATATCACACCATGGACTTGTGGAAGCCATCCTATTTATATTTCAACTATCGGTTAGAAACCCGGCATTGCTTGGAAATAAAATTGTATTTTCTATAAAAGAATATGTAATTAATACTCTCCAATAAAACCTTCTTTTTTAAGAGAGGGGTGAGAACTATTTTTTTTTTTATATTATATATAAAGCTCCTTCCTTACCATAATATGGCATGCATACGGCAAGAGAGATATTTACTTGCCGAATAGTTATAGTTGGTTGGGTTACAATGCCTTTGTATTAGACACAAATATTTTGGTCAATTTTGAATTAATATCATTGTCAACACTCTTTCAATTCCAGTCCATCACAGATAAATTTTGAATTTTACAATTATAAAAGTAAACTTGATAACCATCTAAACAAACACTTTACCATTTCGAACGTCGCTCTTCGCCCTTCTTGGAATACACTTTTTTTGATACATGACCTTTTTTTTTCTTCAAGGTTAGATTCTTTTAGGTCACGATATTGCCGGAAAATGTTTTTAAGCTAAATACTGTAATACAAAACAAAATTCATGGTCAAAATCTGAAAATTCAAGGTCGTAATAAAAATAATTGAAAAACTGTTTTTTATAAGGTATTATGACGTTCTACATTATTACTATCTTAACGAAAATATTTTGTAAAAAAACTGAAGATATAAAATTTCAAGGTCCTATTTTACATATCTTAGCTGCAGTTCCATATGTGTAAATTTATACCAATTCAGTTTTTTACATTCAGCCATTTCTGAAAACAAAGCCTTAAATTGAGCTACCCACAAAAGCGTGTACGTACATAAATTCTCGTATACTCTTTGTATGCAATAGAAATAATTGACCTTAGACTCGCATGGCCACGCGAACTAGCCGATGCGCAATCTTTTGCAAATTTTCGTCAAAAACATTAGAGTGATTGCAGTAATTAATTATTTTAAATTGAAACGACACACGAGCCATCAAGACTGCAGTATAATTCGATTATAGTCTTTCCACGTTTCATTGCTAAAGGCTCGGCTCGGACGTGTGTTAGTTATACGAAAATATTAATTTAATTTTTATCGGAAGTGTTTACAATTCACGGAAATGAATATGCATTAATATTACAATAAATATATGACTGTGTTTTCTTGAATTTATTGTTGGAATTTTTCATAAATTATTTTGTAACTTTTTTCGTACGAAACATTGCTTTTTTGAGGTATCATTCAATAAGCTCTGAAATCGAAGTTCTGGGGAATTACACTGGACAAGCTAGACGTCCCGATTCAAATATATTGAGAGGAGGAGCTAATCTGAGAAAGCAGTTTTGCACTCCTAGACAACTGGATATTTGGGCTGGACGAAAAAGGACATGACTTTACACTTCAAAATTTTAAGAGGAAGATCATTTTGAAATGCCCATCGAAAGATTTTTTCTAAATCACCCTGTAAAGCCTCTTTATAGAAATTATTGACACGCTGGAAATCTTATGCATAATCGGCAAAATAAAAAATTATTTTCACACGAAATTTTTAGTGTGGTGTATAAAAATAATTGTATCCCGTTCAATTGGCGGAGAAGCGTGACCATCTTGCTTCTACTAAATTACGTCAACAGTTTTCAACCACGTATTGTATAAACTTAAATCATAAGGGAAGTGATTTTCGATCAGAAATTTGAGACTGTAATCCATCATCTCTAGAAATACTTGGTCGAAAGGAGGTCCCGAATTTCATAACAGCAGATAACAAGAGGGCAATGAAGTAAATGGAAAGACGGACTATCTCTCTAAAATAGGCTCATCGTACTCTTTCACCTTCCCCGAACCATATACGCGACTATCACGGTCCTAAGAGTGATAAGAAAGACATCCGACTGACGACTACTACGGTGGATTTGCTCTCTGATCACTGTCAACAAAACCACATGTGCAAAACAAAAATCTCAATAGTTCATAAATGATAGGTAGATTCTGTCAAAAAGCTCCAGTAAACTCCTCTGGAGCACCAGGTAGAATCCTGTATCTGGTATCTTTCTCTAGGTTTTATGAACTTATTTTTAAATCGTTAAAAATGTCCTTATAACCCTAAAAAAATCAAAATATTTATAAAAGTCGGTATGCGGAGAATAATTAAATTACTATTATCCTTTTTCCGATGTTTGTTATAAAAAGATTAACTTACAATTAAAAGAAGCCGACCTTTTTCCGGATTATTGTGTTAAGAACAGGTCGTCTAGCCTTTTCTAAACTCATATTGTAATTTATATATATTTTTAGTTATCACCAAAGTTAGCGAAATTTAAAATTTTGCAGAACCTTTGTATATTAAATTAGTTCCACTGACTTCAGTTGTTATCAGTGCCATAATCTCGAAATTCAGAACACTCCATATGAACAAACATAGATATAGCTCGCATATATATTAGACAGTTATGGATTATTTCAAATAATGTTAAATGTAAAACAATGCATCACAAATTTGAAATTACAATAAAAATACATTTGTGTTCGAGATACATAGACTTTGATTATCTTTAAATAATCTAAACAAAACATCTGTAAATGTTCCGCCACACCTGCTAACTAGTGGAATTTATTATATCTATTCTTTAGTACCCAAGTCATTCAAAAAAAATTGTAAACACTTTCCAAGTTTCATCCATACTACTATTGGAAACAAATGCGACCGATAGGAGATAACACTCATGACTCAATATAAGAGTGATAACGGATAAGAGTAATTGTACACTGATAGATTAAATGCCAGCACTGCGCTGTTGTCAATGACAGTACGTGAGTATGTTGATCTTTTGAAATCGCATGCATTGTGATTTGTGAACATCGCCTCGTTAATATTCCATACTCTACAGTCTGCGGTCTTCACAATACAGATTACAGTCTGCAGCCAACTCCATACCCGATGTTGAACACATGCTACTCTGAAGTACTTTCCCCTTGCTACGAATTGTGATTAATTGTAAATGGTTTTTTATGACGAAAATTAATTATTATAAACTGATAAAACTCATATCTTGCGAGTAAATTTGTAAGTAAAGCCGATAACGCATAAAAACAAAATTGTCAACTGCTGGATGCTTCCTCACTTTACTTATAGGCAAGTGTGTGAGACGTGAGTACATCGGACTTTATGATAATAAATAAAAAAATTCAAGTTAAGCCTAAAATAAATATAAAAAAATGTATAAATTAACTAGCGGAGAACTTGGCGTTGCTCGATGGTTTTTGAACTAAGGGCATTTAAACTAATTTTAAATAATTGTTTCCACACAATATGTTGGGTGAATTAATGTTACAATTTTGTCGTTGTTACGACTTACGATACTTCTTAAAATCTCTGGTTAAGTTAAATCCCCAAGACCGGTAAATACGAATTACGAATGCCGAATATATATAAGTATAATATAATATTTGCGGAGTGTTGGTTTTCATTTTTTCTTCTTGACTATTGTCGCAATTTCAATATGTGCCTTAAAGTGTGAAATGACTTTTGTTTTCATGTGTTTCCAAATTAAATCATAGCGTTTCAATCAAGTGTTTACAATAATTTCTAAAGGGCTTTAGACCTAGTCATGTAAAGCATGTTATTAATAGATGTATACAGTATAATAGTATTATGATTAGAAGCTGAGCTCAACAGGTCCCTTCGTTGTGGCTTGAGAGATGTGAGTGGTGACAATAGTTGATCTGATCATCTGTGCGGTACTACTCGTACATGCTAACATTGCCGCTTTCAAAATTGTCTTTTTTTATATCATGGTGGATTGCTAAAAATTCGGTGATTCGTCAATAGTATGATAAAAACATAATACATAAAGTGGATACATACAAGCCTGTGGACGTGACTTACGTGCGGCCACTCTTAAATAAAAGCTGGTAACAAACCATGGATTTTTGAACAGAAACCTCAGTTTGTTGTTGACGTCTGTGCATGCGAATAGAGGGCAAAAATCGTGGCTACATTTTTAACAATTTACGGTTGAGGTTTTTCGTGATTACAACACTATGCATTCGGGCCTATATGCTTATTTTAACCCATTAAAAAAGTATACATGTGAATTTAATTGCCCAAAATATTATCAATTATTAAAATTAGGGTGCAGATACGGACACTTTAATCAATTTGGAAAATCCAATGTGGTAATCGAACAAAGAATCTATCGGCTCCGGAGATAGGGTCTGACAAGAACGGCAAACTATCGCAATTAAAGTTCTGGTTTCACTTTTTTTACAGGTTACAATGACACTATTATGTAAAAATGCATGCAAAAATTGTTTGTCTAAATTCTAATAAGTAGTTTAGAAAATCCAGATTAAAATGTTAAACCTAATAATTGAAAATGATCTTAAACCTATGACCGGCAGTATACATAATATAACAAGACTATTTCCAATGCATTTAATTTTTATTGGCAAACATACTTACAAGACGAGGAAGTCAATGTGCTATAAGCTGTGCCGAGTGCGTTTTATGTTCTTATTTTCTAGCATTTGCTGCAATATATAATATGTTACGTTTGAAATAAGGTAAGTACTATTGTCGAACATAAAAAAAATGATGAAGCCCTTTTTAGCCTAAATGCACATTATTTTATGCTGTGAGCTTTACAGTAATTAACATTTATAATTTGTACACATAACACAACCCGTATAAAGAAAATATACACAAGTCACAATTTCCAAAAATACATTCTTTATTTAAAAACTTATAGTTTTAAAACTCTTCTTGCAAAAATGAAAAAAATTATAGCAAAAGTAGAATGCTTCTTGCCTTTCGTACCGCCTGTGTAGAAATTTGACAAAATTTAACCGAAATTTGATGATAAAACAATATTTAGAGTTTCTTAATATACACATTAGCACTATTTTTGACAAAATCGTTCCCAAATTTTGGTGATTATCAAAGTTCTACTTTGGCTGTAATTAGATGTCAAAAATTTATTATTAAACATTACCGCGGAAGATTCGTGTAATTTTTCGCGAGGTGGTTTTACTGTATATATTATGTTATTATATTACTGAAAAATCAATTCCCGTAATTATTTTTAAAAAAATTAATTTTTTTACGAACCGCGCAATAACATTTAAAGAATTTTTGAATTCAAATTTTAATGCAAAAAATATGTATTTCACTTATAAGACTCCGCGAACCTCCCGACGGGTTTGACCTTCTGTGTTTTTATTAGTATATTTTACAATGTTCTCTTTTCTCAAAATTAATAATTTTCCATTATTGTCGCCTGTATTTTTTTAAATAGTCACCTTAAATATAATTACAACTAATAAATTAAAAACTAAAGCTACTGCTAAAATAATGATACTAATATGTACTAAGAATTTTTTTACAAATGTTTAAACACACAATTTCATCCCGCATATAGAATATTATTGAAATAAATTTATACATTGCTCACTCTGCAATGTATTTTGTTTTTAATTTTCCGACTATGTACATATTATACTTATCACAAAGTTGTTAACAATGGAACAGTATGGAGAAAAAAAATTCATTGAAATTGCTGTCATCACGCGCCAAATTCTGAAACACATATAAGGAGATCATTAATTGCGTACTGTGTAGCCAATTGAGCATCAGCTTAATTATCATTTTAAGTTCAAAATTTTAAGTAGCATGTAGAACAATTCCATTCAAGTATAATGATAAATAGTATATGCCATACCGAGTGATCCAGAAGTTAACGAAACTCGGATGTAAGAAAAACCCATGTGGCGAATGTACACAACACGTGTTGTAAAATTTATCTACAATACATACTCATTTAATTTTTTTTATAAATATTAATATCATTATTCATTTGTAAAAATTTATGGTTGAAAGAACCTAAATTAGCGTATTCAGTATTCGCAAAAAATAAAGTATTGCGGCTCAACCATGACACCGTCAACTAATCCAAAATATATAAATTATAAAATCGAGAAGGTTAAAAGATGTAGTATTGTCCTTAGGTGTAGCCGATAAATTAATGTAAATCCAAATGTTTGAATTTTTAATAAAGAAAAATTTAAACAATGATAGAAAAAAAAATTGCATACAATGTGTGTTGTAGTTGTTCATAAGAACTGAAATAAAGTATGCTAAATCAGCAACCAAAAAAGTGCTGAATGCTCGTGTTAATAATTAAAAAAATGTAATACAATAGTCAATATGTATATTATATGCTGACCAAATTTGCCTCCCACTTCAAAGTTCTATACTAGTGAATAATACCCATAAGGTCTAAAAGACTACGCAGTACGCACAAAACTTCATTGTATGACTGCTTAAAGTGCTAATCGTCAATCGAGAGTTGCCCAAAGCTTAAAAATAAACACATTCACATTGCAAAATAATGACTTAACTGTATACTAAAGTGTAACTGTATAATATACTGTCTAGTGTCTACCAGTATACTGAATACTGATTACAATTTACAGTTGTAGAGTGTAGAGTGTAGTGTCTACTTCTGTATTGAGTGGGAGTTGCGACTGTACGAGATACGCACACGAGTAGTGTAGTAATATTATAATTTATAATTAGTAAATAGTATTGCCTTTTTGCACTTTAAGTACTGACTGCTGAGTATTGAGTAGTGAGTAGTCTAGAGTCTAGACTCTACTAAACCACTATATTAATGTGTGCACTGTGCATATCTCATAATTTGCGTTTATATTTGTATCAAGTTGTACTACGTAGTAGGTAGTACGTGTAAATATTGACTAACTGAATTCAAACGTTCATAACGTTCCGTACTACAGAGTATAACAGACTACTATTGTCCGTACTCTGTGTAGAGAGTAGAATGTTGAGCTTAGACCGATCACCGAAGTCTATTGAATGCAGCAAAAACACGCGGGCCGCGAATACATATCAATTGTAAATTTCGTAATACAAATAAGTAATAACTAATAAGACGATTTTCCTCGTCACTCGTCAGTTTATTGTGAGTCGTTGCTGTGCGCGGACAAAATTAAAGCGGAGTTTTTAGTCGTGGTTTCTTTATGAGTTTCCATTTCACATACTTGGTATATCAGTATCTTTTTATTTTGTGTGTATACTATTGTGTTATTGTGAACTTAATCAAAATTCACTGGGTTTAGCTATTGTAAACTTCCTATACTAAAAAATGTAATTTAATCAATAAAGTGTCAAGATCGCAGTGATATTAAACAGTATAATTAAATTTGTGTTAATTCATATAATTTGAGTTATTTCTGCCAGCAGTGTTAACAGTTTAAACATTTGAGTTTGCAATTGCGGAATCATACAAGACACGTTTGTTGTGCGCAAATTCCAAGATTCAACCCCATGGTTCTGAGAGCAATAGGTGGTGAATGTGCCTATGTCGTCGTAACAACAAAGAAATGTGCAGGACCTGACTGCATACTGACGAGGGTCGTTTCATAACGCAACGTGCGGGGTTTCTAGCCGACGCGACGCGACGCGACGAGTGCATTCAACATTGTAAGTAACACGATTGGCTGTTCTTCAAGTTTATTGAACTAAACATTTGCAACATTTTTAATCCGTATCAACATTGTCATCAGCATCACCCACATACCGTATTGTGAGCAGTGCGTATAAAGAGAAATTTTGTTTATTTAATCAGCACAAATGTGATCGCAAAAATCGTTTGATTGTGTGTTGCCTAAATTTTATGAGTAAAATATTCATGAGGCTTTGTTTACATTTTTAATTCCCCCTCTTTTAAAATTAATTTTGTGAATACAATGCGCGCTATAGTACGTCTATGTGTGGAGTTATGATAATTCGTAGAGTCTGTGGAACCAGTGGGCACTGGGTCGTGGGTATGCTATCATTTAATTGTGGCACCAGTGCAAGTGTGATAAATTTAAGTATACAAAATTACGTAAATAGCATAATGCCATGCGTATTATGTTAAAATTTTAAAAGACAACAAGGTTTCCATAGTTGTAGCAGTTTTGTTTATAACTTTTCCTTCTCTTTCGATTGAATGTTTTAAATGTGAATTTGGTTAAAAAAAATATAAACTTTTATGGTATACAATGGCCCTTATGACTTACAATTGTGTATTATTTTCCATTTAATGAATAAATTGTTATAGTTTTTCACGGCCTTAATAATATTTTTCGACATAAATATTAAACAAATTTGACAACAGCTCTGATTCGGAGGAAATACTACCTTAGTATGAAATAATTCATAATTACGAGAACGTTAGCCGTTAACTCATCCCACAAACCAAAATTGGTTCATTTCTGCACATAACTTAAAAATGTTGAATCAGTCAAAAAGTTTTTTTTAAAGAAAATTAAATAAATGGATGTTGCAGTGAAATTTCGTGATTTTAAATTAAAATTAGAACAAGGGCTCTAGCCTTTTTTTTAAAAGTGCCTCCATTTATCAAACTGGGTAATGTGCATTATTAAACCATATTTAAGGGTTAACCTTAACCTAATGGAGTGCAGAAGCTTGCGGAGTAATTTAATACTAATATATTAACTTCTTTCGGAGCTTTATTAAATTAAATATTTTTAATGCACAAGATTAAACTGTAAATAACGAAATTCCTATTTAATGTGTTTTCGGAATTCATTATTTGCCGCGTAATTAAATACAGACAAAGTAGCTTTGATTATACGTATTTAATAAATGTATACGTACATACAATACATGATTTTATATTGAGGCAATCTAAGTTAAATTCTAATTTGGATCAAGCACATAGAATGCAGTGGAATTCAGTGTATATGAAGGTTGTTTCGTTGGCATTTAAATCAGTTCTAGACGAGTATAATAACCAATTTACATTGCAAAACATTTAACATTACTTGCGATCGGGGTTTAACTTAAGCATTTTTAGAGGAAACATAACATCTATTGATGCCACAACATTTTTTTTAAATTCAAATTTCTGATGATGTTGAAACTATAAACAACAATTTGTGACTTTTTCCGTAACTCGAATACAGCTTGATGAATTTCATACAAACCGAAAAAAAACAATGCAAAAAAAATGAAAAACCAATCGCTATTTTAGAAAAAAAAAATTGAAAGTGATTTAATATTAATTAAAAACGTTAATGAAATTAAAACTAAAGAATATAATTAATCAAGTACTTTTAATGTAATGCATGTAGATACTATTATTTACTTAGAAATCGCTATAATTAGAATAAATTTTGAACACAACTACATAGTCTTATGCAAACTTTCTAGGCACACGACATTAGTATTTCGGATAAAAATAAATTATCTGTTACTCTTGCATGACCTGAGAATTAAATCTATTTGTGGTTCTTTTCGACAAGTGTAAGTATTCGTGGATAAATAGTAAGAACTTTAATTCTAAAGTGCAGATACTTTAATAGCACTTAGAATAAGTTTACATTGAATATGTTTTTTTTAGCTCCAAAAAACAAATTGTTTGTGTAAAAGTAAGTACATACAGTAGTTATGGGAAAGCATATTTATTTAGTCTATACAGAACGTTTAAGTCACAGACGTGCTCACGAAAATTTCCACGATTAATTAATATTCGTTTTATGCAACGATAAAATTGGCAACGAGACGTGTAATATTCACACAGGTTCGGGAATATTGATTCATTTAAATCATCATGTTTTTAATCGATTTATAATGATTAATGACCTTATTATGATTTATGATAAGATGTGACAAAATCACACAGATTATCGCTGTGACATTTTCTGTGTTTCTCGAATTGTTTTTAAAGTCAAAATATTTTTTAATTGGATACGTAACTATGCAAATAAAGTAAATGCGTATGATTTTTTGTAACAATTACACAGCAATCATGCAGGTTAATTAAACTTGTAATTATTATTAGATTGAAAAAGCTGATTGTAAAGTAACTTAAATAATCAACAGCAAAACCGATCATTAGATTTATCGACGTAGTTGTCTCAAACGGTTTCCGCCAATACAATCCGTTCCGTTGGTTGATGGTTCCAATTATAATTATTACAAAGTCGCATGACTTGTTGTTTTGCAAATAAACTGTATCTTTAATCTAAGTTTTTGTTATGTTTTTGTGGAAAAACCATATTGCAATAATTCTAAATTACTTACAGAAACTTTTTTCGACAAAAAAAAAAAGTTTTAAATTGACCTCCAAATTTCAAACAAATTAAGTTTTTCGTTTCCGTAATACTTAAATGGGTAAATGCAGACAAAACAGGGAGGAATTGGATGACGTACTTTATCATTCAAGGTAGAATCTATCCAGTATTACCAAGATAGAGTTTATTGTGGTAACAACGTTACAAATTTCTGATCAAGTGGCCAGTAAACATTTTCTAGTTAATAACAGTTGCAACGTAAAGTTTTCGGAAACAACCTGTGACCAGATGCAACACTTTGTTTACTTCCATAAGATCGCAAAGTGCGCATGTTCAAAATGTAGTTTTTAAAATTTAACACCAACTGTACCTACACTGCATCGAGAACTAGACGCAACTAGAATTAAAGCGCATTTTAGGCGATAAAAAAATTGAACATACAATAGTTGTTTTTATTGACCTTGATATTTTTCATGCAAATGGCTATATGTTTCATAATTTGCGATTAATACGAATATCTCAATCAAATTTTAAATATGCATATAAAACTTTTCAAACGTTGCCCACGCTGTAGGGGTATTTAGCATAATATGTATCCAGTATCTATATTGTATCTTATTCAAATGCACAATGCAGCATGAACATTGCCATAACAAAACAAAATTTCTCTCAATCCAATTTTCTGAATTATATCCTCCACACAAAAGGCCAATTACAGTTAAATCAAATCTGTTTGATGTAGAATGAACAAAGAGCATCAATTTCACGAGTTGAGGCTAGCCAACAACATGCATGATATTGATGCTTGGTAAAGCTACATAAATATTCCATGGATGAACCCTAATTTAACATAATGTGACAACTGATATCGTACAATATTCATACTCGTAATACACAGGATTCAGAAAGTTATAAGTTTTTGTGTACAATTTGCTGTCACATATAAAAGCGATGCATAATTCATAGAGGTTCAAAGTTCGATTCAAGAAAATCTTTAATTGATTCATTGAATGTGCAAATTTAATCTTATGTGAAATTTTTGTTATGAATTGTCGCACGAACAATGGCAAATACTAAAAAATTAAGTTACATTTAAGCATACAACTAATTTTACGAGTTGATTGTTAAGTTTTATATTATTCACATGCATTACTATAGACACACGCTTAGTAGCTAGACGTTTTTACAATTTTTATATTGTACTAACGCTTTTCTATTAAGAATTTTATGTTATTTCATTCGAAAATTCCATTCCGGTACAATTGCACACGAAATTCCACACAAAAAATCGTTTTTCGATTTTTCGCGAACGGTTTTTCCGAAATTCGAGCCAAATCGGCCCAGCCGTTCTCAATTGATAAATTGCGCTATACATTTTTTACAGAATTTTTATAAATGTATGTAGATGATACTCGCAAACCCAGCTAATTTCGTTTCGCCGCAGATCTCACTATAAAATATATTTATAATATACCTTTTGAAATAAAATCGTTTATTCAGTATACTTGAAGATTAATGAAAAGCAAAATTGATAAAGTTAGATATCCTTAATCTAACCCAATTATTAATTAGTAATAAAAGCACGACGGGCTAAAATTCCGTTTATCAAAAACACCGTCAGCCACAACCCCAGCACTCTACTAAAATTCCGACAAAACCAGATACCGATATTAGCGATTATCAAATGATTGGCCATAATTGCAATAACCAAACATCCAAAATAATGTTAACCACAATCCCTCCAACCAGAAACTCTGACCAACGCAATTTCCTCGTAACCTAAATTTCGAAGGGCCATAATTATAACCCGGCACTCAAATTCACAAGAGCTGCAATCCCGTCAAAATCCCGATGGGCCAAATTCAAAAACACGCCAATTATCGTAGTAGGCTAATTGTTTTAATATACAAATACTTTTCATAATACTTCCGTAATAAAAGGTTTATCTGAAGGACTGAAATAACAGTTGACACCCATACATGAACCACTCCAGACACCAAACGAACCTATTGTGTCACCAACTATTTATAGCTTAGAAAAACCAATGCACCCCATGAATACAACAAAAGACATGGTCTATCAGTTTAGGAGGTGAAGAACAACTAATACACGCACACGAGAATTTAATATGTAAAGATATTTGCACCTGTTCGATCGTTTTTAAGGCTTGGTTTGCCATTTCGTTTTATCTAAAACAAATACATATAGATAACTACGGTTTATCGGTGAATAAATGAGTATTACTTTCAATAGATAATTAGTAATTAAACACCCTAAATTAATGATAAATTCTCAAAATGAGTCACAAACATTTTAAACTGCCTAAACTTACTTTTGTGCATTTTTGTTTCGCGAAAATAAATGTTGTTAATTATTATATTTTTTATCAAAATCTGATTTTTTTTACATAATAAGAATACCCACAACAAAGCAATTAACTTAAATTATACAAAACCATAGTTCATTGTGTGAAAATACTTTATTTTGACTACTAAAAATTAGGTTGATCCCTATATTGAACAGTGGTTTTAATTTCTAAAACGTAACGGATATACTTAGCTTATCGAGCTCATATTTTTAAGCTAACATTTCTAATTGATATTAAACCTAGTAGGATTATCATTGACTTGGATGTCTGTTGTAGCATATTAGTCAGATTTCAATTAATCTTATCACTTATCAGTAAGCCGCAAATGAAATAAAAACACGTTTTTTATGACACACAAATACTAAAGTACACAAAAGTAATTAACAATACAAACTTTACATATTGTAGAAACTGAAGTAAAAATTCTTTTGCAGAGAAAGCGACATAAAACTTTGTATTCGAACTTCGAATTTATACAAGATGAATACATATCCAAGACACAAGCCAAAACAATTCGGTTTAAAAAAAAACTGTGTGTATTTGGTTGTATTTTTAAGTGGTATGGATTTTTCACACTCCCTCGGAGTTTTTCGATTAAAAAAAACTGTGACTCTTTTAACTTTTAAATTGTTTACATCGTTCGACTACAAAGTAAAAGGTCATTCCAAAAATAATTGTTTTTTTTTAATTAATTCAATTTAGAACTGTGTTCCCATTCATCATTCACGCGAAAAAAAAAACTATTTTACCATAATATATGTGTATCATATGTATATATAATATAGCATATGTTTATATGTTCTATGTGGTAATAACGTGATCATTGATCTTGTAATGAGTCTTTTAATACAGAAATAAAAATGATAAGGCAAATAAAACCATAAACAATAAAACGATTAATTAACTGAAATTTAGTACAAAACTGATGACACTCTTTTTTGCAAGCCGTCTCGACAATTAGCATTCAGCTTGATAAGCAAATGTTTGGTAGAGGCCAAGCCATTTGTCAAATTTTGAATGTATGTATTTAAATGGTTGGCTATTTTTATCAGCTTGGAAGTTATAGCCAAATTTAAATGCGCAAAAAAAGAAATAAAAAATATAAATACGACTTTCTATATATGTATATTGTATACACAAATATGTCTATGAATCACGTATTGTCTTTATCAACGGTCTTTATAATACATAATTAATTTTTTTTTTTTTTTATCAATCATCAATTGTACCGTGTATTGTGTAGTGTATTTAGTAAAAGCAATCTTCTAAAGCTCACTTTTTTTTTATTTATTACGATCTGGTATGGCTGTAATAGATTCTTACATTCGCAAACTTGTTACGAACAAGTTAATGATGCAGAAACACGTTTTGGCACACCCCCTGAGTCCAAAAAAGTGGTACAGAAAAAATGTACGTTCGTTCGACCGTTCGGTCAAGTAAAACCCAAAAAAATTTTTTTCGCTAAAAAAAAAATTATATGCGTGCTCAAAAACTGCGCTGACGATTTTGATAATTTTCAAAATCTTTATACATAACGGCCAATTATTGGGTGAAAGTTATAGAAACGGGCCACTGCACTGTTCTTTTCATATCACTTTCCCAATGCTCTAGCATAAAGTAACGAAATACGAAGGAAAAAAACGTTGTTTTTTTCTATATGGAGTTTTTGGAAATTTGAAATGATAGTGTCTTTACATATACAACACAATACTTTATTTTATTTCTGCACTTTCATTCATATCCTAATTTGTTTTCAAACACAATCTACATTTAATATTTATTGCAGGCCTCAGAGTATTGAATTTCTGTGTCTATTTTCCAAATTGCATTAGCTCATTTTCGTCCAGGAATAAAGAAAATAACATTTCGTATCACAAATCCATTAAAGGTTGGTGCACACAATTTTGTATGATAATTAAAGACGCATTTATTATTATAATGTCACCCTGTTTTGGGCTCATGTTTTTCTAATGCAGAAAATGAAATAAAGATAAGTATATTTTTGTCTCAAAACTTAATACAATTATACAAATCTGTATCAATTGTCACATTGTGCTTTCAACATTAAGTGTCCTCTTATCGGAAAGATCATCTCTTGTTGAGGAAGTGGTGATCGATATATTTCTGTTTAATATTTCACAATCTGCGTAGGACGTAAGTTATCATTATTGTTTTTCATGAGTAATAAATATATAAAGCCTAAATATTAGTCGGTCTGGATTTGTAACGTAAATCTGGTACTTAAACAATAAAAATCAGTGCCACATTGCAATGTTTCAAATGTTGTCTTAAAAATTTACGAAAATTATTGCGATTATACGATCTTGTGCATTTTGTAAGAAAATTCCTCATTTGCAAATTGCACATGAACTAAATTGATATTTTATAAATATTTAATAAATTCACAAATTCAGTTGATTATTAACTCTGTAATATGTAATCAATAATTATGCATTTCAGTAAATATAATCATTTCACCAAGGTCATTAAGTTGAATTCACATACGGTTAGCACTTTACAAATTTAATAATATTGATCTCTTTATGTGTTTCAGATAATTGCGTCTATACGCCTTAAAGTGTTTTAGCTTTAATCTACTCAAAACACTAGCCATATCAACTATTGTGATAAGACTGATTACCCATTACATATACATATAGATTTAATTAAAATACACAATCACAAAAATGCATTTAAAAGACATTTTTACTCGACGCTGTCTGCTGGGGTCATTCGGACTCACTCTTGCCGCTGGCGGCATCGTTTTCGCCATTCACTGGATTGAGTTCTTCGAGAGTATGCTGGCTAAGGTGAGCTCTATTTATTTTATGATAAACAATCAATTTAAATTTGCATTCGAGGACACTGCGGACAACCATGATTCGAGTTGATTGAACAAACATGAATTAATTAATCTAAAAATTGGCGTGCTTTAATTATTCGATTGGCCACTAATGCATAATCGTTAGGCATAAATTGACAGAATTAGCACCATCAATATACGTGTTGTCAGCTGTGTGATTACTCTAATTTATCCGGTTCATGGTGATGGCTGTGCTGTGTATCAACTTTAAAGAATAAACCATTTTATTGTTAGATTAGTTAAGATTAAATTGGCGATGACATGGTTTGTAACTGCGCGCGAGCACAAGCTTGCATCTCGTTTGTATTACACAATTGCAACTGTCACATGTCAGGAAGTGATTATGCCGCCTAATGAGAGTGTTGTGTTATTAAATACTTTGCATCAAAATAATTACCGGCAAATAAGTGTCATTTAAAACATGAGGATTGAAATAGAAAAGCTGCAATTAACTGCAATTGTTCAATGTTCAGTGTGGACCTTGTCTTATTATCATGTAAAGTAATTACAATTAAAATTTTATTTTTAGTTAGTGATCTTAACAATTTTGATTAAAATTTTTGGAAATCCTAAGTTTTTTTTGTAGTTTCATCATATTTAATTAAATTCATATACATTTCTTTGATTTTCTGTTCAATAAAGACTACAAAGTAGCAATTCCCATCTTTAAACTGAACATGCTTTTTTGAATCTAATTAACGTTAAGTGCCAATCTGGAACTTTAGAGTCTAGTAAAACATATTCAATTCGCAAGACATACGCACACACACAAAATGTGCGTGATCGATCCAATTAAATTAGATCGGTTATGCCGAGTCACATCATATATGCCCACGACGGCATTTATCGGTTGTCCTCTGTGACCTCTCCAATTAATGCAATCATGTTAAATTGCATATACGAATTGTACACGCACTTTTTATGAACTACATTTAATCGATATTAATCATTTTCGCAGGAAATAAAATTGAGTCCCAACTCAAAGACATTCGAACTGTGGAAAACGCCACCCATTCCACTGTACATGGACATCTACTTATTTAACTGGACTAACCCCGAAGACTTCAGTAATCATTCCACAAAGCCCATACTCAAAGAGATTGGGCCATATCGATTTCGTGAGTACCCCGATAAGGTGGACATCGACTGGCATCCCCAAAATGGGACAGTGAGTTTCATGAAGAAGAGCGACTTTTTCTTTGACGAAGATGGCAGCATTGGTCGCATGGATGATGTGATAACGACACTCAATATTGTGGCATTATCAGCGGCCGCCAAAGCTTATCATTGGACATATTTGAAGCAAAAGAGTGTTTCAATTGGATTGAGTATGTACGATCAAAAGGTGCACGTCACGAAGACGGCGAACGAGCTGCTGTTTGACGGCTATCAAGATGATTTGATTGATATGGCGCGAGTAATGCCAAACTTTTTTGGGGAGGGCGAAAAAGTGACTGTCCCATTTGATCGTTTCGGATGGTTTTACACGGTACTTCTTTTGTTTCATTCAATTACACATACATTTACTAATTACGTTTACTTTTTAATTGTATACAGAGAAACGGAACTGCCAATCTTACTGGTCATTACAACATGCACACTGGAAGTGATGATATTTCACAGCTGGGCGTCATCAAGAAATGGAATTATAATTCGAGGACAGACTTTTTTGATGGGAAATGTGGATTTATTAATGGAAGTGCTGGCGAATTTTACCCACCGAAGCAGAAAAAAGATCGACCAATCTCATTCTACACACCAGATCTTTGTCGAAGTATTTCGCTTGATTACGAGAAGGAGGAGGAAGTTCGTGGAATTAAGGGTTATAAGTACTCTGGGGGTGCTAAATTAGTTGATAACGGTAATGATTTATTTATTACCAAAATGTGTAAATAATTTCAAAACACTATATATTAAAAGGAGTATCGAATCTGAAGACACATGATTAATAGGTTTTTGTCTTGTCCTATTAAATTTCATTTTTAAGTTTTAACCTCAAATTGAGTTGCAATACGTAATGCGTTTTTGTTATTGATTTATTATAAATTTACACTAATTATAATATAAAGAACTCCGCAAATTATTTAATGTTGATATTAATTGCAGGAACCATTTATCCCGAAAATTCGTGTTTTTGTGGCGGCGATTGTGTACCGTCCGGTGTCTTAAATATTTCTGCATGTAGATATGGAACTCCGGTATTCATGTCGTTTCCACATTACTACGCAGCTGATCCGTATTATTTAAACATGGTGGATGGCTTGAGTCCTGATGAAGATAAACATAAATTCTATATGACATTGGAACCGGTAGTTTATTTTAACTGGACTTGAATTAAAATCAATTATTAATTTAATATCTGTTTCCAAAATAGTACATGGGAATTCCTATAAACGTAGCGGCAAGATTTCAAATTAACATGTTTGTTCGTCCAGTACCAAATGTGGCGTAAGTAGTTTTTTTATAGTCAAACCTTATCAGTGAAATAAAATACATTTTAATAACTTTACTTTATCCAGTCTTTATCAAGATGTTCCTGAAATATTTATGCCCGTTTTGTGGTTTGAACAAAAGGTTTTAATAACCGAAGAGATGGCGTCTGATGTGCGTTGGGCACTCGTTGTCCCAACCATTGGCTTCGTTTGTTCCGGGGTTGTGGTTATCATTGGAATCATTATGCTTTTATGGTTCCCCTTGCAACGATTTATTTGTGGTAGAAACAAGATCGCCAGTTCGGAGAAAGACTTTAAACAATCCGATGAGGTATTGGAAAAAGGTGCTCACATGTTGGAGAAAAATGGCAAAATTCCTAATGTTGAGTTTGTTAAAATACCGTACGGTGGAGGGGAGTTAACCGATTTGAGGGAGGCGAAAGCTTTGTTGGCTAAACACAACTCAACACCACTACAAATGGAGTCACAATCTTAGACTGTGTTTTCTTTTATTGACTAAGAATGTCACTGTTCTTCATAAAGACAAAAATATTTTGCATATTTAAGCATATTAATAGTTGTTACAAAACCATACATTTCTTGATGTTGAAATATTTAAACCCCGCCAGTATAGTTTAATATCAACAGATTTTGCCAAAGGAAAACTTAATTCAGGGTTTCAATAATTAATTCTAAGCTAAATTTTAAAAGATTCAAAACCACAGTAAATTAATAATTAGGAGTTACTGGTAATTACTAATTACACTAATGCGATAAAAAGACAAATATACCATCAACTTTTTATACAATTGAAGTTGAATGCAAGTGCATATTCATAAATCATATTTAATTTGTTAAAAGCAAATTTGTCCATCAGGGTGTCCTTTTTAAAGCAACTTCTGATTATAATGACAATAATATGTCTATTGATTGTGTATACATTTTCAACTCGCGTTATTTGCTGCAACAACGAATTTATTACTCTGCGCATGTTAAAAATTAAGATGCCTTAATAAGTCCATCATTTTATTTGGTATGTTTTATACAATATAATATCATTATAGATAATGCACGTAATAATCTTATTCACTTGCATGTAATATTCACATACTCGTTTTTACCATTTACACAATACAATATATAATGTCTAATGCCCTTATGAATTTCGAAGCGTCATGTGATTTTGTATGAACTTTGCATAATATAATCATATAGATAATGCCATTTCTAATTATTGTTAAGGCGTGTATAAAAAGGAATCATGCAAAAGATCAATTATTTTTAAGATGCATAGATTTAGACTTACATTATGTTTATTTAAATATAAAAATATATATGTATTCCATTGGATTGTTAACTGTTAAATTTAATTATAAGTATACAATTAAGAATAACATTTAAAGTTTACATCAAATACTTATAAAAGACCAAAATTGATTTGTAATAAATTGAAATGAAAAAACCAAGTACGTAATTTTATTTGGTCATAACTCATAAGTCATAACTTTGTTTTTTAAGCAAAGTTGTTTAACAAAAATTCTTATTCAATGTTGGTAACTCATGGCATGTTGTAAACAAACAGTCTGTGTACCAGAGGTGTGCGCAATTTATATAACTAACTAGCTGACCCGGCCACGCGTTGCTGTGGCTAAAGTTTTTGTTATATTACATTATAGTAAACAATCTAAGAGGAACAATAAGAGAACATCAGTCACGGAGTCCACTATGCTTTTTCACACAGATGGTATTTGTAAAAAAATATGGTGATCTCCTCATTTGACTTTCTACTACTATAACCCTTTAGTACAATGAAATTATTTACTAACAAAGACGAAAATGTTGATGTTGGTATACAAATTCACTGGATCGAGATTTGAAGGGGAAGTACGTTGAACACAATTAATTAAAATGTTCTTACACTTGATATTAAGTAGAAATCAATAGGTACAAAATAAAAATTTATCAGATTTATTATTTCCATTTAATTTTATAACAAATATAAGTATATTACAGTATAATATAGTGAATAATATGTGACGCTTAAACTCATGAATGAGGTAGGCAAGGCAGACAGTCTTAAACTTTTAAACATTAATATCTATTTTTTTGAATTATAAATACTACTTTCAATTTAATTTAACACCAATCGGTGCACAATGTTTTTGGTTAACCTGTCTTTAGCTAACACAAATAGATTCGACGGTTTCCCAACACGTGAACACGCAACATATAGTTGCCCATGAGAAAAACATGGATTTTCCAAATCTAAACCACAAATGGACATTGTTTGACCTTGAGATTTATTTATACACATGGCGAAAGCTAAACGAATTGGAAACTGTAGCCTTTTGAAGGGTATGGTAGAATCTGATGGTATCATCGGAATACGTGGCAGCAGGACCACTTTTCCTTTAAACTTCCCAGCCAAAATGGTTGCTTCAAGAATGTTTCCGGTGATCTTTTTGATGACCAAACGCGTACCGTTACATAATTGAGGTGGATTCAAATTACGGAGGAGAATAATAGGGGAACCAATCTTTAATCGAAGATTATGTGGTGGCATTCCAGGGATATCTAATGAATTTAAAAATTCAATCGGAAAATTTACACTTTCATTTTCATCAACAACTGTATCGATTGATTTAAAAGACATCAGATCGCCTGGTAACAAATGTTGTATCTTTAAGTTAATTTCGTCAACATCAACGTTTTTGGCTGCCAAAATCGCCCGTTAGACACGTTCGTAGATTTCCCATAACAGCGGCGCCATCTATTGATTACTTACTCAACCCAGTCGAAAGGTATAGACATCTGTTAGAATCATTTGGAGATAACAAATAATTGTGACTGTCAAATAATAACAGACAAATAATTAGCAATAAATTAAAATTGCGACTATAATTTGAGATTTAAACTATCCTATCTCTCAAGTTGGACCGAACTGCACATGGTGTGCGAATTTTATTATAATCGGTTAAGTGGTTTAGGAGTCCATTGAAGACAAACATTGTGACACGAGATTTATATATATTAGATATCCAGTTGATACGTGTATTACCTTTTTTTATTGCCAGAAAGCATCGGCTAAATGTCAAAATCATTTGCCTCAACATATTAAGAACTTTACTCTATTCTTGACAACATATCCAAATTCGAAAGAAGTTACTCCGTCCTGTTCTCGATACGTATTACAATTATCACTTTTCCGAAATATCTAATCAAAGTTCTAGAATTCAGCTTGCCTACTTACCAGCAGAGTGAAATTTATTACCAAAATTCCTAATACGAGTATTATGCGAAAATCCAATTATTAAGCCAAACTACTATGAACCGTGCTGAACACGATTTCAATGCTGCCGCGAATATTTGTTGTTATAAAATATGATAACACTAATTAGTTGTCACATTTTGTAAATAATTTCTTGTTTTTAATTTTGTTTGCTTTAAATTTAATCAAAAAAGCTTGGTATGTTAAATTAAAATGTTTATAATTATGTTTGAAAAAAAAAGGTAGATACTTATAATGAGGCGTCGGAATCAGAACACGATACTTCAGAAAATAATTTTAACAAATTGTATGTTAAAAATGAAAATAAAAACACAGGAGTTTATTCAATTAAGGTATAAATAACTGATAAAGATACACAAAAACGCACATGGCCCAAATGTTCTCAATTGCAAAATATGGTTTTTAAAACTACCGTCATCAACAGCCACGTGAATAATATTCTTATTGTACTTGCCACTCAAGTTTACGAAAAACTTAATTTTTTTTAATGAGACATCTATAAATTTGCAAGTGATCGAAAATTGTTTTGTAAATGTTTATTATGTTTTTTTTTTTTTTTTAAAGTTATTTAAAATTTTATTGACTTTAGTACATATATGAAAGAAAGAAATTTAAAACGAACTAATTTAACGTTTTCTTTGAAACTTATTTGAAAGGAGCTTTTGCGTTGAACATTATATATATATATTTTTTTTGTTTAAAGCATGCATTTAATCGACTTATGAATTTTATACGTTTAGCGCTATATATATGCATATAAATATACGTATAGCTATATGTCGATGGTTTTTGCATGCATACATATTATATATAATATTCGCGTATACTATTCGAACTCATGAAGTGTCAAATACGTCGGAACTCAAAAGGCGAATATTTGATTATTAAATTTCATTTGGTATTTAATCGCCAATAACTCGGCTCATACCCATAAAATATACAGTTTGGTGTTAAACTGGGCTTCAAAGATCTGTTTATTACTTTAATGGTAATCAAAGTGTGAGTGTAAAGTATTTTTTATAACTAAAGAAAAGCCCAAAATACGCTCGAAACGATTTAATTAGGTAAGAACATCGTGCATAATACATATATACTTGTGGAACAATAGAAGTATAATTGCCAGTTTCACAGATAACTTATTAAGTACTGCTTTATCACGATTACATCATGATCATCAATTTAAATAAACACTGTAATACCTATAACATTGTTATCATATTCTGCAAGTAATTCGTTAGCTTAAACTGTAATTATAAATTACTTATACTCTGATTGCAGATGCAATAATTTTTTTGTTTGTTTATTTTATAACTTTGATTCTCTTTAACGGTTTAATGCGTATTCTCGTCTCACAAATAAATATTTACTGTATTAGAACCAACAAGGTGATACATATATACAGGTTTTCCATCCGTCCAACCGAATTTTTCTTGAATATAACTTTTTCTCTCAGGGTCGAAAAACATTTTTTTCAAAAAAAATTAAATACGATTTTTGTAATTTTTAAAAACGATCCTACGGTAGATTTTCATAAGATACAAAACTTTGCTGACCATTTCAAGGTCAAAATATTAGGTTTTCAATGTCAAAAATATATTTTTTCTAAGGTTAAATTTGAATAAATAGATTAGAGTATTCATGCGAGATTTATCATAAACAACTACTGTAAGCAACGGATAGTTTATATTGTTTGTTGTGTTCCTATACACTCAGCAAATAACGTTTACTTTTATTCATTTAACATGTTCTAACGGAAAATTTATTAACTGTTGATTCCTTGAAGTGTTTTGTTGTACATAATTATTCACATATGGTTTAACTCAGGAAAAGATATTTATTTGTTTTAATAGTTTATTTTATTTTATTAAAAACAGAAAATAAATCATCAAGTGTTTTTTCAATAAAACCATTCGATATGGCACGCTTTTGGATTGTTTTTTGCAGTTTTATTCTTTTATTTGGTAAGATAAATTTAAAATAAAAATTTACTGGTTTAAGTCTTACTGGAATTGTCATATATTTGTATGTTTTTGTATTTTTGTGTCTGTCCCTATGTTGAAACATTTAGTTATGTTTATTAATATTAATATATTGAATATTGATATAATTATTAAAAATATAGTCCGTAATACGTCTTGCCCTATTGAGATATGTGGTTATACTATAAAGTTTTAATTCCTAATTAAAAAAGGTCTAATATCAAAATTTGGAAGAATTGTGTTAATGTTAGAAACAAAAATTAGATCTACTTATTTGTTTTATACTTTATTCAGGTACCAACATCATGTTGGGTAAATCAGCTTCATCTGACGTTCAGGCTCAAGGATCAGTCAATTTAACAGCCATAACATGGGCACACGCAGTTAACAACCAAACACTTCTCACAGAAGCATTGAATAGTAAGTTCCTACACATTAGTAGGTATACGTAATCAAAGTATTTAACATGATTTAACCGTTACCATCAATTACAATCAATTTAATGTAATTGATGGTCGATTGATAAAATAACTTTGACAACTCAAATAGATAAATTGCATACTTATATTACCTATAATTTGTTTGTTTCAACGCGTAAGTCATAAATGCTTTAATTAATTTTTTCTTTTACTTTTGTTATAAAACATGAAAAAACAATAGATATCGCCTTTTTATCAGTATATTTTGATTTTTGACTGCTATTTTTATTAAAATATCACGATTTATATTTTCATATTTAAATTTTGATATGAAACTTATTTTCAGTGTTTGAATTAATTAATATAAATTGTATCCATATGAATATAAATAATAATTGTTTCATTTATGATTATAAATCCTTTAAATACCATACAATTTTGTAATATGGAATAATTTAAATTAATTGTAAACTAAAGGTCCAATAGAGATGATCGAGGCCGACATAGTGCTGGGAACGCTAACCACTAGTTCATCAACACAATTCATACCAGTAATGGCACATCCACCCACAAACACTTCTGATTTGTCATTGGAGAGTTTTCTTAATCAAATATTGGAATTCAACAACAAAAACACTGCACAATTTAGAAAAGGTGTTAAATTAGATTTCAAATCTTCCGAAGTCTTCACGGGCTCCTTAGCAATTTTAACAAGAATGTGGCCAAATGTAAATTAAATGCGTCTTAAACTCGCGTAACAATTACTTACACATTACAAAATTTCGTTTCAGATGACTTATCCTGTTTGGTTGAATGCCGATATAATAAAAGGTCCCTTAAATAACACGGAGACCGTACCAGTTAATCCCGCCATATTTTTTTCGGGTGCCAAAACGTTAAACACTTCAGTTTTGTCGATCGGTTGGACGACGCTATGGGGCCCATCTTACCGTGATGGAAGTTATACTGCAGCAGAGATAAGTGAAATGAAAAATGCGATTGTCAGTAATGCAATTAATCAAACTGGCGGCCATGAAATAACATTTCCCGTGCGTGCTGGTATCGCTGCACAAAGCAGCACACAGCTGCAGGACCTAATGGCTACTGTCAATCGCACTAATAAGTGCACACTGACCATTTGGTCTAGTTCCGGCGACTATGTTGACATTGCATTACTAAAGAAACTTATCTTGGATGTGGGTGTCGATAAAGTTTACTTGGACGTTCCAGATGAAGTTTCAAGCAAACTTGATTTGGGAAAATCAAATGGCAGTACAAAGTTATTTAGTTTTAGTGTCCTTTTAGTTGCATTTTTCTTTTCGTATCTTTTCCAGCAACAACTTTGAGAAGAGAATCATTTTGTATTAATTTCTTTTTTCAATATAGGTAGGCATAATATTTGCAAATTATTGTTTAAAGTTGTTATTAACATTTTTTGAAATAAACGTTGTGATCCAAAATTACTTTAACTGTTTACTTTATTTACGTATAATATAATCAAGAAGTATTTTTAATTTAGTTATTTTCTAAAACACTAGCAATTCGAGATTTAATAATAAGTGTTTCAAATATTGAACATTCAAATTATTCGCATATTGCGCTCTTAGTGCCACTTCCGTTTATAATTGTTCGAAAGAATTGCAGATAACTTCATCTTCGACTTTTTTCGAAAATAGAAATTCACCTACGGTCCCCCTATCCGGTTGTTTCTTTCTTTCACGTGTTGTTTTTTGACTTGAAAGGCTGTCGGTGAGTGCATTCTTATTAATTTTTTAACAATTAGTGGCATAAAAGATATTAAAATGAAAATTATAGTGAACGAAATAAGTTTTCTCCAAAATGGAATAAGCCCCAAATTGAAGAATTTAAAGTTCTGGCTAAAACAAAAATTTTGCGCAACCTAACCTCAAACTTGTCAAAAAGAAATTTGACAGTACACAAATGTGCTTCCCATAAAATATCAAGTATAAAAGAATTCTGCATCTTTACAGACCAGCGAATAACACAAGATGAAGTTCAACCAACACGTAACCTCAGACCGTAGCAAGAACCGCAAACGTCATTTTACGGCGCCATCTCATGTGCGTAGGACGTTGATGTCAGCACCTCTCTCCAAGGAGTTGCGTCAAAAGTACAATGTCCGCCGTATGCCAATTCGCAAAGACGATGAAGTTCAAGTAAGTGCAATAACTATCTTTGGACAGGCCTAAATATGTGTTCTTAACACGATTTTTTTCAACAGGTTGTCCGTGGTCACTATAAGGGTAACCAAGTCGGCAAGGTGATGCAAGTGTACCGCAAAAAGTTCGCCGTCTACATTGAGCGTATCCAGCGAGAAAAGACAAACGGTACAAACGCTCCAGTTGGTATTCACCCTTCAAAGTGTTTGATTGTGAAGCTGAAGATGGACAAGGATCGCAAGTCAATCTTGGAGCGTCGCGCTAAGGGACGTTTGGCCGCTTTGGGACAAGACAAGGGCAAATACACCGAAGAGACAACTACTGCCACAGCTACTCCAATGGAGACAGCTTAATTCGAATACGACTTAAGTGTGGGAGTAGATCGTCTTTTGTATTCAAAAAAATAAAACAATTGAAAATCTACGTTATTTGTGTTCCGTCTATGCTTTGAATTCTGTTTTTCGAGTTAAATGCCGTTAGGGTAATTAGAATTTTTTACAGTTTTTGTTATTTCACAGCGATATCAGTACTGTAGTAAAATTGAAAGGGAGTGCAAGCATGGCTTCAAACTCGCCGATTCGTACCAAATTTTTGAACAAAGTTATTGCAGGATCTGAGGACGATTTATTGGACAGAACTGGAAGCAATTGTGAAATCAAAGCGTCAGGAAGCAATTTTATATTTCATCGGTTAAAGGTAAGTTAAATCGATTCATAAAGAAAATATGTTCGAGGTGCAATGAAAAATGCGATTATATTGTTGTTAGCCTATTGTTTGTACTTCAACATTTACATAGGCACGTGTCTGTTGAATTCTTGTTACTAGTAATTATTGTTTCTTTTCCTGATATGCCTACCGACCTAGGTACTTCATTTGGCGTGGAATAATTCATTTCTATATTAAATGTTGAGTTATATTCTTCAACATAAGAAACAATCATACCGGATTCTCTATGCATTTTGAAAAGCTAGTGAAGTTGTAGCATTTAGCAATTATAAACCATATTTTTTTGCAATTGTATTAAATTTGGTAGTGATGCCATTTCTAGTACGGACGTGATGAGATGACATACAAGTCGTATCAACTTAATTGTAAATTGTAGACCTCCAATTTTTAAAAAGTGGTACATTTATGCACGTACGTAAGGAGGAAGCAGTTTAATAAACGCCAGTTAAATGTCATTTAAGTTTTAAAAAATTCGCTCTTTTAAATAAGACATGACAAATAAATTCATGCTTAAATTGTGGCTAATGGTTTTTGACCCGTATACACCAATCTCACGGAAACAAAAGAAATTTATTATAAATAAACAAAATCAAAAGATTTAAATATGAGTTGAAGAGTTTAATACATTCAACGAAAATTCAATTCATTAATAAATTGTTTAATATAAAAAATAAAAGATATGGCAAATAGTAAAAATCAGAAAGTGCTTTTATAACTGAAACATTTATGTTATATTTTTAAATTTTGAATAAACTTCTATTGAATATTTAAATTTGAAAGTTAACTTATAGTAACGGTCTAAATAAAATTTGAAGTATTCAAAGTATCCGAGATACATGTAAAAATATAATTTATAATAATTTAATTATACATATTTCTGTGATAAATTTTAGTTTGCATGTCGAAAATTTTTTATTAAATAATTCATATATGACATCCGTACATGTCACTAAACTGTCATTTCAATTTATTTTTATTTATCATCGTCTTTGGTTTGTATACGTGTGCTGCGCGACAAAACATTTAAAAAAATTAACATTAATTAAGTTTAAATTACAAAAAACATATGCAACTTGTGAAATTTCGTAATTAATTAAACGTTAAAGTGATCATATTAAAATGATGGTGAGTTAAATAGATTTAAAAAGGGAAATAGTCCTTGTGCAAGAACATAATACGCAGTAAAACATTAACTGAAAAATATGTCTATATGAGGCATATGCAAAAGAGGGGCGGCGTTAATTTTTAGATTACACACATGATTTTGTGTATTACTCAAAGACCATAGTGACTCACATTCAATTTCTTCTGATAACGAAAGCCCATAAGTTGCGCCCTGATAATTTTTATGTTTGTTGCAGTGGGCGAATTTTTATGATGATAATATGGTTACAATTTGTTTTAGGGCGGTGGAGATGATGGCGGTGACAGCATAAGTCCAATGAACGAAGCACCAGTATCGCCTCTGCAAGAGTCAACAAATAATTCAAAATCCGGTCCAGCATCCGGTACTACGCAATTAACACAATCGCCCAGCGACACAACAACAATTCCATTAGGCGACAACAGTTTGCTGGTCGACATATCGGACGCACTCAGCGAGAAAGATAAGGTTAAATTCACTGTGCATACGCGCACCTCTCTACCCGGCTACGCTAAAAACGACTTGCAAGTGGTGCGGCAACACGAAGAATTTGTGTGGCTGCACGATCGATTTGAAGAGAATGAGGAATATGCGGGTTACATTGTAAGAGCATTTGAATTTAAACAAAACTTGTGTGTGTTTCTTTTTTGTTGACAATTATTATTTTTCTAGATTCCCCCATGTCCACCGCGGCCAGATTTCGATGCATCTCGTGAGAAACTACAGCGCTTGGGTGAGGGTGAGGGCAACATGACGAAAGAAGAATTCAAAAAAATGAAGACGGAACTTGAGGCGTATGTTATGTTGCAGTCGTTTCTTTATAGTTATTAATAGATCCATTGGTAATCCCTTTGCAGCGAATACTTGGCAACATTCAAAAAAACTGTTGCTATGCACGAGGTGTTTCTCTCCCGATTAGCATTACACTCTGTGTTCCGTGTCGATAATCACCTCAAAGTTTTCTTGGAGTACGATCAAGATTTATGTGCAAAACCACGCAAGAAGATGGACTTGTTCGGAGGTCTGGTGCGAAATTTTAGCAAGACTACTGATGAATTATACTTAGGCGTCACTGTTCGCGATGTCAATGACTTTTTTGAGAATGAACTCCAATTTTTGACGGATTATCATGCGCATTTGAAAGAAGCTGCAACCCGAACTGAGAAGATGACTAAAAAGCACAAAGAGGTTGCAGATTCACATATCAAAATTTCAACGTATTTGGTTGAGGTTTCCACCGCTGAAAAGGGAAGTATGGAAAAGTTTCTTGCCAAAACATCAGAGGTCTTTGAGAAAATTCGTGTATGTTTAAAAAATAATTTCTAAAAATGATATATCTAAACTTGCCGAAACGTATGTTATGTTTTAGACCATGGAAGGACGCGTTTCAAGTGATCAAGATCTTAAGCTAGGCGATACTCTGCGTTATTATCAGCGAGATTCGCATGCTGCTAAAGCTTTGTTAATTCGTCGTCTACGTTGTCTAGCTGCATACGAGGCTGCAAATCGCAATTTAGAAAAAGCTCGTGCTAAAAACAAGGATGTTCATGCGGTAACGATTTTGTGATTTTTAATACGTGATTTTGTGAATTGTTGCCTTGCTTAATTGCACTTTTTGGGCACCAAAGTACACACATTTAAAATATTCCTAATCTCTTTTTTTCAAAATTTTATTTAATAATGCAGCCGCTTGAAGTTCAGGAGGTACAAGACACAAATATTTTTTTCAAAAAGTTCACAGCAACTAAATTTGTTATTATGTATTGTACTACAACTAACGTGGCTTTTAAATAATGTAATTTTTTTAACACACATATTATTTCTTTGCAAATAATAGGCAGAGGCAGCTCAAGTGCAAGCATGCGAAAAGTTCGAGGCAATGTCTGCACGTGGCAAACAAGAATTAATAAGTTTTCGTTCTCGAAGAGTAGCGGCATTTAAGAAAAGGTAAAAAAAACTATCATCAACAGGTTTTTTAATCTATATATACCTTTATTAATTGTTACCCACAGCCTGGTCGAACTTGCCGACTTAGAAACAAAACATGCCAAGGCCCAGTATGAGTACTTGCGTCAATCTCTGATAGCACTACGTGACATCGCCTGATCTTTTTGAATGCACACAATATATTCTATCGGGTGCTGCAAAATGATCCTTTTGTGTATGAAAGGTTATTAGAGGGTAGGAGGCATGAATTCCATTTAATTAATTAATTTTCTTATATCACATCGCTCACACCAGCCAATTACTGTGTACATAAAAGAAATCGTATTTATTATGTACTAGCCAGAGCCATATTTTGCATTTTGCACATATGGTGCGCTGTATTATTTTATTCCAAATTATAAATAAAAGTTAATGGTTCAAAAGATGAAATGATGATACGCCCATGTCAAGGGAAATTTTTTAATGTTCGGCTCAAATTAAATTTGTCACCCGAAAACGAGCTCCTTTCAGCTGTTAACGTTATTTGCAATTTCATGTAATAATTATTATTGAGAATAGCATAATTAAAATTAACACTGTAATGTATAATTATTATAGATATTTTTATTGCGCATAAAAGAAAGGAATGCAATTTATTATAAATGGAACAATTTTATGTATGAAAATATATCACTAAATATACAAGCAAAATCGTAAATAACGTGTTTTAATCAATTGTTATGCAAATTTTTTTTATTTTTTTTATTGATGATTACTGGCATAACTTATACCACCGGATGTTTAATAATTTTGGACAAAGGAGGACTGATTAAGGTCGCATTTTCTGGATGCCTTGATGAAAAGAAAAAAACTACATCGCAGGGAAAGCGAGGTGTGAATTTATATACTACTATTGCTTAACTACTTTTTAATAAAGCCTTTTCGGAGATATGAAAAATTTGACCTTGAAATTTCTGAATTTCGACCTTGATTTTTGTCCAAAATTGGTACTTTTATTGAGATTATCAATAATGTAGAACATCATAGTATCCTAAAACACACAGTATTTGAATTACATACTTTCATTATAAAAATATGACCTTGAGTTTTCAAAATTTAACATTGAAATGTTCAACAAGTTTTCTTATTTTATTTACTCCTACAATAATGTGAAAAAAAAATTCAAAAATAATAAAGGTTTCTGAGATATAAAAAATTTGACCTTGAATTTTTCGATTTTGACCTTGAAATGTTCCGCAAATTTTCTTATCTTATTTTATCCTACAATAATCTGAAATTTTTTTTTTGATATTGTGCAAGGTGGCTGAGATAGAAAAGTGGGGTTTGTCCTTGTCCACCCCTTTTTTCGCCAGAAGGAGCATCTAGCGGGATATAGGATATATGCAGTTTTGTTTAAGATACCTTGAAGAAAAATTGTTGTGGAAATGAACAAAATCGTTGGACCCATTTTTGAGCCCCTATACGAAACACCATACGGCGTACGGACGTACTTTTGCACATTTTTTCTAGACCACTTTTTTGGACTCAGGGGGTGTCAAAACGAATTTCTGCATCATCAACTTTTTTTTCCGAAAAAAGTCGGATTCCAAATATTTCTATATGCCCTTGGGGTCGTATATAAATTAAAAATAGATCTTGAAATACTCGTATCAATTATATTTATGCAATCATAATATACTCAATATTTTATGCATGTTTTGAACAAACGAAAATTTTGTTGGAGTTACAAGTTGATAAAATGTACTATCAAAACAAACATATCAATATCCGTATGGGTAGTCTTGAAACCTGTTTCAAAAGAAACCGAACTTGAATCACAGTACAGAATAACCGAATTAGAAATTGAGAGTGAAATATTGAACATATGAAACAAGCATTTAGTCTTCTAATATATTGCATCTAACCATTGGCATTATTCAAAAATTATCGCATACATATTAAGGCACATCTGATTTCATTCTACACTCTGCGCCGCTAATTAATACGTATTATAAGTCTAATAATCAAATATGTGCCAATATTTTGATTTTAAGGCTTTCAGATTTTGAGCTTGAAATGTTTTAAAACGTTTTTTGTTTTATAAAACTTTACCAGTATGTAAAGTAATTTCGTATTTTGTAAGGTTTCTGAGATGTGCGTTGTATCTGCGTCAATTAATTTAAAAGCCAAAGGGTCACTTTATAAGGTAAATACAGTTTTGTTCAGAAAACATTTATGGAACTTTGACCTTGAAGAAGTGAAGGTAATTCTTATTATTTTGTCTTATATTTTACATAAACATTTCGGCTTAACAGTTTCTATGGTATGACGATGATCACCTTTTTAGACTCACAGGGTTCCAAAAAAAAATTATGCATTACTAGCTTTTATTCCAAAAAAGTTCACAATGCAAGAATTTAGATATGGACTGCATATAAATTAAAAATACATTGAATTAAGTTGAAATGAAATTGAAAAAAATTTATTGGCATGGAAACTTGGTTTAACATAATTCAGCTCTATGATAAACAACCTTTTCTTTGTTGTTCGGTGTACAATGGTGGCTTTCTGACACGCGAGTGAAAATACCTTGGTTTTGACACTTTTCCGGCTTAACTTGGTGAATGGGACGATTAATGGGATGGCCGAGAAGAACACTACAAAAATCTCCAAGTCAGACGCTTCGTTTTAGAATTTCTTCTTTTACGTACATAAGATATATAGATTAACAATCAAATAAAAATGTATTCAAAAATTTCTTATTAACATCAAACAAATTATACTTAAACTACAGAGCAGTTTTGAAAAATTGCTTCTATTTTTCAAAATATTTTGAATAAAATGCCATTACTTTTAACATAGTTTTCCCAGAATAGGGACAAAATCGGTACTGATTGTAACATTTTTCGAAGTATCCATCATACTTTAGCCCCAACTCATAAGCCTTTCTCACAGTAGGTGCCACATTTTCATTTTTTAATGAGTATCTTTAAAAAAAATCGTAAAATAATTTCAGTACATTTTTTATTGGGAACAAAAATTGCAACAGAATCACTCACTTAATTAGCAACTGTATTGCTACAGCATCCTGATCCTCACGCTGACTTCCTGCCGCTATTTGGCAAATCAACGACACTGCACACTCAAGTGGATCATTTCTCATAATCTTCTCCCAATCTATATTTATCTCCTTTTAACATTCAATCAAAAAAAAAAACACTTGTATTACAATATTGGTTGCTTTGTATAAACTTAAGAGTAATAGCAAGTCATTACAACTGCGTGTTCCATGAATCATGATAATTTAATTACATACCTCATAGCTTAATGCATCATCACTTATCATAACAGTATGATTATTATCTCGTTTACCCCTAAGTAACACTTGCGCGACTTTTGTAGCTGCTGCAACTGCAGGCTTTTGTCTGAATTGTTGAGCAATGAGGTAAAGCGCATACAAAGTGCCGAGGCAAAGTAGCAGCATTACCAAGTGATGTCCCATTTTGGATTGTTTTTTTTTCTTAGAATTTGATTGTGTATATGAATTTAAACTTTGAACGATTACTAAACTCTGGCACAGGGACAGATGGGCCTTGTTTGGATGACAACGATCAACTGAAGTGGCATTAAAGGCCACAGCGAATCATTGGTAGAAATTTTAAACGGAAATGTCTTACAAGATGGATTTGGCATGCAACCAGTTTTAGCAACTTTCATGGCTTTGATTTTCTTCAATTTGGTTATCAGTGGCGGAGGAATGTTTTGTTTACTTATACGACGTTTATAATTATAGGAAGCACATTTCTGAAACTACAAAGTGGTTCATGGTTCTTAGGGAATGCATTTGCAAACAAATGTAAGAACATTAGAACCTCAAAAACCTCAAAAAATATAATTACCCTTAGAATAAATGAATTAGAACCCTAATTTATTTAGTTAAATATTTTGTAGAAAAAAACTATTTCAGAAATTACCAAAAATAAAAGATCTTGATCTAAAATGTACACCTTCTTTGGCATGACTTCATCTCCAACCGATTATAAAATTCAGCTTTCTTTCAATTCCTTATTCCTACTACATAACACGTTTGTCGCACATCTAGTTTCACTTTTCTTTTCATTACCGTCTAACGTGCAGTTAAACCTCAAGTGCTGTGGAATTGCAATAATCATCTTCAAGATGTTTACATATACCTACCATTTAAGTATATGTACTTAAGTATACATTTTAACTGAATCGATCTCCGTTAACAATATCGACAATCTGCAATTACGCTGTGGGTAAATCAATGACAACATAATCTTCATTATCTATCGATTAAATAAAACGACAAGGCGTTCTCTAGTATTAACTTATACTATAATTATTATTATCGTTTATTACTTTCATACAAGTGAAACTTTGTTCAGCTTTAAAGTGTTAAAACTTTTTCTACACATATTCATATATTTAAATTACAATGTTATAGGTTTATCCCATTAATTAATATCCCCAAATTGCGGATAGTTACAAAAATATTTATGTTTCTTTATGCGTTTTGAAAAATCGTTTTACAATTTTATTCGCGTATATGTAAATTTTTAAGGCCAAAATTGTGCTTTTGTTTATTCTGTATTATGCTTTTAGGGAAAATTTAAATACTCTTAATTTTATTTGTATTGCGTTTATTATTACTCGTATAATGATATCAATTTTCAAATATATTGTAACTATTATGATGGAATTTCAAACATTTATATAATTATGGAAATACAATTAAAAAGCATAGTTATAACATAATATCCAATATTTATTTTTTTATGACTGATATGAAGCTAAATAATATTTACGCTAATATTTTCGTTAAGACTTATAAAACATATAACAACATTTTAATATTTTTTTACTGGCAACAATAAAAATATGCAATAAAACTAAAAATAAAGAATTCGCAACGAATAACAAATTATAAATTAAAATAATATACTTTCTTTGTACTATGTTTTTAATTTTACATCAATTGATTTAAGTAGTACTCTTTTTGCATCTGGGACAAGTAAAGCGTTATTTATTTGTTAAACTGACAATTAAATATTATCGATAATCTGCCTCATTTTGGACAAACTAAAATTTAAAATTTCAAGAAATTGTATTTATCGTGATTTGTAATAACAACTAGTCTTCGATTCTTCTTACCTTACGGATAGTTAAAGTTAAAAATAACTTTGATGATGCAAAAATTTTGTCAGTTTGATCTTTTTGGCAATTGCATTAAGCATGTTTCCAAAGGCTCAACTACTCGAATAAATACACAATAGTGACAAGGTTTTGCGGAATTGTTAAAAAAATACTGTAGATCCAGTAACTATTGTAGTAAACACGATGCAAGTAGATGCTTTCAAATTTAAAAAATCATTTTAAACATTTGCTTGCATGGTTTTTTTGTGGAAATTAAGTTGCCTGTCAACTTTATTTATTTATTTTTTACGGCAGCAATTGTCTTTTAAGACTTCGAAGTTATTTGCTAACAAGGTAACTAATCTACTTACAAGTTGTAAAACATCTCATTACAATCCAATTGTAAAATATTTTACAAATAAAATTTTATTTTGTAAATTATTATAAATATTCGTAAATTTTTTAATCATTCCAAAAACTATTACCACAATTTGTTTGGTTAATTCAAACATCGATTGATTTAAAAAAATGTTTCTCAAAATTCAGATAATTATTGCACAAAACCATTAAAAAATATCCGTTAAATTGCTGTTAGTTGAAACAATCCAATTTTTGGTAAAATTTGAAGAATGTTTCTAGTTAAATTAAGTTAGCAATTATTAATTTACAATTAAAAAGGAATCATGTGATTTTTTATGACGATGTTGCAAAAATTTGTATGTAGTTATTGGAATTTTGATAATTCATTGCAAATTTTGCACATTTTTCATTCAACATAATATCTTACACCCAACTTTGTGATAAAGTGTGTACAAATTTAGTCAAATACAATAATAAAAGTTATACCAATTACCATTAATTTTTAGTTACCAAAGCAATTATATCAACTCTTATTGTTTAATATGTTATTTAAGTAGCCTCATGTTTTTATATAGTACATACTCGTATATACAGTCTCTATATTGCTTTTATACATTTTAAATTACATCTTATTGTTATAGTGATAATAATTTTTTTTCGTTCAAGTTCTGCTTCGTAACGCTTTCAGTGAATTAAGGCAAAAGTTTGGTTCCTGTTTTTTAAAGTACGTATATGACTAATTATTAGCTTCCAAATATTTCTATATTCAAAAATTAAATAATCAAAGCCCTAAAAAATTTATAGACATTTAAAATACATTTTTCATATAAGTAGAATACATTTTTGTTCCTCGTTTGATAATTTCAAAATGTAATTACTCAAAATATAAGTATCTTTAAATAGAATTTAGTTTAACAAACTTCAAAAGGCTTCCTTTGGTCAATAGTACATTTGGATTCAAATTGAAAGATGGCGTTATTTTAAATACAAATTAATTGCTCGCCTAGGGAAGGAAATTAATGACTAACAGTTAAAAACAACAATAATCATACATATAGAAGACATCAGGCTTCACAACAGAACCATTTCAATCATCTTTCATTTCAATGCGAGAGAGTGCTTCTCTCGAAAAAGTGACCAAAAATCTTCTAAATTTCTGTCAATCACGCCTATCACGGCTAACAATTATTGACAAACCAACACGCCTACAAAAATCAGTAGACGCAATTAGTCACCACAAAAATGTCTTGAAGACAACAAATTTTATCCAAAAGTGTGAATTTGACAAAACAAATTCAACAATCGATTCTCCAGAGTTTAATCATGTTT
This sequence comes from Sylvicola cinctus, assembly GCA_963854165.1. Classification (NCBI taxonomy): domain Eukaryota; kingdom Metazoa; phylum Arthropoda; class Insecta; order Diptera; family Anisopodidae; genus Sylvicola; species Sylvicola cinctus. Next base: position 24,744,189 of record OY974082.1, read on the forward strand.
TACAGTTAAGTTTTCTCTTCATCCATTTGTGGCACTCGCACTGAATTCAAATGATTTCTTACCTTCACCGACTGAATCATCTCCGGTCAAAGAAACACTTTTCAAATGCATGTAATCGATTTCTTCGAATAGAATTGGCAATACTGCCAAATTATCCCCATTTGATCCGGATGATGTCTCACCAAAATCATCCACCACCTTAGATAACGAGTCGTTTTGTGTAAAGAAGGCACTATCTTCCAACTCTAATGCAGCCGATGATAAACGCAAAAGTTTGTTATCTTCAAAATCGCATACACGCAAATTCCTTTGTCCATGTTGCTGAAGGAATTGTTTTTCTATAAGTCGCATTTGCCGCTCGTTTTCCTCCAATCGATCGGCATGAACTTTTCGCTGATGCTGCAAAAGTCTTGCTTTGCTGGCATACTGCTTATGACACCAACCGCACTTCTGCACTTGTGCTGGTACATTCCCAACAGTTTCCGTGAACGAAGGATTGGGTTGGCCGGGAATTTCGGTACTACGCATACGTGTCGATTGCGGTAATTCTTTACCAGGATGATTCTTAAGAATGTGAGCTTTTCGCTTAGAGCTGCTCTTGTATACCTTCTCACAGTACTGACAATAGTAGTCACGTTGCGTTTTCAGTATAGGTGCACTTAGCTCTGGTACCGTATCTATTTGGACACTAGGATGCCGTTTAGCTAAATGATTGACTAACATTCCTCGGCGTTTAAAGCCAAGCTGACAATCGTGACACTTGAAAGTAAATTTTTGGTAATCAGACGCTGGAATTTCCGGTGAAAAACGATGCGCCTGAATATTGCTATCATTTTCAGATGTTATTTCGTCGTTGTCTTGTTCAATAGTATCATTTTCCAGCACAATTTCAACTTCATTCTCATCCATTTCTTTGCCATTGTTATTCATCTCTTTTTCTGATTCTATATGCATTTTTTTGATATGTGCCTGAAGCTTCTCTTTACGCTTAAATTGTTCATTGCACTTGGTACATGCAAACCGGACATTCATATGAGTTAACCAGTGTTCGCGCAATTTGTACAAGCTGTGAAATTGCTTTTTGCATTCCGGACATGCGTGCTTAACACTGGAATGATAGACGCGAATGTGCTTTCTGATGGATTTGTATTCTGCACATTTTTTGTCACAATACTGACAATGAAAATAGCCATTGACCATGTGCTCCTTAGCGTGTTCCCGGATGCTTTGGACGCCAGTGAAACTCTTCAAACAAAACGGACAGTAAATGTTGTAACGATTTGTCGTTTCGGAATGAATTTTCATATGGACGGCCAATGCGGAAGCATTCATAAATCGCTTGTGGCACTCCTTACATTCCAGCGGCTTCAACACGTTGTCGTTGTGTACGCGATAATGTACCTGAAACATTAAAACTACGATTAGTTTCATGAATTGCGATTGTAAATGTGGCAACTACCTCAAGACGTGAATCGTTTGCAAAAACTTTCATACAAATATGGCATTTCGATCCACGATCGTGTTTCGATTTCAGGTAAACTTTTGCCGAATTTGTGATGTCCTTGTTCTCAACAGAGCTGGACTGATTGGAATCATCGTTATCCTCATTGCTATCACTATTATAAAAATATTATCAACATAATTGTTATACGTTAAAATATTGCAACTTACATTTTGTGGGTTGATTTGGATATTAAATTGCATCGCTTCTGGCAAAATCCATTTTTGTTTTTTAATTCTGTATGATTTCTTTCCTTGAGAAGTCGACGATCCTCGTCGTTTGCAAACAAAACAGGTAGACCATATTTTTTAGCATATTCACGGCTATAACCGACTCGCAGCTCCTGGCGTTTGGAAATAAAAGTGCAGCTTTTAAAAAACAATTTGCCACCAGTTTCGAATAGCAGCAGATTTTGTTCACAGAATTTTTGTGCTCGGCGTACAAAACGCATCCAATTGGACGTCACTATAATAAACAATTCAAATATAATAAGATTTTCTTTTTAATCATGTTATCATTTTTTCAAATTTAATTACATTCATTGCTTGTATCCAAAATGACTCTTTGATCCAAAAATAGCAAGGGATATTCACTGTGGACGCTCGGTGAAATCAATATATCAAAATCATCTCCTCCAATACACCTGACATCTCCTTCAAATGGACCAAATTTTGAACGCAAAGGGATATTCCTTTTAGAAAATATGGTGAAATCTGTACGAAATAAAAACACATTCGTTATAAAACATACAGTTTAAAACTCATATATTTTCAGTTTTTACAATAAATATAATGCACGAAACAGAAACAGATAAACGTAACTAACCGCAAATCAAAGATTTTGTTCTTAGATAAAAGAAAGTCACGAAATGTGTTTGTAATTCCAAAACTCTAGAGCGAAGCTTCCGGTATGCTTGGAAAGTTTTTTGCTGTGTTCTTCTCGACAATATCTCGTTCATTGTACGTCAAGAAACCCCGAAAAGTTCAGCCGTAAAAGTGTCAAAATCGTAAAAAAAACATAATATGTTCTTTCAAGGGTTATTTTCGTTGGCGTGTGGGAAAGCCGCCATTATTTGTTTACGCACCGAACAACAAGAAAACGTTGTGTCATATAGCGCTGTATTGTTAAACCCAGTCGTTACTTGATTTGACTTCAACTTAATTCAATGTATTTTTAATTTATATACGACCCAAAGTCGAAATATATTCTTGCATACAGAACTTTTCGGGTTGTGTTGCTAAGACTAGACAGATATTTATATGACATTTTTGTGTAAAATATTAGACAAAAAAAAAACGTTTTTTGGCTAAAAACTCTACATGAAAGTTCAGAAACGGCTCCTCACAATTTATTTTTTTATTTATTTTAACAATGTTTATAAAGTGATTTTAAACAAAACTGCATTAACGTTAATACGGCAAAAGTTATCCTTCAGGCTTTGAAATTAATTGACGCAGATACAACGCACAATTTATATCTCAAAAACTTTATGAACAAAATTCCTGAAAAATATTTCACATAATGATAATGTTTTATAATACAAAAAACTTTATCAAATATTTGAAGGTCATAATTTGAAAGTTCAAGAAAATAATTATTTTTTATAGAAACGAAATGAAGAGCAAAACAACCTAAGATTCGTATGATTTTTTTAGCTTTTAATCTGTAAAATAATTTTAAAACTCAATATAATTTTTTTTTTGAACAGCATAAGAATATGATGTTGAAAATTAGGTTAAAAGTAGACTTCGGTTAAAAATCCATCAAGAAGTTCTATGCTATAAGAACAACGTACATTTAACAACAACAAGCATTAAAGCAGTTTATCTACATATTGGATAATTTAATTAATAATAACTATTTGTGAAAAATACACTATGTACTAAATTACTGACAAAACAGAGCTTCGAAATCCCAAGTACATAGTATATCATTCCTAACAATGCAATGCGCCAGAATCAATTCACAAAATTACTCTTTGCCGTAAATCATAACCTTGAACTTGGATTGTTCAAATTGCATGTCTATGGTTCAAATCAAATTAACACCGTATCGCATGCTATGGTTTATCAAAAGCTGAGCGTAAAAACCCAAAGAAAAAAGAGGCAAAGTATATATTGCAATCAATAAATTCTTGATTTCCAAGAATCTGTGCTACCCGACTTCTCCCCAGTCCACTTGCTTTTTAGCAACATTTAAAAATGCGCACGGACGAAACACACGCTACTTTTGAGTTTTGACGTAACAAATTAGTATCAAAACATTCACTAAGCGTAACCAATAGTAACTGTAGGGGTTTCTCATGGGGGTGCCTAAAGGCTACAAAAAAAAAATCAATATGGAAACTTTTGTTCAGGATTCCGAGAAGTTTTCTCGATTACAATCTAGAAATGTCGAAATTGTTAAGCCAGACAATTAATGTGTACGAAAATTGCGATACCAAACAACCAGTGGTATTGACTCAAGATGACTTCCGAACTACTTATACACGGGGACATGATCATTTTGTGGCGCCAATACTGGAGTGCCACAAGGTTTTGACCAAAAACAAACATTTAACTAAATTTCAAAGTGAAACCAAAAGTGTAACTGCAAGGGAATTTGTACATAAGGTAACATATTAGAATTATCATTACAAATGTGCATTAATACATTGAATGTGTTTTAAGTATCCTGAAAACTATTTGCCGAAACCAGATCTCTCGTACAACAATCAACGTGTTCAATACAATAAATTTCAGACAGAAAAAATTATTCGACTTCCTCCAAGACCAATTGACCGTTTCGTAACAATTAACTCGACGGAATTTAATGAAAAATTGCCAAAATTTCAAAACTTTAAAGCCTGCCGAAGTGAAATGGAATCAATAAAACCATCGGCATGTTGCGCCCCCAAATATGAAACACATCCAGTAGTTTTCCCATTGGAGAGTGGTTATCAACGAAAGCTAGACATGTATGCCACTACAAATTCATTAGCATATTCTGGACATAAAATTCCCAACCGCGATCAGATAACAGCATGGAATTGGCTTGGAATAGACACACAATTCGGAGTTAAATTGGGATACTGGCAAATACCGGTGAAAATTGAAACCAACCAACGTGTCACGAGATTTACCAAGCCTCGTGTTCCAAATCGAGGTGGGTCAAAATCTGAAGTGACATCCAATTTCCGAAATCCAGTTTTAACCAACTTTAAACTAGACAATAACTTGAATTTTGGAGACTAACCCATATTTTGTATGCATAAATGTATTAAACAACTCAACAACTTACCATTTGGTCGATTTAAATAATTTTCAAAACTTAGATAGTTACTAGGAAGACTGGCCCAAGCTCGAGACGGTACTGGCTTATCTGCCACTAGCACTGAAATAGAGTTTTATCATTAAAATTTATTATCAAAAATATATATAATTAAGGACTCACATCCTTCTTTTTTGCTATTTGCGCGTCCAGTACGTGTATCTTTGTTGTATTCTCCGCATTCTTCATCACTGTCATCATCTGCCAATGCCAACTCGTTGATATCAACAAACTCATCTGGCACAATGCTTCCCCCAGTGTTTTTTAAATTTTGTTGTCTCTCATCAACCCCTCCATGACCGTCTTTGTTTTGAACCATAAATGTGTCCGATTGATTGCTTGAAATAGCTGGATCTTGAGTGTAATAGTTTTGAAAGTGTTCGTCCCGTGATGTGATATCGTTTACAGCAGCCAACAGTGGTGACATGGATGCCTCAAGTAACAATCGCTGCTCACGCTCATCAAGTTGAAGATTAATCGAAGGCTCAACAATGTGGTCTGAAGGATTGTAGCCATTTATGTTGTATTTCAATTCGTATTCATCGTTGACATTTACGTTGTATATCTCATTTTTGATATTCACTGATTCATCTTGATATTCGGAAGCATTTTGATATGACTCTTGCTCAGCAAGAGGCGACAACCCGTTGCTATCACTATTTGCATACATGGTACGCTGAAAGAACTGCCCATTCTCATTTTGGTGCAATTCCATTATCTGCTGTGTTTGCTGATCTCCTTCAGATGAATAATTTTCCGCCACCTGATAGGAAATATTCATTTCAGTGGAAATTTGTTGGTGAAAATTTGGTTGCACTTGATCGGTACGCACAAATTGGTTATTGTATCGCGGATCTGTAGCCAGAGTAAATTGACCTTGTGTGGGGTCCAACAAGGCACTTTCATTGTCATTGAATGTTGAACCAAGTACCAAAGTATTATATTGTACATTTGAGAACTCCTGACTTTGCAGCTGATGTTGGGGCTCTTGCGATTGATCTCCGACTGGTTGAAGTTGTTGTTGCAATGCGGATGACTGCTGCACTTGTGTGATCGCCCGTGCGTTTGTTTCATTGTTATATGGAGGACTGTATTGGGCTGCCGCTGATCCCAGATTGGGATCATATGTGTGGTGAGGGTAATGGTACGCGTCACTTTTGGTGACTTCCATCATATATTTAAATTTCAGGAAATTCCTGCACAATCACTGGAAATACCAAAACAATTAAATAAAAGTCAAAGTGGAGTGAGAAGGTGTCAGTTTAAAATTGTAACTTTGGAACATTTTTACACACCGTATATTAATTTTCGACCTTAATCACAATGACAAATATTAAAGAAACATTTTTACAAGACGAATCCTTACAAATTGCACCTTTTTTTATTGAAATTAAATTGCAGTGTCGAATGGTGCGCAATTGATACGTGTGATAATCGAGAAAAATTTTCTAAACCATTTTTTCGACGAAAATCGCATTGACGTTATATAGACGTATATATATAATTGTCAACTTGGCATTTTAATTACCATATATATTACATTTTCGAAAATAAGCTTTTTTTAACCCCGCAAACAGCATGCTATATATTTGAATGACAGCTTGAATTATTACACATACTACTCCATAGCCATGCTATTGCTTCTTCTTTCTTGCGTGTGCCACATTGACATGACCTCTCACTTTTTGCTATTTTGTTTTCATTTTCAAACAAAATCTATGAATGTGTGATGAATCGGTACACCGTACGTAATGAAATGAAATGCGTATACAAATATATGTATCGCGCGACGGCCACTGCCCACTGCTATCTTTTTGTGTTTCCTTTTAGCTATCTGCATAATGCGTAGTAATATATAGTAAAGAAAATGCGGCTTCACAGTGTTAAGTGCAATACTGCGCCTAAAAATTTAAATTAAGTGATATTGCAGCTCAAACGAAACAAATTCTTGACACAGGTGCTTGCAGTGCAGTATATTCAGTGCAGGTGTGTTGTAATAATTTTAAAACAACAATTAATTTGTTTATTGACTAATTTTATTTTGTTTTTCAGGCTCAACTTCAGCAGTGATGGTACGGCGCTTTGGCTTTACCGAATTCGAGGTCTTCATCAACCTTTGGCTACACTCTACCCATCTGCTTCATTGTTCCTGCCGTGATCAACACCGGTGAATATAATTATTAAGTGTAATTTGTATTGTATATTTATCTTTTATTTAATAATGAATAAACAAAATATAATAATTTTAAACAATACAAATGTTTTTTATTCGAAATCATACAAATGTTCTTGTGGAGTCACCGAAGGGGAAGCCAGTTTAGTGTGATTGTGTGTGTGCGATATTTTGCAATAGTATTTGAAATGAATGAAATTGCTTGTCGACGGCAGAATTCCTTCATTTCATTATTTTGCTCGTTATCTTGTTTGATTGGGAAGGTTGTCCCCGCAAACATTTGAAAAAAATTTGAATGACAGCTTGAATTATTACACATACTACTCCATAGCCATGCTATTGCTTCTTCATTCTTGCGTGTGCCATATTGACATGACCTCTCACTTTTTGCTATTTTGTTTTCATTTTCAAACAAAATCTATGAATGTGTGATGAATCGGTACACCGTACGTAGTGAAATGAAATGCGTATACAAATATATGTATCGCGCGACGGCCACTGCCCACTGCTATCTTTTTGTGTTTCCTTTTAGCTATCTGCGTAATGCGTAGTAATATATAGTAAAGAAAATGCGGCTTCACAGTGTTAAGTGCAATACTGCGCCTAAAAATTTAAATTAAGTGATATTGCAGCGCAAACGAAACAAATTCTTGACACAGGTGCTTGCAGTGCAGTATATTCAGTGCAGGTGTGTTGTAATAATTTTAAAACAACAATTAATTTGTTTATTGACTAATTTTATTTTGTTTTTCAGGCTCAACAACAGCAGTGATGGTACGGCGCTTTGGCTTTACAGAATTCGAGGTCTTCATCAACCTTTGGCTACACTCTACTCATCTGCTTCATAGTTCCTGCCGTGATCAACACCGGTGAATATAATTATTAAGTGTAATTTGTATTGTATATTTATCTTTTATTTAATAATGAATAAACAAAATATAATAATTTTAAACAATACAAATGTTTTTGATTCGAAACCATACAAATGTTCTTGTGGAGTCATCGAAGGGGAAGAGAATTTAGTGTGATTGTGTGTGTGCGATATTTTGCAATGGTATTTGAAATGAATGAAATTGCTTGTCGACGGCAGAATTCCTTCATTTCATTATTTTTCTCGTTATCTTGTTTGATTGGGGTGTCAAGTGTCAATGTCAGTGCCTAATGTCAAACCACTTGAAAATAAACCAACTTGTGTTAAATGCACTCGTAAATAAATAAAATCGTAAAAGTATTTTTCAGAATTAAATATATATTAATTAATCATAGTGCATTCGTTTAGTTTATATATTTGTTAAAAATACTTTCATTAAATTTTTTTCTTAAAAATGACTCTTGACGTAGGATCTGCAGATTCCAATCTACTAGCAACTATTCAACAAGAATACAAAATTACTGCTGAATAGTAAGTAATCATTAATATTATACACTTTTGTCGCTCATATTTACCCTTTTTATTTTGTTAACTTTCAGTAAAATGTTGCAAAGTGAAGATGTTGGAGGCGCCTACGTAATACCTTCGCATGAAACTTCTTTCGGTAATCTTTCTTTATTAAAAAAATTCAATCGAGTTAAACGCTGTAGTATTGTAAATATGTTTTATGTTCTTGAACCCATTCTGAAAACTCTTAGTTTCGTGTTTCATTGTTTCATTTAAGGCACACTTTTCTTCCAACATAGCCGTTTTCTTTAATATGCTTTGTGATAAGATAAGTGCAAACTTAGCAGGAGTCCTAACTCCTACAAAATAAGAATTCATCATTGAGTCATTAAAGTCATAAGTGTGTGTTCTATCTCGGCTTAATGTTTAGCTTAATAAGTGCATTATATTACACAATCAACGTCCAAATATCATTCATTATATTATGTTAAAAGGGCATCCGTTATAGTAAACTAGGAGTTTTAAATCTGTATGTAAATTTGAATATATATGGTTTGTTTTAAATTTGCAAAATCCACACGAACTGTGCGGAGCTTTTTAAGGTTACTGAAGTAATGTTTATACCTATTAATAAAACTTTATTTAATTCGGTTGTCAACCTAATATGGTATGGTTGATATTGATGCCCCAGATCCCAAATCGAACATTTTACTTATACTTTTTAATAATTATTATTCATTATCAACAAAAAATAACCTTAAGGTAGTTAAAGCTTTAAAACGTCTTTATAAAAAAATGAATTAATTAAGATTAAATTGATTTCATTTGCAGTTTGGTACGGGGTAGTCTTCATTCGGGACGGATTCTTCAAAAATGGTATTTTTCGGTTTACAATTTTTTTGCCTGAAGACTTTCCCAATACATCAGTTGTTCCCACCATCATCTTTCATAGCGATGTATTTCATCCATTGATTCATCCAGACACAAATCAGTTTGATACATCAAGTGCCTTTCCAACATGGAATCAGAACGAAAATCACATTTGGCAGCTACTGAAATTTATTCAGTTCGCTTTTCTACATCCAATGGTTGCTGTTCCACAATATCACGAGGCTGCAAGCCTTTTTCAAGAAAATGTGGAAGCTTTCAAGATAAAGGCACAAGAATGTGTTGAACTGAGTAAGTCTAAGCTAAATGACCCTCCACCAGTCGAGGATAAACATTATATCGTTTTTGGGAAGCATGATCCCGAGATCCATGAAACAACTCTGGAGACTATGAAAAATAAAACGGATCATTCTATTTCTACGTCTGGATTGTCGTGGGTTAAAGAAGATGAATACAAACCATTGGCAAAATAATTGTAATACTGGTTATTAGTTTATTTTTATATTTTATTACTTGGTATTCGAAGCAATAAATGAATTTTGTTAATAAAGTTTTACAAAAAATAAGATTTAATGTTTCCTAATTAGATATTAAAAAAAAAACTTCTATTTAAACAAGTTCACCTTCGGCACAAAATCTTTTACAAAAACTTCCTTTCCCTAGCACGCAACAGCTTAAGTGCAACATCAGAAAACACGACAATACAAATGCCAAAGAATATGAAACAAGCAACAATAAAGAATTTTCTGAATTCTGGGTAGGGGTGTCCATTTCCACTGTCAATTGGCTGTTTTGTATATTGATTATTATAGTATGACTCGTTTGAGCCAAGAAATGGCGTTTCTGTACTTGTTAAATTAGGTGCAGTCCTTATTCTGGTGACAGGCTCATACTCGGGTACCACATCCACAATTGTGCGGTTGATACGTATCAGGGTAAATGGATGTTCTGTAATGCCCAGAGGTTTATCGAAATGGGCTATAATAATACCCTCAATTTTTACCAGAACATCAGCCAACGTTCCCTTCAAAATAACGCGTTGAAAGGAGTGAGCAGGTAACTCCTGCACCACGGAATAATTGTAAATTTTTTGTCTAGTTGTCATTTCCCCCAAATTTGTAACGGTGTCTGGTTCTCCGGACTCATGAATATGCACTGGTGTCCCCAAAAGGCCGGCGGGTCCAAATACAACTTGATCTGTTTCATCGAATGTATAGTTGAATGATTTTCTTACATATTTGTCGGTATCCAGATGATTGAGGAGCGTCCCTTTTCCCAAAATTACATCATCAATTGCGGTTACATTTTTCCATGCACTGCGCTTGACGATCGTCAAGTCGTAGCTGAGTGGCAATTGCTCAACAAGAATTTGTGCATCACTTTCGTTGACAACTGTTTTGCTGGACAATACAAGTCCTTGGCCTGAAGTTAAGTCCATTGATAAGAAATCAATTAACTTAACTGAATTTACGTCATCAACGTCGGTATTTGTAACATGTCTAGATAAATAGCGATAGCCTCGACTAATTTGAACGTCACTGCGTAACTCAGTGGAAAATTGTCTTCTTGAGATCCATAAAAATCGTCCGGATTTACCTTTTTCACAAAGTTCTGCCAATGTTTTTTCAGCGCTGATGGTTCCATTGCGAACGGTCATCATTAGAAGTGGCAGCTGTGTGGAGTCTTTGCATATTGCCAACAATCTTTTCTCCTCGTACTCCTCCAAAAATGTTCCAGTGACACTACACTCTTTATCCTCCTTTTCAAAAAGGCAAAATGAAGTGAGTTCTTGTGATTGTGTTAATTTCTGGTAACCAATCGTTAAAAATACTAATAGAAATGTGGAAAAATGAATACACTTCATTTTGATGAAACTATTTTTTATGCCTAATTTTGAATTTCTTTCACACCTGGGCGATTGAGCACTCTGAAACTAACTGCACAAGGGTTGGGTCTTTTTTTGATGTTTGCTTGAATTTGCTGGTGATTTGGTGGCACTGATAAGAAATACCTTATCAAAGATTTGCCGATGTACGCGCATGTTGTGTAATTACCAACCAGACAGTCAATCACACATTGCGTCACCAATAACGATGGCAAATAGATAAGTTATAGTGGGGCTAATCGCAGAAAATCCCTCCGTAAAGATATCAATTTAGGAATCACGGCGAGGGAAGAGGGATATAGAGCTGAAGCCATTGGAGTCTCGTTAAAACCAAAACTAACTAAAAATTAACGAAATGTGCGAAAGAGTTTCACCCGAATTTTAATTGCTGATACTAATTTACATCTTGTTATCAAACATATAAAAGAAACATTTATAATGTTGGCATTGAGATAAACTATTACAAAAAAAAAGTTTGATTTAAATATTTACCAGAGATAGACAATCTGAAATTTATAATACTTACACATATTAAACTTCATGTCTTTACAGTTAACGGTTATATGCAAGTACACATGAAATAATGGGTAAATGAAACTATAATTTATTCATCTTTATCAACGACATGCTTTAACTTAATTAACAATAAAATTAAGAAGATAATTACAGTAATGAATTAAAGGTAAACATGTATTCATAAAACAAATCCATGTCAATATGTTATCGAGAATAATGGTTTTCACCTGCACTAATCAGATCTTTATTTCATGTACCGTATCGGCACTTAACACAAAATTTCTCATTTGCCTGGAATGTGAAGATGGCTTCCTCGGAAGACAATAATAACAATAATTGTAAACAAGCAATATAATTTGATAAAAATCGCCTAATCCAGTGAATACTAGAAAATATTGTTCGAACACATTTTAATGACGAATACGATTGAGTTTTGAACAATGGAGAAGATTACTTATTTTGAATTATATATCCGTAAAAGAAAATTATGATTATGAGGTTCGAATGCGCTGTTTTCTTATCTTATAATTTGATTTTAATTAAAGAAGCTAGACACCTTGCCATGTTCAGTCACCCTTAAATACGTTATAATTGGAATGGCATTTTTAGTCCATTTTGTTTGGTTAATTGGCGACACTCAAATAAACAAATATATTGAAAAGGTATAAATGTTATTTCTCATAATGTTAATATGTTGTCAATAACCTACATTTTTTGAGTGTTCTTTAAAGTATTTAAGTTTTAATAATCTTTCAGATTTATGGGCTGAGATTAGAGCAATCGTCTCTTGCTTGTTATGAAATGTATCACAGAACTTTGTGGAATTAATAGTTTAATTGCGGGCAGGGAGATCATTAAAGCCTATAGCGTACATACCTTCTACCAAATTTGTCTGTGAGTATTAAGTAATAACAAGTTGAGTATAGCATTATAATACTATCATAGAAAGTGCTCTAATTAAATTTATTATTATGTACTGTTGTTTCAATGGATTTCATTTACGTGACCCATTTCATTCAACTCGCTATATACTAGCCAACGCCTTTGTCCTTTGAATACTTTGTGTTATGATTTATACATTAGAATTTAATTGAATTTGAATTTTGAGGAGTAAATTTAAAAGTTTAAGTAAAAATAATATAAGCATATTTTTTAAAACCAGCTGATTAGTGTTTGTAAAAGAGAAAAAAAATGACGTTTAATTCTTTTTCGCACATACTAAACTTGTTCGAATCATGATTCGAGATTCCAATTTTCATCATGATCCATCATCCATGCCTCTCGAATTTATATATATACATATATATATGCGAATAATTAAAAGTCAAACTCAAATTTCAGAAGCAAAACGTGAGTCAGACAGCATATTTTCGTATGAAAGCAATTATGTTTTCTCGCTCTAGTCTTCAGATTTTATTTAATGAAGAATTTGAAATGAATTTACAAAATATATTTGCTTCTATCTTTCTGATGCAAAAACACTCACTGTCTCAATCTGAATTTGATTCACAATTCATATTTCATGCCTTAAAATAATTTCGAAAACTGTTCAGTTTCATGGCAATTGTTCTTGCGGAAACACGTACTACTCGCAATTGCTGGTAGACAATGTGGGAAAACATTTACACGGATATAATTTTTAAATGAATTTCGTAATTAATAACAATTTGTTCATCCTAATGATAATTAATTTGTGCAAAACACGTCGGTGAGACTACCTTTCTTGAAAACTCATACCAAGTGTGAGTTTTTAACCAGTTACAATTTTTTTTTTGCACGGACGAAAAAAATATTTTCTCAAAGTGGTCCGCCATTTATATTTTTCATTTGCACATACATACTGTGAGGGAAGAGAAACCTCTGAAGCGGAGAAGTGAACATCAACAGGAAAATTCCGATACACACTTTTTAAAGAAAAACGTATTTCCTTGATTTACTAATAAAAAAGTAAAAAGAGTGCTGTGGCAATTCGTATAAAGTAAACGTTTACAATAAATTAAACTAAAAACAAAATTTAGTTTGTGAATTGCGTTAAAAATTAATTAATATAATAAAAAGTTAGGAATTTAAAAAATAAAAATAAATTTCTACTATTAAAAATATTAAAAATATATTTCTTATTGCAACATATAATGTGCATTGCCAATTGTGGTTGTGGCTTGTGAATTTAAAAGAAAAAGTCAAAGCATAAAAAATCTATCTATGTATGCGCTTGTGCTGAATTCATGTTTTAAAATTGAATTGGTGTGACGGCGTTTTCTTTGCATAAGACAAACGCATATTTTCTGTATTATAGAAAACAGAAATTGTGAAAATTTATTCACAGAAGAATCAAATGAAAAAAAACTTTCCAACCAGAAGAATAAGGACATACAATCACAGCAGTAAGCTACAGAAGAAATTCCCAAACTCAAGTAGATGGTAAGTTAAAAATGCAATTACATTCCCAATTGGAATAGTAATAACCAGTTTAGGAATAAAACTTACATAATACTTACTTATCATGATTGATCGTAAAATCATTTATACATTGTATCTATTTGAACATTCAATTGACCGTTTTTTCCAAATCTGCTTCCCAACATAACTGCGCATCATCCACTTGAAACCCGACGTTTTCTTTGTTTGACTTTGTCATACTTCGTATGTGGCCACTGGCATGGCATCGACATTCTACTCCCCTATATTCGCGCCATTCGCTTGCAACACGCAATTTCGATCTGTCATTGCTCAGTGTACAATGTTCCCCATATTATGAAGCACTACTATTCAAATTAGTTTATAAGGATGATTCAGTTTGCCGATCCCCAGTTTAGGCGAATTCCTGAGTTGTGTGAGCAGTGTTGTGAGTTGTTCAACAAAGATTCATAACACAAGCGATTCTTAACAATTAATTATATTGACTGCATGAACTCAATTTAATAAATACAATTACATTCATGCAGTACTGCAAGGACAAACGGTTGTTGTTTTGTCTCAAAATATTCGTCCAGCATTTAATCGCGTCAGGCAGTCTAAAGATCAACATCGCACTTTCTGATATGGGGCACATGTGACTCGATCATGATTGCTGATTGTTGTGCCCTCTAAAGTGCTAAGAATTAAAGTGGAAACAAATTCAAAGTCAGGACAATCATTTATATAACAAATGAAAAATTTATAGTGCAAATTTAATTGTATCCATTTACCAATCGTTGTAGATATTTGGCTAAAAAGTGCCAGGTTAAATTTCAGTGTGATCTTTAATATTCATTCATTACATCATTCATTTGCCTCCAAATTCAAAATTATTTCGCATCTTGCTACTCCAGACGGCTAGACATCTTTTTTAAACATACATAAGCACCTACATATTATTATTTGTTGATATAATTATCGTATGTTTTTGAAATAAGTCGTTGATCGTTGAACTGTTTATTCGTGTTGTTATTAAATGTTACTATGAAGGAACTCAGGGTATTTTTCAAAAATTAAAAATCCATTATGTTCCAATGTGTTCCATACTCATAGGTACTCTTTTTCAATTTGAAAGAGTTTATTAATGATATGTTCTTATAATTGTAATTTGTAGCGGCTCCAAGTTTTTAGCGACACTTTAAAGGAATGAATTTTGAATTTTTGAAATACCCCGAGTACTTTTTGTAAACTTTCATTATGTTGCAGAAATAGGGATATATCTTTATGACCACAAAGAGGTTTGTTTAATTCAATTCCACTTCATTGTCATATTACTATAAATTATTCCCTTAAGAGGGCCATAATTTTTGCAACAACATTAAGTTTTCATTTTTGTAACTACCTTAAAATATTTTCTGTCTGAACTTATCCTTATGCCCTTAGCTTATTTCTGTTGAAATATTGAATACCGTTTTTATTGAAATTGAACCCCAATAAACAGATTATTTCGATTAGTAATTATTTCAAATACTTTGTACATATTTAATCAGAGATATTATGCATATATTATTGTGGAGTGTAGAGACTGGGTCGTGGTGCTCGTGCAGATATGCACGATCGCCAATCCATGACCAGTTTTGCAGTCTCACGAATTTGTCTGATTCGTTTTTTTAATAATATGGCGTAGGTATTTGAAAAAATCGTCAATTTTAAATTTTATATGACACGTATTTCGCAAACTTTTTAAAATAAATTTACAAAACTTTATTTTTCTTTGTGCCTGCTTTTTTAAAAATTATCAAAGTATGTACTACCTGTAAACAATAATTCACATTCGAAAAACAGAGTACATATTATATGTTTGGTATGTTAACGAGTAAATTAGTAGTGTCTTGTCACAAAGTCAAAACACAATATTTATGATTCGAAATGAGCGCATAAATACAAGGAAAGAGTTAATGTTTGACTTTTATTGAAAATGCGCGCGCACGCCGTAAGTTGTCTTTATTCTGTTATATTGTCCTTTTGTATATTTTATGTGTCTTTTTAGTTCACAGACTTTTATCCAACTGCATGTCTAGCTTTCGTATAATTTGAACATTGCATATTTCTAACTGTACTAATTTTAGATATTCATGGTCTTTTTGTGTACATACTCGACAAACGTGTGCCGTGGCTTTTGTGTATTTTATTGTGCAATTCAGCGCAGTGATAGCGCTAAGAATACTTACTTACCGGATTTTGAAATGAATAAATGCATCACATGTGGCTAAATTTAAGTGCTACCAAAATAGTTAGTTAAATGATGATGGCTCATGGCAGTGACACGAATATCTTGATATTTTTGGTTCCAAATATTCGTTTTTTAATGAGATTTCTCGATTGAAAACGCTTTTCAGATAATTCGTTGACCTTAAAGTATTATTTAATGTGAAACTAAATTACGTTCTTAGGTACGGGATAGTAAAGTCAGATAGAAATTATAAGTACTTCCTTTATGATCAAAATTAAGGCAATACGATTATGGTTCATATTGGAATATTGCAACAAACAAACTGAATTGATCATCACAGACTTTTATTGCCTTAATTTAATAAATTAAGCACGCTGTCGTCGGCAGCACAAAATATCACAAATCAATAAATTACGTCGTACGGCATGACACTCATTAGCTGAAGTACTTCAAAACTATTCAATGCTGCGAAATACAATACAAGTTATACTTACAAGTTATTTGTTGTTTGCGTCAACGATTATTGTAATAAAAATGCGTATCTTGAAAATAATGATTCAAACAAGCGTTAATTATAATGAATTATGACCTAATATTTTGTTGCTGCTTTTCTCAATTAAAATTAAGGAAAATACATGAAATATCATCATTTTTTGCAGTTAGCCTTTGTCAACTATTGTACAAAGAATATACTGAAATTAGATTCCATTAGAATTTAGAACACGGAAATAAAGTGCAAAGAGGAGCTCAGGCTAAAGAGTAATCTGATGTATCCTTTAGGCATGATGCGCCAACAAAGCCTAGAGAAAAATTGCAACCCCCTTGATAAGTGCAAGTTCGTTGTGCAAAAATAGAACATATCATTATGTTTAAATACAAATTTATTAAATATTAACATATCTATAAACAACTTAAAGTATTTAATTGATTTCATACTTCTATATGACGATTTTTTCATTTCGTAGGGCTCGAAACAAGGCATTTTAATTGCGTGAGCTCGTATCTGCATATCCAACATAAATCATGATAACTAAATGAAATAAAAAGAAACCTATAAAGTAAATATTCACCATGCCAATAAAAACAGAAATACGTCCAGTATAATTGACATAAATTCCTTGGAAAAGTACAATAAATTGTAAACTGTTACGTGAATAAAAACAAAAACAAGAAGGACAAAACAATACGGACATTCCAATAAGGTCACACGCTTGCATTTCCGTTATTGAATCGTCGATTTCCTATCTAATTGTATTGATGTTTTAACTTATACAATAAAACAAATCTAATTACAATATTGAAGAAAAACATCATGTTAATAACTCCTAAGCCTAAAAGTTCAACATGGCAGGTGATAAAACCTTGAAATATTTAGCAAATATTTTAGTCTCGTATGTGCTTACAATACAGTTATCAGTCAAAACAATTATTGAATATTATACACTGTTTCGGAGATGTAAATTCTTTGTGGACGTTTTTAAGCAGAGCTTGGACGTGACTTTGAAAAACAAAACAAAGAGACTCTGGGTGCTGCATCATTAACCTTTTCCAAAAAAGTCACGAACATTTGAATGTGGGTCGTAAATAATTTAATTGTATTGTGTGTACATATTTGTCAGGCTTGCATTTTGATTGTTGATCAGCATTCAGTATGGACGGCTTTGTCTCATTTGACACGTCACACAAATTTGAAAACCGACTTTATGTTCACCCACATAGGTCGCCGCACTATGTGTGTTAACTGATAACATTGTATGCGAATTGCGTAAGCCAGCTTTATCACCAAGTGTGATCAAAACAAAAAATACTTAACAATAATAAGAAAAAAAAAATGAATGAAAACATTATGTGACATACACCTAATATGATTAACGCATAAGCTCATTCGGCATTTCTGTTTGTGTGTGCGTGAAAGAGCACGCGCCAACAGATACTTGAAAAGGCCGTAAATTATGATAAACCAAGAATAATCACAAATATATTAATTGTAAGTAGTACATGCAAGTACATATAATATAAAATGTTTCGCAGTGTGTAAAAAGTTTTTGTCCGTTTTGAATAGTGTTGGCAAACCACTTGACGACATAATACACATAATGACCAATTAATGAGAAAAGAAATATTCGCCTAGCAAAGTAATAGTTTCAAAAATCAGTTTTTATTTGCTTAATTCAGTATTAGGACAAGCAATATCAAATATGTTGTTATTTGTTAAATGGAGCAGAAAATCATGTCTGGCTAAAGTGCGATGAGGCGCACGACAAAGATGTGTAATCATAATACGTGATACGAGTACGTCATACGTGTGTGATAATTGATTTGACCAATGGGCAATGACCACACATTCATAAAAATTTATTATGTACGAATGTGTTTATTTCGTGGGGACAGCGAGAAGCGAAATTCTCCTTGGTTTTTGTGGTTCATTGAAATAAAACGCGTACAAGTATTGAGTACACTTGTATTGAGCGGCGGAGTGAATTGTGTTAGTTACTGAATTATCGGACTTAATGGCGATCAGCTGACTTTGTTCCGTTCAAATTTCACTTTTATTGTAATTGCTGGAACTTGGAAGTGAAAGTATTGTAAGCGTGTTAGATCAGAGTTGGTCAAATACGTTTATTTTGTGTGGAGGAGAGGTTCCAACTTCCAATTTTGATTCTTGTTATTCAGAAATTTTTTTTTTTTGTTAAATTGTTTATCTACGGATCGCTAATAACCAAATTATGTATTGCATAGTTTTTTATTTTTAAAGGTTTTTACAAGCATTTTTATTAAATAATTACTTAATTAGTTTTTTTGCTCCACTTTTTAGAAGATTTTTCTGTGATTTAAAATGTTTTTTTTTGATATCAAACAAAATACGCAAATTTTCTCATGAAACATTCCGAAATATGACTAACTCACTTAATGACTCACTTAAATTTTAAAGAAACATGCGCCTACACATTATAAATCATAAAGTTTATGAGATATGCAAACATTTCAGGATCTTCTGAATTCTCAAAGAAAACGGTTGTAAAAACCCCGTTATAAAAAACGATATCAAAGTAAAAATAATCAAAATTAGGTGCATATTTGTAAAACGATGTTAAATTTTGAGTAATCAGTGACAGCTGCGCATCGTTTTTGCCAACATACCGATCACGAATTTTTGTTGCTCCTCCGGCACATTAAAGATTAATGGCTGAGAGGAATTGGCGCGCCTCCAAATCGTCGTCCAACCAGCTGACCAAGTCAAATCGGTCATTATACTTGAATTCCTTTCATTTATCAATTATGATAATGTTCGTATTTGATGTGTACACTGCCCATAAATATATTATGTTTTATATTAAATATGACCCTGAAAAAAATTCGGCTTATTCATTTGGGTGGTATCCATAAATGTTTCAGAAGCAGTACATACTATTTGTATAAATTCGATCTTCTTGTGGTTAATATGAATACACTATATGATACAACTATTTGTTCAAAATATGCTAAGCATTATGATCAAATTGAGTGTTGACCTCTGCGGTAGATAACGATATGGGGAATGGAGACTTTTTGACTCAAAATCAAAATACATATTAAATATTCAGTGCTGCAGTCACATGATTTAAAACACAAAATAAGTCAAGTTTTTTTTTATAGAATGTATATATATCTGTTGAAGAACTTTAATCCTTTTAATTTAAATGTGGAAAATTTCCAGAAACATAAGAAGCATTATTGTCAACAAAATTCTCTGAGGTTTTGTTTTAATTGATGATAATTTGCTTCTTCTTGCTTACGCAAATTTTCGACGTCATTGTGCGAGTTTCTTTTGCGGTTTTTAATATTGCGTCTGTAAACATCAATATAATTTATATACATTCGTATGTAACCAATTTGAATTTATTTATATGTACTACCAATGAGTATATAGGTTCTTGCAGCTCCGATGTTTTTTCGGAAAAAGGTTAATGATGCATGTCTTTATTTATTTATCGAAGATCAAACAACTACTTTTAAAAAGGTTCACATTAATTTCCATACATTTCATTTTCAGAAGTGTCCCTTTTATATAT
Source organism: Sylvicola cinctus (assembly GCA_963854165.1). Taxonomy (NCBI): domain Eukaryota; kingdom Metazoa; phylum Arthropoda; class Insecta; order Diptera; family Anisopodidae; genus Sylvicola; species Sylvicola cinctus. Next base: position 24,764,521 of record OY974082.1, read on the forward strand.
CCTTAACGAAACTACATTTTCACATTTATGTTGGAAGATTATTTAAATAGATAAGTATACATACCTGAATGTATTGTTATAACTTAGTACATAGTGGTTTTAATGCATTCGTATATAAATTCTTGCGTGGCTCTCTCTGGCATGTGGGTTTTAAATTTTTCAGATAATTAACTGTTACTTACGCACACAAAAATGTGTTTATATATGTACAAACTGAAGATGTTAACAAGTGCTAAGTAATTGCCGCCATGATCAACTTCAAAAGATGACTTGATAGTTGATTTGCTTTTTGTTGTTTATCGTTATCATATTTATCAATGTTTTTGCACTGAAACAAAAACATCTGGAATAATCTTTAATTCAATTAATACCACCTGATTTTGGATTGTTTTTGGGTTTACTAATTATCACTTTGATAAAAACATCACAAAAGGAAATAAAAATCGTAATATTTTGTGTGACTCCCTGGAGTGGTGTCTTTTGTTTGTTTATTTTGGTAAGGTGTGAATCAGGTTATTTTTGTGCACTTATTAGGAAACTTAGGAATTATGTATATTCTTAAACTATTTTTGTCACGATTCATAAATATAATTATGACTTCATCAGGTTGGTTATATTTCAACCAAATCGTTCGACTTAATCGACAATACGTCTTTTTGCAAACAAATTACTAAAAATAAATTGATACCCATTACGTTTTTTTTAAACTAAAAAGAGGAAACAGGTGTTTACTCTTTATAAACTGAATGACGGTAAATTTGCGAAAACCTTAACTGACTAACTACACTAGGTCAGTTAATAATTCCCTGATAATTGTTAACCAAGATAATACAAATAGGATACATTTTACTTGTTTGGTCGCGCTGGTTGTGCTCACAACCCACGTCGCTATGCTGACGCAAAAGCACGTTTTCCTTATAAGAATTTGCAAAATTCAATTAATGTAAATTAACAATTATGTTTGTGCTCTAAAGAAGTGTTTAGAAAAAACAAGTAAAATTGTTTGTGCTCAGGTTTGGCTTAATGCGTCTTCAAAGTACATACTTTATTTTAACTACTCCTGACGTCATTGCATATAAAATACTTTTTGCATGCGACGTTTTGTCTACAACTTTAGTCATTTTATATTTTAGACGCGATTCTTTTTATAACAAGTAACAAAATCTGCGCACTCAAGTTATGGTCTCAATGCCGAATGACTACACGATTATAGTCGTATGCGATATGCGGTTTTGTAAGTAATGACCTAGACATTGGCGTTTAAAGTAAATATCGACGTAAGTCTACCTATCCGATCGAACCTATAATAAAAATTGCTTCATAAAAATATTATAGTTCAAAGGGTAATCAGAGGAATTTTTTATTTTCGCATGTTTGTTTATTTATTCATGTTAATATCCCACATGCCCACTGTTACGTCAAGTATTCTATGTAAACACTATGGGGAATATTTGATCATATTGAAAAAAGTAAAAAGTGGAATCCACAAACCGTTAGCGTTATGTTAATTGTTCATAATAAATATGTAATTTTGATTATACGTAGCTCAGAAAATGCGCATATTTTATGGAAACGTGAACTAAATACATTATGTAACTCTTAAAAGGTTAACATAACTATTAACTGCATACTCTCAATAAAAACAAGGTTGTACGATTTCTTGGAAAGAGCTGTATTGATATTTTATACGTGAAACGTCACAATATTTTTTGTTTATGGACATATGTCATGATTGTAGCTCCATTAAAATAGTTCGAGCTTAGGATGTATTAAATAAAATAGGAAAATATGCAGTATCCGTATGCATGCAATAACATTTTCAGATAAGCTTTCCGTTAATTTTAAAATTTGAGTATTTCCGCGTGCCTACACGAGTATGCAGTTTCATGAAACACCATTAAAATCTGGGCTACATTTGCTCAGATCACTAGTTATTAAAAACCTGTCTGAATTAAAAATTGGCAAATGTTTTTGAAAAAAAGGTTATACAGAAGTGGTCTAAAAAAATGTGTGTACGTCCATACGGATATTTTAATATCCGAAAATTTTCTCAAAAACAACTGTACAGATTCAAGTTAAGGCCAAAAAAAAATTTTTCGTTAAAAAAAGGATGCTCAAGAACAGTTTTAATGATTTTGATCATTTTCAAGTTCTTTATACCATACATAAAGGTATTCTAAGTAAAACTGCATTAACCGTAAAGCGCTCCTTCGGGATGACTTGGTGGAAAGTAAGCACGATATAATTTCTTCTATCTCAGAAATTTTGACAACATAAAAACATTCTTTCAGGTGTTTTTTTATAATATAAATTAAAAAGGTTTAATCTGAAAATTCAAGGTCATATTATTTATATCTTAGACACCCAGCTCTTTGTGCGATGTATTATTTTACTACCGCTTTCTGGATTTCCCAGAACCCAGAAAAGGCTCAACAGAGTTCACTTTTAACTTCTGTTTTCGTTACAAAACTTAACATGGCTGCATCAGATATATGTAGCCAACTATGTACTTATAAATAATATCATTATATTGGTTTTCTTTATTCAATTCAAATACTTACAATACATTTTAAGAATATAATATGTAGTTAGCAGACATTGTTGATTTTTAAAGAAATAGTACTTCGGTTTATAATTTTTAATCAAATATACCGCTATGAGTACTTAGTTATATGAAGAAATATATATAAATAGCTACTACAGTAATTGAAATAAAATTATCAAAAATGTCAAAATGCTTCGATTTGCCATAGAATTCAAATTATATTATTCCATGACATTTTAGGGTTATTTTCCAATTACTATAAATCATGTAAAGAAAATCTTTCTTTAGGAATTTCTCGTAGAATATTGTGGTTTATCGCTCAATTATTTTAAAACAATTGTTCATAAATTAATATATTATAGTTTCCCTCATTCATTTTGTTTTCATGGAAATAGAGATTGCACATGAAATAATGTCTCCCTCGCGTCTGTTTCACACTTACTTAATATGTATAACTAATAAGATTAATGGGTTTTCTTGCAATTGCCGCATTAACACGTGATTATTCCAAATACAAAGATTTCGTTCCAATGTCATATAAATAATAAATCACACATTTTTTAAAACCATATGTCTGGTATTTTATGAGACTCAGATTGAGTCACTTGATGAGTATCATTTACAGCTACGGAATTAACTACACAATTATTGCAAGCTACAATACAAAACTGTCTGATTGTAAAACGTTAAGGGGGATTTTATCTTTCTTTGGTGTGTTAATTACATTTTATTGAAGCAAGCGGAATATTTTCATGCATTTGAAAAGTTACGTCAACTGTGCAGTTACTACGTGGCAATTCGTTACAAAATTTTAATTTGTACCTACATACATATATATATGCTGATACCGTTATTAATGTAGGTAAATCTTTAAGATTATAATTTAATGAAAATATTTATTCGTATTTTTTTATGATACCTATGTATAACGTACAGTTCATCCAAAGTCAGCCTAAATGAAACAAAACAGTTCAAAGTACACCTCATATTCCACACATCTTCATAGCAGAATATAATAATCGAAAATTTAGAAAATCAAAATTAGGTTTTTAATAAAAATCGTAGATTTAATAAATTGTAAATGTTAAATGTCATTTTATTAATAAATATTTTACGTGTGTGCGAAAGGTAACGTCATTATTGTTCTTTGTTATAATTGTAACTTGAAACGATTAGGATTTTATTTTTGTGTCCAATATTTTGTCAAATAGATAAGATAAACAATTTATTGTAATCTGAAGAGGAGATTCTCTTTGAGTCACGCTCATCGATCAGTCTTTAGTTTGCTGGTCATTTGAACACAGTGATTTGTTGTGGTATTACGTAAAAAAAACACGGAAATCGTAAAACTGCTGGTAAATACTATTCAAAATGTAACGTAACTTATGTATTTACACGAATGGTATTGGAAATTGAATAACTATTAAGTATATAGAAACAGGTGACCATTGTGTTTGAGGTTGTGCATTTATTTATTTAGTTGATGAACAACTTCATTTTGGAGCCAAATTATACCCAAATAATTTATCGTAATTCGTAATCGTTCTTATTCTCTGTAAGTAATAAATATGTGTAATGGTACTTCTCTATTACCAGTTTCATATATTTTTTCGAAATGTGTTTGGTTCATTTCACACTTGAAATGTTTTCAAATACACTTGACCGTGTTAAAAATGTTTTTAAAAAATTCAAAATTAAATTAATGACAACGGCTTTTGTCTGCCATTCATCTAAATTTAACTTCTATGTATGCATAAATTCAGTTGACCGCACGTATATTTATGCTTCAGCTGTGTGATTTTATGTACAATTTGTGTAAAGAAGAGTTGCTTTAAATTTGGCGCACGACCTACCCAACATTGGAATGTTTCGCATATTTTGGCACATCCGTTTAAACTTTAACGTGAATCGAGCTACTTGCGTTATTCATTCGTCTTTTGTTTGTCGTGTTTTATAACTTATGTATATAATATTATACAATATAATATGGAAGCAGGGCAAGGACTCTGCTGTTTCACGTCTTTTTATATAAATTCATTTGGATTTTGGTGAATTTGTGGATACGCGAATTAGTCATCGTGAAAATCCCCATGCGCTTCCTGAGAAATCATTTGTTCATTTTACATTTATTAAACTGTAGCAATAATTAATCTTTAGATGTGGCCTTATTTGGAATTGCACATGAGCGCGCGCTTAGGCGAACCGATTTAATTTCTGTAGGGAAACTTTAGATCTGTGAATTATGTAGTTGTTTAGAGTCAGTCAGATGTTTAATACATCATATGATTGTAAAAAGTTCCCCATTTCGGGGAATGGAAAAATAATAAAAACAGAATACCTACTATACCTGTTTAAAAATTGAAAGTAATCAACTTGTAGTATGAAACAATTCACTCTACACGGAATTGGCACCTTAAAGTGAGTTACGTTAAACAACGCAATTGATGAAGTCGTTTCCGAGAAATTCTTAACCTTTTTCTTATTATTAGAAGAATTTATGCTTCATTTCACAATAATTTGCGCTAATTGCCTTTTGTAGCTATCTTTTCTAATTTTATATACACAATAGGGGTAGGCGGTATTCTTTGAACTGTCCGCGATAATGTAATAAATTGTACACTCGTATAGGCTCGCGCCCATTTGGCTCGGAGACACAACGCATTGTTTGCCTCGATGTTTCTCAACAATTGCAATTAATTTGAATTTATAAGTATATCTGTTTACATTTCTCTTATGCGTTCTGTTTGCTCACTTTATTGTATTTTTGCGTACACAGGTTTCGTAATACTGCGACACAGAAGCTATCATTAACGAGTTACCATTTGGTAATCAAATACAAGTACATACATACAAGCAAGGTACACAATTATGACAAAATATTATGCCAGTTTTCAACCGCTATGCAATGTGTGCAATAATTTCGAATGTCAAATACTCATTCCACTTCCTGTTTATCGCCCGCACTTAAATGTTCATCTATCAGGTATACGAGGTTGTAAGGAAATAGTGTTTATCAATTGTAATATAACAGCCCATTCTGATTGCAAACAAATCAAAATTTACGAATAATATTTACTCAAACCCATACAAGTCATAAGTTATAACCACGTTACAAATGACCACGAATCGAAATTCCAAAGAGCACAACCTAGTTATAGAACGACATGGTGCATATATAGCAATCGCAGTCTCCTCTTCTGGTATGTGGTTGCACCTAAAAATATAATTGGCGCCAATTTTCCTTCTATTTTGTATCGAGGTTACTATAATATGACTATATACCGCTGCTTGTGCTGCCATGGCGACACATCTTCCCGTTCCACCCACTGTTTGTAATCTCACATATACATATTATATACTCGTACGTCTATTTGGATATATTTGGCTCCACTCACCACTGTTTGTTTTGAGAATCCTCAAACACGCACACTTAAAATAACATTTTCCGAGTCAGTTTCATTCCATCCTTTTTTTATTTATCTCATTAAACCGCAGAAAGCACAACACATTTCGCACGAAAATGTGTGAATTCAATTTTCGATATTGGAATTCCATTGGGCACAAAGATGAAGTGAATATATATCGAATGAGAGGTATTATAGGTTGATGAGAGTATTTATGAATGGGCAATAAAAATTCAAATATATTGATGTTATGGTTTGATACGCAGCAATATATAGCTTTTGTTATCGATGTAGAGGGCGTTTCAAGGTGATTCAATATCCGGATTCCGGTGATTCAAATCACCTTCAGCCATTTAGTACGTGCGATGATTACACTTAACATATAGGTGTGTACGATCGGAATTAATGCAATAACTGTTTTAATTTGCGGCATAAGACGTAACACTCATTTTAGGTGAATTTTTCACTGTTCTTTATTAATTATCATAAACCTTTGAAGTTTGAAGATTTTGCTTTTTAATGCAAATTTGTTAATTTTCAAAACAATTTGCTTAAGATTGAAATATATGCTGCCCATTGGCCAAATTCCAAACAAACACTCTTTGTTTTTTCTTTCTGGTTTTCATCGCTTCGCACAAATATTTTTCAAAATCTGTGTTTATTTTTCTCTTTGTTATGGGATATAAATTACTTTAGACGTTATGCCGACTGTTTCATGCCACATTTGATAAAAATTTGTTGATTTGGCTTATATTTTGGCAATAACCTGTGCTGAAAATTCCAAAGGCGTGTTTACAATTGAAATTACAATTTCGAGTATGTGGTATCAGCCTATTTCATCGGGCATTCCTGTATCTGTTTTAATCTTTGCAATGGCCACTTCAATCGACTTACGTATAGTTAAATATATCGGCTGGATGCCACTTTTGGCACTTGACATTTTAATCCCATTCAAAATCGATTTAATCTCAAACTCTTGGGTTATTTTTAGTGTCTATCTTTGTGATTTTGCCTTTGTTTTTGAGATATTGTAATTTTTTAATGCAAGTCTCAAGTGCATTTAAGATTATTCATTGAAAGTGTTGGACATGCATTTTTGGTTAATAAAATATAATTATTAAACAAAATTATATTTTTTGATATTTTATGTACTCATATATTAATCACAATAATCAACATTTATGCACTGAATTGAGACTTAAAACTTGTTTAACTGTTTCGACTTTAATTAATTTGCAATGTAATTTCCAAGTGAATTTAAATATTTTATTTTTTTGTTACAGCCCAATTTGGAGACATCAATTTTATGTCCAGCAAAAAGAGGAAGAGGAAGAAGAAGCGCCGGAAGATACGGAAGTTCTACGCCATTATCGCTATTACAAACACGAGCCAACTAAGCAAAGAGTGAATCGCAACGAGAGAAACCATTTTTTTAATATTTCAAATATTAAAACGGTATAAACAAAAAGCACTTCAACACCCCCAGTGACAAAAAGGCCACAGTTATTGATAAATATTCTTCAAATTGAAGACGTGTTGCGCTTTTCTTTTATAATTTTCATTTCAATTAAATCATTCAAGTGATATATTATATTGAAAAGAGGAACAGCAAGTGAGCCGCAATTTTTTTTTCAACGAAACCTATTCAACAGCCAATACGACAATCCCCACACATCGCATTAGGTGCATTATCATTTAGCCCTTTTTTGCTTGATTCGGTAACAAGGGAATGGTTTTACTTTTGGTCGATTGGGGCATGGGAGATTCTGACTTAATACAAACACACGCTCGACATGAATATCAAGAGTTAGCTGCTTGTGCTCATGCTGCTTGTCTTCCTACAAACGACACACAAATCACCACCACAAATGGCATACAATTGCAGCAGCCAGCAAATGAGCAAAATCAAACACAGCAACAGCAACAGTCAAAAGTTGACCATCCACAAGACCAACAACAACAGTTGTTGTCCATTGCACAATCGCAACACATTGAGGTTGTCTCATCTGCGAATTGTACACCACCCTTACGTGAGCTCAACCAGAGACAATTAAGCGGTGACTACTGCCAAACGAGGAATGCCATTGAATTGATTAAAGCGCGACAGATACGACGATCGTCCGTCATAAACAATGCTGCTGGCTCCGCAATTATTAATGGCGCCTCATCGTCATTCGATGCAAATGATGTTGCGGGAGGGTGTGCGGATGGATTGCATCAGCTACCACACGACAAAGACGCCAGTGCGTCTGCTCGATTGGATTATTGTGATGATGAGATTTCGTTGCATCCGCTCAGTAATCAGGTGGGTTTGTTTTTTTTTTTTGTTGAATTACGTACATTATTTAAAAAAAGTTTCTGTTCGTTTTTTTTTAGTTTCCAAAATTATTTGTTAATAAACAATTAAATATAAAAAAAAAGTAGTTTTTTTTGTTCAATTTACTAATTTGTATTTGTTTTCAGGTGGGTGGCCACACACGGCTCTTGCTGTTGAACCAATCCACTGTTATCAAGCCATTGAACTTGCGTGAATTGGATTTTTATCAAAACATTCCGCAAGACATCCAGCTGTTTGTACCTAAATACAAAGGCGTCATGCAGGCCACTACAATGGGTGGTGTCAAACTGGACAAAAGATACTCGCCCAGTTTTCGCGATGATCCCAACCGCAAAACAGGCGCCGCCAAAAGGAAGCGTGACGATGTTTTACGGTTGGTTCCAACATCCATTTTAACGTTATATTAAAAGTTTATTTACAATTAAGTGTGCCTGCGTATTTTCAACTTAAACACATGTTCAATCTTTTATTTTTCACGTTATTCTTCTCTTCCACAGATAGATTGTTTGTTCTAAGAGCAAATGATTGAGATAAAATTGCATTGAATTTGATGAAAAATATAAAATAATGAAAGAACATAAAAAATATTGCGCCAAAAAATGTTGAAATAGTTTGTTTTTTTAGTGTGTAAGCTCAATTTCCAACAGTCTTATTTCATTGACAATCTTTGTATTAATCGGCTGTTTTTGTTTTCTTCTCTTTTGCAGGATGAAAGTACATAGGAATGGAAATGCGGCCGATGTTATTAAAAGTATTTCTCAATTAGACAACTCTAATAAGCAATGTTAGTATCGATGTCGATTTGATGTGTGTGTGTGTGTGGTCCTTACAAAAGACCAATTGCGCGACCTGTGGATGTGCTTTCGTGCATCTGCTATCACACAAATCGCCAGTGCCAATGCACAAATATAATCATTTCTATCATAAAATGCAAAACTCTCCAACGTTCATGCATTGCTCAAACTAATATTAAAATATAATTGAAAAAAAGAATTCAATGCATTTCTCATCGACTTCTTCAGCTTCAAGTCAAACATGTGTAGTTGCTTTTTCAGCCGCCCGCGACCTTCAGTTTAATTTTGTATGTTTCAATAACGTGCTTCTTGCACATATTCGTGTATTTTAGTATTTTAGAATTGTTTTGAATATTTTTTTTTGTTGTGCCTTTTGTTTGTACCACTCTCCGCTGATGCATGGTGGAAAGTCGCTGAATCTGATTTCATATTTGCGTGATATGTTAACATTCAGCAACGTTGCTTAAACTATATTAACATTAGGATACTAGTTCAAGACTCATTTACTTGGTCAATTTATTAACCTTTTCTGTTGTCTTCTGAATAATTATTATTTACAACAACATATTTCAAGTTTTTTTTTACAAGATGATTGCGATTTATTTATTGTAACTTAGTATTAAAAATAATCAAAATTGTTAAGTTTTATTTACGTAACCATTTTGCATTAATGATTGTCGCCAATTAAGTGACAAGTCATTTGTTCACTCCAGTTATCTCATTCTAAACGTAGTACTTTGAACCGTAATTAAAAGATCATTATTTAATTCAAGTAGTTTCTTCTTTCCCTCTTAATCAAACCATTTATTCATTTATTTAGAAAACAATATTATTCGAAATTTGTTTAGTACGTGCATGAAACAGAGAACGTTTTAATTTTAATTTGTAAATTATTTCGTTACCCAATTTATCCAATTCATTTCAATCGACGCACAAACACGGTTTACATATTATTATTTTTATTGTGCCACTGACCTATAATAATATCTCGATATGCCAACACAATGGAAAGTTGTTTGTTTACTCATTATTCGGTAGAAACACTTGTACGACATCCTTTTTGTGAAAACACAATTTATACTGTTAACACAATAATAGTTTTTTGTGTTTAGTTTTGTCCTAAAGTGTAAGCCTCTTCTGATGAATTCCTTTGGTTTGTTAAATTTGGTGATGTATTTTTAAAAATTGCATCTGAAATTAATATAACGTGTAACAACTAATTTGTATATTACAAATTCAAATGCATCGATTTGGTGGGATAACAACTAATATGAAAATGCACAATGACAGATTTGACAAAAAAAAAAACTTTATCATAGTTGCAAACAAGGCCTTGTCTTTTTTATTTATTGTCTGTTGTAATTGGATGGATCTAATTCAGTTTTATGAATTATCTTTATCTCTCTGAAGTGAATACATGTGGAAGTGTGAGGATCTTCGATAATTTGGCTTAGTCGGCATTGGATTGAGATCATTGGTATTCTATTGTCATCTCTTCATTAACTCTCACGCGTTCCAGCAATCTTGAATCTGACCCAGTAGATATATGTATTTGTGTTTTGCGAACAGGTCAACATGACAGCAACAGTCTGCAGCTCCTGATTGTTTTCATTCTTCTCTCCCTCCCTGCCTTTTCGTCTGCGGTTTTGAATCCTATTTTTTCTATTTATCTTTTGTTACAAGTATAACTTGTTCCGTTTTTCAGGATTTATTTCGGTTAAATTTGAAAGTGTAACACCTGCGAAAAACTTAAGAAGTAGAATCTAAATAGAATTTACTTTATCGACTTCAACACAATTTGTGTATAGGCATGGAAGAACCTGCTTCGCATCACCATCATCATTCGACATCCCCTTTATATCACCAACATCACTGCGATCACTAAGCGTAAACATCAACCGCATGCGACATGCATAATATGCTTAAGCTGCACCACAGCGAAAGGAGCTCAAAACATTGCTGCCAATATAATTGTTTTTCTTTCTTTTTTATATTTGCTTTCAACTTGATCTAGTTGTGCGAACTGTTGTATCTGATTTTGATTTTCGCTATTGTTGTTCTTGTTTGCTTACAGACTTCCTGATGCTAGAGAACATTACCTCGCACTATCGCCAGCCGTGCATTCTTGATCTGAAAATGGGCACGCGCCAGCATGGTGATGACGCCACTGCCGAAAAGCGCACCAAGCAAATGGCAAAGTGTGCAGCCAGCACATCGGCGTCACTGGGCGTACGCCTGTGTGGTATGCAAGTGTATCAGGCCAATGTCGATCATTATATGAAGCGGGATAAGTATTGGGGCCGTGAGCTGAATGAGCAGGGTTTCAAGAGTGCATTACAAAATTTCTTTCATAATGGTTACAACTTGCGCACCGGCATCATTCAAAAGGTCTGCAATCGTCTTAGTCATTTGCGACAAGTTATCGAGAAGCAGTCGAGCTATCGCTTCTATTCTTGGTGAGTATTTTTATTTGTTATTTACATTTAAATGTGGCAGATGTTTACAACCGCGTATTGTGTGTTATTTGAAAGCCCGAAAAAGTTAAAAATAAAGAATGAAAACAACCCACGCCGATTTTTATTTTAAGAATTGAACGGAAATGTTTTAACAAAAGCCTAAAAAATGTAACAAATAACCAATTTATATTTATTTGTTCCTTATTTCTTTTAACACTTGTTGTTTTTAGAACAAAATTTGAACAAAACAAATGTATCAGCTGCTTATATTAATTCATGTAAACATTTTTGCGGCCACATTTTAATAACATTTTTCTGAAACAGTTCTTACTGTGAAATATCATTTTTTAATCAATGAACCTATTTCCAGCTCCCTTTTGATTGTATATGAGGGGTACGAGGATCTTGCCACGGTTCATCTAATGGATGACGATGCCGATGAAGATGACTATTTTCTCTCAGATGAGCATCACGATCACTGTGATGAGGAAGACGATGACGATGGTGTGCCATCGGACGACGATGACGATGAGAACGCTAATAATGACGATGAAATTGGCGACTTGCCGTCACAACCAATTACATCCAAGGTTGTCTCAGTAGCATCATCCAACAAACGTCGCAGCGGCTGTTACTATGACGCCGACGCATCAAATGATTCGTCTGAATTAAATTCTGTACATGGCGACGATGGTGATCATGATGTGGACATCGTCACTCACGACGATGTGCGCAACAAATGTGGAAACAACCGCTGTTCTAAAAATGAAATCGTTGATTCCCACCGACGCGGTTACGGCGAAGCAGTTGCACGCGGCAAGAAATCTCGATCGGAATTCATACCGATTTTTGAAGACACTGTTTATTTGGACAGCGTGGACATTGAGAACGCACAGCAATCTGCAGCCGCTACACCGCCACATGTGCCAAGCATCAGCACTTCGAGTCCATTGTCGGGTGACTCATGGATGAACTATAGCAGTAGCAACAGCAGCAGTGAGCATGATCGCAGTTACTCGTCCTCTTCATCGTCTGAGGAAACCTCACACAACATTTCATCGGCGTCGTCTAAAAAGACATTTGGCCTCGGTATTGAAAATTTGTGTCTCAGCGAACAGCCACAGCAGTTAAAACGTCAACGACAGCACAGCAATCCAGAGAGCAAGAAATCCAAGAAGAAGCCAACACTTGAGAAGAAACTGCGCATCAATAGTGTGGCATCCATGAATTCAACTTCGCCACCCAGCACAGCGCAAGTGGACGTTCGTATTATTGACTTTGCACATACAACATTTGTGCATAAAAGTAATGCTGGTTCGTTGACAGATTGCGGTATTGTACCACCGATTCATCATCAGGGTCCTGATGGCGGGTTTTTAAGAGGCGTTGATAGCCTTAATAAATTGTTGGCTGAAATTTTGAGCGAAAAATGTTAGACATTGCTTCGTTAGCGGGGGCTGAGGGAATACTCTTGTGGTGGCAATAAATACCACTTTTTGGGGTTAGTCGCTTTTTCGCAATTTAATTGTTTTCCGTATAAGCATAAGGACCAGTGGTATTGCGATTTGCGAGTGCTTGTAAAGAAATCGCATTTCAACTTAAAATGATTGTAATAGGAGTTTTTGTTTTTAACTTGTTTTTAAATTCATTTCCAACAAGGAGGAACATTGTAGTATGAACAAGGGATGAATAACTATATAGAAAATTGGCTGCGTGAATTTATAGTTCTTGTGATATTTGTCTCTAATGTTATTATTTTATTGAAATGAAAAAAAAATTAAATGACAAAAAAAATCATTAAATATGCATAATATGAATTTCATATAACACAAGCTACAAATAATTTTAATTTTATTGAATGAAACCAAACCGAAAAAAGTATTTCCCCCAACTAATTAAAAAGTGTATTAAAATGCTGAAATTTTTGATTTTGTTTATTGTATGTATGTGTTAAGGTTGCACGACGCACGTATGTATTTAATGTAAGATGTAGCTATGCAGCATTTATGTTGTTGCATTCTATGAAAATTGTACCAGACTGTACGATGGGTTATTTAATAAGAATCATAATTATTATAGTCTTACTTGAATTTATTGACATATTGACGGTTTAAACTTTAAAATATGGTTTTTAGTTTACATGAATAATTTTAATAAATTATTTTATCATTTTTTTGTAACAATCTGTTCCGAAATTCCGTTTATTTTATTGTGTTTTGGTTTATGTCATTCAATTTCTTCATGTTCGCAGTTACATTTTGTCGTTATATTTAAGGTCCAGTATGTATTATGGTTACTACTTACTAGTAATATTGTTCAGCGTTCACTGGTGGAAAAAGTGTTTTTAATAGTAAACTTCGCAGACCCTTCAGTCTCCCAGACAGTTTCCACGCAACCCTCTATATTATAATGAGATATGTATCCTAATTTGTTCTGGCCAATTGTGAGTTGAAGACAATTTGCCAGTTGCCAAAGATACTGAAGGGTTTTACGTCTGTTAGTATTTTTGTTAGAGGTACAAATTAATGTAAATTTCTTAAAAATGTTCGAATTTTCAATCGTTTTCATTGAGCTTTATGCTCAGGCTCCTGTTCTAACTACCATATACAACAACTTCATCTTTATTCTCCTGCTCTTGAACATTCGTTTCTTGTAGATTTATTGTAATACCACTTTGTTTAAATGTAAATGTAAGTATGAAAGTTAAAACCTATATATAAACATACAAATTATGATAGAACAACAAATAAAAATATATTTATTAAAAATAGAACTTGACTGTCTTTTTATTTTGTTATTGTCTTGACACAACACATTATGTCTGTGGAAACCTCTCAAGAGTAAAAAACAATTTCATTTTAATGTTTTTAAGCTGCAAACTAATTCGAAAAACAAAAGTACAAGCCTTCACATTTTCATTTTATTATTCTCGCGTTTGCGTCTCTTTAAATAATGTACGACAACAATACATCTTTATTACATCTTTATTATTGTTTATTTATTCAAAATCTAAATAATTCAGTTTAAAATTAATCAGTAGCACAGCGATAAGTCAAAATATTAGGGGCACTGCTGACGCCATTGTGGAGTATTTGGTGAACAGTTAGGTGGACATTGTTGCGGAAAGTACATCTCGCGACCAATGTACTCAATTGTAACTGCACCTTCAATATTTACAAATTGAATAGCACCCGGTGACAAAAAATGTCCATAATAGGCAAAGTGTCTACCATCAATAAATATCTTTTCAACAAAAAAAGTTAATAATCGATTTTAAAAAATAGACATAATGTTTACTTACTACAAAACGAGTCTTTTCCACATAAATAAGAATTTCAAAAAGTTGGTTAGATTTAATTGGACAGCCACCAACGAATTCCTCAGTTGCCCATTTATTGTTGACTCGGTGATTTCGAACAATTTTGTTATCTTTGGGGCGAACACTTATATGGAGTGCTCGATCGTCACTCATTTTTCCATTTATTCCATACGCCAGATTAATTCGAAAGCTGTATTTGATTTGTTGTGTTTTATTGTAAATGTCGATATGTATTTTTAAATATTTAAGAGTACCTACCCTTCAGTTGAGTTCATTCTACCTTTAATTCTAAGAATGTAACCATCTGACATTCCTCCTGGTATTTGCAGAGTTAATGGTATTTTCTGGAAAAATAAATTGAAAATGTTAGTTCTTGTATAAAAATTAAACTAAACTAAAATAGAATCCCTAACAAGTAGAGAATATTAAATTGTTTTATTTGTAAAAAAATAGTGTTTGTTTGTATATTAATATAAAAAATTACTCACTGGATTAGTTACTGGAATCGACATCGCTAATGTTTTTAAGTGCACGTCTTTCTCTCGGATAGGTTTATGAATAACCGCGTTTAAAAAAGGCTCTGTTGTGAAATATCGCCCATTATTTATTTTACAGTCCAAATATATATCAGGAACAGAATTTATCTAATCTATAAAAGCATGTAATAAATTAGATTAGAAATTGTATATTTGCAAGTTGCAATTCGAAGAAAATTAAAACACTACATCGCAGGGAGAGCGGGTGTGAATTTATTATGACCTGGTACAAAATACATCGTGATTTTATTAGAAACTTATCATGTTGAGCATAATAATTGTAGAACTTAGGAGGGTTAATTAAAAGTGTGGTTTCTTTGAATTTTCAGATTTTCAGAAATGTTCTGAAATACTATTCTCTTTTTGGAGATACAATAATGTGGGACAAAATTTTTTTAAATATTTAAGGTTTCTAGGACCTTGAACTTGAACTTTTATATTTTGAAATCATCAACATTTCCCGAAAGAGTTTGCGAATGTAAAAATCTATTACAATCATACTGGGTCGGTCGTAGTAAATTTTAAATTTTTTTTTAGAAAACTCAGAAGTGTCTTAAAATTTTCAATAAACGCGCCGCATTGTGTTTTTGAACAAAAAAAACAGAATAAATCGTTGTAACGTTTAAAGATTATGTAGAAGAATTATTGTCATATATAAGTCGTATTTATATTCAATGTTATCAAAGTTGTGTTAGTACCCAAAACTTAATCAAAACAAATTTGTTATTATGGCGAATTAATATTAATTTACTATTTTCTAAAAATCTTCAAAAAGTTGTTTAAAAAATGTTTGAAAAATATTTGGGAAGCTCTAGAGATTGTTTAATTTAAAAACAAAATTCGTATGGCTCATAAAAAGTATATTAAAAACAATTAACTCAGAGAGCTCATTGCAATTAATTCGGCCACGCAAGTCAGTTTAAATGACATCAGTCTTATTTCGATAAGACCATTTCAGTTGCATGGTGGGGAAACGTGATTAAATTAGTCGTTATAGATCTAACGTGTTACTTATAATAATTGCAAACGTTAAAACTAAATTATAAATAAAATTTCATGAAACTCTTCCAGTAGTATATAAGTAATCGTCAAATTGTATTATATTTACAATCTTTTTTTAGTTATACCACTTTTTGGTACTCAAGAGGTGTCAAAAGTCAAAACATGTGTCTGCACTCTGCACCTTTCGTACGATGAAATTCTCAAAAAAAAGAATCATGTAATTTAAGTTTATGGCTCGTAAAAATTTATTGATTTTTTAGAAAATTCCAAAATTCCGTGGTAAATAATTGCATGCTACTTATTAAAGATATAAAGTTTTTCTTTTAATTAATTTATGATAATAAACACACTTACTCCATTTTTTTGAAAAATTATTTGGAAATTTTATCCATAAAATGACCGATGAAATTAAATTTTCAAATATGCGTATAAAAGCCCACGAAATATATTATTGTCACTTAGTACAAAAGTGGTCTAGAAAATGTGTTCTTGTCCAAAAACTTTGTCTTATGTGAAATACCCGAAATCGTTGATTCTAAAATGTTATAACTTATAATTCTTCCTATTATTAATAGTAGTTAATAAATCAAAAAATGATTCAAAATTTTCAATGCCAAAATTAAAAAAGTTAAAGACAATTCCATATTTTTCAAAAAACAAAAACATCGTAAAATAAATAACGTCATTTTTATATTAAAAATCAATCTTGAAACCATTTAATTTCTAATTTTTACTTTTTATTATATCACACGAAGAAATAATATTATATGATAAAGTTGTGCCATATATAATTTTTTGTCTCCCTGCTGGAAGTTGCTTTTGTTATTGTAACAAAACCCGAATTTGATTGCGTCATTTCAAAGGTCTCACTGCGCTAATCCCAGATATTGGAAATTTAATAAAACAGTGGACGTGGACATACATATAAAATAACTAGCTAGAAAATGAACAATGTTTTTGTATTTTGTGGTACCGATGGGACAAGCCTGTATGGCTGCATTCTTATTTTATTAAAACTCACCTTATTTGAGTAAAATATTCTTTCATTTGAGGTTTTGGTTTGAAAAACAAATATTGATGAAATAGTTCAAAAATATATCATAATATATGTAGGTGTTGATAAAAAAAGGATCGTTTTTCTGACTTCAACCAAAATGTTTGTATACGAACCCTTAAACAGCGCTGAAGATTTTGAACATTCTTGAAATATCCGAATGTGTTACACAACAAAAAGCAGGCATTCCTTAAAACGATCCTTCTGGGTTTTTTATATATCTCAGAAACCTTACATTTTTAAATAAATGTTTTCACATAAATGTAGCTTTCCATAAGGCCATAAAAACATTGCTGAACATCATTTCAATGTCAAAAATGTGTGAAATAATTAACATTATGTTTAATAAGAAAGTGCAAAGTAGCCACTATTACACTCGTACACTTTATTTCAACAAATTCGTAATTCGTAATAAATTAAATAATTACAGTAATTTTATTAATCTGAAGTAATAATTGTTATTTCTTGGAAAAAAGTTTAGATGCAGAAACACGCTTTGACACTCCCTGAGTCGAATTTAATCACTTTCAAACGCTTTATACCTGAAAACTGCATTTACGGTATATTCCTACAAATGATCCATCGGGAGAATTCGATGGGATGTAAGCGCGATGTCACGTCATCTTCTTAGAAACCTTACGAAATATGAAAAAAAACATTTCATATAAATATACACTTTTGCAAAAAAAACACTGACGAACAAAATTTTTTTCAAAATCAAAATCTGAAAATTCAAGGTCATACCAGAAACCATTATATTATTTAACCCGTTGCTCCCGAGTTCTACAGACGCATAATAAAAATATATTAGTTTCTAATAAATTCACACCTCAGTCTTCACTTACGCACTTACGATGTATTTTGTACGAGGACGTAATAAATTCACACCTCGCTCTCCATGCGATGTATTTATTTTTATTTTTAACGATTAGCTAATTTAGAAATATGTATTTCGATTTTTATAGCATGGATATATTAATTACCTATAAAATGACTACAATTTAAATATTTACAAATAAAAATACGTTAAATTTTACCCTTTAAGGTTTTCTTTTAGTATTTTTTTATTGAAATTGATTTTTACACTTTTTTTTGGTTTGTTTTTAGCAACTTTAATGTTTTTTTCTCTTATTTTGACCTTTTTTTGTTGTTGTTGAATTTTTAATGAAATTTCTTACTCGTTAAATGAAAGACAGCTGTTTTCTTGGGTATGCATGTGAGAAATTTACAAGTTAAATGTATTATGAAACAGCGCGCGCTCAAACGTTAACGGCAAAAAAGACAACACAATATTAATACAGATAAAATAATCCTAATTGTATTACTATAATTTATAATGATTGATGTTAATATTAATGTAATTCGCGCGATAAGTAGTTATGAGGCATCTCGTTTACAATATTGCTATACTTCAGAATAGTTTGAATTTTTCCTGTCATTGATAGAGTTTTAAGAAAACATTATTGGTAAATATATTTTTATAAAAAGTATCTCACAATAAAATGTAACACATTAAAAAAAAAAACAAGAAGAAAACATTATGCTACCATAATTGGTCGCCTTAAACATATAAAAATCGATTACAGTTATTATTTACATTAATGCTTAACAATCTCTAAAAAATATAACTTTTAATAATAATAATTAAATATAGAATTTCATTGTGTGGTATATATAATTAATTTATTGTTTAACAGTAATGGTGTAGTGAAAAACTACGCTTTGAATCAAAATTAACGATTAGTTATTTGAACTTAGTTAAAGTTAAAAATGTAAAACAAAATAAAAGGTAGAGGAAAATATGAATACAAGAAATGGCATAATATAATATGAAAAAGTCAGTTGTCACATTATGGCCTTGAAAGAAATAAGAACCGCACTTAACCGATCAGACTATATAATAAATATTTCCAATGACCTTGACCACAAAAACTCGTGCGTGTTCCCCCTCTCTCATAAAAAAGAACGGCAATAAATTGCAGCAAATATTATTATAATATCATAATTTTAATGATCAGTGACTGTCTGCCGAATTCGTATGGCAACGACCAGCAATGGTGAACGCGCGCAACTTTAATCCCGACAATAGACTGAATTTATTAAATGATTGAAAAAAAAAAAAAAAAACTACAAAACGAGATTTTTGCATGATCGAGGTTCTGCAATGTATGCGCATTAAAATGGTGTGTGGAGTGAAAATTCATATTATAATATATAATGTGTTAGGCTATTCAAAAAAGATACACCGAAATTGTACGAAATTAAGAAATAACAGTTTTCTGGACACAAAATGTCAATGTCAACCTAATTGGTATTATTGGTTTTGCTGTGTTTTAATGTTCTATTAGTGTGCGACGAGCTGACACACAATACAACGGCAGGAAACAACGGCCGGGCCCAACAACGCCAAAATGCTGTAACACTGATGAATGGGGCGCGTGTCTATCTACCATTTCCGCTTTTTTTGTTGTTGCTATTATCGATAAGATGCGACGTAGAATGATGATGACCACCACCACCACCACAAATCATGCGACTGCTGTTGTTACCACCATGAGAGTGATGGTGATCCATCAGCAAAGACGACGGTGATGATTGTGATGAACTGGACGCTGACGACGACTGTGACGACGTTGATGATGTAGAGTTTTGTCCCCCACCATTGGACACAATCTTTTTCCTTTTCGTTCGCTTAGAGCAGGCCGTCTTATTGGAACCGCCATTAAGGAATGCGACATCCTCTTTGTCATACATGTTATTACTGTTACTGCTGTTAACAGCATTGGTTATAATTGAGGACTGCTGCTGTGATGATGCTGACGATGCATTAACATTATTGCCGTTGTTGGGCATCGAAGATGTGTGAACGGCGTATGAGTCACCGTTTGTGAACAAATTGCTGCTACCGATGCTGCGACGATTCATCTTGTTTTTGCGAAGATTCATTTGAGGTGGTTGTTGTTGATGCTGTGATATTGTGGGGATGATGGAAGATGAAGACGATGTTTGATGTGGCGGCGGTGGAGGTGGCATTTGTTCACGTGCAGGTGATGCCCTTTTTTCAGGATGCTCTTCACGAATCGGTTGCGTTTGTGTGTGGGAGTTAACATATACGACAGGAGGCGGATGTTGGTGCTGCATCTCAACATTGCGAGCGTTTTGAATAGCCACTTGGTGACGTTGTTGTTCATCAGTCTGTTGGTGTTGTTGAGTTTGGTGTGGTTGTTGTTGTGGATGAGACAAAAAAACACTTCGTCTCATTGGTGCAAGACGCATTTGCGATGATTGCTTCTGTTGGTGGTGCTGCTGTTGCTGAATTGGCGGTTGAAGTTGTTGTTGCTGCTGCTGTTGTGGTACATAATGCAAGTCGTTCTCCTCATTATCCGATGTATCTGATACCGAGGTCTCAGAGACCTCATTGCTTGTACCACTTTCTTGTAAACTTTCGCCATATGTTGAGGCCAATTGAGCTTCACGAGCTAGACGCTGTGCTTCACGTGCTGCCTGTTGAGCTGCTATTTTACCCTCAAAAGTCTCTCGTACCCATTTCCTGTATTCTATCACTTCGTCGGTTATACGAATTATTCGACCTAATATACTGTGTTGTGTGCAATCATTGATAGAGCCATTTTTCGGTGATACACCTTGACCTAAAACACTGTATGCATACTCAAATGCCCGTTTTACTTGCAAAGCCCCATAAGATGAGCGACCAATGTCGTTGCCTGGTGTCAGTGGATCCTCAATGCATAGCATACTCGGCCGATGACCGTCAACCATATCCTTTTGTAATTCAGCCTTTGGAAGAAACCGGCCACCGTTCTTTACGCTGATACCAGTATGCACATAGTTGAATTTGCGTCCATATAGTTCTAAAAACTCAAGCAGCAATACGCCCAAATTGACTTTTTCGTAGTCAAAAGGTTGTCGAGGGTGCAACTGTAAAAAACTTATACACATCAATATCAGAGAATACGACGAAATGCCACCGGTGAACACTTCATTTAAGTCACGTTGCAGCAGAAACTGTTTCAAGACCAATACCAGCTTTGACAGTACTGGAAATTTACTCAAAAATGTTTTAATCAATTCTGCCGACTGGACACCGGATTGCATATTAAACGAAATATCAACTTTAACCTGACTTTCACGATCTGTCAGCTTGATGATGGGCACCGATGCTTTGTCAAGCACCCGCACTGACATCGGCTCAGCAACGCCTTGTGTCAACAGTTCAGTCTCCAACACACGCAAAGGCAACTTATCCCATTTTCCGATAACAACTAAGTCGATGTCGCTAGTCGGTAGATATAGGCCAGTGCGAAAGCTGCCAAAAACCTCTACATGAGAGTCCGGCCAAAGTGTCAACACGACGGACTCGATGCGAGAGACCACTTGCAAGCGGACACTATGCTCTATGCCAGTCGGCACCATATGCGCGTAGAATTGATCAATTTCCGTATGTAATCCTGCAATACCTGAGGAATACTTGAAATTGGGCGGGCGCCACGGACATCCACCGTACTTTCCAATGAGCCGATTATATTTTCTATTCATGTTATAGGTGCTGGCTTTGTTTTCGTTGATTGTGCTGCCGGTGTTGCTGTTGCCATTGCCGCCCACAAGACCATTCAATTTTCGACGCGCTGGATTACAATAGATACGATCGTTTGTACCATTTGTGGCGATTGTCTCGTTTCGATCAATGTCCTGGAATGAAAAAGATTAGTTTAATTTTCGAAAAAAAAATTAATTGAAATGGAAACGAAATGTTAAAAGTTACACCAAGGTAATGAGAGAGGTTGAGGTCATACCTAACTACGTTGCAATTTTAATTCAAGTCTTATCTGAAATGCCAACTCACATTTGATTGTTGATGATTGCTTTTATCCATTTCATTAATAGAGTCCCAAATCGCCATCCAGATGCGCTTCGCCGGACCGTCTTGTTCGTCCTGATACCAAGCAACAGCCGGATCCATTCAAAACCGATGTATTTGTCTCTTTGGCAGTAAACTAATTGATACTGTACTGTTTGCTGCTATCTTGGCGAAAATTAATTAACAGCAATTCCTCCCCACACACGTTGGCTTTTGCGTTTAACTTAAAATCTAATCTTTAAATTATTTGCAACACTAAAATTAACACTTAATTACTCGATTGGAATGAAAATACAAAGTTAAATTTAAAAATTGCTTTAATTCTTACTAATCAGGTAATATGATCAATTTTATTTAAATAAAACTGAGCAACAATTAATAGAATAAAAAATATTTCATTCAATCAAATTATTATATTGGCTATACTTGTTTGACTATTTCACGTCTCTCATAAAATTTAAACTGCCGTGTGTACACAAGAAACACACTCGCGCAATATATCGCAGTTTAAACGTATGTAAATGAAGCACACATGCAAATTATTCTCCCTGTTTTTTATAGGCACAATACACACACACGCACACACAAGCACGTTGTTGAAGGTTTTTCGTTCTTATTTCTTCTTTTCCTAAGGATTTTTTACTACAATAATCTTAAGCGATTACGCCTTTTTCCGCTTGCATTCAGTGGTGTCTCTTCATCCTTTGATCCCCACTAGCGGTGTTCCCAATTAATTACACACTTTTTATCACAATCTCTTTACATATTCCATGTTGAATTAAATAATTTAAAAAATTTATTTTAAGGTTTGTCGTTTTTTGACAGTTATCTCGCGTGCGCGATGTTGTTGTCTCTTTCCGGCTCCCACAAAACGTGCACACTTTTTCAGTCTGACTTCTTTTTGCAACTTTTCAGGTTTTCATCTAC
Organism: Sylvicola cinctus; assembly: GCA_963854165.1. Classification (NCBI taxonomy): domain Eukaryota; kingdom Metazoa; phylum Arthropoda; class Insecta; order Diptera; family Anisopodidae; genus Sylvicola; species Sylvicola cinctus. The sequence continues at coordinate 24,787,775 of OY974082.1, forward strand.
TTTTTTCACTGACTTTAAATTCCACGCGATTTGCCGATTTTTTTGCTGGCTATTTTAACTACCCAATCTGAACAATAGTTTTCCAAGCAGCAGCGCCTCTTATCACAAAACACGCGCGGTGTTGTCCGCTAATCGGAAACACGTCAATTTGCGGCTAGTAGGATTTATTTAGTTATATGCACATAAACGTGAAAGACTTCTCGCAGATGCGAAGAATTTATCAAATGGGTTAGTGCCTATAGACTATATGAAGTGTAAATTATACCTACTGGCTACTGCTATACGTGCTAGTCGCCCGTAAAAACGCACTTTTTACACTCACACGCATGTACTCGGTCCAATGTTGCCGCTGCAGTAGCGCCGCGCGCGCAATTGAGGTGAATGTCATTTCGAAAGGTTGATCTTAGATACATGTATTATCGATATACAATTCGAGAATAATATATATAAAGTTTGTTTCGAATTGATAATGTATAGAAAGTAAAGAGCGCACTATTTGAACACATTACAAAATGTAATTTTTTTTCTGAAAATTGCTACTGTTGACGAAAAAAGAATTTAAATAAACATTAATTTATAGTTGAAAAGCTAGTCTCAGGTTTTAAAGGTTATATTTAAATACACGCATATAATATTTAAAGTAAATAATTATATTTTTGTAAAACTATGAATTAATTTGTGTGAAGGAAGTTGGCTCCGCCACTTTTTGCTAAATATGTCGTACTTAACTCAGTTTTTCATTAATCGCTCCAAAACGAGGTCAAAAAACTAATAAAATGACACTGGTTCCTGCTGTTTTTTGAATATTCTTTTGGAATACTTATATGTTTAATGTCGGCGTCATATTTCGTTCAAACAAACACTCGTAAAAAAATAATTTAATTTTGTAAAAAAAACAACAAATCGTGATTTGTGTAATATTCGCACAATTTTATTAATTTAAATTACGTACATTATGTGAATTTATGAATTTCGAAACTATATACATATACATATATGTTAACAATTTATGTAAATTAAATTATATGATCCAGCGCGAATTGCCATATGTGTATTTAATATATATATTTTGCTTAAAACTGTCAATAAACGTCTAGTTTTTTAAAAACTGTTTGACAGAACAATTTTTGCAATGTTATTTTCTTTTTAAAAACGCGGTATTTGTCCAGTCTTCTGCCTAAATTTCTTGAATATTTTTTGTGATGGACACTAAGTGAAGTAGACCCAAAGTTACACATGCATTTATTTATTATAATATCGGAAATGAAAGAGTTGTTTGTTGGCAGCGGTTGCAGTTGTTGCGGATGCAAATTGCAATAGCGTGCAAAAAATAGCATAGATCACGGCGTTACTGTGTAATAATAATGTTTAATACTTTTTTCCGATTATTGCTTAAATAATTATTACAAAAACTGATACTGATCTTTTTCGGTTTTAGTATTTCATATTCATTTTATTGTTGTTTTATATGTGAGACATATGTACAAGTTGTACAACGTGTCATGTGCGAGAAAATTTGATAAAAAGTGAATTTCTTGGCAAATAGCTTGAGTCCAAACTATTTCTATTCAAAAAATCTAGTTAGAATTGGGTTAGTTCTAATAAGTGTTGTTAAAACTAATACGAGTTGGTATGAGTCCCGTTTAAAAATATATATAAAATAATTATACTACATACACCCATTCAGAAAGACAAACGGGACATTATAAATCGCCGGTTTAAAATCTACAATACCGTCGCAATTCGCAAAACAACAATCATGCGTGTAATTTTATAATTCAAGGTAAGCAGCATTACTTCCAAGAATTCACACAAATTACATATTATTACGTAAAATTTAAAACGTAGGTAAACCAATATTTGTAGTTAGTAAAAACTGAAATATCCTTCAAACTTCAATTAGAACTTGGCCGTTAGTTTGAGTTTTCAAAATATTCGTTCCTAAATCAGCACTATGTGGCATAAAGTTTAATTACTGCAACTCATTATTGCAGGGAGAGGCATTGCCGATTTTTTCCACAACATAAATTTAGCAATTAGTGCTAAAATTAAGTATAACTTAATTGTTAAATAGTAATCCAAAGCTGTTTGGGTTCATTGACGGAACGTCGAGGTCTTTATTCTGGCGCTGAAATAGTGTACCTATCTAGATCCTTTCTAGCACTGTACGGTGTACCTTGTATGAAAAGTGTAACTCAATTTGTTTTTCATACTGGTTATGCTGTTCGGGAAGTTACTATAAATCTTTCTGTAAATATACTTTATTTAGTATATACTAGATCGAGCATATCACATATTACGATTCTGATACGAGGTTTGCACAAATATGTTTTAAAACAAAGTATCTAGACAATTAAATTCATTCGTAAATTAACGATAAATCGTTAGAGATAATTAAGTCTTATTTGAATTTAAGTTCAAAGGTTAAGGTTTTGTTGATAAACATTTTCGTAGGTAAGTACAATTTATCAAAAAGCACGCACCACAATGACAAGTACGTGATAATTGGAAATAATCTATCAACTTGATAAACCACCTATCCCGCTTATTATTTTATCATTGACGTTATAGCTAAAATACTTCACGTATGTATCTGCCACTTGAAAGTCAAGTGGATAAGCCACACGGGCTGAAACAAGCTGCCCACAACGATTTAATTGAAAAATAATTAAAGAACGATATTAATGATCCCCGTTCGATTTAATACGTGTATTAAAGTCATTGAGGCGAAGTTCAGCGGGTTGAAATTGCAAAAATGTGATCTATTCAGAACAGCTGACGAGTACGTGAAAAATGTAAAGATGGGCAATCTTATTGGGGCAATAACAATAACGAAAGACATTTTATTAAAGAAGTAATTAAATATGTGTTTGTAAATTCCACGAGTTAAGTAAAGATTAAGACATCATTTGGCTATAAACGTTTAATTGTCATTTAATGTTAATAAAATGTCGCATAAACGTTTATTGGACGCAATTTTATTTTTGGCAAAACATAATGGGTTTAGAAATTAATTGCTTACGATAAAACAGAAGAGGAAAACATAACGCTTTACGTCATTATAATTAAGTATTGTCATGCAGTGGACCTTCAATCTTATTATTTCAGGAATAAACCATCGGAATTTATTTATTTGATCGTTTTTCATTATATAAATATGTAAATGTATTAAATATAGTTGGTTTCACACTAGTTTATTTATCATTGTATATAATTTTTATAATGAATGCAATTTTTATGAGTTTGAAAATATTTTTCTCTTTTTCCTCGCAAAACCACTTAAAAATGGTTTGAAAATATAATAATAATATATATAATAATTATAATTTTGTTCAATTTAGACATATTATGCTTGACCTTTGTTCATATTGTTTTTGATCTTGAAAATAAGTTTTTTAACTCTAAGTATAATATATAAGATATATTTTGTGTTCTTGAAATTTTCGATTTTTGACCTTAAAATATCTTGCAAAATTTTTCATTCACTCTTTGACTAAAGGTTTTGGAGTTATTGTCATTCAAGATTGAAAAAGAAAATTTATTTGTAAATATAATTAAAAAACACATTTGACAATTAAATCGTATACCTAAATGTAATAAGCAAATTGGAAGATTCTCAATTAATTGCTTGATCTACCGTATCGTGGACCGTGGTTGATCACGACAATATAGTAAGCGTTTTGTTTTGTGGCGCGACAATCTATTTCAGATACATTTAAATTTTCTTAATACGTAAATTTGATTTTAAATCAAAATAGCTTAAAATAGCTTTTGAACATGTAGTATAAACTTAAGCAATATGAAAGCAAGATTTCATCAGAATACTCATAGTACATCATATGTGTATTATGGGTACACATTCACGTATTGTTCCCTATTTTGCATTTACGTATACAGAAGCACGTTGTATACAAGTGTTAACAGAAATAAGTACAAGAGATTGCAATTCTGCAATATATACGATCAAATCAGTCATGTAACTACATCGCAGGGAGAGCGAGGTGTGAGTTTATATACGACTTGTGCTTAACAGCAGTTTTATAAAAATTTTCGGAGATATTAATAATGTTACCTTGAAATTTCTGAGTTTTGACCTTGATTTTTTGTCCAAATTTGATACTTTTATTGAGATTAGCAATACTGCACAACATCACAGTATTCTAAAACAAAGAGCTACATCTGTATTTTCATTTTTCATTTCAAAATATGGCCTTGAGTTTTAAAATTTTAACCTTAAAATGTTCAGAGAATTTCTTATCTTATTTAATTATACAATAATGTGACCACTTCAAATATATTTAAAGTATGACCTTGAATTTTTCAATTTCGACCTTGAAATGTTCTGCAAAATTTTTTTGATCAATAAACACTATATACGTATATATACATGAACGATTTTTTTTTCATTTTGTGTAAAGTGTCAACCGCAGGGTCCATTTTTGAATAACCATAAAAGAAAAATTGGTTTTCGCAATAACTTGACCTTGCAAAAACTATATTCACTTTAATTTTTTTTTGAAATGGCTTTTCTATGGCCACCATTTTACATTTTTTCTATACCAGTTTTTGGACTCGGGGGGTGTCAAAATGAAAATAGTCGGAATACAAAAATCTATATATGCCCTTGGGGTCGAATATAAATTAATAAAAAAATTGTGAAATTAGGTCAACTTTTTTTCAATTAAAGGCTTTTTTTTTGGAATACATATGTATCAGATTCACAAATAATTGTTTACCTAAACTAAATCTTACAACTCCCAGTGACACGAATTTTTTTAATTTTATTTTTGTTCAAAGTTCATATTACATTTTTTATTAATTTTAAAACAGAATTCAGAATTGGCTGCTTGTCGACGATAATTTTATGCATATACATACATTATAAAAATCGATTGCAGTTTTTGGCATACAAAGGAAAACTGACTGATTATTCATTTGCTGTCGTTGCGACCAGTATGTCTGTATAAATTTCGACTTTTTGTCGATATTTCTTCTCGTACGAACGCATTACATTAAAGAAAATTAAAAACTGCAGTGCACTGTGGAAGTATTAGCTCCACTTTGTCTAGAGTCTGAGTGCATAGGCACTTTGAATTATAAATAAAATTAATTTTATATGCGCGAGAATGACTATGCAAATATAAATAATTTAAATTTAACAACATTAAAACCAAATCCTATGTCACATAACGAATGCACATACAAACTTTCATGTTATTACGAGTATTCAAAGATTTAATTAAATAACTCCTTTAATCTCAAAGTGGCATCATTGTAAATTAAACACAGGGTACAGATAAATTGTCTAAATAATAAATATTCCATTCAAGACATTCAGCGTAGAGTCGTAAATTTTTTTTCTATTGTGTGTTTATGTATTAATAAAGTGTTTTATGAAAAAGATTCTGTAATAATCTTCTACTCAACAATAAGTAAATAAGAAGACTATTTTTTTTAATTGTTTGTTTTTACTTTCAATGTTTTAACATTTAATATGTGGTTATTTATTTATCAAAAAACGTTTTTAAATTATTTTTTTATAGTAGATTTTGTAGTATAAATTCAAATTATATCATGTGTGGTTATAATAAGTTTTTGTATTTTTTAAAGACTTATACAAACCTCATGCAACATTATTATTTATTTTAAATTATCTTTAACTGCGTCGTCTGGGAAAACCACAATAAGTTGTTAATTCTTATTTTATAAAAGTCAAGCAATGTCAAATAATTAATTAAATCGCTGTCATAAAGTGATAAGAAAATGGCAATAATTGTTGACTTGTTATAATTAGTGTTGCTAAATACAGTTGGACGATATCAGTTTTAGCTAGTAGCCTGGAGCATGTAACGCGAGTGTACAAAATGATTAAAAATTCATTAAATTGCGTGGTTGACGCTCGCATCTCCGAATAAAATTAAGTACATTTCTCGAAATCGGTAAGGTTCATACAAAAATAGCCCAAGATAAAGTCGATTTTTGGTTTGAGTTGTGTTCTTCAAGGTCATACCTAAAAACAGCCAATTTTAAAAATAGAGTAAAGTCTCACAAATTAGAACCACGTTGTTCCCCGGATTCTTCTAATTTCTGGACATTTTTGTTTCTACATAAAATTATGAATAAATAATAAATCGAGTTACACGGGCTTTATTTTAACACAAAAATATTTTTATTTACTACATATCATTTAATTAATTTAACACAATTTTAACACAAAGTGCAATAATTCTGACACACTTAAGAATTGCAAAACACGAGGGGAATAATATTTATTTAATTACAACTTACAAGCAAATTATGAGTAAAACTCCCTTTTTTAGTATTATCATCATTGAAATGGTTCCAAAAATTTACATGACTTTTTAATTTACTTTTTTTCTATTAAACACACTGAAATACTAATGTTGGTCACACACCCCCAATGAATATGTATGAATATTTAAGATGTACTCGTACATATTTTTATTTGTACAGTACGTGTTTACTCTTTACTATTTACAACTGCTGCGTATTTGTGACGCAAATAAATAATTACCTATTAATTATTTTATATACGTCGGTACAGTTATAAAGTATTAGTTTAATGAGACGCCTGTTCTGTTTACGCGGAAGTGATAAAACCTATATATAATAAGCTAGTAAACACTGCGTTTCAAAACTGAAAAATATTTTGGTAAACATTGTTCAGTTTAAAGTATCAAAGATCGATCCAAAATCAAGCAGCCCTATCTGTAATCTTTTCCGTATGTGTAGGAATAAGTAAGATTGATAGAGCTCTCCTTATCCAATATCAACTTTTGACAAAAATTACTACCTTGAATTTCTTGTGCAATGTTTAGCGCAAGTTACAAGAAAACAGCTAATTAATGAATTAACCAGTAACCACTCACTTGCTCGGTAGCTTTTTAAAAGCACTCGTTTGCAATGTCTCTATTCGTTTGTGTACGTGCACCATACATCGTGCGGCGCGGTGTGCAGTGGCACTGCCCTAAGTTCAGACTTTAGACGAGCCTCTTTTTCTCATTTACGTTGAGTCTTGCATTCATTATTATTTTTAGCTGACGGCTCTATCTTTTTTGTCAAAGTGGTGTGAAGAAACTTAAATAAACATATTGTATTATGTATGTAAAATTTTAATCTTATCGCATACATTGACGAGTCTTTTTGTACACAATAAGGAATTTGCGTTCGCGGCTCGCGCACACACAAAATACCGGACAGTCGAGACTCGAGACTGCGCCGTGAAATCGTGTTCGTCAATCGTCAGTAGCTGCCATTGAGTTGGGGAGTCGCAGGTGCAGAGCTTGTTGTATTTTGTGCTTATAAATTTTTGGTGTGCAACAGCGATAATTACAACTTACAAGCACACGCAGTCGCGCTAAAAAAATTCAACTACACGCACGCGCTATTGTTCATTGTACTCAACTCTGTTAACAGTTTCCATGGATACCAGTCGAAGCAAATTAATTGGCGTCATCGACGAAGGTACAAACACTGCCCGATTTGTGGTGAGTATCACACATTACTGCAGTATTGCTAGCAAGTGAATAAATTAACATACTAGTGTTGTACAATTACAGATATTCAAAGCGCCGGAGCTTGTCGAAATATGCGCCGCCGAAGTCGAGGTGACGCAGTATTGTCCGCGCGAGGGCTGGGTTGAGCAAAATCCACGTGAGATCATAGATGCGGTAAAATCGTGTGCTGCGGAGGCCTGTGCAAAGCTCAAGGTGCTCGGTTATCGGGCGGAAGACATTGTTTGTGTCGGTGTCACCAATCAGCGCGAGACAACAGTCGTTTGGGACAAGCATACCGGTCAACCGTTATATAATGCAATCGGTCAGTGATTTATTTCAGCGTTGACTTTCAATCCTTATCATGTTCAAAGCAACAAGTGATTTATTTATTGATTGATTGTGACTATGTGAATGTTGTGCCATTTAAAAAAAACTAATCGTTATCGTTTTATGATGTAGTATGGAATGACATTCGGACTGATGTGACGGTTGATAGAATACTCGCCAGGACACCTGATCAGAATAAGAACTATTTTAAACCTCTGTCTGGATTGACAGTGTCTCCATATTTCTCAGCATTGAAATTACGTTGGTTGAAGGATAATATTCCAGCTGTTCGACGAGCGTGCAGAGATCGAAGATGCTTGGCGGGAACAATCGATACTTGGCTTATTTGGAATCTAACGGGAGGTCCCAATGGCGGAAAACATGTGACTGATGTAACGAATGCGTCAAGGACTCTGCTCATGAATATTGAAACTCTTCATTGGGATCCGGTTAGTCTTTCTTTTTGTTTACTTTGAACTTGAATTTTCAAAATGTTATCTGTACAGTATTTTTTGAGAAATCGTCTCTATGTTTGATAATGTTAAATGAAAATGTTTATGAGTTGCTTTCCGTAAGTCGTTCAGAATTTTTAAATTTTATTCAGGTTTACCTTATTTAATTTATTCTGACTCAAAACAATAATATTAAAATGTGCCATGTGCCCGATTTAGAATTTAACTGAGAAGATTAAAGAAAAGTGAAAACTAGTTTCAATCAAATTATGTCAACTCTTGAAAGGTCAGAAAAGAAGAAAAACATAAGTATACACAATTAGAATTTTTTTGAATGTAAACTCTAATAAATTGATTTATCTAAACTATAACGGACAATTTTTCTACACAGGTTCTTCTGAAGACATTTTCTATTCATCCAGACATGCTTCCTGAAATAGTTAGCTCTTCCGAAATTGTTGGTATCATCAAAGACAATAGTATTCTCCAGGATGTGCCAATAAGTGCTATACTCGGCAATCAACAGAGTTCGCTTGTCGGTCAAATGTGTTTCAAATCCGGACAGGCTAAAAATACTTACCGAAATGGATGTTTTTTGCTATGCAACACTGGCGAAAAGTGTGTCCTTTCCACACATGGCCTTGTAACCACAATTGCCTATAAATTTGGAAAGGATGTTCCACCCGTGTATGCACTAGAAGGCTCTGTAGCCATAGCGGGGATTGCACTCAATTGGTTAAAAAATAATTTGGGCATTTTAAAAAGTATCGAAGACGCCGAATCGCTAGCAGGTCAAGTGTTCTCCACTGGTGATGTTTATTTTGTGCCTGCCTTCACTGGTCTGTATGCACCATACTGGAGAAAAGATGCACGCGGAATTATATGCGGTCTAACATCATTTACAACGAAAAACCATATCATACGTGCGACGCTGGAAGCAATTTGCTTTCAAACGAGAGACATTTTGGAAGCGATGAATAAAGATTGTGGGTTTACTTTGAACAAGGTCAGCGTTGACGGTGTGCTCACCACCAATGACTTGTTAATGCAACTACAAGCGGATTTAAGTGGAATTCCAGTTTGTGAGTTTTCATTAGTTTGTGAAAATGAAGAAATATGTAGTAGATTGACTATTAATTTAATTTTAGTGAGGTCTCATCAACGAGATACAACGGCTTTGGGTGTCGCTCTTGCTGCCAGCATTGCTGAAGGAATTAATGCCTGCGACTTGAGACCGGAAAACCAATTGTAATTAAATTTAATGAATGCTCTGGTTAACTGTAACTGAATAATGTAATTTTCAATTATTTATTTAATTTTTGTTTTTCAATTTTTTAGTTTTGTTGAGAGTTATCAGAACGACACCTTCCTACCAACTACGACGGACGAGGAGCGTAATTCCCGATATACCAAGTGGAAGATGGCCGTTCAGCGTAGTCTTGGTTGGTCTGTTTCTAAGAAGAGCGAGGCCATGACCGATGAACGTTACCGATTACTCGCCTCAGTGCCTGGGAGTTTGTTCCTGCTTTCGACTTTTGGTTTGTTGACGATGTCGACATTTCTATCGAGGTCGTGATTTTTAAATTTTGTACTTAGTACTTGTATATTTTCTAGTTTTTTTTGTGACTTTGGGTGTTCGCTTAAAAATATTACGCTCCATTAAAATTAAGAATTATATTTAGTTATTTGTTATATTATAATATATTGTTAGAAAAACACAACTTCTCTATACAGTTTTCAAAGTTTTTATCAAAAATTTATTAGTTTTTTAATAATTTCTATTAAAAAAAAAATATTTCTAAGTGCATATTATTTAATTGTAAAAATTTGAATGATTATTGTAAACATTTACAGCGAAATTTATAAAGACGTCAATTTTATTACAAATAAAAAATGAGTTTTATTTAATTTCACTTAAAGTAAAACAGGTATAAATTTTTTTTTTGTTTAAATAACGAAGGATAACTTCCAAGCCAGCATTATCTGCTTTATTGATAAATTATTGTTATTGTCCTTAGAATGTTCAATATACCTATTTAAACAAGAAAGCCTGAAAAAAACAAACAACTAAACTGATAAAAATAAAACATCAGAACTTTGTGACGAAAGAATCTCTCGACGAGGTTTCATTTTATTTATTCGAAGGTAATTAAGCCAATACATTGATTCTTTACATTAATTTGATTAATATTAATGTCAATACCTTATATGGAGGGATAGAGGGATGGGGTGGGTGAGGTCGGGAAAGAAGGAGCTCTAGAGACGTTATTTAGGTTGTTGTGTGAATTTTATCCGAGTCAGCCTGAAAAACAAATACGTACTAGAAGAAAAAAGTAAATTTTTTAGTACATGTTTAAAACAACGGTAATTGTTCTTATTAGTTACTGTTTCTCGGGCTGCATTTGGACACCTAAAACGAAACATGTTTGTCTCCAATGGGATATTTTGGTTTTTCATTAATATTGTTGTTTGTTTTCGTTTAATTATAAGTTTATATTATACGTTACTTTTATGATTATATTATACTATGTATCTATGCTTTTTTTTTATACAAATATCTTTCTCTCCACTTCCCGTCTTTTTTCTGCTTTGTAAAAAAAATGTTTTATTATATTTTATAAAAAAGGGAAAATGAAACGAAGGCGTCATCGATTAAAATAATGATATTACGTAATTAATAAATGAAATGGGTATTCGCATACGCTGAATTTATATCATTACCGGATTCTAATGCAGCTGTTAAGCGTCGAATTGATATAGTTAATTTTTAAATTTAAAAAATACGAAACTAACGCGTAATATGCTGTTTATCAGTAATTGAAAATATCGTCTTCAATAAATCATTTTATTTAAATATACCATAAATAGAATGTAATGTGCCGGGCAATTTGAAATGCTACTTTAAATAAACAACCAAATTACAATTACACGGCTAAATGAAAATATAAACTAAAGCTAAATATTAAATAGAAATCAATTAATTTTACAGCAGTCTAGTTGAATGTGTTTCCTAAATTATAGTTCAGGTCTATTATGTTATCATAATATCTTTTATAAACAATAAAGCACATTTACATCAGTTCATTCTAGGTTAACAATTGTAATTTAGTAAATAAAATCGCATGGAAAGCGATAAATTACTTTGCATTTGAAGTTATTCAAATAGGAGATGCTTCCAAACACATTAAAAAGTTAAGTTTCAAAATTATAGAAAATAAACAAATCATTTTTGTTTATTTTAAAACCCTTTCCTCTGTTAAAATAAAATTTATTCAACGATGAGACACCGATTGATCTTGTGACTTATGTTTTCTCCATAACTGTTCGACAACAAAGTATAATAATTATTCAAATTTCAACTTAAAATTTTTCCACAAAACTTATTTTAGAACACAAACGGTTCTTGAAATTGATAAAATGTACTAAATTAAATGTTCCAATTTTATATATGCATACAAATTAGAAAAAGTTGAATTTGTATGTTTGGTTTTCTCAAATTAACAAATACGCTTAAGTACATAAAAAACAATTTCGTTGAAAAATAAAGCGTCTGTCTGAAGCGGTCCCTAGACGGTCATTTTAATTATTGCAATATTGCTAACTGGATGCTAGCAATCAACACGACAATTCCGAAATTAATTCCAAAATATACATTTAAGCAGTCACAAAGGACGAGAAAAGTATTGATATCGAATCATCATTAGTACACCAATCAATCGCATTGACACCACTAATAATTGACCGTAAATGAACCTTCCTAGCAGCATTGAAGAAATGCTATTTAAGTTAAAATTTGGAAGAAAAAGTATTGTAAATTATTTAATGACACTGTTAAAACGTGTATTTATTCCTATGCCTATTTAATATTTTCCAATAAACAAGTTTTAAATAAAAAAATTGAATATGCCTTTTTTAAAGTTTATTGAAATAAAAGATTCATAAGACAAAACTGATGTAAATAAACTGCTTTAAAAACAAAAGACAGCCGTCAATTGTCCAGCTTCCAAGGAAGGGCAATTGCTTAAACTATAATATACTGAGCGAATAACTGTACACGCGCGTTCAATCATTTGAAACCTCTTAAAACATAATACATAAACTAATTGCAACTAAATTCAAAAACTAAAACTAAAAAGTAGTAAAATAGTAAATAATGTCCGGCTATTTTTCATATACAAAATAACGTTAATTTTTTTTAAAACGATGCCAGTCATTTCAAGATTAATGTTTTCATTCAAAACCTCAAGATTCAGCAAATGAAAATATAAGGAGATAAATGTTTAAAAGAAAAAATAAACAACCAACAATGCGGGAAGGAAAACCAAATTAGAAGAAAGTTAGTGTAAAATAAATTGAAAACTCACAATGCTCGCGCTCCATCACATTTGTCGTTTCGTGCGTATGTTTGCATGAACATGTTATGAGGATTACGAGCGTCATGATGCACATGTGGATCAATGTTGGTTAGTTGCTGCAGCTGCTGGTGGGAAGAGGTTGGATGAATGATCGCCGCACTGATCCCGGTCGTTTGTTTTGGTCTTTTAAGTGAATGCAGCGAATGATGATCTAGCTTATCCATGTCACGATGAACAAGCCACTTCAGCTGCTGCTGGAGCAGTAGCTGTTGCAGACGGTGGCTGTGGTGTAAGCGGTGGAGGTGTTGATGCAACAGGCGGCGAATTCTGAACAGCCGAATCATTCATGGTTGAGGAGGCATCGCTCATATCCACGGAACCTCTGCTTTCATCAAACTAATAACAATAGTTTATATTTAATTTTTTTTTGTTTTTTTTTTAATTTAAATTTTTTTTTTAATTTTTTTTTTTTTTGCTTTGACATGATTGTGAAATTTTTTTCATGTAAATTTATCTTTTAAAAAATAAACTCTAATTTGTTGAGAAAAACAAACAAAATAAAAGTTATCAAACATATTCATACAGAATCTCCCATTCGTCGCTTTTTGACGAGTGGTGCAGCCGCCGCCGGTATTCCTCCCTCACTACTTTGGGAGTTTCGTTTTTGTGACAAAAGTGCAGCAGTCGCTCCAATGGCGTGAGTGTTATTCTTGCACTTCTCCCGCTTAAGAAGATCAGCATCCAAATAGGCAGATAATTGTTTGCGCTTGACGTGACGCGCCTCAATGTCCATGCCCTCCTTGAGGCGTTTGATGGTGACGGCATGCTTGTGTACGGCATTCGTAAAATTTTGAATGCATTCGGTGAGATCAACATTAAGGTTTTCAGTTCGTTGAAATTCCAGGCCAATAAACCACATGGAACAGAAGGGCGCAGTCTGTGATGGCAATGCCTGACCATCTGTTGATTGCTTGTTCGCATCGGTGGTTTTCTGTTGCTGTTGATCGAAGCACCGGGGATTTACGTGAGCCAAATTAATGTGCTGATTGCGCTCAAGGCTTGCAATTAAAAGACGTACTTTAGATTCAACAAGCCCACACCATTCCAAGTGATCTTCTGTATTTTGGGAGTATACCAGTAGCACAATGAAATGACGATATCTGTTTAAAAAAGAAAGAAATTATTAGTTTATGAATAAAATTTTTGTTTTGGAAAAAAAAAACTCACTTGAAGAAGAAACTGGGTGCCTCAAAAAGTTGATCCCATGGAGTTTTGCCCAACATTATTTTTTCAGTAATGGCCATACCCCGTTCAAATTCTGACAAAATGACTTTTTTTGTGGACGTTGACACGTTGTAGGTGGAGTTTTGTTGTGGATAAGCTGGCGTAATGATGGGCATCAAATGATAACGGTCGGAAGCTGTGATGCGAGGATCCCATACAGTAAAGCCCATATTGACGACATCGGGTTGCTTTAGAAGCACTGGGTGTGGCCACTTCCATCGTGAGAATACCAAAAAGAATTTATGTACCAATGTAGCAGCTGCAGCATTGGGATACAATTGACAGGTGCGAGCCACTAGCATAGCCCAAGAAACGCCACCAAAATACCCCAACGAATTGGAATAGATGCCGTGCTCTGAAATCAAAAAAAACAACAATTAGAATAAATGAATTAAAATGATTTGTCTAAAGAAAGACTTCTGGAAGTGTTGAAACTTACTTTTAGCCCACAGTTTTATTGCACGAAGTGCCAATCTAAAGTTTTCAACATTTGGCACAAGACGCAGAATCTCATCCGTGACCCGACATCCGTTCAAACTGCGAACACACTTCGGATCCAGATTCTTCAACAACATGTCATCGCGTAGATCAAAATTGTCCGGAATTTCCTTGAGTGCTAATCGTGCAAATAATAAATCAATTTCGATGCCATCGAAATTCATCTTGATGACTGGTACATATGCTTCTTCGACAGCCCGACACTCTGTAACTTCAGGCTGTTTTTTGAGCAATTCAAAAAACGACACAAAATAATCGCTCCGATCGATATTGCGTGGTGCCACACAAAGAGCGTCAATATCAGCACCCTTGTGATGAACACCCAATCGATAGGAACCGAATGTGTAAATTTTACCACCAAGGCGTTCTGCCATTTGCAGGGGCATGTTCTTGGCAATAGAGACATCGGTAATCCATTGCTTTACTAGGCAGTTTAACTTGGACAGAATCTCCATGCGATGATTTAGCTCAGATTCGCTTTCAAAAACGTTGTACGGCTCCAGGGCTTTTTCCATGTCAAAAGAACTCTGAATGTCCTCGGGTTTCGGTTCGGCCATGCTGATGGCCGATGTCATTCCCAAAGTTTTGTTGCCATTTTGTTGTATTTGCTGCTGCTGCTGCGTACCCGCCTTTGGGTCGGAACTCCACATGATTCTTGTTGTTTTAATAAGCTGATGCGTAACTCAAAATGTTACTTTTGCTGATTGTTGTCTGTAAACAGAAGGAATGGAAATAATTTAATAAACAATTTTAACACACATACACTCACACACATGCAAAAAATGAAAATAATAAATTTCCAATACACATCAGCTACTTACCAAATATGCGATTAAAAAACGATGATTCCGTGAATTTGATGTCAGTGACTAATGTGGATCAACACGTCTTTGAATTTTGCAAAAAAAAAATCAACTAATTACATGAATAGGTGTTAAATCACCTACAAAAAATAACAAAACAAAAATTCACTAACACCACACACCCACACACTTGTAACTTTCACCCACACAACAGTGTAATCCGTTGTGTATGTACACGCATGAAAACTGCGTCAATCTGTTGGCGTATCTGATTAAATATTTTCAGTAAAAATAATATTTTTGGGTTGTTTTTGTTGTGGGACACTCGTTATTTTTCGCACTGTATACAAGAGAGCTACAAAGAGGTTGTACTTGGACCGCTTCTTCCGTCTAACTGACCCTGACTACAAATTTGCTGCAGCTCATCACCTCCGTCGCCGTACCTCTTTTGCTGCTGTGAGTACCTGGTGCCTCGAGTTGTTGATGGCCGCCGCGAGTCGTCGTCCTCTTTATTACGGTCTCGTTTGCCGTAGTACATTGGCATTTCCCATCGGCCAGCCTTTTAATCGTATGCATTCGCGGTCTCTGTTTAATGAAGGCAGAAATGCGGTTGTTTGTGTGGCCAGCCGCTTACTCTCTTTCGCACTTTTAACAATTATGTGAAAACTAAACGGCAATAATTAATGAAATGTTCAAATTAAATGAAAAACAAATGCGCTCAGCGGCCTAAAACTTGCTAAATAGACACGAGCACGGTTTTTTTATATTTTTTTTTTGAATAAAGCAAAATGTCAAAATGGCCGATGCCGTTTATATTTGTGGTGCCTCATTAGATTTTGTTGAAACTGTGGTGAGTTTACGTTTTTGTGATGGGGAGTTGGATTTTTTTGTGAAGAGGTTTTGCAGGAGTAAAAACAAATAAATTTTAATACACTAAACAATTTAGAATTTAGTGTGTTTGTAACCGTTACAAAAAAAAACTGAAATCTGCAGAACGTTAAATTAAATTTAAAACATTATACAAATTAATAATTTGATCGAAAATAGCGGGAGTTAACTTATTAAGAATACATGTGTTAGACAAAAAAAAGCTCATTAAGAAATGTGTCAAATTAAAATGCCATTTAGAGTTACCTCTTTGTTAATTCATTTATTGCTTTCCAAAGAAGTTAAGCTTTAATCATATAATTGAATTTGGTTTTCTTTGAAACATTAATTGGGTTGATTTAGAAATGACCGTTAATATACCTATTAGTTCTGTAATCCTGTTTTGGATTCCTTCTTAAAATATTAAATATGTCAATAGTTTTATTACCCCTATTTAAATTATTTATTGCGGTTAAACTCAAATAATTTCTTTAGGGAATTTTTAGATTATCATGTCATAAAATACAAGTGAATTAAAAACTCGTTAACAACAGCCTTTATGATATAATTAACAAAATAGATTTAACGGGTATAGAAATAAAAATAGGTATAAACTATATAAGTACATATTATGGATATTGACTATACCTATGGGTAAATACCTATATTCTAAAGAAAATGAAAAATTTCTCATGGACAAAAATTACTGAAATTATGAGATTGAAGTTTCCTTTAAATTACAAATGACAAATTACAATTTTTATTTTAAAGAATTATGCGGCCTAGAATCAATTTGTTATTGCATATTTTTTATATTTTATCACCGTAAAATCGAAAATAATATTCAAATTTTCCTGAAAGGAACCATTAAAAAATTGGATTTATTTGGGCTTCAGCCTACAGTTCACATCCCAGTTAGAGGTGGTGAGTGTAGCAGCCGCAATTTAATGACTTCCATTTTTTTTAGATTAAAACCTGAAATAAAAGTTTAATGTTTCATTCTTTCGAGATTTTTAGTATCTCCACCTTCAGTGGAAATAATTAAAGGAAGTATAAAAAGCTGTATAAAAAAGCAACAAAATTTATGAAAATAAATTTAAGAAGACTTCAAATAATAACTTAGTTGTTGTTCTTTCACATTCGTACGATTATATGATGCTGAAAATACATAAAAATCGTGAATCAGCTACATTATTCATTGACAAATGTAAAATCGATTTTGAAATCCATTAACCATTAGAAGAATATTATATAAAAAAAAAAAAAAATCTATTGTCTTTGAAAATCGTTATTTATCTACATATTTTTATGTTCTAATATACAAATTTCTAAACGACCGTGTGGGTATAGCTATTAATTACGTTAAAATTAACACCAGGAGCTGCGAAATTTTACACACTTATTTGTCAATATACTGGAAGTCATAAGATATTTGAGAAGAAAAGAGGAAAAAATCTACGAAATCTAAACAATTATGATTTATGAATAAGAACCATGAAAACAAATTTCTGCATAATAGTTGTCATTGTTTTCAATTTTTACTTTCATTACAATACATAACAACTTGAAATATTGGTATTCGTTATCAAATATTTATGATATTAAAGAATATAAGTGATTAGTAAAAATGCTTTTAGAAACAACATGTTGTGTACGAGCAACGCATGGATTTCTCCGCTAGTTAAAAAAAACCTGCAATTTGGCCTTAATAAGATATATAACAATATTACAATATTAAGTCAAATTTCTGTTAATTTAATGACTTGAAAAAAGTATTTTCCGAGCCATTGGATCCACAAAATCAAAATGATGTAAAAGCAAAAGAGAAATACAACATTGAATTGGAATCAAATGTTGAACTGTGACAACAGGATTAAAATATTATAAAAATAAATTTTTCGGACATGTGCATAATTTACAACATGTGTGTTTTTTTATTTATATATTCCATACCGATAAAAATTGTCTCCAAATTGTAGCTAAAAACATTCCAAATCAAACTCGAAAATGTTTTATTCAAGCACAGATTCCAGTACCTAAACAAAATTACAAAGCATAGAAATTCAAAAATCATGGGCACATAGCAAAGTTAAAAATTTACTCGTAGACCATGATGAAGATCTTGGAGAGAGCTATACAGAATATTTTAAGGTCATACAAGAAAATTTTCTGGGTTTCCAGAAATGTTTACACATGAAGTCCGTATTTTGATGAACATAAAGTAATTTATAATTATTGTAAATATAATAAACAAACAATTAAAGCTCAAAATTGCTTTAAAAACAGAATATTATAGTAGTTGCGTTTTGGTCTTGGAAAATTATCGAAACTTGCCACAAGCATTTCATGACATAACTTGAAATTGAAAAAATCAGGTAAAAAATCAGCAAATATTGAACAATTAGGTTAATGAAAATTACATACTTTCACTTATTAAAATTATACCTGAAAAAAAAATTTGGTCTTCTACATTTGCGGTTGAAATAAAAACAAACGCATATAAACAATTTTATTAATAAATTTATTTCAATTAAGCGATTGTTACAAGTTGTTTTATTTATTTTAATTATTCCGTGGCATTTAAATTGAAAAAATGTTCAAAATCCGTTAACAAACGTAATTTCCGTTTTACTTTAATATTATTTTATATTTATATAAAAAACAATAATAATTAATTAGTTCTACAAAGACAAAGTAATAATTAAATAATTAATTATTAACTGATTAATTATATTATCTTTTTTGTTTAATGACTTTGTTTAGTTTTGGATTTTGTTTTTGACTCACAGCCCGACACGCGTGTGTCAACCATTGTCAAAGAATGCGTTTCCATTTTGGGCAGCACAGACCTGGCGAAATCCAGCGCCCAACAGGGAAACGCAGTCTACTCAATGACAGACTGACTGTACAATTAAACGCAGGCTGCAATTTTTGTTTACACATTTCTTTTACATTTGACTTAATAAATAAAAATAATAATAATATAAAATTAAACAAAAAAATTGGTTAAATAGCTATACTAAATTATATTCGTTTGTTTCCTTGTGTTTAGTACCTCAATATGATTAATGTTTCTGTCTTATCAAATTGATTAATATTTTGTTATTGTTAATTCGATAATAATGTGTATTGTTTTTTTTTTGTTGTAGTTACAAAGCATAATAATTGTAATATTTCAAAAAAAATTATATAAAAAAGCATTGAGTCACACTTTTTTATCGATTTTCACCAGTTCTGTGAAAAACGTTAAGATAACATGCGCTAAATTGCGGAAGACATCCGCAAAGAAGACTGCTTGTTATATGTCCTCAGTTGGTACAATGAGCATCAATTCAAAAACAAACAACAGCGAAATCTTACTAAAATAATATAAAGATGATCCCTACTAACAAAAAATAATATCTCATGAGTAGGGAGTGGATTGTGTGATGTAATGAACACGTCCATTCACTTGTGTTGATAAATATGTGGAACGCGCACACTGGGGGAGTGTAAAGTGTGAATTGGGAGTTTGAGTTTAGAGTCTGAACGGTTCCCGTTGACTTATGGGTGTTGTGCCGCGTCCTTTTCGCTGGGCTGCTCCTGAGGGCGGAGTGTCTGTTGATGTTGATGGTCGTCGTGGCGTTTGCATGCCAGAAGGTGTTGAGGCACCACTGATATTACGCCTAAATTGTAAATGCAAATGTATTAGTAATTAAATCAGATCATCAGAATAAGGCAACAAATACAACAAATGGTTAAAAACAACCACAAAATGAATAAAATTAAAAACTGAACAAAAAATAAAGAATATTGAAACGACTAACGTGTGGGAATAAATTTTGAAATGTATAAATACTCAATCTACATATTTAGCAGTACTTCCATAACTTACAAAATATGCCGATTTATAAACAAAAAATGCACGAAACTTGTAAACCAAATAAAAACGATATTCGAGTTTGAGAATGATAGTTTAACTTAAATATGTAATCCTTAAGGGATAGCTACACACAACAAAATGATAGTTTAAATAGAAACCAATGATAACGATTAGTTTATGTTTTAACAATATAACAAGTGAAAGAACAAAAATAAAAAACAAAACCAGCATATCAATATCAACGAATTCGAGTATGTGGTTTACCCAGTAGATGAAAAATTTGAGCTGATTGAGTCCTGACGTGGACTGTCACTGTCTTGGGATTTGTTGCCTCGAAGTGAAGGCACTCGCACAGGTATCCGCGATTTACTGCAGTTCCAATAAATGCACGCAAATTCGGCATTATCAAATAAAAAGGCATAAGTCAAATATGTGGGACAATAAACGGGATAAGCAAATTCAAACAACACAATTGGCACACAGGTGGCGACACTAACAACAAATGCTTGTGTCTTAGCTATAAGGATTATACGGCAATCAGTGGCCTCAGATTAAAAATATTCTCTGAACAATATTGTCAAGAAAGAGGTCCTTCTTGTTACAATATTGATCATTGTTGAATATATTGAAATCTGCGATACATACCACGTCTATAAACATTCAAGGCAAAATAAATGGAAGTAAACGCAGCTATAAATTATTTAAAGCCTGTAAGTTCACTTCTAAATATTAGGACTTTTTAAACAAGTAAAAGCAATTTAAAGTAACACAAGACAATATTGCATTTAATACAAATATCGTATAGTGCTTTTTCACACAAATCAAGAGGGGGTGCAATTTGCAAATCACGCTAACAACTTTTTCGTTACCTAGAAGAGGTTGCTGTGCTACTTAATATCGGGATACTTGAAGGTCTAACAACACAACCAATTTCCCCATCCGCCCTAATTTTGCACGTTCATTAAAAAGGTTTAAAATGTTTTTTTTGTTCATCATTTAGTTTGCAAAAAGCAGAGATACAAGATTCATTGGGGCAAAATTGTAAAGATTTGATCTCAAATACTGACCTTGTTGGCGCTGGACTAGCCGAACCGGATGGTGTGCGTGGTCGCGAAGATGAACCAAATGCGACATTACTGGCACCACCATTTACCGTTTTCGAGGCAGACGACAAAGTGGATGCGCCTACAGAGAGTCGAGTTGGTCGTGGCGTTGAGCTCACAATATTGGTCGTTCGTCGGGTTGGAATGCGTGAGGGCGTCGTCTCATCGGTACTGTCCAGAGACAGTGTGGAACCGTGACGGGACGGCGGTTTCGAGCCAGTGCGACTGACTGGTCGGGAATTTGGCTTTGAGCTTGTCCTTGAGCCGGCGGGTGTTAAACCGGTTCTATGCAAAGTTAAAACACAAAGTTTAAAATTATGAAAAAAACAAACAATTATTTAAAAATACACTTACCTAGTAGCGGTTGGAGTGTAAGATGGTTTTCGTGGGGTGAATCGCCCACTTACGCCCAAACTGCTTTCGTTGTCACTTAGTGAATCTGGCGTTGAAGCGGATAGCGAAGATCTTGATGGTCGTGACATGGCCACCGATCGTGCTGATCTCTCTCGCACCTAGTTCACAATTTGCAATTACCACACAAACAATGACGAAGAAGGCAACAAAATAAAATGGAAACAGTCAATAAAAAATAGGAGGTAAAACAAATTTAATGGCATAGAATAACAATTCAAATAAATAATTTTTTTTTGATTATGCATATTACGTAAAATAGATAAATACTTAGCAGAGGTAGTAGATAAAAATAGAAATGTAATATATTATAAAACTAAAAAAAATCTGTTTGAACAGTACCGATAGAGTTGCGCAATCGGCACAATATTGTTATACTTTTGGCGTTGGATGGACTTACCCAATGTGTTGAAGGATGACAGTGGGGAGCGTGCGGACTCAGTGGGGTCGACTTTGAGCCACCACGCAAGAACGCCGTGCCACCAGCACCCATGTGCAATGGATAGGCGCACGGAATCTGTTCTTGCGCTCGCAATCGCTCAAATATCGGCATTAACTCGGCCAAATGTTCATCAGCTAATTTTTTTCATAAATCGACATAACAATTCGACACAAAAGAATATAAAGAAATTATTAGAAAATAATGCTTCAGCCTTTAAATTGTGACAAGCCGACCTAAGATAAATGATCACAACTTTCATAAACATGATCACTGCAGCGCACGGGATTACTAAACGCAGCTCAACAAAACAGTGGCGCAGCGTTAATAAAATGCAGCGATTGCGCATTAGTTTCCGATTAGGTTTAACAAAAAATATTTAAAAACGCGTCTAACTATAATACGAACACACAATAAATTAAACACGTCCTGCATTCGATATTATCATTTGTATTATGGGCTGTGTTTGAGTTGGAATTAATTCTCGATGATCACAAAAATAAAAACAAAATTTACATCAAAACTCGTGTGCACAAAAACATAATAACAAAAAAAAAAAAAAAATCTAATACAATTGTACTTTATTTACATGAGCAATAATAAAGACCATATACTTTTCTATCAATAATTAAACATGCGTGAGAATAATTATCACCTCAATTCTCAGGAAAATGGGGGCAAAATACGAAACTATAAAAGGATATTGGAATGAAATTTATACGCACTAGTGCTGGTACTAAGAGGGAAATGTGCACTTACCTTAAAATCATTCCCCAACGGGAGGAATAGCATTTCATTGTGCCGACCACATCAAATAGAACTTAGACCAATAGTTTTGTTTTGATAGAAATAATAAAATTACCCAACACCATAGAAAAGAAATATGCGACTAACTTAAGAGTGGTTTATGCTTCTATTTGAACAACAACAAATATTGACGCTGCACATTCATAGGTTATTGGTCTTACCTTGGTGATCGGGCCTTGGCTACTCATCGGCACTGGCGACGTTGTGTTTGAGGTGTCCTGTGAAGAACGGCGACGCGGTTTGAACGCGGCCATCTGTTGTGACACACCGTCAGCCAGGATGAATTGCTCCCGCAATTCGATGTTTGTGCGTCCCTTGGCTTTATATTTTGATAAAGAGAGCGCGCGTAGTTTGTCAAAATATATGTTCAGGGGAGGAGGGAAGTCGATCAAATTGATGAAAAGTTGGGATTCCCAAGTGCAAATGGTTCGTTGTTTTTAGATAAATTTCAGTTTTTTTTTTCAATTGATACGGAAGTGATGGTGTGTAGTAGTGATGTAGTGTGGTTGTGGGTGGGTGTAAGTTTTTGTGTGTGTTTGTGTTGGTTGGTGTTTTATGTTTTCGTAGACAAAAGCAAAAACAACAAAAAACCATAAAAAAAAAGAAGAAACAAAAAAGTTTTGTTAGTTCCAAAATCAAAAATACAAAAATAACAGAAAATACAACACAAATTGGAGAACCAAATTGGGTGAAAAAAATCAAAACAACATTTTTTTTTTGATTTAAATGGTAAAACATAATACACTCGCTTGCAAACAACAAATTATTAGCGTCGCCAAAATATTAAAAAATAAAAATATTTCTAAAAAAATTTATGGATTCTTTCTGCAAATTACAATTTTTTGAAAGAATGTAATTATGATGCCATAAAGACATATTTTTTAACGGGATAAATTTTATACAAAATCCAAATCGTGTTTTTTACCTAAATATTTTCTGTTTTTTACAAATGTAATTTTCCTTTCAGAAAGTTTCCATAAATGTTTGCAACAAAAATGTAATTGAACACTTGATGGTAAAAATATATAAAATATGGTTTCATAAAAACAACAAAGTCAATATCATAAATCACTCGAAAAAAGGTAATAATTAAAATTGTATTTAAAAAAACAATATACAAAGATGCCAAACAACTTATTGTAAAAATAAAAATCTAAATATCGTGAAGAGCAAGTAATTAAAAATCATTTAAATTAGTGTTAATTAAGTGCTGCACAAGTTCATTCATTAGTGTAGGCTTTAATAACTGATGACAATCACCAACTATTTAACTTTTAACAAAAAGACGAAGTTCGAAAGAACAATTATGGAACAACACTCATGTGATGAACAAATTGTGTAATTGTGTTTAATAAATAGTCTCATGTGAGTCGTGAATGAACAAATTTTAATGTTTCAGCATAAAGTCACACTAATTTATTGATTCGTGTAATGTTAGAAACAATATTAAAAATTAGTGAAAAAATGTGTATTGAAAATGAAGAAAAGATTGGACAGTCGGGAATGAGAATTCATGCACCACGACCAAACTACTAGTTAATAAGCAAAGTATAACCCAAAATCTATAATCTAAAATAGCGCATGCATGTACTATATAGGTACCAATTACGGACTAATTAGTTTGTGATATTAATATAAAATGTGATTTCAAATAAATTATTAAACGCAATTAATTCTTACACAACGGACAGCACGCCTCATGTTGAGTGGGATCATTTGGGTTAGCAAGAGGCATAACCAGAGCAACTATTAAGTTCCGTGTTCGTTCGTTTATTTATATTTTTTGTTTTTGTTTTTTGTTTAGAGTAGTAAGAAAAATTAATCCAATTAATTCACACACCATGCAAATTTTTGTTTAATTTAAATAATCAATTTCCAAATCAGTACATAAGTAAGGTTGGGATAAATAAAAATGTAAAAATCGAATCGAATTCATAAAATAAAAAAGTTTTTTTTTCCAAAAAGGAAAATTATATTGTATTTTTGTTTTTGTATCAATTAAATCCGTCCGGATGCATTAAAATGTGAATAAACAAAAAAAATAACGAAAATCAAAGCGAAAGAGAATTTTTTTTGGATTAATAATTATTCACGAATATTTCGTATAGTAGAATCATTACATTATTAATAATATTAAATGTAAAAATTATTATTATAAATTAAGAGAAAAATTATATATATATATTATATTATTAAACGCATTTGGCTGTTGTTTAATTGCTGGTTAGTTACCCGCGCTAGTGTTTTTCAACAATTAATAGTTGTTTACATGTTTTTTTTTTTTAAATAATTTAGTTGCCTATTCCGACAACGTTAATATATTAATTTTTTTAATGACCATTTCCTTCGGACCAGTTCTTGGCATCTTTAATCTTTGTTTTTTTTCTTTCAAAAATTTGATTTTAATAATAATTTGTATTTAAAAATCAATAAACTTAATAATATTTTTGCTTTAAAATAATCAATGTAAAATAAATAATTAATGACAAATTACCTCGACATGGATCGTTCTTCAAAAGGAACTCATCAAGAGCACACCATCCGCCACCAACACGAACCATGACAGTGCTGCGAAGGATTCTGACCAAGCGTAATTTTTGTGAATCTCCAAACTAAGATAAACGTCAAAATTTTTGTAATTAAAGTTTAAATAAAATGTGATAAACGAGTAGATATAAAATATTAAGTACAAAATACTTACACGATATTTTCCTTCACCCACTTGGAAGACACGGAACTTCTGCCGACAAGTACACAACATAACTAAACGTTTCACTTCATCGTGAATCTTGTCAGAGTCCGTCTTTGGTTTATGGTCCTCCCAATCAGGACGCAATGCTGCGATAAATTCTTGCCAATCAATAAGACCTTCACCATTACGGTCAAACAGATCGGCTACAGCTCCCATCTCTAATCGTGTCGTGTCGAACTCTGTTCATCATTAATAAAAAGAGGAAACATATGTTTAGAAACAAAAGAACGTGCATAAATAAATCTTTGAATTGTTCATACTTGTATTGATGATTCCATCAACAAACACTTCACGTGGTATCAGGCCATTGTTATCCTTGTCCATTTTACGGAACAAATCCGTAAGCCTAGACTTCTTGTGATTCATGAACTTTAGGAATCGCTTGCGCCATTCATCCCAGCTGAACTGTTTAACACGTTCAACATCCTTCAAGTACATAAGATGGTCGTGCAGACGACGTTGTCGTTCCCACGCCAACATCCACACGTAGCGCCACTTATCCCACAGTAATTTTGCTCGGCTTGAACGGAATTCAACCTCAGAAGTAGTACCAGTGCTAAAATATATATTTTTTATTTAATACAAATATTCATGAACACAGTGAAAAAAGAAATGAAATCATTATTATTGTTAGTCAAAACGTCACGAAACGATATTGTTGTTAAAGGTTCTACTGGGAGAAATAAAAGTTGAAATAAAGATGAATGAATACCTTGGAGAGAATCGAGGTCCAAAATGCGGCAATCGATCTCTTTCGGGAGTTTCACCCCTGCCAGGACTGACACGGCTACAAAGCGAATAATGAAATAT
The DNA here is from genome assembly GCA_963854165.1 of Sylvicola cinctus. Classification (NCBI taxonomy): domain Eukaryota; kingdom Metazoa; phylum Arthropoda; class Insecta; order Diptera; family Anisopodidae; genus Sylvicola; species Sylvicola cinctus. Next base: position 24,814,062 of record OY974082.1, read on the forward strand.
AAAACATAAAAACGGGAAAAATACAACATAAAAAAATTCATGCGGCAACCAGCTAATTCAACTATTTATGTTTACTTTTCAAGTTAAACTAAAATGAACGCGCAACGCAAAACGAAGAGCGATTTACAAACCTGGGTCTTCGATTCGCTGCACTGTTCAATCCATGATCTCTTGATCCCTTAAAGCTGCATTGCACAAATGAATTAACAGAGCAAAAAGTGTGTTTAGAGATGAATGCCACAATAATGAAATTAGTAAAAATAAATAAAAGAGAGTTAATTTTCAGATTATCATGATGTAACACAAATAATGTTGGCACAATATTAGAAGAATTCGGCAATACCTTTGTTTACGACCCATATTGCGGTCAGGCGAATGCTCGTGCAAATCGTGTTGCGATCCTCTTCTAATTATTTGTTAAAACATAAACAAAAATAATCATTCAAACAATGATAATAAAAAACATAAAAACATAAAAAAACATGCATCAACGGAAAAAGACAAAAAAAAATTAATTTGAACTATTTGTTGGTTGAGCCTGTTGATCAGGTTTAAATTTTGAGCAGTGTACTTACACGGGTGTCTTTGCAATACGTGACGGCTTGCGTGCATCCTTTGAGCCAGCCGGCGGTAATTTTGGTTTACAGGCGCGGTCAACTTCAGGTTGTCGCCTTGCTGTGTTCTCCATGAACTCACGGTGGTCATTTATCAGTTGCTCTAATACTGGAATCTCATCAGGAAGAGCTTCATTCTCCAGATCTAAAGAAAGAAAATAATTTTAATGAACGAATTTGGAAAAGTGTAAACCTTTAAAACATACTCAACAAAGTTGATTCTAATCCGGCGAGCCATGCTAACAATTCTTCAATTGTATCGTCTAAATCGCGCAGCGATTGTAATTGCTCTCGCAATTTGCTCTCACGTCCGATAGCCCATTGTGACACTTCATCCCAACGAGACTGAATTATCGTGATCCAATTTTTAATTATTGATATAGCGTCAGGATGAGCCTTTGCCAAAATGCTTTGTGCCAATCGCAGTGTGTCGTTCTTATCATGCTCCTTTTCGCGCAACTCTTGCAAAAATTTCGTATGCATATCAAGCAATTCTTGGGCATGGTTTTCATTATCAGGTAATGCGGCAGCAAATCGAAGCTTTTGTTCGGCATCAGACAGCCACTCAAGCAACATGTTAACCTGCTTATGCAATTGTTCTGCCTCACGTAAAGCATCCTCCAGACGTTGGCCTCGACGTGAGCTTAAACGCTCCACATCGGTCCATAAAGTTTGTAATTCTTGGAGATTCTTTGAAATGCCGCGGTTATCACCTGACTTCTCTAAATTGCGACCAGTCTTCAAAACACTTTCCATTTGGGAGCTGCGTTTCTGCAGATCAGATTCTAAGTGTTTATGCTGATCCATCAGGGCCGACACGGTTTCCAAATCACCATGAACTGGACCGTCGTCTTGAAGTTTAGCCTTCTGCTTCTTGAGCCAATCCAACAAAGCCTGTAGTGCCTCACTGAATTGTCCCGAAAGCAAAAGTGCTTCTTCGAGTTTACGTTGTCGATCTACGCTCTTTGTGCAAACGCGGGTCCATGTCTCCTTTAGCTCTGATAGCATTTTACTCAAAACTGGTTCATCTGTTTTTGGTGCACGATCAATAAGGTGCTTTCCACTGCGCATCGTTTGGTCGTATTGGCCTTGTTTTGCCGACAAGTTACGCTGCGTCTCCTTGAGGCGATCCAAATGTTTCTTAATTTTTTCTGGATCGTTGCTGGTTGCTGCTTCGTCGGATAACTGGTTGAGTGTAGTTTCAGTTTCTTGCAACCATTGAATGAGTTGCTGCCACATCTCAAAGAATTCACGTGCCTCTTTGTAGCCATGGTCTAATCCACGTGTACGTTCTGCAGCCTTTGCGACAACACGTTCCCAACGATGTTGCACCGATACTAACAAGTTCTTGATCAAAATGACATCTTGTTTTTGACTGAAGTACTTCAAATGTGTTCCCTTCTTGTCAAGCAATAACATCGCTTCACGATGAATGGATACATCCTTTTGCAGTATCTTATGTTCCTCAATTTGAACTTGGATTACCTCGAGAACACGCGAGACTGGGGCCGCTTGTGACAATTGCTTTTCAGCCGATGTTAACCACTCAATAAATTCTTGCAATGCATCGTGGAACTCGGTGGCTTCTTTCAGGGCGATTTCCAACTTAATTTTCTTATCCGAAGCTCTCGAAAGTACGGCATCCCAACGTTGTTTAAGTGTTCGCAGAATATGTTGCAAATTGTTGGATGATACATTCATAGAAGATTGCTTCTTGATATATTCTTGTCCTTGTGCTTGCAGCGTCTCCACTTTGGGACGATTTTCTTCCATTTCATTGTAGATTTCCATGAAACGTTCTAATTGTTCAGACGCAGTTTCTGGAAGACCCCCAACGGGTTTGCTAGCACCAATAATAGCATCAACATCACCCAACCAACCCAAAATATCTTGAACCTCAGCAATGAAACTTTGAGCCTCACGAAGCGCCTCCTCAAGTTCGTGCTGGCGATCATTTGCCTTCAACAATAAATCTCTCCACTTATTGTTTAATGTTCCAAGCTTCTCTTGTGTGGTAGATGCTTCAATTGATCCCTTTTCTGATTCAATCAATTGACGTCCTGCATCATTCAGAGTATCAATTGAGCTCTGATGAGCTTGAACATCGTTCGCGAGTACTTTAAGTTTAGCCAATTCGACTTCGAGTAATTGTGGATCTCCGGGAATAGGTTTAAGTTGATCAAGAGTACTGTCTGTCTTATTGATCCAGACAAGCAATTCATTAAGAGCATGTTGGAATTGACCCAGATGAAGCAGAGCATGTTCAAGCTGCTTTTGTCGCTCGACCATACCTCGAAGAAGATTCTCCCATCGCTTGTTTACATTATTTAATGGATCACGAATAGCGGCAGCCTGTTTTGGTGATGTACGTTCTGTCAGATCAATTGCTTGCCTAAAAAGTAATTAAATTCTATTAGTGTTAGAAATAATAAATATTTATCATTTATCACCCATTAATTGCGACATGCATTTAAATTTTTTTTTTCTAAATTTGGAAACTAGTTATTCTACATTCCGTCCTAATAAAACAAAAATCAAAAACGTAGGAAAAAAGCGTTCGAACAACGACATTGACAAATAGTATTTTATTCTTGCCTGGATAATGCTCTGTGAGTGTGTGGAAAGATAGATTGACATAAGGGACAACGCATGAAACAAAATTGTTGGATTTGCAGTTAATTTCCAGTCCAAATCGAATGCAATTGGGTATACTTAAGCCCAAAAACCATCCAAAAGAAGTATAATAAAAATAATCAGAAAATTGGACTCACCTATTCAGTGACTCAATCTCCACCATATGTGGATCAACCTCATCCTTAAAGCGACGCAGTTGATCGATTTGTTTCTTCACAGCATCAATATCTGAACCGAGAGGTCCCAATCGGGAGAATTTATCTTCTGCCTTATCCAAGAATTTATTTAGATTTGCCAATGTTTCATGGAATTCCATTGCCTTCTCCATGGCGTCGATCAAATTCTCTTCACGCTTGGCGTAGAGGGCGGTAATATTGTCCCAAGCATTATCCAAATCTTCTATTTGCTTCTTGACTTCAGGTTTATCTGGTTCACCGCACATTGATATTAAGGATGTTCCTGTGCGTCGTACTTCTTCGACCTCTGGCTTTGTCAGATCAATTTCCTGTCGTATTTCTTGAAGTGCCACTTGTTGCTTCTGGATTTCTTGTGGCTGTGCTGCAGGGGGCTCCTGTGATGAGAGATTTTCCTCTAGTTCCTTCAGAGTTTCCATAACAACTTGGAGTTGCTTCCAGAATTTCTCAGCAATAGCAAGAGTGTCATCAAGATTGGAACCACGCTTAGATGTCGCCTTTTGTAAATCATTCCATAACTGATTGAGCTTATCAAGTTTTTTCTTGATATCACGAACAGCCGGATCAGACTGATTCCCTGCTTTCGCAATGACATCACTTGCAGCGCGTTTAACAGCAGCAAAAGCTTCACCACGTTTATCTAAATCATCAACAAGCGCAGCATTTTCCTCGATTTGCTCACGAATCTTTGGTGGGTGGGCCGACACCGGGTCAGCTTGATTTACTTGATCGGCTGTGTTTGACAATGCACGCAACATACCCTCCAACTTGTCTGAGAATTGACTAGACTCTTGCATGGCTTGTTCGAGTGCTTGTTGACGTTCACGCAATTCCACCTTCAGCGCCTGATAACGAGCATTATCATTTTCAACGATATCTTGGATCTTCACAGCATCATCATCGCTAACCAAAGATGCTAAAGCTTCTCCGGTCTTATTGAGTTTGTCGATGAGTGGCTTGTGTTCAGCAATCGATTGTAGAAGACGTTCGTTTTTGTCTTGTTGTTGTGCAATCTGTTCAGGACGGACACCGGGAGCACTTAAAATCTCAATTTGATGTTCCATATCATCCAACCAGCTAGATGTAGCATTATGTGATTCAATAAAGTGTTCAGATAATGGCAACGCCTGTTCCAAGACAGTCAATCGGTCGGAGCACAGTTGGGCTACACTATCAACCACTTCTTTAAGATCTTCCATTTTTTCACGCAATACAACTGTATTGTCACTTGGCTGTGTTTCTCGCAATACCTTTTTGGCAGCAGATGTAACATCACGAACACGTCCCTTCTGACTAGAAATCTCATCGTTAATGGACCGATGTTCTTGAAGTTGAGCACGTACATATTTGGGGTCCATTCCAGGGAGCTCAGCTTCTCGCAAATTGGCATCCATTTCACGGAACCATTCCAACAACTCATCAATGTCACCAGCAACTTCCTTTGAGCGTTGTTTACTCAAATGGAAGCGTTCAGCCTTGCGTTGAATTTGCTCAACAATGGCATCAAAACGTCTGTTGTCACGGGTTACAAGCCCTTCAATGGTGGATGCGCCTTCTCCAGGAGAAATTTGGCATAACTGTGGTCCAATTGAATTAACTGATTCCAATTTTGGACGCATTTCGGATAGTTCACCTTCTAAACGAAGGATGTCACTTTCCTTTGCTTCACCAGTTGTGACGACTGCTTCGGCGCCTTGCATCCATTCAACGAGACGATTGTGAGAATCATAGAACCTTTGTAATACTGGTAATGCTTCTTGGATATTCTTAAGTAAATCGCCTCCCTTGCTAGCCAATTCTCCGTAACGTCTTTGAATGCTGTCGAGTTTATCCTTTAGTTGAATTGCTTCATCAGCCGTTATGTGTTTCATCAATTCGGAGCCGGTCTTAACGGTTGACTCAATGTCTTGGGCACGGTTAGCAATTTCTTCATTCAATTCTACTAAAGCGTCCATATGTTCAAGAAGCTTCTCAATGTGCACTGGTATGATGCGGAAACGTCCAAGTCGCTGCTCCATACTTTCCATCCATGAAACTAATTCCTGGTAAGTAAGAACTAAATGGCGCAAACCTTGACGTGAATCGTCCAAAAGTTGACCGACTGCATCACTTCCATCTACAAGATTGGTGTACCGATCTGTGATAACCTTTACTTTTTCACCGAGAACAACACCTTCTTCATCTCCAACCAATTCCATCAGTTGTCCAGCAATATCAGCTAATTCAGAGAAGTCAGGTTTCTTTGAGAGAATATCATCGTGGAGGGCATCGTGCTCACGAATACGCTGTTGAATTTTTTCTTCATCGGTTGGAACAAGTTCCATCGCACGAACTGCGCGTTCTGTTGTATCCAACCATTTGGACAGTGGATTTAGTTTGTCTTGGAACAACTTTGCGACACGCATAGCTTCTTCTAAATCTAATGTCCTAGCCTGTGCTGTATCAGTAAGTTTATCAAAGCGTCCCATCAATTCTTTGAGTTGACGTTCAATACCGGCCTTTTCAGCAGGTTCGCAGTTAGCGGCAACTTCTTGTCCCAACTGGAACAATGATGACATAGAATTTTGGCGATCAAGCAACATCTTTTTCAAGAATTTCTGCTCTTGCAGTTGGGCCTTTACAACCTTGTAATCTGCACTTGGTGGCTTTTGATTAGCGACCATTTCTTCGGTATCGCCCAACCATTTGGAAAGTCCATCTAAAGCTTCTTGGAATTTTCCTGACTGCAATAGGGCTACATCAAGGCGCCTCTCACGTTCATTAAGTCTTTCCTTAAGATCATTCCAAACTTCATTCATGCGTTCCAAATCTTTCTCCAACTGGTTGGTAGAAACACCTCCCAAAGCTGATCTCACAAGATCTTGTCCTAATCGATTGACGTCGCCTATGTTCTGAGCCAACGGTTCAACAGTGCGTGTCCGGAAGAAACGTAAATCATCTTGCTGGCTTCGAATTTGTTCCAATTCAGAACTAACCGGCTTCATCTTCTTTAATTGTGTCGAAACTTCGCCTAAGTCTTCAATAACTGCTTTGTGTGCATCATAGAATTTCTCTAATGCCTTGAGTGCTTTGTTAAGTGTGTCTTCATGATCTTTGCCTCGGTTTTCAAGTCGTGCTAATGTTCTTCTCAATCCAGCAGTTTGTTCACGAGTTTGTACAATGTCCGGGGAGAATCCAGAATCAACCAATGATTCCCCAGCTCGCTCTATGTCATTTGTGCGGTCAACCATATCTTCGATTTTGGTTAGAATTCCAGCAACATCTCTCAATTGAATTTGAACCAGCTTAATTTCCCTGGCTGGTGGTGATAGGGAATCAACTTGAACTTCAAGATCTTGAAGATCTAGTCCCAAATTTTTCACTTGTTCATTGAATTGAGTGACAGCAGTTGCAGCTGATTGCAGCTCACCACATCTGTCATTCAATCGGGATTGCAAATCATCAATGCGATCGGCGATTGATTCAACATTGGCCTGCAAGTGATCAGCATTGCCACCAGCAGCTTGAGTCTCACCGACAATATCAGCAGTTAGCTTTCTTAAGTTTTGAAGAGGCTTCTTCAAGTTTTGTGTATCTTCACGAATAGCTTTGACACGCTCCAATAGTTTTGGATCACGCCCGGCTCCTCCAAGTGAATCATGTGCAGCCAATCGATCTTCACATCGGCCAACAGCATGATCAAGATCACGAAGCTCATCATTGAAGTCACCCAAGCGACGAGAGCTGTTATCCAATGCAGCTGCAGTTGCAACCAGATCGTTGTTAAGTTTCTCCCAACGTTCTTTCATGTCCTGTAGCTCAGCTTTAACGGGCTCCTTTCCAGTGTCACAAGCCGACAAGAAAGTATCACCCAAGCTTCGGGTACTTTCATATTCCCCAGATTTCTTCCAAACATCACTTCGGAAAGCTTGCAAATCTCTTAACTGTTGTTCAATTTCGGCCTTCTTTAATACGCCGGGCTTGAAAGAATTCAATTTATCTTCAGCCACACGCATCCATCCAAAGAATGAATCTGAGGCCTGTCCATACTTCTTACAATGTTCCATGCATGTTTGAAGACGAGTATGACGATCGACTGCCTCGCGCCGCAATTTTTCCCATTGCTGCGAGATTTTATCGAGATCGCGTTGAAGCGTACGATCGGCACTGGTGCCTGACTTTTCTTGGTGTTCTTTTCCGCGATTTAATAACATAATAATTTCATGTTCACGCGCCATAACTTCACGGTATATTGGCTCATGGGTGTCGATTTGATGCTGCAGTGTTGGTTTGTGGGCAGAAATTTGCAGGCGTTCACTTAAATTCGAAAGCTCACCAGACAGCCATCCCAATGTTTTGGCGCACGTCTCGTTAAATTGTCGTGAGTCGCGTAGAGCAGCCTCAGTTTCGGCCTTGCGGTTGTCCAATTTCTTCTGCAAATTCTGGTATTGTTTCCCAAGAGCTTGCACTCTTGAATTGACATCAGCTCTTGAGGCAGGATCTCCCAACACATTGCAAAGAGCTTCAGCAGCTGATTCAGCGTCAGCCAACAATGGACGTTGTCCCTCAAGTTGGCGTTCCAAATTCTCAATTTTACGCAATGTATCCTGGTGATCTCTGTCAGTTGGCAATGAATCTAAATTGTCGCTAATAGCTTGAAGTGCTTCGCGAAGTCTGTTTAAGCCAGCATCGAATTCCTTACTGGTATCAGCTGCTGCTCCCAAACTGTTAGCGCGTTCATCTAATTTACTGACAAGATCGTCCCATTTGTTTTGTGTAGATTGCAGTTTCGACTTAACGGCTTGACCCTCTGGCGATGACTTCAAGTGATCTACAACAGAGTTACCAATTTCTACAAAATGATTCAAAATTGGTTGCTGGCCGCGGAATTCTTCGCGCATAACCTGTACTTGCTGTACTTGACTCTGTACCATACGTGGGTCTGAGGATATTGGTCCTAACACTGTGAACATTTTGTCTTTAGCATTTAACCACGTGTTGAGGTTGTCATGTGTGTCCAAGAAATCACGTAGTTGTTCAGAATAGTTAATTTTATCCTTGCAGAGATCATACAACTTTTTCCACTTTTCAACAATATCGTCCAATTCAGTTCTCAACTTATCAGCACCTTGAACATCGGGCTTGCGTTTCAACATATCCTTAACTTGGGCTTTTGTAGAATCTAAAACACTTTGTTTCTCGTACATCTCTTCCAAAACTTTGCGAGCTTGTTTCGTGCATCGATCAGCTTCTTCTTTATTCGAAATTTTATCTTTGGGTACTTGACGTTGTATTTTGTCAAGGAAAACACCAAGACTCTTCAAATTGTCCTGATATTTCTTAACTTCATCACGAACATTGTCGATCTCATTTTGACGATCATTAAGGCGAATTCCAATGAGTCCATATCGATTATTGATCTCTGTCAATTGTTGCTGAACTGGAGACAAATCGGTAAGTGTGAATCCGTCTTCTGAAGGACGACGTGATCCACCAAGCGGATTTTGTCCTAAAAGCAAACTCTTAGTTGGACTTGGTGAGCGATCACCAGAAAGACGACGTACTGGACTGGGAACTACACGTTTCAGAGAATTATATGACGAGTGCTTCCTCGTGGGGCTATCTGGACGGATGAGGGCATCATATTGGGAGCCGACATCATTAATTTTGTCAATGGTTGGAGCAAAGTTACGGTATTCCTTTGTAAGGGGTTTAAGTTCTTCATATTGACGCTTAATTACATCCAAATCAATTGCAACTTGAGGCAGATCGTTGACTTTGTATTCCATATTGGAAAGCCAGCTCAAAACTTGATCTTTCAGATTTTCGTAAGCATTCAAATGTTCTACCTTTTGTTTTGACAGGTTGATTTTTTCTTCTAACGAAATTTCTAATGACTTCCATAGATTCTCCAATGATTTCACTTCATCTCGAACTGGTCCAGTATCAGTAACATCACGTTGGGCTACTAAATCTTTTCCATTTTGAACGCAGCCTTCATACATTGGACGTAATTGTTCCTTAACTCTGTTTATTTCAATAACACGTCGATTGAATTCGTCTATTGGCAATGAATTAAGCTCACGGCCTTCGAGTGTTTGCTGCATTTTTGTAAGCTCTGTTTCCAGAACAGCGCTTTCATCTAAGAATTTGGTCAACTTTTGCAAAACATCTTCTAAGACACCTCGGCGATTCAATGCCTTTTCGTAAAGCTTCTCATAACGAGTTGAAACTTCAACCAACTTAGATTCAATCTTCTTTGCGATTCTAGCATTTGATGCGGTATCAATTAGATTTTGAGCAGATGAAACCACACTATCAACACTAGTTTGATGCTGTTCCAAATCGGAGAGCAAATGTTTATGGTCGCGTATTTGCTCCAGCAAACGCTCACGAATAAGAGAGATTGGACGATAGTTTGTCTTGAATTTATCTTCGGATTGGTTAATCCAGTTTACCAAGCCATCAAGTGCATCTTGAACTCCTTGCGACTGTACCAAAGCTTGATCCAGTAGTTGACAACGATTACCGAGTGCTTCCAAATTCTGTTCGTACTTCTGTTTCAATTCTTCAACTGGAATTTCGAGGCTCGAGATATCAGATGGACTTAACTGGCCAGACATGGTTCTTAATAGAGTGTCTAAAGCTTGTTGGCAGTTATCCACAAGACGTCCTTGAGTAAGGAATTCATTGTGTAATGTTTTAGCGTCAGCAATTTGATCTTGCACTGTCTGTGGATCAGCACCAATTGGATCAGAGAGCACAGTGTTGACTCTTGGTTGCACCGACTTTAGCCATTCAGTTGCCTTATCCAAGGCATCGCGATATTCCTTTTGGCGACCACCTAAGCCGGACAGACGATCAGAGAGAGCATTAGCGCGATGTTGTAAATCCTTGTAGTGTGCAGATATAAGTTGCACTTCTTTGCGAATTGGACTCTCAGAGTTAGGCAATGGTTCAATGTGTGGCATACGATCTGGCAAAGTGGTGCGATAATCATTCAAACTGTTGAGATAATCTTTGCTTTCGTCAACGAATTTTTGTGCAGACATTTGGATGAATCGCAAATCTGCTTGATGAGCAATAACATCGCTCACAAAATCACGAATAGAGTCGGTATGCGACTCTAAGCGAGTCAACACAGACAATGATTGTTCCTTATCTTCCAAAGTACGACGGGCTGAGTTCAACCAGTTGACAAAGATATCCATTTCAGATCCAAGTTTTCCTAATTCATCACGAGCGGATTCAAGCTTTTTAAGCAATTTATTTGCTCGGTCTTGGGCACGGTCTAGACGTGTTCGCAATTCTCGACCAGAATTTTCAAGCGCTGAAACTTCTGGTGCGCTAAGAACATCACCAGCGGTAAGAACCAGTTGGCGAACTTGTTCAAGGCATGAAGCCACTGGACGAGATTGGCCATCGATTTCTTCTTTCACTTGCTGAAATGTAATGATATTGTTCAAATAAATATAAAATATGACACATGTTTGAAGAAAAATACAAACCTTGAGCAAATTAATTTGATTACGAATTTCATCAATAACTTCGTTTGGTCGTCCAATGGAAGCAATCTTCTTTTCGATTTTTCCAACCCATTTCAATAATCCCGACAAGTTGTCTTCACACAGGTTGAACTTTTCGATGACCGATTGCTACACAAATACAAAAACAAATAACAAAATAAATTAGAGAGAAAAAAAAAAACAATGCAAGGTGCTGTATGATGAAAACAATAAAATATAACATTCGAATATGTATGTTATAACAAAAAATGAATTTTATGACATAACAAAGTCTCACGCGCAAATAAAAAAAAGCCAATACTCAAAACCAGAACTTTAGGGCTTACCTGATCTGACGCAAAAATGTCAGATTTTTCATTTTAAAAAACAAGCTCAAAGCATTTTGTCTGTTCCCATTACGCATGCAAAAGCTCATGCACTTAAAACTAAACTTTATTCATATAAATTAAACCGTCACCATATAAATCATGCGTTATAAAACATTAAATTAGAAAAATTATATAAAAAATACAAAAACAACCTGAAAAAGAATAAGCATCATTAAAATGAAATACAATAAAACTATAAAGAAAAACAAACAATCAATTAAAATTGTAAAAGCCCTAATGCTACATTGTGGCAATTGCAGTGTTGCTGTGGGTATAGTGTTCTGTATGCAAAATTGAAATGTGTTGATGCTAGTCATGCTGAAAAGTTGAAAATATTTAAAAGTACGAGAACTGTGATAGACAACCGTTGAAATCAATTCTACGATATTCATTTTGTACAGAAATAAGTGACTTTAGAGCAAAACCTAATTTTAATTACATGATGGTGTTATGTTGTTTTAAATTCAAATATAAAATTGTGACTTTAATTATTTACAAATTGTACGGAGATGGTATTTGCCGATTCTTATTAGGAAAAACAAGTCCAAATTACACGAGAACGTGATATTATTGAATACCGAATCAAAAAATAAAAAATAAAATTTTAACTAAACATGCAATTAAAATATGACTTTGCCACAACATTCTCCTCTACTTGTTGCATTCAGCATGCAGTGACCCCAAAATAAAAACTACATTGTACATTTAAAATAAAAATTGTTTGGCCTAAAAAAAGAGGTAAAGAATATTGTCGATGCCATTACTAAAGGTGTTGATGTTGAGTGTTTCATTCAATTATCGAGAGTTATAATGATGATTGAGGATGATGTAGGCGAAGAAGTATTTATTTGTAGAATGTAGTTTGTATACGTAGTTGCATGTTTGCTTTCAATGGTATGATATGCACGTCAGTTTAGATGATAATATTCTAGAGAGCTTCTATGTCTCCTTGTGTGTCTAATTAATCAGTTTTTAATCAATAATAAACCAAACCAGCTACAAAACACAGCCGCTTGGGTTGTTTGTTGGCTGACATGCAAAAGCGGCACTAATTGCAGTTCTATATGTTTGTTTTTGCTGAAAAAGGACCCAAAATGTGATGCAGGATGCAAATCATTCCACAGGATCAATATCATATTCGTTCAATTTTAAATTAATTTTTGTAATGTAAAAAAATCAAACAATGTAAAAGCGATCCATCTTTTTAAATCAATCAAACCACAAAATGAACGAGCGCTATAAAAATATACATAAAGTAAAATGAAAAAGTTTTAAACATTCCATAAACAAATAAATTAGAGGGAGAAATATTAATTAATTGAGAATAAAAATCTAAAATGAATTAAAATATTAATCGATGAATAAGATGGAAGTCCTTGAACAACATAAATAAACACGACAAGCAAATGAATGGTTTGTTTTCTCTTAAAAACAATAAAATACTTAAGAGAAAAGAAAGATGCATTTTGGGTTGACAGAAAACTCACCCTCTGCTCAGCGGGTAATAAGAGTCCCTTTTCAGTGGCTTTTATAAAGTCAATGGGTTTTGAGTCGGGCCCAATGAGGCGCCCTTCAATTGAATCAACGACACCGCTTTGGATGGCTGTCACCAGAGGCACAATGGCCGAGTTGGCACTCTCACGCACCATTGTTGTGGTCGGATCAATCAAGCCGGAAGTGATTGCATCTGCCAATTTTAATCGCTTGCGATCAATGACACTGGTTGTTATGAAGGGATCGTTAAAGCTGCCCGTCACGGGATTGTATAAATTAAATGCGATCGCCTCAAGGAGACCGAATGATCGTTTCGGTGTCACCAGCAATCCGTGCTCTAGTGACGACTGCAATGTATGCAATTTAGATGTCATCGTGTCCACCACATTGGCCTTGTCCGCATCCATTAAACCTTTGCGGAAAGCTTCCGGCAAATGATATAACTTCTTTTTGGCATTGTCTTTGATTAATACGGAGTCAGGATCAATAAGTCCGAGTCCAAACGACTCTTTCAGTGAATACACTTTTTCGATGTCAGACGGTTCGGTAAACTTACCGGTGGTTAAATTCAGTAGATTGGAGTCGAGTGCCTGATCAAATGTGACCGGTTCGCGAACATACACGATAAACGCAGGATCAAATACAAAGAATGACGCTTTCGGATCAATAACGGTGCTCATTTGACGATCAATAGATTTATTTTCGTCCAAAATTACGCGTAATGATTTAAATTGGCCTGATTCGGGGTCTTTAACAACCGCCGTCTCTGGATTAATGACTTCATATTGAATTGCTTCATCAAGTGTCATTTCACGCATACCTCTCACCGGCGACAACGAACTGTCATCCCCACTACTTTCATGAATAACATCTAACTTATCGGTCACTGGACGCTGAACAGTTATTAGAATTCCCTTTTGAAAAGCTACATCATAAGATATGGGGCGCTTGCTTATCGTGTCTAGCACCTTGCCCTTGGCAACATCAATATCTCCCTCATCGATACCTTGACGTAAGGTTTTTAGTTGCCCATTAAGAGCATCTTTGAGCATTGTCGTATATGGGCTAATGAAACCATTGTTTAAAGCTGTATTCAAATCATATCCATCACCGGATGAAGGATTTATAAACTTGCCAGTATTTGGTCGGAAAAGATCACATTTCAAAATTTCCTCAATTGAGAGCATTTTTTTAACAGTGACAATCAAATATTTGGATTTAGCTTCCTGTAAGTTTATTTCCTGCCCGTTTGGAAGAATATAGATACCTTTAATATCGTCAATTATATTCATCTTGATAGCATCATCTAATGTTACATATTTTCCTGATGGAATGGCTTTAACACGGGACAGAACGGGATTAACAAGATCTTCTATGCAAGCGTCTCTTAATGTCATAGTTTTGGAAGTGACTGGATGTATCATCATTTGTGAATTAGAATCATAAAGACCAAGCTTAAGAGCTTCATAGAGACCAAATGATGCACTTTCGATATCTATAATATAACCCAAGGACATTGCCCTGGGCAAAGAAATACCTGGACTATCTTCAGTATTTTTGAAGCTACCATCACGTCTGTCGACCAAACCTAATCGACAGCAATCTGCTAAACTAAGGAACGTTTCATCTTTTTCAATAAAGCAACATGGCAAACTTGGGTTAATGATTGAGCGGCGAATAGCCTCATGTAGAGTGATCTTTCGTCCTGTTTTAGAATCGATTATCTTTCTTGTTGGCTCGTCGTATAGACCTTGATGCAGAACTCGTTGCAAACTAACAGATGCATCACGATCAGCCAAAAGCCCTTCATTAAAGGCTTCCCTTAACGTAATACGCTCGTTATTATAAGACACACGAGCATCGTTTGGATTAATGAAATTTGTTTTAATGGCATCTTGGAGAGACATATTTTTGAATATGCCCAATTTTGTATCTTTAACTTGAACTGAGTGTGGGTCTATTAGGTGATTTTCAAGGGATTGAGCAATTGTCCATTTTTTAGAAGTGGACGGATCAATGAACAAACCAGTTTGTTCGTCTTGTAAGTTTTTCAACAAAGCTTCTCCTAAAGCAATCGGTTTACGAATTTCAACTAAAACGCCACGATCAAAAGCCTCTTTAAAGTCAATCTTTGAACCATTGTCATCAACAGTTCCACCCCTGGCGTCAACAAGACCGTCTTTAAGAGCTTTCTCAAATGGTACTACCTTATCAGATATGCTAACGACAGTCGAATCAGGATCAATCAATCCACGCTTAATGGCGTGTTCAGTATTTAATTTCTCTGAGGTGATTGCATGACTAAACTGACCAGATGTGGGATTGTAAACACCACAGAATACCGCATCTGGAAGACTATATTTTCGTTTGGGTTGAATTAAAATTGATTGATCATACGCTTCGGAGAAATTAAGCGGAGCCTTACTGATTGGATGGTACACAACACCATCATCTGGATCAATAATATTTTGCTTGATTGCTTCGCGCAATGACAAAATTTCACCAGTTTTTATATTGTTAACGATCATTTCGTTGGAATCGATAAACTCTTGTTCAATCGCTTTGCTAAGAATCAATAGTTTGTTGTCAATTTCAAATGTGCCTTGCTTTGGATCATAAAGGCCGCGCTCAATCAGAGAAATGAGAGAAAGTGGCTTCTTGGTGCTTAAAATTAATCCTTTTTCGTAAGCTTGATCAAGCGTGAGCAAGGGCTTAGTTAAACAACCAGTTTTACCATCAATTAGTCCTGTTTCGATTGCATCAGTTACTGGCAAAATCTCATTTTTATTATTCTTAACCAATGCTGTGTCAACTTCTACGAATCCGCCATTTGTTTTAATCGCTTCCTTTAATGTTACCTTTTCACCACTTCTGGGATCCAAAATCAAACCGGTTTGTGGGTCATAATATTTGTTTGAAATGACTTCAATTAAGTCCCATACAATTGTCTGAGTTGTAATTATGTGCTCTTGCACTGCGGAATCCAATGAAACCCATTGTCGTAACTGTCCATCATAAATTTTACCAGTATCAGAATCTAAAAGCTTGCTCTCTAGTGCTTCTTTTAGTGGTACATTTTCATTTGTTAGGGTGTCGACAATGTTCGAGATAAACGGATCCACTATTCCCTTTTTAACCGACTCGTCCACGGTAATTCGTTCTGAACTGTCGGGATCTACCATACGGCCAGCGTCTGAATCATACATATTATTACGTACGGCTGCCTCCAATGAGATGGGACGTTTAATTCCCGAAATCAGCCAGCCTTGAACGAAGGCTTCTGTGATTGTCATCTCAATCATTTGTGAGACGTTTAGAACAATGCCACGCTGTAAATCGACAATACCACGCTCGATGGCAACTTGAAGTGGAATAATTTCCAATGTGATTGGATTTCGTACTGATACCGAATCTGCCGAAATCATTCCACTTCGAATTGCCTCAACGAGGGGAATCGTTTGACCGTCTTTACACATAATGCCACCTGTTCTTGGATCAACACAGTTTGAGCTAATTAATTCTTCGAAATTAAATGGTTTCTCAATGACAGATTCCTTTTGAATGATCCAGCCGCGACGAACACATTCAGAGAATGGAATACGTTTACCCGACCGATTGTCCACCATATAACCGGTATTTTTGTTGATCAAAGGCCTTTCCAGCGCGACATCAATTGGTTCGTATACATTGCCGTTCAAATCGAGAACATGAATTAAATTAGGATCGAAAATGCCCAACTCATAAATAGCGGTCTGAAACGATATACGATCGCCTGTTTGTGGATTTATGAAGCAATCACTTTCAGGATCGTACACTCCAATTTCAGTCAAATACTCAACACTTAACATTTCATTGATATTTAACGTAGAAGTTTCGATGTGATAACTATCAGGAGATTTCTTTTCAGTTGAAAGCTCTCGTAAAAGTTTTACGTCATCAGATGACCCTTCCATTTTAGCTATCTTTGGTTCACGGACTTCATCAGTGCGATCAATGCTTTGCAACTCAAACTCACGCTTTAATTTCGACTCATCATCCACGGACTTTTGTGACAACAAATTTTTTTCTTCCTTCAATAATTTGTATTCTTGAATAAAATGATCATCTACAAGACCATCATTTATTGCTTGTTGAATTGAAATTTCATTTCCTGTGGATGGATCCCGATAAATACCAGTGCTCTTGTTAATCAAACCTTGTTCTAGTGCTTCTGTGAAACTGATTTTAATGACTTTAGTTGCGTATTGTTTTTCAACGTCTTCACCATCAGTAGCGATTCCCTTTTCCTTAGCTTCCTCTATTGTCAAGGAATCGCCAGTTGATACATGTTGTACCATACCTGAGTCCGACAAAATGTAACCAGTCATCAGCTGCACGGTCTTAGTTACGACTGTGTGGTATGAAGTCACAGTTTCGGTGACAGATTTCATTGGCCCACTGGAGTGGATTGCAACTAATTCTGGTAGTGACTTGACAACTAGCAGGCCTTGATCAATTGCCTCTGCAATTGGAATTTTCTCATTATTTCGAGGGTTCTTAAACAATGATTTATCAGTGTCAATCAAATTTAAGTCCAGTGCCTCCTCAATGCTTACGCTCTCTTGACTGGGTGTATACGGCAATGCCATAATAAAATTGTCTTTTATAGCTTCAGTAATCGGCTTGCGCTTATTTGTTATAGGATGTATAACCTCTTTTGTCTGAGTGTCAACTAATCCCCGTTTCACAGCCACATTGAAAGTCATTCCTACAGGTGGAATATTGTCATTAGATTTTGATACTTCATCAGAAAACACATTGGATGAAACGGCTGTTAAAAGGTCCACAGAGCCCTTCTCAGTGGTTACAACGGAATCGTCGTCATTCACCTTTCCATTTCTAATAGCGTCGCCTAGAGTTATTTTTTTGTTGCCTTCTGAATCCGCCATATGCGATAATGGATCTACGATTTCACAAATAATGGCCTCTCTAAGAGTCAATAGTGAACCAGTTTCTGGGTGAATAATCTTATTTTCACTTCTATCCAGAAGCCCTTGCTCCTTAAGCTCTGGCACTGATAAACTTTTTGCTAGAGGAACCAAAATTTGATTTGTACCATCAGCATCTAAAATACCACGCTCCATTGCTTGGTTAATGTTTACTATATCACTTCTCTGGGGATCTACAATGGCTCCACTATTCCCATCCAATTTATTTTCGCTGATAGCTTCTGTGAGTGTCAATGGATCACCCTTTGCAGAGATAAAAGTTTCACGCTTATCAAGCAAGTTAGCTGTCTCTTTGTCAATGATACCACTTTCAAAAGCATCCTTTGATGTGATTACCTTTTTGCGTATCTTCTGCAAAATTACTGGTTTTGCCTCCTTTGATGGACGCTTGGTTACAGCCTTTCCAATGGAAACTTGATATTTTGGCTCATTTGTAATACGGGCCCTAGTTAATTCTGCTTCTGATGGTTGTCTATAATCGAACTCATCTTGCGTGGAGCTTATTAATTCCTCACGTGTTACAATTCCACGTTCGTATGCTAGCTCAATTGGAATGTCTTGGCCGGTCTTTGGATCTCTGACCAGTTTAAGGAGTTTAATGGCCTCAGATGCTGCGACTAATGGTGCTCCCAAAACAGTCAAAACTCCCATTTTAGCTGCTGTAACAAGGTCTATGTTTTTACCTGGATATTTAATTTCTCCAGTTTGAGGATTAATAAGTCCACGTTCAAGGGCCTCTTTAATTGTGATGTCCCGATTATTTATTGGGTCTTTGATTTTTACAAGATTAGCATCAACCCGACCTTCACTGACAGCAGTCAAAATATTTTTTGACTCACCACCAGATTCTGTAAAAATTACTAAGGATGTTAATGGATCATAAATGACACCTGTGTCTATTAGCAATGGTTCTGGACTGGCAGTCTCTTCAACGGATAACGGCTTTTTGTTCTTTTTAATAGAATCTCGTTTTTGTTTTCCTGATTGCTCCAAGTCTTCTTCAGTGTTGGTAATAAAAGATTTTTTGACAATAGTTATTGTTGCTTGTTTTGAAGGAGAGGAAGTGGTAGATTCTGGTTTTGTATCGTCAGAGGATATTAAACCGTAATTTAAAGCCTGCTGTATTGAGTAGGTATTTCCCGTTGCTGGATCAGTAAATACTTCTCTGTCGATGACACCAGAATCAATGGCGTCTGTAAAACGCATAGTCTGTTGCGGAGGCACAGCGTCCATAATGGTAACGTAGTGTTTGATTTGCTTCGTAACTGTTTCTGTCGTTAGCGTAATATTTAAAAGGCTGCTTAATAGCAATGCACCTTCGTGGGTAATAAAATCCGCGTCGATTGCTTCGTTAAGCGGGACGGGTTGTTTTGTTTTCGGATCTAACAGATACCCGGTCTTTGGATCGATTAATTCATAAAAAACTAAATCTAACACAGAAAGTTCTGAGCCACTGGCATCAAAGACACCCACTTTGCGACACAGCATACTGTACACTTCAGGCCTAACTAAGTCGGATTTAAGTCCTTCTTCGAGACTAACTAAATTATTTTTACCGGAATCTAGAACGAATGCTAGGGAACTCTTGTGCAAAATGTTCTTTGATAAGGCATCATTTAAGGCGACAAAATCACCGGAATAGGGATCTTTAAAGGCATCAATATTGAATAGAGACTTTTTCGACACGGACGAAATGAAACCACGATCAACCGCTTCCGGAATAGTGAGAATCTCACCACTTGAAACATTTCGGTATTTACCCTCTGGCAATATAATGCCTTCCACGATTGCTTGTGACAGAGTAACTAATTCGCTGCTATCTTTTGTGACACACTTGAGTTGATCAGAGTCTAAAACCCCTACACTCATAGCCTCAACTATACTCAACTTTGATTGTCGTGTCGGTGAGAAAATTTTCGCATTTTTGTCATACAAATTAAAATCGCACACATCTTTGAGTGTCATAGGCTTCTGAATCAATTGACGCTTCTTGGCTTCGGCAAACGACATTTTCTCTTTGGTGGAACTGTGCACAAAACGACCAACTTTAGCATTCAACATACCTGAATCAAGTGCATGTTGCACCGTTACCTTTACGTCATTCTTTGCATCGACCACTTCACGGACATTGCCGTCGATTAATTTACTCGCAATGGCCGAATCCAATCGTATTTTTTCACCGGTATTTCGATCAACCACCCAACCGTTGTTATCTATTAATCCATGCACCAGCGCATCCGATAAACAGAGTGCGCTCGATTTGATGCGTACTTTTTCCGTGGCGGTCACCAAATAGCCCTTATCGTATGCCTCCCGCAATGTTAATGTTTCTCCAAGTTCAGTGCGATAAAGGCCACTCTTGGCATCAATCATACCCTCCAGAATGGCATCGTCAAAAAACTTACTTAACACCGTCTTGGTGCTAGACGTGGTAGCGGTATTTGTATGTGACGTAGCAGTACTAGAGTTGGAATCATCAGATGTTGTTACCTTTATTTTTGCCAATGCCGATACATTTCCATTCTCGGCTTCGGTGATCTGTTTCTGGATCACTTCCAGTAGACTAATGGCACGTCCATTGTAATCTACGGCCGCTCCAGGTTGCAGTAGTTTTTGCACTAATTTTGGATCGATCAAATTGTTTACCGTTGCTTCTTCAAGGCTAATACGGTCTCCATTTTCATTGATAAGGATGTCGCCAGTGCGCACATCCAGTATCTGTAGGCGTATGGCTTCTCCTATTGTTAGGATTTGGCCTGTTACAGGATGTTTAATACCTGGCTCATTTAGGGCATCCAAATCATATTGTTGGGTGGCTTGTTTTTGTGGCACTTTTTTCGTGCTACGAATTTCCGAGAACTGTAACACAGCAGTCTCTTTAATATTTTGTTGGATTTTAGTAGTCTTTTCATATTCCGTGCTTGAGTAACGTTTTATGTTACTATCGATTGTATCACAGACGGTTGTCGTTGATTCGTGCGTTTTATATTGCTGTGGTTGTGTACCAGTGCTGTGAATAAACAAAATTACGAATAAGTTGTGTGTTACTGTTCAAGGACACAATAATTTCAGCTCTTTTCGGCATGCCAATGAATTGAGCAAACCATTTTTTTTTTTTTTTTAATGAATGGATACTTACGGCGACGTGATTATTGATGTTTTATACGTTTCAACAGAGGGAATTTCGCCAGAATTTCCACTCAAATTGAATTCAACGCGATACGTTCGCAATGGTTTCTGTAAACTCTCGGCGAAACGCTGCAATTTTAATATAAATAAGTTATTAATAAACACTGAATTGCATACAATTGAATCAAAGATTAAAATTTAAAACAGACCCTGAACTCGTATGCGTAATCGTAATCATCCATTGTTGATTGTTATTATTCATAAATTATACGATGCACAAATAAATGTTTAATTATACAAGTGCGCTCATTATCATTCGCATTTCTTTTAACCTAAAGCATTTTAAATAAAAATGAGTCAATAATGTGTGAGGAATTGCGTTATAATCGCTGAATCAGCTGTCAGTGACAGCTACGCACTCTCATAGCAGGGAGAGGCGTCGCCGGCTACGTGAACGACGGGCAAAGGGAAAGGGTCACCAAGAAGATATTTTTAGGCTAGACACGACGAAGAACAGAGTAGAAACTGTGTCCTATCGATTTAAAGTGGCGCATGCCTCAGACACCATACAAATTCTTAATTTCAAACAAACCGGAACATATTGTCGAAATGGGCAATTTTTCAAGCAGTTTCTTTAATTTTAAATACTGTTTAAAACAGAACAATAATTATCGATCAAAAAAGTTAAAAATATAGATTGTTAATGTGAGTAGTTTAAATGTACAATACTAAATCTTAATGATCTGTCATTGTGTTTATTTACAAATTGATTTATAAATGTGCGAACGGCATTTCAAAGGTATTTAACAGAATTGGACCCATAAATGTCAAGGACTCTTGCTAATTTGATTCAAAATTTATGCAGCATAACATCGAAAATCAAAAACCCAAGACGCAACACATAAAACCAAAAAACTAGATTTTCAGATCATTAAAAATAAAACAGAAACGTCTTGATAACAGCTTTTATGCAAAAATGTGCTAATTTGAGCCAAGTCTTGTGAATTTAAAATTCAACCAGAAAGTATGAATACAGCAGCGGCCAAGTTTATTACATCATCATCAACAATTTTGTCGCTAAATTTTTGTAGTTGTTTCAAAACACACACACACACGTAGACTTGTGCAAAAAAAATCTTGTATTATGATTTATTATTTAATACTAATTACATTCACCGTTAGGTAAATAATCCTATCATTAACAAATAATAATCAGTATTTGTTATCGACACGGTGTAAACCGACCGGCGAACGCAAATCACTCGCGAACTCAACAAAATCACCGATAATAATTTTTTGCGATAATGGAGCTTTAATAAAACGAATACTTTCGGAGTCTTAGTGAAACTTAAGGCACAATAACAAAATCAGTAATATAAATGAAAATATATCTATATGATTTAGTATTAATGAAAAACGCGACGGATAAACGCGTAGGCACTTTCGAACGTGGCAAGCCAAAGTGTTCAACTGAGCCATAAGCCATAAGTTTGTGCTCCTACAGCCAAATCGCTAACGTTCTCCCAGCAAGCAACACACAGCGCTGCCCAAATTATATGTATGACTACAGTCTACACTCTACAGTTTATAATGGCTGTGTTTCCGCCACGAAATTCACAATTCACACTGAAACACGGAGAGAGATTGCGACTTGCGTACACACTACACAATAACGCTTGTATACAAAATACACTGCGCAAACATTTCGATATGAGAACAAAAAATTAATATACGAGTATTATTATGTGCTTAAAACACGACAGGCATTAACACATGGACTTTTTTTTTCGTTAAATTATTGAAGTCACACACATAGTTTAAGTGAATGAGATTTTTGTAGAAAACGAGGTATAACTTGACTATTTGTCAGTATAGCTTGCAGGGTATTGTTGGTGGTGTCATATGTATGACATCATAAGCCAGATTCAAGCGTAAACTACTATTTAAACGATATGGCCACAAAATAAGTAATGATATTATCTAGAAAACAGTCTTCATTTCTGAATTATATCAATCCTTAAACAATTCATTAAAAAGTAAACAAATTTGGAAATTTAGGAAGTAGCTAGGTGGCAATAAAAATACAAAACTTTGAAACTAAAATAAACCACGCAATATTGTCAAATGTGTGACCGTTATTTGTAGGGCAGTGGCTTGTAAGCTGGGGCATTTATGAACTGTGATGACGTTATGTTAGCATACACTGTAACAGCGCAATAAAACACACAAACTTGACTTCAAAGGAGTTTGCAAAGCATGGAAAAAGAAAACATTACTGAAATGACATCATGTCTTAAAATATGTAATATAAGCGCGACCACACTCCACTGTCAGTTAGCTTTTATTTAATCTGTAGTTTATTGTCGTGCTAATTTCAAGTTCAGAATAATATGAGTTTAAGCATTTGATATATTCACCGACAAACAAAAACTCACTTTCATTGGCAATGATGTGAATGACATGAGTTCGCATAGAATTTGTTTTAAATCGCTGTGTAGCGGAGTTGCGAATAATTCACAGCCGGCACAAAAATTGCAAAACCCAATTGACATTATCTCGTTAAAACTGTTGTAAATAGATCAATAGAATCCCTATAAGTGTCAGACAATTGAATTTAACCAATTAATGTGATGCACATATATTATTGTAGAAGACGCAATCGATATTATGACAACCTGATTTGAAGCACACCTCGCTGCATTTCAAACAATTGCATCGTCAAGTGCAATTCAGCCAGGCATGACCCCCTAAGTAAGCAAACGTCTTGATCGCATCGGTGATTTTAAGAAAATTAAAGAAACCATTCCTCATACACATTCTTATAAAACGCGCTGCAATCACTTTAAAGCGGCAGATATATTTGCAAAACCGTATATTTTTCGCCCAATTAAAATTACATTGCAAGATTTTTCTTTCCGTCACGACTTCAACATATCGGTCTGGAATTTTTGGACCACAATTTCTGATGGCGGCTAATTAAATACTTCTCCAAAATAAATTTTATATTTACTTAGAGACCGCCTTCACAGTCGGAATAAACCAAATAACATAACAATATTCGGACCCATTTCGGATCTCATTCCAACAAGCCCATACGCAAGCTTTTCTGCTGTTGACCTTCGCTGGGGCTGAATGATTTTTGCTTATAATTGTACAACTTCGTATGGATGTGGTTTAAAACGAATTTGAATTTCTGTTTATGTTTCGTTTGCTTATATTTTTAATTTGCTTCTTCTGCCTGCTATGCTCTTAACATTTTCGCAAATGGACAACTACAATAAATCCCGCATTAAACGAGTATTTCTGTTTGTGTGTATATAGAAAAGAGGGTCATTAATTTGGACTAATAGTAGCCGGAAAACCAGCAAAACAAATCAGCGTACTCACCACACGATCATCGCCATTGACCTCCACAGCAGTACGCAAGCGTTGTGACAGATTAAACAGCAGACGCTCGAATTTGGTGTTAAGCATATCCAGACGCTGGGTGTATACCTCAGTAGCGCCCGGCTCAGCTGAGAGACGCACATCATGTCGCGGTGGCGAGAAACTGGGACGCATCTCGACCAGCCAGTCAACAAAGTTCAGACATTTCACATCGTAGATCTGAGTTAATTGGTTTGGTTTGTTTGGGTTAGTGGTTTTATTTCGTTAGTTCCGTTATTTAAATATTATAATTATTTTGGCTTGATTAGATTACAATTAATATTATAAAAGATCAAAGTAAACAAATAAAACTTAACTCTAAACATTTAACTAATAATTTAATTGTATGTATTTATAGATTTAAAAAATTAAATGCAAGCATCGTACAATTATTATGTAAAAATTATTAAAAATTATATATATCAAAAAAAAACATAAAAAATTCCAAGAGTCCCTTATTTAGACAACATTTTCACAATTCACTGTAAGGTATTTGGTATATAATCGTGTAGCGAAATTTGTGCAGTTCTTTAATAAAAACTTTAACTTCACTTAAATCTCATTGAGTTTTATAAAATATCGCCATAGCAACTTTTATAAATAAGCTAAAGCATAAAAGTATTAATCGATTTAACTTGTGACATAACTCCATAAGAGATGTTTATCGCGACCCTCTACAATTCAGAAAATATCAATTCAAGGTGGGTGTAATTTCCCGACAAACATTTATACCATCGCTAAAAGCAGTGGTTGATTCGAAGCATTCGCATTGTCTTCATGGGAGTTGAACTAAAAAGCATTGCGTGTATTTAACACCAACAGTCGTTGTGTTGGCATTGCAAATATACGCACAAACGATGATCTAATCATTTCTGAAACGTTTTATTTTGCATTGAGCAGCGAACAAGACTCTTACAAATGGCAATAAATTTTAATATTTTGGAAAAATATGCCATTGGCGAATAAAACATTATCATTTACAAACAACACCGACGGTCAACTCCAATTAGTATTTAACAGCCATTTATAAGATATCGTTGTTTATTTACATTTGTATTTTATTTTTTGGATTACGTATTTTCGAATTTCTATCTATGAAATTCGCTTCAAAAAAAATGCTGGTATTGCTCTAAACATTTATCGATTTGTCTGATCGTAAAATTAGCCAAATGACGTGATTAATATTATTCAAACAGACATTATTAAAGACATGAGTTTCTGTCCAATAAAAACATTGAATGAAATTCCTAAAGGTGTATCTCATGTGTTACTTGTCTCTGACATCATACACGATTAAATATTAATATTTTATTGCAAATGGAACAGCACATCAGTTTCAAGAATATTCAGAGGTACTAAGGTCAAGCAACAATTCAATGACAATATGGAATACGAGACCGCCCACACGTCACAGTTACGATCTACATTGCGTGAATAACAATAAAATGCGTATCAAGGAAAAATAGTACAAAGTAGGTGTCAATTTCAGAAATTAGGAGACCTTTATCAAAATTTGAATAACATGAAATATACACGCGAGTTTCATTCATATTAATTGATTTGGCATGGGTTTTCGTAAGTTGTAACGGAAAACTGATTGCATAACGATTATTGCAGATTTTGCATTGAAGTTGTTGTACATGTTGAAACAACATCAATAAAATAAAATGTTATTGAAATTTCACGAATTTAAGAAATATTTCAGTGAAACTAACTAGTGACTTTCCACCAATTTGAAGAATTACATTTTGCAAAAAAAAGTGAATGGTAAAAATACTTTTAGAATAGTACAAGCTTTGTGACTCACAAAGTCAGAACAGTTCTAGAATATATTTGGCACATTTCACATCAAATTTCGTTCATTTTCTCTACCAAAAAACACACAAAATTTCACTTTCAAATATACCAAAGCTACAATAAATTGAAAAAAATGCAATGCTTTTTAAAATTTTCTTAAATTAGCTATTAAAAAAGTTACAGCATAAGTTATAATAGAAAGTGTTTTCATTCTCGCTCATTGACAACTTTATCTTGATGTCTATTTGTTATACGTAGAAACAACTAAATACTAATCAAAATATATAATATAAATCCAATGAACTGTGCATTGGCACATACCTTAGCTTCTCGGATGAGTCGTCCACCGGTAACATTGACCTGTTCAATTTTGGGCGTTCGCTCAACAGCTGCACCCAACAACGACTACTCAATTGAATGGTTTTAGTGTCCCCAAGTACAACAAATTAATCGGCCACCCGGAATTATTTGTTTGATTTAGGTGTAGGAGTATTTTTGTTTTGTTTCAGAGGTTGTTGGATAAAATTGTTTGTTTTAAAATTCATTAGTTAATATTGGTATTTAGTTTCAAATATAAATATATTAAAGGTTTTAATTATTCAAAATGCATTCTACTCATATACTGGAACTGTGTGTAGTTGTACGTGTATGTATGCAAACCTAATTTGTGTGTGCTCATCGTTTAAAAAAATATTTGTCAAAATTAAGATCATCTACTGTGCTGAAAAGTTAAATTGCCAAAATACATTAAATATATAATTAATTCAAATAAATTTTGAAAACCTTGATGTTAACCTTTTAAACTTAAATGTAAATTGATTATGTAGGTATATGTAAATAAATTAAAATTAAAAAACAATTCATTATGGCACTACAATTGCCGGATAATTGTTTGGAAAATGTTGAGTTTGTACAACAGAAATAATTAAAATTATAACAAAATAATGAAATTAATAATATTTACTACAGTATATCGGACGGATACACACATCATATGTGGGGGACAACACAATATATATAAATCACCATAATTCACTTTCAACTCATGTAGTAATGACAATATAATAATAAAATGACAATATGACGCGATGAAGATATAATACAGAGGGTATTTTGTTTATACACACACAGGCAGTGTAGAGGTTTTGTCTTTTGGACATTTGTTAGTACTTACATCAAGCTCTCGGGCTGAAGTAGCAGTGGGGAGGGCAGCTAATTTGTCAGTGGCTCCATCAACCCAATTTTCTTCAACTTGAAGGCCTGATTGTAGATTTTTCATCAAACTGATGCCAGTTTCGCAGCTGCGAAGTCTGCATGCAAAAAAAACACAATATTTAAAAACGCAAATCACTTTTTTGTGCAACAAAATGTACGATCATCAAACATACCTGTCAGCTAGTTGACCGCAAACATTATTCCACCGAACATTCAAACGCTCGACATTGCTGTGCAAACGTTTCAGATCTTCTAAAACCTTAGTGGGCACACCCATACGTCCCAACTGATCAGCTGAGTCATTCATCTTATCAATTTGAGGCTGTTGCTGTTGTACAACATCTTGCATTTTGGTTAGTTGTTTGAACAAATCGTGTAGCCCCTCGGGTGATGATGGCAATTCTTGATGACGACTCAAAGCACCTTCCAAATCCGAAATAACTTGTTCATTATCTTCCAAACCTGCCAATGCATCAGCCAACAACTTTAAACGTTCACCATGCAATCCGGACTGAGTATTAAGTTCAGTCCACAAATCTGTAAGGTTGTCTAAATTCTTCTTCAGTGCTGGTGTTTTCAATGCGATTGTGCGGAATGTTTCCTTAAGATGCTTCACATCTGGTTCCAACATATTGAGACGACGACTGTAGTCCTCATGGATTTGGACGGCATGTTCCAATGAATCAAGATCACGTGGCAGTGGTGACAAAATTATGTGGTCTAATTCTCGGGCCATTGCTTCCAATTTGTTCTTGAACGAGATGCATTCTTCAGTGAAAATGCGAGATGCTTGCTTGCTCTCCTCTGTGGAGAAAATAAACAAATTTTAGGAACTACTATTAAACATAATGAATCGTTGCAAAACCTGAGAATGACCGAAATAGTTTCTTCATAGCTAACAAACAAAATAACGATACACTTTACACGATCACGACTTCAATTCAACTGACCTAAAGATGCTCTCGAAAAATTTGTGCGACCACGCCAAATTTGTTCAATTAGAGCACAATTTTAGAAAAGTGACGTGACAAAAAGAGACTAAATATACGTGCACTAGTTATATGTTTCGTTCGCCCAAGAAACAGAGTAATAACAATTATCCAATCAAGATTGTATTAAAACAATATTTTACAGTATAAATGGAAGCGCGATGCCCATAAAAAGACATATTTAAGCATCCTCATGTGAACATTTCAATTATTTAATAGAATAATTACCTTCGGCTCTCGCTCTCTTTTCAAACTCATCAAACAAACGATTTACTTCATCCATTTCTCTGCGAAGTCTCCTCAATTGTGGATCAGCGTTGTCACCCTCCGACAATAATTTATCGGCATCATCGTTAAGTGCTCGCCTAATTGCAGTGCGTTGTTCAGGGCCCATCGCCAAGAATTGCTCAAAGTCCCAACTTTTCACTACTTTGATAGTAGCAAAGATCATGTTTTGACGAAGTCGCAATTGTTTCTTTTGCCACAATGCGACAGATCGATCAAAGAAACGCCTCAATCGCTCAACAGCATCGATCGCCTCTTGGTCGGGTGGTGGCAAAAGGAAGCATGTTCCGGGTACAGGTGCTTCCACTCCTTTTGGCGATCGAATAACCCATTTCACACGTCCCGACGTATCCAGTAAAGTACACGTCTCACCCTTCTCAATGGAAACATTGGATTGTTTGTACGCACAGATGGCCTGTACTGGCAGAGGCTTTGTCACTGGTTGACGACGTTGCTTTAGCGGTACTATAATTTGAGAACGCTGGGCCAGTTGAATGACAGTCTCTCCGAATGTGTTCAACTCTTCGCGAATGTCCTGCATTCCACGCAGAAGTGCTTCACCTTGGTCCAAGCCAAAATCAGATTGGGAGTATTTTGTGTTTAATATCTCGTCGCGTCTGTAAATTTCTCATTATTAGAAATTATTTTATATGAAATAAATAAATTTGTTTACTTTGCAAGCCAATTTTCCGCTTCTTTCACCTCAGCGAAGAAACTGTGGTATTCGGTTGCATGCTTCAAATGAACTTCAAGACACAATGTCAATTGTAATAACCAAGACCATTGTGATTGAAGCGCTTGTAAATGCCCCTCAATGCATTTTGCAGCTGGATGTTGTTGCAACAAGAGATTCTCACCACGATCTAGAATTTTAGCAAAGTGCATCTCACGCTTTTCCAATTCTGACATCAAGTTCTAGATGAAATTATTTTACATTGATTAAAATCGATAACAACCAACAAACACTACTCAAAAATGTCTAATTAAAATGATAAATAAGGAAAAACAGGCATCTACTATAATCCCACACAGCACTTACATCGTTTCCATTTCCAAATGAGTGCTTAATTAAATTTAATGTTTTATTTATTTGGGATTTAATTTAGACAACTACACATTGGATATTTGGACTTAATGTATATAAACAATGCTTACCTCATAATATCGATGAATGGACGGAAGATCAAGGTTTTTGTCAGCCCAATCACGGCTAATCTCAATTTGCTCACGATCATTCAACCACTGCAATTCCGATGTTGCTGCAGATAGAAAATCTTGCAAGGCATCCAAATCTGAAAGCCGCTTCGTTGAGGTGGCCAAAAGTTCAGCATAAACCTTTTGCAGCTGACTCAATCGCTGTTCGTACAAATGAAGTTCCTCTCCGCTGAAGTTGGCTTGCTGACGTTCAGCGTGCACAACCTTCGAATGGAATTGATCAATTGTGCGATGTTCCTGCTGATGGTGATCTAGCTCTTGTTTCACAGACGGCAAATCGGATCCATAATCAGCACTAAGCAACTGCTTCAATTTATTTTGACACCACTCGGTGTATTCTTGCAAATCCTTGAAATACGGATTTGTGTCCACCTGTCTAGTCTCCATAACAGTTCGAGTTTGTCGAGTCACAGTGGTTTCCTGCACTGGATACCGAAGACCGGCCAATTTTTGAATTAAATTGGTATGGAATGCAGCGCGCAATTGTGACCATCTTTGATGCAATTTTGTTACCCTGTAAAAATTTTTTTTTAGATTAATTGGATAAGAACAAATTTGTGTTTTAAGGTAATAATACTTCTTGTATAATTCATTGGCTTGAGGGTAACGTTCCTCTTTGAGGATATTACAATCTGCGTGTAGCTCTTGGATGATAGGCTCCAAGTGACGAATTTCAGTTTCTAGCGCTTCGACTAGGTTCTTCGCATCAACTGGATGCAATCGTTCGATGCGTCGTGCATCTTCTGTAATGCGATCCTCTAAATCGGTCAACTTTGTGTCAGTGTGCTTAATTTCACGTTGCACTTTATCTGCAAGACGCTGTAAACGCTCCAGCCGTTCTACCTCTTGCTGCAAAATGTTATCGCGATCGGATAGCGCCTGTTGTAAACGTTGCCAAGCTTTTTCGATTGCCTCTGGCCTATAGTCGGCAGCTATTTCGACTTCGCCGATGGATTCAAAGTACTTCTCGAGTTCCTTGTAGATTTTGACAAGTTTTTGTTTTTCGTGTTGCCGTGGTGGCATTTCGTCGCTTCGGAATCGATTTAAGTCGTGAAGTAGTCGTTTCATTTCGATCAGTGTAGTCGGGAAGATACGATCTTGTAGAAGTGCGGTCTTCTCTCGACACCAATACAAGAACTGTTGGGCAAGATCCTTGTACTCATTGACACGACGTTGAGAATCAGTATCAAAGAGTGGATGAATTGAAGGCGGTTCCGGGAACACATCATACAACGAGCTGATGTACGTAATCAAGGATTTCTCGTCCGGTTCATTGGTGTCGACATCTTAATTTATTAATAAATTTAAATTATTAATGTTTAGATTTCATAAATCAATAACAAATTGATATGCTCGAATGAATACAATAGGAGGGTGGGATTTCAAATTGGAATCTTTTAGGTGAAACATTTAACGCGTACAAGTTAGTTCACATATTACACATTGTGTAAACGTGTTCAAATATGATCAGGCAACAAGGAAGATGATGATAATAAATTGTGGCTAGCGAACAATGGCACATAAAATCATTAAGGTGAAGGAAACAGTGCCGACATCATTTGACGAGGTAATAACCCGCGAAAGGCGAACAAAGAGAAGCACCTCACGTCTTTGGTGACACAAATGCTTCTGTGCCTGTTTTATGTGTTTCTTTTGATGAAATTAAAATGAAACAAGAAGTCAGTCAGGTGGAGAGGCCCCCAAACTGTTTTGCATTGTTCAATATACTTTACGAGCATCAGCTGTTTAGTTGTTTTCAAATGATTAAGGTAAAATACACATTAAATGCTTCATGTATTCATGTAGATACAGGGTGTTACAAAACAATTGAGACAAACTATCTACGGGATACCAATGTAATGTGAATTTATTTTTAGACGTAGCAAAGTTACGCAATTAGCAATAATTCGTTCAAACAATATGGAAGTAATTTCAAACAAAGGAGTTTTTTTTTAAATATATAAAAACAAACGCAACTGGTTCTAACATTAAACCGCCTCGTAGAACTCAGTCGACGCCAAAACATTCCTTACCAATGAAGCCAAATTAGGGACAGGAAGTGGAACCATAAAATCATCATCATAATCATCGTATAAGAATATAATTTTAAAGCATAATGACACGAAACTCACCTTCCGGATCCAACAACTTTGTGACGCCATATTCTTTCTCGACAATATGGAAGGCATTTTCGAGCCGCTCCCGTGGACGCGCTGATCTAGTCTTTCGCCAATCGAGCAGATCGGGTCGGTTGCGATGAATAATGGCCGAGAATGCTAAACCATCGCGCCACGAACCAGTGAAGTCATTCACACGTACATTCGGATACCGTGCGGTGGAGCGTCGTGCCCATCGCAAAAGTGCTTCTCGTGCAGACAAATTATCTTCTTGGCCCACAACAATATCAGAAATCTGTAAAATAAGCATTATTAATTAGACATAAACATAATACTCAATCATAGTACATTTACTACAGTAAATAAATGTAAGTGTAAACATACAAAAATTGATTATATTAATCGCTTTAAACAGATGTTTACTTAAATGAGAAAGCGAACAACAATTTAAAACGCATAATTTTGCAGAACAAAAAATACTTAAAAGAAACAAACTCAATGTATTGGTTGAATTGAATGTAAAAGTCAGACGAAGGTGGGCAGAATATAGACCCCTGATGCCCCACAATGCAGTGAGAAGGAGGGAAACCATTGGAAACCATTTCAACACACCTTCGCACTATTGCCTTGTCGCTCTATTATACATATTAAATATTTATTTTATATTTTTTGTTTAATATGTTTTGCCATCGAGCTATTTACTTCATAGTTTCAGTCGTTTTGTCCATTAAAGGCAATCCGTAGGTGACGTAACGATTGAAGAATTACAAAACATAAACATATGAGAGGGATGTCGAATATTATGTTCGCCTTAACTGATTAATTCTGCCTCAATACCACACACATAATATTCATTCATCGATCGGAACAAAGAACATATTATTACGCGAGCTGCGGTGGCTGTTGCCTATCTCGTTGAATAATAATATGATATAGGCTACAACTCCTTTTAAGGTTCATGACACAACTTCTTCATCTCCACGTAGTAGACGCTTTTATAGCTGAAGCTCTGACATGACGAGGACAACAAAATAAGAGAAACAAGCTCTCGATTGAATAACAACCAAACAACAACAAACGCATTTTTTTTTCAAATGGGTCACTAATTAATACCTTAACCCGTTTGGGTTCGATTGCCTCGGTCCTATATCCAATCTCAGTAGTTTGGACATTTTTGGCGACATGCAACAAATTGTCGGCATCACATTTCTCTTGGGCACGACTCAGAGTAGTGACTTTGCGCACTATGTGCGTGGTGATGCGACGATGGCCATCTGGAGCCCGCTGACTTTGTTTGGTCGTCTCAAAACTGCTGCCCAAAACCTCGGTTGAAGTGCGTTTGTTACGCGTCAATGCATACAGACTGTCGGCATGGTATGGCAAATCTGATGGATGGTTACTGTGGTGGTTGTAACTGACAAGGGCCGAACCGTTACCAACAGCGCCAGCTGTTGCAGAGGATTGCGCTGGGATCTCTGTGATCACCGCCTCAATGGTTTTTTCATGCTTAACTTCGTGTTGGAATTGAATTTCACGATTATCCAAATTAGTAGTAATGGCAGGTCCCTTTAGAGCTGACTTAAGGCTGGATTTGCGCGGTGGCACTGCAACTTGATTGTTGCCGGACATACGACCTTTCATGAATACGCGCCCTGGCGGACGGAACTCATCATCAATTTTATACATTGCAAACCTATTTGTTACGTGCAATATTTTTTAACGTTCTCTTTGTGTTTTTTTTTTTACTGTTCCCAGTTACACTATACAGGTAGGAAATTTAATCCATATTCTGCGGATGTAACCACTAGCGTAAGCTATAAATGCACCCAATGGAGTGCATTCAAATATTCATAAATTATAACACACAATACAATAATAGTCAACAATTATTTTATACACATTAATACGACAGAACTGATTCGTCACAGCACTCAAAACTAACAGAACCGTCTTGAAATGCAGAAATTAAATTATTATTGCAACAAAATTGCATAATATGCATGCACGGCGTTGTGTCCAAATTAAATTACGATTATTCTTTTATTGTAATTTAATCATTAGAAGCACAAGAACAGATTCACGAGAGAAGGCACTTGTTATACAGTAAACATAAAACACACTAAATGAAGTCAGCAAGTTGATTGTGTATTTAAGTCACGGTTTTTCAATTTTTCAAATACGAATTCTCCGCAGATTGTAATTTGTATACCTGGCGGTATAGGCGGTAGAAGACTGACGTCGCGTTTCAGCCAACACACCGTCGTGTGTAGTATTTGCTGCTGAAAGACACGTACATATGTGTATTGTTTTTTATTTTTATTTTTTCAAACTATACATAATACAGTGAATACTTTGCACCTCCTCCTTCATCACTTTTGCGGGCTGTGGTGCTTGCAGCTTTTTGGATGTATTTGAAGCTTACTGAGTGGAGTGGACTTTTATAAAAATTATTGTAAAGCCATAGAGTGTGGAATGGTCTGGCCGACAGGTAGATCGGGCTTCGCTGTATATTCAATATGTAATATGTTCACCGTGTTACTATTGAGTGAGCAGAGTCAGCGGTGACAACGTCACATACGCTTTGTAGTTTGTACAACACAACATGGAGTGGGATTACAATTTGTAATGATAAAAACCGAGCAAATTGGAGGTAACGTACACAACAGAATGACGTCGCCATCATTAAGACCACAGCCTATGTTGATTGACTGAGCAGTACAGATCACAGGCCCAGAGGTGCTTATGGGGAATGGAATTTGTGGTGGCGTTAAGCATAGTAATATTTTTTTACAGAGGCGTCACCTGCTTATATATAATTAACTATACATGTACTTCATATATCTCGAATGTAGGCACAACTTACAAGACATCGATAAGTACGTTTGGGTTTCAATTATTTATTATTTATCTTATCTGCGTATATTGTTTTATCATTTGGAAGCTATTTAATTACATTTAAGTCTGCCGACAATTTTTTTTTTAAATTCTGGCTCCAAAACTAGAACAATAATACAATGGTTGTAAAATGTGTGCATGACTGTAATATGTTGCACTTGAATTTAGAGAATACCTGCCATCTGTGTCGTAATGGTTGGTTGCGTTCGTTTCCCCACATATAAAATGTACAATGCTTATGGGGTTTGTCCGCGCATTTGAACCGAACACAGCTGTGTCGTTCATTAAAAATGTTTAGTTATACACGGATACGTTTACCAACATTCGTAAAACAGTAAACTACTCCCAATGTGTGTTGGTTTTGTTGTATACGTTAAGGTATTAAAGTAAGTAGGTATATTCTTTCTTTCAAACACAATTCTTATCTTATACACTCCGCCTTCCCACCCACCGCACACTGCCACAGCATTGTACTGTGACTGAGAGTATATTTCATAATTACTGCAGATATCTCATGTGGTGTATCTCAAACACATTTCACATTTATCTATACTTGCTGGTGAATGGTGAGTACACTTTTGTATTTTATGTTTTTGCGGAAGCGTGTGCGAAAGGTGAAACGCGTTTCCTTGGCCCATACGAACAGAAAATTAGGACAACACAACATTTGCAGCACATTTTGCTGGAACTGTCAGAGATAACAAAACGCGTATTTTGTTTTAAAAAACAGCGCACGGAATCAATAAATTGCTTCAAGTCTCACGATCCAAATTTGCCTTTATATATACGAGTACATGCTGCCGACGACCACGTCTTATAAGTGTGCACTTCCTTTCGATTGTTGGCAATGGGCCATTATGGGACACATTGTGTATTTTGTACTAGATATATTTTTATAAACATCAATAAACATTGCAGAGGAAAGAGCGCCATTGAATGCATTGCAGTGGCCTAGGTCATGACTGATTGTACTAGCAGCAACATATTCATCAAAAGCATTTACATTACAAAAACACAAACAAGTGAAAATACTAAATGGATTTAAATAATTGATGCAATTAACCATTTGTGCCTAATAATGTAGCATCGTTAGAGACTTTGTGTTTAAGACCTTGAATCTAATTGGAATGTGAAACATGCAAATTATTTCAAATTCACATTCTACTGTGTAGTTTCCAATGAAGCTCGCAAATGAATAAGTTGGACTTGTTTGGAGTAAATCGAATCGATTTTCTTTTCTATTTCTGCATTTATTTACATACAATATATAGGACTTCGTTAGTACTTTGCAGTATATTTAAGGAACAATCCTGAAATGATTACAAATGGCAGGGGGAAATACTAGCAGTCAATTTAAAACTATATTTAAAACAAATATTGAATGAAAATTACGCACATAAAAATAGTATTTTTCAAACAATTGAGAGAAAAACCACTTAAAAAAAAAAAAAAACTTTAATTAAATAAAAATATGAAATATGTACAGTAATTTATGATCAGCAAAAACATTTTATTTCGTTCAGAAGAATATATCACACCTACTCGTTACCATCTGCAAAAACGTCGTAAACTCGCAAGCGCCACGATGACGCTACATGAGTACTGTTAATTCCATTATAAAAATTTTGTGCGGTAAAAACAAATGCGAGGTGAGCAGCAAGATGTCAATGAGACATGACATCATGAAACCTTGAAATGACAACTCACGACAGAGGAATAAATTATATAGCTGCCGTGTCATAGTGCGAAGGTGGTATAGGACTAATTCATTGAACCTTCAAATAAACTGTTTGAATTTGAAGAAACCATTTAGCTATGTAATAATGTATATGACGTTGAAAATAAAAGCAATAAAATAAACAACTTCTAATATCCACGCATTAAAATGACTCCACTTAGTTTAAAAAAGGGAATAGTTTTTTTCAGCAATTTAAATCCTTATGCATCAGAGGAAAAAGATAAAATTTTTCTTTTGGTATTTATAAAAAAAAACAAATAAATTAGTTGCGTTCTTAATATTAGGAAATATTCTTTATATTTTAAACAGAGATACTTTCTCTAGCCGACAAAAGATGGAGCTTTTTTTAAGGGGAAAACAACGTACATTTCATTTATTTTAAATCGTCAGTAGTTAACATACGAGTAACAAGTCGTTAAAATAAAAACTAGTTAAGTAAAATTCCCCTTACAATCGTACTAACCATGTGAACCGCGCCACTTGCGGTCAATAGAGTAATAAACATACCGAATGAGTAAACCTTAGTAAATAACAAGATTTATTTTGTTGTTGCATTGCATATAAAATTTTAAAATAAACTAAATGAGATCTCCATAAAACAAAAGCTATTTTGTGCTATTTATTTAAACATGTGATTAAAGATCTATTATGATAATTCCTAATGAGAACGGCTTTCAAGTCAGTACATATATCATAACTATTACATTTTTTTTACAATATGGTAAAATTGTATTCTTTTCAAAGAAAAAATTTAAGCTAATTTAAAAAAAAAATGCATAAAAAATTGTGACAAAAGTAATTAATTAAACTGTGTTTTTAAATAAAGAATCGAATGTTATGTAAAAAGTATGCATTTCATTGCTGAATAGTGAATACCAATGAGTACAGTCAAATACATATTTATCGAATTATATTTGTCAATTGCCAAATAAACCACTTAAAGGAATATGTAATAGACATACAGTGTTTGTGGTAAACCCGCTAATAAAAAACGTGCAAATAAATTACTGAAATTAAAAATATATGGGCTTATAAATTCCATAAAAGGTATAAATATTAACAATCAATGAATAAACAAATGATTGGCGGCTCACATAAAAGTGATGGCGCAGCGACAACCTTGCTAGTTGTCACTAAAGGCAGACTCAAATCTTGGTAGACAAATTTGAAGCGCAAAAGACATTACAAAATTAAAAAAAAAAATTGACCGTATAAAATGCGTGGGTTTTGCCAGTACAAACACATAATTGTGTAAAATTTAACTATGATGTGATGAATTTAAATTAATAGCCTGTTATTCTTGAAAAGTAGCAATGATTTATGCTACAGACTCAGAATTTCAATTGTAAGGAGCCATTCCGAGGTGGAAGTAAAAGTGAAAAATGTTGGTAATAAATATGTAATTGGTCCAATGTCAATTGAAAGGGAGAGCACGTATAGTCTTTTGCTAGTTAACTCATTTCGTACCAGCGAGTCATTGTTTTTAATTCACTTATACCCGCAGTTCTTGAAGCACAAAAAAGTATGTTATATGTTTATGTGGGCGAAACTTATGGAAAACTGGTGTTATGTGACAAATGAAGCATGAATTGTTTGCACAACGTGGGTTGCATTTAGGGCAAATATCACAGTTGAAATCAGAGGTTGAGAAATGAATAACAATTTTTTGAGTCCTTTTAAAGAACACCAACTTATCCTTTTTCAAACAAATATATTTGATTTAATATTATTACGATATTCTTAAAATCAATTACCAGCACAATCCCAAAAATAAAATTAACTTAAAGTTAAAAAATGCTATCCCGCCTTACAGTTTAATTCATTCTATACTCTTTTATAAAGAGCACAAGCAATTTAATCACAAATCAAGTTTTTAGAACAGGAAACTTAATCAGTAAATAATTTAAATTGAAGTCGTATGTAAATGATTTTTGTGTGCAAACATATTAACGTAACTTCACCCGTCAAGTCTATGTTAATTTAATTGTGCGCCATGAAAACAGAACATATAGAAATTATTGAAAAACACT
Source organism: Sylvicola cinctus (assembly GCA_963854165.1). NCBI lineage: Eukaryota > Metazoa > Arthropoda > Insecta > Diptera > Anisopodidae > Sylvicola > Sylvicola cinctus. The sequence continues at coordinate 24,852,695 of OY974082.1, forward strand.
GTAGGCAGAGGCGTAGGCATTTTTATTGATATTACTATGTATCCGAGTCAACACCAAATACCACCTTGTCTGTTTCCGTTTCACAAGAAATGGGTGCGAATGTAAAAAAATCAACTACGAAGCGATTACAACGGTAGCAAACAAAGTAATATTTAATCCTATACTATTTGTTCTATCAATTAAAATAATTGCACAGTGATTGTGTCTTTTCAATCGAGTGCCGAGTTATTAATTTAAGATGATTTAAGTTAAACTTGATCTATTTTATTATAGTGTGTGGCAACGCAGATTTAAAGGTTACGTGTAACAGATTTCAGTCCCACAATTTGCTGAAACCATTTTGGATCGTAAAAACAAACTGGCTCATTTATTGACCATTTTTGGGTAGCTTTAAAAATGCGTGGGATCACCTGATGATGATGATGTGAGTTGACTCTTTTTTTTTTATTAAAAGCTAAATTCTTGTGGTAGGCATAACTAAAATGTGGGCAGTGATTGCACATATATTTATTCCAAAATAAGCTGTGGTTTCTTTATGATCACAACCGCAATGAGGTTCAACCACAGCATGATACAAAAGAAAAAATATATTTTGGACAGCGTATAAATGATATAAACCATCAAGAACAAACAAATTAACATATTCGTGCACTTTTTTGGACTTACCTGTCGCCTCCACTGGAGACAGCAGGCAGTGCAAAAACAAACATTGATATACGTAAACATTATAAAAATGTCAAAAGTAAGTAAATTACATATTATGGTTACTTTGAATATTACACAATTTTATAATCACCACAATGCGCAAAAATAAATCAAATTTGTACCAAATTTAAATTAATAGTTGCATCGATATTTCAAAGTTAAAAAAAAATTAAAACAACTCAACGATTATAAATATGAGTTTACAGTGTTTTAAATTCAAAAGAAGCTAATTCGGAAAATTCGGCAAAATAGGTATGTGGTGATAAAATTACAGAATATTAAGAACATACCTGGAAATGCAAAATGATGGTCCATATGAGTCCAAGGGTTAGCTTGGGATTTCCATCGACGATATCCTCAGCACGAATGTTTACAAGCTTAATTTTTTTGTAGCGCAAGAAGTCCAGAGCCATTTGAGCGTTTTGCAACATGTGGAATCGCATCTTACCCTTCTCTCGTGGCTAAACGTACAAACAAATAATTAGATTTTGTAAAACAAATAAAGTTGTCATTAAAATCAAAAGAACACTTACAAGATGTTCGCCAGAAAGTACTTCCAAGAGAGAGAGTAAGTTGTGTCCATCGCGCAGATCTTCGAATAAATCGTCAACGCGTCGAGAAGCCTTGAGAAAAAACAAAAATGGTATTGTATATTAAATTTCAAATATAAAAATAATAATTTCAAATAATTTTAAAGTAACATCAAGAATTGCATTCACATTGATTGTGAAATAATTAATTATAATCTACTAACAATAAAAACGAAATAAATAATCATTCTAGTATGCATTCAATAATTTCAGTTAATCATTACAAAAGCATGATCCAGAAATAAAAGGTCTGCTTGACAGCAGGGCAGTGTGACGTCATTTGGGAGAACATAGTATGAATAGTGTGAATTGTGACAGTTTGATGTCACTCGGGTGAGTTTTTTATATGAAAAAACAATGAAAATGGCGGCATCATTTAGTTTTCGGGCAGACCTTTACTTTTTGGATCATGTTATAAAAGAGTGCATAAAAAATAACAGTCAATAATTTGCATGTGTGATTATACAAAAAATCAAAAATAGGATAAAATCTGATACAATCCACGCATTAAGATTCGTCTCTTAAATGGAATTTGTGACCTTATGAACTTTAAAAGATGTTTAATACTTGCATACTCATTTCAGTAATGAGACAAAAAACAAATAGTGCTTGGTTAACTAATAAAACTTGTGAGTTGTTGTATTTCAGATCTAATTTAAATTTGGTTTGGACAATTTATTAATAATTTCTGTGAAATGTGCAGCAACAAAAAAACTAAACTGAGTAATTGCACGCAGAAATGCAATTTTGATGAAAGATACTCAACTAAATAAATATTCAAAAACTAAATTAAATAAAATAGTAAAATTCACTGAAATAATTTAGATTTAAGGTGTGTGGCAATGTGCACTTACAGAAATGTATCCTAAACACGCAAAATATGCAGACACAAAGCTTTGCATTTAAAAAAAAACAAAAAAACAAAAATTAGTATGCATAATAAAAAGCTCACTCAATGTGTGGGTAGACAAAATTTTCCTACATGCAAAAATCGCCAAATAACCAGAAAATATAAAAAAATAACAACAAATTATACTAAGGTGATCCCACACAAAGCACATTCCAAATGGTGTGGCAAACTTACGGGCGACGGGCAACATGGAGCGCCGTTGATGGCTACGCAAACATGGAGCAGTGTGTATGCCTGCGAATTATTTTTTAATATTGACAATTTTTTGTAGATGAAAATGCAAATTTAAAACAGAAAAAACGGTGACATTTTATAACTGATTAACCCTTAACATCATTGCATTAATGCATGTAATTTTGTGTGAATTGTATCGGCCCAATATGGTTGACAAAGTGGCGCAAAATAACCACTGTTTGTAAATGTTTAAATGTATAATGTAAACGAGCTGAATGGAATTTAAATGACATGTGTGTACTTCGTCATGGACTATTAAATTGTGCATTACAGCGACATGATGCCCCGCAAAGTTGTTTAACTTATTTATACCAAAGTTTAAGTGTAGGTGTTTGAGTTTACAAAATATGCAAACTGACGATATGCCATTAAAAGTGAAAGTCGATGTGGCATTACACCATATGAATACAAATCTTAAATTATAAATTCGACTCAAGAACAGACATCTGTGTCGCACATTACATAAAAGTGTATATGGTTGCGGGGACTTTATTTTCTCAATGGTATTCATTCTTAGATGACGCCTACCGGTATAATGACTTAATGAAATTCATTCAGTCGCCATTGTAAATGGGCGATGACTTTGGAAAACAAACGGCCTATATTTTAGATAATTTCTCATTTTTCCTTTTGATTAATTTATAATTTATTTGTTAGCAAAACTGATGGCAATACGTCAAAGTCGTACATATTTAATTAAGGAAAATTGATTTGAATGTCGTGTTTTTTTCATTAATAATTAATATTAATTAAGTCATTACACGTTATGCTTTTCAATGATTGCAATTGATAATGGCATATCAATTCATTTTCAAAATCAAGTTTAATTATATTTTAGGGTAACATGATTTATTTATTTATTTAACTGACATCTACAACGATTGAAAATAAAGTTCAAGATTTTAATTAACATTTTGAGAAAAACAGCTTATAAAATAATTAAAACAATATTTTCTTCCCAAATATTTAATGTATCTCGATTTCTTTAAGGGTTAAAAAATTATTGTAAAACTAGAAACAGCGTGGGGAAAAGTGTAGCAAAATTATTAGGAAAATAAATATGCTAAAGAACAACAATGAAAATAATTTAAAGAATATGTTTTTTCAATAATACCTTAATGCATTTCCAGTGCTTCAAGGTTTATTTGATATGCATGAAAAAAAAAATCCAAAATAAATGTATTCCTTAATTTACAAAACAGTTCATGAAACCACTTGTAACATTGTCGCGCGCAAAAAAAAACGCCAACACTTTAAGTGGCGAATGACTGAAAAAAGAAACAATACAACTAATGCAATTTTATTGTTAAATTTGAAGAAATTGAAAAACAAAAATATTTGTGGCCCCAGCACGGAATGGCTCCATTTGTGTTTAAAATTCACAAAGAGTATTAAATGCAATCTTATGTCGCTAAATACCAGCAAGACCATTGAAAAATGTGATTTTCGCATAAAAATCACAAACGAAAAATAATATTGCGGAGAAGTGCGCGAAAACGATTGCGAGCAGCGCGTTTACTGAAAAACATTGACACACATATCCACCGACAAAATAAGAAAAAACCAGCACTAAAGACGGCCATTGCAAACGCAAAAACAAAGAAGAAAAACAACATAAATATCGCACAAATTGTAGAGAAAAACGGTTAACTACAGCGAGGACAACTACCTCCAAATTTACAAAGATGTTTTCTCCATGTTTTGTCGCATAAAGAGATGACAACTGTGACTATTGGCGAATGAGAATTACTCATTTTATATGTGTAACTTTCAATTGCAATTTGTTATCGTATTTATTGAGCAAATTTATATCATACGTACTATGTAATGTGTGCATCGTGTAGCACTGTCAATGCAATTTATTGGGATTGCTGCATTTATTCCACAATAATTCACAGAGGCTCTAACCATATGCTCAACATCTTGCAGCCAATTGACATTAAAGTGCGCGAGGCTATCAATTTAAATAAAATCGTACACAATGCGCCAATAAAATATGAACTAAAAGTAGCATCATATTATACTGCAGGCCACTTAAGTTGTCCCTTGACTTTTGAACAGGTAATCAAGATAATAAAATCGTTATGTGCATACATTTAACATACAAATTCATGGACAATGTCGGATGATTAAATTTTTATTTTACAATTAGTAATTTAAGAAGCTTTCAGCAGACTTTGTTTCACATCTTTCTATATTTACTGACAATAGTAACATAAACTGCAATAAAGTGAAATGTCTGTAAATTATTCAGAAGCCTGTTGCAATTTAATTTGGGTCACATTCTTAATTGATATATTGGTCATTTCTTAAAGAAATGACTCAATTTTGTAAAATGAAATACTGTCGCTTCATTGGAATCTTCTCAAAAAATAATATTCGCACAATTTAAAACCTCCTTCAATTATAGCTGCAATTCCACCAATTAAAAATTTCTGAGAAATCAGTTTGTTTTAATTAAAAAAGGTTAACTTTGAGCAAAATTGTACAATACTCAAAAAGGGATTTAATTAAAATCGACTTAAAAAACAATATTTCAATTAATTATCCACAAATAAATTGTTTATAAAAGAAAATGTTTACAATTTATATATAAGTGCATCGGAGTCTTAATTAACAATTAATATTTTACGGGTAATGAAACACAAGAGACCTAGTGAATCCTTCCATGCACTATTCGAAAAATCTACTTTTTCCTGTTAAGCACAAAGTTGCATAACAGTCTACACGTGGAAGTGGCAATGATTAATGTTGACTCATAGTTAGAAAACATACTTTTTAGATTCAAACGGATGTAATGATGATGAATTGCATTATCAATTTGTTGTTTCTTTGCTTTCTATATATGTTTGTTTAAATCTTTTAAAATTAGCATTAATTGTATCATAATTCATAAATAAACTGAAATTGATGATTAATAAAAATCAAAATCATTTTCTAGCAAGATTAACAGAAAAATAAGAACATACAAAAATAAGAGGGAGTTTTTCTCAAGACCAATTCTAAAATAAGAATAATTTCATATAAGTAAGAATATTTTATTCACCTTTATCAAATGTTTGTTGACCCATTTTGTGAACGTTTTCTTTTGGATGGCATCTCGTTCATCTAAAAAATAAATGTAATTAAGTTAAAGTCATACAGAGGGGTTAATAAAACCTATAAACATTTGTGTTAACGCAGGGTTAATAATTCATTAATTTATAAATAATCAATAAAATAAAAATTAATAAAGACAAACAAGGTAGGTTCATTGTGGATCACTCATTGTAAACACTCTATGATAAAACGATAAAACATTCAAAATAAATTTTAAATTACAACTGGAACACTGTTTAAATGGAAATAAATTTCTTGCAACGCAATAACATCGATACTAACCAATGGAACACAGATAATTAACTAATTAAATTATTTCTAGTAAATATTTGCAGATATTATTTAACAGAACTGACCAATGAATGCTAATGAGCATTACAATGTAACATTCGGAAATATATAAAAGCGACCAATTGTAATCAAATACATCTCCAACTCACATAGTTTATTCGATCCCTAGCGATTTGATTTATTGCTCAGCTGGTTAATTGATTGGCATTAATTAAGCAATGAATATTTAAGCTCATTATATCAGACTGGGTCTGTTTTTAATAAAGCGCAAAAGCAGGAGACAAACAAAGTAGTAAAAGTCAAACTTTAAAAAAATCTGAGCATCAAGTTTAAAGTTTGAATGGTTTTGAAAGCTCAACCATCGTTGCATACGATAGGACAACACAATTTTATTCGGCACACTTAAAGGCGCGAACATAATAATTGTGCCAAAAATTAACAGCAAAAACTTAACTAGGAAGCAAAAAAAAAAAACAATTAAAACCATCGAGAAACGTCACGCGAAACAGAGTGAAAAGAAGGAGAGCCCAAGTACCTCGTATGTCCCAATCTTCGACAAAATATTGCCAAATGGTCATTGTACCTTTGAATTGGGTTAGGGCATCTTCGTAACCGCCCTGACCCTGTTTTTGCTTCTTTGACTGATATTCAAAGGAGCTGTTGTTGTTTTCTACACGCGTTGATTGTGTGGTCGTCATCGATTGATGGTGTGGCTGGTGATGTTGTTGCGACGCCGATTTTTGATGATGGTGTTGTTGCTGCTGCTGCTGCAGTTGCGGCGATGGCGATGATTGATGAAAGGAATGATTTTGCTCCTGCTTATGCGAATGTTGCGAATGATGAACATACTCCTCGTGATGGTATTTCGATTTGGACGAGGAGGACGTCTTGGATTTCATGGGGCGTTCTTCATATATGGATGACTCACGCGGATCAAATCCAAGACGATCCTTATAGTACGACTGTGACGTCATTGTGACAGTCGGTAGTAACTAATGGCGGCCTTTTTAGTGTGTTCGTGAAATGACTATTGCGGTTTATTTTTTTAGTCAAGATTACCACAAACATTGAACAACTAACCGCTTTGTGAAAACTCTCACTTTAGCAGACACACACAAATTTCTACGTCTTCTATTCTTTGTATATTTTTGTTACAAATAAAATGGCACAACAATTATTATAATCACTTTTTTTATTATTTCTGTTCAAATCATGGTTTTCATGTATATTTTTTCTTTTCACTAAATTCCTTTACGAGATAGAGAGAAAAACAACGAATTAGTAAGAGATTACCGCTTGGATTTGTGGCATCATATAAAAAACAGTACTTTAATAAAGCAATTTTTGACATAATTTTATTATTTTTTAATGTCTATAGCACTCGAATAAACTGAAAGTGCAAGCAGAGAGCTCATCGCTCAACAACTTTCCATACACGAGATGACTGATCGTGAGAATGGCAATGCCTCAAACGCGAAAGATATAGCTGCACTTGATGCGTGCATTGAGTCAGAACTAATTTGAGTGATGGCGTAAATTCAGTGAAAGTGGAAGTTTTCATATTTCCGGATTATTTAAAATTAACATCGCAGAAACCATATTGTTCGCGTTTGTGGGAGATCTTGTAATTTGTATTACAACAAAATAACTATTTGATGGCACATGCCGCACACATAATCGAAGGTCAATTTTTACCACCACAGAAAAGGTTCCGGCTATCAATCGGTAATCCTATTTGTAAAACGATTCATAATTATTGATAATAAATATCTTTTTATCATTTTGTTGATTCGTTTTTAACTGTAGCGTTTATCAACAATATTTGAGATAGTATGGAATATCTAAGATAAGTGATAAATAGCCTTCACAATGATGTCATTAATAAAAACCGGAAAATTATGAAGTGGGAAAACATAGTACACATTTTTAAGTAGCGCACGCAGAAATGAATCATTTTGCAATTTTATGCCAAAAATTACTAAATTTGAGCAATGCTTTTTATAACTGAACTGCATTATTATTATGGTGTCACTAATATTATTGATTATTTTCACTGGGCACAGTTTAAATGCAACTGTAAAATTACAAATTCTATGAAACTTAACATTGAAACAATTATTATTATGTTAATTATTTGCTATTATTTGCATGTTATCAGGTTTGGCGTGATAATTTCTTTTTTATGCATTTCATGTTCTATGTATAGAATTTTCACGCAATATTAACTATTTAGTGATTATTTATTTGGGTTAACATTGGTAATTTTATGGTTATCAGTTTTAATTACAAATATTATTACGTGTTATTAAGAAATGAATTCTGCAATTTAGCTAATGTGCTGAAATTTGAATCAATGCAAACACATCACATGGGAAAAACCAAAAAGGTGTCCACACAAAAATTTATAGATCGATGGAAGCTGAATGCTTGCGCGCGAGTCAAATTTCTTGTCAAACAGGAAAAGACTTGAATGAACCACGACGAGGGAAACGTACAAAGTGGTTTTTCTGGTGTGTGTTTTTGTTTCTTTTAAGTTATTGACTTTGTTCGGAATTCTCACTCTATGTGTGATGCTATTTCCACACATGTACATCCGTACATAAGATGTGCGGACCCCGTTACGAAATCATACAACAAAACTTATCACAGATAATAGTATGCAGAATAAGTATGCCTTAAGGTGCGTTCACTGTGCCTTTATTGTGAGAACAAATATTTAATTTGTTTTGAAAGACTTGCACAACAGACAGCAATATGAATGAAACAACAACACACCAGAATGAGCTTTGTCATTAGCACAGTAAAATCAACTTGATTAGTTAATAAAAAAAAAAAGTGGAGACGATTACGTGTGATACAGTCGAAGGGGAAAAGCTGAGGCATACACGCATATAAAAGTTCGACCATATCACATATGTCAAGGCAGTAGTAATTTGCAAAATGAGATTTTTGTTTCGCTTGCTTCAACTAGTAACATTACACCATTCAGTCACTAACACATACGATGTGATTATAAAATGTAGAAAATAACAACAAAACAATAAAAGCCACAACAAATGTGACATACACAGAATGAATTAAAAAGTCAGACGAAGACGGATTAGCATAAGGCGGCGACGATGACGACGACACCACATACCAAGACCCATCGTGGTATAGGGCAGTGAAATGAGCAAAGAATTGAGCCAAATGTGCTTCCAAAGCCATAACATTCATATATTATAAGTTATAACTTATAAGCATAATACATAGTCGCATTATATGTGTTGTGCTGGCAGAAGAGGAGATATACAAGACTTGGAATTCAACAAGTTTTATATGCGTCTTCTTCAGTAAGGCCTTCTTGTCCCCCAATCCCCACAATAAACTTCCCCCAACACTGTTAACTCCACAAAGTGCGATTGAGCTCGCGCAGATGAAGAGCACGGTCATTGGGAAGGCAAACAAGTTGGGAATATTTGTCAAAAAAGAATTCTGGTTTTTCTCCTTGCAGCAATGTATGTTAAAATTTATGAAACAGCAAACCGCGAACACAAATTCTGATTATGTATTTGCGTGTTTTTTCTTTTCAATTTTTGTTAGAATATTTCACAAATTTATCCGCGCAGTTCAAATGCAAAAATTGTGTCACTTCACTTATATGAACAATAAAAAACCCCATTATATGGCACCTTGGTTGGGAATTATAATCCGCCACAGAACCCACAAAATCCGGAATTTCTCATTCAATTCGATTGTCCACTTATTGATGTATTTATATTATCGCCAGAAAAACAAAAACAACAAAACTGTATGTAATTACATACGACACTGAGGAAACAGATCCGATCGATGCGAATAACCAAATGAAACTAACTGAGTGGTCGCGATCGCTGTAATTTTTTCTCCATCATAACCAGGCGCACGCTCCACACACAACAATTCTCAGCCGCAGCGATATTGGCAGGCAGCACTGGCAGCACACTCTCTTCCCCAAAAACAAAAAAACCCTCCTACTTTATTAAGTTAGATATATACTTATATGTATATTAATGTAGCTCGCGGTAAGCTTGCTCGCTTGCTTGCTTGCTTGCCGCTGTAAGTTGTGTTGCCTCCACAAAATATGCATTCACATACGCGCGGATTGTTTCCACTTTCCAGCTCTTTTTCAGCTTTAAGTTTGAATACATAGTTAGCTTCTGCGATTGCTCCCTTGCGTCACTATACACAAATATGCCGCCAACGTTGTAATTCATTCCTTAATGCCGCATACGGCGTACACATATTATCTGCGGATTTCATGCCTCCCATTACACTTTCCGCCAATAATACACAACACATGCATATTATTGCATACCTCGATACGTTATATAAATGTATCGATATCGTTTTCGCGAAGTGCCCACAAAAGCTCCTTCATGAGCGGCGCATGTACGCGCTCCAAAACAAGCATTAAAAACACCATATACATATATCGCTATATATAAGTGAAGGCAAAACTCGAATAAAATCGAGTTTCGCGAAATCAAACACTTTTGAGTTATGCACACATCCACATACATAATATGTGTATGATTGAAATTTGAAAACCACGGACACGCAGGCACAATCGTTTACATATGGAAGTTAATGGACGCGATTTGTTGCTTTTTTGCATTCTTGCTGCTGGCGTCTGGCGCCCCTCATCGCATCAAAATTTCACATACATGAATATTATGTGCGTTGGCCAACCGTCCAAAGACCGGCTACATATGTTGCCATTATCCGTGTTAATTATCGCAACCGAAGAGCAATGCCTCGTCGTTTATGAGTACTCTTCTTAAGATGGATTTTATGGAAATTATAATCGCCAAAACGATGTGTCATGCTGCACAGTATGTATATTTAATTGCAAAAAAATGTGCATTGAATGCACTTGGAGATGCACGCATTAAATGAACACATGTAATTGTGAATCGGCAATCAATCAATAAATGAAATTAAATTGAATTCACTCCTATTTATAGCGTTTCGAACATAAGTTGCGAGTTAGCAATCAGTGTTTAAATTTAAATGTATTGGAAGAAAGTAACAATGCAAAATAAGGCTAGAGACATGACCTATTTTAATCAATAGTTTGTTAGGTATATGTAATTTGTTTGTAACGATGAGCCGGAATCGATGTTTATAATGAGATATGCACAGGTGTGTCCTCTGCTATTATGATTACTTTGATTTAGAGCTAATCGTATGTAAAAAAAATCAGAAACATAAATATTGCAATTATGTACTTTGAAAAATAAAATAAAATAAAATGTTACGTAATGAGTATAATAAAGGAAGGTATTCGTACTATTACGACTTCATTACTAACATTTACCTACTTACTACTACAGAATAAAAAAGATCCAATTGCGGGTTATTTTTCCAGTAGGGCCATTTTAACAGTTCTTATGTGTCAACTGTCTTGCATACATGACGTTTGTACAAAGTATTATGGAACTCGCTACAAAAATTCAATATATCGGTTATAAGCAATTTAGTCGTAGGCCACATTTAAAGCAAATTACGTTAAAAATTAAATGGCATGAACCAATCTATCAATTTAAATAAAGGTTCTCCTGAATTCATTGATTATTACGTGTTTTATTAATATAAAAAAAACATCTGGAAGCCATCTTATTGGATCACCCTTTATATGTATAATAATATTGTTTAAGTTAATAATTATTTCCCATATCAGTTACATTATGTTATACTTCTCTTTTTCTATAACTGTGATTAATTTTTAAAAGTAATAGAGTTCTTGCAATACCAACTATTGTACGAATGCAACTCTGTATTCTACACTTTGCCCAGGAAGTACTAAAATAACTATGTGGTATATTAGGGAGAGCAACGACTTCTGTCAGTAGTTAGGGCATACATATATTAAGTGTGGTCGTAATTATACGACTATTTGAATAGATGGATCTTTCATTTTGCCTAACATTATTCTCTCAAGGCATCCGCGAAATTCAAGAGTCAATCATATAAGTAAATTAAAAACAGAAGTGCAATAATAATTAATTGTGGATTGGAATTTGAACAAAGTGCCATAGAGCTGGAGCTAATAATAATTTATTTATTTACATAAGAAATGAATAACGGTTGCCAACGTATTATAAAGGATATGTAAACAACACTTAACAAAGATGATTATGCGATGATTAATTCTGCGAAATACATTGCGCATGTTTGAACATATGCTAATTTTACCAATTTTGTAAATGCTACTCATTCAACACATTTTGTATGTGTCTGCACTCCCAGAGAAATATTCTAATTACGAAGTAAGAATCAAAGCATAGATTCCTGTAAGTTGCAGCAGCAAAGAAATTCACTCAATTCCAAGAATTTGTGGTTAGCGAATTGTATCACTATACACGATTATATGGTAAGCGATGACGCAATCTCCTACAATAATACGACATCACAATTCACAATATGTCTTTAAAAGTACAACAAATCACACACATAAAGTTTGCATAGTTATTAAGGAATTTTTGCATCAATTCGTCTGTCTTTTTTGGATCTAAACAAGTGCATTCAAAGATGAAAATGAGAACAAAAGTTGTTCTGTATCAGCTAGACAGTCAGATACAATAATTTTCACTGAGTTCCGTGACAGGGAAATCACTGCGTAATGTCAGTCACGAATCAATTTATCAAAATACAGGTAAAACTGATTAACTACTCGATTTCGAGGCCCACTTGTCCATGATTAACGATGCAAAAATGTCATATACGTACTCATCAATACTTGTGAGGCGTGTGCTTTTTATTGTAAGTGTATGTGTAATGTACCTATTCTGTTTGTAGCTTTGGGACGTGCCCGAGGTATTGACTCGTGTTACATCATGTGACGTTAAAAAAGCGTTAATTGCGATAAGAACAAGATGATCAAGATGGTATGGTCAGTGCCTTATTTGGATGCGTTTAAATTGTTCATTAAAGTGTGAAGCAGAAGCTGACGATTTATAGAATTCCAATATGAGGTCTTAAACTAAATATGGCTGGCACAATCACATGATACGTGCGCGAGCTACTAAATGAGAAGGTTTGTGTGAAATTAATGAAGACGTGTCATAAAAAGCAAGACTATAATGTCAATCGTCATGATAAAAAAAAATTTTAATGGGAAAATAGAAAGTCTCATTGAACTATAGTTCCAACAGAACAACTGATAAAACGTTGTGACAGTCTCATGCAGAAGTGAGCTAACAATGACATAAACATGCAACATCTTTTGTTTTAAAGTCCAATGTGAAAATATGACCTTGAAATGTTCATTAACTCTTTTCCGAAAATATTCGGAATACAAAAATCTATATAATATGTAGATATGCCCTTGGGGTCGTACATAAATTGATAATGACATTCCAACAAATACAAAAATTGGCCAGTGTGAAAAAGTTCAACCGAAAAAAACAACAAAACAATAAATAAACACGCTCCTTTTGAGACCAAACTAGATCGCCAATATACGATTCATCTCCAGTTCTTAATAAAGATTCTAAAATATTGCTTAAAAATTCGGTAATAACGTATTTTGCAAATTAAACTGATTCATAAACTCGCCAAATTTGGTCTTTAATCCATAAAGTCTTCCAAAGCAAGGAAAATTTTGTGGTGCATAAATTATGCTACAAGTCTGCTCCCACATTAAATTAGAAAAAAATAATAAGCAAAATGTTTAAGCTTTCATACCGATGAATCGGTTACCCAAGGCTACATATTAGGAGTTCTTCATAAGAAATTTTGTTGAATTGTGAAGAATTGTCACCATGGTCATAATTTAGGACGAAAATAAATGGTATGGAGCTGGTTACAAACATGGCCATGACAGTGTTAATTTATTATGTATTAATAAAAATCAACTTGATGACGTCGCCCATCATTTGTGTTTGTCTGACCCTGAGATGGGATTTCAGCGATTGTGTTGGTAAAATTTAATACAACGCGTCTCTCTAATTCATGATTTTACTTAACACATAATACTTATAATATTATGTACAAATTTAGTTTGTTGACACGGTTTCTCAGTTACATTTGCACGTTGATTCACATTTCACAATAAAGTTTGTGTTGTACCTATATGTAGTTGGTATGTGCCCCGCAAATTGAGAAAATGAGAAAGAACACCATGTAAACTATACGAAAAAGTGGGGACTAGCGGCTACTTCCATATATGGCCGATAAAGGTGAGACGGCGATGACGATGACGACCACGGCGTGTATATTATTATGATCTCATTCAACAATTAGGTGAAACAAGTCGGGCTGACGACTGTTAAGGTTCAATAAAACAGAGTAATAACGAATATCACATACACAACACACACGAATGCGAGAAAACATTCAAATATTATCCATGCGGCGGCCTCGCATTAATATTCATAAAATGCAAGTAATCACACATAAAAACCAATGAATTTGAATCATAAAGAAAATAAACGGCCATTTTTGTGGTAGGCGGATCGACAGTCTTTGCGGAAAATTGAGAAATGCATTTTCTGTAATACGCATTAAAGACTCTCGTATAATTAATTATACAAAATACCTTTCATAAATTAAAATAATGAATGTTATTAGAAATTTTTTAAATAAATTACTTTTTCCTCGCCTAAAGACCATTGAAGTCTTTCGTTTTTTTTACCGTATATTGAAACTTACACCACTGAACTTTGCATATTTTAATAAAAAAACGAATTATTGTATTCAAAAGGGCTTGATGATAAAAAAAGAGGTCAAATCCAGATGAGATTAAATTGAAATAATAAACCAATTGATTTATTGTATATTAACTGAACTTCTATAGAAAAAGCTCATAGTTTAAACTAAAAAGGCAAATCAAATTCAATTCCATTAAATGTGGCGACGTTAATACTATTCGGTATGTGGAAAAAATACGAGAAATGTATGCATAATATAGCGCGCGAACAAGAATTTCCAATTTCAGCCAACGCATTGCCGCCTTGTTGCCTCCGTCATCATTCCGACCACCTCACGCTTGCGAGTCGCGACTTGTATGTGAAATTATGTCAATTAAACACACGCAGTCGTTGCATTGAGCAAGCTGAAAACAAGCGAATACTGAACTTATAGAATAAGTGCAATTTATAGTTACGTGTCATGAATGAATATGAATACCCAAATTAAGTAAACATTGAGTTTGAGAAGTTGGGATTAAGATAATTTTGATAAGTAATTTTTTTTAAGGAAAAAAGAAATGTGTATGACCTTGGGACGGCGTGGTTGTCACTATTACAAAGTACATATGTTTAACATTTCTTTAATGCCTGCACTTTGGCAGGGAGAGACAATTGAGACTTCAAAATAAAAATGCGCATTTCTATAAATAAAATGGAAGGCCTTAAACTTTTAAGATTAAATTTCAGCAAAAAAATTGATTAATTGACCTTGAAAAGTTAGTGTTCTTACTTAATTAAAAAACTTGAAAAGTATAATAATCAGAGAAAATTATTATAAGTGCGGTTGTAAATGTAATGATTGACATATAGTAAAATCGATAAATTACATAAATAATAAAATATCAATGAAAAAATAAATTTACAAAATGATAATTATTATAATATTATAGTTGGGTATTGAAAATATAGTTATAAAGCGACTTGCAACCACTTAAATACATTTTTATGATGAATGTCTGACAGTTAAATTTTAAATATTATAGTGTGCTTGGTTATATTTGCGAATAGACAATAAAAACCACACTATTAGGTGAATAAATGAAATAATCGTTTATATGAATCAACTTCAGACAAGTTAAATCTGCGTCATTAATGACAGTTAAAATAATTATTGTTTAATAAAATATGTGCCACTAATTTAATTATGTGAAACATACACAGAAATAACATAACTAAAACGGAAAATTTAATAAATTGCATTTACTTGCAAATGCACCACAAAAAATTGTTATTTCAATCGAAACAAAAATGAGAATTTTTTTCAAAAAGCGGTACTGATCTCACTAATCAATTAAGCATACGAATTCTAAGATACAAAAAATGATGCAACAAGTTAACACTGATATTTCACGCAACAGTTAGTGATTCTTGGAGACAATCAAAATTATTCAACCACCTTTTCCAACCTTTTCATATTTAGTTAACACTGAAACAACAAGTACGTGTGTCGTTGGATGAATGAATGGCGGACACACTGAAATCACATCATCCCACACCAGTTTAAAAATATTGCACAAATACACTGAATCACTTGCAATGTCGACACAAAATCATTAAAATAGTTGACTCCATTAATGAGACACTAGCTTTATATTTTTAAGTACAATTTCATGAGATTAAACCACTTCCTACGTTGTTTTCCTTCCGAGCGCAATGAATTTTGCAACATACACAAACCAACCTATGGGCTCTGTGTACTTTTGTGATCTCAATTAGACTGACGACATACCAACCGCGCACTGGTCGTCTCGAGTGCCAGCCACAAGTCAGTACTCAATAAGCAACTTTAGACGCTATTCGTATATTATGTACATTCAAAATATATAATGGAATACAGTATATATATTATTGTATATAAAAGTCGTAGTGCACCTCTTGAAAGGTTGTTCGTAATAGATATACGTATGTAACCAAAGATCACGCATTTGAAAAGTGCATGTGTACAAATTGTCAGACAGACCGTGCACCATAATACATTAATAAAATACGTGTTTGGAATTTGGATGCACAACATTTAATACGAGTAACAATCAAACCAAAAAAGAGAATAGAACTAATCACGTGTGTATGACGTTGTTGTATTTGTGCTTTTGTATAGAAACGAACGCACACACAGGGAATCATTAATCTTTCTAAATAAGTATTGTGTTTTCTGAATTTTAACTCCTGAAACTGCACTTCTCAATAATAACTAAATATATATTATATATTCACTGGTCAGTGCCGCAACATACTGACTTACGAGACATGATTATAACTTGTAAAATTTGGCATAGAAATTCCTACACGAAATATAGAATCGATAGATACAAATCAGCAAACGCCAATCACAATTAATACATAACGAATATTAAATTGGAATTTGTAATATTATTATATGTAGGAACTCTTATTACCTTCAGGCTCCATTACAATGTGTGGTGCGGAAAGTCAAAGCAGACTTTGTATACACAAATGCAATGGAAGATATTTTGACAAATGTTTACGTTATAATACTTTCTGAGCATTTATTATTTTTAAATCATAACTGGTTGTGACTTGTGAACCGGAAGATATCTCAAGAACGATTTTGACCATATTAAAATCCTTCACACATAAAGCCAAACTGTATATAACTCCCCATGATCATAACGATCCCAGAGAACAGTGATATTATTAGATTATATTATTAGATATACGTTACCTTATATCTCAGCAACCTTATGCAACATGAAAAAAAATCTTTCACATAAATATAATCTTTCATAATACAAAAAAAATTGCAAAATATTTCAAGGTCAAAATATAAAAATTAAAGGTCACACTGTTTATATCTCAGACACCTTAAACTTTTCAAAAAGAGAAAAAACTCTGCAAAACATTTCAAGATCAAAATTTTAAAATTTTTGAAATCTCGGTCTGCCTACTATGTATTTTGTATCAGGGCGTAATTAATTCACACCTAGCTCTCCCTGCGATGTAGTTTTTTCATTTCGAAATTTAACATAACGTCGCATACCCCAGAAACTTAGATAATGTACTACCTCAAATTGTATTAGAAACGTATTGACAGCTGATTTGATTTATGGATATTGACAAGCTCGTTATGTTGTTAGTTGTTACATGCATCTCTTGATAGGCAAGCGCTGACCAATACTTAAATTAACATGTTTATTAATCTATTCTCTTTTGAATGAACACAATAATTTGGTTGTTGACACGGAATTTTACTTGATAGATCTTATATATATAAAGCTTTTTAGGATTATTTTCACGCTTGATACACAAAGTTACAACCCGAACTGTAACTTAATACTGCCGTGAGTACCCATACGCCTCTTATAAGTATGACCCACATATTTAAAACTTAATTGGGTACATATGGAATATCGTTTGTTTGTTTATGGACAGAAATCCGCGACACATATAATTTTAAGCGAGTTAAAGATATTTTATATGGACATATTTTTATTTTTTATAACATAGTATGAACGTTTTCTCAGTACACTGAACTAATTTGTCATTTTAACTGTAACATATTTTACTGTTTAATATACAACACATTATTACTGCGATAATTGTTTGATTTTACTGAAAAATTAAATTAGGAAATACACAACAAAGCCTTCAATGCAACGAATCGATTTATCATATTCACACTTCAAAAGATAATTGTGAAAACAATTTGTCTGTGATTTGATTAAGTATACCCATACATATTGACATTATAGACTATACAGCAATCTAATAAAAATCAAGCAGATGTGAGAAACGTGGCGTTACTATAACAAAATTATCATTATGTATATCAACATTTGTTACCGGTCAAACAAGAAGGGCTAATAAAATTAAATTATGTTTAAAAACCGATTAACATTTGTTAAAAATTCAAAACACATTCAAGTGCTAATGTGGACCAAACTATTTTGCAAAAAAAAAGGTTAATGATACAAGAATTAGTATGCAAAGTTTTCGATAAAGAAGATCACAAAAATAATCGTTATACTGTTCTACATACTCGTAGTTATTATGTAAATACATTTAAAGTTAGCAATATTTGTTATCCATTTAAATGCTATTAACAATTAATAACGTTTATAAATCATGGATGGATAAGGTATTTTAAGTAAAATACACATTTAATAAGATACATGAGAAAACAAGCGCGTTAAGTTACAAAATAAAGTTGTTGGTAACATTCTTGTTTGTTTTTGCTTGACCTTTATAGTCGTACTAAAACATTTCAGCACATTTGTTTTATAAGCTGCAAATGAATAAAACAAACAATAATTTTAAAAACGTTTTACAAAATAAAACAATTACAATTAATTGAATGTAAAATGTTTAAAAAAACATAAAGTGAAGTCAAACGACACCCGCGCTTTTAAAAAGTCGGTAACTTTCAAACGCGCTCAACAACGACAGTTGTGTGTAATTACTAAATTATTAAATGTTTCACAGTGGTCTGTGACTTACTTTACATACGCTTAAGTTATTGCTTTGTGGGAATAAATAATAAGTCATCACACTTTCAAATCGATGAGGTAAATACTAATTCAGTATACGCTAAATAAGTGTTTAAGTGCATAATAGGTAAAACTAACTCGTAATACAAAATGCCTACTTCCATTTAGTACGAACATTTAAATTCTATGTAAAATGGCAAAACATTTGAAGCACGAGCGTCAAGAGTGGCAGGGAGTTGAACCGGTTCGTCGATACCGTCGAAGGCCAGTTTAGCTGTTACACAAACCTCATCTAATCGATATGATATAGTTTATCATTTCATTCCTATAACACTCTAACCTGCTCTGTTACTCTAACAGTATACTGTATACCGCCAGGTTGCGTTAGTGTTTTTAAATGTGTAACAGTTATTGCAATAATGTGGGCCGATGACATGAGTATAACCGCAGAACAACGAAAAATAAAAATTTCCATTCAGGAAGGAGGTTTCATATAAACTAGTGTGTTCTATGTTTTGTTTTGTGTCGTTTCGCATTCATTGTTTCGAACAATAATGCAGAATTTTAAAGGACAGTGCAGTTAATTCTTTAAATTTAATTAGACTATCAAAATCGAAACTGTAATCATTAAATACGAGAAACAATAATCAATACAAATGTAACACCATTCATTTAACTGTTCAAATACAAAACTATTAGTTACGAATTTTATTGTATTATTTAATTACTTTTTCGCCTACATTAAGAGTTAATTAATACCAAAACTCAAACGAAATTTGGTACCAGTATGTGCCAACTAACTGGCAGAAATAAATGAAAACATTGGAAAACAACGGAAACAAGATTGTTTAGTTTATTAATAATATATTGAATTAAACAATTAAAAACGACAAGTGACAGTAAAAAACGTTTTGTTTTTCTTTCTCCTACAACTTTTGTTGGTCAGACTGATTGATGTTTTCATTTTTATGAGAAAATCATGTAGTCAATCCATTTAATTTCGAATGGGTAAATACAAATATTACGAAAAGGTTTATTTATGTAATCGTTGAAGAAGTTGGCCAACTTCATCTTAATCTATGGATATACAGTTTATTTACAACTAATTTTATATTATTTCGCTGCTTATAAATAATTTTGCTAATCGTTTGAAGGATTCAGATTAAAGAAATTAATAAAAAATGTTAATTAAATGCAAAGTAGCAATAAACCCCCTCAAATCAATACAACCGAATAAGCTAAATATCTGAAATTTCTTACACGACCCGCTAGCATTTGTGATAGCCTAAATAAGACCAAGCAAAAAAAAAAACAAAAAATTACCGAAAAGGAATAAAATATCACAGCCAAAGACGAATAGAACAAAAATGTGGTCCAATTTGGAAAACAAATTAAATCTCTTAGCAAGCAAGCACAGCCCGCGGTCAATAAAATAATGAATCGAGCTAACCAACCGCTTCATAACAACATTTGCATGTGACGCTAACATTTAAACTTTAAAGCATATTCAATTCGCTCAGTATTTATTTATTTATTTCAAACGAATGGAACTTAATATGCTTTAGAATAATAAAATTCGACAGATAAAAATGGGCTAAACATTAAATGCCATAATTTATTCCATTGAGATTAATGTCCTTGACGGTTTAAAAACAAAACAAAAATCGAAGTTTCAGATTTAAACCAGATTATTGATATGTGGTATAATGCTGCTAATTTATTAACATTGCAAAAAACTTAAATATACAAGCGGTGTCATCCCAAAGATCATCAAAACATTAGAGTTTCCACAAATTTAAGGTTATTCAAATTCAAAAACTAATTAATTAATCCATTTTCAACAAGTCGAAAACTTTTTTATGATTCATCAATCAATAATTAAATCGAATTTAGATACTCACACATTGAATTATTTTTCAAAAATCTGGAGAAAAAACGTGCAATGAGGGTTTCGGAAATAAAATAACAGTAATGAGTAATGGCAATGTACGAGTGCCAGCAATGTACCAAAGATGACTCACTCAATTATTTGATGATGTATAGTCAGACAATTGAAAATATAAATGCAGAATAACTACAACATCAAAGTGTTGCACAATAAACGCTGTGGATAGGATGAGGGTTTCTCCCACATTGCGTTAGCGACATTCTAAAGGTATGGTTAATAATAATTGGTATAATGTCTAAAAACGCATATTCAAGTACTACTTTTGGGTGCAACCTCTTTGCGTTGACTACGTCAATTTAGGAGTGACTGGTGTACCACCACCACCGCCTTTGGGTATGCGGGAACGAAAGAAGGCGCTATAGTTACAAAATAAACAAAGTGGTATGTCTTAAGTGAAAAACGCATGAGAGAAGTAAGCAAGAAAAATAAATTATTGTGTAAATACTGTAAAGAGTGCTGGATACATTAATTTTGTTTGAGTTGGATGCATCCAAAAATGGAGTGTGATTCTCATTCCTTTTAACGACGCGACCACGACGCGCGCAGTGGCTCTTTTGCGTTTCATTCGATTCGTATTGTTATTTTAATTTATTTCTTTAGGTCAGTTCAGCCGACCACTTGTTGTTTCGAATCCAACTGTTGCATGGCAAAACTGTGAATTTTTTTTTTTTGAAGAAATAAATCGTTTACTTAATTGTTGGTAATAACTACGCGCGCACGCATATTGAGTGTATTGAGGCTGTCTCCATGTCAGGGTCATTAATAGCCAGACAAGGACGAGGCGTCATATATGTACTTTTGCATATGGTTAACAAGTTGCAACGATACAATTTATTTTGGTACAGAATATGGTGGGACACGGTTAATTTTGTTTTTTCAACCTCCGGACGCATAAAACTAGTTATGTATTGTGCATAATATTTCAAACAATTAGCATGGAAAGTGAAATTTATTATGCTACAGATATTTTCAGCACCTTCTAACGTCTGCCACCAACGTAATAACATTATATAAACAAATATGCAAATAAGTATTGGAATTTTATTCTCTGACTGAAGTGATACCATCGATTTTTTTTTCAGATTTGGTTACAAAACGTCACGTAAAATGAATCGTTTCATTACGACTTGAAACGCGACTGTACACGCATTAAGTCGTGCATTAACAATTTCATTATCCCCGGAGACATCTGTAAACATTTTTCATTAAATGAATTTATTAAAAATAACAAGAAAGTAGGTTACAGTACGCGATTATTACGATTTGTGTCTGTGCTCTTTGTGTTTTAGAGGATAAGAACGAGAAATTTCGAAGGCATCATGTTAGGGAATCACCAACAAAAAATACATACACTGCAATTTAATCCACTTAATCATTAAACAACTGTGTATTGGACAATGTTTTTAAATTATAATTTAGTACCATTAAAGTTTAAATAACCCAGCGGGACAGCCTGGCGTACATGATACAAGAGCGTTGCCCACACAATTCAGTCACTGGAACGACCAGTAGGTACATACATATGTACTTTACGGATTCCTTGATTCTTAACAATGCAAATCATTTAAAATACATTTAACTATATTGTACATATATATAATGCATCTGAATTGAAAGAAATATTCATTTTAATTTTACAAATAGGCGAGGTGAAGAATTTTGCAAAATGCTAAAGTTTGATTGACGCCATACAAAATTTATTTTCACAGTATTTTGGGATGGTGAAAGGCGCGCGAATAGTAATATAATCAATATTGAGGGAGTGTTCCTTAAGTGCAAACAAATGTGCGGAATTTTTAACAAATAAAAAGAGCCTTATATACCACAACGTTTTAAATTGATGTTTGCATATCAGTTTGATATGGACAGGAAACTTAATCAGGGACATTAATTTTCATTTTTTTCTTCACTGGGATGCTAATTAAGAAAGCTTTCAAAAAACAGCAATAAGCGAAGAATTTAAATTTTAGCTTAATTTAATAAAAATAATATTTTAAATATTTAGTACAAAAAAAAAGACTATAAAAGTCGGAGAATACCGTAATGCGATGAAACATCTGTACAAGAATTCCGAAGAAGAATAACATGATCAACAAATTCCAATGCACCCATTCCACGCCATAAACACATATATATATATACGTTTTTAATCGCGATGACACAGAGTACATGTGTTTACTTATAAACTCCATCAGATCAGTGAGAATGCTTTTAATTGCTTCATTCGAAAACTGTGCGCACGACTTAATAAAAATCTTAAATGGATTAAACGAGACATATACTACAAAAACGTGGAATGGAAAACCACATGAAACGCACAATTTTATTTTTAACCCGATTAAAAAGGATTTGAAATTATTACCAAAACCTCACATTATCACTATAATATATTATTTTGGAAATATTATTAGCAAAAAACTTTGCCTTAGATGGGTCAATATTTTTTTATACTCCAATATAGTCAATCGATCAAATAAAAGATCGTATTGGTTTTCATTGTGACCGACCATGATAAAAAAAAAAATGTCTGCTGGATAATTAAATGCGGAAGCCGTTTTTGTTTGTTTGCCATACAATATTTCACTTCATTTTCATGGTAAGAAGATCATAATAGTTTTGAAAAATTATTCATATCACAAACTTCTTGGTACAGTAATCCATTGCACAGTAGTTTTTATTTGATTACGTCACAATATAAAACGAATGAACTGTCAATCATACCTTGTGCTCTTATACCATGGTAAGCCACCATCTAAAATGTTTGCAAATGATAAATTTTTTTAATCCTTGAATTTGTATTTTACTATTATGTATAAGTACCGCGCACAGTTGCATATGACAATATTATAGTGCGCTACTTAACATCAAATTTAAAAAAAAAACAATTAATTAAATCCAGAAATGATACGATTTTTATTTTTTTCTATTTTTGGAAGGTAAATGAAAGCGTTTTGACATTATTACCAATAACCCTAAAAAAATAAAATTAATAAAATAGAAATAATACGCATAAAAAAAAATATCTCTCGTAAAATATTGTTAAGTAAGTTGTATAAACGCAATTATATTGCAATTTATTGAGCAAACAAAGCAATTAGAATGGTCTTGAAACAATGAACGATTTGCATTCATTTCTCACACTTCACGGTGAACACTTTTTTTGGGTACGTGATTTCTCACTGTTACAATGTACATATAATAGTACCAACATACATATGTTTATTCTCGTATTTTTTACGAGTACCTAGACCTACAATACTTCACACATGTAACATGACGTGCTATTGTACTCAAGTAAACTACGCTGAATTCATAATTACTTAAATAATTTGCAAAACTTCATGATCTTCTTTTAATTTTTCAACTATAAAAACAAATTATAATCAATTAATTGCGGCATTTCTTAATAAAATACACGCATAAAAAAAATGTTTCAATTGATTACCCAATTTGCATACCGAATTCATTAATTTATTAACAGCTTCTTTCGACTATTAAATACCGGTTTTACTGTTTTAGTTATATTGAATAACTTAACCTTATTATCTCCGCTCCGCTCATCAATATACCACTGAAATGACTGAATTACTTAAAGGGTTTTGACGGAAGTATTTTAAAATGACGCAATCGCTTACATTAAGATATAAATTTTCGGACATTAATTAATAAATTACTAGATCGTTTTATAGTCGGAATTACCTTTTTTAATGAATAAAGTGACGGACTTTTTATTGAAATTAAGATATGTACATAATTTTTTGTTCTATCACGCTTCTTTAACAAGATGCTTGATGTCATCATTTAGATTAAAATTAATGTGAGTATTACAATACTAAGAATATGTTACGCCTATAATAAACGAAATTGACATGACAAGTCAAATTCCACTAATGAAGCACAACATTTCATTGCATTAAATTGGATTGTTCGTACATCATAACATTTGTAAACAACAATGCGAGGAAGACATATTAATTTTAAGAACTTTGATTAGAAAGACTTTTTATTTAACCGCATTTTACTAAAATTGAATTAATAATTCTAGAAATTAATCAAAAAGTATTAGATATAATAATTTAGAATTTAACTGTAAGTGAAAATTTGGATTGAAAATAGTACATGTATTTAAAAAAACATTCATCATAAATCCTTATAATTAATATAATATCGTAGCAAATTGATTAGCACTTATTACTATTAAAATACAATCGATAAGGATGCAAAAACAATTTAATGTCTATTATACAACAAATAATAAACAGTATTTTCATGTAATAAGTCTAATAACGCTAAAGTTAAGCACTAAATCTAAATCCGTCTAGGTACTGTGAATTGTGCATTAGTCAGCGTTTCACTCGCACTGGCACTTGTTTATTGGTGTGTGTACAATGAACATACTTTAAATCCATACTTGCAGTATAAATAATGAGAAATGTAGTATAAGTAATGCGAGAGCGCGAGTTTAGCCGCGGTTATATTGCGCATGAAAGTGTACGTACATACAAGAATGAATTAAAAAATATACGATAGCTACAAATGTGTGCATTATTGAAGTCTTATCATTCAGTGATCAGTCCTCACAATTCAGTCCGTCATGTACCTTGTTATTTTGGTATTACCGTATTGCTATACAATCCACATACGGATACCCAAATATATATTACGCCATGTATGAATACATATATGTTTTCTTGTACTTAAGGTACGTAGTTTAAATACAGCTTCTTGCAAGCAATGAGTTTCTTAATAGAAAGAGTTTTTAGTTTTAGCATCCCGTTTTAAATATTTAACTCATGTGAGTCACATAAACGGGTGTTAGTCCTTCACATGTCATTTTTTAATAGTATACAGCACAGCTGTGCTATAAACATACATATCATGCATTTGCAAACATTTGCTTAGGTATGTGAAAAGCCGGCAATAATAAAAATGAAAATGCCGGCGACACTGAGTAAATCGATAACCGACTTACTTAATTTGCTAGTTTGATAAGTATGTATGTAAAAAAAAAAAACTACATTGCAGGGAAAGCGAGGTGTGAATTTATATACGACTATTGCTTAACTATACATTTTAATAAAGCTTTTCTGAGATATGGTAAATGTGACCTTGAAATTGCCGATTTTGACCTTGAAATGTTCTGCAAATTTTTTTATCTTATTTAATCTAAAAGAATGTTTTTTATATTGTGTAAGAAGAAGGGCTGAGATAGAAAAGTCCTTGTGGGATATAAGATAAATCCAAGTGTGTTTGGAATACCTTGAAGAATAACTATTATGAAAATGAAGAAAATCGTAGGACCCATTTCTAAGCCCCCATACAAGAAAAACTAATTTTAGCAATAACTTTACCTTGAAAAAACTATAATTACATTTTTATATTTTTCTCTTATATTTTATCAAAAAAATTTCACACAAACCAGTCCAGTAGTTTCCGAAATGGCTTTTATATGGCGTACGTATATATGCAATTATTTTTCTAGACTACTTTTTGGGCTCAGGGGGTGTTAAAACGAGTTTCTGCATCGTCAACTTTTTTTCCGAAAAAAGTCGGAATGCCAAAATCTATACATGCCTTTGAGTAGTGAGATTTACGTTATTTTGTTCATTTATCGAGATGAAAATGCGAATGCAGCTTGCATCATTAAAACTTAGCCTAACATAATAAACGTTAAGGTATTGCAATAGAAATCTGTATACTCGTAGGTAAATGAAATAGAAGCGTTGCTATAGTCAAGATGAAATAAGGGTCGATGCACTTTACTGAACTTGAAGCGAAACTTGCAACTATTACCACTACTCGTAGAAGCTTGCATGACGTGTTGCCAGTTGCAACAGTAGTCGCAGCTTGCAATAGGAGAAGAAATGTGCTGCAGAACTTGTAAATATAGTTAATAGACGGGTTAATGAAAATGTAACAAGTAACACACCGCCTTAAATCTGGAATATTTTCTCAATAGGACAAGTCTTTAATTTCTTTATTTGCAACAAATATTTATGTATGTACACAGTTTGTTGAACGAGTTTATTCCGAGATATTATGATCTGCGCTCATTCGGATATATTTATGGCTTAGAGAAGTGAGTTATTGATGGTACATATACTCGTATATATGCGAATGTGCAGAGCGCATGCACATTAATGCCATAAACGCTGACTTAAATGCATGTGTTTAATGCTTGCAAGATAATTAATATTCGTGGCTATTTTTAGCTTGAGGAAAACTAATTTGAGGCTTTTGTTGGGGCTCTTGAGTCTTGGCAGTTGGGCTACAAATTTAATACAATTGCGCCTAAATGCTGCTTTTAAGTAGAAGTAATAAAATGTAATTTTAACTGTGTGTCAACATTTTAAATTAATATTAATAATAAATAATATACTAACCATAATAAATACGATATATGAGGAGAGCAGAGTGTGAATTTATATACGACTTCAGTTAAATGTTTTTCTGAGATATTGAATTTTGACCTTGAATTTTTCCAAAACTGTTTCTATAGGGATAAAATGAGATTATCGGCATGTAGAGTGTAGACTGTAGAAAAAAGAGTTTTTGAATTATTTTCATAAGGAAACTATGACCTTGAGTTTTAAATTTTCTCATTTTATTTAAGATTATTAAATATTGTAAAAAAAAATTTAAATATTTAAGGATTTCACTTTTCGGACGTTCAACGTGTTTTTGCATTATTTCTCTTTATTCCGAAAAAGTTCGGAATGCAAGAATTTATAATGCTTTTGGGGTCGTATTAAAATTCATTAAAAAATATAATGTCCTCATGAATAAATTTCTAAAAAGTGATTATTAATCAAATTGCGCAAATTACTAATTAGTACTACAATACAGTTTAAAAAATTTCGATTATCTGCGATGTCAATTATTGTCAGGTTAAGTTACATTTTCAGTGTATTAGAAATGGCGTTGAATCTGCAGATAAAGGACATAAAGTGTTATTATTAAAATAAGTTAAATGCATGGTTCTCTCGACGCAACGCGACGCTTTTAGTGTATATTGTCAAGCTGCCAACACATTATATATATACGAGTATATGATTTTGCCGCATATTTCCGTATTGATTAAGTTTTGCAACTCATTGCAGCTGATGCCAAGAATTTGAAATACCTTGTAAACGCTAGACGCCCAGCCTGAATATGCTACCCAAATAAACGATCACAAGAAAAGGTCTGCGTATTGACGTGATCTACATTTTACACACAAAGTTTGAAATTCATGGGTCAAAGTTCTTTGCAATGGATAAAAACAAAATTAAGCTATAAGTCAAAAACAAATCAATAACAATAATAAATATTGATTGTAGCCGTTATGATACGAGTAATAACCTGCTGAGTGCCTCTGAACGGGACAAAAAAAAACAAGAAGCAAGCGTGTAGGCACATTTATTACGCTACCATTGATTGATTGCTGACTCAGCGTATATTTAAGCTTCGAGTATTCGCAGAGGAGCGAAACACACAGTTATCACAGTGAGGTCATTCACAACAGAAGCTCTCTGTGTTTCCCCTCGCACTTACTGTATAGCAGCTACATTTTATAACATGTTAATTCAATTGAATGTCGCTGGATGTCTAATGACACAACAATTACACCATTGAATTACGTTTCGGAACATCTTTTTGTGCTATGCGATGCTAATTGAATCACTAAGACGTTAGGCGGCAAATCGCGCTATGAAGACGTTTACAAAATTATAAAGAACAATACGGTCGATTACAATAATCGAGAGAAAGCAAATATGGTGTGAGTGAGCTTACATGACAGTGTAGGTCCAAAAAAAGTGTAGGTGAAAAATTAAGACATAAAATAAAAACTTTAAATTGTTTCCTCAAGACAGGAACCAAAAAAATTTGCGCATAAATGCATAAATGGTTAGTGACAAAAACAACAACAACAAAGTACATACATCTTAATACGAGTATATACAAATCTTTTGCGGTAAGACATGCTAAAACTCGAGAATCCTTAGACCGATTGACACCAAACTTGAGCAACATGTTAGTTTAGTCAGTAGGAAACTGACTGAAAACTACATTTTTGGTGTTCGAATTTAAAGTTACCGGGATATAAGAGAGATTTTGACCGTGAGTATTTTGACGTGACCTCAGAATTTTGTTCCGTCGGAAAGAATCGTTCGTCTTTTCGTCCATACGTTTTTGAAACTCGAAAATGGCGTGACGAGTATGCACTGAATTAGGATATAATAAGCCCGCTAAGTTTGTTATACATAAAAAGGAAGTTAATTTTGGGACATCCATTTTTCAAGGTGCACTTAATGTGCTGGCTTCAGTTTTGTATAGCATAGAGTACAACATATTTTAATGATTTACGTGAGGATTATTTGTTTGTTTATAGTCGACCCAAAAGGGCTTAGGTATATAGATTTTTGCGAACTTTTTAGGGAAAAGTTATTGATGCAGAAACAAGATTTGACATCTCATGAGTCCAAAAAAGTGAACTAGAAAAAATGTGAAAATGCAGGTCCCTTCGACGTACTCTTTCGCCATATCTTAAAAACTACACAACCGATTTTTATGAACTTTTTATGTAAAATATTAAAGAAAAAATTAGAATCCCTTTTCAAACAAACCATTTAGAACAGAATGAAAATAATTCTTTCACATATGTATAGTGTTTTCTGATTTGAAAAATTTTGTCAAACATGACAATAAAAATTTAAAAAATCAAAGTCAAACTATTTATATCTCCGAAACGGTATTTTAGGAAAGATTCTATCAGATTATAATTGCTTTCTATTAAATAAGCGAGGTTGCTGAACATTTCAAGATCAAAAGTTGTAAAATGTCATATCTTCATAATGAAAATAATTTTAAAAAAACATATTAAGTTGTAGTTTTTTTTTGTTGAAATTTTGCTTTATCACCTTATCATAAATATACTACACGCATTATAAATGATTTGTTGTAAGCATGGTTATAAGGTAAGTACACCGTATACCGTAATCGTATATGATACGACATAACGGTTTTACAAGGTTTTAACTTTCAAGTGCCTGAAAAATTGACACTTAAAATTTATCGCAATACGATCCAACTACAAAGTGATTATTGTAATCAATAATCATCAATTGGAACTTAAAATTGATGTAAAATGAAAAAAAAAAAAATTATATAGGGCTGAAAAAATTGACTTAAGAAGTAGGTCTACACTACGATACATTATTGACTCGCAACTCAAAAAAGGAGCAGGTGCTTAATATTTAAAGAGCAAGAAGAAAATCATCAGGGAATTAATCAAGAGAACTAATACTAAGTACATACTAATAATGAGCTGACTGTTGTGTTTGCCTAAAATAATAAATACATTTAAAAAATGTCTAAAAGAGTGAGGAATAGGACACTAGAGTAGTAAATACACAAAAGATCGTTACAATAATCGCAAAACGCGTTCAAGTTGGTTTAATATAATACTAAGTATTGGAACAGAAAGCAAAAAATTATTGGTCACATTTTAAATTCCGATTTTTTCAGTCGCTATAATTTTGATCAGGGACGAAATTTAAAATTATTTGAAATAATAATGTTTCTGATGTGGGAAAAACTCCCCCTTTCGTGTTCATGTTAAATATAAACAAATCGACTACAAACGGAACAATTAAACAAATTAGGTGTTCCAAAGTAAGGGAATGCACGCAGGAACCGAGAACATGCATGTTTTGTGTTTGTCAATAAAAACGATTTATGTAATATAAACTTTTCAAGAAGCCATAGCTAGAAACTCAAGTAAATTTACACTACAAAGCTAAGTAACTTGAAAGAGTTGTCACACTTTGTCTTATTCATTGCTCCTCAAGGTTGTATTTAATGAACATTGTACGAGTACACGACATTTAAGTACTTATTAAACCGTAAACATAATACACAGTCATTTTATGAGATCACCCTGTATTCCAAAAAAAATGAATGATGTGAAAATATGTGAATAAAATCAATATATTACTGCACAAACTCAACCATAATAAAACAAATACATTACAATAGAGACAAATTTATAGTATGATAAAACCGGAAGCTTAATAATAACAATTAGTGAGCAATTATAATAAAGTAATATAGTTAAAGTAAATTTAAATGGTTAAAAAGTGTAAACAAATTTGTTGAAATTAACTCGACATTGCAAATTAAATATTTGGAGACAATGTTATTTAAATATTATATAAATAGATCATACGTCATAAGTTCGCCAGAAACATAAATTAAAACTTAAATCAACATTGTGATCATTTCACAATAAGCATGAATATCAAATGACAAATGTGGTGTGACTTAAGTGATATAGGTAATACGTTCTCGTATAAACATATTTTCATAAAATTAGTATCAAACAAGAAAACACAAATAAGATCATATTTGTGAACATTTGTTTGCCTTTCTGAATCCGAAATTCATTTCACAGCACAACATTTATTTTAAATAAGCGATGGGACTAATTTTTTTCAATATTACTTAAAAAATAAATGGATATGCCGTCATTTTTGTGTGCTATGACATTCTTTGTTGACATTTTATGTACAAGACACCTTATACATGACAACTAAGTTAACTCTTTTGCATGTCGTTAACGGATTAAATTTCACATAAATTGTACAAAAAAAATACGCTAAGGTGGGGTACTCCAGGTTGTACATTGTACGCAATGTACATAATGTGTCATTCGCGCTATTAAAACAATATATACTCGTATAGGAATAGAAACGATATGTTGATGACCTGCGTCATATAAGTATGGTTGTCAAAACTGCCGGCTGTCAAGGGAATTTTTATTTACAAATTTTCCAATATGCAAAATATTAAACTAATAATTTTAATACCATAACAGTAAAATTTTAAAATATCGTAGACGAAAAATGGAAAAACAACAAAACAGCAATAGCAATGACAACCGCCACATTTGTCTTTTTATTGGTGCTATTGTGAACACAGAATAACAAGAAAATAGAGCTGATAAATTCACATATAGGTAGGATTATATGAAATGAAAATGACTTTTGGATGGTATCACTTCGCACAAAAATAGCCCATTGAATCAGCTTGCGAAAGTGTGTATTGTATTTATCTGTACTGCTGTATTTTATAATATATTAGTAGTATCGTAGCGCAAGTCGCAACGTCGCGTCGCGTCGCGTTGCATACGAGTAAGTATAACAGTCAAGAACGCGCGGGGAAAACATGTGACACAATCACAGACAAATACTCACAAATTGAAATTTATAAGTAGACTTATCAGTAGCGAGCAGCCATATAATTCTATACAAATCATTGAATGCAGAATGCATGTGGAACGTTACAATGTGTATGCTTATTGTAAAGTGATTTGAAATTTTGAGTGATTTGTAAACGACACTTACACACCCATATCGTCCAGAACAATGTCAAGGATTGGAAAACCAACTTAAATACTTTATTGATTTGTCTAATGCCATGAAGTACTCAACATAATAATGCCCCATAAAATAATCGATATAGACAAAGTGTGTACACGCGTCCAAGATTTAATGACGAGTGTTCACCATATACATACGCGTACAATATGGCAGTCAATCGGCCACGTGAATTATTATCATGTCACCATGTGGACATTTTTGTGGGTTTAAAAAACAAGGACTGCTGTAGTAACGATTTCAATTTAAAATCTAAATTACTTATATGTGTGAAAATGGGTAAATGTAGTCTGCAAGTGTTCATCGGGAGGACTCCTTAGTTTACATTCAGATTCCCTTATTAAAATAAAAGCAACCCCACACCCAAACAACGACGACGTGCGCACAACTCACAAACTCACACACACATTAAGTAAATAAATGAGGTAAATTTTTTCTGAATTTCCATATAGCTATCGGCGAATGGCGTGTATAACGTCCACTCTGACGTGTTTAATGGGAATATATATAAACGTTAAAAATTGGGGCGAGATCTATGTGCACTCTACCCTCAATTCAGCGATTCTTTTATTTCAATTGTGTCGACTCTATCTTTTTTTAGAAATACGCAAATACGTTGAAATTATTTTCACGTTGCTAGCTGCTGCTTACTCGTTGTATATTGAATACCCAGTATATAAAGGCAAGGCACTAGGCAGTACAATATATTCCTTACCGGTGTCATAGGAAAATAGAAACTGCGGGCGAAATGTGAGAAAATGTTTTGCAGAAAAGAATATAAACATTTTTCACGTGGAATGTTAACCTTCATACCAACTATGCTACACACTCGGCAAAACAAATATGCTATTAAGGTGCTTTTCACTTTTTCATATTGCGCACATTTTCACTTTATTATACTTTTCATAACGATTTATTTGCTTCGAACATTAATGTTTTTAATTTTTAATTCGTGCAACGTCGAAAAAGCATGTATCTGCAATTCCGGTTATAATTAATTGACTTAAAATTATTCTCTATTGTTTGTGTGTAATAATTGAGAAATAATGTACATTTAAAATTTAAAGTTCAATCCATTAAAGGTCAGTTCAAAAACGACGCCAACGATTTTGACCATTTTTACATTCGATCCATTTTCATCATTCGATGGCCTGACATAAAAATCTGCTTCAGACCGCGTTCATTCCATCGTTTAGTGTCGCGTGACTTTCCCTGCCACATAAAAACATATTACACGAGTATATAGTCATCATTCTGATGAATTATCCTGGTTTAAGCATAGGAGGATGTTCTACCTTAGAAACATAAACATAATAAACAACTTTTCAACGCGATTAAGTCAAGATTGGAGAAGCGAAAAAATTTAAAAAAATTATGCCATTGGTTTCGAAGTCAATAAGCAGAATTCTAAAATGATCTCAACTTTTTCATCAAATTGAGGTATGTATGCTTTGACTGAAGTATCATTACATATTCTTAACAGATTCATCTGTAAGTTCAAGATTTGTGATGCAACTGGTTTCACATGAAGTGTGCATTTGTACAAATTGCTGCATAATCTCAAATAAATTTTTAAAGCAGAGCAACGATATATTATTCTATTCAATACATTTTTTAAAGAAGGAGGTAAATATGAATTTCAAATGTCTGCAAATAAACTGTAATTGTAAATACATATGTATTGGGAAATTCATTCATTTATTACTTAATGTTAGTACAG
The DNA here is from genome assembly GCA_963854165.1 of Sylvicola cinctus. Classification (NCBI taxonomy): domain Eukaryota; kingdom Metazoa; phylum Arthropoda; class Insecta; order Diptera; family Anisopodidae; genus Sylvicola; species Sylvicola cinctus. The sequence goes on from OY974082.1 coordinate 24,886,765, forward strand.
TCAGATTTCCGAAGTGTCTTCAAATATGTAATTAACAATCTAAATTGGATATCAATTCTATTTGAGTAAAACAGATAATTCAATAGCTCATACACAACATATTGTAGATAACAAACATAAAAAACATGTTAACTTGAAATTACAAAATATGATGATACATATTCGTAAAAATGTGAAATATTTTTGTCAAAAAAATTCCGTTCCCGGCAACTCTAACCTAATTCTCCACGGAAATGTAAATACCAAAACCACCACGGAATTCCACACAAAAATAGGTTTTAAAGCGCCACCTAATCACAATGCAGTATGGCAACAGCGCAGTATGTGAGCGCTTTCATTTTGAAGTATGTAGTCCCCAATCAAGTGAAATTGTGAGTTATGATGTGCACTAATTTAAGGCCCATCCACGATGTGGACTAATGTGTTTTATGGATATTGTTATAGCCTCCCGCCCAATAATTCTCAGTTAAGAACTGTAGACGTAATTATTCTCGAAAATGAGCCTCCACAATGAGCTCGGTCACCTATTAGCAACGTCAAGGTTGAGGTTAACGAATCACTTTAATTTATCGGTTTTCGTATACGAGTATTACATACATACGGCAATTGCAGGCTTTTGTTTTCCAGCCGCGGTTCGTATCATGGGACATGAATTTGTTTACTATGTGCTGGCATATTTAGTTAATGTATGCATGGAGGTGCTCTTTTTATCTTAGCACGAACATATTATTACACTGTGTACGATTCAATGGGAAGACAAGAATTACCTACACAAAAGGCAGCATTGTAGGTTCTTGAATTAATAAAAAAAGACACACACTACACTACTTGTAAAAAAACTGAGAAACAAAGCAGGAAATTCTAACGAAAAGGGGGAATCAAAAGATGACGCGTAAGTATTTTTACTTTGTTTAAAATTGAGTAACTGGTGGTCCTCCTAAAAAGGACGGATATGCTGGTAGTTTGCTTAGTAATATATATACGCTCAGTGCAGAAATTCATTGTAATAACAATTCCTGAATTTAAGTTTTTTTTAAATGCTATGTTAGGAATTTTAGGTAATACTTGTAGGCAATATGGTTATGAATTTGTTACTTCAATTAAAATGTTTCTACTTTCACAATATTTAGAATCAAATGTGTTTCATTTGAACCTAAATTCACCTAATTTAACATAGGTATATCTTAAGATTGATGTAGTAATGATGTTTTATAAATATTATAAGAACGTAATTAATTTTAAATTACGAATTGTAAATTGTAAAATTAATGAATTATTGCCGTGCGTTATCGGTTTTATTTGCATTAGGTTGGATAAAATACATAATTGACATAAATAAGTATTTTAACTTACCCGCAATTCGTAACACAGCACGATCAGCCGGGTCCAATTGGAGGATACTGAGCGGCTTATCTTTGGCCCATTCGCTCAAGCTTTCCCGATCCATTTGGGACTAGCGACTGCCACACCACAGAATCCAATGTTATCCAAAATGTGGGGTAAATCCACACAGCTAGTAAATTTATTGAATTTTGGGTTGTTTTTAAATTAAGTTATCTTCATTTAAAATCAAAATACGAGTCATATTTTCAATCTGTTTAGCCCCAATTGCCTGGAAAAAAGGTTCCCTCATCCACTTGTAACTAAAACAAAATAAAAATGAAATTTTTTTAGTAAGATTTATAACAAATTTCACACACAAGAATCTTTTAAGTGCATTTGCATTGTCTGTATTAATGCATTAACCGTTTTCTCTTTTAATTTTCTTTTTTCAGTTGCACACTCATTTCTTTATGTTGAACACTTCCTGCTGCAATTCTTTCGGTATAAGTATATTTGAAATTGAAAACTTTATTTACATTGAAATTTAACTAAAAACATATCCATCATTTTGTCAACATGTCAGAAATGGTAATGTACTTGCGTCTTGCGAGAAATTCTAAATTAAACCTCCACAGTCCACATCACATTCACATAAAGGAAAATTTATGGAAAATTCGATATTTAACTGTACTGGTGATATTTTCACTCGTCATCAGCCGATGACTTTTCGCCCATGCACACCCAGAATAAATTGTCTATGTGGTTTATTGTATTTCCCGCTATACTCTACAGTATTTAATGCAACCGTACAAATGCACACTGCAAGTTCATGAACTTTTTCTTAAATAAATAACACCGACACCGCGACGTTTGGTTGCGCCTTCCACAATTTAAAAACTATAGTGAAATTTTCTTCGAGTATAATTTTTCCCCATAAATTAAGCCTCTAGACTCTAGTCGCTTCAATGCTGTCAGAAAGAAACTGCAGATTTTCTTTTTTTTTGCAATAGTACTACTCAGTACACACTACACACGTACATTTAATTTTGATATTTGGAAATTTTCTTTCTCCGCAAGAGCAATAAACAAAACTTATATATCGTCCCACAGCCGTCAGCCACACACTAAACAGCTCTTCCACACACAAAATGATTGCAATTCTTACGTTTTCTTTTTAAGCTTATATTCTATTTAAATTAACGCTCTCAACCGCACTACACGAATAATTTAAACACGTTGTTCCCCTAACAAAAAGCACAAAACTGAGCTTCTCAACAATATTGTAACTGTACAATTTTACGTTGATTCGTCAGCGCGAATCAACTTTATCTAATTTTTCCTCAATCGCCGCGATCGAGTTCTGACTTCTGAGAGCGCATGAAGAAGGGCTGAAAATATATAATATACATAATACATATGCGTAAGAAATACATTTACAGCAATAAATGTACACGTATGACAACTTGTGTACATATACACATTTCAATTGTGTAATTAGAGTATTTACTTGAACAAGCCGTTAGACCGTAGACGCCGCACATCACACATGAATAAAACGCGGAACCCACACATTAATATATGCACCTGACGGACGACTTTAATCCCCATGCGAGTAAACCCAAATACATACAACTATAGCTTAAACCAAACAATTTTTTTATAATTTATATATATCCACTGCGCATACCAATAAAGATTGAAGATACATGATCTTTATCTATACTCTATAGCGTCGGCAATGCGTCGTATCAATCGCCGTGAAGTTATAAGCAGTTTAGTGTGTTATCTAATATCTGTAATGTTATGGTCTATGGTCTATGCAGAGTTCAGCACTTACATTTATAATTTAACCAACAAAAAAGAGCTAAATTAAATTAAGTTGAATGAGTAATAATCGATTTATAAATGGTTTCGTTTAACAACCTATGTATGTGTATGTATTTTTCATACACATTTCATAAATTTAATTAATTACCGACACATTTTGATTAAATTTTAAAAACCTCATTAATAGCTTTGTATTCTACTCATGCTTTTAAAGATTGCGCTATTAAATGCGGTTAAGCCGACACAAAAAAACTGATAACATTATAATTAACACATCTTTTGTAGATACACACTGATAACAATTAAAATTCGCACAAAAAAAAACAAACTTAATACCTACACGTCGACACCACTACACCGCCATCTCTTAAGCAAACATTTTCTTATCAATGAAAATTTTAATTTACATCGGGAAGCTCGTTCTTTTAAAGTTTTATACACTTTGTTCTGTAATTAAAGATAATTGCGCTTTTTAATCTGCAGCTAGAATTATTTATGTTTTCGCACAAAACGTGTCGCCTTTATTACATTTTCTTTAGTTAATGGTTTTGACTTTGTGTGCGGCTCGAAATTTGTTTTGATTTGATAAGAACCACCATTTTCTTTTGTTGACTGAAACGTCAACAAATCGAAAACCATATACATATATTATGTAAAATCTGCTAGAAAGTCAGTGAAACCAGTAAAAAAAATTCAAGAATTTGTAATTAATAATTATGTACACATATTTAAGAATGAAAAAATGCATTTGTTTTCGTTTATTATTTTAATAAATTATAAAGATATGTGATTACTAAGCTCGTTCACTCAGCCAATAATTTTAATAAAATAATTTTCATTATTTCAAAAATTAAGCGCTCTGATTGGTTAATGAAATAAATTGATTAGTTTATAAAATTGTTGTTATTTTGGGGGAATAAGGAAAAGGATATTCTCTCTTTCATAAAAATAAAACTCGCAAAATATAATTATTTATGCTAATAGTAGGAAACAGAGTGCCAGCTGCAGTTTTTTCATACATTCTACAGGTTATTTGTTTTGCCCTTTTTTTGACTATAATATCTTTCAAAGAATGACTAACGCCATCTTCCTTGAAAGACAATGTTTATGGTGCACTTATTAATGTTCTTCGCAAACAACGTGTAGAAATTGGGTAAACTGTGCCGTTATTTTAAAGGCATGTACAAATGCGTAAAGTTAAAAATTCTGAATTAAGTCAACGGAAAAGTTAAGGGAATGCAGAAGGTCTAGAATCGTATTAATTTCTATAAAAAAGCGAAATATTACATTATTGTTATTATTATTTGTATATGTTTTGGTTAAAATAATAAATTATAATTTACAATTTCATTTCACACACATAATATGTGGTGTACAATTGTCGATTTAATGCAGTTTACATTTAAAAAAATTATAAGGCAACTGACGATTTATCGATGAATTTGATTTTGGTTTTTGACAGTCGATGAGTACTGCGCGTAGTTATTTTAAGTCATGCTGTGCGCCATTTGACAATTGACAGCAAGATTTTAATATATACATACTTTAAAAAGAAAATTCAATAAACGAAAGCAAAGTGCATTTTCCGTAAAAATTTTCACATTTAGATTAACGCCGTGTGAGAATAATTAAAAAAAAAATTGTCAAACATATTGTGCAAATATAAAGCGAGAATTTCATTTGCAAAAAAATGGCGACTCAAAGTGTGTCTGCAGCTAAGCCAATCTTATCAGAGTCTGACGATTATTCGGACAATTCAATAGGAAAGGTACATAAATGTCTGGATTACCGGAATATTTTTTTCCTCTTTATCTAAATGTTTCGCGACCGAATGGTACGGGTTTGCTTTTGTATCTTTTTCAATATGAGCATTGAAATTCTTGATTCTTCGTTTTTGGCTCTTTCTTTGCATTTTAATGATTTTTGTGACCGACTTTGAGATCATTGCTGCGAAACCGCCAACAAATCAATTTTTGTGCGCGCGACGACAACATCGATTTAAAATTTACAAAAACTTAAAAATCATTAATTGTTGAACACATTTTTTTTTAATTTTCTCACAAAATGCCGCCGCTTATTGTTTTGCAGCCGACAGCTGATTTGGCCAAATCTCCGCAGCACGAATCGGAATACGATACAGCTTCAGATTCACCTTCTGATGGAGAGAATGACTATGATGGTGAGGAAGATGATGAAGAGGATGATGATCTGGATGCTGCAGAAGACGACAATGAGACAGGTGAAATAATTCTGGATCTCGATAGACTTAAGCTAGAAGAGAAACGAAAAGTTGACGATGATGAAGACAAGAGGAATCCACAATATATTCCTAAAAAGGGCGTTTTCTATGAGCATGACGACCGTACTGCCGATGAACCGTAAGTATTAATGTGGTACCAAAAAGTGCTTCTTGTTATGAATACGTATTTCTTATATTATATCAAAAGTGGTGACGAGGCCAGTAATGATGTGGAAGGACAAGACAAAGGAGATCAGGGAAGCGATGTTGACAGCAAGACAGTAGAATCAAAAGATTCCAAAAAGCCAGCTAAAAAATCACCGGCAAATGTGGACAGATGGTCTCATGATCGTTTTGATGAACGTGAACAAGCACCAAAGTCACGTCAGGAGCTTGTGTCGTCTTATGGCTATGATATTCGTAACGAAGATGGTCCCCCGCGTGCTCGCAGAAGAAGGCGTTATGGGTAAGTTTTTGTGCAAAATCATTTTTTTTATATTAATTTTTACAATTCCAAGACGTGGCCCTAACAAATACACTCGAAACTGGGAGGATGAGAGTGCCTACAACAAGGTTATAAGTGCACAGCAGCAACAAAGAAAGCCACGTCCAGAAGACTTCCCTGCGTTGGGAATGCGTCGATCAGCCAAACCAATGCGTGGTTTACGCGATGAGAAAGAAAATAACTACGCTGCGGATGATCGTGAGCACGGCTATGGACGGTCACAAAACACTGAGCGTTATCGAAACGGCGATCGTCGTGGTCGTGGCAATAATCGCCCTGGCAAAATGGAGTTTAAAAACCAAAACCGAAGCAAGGCCAATGATATGGTACACAGTGTCTCTTCATCGTCTTCGCCAACCGCTCGACGACGCAATGATCGTCCTGAAATGTCACGTAACAGTGCTGACAGAAAAGCAAATGACTACGAACAATTTAACAATATGCCTGAATTAGGCTATTCACAACGTCAACACAATGTACAACAATCATCACAGCATCAACCTCACACACCTAGTGTTCAGCCAATTCACCAACAACAAGTACAGCATCAAATGCAAATGCCAGTCATCAATCATCATCACCAACAGTCACAGCAACAGCAACATTCGCCAGCTCAAATGCAGCAACAGCCTCAATTGCAGCAGCAGCAACCACAACTAAATATGTTGCCTACGGTTCAAATGGGACAAAGCATTCCCACAACCCAACCTGCTAAGAAATACTCATCGTTAAGGCAGCGTACAGCTGGAGATAGTCCTTCCGCTCCTATTCAGCAGCTACCGACATATGCACATGAACAACAACAACAACAATTGAATCAATCGCAGCCCCCCTCACTTATTGTCGCAAACAATATGGTGTCTCCTAATATGGCTCCAACCGCTGAAATGGCTAACACATATGCACCGTCACAACCAATGCCCATACAACTCGCAGCTGATTACACTGCGGCGTTGTCGAAGCCGCCATCAATCATTCAGTCCGGCGGCAAGATCTATTATGCTCAGGCACAGCCTGAATATGTTGCTGCTCCTGTGCCGACATCTCAGCCAGCCCCACCATTTCCGCCAGCTGCTTATCCACAACCGGCACCACAGCCTACTCAACAGACAACCGGTCCGTCTGTTAACGCACCGCCACCTTATATTCAGGCAGCCGCACCACCACCCACACCTGGTGCTCAACCCATTCTAAACTATGTACCTGGAATCACTCCTGCCCCACCACAATTTCCAATGCAATATTCTGGTTACCAAAACTACAGTAACGTCCATGGCATTACTTATTATGCGCCGCAACAGCCTCCCGCAAGGAATGTTATTCCGACGCGTCGGCCAACCAACGCCATACCGATATTGGCACCACCAGACCGTGATGGCAATAAGAGTAGGAGTATTCATGGTGACCTAGAAAGCGGTGATGGAGACAATAAACAACAACAGTCATCGAATGCTGCACCCAGCGGTAGTGCAGATGATATCGATCACATTTTAGATAACATGTTTGTAAAACGTGCCCCTTATCAGCCACCAACAGTTGCAATGAATATAAAGAAGTCTGAAAGTGATGAGGCTGTAGTAAGCAATGTGTCGGAAAATGACAATGACAATACGATGGAACAATCGAAGGTAGGACAAATTTTGAGTTAATTTAGCAATGCTTCTTTTCTCGTAGAAAGTGTTTCTTGTATAATTAAAGCTTTGGTGTGCTTATGTGTGGCTACATACATTGTTAAAATAATAACAATGTTGGCTTGAGTTCCCACACTCTCTTTAGATTATCTATTTATTTGTTAGTTGTGAGTTCATTTGTTGATACTTATTGTTTGTATTTAATACTCATTAAATTTTTAAAGTCAAATCGAGTTTTACACTAACAGTGACTAACTATTAAAAGCAACGCTCAAATGTTAAACAAAATCAGATTTTTTGTTATCTTTGCATTTATAATTGATGTAACCTTCATAGGATTGCTAATATAATTTTTATATTGTCAGGTCGTGAATGAAGTTCCCTTGCCATTGCAAACAGCAGAAGATTTGAACTCAAAACAAAATGCAGTGGAGATATCGGCTGGTGCACTCACATTGGATTTTGTGTCACCGTTGTCGTCTGTATCAGCCGTCTCCTCAATAACGTCACCAGCACAACCAGATTCGGCCAATTAACATCGAGTTAGCACCTATTTAGGGTCTAAATCTCACGCTCCTTTACTCTATTTTAAATTTTACTAATCGGTCAGACTATAATTATGTGGTCACTTTTATTATTTTAATCATGTACTCCACTCTTTTTTAAGTGAAATAAAAACTATTGTATCTTTTTTTAACAATAAAACAAAGCGCGTTGTTTTATAAACGAATCAATTTTTAAATATAAGAAAAAAAACGTCTAAAAAATATATGTGAATGCAAAATGTTTTCTGCAGTAAATTAACTAAACACAAAAAAATTATGAAATATGAATGTATGTTTAAAACAAAAAATTATAAAAAAAATTATGTATTAAATTTCCCAATTGTTAAATTATATCAAATTAAATAAATGCGATTACTTCGAAATGAACATCAGTGTTGGTGTGAATTTATTCCCACGAATTGTAAAAAAGTTGCTCTAGTTTCTATAGTTACGTGCACAACAAACAGTCTAATTGAAGCATTGAGTGTTGAGTGTTCCGACTTTCGTGTGGCTGAAGTTGGTACCTGCGATACTCTGCTTTGTTGTTTTGGAAGTGGTAAAAAGTGGCGCAGTTCATTAAAACCCGTCGACGTGATAACTCTGACTTAAGTTTTACAACGCATCAATAAAATGATGGCTAAATCAAAGAAACTAATAGACCAAAAGACTTCCAATACTAGAAATGGCGATGGAAACCGCTTACTCGATTTGGTAAATATGTACATTCAATTTACTGTTAAAATGCATTCTTATATTTTCCTTAAATTGCATTTTGTAGATTAAGCAAAGAGATGAATCAATTACAAAGTTAAGCTCCAAGATGGTGCAGATTCACGAAATCAATAAAAAGTTTTCCGAAGAAAATGCAAACCTTAACCACGAGGTACAAAACTTACGTCAAATAATTCAGACGGGATGTAAAAGGTGTCTGAATATGGAAAAATCAATTAAACACCTGCACGATGAAAAGACAAACCTCTTTGAGCAAAATTGTGCCCTACAAAATGACATTGAAATGATGAAAGTGCTAGTGTATCGCCTCAATGTACAGTTGGAGACGTACCAAGAACGATTGCGACGTTATTCTGATGTTATAGAAGGAGTAGTGCCAGCCAAAAAAAAACGAGAACCCCCGCAATGGGACTCAATCCAATCTCACACACTGGCGCCACTTCTAAATGCATATCATTCAATGATTGAGGAAAAAAGTGAACTCATTGAACAGTACCAAGCCAACATGGAGGGATTTACGGAGCGTGTTGATTATGTGTTGCAAGAAAACAAAAATCTTCATGCAATGGTTGCAAAGTTGAAGGAATTTCAGGAAACGATGATTAACGATAATAATTATTATGAAAATGAAACGTTTTTGCTTCGCAACAAATTGGAAGTTCAAACACAGTGTGCAAACATAGCCAAATCAAAGTTGGTGGATGTGTTGCGATTTTATGAGCAGAGGAGTCATTCAAAGGTTGTTCCAAGCACAGAAAATGAAAAAGAGAGTGCCATTAAATTAGAGTGTGATTGTGATAGGCAAATAAAAGAGGCTCAAGAAAAGCATGAAATAGAGGTAACTTCGCTTAAAAAAATGGTGTCCGACAAAACGGATGCTGTGCTTCTATCGATGACTTCTAAAAAAGAACAGGAGGAAGAAGTTGAGAAGTTGAAAGCAATAAATAAGTATAAACTTTTCGGTAACACTCGAAAACTAATTGCTCGTAATTAAAACATATTTTTGTAGTACCCTGATGGAAAAGAATAGAGAACTGCGTATGCGTTTACGTGATGCCAAAAAATCAAAAGAGGAAATGAAAATTCTTTTAAATTCTAAAACTATTGAAGATGCCCTGCTTAGTATCCGGGTACTTGCTTTTTTTTGAATTTTTAATTTTAATGTTTTATGTTTATATTCCTCTTATTGTTTCTTATTAGGCAAATTTTGATCGCATTGAAAATGAAAAACGAAATAACTCTGCCGTCCAAAGGGAGCATGCAGAAACTGCTCCAAAATTGCAATTAGCGTTGCAAAATTTTGAATCCGAAAAATTGCGGATGACTCGACGATTGCAACAAAATGAGCGTCTTTTAAAGCAATTCCTCCAATCCAAGACAAGAACGCATGAAATATGAGTTATAGTGGTAAGATTTAAAAACTCCAAATTGCTTTTCTTCCCTTTCTTTATTCAGTTTAATGATTTTACATAGTTTGTGTTTAATAAATTGAAGTTATTTTATTAATTATATACTGTGTGCCAATATGAAGATTAAAATGTCTTTAATGATGTATTGCGTTAACTGATATTACATATTTCTGAAAATTGGAAATTCTTTCCCGATTATGTTTAGTAATTGACACTTAAACACAAATTATATCAGTTTCGATAATTGATTTTGTGTTAATTTTTTTGTTTGACACACAGCACTCCATTACTTCGTTACAAATCATTTTTACGTTAAGAACAGCGCTTTAATTAATTTTTTTTATTTAAAAATAACACGCATACGAGTACATCTAGAGCACTATGTAGTATATAGTACTATTAATAAGTCTAAGTCTTATTTACGTGGAGAGCAATCATTTAACATAATTTTCTCTTAGGGAAGTAAAATATAGTTTTGTTTTCATCACAATTTTGGAACTGGGTGTTAGTTGTTTATTTCAAATTATATTGCCATTGTTATTTTAGTGTTGAAACGTTTTAATATTGACCCGAAATGTAAATTAATGAATTTGATAAGCAATTATTAAGTCATGTAATTTAGTTCTAAATTTAGTAGTTTTTTTACACACCAAAAAATGATACCCTGCACAAAATTCAAAAATAATTTCGATAGTATTATTCTAAATGAAGAGTAACATTGTTTAACAATTAAATAAGGAACAATATTATAAATTTTATACGTATATCTGTGGATTACATGTAAAGATCATGGCAATAACTCTCTGCAGTAAATGTAATTGTTCCATCGCTTTAACTGTTGAACCAAACGTTTCACAAGAATTAAGTCAACGCAATTAAAAGCATTTGTCTACGAGACATAAAACTGCATAAGTTTATCAATTTGGGATATAGATTTTATTCTAATAAGTAACACTACAATTGTATTCCTATTTTCATGATAATACTGATAAAATGCCGAGTTGTAAGTGGCTCTTTTTGATTTAACTCTTATTTATGTCAATAGCCATGCTTCGTCAATAAAATCTGTATTTCCAAATAACTTTATAGTTTATATTTATGACCTTAAAATCATCACAGACCAACTAAAAAATAAGAGGATCAAATCCAAGTTTTTCTTCAATTCATTTATACCTTTTCACATAATCATATAATATGTACAATTATTTATGAAACTATTTATATTTTGGAGCAATTTTTTAAATTAACATTTTTATTTCTAATATTTTAAAGCAAAGCACAGCACTTACTTTGGCATTGAACAGAAATTAATGTACAACAAAAATCGTTTTAAATGTTTTGCTCACGTCTTTGGTAGTCGTACCTACTCAAACAAAATAAAAAAAAGATTTTGTTGGAAAAAAAAACAACAGAAAGCATTTCAAATAATATTCAAGTACATATAACTTTGATAATTTTACAACCAATTTTTGAAACAGAAATGGAAACAATTAAGTATTAAGCGTTTACTTAATGTATTTAGTTTAATCATTAAGTCATTACTGTTTCGTTTTCATCGATTTCAACATTTATCTTGTAAGGTCAAAGAATTGTATTGTTGTGTTTTAATACCTAATTCCTAATATGTACAAAATTAAATTGTTAATGAAAATATGTTTATATGAAACAAGATTTTGACAAGATTTTCTTTTTTAAAGTTGCTTTTCAACACGACGCGATTTGTATTTTTATTCAGCAGCATTTTTGATTTGTGAAGTCTTTTATAAAACTTACATTTACATTCGTTAACATTTTTTAAACGCGTAAATACAAAGAGAAGAATTACCATTAAGTCGTTCGTTCTGCGTATATTTGTCGCGTTGACGGTTATTTGAAATACTAATTTTTGCATTTCGTTTTCCAAATTATATTCGTTAAAAAACCTTAACTGCATTCAATTGTTATTTCTTTAATAAAATATTTTCCGGTATTTTTGGAAATTTCATTAAAACTATGAGGTTAACAGGAACTAAATACGGATTTATTTTATTTGTTGTAAAATATAACGTTACAATGAAATGAGGTCATATGCATAATAATATTCTGAAGTTATTTAATATAAAATTTGGAAAAAAATTATTTGGTGGTACTTGTAATAATTAATACATTGCATTGGTTAATATTATGTTTACAAAAGTTAAAATCCGGTTAAAATAATAGATGCATTATCATTTTAATTTTTATTTGAATTTTTGTTTTTACTTCAAGTTAGTTAACATAATTTTACAGGCCTTTCATTAATTTTCTAAATAAATAAAAAATATTTTAAATATTTAATTTTTGATTTGATTTTTATTTGATTTAAAATCAAATAAACATCATCATCAACATCCGTCTGCACACAACGCATAATGTTTATTATAATTAAATTAATTAATCAACTAATTCAATCAATTAATTAACTCCAACTCTTGTTTAAATAACAGCTAAAGTTAATGTAACAACTATTACTTGTACTATTTGCAATATGCAATTTAAAATTAATATTTTTATGTATAGTATATACTTGCTATTTGTATGTACAAACATGTACAATTGAAACTTGAAAGATACTGCAAAACGATTTTACATTTCAACTCTCCGATCCATTCACCCCTTTAAGGAATTACGCTAATACGCAAAACGCACTAATCATTAGTTAAATTTTTTTCCATTTTTAGTGTCTCTTTAATGAGTATTTATTTTTATGTACAATTTTTAGCACAGTTTTGTTTAGTAAATGTTCACTAATACTCGTTGAATTAAAATTAACAGGAACTAAAAACTATAGTTGAAGGGAAATTTAATTTATGAAAAATGTATACATACATATCTTTAATTAATTTTTATCATTTTCTTTTTTATCAATATATGTAATAATTTAATTTGTGTTATTAATCTATACGCATATTTATCCAATTAAATGTTTTCATTTAACAAATGATTAGAAGTCAACAATCTCCATGTGGAAGGGCTTTCGCGGTCTGGGTCTTGTCGGTGACAAATATCGGTCAGTTCGCATTATTGTAGGCCCATCTTCGTCGTCGTCATCGTCGTCGTCTTGCATTGTTGATTTGAACGTGTGCGTTGTCGTGGTGTTGCGGAAGTCGTCGGAATCTGAGCGCATCATCATCGAACCATTCAGCATGCTCCCACCAAAGTCATCATCCTTATTAAATTAGTACACAAATATTATCATCATGTTCTAGTTTATATTAAGAATAAACAGCATGCAGAAAAAATGATTATGAAAAATATGTGTTCACGTGCAAACGTTTTTGATTATCAAAAAAGCATTCCAAATTCAAATTTCAAAAGTGCTACGTTAATTCCAAAATTTTTACATGCGATCTCTTATCAAAATAGATATTTATAGATTCAACAACTAAGATAAGTAACTGAACCAATAAGCTATTTAAATTATTTTAACGCTATATAAATAAAGCATTTAAGGAACGAAAAATTGTTTTGTTGGTAAATTAATAATTTCAAAATTATAACTTTGCATTTAGACGAATTAGTAAGTACGGTTTAATTTTTTTTCAAATTCAATCTTATCAAAAAGCGCCCACGAAGTAATCCTACATTCTTTGGGGGTATGTAACATACAACAAAAATATGGAAAACCGTTTAAGTTTTAACGAACTCGGCACAACATTTCGGCTCATATTTGCACTAGCGTTCGTATGAAATCAAACAACAGGGATTATTAGGATTGGGCCAAGTGGTAATGAAATTTCCATAGAGATTTTGCAGAATATATTCAAGGCGCCAACACCACCCACATTGTTATAGCATAGACGTCATATAACAAAATATATTATGCTGGTTCCCATGAAAGAAAGAATAAAATCGATTTAGTTTAATTTGCTCGTATCCGTAACATTTTCAAAGTTTGTACAATAGTTTAGAAAAATTAAAGAGTTCGGCAAAGTAATTTTTATGATTCGGTGGCCAAAAATTGGTCAACCGAAAACACAATTGTTGAGAAAATCTGCTTTAGAAAAAAATTAAAGCATTGAAATTTGAAACCAAGATTAATAAAAGTCATGTGCACGATAAACAACACACAATTGAAAATAGAACCGCAATTCTAATTTAAATTTAAATTTATTACGATTTGCAGCAAGTGAAGCAATTTTACGAGCTAATATTGCATTTGTTAAGGGAGCATTCTCGATGCCCCTGAATTAAGTAAATAAGTAAGCTTGAAAACAAATTCACTACGTTTGGGAGCCGAGAATGCTCCAAGCCACGAAATGTAAACAAGACATGGGAACTATCAATAAAAGTTTTTGGTTGGCGTATGTTTTGATTATACGATGGTTTTGAAAAAATTAATAACATTAATTTGCAAGTATATTCCTCCTTTGTTTTATAATCAAATTCTGAATAAAGACATAAATACTGTGACTCAAATAACACGCAATTGCCAAGCAGACTTTCCTTTTGAAAATGCATGCATGTAGAAATAAAACTAAATTAATATGCTAACGAAATATGAAAGCAAGACCTACAATTTTAACATATCCAAATATTTTAATGTTATATCTACCCCTGAAGAAGATTCCTGCACTGTTGTTTACTGTCTACTTATTAAATACATGTGTTAAAAATCATATTGTCAAAAACTTCGTTTTTAAGTTGCTGTAGTCGTTTAGTTTTATTGTTTCTTACAAGATACTTGTCTGTTCTCATATTTAGCTGTTATATTACTCTAGCTTGTACAATTTTCTCATGACGTCTATAACTTGAGAGGAAATAGTATAAAAAAAAGTTAGCGATAAATTGTATCACTGCTATAGAGCACATATCTGGTTCATTAATAACTTACATCAAAGTCACCGATCGTGAACCGCGTTCCCGAAAGTGATTCTTGTGGAGGCAAGTCAGGACTCACCATCTTTTTTTTTACAACAAATTCAAATTGATTGAATGTTTTTGATGGGAGTGCGATTGAAAAAAGTTTTATGTTATTAGATTAGTGACGAATATTATATGAGTACATATATCTCAACAAAAAGCAAAAAAAAATGTTGGTAATGATTTTAGTTGCATATTGGTATGCGATTGAAATTGACTTAAATGTGACCAACTAAAACGTTTACTTACATCATCCTCATCGATCATTTCCTTGGTGGAAGCGGTTGTTTCGTTTCTGCGAATCGAACCTTGATGAATGTCAAGATCAACTTTAAGACATTGGAATCGACGCAGCAGGAAAACGATTGGCATTGGCAGAAGACCTGAAATAATCATGGTAAGCGCAATGCCCATTACCCAATCTGGATAATCGCGTTGAATAACCATTCCCTGAAAATAATAAAATCAATGTAGAATGCAATTTCGATAGTGACAAAATATTCAATAATAAATTATTACCAATTCTCCACTCCATGCGCCATATGTCGGACTTTTTATGATCATGAATACTATGGATGATATCAAAATGCATCCCATAATGGCGGGACCAATGTACCTCCAAGTAACTTGCCAATAAGTACCAGGCCGGTATCCCGTCATCTGATAAATGTCTTCCGTAAATCTTTCATGGCCGTAGATGTACACAACGGAAATCATCTCCATCAAGGCAACTACTACAAGTCCAATTGTACCAGCAAATGAGTCAAACATTTTGAGCCAGTATTCTCCTGCTCCAGTGCAGAAGATCAATCCCACGAAGAAGCAAAATATGCAAACAACAGCTGGAAAGGAATAGTTTGGCAGGCTTTTAGTGATAATGATCCTATAAAATAACTCAATAAAATGTTTACCAGTAACGTACTGCTTTTTAGTTCGTTTGAAAATATCAATATCGAACAAAGTGCACAACATTCCTTCAAGTATACCAATTTGTGAACCGAGTCCCAGCGATAGCAGCATCATGAAGAAAATTACAGCCCAAAAGGGTCCGCCTGGCAGTTCAACGATGGCCTGTGTAAAAACAATAAATGCTAATCCAGTTCCCTCAGCAGCACTGTCCAATTGCTTTTGCAAACTGCACTCCTCCAGGTTCCATGATTTGGTAGCATTAAGCTCGAGTCCTGCCATTGCTTTTTCATACTCAATATTCGTTACATTTCGGAATTCCAACACATTGTGTTTGAACAGAATGAATTTGTTCCTATTGAAATATCAAATTTTTTAATTTAAAAACACGACCTCACAATATATACATTTTGATTTTAAATTCATAGACATTAGACATATTAAAATTTCTACTCACTCTTCAATGCAACGATCCACATTGAGTGTTGCTTTGAATCCTAAGATGGCAAAGATCACCACGCTGGCATAAATCGCAGTGACGGCATTACACACAGATACCAAAAGTACATCGCGGACGCAATTGTTTTTTGGTGGATTGTAACTCCCGAATGCAATCAGCGATCCAAATGCCAATCCAAATGAATAAAAAACTTGTGTCGCTGCGTCTAACCATACGGTTGGGTCAGCCAGTTTTTCTAATTTGGGTGTGTACATGTGGATTAGTCCATCACCAGCACCAGGTAGTGTTATTCCTCGGATAAAAAATATAGTCAGCACGATGTATGGAAACAAGGATGTGAAGTACACAACCTGGAAATGTAGTATGGTTTAATTGATCAGAATCTTGGCGAATACACACTAACTATATAGAGTTTAGATCAATTTTCACAGTGCAACGATGCAATGACTTAAAACCAATTCAATTAAAATATTTTTATTGAGCACTTTGTTCGATATATTATATAACTCGTAAGTCGTACCTTTCCTGAGCTTTGAATTCCCTTGCAGACAATAAAAAAAACTACTGTCCAGGACAGCAGTAGGCAGATAACAATCCACCATTTAAGGCCACCTGTGTCTTCCATGGAGGGTGAAGAATCCAACGTGGTGCGATACCAAAAATAAGCTGTCTCCGAAGATCGTGCACACTCATCCACTTCTGTTCCATTAATCATCGGACATGTCGCCCACGGCAATGGAAACTAAAACAAGTTAAAGTTCAAACATAATGCCCTATACAGATTGACTTCAAAATATCGAAAGTATTTACCAACCTGAAAACTATTGAAGAAATAGAAGAAACACCACGTTATGATAACGTTATAATAGAGCGCCACAAAAAGGGTAACAATACAAGATGAAATTCCAATGCCACCCAGCCAGGGATGAATTGTATTCCAAACGCCCAGCGAGCCCAATCTCATTTTTTGACCAATTCCCAACTCAATGAGAAACAATGGGATTCCCTCCAATATCAACATTATCATGAATGGGATGAGGAATGCGCCTGCAACAACATTAATTTATTCAATTTTAATAACGTTCTTTGTATAGACGAGTGCAACTGCAGCACTTTAATGTATTGTAAGTTATTTATTGCTAATTTTATATCCAATTTAATTGAGCACTTTCAAATGTCGCCTGTCGGCACCGATATTATTGATTGAACAGTAAACTAATGCAAGTTGGGTGAAAATTTGCACGATAACGAAGGGGTATGGGTGTGAGTGTGTGTTGGTAGCCTCCGCCGAAATCATCGTCGCCGTATTCATCAAGAAAATGGAAACAATCAAAGTTTGCAATCAATTTCCACTGATACAAAATTATTCGATTACACAATAATTTCTCAGAAAACAACTTGATGCATCTCCCTTCTATTGGGGAGGACACCATGTAATAAAATACTCATAGACTTCTATAGTTGATAAAATTACCAACACAATTTCCAAGACAAATTGATATGACAATGATTTCCTCATCCATTATACAATGTGTTTATTTTAGTAGTACAATAATAGTATAATATAAAAAGACTGATTTAAGAACAAATGGATGCACGTACAAATATTTTAAAATACATTGCAATTAAGAAATCTTTTTTTAGCGATCTTTAAAAATGTTTTTACCAATAAATTAATATATCTAAATTACGAAGCTGTCAATCAGACATTATATCAGCATAGGTTTATGTCATAAAAATCGTTGTTTCATTTTATAAATATTAGAACATATTTAAACATTTTTGCATTACAACTCTCGATACCTTCCTTTAAAGTTATATAATGCAAAAACTTTTTCATACTAGTTGGTTAATGCCTAAAATAATTGTGCATGCTATAATATGCCAAAAAGCTCTTGAATTTCATGATTCTCAAACAATTTCCGCTGTTACAATTAACTAATTCATGAACAACTGACCATGACCTTAATTATTGATGAAATGTAGAACAAATAATGAAATACTTATATAATATAATAAAAGTATGTATAAGGCAATGTACATGAATGTAGTAAACCTTACTCATAAACTTGAGTTTATTTTTGAGTTATTATGGCAAAATATATTTTGCAGTTTTGTGTAACAACGCACTAAAGCAGCTGCTTAATGGAAGCTTTAATGTATTGTATATAAATACGATGTGGATTAATACGTGTGCTGTAAGCATTTGACTACACTCGTAGATGTAATGATTTACTAATTTCCATATGGGCCATTTATAAATTATATAATCTTCATTAAAATTTTATTTACAGCGTCAGTTGCATAGTTTTAATTTTTATTACGACCCAGTATGGTTGTAATATATTTTTATAATTACAAACTTTTCTGAAAAAAAGTTAATGATGCAGAAACACTTTTTGACACCCCCCCCCCCAATTTCAAGAAAGTGGTCTTGAAAAATAAGTATTTATATGTACGTCCGTGAGAGATTTTGACGTCATGTTTAAAATAATATAGGCGGAATTTATTAACTATTTTTTATTTCAAGGTCACAGTCTCAAGTTAAGGCCCAACATTTCATGGTCAAAATCTTAAAATTCACGGTCATACTATTTATATTTCAGAAAGCATTCTTTTATTTATCCCTTAGTTTAGTATTATGTATTACGATGTATTTTGTACTCGTCGTATTAAATTCACACCTCGCTCTCTCTGCGATGTAGTTTTTCTTACAAATCAATTTACATCGTTGCATCGTTTTACTTCCCGTAACATTTGCTTCAATTGACTAAGATCAGATTGAAGGTATTCGAGAATTTCATTCGTCATAAAATCATAACATTTTGAGTATTTGGGCACATTCGCGGCCAAATTTGTCATGAGTAAAAAATTTTAATTATTAAATCCGTTTAATTAATTTAATTTTCTTAATTTTTAGAATATGAGTATAACTTGAAAAACCTTTTTTGATATTATAATGATCTATATTTTCACTATTCTCAATAATTCGAATTAATTTCGTTTTATATTTCAACGTCAACTATAATATGAATTCCGTATTTTAAAAATGGTGATTATTAAAAATCCAAGGTCAAATATTAATAAAAACTAGCGGAATTTATAGCTTCTAAGATACAAAACATTTAAAGTAAAAATGGATCTAAATAATTCGAAGAAAAAAAAACTAAGTAATAAAAGTACGTATTATTATTTTTTGGAAATAAAACGGATACAAACATGAGGTTTATTCTATTCACAACTCATTTAGTTTTTAATATTAATAGAACGATATTCAGTTAAAATTTTAAACAGAAATACTTTCTCTAATGAATTCAGAAGGTTGCATCGCTTGTTCTAAATATAAACAAATTACATTTCATATATTAAAAATCATAAATAGTCGTTAAATGCAATAAAAAGGCAAAGTAAAATTCCCGTTCCACTCGTACCAGAATTCTAGACCCAAATTATGGATCGTTACTTGAATAAATTATGATTTTTTGTTAAATAAACAGGATGAGTAAACCTTATGAAATAGCAAGGTTTATTTTGTTGTTGCATTCCATATAAAATTTTAAATTAAACTAAATGAGATTGTGAATAGAATAGGCTTATTATAATGTAATAGAACACGAACGCCACTATAATATTCCTGTACTGTACGCCATAGTCCATATTGATTATATTATACTGTGTATGATTTATAATTTTTATAGTATTGGATTAATAAAAATAATGCAACCACAACATAAAAGACAGTTTGATTAATTGAAACAGTAAATCATTTGACTTCTCATGGAGAAAGTTTTACAATAAGGATTAAGGATTATATAATATATACAGATGCGTATGTATATCACCAAGTAATCTGTCAAGAACGATTACATCAATAATAAACTACATCGCAGGGAGAACGAGGTCTGAACTTATTACGACCTGATATAAAATAGATCGTAGGCAGACCGAGGTCAGAATTTATTAGAACCTATAATTTAAAGCATAATTTGGGAGCAAAGGTTAAAATAAAAGAATGGTTTCCTATATATAATTAGTATACATTGAATTTTCAGATTTCGACCTTTAATAATCTGCAAATTTTTTTCTTCATTTGGATACCACAATAATGTGACAGAAATATTTCAAATACTTAAGTTTTCATGGATATAAATAGTGTGCCCTTGAATATTGACCTTGAAATGTTCGGCAATTTTTTATGAGAATATACTGTATTCATGTGAAAGATTGTTTTTCATGTTGTGCAGGTTTCTGACGTCATATCGAGCTTTCATCCTTTTAAATCTTTTAAGCTTTTAGCCTTCACTTGGCCTTAAATTTAAAAAATACGAACAAATCAAAAATTATTTTATGAATGTATTAAAATTTCATACAAATCCGTCCTGCAGCGCTTAATGTTGGATTGAAATGGGTTGAGGAAACAAAATAATCATTAAGATTTCTTTATTAAATACGTAAGACTACTTTGCAGGGAGAGAGAGGGTGAATTTATATACGCCTGTTGCATCATTAAAAGTATAAATTTAAAAAATTTGAAGGTCACATTTCCCATATCTCAGTAAAACTTTGTTAATTTGTCATATAAAAATTCACACCTCGCACTCCCTGAGATGTAGTTTTAATTTGGATCTGATGTTCATCTTAATAAATGTTTTCATGCACATGACGTACCATTGTACGTTTAGATTTGTAACAATAAATGGCTTGTGGATCTTACATTTCAGACACTTATGACGTTGAGTATAATTTTTGATCTTGAATAAATTTTTAATATTGTAAAACATTTTAAAATCATACAAGGAACTGTTCAAAGTCAATTTTTTTCGAAAAATACTGAGAACTAACTAGATTACAGTTGTACCATGTAGGTCTTAACACGGGAGTGCAATAACAATTTACAATACCCATTTCTGATCTTACACAAATTGTCAATATTGCTGCAGGCATATCAAAGTAAAGTGCTGCTTTTAATAATAACAAGAAACCATCGTTATCCTTCAAATAGCCAGTAGCTAGTTGTACGCCAAACATAATGTGTATAACTATTAAATCTTTTATAAGCAATCATGATTAATCCGGCCATGCTTTGCAGCCACCCTAATGGTTGATGACTTCAATGGCACAATTTTAATTGTGCATTTAGTCTGTATGGCTTGTAATAAGTGTAGTTAGTGCCAGTATAACGTATTATTTCCTTGGGTGAACTTAATGCATACAACACACGTTATACGGTGATTTTCAATTAATCTGTTCGGTTTAATAGACACACATGTATGTGGTCCGTCAAATGTCACTTCCATTACCATCGCCAAAGTAACGGCATGTAAACACAATTAAATATTTCCGTAAACTAACAATACTCGCAGCTTTTATATATTTTATGTTCTAAGTTTGCAATTTATTTCAGTTTTATCATTTTATGCTTTTATATTTGGTTGTACATTTTTACGATGCAGTGTCAAGTGTGTCGTGGTTTTTCCGTTTTATTGGTTTGTTGTGGTGAAAATTTATTACATTTAATGCACATAGGTACTTAATATCATTTCTTGCATTAAGTCGTGTAAACTTTTTTAGCTGTTGAAAAATTACTAGCTCAAGTTGTGATATGCTATAATTTTAGGTAATGAAATAGTTAGGAAATCGAAGATAATCCCAAAATATATATACATATGGCACAAATACATTTGCGCGTATACAATTGATTATTGAAGGGTATTGCGTGGCATTAGTCTAATAATATCCTGCTGCGAGACACGAGTCATTGTTAGTTACCCTGTCTCCTACTACCATGCATAAGGTTTCCAAAGCTTTTAATATAATTTACCGTTAGAAAAAATTAAATAGACGAAGAAGATAAATCAAATCTGTGAATATTTATTTTAAAAATTTATTATTTATTTGATTATTGAGGAATGATGAGTATCAAAAATATTTTGGATTTGGTTCTCGCACAAATTTCATTCGAAGAATATTTCAATGGATATTTAAATTCTAACGACCAACAGATAACAGTAATTAATATTGAAACAGGATAATTCAAAATAATTATTAGGGTATCGAGCTAAAAATAAAATTGCATAATTAAACATTGCGTTATTCTACTAAAAATACAGCACATTTTTAGTGTATCCGATAAGAGATATACCGACATCGGATTTTATGAGCAACGATTGTGAAACTAAACTTAAGTTTTAAAATTTTGAACTTGAATTTTTCTGCAAGTTTTCTAAACTAAATAAATGTTATAAAAAAATCATCATTTCTGTGAGATGATAAGTTTGACCAACGACCATGAATTTTCTGTGATTTTGATCTTAAGATGTTTGGTAGAAAGAAATATGGCGCATTGAGCATACTACCGATTTTGAATTTTTGTTTCTGACGTGATTGGTGGCAATGTTTATATAATGTATAGTGCACTAGGTAATAAATAAAGGGGCACCCAACTGGCGTATGCAGTGCTGGTTACCACTTATTACAAAAATTCCCACCAATTTTGTCATACAGTTTTCGTAAAATTCAAAAATATTCCAAAAATATACTAAAAAAAAAAAAATTTTTTATTTCCACATTTTATTGTTTTTATTTCCTTTTTCCCCTTTTGCCATATTTTTGAATGCAAATTCATCCAAAATGGGAAATTTTCAAGGATTTACCAACACTGCGTGTACACCAGTGACGTAGATGAGTAGGAAAACAAAAGTGGAAACTTCGGAATGCGTAATCTTTCTTTCTATCATTCTTGGTTTGGTATAGCCTTTTGCATTAAACAAGTATAATGTATATACAAGACTTTTCATATTGTGTAGAATTACTGAGATAGAAAAAGTGGGGTTATCTGCATCCACGCTTAGAAAAACATGGGATAAACATTGTTACAATGAACAAAATCGATTTTTAGGTAATTAATCAAGATGCATGCAATCTTAAAGAAATTAAAAAGAGTTTCTTTTTTTTTAATAATCACATATTATGTTTCATAAAAATAGGTTAAGTAGTTTCTGAGAAATGATGATGGCATCGGCGCGGTGCACGGACCTTTGCATATATTTTCTAGACCACTTTTGTGGACTCGGGGGGGGGGGTCCCCGCAAAAGTTTGGAATACAAAAATCAAAAAATTATGCCTCTAGAGTCGTATATAAATTTAAAAAAAAAGGAAAACATACAGTAATTGCTCTAAGGACTCACTAATCGTATTACGCATAGAGAGATACGATATTATACTCGTAGCTCATAGATCATTTTTGGAAGGGTATTTTAGTACATATTTATAAAAAAGCTTTTGGCAATGACCTTTAAAAACCTAATTCTTAAAGTTTAGAAAGCAAGGGTTTTTAAGTGATACACATGTTTCTAATTAATAATTATACACATTAGAGTCATTTCTCTTTGCACTAATGTAACTTTATTTGTGGATCACCCTGTGTGCAAATATTTTGGGCGGTAAACAGCAAATACGACATTGTTGTTCTTTATAATGTTATCAGAATGCATTTTTCATGTTTTAATTGGTAAAGTAAATAAACTCGTAATAACAATAGAATTTTACGAGAACGATAACAGTTAGTTATATTATGATGAGCGTAGCCCAAAATTGAAAACTTTTTTTGAATGGTTAATTACATACTGAATTTGAACTTTGCTACTCTTCAGAGTCATACCATAAATATATATTTTTTAAACAACAATTTTTGGCGATATTGTAGAAAAGCACACCCTCATGGATTGGAATATAATTACGACTATCCATTGCACAAGTTCGACTTGTTTTAAGTTATTTTAATACCCATTTTTTGTGTAGGTAATTAATTACTATTTGACAAACTGAAATGTAGTTTGTCAAGAGCTTTTATGCACGATAACATGAGACAAGTAGAATCCGTTTACGTTTTTAACATGAAGTGTTTGTCATTATCATTTGCGAATCCAATTTAATCAATTTTGATGGGAGAAAAGATTGCAACAGCCAACAAAACAGAAATCGATTACCTACTTATTGAATGACAACAGCGCTATTCTCAACCTTGTTTCTATATCCAGTCTCTTGCGGTTCGCTATACTAATTCAACCCTCGTCTCAATTACCATTTACCACCTACGCAGAAGTAAAAAATACTTATTCATGAATATGTATAAAATATATTTAGGGGAATTCTTGTTTACACAGTGATCAAGGGATTGTTTGTAATTTAAATATTAATCGTTGGAGTACCATTTTTTTCTTAGTCTTTGGCAGAAAAAAGCATTTATTTTTTAATCATTTTTACTTAACATGGGAACTAAAACATTGGTTTTATTGATTGATGAATTAGGTTACGAAAGAAAGAGACGACATTAAATTGTTAATGTACAACATTCTGCACGGATTGCGACAAGATAATAATGAGATATCTTAAAAATAATGTGACTTTGAGGTTGAAAGAAAAAATGCACTGCTTTGAAATGTTTAACTTATCGACATGATTACAACTCAAAATTCAGGGTTTCCTAGATAATTATATATTTATAAATATGATCTGAAGGAATCCGAATACATACTAGTCAAAATCGATTGTCATTTTTCAGTTCTCAAGTTATTTTTTTATATTTTTTTTCACAAAGTTTCAGATTTAAGTATATAACTTGACCTTGAATGTGATCAGTCTTCAAACATCTTTTATAACTCCTTTTTGAATACAGGGAATGTAAAAAATAGGTTTTGTATCATCACATATTTTTTAAAGAATCGCCTGCGAATTTATATAAGACTGCAAGTAAACTTCATTATACAATACTTTTACTTTTAAAATGTCAGAGTTCCATATGGTTATATCATGATATGAGTATTTTAATAAGAGAAATTTGTTTCAGGTGGTTTCGAAATGGGTTTAACATCACTTACTTTTTCCGAGAAAATCGGGAATACAATCCCGGGATTGCAAACATGTATATATGTAACAAAATATTCATTAACGTGTATAATGTATATTGTAAACGCACATAACTACACATATAGTCCATAATAGTTTGGTAATAATTTTTACCGGCTAAACTCTGGTTGCTTAAATATATAGGTGCATTCTTTTTAGTGAAGAATAATGCTCCTTTGACAGAATGACAGCGCATTCATTGCTAAAATATGTATTTACCCAATTCCTGTATGTTGAATGAAATAGCTGACATTTGCGTAAGCGTAGTATAATAATGCCGAATAAGTGGAATAAAACCGCAAACTTGGAAAATTCCACACATTCAATAATTGAAATGTGACACATTTTAAATTTCCGAAATAAATAATCGCACATTCATATTTGCCGAAATTCCTCTTTATGATTTTGATATAAACAAAAGCGCAAAATTGAATATTATAAAATAATAATATATGTAGAATGTACATTGTATGTTACAATACATAAAACAAAAATAGTTTTTTTTTAACTCACGTCTCACACATGAAAATGCAAACGGTACAATACACATTTAACAATAGGTTTGTGTTATAACGAAAAATGTCTTCAATTAAAATAAAAAATACAGTCTTCATGCTGCTTAACTTTAAAAAGTGTAAACAGTACTTACCTGTAGTACGAGTTTTGTAAGTTATATTTAATATTAGTTAAAATTCAAAAAAAATCAGTTGCAGTGCTTATTTTAAACTAAATAATTGTTTGAACGTAAATTTCAAAACCTTTCCGTTAAACAAAGTCAAGTATGGATCATTTCAGCTCATGATGATGTTGTTTATAGTTTAAAAGGAACCGCTTGTATGCGAATGCAAAGTTATGTCCATTGTAAATATGATATGAAATCAAAACGCAAATTAACTCATTTCGAATTAAGTGCATTCAAATAAATATTTTTTGTAAGACATTGAAAAATATTAATCTAACATTGACATGTAAATTGCATGACCGTTGTAAGGAAAATTTTTAATTTATTACGACCCTGTATGGCTGCAATATTACATTCGCAAAATTGCTCAAAAAGAAGTTAATGATGCAGAAACACGTTTTGACACTTCCTGAGTCCAAAAAAGTGGTATAGAAAAAATGTGTGTATATGCGATTTCTCGGATAGCATAAAGCAGATTTGCATAAAATTTTAACGCAGTGTATGCAATTATTTAATCCAAAATTTTCGTCCAAGGTCACAAATATCTCAACTCTCAAGAACAGTAAGAGGCAAAATACGTTTTACTGCTAAAAAGTTTTATAAGTGTTGTATATCCATATGACGTAAGCGCGATATTGACGTCATCGTCAATCCAAGAAACCTTAAGCGACATGAAAAGTTCTTGAACATACTAAATGTAGTCATTTATAATACAAAAAAACATTTCAAGGTCAAAATATATATTTTATGTAATAAATATTGTTGGATTCTTTACGGTATTGCAGCTTTTGAGAGGTAAACAAATTTTTTTGAACATTTCAAGGTCAAAATATTTAGTTCTCAGTATCAAGATTACGTTTTTATTTCATGATCATTTACAGCGACACAACAAATTCAATATGTATATTGTATATGTCGGAAAAATGCTCATTTTAACACATTTTGAGTGGTTGAGTGTATTATTATTGTTTAATTCGTGTCGGTAGGTAATGTTAAATGAACTAAAGAGGCTGCTATACAACTTGGAAACGAACTTAGAAAAACGTCATGCTGTTCATTTTATGTTAACTCTTTTCTCATTTTATGCACTCGAGTTCTTCAATTATTATGATCTGTATTATTAGTTTCCAATAAATTTAAACCTAACTCTCCTTGCTATGTTTAATGTCGTTAAATATAGTTTTATGTTGTATAGATATATACAGACATGAAACAGCAGAAAATCTATTAACATTAAACATTATACCTAGATTTTTCTGCTGAAACAATCCATTTTTTAATTTATAACATATTAATATTTGTTATTAATCATAAAATAATTAAAATCCTGAAAAGTCATATGCGAGTATCATAAAGAATTATTTCTTTTTGCACATATTTTTGTAGCATCAATATGTATTGGTGCCAAAATGTATTTCTGCTCCCTCAGTTGTCCGATACTTT
This sequence comes from Sylvicola cinctus, assembly GCA_963854165.1. NCBI lineage: Eukaryota > Metazoa > Arthropoda > Insecta > Diptera > Anisopodidae > Sylvicola > Sylvicola cinctus. The sequence goes on from OY974082.1 coordinate 24,914,255, forward strand.
TAAGCTTTAACCGATTGCAAAATATTTCTATACTCTACATATGTATGGCGTTGAATACAAGCACGTAAGCAAAATCGACGTGATCTATTTTTATACAATTTTTGTAAAGAAATTTCTACATAGTAGTTGCATTAAATTACATTTCAATTTTTCTATGTCATTTATTTAATATTATACACAAAAGAGCCATTAGTCGTTATTACTAATTGTAGATTGTAAGTCTAAAAATGCATACAAAATGAATCTATGGATGAATATAATGAAGTGATTGTTATAGCTGTTAAGCACACATCTATTCGGGCTTTGACGTTGTAATTTTCATCAATATAGGTAAAGTGCAACTGTCATGTAACCAATTATGAATATTCGTAGAGAAACACGTATGAAGTTTTTGAATTGAAGAATCCAAGTTCAATTGTTCTGTTCTTTTTTTTTCATTTTAATTAAGTTCTTTCCTACACACAAATGACAGAATGTTATCAGAACAACACACTGCATACACACTTCGGATGCAAACAAATGCATTAACCTCCAACACACATCACAAATAATTAATTAATTAAATTACGTACATAGATAAATGTAATTTGGCCCTGAAATTGCCAGAACACATACAAATATCGTGCACAAAAACATTAAGTATATGCGATGTAGCATTGTACAACGTACATTGTATATGCATTCATGACGTGGTGCATATACGTACACCTATTTTGTACGAATCCAGAGTACCTGGTGCGCATTGTCAACTAAACTGCTTTAGCGCCCCCTCATATAACACACCACAATATGCTCTTTAGAGTTAGGGGGCAAAATTATTTAATAATATTATAATCAGATAATTATGCTACGGCTCAGTCGCCGCTGATAACAACTGCGCGACAGTTATTAGGATTTATTTATACACGTACTTAACGGTATAATCAGTCACAGCAGTAAAACAAAGTTATGGAAAAGGTAAGTTAGTATATAGAGAAATTGCATATACAAAAAAAAAAGAGGTTATTACCGCCACCATTCTGTTGACAAAGATAAGGAAACCTCCAAATGTTGCCCAATCCCACGGAGTAGCCAATAATGGAGAGGAAAAACTGCATTTTACCGGACCATGCTGCCCGATCCGGATCCGCATTGCCATCGTCCGCACTGGATCCGATTGATGCGCGATCTGGTGGCGACAGTACAATTGTCACACCACGGGAGCCATCACCACGTGCCCGAGTATTTAATGGTGCTAATTCATGCCCATTTCGCAGCACACCACCACTGTTGTTTAATATCCCACCGCCACCACCACTACTCACATCACTGTTAGTTAAACTACTACCCTTTGTAGTCATTATTGTTTGGCGTTATTAATTTTAGCGTGATTGAGGTAATTTGCAAATTGCACACAATAACTTTAAGATTTCAGCAGCACTTATTGATGGTGATTGGTGTGGTGTGTATATTTGTATTGTGCAGGATGGGGGTTTGATTTATATGTGACGGAGCAATAACAGAAATTTATGCACTTTCTCCCTATGGCGGGGATGAGGGGGGTTGTGTTGTGTAGGCTATATAGTAGAATTGTATATCGATCGTATTTATGTGCTTATATATGGTATAATTCAATAAATAGTGTAGGGTTTAAACTTAAATTTCACTTTCAACTGAAGATCTTCCCTTATATTTTGTTATTGTATAATATGTTGTTTGAGGCACATGTGCACAAATGTGATTCGGTTTTATGTTTTAACTTTTTTTTAAACAATTAAGCACTTTCACGTTAGTAATATATAGTTTATTAAGTAAGTGTTCGTTAAAAATATAAAACGTTTGTAAAGAAATGGTAATATCTGTAATAAATCACTTTTTAAAATAAACGTCAAATTTATTTATTCTGTGGATGGTGTAACGCGTTGCAAAGATACTTGCTTTCTGCAGTTTCGCAAGAGAAATTAACTTAGGGATGCCAAAATGATTTCACAACATGTTTCACGTTTCACCCCCCGAATCTTTGCCATCTTTTATGAACTAGCGCTTTTTTATATACATAATATGTAGATATTTACACAAAACCACGTTTGTATGCGAGCTTACCTACGTAGTACGTACATGTATAAAATATAAGGGAGTGAATTTGCACACACATAAAAAGCTATGTACTGATTGAACTAGGTACAAACTACGACTTGTTTTAACCTTTAGTTGCCTCATGGCCCACGAGAGGAGAGAAGTGGGGTGGAAGGGGAGCTGAATTTCAAATACCCAAAGGAAGTTAAAGTATATATTCTAAATATGAACGCAAAGAGGGGATGAACAGCTAAATGCGGAAAATAAATACGGTCTTGGTTATTTGGTTGAAGAAAATCGATATTTTCTTCAACCTTACGTCACGACGCGCGATTTCAAGGCAGCGCGACGACGACGAGCGCGAGCAGCAAAGGGTCGCGACGTCTCCAATACCATCAACCAAAGGCTATTCGTACAGAAACCCAAACCCTTTATGTACATACACTGTTAAAGAATTATAGGGGTAAATTGTTCATATATAATATGCGCAGATTCTCCCTCAATTGATGTTGAAATATTCGTCACACAGTACGACACTAAAAAACACTAATTTTGTGCACCAAAAAAAAAAATCAGCTTTTGTTGAGAAAATTCACTAACACCGGTGGGTGGAAAATTTTCGCACTGCCCCGAATACGGTTTATGTAACATTATGAAACTGTTTATGGATTTCAAAATAAACGCGATTCATGTAATTTCGATTGGTAAATTTATAGTGGTGTTCCGTGTTACGCGTTAAACTACATTATAGGGAAGAGAATGCGAAAATTGGCAGCTTTGTGCATCAACATATCTGCCAAAGTAAACGTCATACGTCCAAATGTTGGGGACAATTTATTAATTAACATTTAAATTTCATAAAGTGCAAAAAATGCTGCTTATGTATTGCGTCGTTTTGTTCACAACGGCAAAGTCACGGCTCCACATTTCGACCAATATTTATTTGACTTATTTATAGCACGTATTAATATTTCCTAATAGAAAATCTATGATGCTTGCGTTTGCTGAAATGCCAAGAAACTGGCATTTATGTTATGGACAGATGCTGTTCAACAAACATTTTAGTGAGTGCGCTCGAAAGCGATTTGCCAAAATATGTATCTCAACACGTTTAAATTCGACGTACACGAATGGTATAACGAGAAAAAACTACTTGTTCGAAATACTGTTAATTTCACTTTAAACTTGCACGCAACAATAATTCTTTCTTTTTTAAAATTCAAACTGTATGTTTCTATTTGATTTTATCGATCAAACAATATTTGCATTCGATAAGTTTAAATCCAGTAAGCTCACATTGCGCACTTAAATTTCACAGAGGTATGAATGAAAATGCAATCGATCGAAATCAGTTGGCCTCACTATAGTTGCAATTGCCCATTGCATTCGGAAAATTGATTGGCGCGGCCTGTCTAATGAATTAAACAATCATGCAATTCATTTATTTCACATTGCACTGTTAACCCTGAATTATATTGCAAGCCCTGCTACTATTTATTGTTAGATCATTGGCATTCCGTTAGTTATTGGGTAAGCTCCAAACTCCCACCGAAAATGTGTCGACATTTAAAAATAACAAACGGAAAATTTTCATTTTCTTCGGTGTAATTTGGAATTTCCGATTCTATTTTGAAATGCAGCAAATAATCCAATTAAACCAAAAAGTTTAAAGCCCCGAACCTCTCATAACCCGAGGCCCAAGGAACCAAAATTAATGGGAAAAGCACTCATTTGCACAATCGACCGAGACACTTTATAAAAGGACGATTTTATGTTTTACATTTTATAAAGGTATCCGATCATCAAAACGCGATGTCTATTTCAACAACAAATATACAACAGTTAGAAAGGTAGTAACTTTTTAAATTCAAAGAGTCGCGGCGCGTTCATATGATGTTTGTTCGCCTATGAATAATACATACTAATCACGGAATAAAAGGTAGATCTTTTCAACAGTCGTTCTGAGCGCAATATGGAAATACTGAGCGAGTACACGAGACTTGCAAGCCGCATGTAGAATAAAATCGCGTTATTGAGCGCGTTTGCGCAGATCGAATAAATATGTATATAGCTAAGTATTTTACACGAGTGTGTATTGTGGTGCACGGTAGTGCTATACGCCATAAAATATTATATTTATATTTGTATATTGTAAAACTGTATATTATCCTAAATAATTGAAATGCGGCTCTCATCTATCGGTGAGCTTTTAAGCAACTACATATATATAACTTCACAACCATTTTTTAAACAAGAAACTACGTCACTACTACGACGCGACCACAACGCGTCGTGTAAAAACTAAATATTTTGACCTTGAAATATGCAGGAAAGTTAATCTTTTGATAACAGTTTTATATCACGGTTCAAGTCTTTTTTTATCTTGACGGAATTTTTGGTCGGAAATGTCTGCTCAAATATTTGTGGTATGACCTTATTGTACATAATACTTTTTACATTGCACATGCCTATGTGAGTATGTATTCGCAAAGAGATCCTAAAATTGTAAAGCATATACGTGGTAAATAAATACACATTGCATTATTTATCAGTAATTTAATATTTTATGCATGAATGTACAGCAAGAGAGCTATTTGAATTTTACGTCTGTATGTTATGGTCTATTTTTATTTTATTTTATTTAAATTGCATCCATCAAACGTTAATATTTAATAAATATATATACTAAAGTATGTTATTGTTTATTGCATATATGTGTGATTGATCAACAGTGTCCTTGCGAGATGGCACCATGCATTCAAATGAAGAATGAATATGCAAACTACAAGTACTAGCGTATTACTTAACCAAATGGTGTTAGAACTGTATTCTAGATCCCAAAAATATTAGGAAAGAAAATATCATGTCATTAAAAACATATTGAAAAGAAGGATTAAATGAAGAAAACCGGCAGGGAAAGCCACTAAAGAATACATAAATTATTTCCATTATAAAAATTAAATTTACAAGAAAATTCAGAAAAGTTGTTTGTCACTTATACTAACTCAGAAGGTGTCAAAATGTACATCATTAAAATTTTTTTCAAAAGAAAAAATTTTTTTTTGTCCTAGCCAAATGCTTTTCAAAGATTGCCCTATAGGACAAAACTATGTAAATACAAATTTATATAGAAAGAAACATTTTTTTTACGTAAGCATTAATTATTGCCAATATAAAAAAAGAGCACCCGATTCATCCTGCGCAGTGCCAGTTTTGAAGCTGTATCCTTGCAATAATGTTCGTGTAAATAATCCAATTTTTCTTGTGTACCAAACACGTTTAAAAAATCGAAATTAGCAGCTATAGTATTTTTACCAACCAACGACGTCATACTTAATTTTAAACTCATACACTGACACAAATAAAACACTTGCATAATAGGCGAATAACTACATATTATTGTCCATGATTCCACGAATGCAATGATATTAAAAACAAATTCCGGAGATTAACATACATAGTATACAATATTATTATTATTTATAGAATAAATAATTTCCCAGTTTGTACCAGGTCCTAATAAATATTATCCTGCAATATAGTTTTTTCGTTGTTCATATAAATAATGAAAACGTCAATGACAACCTAATACATAAAATATTATCTATTAATACTTTTATCTTTTATGTTTAGAAAATGTGTATCCCATTCAAAAAGTGCGAAAATAATTAAGGCTTTCTAAAATAAAAAGTATGACCTTAAAACGGACCTTGAATTCAGACAAGTTCAGTTAAGTTCTGGCAAAGATTTAAAGTGTAAGGCTTAGCTCGCGCTGTTTGCGTATTGATCCCCATAAAATATAAAGGATAAGTATATAAGGTAAATGCAGTCAAATTTTTAATGGATAAACTGATCAAAATCGGTGGATCCGTTGTTTTTATATATAGTTTTTAACCAAAAAATATTTGTTAACCTTAATTTTCATATAAAGCATCTAAACTTGATGAAACAAAAAATTAAAGTAAATTTTTTCTTTACAAAAGCATTTCATGCAATTCGTTTAAGCAATTTTCGAGGCTATTTTTTCCGAAAAAGGTGGGAATGCAAGAATCGTTATCCTTCTGTAGTCTGAATAATTCTTAATCTGCTGACGCGTTTTGCATAATATGAAGACAAACTCTTAATAAGTACCCGCAAATAGTTTTAAATTACTATAGAAATGTAATTATGCATACACTTTTTGCAAAACCTTTCACGAGTAGAACTCTTATTAAATTGTATTCCATTTTTTTGCTTCACTTAAAGTACGTATTTATTCATAGACTATAGTGTATTTAAATTGGGTCTATAGAGTATAATGTTCTAACAATGTCTTCCCCAATTATTTGTTATTGAGAGCTGTCGACGACACAATGAGACATCCCATTATGGCAAAGCGCTCATCCACTTCACAATTCATTGAGGATAAATACCGAATTTTGCCAAAATAAAACACACATAAAAAACAGCACACATAAAACAATAAGGCATCAACGCGAATCCAAATATAATAAATGGAGATCACAACTCCCCCATAGAGGACGCTTCAAATAAATTTACCTCCTTCCCATTAAAATGTTCATTGCGACTCTACACTGTCTCTAAAAGTGGGTCAAATACATCCCATATATATTAGGCTGGATGAAAAGTCCCCGGTCTGACCCATAGATGGCGTTACCAGAATTTTTTCCATATGATTTTCATTTAGTACCAACCTTCAAACGATACGTGTAAAAATTTGACAGCAATCGGACAATTAGTTCGTGAGTTATAGCGATTTGAGTGAAGCTACTTTTGTTATTGTTGAAAAGATGGAAAAAAAAGAATTTCGTGTGTTAATAAAGTATTGCTTCTTGAAGGGAAAAAATACAGTTGAAGCGAAAGCATGGCTTGATGAAGAGTTTCCGGGGTCTGCACCGGGAAAATCCACCATCATTGATTGGTATGCTAAGTTTAAACGTGGTGAAATGAGCACTGAAGACGGTGAACGCAGTGGACGCCCAAAAGAGGCTGTTACCGACGAAAACATCAAAAAAATCCATAAAATAATTTTGAATGATCGTAAAATGAAGTTGAGCGAGATAGCAGACATTGTAAAGATATCAAAGGAACGTATACATCATATCATTCGCGAATATTTGGGCATGCGAAAGCTCTGTGCAAAGTGGGTGCCGCGCGAGCTCACAAGCGATCAAAAACAACAACGAGTTGATGATTCGGAGCAGTGTTTGAAGCTGTTTAAGCGCAATAAAGCCGAATTTTTCCGTCGATATGTGACAATGGATGAAACATGGCTCCATCACTATACTCCAGAGTCCAATCGGCAATCATCTGAATGGACAGCAAGCGATGAACCCAAACCGAAGCGTGGAAAAACGCAACAGTCGGCTGGAAAGGTTATGGCGTCTGTTTTTTGGGATGCGCATGGAATAATATTCATCGACTATCTCCAAAAGGGACAGACAATCAACAGCGACTATTACATTGCTCTATTGGAGCGGTTGAAAGCCGAAATCGCAAAGAAACGGCCGCATTTGAAGAAGAAAAAAGTGCTGTTCCACCAAGACAATGCACCGTGTCACAAGTCTGGAAAAACGATGGCTAAAATTTATGAATTGGGCTACGAATTGCTTCCTCATCCACCGTATTCTCCAGATCTGGCCCCCAGCGACTATTTCCTGTTTGCGGACCTTAAAAGAATGCTCGCTGGCAAGAAATTTAAGACCGATGATGAAGTGATTGCTGAAACTGAGGCCTATTTTGAGGATAAACCGAAAGAGTACTACAGAAGTGGCATCGAAAAGTTGGAAAATCGCTATAATCGCTGTATCGCCTTCGAAGGCAACTATGTTGAATAATAAAATTGAATTTTGCAAAAAAATGTTTTTTACCATGGTAGACCGGGGACTTTTCATCCGGCCTGTTATTTGTATTATGTACTACCAGGTCGAGTGTATGTGTACCGCGAGGAATTAACTGCGACCTATGCCAAAATCGATTTACATTTTCTCGTAAATCTTAATAATGATTGGCCCATGCTATCTTAAGGTTACCTGTACTGATTTACATATCTTATTTTAAATACTGTATGTGAATTTTAATTTATAATTTGAGTAAATTAAAATTATTATTCGTTTCTCACAGGTTAATACGAAAACAGTTTCGAAATGACGTCAACATTATTCATAAAGTTGTGCTTTGACCTCGCAAAGATTGTCAATGTTTTTGACCTTGAGTGTGAAATTGAAAAATAAGGATATGATACTTAATTTGCTTGTAGTTATTTAGATGTTTTTTAAATTGAAACCATCAAAAAAATTTTAATTTCTGAATTTAATTTGTTTTGTCTGAAAAATACTAAATCCCTTTTTGCTTAGTTTACATATATTATTACTTTCCATTTATTAAATCAATTTTTTGAACCAAGTATACCTTGAATATTTTATGAGAGCCATCAACATGTGACATTGAAAGGAATTATAATACATTTTCAGGGTCAGTTCTTACTTCATGAATTGAAGACTGGTTATATCCTCAATTTAAACACACACATTTTGGCACAATGTGTTTTAAAACGCAGTTCTGCACCTTTGTGTATAATGTATAAAAACAATTCTGTTGCTGGTTTTCAATCAAAGTAAATAAAGACACGACTTTTTTTTTACGACAAGTAAAATATATTTGGCAAATTTATCGCACGGACGGACGAATTGAAGAAGATACCTAAGGACGCACATACTCAATCCCTTTTTTTCTGAACAACTGTTCTGGACAAATATTGTTGCGATGGGTAGGAAAGGGTCTAAATACCAAAAAGAAGTATAATATGCAATATTATATAATTTTTTAAAATAGAGATATGAAAAACAAGCGGAAATCCATAGTTTCGTAGAGCGTAAGTTTGACAGATATTGTCGTTATAAAGTTCATTTTAATGTGCTCCTATAGCAATTCTATTGCACATATTCAATTTGTGTTTAACGAATCAGTACCTCGACAAGTCAATTAAAAATATATCTTAAATTAATTGATACAAATTACAAAGTGGCTACTGGAAATATCTTTTCTTAACCAATATCAAATGAAACCTAATTTAAGATCTTTATGAATAGTGAAATTTCGAAAATTAAATTCGTATTGAAAATTCTTTTGAATTATTAGAGTGGCAAAATACTTAATCAATTCTAAATTAAAATGTGTTTAATAAATAATAAAAAAATTAATAGAGTCGTTCACGTTCTTAATAATTTAATTACATTCTTAATTGAAATATTTTTTGACAACTTTTCTCTTTTTACGAAATTTTATAGACGCCTGAGTTATATAACATATATGTTGCCAAAAATATTAAAAAAATAACATAAACTTGATGTTTTTTAAACATTTTAAAGGTAAAATTTCGTCCGAGGCGGATGTTGAAAATTATTAAGGACTTGAACGCCCCTTATGAATTATTTACTGAACACAACAACCAAATCAAACCGCTTTTAATTTATGAACGACCCAAGGCAATATGAATAATAGTTCTTGCATTTCCGACTATTTCGGGGAAAAGGTTAATGGTGGAGGAAGACGTTTTGACACCCCCTGAATCTAAAAATGCTGTCTAGGAAAGTTGTGCAATACTTGCGCCTCTTCTTCATATCTTAGAAACTACTCAACTGATTTGTATGAATTTGGATTTAAAATATTCTAAAACAAACTAAGAGTATATTTTTCAAAGTCTGATAATTAATTCAGTTCAAATTATTGCCAAAAAACGGTTTGACTTGTCAAGGATGATTTTTAAAGAGCTTTCGGATTTAATTTTCAAAAAATAACACAAAATTCCGAAGTATGAAAACTTTATTTGAGTCGAAAGAACGGTCGATATAAATTAATGTTTAAATATGATTTTTTGAAAATGTTGGCCACGTTTGCGCTTCAAATGGTTCATGCGCTGGGTCCAATTTTGGAATACTCTCTCCAACATATCGGCCAGTTTCTTACGAATAAATTCTTCAATATTGGTTTCCACTGCGTCAATCGTTGCGGGCTTGTCGCTATATGTATGAGCCTTAACATAGCCCAAAATAGGCTAACTGCGTTCAATCTCACGATCTATGCGCCCAATTGACCGATCCCACATGAAATAAGCTGTTCACCGCACTCGCCTCTCAATGTCTTGCTGAAACCACATGTCAGCCAAGACCAGATTTTCCATTTAGGATAAAAAAAAGTTTGTAATAATCGCACGGTAGCGCTAGCTATTCACAGTAACGTTCCAGTAACGTCTTCTTTCAAAATGTACGGTCCAATGATGCCGCCGGCCTATAATCCACACCAAAAAGTGACTTTTTCGGAATGCATTAGTAATTCTTGCAATGATTCTGGACGCTCTTCACTACAAATGGCAAATATAAACTTTGTTGAACATTGCAAGGCCAAAAAAAAAATGATATCAAGATCGAACATCTGATTCGTACCTCATATATTTTAAAATCAATTTTAATGCTGCAGATAATTTCATAATGAAGTTTAGTTGTAGTAATATGTATTACCAATATATTTCTTTGTGTAACACCAGCACCTTTCCGCGGTCTTTTATCATTTAAGAAAAACAAATATTAAGCAATTAGTACTATTTATTATAGTGTATAGTGACAAGAAAAGCATGCATGATATTCTATTATTGTGAGTGACGTGAACGATGAAACCGCGGACACATACGAATATATATGTAAATACTCCCATATCGTTTAGCACTTTATGCTATCAAGATACATTTGTTTCATTTATACAATGTTATAATATGTAAGACGTAGGCACATGAATATATTTTCCCAATGTTAATGTCAGCCATTATTATATTTAATTGAAAATAAACACAAGGATATGATCAAATTAAATTGCGCCACATTTATCGATTATTTTGACCACGACAAACAATTAGATGCAATTAAGGGATCGATGCGCCAACTGTTCGCCTGTATAACGTACTAATGATAAATTTGACTGCACGGGGGTCTATCCGTTACCGTCATCAACTTCAAGATAGTTTCAATTACACCAGCTTATTGAAACTGTAACATGTTGATGAAGTCTCATTAACAAAAAATTGTTTGCGTTTCAATAAAGAGATCGTTAATGTATTTATGCTTCAATGTTACAATAATTTTTTTCTATAGTTAAAACTCAAAACATACGCTATGATGTAATCCATTCAACATTATCGGTCATATCCTGGAATACAAACTCTGCATCTGTGGCCTCCTCTATAACAGCATTTTCTTCAATAAATGTTTCATTTTCATTAGTGATGAATATTTGTCCATCCCCGCTACCTGTTATAATGTAGTCGGACACATTTTCTTCATTTTTTAAAGCATCGTCTGACATATTATCATCTTCACCTGTTTGTAGGTCCATCTCCTCAACGTCTAATTCTTCTATATCTTCCATCTCAATGTTTTGCTACAAATATAGTTAAAGTATTATTTATCAAATTATGGCGACTTGTATATATATACCTCTTCGTTTTCATTTCCCGATTGAGTGCTGTTGGTTTTAAGAACGAAATAAACTCGTTTGGCTTTTATGTTCTTCATTTGATCGTCACTTTCGTTGTCGTCATTGCACATAAGCAATTCCATATTGGGACCATCGGTCGATGAAATTGTGGGCTGATTTATAATGATGGTATCGCTATGGTGATCTGCACTGGACATGTGGGCATGAAGCATGGGTTTACGCATAAAACCAGCCCCACATGTGAAACATTCAAATGGTTTTTTTTCGCTGTGCGTGAAACGATGCGTGTTGCGATTATCGCGGCTATTAAATGGTTTCCCACAAACTTCGCATTTGTATGGCTTGACGCCGGTATGGATTCGAATGTGCTTCTTGAAGTGTTCCGGATAGATGAAGGTAGCTTCACAGGTTTCGCATTTGTATGGTCGTTCGCCTGTGTGCGTCGACTTTATATGATAGTCCAGAAGACGACGACGTTTAAAACTTCGCGCACACGTATCACATTTGTACGGTTTGGTGTTAAAATGCGTGGCTCGTTTGTGTGACATCAAATTGGAGCGTTGGGAAAAGGTTGATGTACAAATATCGCATTGGAATGGACGTTCACCTGTGTGTATTCGCTCATGATCTCGAATCTCGGCGCGTCTGGCAAATGCCTTGCCGCATGTGCGACAAATAAAAGGTTTGTATCCAGTATGGGTGATTTTATGTACTTCAAGATTGTGCTGTGTAGCAAAATATTTGTCGCATGAGTCACAGCTGAATTGCTTTTCACCCGTGTGCGTTCGTTCGTGCTGCACCAGATTTTGATTGCTGTAGAATCTTTTATCACACTGTGAACACTCAAATGGGCGAGCTCTTTCCGTATGAATCTTCATATGTGCCGTTAACGTGTACTTGGAAGCAAAATCTTTTTCACATTGGCTGCATTTGTAAGGTCGCTTGCCCGTGTGCATGTTCATGTGCTCGTCCAAAAGATTCCTGGAGGGATACTTTTTATCGCATTGTTTACATGCCCAGATTTTTTGAGTAGGAAGATGAGTTCGCTTGTGAATGCGGAACTGCCGAACATCGGTGAAAGTTCGATTACAGACTTTGCATGCAAATTCAGTGCCCACATCTGGCTTCTCGTGGTCTTGTTCCAAATGGTTGGTTAAACTAGGTCGGTCCTTAAAGAAAGCTGAACAAAGGTCACATACGTACACCTTTTTATTGTGGGCATTTTTCAAATGTACCACCACAGAACGAGCTGTATATTTTTCCTCCGATAGTGCTTTGCTTTCATTTGTGTCACATATTTGGCAATAGTAAAAACCGTTCAAAAAAGTCAATATCGGTTGTTCCTCTTCCTCTTTGGACGAGAATGCATCACTCTCGTTTTGACTGTCGACTGTGTGGTCTTGTTTGATAATTTCCATCATATCAAGATTTAGAAATTGATCATTCATTTCACTGTCATCATTTTTGTTTAGTTGAGTGACAATTGTATTACCATGTTCATCTGTTTCCTCATGAACAAGAATGAAATGCTGTTCATCATCGTCCTGTTCCGTTTTAAGTGCCATTAGGTCATTTTCCTGAAAGTAAGATTCATCATCTGCATCTTCCTCCAATGCGAATACATCCTCTCCTTCTTCTTCTAGTACCTCAATCGTATCGTCATTTTCCTGGATCGCTTCATCTTCCGATTTCGGACCTTTTATTTGTTTTAGTAACATCTCTCTCTGTTCCCTCGCTTTAACCAGCGTAGCTCCAAACTCGTCACATTTTTTGTAACAACCTCGGCACAAATATTTGAGATTATTGGTGATAATACATCCCAAGAGTTGGGCCAGCGCTTCTGTGACAACTGCATCTTTGGAAACTTCATATGCATTTCGAAGCGTTGGAATGTGACTCTTGCAAAGATAGCAATCGATTACTTTCTTAGATGTTTTCTAAAACAATCAAATATGCGTAAGTTTTTGATGCGGATATTATTACAATTTTGTCAATTTGGGCAATGCAAAGTAATAAAGATTAAAGAAACATTGCATCCAACTGGTAAAAATCAAAAAAGTTTTTATTTTTCTATATTTTTTACCTGTGACGCCATCTTCTCGCCTGATTATTTTTGGCCAACAAAATTAATAATTTTAAGTTAGTTCACTTGCTTACTTTTTGGTTTTTACGATTGGCATTTGTTTTTATAGGTTAAGTTATGTATCAGTATATTGAAAGGAAATTATTTGCCTTACTACTATTTGAAAATTAAAGAACTCAAGCTCAATTGGGAATTATTGCAATTAGTGCATGAAATAAATTAGAAATTACTTATAGAGGCTTATAAATTACAATTGCTACTTATATCGCATTCAGAAGCTCAATGAGTGAAAAATGGAAAAATCCGTAATTTGAAACGTTTCAACCTTTAAATTTTCGTATATACACGTACATATATATAATGTCAGGAATTGTGTCATAAAGTTACACATATGTATTAATTTATCGTTCATATATATAATTTTTTTTTTTATGTTGGTACTTATGCTTCAAAAACACGTCAAAATTAATCACAGACGTTATTTTCAAAAAAATAAATAAATTACATCAAACGAAAGTTCCAATGCAGACTTTTCGAGAAATGGTGTGAGTTTTTTTTGGAAAGCAATATTTATACAAAATTCGTATATATAACCTGAAAACAAAAAGGTATCGTATTTATATTTTCACAATGTCGAATTTTATCTAAGTTTTTGTTGTTGAAAAGGGAAACAAAATTTTTTTAAATAGTACTGTTAGGAGGAAATAAAGATTCTATGGATTGAAATCACTGTGTAAAATAGGAACTTTTAAAATATTACTGTTAATAGGATTAATAAAATTATCAAAGCCACCTTAAATTTCAAAAGACTTGCAGTGCCATCTATGGTTGAGAGAACAATATTATCTACTCATGCGTGATGCGGCCCAGTTTAGATATTCATGTTTGATACGACTTTTAAACGCATAATTAATAATTTATCATACACACAGAATTCACTCAAGTAATACGCGAACAAAACTATCAAATTTTTAGATTCTTGCGGATCATGGCCAGATTTTGGGTTGTCGCCAATTTTGTATGCCACCCAAAAGCATGTCATTAAACCGAATGAGAATACAATACATTCCTTTGGGTTCCACTAGTGTAATAACTAATACATATAAGAATTATAATTCATAATAAAACATAAAGAAATAAGTTCAATAACGATGAATGGAATCATATGCATATCTATAGAACCAACCCGTCTAATGGTTATTTAATTACGGGAACTTTATAAAACTATTGCTTATTTAAATATTTAAATTACTCTAATTCTTCAAACTAAATTTTGCAACTAATATATAGAATTACCTATTAAAGAGTATAAAATAATAAATGGTGAGCATAAAAACACAAGATTTAATATGTAATGAATGAATTAAAAATTTATTATTAATTGAAAAGTATATAAATTTTCATTGACAAAGATTTGTGCTGTTATTTCTTGACTTATACAATCAACCTTCAAAAAGCTATCAATTTTGATTGTCCATTGTCAGAAAGGTACCTATCTTTAAATTTTTAAAATCGGTTCGTAAAATCGTTTAAAATTCGATACTCAATAATACGCAACGATAAACCGTAGCCGCACAATAATTAGATTTAAAAGAGATCGCGCGAGAATTAGAATTTTTATAATTATTGGTTCGTTGAAAAATCTTATCAAGAAAAACACTCCACCGGAACAGATTCAGACAAATAACATTGAAACTTTTCAATTAAAAACAACAATCACACCTTCCTGTTTGTGTGTACTAGTTACATGAGTAAAATGACCAAAATGTACAAAAACGGCAAGACTAAATTGAGATAAAATAAATAATGTAATTACAAATTAGCTATTACCGCCACCGCTTAGCTCATCCTCGTACTGTTTGCGGAAGCAATCACCGACCGGGAAGAAGTCCCAACATCTCTGTTGATACATATTCCAGACATATGTTTCCTGGCCGGTGTATTCGGTGTCCGGTTTATTAATCAAATGCATAAGGAAGAACATGTAATTTGCTAAATTGTGTTCTTGCTGCACGTGCGTGTCAAATCCATGCGGCACCGCATCAAAGTAATCCTTTCCTATGCCGCAAATGAAGCAATTGGACTCCATATCCTCCTTGACTGACTCCAACTGATCACGCAACTCTCCGAATGCATCAATGATCAAACCTTGGATGATAGCCAACAAGATGACAATAACGAAGAAGAAGAAGGTAATGTCAAAGATGATGCGATAAACCTCGTATTCATCTCCATTTGGATCCCCGATTTCGTCACCAATACCTCCGCCAGCTCTAACGCCCTTATACAAATGGAAGACAAAGCATGTCATCATATCGTGACACTTCTTGTCAATCTCTTCGTCCTCTTCCTGAATGTAGAATTTCCGGAAGAAGTTAAACGCAATGACTGTGTAAATGTATACAATAATTGTTAAAAGCATGACAGTGAGCACCAATTGCTTTCCGTTGTGTGTTACAGATTGTAAAATAGTACGCAGAGTCTTGAATCCAACAGCCACATCTAGTAAATGGGCTGCGAAGAAGAAGTTGTTAAAGTTGCCCAAAACGGAGAATGTGAAATACCATAGAGAATACAAGAATGAATTATCTGTAAAAGTAACACCTCCCTTCCAGACATGGTAGCGCCAGTCAATGTTCAAGATGTAACTTACAATTCCCTTCTCCTCAGACTCCTGGGCAGCAAAAGCATTCTTTTCCATTCCAAGCAGATTAGATATGGAATCAAAGTCATAGGTTTCGCTGTACTTCTGCCGTACCTTTTTCTTCACAAATTTGTCCCAATAATTCACAGGGAAACTCTTTGCTGATATCACTAGTTTATCCCAATGCGATTTAATGTCATCATCCTCAGGCTGCTCAGCAATGAATAGACCGTCGAATTCGAGGCGACGTGCAATTTCTTTCTCTCGCTTGAAAATGGCCAATGGGACTTTTAGCTGATAGTACGCAATAAGCATAGCTAAAGCGACCATACTGTGCGTAAAGGCTGCAATTCGTAAAACATGTTCCATATAGAAAAAATCTTCATCAACATGAACCGATTCCATTGGATCCTCATCATCACCCTCCGCTTCACCGCTTCCATCGATATCACTTAAAATGCCAGAGCCTGAACCTGAACCCGAACCGGAACCAGATCCGAATCCCATAAATCCAGAACCGTCACCACTTCCATCTTCGTCCTCGCCAAATGTGGTAACCTTATAAAATAGCAGCATAAAGTTGATAGAGAAAGCCAAAACAAGTGCAACATATTTAAGATTGTAGAAGTTACGCGCCAAGAAACTAACGGCCCGATGTGTGTACTGTGAGAAGTTTATTTGTGATACGGCTGGTGGTTCTTGTGGAGTTGCTGCTGCCTTTTTAGTCTCTGCCTCAATGGATGCCATTGCTGCTTCTTGTACCTTTTGCGCATCAGAACGTTCCTGATCAGCACGTTTGGCGGCATCACCACCCAATAAATCAACCAATGTCATTGGGGGTTCCATACGTTCTCCATCGACACCTTCGCCAGCTTGAGCTAAAGCCTGATCTTCGGGACTACTGTCTCCAGTTTCTTCCATCGACGAAGTAGGGCTAGGCACCGGCGACTCATGTGGAGCCATTCGATATTGTCCATTTTCTTCTTTACTTATGTCGACACCAAATGCTTGTACCGTGCCCGGCGGTTCTTCAGATGGTAACGGTGGTAATGCTAATGCCATTCTTTCTGATTCAATCGGTTGAATAGTTACCTCTTCTCCAGACCCCCGCATCAAGGACATAAGAATATTTAGGAAATATTTTATAACACAAACCACACCATAGCCCGAATAGTAAAACGCGTAGAAGATTGCCTTAAAGAATCCAATAATAAGTTCTGGTATCGATTTTGTTTGGGCGACTGATATCTGATGTTTAATATTTGTTGGACTAAAAAGAAACACCATGAATTTGAGACCATCCTTTATGCCGTTAATCGTTCGTCTAATCGGATCCTTTGCAGCACGCTCTTCGTCTTCCTCACTCATATAGGAGCTGTAAGATGCTTCTCGTTTCACGTTGCCACCACCATCATCAGTGGACATTAGACCAGAAGCATGTGTCATTTCAAAGATAGCATCTTCACAAAAGTTTACGAAAGCTTCCAGTTTTTCTTTGTCACCACCCTCTGTTACAATTGAATAAAAGAAGGCTCGTTTTGATTCTCTGATCTGTGGTTTCTCCCATTGCTCAATGTTAGATTCCTTTATTTCAAAGTAGACACGCTCGATTCGTTTGGAGCCACCCATGATTTCAATACGACCCAAGAATGGTTCGAAATAATTCAATACAGAACCAGCTGTTTCTAAGAAACGCGCTAAACGGGGCTCACTTGGCATGTGTTCGGACAAATTGGTTAACAAAAGAGCCAAGTTAAAACCGATTTCTTTGGCCGGCTCGTGGAAGCGATCGCAGAAACCGATATAGTCAATTTTGCCATCATGATTTGTCTCGCAACATGCCAACATGAACTCAATTTCTTCTGTAGCGAAATTCTTTGACTGGTCCATTTTGTCACGGAAATCTTTGGGCACAACCCAACCTTCACAGTTAATATCAATTTCCTGGAAGCTTGGTGAATCCACCATTACTTTCAACTTTAAGAACATGTCAAAGTATTTGAGAATTAGCTCAACATTTGATGCCGATTCTACAAGGGTGTCTACCATCTGTTTTCCGATGGTGCCATTAACTACATTACCCTCAAGCATGGACAACATCATTGTGATCATGTCTTTTTGTAAATTCAACAATTCTTTAAGGAGATCCACTTGGCTGGAGTGTTTTGAGAGTTTGTCTTGCATATGTGAAAAAAGGAAGAGGAAACCCCCAACAGCATCCCAAAGACGAGAGTGAGCGAGTGCTTGCTGATTGAGGGTGCAAGGTCCTTGAATTACTTCAGTCAAGGTATTAAAAACTTGACTAGCGACACCGATGGCTTTGAAAAAATTGGCTTTACCCGCTGGATCAATGATTTCCTAAATACGAAAATTAAAGAGTATACAACTATTAATATAATGATTATGAAGACGACAAAGTTACCTTGCTGGAATAATGCCAATAAAAGTCCATGATAGATTCCTGGAGACGCAACAAGTAATCGACAGTACAAATAACAACGTTAACTGTTGTAGTGTTACCTGCCTGGGTCCTTAAATAATTTTGCCATTCTGAAATATTTTGATTGATATAGTATGTTGGGTTGAGAAACGTGCCAATAATTTTAACAATTTAAATAGCAACTTACCCAAGTTGTGACCTTCACAGGTCAGTTGTATAAACCGGAAAAGTGCACATGTGAATTCGGCATCATGCATGTTTTTCTCGCCAGCTGCTCCCTCGGAACCAACACCTAGACCTGATGAACCCGCAGTATTGTACTCTTTGTTTTGATTTTTTGGGGGCATGATTGGATGATTCAGGATTTTGTGGGTATTTGTGGCGCCAATTGAATGTGATTAAATGATAGGGAGACAGAATTTGATGATTGGAGTTTGGAAAGAGGTCATGAAAAGGGTTGCAAGAAACGAGAAATGTTTTTGGAATTGCTTAGATTTTGGTTCAAATCGATTTTGATTGTTTTCAAGTTTAGGATTTTTGGTCTCCACGAGATTCGCGGCTTTTCGACCAAAAATTATGACAATTTGATTAATTTTTCCAAATGTTTAGTAATTTACGTATACTGTGTTAGACAAGACTATTACAGAGATGGGACGAGGTTTTAGTTTAGTTAGTACACAAGATGAGAAAGTGAGGTGATATGACATGCTTTCATTTTATTGGACATGCACGGAGGACAACACGGTGACACTTTAAGTATGCTTCAAAAATTTACCTTCCGCTTTGGTATTACGCTCAAAAGCATCCAAATCTAAAACGCTACACGAGTTCATTAAACCCGCTATTGATGTAAAGAATCCTACATCCTTTTTCTCTTTAAGATGATTTAGCATTCCCATCTGAATATCAATATTACCACCACGTAATATTGCAATGCCCAAAGTTAGTGTTGTCATCACCATCTCTGATGGAATGCCCTTCGATGCAGAAATATGAAGCAGAACCATTTCAGCTACACCACGATTTGATAGGCGCGCTTGATGGAAGAGAAGTTTTTGTTTCTCCATTTCTTGCTCCTTTAAACGTTATAATTATAATTAATATTACATTTACTTTTTGTGTGCAATTACTAAATAAGGATTGGAATTTTACTTCTTTCTTTTTCCTCAACTTTTCCATTGACAATTTCTTTTAAATGTGGAAGTTTTGTGTTATTCAGATACAATTATTGTTAGTTAAAATCATATTAAAAAGGTATTAAACTGTTATACTAATATCTTACATGAATGCTAGATCCGCCCTCTTCACCTTCACCACCACCTCCCTCTTCGGCACCTTCTTCTTCTTCACCACCTTCTTCCTCTTCCTCACCACATGATTTTGCAGCAATTTGAGCATACGACATGTACAGTGGATCCTCCTGCAAAGCGCCAGAGCGTTCTGTCATAGCACCACGACAGAATGTTGTAACCAATTGTGTTAATGGATCTGGCTTGACTTCTTCCTCTTCATCCTCTTTCTTCTTCTTTTCTGCATCCTCAAAGGATTGCTAACAACAATCACAGTTTATAAAAACAAATTCTTAACTTCTCATAAGGAAATTGAATACATACAGTAAGATCTTCAATCATGATCTCCTGTCCAACATTCTCTTCCTGGAGCCACAAATCGTAATATGTCCTTGCAAAAATGTTGCAAACGCGATGTCTGTAAGGCAAACATAAAAGATTTATTGGTTTAGTTGTGAACAAAATTATAACTTTAGTGTAAGCAATAAAACCTGCTCATCCTATAAAGTGGCCTAGCCCTTAAACAAGCAATTGCCGCCTGGCGTCGAGCTAGCGAAATTATTTTTGCCCAACTGCATCGATTTCGTTTCGGCCTTTTAGACTGCGTTTATTTGTTAGACAATTTTGTTAGTTAGATAATTATTAGTGATTAATTAAAAAAGGTGTCACTTAGTGGGATTAATGTTGGTTAAATGTTAATGTATTAAAATCAAACGAAACAACGTAACATGTAATAGAAATATAAAAGAAAATGCCATAATAACCTAGGGAGTGAGTGCAAAGCGATCTGTCTGAAGCAAGCGATAACCGCTCGCTTCCTCTGAATAGAGACAACACTTCGGAAAACATTTTTACTCTGTTGTTGCGGATGATCAATCTAAATAATAAAGAAATTAAATAATAAACAGTGTACGACATGTGTAAAAAAATAGCATAGATGATGTTAACAGTTACAACTAACAAAATCTACTTAAACGTACATAATCAGAATATTTTACATAAAATTAATCAACAAACTCACCATGTGGAGCCCGAATAAAACCTTAGCCATGGCCACAATACGATCAACCGTTTCCTCAATTTTCAACTCGTTTTTCTTTTCAGCAGCTAAATTGGCTTTGTCCAACAAATCCTGATCGGGTAACGGCTCCTTTTTACCAAGCTTCGAATACAAGTAATGCTGCCAAGACATTTCGTCAGCTGGATCCAATTTATCAGGCAATGTCAATTGGGTCCTAGCAAATTCAATGACGTCGTACTCGGGCATCTTCTTTAAATATCTATCCTTGCAGTGTTGCACTAGTTCCTGTTCGCGACCAGCAAACAAATTTAAACCAACTGGCAGTAATCGTTTGAGGCAAGCCACCATTAAACTGGCTTGTACTTCCTTGTCTTTATCGCGCTTCTTATCACGATTCTTCTTTTTCTTCTTTGCTTTTCCACCTGAAACGGGTGCACCTTCGGTTACAGTAGCCGCACGCCTAGTTGCTGTCGGCATTATCAACGTCATGTTATCAATCTCGTTGGCTGATATGAAGTTCTGTTCCTCTTTTAAGAAGTATTGACTCTTTGACCAAATATTAAATATTTCGGCCACATAATTATAGATTTCTTCAGCTTCTGGTATATTGTCTTTAAGCCAATGATTCCTTTGCAAATCCACATACTTGATAAGCAAGGGATAGAAGGAATAAATGTCACGCACCAACAAATTCCAATCTTCTTGAATTTGAGCTTCTACTTGTGAGGTGTCGTCAGTGGACGATTTTAAGAACCCGCGCATACTTTCTTCTTTATGGAACATATTTTCTGTTCGCTTTTTCACACGTTCTGCTAATGGTAAGAATGGATCTTTAAGAAGCTCTTCAGAACTATTAATGATAATTTGTTGGGTGTATGCAGCAATACGGGTCATCCATGGCGCATTGTCATTGCCAATATTCTTTTTAATCATCTTTAAAACATTCTTCAACAACTGGTTCATGTGGTCTGCTGTCACCATAGTTACATGATTCCTGAATAAATGAGAATAGTTATTTAAAATGTGTAAAATAAATTAGAATAATATAGGTACCCAGAGGTGGGAGACACGTTGTCCGGTCCTTGGGACCACCAGAAAGGCAAATATGAACATAATAACGGTAAAATGACATCAATTACGTGCTGGGCTTCATTATATGTTTTATCTGAGTCAACGAATTGGTCAACTTCAGCCAGAATGACTTCTAACGTTGGCATTGAGCTTTCCATTTTTACCATGATGTCCTGTGCTTCTAATGAATGATCAGCAATGCGATTAAGTAGCGAGAACTGATTATGTTTATTCAAATGCGGTTCCAGGTATGCTACTGGGAAAGTTGAGCTGAATGCTCCTAAACAAGATCCCAAACTTGGTTTATGTCGCTCTATTTCAGTTTTCAAATATTTTCGATCATGTGTCAGAGATGCATCAGTTCCTAGCGTGTATAACGAGGCTAATATTTTATAGGACGCAACTTGAATTTCGTCAAGCAGAAGATCACTGCCATAGTCACATGCAGCCAAGTGATCAAACATGGCAGTAAGAACTGGTAATATAACTGAATTTACATATCCCAAGGAAGTAGATGTCTTCAAATGTGTTCCACGTAAGTGACTGTATTTCCCCTAAAAAAATGATAAAATTTATTCAAATATCACTGCATTTAACTCTCAACGTGCAACTTACATCTTGCAAATTGACTATAGTCTGTCCCAAATCATCTGCAGTGTTATTGAAGAATGTGAGCATAGATGTGCGAATGAATTCCGGACAATTTTTGACAACAGATTTAGCGTCAATACCCTTGACGAGAACTTGCAAACATCTCACAGTAATTCTTACATCAGGACCAAATGCTGACAATCGGTGTCTGAGTAAACTTGCCAACTTACAGAAGATTGCTGCCACCATTTCTTTCTCTTTTAAAGATGCTGCTCCGATATTGTTTGTTGCAGTGGCCACAGCAATGAAGTAATTTCGATGTGTTGAGAAATATTTCTCCATCAGTGGTAGAACGACTTTTGAGAAGAACTTAATATCTCTTGAGCTAGTTTTAAATGACGTTCTTCTGCTGAATGTAGACGATGGTTTCAAAAGTTTCATGTTAATGGAAGCACGATCCAAGTAGGCAATAAGTTTCTCCAACAGGGAATATGCGAAACGGGATTCGACCGCAGCTTGTGTTGCAGTTTGTTCGCCATCGACAATTCCTCCTCGCGATGGCCTAAATTATTAAACAAAAATATTGTAGACACGACATCTTAAACATTTGAGATAATCTTACTTATGCAATTTGTATCCTTGATATTGCAAATATTTCAAGAACTCCTGATTTCTCTCACGATCCTTACGCTTCTCTTTGTCTGTAAGGAGATCATATGGAACCAATTGCGGGTGAATGGCGCCACCACACGTTTCAATTTCTTGCTTCTTTTTCTGTGCCCAAATGTCATGAGAGTTGTCTGCCAATCGCTCTGCCATATTTTGCATATCTCTGCTGAGTGTCAAATTTGTCATGTCAACTGGATGTGGGTTGTAGTTGAATGCGGAAGCTGAATCGGACTGTAACGGCATTAAAAATATATTTACAAATTTCTATTCATTGGGATCATGGTTGTAAATTACAATCTTTGGATTAGAAGAACGTCTAGTTGAACCACGATGGGATAAGGGAACATCTGTATCAGATTGTTCAATTGTCCAACCAAGAGCCAACAGTGCTTTAAGACTTTCACGAACTGGATCCTTATAGCGCTCACGTTCCTAGGGAAAAAAAGTTAAGAGCTTGCCTATTTCATAATGGATTTCAATTATATAAATGTTGTGTTACATTTTCGCTTAACATTGTGTATGGCTTAAGACGTGGATGATGTTTTTGCGAGTCGGACCATGAGTCTCCATGAGTCCAGCCAGCTTCCAATTTTCTGCTCGCCCATGCGTCATGGTAGTGTTCACTGAACTTTTGCACAATCGAATTTAAATCTCCAGTTAAGTTTACTGTGTATGTATTAATGGGTTGCGGATTATACTGTGGCTGATCTGGCTCGCCAGATGGTTTGTTATATAAATCATCATCAGCATTTTTCGGCAATGAATAATCTGGTGGCAAAGCGCATCCAATTGCGATCAGACATGGCAGAGCTTTGCCGAACAGTTCAGGGTCATAATCCATATTGCTAAGTGAATCAAAAATGTTGGAGAATAATAACATAGTAAGGCGTTTTTCTTCGTCAGACGAAGCACCATATGTTCCTTGTCCTTGGTATGATCCATAGTATTTTGCACATCTTTCATAGTGAAGCGTGAGAAGCTGTTGAAGAAAAAACATTAATGAAATGTGACTTTTATATTTAAATAGGCATTTGTTACTCGTAATGCGACAGTGGTGTACTCGGACAACTTGGAAACGTCAACAGTTAATTTACGCAAGAGCTTCAATAACATAGCTGGCTGCATTTGAGACGTTAGAGCAACCAAAAAATCTGATACAGCCTCACGTTGTCCCTTGGTTAACATGCGATTTTTAGACAGTCGATAGACAGTGTGTAGAGTTGCGTCTAACAGACTTGCATAGTTTTCTGCCTCATTGTAGAACTTCGAATGTTTAATCAGTAAGGGTAGAATTGAGTTACCAATGTATCTGTTCATTGATAACGCCATGTCGCTCTCACTGCCGTCATTCTAAAACAAACAATAAAATTTAGAAGAGAATTTGATAATTTGAAATATTACAATACCCTATCCAGCATTGTGGCAGCTCTTAAATCTGGTAGGAATGCTTCTTCCAGAAGTCTGTAGAACAAATCTTGAGTTTCAATTCCGTAAACACGTTCCAGGAACAAAACGACACTTTGTTTATGTCCTGGAATCAATCCGGAAGGTACGTCAGATTTTGGTTTTTCCTTACCAACTCCGGGCTGTTGCAAGGTGAACTTTAAACTAAGAACACCCTGAAGATCTTCTAAGGGGACTAAAGACCTCAAAATAGCCCTAGCTCTCAGTGACTCATTCTTTCCTTGATCGATGACAGACACCTCAGGTGCACACCGTCCCAATAAGTCAACCAACGTACAATAAAATCCTAATATTGCAGCACCAGTGTCGATGTAGTCCTCGTCCTCTTCACTCTCAGGAAGAGGGTGGATAAAATTGCCTGCCATAAGTGCATTAGGATCATCACCAATATTGATTCGTTCGGTAATACGCTCAGACATTTTATTTGCTTCAATTATAGCACGCAGTAGGCCTTCACCCTCACCACGTAATGCTGGACCCAAACATTCAGGTCGACGAATGAGAAGCCTAATCACTAAATTAGCATTCTCCTCAACTGACTCACCATTAACCCACACACAGAATCTTAAGAAATCTAGGTACCGTTCACCTTCAACGGGATCCCAACCTAAATCGGGGTACCCTTTCTCAACCAATTCAGAGTTACTTTGAAGCCCACATCGTGACAAGTAAACTGCAATCTTTTCCAAATAGTGTTCACGCAAAGCTAATGCTAATTCGGTGTTTTCCATTAAACTGGAATAAGCTACATCAAGTGGTGTCGAGCCACGTAGACTGGGTCGTGCCAATAAAATATTAGCATTGTCCAGCAAAAAGTCAAAGTGATCGAACATAGCTTTCTGATTTTGACGACTTGTACGGCAAAAATAACATAGGAATCGGCAACAGGCCACCACCATTTCGTGAGATGTATCTTTTTCTTTAACTGGTGCCTCTCCGCCCTCTGCCTGAACAGGAGCATCACTCTGAGCCTGCGCACGTCTGCCTAATGTATTCATCATAACAGCCATAACGTTTTCGTGCACTCGTAAAATACGAATTAAATCTGGATGCTGGAAGAATGTATGGTTATTGACAAGCTTCCATAATCTAGTGCGCATTAATTCTTCCTCCTCTTGACTCATTTGCACTGGCAAAAGAGCTCGAATTTGACTTAAACCGACCCACATGCCAGCTGCATCAATCTTTGTTTTGCTATTAATTACATATGTCTTTTCTAAGGCGCGAATCAGCTCCCCCACTGTATCATATTGCCTTACAAGGAGGCTAAACATCTCCCTGACCAATTTTGGAGACTCAATTTGAGATTCTTCAGCCCATCGGACAATTGTTTTGATTAAAACTTTTCGGAAAATTTCTTCTGGGGTTTTCTTTTCAGGTTCTTCGGGCTCTTTAGGACCCTCTTCCAGCTCTTTAACTGTGCTGATGAAATTGTACAGCTTGCTCATTGCACTTGGCTTGGTCTGTTCAATGGCATCACCCTCTCCTTCTGCCGGTTCAGCTAGAGCATTCAGTGATACCTTACCCATAAGTGTTTCGTGGAAACTTGCAAGCCGTTCAATTAAATCTTGTCCACAAGGGAAATTGTCTGAATCTTCCATGTCTATATTTTTGAAGCTTAAAATTGCATTCATTTGTTCTCTTGGTGGACAACGGTATTCTCTTGTCTTTTTAGCTGCAATGGCACTTGGTAAATCTGAAGCTTTAATTTCAATATAACGCCTTAACTGATCACTTTGAAGATCTCCGACAAAGTCAAACGAAAATGCAATAATACTCTCAACGCGATGCCGCAGTTGACTATCACAAAGGTGATGCAATAGATAACACATCTGTAGCTTAGCTCCTTCCGCCATTTTCATTGTCAGCAATCCTTTGCGATGTTCGTCTCGTCCTTCACGTTCAAACATCGGATCCCAAGTATCGGGATCAATCATAATCAGCAATTTGGCAACATCGTTATCTGTCAGAATTCCCACCAACAGTAGACGATCGCACAGCTTCAGTAATGGCCTGCAATATGATTATTATGAGACGAAAAATATATAAAAAACTGTGATATACTTACAAAAATAGATTTTCGTTAGACCATCCAATGGGATCCCGATTGTGCACTTGATTGGTATCCACAGCTTCTAAAAGAGCTTCCATGACAAACTGTCGTACAACTTCCAATGGAAATTTAGGCGAATACAATGCATCGATGGTTGGTATTTGCTCACTGGAATTAGACGGTGCTACTACTAAGGCCTGCGAACTTTCGGGTGGTAGTGGGGGTCTATTTTGGTTTACACGGAAGGGGTTACCATTCAGGGAATAAACGGCAGACATAATGAGTCCAAATTTCGTGCACATTCACAAACAAATCATTATTTTATTGGTCCCATTGAACATTTCATGATGAGCAACATAGCGGGAAAATAGAAAATGTGTGTATTTTGTATGATTGGTTTTGTGTTCCATGATGCGGGGTAAACATAAATCAGGAAAGTGTACCACACACATATAAGAAAAGAAAAAATGTATCAACTAGGAGTTTTAAAAAAACGTTCATAAACAAAAAGTAACAACACAAGCTGTAAATCAAAGGTTGTTATGTGAGAAATGAGGCGAATGAGAAGGATAACTTACGTGATTTCGGTCATACGAAGTTCTGGTCTTACTGATTCTGTTTGAAGTGATCTCAATGAATGGCACATTTCGTCATCAGAGTAGAGTTCTTTCAGTTCCACTCCCAGCGGAATAATATATTCATTCTTGCAGACTTCCCTGTAAAATTCAAATCATGTGTTAATGTGCACTCTAAAAACGATAAAACATGGGATCATACATTGTTGTAGCATGGGATTCTAAGTGAAGAGCAATCAATAGATCATAAAATCCTTGGCGCAATGGCCCACTCATGTATTCCGATTTTATTGCATACAACAATTGTTTCTGATCAACATGCAGGCACAGTGCGTGAGCAGCTCGATAATTGGACTGGTAGCACAGTGCGGCGTACAAAGTCAACGTGTGAGAATGGAAGCTCAACAGTCTATCCATTTCGATCAGTTCCAGAATATCAATACACCGATCTTCTTCCGGTATATGCAAAGCCAGCATAGACACGGGGTCTTCACATAACATGGACCAACCACGAATGTCAGATAACTTCAAGGCATGCACTTGAAGACCAGTATTTGGCACACGTGCCCATTGATGTGATTTCAAACATTGAACCTTCAATCTTGGTGGGAATTGGGGATTTAAGTGCTTATCGCTGGTAGGCAGAACTGCAGCTGACAGTGGCAATGTCATTGTGGTACGACCAAGTTCAATTTGCAAAATTTCCTTGCTGGTTGCTTCAACAAAAATTGCCGGGAACAGTTTTGCATCTGGTTCCATTTGCCATCTGTGAGAGGTCTCTTTACCCTCACAAGTAAAACGAATGATGCCAGTTGAGGTATCAATAAAACACCCAATGAACATTCCTTGAGATGCACCCTTTCCACCGCCGGCTTCTTGTGTTACTTCATTAAATAACTCATCGGCGCGTACCATATAACAACTCTGACGATCAATTTGTTCTATAATCTGTTCGTAATCGTCTTCGAGAACCACGGAAGCACGGCGAACTTTGTTTTGGTTAAAGTCCTTGCTGTGTAAATCATATTGCGTTGTTACCCAACCAACGAAAACGTGTGTTGGATCTTGACCAGGGAAAACACGAACACCATAAAAGTACTCATTAATTAGTTTCAAGCATTCGGAATCGTAAATTTGGTTTCCACTAGTTTCAATACTGCCACCACCACCGCCACCAGATGAACTCATCATTTTGCGATCTGGTGGGGATTGTGCTTGGCCACGAAGATCAGCATTTGAAATACGAACAGTTGGCGTGCGTGTTGTAATTTGAGACTGAACGACATTGCGGGATGTTGGCTTTCTGTCGAGTTCACGCTCTGGAGTTTTTGCTCCTTTTTTATCTTTACTCTTGTCGCGACCTTTCGAGAAGAACTTAAATGGACTGCGCCCACGTTTCTTTTCAGCTTTGTCTTCCCCATCTCCGTTAAACTGATCCATATCATATTCGCTTGTTGATCTGGGGATACCCAACTCATTGTCATAACCGTTGGTACGAGATAACGAACCCTTTCGCGGGGGACGAGATGGGCTACCTGGTGGTCTCATCATGTGTTCTTCAGCATCTTGAGATGCATCATAATTTTGGTTTAATCCTTTAATGTCATTAATGCTAAAACCACTCTTCATTATGTGGTCAAGATGAGCTGGTGTGGCATGTTGTACGTCTGCCATCAAACGATGTTGTCTGATACGAATTTCTTCCCATCGGTTCATCTTTTGGCGTTCACTTGAAATAAAATAGACATTAAAAGGATCTACAAAAATTACTCCGATTTTATGAACTCACTCAATAAATTCGTTTTGGCATGTCACTGGCAATGACAATCGTAGGAACTCCCAATTCGCTTTCTCCATAGTCTCGAATGTATTATGAGATATTTTCAGACATGGAGGCGTATCAGCACCCCCGGGTATTCTTGTTACATCGATTTTACAATCAAACATATCTTCTGTATTTTCAAAAATTGTTTGATCTTTCGTATACCAGTGGGTCACTGGGCGACGCATATTACTGCATAATGAGAATAATTAGTATGCATGGAATCAACTAGGCATTTATTTGATACACTTACACGCAAAACGGTTCATAGCCCTCCTGAAGGCCACATGTAGTGAAAAATTTCAATGAGTCGACATTTTGGCCGTAGATTACTCGTGCCTTTTGTCCAACACCCAACGTGCATGCCGGTATAAAGCCCACTCCATCGCTAATAACATCGGCAAACGTAGTCTCGCCTCCAAGGGCGTCCATCAGGAGTTCGCCGTTCAATGAAAAACCTGTGAGTTTTATTGACATGCAATGATTGAAGAATGGTTCGACTCGCGAATATATTTGGTTTATGCCATGCAATTAAATGGTATTTATTGAGCATCTAAAAGGTTAATGTTTAAGCAAGACAACCACTTGTTACATATTTTGTGAATCTGCCCGCTGCAGAGTCTGAACTATGGAGGTCAGTGAGCGTTAAAAAGTACAAAGTGTGGAAACGGAGGGCGGCTAATGAATCAATTGATTGCGCAAAAACTGAAAAATGCTTGCAGTGGTGCAATAAATAACAGTTTTTTGTTTGTTTAATTGCGTTTCAGAAATATACTACAGGTTATGTTTTCATATCGATTTTATGTTGCTGCATGCAATATGGAGAATAGCGTTGCCTTTTGTATTTTTTAATTGCATGCAGCCTTGTTGGTATTGTGTTGTGAAAATGAGCAGGAAGTCATTTTTGTGGCGTTTGAAAGTGTGCACATTTTAAAACAAATTTATAGTTTGTACGAGTATGTGTACTATATTTGTATGTATAATATATGTATTTAGTTATATAAGGTTAGCATTGTTGCAGCAAGCGAAAGCAGCTTCTAATTATGTGCGAGCATAAATATTAAATTTACAATGAATGTTAAAGACAAAATGTAGAAATCCTTCGAACAATTTTGATGTCGCTTACTAATCGTATGATCCACAAGATCTAAGAAGACGCCAACAACATCGCCGGGGACCCATTGCTTGCCAAAAGATTCCGAGGAGCTCGCAAACACTTTCTCTTCCTGCATATTACAAGTTTTTGGGAAATTGTCAACTTATTCTAAATGTTTTGTTACCTAAATGGCACCTAATTTTTTCATAAAATAATCGCAAGCCCTTATCAATACTCACATTGTAGCCATCAAATGCCCAAGATGCATCATCTGTACCAAGCATTGTACCTGGATTATAATCGGCGCGAGCCCATCCAACCTGTTATAATAATAAATTGGATGAACATTGATAAGTTGTTGTGATACAATTTAGCATCAATAACAATAAAAGTATACTCACTCTCATTGGTCCAGCAGTTAGAACTTCAAACTCAAAGTACCATTTGCCTCCGGTTACTGCATAATTCTTCTCTACGCGATATGTTCTAAATGCAGCAAACTTCTGGCGCAACGCCTCAGCCAATAGAGCTTCATTACCCTCACCAGTTGGTGGATCCAGATTGTAACCATAAACTAACAACGTGCGCACAGTCTCTGAAGCTGTATCGCGATTTGCTTTCTTGATTGCATCATCAACTTTTGAGTAAGGCACCAAATGAGGACTGCGGCGATTTTCTGAGTCTTCATTTAGGCCATATGTCCAACCTTGATGGATGCGTTCCTTGGCCCATAAATTGTGCGTGTTTTCAGCAAGTTGGTCAACTAGTTCTTCTAGTTTTGGAGTTAGTGAAACAGCACTTAAATCTAACGGTGCTGGTTTGTAACTGTAAACAAAAGTGTTTCATTCTTATAAAATAGTTCAAAACAATATAAAGTTTCATTCCTACCCATTTCCTTGCATGTATGGATCATTAGGAAGTCGCACAGGTCGAATGCGCGCTGGTGGCTTATCAAATGAAATATAATAACCCAAAGAAATAATTGTTTTCAACGTTTGAACCGCCAATTGACTATCATATCGTTTTTCAGCTGCAGGTAACTTCTCAAATTGTGTCAGACATGGATGAATTCTATCTAAATCATCTCTCCGTTCACCCCAACACCACCCTGCTTCGATTTTATTTAAGGCCCACATTTCATGGATATTTTCAGCAAGTTTTGCTTTTATGGAGTCTACTGAGGAAGGCAATGAAATGGCGGTAGTATCAACCGGATTCGGCACAAATGCCGTATCGTCCTCGACCAACCACGGCCCTGCCAAAACGTTTTTGTTCAAATTTCCAAAATAAAAACATGGGTCAAGGCTTAGTATTTGATGCGGCAATAAACTCTGCACCAGCGGCGAATAACCATATGGGGGTGGATACTTTAGTCGTCCATGGTCACCACCAAGCAAAAAGCGGCAACTTAATTTCGATGAGCAACTCATAACCGGAAAGAACATTCCGTCTAAATTGAAATCCTTGAAATGTCCGCCCACTCGTTGCCCATTAAATGTAAATGTAATAATCGGAACGCATAAATCTAGTGCAACGCCAATGACATCACCTTTTCGAATAAACGGCTCTGACGGAATTTGCTGGCACACGGCCAATTTCCGTCCACCCGTCCACAGGTAAACGCCATCAAAACCAAATGAGTATAAATCATCGCCAACGCCATTACCACCCCATTTCTTACCGCCACCGGGAAATGGCACATAGCCGGCGGTATTCGCCCAACCAATGCGCAAATGAGGCATCATGTGCGTCGTTTGTTCAATGTGGTCCATCGTAATTTCGAAATACCACTTTTGATAAACGGTGGATCCTTCTACGCGCCCCACAAAAATATTAGGTCGGATGCTGGCCACATGATCGACCAATTGAGTTTGAAGCAATAAATTTTTTCCCGGCAATAAATAATCACAAATATTGTTTTGTGATGAACGCACTGCCACGCCATTACCAACGCATAGGGAACATAAAACGTCCAATACTTTGGGATCCCGACCATGTTTCTCCAACAACGAGATGATAACTTTGATGTGCTCATCGCGCATCATATTCAGAGCTTCTGGAGAATCAATAAGGACACAATGCAATACATCCAACATGCCAGAACCTTCACTAGACGCTTGAGATCCCAAGCGAGAAAACAACCAATTTAGTCGATTAGAGTTTGCAAATTGGGCGCAATTCGTATGGTTTCCTTTAATAATGGCAGCTAGCAACTGGTACAAGTAACCAGAGATTAGCTCCCAACTTGCACCGCTCTCATCACTGGCAAGGAAACTAGCCAAGAAGCCTTGCGATGTTATGACATTTATTTTGTCAATTGCTTCAAGAATTAAATTCAAAACACCTTCCTCCTGGAACAGATCTTGTCGATTGCGAAGTGCACGGAAGCGGTTTTGCTTCTCCTCGTGTTCTATATAAAACGTCGTAAAAATATAATGAATGTGATAATGTTAATGCGATTCCCTAGACATACCCATATCATCTTCCGGTTGTGCAAAATAATTAATTAAATCTTCAAGGCACATTACCATTTCACCTAAATTTACAGTTTGGAAAAACTGTGAATGGCGTCGATTTTCTTGCAGTTTTTCGAGGCCACTATAAAAGAGTTTTAGTTAACTAGTTGAAATCACAGATAATATGTATATTTACTTGATAAATTTAGTAAAAAGGCTGCTGCATTTACGAATTACACGAGCGGTCTTAGATTCTTCCTCTTGTGATCTTGAAAAGTCAAGGCCATCATCCATTTTACCTTCTTCGTGCAATACCGCCTGTTTCTCCTCAACTTTGCCAACACCCTTCTTCTTCGTTTCATAACTTTTGTAACTGAGCCATAAGCCAGATTCAGCATGTTGCATAATGACTGTCGAATCACCATATTTAATGATAGGTGAGCCGATAATTTCTAAATCTTTGTCTTCAAGTACAACCTTTTGGTCATCTTTCTCTTGGCGCAAACAAAAGGTCGATTGCGAAATTGACGCTTCGTTTTTAGTCATCTTTAATACAAAACACATTAGCAAAATACTAGTTCAAATACACAAACAAAATGATATACCAAAAACAATTCGTTGTTTTCATTGACACCCAAATATCGTCCTGTTGTAATGTGTCGAATACGCATTGGATGATACCAGTTAATAAAACCACCTGTCCATTTTGTTCTAGCTAGTTCCAGACGCCACAAAGATCGAGCTTGTGACATAACCGACCCACCTTCATACACCACAATGCTAAAAATATGGAAACGGGTTGTCGTTATTACAGTTAGGGTATGAAGAATATTACTTTTGATTTTTACTTTTGTCCAGACTCTTTATTCCAAGTGCTTGGTATCGTTAGACATTCATCACCTCCGTGAAAGAATCGTAGAACATCGCCGCCAAATACGTAGCCAACGTACTTCATGCGCGAAATTCCTGTACCATACGGCTGCACCGACCAATGCGTTACATGGAAGCTGGCGTTTACAATTGATTGATCATTCTCTTTAGTGGTGTGCTGTAATTTTGTAAAAAGACCATAAGCATAATGATTAAACTGGTGTATAGTGATGCAAATTTACTAAATAACGTTCTGTTGCCACGGACACAAGAATTAAGTCATCTCCGACTCGGACCTTTTCACCCTCCGATCGCTGTTTGCTGGCTGGATGAACTGTCCACCAACATGCCTCACCTTGGCTGTGCTCCTGTAAGCCCACATCAAATGATAGCTTATCGTTTGACGACGATGTGGACAAACATGCCAGGTACTTTTGTGAAACAAATAGAATTGCGTTACTGAAAATGTCAAAAGACTTACCAACTCATTAATAATTCCTTACCATATCACTGTTGTGATGTCTTAGTAAAATAGCATTACCATACAGCAATGTTCTATGTCCGGAACCAGTTCCCTTACCCTGAACATTCGTGTAAAGAAAAATATCATAATTGTTGAAAACTATGTTGATTAATTGAGACATTAGTAAACATTATATAGAAATGAATAATTGCAGAAATCATGAAATAAATTAAATTAAACCACTTTCAATTAGCCATTAAACTACATAGTTATGTATATATTTAGCACACCACGCCACTGATGTGCAGAGTGCTGTGTGCATTCATGTTGTTAGCATCGGCTGTATGAGTAGTAATCACACTAGGCAGTGGGCCATAACCACAGACGGTGCGGGCGCGGCGCACGTAGGCGGGCGGAAAACGTTTAATTATATATATTTAGATTAAAAATAAACAAATTTACACAAACACTAATCTCGAAGCCGTGTTTTTAGTATTGTACTTATGCTGAAATGGTTTCCCTGTTGCCGCCTCTTGGCACATAAACACTGATCAAGCGAATTCCTTGGCTGCGCGCAACAATATAATATGAACGTGAGATAATGAAATAGCATGAGCAAAAAAAGCTTACATATGGGTTAAACAACACATTATTTTTACTATGGTGTACAAAATCACAGTAATTAATACGGAGAAGTCTATTAAAATGCCTTTATATGTGGCATGATTGTAAGGCTGCGTCTCACGCACTTTTTGGGTGAGCTTTTGTTGACACACAAGTTCTTTGTAATTTACATGTTTGGTGTATCATGTGGAACACGTCAGGTAAAAGCCCCTTGACCACTGTTGAACAATAACGTATGAGCCTTTACATTTATGCGTTAAATTAATTTGGTTATGAGTTCAATTCAGGGAAATTGTGGCATGATAATGTGTTAATGAACCTAATGAATGATGGTCGACTTTGAAAATTCGTACAGTAAAACCCCATAATATAATTAAAAAACTAAATTGATTTGTAAAAACAGTAACAGCATGTTCAAATTACTCAGTGTCCTGAAAATTTGTGTTAACAATCACATTTTATTCGGTTCATCATTTTGTTTTATAATTAATCCTTTGCTAATAAAGCTGATGTACACTAAGACAACGGATCCAACTAAAATTCACTTTTATGCTGATAATTCAACATGACTTATAGATTTCCAGTCAACGTGGAAATATATTGAACCGAAGTGGATCCACCTCGATAATTCGATTGTGTATTGAAACTACGATCACCTATATTTATATGTATGTATTTGTATATTGAAGTTTCCACTTCTGTGGATCAGAACCTTGTATAAGGATCTCCTATCAAGGAGTAAAAAAGGATAAAAGGAAAGGAATAAAGAGTTGTCACAACATCACTTAGATTACTGACAGGAATCGGAACGCTACAGACAAACGAAAATGTTTGTGGAGGTCCCGATGCTTAATTTAGTTATTTTGATTCCCATATAAATTTATAGTTTTGATTGTATTGAAGTTTTGACTTAAAAAAGTTGTTATTTCCATACAAAAAAAAAAAAGAATATTTTTCCTCCTAGTGCTTTTGGTGTTTTCTAGAATTTTTTTTTGTTTTTTTTGTTTTATAATTAAAGTAAAAGGAGATATGAGAATTAGCTTATGAGTAGCTAAGATCAACAACTATTCCCATCCATTAGCTAAAAAATATTGCAATTTATAGCACGATTGCAACTATGGCGCAAAGTGACTATAAAATAATTAGATTTCCTTGTGGTTATCTCATGTCATCCACATAATCACAAAAATTTGATGCTATTTGCTTATTTCAAAACTGCTTTCGTAAATAGAAATAGCTGCTTAGTTTTAAACGCAAAACATCATCAAGCAATTGACGTGCTACAATGTTACACCAAACGATGTCCCGAACATACGAATTACGAACCATTTATTTTCGGCTATCCGCTATTGTGTATCGGGGAATGTCAACCAATTTATTGTTTACCTTACTAAAATCGATAACTCGTTCAAATGGTAGCAGATATGCATGAGTGTGGTAAATGGAATGGGTGAAAATGGTAAAGGACATTATGTGATATGCATTGCGCCGTTACATGTATAAATTTGGTTTAAACTTTTGTGTACAATCAACACAATTGCGCCCTTTATACCGCATAAATTATGCATTACATAAAGTGATGGTGGTTCCGTAACATTGTACACTTATTTACGCGTACAGGCATACTTGCGTGCATAATTGTTGTTTTTTTTCGATAATTCATAGCAGAAAAATGAAAATAGATTAGCATAGAAATTTAAAATAATGCATAAAATGAAGTTTCGTTGGATTTTTTAGAGTCCGAGAAGTACACATAGACATATACGAGTAGCATATATTTTAATACGGATAAAAAGTCATTAATGAAAAATATTCACATTCTGAAATATGGATACTGTGACCTTGAAATTTTTGTGTTTATATTTACACGTTTTATTGGGGTGATATTATAAGGCACAGCGCCATATTCTATAAGAATGAAAGGTTTGCGTGTAATTCTGTTACAACATTTAAGGTTATAAAAACCGGGCGAGAAATTAAATTTTTCTGGCAAAAATAGTCAAGTCGTTAGCGTCGTTGTCGAGCCCCCATACTGAACTGTTGTTTGGCAATTACTTAACTTTGAGTCATTCGAACTTTAAATAACAAAAAAGCCTCCCTTACAGATTTCTCTTATATGTGTTTACTCAAATTTCATACAAATCCGTGAAGTATTAATTTTCTAAGTTTTTTTATAGATTAAAAACGTGTTTCTGCATCATCAATTTTTTTCGAAAAAATCAGTAATTCGACAATACCTTAATTCTGTGGATCGTAAATAAATGAAATTAGGTTACAAATTCCGCTATTTTAATAACATTCAGGATTTCCTTTCTCATTAAGTTGTTTGTTCTTTTTTTCTGAAGCTTTAAAACCGTTCAATAATCATTGTTGTCACTCTTAACTTTAAACTGTTACTGGCAAAGCTTATGTTTTTTATTAATTAAATTTTGTGTTGCATAATCGCTGTTTGCTTTCAATAGCATGTTTTATGTTATAAAATACATTCGAAGACACACGTTGACAAGGAAACAAAAATAAAATTGATATAATAGAAGGCATTTCCAAAAGTCAAATGTTTTCAAAGTTCGAAAGTAAATCCCCTTTTAAAAGCTTTAACTATTTTTCCTAATTCCGAATACTGTGGATTCGAATTTGAACATATCCACTAGAGAGATGTTTTTAATTTTTGATGTAATTGTTGTTATAACTAGTGAAGAAGCATCAATAAAGAATTCAAAATTATGCAAAGCAATTGCCACATTTAAACGAATTTGATTTTAATTTAATACTTTATGTCAGATGGAGTCTGGGGATACGGAAGGGCCCAAGTGGCTTTTGTGTCAATGCTAATGCAGAATTGCAAATCATATCCCATAGCACGTTTTATGATTTTGCTGCGAGGCGCTTTGTTGACGCCCTAATTCTTCTCCCTGCAGAGAAAAAGCATTTGCTTAAGCTTCTCGGATGGCATAAATAACTGGCGCAGAAGAGACTTAAAATCGATATCAAAAATATAATACACAGCTCTTGTTCTCGGAATATCTTTACATAATTTCATTTTGTTCATATAGCTACCACACATTTACCCCACAATGAGCTTACAATATACCCAAGACGTGTGTATGTTGCAGTAAATGTTCATTTATCGAACCAACTTGTTTGACTTAGTTAAGAATTTAAGATACGAGTACGTACATGTAAAACAATGTATGCTTTGCGTGCAGATTTTTTTTATCGTCCTCGGCAAATTTTTCTGTTAGTCAGTGTGTCTAGACTAAAAGACAATGTGCTTTAAATTGGATGATTCGTATTTATACAAAGAGTCTTAAACGTTGGCAGATCTCCCAACATTCAATAGCATTGTTGAGGCGTGAGCAAGTTAAAACTCCTTTTTACGTTTTTAGCCAGTTCCACTCATGACTCAAATGTATTTTTTTTTAATGGCCTTGAATTATAGATAATTGCGCTGACTGCGCTGACTGTTAGAATTATGAAAAATACATACTTTATGTTATCGGCTCAATAATTGTTTTGCCTTCTTAGAATAAATATATTTGACAAAGAAGCTAAGTCGCAAGTGCGATGATTATATGTTTAATATGCAATTAAAACAGTTTAAAATTGTTTCTTATTTATATTTTATGAAACTAATATCCAATCGATCCAATCGAAAAAAGGATTCGGTTAATTGATTTACAATTCATAATACATGACAATTTTTCGTCATATAAAATAGCAAGATCATTATGACCTCCTCTAAATAAAAAAGTAAGGTTCAATTCATGTGGAAAGGATGTGAATTTTTTCACCGTTTTTAACTACATTCGATTAAAAAAATTAATAGTGAAAATTTCCCATAAAAATGCAAAGCATTTACAATATAAAGAAGTATGATGTATGTTATACGTAGGTACAGTTATGACCACACTCATGTCTATATTTTCGCACGGGTAAAAATAGAGTAATGACAGTACAGTGTGCGTCAATTGAGAGAAATTTGTTGCAGCTGTTAAACAATCCCATGAACAAAATTTGTATTTCGTTTAGAAATTGGCGCCATTACGTGTAATTGCGATAATCAAGATGCACTTGAAATGATTGTTCATTGTAATAATAATAAAAAGCATTGAATGAAGGTTGATTGTCCCGCAAAGTATTGTTACAGATTTAGGATTCGTACAAAAAAGATATGAAGACTTTTAAAACTTTAAATACAGATTTTTGCGAAACTTATTTTATGCATTTCTTCTAACTACAAAAGTTAATTTCAATTTGTTGAAATAAATTGAAATCAAATTTGTAACAATTTCATTCGTATATGTATTTTATGGATTTCGTGATTGATTAAACTAATTATTACTTCATCCACCAAAAGACACCCAAAACGAATACTGCAGTTAAGTTATGTTAAATGAGCAATTAAACTTGTTTTTTGGTTCCTTGTGTAAATCCTCAAATGTTTACCAAGCATATTCAAACATAAATTGTTTACACACTTTTTTTTCGCCCCTCCCCCTCCTCATCCTACACATGTTCGCATGTGTATTGTACAATGTTCACACATCAAACTCAGTTCTAAGTACGACGTACATGTATGTACTATGGTTTTCCCAAATCCCAAAACATTAAATCAGAGATACTTCTGCTCGAAACTATAAATATTTTATTTTGAACAGGCGCCTTTCCTACATTTTCCATCCTATTTCTTTGCGGTATGTTGTTTCTCGCATGCGATTTCACTTTGTATT
The DNA here is from genome assembly GCA_963854165.1 of Sylvicola cinctus. Classification (NCBI taxonomy): domain Eukaryota; kingdom Metazoa; phylum Arthropoda; class Insecta; order Diptera; family Anisopodidae; genus Sylvicola; species Sylvicola cinctus. The sequence continues at coordinate 24,953,760 of OY974082.1, forward strand.
TCACTATGAAGTATGCAGTATAGAAACATTCCCTTGGAAATAGAACATATTACACCTGTATTATGTTATATGTGGCATGCTTTGTGAACTTTTCAAACGGACTTGATTTTTTTGTTTGAGGAAAAAGAAATCAATTTTTTTTTTATAAATTAAATTTTATAATAATAATAATAATAATAATATATATTAAAACAAGCCTTTAATGGACGAAGTGGACCCAAACTTTTGATAAGTAAATGTTGATATAGTAAAACTTATTATACTTTGATTCCAAAAAGTAGAACCGTTGCCTATAGCAATGTATAAAAAGCAAGTGTATAATATTAATTATTTAACTTATATATATAGATAAATTTGAGTTGCAAATAAAAGGTATGAAGTTCAACGAAAAAGCTACAAAATACTGACGGACTATTAAAATGGTCTACAGTCTGCGTTGTATATATAACAATAGCTGCTTCACAAAAACTAAACTATATACTCAGACATAAGATGATTGATAGACTTGATTGTGAAAACACAAATATTTTCATCTTATATGTATTATAAATTCATAATACAAATTGTGCATGAGAGAAAAAGCTTTGTGTATTCGCATTTCGCACACCTTACTTTTAGCGCCCACAGCTGCCCACTCTTAACATTAATTCGAAACGCATTCAATTCGAAACATGTGTTAAACGACTGAATCTTTCAAGGCATTCGTGCGCAAAAAGTATATAGACTATATGAATAGGATGCAGGATGCTAGTCAGTGGTCACATTTGGCATACAATTGGCTCAAATAGAGCGTGCCTGAAAGTGTGAGCGTGATCGCCGTCATATTAGATGAAAATGACCAAATGAAAGTCACGGTATTTAACGTGAAATTGATTGTTGATAACACGCGTATTGTGCTCGAACACAAGTGAATTCACACAAAATATTAGAATTTAGTTGTGCGTTGAAAAAAAAACAACGGATTAGAAAAAAAATTAAACTAAATAAAAAATCGAAAAAACAGCCAAATTATGTAATTAAGAAAAACACTTTGAGATTCTGAGCAAATAATAAGAGTTTAGAGTTTAGACATTATTTTATGTAGTTAAAGCCAAATTGATTTATATAAAAGTATACACCAAGTGAACTCATTTCGTTACATGTTGAAATTACTTTGGTTAGGATATTCGCATTTACTTACTAATGGTTCTTTTTCCTGTAATGAAATAGAACGGCGAAAGGTGTGATGTGAAAATCAATTTCTTTTAACGTCAACAAATAAAATAAAAATTTAACGAAACGTATTTGTAACAAAAATAACATTGCAACATACAAGAGTATATTGAACACGTCGTCTGTACATATGACATACCGTTTCTGAGCCGGCTGCCGTCACTAACTCCTGGAGAGCACGTACTGACAATGCCTGCTCAATGACAAACACGCACTGAGATAGATCTGGTGGCACATTTTTGTCGGCAATATTTTCCAGATAGCAATGCCGATTGCCAAATCCCTCAGCTGCCAAGCAGACACGTTCGCCTGTTGCTGTGCACGAAAGACAAACCATGTCTTCCTATAAAGATGTCCATCACAATTCCACAAGAATATTGCATATTAATTTTTATTCAATTTGTTTTTATCACATTCAAATTTCTTTTTGTTTAATTTACCGTGCGCAGAAACGAGACATCATCCTGCTCGGATCCTCCTTCCGCTTCAGACATTTTGTGTTACGTTCGCTCAGGAATCGTAATTCTTAATTTATAAGCTTTCTATTTTTTTATTTCACCTCTTTTATTCTTTGCACAATATTTCTCACTGTATTATTTCATCAACGTATATCCAATAGCCACTTTCTGGGCATCACACTTTTCGGGTTCGTTTAAATTTAAATTTACATTACAAAAAAATAACACAAAAATAACGTAAAGAGGAACAACGGCACTTCCTCAAAGACACTATCTACAGAGCCTCTACACAATTTTGGGAGAAGAAAAAAAATTAAAACATTTACTGACACAAACCGCGTACATACGCACACAATGGACACAGGGAAAACTTGCGGGAGGGTTAATTTCGACTATACACTCGTACACGGATGTGGGATGCCGGAGTGCAAAGGGAAGGTATTGTTGAGGCAAGATGTGAAATAAATGACCAACAAAAATTGTACGAACAGCGACGCATCGTTTGATTAAAATGCCGAAGACGTTTAAAAATAACACCGATGGCATACCGCTGTGCCGAGAAATACACGCACAGCAGCAACGAATCTCACTGGTATCCACCAATCGACCAACTACCACATCAGCTCGAAGATATTTTAAGCATCACTTCGTTCTCGAATGGCACTGCCAAAGAAGAAACACAAAGCACAGAAATAAATTTGAGCCTAGCGGAGCCCCAAAAAGTGGGTGCTTCGCACTATGAAAACCTTAAAAATTCACAAAACCCTCAACATCCTCACAATGCACTAGCACCCACGAACCGGATAATCAAAAACCCGACATTAAAATCACTCTAATAAAACCACAAATCACATTTAATGAAAATTCCGAAAATTTTCACAATTTTTTTTATATTCCTCTTTGCTACGTGTCGAACCGTAATCCTTGTACATTACCGTCTAGGTCTGCAGTGCTCTTCGGACTAACGGTACACCAGTTGGAAAATTTCAGATGTGTATATCAAATTTAGAATGCCGGAGGAGGTCAGAGAGCGCTTTTCCGCCCAGCTCTCAATTTTCCGCACTCTCAGCTGATTTTCCGCGATTTTTCTTTGGCGACGCTATTCGTCGTAGTCGGTTCTCAAATCGTTTCACGTGCTCAGTCGGTTTTTAAGCCGACAATTTCAAGAGAGAGTCCATGTTTTTGAGGACGCTTCGAAGTTTGGTGGTCTGTTTTGATTCTAGACATTCTATGGTCGTCTGTTGTGAATTAAAATACAAAACGATTCACAGAAAATCACATACGACGAGGATTCAACTTACTATGTGGTTTACTTTGGCTTGTATTTATTGTGATAATGTGTTTTATGTGAATTGCGGCCAATGTGTCGTGACTCGCCGCCGTTTCGTGTACGAGTTGAGTTAAAATTGTTGGCAAAGTATTCAGATATTTCGTCGTTGAAATGCTTTGACGGCATGGTAGCGTAAGGTGGTTGTTTACATCATTAAATAAGAGTAGTATAATATGTAATATGTATATGTACATGTGAATATCGTTTTGTTTAACTCTCATTATCGTTTTATTCTATAAGACTCAAAATGTGATTGATAAATGTACATATATTTATTTTTAAAAAAATTTCACTCTTTCATACCTTTTGGCAGTTTCATTTAAACACACCCACGAATTTACCAAGATTAAAAGTTACATGACTTACAATATGTTTCCTCCCCTAGGCTTAAGTTATTGATCTACTCAAGAGCCTCGCTCTTGAAACCAGGCGTCCAGCAAACATTCACAAATATAAACGTATAGTTTCACAGCATCAGTCTGAATTTAGAAGTCTGTGCTCGAATAATTTGGCCAGACGAAACGCTGCAGTAATAAAATGCAATAACAAGAGAGAGATAAAACGATGCGATGAGCTTTTGCTGTCCTCAATCCTTTACCCCAGCATTCCCACTTATAGCTGTGTATTTAAATGTTAGTTGTTTGCAAAATGCGAGTACATTGTACAATGTGCATGCAGTCAAGGATACTGCGGTCAAGGATATTCGGTGCGCTTTAAATCTCATGTATGTATATAATAATAAATACAGGAAAACTCTTGAAAAATGTTCGAATCTAGATATAATAAACAATTTAAGAAATATAAGATAACGTTAATGTTTGTTGTGCTTAAAGTTTTAGTATTAATAGTAGGTATATGTAAATAAAAAAAAAAAATTAACCCGAAAAATGCAACTGACTCCGTTATATTCTTTTCTTCACCAAAAATTCTTATCTCAAAAGCGTGTATCAAGTTTAAGAACAAGGAAATAAAGGAATTTAATATTCTGACCGTAATGTTTGTGCATTGTTTTATTTTTCATCACTTCGTTTTTTGGTGTTTGTAAAATAATCTTATAATATTTATTTTGAATGCAAGATATTCTGAAGCGGCATTTTCCTGTTTCATCTTGATCATGACGCTTTTTCTCAGTTTTACATTTAAAAAATTGGACCAAAATAGTAAATTCAGCAAACACTACTTTTCAGCAATGAGCTGTAAACAACACTTACAATGCCATATTAATTGATTTATAAAGCTTAACAAACGGTCATCCGAGACCACAAATTAAATGTTAGGACGGTGCGGCATGGTTCAATGAAAATCGTTAGCGCTGCAGGAAATTAAATTAGTATTGAAGCCAGGAATGTATAATTGGTGTGGTTGAGATTGTTGGTCTCTATTGTGTAATACAAAGAAGAAATTCATAAAAAACTGGGTATTTATGTTATGTGTAAATTAAAAACTTTGAGTTGACTTCTTATTCCACTCCAAAAACACATATTATTTACGGTTTAAAAAAATTCAAATTGATTTAATAAATTTTATTCAGCATGAATTCGCGTATTCGTTATGTTGTCAGTTTCATAGTTCATTCATAAAAAATATAGCTATTCATTTATAAAATGATAACTTGGCATGGCATCAAGCCAAGGAGAGTTTTCTTTTCAACTTATATGCTACATATTTACTCGTACGTATTATGTATGTTTATTATTAACATATATCTACATGTATAACGTTTATCAAATCGGCAGTAGATAGGTCAATTAGATATATATTATGTAGGTTTTTTTTATTAAGGAAATGAGACATCAGAAAATGTAAACAAAACATATAAGTTCTTTAATAATGTCGTCAATTTAAAATTTTACCCAAATAATTAATAACAATTTTATTTTGTTGCAAGGTCATTCAAGTTTATATTATGTTAAAAAAAAATGTTTCTCTCCTCCTTGTTCATCCTCGGATATAAAGAAAATTCTAAAAAAAATTCTAAACTAAAATAACATAAATTAAAAACAAATAGCAATCACTCATTTCATTTCAGGAACTAATGATGTAAGGAATATATCATAACTGTAGATCTTCAAACAAAAACAATGGACAATAAAATTTCAAGTTCATACAAGTAATATTTCAATTGAATCAAATTTTCTTTTCTCATAAGTCGTACTTTGTCGAATAATTAGGCCCTAACGGACAAATTTGTTAAACATTCAAAAGTCATATTAATTATTAATTTTCCTGCGATGTTATTTTTTATTACTTTTATTGGTATCAAAGGGTGTCATAACGAATTTCTGCGTCACCGGGAAGAAATATTTGTTTGAAATTTGAGGCTTCTTATAAAACAAGCTAGCTACTACTTCAAAGTGTTCGACTACACAAAATAAATAAATCTGGAGGATGTGTCAAAAATAATTTTAAATGTATTGGTATTGTTGAACATTCTTAATCCTTTACATTTATTTAAAGTTAAGTCTTAATACCAACCTTCTATTAGCAAATTCCTCTCTTAGTTAACAATATGTTTGAGTAAGTCTATGTCTTCACTATGCTAAGTGTTTCTATAAGTTTTGACAGGCAGCTTCTTCATGAATTGTAGACTGAAACCCACAGTTTTGTAAAGTTAAATAATTGTTGAGATATTTAATGTGTTTTATACAGTTAGGAGCTTTTTTTGTTGTAATTCTTTCTTAAATAGTGTTTTCTATCGTATTTCCCTATACAAATCCTCATAGAAAAGGGAATAAAGACAATATTTTCCGATACGATAAAATGGGTTTTGAATTTTTATATATGCCATAAAATAGTTGGCCATAAAAATTTTCCTAAATCATTCTAAATAGATAGATTCAAAATTGAAACAAATAATATTTATTTATACTTTTATTATAAGTAATATTTACAAGGTTTTGTTTTATTTATTATATTTAAATTCACTTTTAAAATGTAATCTTGGTATGAATAATTGTAATAATAATAATAATCATAATTATAATATTTCTTATTTAATTATTAATATTGTAGTATTATACAAGCTTAATGTTCATCATTTTATTTCTCAATAATTGTTTTCCACCATTTATTATTCCATTATTTTATATTTTTCTCATTATTTATTGAAAGTGTAATCAAGTCTTGTTCAAATGTGGTTTCCTCCAATTTCTTAATACATATATTGTTCTTCATTTTTAGATTTAGTTTATTAGAATTCTTATTTACACACATTCACGCAAATACTCTCTCTCACATTCACTCATATGTTTCAATTACATTTTTTGTTTTGTTGGCAAATAGTTTTCTTGATTTATAAATGTAAATTTGATTAGTCATATTTGTAATTCAAAGTGGAGTAAAGATGGGCAAATCAAGAATTAACTAAGTGTCTGTTGCATACAATTATTGTTCGCGTGAACTGAATGATTAAAAAGGAGATGGTATAAATGTAAATCTGTCGTAAATGTTATAAAAAATCGCCCATTTGATTTAAAAATATGCTAATCAACTTATTTAAACATTTGATGTCTTATATTCAAAATAATAAACAAACAACTCATTTAGCGTTTTTAAAGTTGTTTTATGGTATTATGTCTATTCATATTCATTATAATTCGTTTGTTTGTTGTTTGTTTTATAAAGTTTTGTTTTAACACCCTGGTTTGCTCTAGTCGATTAATTATGAATTATGATTAATGTTGTATGTTGAGATTCAATTGGAGTTCATTTTTTTATCTTAATAAAATAAAAATTAAATCAAAATTAGTCAGTCAATTGATTGAAGCCTTCTCAAAGGACGATTCATTTTATGTGTGCTTTCTTTAAATTATAAAATATGCGACGAAACAAAATGTTATAGGTACTTTATTAATTATATTGTATTGGGTTAATGAGTCCAATTTTCAATGACTTTTATTATTTAAAATTTCAACCTAATAATTTGTATATTATGCAAGAATTGTAATTAAGTCTTGAATGTTAATTGTTTGAAAAGTTTAGGTATGTAAATATTAGATTCTAAAACTGACCGTGAATACTTATAGCAATCAGAGACGTAAAAATATTACAACATATTATAAAACTGCTTGGCTTACTTTGTATTTACATTTGATTTGATTTAAATGCAATTGTTGAGTATTATCAGTAATTTGTAAATGTGGCAGCAAAATTTCCAAAAAATCTGAACTGTACATAAAAATCAACAGGATATAACTGTAAAATAGCCTATAGGGTATAAATTAAAACTATGCAATAAGAAAAGGTGAATCTCGCGAAAGAAGACAATTATTGTATAACGTTAATCAATCAACTCATTTTATATCACTTGAATTGTTTATATTAATAATTTTATATATTATTTTAATTACAATTTTTTGTAAGAAAAATGAACGGGAAAACTTAATAGTTTCATTCAATAATAATTATTATAATTATTTTCTTTTTTTTTAATAATTTGAAGAACTTTTAATCAACCATGTCGTGGCATGCTTGCAATTTGTTTAATTAATTTAATTCAATTTATTAGATTTTAAGGCACTTATTCTTTTTTCTTCATTTAAATTTAACCATTTCACATAACAGTTACGAATTTTATTTTCAAATATTTTGTATTTTATTAAATTGTTTCTTGTGTTTGTAAGAGTAGGTAGGGGAAATTTTGAAGTGAATTGAATACATTTTCCTGACGTTTGTGTTTCTTCAGTACGATCGAAATCATAATGGATTGGCATTATCACTATGTGTGTGTGTGTGTGTTTAAATGTATAAATAAAGTATAAACTAATAACGTAATATAATTATTAACTGTGTAATTAAATTAAATTAAATATACTTTTAAAAGGCTCTTTGGTTATAAATATAAGGTTTTACATACATAAAATGTAAATAATCATATTTCGTTAGTATTAATTTAAATTATTACCTGCAAATTGTAATTAAAATCAGTAATTCTTGTGCTTATAAACAATGCATAATCCTAATTAAATTTGTTATGTAGCTTATAGTCCCTGAATATACTGAAATCGTTTTCAATTAAGGAAATAATTACTAAATACGTTTTTGTTTATAATTTAAAAAATATGCTTCTAAATTAATTAAACTAAAACACGGTTTGGCGCCTTTTAAGATATAACAAATACAATTTAAAGAAACAAATTATCATGCCAATTTAACTTTGTGCAAAGGAAGTATGTAAGATCGACCAATTAAAAATTGAGATTCCATCATCTTTTTATGCTTTTATGCATTTATATTTAATTTGTTTTGTTTTATATAAATTCATTGATTATATTTAATTGTTGTACAAAAATCCGTTCTGTTTTGTTTTATTAATTCTTTGAAAATTTCTAGCTAACAACTTAATTAATTTAATTAATTAGTATCATAATTATTACAAATACAATTCATTCAACATTTCCTTTTCGCTTCATGACATTTATATCTCATTAAATAATTAATGCTTTATTTTACTGTTTATCATATAACAGCTCACAATAATAACAAAAATATTTATTTACTTTAAAAATAATAACGTAAATTCGAGATAAAAGTCATAATATTTATATAATATAACAGAATGCTGAGAACGAAAAAAACTCGTTCGGCAATAATTTTCTTTTGATAATTATAATAAAATATAAATAACTGTGCAATGCAACTTGACACCGTGACAGGCCCATCAAGCACCCAAATAATTTTACACCAAATGTCCATCAGCATCCGTATAGCCCATCGTCACATTAAATGTGCTCAGGTTCACGCTAGCTGGATCGTACGTTAATAAGCCACCATTGCCACCACCGCCCCCGGGCGCCGTTTGCACATTCAAAATTTGCATGTTGTTGTGCTGTTGCTGTTGCTTTAGCCGATTGGGATCCTTCAGAATGCCTAGTGGCTTATTCATGGGGATAATATTGGAACCAGCCGCTGGCGAATTAGTGCCATTGTGCAGATCGTGCGTTGATTTAGAGTGTGCCGTGTGATGTGTCACATCTGGTGGTGGTACAATACCACGAACACCACGTCGCAATGTACCTCCGCAACTGGCGGGCGGAAGAACAGCCGACGACGGCATATGTTGCATTTGCATTGCAGTCGATGTTGAGAAATCCATGGGCGAGTAGTCCATCGGTGGATAAGAAAGGTAGCGATCACTATTCATGTTGCAATAAGAACCATCCAGTGGTGGTGCGGGTACTGGTGATGGGACGCCCACATTTTTTGCCATTAGTTGATCTTCGCGCAGGCCTCGCAACTCAGAGTGACGTGGCAATGTACGAGTGTGCACTGTTAAAATATATTTCATCATTATTTTGTAAAATGGTATAAAAAGTTTAGAATATAAATATAGATTACCCATAATATGTATTATGTGTAAAAGCGCATTCATTTAAATTATTTCAATTTACCTGAATTGCCTATGTTATTTGGATAATGCATAGGTAGTGTCCCATCTTTTTGATATCTTGGTGGGGGTATATCAGAGCTCTCAACCAAATACGTAGATGACGATTTCTTTCGTGTTTCATCCTGGAATGTAAAAACATCAATTCTTTTTTAACAATAGTCAAACCCACAACTGAAAGGGTTCATTTTGTAACAAAAATTATAAGGAGCAATAACAATTTATAGTTTTTTTTTCTAAATGCGTTCGCAACACACACCTCTCACTATACCTCTATTACTATAGTCATAGTTTTATTAAAATAGGAGGTTTCTTACCAAATAATCTGGCTGACTCCCTTCGTTCGAATATGAATCACTTTTTTCTGATACACTGGAAAGTGTTTCTCCAGTCACAGTGTCATTGTACGAACTTGGTGCGTACATTTCAACAGTGGCTGATTTGCTGTTTTGTGCTTCTAAAAATTATTAAACAAATGTAAATAAATCAATACAACGACAAATTAAAAAACAAATAAATTTTTTTTTTATTAAAAAGAATGGGGATGCAAATTATAAAAAAAAACTATACAAAATAAAAATACCTTTATTACGCTTTCGAATAATAAACCAAGCAACAAGGCCAACATTGGCTGTTATAACACCTAAAGCGGCTAAAATAATTCCAACAACAACAAGTTTGGGCATCTCTGCTTTTTCTACCAACATATCAGGGGCTTTAAAACCTATTAAAGGGAGTTTAAATAGAAATTAAAAATAAGGACAAACAAAAATTTGAATAACCGGGATGAACCAAAATCAAATCAAATTATAATGGGGTGTCACACATGTGGAAGAAAACCATCTAAGAAGAAGCGTTTAGGTTGTTGCAAAATGTATACTTCTCTAAAGGAATTTACCTCTTTGAATTCGCTTCTTATTCCTTTTATGCAGACAACAACCAATTAATAAAATATTTAACAAAATCAATGTAACGCCAGATGCGGCGCCGACTAACAATAAAATTCGTGGCGTATAATTGATTGGTGTTGGACTGGTGGTTGGCAATCCCCCTAAAGAGGATGCTGGCTGTGATGGTGGTGGTGATTCTATATTTTGTTTAATGTGAGTCAATTCCAAATGGCAGCAATAAAATTTCATTTCAAATGATTTGATTTGATTTAAAAGCTCATTCCAATTCAATAAATTCAAATAAATTACCTTTGGTCTGCACTTTTGTAGTATCCGGAAGATAACGGCTATTGCCTAGTGGATTTATTGCAGAGACTGAAAATAGATACATGGTATTCATTTTCAGGCCGGCCACAGTCAATTTGTGTGTATTTGGCAATCCATCCTCATAGTAATAGTGCTCGCTGTTAATCTCCCTGTAACGAATTCGATAAGTGGCTTTCATCCCACCATCGAATCCAGGCGTCCACGCCAATGTGACGGCATCGTGTGTTGCATTGAGAACGTTCAATCCAGTTGGAGGATCTGGGCTAGATGTTTGACCTAAGATTACAGGTTCTTTTGACTCGCCGAATTCATTCTTTGCCACACACTCGTATGTATCAAAGTCGGAAGCGGTGACCTTTTTTATCGTTAAAATTGACTCATAGGTCAAGTTGTCAATTTGTTTGACTTCGAAGCCGTACAAATGGTCTTTAGCAATTGTATCGATGAGATGACCACTGCGACGCCATAGAAACGTTGGCTTTGGAACAGCTTGAGCACGACACACAATTTTACCTCTATCACCAGGAGCACTGGCTGCCCGCAATACAGGTGATGTCTTTACAATTTCAGGTGCGACTGCAAAATTTTTGTCGGATTATTATTTAATTCTAATGATACTCGGTTTAATTTGATTTTCTTACATCTGACAATCAGAAAAACATCCCTGCTCGTTGGATTTTCTACTCTATTATCAGCTATACACCGGAAAACGCCAACATCGGCTCGTGTTGCTTTGGATATTTTCAAGTACGAGGTTCCATTGGAAAATGAAGTGGAAGTTTTAGCGTCCATGTCGTAACCCACACGCTCCCACCGCACATCGCTCGGCACCAATGGATTTCCTTCAACGCTGCATGATAATTCAGCATCTTCGCCAGGATTGACAATCACATTCTCCGAAATAGCTGTGATTTCAGCAGAATCTGCACAGATTTTTTGTTAATATATAATGAAAATGATTAAAGAAAATATGGCAATCCTTACATTCTACTCTAATTGTTATGTTAATTACTGCTGAACCCTGCGAGTTCACAGCCTCGCATGTATAGAGGCCACTGTCACTACGTATGGACTTGGTGATATTCAAAATTGGCCCCTCTGAAACGATTCTATCCACTCCGCCAGGGCCACTTGTAATGATCGGGGCATTATCTTTGGTCCACGTATATGCAATGGACATAGGATTGCCATGCGCTACTACTGCAACATGTAGCGGATCTCCTTCCATACCCACAGCAATTGATGATGGTGGTGGCACAAATTTCGGTGGGACTATAAGTATATAACCACAATAAGAATATTGTTCCAATAGGTTGTAAAACCAAATACTCACATAACACTTTAAGTGCAATCGCTTCATGTATGCTTCGCTGCAGAGCGGTATTTATGCTTTGGCACGTATAAATGACGCCGTTCATTTCTTCGGTGATATTTATTTTTAATTGGATTGATCCTACCATGCCACCCCAAAGTCCGTCCTTTGATTGATTATTAAAACCCTCGACGGGAATACCTTCCCGCCACCAACTGATTTGGGCCGGCGGATTACTCGAGCTCGAATCACAGGTGAGAATGGCCTCTAAGCCGGGTTTCAGTTCTTCAGGTTCGTAGCGTATTTTCACTGTTTCGGGAGCGACTGTAACGTAATTCGGTAAGTCAAAACCTCCTATAAAAAAACTTTAAAATGAAATTGTCTTACAATGCACGCTCAAAGTCTTAGTCTCAAAAAGTGGGATTTCGGTGGCACTGTTTTGTGCTTCACATCGGTACAATGCTTTATTGTCTGTGACATTGGCCAAGACGGTTAGCTCAGCGGTCACGGAATTGTCTGCAGTCCTTACCACAGAATTTATCTGGGGATTGAATTTAAAGAAAATTACTTCCCAATCAATTGGCAAAATGCAAATTAATAAAAGCGGTTATTCTTTTAGTAATCACACATATGGTCGCACATTGTCTTTCAAGATTGTCATGATCGAAGTAACAAACTAAAAAGTAAATGTAAAACGTCGTTGCTTTTACGTACCTTTTTATCATTTTTATACCACGTTAGAGTCGCCAATGGATTGCCACCTGTCGATATGCACAACAATTTGGTTACTGTTCCGGCCGATAGAATTGAACCTTCCTTGTAGCCGGAAATAATTGGTGCACTCGGTGGATCTACGCAAAGAATTGTAAGAAAATTGTAATCCCCAAATAGACATATGCGTGCAAATAGTGCATCAATTATGCGTGCATGTACATCGAATTAAATAGTATAATTAATAATTACATAAGATGTTGACGGTATGTGTGGAGACGACGTTCTCTGTCAGTTGCATATTTATACCATGACAAGTGACGACCAGCGGTCGCTTATTAGAATCAACCACAGTGGTTATGTTCGAAGTGGTTATCCAGCCGCCTGTTGTTTTTATTCAATTGGCATTGTGACCAAAAGGATGGAGTAACATAAGGAGCGGAGAAAATTGCGAAATTAAACAAATGGCCTCAGTTAATAAAAAAAATGGGTGATAATGACAAAACTCAATGTCAAGTTGAACTTACCGTCTGGGGCGAGGATAGTTTTGGATGTGGTGTTCTTGAGTGTCCGCTGATTTACTGTCCACTTAATTTCAGCGGGCGGATTTGATGGTGCGGTTGTGCATGTCAACGGCACTTGATCGGCAACCGTTGCCTCAGATGGACCTGATATTGTCACGTGCGTTGGTGCGACTAAAAATAAAATAAATATTTATACATTTTCAATTATTCACATCTGTCATTGATGACCACATTATTATAAGTTTATACATACAGTGAACAGTTAAGTCGATCTCGGTCTTCAACGGTGTTTGCGACATAATATTGTTCGCTTCGCAACGGAATCGTTTTTTGTTGTCAGTAGCCTCCGCTGTGAAGGAGTAAATATTTTCGGAGAGGCGACCCGTTGTACGGTAGGCCATTCGCACTTGAATTCCATCCTTGTACCATATTAATTGTGCTGGTGGATTACCACCACGACTGCGACACACCAACTCAACAGTTTGACCTCGTCGCACCGTCTCGCCAGGTGTGTATCCCTCAATGTAGGGGGCTCCAGGTGGATCTGTGAATGCAAGTAATCGTCTCAGTTATAATTGTGAGCACGTTGCACTATGTTTGCAACAACCACAACGGCAGTGCGTGTGTGTGCATGAACTGAATTCACAAAAGAGGCGACAAATGGCCTGGAAAATGTTACAATTTTGGTGGAAATATACTTACAGAGAACAGACAATTGGACGGAGGTGCGCATCGGCATGTCGGGTTGCAAAGCCTTCTGTTTCGCCCGACATGAATATTCAGTGTAGTCGTCGTCCGCCGTTGGCGTTAATGGCAGCCGCGAAATTGTTGTGAATCGCTTGCCATTCGTTTCGGTCACCGTGTTCTCGATGTTGTCTGTTTGTTGTGGGTAGAGGGGAGAGATGTTGCATTAACAATTTAGAAAGGAAATTGGAGAAACAATTGTTTACATGTATGTATGAGTATGATATGTCGCAGAAGTCTTACACGGAAATAGATTATATTTTTGTAAGAAATCGTAACTTAACACTTGCATTTCTTGGACATTTTTAAACAAAAATAAGCGTAACATCGGGCGGAAACAACTTCTCTATTGTTTCACTTACACAAAAGTCGATCGCCCTCTTTAAAAACAGTACAGTCATTTAAACATATTCGTGATTTCATAGACCTCCTACGTCCAAAAAGGTTATGCGTACACAGTAAAAGATATTGCTGACAAATTACCTGGTTTAAATTCCACATTTCCTCGAAACCATTGAATTACTGCCGCTGGTTTAGCGTCAGCCACAGTACAGGTCAAAGTTAGGGGCTGATTTTCTCGCACCTCAACCTTTGAGTTATGTGCATGACCTTGGATTTCGATTGACGCCGGCGGAGCTATAATTTTTAGGATAACAATGTTAAAAAGTCCCTAAGAACAAGCTTTCAAAAAACCTACATATGACCGTCAATTTAGCGTTCTCTCTAATGGCTGAGTTGAGTTTGGCCGGACTAACTTGGCACTGATACTCGGCGTCATCCTCTAAAGATGCATTTGATATTTTTAAATTGTATACACCATGCTGACCATCACCAAGTACTGAATATCGTGGAAATCCAGGAATTTTCGCTGAGAATCCCAATGCAAATCCATCTTTTGTCCATTGCACTTGGCCAGCCAAATTCGAAACTTCACATCTCAGCAGAGCTTCGAATCCCTCTAAAACTTGCATATCTTGCGGTTTAACACGAAACTTTTGATGTTCCGCTCCAGAAAACCGCAACAGAATCACTGTAAATAAACAATAGAAACAACAATGAATTTGAGTATCATCTTTCGCAACAACAAAACAAACTGTATAATACTTATAAGCGAGTAGGTAAATAAATTATAATCAGAGTATTTGTGGATAATAAATATATGGATGCTGAAAGGTGACCCGTGTGACGCAATTCATGGAGGTTGTGTTCGGGTTCCAACTTCCTCATAATGTTTATATTTCTCACTCGCATCTCTAATAAGTCGTATCCATACTGGTTTTGTGTACGCACATGTGGGGTGCAGTCACTCAAACGGTATTCCATATTTAATTTCATTACACATTTAATATAATATGTATTGTAAACTGGACGACTATGCATTGCTTTAAACAAGCGTTTATTTTGCGTAGGACTTCTCGAAACTCCATAGGTACTTTCTAAAAAAAATTCCTACACATATGAGTATATGTAAATATGTAATTCTGTAAGATATCTAAGGCACACAGGCATTAAGTATGTACGTGGGCGGTTGTTAATATCTTGTGAGCTGTCATTTGAATAACCGCTTTTGTATTAACATTTAACACCAAGCGAATGACTTAAAATTTGAATTGAAGTGCTTTGTTCAAATTTTATTTGGCTTGATTGAACGCACTTCCCTTGGAAACTGCTGTGTGCCAATTTAATGACGAAAGTCAATCACCGGCGCATTTGTCATCACTTCGTCGCCACGAGACGTTATCCACGCTAAGTTATTGCTATTTCGGTTTTGAAATGTTATTAGTGTATAATATTTCACTCAATGTGCTGCACAGCAATGATCTGTCGTAATTAATTCCAGGGTGAAGAAATGCGATGCTATACAGAATAACTAGAACCTCCCAGAGCACATATGGCATTCAAGGCTCGCATGCTGGGCTGCTTGAAGATTTCGTTACAAATATAAATTATTTAAATTTAGACACAGATATGTATTTAATAATTCAAAATTTGACAAAAATAAACAAAGTCGCGGCTGAGCCCAGTGGGAGGTGGGCTCGCATACGACGATTAGTTTAATTTCTCTTTCTGCACATACGCTTTTTTTGTTTTTTATTTCCAATTTCCAATCATTTTTACTTAAATTTTGCCATCGCCTAATTTAAACACTACAAAAACAACACAACTGGTCTCGTTTTCAAATAGCAAAATAAATTAATACTCTGTGCTACACATTTAATTGTGTATTACAAAATGTTTAACGCGAATATAAAATAAGCCATTACCCATTGCAAAAATGTATAGCGCATATTAAATATAATTCAAGTAGCTATTTAGTAAATGTTGGTTTTAAGTTTTATAAAAACGCGAATACACTGATGCTTATTAGCTATATTACCAAAAAACACGTCGTCAATATTTTAAGTTCAATATTTAAAGCCATTAATCAAATGACAAATGATGGGATGACGCAAACTTAAAGAGAAACATCATAATGCAGCAGCTGTGCTTTTCTTGAGTTTACAAATTCGGAATTGAATTGTAAATTTCAGCGATCTGCACTTAAGGCTTACGTTGATGAAACACGCGCATAATACAAATGAATTAAAGATGAGGCCACAGAACACCCTACATGGAACATAAAAATATGAAAATAAAATATAAATAATCCCATAAAAGTTATATTATACATGACGTGGATGACAGAAGTGTGCATTAACCTGATACACGTTTCCTAATACTTTTAAATAATTAATTTAATAACTTTTTTAATATCACAAATTGACATAATATGCTACTTGATCCACATTAATAATTTGTGAATTTATTCTCATTTTAGCATGTTTTTGCCAGCCAATTAACATTGTAGCAATCAAGCAAATAGATGCCGCGATAAAATTGGCGTCTGTCGCTGCGCTAATATCACCCAAAACACTTTGGCTTTCAGTAGAAGTACGACTGTATTGATCGAATCGGCCTTAATTGTCTCTGCGGTTCTTTTGCTTTTTAGAGTTCTTCACCATGCGTGTGTTGTGTTTGCGCTTTTTACTTTTTTTTATTCAACGAACCATCTATCTGTATGGCGTCTTACATTGCCACGCTGCCTGTTTGATTGAAAGTGGCGCGTGGTTTTTGTTGAGTTGCGGCAAGTCACCGTTTGAAAAACGAGTAAATTAAAGGTGTTCTTTTTTGTATAAATGACTACATAGACATACAAATGCGACGTACTTAATATTACCATTTACCAATGCGCCATGATTGCGTGGCTTTTACCTCAATTTGACGCCCACACAAATTGGTCGCTGTAAGCGCGCTTGATGATCGTGATGCCTCTTATAATGTAGCTAATATAGCGTAAAAGCCAACAAAAACATTCGAAATCGTTTTTAACAACATTTTCATTTTCTGTATTAAGAAGAACTAAGAACAAAGCCAACCAGCCATACGAAATAAAAAGTAAAGACACGAAACAAATTGGACGTGGTTTTTGTCGCGTACAAAAACAATGTATATGCACGTTATACCTACAACGCTTTATAGTTTATTACTCTTTTCACCATCTATCGAAATTAACAACAAATTTATCGTATAAATAATAAGAATATGGCTGGAAAAAAGTGCGTTGGTTGCTCTGGCTTGATCATCTGGGCAAGATGGTGGCGGTTAGTTGATCGCGCCTTTATCTCAACTTGTGCGAGCAGTCTATGGAGCTGTCTCCCATTCAATATGGTCATGCATGGTAAACTCGGTATGGCTGATTTCGACGAGTTCTGCTGCAAAAGCTTGTGATGTTACTTTTTCATCATATTTATTTTGGTTGTTTTTATGTTTTTATACATACTATAAGCGTGCGCAATCGCGTCTTGCAAGCCTCGAAAAGAAATCAACGCCACCATAAGCGACTAGCGAGTGAAGCGATAAAACTCTTTTCTTTCCACACACGTGTGTGATCAAGCGATATTGTATTTCATGTAAAATATACCATGTTAACACTGGGGGAGACATTTATATATTCTCCTTTTTCTCAAGTAGAGAAACTGGCGCAGCCTGGCCAGTGACGTGATATGTCAAAAGAATAGTATGTATGTGTTTTTACATTTAATTTTAATATTATGTCGTTGACGATTTTAAAAACAACAATGTCAGTATCCAAAAAAACATGCCGTTACGAATTGAAATAGAATCCGTTGCTTTTCATAAGCATTTTTTATTTTTTATTATATTATGAGTGTGAATTAAGAGAATGGAAATTAAGAAAACATGTGTGACGGAGTTATAAAGATGTGTATACATTAAGGTTCGTGAAAATATGCAGAACGTAGAAAATGAAAATGTCCCCTGCTTAGAGCTAAGCATTGGGATGTTACTTTTTATTTAAAATTTTTTATATTGTATTAGATGTTGTGTTTAATCCAGGACGGTAACTAAGCTAAGAATATATTTTTTGCCGCTGTTGGTCTTTTCTGTATTCGAATTTTAAGTGTAAAAAAAACATTGTTTCTCATTTAGCTTAACATAATATGTATGTAGTTTGTTTAATGCGTTCAATTTTTTTCACTAAAATGTTTTCAGGATTTATGATGCCTCAAACAATTTATCGTGCATAAAAATTGCTAAAAACATATTCATTATAATGCACCAAAATAGTTTATAACATTTTAGAGAATAATATATTTCGTTATTAGATTAGAATCAACTCATTTCACTTCCACAACTCGCAATATAACTTAATAAAAAGACATCTTGCAGCGAATTTAATTGATTTTAAAGCGTTTGCCCTGAATCAAGATACTAATTACTATACGTAAAGCCCCCTGATCCCAAAGCAATATAAATAATTACTTTTTTACAACAGAAATGCACAAACATCATACACATACAAGTTCACATAATACTATACGATAGTGTATATATATGTTATAATGTATAATGATTCCTAAAGCGATTAAATAGCTTAAGCCAGGCAGACAAATCAAACGCCAAAAAGCTCACCCATTTTAAATACGCATAAATCACAACTTACGCGTACGCACGACAAACTCCTCATTGTAAGTACGGGCACACAAAACGGCGCCCATTCACCCCAAAATAGTGCGTTCAGTTCAAAATGAACGAGATAAATCTAAATAAAATCTAGCGGAACAAACAATAAATAAATATATGTACGTCTATATTATAAGAAGAACAAAAAAAAACTTCAAACTTGTTCCAATTCTAGTCATATAAGTAAATACATATTGAATATATGAAGAAATGGGATGACTGGTTTGGGATAGGGCTGAATGCAACGATTCACGGATAGAGGACTACAGACATAGGAGAAGCAGATTAGAGATTGATGACTTGATTTGATTACAAACACACACACACACACACACACGCACACTATGAACATTTCGATGGGAAGATGGTGCGGAGTTTGGACTAAAAATGGAGCGAATGTGTGAGTATGCATGGAGACAAAACTCGCTTAAAGATGGGCTTACAGCAGACTTAAGGCATAAGACCTTTTATAATATACACATAACATATAAAGTATATATGCTGATGAATACGACAAGTAAACGAAAAACGATAATAAAAGCAATAAAAAAGGGGAAATAATAAAGTATAAAATAAAATGAGAATTGAGATGAGAAGCTCGTTGTATAAAACCCGAAGACGCGATAACGTATTCAATACACTGTGTACACGAGTATAAAAACATATTATCTCCCTTACGTTAAATAAATACACACACATTATATGGAAGTAAATTGCAGAATGGTTAAACGATCATCAATGGAAAGCTATCAAGCGGAGCAGCAGAAGCAGCTTTTGCTGCACAGTGCACACACACTCTGCGCGGCTGTAGGCACTAGGCATGTTCTAACAGATTCCCATTCTGGAACTTCATTCTTTAAATAAAACGGAAGGCAAGAACAACTTGTGCAAAGTAAAGTAATAGTTGAAAAGGAGATGTGCTTAAAATGAATGGATATGTACACAAATTGAAATAATCGTACCCAGAAGCGCGTGATGAAGCGAAACCATCTTAATTTGGATGTTTAATGTACCCTTTTCATCATTTCATCAATTCGAGCGCATTGTAACAGTGTTTTAACTTTTAACCATACAAATTGTATCTCATTTGGACTTTTTACATTATGTGGATTTTTCATTTCTATGAACAACAAATGCATTCTCAAATTCAAAACAACAATATTTTTAACCCAACTGTATCAATCAACGACTCCACAAAATGATCATGACGATGATATACACTGTGCAGCGTGCAACTGGCAACACTCGTAAACCCAATTCTAATTGGTCACACAAGATAAGCATTTCTTATGTATAATCGATTTTGTGAACGCTTCGGTGTAGCCAAAACACTCTGATTATTGTTAGTTTATTTCTATTTGTTATTGAAGCGCGCCCAGATTTAAGTTCTGTCCGGATTTGCTTCCCTCCCTCATTCTCTACAATACACAATTTCTGGTTTTCTTTGAAGCACCTTACGTACACCAAACATAGACCTATAAAGTCATGATCGAACAGTAATTAGCAAAAACATGTTTCGCCTTTTATGTAAATGATTAATAAGCCCGCTGGCACGATGTTAACCAAGAGCTGGTCATCCACTTGTCTTGCGAACAGTATAGGATGATGACTTATACAGTTTCCGCTTCGTCAGCGATGACAAAAAATGAATATAAAATGCCTGGAAACACTTTGTCTGCAAACATTTATATTACTTCCAAAACAGAGTATAAACAGGCTTGCGTCCCAACTCTCAACTTGCTTTTGTAAGTAAAAATGAACGAGCAACCAGCACTTCCTGTGATGGGCGCTGTAAAAATACGGTCGCTATATACCACACCTTGAGGACAAAATTTCTAAAAATCAGCACACCGAGAGATTGTGACTTTAGAGTTCATTTAAAGACTCATTGACGCACCGTGATTGGGGCACGATCTTAATCGCTAACACACTTTTGTTAGGAGTCAAACTGTCGTTTAATTTTGAAAATTTTCAATTTGCTTAGGAATACAATGAAAATCTGTTAAATCCAATTAATGAGTAACTAACAGCATAAAAGGCGATTTATATACGATTTGACGTGAGACAGGAAGTCAATTGTTTCACTATAGTAAAACAGCGCAACAATGAAAAATTATGTAGAAAACAATATTAACTTCTTATTCATCGCAGTTGTTACATTCGTTCTTTTCTTATGTTACATCCACCATTATTCTCACACTTCCAACTTGTGCTCTTATTATTTTATTTTATTTCTTACGATTTTCATTCACCTGTAGGTATAGGCTGTTTCCCATCCCGCATACGTATGCACATAGCTTGGGAAGTTTATTCTTTATCCACATGTAAGACTCAGCTAATAATCGCACTCACAATAATTCAAAAAGAATATAAACGATATACCTTGAGCTAAGCGGAAGTGGCGACACCTCTCAGGTAGACTCCTCCCGTCGCGGTCGTCTACATTCTATGTATTTTTCATATTATTATTATCAGGTTCATACAATCACATATCAATTTTTTGCAATGCACATACAAGCGCCAAGCCGGACTGCTCTAAATTATATTACAATCGAAGGGAGGGAGT
This sequence comes from Sylvicola cinctus, assembly GCA_963854165.1. Classification (NCBI taxonomy): domain Eukaryota; kingdom Metazoa; phylum Arthropoda; class Insecta; order Diptera; family Anisopodidae; genus Sylvicola; species Sylvicola cinctus. The sequence goes on from OY974082.1 coordinate 24,975,241, forward strand.
GGAGCGCCAAGGGATCACTGATTTTAATTAACATCACAATTGTTCCGCAGACTTATATTTATACAAATTACTATCTTTGTATTCACCTGCAAAAAATTGCCACAACTGCAGACAGTGGCTGCATGGCAGTTCCTTTAAGTGAGCATTCATAATTTTAATTATCCCTTGTGTGTATGCTCAGTCGGGAGTAATTATTAAATAATTTGCAATCAAAAGGCGATGCTTTGTACGTAATTTGGTGGGAAAAAGATCCAAGGATGTTCTTATTGTTTCACTTAGAATGTGCGCGCTTCTTATACTGGCAAGAGGGCAAAGATTAAACGCATTGTGGGTGTGCTGATGTCTGATGCTACAACGGACTGGTTATCAGCGTGTAATGCGGAAACAATTATGATATGGGTTTAGATGCGTGCCTGCGTAGTGCAGTTCACAATAATTAAAATACATTAGTAAGTAAATCATTTTACTTTTAACATGAAATTAAGTACCTTTTGACTACACGAATAAGTCAAATTGTATGTATTAAAGTTGGGCTATTATTTTAATGTATTTTTGCGCGTGAGAATTTCACTGCAGAAGTCCAGTGCATTAGAATGTTTCATTTCTAAGAACATTAATTGTTGGTTTTTATTTTTTGCAGTTTTATTAATTAGTACTAATAAGCCTCTCTTCCATTTCTTCTATTTTAATAACTATTTATAAAACTGAGTCCTAAAGATATTCATGAAGATATTTAGGTATTTAAAAACCTGGAAAATGACAAGTTTTGAATTAATTTTAATAGTTCTAATGTTAGATCAAGAACCAATCACAAAACAGTTGCTTTTTGGGAATATTTTTAATTTATGGCAACATGACATGACGAGGAATAAAGACGCCATGCCACATACACCAAACAAATTGATAGGAAATTATATTTAAAAAATAGCAGCACGAATACGCGCTGATAATCGTTAAAGCTTTTAAATAGAAATATGGTATTATAGATGGTAGACTAATGATTTTATAATAAATGGTTGTATTGAAGTAGCCCATCCAGAGACTCGCGCTCACATCATCATTACATCTTTCGGATGCACTTGTTTGTCAGTTAATCGGGCAGACATAATTTCCCATCCAACACTCACATTGTGGAAAGACTGTTGCAATGTTATGTTGATATGCTTTGTAATGGATGACGCTGCAGAGGCCATAATGCAAGAATAGTTAATGGTGGTACACCCTGATCATGGTCATGTTCATTTTATGACGCGATGGATCATATACTCGTAGTTAAGCGATTATACAATTTTATTTAATCGATGGGTTATTTAGCCATTAAGTGTAGCCGAATTTCAATGTCCTTTATTTATATTTCTTGGCCTACAAAAACATCGTACTTAATATCTTATTAACATTAATTATTCCCGTTGATTTAAAAAAAAAATTGAGTTCCCTTGAGGACCGAAATTTGTGTGTTTAATAAATAAAAGGAGGAAATCGGTACGTTTGTTTTTATCGGATGAAATGCAATTTTTTTTAAATGCCATTAAGTTCTCCCATTTACACTGTAAAGTCCTCGTTAACAATGAGTACAATAATAAATAATTATAATCGGACCCCTCTATAAAAAAAAGTTATTTCCACTCGGCAGTCAGCACTCAGCGAATAGATCATTAGAATAAAATTACTTGGTCGTACATATATACAAAAGTACGCATGCAAAACCTATAATAGCAATCTAAATGAACGATGCAATATTTGCATTGGCAAATCAATACAACCGCTCTGTGTAATTTATGCAATGCATCAAAGCATGATGGGGATGAAACTAATTTACCGCTATACAAATAGCCTAATGACCATTATCAATCTATCATTATGGGTGCCAATTTAACGATGCATTGCTGCTGTGTGCGTGCAGTGTTTATTGTGTAATTGCAGAAAACAGAGAGACACTGACACGTCAAACATTAAGCGTCAGTTAAAAATTGCAACGCAATTTTATAGCGCGCAGGCGTTAAGCCATATATTGTACTTGTTAGTTATAACCTGTCTGTTAAATAATTGAAGTAGCATTGCGCATTTCGCAAGCTGTTTGCGGTACTAGTGGGCATTTTAACGTATTTTAGTGATTCGTCTTGTTTTTAGGTGGGCAACTGGATTGGCTAATTTTTACTTCCAAATTCATGAAAATGCAAGAACTAACATATTTTAGGAGGCGTTTTTTTTCGACTAATTTGTGTTTTGTATTAAAATTTGCGTCTAGACATTTTTCATAAGATTTACATTCACAACATAACATTAACAGCATGGTTAACCTTTCAAATTGTTTATAAAAAGGAAATAAACAATCTTTACAAATTGTCATGTTCTGAATCTCTCCGCACCTTTAGGACACCCAAAAACATCTTCCATTTCGCTACATCAGCGGACGGTTTGGTTTGTTAACTTGCTGTGCTGATTTGTAAAGCGACAGCTCTAACCACTTGAAAATGTTATTTAAATTTGTAATACAACAGCGTCTGGGAGTAAACAAACAATTGATCATTTACTTGTTATTAGGTTGTGTTGTGTTATCTATCACATAACTTTTAAAATGCATTACGCATTTTTAAGGTCTCAAGACCGTGCAACGAAAATAAACAAAATTATTCGGTTCCACTTGATGGCGTTCAGTAACAAAAACAAAGCAACAGGTCGACTTAATTTGTGTTAAATCAGAGAGCAATTTAACGACATGAGGGACTTAAAAATGCCCTTCCGTTTGTAGTTGCTATGTACAGTCGACTTATAAAATAAATATACATATATCATTAGACAAAACTTAAGTCTTAGCGTAGCCAATTTCTTCAAAAGGATCTCAGTTTTTGCTTGACTGCATTTGTGCATTCGAAGGTCTGTCGCAGTCGTGCAGCGTGTCTATACTGTGTCCCAAATCCCAATGGGAGCACACATGTGTTTTCAATTTCATGTCATTTCACTCTGATACAATATTATTAGTTAGTTCAGACTTTAGCGGTTGCGCCACATAAAAACCTAAACAAGTGCAACGACGACAACCATGAGGCCAGGGTCTTTGCGCGTTCGCGTTATGAGACAACACAACCACACCACCACTGCACACAACACTCAAAAAGTCGTCCAAAAACCAAGTCAACAACCAAGTATAACAAAATAAATATTAAAACGTATATACTGTATACACTATACACCCAATGCATGGTAAAAGTGAGAAACGAAACGAAAAAAAACTGACGTCTTTTCCCACGCCTTTTTCTCTGCCTTTCGAGAATATGTTTTCCTCTTGAGTTGAGTTCGCTTCTTGTACACCGCGTTCATTGTGTGTGAAGACAACATATAACAGCCCAGTAAAAATTAAAATTATAATACATTTGAATTAATAATGAATGAATGAAAAGGTTTCTGGCTTCTTCAGCTTCAGCTGATGAGAAAAACCACTTCATATGGAAAAAACAAGACCATCGAGATTCGTCTTATAGACTTGAAATTTAACTGTGGCTGTTATTTTGTGTTGTTTACGTTATATTATTTGTGTGGTAGTTCCACTCGACCAGTGTCGTGTGTGCATCAATAAAATCTGCTAATCCTTGGTATTAATCTTTATAACGCCAAACGTAAAATGAAAAAAGAAAATGAGTTGGGAAAAAAACATATTAAACGGGCAAAAGTCGCTCAAGTGTGGCCACAACACTGAAGCCTTTTTATTCCCAGAGTGGTGGATGAATGGTTCATGCGGTGTTGCAGCAACAAAACACACCAAGGAGATGCGGCAAATCAACGCAAAGCGTAATGCGACATGAGATGGTTTTAAACATAATTGTTATAAGATTTTTTTTTTAAATATCAACCAGCTTATAGATTAAAAGGATGTCCGGTTGCTTAAGCGGGATGAGACCATAATTTCTATTTTGATCGTAATTGGTGACGATGTGAAAATTATTATTTGTTCAGAAATGGCAACTTTATACAAACAGGTTGTAGACACGACATGAAACACGCCACGTAGACGCATAACATGCGGATTTAATCTGATTCTTAAGGAGGTAATTTAATCATTGTCGTAGCAAAAACTCTAATTATTAGGGGAAACATCCACAATTACCATCCTTATTAGACACAGCGTTCTTACGCCATAATAAAATTAGTACTGCGCCTTCGTTTACATACTAAATTTCATAAATTTATTTATTTAACCTTATCCTAAAAAATTTTGCGAACAAAGTCAAATTAAATGTGTATAAAAATACCTGTTAATATAAAAAAAACTTGTTCATTTGCGCTTCATTAGAGCACAACTCATAACATAAATTAAGTCATAAAAGCTGTCTCAACTAATGTGAAACGACATTTAAAATTTTACGACTTTTTAAAAGATTTCTTATCCGAGTATTCTAGGCGGTTCAAAAGAATCCAAATTGACAAAAGGTACCGTGCAATTTAATGCCAATGAGAATGCATCGCGTTGAAATTAATAATAATTATTGATGGCTAAGCACTGAGCACTGACCAATGTGCAATTATTGAAACGGAAATCAAAATAGGTTCCACTTTAAATGAGGTGCCTTCAAACTAAAAGAAAACGACAATTGCATATATAACAACCCTTACAGTCAGTCTGGTTAATCTTAAAAGAAAAAATTGAATATTCGCGCAATTACACTTATTTATCACTCATTCAGCTCAATGAAATTCAAATAATTTCAACCGCAGTAGCCAAAGCGCGAATCAAGCTTACACAAAACTTGTTATTATCAGTTCTATCCTGCACGTAGCACATTTCCATGTTGTGGATGGCGGCCCATTCTGCCGTTTATTGATGAGCGCCAGCCATTTTTCTACAAGTCCATTAACTGTTCCATTATAAGCGTGCGATGGTTTCATTTCATGACTTTATCTCTCGCAATGAATGGCGACCAATTTTCTAGGCTCTACTACTTTGCACGTACACTGTACAGCGGGGGAAACTGAGCGGAGCAAAAATCCGGTAGTCGCCATCATTTTTCATCATCATCGTCAATTCTACATATACACATTATAATGATCAAGCTTCGTTCCTTCCTGCACCGGATTGCAGCGTTGCTGTACACATCGAGAGGGTGTTTAATGTTAAACCTGAAAAAGAAGCTCAAAAGGAAGTGCAATGGCGCAAAAAAAAGAACACTTGCGACTGAAACACCTGAGAAGCGTCCTTCAATGGTGTGTATGGGCCAAAAAGGAAGCATCATGCTAAAGAGGGGTTAATGTGCGGGACCGCAGGAAAGAAGTTAGTTCAAAACTTGAATGAAATCGTATTCCTCTTTAGCTTGGTAGTACTTGGGTGTGTAGTTTTTTCCACATCTTTCTCCATGTATGGCGTACGCAGAGTTACCTTCATTCGTTGTTAATTTATTACGACCCACCATACCGGTGTAATTTTTTTTCTCATTTTGTAGGCAAAAATAAAAATGACTTTCGTGCCATCACCATAATAATATCTCCTTCTAAATAATATCTAATAGTGAATTTTTCGATGTACATACGTGTGTGTGCACGAATATGGAAGTGCGTTGCATATACAGAAGTGTGCAAAGCAGGTCGTAATATTTAACTGGAAGTGATCATCAAGATGGGGTGCAACTCCCCCCTACCCTTGACACTCTGTATTCAATATTCATTGCACATTATAAGAGGCCGTATAATCGACAGGAAATTCGTATATGTGAAGCATATTACATATGTGCATTGTGCATACTTGTAACGAAAAGACTGTGAGCAGAGGCAACCATATTTTGTGTTCACGTCTTGTGTTGCTGTTGCGCAGACATAAACTGGTTTACGTACACGTCCCCATGTCAGGTTAGCACAACATGAAATCGAACTGGAATTGGAAACATTAAAAAGCAAAGTGCCAACTGAGTTGATATATCAGAAAATGAAAATGATGTTATAAAAGAAGTGGAAGTGGCGCGCGCCTGTATTATAATTTACGAAGACGATGACGGTGCAGCGGATGGAGAATTACGGAGCAGAGGCGAAGAGAATGCACAGGTCATCAGCCACAACATAAATAAATTACAATAAGCACCCGAAAAACAAATTGAAAATGCATCAGTGGCTGCATCAAGACATAATAAGGTGACACAGTGGTAAGTGGTAACCCAATACATTAGTTTATACATATACACCTTGCATAAAATATGTATTTTATTGTAAAATACCGTGTGATGTTAAAATGAACAAGAGCACATCACACTTTGATAATTTCCACAATGTATACAGGCCTGATCACTGCGTTTATTTGGTGCGGTTTTCTTGGTTCCTGTGTTGTTGCATGCGGTGACCATCATTTGCCACTTCCTAACCACGATTTTGTAATTCATCACTGCAGAGGATGAACCCTGAATACTGGAAAGCCGATCCATATATGATCGTCACAAATTCTATGACAGCATAATGCATAAAATATGACCCACAGGCCACAACTCACAAGCCGCAAAGAATGGCAGCTCTAATTTATATGATCTGTTATAGAATTTGGAATAGGATAACATTGATGCCATCGCTCACTGCATAATTTTGCAAAAGTCCCACAAACATTTCAATACATTAAAATATGTAATACGATGTGACATATTTCATTTATAGAAATGGATTGATTTTCCTTCTATTTTGTTGTATATAAATCAAGGGAATTAAATTCTTATTTGTTTTCTGATAACTGAGGAAAGTTATGGTTCTCTTATGAGATTTTAAACTCCTTGTGATGAAGGAGTTTGCTATAATTGCTACACACAAAATTAATAAAACACATTTTAACTAGACCACGTAAACAAAATCATCGTCAAATAAATTGATCCAGAACAAAAACCATCAAGGATGTAGTAATAATGAAAGTGCAGTGAAATTGCAGTGATTGCATTCTTTACTTTTACAACAATAATTATGATTGTGCAGCCATATCGATAGTTAACTAATAACCTCTCTATTTTAAATACTTATGACATGTTTCCCACTTTCTGAAAACTGTAAACTTTTCGTATTGCACGAAAAGAAAGATCCTGAGAAAGAACCAAAAAAAATCTTATTTTTACATCACCACAAAAATGGTTTACGTCTACTTTTATCTTCATGGGAAGATTACAACCATCACAAAAAATTTTTTCCCCATCCCAAGGAACTGAATTAGCTCTAGTTGTGTATTTTTCACGAAAAATAGGTTTAGCCTTTTTGTCATCGAAATAAAGTACAGTTTGCTGTTGCAATCGAGGAGCTTGAAAGGATTCGGCAACAGTTTTCACAGTAACACATTAATATTATACGAGTATATCATTTTCAAATTTAAAGAAAATATCTTTCAGGTCTAATGATTGCTAATGTTCGGAAAATAAATATTTAGTCGAATGTAAACAAAGCATTGGTTTTACACGGGAAAATGGTTAATAAACAATCAATCCATCAGAGAGGGAAAACAGATTGAACAATACTAGCACTTCAAAGGAACGACTTAACTCGCAACTTTGCAAAGCTTTTTGTTTGAGAGTGTCTGCTGCCATTACAATAACATCGAATAATATGTAATATGTATCAATTTGAAACGGTTTCTTCACAAAAGAACCTTATAAATTCTGAAGAAAAAAAACTGTTTGTTCCCTTTTTTTTAACAATTAAAATGTATATGGATCTTAGTATGCATTACCACGGATACTGTTTACTTGTAATGAGTATATTGATGGTTAGTGTTGCCGTACGCCTCACATGTTTGTTTATTCACGTTTTTTAACGCGTGTAGTTTGTTTTGTTTGATTTGTCGGCCATTCTTTGCTCCTTCCGTATGGGCATACGCAACCAAACGAATGTATAAATAAAACAAACAAAAACGCGTGTGCTTTTGAATGTGATTGACCTCTTCTGATTTCACACTCTTCCCATCCACTTCTTGTATTTATGTATGCGGCCAGCAGATTGCTCTCGCTACTCAAAAGCGTACTACACAAGTTGCTGTCGTTTTATTTGTACCATCGTAAGCGACTTGCAGTTTGCTCCTATTTAAACAACAACAAAAAATATAACTAGTCGGTATATAAATATTGCCCACTGCACACACCCAATGCGTTCTAAACCCCAACGGCAAAATGTGCTCTGTATAATTCACGTATATTATTGAAGTAGCGGATATTACAAGTTTGCTAAGATGATGTTGAAAAGGTGCCTAGTTTCAGCTTAAACTGGTCCCATTCAAATTTATCATACTCGTATTATTATCTGGCTTTATGCTTCCACAAAATACAACTTTATATTTTTATGTTTTAAGCCTTTTTGCGGTTCTCCTTTCCACTGTGCACGTAAGTACCAATTTATTGTGATCATGCGATGATCGCGGAAAATGAATCAGCAAGTATATCGAGCGGTAAATAAACAACTGCGATGCTGCTGCTGCTGCTGCTGCTGCTGATGATGATGATGATATTATTAAGTTTGATTTAAAAGCTGATGCTGGGAACGAAGATGACCGGACGGACGGACATACACGTCGATTACTATACGGGATGGCGACGCTTCAATCTTACGAAACGGATCTTATGACATGAAATTAGATAAATGAAGGCGCAAAGAAGTGCAAGAAAGTCGCAACTAGCTTTCATCCCACCTCTTGTAATCCTCTTTACTTATTTAAACACACTTATACAAACATATATGACAATGTTGTTTTATTAGTAGTCTCTGTCCTCTGTGGTAGTAGGTTCATTTAACGATACTCTGAATGTGCTAGAATACACGTGATACAGTGGAGCTCAATCACTGGCTATATTGAAATCCAGGCCCGTGTGTTCAATGTACGCTCGTGTATATAACTTGGTGTCCCGCTCTTACGCAGAAATTTATGAATGAAATCAAATATTGAGCAAAAACCGCCATCGTAATATTAATTTGTTTGTTCCCTTCGGTTTAACCGGTTTTTCTACTTTAGCAACAACTTTTTACAACACAGCAACAACAACAACAACAAAAATATATAAAAAGCTGAAAGGTTTCGTAGTTTTTTTTTGCTGCGTTTAATACTGTTTGCTCAAAAGCTTTAATGTTGCAGAATGTAGATATCACTTTGAAATTATTTTCCAATTTGAAACGACATTTATATAATGAGTACAACATTAACACTCACGCACACACACAAAAGAGTTCAAGGCGAAAAACATTTAACAGTTTTTATTATTGTAACAACTTAAATTGAATTAACTATGTACGTACTCGTGACTTTGATCAATAATTAATCTGCATATATAGAAAATGTATTAAGATTTGCTTTGTACAACAGTTGAATGAATCAAAAGTTTAGGAATTGTAAGCGCGTCTGCGTAATTCTGATTCAAGATAAACTTCTTTCGTTCGTTTTGCTTCCAATTTCCTTGTACAGGATATGAATGAATTAAGTATACAAGTTTCATTCAAATCCAAACCAGTTCAATTGCAAGTGATTTTAACAACTACATATATATACATGCGAGTACGAGTATATTATCAGGCTTGCCAATTATGAAACGGAAATAATTTGTCACAAGAAAACGAATATCGCGCGAGGGTTGTATTTTTTGTAGCATCTTCCATCACCCAAACGTATTGAATATGTTGCTCTTTGTTTGTATTTCGATATAAATGATAATTCCTTATCGAGCTACATTGAAGTGTGAGCGTAGGTGTTGGTTTATTCAACAAGTTAAGCGTGATGGTGTAATACTAATGTGTGTTGTTTCCATAACGTCAATGAAATTTTGGTTGGCCTTTCCAATATATAGTGTTCCACACCTCCCCTTCTCCGTAAAAAGCAAATATACGACTAACTTGCACGCATCTTAAAACGTGACCATTCATAATATTTTTATTCCAACACACTAAAGACATTGGCCTTAGGCGTAGACGAATTTGGAAATCGGTTCAGCAACACGCATCCATGACATCTTTATTGTACCACGCCATAATGCGCCTCCATTTTTGTATAATCTCTCCGATCATTTAATTTAAACGCAAAATTATCGCCTACATTGATGTCACTAATTTATATAACAAAAAATTAATTAATTTTATTATGAGAAAAAAAGTGAAGCGTTTGTTTAATTAGTCATTTAAGTTTTTGCATTTTGGCCATGGTAGACAAAACCTACACATTTTAAAAACTACACTGTTTAAAAGTATGTATAGTCAGTTAATTATTGATGAATAAAAGCAGGGCCCAAATAAATTAAAACATTCAATTCAATAATTTAAAATTTGAAAGCAATTAATAAAAAATTGAAAATAAGACGTATTATTAAAAATAATACATATTGAGCGAACATCTACTCCATTGAGGTTCATATCTAGCAACAGTTTTCTAGCCTTATTCCATAATTTCACGCATTTTAATAAAACTGCACATACCTGCAGGACACCAATGCATGCTTGCTGCAACTGCAATATGCAATTACGATTCAAGTTTCAACTCATTGCAATTGAAAAGTTTTTCATGTCTTCGCACAAGCATAAAGCCAAACGCTTCTTTGATGTAAGTATTAGCTCCGGTATTACGTGGAAGCATGAAACCATCGTCTCTTGGATCGCTCAATACACAATAATTCGTAAACATACTTCTCATTCCTTTAATTAAGCAATAATGCTGCGGGCCAATTTCAATTAAATCTGTATAAATAATTAAGCAATAAGCTAGTCTCTTAAAGAGGCAGCGATAGAAAAACGTTACCATAGTAGAGGTATAAGATGAATTAACTTTGTGTAAGACTTTTAATGTCAAAGTATTTGCAGTTAAACAAGATTTTCACAAAGAATCATAATATTTATACGTAAGTACTAACTGTACTAATACAAGTTAGTTAATCTGAATAGATACTAAACTGGAAACGGGTACTCTTGAATAATATAAAGTAGAAACGTTGTCATTGCAGAGGTCCACAATAAAGTGTAACGGCTCATATTTAATTATGTAAATTTTTATTCACCTTGATAGTGCAATAAGTGGTCATAAATTGTAACAAGTGTATGAATTAATTGAAAAGAAATATTAATTTACATTTAAAAATTTAAAAAACGCGACCAACATGTAAATGAAAACAATATTTAATAACACCGTTATTTTTAAAGGCAAACAAAACAATAAAGGCAAAAATATTATCATATTATTAACCCACAATTTAAAATAATTAGATATTTTCTATAGAACTGCCGACTTTGGTCTTTGCTTATAACAGATCATAAAGGAAATACTATTATTTCTGGATCAACATAAATTGATTAATTATATTTAAGTGCACATTTATTTTACCGTTATTTTGCATGCGCAAACTAAAATCCCGTTCATCAGTCAACATTTTACTATTTTCTAATGCGTGTTTGCAGATAACTTAGTAACTTAGCGTACACTACAACATAAGCTGGAGGGCATGGCGCAGCGTCGATGAAGACAACAACACTCAGCGTTTATGCTACCGTATGTAACTTGTGATTTAAGTAATGTCAATTATATAACGATTAATATTGGTTCAAACTGGCTTTAAGAAATTAATTTAAACGCAACGGTGCAGTTTGTTTAGATTCATAGATTATACAACTTTATGCGATCAACTTTAGTTTTAATCATTTATTACGTGCAATTATAAGATGACAGAAAATAATGTAATCCTACAAAAAATGGTAGTTAATAAATTGAAACTGATTACGAGTGCCAATCAAAATATTTTACTACAATTAATTAAAAAGCCGGGTTATACAAATAAAATGAAATAATGCAATGAAGGATGTTAATACGGGCTTCAAGTCAATATTTCTACCATTATTTTCCCTAAACTTGTAATATCAAACTGTAGAATTTTGTAATTCTTAGAGCATATTTTAAATTTATTATGACCCCAAGGGCATATATAGATAAAAATTTGATAAAACTCGTTTTAACAACTCCTGAAGTTTTAACACCTACAAAAAAGAGGTCCGGGAAAATTATTTTCACCCACGTTTTGTCTACGATGTAATTTTTTACGTTTTTGCGTACATCACAAATATTGTAATGCATTAGAAATATAGATTCTTCATTATCATTCATTTCTTTTTTTTAAAAATGGATGTTTGTACAGTTTTCAATTAATGTTATGTATCCCATAGTTATTGTGAACGTCATGTATGATTACTATAAATACTATTAAATAAATAATATTCCAATGCACAATTTATTAGAACTAAAGAATAGAATATCCACTTACACCATATTGGAATGTTGCGCCTGTCGGCTGCTTATTATGCTCAAAGACGCTGCAATAATAATAAAAATATGATGCCTGCGGCTATAAACCGTCAATATTATTATCGACATGTGGACAGCGCGACGCTTCAAGAGGATATACGGCGCGCATGCAAATAAACCACGCATATGCAATTCGCATGTTGTTTCCACTTTGTTCATGCTTGCGGCTTAATACACATTACACATGATGCACGTAATGTGACTTTTCATTCCAATTTAATATTAGGAGTGTCCATGAAAATGCTCTACATAACATTGGCTAATGGTTATTGTGTTATAAAAATAGTCTTGTGTCTGAAGGGAAACCACACAACCACCGGAAAGAGGAGCAGCATAATGAAATAAAGGAAGCCACTATATACCCGTTTGAAGAAAGAAATTAAATCTCTATAGCAAAACATTAAACACAATGTGTATGCACAAACTTTACAAATTATCTACAAAAGCCACACATTATAATATTATGTATATAGGCGCTAGGTCCCGCTATTGCGCCATCCACCGCGCGTACCACAACAACCTTTGCGTCGCGTGCGTCGCCAGTCACCACAAATCAAAGACATTATTGCAGATTATATGGGCAGCATGTAACATCATAATGAATTCATAGACATTTTCATTGAGGTGTATGAACAGTGGGATTCGTCCACAATGCTCAAAGTCAAACGAGCACTTACTTCACGAACTTATACACACCACCGGAAGATCATTGACATGTTAATTTACTTGCAATACACAAGTGTACAATACGAAATGCTACTCACATATGAAACTAACAGTGACTATATAGGAAATATAAAACATTACCATTCAGCGTGAAATAATAATGAAAAATACATTATGTGTGTGACCTAAAGTGGCAGTCAAAAAGACGCATTAAAATAAAATTATTTCAATGAGCGGAGCCTAAAGAAAGAACCAAGTTAAAAGGAATAAAGGGGAAGTAACCCAGAGTCGCCATCCAAAGTTCTTTATATTATATTTAACTCTTTTTTTGATTGCGCAATTTTTATTTACAAACAACGCCCAAATATTGAATATTTAAGGGAAGAAAAAAACTACAAAAACAATGCGACATTTCATACCCTTTTTGCTGTAAATATAAAAAAGCAGTTCGTTATAATAAAAATCTCGAGCTTGGCAAATGCTTAATGCACCCTCGTTATCAAACAACACTAGTAATTGAATTAATAACTGCAATAAAGTGCACCAGCACACGAGACTCGGTTATTTATAGTTATGCAATTATAAAACACAGTATACAGGGGAATGCGAAGCCGACATTTAACCGTTATCGGCACCGCCATGCCATATAGACTATTTGCTGCTGCACGCGTATACATGCAACGAGCATATGGCGACAACATTATTACAATTGAACGTCTTGAACTCGATTTCAGACAAGAAGCTAATCCTAATGTAACATTACAGTGATTAGTCTAATTGCAATTTGAGTAACTGCACTTAAATTTGTTTTCCACGAAAAATTTCCACGACAATACTATAAGAGTATTTATAATGAAAAGTTGGGCGGCGTGATGGTGAAGAAGGAGCCGTATAAGTAGTTGAATCAAGTGGGTCGATGCATAAGTTATTTGTCATTTCCATTGTGAGAAGTTGATGATGAAAAAACTAAAACGCTTTTCACTTTAAGTAATACGTTCTCAAGTTTTTAACCGTTTTCAAGTAATTACAACATCTCATTATTTTCAGTTATTTCTTAAAGCGACATTATTGTATCAAATTCATGTTGGAAGGATAGCTTTTCATATCTAAATTTTAGGGCGCACCAAATATTTTATAAAAATAATTTAAATTAGAAAAATTAGAATAAGTAGCATTTAATTTACTGTAATGTATGCGACACCATAATCTAACATTTGTCAATTATTTTTATGAAGAAAACGTTTGACCATTAATAAAACATCCTTTTCCAAAACTATGCAATGATTGCATTAGCAATTTAATACCAGATCAAAACAATTTTCTATAAAAACACAAACAATAAGACGTTACATGATTATGTAATTGACGAGATTAATTACAATGTAAACATTTTTACACACAAAATAACCAACCAAAGTGTATATGTAGTCTTTTTTAATTTGAATCACCAGCGATTTTGTCGAATTATACAAAAAATGTATTGACAATTGTTTAAACTTTTAACTGGGCTAATGCCAAAGTCATGCGTGCAAACACGACATTATTCATTTCATCGGCAAAGTGGCGAGCCAATTTCCCAATTAAAAGTATAAGAGAAAGTACTTATTTCCGTAAAAAAATCCATTCTAAATTCGGCGCGTTCTTCTGGGAATTATTAGCTGTTTTAAGACATTGACCCTTATCCTATTAATTGAGTTAATAAGGAAGTGAATTGCGTGCGCTCTGTTCTTTTATAATGATATGGTTTTGTGTACTGTTTAATTATTTACATCTTGGTATTGAAACAATATTAACAAAAATGCTTAAATTGAAATTATGTTACAAAATATGTAACATCTACATAGTTGAAGCTCGCCTGATACAGTTAATTAGCTTTTCTTCATGACGTTTTACGTTAATTTATTTAAGTTATTATTGCGTTTTTCCTTTACAGAGTGCCCCTACGATGCCAACTGCGCTCTGTCTTTGCTACATTTATTATATTAGCGTGACTATTGTGTTGGGAGATGTGCCTCCACATTTCTTTTAAGACGTCCATTTTAATTTGAATGGATTAATAAAAAACGAAAACAAAACGTGCATATAGGAGGACTAGAGAGATGAGGCGGCACCCATGGAAAGCACACGAATATACAACTTTTATATATTATTCAAGCAATGCAGGAAAAAAAGAGCGTGTGAGTGTAATTAAAAGTATAACAAACATAAAGCAACATTATATCCGACGTAATTGCCCTATAGCTCGGATCCACTCTCAGCCCTCAATCTAATTCAATATGTGAGAAAATTTTATATTATTCTTTCATGTTTCAGCTTAAATAGTTGGTTGTGTTTGTTGCATTAACTATTCCTTTAAATACTCGTCTCGTACACTGCACATATACTGAACTCTGGAGCGATATAGTTACAATTTAGGATTATACACAAACATAGCCCTGGCTTTTGTTTTCCAATGGAACATCGTCGTCATCGTCATCGTCGTTGTCTCAGCAAAACTTTTAATTCCATCTCATTAGCATTAAATGGTGTGTGTGTATTGTACTTCCATCTTGCGCTTTTCACTCGCAACATCGTCAATTTAAGTTCATCAGCTAATAAAACAATGAAACTGGATATGGATAATACATCAGCAAGACCCACCAGAATTCACCATGAATGCATAGAACGCGAACTGTAATCACAGAAATTCGTCTTTGTACACGTATATTCCGGTAACGTGAACTTTCAAGGAAAAAAAGCAGATAAAATTGAAATTCTTTCGAAATTCTAATTGCTGCATAATGTTATAAATACGCAACTGAATTATTATAAAAACTTTAGTGGTAACTATTTGCTGTAGCCCTAGTTTATCGTTTATCCAAAACCGTAATACATTAGTTTTTTTTTCTGTAATGTGTGGTCACTACTGAATATTGTGCATACAGAAAAATGTTATTAAAATTTAAATTTTGACCACAACTGGATGCCACCGACTGTACATTACAGTTTCATTTGATATTGTTTTTCAAATCACAAAATTCGTTCATTGTGTTGATGGTTTTTGTGGTGCAGCTCCACAGTTTGGAAAAAAGGGGCGTTAAATTATGAATAAATGTGTTAGGCACACGAACGTCATATTAAACTGTACCAAAAGCTATAACAGAATTTGTAGATTGAAGAACGTGCAGCATTGAATTGGAAAAAGTTGCGCAACAATTTTTACGCATTAATCGGCTGATTGAATTCTGATCACGAAAGTTAGTGAAACAGTAAATGCGAAGATTCGGCTTGAATTCTCGTCCTAAATTGGATGTTCTTGATATGTAACACGTGCATGCTGACTGCTGTACATATACAAGATTCTAATCTTAATGATAATGAGGGATCCAAATGGTCCTGGTTGAAAATTGCTTTTCATATCTAGATACATTCTTTTGAAATATGTACTGAAGGAACCGTTTTGTTGCGTTGTCGCTTCAAAGGGGACTTTTTCAAAACCATGTATCTGTACTATGTCGTGTGTTGGGTTGAATAACGTAAAGAAAAATGTCATTTCATCAATACTTGTACTTACAGGGTCCAGAGTATACTGGGAATAATATATTTAGCAATAAGCGATTTTTTATCTATATCTAGTATCAATTAAACGAATAGTGAAGAAAACCAGATACAATGGTTTTAAGATTAAAACTTTTAAGATCACTCAAAATCAAATTAAAAAATATTGGTATATTTGACTACAGACCACAGCTCTTCAAAATTTTAATATTATTTCTGAATAATATGATTTCAATATACAAAGTCAATAGATACTGGTAGCGATTTGTCGATTCACATAAAAAAAAAGTATTGTACAGCGCAGGGAAAGCGACATAAGACATTGAACCCAAAGTTATCAAAGTTGAAAACGTTTCCAAAACACTATTTGAAAAAAAAAACAACATAACCGTGATAACAACATAACAACATAACCACATTTTTGAAGTCACCATTTAAGTATCAAAACGTGTTTCTGCATCATCAACTGTCACAAATGTATAGTTCACATTGTTAAAATTGTAAACTACCTGTCAGGCCTTAACACGATTAAAATTTTTTTTGGACATTTCAAGGTCACATTAATCTCTCTTTTTTTATAAATCTTTTAATTTCAATGTTTAGCACTCGTAATTCATGAATCCAGGAAGGAGTTAAAGTCTCCAATCTCCATGATATATTTTCTAACTAATTACAATTAAGCAGTTTTAAGCTTTCTTGCACTCACTTCTTTCATCCATCAAGTTCCACTTTAAATTATTGTAATCTCACAAGCAGCATTTGCAGTATTGTGGAAGCCGCGGCAGCATCAGGCAGTGCACTCCATAAGAGTGCAACTGTTACCATTGCAATTGCATTTCTTAAGAATACGGCGGAGCTAAAGTGTTATACAATTAATTACAAAAGTTTACTTCCAACTTGTGCTTCATCCTGTCATTAATTAAATTTTACTTTATTTACGCACACTAAACTTTTTCCAATGATCTGCTTCATGCTGCATCTAGCTCGCTATCTACTATTATTCCATTAAATATTGATTGTATATTGGCGTTGGCAAGTTAACGTTACATATATTGGTGTATGCATTTGCAAAAGTAAAGTGTAAGATTTAGCACACACAGCAGTCAACGCATGTACGCCATAATATTTCCTGATAATTAAATTATTTAATTATATAATATATATAGATATGAAGCCAATTCTCCCCTAAGGGTGCTCTGAAGTCGACGCAACTTGCCATCTAACTAAATGCTTCTCTACAATTTAATACTTAGTAAATGTATAAATATTGTACATACAGACGCGGCGAAAAAAAAACTTTGTCATTGTAATGGCCATTTGGGGTGACACAAAGATGTGAGTTTCCTGACTTTGTAACATGTAATGATGAGTGGGCTAACCATCGCGTTGCGTCGGTAATTTGCGGTACATAAAACAACAGTGAATAAATGAATGAAAATAACACAAAAAACACCGCGGCAGGGAGAGTCACAATAATTTAACATCAAAGTAGTTCATACAATTAATGAAATTTAATTTAATATTATATTATTATATTAATATTAATTGAAATAATAAAAACAACGGATTTTTATCTTCAAATGTTAGATAAAATTTATTATTTTACTGGTATCCACATACGGTAAAGAATATTTTTGAAAAATTGGCCCACTCTCTGAGAAGACATGGAATGTGACCTTGAATCAATTTTTTTTTTGATTTTTTGAGTCTAATTACATTTTATGGCATCATATATCATCCCAAAGTTAAAGTTTTCCCAGTTATTGTCATTAAAAATAAATTAAATACCATATTACAAAAGGGTCGAAATCGTAAAAATAAATTCAAGCCACACAGTTTTTATTTCACAAAAAATGACACATTTAATTTTTAACATTGCCTCAGGAATTATCAAAACGTGTTTCTGCATCGTCAACTTTTTTTCCCGAAAAAATCGGTAATACAATAATCTATATACTACGTGGTCGTATGTAGATTAAAAATTAAAAAGTAAAAAGGACCACCGCAATCAGATTTCGTTCGCATACATGCACACAAGCACACGAGCATCGTACAAAAAATGTCGGTTGACTGATGGGCAGGCGAAACCTTGGACAGACAAGAAATTATTTATGCGCCGGATAAAAATCCTTAATGCAAATGTTTGTTGGTAATTAAAGTAAACACGATCCTCGTATATCCAATTTAAATTTAAAACTCATTGAAAATGCAAAACATCGTACGACGTACATACGAGTGTATGGCCAACGGGATGTCGGTAATGCTGAAATTTGGGGAGCACTGCCCGAGAAAATGGCTAATTTTATTTAGGCAATTTTTCCTCGCTAACCCTCGTCCCACATTACATATTGTGTGCATGAATATTGAATAATGTGTAACATCAGTTGTGTCAGATGTTTGGAGCAGATATGTTCGGATCGCACAGAACGTTAGAATTAAATGGAAAAATGGGAATACAATAAAATTGTTCAGTATACTTTTTCGATTTCCCATGAAATCGCAGAGAAAAATTTGACGAAAACAATTGAATTAAAAGTATGAATAAGGAAACAGACAATCGAGTTATAACGAGATTGAAATGATAATTTTGATTGCTCAAAGTAGCTTCCAGGGATCCGGATACACAATGCTACGTTGTGTTTGGTGGTTTGTAGGAGAAAATTGTAGGTACATAAAATTTAGCGATTACAATTATTCGCCTTATTCGAAACTAATCCCATTATTAAAACTTTTCTAACATTAAGATTTATTAGGATAATGATAATTGAACTTTCGTCAATGCATTCAACGAAGTTTCTAAATTCTAGTATATACAAATTTAAATTAACGAATGTGTGCTACTTCGTGAAAAAATGGACTATTTTCAAAATTGTTAGGAGAATAGATTTGTCAGTGTCTGATTAGTCAAAAAAGTAGCTCGTAAAAAATTCCGCTGCTTTTCGCGGTTAAATATAATAAAAGTTTGACGCAAAATTTGTAATCGTATTTCTCCCGATTGTCACAGAAATATGGGCATATTATAAACGCCCCAAAATAACCAGCGAAAAAAGGAGTAATGTATAAAAAAGGATAATGAAACTGATTATGTAAAATATTACTAATTTGTAACCTCTTTAATTAACTATTATATCATATAAATAACTCAATATGTTTCTCACTATGCTGAAGTGTGCCACTATTAACTTTGGAAGCGAAAAATGATTTGTAAAACCGTACAGATGTGACGGAACATTATTAACCTAAGCCTGTAGCAGTTGTTTGTAATTAAATTGTATTCAACAAACGAGACACCTGCCACAATAATTGAAAAAGACATAACAACCGCTCAGCAACTACATGCAGTTTTCATAGAGCTTATCAGAATCCGACTTCGCTGTGTGTAATATGTTCCACCTGTAATGCAGCAGATGATGCCATCCATAATCACGGATGGCTTGCCATTCGGATCTGCTGCACGCAATGATATTAAGGCAAATCAACAATTTTGACAAAAAACACATACGTAATCTTTATATACGAGTATAAGTATAACAGAGAACTGATCCAAAACACCAAAACGCCATACGGCAAAAAAAGAAGAAGTTGTGTTCGAAATGCGCAATAAAAGCAACTGCATCCAATGAAAATAAAAGACAAATTCAAATTCAAAGACCAAACTGTGAACAAGCTTCGTACAGCAGTTGGCTTTATATTTTTTGATGGTGCATATAAACAGCACCACCACCATACCATTTGCATTACAGGAGACTCGTTTGTGCTGAAGACCGCGCTATACGCAGCAGCTCCTTCTTCTTCCAGCAGTAACATCCATATTCCAGGCATACACAAAGAATAGTGGCGAGACTCGAGACCCAGCAGCGTACCGACTGCTTCTATACCAGCTCGCTCGGCTACTATCAATGTGTTTTCTTGTAATTTTCTTATATTGCATGTTTTTCTATTTTGTTTGGATTTTACTTTGCGTTTTCGTTTTATATCCCAACGATATATATGTAGCAGTTTATTTTTTTTCACTCCCCTTCTCTAATATTGCATGCAGCAGGTGCTTCGCGCGTTGTCCATTCTTCGATGCGCTGAATGTTGCTTGTTACTTGTATATCAACGCACATAAGATATAAAGAAAATGAAGGAATAAAACTAAGGAGAATACATACACTCGTCCATACGTGTATCATAGTTTGATTATTCAATGCGGCAGCGGCGACGGTATTATTGTGATCCAAAAATATGTAATAATACACAATATTAGGGCAGAAACATTGATGGTATTATTGTTTAAATTGGAGATGTGCATTGTACGACTCACTTTATTATGTCTCGGCTGTATAGTGAATACGCTGCCAGAGTACTTATTGGAATTAAAAACGACGAAGACGAAATGGCATGCATATTGCATATTTAAATTTACTTCCAAATTGTACAATGTGAATACTACAGACGTTGGCCGTACACGAACTGCGAGGTGGAAGCGTTATAAAAACATGTATATTGTATAGGGAGCAGGTGTCCCTTTTGAAATTATGGCTGACTCAAATATATCGTGTCTTACATAAATTTGGTGTTCACTTTCAATAAAATATATACGCACAAGACGTCTCATTCCAGTGTGTCCACTAATTCTTCGTAAAAGTCTGTCTCGTTTTAATTTATTATATGACTTGGCATTATGTATGATAAATGATGATATATTAATGCAAATATACCACAAATTATACATGGGGAAGCATATGCCTAAAACAGTGCAGTACGGTTTTGCATGCTTAAAATAAATATTGGTAAATAATGGTGGGCATTCTCATATTGTCTGCGGAAAAGAATGGCAACACAACGTCTCCAGAGTTGAGAGTCGAGACTTAATAACTTAAATCAATAATATTTTATTTTCATTTGAGAAGCATATTCTTGCTTCCGTTGTTCGCATCTCTTCCTTTAGTGAAACGACCAATACAAAACATTACACTAAGTTATTGCACTGCATTTTTTTTTTAAATGATTTTTTTCTGCGCACAAACTCTTTACCTAACTGTTGTCCTTTCTTTTTTATTAATTATACAATTAACTTCTAATTAGTAATTATCAATAATAGTACACATACACACGTTCATATTTCCAGATAACTGTTTTTTACTTGTGCTTGTTTCCTTTAGAATACATATCCGACAACCGATATAGTCACATGCGGTAAATTTGCAATTTACCTCAAGTCTGCACAGTATAAAATGATTTAATAACGGTAGCGTGTGACACACATGCACGTAGAATAAAATATTGAATAAATTAAATAAAACTCACCGGAAATTGTGAACAATATCACTTGGACATCCTTTAACAGCGCCATTATTGCATTCACTTCTTATGTTGTATGAGTATGCGGTTGATTTGCAGCGAGTGTATCACTTTCTGCAATGGAAAATAAGAAAATTGTGTCACGTTTAGTAAGTACTAGATGTAGTAATATAATGATTTATGATAAAAATCTGTTACATAAAAAAGGTTATAAACGTGGCGGCATCAAGATTAAAAGGCTTTCACAATCAATTAAGTTGCATTTTTTTTCAGGCAAAGAAGTTGTGTGAAACGATGCATTAAAGTTATCGCAAAATGAGTGGTGTTCTTATTGTGGTTAAAATCAACCGACATTAAAGTGTTAATATAATTGCTGTTCATAATTTGAAATGAATGCGACTGGTATTGTATTAATTATAAATACATATATATCTTGAAGAATTGCACTTGATTTTATATTATATTTGGTTGCATAAAGTTTTCCATTGTATTTATGAAAATTATTAAGGTTTTTTCAAAAAAAAAAAATGGGGAAAAAATGAAAATATTATTATATCCTGTTTTACTTTGGTTTAGCTTTAATTTTTTTCGGACAAAGTTAACATATTTTATGGAGACAAATACTAGAAGAATATCAAAACTTCATACCAACCAAAATATGTTTATGTGTTAATTTTCTCAGTTTTCCCGAATAAATTTTCTGTGAAAACATATTTCTACAGAAAGAAATCTTGAAAATATGGGTAACTGCAGTTAAATGCTGATGGAAAAATGAAACTTTTCACATAGCATAATTAATAAAAAGAATGCTCTCAAATGTTAACATTGTAACAAAAGACTTTAATAAAGATGTTGATAATGCAGACAATGTAGTGTAGGACCAACGAGCATAAAACGATTGAAACAAAATGAACTGGGCTGGATTTGAATTTGCATTCCCGAAATACAATAGAACAAAATAGATATTACTTGAAATTAAATTCTGCAGGTTGTGTTATGTAAAAAATTATTTGCATAAAACATAATCTACTTTAAATAAAATTGTAAAACAGTATTGAAATGTTCATGAAAAGAAATGACCGCAGGTTTATGTTTTTATTTAAAATATTTTACAAAAGAAAACATTACATTTGTAAAATATCGGAAATAATTCAGAGCTTTATAATATATTATAATTTATATTTATATTATAATAATTATATTATTACAGAAATTATAAACTTCAGTTTTTAATACATTTAAACTTAAATAACAATGTGTAACAAGCTGTATACACATTACACAAGCTGTTATGGTATAACATTTTCGATCAGCAATAACTAAAGTCAGCGCTGCCGCACGGGAATCGGGATGATATACTGATTGTGATTGATTTTCCATTTTTGCTGCTACCTGATTTTAAAAATAACACCGAATTGGACATTTTATAATGATTAATAAAATTGCACTTAAGAATTATGGTATGCTTTATATCTCTTTGATCCATGTCGTTAAATAAATGGCAACATTTTATGGGCAATGCCCGTCCATACTCCACGTAGAATGAACTTATGAAGGTATACATGAGCTTTGGTATCTACTGCCTGACATTAAATTTAGAAATAAACAATCATAACTCCATTAACTTGACTGCGGTGGAATTAAGACAAAATAAAAGTGGAATTTAATTAATGCAAAGAAATGTATGAAATGATTTTATCCGCATAATTTATGCAAATAAAAGCATTAAGTGCTTAGCGATTTTTAAATTCGTTATTTTTTTGTGGTCATTAGGAGATCATCAAAAGCTTTGACACCTGTTTGACAACTCTAATTTTGAATTTTGGCGTTCCTTTTTAATTCAGTAATGAAAATAGAAATAACCATCCTAAAATAACATTGACTAACATCACCTGGCAATTCGTTTTATCTTCTAGGTACATTCTGGTACTGAGAATGAAATAAGTATTTTCTTGAAAAAGTTTACATTATCGACTATCGTACATAATTTAACTGATTATTTATTTCAATTCTAAATATTACCAAAATTGAAAATACAGCAGAATTATTTAAAATATTTAAATCCGCTGCTCCAAATTACGGTATAAGAGGGAACCTCCAGATGAATTAAACAATAAACAAATCTCCCGCACCTATAAGTTTAAAGTGCACCCAAAAGTTGGAAATAAAGTCAACCAATCTCCTGCATTTAAAGTTTTCGGTTGATGAGGTTGTAAATATATAGAGCTCGAAATAAATGCCAAGTCCTGCGGTGTTCCATCGGTCACATGACCAAAGTTATTATCAACTTTTGAATTTAATTAAAATCAACATGCGACACAAGATACCCCAACAATATGAAGAAAGTTAAACTGTACTTTAGTTCATCAGGGAAATCACAGCAAGAAAATCAACAAAACAGCAGCGTGAGAGAGTATGTATAAAGAAAAGACACATGTCGACTTGATGAAGTGATGGATGCACTAAGCACTTGCATTCAAGTTTATCCGCATTGGAATTCTGATCGCAATTTATGCATGAGCAGGAAAAACAGCGTACAACAAAATGTTTAGAATTTTTAGCAGAATTCCTTGACATTAGTGGTATAGACTGTAGAGTCAATAACTCCCAGTTCTTGGTATGTGATCAAATGCGGTAACTGGCATTAATGTTTTCCAAAACTTTTAACGCAATCAGTGTGATTTTCTACATAATTCATCACATGATTGAGGATACGCAAACAATATTATGTTATATATGGTTAGTCGTATAGCTATTAAATGAAGTAGTAAATAATTGTAATAATTTAGGAAGTCGAAATATTTTTTCAAATATCAGTCACATGATACCATTCTTATAACTCAAAGTTTTATAAGAAAAGAAGTGGAAATCAGGGTACAGTAGCATTAAAAGCTCTTCGACCGTTTCCAAAAAATGCATGAAAATGAAACAACAAGTGTAAAAATCAAACGTAAATGCGTTAACCAATTTGCCGAAAGCATCAGATCCTTTTCGTGTAAAACTTGAGTGAAAAAAATTCCAATTGAAGTTTTGGCCACAAATGGAAAATGAATGATACTTGCACAGTCAGATGATTGATGCATTTAAAGGTAGAAAGATTTGCTTCAGTTAAAATGATAATTTAGTGAATTTTTGGAGTATTCGCAATATCACAATATCGCAATCGTGGAAAACCTTTTCCTTGATTCGCTATTTTGTGGAGATGGACGAGTAAAATAAAGTTATGGGTTAATCTCGACTCTTTTCAATGAAATGATTTGAGAAAATACTGCCTTACTTTGTTAAGTTTTCTGATACCTTAACAATTGCCAACAAATAGTAAAAACAAGTAAAAATAAAAGATAATTTGAAGAACTTATGATTTAACGAATTTTCAAATTACTATTGAAGACAAAAATTATTGACAAAAAAACAAAAAGGCAACAAAACGGAGGATTTAAAAAAATAATAAATCGTTTCACAATTACCTAACCATTACAGATATTTATATAAAAGAGTAAATAAAACTACCATGTCCCAAGACATTAATAATGTCGCCATTTTATTTAGGGGAAAAATGTTTGCACAATAGAAACAAAGTAAAAAACAAATATTGAACAGCGTAGATAACTATACCATTTAAACACCGTTCAGAGAGTTATGTACCCTACCTTATACCCAGTAATAATTTAGCTACCAAGCCACACAGTTTTACAACCTTGTAATTGTTGAGTTAATTTGAATGTTGTGCATCCACAGAAAAAAAAACTGCAAGTTACAACAATTGTCTTCTATTTGTCATTTCCCTGAATTTTTATTTCTTTTCTTCAATGATTTTTGATAATGAGAAATAAAAGATATCTTTTTTAAACAGTGTTTAAAAATAAAAAGAGTTAAAGACCGCCATTATTTTCACCACGTATATTTGTACATTGTTGTGAGAATATTTTCATTTAATTTCAAGCCCAATTAAAGCATGAAAAATACTCAATTTCATGAAATAAAGCGTTCAGCATTGCGGAATTGATCATTTCGTTCAAAGTAGCTACTTTTTGTCTTCACATGGTGTTATAATTAACTATGAAAAATCTATTGTTTACACGAATCTAATTGAAGTTTTGTTGATATATACTAATGTTAGACCTGATGCAAATTGTAATAATGAATGAGTTAATTTCAACAGAATGTGTTAATCAAAATCTTATGAAAAGTTTTTGAAGATAATATGTCATTTATGTTAAGTAACGCAATAGTTTTGGTGAGAAATGCGATTGCCTATTATATACGGTTCCAGTTACTATGTCACCAGTTACTATTTCAAGTGCACCATTTATTAATAGAGTGGAAATGTAAGGGGTCTTCAATTTGTCAATTTGTTGGGAATAAATTTGATTTAATTACTTTGTTACTTTTCTTATAGTCGTATTTTTTCGTGAGGTGTACGGTGTACCAAGCGTCAGCAGTCAGCACTCAGCACTCAGCACTCAGCACACAGCACACATTGATAATTCCAGAAAAATGGCTTCATTGCCAAAACATGGTCGAAGCATTAGGCAGGTTTATGCAGGTAGAAAAATCAAGTCTTCATTTGAATTTTTGTTAAAACTAATTATTTGGAATAATTTTTATTGATTATATAACTATTTTTATTATGCTACTAATAGAATTTCCGTAAATATTTAGGTATTATAATATCGGTTTTTTAAAAATCCCACGAAATCATAGTATGATAAAATTTATAGTTAATATGAATTGCATAAGCTTGGTTTCTATATATTTTTAGATTTGTTATTTATTTTTTAATTCATCCCACCAATGGTGAAGATGTTAAATAAATACGAAGAGAAAAAGATTCTTTGCAGCCTGAGCTATAAAAAAATGTTTATTTTTTGGTTGGTTGAATCAATAGAGTAAAGACAATAAATAAATTACATATATTAATCACAAAACTTTTACATATTAGACAAAAATTCTGATTACATAATTTTTTTCTGCAAAACAAAAAAAGACTGAGCTATTTCCAACGAAGCCAAGAACCTTGTAAACTATTTTCTCAAAATATGTTAAACTGTTCCATTCTCGAAAAGTTTTGTACTCTTCAGTAATGAGGCAACCAAATTCGAACATATGTATAACCTATAAGCTATGCTCCTACGATTAGAATAAGGTAGTAGGTACCTCTGTTAAATTCTAATTTTATCGTTTTTAACCAAACCTTTCCTTCGTTGAAGACTAAAAATTTTATTCAACTGAATTGAAAAAAATTAATCTTGCAGAAATATCATCGAAATTCAATTTAAATCTATTGAACAATATTTGAAACCATTTCATGTAGTCATTCAGTCTTGTGAAATTTATTTAAAATGAAAATCAAAATTCATTGCCGAAATAAGAATTGCATGCTGCAGCAATACATAATTCGCGGATGGTACATGGTAACATGACCATTAAAAGGAAATTACAACTGAAACTAATTTAAGTGGATTAAGTTTAACCCGATAAGTAAAATAAATCGATTGCGGTTACATAATAAAATGAAGTCACTGATAAACGGATGCCTCGCCCATCCGTTAGGACGATTTACTTTGAAATGCAGTTTGAAAATTGCAAGTTCACCATTTCCATTTATCTTTACAAATTGCATGCAACTAATAGAAAATAAATGACATTACCATGAAGATAAAGAGTGGCCTGGAGATACCGAGTTTGGCGATTTTTATTCCCTTATAACGCTTACTGAATCGCGGATCGTAAATTTAAATAAAAACTCCATCAGAAAATCGACCCCACGCAAACCTTTACGGAATATAGTTGTGTTTTAAGGCACCAAAAATATGAAAAGCTAAGTATAACCGTCGAATCGATAAAATATTTTCAGATAAAACAATTAAGTTTAATATACAAAATACTCCCCCATTCAATCAATCTGTTGGCTCAAAACTTCAGCGACTGCTGCTAAGACTGATCGATAAGCAATTCAATATATTACAAGGAAGATACATGAATATGTATAAGCTAATCAGCTACCCTCTCCTCCTTCATTTGTGTGCTGAAGAAAGGAAACTTGTGTAAAGTTAGACGTAGCGTAGAGTATTCAAACGCAACAAACACACACACACTCACACACACATGGGGGAGCAGCAGCACAATGTATCAAAAACTTTTGGATGGGATAAGCGTGCGATAAAATAGGCTTCAAACAATTCGGAATAAGCTTTAGATAAGAAAGTTCTTCACATATTATATCGGCCACACATATCTAGCTGCCAGTTGCCACACAATTCTATACACCAGCATGATATTGAGATGGAAACGAGAGTCCATATTTCTGCATCAACCAGCCTCCAACCAAATATTTACAGTGTACCACTGCAGATATCTAGATAAGTTGTTAGTGAAACGTATATAATAGTTAGTATCCTCTGACAAACGGACACAATCAAAATTTCTCTGAAATTCAGCACGACCCCTATATTGTGGATGCAAAATGTGTTTGATATGGAAATAAGCCGGCTTATTACTACATGCCCCCAAGATTAAATTATGACAACCCCAAACTTGGCAACGTTATATACATATATTAAGTACTTCATATATGAACACGTATTATAGCGCGCAGGGAGAAAGGGGGTTGATGCTGGCCAGCCTATAGCCGCTCCGTGCAGCGCAATGCAACCTCATTTTGAATCAGACAATTTATTCCGTTCAGAGGATTTATGCAATTGAATATAGGGTGAGGGGGAAGAGGAGCGGCTGGTCTCTCAATGAAGCCAAAACAGCATCACTGCCGCAGCATACCCCCGCACTTCTTCAACTATGTATGTGCACTTACACGCAAGGGAGCAGCGGAGTCACGATAATATTGTGCCATTGCACTGTGTACTTGTAATATATGCGATTCGATATACAGGGGGTTTGGTGGGTCGCTCTGAATCTGTTTTGACCTACGGAGTTCAACCTAAATCGTATATATCCTGAAACATTAAATGCAGACGTGCAAGTTCTTAGCAGTTTCGTTGTGCAACATAAATTCCAATGAATTTAGTATTTAAAGTGACAGCAGCAGCAGCAGCAGCAGAACCACCATTGGAAGCTATATGGCATACAGACGAACAAAATAAAGATACCCTGGGTGATTTACTGAACTATTTGTCGGTATTGATGCATGCGGCAAGTGTGTACAAAATATAGGCTGTCCGGCCGGGCAATATAAGTATTTTTGTAAGAGGGGTAGGTTGTGCATAAATGCTTATAGTTGACACACTGCCTTAAACACAATATTATTATGTACATGTACGAGTGTATGCTCGTTGCATAGATGATTCAGAGATAGAGTAGCATAAAATCACAATATATATATAAAGTGCATCTACGTGCCAAGAAAGTTGAGGCGAACATCAGGAAATGAAATTAATTGAAACGGCTTTAATCCGAAAATAACGCCAGCAATTGAGAGCAATGTGAAACGTTTTTAGTGCGTTCTTGATGATCTTGTTTTTCTGCTGTGTTTGTTATTTATTATATGGCTGGTGCACCTTTCTCAATCACATAAGTATACAACAAGTAACAATGTCTTATTATAGCATAATGTGTGTGTATTTAATGCGGAGTGTTGAGCTCCGGCACTGGGAATATTCACCTCTTAAAACTTCGTAGGTATTTCACATTATATTAATTATGTACGATGTTAAAGTATGTTTAGTAACGTTAAACTGCAATAAAAGCATTCTCGTATATTGCCTTTTTGCAACAATTATGTACTTCACAGAATTTTAATGATTGTGTTGCCCTGAATAACATAATAATAAAATTAAAACTAAACATTCGAAACAATTAAATAGACAAATTAAGATAAAAGTATTTACCTTTTTAATTATTTAATATAAAAAAATTGCGTTGAGTATTTTTATGGGTCAAGTTAATTAATTTTAAAACACATACACGATTTTTTTATAATCCTTTGACTCGTGTGAACATTTAATTTTCTTATTCTCGTTTAGATTTAATTTATTTTCTTGTTAAACAATGCGTAGTTTAATGAATTAATCCAATTGGAAGAGATGAATCCATTATGTTCTGCAGTAAAATGTATCCTTTTTAATTGTACTTATATCCATGTAATAAGTAAGTAATTATTATTGATTTAAACATTCATTTTGGCAAACTCCATATTTTTATAATACAGACACATTAATTTTTAGTTGTACGCACTATTTTAATTAATTCACAAAACTTTATTATTTACGGAAACATGATATTAACTCACTACATAATTAAATTCGTAAAATTAATGAAAGAACAACCCTTCGTAGTTATTTAACAAAAACAGCCTAATTGCACTCCCGAATTCAATTGAAATGAATTAAACGATGATGGTGTTTCAGTCATCAGTGCCTGAAGATGTGTAAAATAATATACGCTGGAAGACGCTCTCGTTGTTTTGCGTTCATTATATTTTTTATTAGTTAATCCAATGGGAGGCTGTAGAAGCACTAATTATGCGGGTGTAAGTAAATTTGTATTATTGTTTTCACTTAATTAATAATATCCACCACTTCTTTGTGAATTTAATTTTTTTTTAAGAATATTGCGTTAAACTGCTCGTAAAACACGCAAGTACAATTACTTACAATTCATTACTTTTAATCTCAATTCACAATGCAGTAAAAAATTAAGATCACACTTAAAATATTAAATTCCAACAACGTACAAACAAAAATGAATAAGCCTCACTCTACTATATTTAGTCAAAATATTTGCAATTCCATTATATTTTTCTGTTCACAGTTCACACATTAACATCACAACACATTTAGATAATCCGTGTTTTTGCTCGTGTAAGCTTATTATTGAGGGATGGCCAGTTGAGACGCCCCTTAACATATGTGCAACGTTCCACAATTCCTTGCGTCTATTATCAACTGATTTTTTTGTTTTCTTGTGCGTTTACTATTTTTTACGACACACGCACAAACACATTTAATATACACGTAAATAGTTCTTGTTTTGAAATTATTATTTTTGGCCGGAATTGTGTCACACAGCGACGCACTAATTGTAATCCACACTTAATCCAATGATCATCCCCATCTCAAAATTGATAGAACAATACTATATGCCGTATAATCCTTTTTCTCGCATTGTCCTAATTGTTGGGGTGTTGGCGTCAACGTTGCTGGTATGATGAAACAGAGGAAACGACAGCGACAGCATCAGCAGAATCACCACCAGCAACAACGATATAATGATGACGATGATAAAGATAAGATGAAGAAAAACTCAAAAGAAAATTGGTGGTGGAAAATTCCTTGGACAGCATTGTCACACTACACACAACTACGTATACAGAATGTTCTGTTCATGCCGCACTGTTTGCTTTAAGCGCACTACCACCCCAAATTGGATTGAGCTTTTGTCGCAGCTTCTTTTTAATTTATTTTATTTTTTTGGTTTTGTTTTGTACAGTGATGTGGGGGAAGCTCGCACCGGGCGTAACACTGCTTCGTTTTTCTATCTGGGACAATGATATCCAAACCAAAATTGATTCTCGCCCACCAGTTTAAATTCAATTCCGCGAATTATTCGTGATATAAATTATTAATTCCGCGATGCTTCATTAGCATTCGCAACTTGCGATTTGGTTTTATTTATTCTTTTCTTTTTTATTAATACACAAATCTTTTGAATCTTTCGTTGTCTCCTATAATAAGAAGCACACTGAGATAAAACTCAAGGATTCTCCACTTTTAATACAAGTTTCTCTTGTATTTGTGTTAAAAACTCACTGTTACTTTAAACTTAAATTGTAGAACGAAATACTGTTTAAATAACACAATAATTTAAAAACAAAAGATATTTGTTAAAAGTAAAAATGTCAAAATATTGGTACAAATATGGTCATCTTTTATAATGGAGATTTAACTCTTTTAATTTTCCTCCTGGTGAAGAGAAAAATCTCACACGCGTTAAAATAATGAGACGCGATAACACTTTTCGTCTGTTGATCGCTGAAAAGTCAAGCCCGAACTGAATAGCAACCAGCTGGAAAACCAATAATCCGATGCGAATGAACTGGTTGCAGGGGAATCAAACTTCGTGTGGAATGTGGACAAACTTCCAAGTTCCAAACTTCCAATTTTTATCACAATTCCCGCGATGTATTTTGTGTTCATTCTGTCATATTTGATGGTTCTATTTTATGTACATAAAATGCACACACATTTGCTTAAAATACTCTGCCGTGGAAGGAACGAATACTCTTTTGCGACATGCGCAGTGCGTACAATTTTATAATGCAGAGTGGGGAATGAACTGCTGGCATACCATAGAATAAATATTAATTGAAATGAACACGAAACAGCGCACTGCGGCCTGCGCTCAGTTCTGTGTGTTTGTTCAGTGTTCAGGTTCACCGTTCGTATAGTATTTTAGTTTGAATGTTCCCCTTCGCTCATGTGCCGCATAGGGGCGTTAGTCGTTACAACATTTTGTGAGAGTTTGTTTGATGGTATGGCATGCGATTGCTCTGTGCAATCTTTGTGTATTATTTTAAATTTTCAGCTGCGTATTCCTCTCGTTTGAACTCATCAAGGGGAATTGTACAATGATTCGTCCTGACTCCTGAGTTAACACTTAACAGTTGTGCAATTTTTCGAAAGAATGTCAAACTGGTTTTCAATACGTTTGTATTGTGGTTTGACAAACTGGAGAAATAATCATTGAAGTTTGAATTCATACTCAATCATATTGCTAGAATCTTATAGGATTGTTGATTTTTTGAATAAAACATTTTCCCCTTCCGCATGTTTAGGATTTGAAACGAGAAATAAGTTTGCTATACATTTTAATGATACAATTTGGGAATTGAGGGCCTTTCAGCATACTACTCGTTGCTAGGATCCCTAACTAATTTATGAAAAATGTCTGAAAAATATTTATAAGATGTAACCGTTCTCTATTCTGTGTTATGTGTAGTCTAAAGCTGAAAAAACGTCGGTCCTATTTTAGATTGAAGTCAGCAACCCGTTAGTCTAATTTTATTTTAAAAGTATTTGAAATACCAAAGTGGTGGACCGTGGCGCACAACCGCCCGGTCTGGAACAAATTTCTGTGTCAAACCCCAACCGGGTTGTATCGCCACTTATGGTTATTATAATTATAACTGTAAACTAAGTATGTATAGTTTAAATTTTTGCTTGTTTAAATTTACAGAATTTTAATAAATTATTAAATTATATTTATAATAATGAAATTAATAAAACGTTTTATGTACTATTACGCGATTTCTTAAGAATTATTCCAATGCTGTTTTGACAATTAAAAACAAATTTCTTATCCACAAATCAGGAATTTCTGAAAATAATACGAAACGATTATCACCCTTTCTACATGCAAATATTATCTAATGGCAATTCATATCGAAAATCCGAGATCAGCATTGTCATCCCTCGGCCACTATTGCCATAGTCGATATACCACATACCGCATGTGTACATAATTTGGCCGATAGTCAATATTTGAGCTGCATAAATCGCATTTAAGACCAACGTCGAGACCCGACTAGTCATTGATTCCCCCTTAATTCCTCCTAAAACTCCAAATAATTCCTTTATACATATACATTTTGGCTATCGCATTCATAAATCACCCTTAGCCATTGCACTTTTATGGCACTTTCACAATTCCGCCGAATATTTCAGCAAAATTAATTGCCAAACAGTGAGTTTGATGTATGCGAATTAAAGATTTTGCTCTGCATCATTACACAACAATAGCAGCCACACTCTCGAGCCACCCTCTGTATGATATAACTTCTTTGTTCTTTCATTATTGTTAAAGGTTTTATAAATGCGATACGTTTGTGAATTCTTCTGCACACATCTTTCACCCGATTCACTTTGATTGTCGCATTCGCTTATAAATTATAATATACTACTCGTATATTTGGCTGACTCCCTGCGAGTCTCTCTCTGTATCTATTTGTGATGAAATAAAGAACAGGGATAAGAAGTACTGCTGATGATTTTATGTAAGAATGATGCACCATTATTCAGGGAGCGAGGGGATGGGTGGGAGTTAGACACAACTTTGTAGAAAAACGTCGTATAGCGTGTATTGTTCTCATGAGCCCTTCCGCGTTTGCATCATCACATAAATGTACTTTTGAGCCGATACAATCAGCTCGTTGTTGTGAATGAAAGATTTGTGACAAAACACTGCTGCTGCCTGATGCTTTTGGGTGCGATTTTCTGTCGAGTCAAGTTTTTTTTTTTTGCAAACCAGGTTTTAAGGGGATGAGCGAGGCTGTTGTACATTTTTTGAATGAGCTGCCTTATTATAATTTTTATACTTTTTTTTATGTAAAATTTCAATGGTGCATGCCGCCGCGTCGCATGAATGAAAGAAACCTCATATGTGCAATTGCAGCACATTGTTTGGAAAGCCATTAAATAAATCTGTACTTTTGTAAATTTGAACCAATTTTTAGATTTTTTTAAATTATGGACTTATGGAGATAAAGATTGTTGCATTACTAATTTTTTTCTAAAAAAAATATGTTGAATTACGTTTTGAGTACGATTTTGATGCAAAATATAAAAACATCTGTAATAAAAAGTTCCACATTCACAAACTTCAAAGTCGTTCATATCTATAAATTATATAATAAATTGTGCATATTTTAGAAAATGCAAATCACTATTAAATAGACAGAAGCGAAGAAACGTTTGATGAACATTCCATGATAAAAGCCGTTCGTTTATTAATATTAAAAATCCAACTTTAAACTCACGAATTTCAATTTTATTATGTGGGTGGATCTAAGAGCTTCCATTTTTTTCGAAATAAAACATATAAAAAAACTTGAAAAATCCTTATTTTAGTTTGTAGTTGCACCTGCCCATAAACCACACCAAACAGTGCTCGGGTAGCATTGGATGCATCTGGATTGCTTCTGGCTGTTCATCGGCCAAAATACGGCAACTTTGTTTTATAACAAAAATGTTTAAATAAAAATGAGCTTCGTCTCGAAACACAATTTTTCGATAAAAACAATTTCTAACTGAGCACTGGTTCTGGAAGTAGGTTTTCACAATTACGTTCTTCAGACGTTAATGGCAGAGATTAATACTGACCACAAACGTCATATAGGCAAGACAGTTGACACATAAGAACTGTCAAAATAACTCTATTAGGAAATATCCTTTGGATCACATTTTAATTTGTGGGAAAATTACATGTGTGAAATGAATGTCGAAGTTGTATTGCAGTCATTTATAATTTCTTGTGTGACCCTCCCTACCAAAGATTTCCGTCATGTTGTCCTGATGAAAAAAAATTTGCCCAATGTATGGGTAATGCGATAAACGCAGATATGGTGTACTCTTGAGTCTTGATGCCATATGGTTTGATTATGTTTTTGGTTCCATATGCTGTTGGTGGGGCGTTTTTTAAATATGTTACGAATTGGGCACATGTAGTTAGTTTGTAGAATAAAAATTATTTCTCAAAAAAAAATCATTGCACTCCAATGTCCAAATTAATTTTTTGAAATTATATATAATATATGTATATGAGAACTCAATGTTATTTGTGTATTCCAAAAGAATACACAAATACTGATTTTGTTGAAACTGATTACACAATTCGTTAAATTAGTAAATATGTGTTTACTTCTCGAATAACTACTTGTCACTTAATTTTAGATCCTGATTCAGATATTCAGGTATTTATTAAAGATGTTGTTAAACAATACAATTCTTAGCTTCTTCAGATTTGAAAAGTTGTTTAAATCGCATAATGGGAATTTTAGTTTATGTTTTTGCATTTCACTTATAATCAAAATGGGTAAAATTAATCCGTAATGCAATCATTATATCTTAAGGACGAGATACCTCAAACAGCATAGTGAATACACAGAAAATTGACACTTTCATAACGGAATTAAGTGTAGTAAGGTATTGCAACCAAAAAACAGAATATTAAGTACCAAAGAAATTTGAGTTCAAAGTGTGGGCACATTTTCTCTGTGTTCGGCACTCGATTACATCCTTCGGTATACGAAACTTACTCAGTATATACTAACTACCAGGTCTAATTTGTTGTGGCTGGATTCCGTATTTCATGAACCTTATCATGGTACTCTACAATTTAAATTACGATATAAGAGCAAAACAACACTTTGATACAGGCATATATGTCGCGTCGCGCTTGTCATTTTAATAACTCACACAAAGCACCACTCACCAGTCACCAGCATACTCGCACGTTGTCATCATTTGCACCATCGAGCATGGTCGTTCAATTGTCAACCATACTCCGCGATGATGAGTACCTTTGCGTTAGTTACCATCGCAATTTTTGATATTGTACAATGTACATGTTAGGTATATGTGAATATACGAATTTCCACGCATATCCAGTTTCATTTTCTTTGTCCCCGCACGTCAGGTGGATTGCCATTGACGTTGAAATCGCAGGACAAAAATGTAGAGAAAAAAATGTGGAGTCGGCATGGAATAGAACGTTGAATGAAGAGTCACGACGAGGTATATCAGTTGATTAATTCAAAAAGTACACAAGGAAATGCAGTGTGTCTTGTTGAAGGATAAAACAGAATACTCCCTAGAGTCGGGATTTATTGCATAAGGAGTTTTTTCTATTAGATTTAACGGTATTAAAGTTGACGCTCAATTGAATGTAGCTTAAGTCTCGACGCGAATATCACACATTTTATTATATACATTTCATAATTTCTCTTCTTTGTTTATTCTAATCCGTTCTATATTAATAATTTTCGTGTCTGCAATGGATTATTTTGTGTTATTTCTCGTCCAGCACGCTTCCATATTGCAAATTCTTCAGACGTGCAGTGTAATTTATTATCTTTTCCTACAATTGTTACATTTAATATAGACTAAAAAAAAATTTTCATTTCTTGAGAGCATGTTCGATACTTACCTATGTAGTGTGTATATAATTCATAAATTTCATTCTATTTACGTATTATTTGTCTCCGTCTTTAAATTCCTCAGTGATAAGACATGCATTTTACCAGCCCAACACTTTTTGAGGTAATAATTCCTGCCATTGAGTATTAAAATTGTATAATATTACGATCACACAAAATCAATACACCTATCCATTCTCTCTGATGATTCATTCATCCGCTTGAATGCACGAACATCCCATTCAACATTGTCCATTGATTGCGGGCCAAATATCGCAGGAAAGAGAACCCAAAACTCTAAACCATTTAACTGCGTATTCTGTTGTTGGTAAGTGCCGCCATTAGGCATTCCCGGTCGTCACTTCCCTGCTGCGACTGATAGCAGGTTGATATTTGTATAGTACTCGCCGTACTCACTACATAGAGTCTTTTTGTGCAGTAATCTGCCGGGCTAATCTTGGTATTGAGAGATTTAAAAGGTGACCGCCTTGGGTGACACAAAAAATTCTACCTGGAGGTTCCTTGTAGCTGAAGTCACGCATTTTCTTATCAAATGCATTTTAACTATAGTCTACCATGGTGGCGCTTCTGCAGTGTAAACAAAGAGACTTAGAACTTAGAAGCCTTTTAAATTTTAAAATGAATTTTGATCCTATATTTAATGGTTGCTACAATTGATCGAGTTTTATGTTTTAATTTTATCATTGGTTTGTTTGATAATGTCGTGTGAATGAAAATTCCGTGAGATTTCATGAGGCATTCGAGCTGTAATTTAAGGTCAATAATGTCCTTTAACAGCATGTTAGTTATGAATTATAATATATTTTTTGTTTTTACATCTTCTTCGTCAGTATATACGCCGTACTATGTAAACTATTTTACCGATTTCTATGAATATTTTTTTTGGAACTATTAAACAAAAAAGTGAGAATGTAATTTTAGTTTTTCAAGGTCAGATGCTTCAAGTTCAATTTATTGGCGAAAAATTGTTTCTTTCAAAAACCTAAATACTTTTTTTATTATTTTCTTTCCACATTATTGTAGCGTATAAACTTGATAAACATTTCTAGGTCAAATTTTCAAATTTTCAAATTTTCATAACCGTCAGTTTACTGCAAAAAAAACTGTTTCGCTTGTATGGGGACCCAAAAAGGGGGCCCTACGATTTTGTTCATTTTCACAACAATTATCAGTAAATGTATTCTGAACAGAACAAAATTCATCTTATATCCCGCTGGGTGCTCCTTCTGGCAAAAATGTGGGTGGACAAAGACTTATCCTTTTAAATTTTATAGCTTTTTAATTTATATACGACCCCAAGGGCATATAGGAATATTTGGAATCCGACTTTTTTCGGAAAAAAAGTTGATGATGCACAAACTCGTTTTGACACCCCCTGAGTCCAAAAAAGTGGTCTAGAAAAAATGTGCAAAAGTACGGTGTACGGTGTACGCCGTACTATAGAAAAATGGTGGAAAAAAAAACTCCTAAACTACTGGACCGATTTGTATGAAATTTTTTGTAAAGTATTAGATAAAAATATAAGAATTGGATCTTCGATTTTCCAAGGTCAGATCCTTCAAGGTCAAGTTATTGACAAAAGAATTTTTTTTCGTATAGGGGCTTAAAAATGGGTCAAACGATTTTTTTCATTTCCACAAAAATTAATCTTCAAGGTATCTTAAACAAAACTACATATATCCTATATCCCGCTAGATGCTCCTTCTGGCAAAAAAGGGGGTGGACAAGGACAAACCCCACTTTTCTATCTCAGCCACCTTACACAATATCAAAAAAAAAAAAATTTTAGGAACATTTCAAGGTCAAAATCGAAAAATTCAAGGCCAATTTTTTCATATCTCCGAAAAGCTTTATTAAAATGTAGTTAAGCAACAGTCGTATATAAATTCACACCTCGCTCTCCCTGCGATGTAGTTTTTTTACATGCGATGCAGTATTTTTGGTTTTGGCAAATCTGCGTATGTATTTAAAAAAATTATATCACAAAAGTTCAAGAAAAAGTTTAAAAAAGAGAGCATAATACAAATGTCCATATAACATGTTGTTGCTTCCTATTCACATACGGTAGGACAATCCGAAAAGCAATAGACACACAGGCCACAAGCGGGTTGGCAAAATGAAACAATAATTTCAAGCGGCAAAACAGTTTTCAATTTAACTGTCTCCATAAATAATGCACGTCCATGTGCGAACATTTTTTTCTTCACACGCTGTTCCATCATGCGAGTATGTGCACCTATACGTATGTTGTTTTTGAACTGATGGTTCTATTCCACCCGCCACCGCCGTCATTGCCACCTCTTGGGAGCTTCACCCACTTGGCTGGCATATACGACTTGCAAGTATATACAGAACACAAAACATATTATGCCAGTGTGCGTTGTCAAAGAGTTGCTCGCGCTTCCCATTTTATAATTTCCACAATCATTTTCCACAGAGATTTTATTTTGTTTCGCCGCGCGCGCATTGCTGTATAACAGTTCTTCCAAAAGCGTTTGAAAATATGGCCATAATACTAATAGCAAGCCACTTGTGTAAGGGATGAACATGAGCCCACATTGACAATACAATGGGACGACGCCTCCGGGTGTGTGAAGATGTGCGAGATGATTTTTGTACATATAATATGGTTGGAATTTGTATTTATAAAGAACGAAAAGTTTGAAATGGAAATATATTGTTGGCGGCAACTTGCTTTAAAAACCATATTATGTTATTCATTGTGGATGTGACACGAATCACGAGTCACGACCCACGGGAAATAATGTGTTAGTCACATTATGTCATGACAATATGTTTACGAGCAGCCCATCCAGCATACTCGTACATAAATATAATTAATAATTATTGTAATAGGATTGTTTCTCAAAACAACATTGATATTGTAATTGAAATCAATTGAATGAATGGCTCAATCTAACTATAACTGATAAAGTGAGTCAATATTTGGCAATTGGATGACATTCAAATTATGATTTATGCTAAATCAATGAGGCACAAATCTCGGAAAACGAATTATGTATTATTCCACATTTAGTCTGCTGTCAGCAAACCATTTTGTCATTCTAGGAAATTGCTCTGTCGACGCGGTAAACTAATTGTTTCCATTTTTAAGGCAGACGCCCACTCACCCAGACAACATGTTTGCTACAACGTATATACAATTTACAAATTTTAATGCATTAATTACGATGACCACAACATGATGCGATGATGATGTGATAAAGTCAATTGAGAACGCGGCGCGGCGTCTTTTCGTAGAACTCAGCATGGTCCGCACCACCTCGCATATTCTTGCTCTCATATGTACAGCATCTCCCTTATTCAAATAACAACAATGTCTTGAGTCTTTAACAGAACTCCACGTCGCACTGAATCACTCAATTAAAGAAAACAATTTGAAAGCATAAAAAATAATAATAATTCTTTTGCAGTCTTTGCCTTCTTGATCTTTATGGATGCACTTGGAAGAAACCATTTGGCTCCAAATGAGTGTGATGATGATTTAATTGGTTTCAATTTACATTTTCAACACACTTTATTCTCCCCTCCGTACGACCCCACATTATTTCTAAGTTCCACTATCTCCACACTGAAATTGAACTCTGAATTATGGTAATAATTTCTCACTTTCCCTGCCGCGTGTTTGCGTGCGCGCGGATGTTTTCAGTGGTCGCGAACTCTAAAGGTCGTCGGCGTCAGTGCCATTGCCACACCACAATCACCCCTCACTCCTCGCTGTGGAAGTGCCGTCCCATCATAATTCATCAGTATAGTTTTATATGCTCGTGTTAACACAATTGATGACCATTCATATCTCTTTGATGGCAATTTAATTGAATGAAGCGAATGCCTAATTATAATTTTTTCTTATCAAGAGTATAATGAGATTGCGAGGACGCGAGACGCCCCCTTGATAATGTCAGCGGCAGAAACGCATAAAGAAAGTCGCGTTGGTTAATTGCTGTATAAAGTGGAGATATTATTATTTCAAATACGCGCGTACAGAGATAAAAAATGACCGAAATGCGCGTGGCTTCATTAAATGGGTTGTGACTTCTTAAAGTGTCATTAATTTCGTAATTATTGTAATGTCGGTGAGTTCTTTGTCATGCAGTTTACTGCATGTAAGACGTAGGTACACATTAGCATCTGCAGAGTGCAGACTGCAACTGAAAGTGGGAATAGGATGTAGCCAATAGTATTATGTGTTGCGTGTTGGCGTTTAAAATTTTAATTTGACGTTTTGATGAATTAAATTATTAAAAACTTGACTTAATTATTTAAAACTGTAATACAATTTTATTGCTAAATCTTATTCGAGTGTGCTGCTTGCGTAAAAACGTCGACTGAACTATAGCCATTTTTCATCGTTGTGTACGTATAATTTTTTGTTCACATTTTGAAAAATTTTGACCTTAATCTGTGGGTGGTAGTTGTATATGTAAGATCAGTTCTTTTTTCTTAAATAATTCTGAATCTTTAAATCCCTATTCAGAAAAGCATTGAAACCTTTGAAAATTTTCAAAAATGTGTAAGAAATCTTTCAAAAATATAAGAAAAAAATAAACAGCCATCGTCATATCTCAGGAATTACTCGATAGATTTCTATAAAAAAATAAACTAATATAATTTGTTCAAGGTCAGATACTTGAAGGTCTAGTTATAGCAAAAACTGTTTCGCTCAGAAACCTTAAACACTTGTTTATGAAATCTTCACAATCGATTTCATCAATAAAATAAGAAAACAGAAAACTTTCTAAATATTTCAAGGTCAAAATTTGAAAACTTATGGTCAAAATTATGGAAATAATTTAAAAACGCCTTGATCTAGGCCGTAGAATATTATTATGTTGTACATTGTTTATAATCTGAATTAAAGGACAAAAACTCAAGGTCAAAATTATAAAATTTCAAGTACACATTTTCTATATTTCAGAATACCTTTATTGTTAAGCAACTTACTTATCTGACACCCACTGAGTTCGAAAGTACAATAAAATTGTGCAATGTATTTTGTTCTTGGTGTGCAATGTGCATTATATAGCTACAGTTGCAATAGTGACATTCCGACCTATTCTCTAAATAAAGTCTTTCACTCATATGTTTAGAGTGAAAGAATTGTGGAGTGAAAGAATTTTCTTTCACTGGTATACACACTGACAGTCCTTCAGATTGAAAAAAAATCTAGTACTTTTTTTTCCTGATTTTATATATTCTACACCATATAAACAAACGTTAGACTGGCAAAAACACAAAATAAACAAAAACAAAATTAAATGCACAAAAACCGAAACATAAAATAAAAATCGGATCTGTCAAATTGTGAGAAGAAAAATATATATAAAACGCGTGAAAGACACCAAAAACTTAGTCTTTTACTTTTCTTTCAAGTGAAGGTGAAAGAATTATCTCAGAATACCAAATTCTTTCACTATTCTTTCACTATCTATAAAATATAGTAGTGAAAGAAAAGTTAAAGAAGATATATATATATATATATGAGAATTGGGCTAATTATCTATTGCAGTTTCATTCGCTAAGTCGAATTTTTTATGACTCAATCCAATGTTGTTTCGGCATTATTACAGCACTGGCTACTTAAATTTTGTAGAAACGAGGTCGTCTAAACAAGCGTCAAGGACTTGACGTAAATAGTCTCAAACAAAACGATCAAAAGGTGTCTAATTGCATGATCGCAAGGCGAAGTGGTGATGGTAATCCAGTCGCCAAATTTCTTCTTCAACAAATCGAGTGTTCTAAATGCACATTGCATTGAATTTAAAAAGGGAATATTTATGACAATGAACTTTTTAAAATAATACTATTGTTCTGCCTAGGCAACTTTATTTAATTATTTCAAAATCCAGAACATTCTTTGCCAAAATTTTTATGTTTCTATCTTGAATATTTTTTTATAACTAATTTTTGATTTCCTTGTTAGTCGGAATTTTCTACAAAATTTCCACAACTTAAAAGTGGATTATAAACACACAAATGATTGAAGTCAAAGTCAGTGGCACGTTCGACACACTTCGTATGCAAAAACTCATTTCCTGTGTTATTCTTCAATATTGTATGCGCCCACCCCTTCGTAAACAATTTTCATTTTCTCTCATAATTCCGGACACACAATTGCAGACGTAAAATGTTGATGGTTATCTAAGCTCAGAAGCTGCTATACAACAATAATATTCAAATAATACCCAAACTCACAATAACAATTATTCGCATATATACCCAATACATAATGCGGGAAGAATTTAGGGAAGTGTTAAACACATCACTCTCCCGTCCATGCACGCAGCTGGCTTTGTTATGATTTTCTTTGCAATCAATTCTAAATTAATCATACTCGTATTGCTGTGTATTTTGTGAATGGAAATTTTAACGCTTAATGCATTTACTTACTCCTGGCACACATTCTTTTAGCAACACAAATAATCATAAACCAAAATCGATGTATAAATGATACGAGGACGGAGGAGCGGAGAATGGAGATGCGATCGCGTGTTGTGCTTTGAGAGTATTATGAGAATGCGTTAAAAGCTGGAAAGATTGCATTTCATCGATAATGTTATTCAAACAAAGAGCCCACTCCATTCATGTTTAAATGTGCTTATTTATATTTGAACAAAAAAAAAACACACACAAGATTCGTCGTGCAAACATTGCTTACACTTTCTGCTTAAAATTATAATTCCTTATAAAGGGGGAGTGTAGGGACTAGGGACGCTCTGCATCCACGCATATGCACGGTATATCTTACTGTTATTATACTTGTAATTAATAAATAAAAGCATAGCACACAGTACACACGTATTACGTACTATAGCAGCACTTGACGATCCGTATTATGAATTTCTGTATACTCGTGAGTCGTAACTCGTATACCTCCCCCACGCAGCATTTAGTCCACAACAGCGTATGACATGCACTTCACAGCAATGCGGCATAGGCTGAGGCTTGCAACTCGCAAGTCGCAGCCTCACACGCGAATGTGTGATGGAACACTACACACTCTATACATGAAGGTACTGTGCATTCAGAAGCCGTCCAAGTGGTGGGCAGATGGATATGCCAACATTTTAACACTTGAGATGCTTTACGCTTCTTCGTCTTTCTCCATCCGCAGACTCTCTACAATATGCATAAATATAGTGAACAATTACATATTACAGTGCACAGTGCACACGCTTCTGTGTGCTGTGTGCTTCTGTGATTTCGGGAAATTAAATATTTGCACTGCTTTATGAGCACGACGCCATGAGCCATCAGCCATCCATGGAAACCCTTATTTCGAGAAACAATGGTGGGGCTGTAGTACTGTTATGTGTGTGTTTCTTCTCTGGTTTTTCATGCCTGCGCGTCAACAATAGTCGTTCGTTTTGTGTTATGATTTGTTTGCGTTATTAATACGCTTTTCAGTTTTGGAATGGAGCACTCATCTACTGTTTCTGGGCACGATTCCGCGTTGCAATTTTTACTTCTGGTGTTCCTAAACGCACAGCATGAAAATTAAGATGAATCGACTTTCAACTACTTTTACGTTTTTTTAATTAACCCTCGAAGTACACGGAATGGTGAGCATTATCGATTGTTTTTTAAAGTAGTGTGATGCAGAAATACGTTTTGACACAGCAAAGCCCTAGAATACGTATTAATTTGTTTATTATTTTAATGTCGAATTATTCAAGGTCAAGTTATTGCTAAAGAATTGTTTTACTTGTATCTGTATGGGAGCTCAATTTTTGCAAACCCAGCAACTTTTTTCCGTCACAGACCAAGCTAACAAAATATATATTTTGAAATAAAATATATTATTCAGTATACTTAAGTATAATTTAGCGAATAACAACAAAATTAACAAAGTTGAATTTCTTAAATACAACATTATTAATAATAAATGTTGGAATCAATTTATCCAGGTCAAAATTCCGTCACAATAAAATAACCCGTTCAAATACAGCTAAGAACCATCCAGGTGACAAACATAAAAAAAATATCAAAATCGGTTGAGCCGTTTAGGATGAGAAGAACTACAAAAATAGCTTAGCAATTTTTAAAATAACTAGCGGAGG
The DNA here is from genome assembly GCA_963854165.1 of Sylvicola cinctus. Classification (NCBI taxonomy): domain Eukaryota; kingdom Metazoa; phylum Arthropoda; class Insecta; order Diptera; family Anisopodidae; genus Sylvicola; species Sylvicola cinctus. The sequence continues at coordinate 25,020,026 of OY974082.1, forward strand.
AACCCGTGCACAGCTCGGACACAACGTGTTGTTTTCTAAAATCACTTTTATTCTTTAATATCATAAACATTTGATAAAATAATGTCTATTTTTCAAGTATTTCTGTATTGTAATCAAAGTAAAAATTTAAAACGATGACAATTATTAGTCAGAAATTTGTTTTCATAATTTTTTTGTTCATAATGGATTCAATTTCGTACCATTTTTTTCCCTTTCTTCTGAAATATCTTTCGACTTCATAAAAAGAAATACAATTAAAATTTAGCAACTTAATTTAGTTTTTTCCTTCGTTTATGAAACTTCCTCATCGGATATGATGTTAAAAAAAATGTTTACTATAAAACCGTAATCGTGGAAAACAACAGAATTACGCTCGAATTTGTTGGAGAGTTGTTTTTTCAGGATCGTATCAATTTTTAAATATTACTACGAAATAGTACTGACGAACTAAAGAACTAACGAAGTGCTGAACTCAAGGACATAAAAACTCCAAAGTGTAGATGTGACGTACTGACGTACTGGCGTTTGACGTACTGACGTTTGATGTACTGACGAACTGACGAACGCGAAGTGCGATTTTTGTCGTTGAAAATACGCCTATGTTACTAATTTAAAATATTGACAAACACATGTGTAAAATTTCGTGGCGATTCCATTGTCAGTTTTACCGTGATTCAGTATTAAATATATATACATCCATACATACATACCCACACGGTCGTTTAGAAATTTATATATCAGATTATATCACTTATTTTTGTTCCTTTTTAACTTCAAATTTCAAGTGATTAATCGAATGTTGTGTACTGTATTTGCATAGAATTTATTAACGACTGTAATTGTCTTTTTAAAATCTTGAAATCTCTTGGGAAGCAGTGTTCTGTGTTACTTGTTCACAAAATATGAATTTAATAAAGAAAAAATTAACTCGTTGCTTTTTTTTAAATACCCCTAAATTAATATTTCTGAATTGAAAATTATTCAGATTTTGTTTTTTTACATTTACATTACTAAACTTTTAAACCATAAAGTATCTGAATTCTAGAATATAAAATTTCACTAGTACTCTATAGTTCATAAATCATACAGCATCTACATACTGCATATCAACATACAATGCTGCATTCTCCACATTTAATATTATGGTTTATTTATAAATGTAGTCTAACGATAAAATATTGCCTAAAAAGAGTTGCAACTTTAAAATTTAGTACTTTAAAATATTGTATATATTGTTTTAAAAAAACATATTAAATACATAAAGACACGATATTTTAAATATTTAACAAATTAAACTTATACAAAAAATACAGATATGACTAGAAAATCTAATTAGTCTTTCTTTAAAACCTTTTCTGTTGCCTCTGTGCCGTTTTCAGGTTCAATGGCTTTGCACCAAAGAATAAGCCAAAAAATAGTCCAAATCGGCAATAAAACCCCAACCACAACATCGTACAACCAATTGCCATAAATCTGAAAGGAAATCAAATGCATTAATGAAAATGTAATGATTGTTCAAGAGATTAAAGAAGCTGACTTACCAGAGAATCTACCAAAGCAAACGTTACAACGTCGCCAGCAGCGCCAACTGCTCTCTTGAAAATATCGGAAATAGCCAACTCGCTAAATTGGAAGCATGTCAAAGCAAACACAATGTTGAATACGACCATAACCGGATGGGCCACAATAAATAATCCCTTCAGAAAACGTCTGACACCCTTCAAGCCTGGCTCCACAAATAATGCAAATGGTGTTATAAAAACACACAACGAAAACCCCAACGAAAAATTTTGCAATCCCACAACGACTAGGAATGTCCCAAGTTCAAGTAGCGCCGCAATTTTGAGGATTTCAACACTTTGCAGCCGAGCGTTGAGTGGGGCGATTACAGACACAAATAGGATTAGAGCAAACACTCCACCCAAGTACTTCTCAGTGTGCAAACCAATGAGACCATGCAACTTATTTCCAATAAATGCCAAAGCTGGGACATTATTCAAGAGCAAAAGGCTAGGACTGTGTGCCAACACCAAAGTTAAACATACCGAGATGTAATTATGCTCACGCTGCGGATCCTTATCATGCAACTCTAACCATGTTATAAGAGCTTTTACAAAAAGAGCGCCAGCCATCAATCCTAAGCAAGGCATATAATCTCCGATGGATACAAAACGATCTGTCCTGATAAGCAGATAAAAAAAGAAACTCTGATGGAACCGTTCTAGCAAATTGTTCAAGCTGCGAGAAATACCCTCAATCATCCGCAGTACTGACATTGTGTTGGCTTGGTTGTACCGCATTGATCGTTTGTGTCCCTCAAGAGTGACTGCTTCGATTCCATACTTGTGAAACAGTCCATGGTTTCCAGTGGGCACTCCCATCGCCTGACTCATCACCATGGACAGCATGCGCAGCCAATTGTCTTCCAAAGATATACGCCTTTGTGATTTACCAACTTTTGGTTTGTATTCTGTTGAAATTCCTTGTCGAGCACCAAGTCGCTGAACCAAATTCACCAAATCCAAATTCGGCAACTGGCCATTAAGTCCTTCTAGTTTGATCTCAACATTTTCAATATCCAAAGACTCTAGTTCTAAATTTATTGCCGCTTGAATTGCACCAGCACGGGCATCTAATTTACCACAATCCAATGCCACCTCTTCAATGGCAGCACTGTGATACGCTTGTAGCCAAGCGTATGCACCCAATTGCTCCTGCTCGGTCACCAAAAATATCAAATCTTTAGACCAGTGCTTCTGTTTCCGTGCGAACTCAGCATAGGACAGCAGAACAGCTAAACCCGCGGAAATATCATTGTGAACACTGTCCGCAAATCGGTAAGGCGTTGAAATGACGATTGCTTCGGTTGAAGCAATTCGTGGAGCCCGCAAAATACCATAAACATTTTTACCAGCAAACGTTTTGCCACCTTCGCCGCCAAATGGATAGTGCAGTGTGAAATTGTGAGTATGCGTTTCCAACCCAATTCGCTTCATTCTTGAGATGATCCAGGCGTGGGGCGTGTCTTTGCGGTGTGTTTCACGTTCACGGCTCAAGTCGTCAAAGTGAGCTTTTGACTTTTGCACAAATTCAGTGCGCATCTCGGTAAGTACTAGGCCGGGTAGAAGTGCATTTTCTGAAAAATATGTTTGGGAACTGAGACTTTCATGGCCTAACGCAAAAAACCAAGCAACACCGGCAATGTAGAGAACCAGACAGATGGGGTGTTTAAATCTCAGCAGTAACTTGGAGTATCGAGATAATTTCTTGGATGATGATGGATCGGTGAGTAAACCCATGATTGGGATTTTCTTCGGAATGTTTCTAAAATGTGTTCAAATTTGTTAAAATCTCAAATTTCTGGATATATAATATAGTTTGTGTAATAATACAAAACTTACAATTAATATTTGGAAAGAAAAACAAATTTTTTTTACTTGTCAGTTGTCAATTGTCATTTGTCAAATCTCAAAATTATAAGGGTAAATCTGATTTTGTAATTGCAATTCAGCAAATGTCAAATTTCATGTTTTGTATCAAATATAACAACCCATAATTCATTTGGATAAACGAGTTGAGGATGATTTCCCCCACATTGAATTATGCATAATTTGGAATTCATTTCTAAAATGAACTGCTGTAACGGATGTGGCGCCATCGCGGTTGTATTTAATTTCACTCTGCAAACAAAATTTCAAAAATAAAGCACATACATTTTTTAAATTCACCAAATGTGAATTCGTTTTAGATTTCACCCCTTTTGGATTTTGCTAAAATTTTATTTCACCACTAGCTAGATTTGAATTGATAGGTGGCGCTGTTTCTGCAGTTAATTTAATTTCACCCCAGTTCATATTTGGTGAATTTAAAATATGTATGTGCTATATAGATTTTAATTCACCTACGGTAGGGTGAAATTAAATAATACAACAATAAAAATATATATGGTGAAAGGTCGCGCGACAAATTGAGCTGGTGGTGACATAACATTTCAACAAAATCCAATAATGGTGAAGTTTGATAGCTGTATGAACTTAGCCGAGGAATTTCGACTTTTTTAATTATTTCTTATTCCAATCGATTGTTGGTCGTTTGTAGGTGATTGTTGGATTAATTAAAACGTTTGTCGGCTAAGTTTGATTAAAATATTTTATCAATTTTACAACAGCGCCCTCTTGTAGAATATTTATATCGTACAGCATGCTCTATTGTTGAATTTATAAATGGTGTAATTCCAAAAATGGTGAAAAATCAATCTTTGAAGTTTGCGCCACCTGTTATACAAATCTAGCAGGTGGTAAAATAAAATTCAAGGTAAATTCAAAAAATGGTAAAATTGGATTATTGTCTGGGAGCATAATATTTATCAATTTTACAACAATATTTTAATATACTGTTAAATTTATAATTGGTGTAATTTGAAAAAGGGTGAAAAATCCATCCCGAAGTAAACGCAACCTGTGAATACAAATCTAGCGATGGTGAAATAAAATTCAAGCTATAAATCTCCAAAAATGGTGAAATTCGATTATCGTCTGGCAGAAATATTTATCAATTTTACAACAGCGTCCTCTTGTAGAATATTTATATAATATTCTATTGTTGAATTTATAAATGATGTATTTCGAAAAAGGTGAAAAATCCATCTCCGAAGTTAGTTAGACTTTAGAATATACTAAAGTTCACTTTACGTTTACATATTGCGTACTGGCTAAACTTAATTGAGGATGAAATATCAAATTTTCCGTTTAAGAATTCAGCACTTCAGCAATGTTAAAATTAATATTTATCCATAATTAAAAATTTCATATTGTACACATAATAGTTATTCAAAATTTTAAAATTTAGTTTTTTTATTGGGGATGCTCCAAATAAAATAAATGTTTGTGGGCATTATAATAATACCCCGTAACCGTCTCCACGTTGACTCCACGTTGGTATCCAGTATGGAAATCCACGTTGGTATCAACCTAGATAAGGTATGTGAAAAATATTAAATGTATATATCTATATGAAAAATAAAATCTATTATATGCATATATCTATAATTTGAGTTTTCAGTGCTGCCAACATAAATAAAAATATTCTCACGCACACACACAAAGAATAAACATATAAAAATATTTGACATTTTAAATTTAGTATTTGAACTAAAAACAAAAACAACAAAAAGGAAACATACAAGAAAATTTGATAATGAAACAAGAATTGCTGTCCCAGAACGAATGGCCCATTTCAATTCACTGCCCTAATGAAATTAAATAATAAATTTGTAGACGCCGAATGTGTCTAATTGATTTTTTCTGGAAATAAATAAATTGCTTTAAAAGTCCATCAAAATTTGGATGCAAAATAAATTCTTACCCACATATGGAAGATTGATTCTGCGATATTGATTCTTCTATTCAAATTTCCATTCTCTTGTCCATCAGTAATTGCATTAACCTGAAAAACGAAAAGGGACACCACAAACAATGCCCAGTGAGGTTAAGTTCCATTGTTGATAAGTGTTAAAAAATGTCAAAGAACTACTTACTTTTGATCTTTCTCTAGCCGCCTTTTTCTTCTATTGTGATTTATAATAATTTTTATTGAAATGCGCACTATATTTTGTGTATTCATAAATATTAATATGTACAGCACATGCACACCAAATTATATCATGTTCACACATGTTAATGAATTTGCAGAATTGTCAAATATCATACAACCAAACTTTATTATTTCCTGCGAGCACTTGGTGGGGCTGATGTGGATATTTAATATAAAATCGATGCTATTATCCACTCTTCATATAATAGAAATATAGAAGAAGCTTATTCCATATAAAATTAAGAAAGAAACATACCTAAAATATTTCTATGTGTTCAAAACGACGGCGGGGTATGTACTCCCAATTTTCCTTAATTTTATTTAAAAAATTGTCGAAAATATATATTTCTCTCCTACACTCACCAACTTTTTTTACTAAATATTGAAGGGAGTAACTTTCGTGAGGCAAAATTAGCTTAATCGTGTCATAGGTATAGAACAGGGAAATATCGGGAGAATGTAATACATCATTTCTGATTGAATTTAATTTTGAGGCAGCCCACATATTATGAATATGTAATAAATATAAAATAATCGAGATTGATGCCCAAACAATGAGTTTTGAGCTTTATGACCAAGTGCATAGGTAAATATGTACATATAGATGATATTCAAATAGAATTTATTAATTAACAATTATAATGTTTATAATCGCAACAAGCAATAGCATATGTATATCTATATATCGCATCCATGATCTTCAAATTATCTACGTACGTAAATAATTATGATTTAATGCAATATGTTATGCCGGTTTTTACACTCAATATTTTTGTTTTAACTGTTTGTATTCGTCGAAAAATTGTTTTTTATGTAAGATTTCAAACCATAAAACAATTGGATTCATTTCCTGTTGTAATGGGCAAAATATGCGGAAGCACATAAATATATATATGTAGGTGATGGCTCGGAGCAATTTCGTGGCCACAAAACGCCAAACGGACGAAATGTACGTAAATATACCGGAATGAAAAAGTTCAAATAACAATTATTACTAAATTGATAGGCATGCGCATGAAATGCACAGGCCATAAAGAGAGATTCTTCCAAAAGCGCGGAAGTTGACGCAGCTCCTTTACTACACCTTTGCCAATTGTAACTCGTTCATATTTTTCAATTGTAATTTATAAAATCCCAATTGTAATTCAAATATTATCAAGGTGTAGTTGAAATATTATCAAACTTAGTTATGGATAGGTAAAGTGGTATTCTTCTTTATTTTATTTGCTTTTTTGAATAAGCTATTATTAGCATCTTTAACATATCCAGAAAAACATTTGACAATATTTCAATAAAATTTGATAACATTTGAATTGAAATGATAATTGGTTTGTTATTTCAAGATGAGACTAAATTTAAAACTGATCTGCCCTTCTTAAGATCAAATTTTGCCACCATTGTACTTAAAGTACAAAGATTCGTATACTCAACTTGGTGCGGTATTAAAATATAACCTCTTGACTGCAATTTTTACAATTTATGATTCCTATATCTTGCATTTTAACAACCCTCCCATGTTACGTACGTTGGGCAACAAACTGCCGTGAGTCGTGAGCCTGAGAGCAAAGCATACACATACATTTGTATTCATTTGAAATTGGGGCAACATCATTGAAATATCATAATATGTGAATATGAGGCATAATATTACAACATACGAGCAAGCCTAAGAAGAAAAATCTCTGTACCAACGAGACACGGGCGGTGGTTATTTCTAGTAAAGACTAAAGGCCATTTGGTCTGGAAAACGAGCAACGAGCTGCAATTCGGTGTGTAGTTTTGTTACTGTGTGTACCCTTAAACCTACTGTCAAAATTTTATTTATTTCTACTGTTATTTAAGTTCAGGTGATACAGTTAATTTGGAAGTGTCTGTGTTAATCTTAATTTATGTTGAGTGTGTCCTTACTTGATATGATACTGTAGATTCAGAGAAATGAGCTCAGCTGTAGAATATATGGTTGATATAATTCAACCAAGTGAGCGACATGTTGAGTTAAAATTCAATGTAAAATCTGATGTGTTGTGGGCAGTGGGTTATATCCTCTTCAGTGGAATGGGTGGTTATTTTGGGTTTAAATCCTGTGGGTACTGGGTACACCGTAAATGCAGAATGTATGGATATGTGTGGGCTCCAGCAGAGTTAAAATAATATGCTCTATCGATTTTTTCCAACCATCAAATTCCGCGCGTGTGTCAGTCAGCCTTTATAGCCAATGCCCTATATGAATACGGATACAGATACGTACTCGGTACTCTGTATAATTCTTATAACTGGTGGCCTCCTCACAATTTTTGATCAGAGCACTGCCAAGTGCAAACTGCAAACTCCAAGTGCTAAACAGTCTCGTGAATGTCCTGATACATGGAGGGTGAAAGTAAATGTGATACGGCTTGTAAATTCAGACAAGTATAATATGAATTATTAATAATTATAATTTATGTAGTTCCTCGGCATTGTTTGATTATTATTAAACGAAGTGTATAAAGTGCTTGCGAAAATTTAAATCACGTTGTCGAGTTGCGACAATCCTTTATGAAATTACATTTTCATACTCCCATAGCAATTAAGTTGTATGCAGTTTAAGTGTTTTACCGCCATTGCAACACAGGCATTTTCAAGTGTTTCCGAGCTTGTTGACAATTCCGGGCTTCAGCAATTTCGTGAGTTGAATGCAGCTGTTATACTCTTTTGTTGTTAAATTCATATTTTCTCACAAAAGACCTGCTGTGTTGACATAATTCGTTAAAGCGCATAAACTTCTATTTCAATTTTCACTCAGCGAGAATTTCTCTTTGATTTAATAATTTGTTAAATCAATAAACGCGTCTTATCCGCATATAGAAGACCGTGCAAATAGATGTGCGAGATGAACATCCCTCAACTCAACCCTCAACCCACCCCCTACACATAACCCAAAATGTATGCTATTTTTGTCCTGCAATATTGAAAGCTTTATCTGCACGTACACTTAAATCGTACTCTTCTCCCACCCTGCGACAGCGCCATTTAAGTGCTGCAACGATTTCATGACGATGATTAGATTCGGTTTTCTTTTAAACATTTGGTATTTATTTGCCCTCTTGGCTTTTAGTTTTAACATTCGCCACACTTGCTTAATATGCATTATTGACTTTTGAACAATTATAACTATTAACAGATTTAAATTAATTTTGATTCAAATGGGAAATATGACCATGACATCAGAAATTGCATTTCATTCTTATCTTGATGGCTTTAATGCGCTTATGTCTCTAATTTAGTTCTTATCTACACATGCCACTGTAGATTTTCCATTTTAATGAAAGAACTTTTGAATATAGAATTCAATGATGAAAGTAGGTCAAGTTCATATATGTTAAGTTGTGCTTGCGTCAACAATGATTAAATTGTTATTAATCGAATTATAGTTAGTAAATTGTGCATTTTATTCGTAGCTATCCCTCAAATTGTGATTATTTTTTTATTATTATATTATTCACACTTTTGTACGGCCGCACTGTTATCTATTACCCGTATAGGAGCACGTTGATTTAATGTAATAATAATGTCTCATACATGACGTGTGTTATTATTTGTTTGTGTGTAATATACGACACATCATAAAATTCTGACAATAGGCATTTTGTACAAAATATGTCTACTAATATCTTCTATAAGAAAAGCCCTTTTCCGTTAAAAAGTCTGATAAAAGAATTATTGACATCTTTTCCTTTAGCGATCTAAAAAAATTACAGCGTGGGGAGAGCGAAGTGTGAAGCTATAATAATGTAGACTGTAGAGCATAATAATTGGAAAACTCCGGTGCAAAGTGTTAACTTAAAAATCGTTTGCCAATCCTTTGTCCATAATCCAATAATGGTATATTCTAAAATGAAATTTGTACATACAAGACAATATACATTCATACGCTCAGAACTTGTGCAATAATATGTATTGATATTTGAATTTGTTAAACTCGCATTTTTTACTATAAATGATTATGAAGCCAAAACGCATTTTTGATATTAAGAATGTATTTGACCTTGAAATGTTCAGCTTTTTTTTTGTATTATACACATTTATGTGAAAAAATATTTTTCATGTTGGGTAAGGTTTCTGAAATAGAAGATGACGTCATGTCGCGCTTACATCTCATCAAACCATGATCATTTGTATATGTAATTTTTTTGAACGAAATTTTTTTTGTGGAAATAAGTTGACATGTATAGACTTTTAAATAAAATTCAAGGAATTAGGCATAAATTGTTTTATACATGATACAAATATTTCATGCAAATCTTCCTAGTAGTTTACGTCTGGGTGGATCCATTTTCCCTTAATGAAAAATTTTTCTGAGAATTTTTATTTCTCTATCATTTATTTTTTGTATCATGGTCTAGATTTTACAGATTATTTCGAGAAGTACATACATATTTATACATATATGTATTTAAAAAAAAAAGGTGTGCGTCTGTAACGATCTAAGTTGAGGACGGGTAAGCGGATTTTCATAATTTTACATTTGTTTTGTTCATCTTCGAAACTTCATTTAAAAAAACGAATACACAATAAGAAAATAGAAATTATGATTTTTCTTATCAAGAGCAAAACCAACTCCCGAATTTGCGGGTCTTTGTAAAATAAACTCTACCTGAAAATATACGTGTTTCGTGTGCATATGATTTAACCTTGAAATTACGCCCATACAGTGTAAACACTCGTAATTATTGACGTTGAAATGCTGAGCCTAATTTTTTAACTCATCAAGACCTTTAATTATGTAGTTGACAATTTCAAAAACGTTTTATGAGAAATATAGCCTTGAAATGTTTTTCAAAACAATTTTTTCTGCCATATATAGGGTTTAATAAAACAATTCAATGCCCTGGAGTCTTCATTTCTTCTTTTAGATACTAAAGCACCTCTCAAAATTTAATCAATTATAGCAGAAAATAATAATATGTATATATGTATATACCCTTTGTCAAAGACCGGTCTAAGAAAGTTACAATGAAATATTTTTCCTAATATCAACCGTAGCAACAAATCGTATCAAAGAAAATATACCTAAAAATTTCACCATTTTTGTTAATAACATGCAGGAGTAAAGGCACAAAATCAACAAACACATATTCTTGCACCAAGTCTTATCTTTGACATGCATAGATGATAGAGTATTGCTTTAATTTTAAAAACCATGATATTTTAAACTCTATATGTACAGCCAATGGCAATTACTGCGGCAGTCTCTCTTCAGTAATGTCGTTAGCATGTAATTTTGTAAAAATCTATGATTAACTGCATATTTATGTCCTCGTATCACATATGTGACTTACAACAAATGAAAGGCCTCAAATACTGATTCGGTGAGTTCGTACGTTTGAAAGTTTCTGATTATTAAGTACATATTTGTTACTCAATTTCTACTCAATTACATCGTAAACAAGAAAAACGCGCCATCTGCAATAAGTGTAATACAGTTATGTACAAAGAAATACGGATACCGAGGAAACACGACAGCTAGTACAAAAAAAACATATTGTATATTACATTACATTCGAGTTGCGATTTTGAAATATGTAACATTGTTCCATTAAAAATGTCCTTTGAACTGTTATGAACCTCAACTTTGCTTTGGGAGAAGTGACCTTGAAATGAATTAAAAGATATTTAGTGAAGTTTATTTTATACAAAATACAATATTGTTGAAAATCGGTTTAGTGGCTATTTTTTCCTTAATTACTTTTTTGGATTTAGAACGTGTTTTCAAATCGTCACTTAAATTAGTATAAAAATCTGTGGGTCGTAATAAATAAAAGAGTTAAAAATTGCTAGTTGTCTATTCGAGTCTATCCGCTATCGACTGAACTTTAACATGCCCTTTTTATATTCTCTCTTATTTAATTATAACGTGATATTTTCTGTTTTAGTGGTTGACCAAAAGAACAATAGCCAACTATACCGATATTCGATGGCATTGCAATTCACAACACAGATGTAGGTTTTAATGAAAGTTGTCATGTGCGCTAGTTTCTAGAAAATAAAACCTCATTTCATTGTTTTTTTTTAAAACTTCACACCATCATAATACGATTTTACGTATGTACATACTCTTACATATTTATAGTTTTATATGCAAATCGCGTGATTTTAAGTTCTTACCTATGTTTATCTAAAACGATAAAATCTGCATAAAATTATCGTGCAGTGATAATGGACTCACACAAATTTTAAAAAGGGTGGAATATACCAGGGTTGAGTGGAAAATAAACTTTAAACTAAGTTGTTAAATGAAGAGTTGAGTTATTTACGACTTTACATATCAAATATTTTTCCAAAAGAAAGCTCATCAGAATTTTTTAAACAAAAAATATATATTGTTGTTGTACATAAATTAAACATCTAACTTACGTAAATTGTGAAATATAATATACATCGAAGGGAAAATATGACATTGAATTTTGAAATTTTGACCTTGAAACAAGTTTGCTGAACAAGTTTTTTTATCTTATTAAAAATTTTGAAAGTATAGGTTTCTGAGATATTAAAAGCATGACCTTTACGAGTTTTTGACCTAAAACAATGGCTATGCAATATTTTTAGGACTTCACATACCTACTATATGCATATACTAATAAAATTGTGTTTTAATTAACCTCACATCATATTCCTATCAAATAATTATAAAAACTTTATATCAGTGCTTCATAATTACTAATTATCACATAAATTATTTCGTTATCAATTAAACATTACTCATTTGCGCTTAATTCCTCCTTCTGAAATAAAAGTCCCAGCGTACGTATTAATATAACTCAACTAATCTTATTTTATACAAATTCGGCATTTCCTTTTTTATAATCGATGAAAATCCGTCATGAATTATTTTATTGTTTTAAATCAGATAAGAACAACAAATATATGATACTATAATTAATCAGAAATAAGAAATCAGTGTCTAGTTATCAATAAGGAAACGCCAATATAAATAGAACAGATAAAGATGAGTATGTGTTATTTTTGGGATGTTTGAGAGTTGCGATAAGAAATTCAAAAAGTGATGAGAGTCATGAGTTATTTATTTACAACTGTCATTTAAACATATACTAACAATTTTCGATTGTGTTTCAGTAACTAATCAATACAAATTTAATAATGAAATTTTTCTTTAACTAATTACAGCTCTTATCGCATCGCTGTCGTTCAACATACCAAAGAAGTATTTAAAGTGTAACTAAAGACTCTTATTCCATACTATTCATAAATCCATATTATGTAGTATTGTAAATTATATAATCCTATAAAAGTGAGTACGTGTCACTGAAAAGTTAAATAGATTTCGCAACAGTTGAACTCAATTCTCATTTTAAATTGCACGCACAATCGAGGCGCCGACCTATTTTAATTCCAATTTACAAACTACCTATTATAAGTAACAACGATTTACTGGAAATTCCTGTTTCGTCGCGAAGGTCGCCATAATAGTAGGTCTTTTCAATTGTTTGCTGTTTGTTAATAGTCAAGTGCTCAACGTAATTGCTTCAAAAAAAACTTAACAGCCGACGGGCCGCACAAAAAATATCAAAAACCAATTATTTTTTAAATAATCGATTTGTAGGACTGCCATCATATCGCACTGTAAAATGGTGCACAGAGAATGCGCCGTGATTTAGTCGTCGTAATCCGCAATCACTCTTCCTGCACACACAACTCAAAAGTCACCAGCGGCTGATATTGAGACGAAAATATTTGTGGTAGCCGTCTTTGGCCAAGCAAGCGAGAACGTGAGTAACGTCAAAACGGAACAGCAAAATCATCGTTGATTAAGGAGAGCGTAGCTCGAAAATTGCTGATAAGATTCAACGTTATCGCTGTAAGCCATAAACTGAGAACGTTCAGCGTACAATCTGTGTGGCTTCATACTGCTGTTCGCTGCCCCATTGATATATTTCAGTTTCCCGAAGTCGGACGTTATACTTATTTGAGCATTTAAAAATATTCGTGCACGTCTGGAATATCGAGCACGACTGGGCGTACATTTTTGAAACTGGAACAGTGCATTCGTGGCATCACAAAGTGGGTGAGTACTTGACTTTAACTACAAATAGAATACATATTGAAAACACTGCATTAGGCCTCCACGAGAGCGGTGAGGCCGAACATGTTTAAGTGTCAATTACAATAACATACATGTATTGTTGTTTCTAAACAAGGTCAATGTCAATTGATTCATTCATTATCTGCCATGGCGTTAATTCGTAATCATTTTGTTCCTATCAAATTATAGAATAACGATGCCCGTCACAGTGCTGGTTACCGGAGGGGCTGGCTATGTCGGCTCCCATACCATTGTTGAGCTTATGGCTGCTGGATATGGCGTCATCTGCATGGATAACATGTCGAATGCTGTGTATGCTCCTAATGCTGCACTTCCTGAATCATTGCGCCGAGTGCAGGAGATCACTGGTAAAATTGTACCTTTCTATGCTGTTGATATCCGAAAGAAAGAGGATATTAAAGGCATTTTCGAGAAGGTATTTATAAAGTCCGAAAGTGGTTGAATACATTTACATTTTCCATTGTCCACGTCATACAGTGTGGTTACTGGTTGATTGCGTCGTTGCTGCTTCATTTGTTCAAACAATGTTTGTTTGCTTATTTCAATGAAGCGTAGCACAAATATTTTCCACTTGTTTTTCGCAATTTTCAGTGATTATTATTTATTTCTAATTGCAGCACAAAATTGATTGCGTCGCTCATTTTGCTGCCCTTAAAGCAGTTGGAGAGTCATGTCGCTTACCACTCGAGTACTATCAAAACAATATTACTGGCACCATTAACCTTTTAGAGGTAATGAAGGACCATAATTGTTTCAAACTCGTGTACAGCTCAAGCGCAACCGTTTACGGTGAACCTCGCTATTTGCCATTGACCGAAAGTCATCCAACTGGGGACTGCACTAGTCCATATGGCAAAAGCAAATATGTAACCGAGGAGATACTTAAAGATATGTGCTTGGCTAATAACCGCTGGTCGGTGATCTCATTGCGCTATTTTAATCCGGTTGGTGCTCATTCATCGGGGCGCATCGGCGAAGATCCCACCGGCGAGCCGAACAATTTGATGCCATACATATCACAGGTGGCTGTCGGTAAACTCAAAATGCTGAAGGTATTTGGGGATGATTATGAGACCAAAGATGGAACTGGCGTACGGGATTACATTCATATTGCTGATTTAGCTGAGGGGCATGTTAAAGCTCTGGACAAACTTAGTGATCCGGAACAATGCCGCAAAGGATTTGTTGCCTATAATTTGGGCACCGGTGTCGGATACTCTGTGCTGGAGATGATTGCAGCCTTTTCCAAGGCATCTGGTCGACAGATTTCGTATGATATTGTTGATCGACGTGCCGGAGATATTGCAACCAGCTACGCTGATCCGACATTGGCTGAAAAAGAGTTGGACTGGAAAGCACGTCGTGGTCTGAAAGAGATGTGTGAGGACACATGGAAATGGCAGCACAATAATCCGCATGGGTTTGCCATATGACAAAAGTTTAATCAGCCAGCCACTGCCTGGTCCAGTCCACGCAAAGTTGGCTCAACCACACGATTGATTGATTAATTGAGCATTTGGTTCAGTTTCAAGGTTCACACAACACAAGCAATTTTCTCTGATAGCCAAAACATTTAGCCGAAGACGAATTATTTTAATTTTAGCATATAGAGACTAGCGACGTCAAAGGAAATTATTCTCTAAGCAATATATAACGTTTCAAACAAGATGTTCTAACTATGTAGAAACAATTTTATCTGTATCGTTTTACGTTCAAAAACACGTTACAAAACAAAATGAAATTAATTCCAAAAAGTTATACTTAATAAAAAATCGAAATTCCAATGAAACCAAAAATGTAAATCAAAAATTATAAATTTAAACATATATGTATAGGAGAGATTAAATAAAATTCTATTCTCTGAATATAGTTGCGACTTGCGTACACGAATTAAATTTGTTACCCTCCACCGCAGTGAACTCATTAAATTTAACACCTTAATTTTTGTAGTAACATTAAATTAGTGTTTTACTATTTATTTTAGTTCAGTATATTTGAGCAATAAAAATTGAACTCATAATATTCAAATTATAAATTTTATTAAGAATACATTTGAAATTTCCGCCATAGAGGAATTTTTCTTCATAATTTTCCTGCCATGAATTCCTTCTTTATATATATATATACAAACACTGTCAGTTACATATCATATATATGTGAATAAGTATACGTATAATTGAAATATATATATATTTTGGTGTTTGTCAAACGGTGAATGACACGAACCACGATATATATATATCTCGGTTTGAAACTTACTGACAACACTGGCAATAAAAAGTAGTGTACTGTATACAACAATGGATGTTTAAATTGAATTATTTTTCTATTTTCCAATAACGCGCAGTACATATTTTTTTCTTTTTAACGTACATAAACATACAACGTTAATTACCCTTTTCTATGTATATTGCTGAATTATATAATATGAATCGCATCTAGAAATTTTTTGTTGCTGGTAATAATGTTTTAAATGAAATACCAATGAATAAATAGATAAAAATAAATGAATTTCATTCGAAATTAATTTTCTTCAAATTACGTAATGTCAGCATTTAATATTGTATATAACTAATAAGAATCATAGTGTTCTACATGATGAGAGAGAAAAAATTATTACATTAAGTTAGTTAATCGCTCGTTAGTCATCACAACTAAACAAATTAAATTTTTTTTTTTGTCCAAAATGTAAGTCTGCCAAAACAATTCCGATGTGGCTGATATTTATACTTTTATCACAAATAAATGATTTAGAAAAAAAATTTCGTTAAAAATACTATTGAAAAGTTTAATTTATTTGATATAAGGTAAAACCAATTTTGAGTATAAGAGTATAGATCAAAACTTTTTTACCATCTCTTTTCTTCAGTTTTTAAAATTTTAAGTGAGGCAACGCTGAAGAAGTGACACCATCTTGATTTCAGTTCAACGGGCTCTTTCTTTCTCTTTTACTGCGGAAACTCGTCCAAGGTAGTTTTGTTACTAAATATTTTTTTACATTTTAACAAAAAAAGGTGTTTTATATTGTGGTTTTAAATGAAATAATTAACAAAACCTAATATTTATTTATTGTGAAAAGCAAATTCATAAGCTTTGATGGCCGATGGTGTATATATTTAAAGATATAAAATGATTGACAATTTGTGTTCTGTCTTGACTATCCCTGTACATTTTGTGCGGCGGCTTGAAGAATAAAGATATTTGTTTCCGTGAAAATTTTATAAACAATAAGGTCTTGAGGTTGACCCATTTCGTTTCAATCAAATCAATTATTGAATTAGAACAATCGTTTTTATATTAATTGCATTTTTGCCAAATTGAATATAATCAATAAATTTTAGGGTTATGTTTAATGCATGAATGGAACTTGTGACGTGAAAGCTCAAATATTGTGTTTAAAAAGTAAACGATTTTTCTAACTGGCTACTTAATTTATTTTAGATGGTTGTGACGAAGATCATTAAATCAGGCGGCTCCGAGCCAGACGAATTCGAGAAGTCAATCGGCCAGGCTCTTCTTGAGCTGGAACTCAACTCTGAGCTGAAACCGCAATTGCGCGATTTGCACATTTCACGTGCTCGTGAGATTGAATTCAACAACAAGAAGGTAAGCGTATAAACAATGCCTGATTGCTCAATAAAGCGATTGAGCTCATTCACATTCGCCTTTTGTGTTGTTCACAGCCGTAAACACTTGATTTGGCTTGTGATTGTCAAAAAGGGCGGAGATTATAC
Source organism: Sylvicola cinctus (assembly GCA_963854165.1). Taxonomy (NCBI): domain Eukaryota; kingdom Metazoa; phylum Arthropoda; class Insecta; order Diptera; family Anisopodidae; genus Sylvicola; species Sylvicola cinctus. The sequence goes on from OY974082.1 coordinate 25,037,453, forward strand.
ATTTCATTTTCTATTTACCGCTTCCAAGTATTTTTTTAACTGAAGTGGATATCAAAATGATTACAAATGTTAAATAGAACAATTATTGTTTTGTTGCAGGCAATCATCATTTACGTGCCAATGCCAAAGCAAAAGGCTTTCCAAAAGATCCAGACCCGTTTGGTGCGTGAGTTGGAGAAGAAGTTTTCCGGCAAACACGTCGTCTTCATTGGTGAGCGCAAAATTTTGCCTAAGCCAACCCGCAAGACTCGTAATCCATTGAAACAGAAGCGGCCACGTTCCCGAACCCTTACCTCTGTGTACGATTCTATCTTGGAGGATTTGGTGTTCCCCGCTGAGATTGTTGGAAAGCGCGTCCGCGTCAAGCTGAATGGTTCCCAACTTATTAAGGTTCATCTTGATAAGAACCAACAGACAACAATTGAACACAAGGTGAGTGTTTGTTTAATAGAACGTCATTTTATGTTTTGGCTTCAGTGTTCCTGTTCAGCAAATACACATCTGGATAGGGTCTAGCGGAGCCTAAATAATTACGCAGTGTGCTTTTCTTAACGATTATTTACGTTGTATGTAGATTTTCATTATGGTGCACATGCGGACACTATTTCTTATATTCTATTATCATATCTTTTTTTTAAAATAAAATTTTATTAATATGTTTTTATGTTTGTTGCAGGTTGACACCTTCACATCAGTTTACAAGCACCTGAGCGGTCGCGATGTGACATTCGAATTCCCAGAACCGTATTTGTAAACATCTGATTTAATTTTGTATGATGCGTTTTGGCGCTTCGTAAATAAACACACAAAAAAGAAATCGAAATTGCCTTTTGTTATTTTTTTTATTGTTGAACCATTTTTTTTCATGATTCTATTCTAACTATGCACGTTATAATTATTATTTCTTTAGTTATTATTTTTAAAACAACGCGCGAAGTAAGTTAGTGTTATTTACCATAGGCAACATGAAGTTCATATGTGAATTAGGTATATATTTTATATTTACATTTTATGTTCTGTAGCAACCAGCAATGCAATTGTTAATACACAATACACATATATTAACACATAGATAAAGTAAGGCGTTTAAGAAACCGAAGTGAATTAGTTTTTTGTACTGCATTTCAGCCTCATTCTATTATATTCTCTTTGCTCTTTACTGACCGGAGAAAATTAACAATCTACAATCAATTTAACAATGATGATCAGGTTTAGGCTAAAGTGTTGCGTCTCTTGTAACTTATTTCCAGAACAGTGGATAGTAGGGCAGGATTCTCATACAACGTTTTCATGATCTGTTGAAATACGATTGAATTTTTTTTTTGCATTTAGTTAGATTGCTGAACGTCTGCGGTAATGTTATTCTTCTAGCAAGTACAAAAATGTAGTTTTATTCAAATTAAAATAATTTTCCTTTATTTAAATATAAACATTTAAAAACTATATTATGTTTGCATGGGCAGCTATAATTGAATGTACGTTGTCCACGTGAGCGTTATTAGATTTTGGCTCATCGGATTCATTCGGCATAATTTTAGAGATCTTGAATTTAGGTGCCGGATTTATGGTTGGCATTATTTTGGGCCTGTCATGATTCGGATTTTGTGATAAATGAAATTTTCTTCTACTTCTTCTTTTACTTTTGATTTCGGGCCTCCAGAATTTTAATTTGTAAGGGTTTTCGCTTCGAATAGGTTTTATGTTGTTTATTAATGTGTATCTAAAAGCACATCAATAAACAAACAGACAACCAAATATCTTTGGGTGGCATAGCACGAATGTAGTGCATTCTGAAACAACGATCACTAGGTTTCGCCAGTTTTACTGTACATTTTGAATCGGAGTTGCGCACAATTTATCGTCTTTGGTTTTTTAAAATTATTTTTCTCCAGTAATCTGTAGTTTTACTTGTCAAGTAAATGCCAATTGGCGCTCGAAATTTTTTTTTAACAAATGCCAAGTAATTCATAGTTGTAATCCAAGTTTTAAAATATGTAACTGGCGCATTAAGCTGTGATCCTTATAAGGAATTGTATCGTGCTTGTGGATGTTACTGAGGCAAAATAAAAATTAACAAATAGGACTTATGAGATCGAAGGAGACCAAAGTGTTTTTGTGGAATGTACTTTAGGAAAAGCTATTCTGCAAAATAAGCCGAAATACTCAAAAGACACTTCATTTCAACTCAATCATATCATGAAGCCATGCGTTTCCAAAGATGGACAACTTTGAGAAATGATAAGACGGTCTTAAATTACAGATTCAACGTGGCCCCCTTTTTTACGTTTAATTTCGGTGCACAAAAAAAATTTGTTTAATTCTCGTTTTTATCAATGCGTTGTGGGCATTGCAGCGAAATTCACTATCCGTTTTGTTTTTTTCAATAAAATGCTTCTGATTTTTAAACTCTCGTTTATAGAACGTTATTACCACGCTTTCTCGGCATTTCGCTTTAATGATATTTAAAAATTTAAATATTGTGATTATTAAATAAAAATTTGAAGTAATTCTGCATATTATGTAATTTACCATAAAGTGAATGTTCTTTTCTTGGATTTCGTACTGCACTGGTCATTTCGGAAAAGGTTAATGTCACTTTAATTATGCCGCTCTCGTAATGTAATTGAAAACACATTTGGAATAACATATTTAAAGTATTTTTTGTCCAGAACAATGATAAATAAAACGCAAAAAATGAGAGCGTGTTGTCTTCAGCATAACTTTTTATTGTCAAGTGACAAGAACTTTTGCCTATTACCCTTTGGGCATGGCAGATACATACGATGTAAACGGTAAAATTGTGGAATGAAATATTCCTGTTGACTTACTGCATTAATTATTTGTCCGATATTTATAAGGCAGGTATTCCGGATCAGCTGAGCACGTGCGGGCTTTCCTAAAAAAAAACTATTTCAATTCACCGAGTGTAAGTGAGTCTCATTTGTGGGTTTAGCAGTCCAGCTTATCCAGCAAACACATTTAAAGATTTCTCGGAAACTACTGGAGGGATTTTCATAAAATTTCGACCACGATATTAAAATAATTTATGACTAATTCAATATTCTTTATTTTAATGTCGCAAAAAAAGTTTTTTGACTAAAAAAAATATATGGGTGCCCAAAAACGACTTAACGATTTTGATCATTTTCAAACCGTTTATACGTGAAGGTATCGTAATTTGGTAATTTTCGGTATCGGTTGTTGTGGCCGTAGTTATTATAACTATAGGTGGAAGGTGTCGGAATTTCGGATTCGTCGGAATTGTGGCCCATGGATGTTCGGTGTCAGGATTGTCTCCGGTTTTCGGGGTTTTGGCTTACGGGATTGTATGAATTTTATAAACAACTGTATTAAAATTGCAAAAACGGACCGAGGAGTATTAAAAGTATTAAAAAATATAAATTTATAAAACTCAGAGAGTGGCCGTATCTTTATTATTTTGAACTAGGTAAAAAAAAGTACCAATTATATTATTATAAAGGTTTAGGAATAAGTGCAAAATATTTAAGTATTAAAATTAATTGTAAACAAGAAATTCGGCATCAAAAGAATGAAGAGAGTTTTATATTCCAGAAGGGATTTTCTTTTCTTTCACATACATATACAGTAAAGGGATTATTATGTATTATATCATCATATATTTTATTTATAAATTCCTAAAATTGTTTAGAAATTCGTATCAAATTTTTTTCAAAACACAGTAAGATAATAACTGAAACCAAACAATTGTTTATAACAAAACTACATTTTAAGTTGACAAATTATTTGAATTGCGAGTGAAATTGTCGTGACTGAAACCTCATAATTAAAACAGCTTTAAGAATGCGTGCATTCAGGCGTTTGAATGTGGACGAAGCTTATTGAGGATTCGTTTTTCAAATTCTCTGTGGTACAACCGTAACAGCATTACAAAAGGAAATCCATTTAAACCTAATGATTCAGCAACTTCTATAGTAAATATGTACATTGCAAAAGAAGTAGCTACATATAAACGTATATTTTACTCTTGGCAAATTGGGGCTGACTGTAGCACAAAAGACCATACCATTAATGAAACAGAAGAATCGTTTCAGACGCGCGCTGTAAACACGATAAATATGTGAAACGTATATGTGTAAGTATATGAATATATGTGCTTGGTGGCGACAATGCCTCCCCCTGGTAGCAGTTGACCCACATTCTCCCAGTTGAGTGGAACCATGAGCGGAAGTGAGCTTATTAATTATTGGTGTATCACATAAAGCTATGGATAAGGCAGAAGTGCAATCAATCAATTATTCTCGCCCCCCAACAGTTTGCTTTAGCACATACGACGATGCGGATGAAGACTTCGTTTCCCACGCCAAGACACAGGCAACATGTCGCATTTTATTGAACTGGTACAGCAATATGTATATGTGGGATATAGAGCTACGAGTATGGTGGTGTGATAACTAGAATCATGCAAAAATAGAAGAGATACATACTTGTTCGATACGAGAGCTATTTAGCGATTGGCAGTAGGACTAATTAACCAAAAAGCAAGCACATTGTACTAATTATAAATGAACGAAGGCAACTCAAATAACTGTTTGGTTTATATTTTCGGTCTCAACGCACACTGGGCTACGTTTTATTTTAAAATAATTGCTTATCAGATTGCTCTCTAAACTTTGATCACTCCAAACGGAACTGTTTGAACTTTCAAAAATTATCTCCAATTGTGAGACTCAATGGAATTTGAGAAAGAACTTCCTATATTTACCTCCTATGAAAACAATTATTCAGCAATTATAATATGTATATAGTTATAAAGTGCAATGAGTTAATTAACATGTTCATGATTATTTGTTTTTTGCATTATATGATAAAAGCATAACCGGTGTGATTGAGATAATAATTAATGACTACATGGGTATTAAATACATGAGTACCCCTTTACATCAATTTGTGTTTTGAATTTGGCTATCTTTAAGGTTTCTGCTTTTTGGACTAATTGCGGCAACTGATAAATATTATATGCCATTTAATTTATCTCTCCGATTGTTTATGAATTCCAATCAGTTGCCACATATATGTTTTGTGTTTTGTTATACAGTTCCATTTAATTTTTAGGATAGGACAACATCTGACAATTAACTAATCGCATTTTATAAAGCTTTCTTTCATTCACTTCAAGATCGTTGTGGACAGTGAATGTGAAACTGCGAAGTGCTGCTGCTTTGCGCCTAAAAAGTTATAACGAAAGTCGAAATATTTTATTTTAAACCACTAGAGAAGACGTATTAAAAATTTGTGTAAAATGGTTGCCAGACTCCTGACTTTGCTAACAAAGAGGTAAGATCAGAAGTTAAAATGTGATTTGTGTAATGAGTGAAATAAAATTAATAATAAATTATAGTTTAATTACTGATAAATAATATCAACAAAAAAAAAACCCACGTAAAAATATGCTACTCGTATTTTAAGTTCAAAAATGTTGAACGTGTGACTTTATTAAACACAATTTGTTCTTTAAATGTTAATACTGTATTGAAATTGCAAATTTATATCAACGCCTCACCCCTTAAGATTATATTTACCAATCTGTCACATATTTCGAGTGGAGGAAAGTAATCACACATCAATCATCGTAATCAGTCACGAATATATGCATATTTCAATGTCTGCCGAAAAGAATGATTCTTTGCCCAATATTGACATATTGAAGTGATCTAATAACAAGGTCTTTACATTTATTAACTGTTCAGATTTAGACAGAGTTAAAAGAACTAAGACTATTAAGTATAGTACCCTGCACTTCTAGTATGTTCGGGCACTGGTTAGGCTTTGACGTGGAACTTACAACACATGTATGAAATGAGATGTGGATGATATTGTGAGAGCTGTAATTAAGTTACGCAGGGAAACACAGCTGTTTCGATGATAAGCTTGTTCGTTCTATTTATAAGTCTATATCACTATATTAATGCAGCAATTCTCTTCAAGATTGATTGTATCTTGATTTTGTTATGTACCCAGCAAAGATATTTGATAAGATTTGGTAAAAAATATTACAAACATAACGTTCATGACATGCTGCAAAACAATATAAAGGAATATATCATAAGTAGTTAAGTATCTACGAACTTAAAAAAAAAAATAGTATTGAATTAAATTTTGGTTTGTTGTTAAACTTATAAGCAGTTTAGGTAAGAGTACTTAACTTCTAATTGTTTATTCAATTGTTAACAGAAAATTTTGACACATGTGTTAAAAGTTGATACTTGAAATAGTTATTTGAGGTCTGAAATAATTGGTATTTTAAAACTTTCGTTCTACAGACAGAAGATGGGAATATTATTGTTTTAAAATTTTTGTTTGCCAAACTGTTAAGAAGAAAATTTAGGATTTGATTTGAGGAAATGGTCAAGCTTAGATTATTTATTCCCTTTCGATATTTGGGACCAAAGAAATCGGGAGACACTTGTCGACAATTCTATCGTCTCCATTTCTAGGGACTATTTTTGCTAACTTTCCAAGTGGATGGAAAATAACAAATTTATATGGTTTTTTAAATGGTCAAAAGTGAGGCAAAAAGTACAGTGAGCTTTGTAATAAAAGTATAAGAAATTTCAAAATGGTCGGATGATTTTTTATTTTTAAGATCAAAAATTGTGTAAAAACCGAGTGTTCTTCTACAAAAGTCTTAGTATCAAAGAAGTATTAGCCAAGGAAGGTAAGTTTTCGGTTTTAATTAAATTCAACGATTGCTTATCCAAGTTATTGTTAACATTGCAATCGGGATTATTAACAAAAACTTGTAGGGGCAAAATAGGAAACAAAAATATCCGCTATTTGCTTCCCATCGGTTTAGTTTTTTGAAGCAGTTTGGAACGTTTTATGAAAGACACAAATTCAGCCAACTCTGCGTTGCGGTGCCAATTGATTGCCTTTATGATAACTTAAAAACTTAATAAGTATATAGGTACGTTTAAGAAGATCGTGACATATTTACAAGCCTTTATCCTCATAACGAGTCCGAGTGTGAACCTATACTTCCTTTTATGACATTATTATTAAAGGATGATTGTTAAAGGCATCTGGGTGATCAGTTACAACAGTGTTGCAGGAAGATCTTTGAATTGAATTAAAAAAATCTCCAGTACCATTCGAGTTAGAATCAGATATAAATAGTTGTAATGGATGAATCTATTTCTTCTTAGTAGAGATTGACATTAGTTCCATGTTTTTCTCTCAGTTTCTGCTCTTTCAAAAATAACCTCCTTGACGTCACATACTAATCGTGTTGTTTCAAAAAACCCCTGACAATCTGCAATTTTTAAAGCTCTAAACTTGAGAGAATCTAAAAAAATCGAAACTTTGCTCTTGCACTTAATGTTTTCACTTTTAACTAGGTATGTTTACTGTTTAGGATGATACTTAAATTGCTTATGCATACTAATAACTAACCTTTGATACTAATTGTTAAAAATACGTTTATTTGTTTATTTACAATATCTTCGACATACTGACCAGTTGTTGACTGTTAGTATTTTTGTTTAGAGAATTGATTTCTCATCAGGGGACATGGGTGGTAATTGTGTTATTTAAAAACATGTTATTGAACTAAATACTCTTGTGTTTATGAATGACATATTCAAATACATCTCTAATAATAATACTTGTACTTCACGATTAAGGCCGCGCACGTTAATCAACAATAATATGATGAAATGAATAATTACATAAATAATATGTACAAGGCTTGCGCTTCAACAATAACAAAGGTGAAATTAGTTTGTTGTCTTGCATTTTACTTACTTCAACTTATCAATTTAACATCTGGCCTATATTTTTAATATAATTCTTTAAAATTTGAGCACCTTGAACGCTTGTTTATGGAAAAACACAATTTAATGTACTATTTAATATATAAATGAGTGAAGTTTTTAATTTACGATCCACGGAGTACATCAATTCTTGCATTAAAGTTTTCTTCGAAAAAAATGATAAATGATACAGAAACACGTTTTGACACCAGCTAGTCCAAAAGAGTTGTTTTAAAAATGTGTTTTCCTACGTACAAGTATGCGGCAGCACGAAAACGGCGGTAACAATTTTGAACGCTTTCAAATAAATTTTAAATATAAGTTATAACGACAGTAACACTAAATATTTTCAATTTTTGTCATTCGCTTTAATATAACGAGAATTTTTGTGTACCATTTCAAGCAAACATTTCGTATCTCATCCAACATACAAACTAATCAAATACCTATTACGGTAGTCTTGAAAATCCGTTTTACAAACTAATAGTTTCTACTTATATATTACATAAGATAAACACATCTACAAAATAGTAAGTTGAAGTTTTGTTGCGATGGTATATAAATTCTTGTCATGCTCTCCCTGTCCTGACTTTCATTTCATCAGTTCAAGAATCAAGGATCATATTCTTATTTAAAATCAATTCAATTATATTTCTCGTTGATTCCAGTAAAATCTAATTAATCGTAAATACTAAAACAAATATTATGAAATCATTATGAGAATTTCGTAGTCTAAACAATAAACATGTAGGCGATAATTTGGTAAACAACGATGTCACTATCTGTGCGTTGTACAAATATAAAAAAAAATTCGAATGTCATTGTTCCATTGATAATAATTTACAATTTACATTTTGATAGGCGCAATAAATGTAATCTTTGTTTCACCAATGCGAGAATACGAATTCAGACTTGTAGTTTATGGTAACTGATGACCATTTCTGTCCATTATTTACATATTTTGCTTTCTGATATTTAAAATTTTTAATTTATAAAATAAAATAAATTTTTTTTAAACTGTATGTCATGTAGAAAAAATAAAATATAAATGAAAGAGAAAAAGAATTGTATAACATAGTTTAGAAGTTTTTGTCACGTCGCCATGGTTGCTTGTCACCTATTACTCCAATTATTGTCAGTTATTCTAAATAATTCCTGCAAAAATACTATAAAATTATACTCACTTTTTAACAATAATTATGAATGACTTTTTTTAAAACAATTATGCATATATGTACTACTAAAATTGAAGAAATCATCATTATTATTATTTTTTTTATAAATAGATAAATACAAATTTGAAAACAATTACACTTATGAACTTAACACTGTTGCTAAAATTTAAATTTTTTTCTGAATAAACTAATTATAATTTATTATATAATACAACATAATGCATGATTAATTAAAAAAATCTTAAAGCTATTTTAAAACATTTGTAAATTAATTTCTGGTTGGTAAAATACTTTCTCTAAATTTTTATATTGGGGACTACTATTATATTTCAAAAGTCTGGTTGATTTGTTTAATTATTAGTTATTGAGAAGGAGAACATGCTAATAAACATTGAACTTAAAAAAAAATCCTTTTACAAAATAAGAACGCAGAAACGTATATTCCCAGCTGGTTCATCAAAGTTTTACTCCATCAATACCTGTCAATTAGGCTTCAAATTACACTATGATTTATTTATACATAATACACCGTTTGCTGTGATATGTATCTTAGAAGAGATTATGTTTCATAATCTATGTATATTAATTATTACGTTATGGTTATGTCCCTTCTAATAGAAAACAAATTTCTATATTGATAAAGGCTTGCCTTACCCCTAAATTAAATTTGTTTTTAAGGAAAAGTTTTGTTTGTATATTATGTACTTTTAGATTGATTTGATTTAGATTTTCGGCAACATTAATTAACAATGAAGTAAGTTTTAATTAAAAATTGACGCATTAGCAATTTATTTCATTAAACAATATAAATATTGTGTTCCCAATCTTTCACGATGTTATATTTCGAAGCACGTAACCCAGAAAATGTTTCATTAAAATTTCTACATACTGGCAAGATTATTGCAACGGATATGCGTTGCAGAACCTTTAAACTGTGGGTAGTGGGTGATGTAACATTTCATTATTTAAAGTCAGAAATCGTTATTGTACTAGTGTAAACATTTATTTTATTTAAATAAACCGAGTGCCCCTTGTTTACTCGTTTTTTGATATAATTTTTGTATGGAATTAATAATTATGCTCGTAAGAGAACAGACAAAGTAAGAACGCAATTAAATGCTTACAAAAAAGCATGAATTTTATATTATACTTCTAGGGTGATAAATGGTTATCACAAAAATTTATCATTTCAATATGACAAATCATTACTTATTGAATCCATTCCAAATTCTATTCACTAAGTATGTTCATCTGCACAATCTAAGGTAAAACTCGTCACATTTCCCATTGTTAAGTCATATGAAATATTCGGATTTTGTTATGCTTTTATGAAGAAAAAAACCCGATACATTTAGGGGGCATTTTCAATATCAATTTCTTCAATTTTTAAACTGACAAGTACCAGAAACAGAAGCAGAGCAGAACTTTTTATTTTCTGTTGTAAACTCTGTCGTTGGTTCTTTTTCTGTTCCGAATGTACTGAAATAGATTTCCGATTCTTGTCACTACATTTCTTAAATAACGTCTTGTAAGATACATTTTATGTGAATAATATTGACAACTTTTGTGCAGGACCTTTCAATGCTTCAAAATCATATTTCATCATTGGTTTATAAAATAGAATGTGGTCAGTGGTCATTAATCATTCATTTTGGTTTAATATATTTAGGTTTGTGGGTAAATGTACAAAAAACGACAAGAATAGTATTATGAATATTATTTAAAAAAATAACAATTGCTCAAAACATAAATTGGGGCAAATTTCGTTTAGACATTTGCTCGGGACGTTGAATCGATTTTACAAAATAAGTCCAATCTTCACCCTAATTATTCAAAGACTATACTATTCTGTAGTCTGTACGAGTATGTTTTATATAAACACGTACGTATTCGTACAAATATACCATTCATTCATTCAAATTTGTTTTTTTTTTGTTTTGTTCATTTCTATCTTTTTGGACTTTACAATGCTGTTGCCGAGATAAACCAAAATTTAATCAGTCAACTTCCCCTCATTTTACACAATCTGTTTCTGCGATTTTGTACATATATTTGAATCGTACTCGTATTTATACATAATAGTTATTTCTTTCTTTGACTCGGGTCATGAGATGCTGTGGACTGTGGAAGTTGTAATTAAATGGAATCTCTTCAACTGAGAGGCAGAGTCACATGCTTTTTGAAGTCTTCCTTTTTGTATTCAAAAATATTTTTCTCTGTTTGCGTTTTATTAAGCGTTAACTACAAACAACAATTCGCGTTGCTGTCTTAAACTTTTGCTGTTACATTCTTACGAGTACGCATTTAATTTGAAATCGCAAAAAAGATTGGCATGCGGAGTTTTTACTTTGTTTTTGTTTGCAACATCAAAGTTAATCTAACATCTTGGTGTAATCTTTGTTAAACATAAATGCACTGCTGTAACCCAAGACAATACAAATGAATGTTGTTTCACCACAATACACTCATGTTTTTCACAAACATGCCAACGAAAAAGGGTTGTCAAAAGAATCAATAATTTATAACCAACATTACCAAGTTTAAATTAAAATATTTGATTATATAAATGATTTGTCATCATACTCTTCAATTAGGTACATATTATATGGTCATGTCCTTGATCACAAAAATACCTTTAAGGGATGTCTAATTATTATTTTTAAGAAAGTCTACTTTGAAACCGCACTTTTAAATAAAAGTTAATGCTGAAATTTTTAACTTTCATTTTTAAGTCTGTGAATTTAAGATATTATAAATTATTACAACCATACTGAGCCATAATAAGTTAACAAAAAATTCCAACCGATTTGTTTTCGAAAATGTACATTTGAAACCAATGTGGACTTTCTTTAAAAATTGAACCTTTAATAATATTTCATATGCAATAAATATTTTATAAGTTCATTCATTATGTTAAACAAATCCTTACAGGACCTCGAAAAGGGACAGGCATGATTCTGAAATGTTTAACAAAAAAAATATCTCACAATATATTTGTTTTGGTTAGAAAATGCGAATAGTGTATTATAACATATTTCGGTATGTTTTTTATATTGTTAGAACCGTATTTCACTTCAATGCTTTTTGGCATTGAGAAAAATGTAAAGTTTGGTCCAAATGCGTCATGCCCTTTTGAGTTTTCAAGATGGTTTTACTAACAATGTACAAGTATTTACGATATTCAAGATTTGGAATGTACATTTTTATCGTTAAAAATACTAAAAACGAACTACATATTGATAAAAACGAAATCGAAATAAAATTTTAAACAGACCTGTTCGAAATTTCGTATGAAAAATAAACATCAAACCACTTAATGACTAATCGACATTAATCCGAACAATACTTTTGTGATTGTAATCAATTGCATTTTATCTAGGGATTTTCGAAAACATTCAGCAGTTGTTCAAAATAAACACAAAACTTGTACGAGAATTTATTCAATACTATCATGAAAATCAATTTAATTTTGATATTGATTAGGAAATTAAAAAATAAAAACCTGCATCTACCGTTATCGACAAACAAAGTTCACATAGCAATAATAATTGTTTTGTGCGTTATTTGATAAGTGAGTTTAAAAAAAGGTGATAAACAATTGTTGTAAATTGTTACGAAATGTTAGTAAAATAAAAAATAATCACAATATGAAGCTTTAAATAGTCAGGAGTTTCGGACTTAAAATCTTTATATGTGGAAGGCGATGTATATTAGTTTTACATCTTTTATAGCACTTTTTTTTGCAGTTTACAAGTATTTTTAATGTTTTTGACAGAGAGAACCAAAAATATAGTTTAATAAAGAATATTATTTTCACCCTTCACATTAAAAACATGTTTTCCTGGGCGTAGTAATGCGCGCCGGGTACCACTAGCAAACTAGTGGAGTAAGAAAATTGTTTAGTTAATGAAATGAAAAGTAAAAGTGAACCTTATAAAAGTTTAATTAAACATGTCGTTTTCTTTACAGAACTACGACGCGTTGAACCATAATTTGCCTCTCAAAGTGTTAAAAAAAGGCTAGTGTATCAAGTGTAAAATAGTTGATTCAGGCAAAAGAACGCATTGTTGTTTTTGCATTTTGTTACTAAAAACAATCAATCTTCCCGACAAAAATATGTTATTGTCGAACGACTTAATAAACGCTTCTTGTTATTATAAATAAACAACAGTATATTGATTGTTGTTCTGAGATAATTGTTGTTTTTCATAACGGTTTTGTTCTTATGCTTGTACAGCCTGTTTGAACGCTATAGGTTCGCAATTCGCATTACCGTCACTACTATTCACATTTCCGTTTGAACATTAAAACTTGATTAAATCGTGAAATGAGTTTTCAGTTAGAAACAAAACGCAATGATACACATTTTAATGTTAACAGAAAGTATTCGCGAATTGATGGTCAAAGATTACATTAAAAGCGATTGAAACAATACACGCAAAAAAAAACACTTTTTTTGTTGATAAAAAGTCAGATGTGTACGTTGCGTAGCTTTTTGGCGTTGTTTTTGTGTTTATAAACACTTTGGTCTTTGTCTATGCGGTTTGCGAACTGTTATCACTTATCAGTATACAGCAACAACCTTAAAAGAGGCACGCGGAGACATCGTATATATTAATATTTGTGACCCGATGTCGATTATAGCAAGTACTGTAAAATCATGGTGTCATCCTGCAAAAGTTTTGCGTGTAAACATCACATATCATATTAATGGTTGTGGCTTGGCTTATGGACGCAATTAAACTCATGCATGATTACGAATCAGCCAATTGGTTGTGCCGCTCCGCTCCTCATATTATATTATCTTTGTTTGCACGCCTTTATAAGTGGGCTCGACCGATCAAATTTTGAGCCACTTCGTAATCTTGTTTTGAGTTAAAGCTTCAATGAATCTGACACCAAAATCTCCACTTTAGAATATGCTTTCGTATAAACTAATTCGAAAGTCTCAAGTTCAGTCGTCCGAGGTTGCTATACAAGAATTTTGCAATTTCGCATTCAATATGTTGGTGTATAGGTCTATCGAGTATCAGAATGAAATATTTAGTCTATGGACTATGGTATCATAATCAGTAGTTATTTATAACAATGTGCGAATACCTATAAAAATGTGTACAGGCTACAGATTGTTTTTCGGAAGATACCGAACAATTTTGCATTTCAGATTTCAAGGTCACGCTTTTAAAATCTTCTTATATATTTTTAAGCATAATATGTTACGTGTATAATGACAATGAAAGCGTGGTAAAAAAAATTCGTAGAGGGTGGTAATAAATTTACATATCGCTCTCCCTGCGATGTAGATTTCACAGTTTTAAACATAATTGAACCGTAGTGTTTATTGCCCACTGGCCCATAATTCGGTGTTTACAAGAACATGAATACTTAAACCGTATTTGATTATACTTAAAGTGATTTTATATTCATGACCATTTTAAGTTGTTGTTTTCTTCGTAAAACTTTACTCATAAATGGCAATTTAGAAAATCGCGATGCGCCCGTTCTTATATTTTAATGTAGAAGGATATTGGACGTAATCGTATATTTTATTATAAGAAGAATTTACGTCGTTGATGAGTATTGTCAATCTAATGTTTGTATATACAATTAATCAAAAGGAAAGGAGTCACGTGACATAAAATGGAATGAAATGTAAAATTTTTCCAATTTTTTAATTTTTTAAAGGAAAAATTGAAAAAAAATTCACAACAATTTCATGTTTCATTGTCGTTTTTTGTAAACATTGTTATAACCTACGAGAATATATTAGTGTCTATAAAGAAAATATATCTTCGTCCATTAAACGTTATGCAAGAATCAGTCAGTTCTCAGGTGGATTATTACTTGGAGTATTTTTAGTTAACAAATAAATGTAAATTACTTACAAACAGGTAATTCCTTATATTAAATATCAACGCTAAGCTCATAAAGTCATAGTTTCCCAAGCCACTGTATGAATTGTATCTGAATATCGTTGTATAAATATGCTCAGAATACAATTAATCTAAAAGAGACCGTTTTTATTTTAAAATACGTAGCGGCACGCGTTGTGACAACGAAACGTAACATTTTGTCTGTATTTAAATAGGAATCATAATATTTTGAAACCTTCACAATAATGAATGACGCATAGAAATAGGGCGCTTCTTTTTTTAACTTTTGGTATTGTTAGCATAATCAAATACTGAAACGATGTTTTGGATATACCAGACCACCATTCGTTTGTTAAATGAATCTTCTTAAAGCATAAGATTTTTTAGATTTTAATGTTTTCGAAATTTATGAAAAAGAGAATTTTTGGCCATAACTGTTTTTTTTAATATGTTTGTTGTTATAATTGCATACATCATACCTACATTATACAATTATGTGATGAGTATAATAATAATTATAATGATTCTCCTATTAGCCTTCAACACAAATATCATTATTTATACCAATGTGGTTATAATGACATTTTGAAAACCGATTTTTAGTATTTATCGGAGTTTAGTTAAATATAAATTTGTTTTATGAACGCTTAGATCTTAGGCCATTAATATTCTATCTTTTTCACTATGGTATATTTAACATTTAATCGATGGTTCCAAAACCAGCCCACATTTAATTGTATGTGTTTTCCATTGATTATTATACGTCTTGTATTTTATGTAATGTTGCCTTGAACGAGTAAAACCTCTTCGATGTTGTCAAACAAGCGCAACAAGAATTTATAGACTTCTTTCCCTCATATCATTTTATTATGTTTCAAATTGATTTTTCAATTGCCCTTTAGCGATTTTGTGTTAATTTTCAACACAGACATTTCCAAAGATGCTGTAGTCTGTGTGCTGTAGTACTGTGTGGCAAAATTAAATTTACAAACAAAATTGAGTATTACCCTAATTTAATGGAAAAAGTAAAATTAGAAAATTTATTCTGCAAACACTTATTTTGTGTCTGACGGTTTGAGCATTGTCACATCTCGGTGTATGCGTACTTACACGATTAAATTTTGTTATTTCCAATTCAATTATTATTATCGTCGATAGAATTTTTGTCAACAATTTTAAAAATCGAATAGAATCGTTACTTTGAATGCTTCACAATTTATTACACATATTTCTTTATATAAATACGAAATTGTAAAGAAAAATATTAACTCTAAAGCTATGTCCCATTATAGAATGACTTAAACATGAATTGTAAATATTTGCCTGTGAAATAATAAAAAAAAATCTGCATCGCATTGCAACATATTTCTTTAAAGTTTGAAAAGTAAATGTACAACATATTCCAAACAAATCAAAACTGCCAAAACCGATTTTGTTCTGTTTACTGCAAAATGCAAATTTTTTATTTGGATAAAGTTCCGAAAATTTTCTTTTGGAATGCATATAATTTTGTGTAAATTTCTGAAGCCTCATTTAAGTTCAAAACAGGGTAATTTTTTTTTTTTAAATTGTGTAAAATGAGCACAAAACTTTTGTTATTTCGATCCATACTGTTGTACAAAATAAAATCAAAATTAAATAATCGCTTCTACTTGCTGATGTTTAAATGCCTCAACGACAATAAATATATTTACTTTATTATATTTACAATTATCAGGAAATATAAACAGAATAAAAGGTGAATCGACCATCGAAAGAAACATTTTAATTTCGCTTTGATTTAATATTCAATGACCTTAAGGGATCAGATTGACCTCTAACAGATAATCTGTATTCAAATTTGTACTCCCATTTAGTTCAATGCCTGTGGTATATTGCGTGGCAACCCTTTAAAAGTTTAATATACATACATATAATATTTCAAATAGAAAATACTCTGAGGAGAAGCGTGCGTCGTCGTGGAGCGTGGTTGTGACGCAATGGTTTTCTCGTTTATAATATGAAATTTTTTTTTAAAAGTTAGTCTACACGGCGACTTTTTTCCGGGCTTAGCTCGATATTTTTTTCTATACGTGTTCAAAATTCAAATGTTTAAAAATTTACCGTATTCTATTGCATAGAAATTTAAGACGCTACTTAAGTAATCGAACAAAATATTTTGTTTTAAAATATTTTGGTCGCAATTTAAAAGCATTGACAGCGCCAACGATAAATGTATACTTAGTCTTAAAAGGAAAATTGATTCTCAAAAAAAGTCGCCGTTTACAGTGTACACTAACTTATACGCAAACAATCGTAACATCGTAATCCTTTATCATATAGCTTATACAAGTATAAAATTTCTTATGGGCACTTGTTGCGCGTCTCTCGTTGATGCTGCGTGGATGTATATGAAATATGAATGAACATTTTGAGACCAAAGTGTGCGAACGGCGGGTGGGTTTAGCTATTTAGGGAATTGCGAATTGATATGGGGTTGAATCAGTTATATCATGAGCCGCTGATTTATACGTTAAAAAATCAAGACTACAAAGCAAGACTACATTCAAGGGCTTTCGATATATTACATGAAACGTGTGGGATGTGATTTTTGGGATTATGAATATACAATGTGCTGTGTGCATACAGCATACATGATCGAAGTGGGCTCCATGAGCTCTTCTTGAATCAATTCGTTTCACCATAAACTCACTGAGTGGCTGAGTTATGAAGATGGATTTTCAATTATTATAGGGTTTTGATCCTTATCTTTCGTGTAGCTGTTATCGATTTTCATATTTTCCGTTGTCGATGTCGTTGTTATTCGCTAATAATTATTTCAGATTTCTGTAACAAATAGTGTAATTTATATAAAACCATAAAGGTTTCTTTTTTGACACCATGAGTCCAAGAAATGTGTTAGGAAAATGTGCAAATATACCTTCACACGGCTTTCACAACTATTGGACTAAAGTGTTCTTCACGACATTTGACATACTTTCCAAGCGTTGAAACCAGTCTGAAAATCATTTTTCCACTGTGAAGATGGTAACTCCAAAATATGGTTTTTGAATGCATTTGGTCAATGATTTTCTCTGGAGTGGTCAATTATTTTCTACTCCAGAGAAAATATTTTCTTTGATTGTCGGGAAGACAAATCGATTGGATCGGAAGCCCAATAGGAGATGTACGGCGTATGACTTATAACCCATCAATTGTATGCTTTGAGTACATGAAATAGGCGCTTGTTTAAGCGAATGTGGAAAGGTCGCATTGTTTTGACGAAGAACAATTTAGCACCGATGTAAAGCGCCGGTTGTTTTTTCTTATTTCACCAAAATTTCTGGCAATTAAATGGATGTGTGACATTCGGAATTGAATGTTTTTTGATTCTCTTAAGGGTTTTATGGGATGAAAATTGTAAATGAATATAAAAAACACAAAATTTGGCCATATGTTAAAACGTTCAAAGTACTTTAACCGTTAATAATGTCCAAATTCAAAAAGACAGATTGAATCAGTGTTGCCAATTCCCGAAATATAAAGGTCAGCCTACGTAAGTATGTGCTAAGTATGCCAAAAATGTGTGGAAGTACAACACTTATAAATTTTCCGGTGTTTTAGTTTTCTTACCTGTGTTGGGTACATTGAGTTAACCAATGCACTCTAAATGCCAGAAAATTTTAAAACCATAATAGGCGCCCAACATGAAAATTGGTTGTAATCAACTACATGAGGAAACCACATGCATTTTTTACACCTGTAAAACAAATTCTCTTATTGATATATGAACTCTGCAGTGATAAATGCATGGATCAACTTCGCTTTATTATTTCTCATAACGGATAGTTGCACGAAGTGTAACCGTGCTCAACCTACCAATGTTTTCAGACCCATTTTTAAGAATGGAAAAACACCAATATCTTAGTATCGTTGAGAATTGTGATCCCGTGTTGACTTCATGCACATTGTGTACAGTATTACGAAAAATCAAACGATTATGAATGAAAGAGTGTGACTGGTTTGGTACTACTAACTACATAGGTTCATAATTATAAAAAAAAACCCTAAAGATAATGTGGGTCGCCCAAATATTGAAAATATATACCAACCAGAGTATGGAAAATTTATATGGAAAAATTTGGAAAAAATTGACAAAGTACAACAAATCATAGAGTTTTTCTCAGTTCTTTTCGTGTGCTCGTTATAATTGTTTGGGCTTCCCTCAAATGAAGTTGACAAACCCACAAAGTAAACAATACAAAGTGGAAATGTATAAATGAAACGTATAAATCTAGGTATAAATGGTAGTAAACCATATTGAGCATTAAAACTGCTTCTTAACGTTCTTATTTTTGGGTAGAGAAATAAAACTGGAATCGATACACACATGAATGTCTGACGTGTAATTTGTGCGATGCGTCTACGCATGAAAATAATACAAGAAAGGGACACCAATGACCAAACTCAAAGCGGGAATGAACTGAAATATGCATCAAGTGGAATTTTTTTCTTTCTCCAACTATGACGTCGGAAAATTACCAGAGCTGTTCAAACTTCAAGCTGATTGCCTATACAAATAGAGATACTCGTATAATTGTATTGTTCGACGTTCTGTAAAAATGATTGTTGAGTCTTGGGATACATTGGTAAAGTATTATAGGATCGCAATAGACCCTCATTTCCTACATTTAATGTACGAGTATACAGTATACACAATAAACGATATATTGTACAAATGATAATTGGGGAGTATTAAGGCATTGAAAAGGTTTGGGAGAGTAAATATGTGTCTTATTGGCTGAGCTGGTTTCGTAAAGTGGATGATGCTAAAATGGATTGATTCTGTGGAAAATACCCAACATATTCTATAATGAAAAAATATATTAAGCGTTCTTGTGTATGACATTACAAGAATGCCCCAGGCAATGACTCCATCCAACTCTATATACAGATAACAGTTAATGGTCTAAACACTAAGTCATAGAGAGAAATGAATAAAGAATTTTATTACTTTCATCATGTGATGTTATTGCTGAAAAGTTCTGAGCCAAGTTGCCAAAAATACGCGCGCTGGCAAAAGATTGATAAGCAAATATCATAGACATTTTCAATTACAAAAGAAAAACATTCAAACTGACGTAACAAAAAGTTTATATTTAATTCAACTCCCATATAAATAATTTAGGACGGACCCCCCGTTTTAAGGTCACCGGTTATCTTACACATTATTCTTCAATTAATGTGCATATAAATATTAAACAGTAACGTCATGGTATTTAGAACGCGCAAATTATGACGACATGCAATGTAAGAAAATAACACAGACGTTAGGCTTGTTTAATGCTTTGTGTTTTCTTGTTATTTTGTACAAACGCAATTTAATTTTTTTAAACTAAATGGCGATTGCAAAATAAATCAATGCACTGTAACAACTAAAATCTTAGCAGATTTAAAAAATCATGCTGATAACTGAACATAAGTTGAAATTAGTGATGCAGTTGAATCAAAAATTTACATCATATTTTTACGAAAAGCGTTGAAAAGAAATATACAAAAATACGATTATACCGGTTGGAAGTGAGTTTTTTTTTCAGGCGCTTTGCAATTTTCAACTGGTTTGTGGTGCTCCTTGAACAGCAAACGTTGTTCTCATAAAAAAACTGATAAGCATTGGCAGATACCTCATTTAAGAAATACTAAACAAAAAAGAATTCAGCCAAACCAGTGCGAACTTTCGTTTATGTTTCCATTTGGTAAAATCAAAACAAAAACAAATTCAATCGGCAACAGCACGAAATTTGGTGTATTTTTATACCCCAAGCTTATTATACATATCGGCGACGAGCCCACAAAATTCAGCCAATCAAAGCTTAGCATTAATGAGCTTGTGCCTTGTGCTTGTTCGCAAAGTTGAACGTATGCGTCGCCACTTACTCAATTGATCTCACTCCGTTCCGCTAAAATTATGGCGCGGCACCGAAGATTGACCGTTTTATCAGTATACAGTACACATGTTATTACTGAATACTGAGAAAGCGTGTGGAAAAATACGTAATCTCATAATAATACATGTACAGACTTCAGTGGAAAAATGTGTTCTATTTGAGTATAGGGATACGATCAACTACGACGTATGTGACCATATGATTTCAATGCCAGGATTGCCAGGCATACCGTCATACGAGCTGCGGTCTACGGTCTACGGCAATCGGCATACCGATATTCATAATACGGCTTTGTATTTTTTATTTGTGTGCGTATGTGACCGTATTGCACCCGTCTTACAAATACAAAGACAAAGCGGGGCAAGCGTGCGTTTGGTGAACCAACTGAACTTAAACAAAAATGATTGAGGAACACAAAATCGGATGGGAAACAAAAAATCACCAGACGTGTGTAGAGATAACGCTGATTTTCGCGTGGTATATAAGTGGAAGTCGGGGGCTTGTGGCAATCAGTAATAGTCCAACCGTCTTAAGACAGTGAATTATTCAAGAGCCTAATTGACAATAATTTGTTGCTCGACAAAGTATCCAAGCAAAGAAATTATTTCATTTCAAATTTAAAGTACATATTTTCAAAAAGTTAATTTTTGTTAGAATTTTTTCATAAATATTTGCAAATAAAAATTGAATTTTAGTGAATTAAATGAGTAACATCGTTGAGAAGTTTAAAAGTTATATTTTAAAATTAAATCAAAATCAAAACTTTTTTAACTGCACTTTTATAAAAAGACGTTAAACAAAACCACTACATCACAATGCCTGAAATTGCCGAAAAAACTCGCTCAGTGTAAGCTATTGTTGATAAACCCTAATTGATGCATAGCAACATTAACATTTAAAAGAAAATAAACAAGAAAATTTAATTAGGCACTTTGTCTTTTATTTTAAATAGATTGTTATTTTTGCAATAAGTGTCTAATAATAATATATCCCTCTTTTTTTCCCAAAAATAGATTCACACAAACTGTTAATGGAAACTTCCGTAAAAACAACGCTTCGAACTTAGGCCTCTACAATCATGTACGTGGCTTTTCTGTGGTCAACGGCGATGTAGGTGCACTGTCGCCAAAAGTGCGTGCCTACGTTGAGGAATCTGTGCAATTGTGTCAACCAGAGCAAATCCACATTTGCGATGGCAGTGACCGTGAGAGCAGTATTTTGTTGAAGCTGTTGCAGAAGCAAGGAACTATTGTGCCATTGCCCAAGTACGAGAACTGCTGGTTGGCACGTACAAATCCAGCTGATGTTGCACGAGTTGAATCACGCACATTCATCTGCACAGAGAAAACGGAGGAGGCCATTCCTACTCCAAAGGATGGTGTTAAGGGATCGCTTGGCCACTGGATTTCTCCAGGTGACATGGACAAAGCCATCAAGGAACGTTTCCCTGGGTGCATGCGTGGTCGCACAATGTATGTCGTTCCATTTTCCATGGGACCACTGGGGTCTCCGCTCTCAAAAATTGGCATTGAGATCACCGACTCCGCATATGTAGTCAGCTCAATGAGAATTATGACCCGTATGGGTAAAAATATTCTGGATCTACTCCAAGACAATAGTGACTTTGTAAAGTGCTTGCATTCCGTTGGTACACCAAAGAGTGGACAGATTGAGATCCCTTCATGGCCATGTGATCCAGAGCGAACCATCATTTTACATAAACCTGATCAAAATGAAATCGTTTCATATGGTTCAGGGTATGGTGGCAACTCATTGCTTGGCAAAAAATGTTTTGCTCTGCGTATTGGCAGCACAATTGCAAAGCGTGAGGGATGGTTAGCTGAACATATGCTGATTTTGGGCATCACAAATCCTCAGGGATATAAAAAATACATTGCAGCTGCTTTCCCATCAGCATGTGGCAAAACTAACTTGGCTATGTTGACACCATCTCTGCCTGGATACACGGTAGAATGTGTTGGTGATGACATTGCGTGGATGAAATACGACTCAAACGGTCAATTGCGAGCTATCAATCCAGAAAACGGTTTCTTCGGAGTTGCGCCTGGAACATCCACTGCCACTAATCCTAATGCCATGGCAACAATCTTCAAGAACACAATTTTCACAAATGTTGCCCAAACATCTGATGGCGGTGTCTATTGGGAAGGTATGGAAAAAGAAGTTTCATCTGATGTTACATTCACTGATTGGTTGGGAAAGCCATGGAAGATGGGAGACAAAACACCAGCCGCACATCCAAACTCACGATTCTGCACACCCGCTAGCCAATGCCCCATCATTGATGAGAAATGGGAGGATCCAGAGGGTGTACCAATCAGTGCTATTTTGTTTGGTGGACGTCGACCAGTTGGTGTTCCCCTCGTGTATGAATCGCTTTCCTGGCAACATGGTGTATTTGTTGGTGCTGCCGTTAAAAGTGAAACTACTGCTGCTGCAGAACACAAAGGCAAGGAAATTATGCACGATCCCTTTGCGATGCGTCCATTCTTTGGCTACAACTTTGGAGATTACGTGAAACATTGGTTGAGCATGGAGAAGCGTGCGCAGGCATTAGGTAGTGAAGCACCTAAGGTATTCCATGTGAATTGGTTCCGCAAGAATGCATCTGGATTTTTGTGGCCAGGATTCGGTGATAATGTGCGCGTATTGGATTGGGTGCTGAAGCGAATTAATGGCGAGGACTGTTACAAAGAAACCGCCATTGGTAAGGTGCCAACTGAAGGATCATTGGATTGCACGGGACTGAATGAAATCAATTACAATGAACTGTTTTCGTTGCCGAAAGATTTCTGGTTGCAAGAGACCGAAGAGATTGGAAAGTATTTCAGTGATCAGTTGGGTGATCATGTGCCAGAAGAACTTAAGAGTGAATTGGCCAATTTAAAAGATCGAGTAAAGAATATGTAATGTTATGCGAGAACGGTGATAAATATTTCCAAGTCGATTCCATTTCAATTCAGGAACCAAAGACTCATTAATTTGTGTAATGTGTAAAATATAAGTTTTAGAAGTATAAGGAAAATGTATTTGTATTTTTTTAATAAATAAGAAAACACTGTTTGTTTCAAATATTCATTAAAGTTCTAATTTGTGCATTCGTTAATAAATGTTGTGATAATTAAAACGAAATGTCTTGTTTATAAGTGTGGCATTTAATATTAAACGTATAACAGGAAAGTGAAGTAGACCTTGATCCTACACTTGTTTCATATTGTGGGGGTAAAGTCGATGAGATTGAAGAAATGATAACTTTTGTTTAGAAATCAGATCGATTTACGTCTATGAATATGCACTTTGAGTTACAACAAATATAAACAAATAAAACATATTTTCTAAACAGCGATATTGTGTTCAATGTTATCTGTGAACAACAATACCCATATAAGTGGGAGGACTAAGTCTAAATTGAGATTCAATCAGTACAGACAATCCGCTGTGATGCAGTACAATCTTGTTTCATGTCACACTAATACGATGCAAGTTGTTTGTTCGTTGACTTTAGGATTTTGAAGTACATTCTCGTATATTAATTAACAACGTTGGATTTTATTTTAATTAAAGCCGATTAATTTCCTTATTTTAATAACAAATACGTCTTAAATCATATTATTAAACTAAATTATAGTTTCATCAGCCCAAGCTGAAAAAAAGATCGGATAATAAGCTATTATTAACTACAGCCAGACAAACATAAATATTCTTGTTTTCATTTCAAAGTAAGAACATTTGAGTAAATATATTTATCCCAGTTTAACGTTTAAACAAAAGTTCAAAACTCGTCGCAACTCAGCTGTTAAATTGCGTTGGAAACCTAGTATGTCAAGTCTGCTGTTGCCAAGTGAAAAGCAATTTAAAGAAATAAAAAATTGTGTTTCGTAATTATTTTGTGATCAACTAGTTTTGCAGCTTTTTACTATACTTTTAACGCTGTTTTCTACACACAAAATTTGTATACTCAAGCCAAGAAAAAGTGTGTGTCTGCAGCCTAAACTACAGTCTATAGTCCAAGTATACGTATTTGTTTGCGGATGCATTGAACAACGACGCGACGGTGGGTGGTGGAGACAAATTTGATGTTGTGATAATGCCACAAACACACACACATACTCACACAACGCAACCATTGCAGAGAAAGCCACCCGACTTTTAAAAGTAACTGTATATATATAGGAGTATGTGAATTGTGAGCGCTTGGGTGTAAAGTCTTGGGGCACCGTCAATCAAAGCTGGGTTTTAATTAAAATTATGACACAACCGTGCGTCGCGTCAGGCGGCGCTTGAGCTAAATATGTTTATTAAAAACAGAAGGGGCGACCTCGTAATGCTTATATTATATGGCTTAGTTTTACATCAACAAAGTCGTATTTAGTCTCTTTGTATATCTATTTTATAAAAGACTTTAGAAATTTATTTAAAAAACTATTTAATTAGTACATATAATATGTGAAAAATCCAAACAATTATATATTGTTCAATGAATTTAATATTTCTTTAATTTCGGTTTTCCAAAGCCTATAAAATTTGAATATGGAAATGCATTTTATGAAAGAGAGTACACGCACTTTATGTAGTGCATATCTGCAAAGCACGTTTTATTCTTTATACGTTATGTACTTGTATAATGAATTATGATAAATTTAAAATTGAGTACATTCCTATTTAGAGATTGCAGACTGCAGATCTAAAAAGCTGTATTCGTTTACTGTAAGTGCAGAGGTGATGTAAGAAATTTTATGCAAAAAAATTTGAAAAGTACTTATATAATACATACTACTCAGTAGTTTAACCATATAAGTACTCCTATATATGAATGCTAAATATGTATTATCCTTTTGCAAATAAAATTACACTTAAAGGGCGTATTTAATAAAACTTGTATACAAAATATAATCAAACCTGGGGAGTAGCATGAAAATAAAAACACAACCAAGTAGAGTTTTATGAGCAAGCAATCATGGTTGAGTTCCCGCATTTAAATTTTGAACGAATAATTAATCCGAATTCAAAAAATGACGCATCGCAGGGATAGGGATGTTTAAATTTATTAAGTAACAATATTGTACGACATGTTGACTAAAAGTTGCCTCAGTGCAATTGGGCTTTTACTTTCGAGTATTAATTATGTCGTTGGTGACCAATTACTATGCGCTTTTGCTTTTTATTACAATGTTAGGAAAAACCTATTTTACTTATTGAAGACTAACCAATTATTTAAATTTGTGAGTTCACAAATTTTAGAATTTCATCTTTAATGATGCTAGTATAATAAATGATAATGCATTATAATATCCCACAAATAAAAGTTGTTTAATTATTCTCGTTTATAAAATCTTTCAAAATTTTTATTTCACTTTAAACACCATTTTACATCATTGCGATTGCATAATTAAATTTATATAAAATAGTAGTCCGCAATTTATACGCAATTAATTCATAAGAAGTGGTTATACCAATGTTAAGGACTCAACTAAACGCATGAAATGAAAAAAATTAACGTAAGTGCGTGCATCGCTGGTTCGTGTAGGTTTCAAAGGGTTAATAATTCCCCTTTTTAATTTCCACGATGGCTTTATAAGTTGAAGAACGACGGGTTATCGTTCAACTTAAGTGAAGAGATTAATTTACATACATTTCCTTTTTCAACAGCTCGTTGCGGATAGATGCTGAATTGGCGTGACCTCGTTCAAGCGCTTTCGAAGAGCATAATCAATAAATTCCGAGTCCTGCTGTGGCTGAATGAAACTCGAATACATATTTTGCTTTTATGAGTTTTATGCAATGCACATTGTACGGAAATATATAGACAGAGCATATACGAGTACGTGACCTTCGGCTTCCTTTTGGCACATGCGGATCATGGATATCGTAGCTGATGGCATAAAATATTTAATAATGGAAACAATATGTTTGAGTTAGTTATCTTAAATTGCAAAAGTGTTTCTTACATTCAAATTTAATACAAACACACATGAATTAAAAAAACATTTTTTTGCCGATGATTTAAATAAATTGTTTAGGAGAAAACATATTTAAAGTTTCCTTAACAAAATGTTTTTCCAATATATGAAACCCAACTTTTTCAAAAATTTTACTAAAATATAGTCAAACCATTAAACCACTCAAGAAACCAACACTTGCCATACACGTTGAATGAAAATGGGTTTATTTTTGATGTAGAGCCCAAATGGCTGTAGGGTGTTCAATTTTTAAGGAAAGTACTCGTTCCATAAATGCCGCTACGTCCATCCATTTAAATATTCTAAAGCCTTCTCTCAAAACAGCTCTTACCGGATTGTTGCCACTCAAAAATCACCTATTGATGGATTCTCAATCTCTATTTTTTTATTAATATGTATACAAGATCGTTGATGCATGAATCACTGAAGCTATTCACACTAAGTGTTCGTGATGTGTGTGGGGTGGTTCGAATATGGATGTCAACCCGGTAATTGGTGACAATCCTTAGTTATGGTCTATGGACGAACAAAGTATTTGTATTGGAAGAAAATTAGCATACTGCGACAAATTGTGTGTTTTCCGATTTTTGCCCATAGGGAATTTGAATGAATTTCAGCTCCTGGAAATTTGGGTTCCCTGTTTGTGGCTGATGGTATTAAGGTCACATCACTATTTGGATTTTGCCAGTCATAATAAGGTCCCTTCGAAATTTAATTTTACCAGGAAGTTGCGATTAAGCTAAGTCAGAATTCCAGATTGGAAAGATTTTGGATGTGGTGCTAATGGGATTTTGGCCAGTTATAGGATTTGAAATTAAACTATTGGGATTTTCGGTGTCACTGATGGATTTCATTTTGTTTATTAATTGTGTGTCTCCAAAAGCACATCAATAAACATATTATCTTTGCATTTCAACACGAACATTGTACAGTTTCTCTCTAATTTTTAAATGAAACAATTTAAATATTTAATTTTAATATGCATTTAATGTTAATATAGAAATGATTAATAGATAAGAACTATTTAAAGCGTACAGAGTTTATTTGTTTATTTGTAAATTATTTCTATTTTCATATTTTTTAGTAGTAAAATATAATGTTTTAGTCTGTAGCACAAAATATACAATCCGCTATACAAGACGCACAATTCCTAAATTACTGCATCGCATACATACAATCTATTGACTATCGATGATAAAGTTATTAATATACGTATAATAATTAGATAATAAATAGTTCCATTTTCTACATTCTACATAATATAGAATACACAATATTTTACAGATAATATAGTAAATAGTTAATTGAGTCTTTAACAATTATTGATTGTCAATCAAAGTAATACAGGTATGTTTATAGTAGGCTTAATTGTTATAATTAATAAATATTTACACTTTTATATTTACACACTGATCATTGTTAAGATGTGCGCAGTTTTTATTTCAAAGTTTACATTTTGTTTCATATATCGGTATAAAAATTATTCCAAAATATTATTATATTATATTTACTCATTTTTATTTTGTAAATAAAGATTTGTAGATTGACAGTGTGTTTGTGTTTCCTTCCTTTTGTTTAATTACTAATTTGTTGATAAATTTAAAAAAAAAATTAATTACATCTAAGAAAAAAATGCATTTAGGTCGATAACTACATAGTCGTACTTTAGATACAAGTTCAAACACATATATGCGACTTGAATATAACTTTATTTCATACGGTTAAAAAGTTCAAACACCAAATATTATTCAACAGATCTTTTCCTTCATGTAAATAATCATTTTTCCATCCTTTCTTATTGCCAATCAGAGATTTTTAAATCATTCAATATATATTTAATAATTGTTTTACCATAACTCCATATCGATGTTGACAAAAATGACGAAAAAGCATTATGTACATTTTTTTAAAATCATTACTATAAAAATGAAAAATGCTAACATCCAATCTAAATTGTAGGTATCGACTTTGCGAATCCTAACCCAAATATTTGCATAGATAGTTAAAACAAAACATTAAAACTGTGGAAATTCCCTCGAGTGACTGAAGGCGCGTCATTTTAGCTATATAGAGGCTCGGCAGTTAACATCTACTCACTAACAACTTGCGAAAAGCAATCATTCGATAAAATTAACACAACTAAAATATTGTGTAAATATTGATAGAGCTTCTTTTAAACAAAATCATCTTAGCAACAGGCGTCCAAGACTATTTCAACGTTATTCTCTGTAAAATCGTCTGGCATGACTTGGCAGGTGCCTTTATTTTGGTTTGTTTCTACCTAATTCTATGCATAATATATAAAATGGCGTGACAATAAAAAAACACATTGTCTATTCATATATACAATCACAAACCGTGGCTGCAGGCTGTGGCGGGGGCCGGTTGCTTTTTAATTATAATCGCGATTTTCTTGTTTGTGTTTGCGATTAAGTTATTTATAACTGTATTGCACAAGTTCCCAAGTTCAATGAAAAAAATCAGTTAGTCAACGTTGTGTGTACCGAATATTAAGGTGTAGACTGTGGACTGTTGATTGTAGATTGTATAGCGAGTAAATAGGCATTACCGGGGTTTCCGTTGGACGAAGCCCGCGAGACCTGTTGGCGCCTTACCCTTTCAATTCTTTTTATATATTTTTGTCCGAAATAATTCCTCGTCATGAACTTGACTTTAATTACATACAACTTTTTGGAAATTTTCGCTACTCAGACTGAAGTAAATAATAACCACTCTTCCTTGCTGTATCACCACATAATAAGAATTATTATATTGTATTATAATATATTATTATTATATTATAGCTGACATTCATTTCATACTTTATATATAAGCGTATGAGTTTAGAAATTTATGTAATTCGTGTATTTGAAAAGTAATGTTATATGATAATTAATAAGTGAAAAGTACAATACGGGCACGGGGTAATTTTTCTATATTATGAGTAGCATTAAAGTTATACGCAGAGTTTCGGACTTTATGCAAGATTCATTACTTCCAAAATTTTGAATGTGAGGCGTTTATAGATTACCATCAGTTTTGATCTTACTGAAAATATATTTTGGCAATTAATGTTCTTATTAACTATTAAAATTAGTGTGCGGATTGTCAGTTCTTTTAATTTCGTAATATGTATTCAGTGATACAATTATGCACAAATATCCGCAATGGTAAAGAATAACCATTTTTGAAAAATCTGACTATAAAATAAATATATATAGGCAAATATGGTTCGGTTTATATGGAAGTCATGGATTATGGAAATGAAGAGTATGTGATATATTGATTTATTTATTATGATTTGGTGTAATAGATACTTCTGTAAGCATTTTTTTTTATCCAAATAATTTAATGATGCGGAAACACGTTACGAATGTCTCCAATTAAATAGTCTAGAAAAAAATGTATGTCCGTCCGATATTTATTTTTGGAAACTACTGGACAGCATTGACAATATAAAATTTGATTTGAGTTGCACAATTTTTCAGTTTTCAAGGTCACCTCTATGAGAGCTCATTTTGACAATTTTTAAATGACTTTGGTGTGATATCTCCAAAGGCTAAAATTATTCTAATCAAAATAACCTTTAACTACAGTAATTTTAAGATGCATGTTATGGTCTATGGATAGTGTTCTATGATATTTAACTATACAGTCTCTATGAAAATAAAATTTAAAATTTAAGATTGTTGTGTGGCTCTTCCTGTCGCATTGTTTTAAAAAAAAAATCTACGATATATACGTAAAAACAATTTATTATTTAGTAATTTTAAGAAGGTGAAATAATTTGAATGAAAGGAAAAAAGGATAAAAATCGGTTGAAAATGAAATTTATCTACATCTAGGCGTTTTTGATTAACAACACCGAAATGGATGTTGAAATCACCAGATTTTTGTTCTTCGAGACAAAGAATATGTTATTTTCAGGAATATTTATGCTCCTTATATAACTAAAAATAATAATTAAATATAAAAAGGAACTCGCTAGGAGAACCCAATTCAACGTTTATTATATAAACTAATGTAAGATAAGGAAATTAAACAATAAATATATTTTTCAAACAGAAACTTGGAGTTGATAGACAAGATAATTTCTAAACATGTTAAACTTAAACAAAACTTAAGTTGGACTTCTCAGGCTATGCAATATTAATTTAAGTCCATATGAGTGCTGGTAATAATACCATAATATAAATTCCAAGAGTGTACCTAAAAGCTTTCCTAAATGCATAAAATATATGCTAAAATTTATAAGAATCTAAACATCTATATATATAGGAGGTATTGCTAATGTATTGGAAAAGCGGAGAGCCGTATAGGATATTGACATAGAAGAGTTCGGTTGTGACTTATACGAGTAATGGATGTCCATAAAAACCTCCAAACCAATTTAATATCTTTAGTCCCTTGTTTCAAAACTTTGTGGTATTCCAATAATTCAATCAGACAAGACAGTTGATATTCCCAATAGCTCATTCCCATGCCAAATAAATGAAATTGTACATTTGACATATTTAAGAGATGCGATTACAATAAATGCACGTGCATAGGGCGAATTTGATGATTTTAATTAATAACATAACATTTTCAAATTTCCAGGATTACGTAAACATGTTAAATGGACTGCATTGTACTTGTTTATTCCAATAAACGCATTATGCACGTGATTTTTGTCGATACAATTTGTATGGACATGCAATAGTGTATTGCGAGCAATTTGTTATTCATTTATAATTGAATGCATTTTTGAATGCATTTATTGCTTGAGAAATATTTGTTGCTTATTGCTTTCAATAAGTTGTGCACAATTATTCTAGATATAGAATAAATACTAAGAAATTATCAAATTTGTAATATCGAATTCTATGCAAACAAAGAGTGTGTCAAATGCTTTCAGTTGCAGCACAAAATATGGAGTAATTATTTACTTGATGAGTAGTGACTACAGCTTTTAATTACAAACACAATTTTTATCGATGTTACCATAAAAATATCTTTACAAATCTAAATAACGAGTATATATAGGCGAACGACGAAACAAAATGATTTGTATATTATGACTTCCATTATAGATTTTGGCTCCCTGTAATTAAAAAAAAAGTGGTCTAGAAAATGTACAAAGACCCCATTAGAATTTTAGGCCTTCGTGATTTTGCCGTTGTGATTTCGATCCAAGTGAACATAATTTGTATGTTAAAAGAAATCTAAATAAATTTTGAAAACATTTTTCCATAATGCTATTCAAAAGTATCAATACGAAAATAAAACATTTTGTAAGTATAAATCACTACAAGTAGCAAGAACAGTATCAAAAAAAAAAATTAGACCATTTTTTTACATCCTTGATTAGTGATTACTGATTACCGAAGTAAAGTCCACATTACATTTTATACTCGAGAATTGTGATACATCAAAAGAAATCGAAGTATATAGTCGAATTAAAAAATGAAGCCGGTGGCAACTCTGGGAAGATATCAAATACTCTTTTTACGGACAACTGAGGATAAATGCTTTTGGATGATTTAGGGAGGGTTTCATATTTTGTATCGGATCGGGCCGCATCGTGTTTGTATATATGGTCTGACACCAAACAGGAAAGGTTCACCCAAAATTATTTCAAAAGGTTTATTTGCGAGACAATATACTCGTACACCTGCTGCTTTACATAAAACCAAAAAAAAATTGGATGATTGTGCCGCAATGTAAATACAATATTTATTGGTTAACCCTATTTTATACCCTTATCAGAGCAGCATGTGTGCTGTGCTGTTCTTTCCGTACACAAATATATTTTTTGTTTTGTTTATGCTAGCAAAAGCATTCGGAATTTCAATGAGAATACAGGCTTGTGTGCTATAAAAAGCACTAATCTAGAGCTTTGTGTGATTTACTGCAAATTCATTCGATCATATAGATTTCTCTATAAAAAACACTCCTAACTAGTTGAATATGTGAACGTGTAGACAAATAAAACCACCACTGTTGACTGTGAAGTCATTTTATGTCAGTCCTTTAGCTGCTGAGACGGGAATGGCAGCTAACTAAACGAATATGGGGATAATCGGTTATCTTGTCATTTGATTACATTAAATAGATATATCATATAACAAAGGGCGTGTTAAATAATTTGTAACCAGAATCCAGATGTTTGCGCATTTATTTTGTGTCTAAACGTGACAAGGCAATTGAATTGTTTAAGTACCATGACTATTTGCGCTCGTGACAGATCGAAGTCAAACGTATGCCCACTCGTATAAAGGGGAATCCTCTACATTTTGTTTGCAAATCTTATGTTTTCGAGTGTAAAACAGATATTAAATTGGGTTAATCAGAATTATGGGAGAATGTTCAAGAATTTTAGAAAAATATTTAGCTCAGCACACCACATACTCGATCCTTGGGTGATTTTGATCCAAAATATTTTGTACCTTTTCCTTTGCGTTTGGGAAGTCATGAAGGAATTTGTGCTATGTTATGAGCCGAATCGAAGTTTGTTTGTAATTTATTTGCCCAATATCTTTCACCCATGAGTCGAATGTACATACAAATGTAATTGATTGAACACGAATAATAGATTACACCAAACGTGCCCGGTGCCAGCATTCAATAGGGTTTAACCCAACCGGTGGTAATCCCGTTAGAAAGTGTATACATTGGTGAACACTCGTTTGCTGGATTACTAACTGCGAAGATCCTTTATTGACATGTGACATTATTTTTTGTTGGATTATTAGAAATCGTTTATACGTTTAACACTTTTTTTATTAAATTCGTTACACAGTCTATTTTATAATTAATGTACTTACGGATTTATACACAATACATCTATGTATAAGTAAATAAAAAGCTTCCCTCACTTGCTTAATAGTAAAATTTATATAAAAGCAAATTTTTTCTTACAGATTGAGGTGAGAAAGTTGTTAAAGGTAAGTGTTAACTTATATTTATTCAGTTGTGACACTGTTATTGTAATTTTTATATCTTCCTAATTAATAAATGATGATACATTATTATCACGCAATAAGTTAATTGAATGCTTCCGATGATTTGAATCACTCCAAATTCAAAATTTCTTTACATAACTATTCTGAACTACTGATTACACATTTTCACTTATAATTTGACTATAGATATTCTTATGTTCAGCTACACTAACGTATTTAATTCATTACGAGGCATAAATAAGTTAAGAGAAAATAACATAAATATACTTTGGGCGAGTTAAAGTGTAAACAAGTTATAGGTAGATACTATTTATTTTTAAATGATAACGACAATACAACGCCTAAGTTTAAAAAAATTCTTTATAAGACATTTGCGTCAAATATTAAATGTGAAAATTAATACAATAAATTATTCTAGCACAATCATTTATTAATTGTATACATATTTCCAAATAATAGTTTAAATTGGGGAATATATATTTAATTATTCCGTATCTCTTCAATCCATAACTGCGCTTTTAAAACTTTACTCTAAAGTAAAGACTCCATAAAACACTCAATCAATTTCACATATTATAGATATGTCGTTTCCGAATGGGTTTAATGATATACTTATGTTAATGAAAAACCACATAAATGAGCGTATGCAAAATGTTTGGCATCTGTACAATATTTGATTTCGGTTCATTTATTACCTTCTTAGTCCGAAGAAGCGTTCGGTATTTTTTTATTTATAAGAACTGCATTCAGTTCTTCTTTAATTTCTATAGAACATGCAAATTTTCGCAGCTCTTCGATTTGGTGATGTCAGTGAGGCAGATTCGCTGCAAGATCTCCTTCGCAAGGTGCAATGACATGTGAGTGCGTGAATTACGCATTTTTGTTTCCTGTTTCGCCGCTTTTTTTTGTTTGTTTTCTTTTAGTCGTATCTGAAATTACAATTATTTACATTGATTTTAAATTTGCTTTCTGCTGTCGAAACATGTTTTGATATGAAATAATAAAGCTTATTTCATGGAAGTCTTTTCTTTCAAAAACATCCCTGAATGGGAACTCAAGAACTGCGATACGGTATTCCCATAAACATTCTAACCAAAATGTTATTTAGCGTAAAAGTTAATGTTTGGATTTTGTCCTAATCAATTTAATATTTTATATATATTTCGAGATCAAAATATGAAAATGTCATATGTTTGATATCTCAGAAATGTTGCATATTTTTAATAAGGGAATTCAGGGTATTCTCTAATTGATGCTCTTTACTCTTAATTCGTATGAATCTATG
Organism: Sylvicola cinctus; assembly: GCA_963854165.1. Classification (NCBI taxonomy): domain Eukaryota; kingdom Metazoa; phylum Arthropoda; class Insecta; order Diptera; family Anisopodidae; genus Sylvicola; species Sylvicola cinctus. The sequence continues at coordinate 25,072,428 of OY974082.1, forward strand.
TTTAATCTCTGATATGACGAGAGGAGGATCTTTTAAATAGTAAATTGATTTTTAAAAATTGTCATAGAATTTTGGTCATAATCATCAAATCAAGTTGCTTGTTTCTTATACTAAGGATAATGAGTAGTGACCAATCTAAATGCAACTCACCTGTTTGAGCATTCCCACAAGAAGCTCATCAACGTTGTGTTGAATGCCACTCGATGTTTCAATGAATTTAACGTCACGTGATTGTGCCAATGCCTTGCCTTCTGCCGCTGTGATGCATCTGGATCGTGCCAAATCCGCCTTGTTGCCCACCAAAATGACAGACTTGTCACGTGTAACATTTTCTCGCCACAAATAGTTTATTATCTCCTCGGATACACGAAAAGAATTGCGTGTCACTATCGAATAAACGACTACACACCCATGCGGCTCGTACGTTGACAATGAGTTTTCCACCTATATGTGTTGACGATATACAGGTGTTACAAGAATTATACAGGATTGTATATTCAGGCGACCAAAACGATGCCATTAATTTTATACTATCCCTTTAAGACGTTCGCAATATCATTTCAACGTTGCACGTTTTATGTGCAATATAATAGGTCCTTTATTCTCCCACACAATTCTTAATTGATATCATTTCATTGTACGCCACTTTATTGTTTGTTTATAGACGCAAACAAATATGTTTTAATGTGGGCCAACAAGTAAGATGATAGCAATTTAAGCTGCCATACACAAACACACATAAACGCAAATCCACACACAACCACCCACAATAGCACAATATATATATATATTTTTTTTTTATATAACAGAAAGCACACACAAAAGACGACCCAAATAATAAATTGTCAAGGCGTCCCACTTTGTGGCACTCCGGTCGCAATACAGACATAAAAAGGGCGACCATTGTGTGGCCCCATTAAAAAAGGTAAATGGCAAAATGAATGCATATTGTATACACTTACACTCATCTCAGAGCTGGGATGGTCAATGAACACCATTTCGGATTCCTCACCGTCCAACAATATGCTCACCGTCCGCTCCCCGAATTCGTCATCTGTACATAACAATGAATTTATATACGCCATGTCATACTCGTATATGTGCACATATATGAAGCGTGCCAACGCACGAATTCTTTTATTATGACCATCAATAAATCACGAACACAAAATTATAGACGCTAATCAAGATGTATTACCTAATGAAGCGTCATAAGTGTGCATGTACTCGGATGTCATAAATTGTGAGACAAGTGCTGTTTTTCCAACCCCCGCGTCTCCAAACAGCACAACACGGTACCTTTTTAACGAACCAAAACCACATTAAATTGACCAATCGGTCATTATCATGAGGGGACACATTAAAACATTGCAGGCTTCTATATACTATTCATACCTTGGTGGTGGTGGGGGATCACTATCCGTGGGTGATGGTGGCAGAGAGTCAACAGTAGCGTATCCGCCACCGCAACACGACCCATCAAATGGCGAACGTTCACTGGCACGACTGGTGGCCGAATTGACACTTGTGTTGCTCCTTGAGCGACGTGATATAATAGAGTCCCCGCAATTTACGACGTTTCCCTTGCTGATGGAGAAGGTCCTCAGGCGATAGAGGTCATCACTTTGTCGAGGATTGTACGGACGATCGGGTAAGGAGCAGACACGCGGTCGGATGTGATCGGGAACTGGAAAGTAAACACATACATAGTTAGTTTATGCTGCCAGTCATTAAACATCATTATAAATGTTACGATGCTGTAATGGCTATGTGGAAGCGCAAAGAAGTGCATACAGAAAATTTGCAATACTACGGCAGGAGGATGGTGACCTGAACGGAGACGGGTTCGAGAAAAACGCACATATCTATGGGCTTAAATTTAGCACAGCGAAAATCCAGTAAGGACAAATAAATGGTTCGAGATAAATTGCACAGAGAACTTTTAAAAAATTTATACAGACGCCGGTTAGCTTGCATTTCAAGGAGGGGTGTTTGATGCTTTCGAGGAAGTGTTCAAAAATTCGTTTCTGGAAGCCAGAACCATACTTACAAACAAATGGAGATGACAAGGTATCAATAAAAGTATTCACAGAATTCGGATCGCTGTATACACAGTACACACAATCGAAATTACGTGTTTACGGTCCATATGCTACGATAAAATAACAAATGTTCGCTTATAAATGCTTATACCAGGCATGCAAATCCGACAACGAACACCAGATATATTCATATCCTGGTCAACTTTCATTTCGAGACTTTAAATATTTAAAATTTCTAACTTCATTGACAAATCGCACTTCAAAGATCAAAACAGTTTGAGGGAGGAGTGCGCAACAAGTAATTGTCAATCTGTTCAGTGAGAGAAAAGTTGAAAACGATGAGGTGTCGTAATCGACCATGTGTCTAAGTGCTTAGAGACGTTTAGACCTTTGCTTTGGAATGCTTTGGATACCGCATGTTGCATACTTGACTCGTTATAATTGAATTCAATTCTATCAATAAATCATCCCTATAAATAACACACCCTCGCAGTATTCACAAAAGTCAAATTGCGTGCAATTGAGTTGTGGGTGTAGAACATTGTTTAATTCAAATCCCATACATGTAAAAGGAATACATTTTTTGCGTCAACCCATTTCATGAAGACGACACAATTACTCACCAGGTAGTTCTAGAAAATTTGATGTACGCCGTTGTTTTCCACGTGCAGATGCCTGAAATGCCAATGGTCCAATGTCTTCGTTCGAAAAAATTGAGGCGTTTGATACGGCACTTCTAATTGATTCTCGTGAACTTCGTCTGCTTGCTAAATATGCTAAACCACTCTATAATAAACATGTTGAGAAAGGTATTAAGATTTGCCTTAAATTAAAGGCGTTTAGTTTCGGTGGCAAAAGTTGAACATTGAAATAATACAGGCAATTAGTCGATGGTCATTGTTGTCCACGAGTGAAGTCAAATAAATTAAAAATTCTAAATCGGTTTGAAAAGGAAATTCCCACTTTAAGCATTAAATTCGCGATAACATATACATATGTACTTTAAATTGTTTAAAAAACAAGTAGTTCATCGTTAATTATAAATATGTATTATAATTAACGATAAACTACTTGTTAAACTATACCTGTATACAAACATATAAAGTAACATAGTTTGTGTATATAAATATGCATGCGCCCTGCACCTTGCGCATATTGTTGAACAATAACAATGAAATAATTATTTGAAAACATAATAAGACACATTACGTATATACAAAAGAATACCCGGAGCACAAAATTTGCAAAAGCTCAATACATTCAACAACCAGTCAAGTTTTCCAGTATACTTAAACGAACACATACATTACGTACCTAAATATATAATAATGTAACAAAACCGCACATTGCGGTTGCCAACAACAAAAAACAATAACCAAGCTTAATATGGTTCATCATTGCACTTTCTTGCAACTCAACGCCTTCAAGTTCAACTTATAAATCTCTACCCACTTTATAATAACTATCTATTTAACACACAACTGAGTGAAACACATATTCACTTTAACAGTGTTTATGTAAAAGAAAAAAACACGTGCCTTTGTGCTGCCTCGTCGCTTTGAAGTGGGTGTTAATGGCGGGGCACATTCACCCTGAGGATCAGCTGCAGTCAAATCACTTGTTGATTTCCTGTAGCGCAATGATACAACACTGTCGGAGCATGTTCGGTCGAGTGTTGAGTGTGAATTATGCATCACCTGTAAATCCGAAGAAGTTTCTCTGTTACAAACTTTAACATAATAACCGCGCAGTAACGCAGTAAGGAACAGTGGAGTAAAATGCATATGGAAAATGCATAAATCGTCGCTATTTGAACAAGATATAATAGCACGAGGCTAACTATCTGAGACAACCTTTGTACTCCAAGAAGCATTTAATGGAGTGGCAGTGGCGTAACTAGAAATTAAAGGCCCCCCCGCAATATTTGCCTGACTCTCAGAAATTAGTTGAAAATTTTTTTTTATCTTACTACATAATAAGAATGCATATTAAAACACAATTTTCATAACAATAATATTTATTTGTATTGCAACAAAACATTTTTAATTATTTTAAGGCATAATAAATATAAATGTAAAAACGAAGGTTTTTGGTTAGTATTATAATTGAAAATATAAGAAAGAAATCATAGGAAACAATAAATAAATAAAGCTAAGAAAATTGACATCAAAAATGTTTTTAATTAACATTTTTGATGTCAATTTTCTAGACTTTTCAGCCTCAATCGCTAAAATTGAAAACGTAATCTATTTTGCGACATAGATTTTCTTAAATAATTTAGAATATTTTTAACTTTTTGAAATATCTTTCAGCACTAGCAGATGTTATGGGAATTGATAAAAAAGAATAAAAACGTATATTACTTCATTATATGATGATATAAATCTAAAATGGATGTGGCTTCTTTTATATCGTTGCTAAATTTATGTTTGTATAATAAAATTTGTATTGGGAAAGCAGAACTAAAGACGGTATTGTACTTTTGAATTAATCTGTTAGAGTTGGTATCTAATTATTAGTTTTATTATTTAAAGGTAACAGTTTATCAGGCAATAAAAATTATAAAAACTTTAAAATTTTAGACATGCTCCCAAATCGACGCTGTATTATCCTAAAATTATATCTAAAATTTTGTTAAAAACATTGACTTCAAATATTATTGTTTCATTCAAAAATCGATGATCTACTTTTTGTAGATAGAATTGATCGAAGTGTCACTTCACCATTCTCACTCTTTTACTTTTTAATTCAGGCGAAACTCAAAATTGTTTCAATATACTCTTTGATTTATTCAAAAATTTACTGAAATTTTTCCGATATTCATCAAATTTATTTGAAATAGTCTTTTAAATATCATAGGCCCGAATTAAATTTAATTTTTGCAATATTTTTGATATTTTTTGTTTAAAACTAAATTAAAACGAAAGGGAAACAACTGCAGACCTCTAAATCAATATTCTAAACATAAATAATATAAACATATAAAATAAGGGTAGACTAAGATTACTACAGTCTGTTGATGAACCGATGCAATAAAGCATACTTTGTTTAACTAAATATAAGGGCCAATCTTGTTAGACGGACGCATAAACAAACGAATATTACTACAATCTGCTGTGGGACTAATGAATCTTAAACATATATTTCAGTTTATGATCCTTTTGCTAAAACGAACATTTAGCACACTCGAAATAAAGATCTAAATTGTAACATAGAATATTATATTGATGCATGGGAAATGGGTTATATCTGAATTTTTTCATAACTGACCAAAACTGAGCGATTAGGTACAAATTTTTTTTTTTGTCATTTTTATATGACATAGGGCCCCCTGATTCATTTTTTTTAAAGGGCCCCCCCGCGATCGCGGGGCCTGCGGCACCCTAGTTACGCCACTGTGGAGTGGGTGTTGCGACTTGTCACAAATGCGTCGTGACTATTGACACTTGTACCGATTATATATAATATGTATTATGAAGGCAACTGTATTGCGTTGGAATAAAAGATAAAAACCGTATATTTTATTTCGCCATCTTTATGCAACGTTTACAGTTTACAGTTCACACACTTGTCAGATTAAGCACGTTATTTTATTAAATTATGTGTTGCTAAACTAAACCTGATATCCTGGATTTGATGTGATGTTGATTGCATCGCGTCTTCTTTGTCGACCTCTAGGTGTTCCCGTTGCGTTGACATTGCTGCCAGCAACATCTTCACTGTCGCAGCAACTTTCTGTGGTTGGTGTTGGTGTCGTGTCAGCCGCACTCAGCATTGGTTTTGTTGATTTAGTTGAACAGGATTCGTATGAGAATGTGGACTCAGTGCGCTCCGAGTTGCGGCGTCGTTTGTAAGCCAAACTATCTGGCGTTGAAATGGCATCAATCGATTTCAAATCGTGCATCATTTTGGCGTATTATTGTGATAAATATGTATAATGTTTGGAAGCAGATATTCCTTCGTCTTCTTTTCACCTTCTGCGTACACACAATTCATTAGGATATACATTAAACTTGGTGATTTTCAGTTATCGTTTTAGTAATTACGCAAAATCAACACTCACAAGAGTAATGTTTGCTTTGTCAAACCCATAAATCCCAAAACGGCATCGAAAATTTGTGCGCAATGCGTAAAACCGTTTCAAACTGATTAATTATTATTCAAGATTGATAGATTCACAAAACTTCGCACCTCACCTGGCAGCATATTTTAAGGGACAATAAATTGTTTTACGTGACTTTTTGTGCAAACTCAAACTGGGTGAAGGATAAACCGATCTCTTGATGGTTTTGGGCGGATATTCGATTGAACGAGTGGGGGGACTACTTAAACGAAATTCAAAATCAAATGACGATAATGAATGAGAGAATTTCGTAAAGAAGAATGCTTTGAATTTGAATGGCATTCAGATTTGTATGTAACGATAAACAACAAGTGAAATGTCTTTAAATGTTTCTGAAAATTCTATTGAAATGGGGCTAAACTGATTTATGCAATAAATACACGTGTAGAGCTCCGATTGGATTTAAATGATTATTTTGAACCACGCACGTGCCTATATTATTATACTGAAGATTAATCTTCAGGATACCTGAGGCACAGCCAGATTTTCAAAAAAAAAATAAAAATTACGTATTATAGAATGTAGAATACAAATGTAGAAATTCAAATGTTTAATAATTCTAGAATAATGTAAATTTGTTTTGAAAACATTTTGCCTCTTATATTTGTATCCAAATACGATCAAAATTCAATAAGCCGTTATTGAATTCTAAAAAGACTAATTTTAAGCCACTAGTTTATTATTCAATTTCAACGCCGCCATTTGAAAGTGTCATCATTATAGTCTTTCGTTTAATAATAATAATGTCTTTACGTGTCTTTTTATAAACTGAGTGTTTGTGAAGGTACTCTGAAACTACTGATCCGATTCTGAGAATCGTTTCACTGATCAAAAGCTCCCAAATTCCTAACAAATATGTGTATAAGAAAAAAACATTACATACTTTGTTGAGTTCTTAATTGCAATAAATTTTATGTAAGTATTGAAACTCGAGAATAGAGGGATGATCCTCTTTGACATCTATTTATCGTACGGTACTGAAAACCAGGATAATTCAGCAAAAGTGTGAAAAACACCTCAAATAGCTGCGTAATCACTTTGACTTATTAACTTTTAAGTTAATTTTGTTTTGTGATGGTGGTTTTAATAATTATAATTTACTACTTTCGACTGAGCAATAGTTTGAGTTTAATAGACACAAAAGTTGGAGCAATATAGTAGAACGACCGAATACGGACTACGGAGTTCGCCGAGATAGCTAGTTTTAATATAAAACGTCAGAATGATTACATTTTAAACACAATTGTTTATACAAATGTAGAATTGCCATAAAGGGCTTAACAACGTTCGCAATGTTCCACTTGTGACTAGTCTGTACAAATTGCAGATATAGGAAACACGAGTAGATAGGCAAGATGCAAAGGAAAGCAAAATGAGAAACGTTGTGAAGTAAAACTCAAAGTAGATCAATAAAGAAAGCCATTCACAAAACGTAGATACAAGAGGAAGGTGGGTGTTCGTGTGGTCACAGACAATAGGTGGAGGGTGCAACAATCGGGAATGAGCAACTCTAACATCAAATATATTAAGTAGAAGAGTGTGCAAAACGTGAGACGAAAACATGAAATTTTGGAAGAGGGCACAGCAAGTGAAATACCGTGAAATAAATAGGCTAAAAGACAAAGATGAGGAAATTGAGTAAGTGTTTGCTTGCGTCGGGGTTGTTATATAGCATTTTCATTGAGAGTTTGGGTGATGGATGTGAAAGGCAAGCGCACAAATGAATTGCAATACTAAGTAGAAATGAGTGGATCAGAACTTTTATGCATTATAACATAAAAATTGCTGTTCTGTGAATCTACGTAAATGTGTTTAAAATACTGCAAGTGTTTGCAAGATTATATACATCTCAACCGAAAATATATAATTACAAAACGACGCAATTTGTGAGGCGTACCTTATACGCGTATACCCCTGGGCCCGTCCTTGCCGTATATGGGACAGAATACCATAACAACAACATTTTAATAAAGAATGTTTAAGAACGATAAAATTAACAGTTGGAATTTTGATGAACGAAGAAGGCGGCGAAATTGCATGAGGTTTTAAAATTTCTATAACAATTATTATTAAAATTTAAGACGTCAAAGAAACGTACTTTCACAATATACATTTATGTAGGGAAAATGGTGTGCATACTCAATTCCGTATATATATGGGAAAAGAACATTATTCCAAGAGGCTGAAACAAATCGAGTGCGTGAATGATTTACTCCAAAGCAAATTGAAATTCGTGTTCCGAACGTTCCCTTATGACGTAAACGGTACACAAGTGCGAAAGTATAAAGATAAACTTTTGATTGGATTTCTTAAAGACGCTATCATCCTTGATCGCGATACCAGAAAGCCTGACTGCGTCTGCCCTTTGCCCGATCCGATGATTTTATAACAATCAATTTTATTTCCCTTCCTATTTTCCCATTTCATTTTTTTTTCGCACAAATTGAAGCGAAAAATGTGAGTAAAATCAGTTAGTGTATGATGCAAAACTTTTCCATCCTTACAGCATACCACTTTTGCACTTCGCAATGTACTGATGTCGCTCACACTTATACAACCCACCCCACACCCATTTGACACCCACGCCGAGAATGATAAACCCGCTGCATATAACATTTGAATATCTGACAAGGCAAGCAAAAATTGCTTTATGATGGAATTATAGCGAAAAAAATATACTCTTGTGTACGCAGAGTGTGTGTAGTGTGTACCTATACTCGTATATCATATGCGATAAATATGTTAACCCAGAAAATTTGAATTTATGCGTATTTTGCCAGCCAAAAAAGGTGAAAAACATTTTACAAAAAGCATATCATACGCATCTACGTCCTACATCCATATTGAATCTCTAATGTACGTATGCAAACAAAATATGAAGGCTGAAGCAGGTGAAACGTATAATAACTATAGGACACCGTATCCACTGTGCCAGTGTGGCACATATTAAGCTGGGTGGAACTTTTTTCTGGCTTGTTTATCTTACAGGTAGATTGTAGGGACTTCAATAATATTCAGTACGTGTAATGTGTTTGCTAAAATATCTACAGACGGTATCAGGCCGTATGGATATGGTTGGTAAAATTATTTTATTTATTATGCTCGTATACATTTTTTTTCAGAAAGGTTTTGTTCTTGATGAATGTATGCAAAGCATGTACATTGTACAGTTCTGTTATCTCTTCTTCAGTAATCATATTACACATTAAAGTCATGACTCACAAGTTATATCAAATACACCAAAATAAAAAAATTGGTAAAGGGAAATTTAATAAAAACTATTTATCTTTAGCCGACATGAATACACATTGTGAAAAGTATAGAGAAATAAAGACTTTAGCAAAAAAAGTATTTCAAACCATGATAATTACTAATTACTATTAGTAACTAAAATCAAAACTGGTTTTCATGTCTTATGACGCGACGTCATTTTGCAAAAATATTAATTTTTACCCCTAACGTAATATTCAATAATTAATGATTATAGCTCGTTTAGGGCTACAATTGTGTAGTTCAAATGTATTTAGAAAAAACAAATTGAAGGGAGACTAAGGTGTGAAAATTTTCCGATTTTCAGCTTGAAATGTTCTGCAAAGTTTTTTCTCTTTTTGAATGCTACAATGATGTGGTAGAAAAATTTCAAAAGATTTAAGGTTTCTGAAATATAAATAGTATGACTTCATAACTTTTTTTTTGTATTTTAAATACCATAGGAAAGAATTTTTTTATTTTGGGTAAGGCTTCTGAATAGAAATTATTTCATATTGTACCTATATACGATGAAGCATCATTTGTAGGGATATACGGTAAATGCATTTCTGCTTAGAATACCTTTAAGTAAAAAGGATTTGAAAATGATCGAAATCGTTAGCGTCGTAAGCATCGATATAATTTTAGCCTTAACTTGACCTCAAGAGATGTGATCATTAAATTAGTCAGAATTGTTTTTATAACGGGGTCTAAATTTCATGCAAACCCGTCCATTAGTTCCCGAGAAATCTCCCGGATTTTCGAAATATCCGAACATCCGAACGTCCGAACATTTTTTCTAGACAGACCACTTCTTATATATACTTAGGGGGCGTCAAAACGCATTTCTGTATCATTTATTTATTTGAAAAAAACACGACCTATGTATCAAATTTAAGAAAAAGGTCGTAATAAATTCACAATTACTGAAGTTTTCTTCTATATTGGGTAGACACCCAATATACACCCAACAAATTACAATTAAAATTCTGAACAATGCACGATAGAATTTTTTTTTGCCTGTTTTCGATTTAGAATAATCGAATATACTTTTAAAATAAGAGTATGTATAATTGAAATATCAACATTTGATTGTGTAAAATCAATTTATTAGTATTTTTAAAAGTCCTTTTGTTTAGTTTAAAATTTATAATTGTGTGAGTTATTTTCGCTGTTTAACCATATTAATTATTAAAACAATTAAAATAAAACGAGTTGTTTGGTTTCATGCTTATATTTATTATAATGCAATTTAATTAAAGCCCAAAAAATGTATATTGTGGTTTGAAAATGATGTTAACATCAAAGTAAACATACCTTTGCCGAGACTTCAATTTATACAAACAATGTAACAAGTTGCTTCTATACTCAAATGATATACGAGAACTCGCTCCCATTTTTATGTGGGCAATGGGTGTACACATAAAACCGCTCAATGCCTAACTCTCGAGTCACAACAACTATGGTATAATGTTTGCTAAGGCTATGTGAAAAGGGACTTTTAAGTGAAATGAGATTAAATCTTAGTAAAATTGTTTTATACGTTTTCACATAAAACGCCTCAAGACAATAGACGTTACATAAAAGCGTTATTCGAGCGTTATATTATATATATATTTTTACTGCTTTTCATACGAGTATTTTTCATAACAAATACATACTTTCTCGCATATTAATATTTTATTGTGTGACAAAATTTACATGAACGGAGGTGTATTTGTTGTTAAAGTAAAGTGTGAATGTTTTTCAGTACCTTTACAATTATGTATTTAATTAACATTGTGCAAAAACCAATTTAAACGTTGAGGGCTGACAGTTAATATTAATTATTTACGTTCAAGGATTAAAAAACATATTTTGGCATTGGAAACTTAATATTTTGTTCTTGAAATGTTCAGCAACGTTTTGTATCTTATCAAAACCAAAACATTTTGTGCAACTTAAACAAAAAATATATTTTTGTAGATTAAATAGTATGAATGACCTTGATAATTCTTATTCAAACCTTCAAATAAGAAATTTAACATCTGTAATTATGTTAAAGTTTTCCAAATTTTTTTATGGGAATAGAAATGGGACGTTGGAGATACACACATCTCTTTGAAATATTGATCTATTAATGAGATTTTATATTAAAGAAAATTTTATTGTATGCACATTGCACAAAGCACATTGAAATTGAACACACAATACAATAACTACCCATTGGTGTAAGTAGTTATTTGAACAATTCAGCATTTTTTTATTGTGGTATCTTATAACTTGTTTCTTGTTGGTGAAAATTTTCATAAAAAAAACTTCATTCTTGATCGATGATTTATGACGATCTGGTGCAAAAAAGCAGAGTGTAGTTTAAAAAATTTGATTATGTTAAACACACTAAACTATTATATTTTTTGTGTTTTAAGTTTTAAGGGAAGTAAAATAGTTTTTGAGCCACGCTAGAACCTAAAAAAGAAGGCCTTGAATCTAAAAATCCTTGAAAAGTTTTAACACTTACATTAAATTATATATATTGTTTGAAAATGTTATTCAAAACCGTTCAGCAGTTTCCGGCAAATAGTAATTACGAACATTCTAGATCACTGTTTTTGGACTCAGGAGTGAGGACGTATTTATTTTTTAGAAACTTGTTTCTGTATCATTTACTTTTACCGGAAGAATTTGGGAACTGGAAAATATATTACTTCTTAATAATATAATTATGTATTTAGATTTAAGTTATTGCACAAAAATTTGTTGCCCAAAAGTTCCATATTTTACAATAAATTTGGGTGCCATTTTTCGATTTTTTAAAACATTTTGCCTATGAAACTATCGTACATTTAAGCAATTAATGAAACCCGATTTCAAATGAATTTGCCGTATTGCCAATATTTCTTAGAATCTTTACACCAATTCGCAAAGGCAACACCGAACACGATTTTATGTTTGCCCTACAAAATATTCACACCATCAAATATGAAAATATAAAAGTTATCTATATCTCATACAATTCCTGTATATGTATTATATTTATCTACATAGTTAGCTTCATATCACACAATTTTCCCCCCAACGCAATTAATTGAAAAGCTGTCTGTTGCAGGCTGCATCCAATCTATATCAATATAGTTTTCGTGTATGCGTGTGTGAATGTGTGTTTGCGTGTGTGTGTGTGTGTGTGTGTCTGTATGTCAACAGGAACCTTGTTTAAAAGCCCAATATACACCTCAACAAACTGCTGATTTTACAAAACAAATAGGTCCATCACGACTGCACGCGCTATGGTTTATGAGAAGCCAATTTTCGCCAATGTAAATAGGCAGCATGTTAAGGGTATAGATGGAAAATGGTTGGGCACACATCGTCCCGTTTGCACTGTGTATAGCTTTGTATAGGCGTATGTACATTGAACAAGGTAAGTACATTGACGACGAGACCACCTGTTTGCTTGTATATCAGGCCGTGTCCTCCCCCCTCTCAAATAACCTGCTTGAAATATTTCAATTTCACTCCAAATCCCCTGCCAATATTGGCATGATAAATAAATACATATTACAACATAAAGTGCTATGTACTTTTATATACATTTATTGAGCTTTTTTTTATTTTTTTAACACACACATGCACTGCACTTTCACATAACAAACATAATATGTATGAATGATTTCATCCCCTGGATATTGTTTTGAGATCTTTCATTAAGATGGGCATATACCGGCTATATGATGCCTCCCACAAATAATGGCAACTTGGTGACAACGACGCTACATAACTTTGGGCGGAAGGCAACAACAAATTGAATACGCACTTTTCCTGTTTATGGAAGTGAGCAACAGGCCGTGTTCTTTCCGTTACAACAAGAATTGTGCTATACATATTTTGAGTGTGCATTTATAATAGGGTGGCGCAAAAGTTGTTAACCGATGTTTTCTGGCTGGTCTTTTTTATGAATGAAAATCTTTGATTTTGTTTTGAGTTTATTTTTACTTGATGTCATAATTTTTTTACATTAATTCGAGAAAATGATATCGACCAAGTGGCCACCGCATAATTTAAAACGCATACGGATCTGTTTTAAAGCATTTTTCATCACAACTTACGGTGATAAGTTCTTGCATTCTTCACGAATATTCTGTTAGAGGTCTTCAAGGGTCTCAGGCTTGTTCACATAAACTCGTGATTTCAAAAAACCCTACAACTAAAGTATGAAACTGTTAAATCGTGAGATCTTGCCAGCCAGAATGACAGATTAGACGACCCGAAAGAATTTCAATTGTGCACAATTCAAATACTTCCAATTCAGGAAGAAGTTTGGACAACACCACCGACGAATTATTTCGTAAAATCCATCGAGAAAATGTTTCCGCGTTCTTTAACACATAAATGTTAAATAAATTAAAAAGATGACATTGACCACCATTTGCAAAAATTATGGCACCTTGCGATATTATGATGACTTTTGCACCACCCTCCTGAAATCAGGATAAGGAGATGTGCGGAAAATTGGTATGCCTTCAAATTACGGAAGAATTGGTATTGGCAATGTTAATAGGTTGCAAATAAATGTATATTGCGGGGGTGACACAACATTTTAAAAACATCCTAAATGAGTAGAGAAGTCATAACGATTGCTTCTTATACTTATACTGTAAAATGTATGTGTTTAATGAAGAAGGAGATCTTTTTTTTCGAATTCATGAACTCATGAGGCGTGTATAGTGTATAAAATGTAGGTACGCGTCTCTATTATTCGGCATTTCTAGTTATATAATGGTAGATTAGAGATATCGTCCTTGTATACACATGAACATAAACATTCTATGTTGGTTTATATGAAGTAAGAATGCTAGATGTTTCTTAATACATTTTCGTATATCAGTTACCCGTGGAAGCTTTAGTACATTGCTTTTACAATATATCACTCTTGATGGATTTCGCACAATAAATGTTCTCTTTATTTTTCTTCATTCAAAGATGTTCCTATTATACAATATACATTACATCAACCTTCGATGTAAGTCCTTGCAAATTCACCATCTCTAACTTTTGACTTTTTACTACACATAAGAAAATACATGGTAGGGACAGCTAACATCTATTTTTTATTACGAATTTCATAAAGTATTAGTAATGGTTTTTGAAGGAAAAGGGATTTAAATTCCAAAATATAATGTTCAGGGCATGAAGAGTTTGAATATATTATTCTAAAATATGCAAGGTTACACATTACACTATAATTGTAACCTCGAATAAGGCAATACGCGAGCAAATTATAATTTCAACAAACGAATTATTTTCTAATCGATTGCTTCTGCTTTTGGTTCTTGTCACTTCAAAATTTTACCGAACTACATGAGCATAAATAAATATAAACACTCTTACTTTTATTTTAGAAATCAAAATATCCTGGAAATCCTTTGTCAGTTTTCGAGTACTTGTCGGAGAAAATAGAGAAAACGGACTATAACAGTATGAAAACAAGTATGTATAACCACATAAGAAGATTGAATAAATAAAAAACAAATGGATGAATTGATTACTCCGGCATCAGGAGAGTAATAAATTAAATTCAACTTCCCACACACAAAATTTACTGCGTGGTGTTTAACATCTTGTGGTAACATGGTTTTGTTACCTACACTCTTTTATTTTTACCCTGCACAGTCACCCCTTTTCATTTGAACAATCTATATACCAATAACCCAAGGTACACACAAGTCAAGCATCCTCGTTAACTACGAGTACATGTATACAGTATAGGTATATCCGATAGTCTTGTATACATAGCGTATATATATTATATTGTATAACGTCGCTTTGTACCCGCAACTAAAAAAGCTTTGGCTGGCTGAATGCCACGCCGCATCCCTATTCTATACTCTAATGACGATGGGTCTTTTACAGGTTCCAGACACGAGTTATATCTTCAATGAATGAGTTTATATACAACATTTGTATTTGGTTGTGTGTTTAACCACAGCATATTCTAAATTCAGTGACGAATTCTATCCCTTGATGTTTTGTATTGTATGTATTAAATGAAAGACTATAAACCACCCTTTACCAAGCTTACGGATTAGTATCATTACACTCAGTGAAGATGGCTGCGGCGGGTGAGGGTGGGATACTTTGGCACTAAGGGGTGTAATTTTGTAATTGTTTGTTTCGGAATTGAGATATTTGGACGTAGCCCTGTCTCAAAAAGAAATCGCTGACATTAAAATTAAGGCGCGCACACGGGGTCGAAGGGTAGTGACAGCACAATTCTAGGCACATTTTCTTCATTTTACTTCGGACGCGATAATTGGCAAATGTTTGTTTCAGTTGAGATGGACGGTAATAAGGTCGAGTAGGTAGATGTATAATGTGCGAGCGATACCATGGGTACATTTGAAACTGTTGCTAATTTTTTGTGCGTTTGCACGCCTTTACTTTCACGCACTTTCATTAGCTTCGAGTTAATTATTTATTTTTCTGATTAAAATTTTATCATTGCTACAAGATTTAATCACCTTTTTTTAAATCACTTTTCTTGAACTGCGAGTTTATACTTTAAATATTTCCTATTTCTATGATTGTTAAGACTTTTAGGCAAATACTCTTTACTGTGGTGAACCTAATTGTATTGTTATTAAATGTTGTACTATTTTCACAAATATTTCATGCAATTAATTAATAATTTTTAAATCACATTATTGCAATTAATTGAGCATAGAATTGAGTTGTTTTGTTTTGCACAATACTGCAGTTATAATTAGTGCAGTTTTCCGCACTTTTACTATATATACTCGTAATGCACACCGAAAAAAATAGATGATGACAAACAGCAAGAGCTTATTTTACTGCACTGCAATACAGAATCGATCCCGGCGCTGACTAAACTGGCTGGCGGCCAAACTTGAAGCTGGAAGCCTGCAATAATGTTCAACAGTTTTTACATACCACTACGTGTGCTCCTTCACATTGCTTTAAAGCTTGCGGAAAATTCGCTCGCATTCTCAATTTTCCCAACACTAACACTAACACTCGTCACTCACAGCAGTAAATAGTACCAACAGACGCCGTACATGATATCTCTGATAATATTTATACGCGTGCGGGTGCCATATTATTGTGCGAATTGGCAAGGCACGGAACAATATTGGAAAAGAGAGCACCACCCGTGCGTTGCTTACTATTCATGCTTTTTGGCTTTTCCCATTGTTATATATGTACCTGGTATTATAACCCTCCCTCAACCTTCCCCTCGCTTCATCCCCACGCGACTTATTTTGCGTATTGAGTGTCGAGGGGACGTGTAAAGTGTTGTGTATATCTGTGCATAAGAAATTAGAAAAGTATACAGGTCTCTTTTTTTGTTGTTGTGATGCTGCTTCTCTGTGATTTTTTTTCATCACACAATATTTTTGCAGAATGAAAAAGACTTCATAATAGGTTTAAACCCTCTCGCCCATATGTTATACATATCCTTTGCCAACACCTGATTTCCGCTTGGACTAAACTGTAGTGTTGCAGTGGAAGCGGATGTATTAATCGTATGGAAAAGTTCTATTCGTAAGTCGTATGTTTGAACATAGTTCAAGTCACAATGCTTCGTGTAATCACGTTTAAAAGTTGGTCGTTTCATCCAGTTGCATTGAACTCAAGTAGAAGAAAAGTTAATAGAAGAAAAAATTATACCACACTTTTTATTTATATGATACTGCACAGAGGAAAATCTTTAAAATACAATAGACCACATATATAATATTAAGCTCAATAATAATTGAAGGAATTGATTCAGAATTTACACATTAATGCGAATTATAATTTTTCTTCCAGAAAGTTTATATTCAGACCCGATTGACCAATTATTAATAGTAGCGAATATTGTCCTTGTTTTTATTATTGATGTAGCAAACAAATTTATGCATTTTTTACTTCTCAAATTTTTAACAAAGTGCGCAATCGCGACTCACAAAAATGGAGGGGAATTAGTGGTATACCGTATCAGTGTTACAACAAGTTAGGTGTTCCTTGCAGACGAGTAAGAGCCACAGAAAGTTGAATACGTTAATCGATTGATAACAAGTGGTTGTGGCTCCCCCAGCTGTTTTTGTGTTTTCAGAGTGTTTTGTGGTATACCGTATACCCTGAAGAGCCCATTCTTGTTAATTTTGAGAATTTAATCATTTGAATAATTTAGTTTAAATCGACACTCTAATAATAAGAAACAATCATATTTGCGGCATTTAATTAGTTTATTCTGATTCACTTATGAAAGCTGATGAAATACAACAGAATATCGGACTTGTGATCCGAAAACGTCCGCAAGTTTGACTTAGCAAGCTTATATACACATTTTGTTATTCGTAATTTACACCCTGTCGTAAATCTGTGATCCATCTGCAAAATTTTCTTTCAAACGCGGATGTAAAGAAAAGATGTGTCCTAGTATCTGTCAATGTCTCGGAATGTGAGAACTACCAGGACAGTATTAGTCACTAGCTTAATAATAAAATTAGTGGTATAATTTTATAATTACTTCTAATTTTTTGTCGGCAAAACACACTTCATCATATTTGATATACTACTTAGTTAACAGCACGCTAATAATTTAAATTAAAGTAGCAGAATGTTCTGACAATCATGTAAATAAGAAATATTTAAAGTTTTTAGACTAGCAAGAAATATATTTTATTATTAGTAGAAAAAGATTTTTAAAAAAATTGCTGGCAATATTTTTTAATTACTGAGTACTAGATTTTGAAAATATATAAAAATGGTGCGTTTAGTTTAATTATTTGAAAAATTTTTATAACAATTATAAATAATAAAATAAATTTTGCTTAACTTACTGATCTTAAAAACAAACACCTATTTGCCCTTTTTTGGCATCTTGCATCAATTGTAATTGGCCGAATAAAAGCAAAATAAAAGATTACTTGCCTAATCTGAATTTTATTTGTTGGAAACTACCGGAAGCATTTTTACAAAAGTCATATTGATGTTATGTAAAATTAAATGTATCAAGATGGTTATGGGTATATCCTTAATGACAAAAAAATATTTATATTTGGCAATAGCATTTATGCGATCACAACACAAAAATTTAATTCGAACAAATTAGAAATGTGGTGAAATTATAAATACAATAATTCACCACTGTGAATACAAAAACTCGTTGTAAAATACAATAAAAACTGCCAGAAACAACATTTAACATTGGTTAAATACAGTCGTAATACTAGCAAATAAATTACTATTAACTAACTTTAATTAATAAACTAATTATCAATAAAATCTCTTTCAATATTTTAAAAAGATCGTCTGATAAAATTGTTTGACGAAACACAAAAAGAGTTGTGTTTGTTTACCATTACGTCATTCACTTAACGCATTTTGTATCTAAGCAATTAGATACCTATTGTGCATTTTCTCGATATAAAGGCAGGTATAAACAGTTTTGTTTAAAATTTGTTGTTAAGAATAGCTAATCATATGACATAAATATGTATACTGTGATGCATAAAACAATTGAATGCATTCTTTATAATTTGGAATTTGGTTGATTAAAAAATTGAAACTTATTTTGAAATTTTTTTCATAGAGTAAATTGACTAGTCAGTAATTACTAAAAAACCAACTTCTAATTAGTAAACAGTTAACTCGTTTCTGGAGACTGATTAAGCTTATTGACTAACTGCTGTAACAATAATCGGCTGCTGGCTGCCTCATCATCATTGCCCGAAGTCTCCTGCTCAACAGGAGTTGGTAAAATGGGAATTGTTGCAGTAGTTACCGGTAATATTTGTGAAATATTATCAGGGGTCTGGTTGCTAATAGCACCAAGTTGTGGAGACGCCTTTGGTGTCGATGTACACATAAAACTTTCACGATACATCGCTTTTGAATTCATTTTTGCCAAATTTAATGCAATTTGCATTTGACTTATTGTAAGTTTTTTGAATTCCTCTGGATCCTTAAATATAGGCAATAGAGTAAGCTTTTCAACTGGTGGTGTGGTTGAGCTGCTTGAACTAGATGAACATTTCTTCGGGTCACTTTTCGTCAACAGTGCGGCTGCTTTGTTTAAGGAATCTTGATGATTTGGCTTCATGGGCAGTTTGAGATTTGTAAAGTCTTCACAGAAGTAATGCATTTCCTTGACGATTTCCTTTATTGCGTGAATCATTCGACGTACGAATTCGTGAGGTGAAACAGCTTTATCACGCTTTATTTCCAATAACTTCTGGCACAATGTAATAAATTTCACCAATTTGTAGTGGACACAAATTTTTAGATGCTCATCAAGTGTTTCGTTTCACATGTGACGACGTAAACAGCAAGGACACTTGCGCTCCTTTTTTTTGTCAGTGATACTGATATTAAAATTTTTCATTAAATCATCGGTCAGAACATCGTCTTCCTCGAAGCATGTTTGTTTCAGAGCTGAATACTCGCAACCCTCTGGAAGATCCTCAACCTCTTCTTCAGACTCTTCATCTGCATGTAAATCGGTCAACAAATCGTCTGGCAAATGAACGACGTCATCTTTGGCGATAAAATCTATTTGCCTGTCAGTAATCACATCCTTTACAGTCCTTCTCTGCTTCATTCCAATGATTTGGGCGGCCCTCAAAGAGCGAATATTGTTTTGGGCTTGATTCCGAAAAACAGCTGCGTGCTTCATGTACGTTATGCAAATGGTGCAAATTTTTTGTGGCAATTGGTCAAAACGACTAACTTTGAGGCCAGTTGTTTCGATTATAATATCAACGATTGGCATTCGCCAGTCATCGGTATCAGTGGGCGACAAATGCACATATGGGGGAATAGGTTTCCAGATATCATGCCAACCGGGTGAAGAACATATTCGGCACAAATTGCTGATATTCTCCATATTTATTAGGTAAAGTTTAAGTGTTAGGATACTCAAAAATTAATTCAAAGTTCAAACCCATACACCAAAAAAACAAACTTAATGAATTTAGTTGTAAAACAATTCACAAACTGTACTTTTAAAGAACTTGCGACAATACACCACACCTAAATCAAAGAATTTCACAGGAAACAACAATTGCAGAACCAATAGTTATTATAAATTATATGGTCATTGTAAAATACAAAAATATTAAGATAAATGTTTCTGGAAAGAGAAATGCCGATTGTCAAAAGTCAGGAACGATTTCAGCTTTAACAATTTTGACATGTATATATATTAATAAATATATATATTGCATGAGCGAGACGAAAACTGCAGCTTGCCGATTGCAACGCCACACATATCATTGGTTATATAGTTTATGGATTGAGAACTAAAAAATTGTATATAGTGCAAAATTTAAACGATAGATGGAAAATGGCTTGGAAACTGGCGGTACAGCAAAATTTGAAACAGACACAACATATAGTGTGAACAAATATCTTTTTTATAAAACTTAAAATACTTTTTTTAAATGTTGTGTTTTCATTAATGTGTCTATTTTTGTTAACAAATAAATTAATACCAAAAATACAAATTTTTCATCAGCGCATGTATTCCAATAGATTTGTTTGAACGTGTAAATACTTGTTATTTCCCTATTCAATCCATTTCTGGTCTGACAGGATTATTATAAATTTATCCTTTGCATATAAATTTGAGAATAAATACATGGCGGTAAATATAAATCCAATCTTCGTTTCAATGAACAGCAATTCAAATCATTTTCACGTTTTCGATTTACACGTTTTTCTATAAAAATATATACCGTTTGACATGATAGAAAGGTACAACCTTCTCGATTGGACGACATGTGGCAGAGACTTACAATGCCAAAAATATTCTAAACAATATTATGCCACTTATGTACAGGCCATGTTAATATTGATTTTTTTTTTAATACTTTTGACATTAGACAGCATTTCGTCCGAATCAAAGCTATTGTCAAAACTCATATGATTATGGTTAATTTGAATGCCAATAGAGTTAAGCAAATATAACATTGCGATGCACTTTGCATACCATAGTGTGCAAACGATTTAACGATACAACGAAATACGGTTTGGATAAAAGTCAATATGACCTTGAAATGTTCAACAAAATTCAACAAGATCTCCAATTATGTACATAAGTATGTGCTACATAATAAGATTCCAAAATGTAGTGAGTTGAAGCTACATAATTGGTTTTTATGTTATAAAAAACGAAATTCTTGAATCAAAAATAAGGGAGCTTCTCGGAATGCTATTCCGCATCAAAAAAAACTTAGCTTCCCTCACTTTCTTCTTCTTTTTGTATTTCGTCCTGCGGTTTAATTTTATTTTAATTGAGCTCTATCGATACAAATTGTTTCGCAATATTACTATTCTATTGAATACTTTGTAAACTCAACTTACTAAACAAAAACATAAAAAATTGTACTTAACATTTATTTATTTACATTTATAAAATTAACCCTAGTCAATTAGAAATAGCATTGAGCAATTTATTTTCAATAACACGTTTATCCATTTTATAATGAATATCACAAAACTCAGTAATCCTAAGACAAGCTTCTTTCAATAGATCTTCAGGAACAGTCAGGACAATGCGTACAAAATTTGGACACTCAAAGCATTCTCCGGGCAAACAGAAGACACTTTGTTCTTTAACGAGATCTTGAACAAAGTGCAATTCAGTTGGAAACTCAGGAAAATGATCGACATCAATTCCAATCATCATGTACATAGCGCCAGCCGGCATGACTGGTTTTAATCCTTTAACTGTTTTTAGTAGATCATATGCCAGTTTAGCATTGTTCTGAAAACAGTAAAAAAATATTATCATTTTTTTCAAAATTTCATTGTATATTTTTGAAAATAAAATTAAACTCACATAAAGCATCGAAACAGTGTCATCAAAAAACTCCTGTGGTGTCTGCTTTAAAATATGAGGCAAAGCTCCTTGAATAAGTGTGTTGCTTCCCAAAATACGGCTAGCCAATGCCTGTAATCCTTTACGTACATCCTTGAAGAGATTATTTCTATCATGAATAACGATCCATCCTAATCTCCATCCAGGCACCAAAAAACGCTTTGTCAAACCACCGCAAGACAAAACCGGAACCTTTTTGGACAAACTGCTCACTGAATGGTACATGACACCAGGGAAAACAAAGTGCTCATAAATCTCATCGGCAATAATTGGCAGGCAATGTTTCTCAGCCACTTTAATCAAATCCAAAATGTGTTTCTTTGAGAAAACACTTCCACATGGATTACTGGGATTCGTCAGTACGATGGCAGCTGTGTTGTGATCAATCAGAGATTCCATGTGTTTAATGTCCACCTCCCAGTCCTTGTCGGGTAATAAATTGTATGAACGGAAATCAATACCATGGGCGGCGCCCAGAGTCTTATAAATTGAAAAGCCTGGTCTCGGTATTAGTATATTTTGGCCAGCTGAAGCAATCACAGCCACACACATGTCCAGAGCACAAGAGCAGCCACTGCACAGCAATATGTCATCCGGCAACACCTCACCCTGGTGGGCGACATATTCGCAAACGGCTTCGCGGGCTTTTAAAATGCCAGCTGAATGGGCGTATCCGTTATACTCTTCGCTTTCTATTGCTTTGATTACGGATTGCAATATTACAGAGTGTGCACGAAGATTGCCAAATGTGGTCGGATCACCTAAGAAATAATAAAGCAATATTGTAAGTTAAAACATTAATGTAATTTTTAACAAGTATTCACTAATATAAAATAAATCAATTCTGCACCGTTTTTCAATTACATATTAATACATGAGAAAGAATTTTTAGAAGATAGAAAATTCGGGGTTTCCAAAAAGTGGAGGACAGTCCTTTTTGCCAGAAGGGTCACTAGTCCTCAAATATCTTACATAAACATTTTGAATTATTAATTTTGATAATAAAAATAACACTCAATCGGGCCTAATGCATCTTGGGGTCTTGGACACCTAATTGCTAGGCCCTGTATTATGTATACGTTGACTTTAACTAAAATTGAAATCTCAATTTAACATCACGATACATATTTTGATGTCATAAGTATACCAAAATTGTATGATATTGTGAATACAATTATTTTTCCCATTAAAATTCCTAAAATAAATTAGTTAATTTGACTACTAATGAAGAATTTATGTAGTCTACTTTATAAAAGTTGTTTATTATTAATAGAAGCGTTTGACTTAGACCATAACTATCATGTCCAAATACTTATAGTTAAGGGCACGTGAGAGATTAAATCAAGATTACATTACTGTTTTTTCTGTTAAACATTGTTTGTACATCTTACCGTTAAATCTCCGCAGTGAAAAGGGGCTCGATATCTAAAATTACGTAACTTAAACTCCAGGATAGACAATTCACAACAACTTTTTTTTAGTTACGATCGAACTCGTTTTAGTTGGTGTGCCTTAACCTTTGTGGAAATTAAAAAAATAGTAGCAAACATACAACATTTAAATAAAACTGCGACACTTAATTATTAGCGAGAAATATGTGGACTTTCATGTAAACAAATGTTGCGACTTTTATCATAAACCAGATAAACAAAGTTATGCTAATTTCAAAGTCGTAAGCCTTCCAAGAGAAAAACAAGCCCCTCTTGATGTGGGCTTGCGTGCATAACCAACTGCATTGTGGATGGATGAGACTTTAAAGCTCACAGTTCGTATACACTCAAAATTTCTGTTGACAGTGTAATTCCCAGTCATGGGTAAGTTTAAAAGAGAAAGCCTTTAATTGTATACAAAAAGAAAACTATTGTACAATAAATATGAAAGAGATATACAGTGTTCTGGAATATACCACGAATATCATCCAAATAAAATGAGAACAAATCGGTAAATAAACACGTTTAAGTGGCCGGTTTTTGTGTAAAAAATTTAGCGACAACGCCATATAAAATTTATAAATTAATTATTTATTTATTTAAAACAACAACAACAAAATTCATGCAAAATAAAAACCTGAAAACAATTTTATTTCGTTGAATATTTCAAGCGCCTGGCACCTTGTTATTCCACCACATCAAGACGGCAGAACCCGTGCCTCCAGCCACTATGCCCGCGCTTTTCTTGTGTCGTCAGTAATCTCGTTTTAAAGTGATCAATACACATAATATTCATATGTGTAGTTATTAGTTATTGTAATTTATTCAAATAGTGCGCGAAATGCGCTCGAGATGTATGGAAATGTTTATGGATCTGGTCATTGGTAGTGGCTGTCGCTACGCGCACTGCGCTGCGCCACGCCACTTGCACGCTTTCAACACGCCCAAGGAGGCCCGTTTCCTGACGTCATAATTACTTTGTAGTTGATTGGGGCTACACATGAAATGTAGGTATAAGAATATCGAAATGGACATGAGTCGCCTGATCAGATCGAGCTATTGCCGAGCTGTGTCGTGTGTATATTGTGGCGCAAGTAAACAAATGCCTACGAAGGTCAATGATGCGGTATTTGGTCGATGTGGCGCAGGAATCTTTGACTCAATAATATGCAAACTGGATATTTCTTTCGGGAAAGGATTTTTTTTAAATTGCTCCATACTACACTACATAGTATGGTGTTTCAGGATGATCTCAGGAATACAAAATCGAATATTGCTCAAAGAGCTTTGAGGCACAAACTTAATTTTGCAAATGTTAGGATATTCGAATTTAAGAAATTTGATAATATCTGTTTCATTTGGATATTCTCTACTTTGGTAATTTGCATGGTTTTGCAAGTTGCAACATTACAACATGCTACAAAATATCGCATTCGACTCGGACTTTTTAGAAAAATTTAATTACAATTACCCTAAACCGGAACACATATTGGAAAATTGAATATTCAAAATAAAAATTGAGGATGTATGTTAAACATACTGCTGAAGCCTTAGTAATATTCTGTTCTAGAACCGAATTCAGAAATTTTGACATAATGTGTATACCAAATTTAAATATCACAATGAAACAATCGTAAGTTAAAAAAAAAATAAATTCATAAATAAACTTTTCTAAATTTAAAAAAATAGATGATGCCGCTGCATTAATATTATTCACACAAACGATTTATAATATTTTTTTCTGCATTACCACTTCTAATTATTGTTAACAATAACATGTACACACATACGAGCATATTAAATAATTTGTGCATAACTATTATCTTCTAAAATTTCAACTCAAAAACTGCCCAACTATACTTCTGTCTAAAGTTCAATAAGAATATTAATATAAGCTACATTTAAATTAGAAATCAGGTTAGCAACTATTTTCGCAGCATTTTAAATATGTAAATCATTTGAATTTTAATTAACATAGCAAAATCCAAATCTCATTGTACAAGCATTAAAATGGAAACAGGATTTTTTAATGGGTTTGCACTCACCAATTGATAGCGGAATAAGAGGTTTGTCAGGATTTGGATCAATCTTAAGCGTCTCCACAATGGCACGAATCGGATTAAAGGTCTTTTTTGAAAAATCTGACGCCCTTACATTCCAATTTTTCTTCATCCTCACAAACGGCACTTATGCAATTGACTGAAAAAGGAACCGCACAACAAGAGGTTTTGCAAGCTTTAAGCTATGGTTCTTTTTAAGCGACTTGTTTTTATATCACTTTTTAAAGGCTTAATAATTATAATAAATTTTACTTTTTTTTGGGTCACAATAAAACAATATACGGATATTATTTAATTCACTAAAGTGATTTATATCACTGTATATTTGCTATCAATAATATCTACTGAATAACAAATAAATTAATTGTGTTAAAAATGTTGCTGGTGATTAGCAGAACTCTATTGATTAACTAGTCGCAGCCTGCTCAATGCCCACAGCTTATATCTTACAAAATGCACCCTCTTGCCGTCCCATCCACGTTTGATTTGTCCAGTGTCCAAGCAGATTGAATTCACTGTCAACCATACGGTTAACGTAAAGTACGACTTACGATTCCCATAGCTTATTTCTTCGTCGACTTGTCGTTTGAGTTCTCTTTATCGTTTTTCTTAATTTTAATAATAAAATCGAATACTAATTTAAATAGTTATACGAGCATGTGTAGATTTTTGCATAATTTCTATGTAACTTTCGGTAGTACATTTTACATGCGTAAT
The DNA here is from genome assembly GCA_963854165.1 of Sylvicola cinctus. Taxonomy (NCBI): domain Eukaryota; kingdom Metazoa; phylum Arthropoda; class Insecta; order Diptera; family Anisopodidae; genus Sylvicola; species Sylvicola cinctus. Next base: position 25,098,911 of record OY974082.1, read on the forward strand.
AAATACAATATATAGATAAATGGAATCTTGACTTTTTTGAAAATATTAACGTTTCGCGATCGTTTTAAAACCGTAAGCTTCTATCATTCAGGAATGTGTTTTTAAAGGAAAACGTACTCATTTTGTTTATGTCGGAGTGGATTACATTTAAGTGTAAACAATAATTCAATAACGCAATTATAACTTGGTATGACTAATTGTTGTTGCAGAACAGAAAGATGTCATAAAAAGCAAAGTATATCGTAATTATTGCAAAATGAAAGTTTTACGATTTTTATATTTGCCAAAAAGGATCAGGATTGCTTACAATAGGCATATTATGCGTTCAACTTTTTGAATCCGTTCAATATTATTTAACCTTATTTCAATTTTGAATAATGTAAATTAAAATACTATTTTATTCTGTGTAAAGTTTTGTCTTTTAAACTGTACACATTAAAGCATCGCCCGAATACAGCTAGTCATATTATTCCTGTTATAAATTTTATTTAATGAATGATTTTAAAACGTGTCTTAAAAATGCAACGATGAATTAACATTAATGACGGTGTGTCATTACGCAAAATGACTAACTACAATAACTTTCTAATGCAGAATGTTTTTTTTGCAGTTTTTACCCCGAACACTGCGAAAAAGAATGAGAATCCCGAATAAATTATCTTTTTCAAAAATAACTACAAAGTTTTAATTTACTAAAAATCATCTCTCAAAAACTTTACGCGTTTTTTTACTGGAATTCAAATGTATAAGAGACATATTATCAGAAACACACGAAAACACAGTTTGTGAAAAAATACACCAATTCCATAAACAGGAAATCACAACAATAAATTAAATATTGGCAAAAGTAATAATTGAAACAAATATATATTATATGTAGTTGCAAAATCGTATATAAAGGCATTTGTCTTAATCTAAGCACTGCATCCTGGCTATATGCATTCATGTTTGGAAAATTTTGTAAATAAAACTTGGTCGGGATTCATGCTTTGAGCGTGACAAAAATTAATATCTTTTTCGGTTTTAAAAATACTAAATGGCCAACACAATTGATTCATTTCAAACATTTTACATGATGATATTCCAAAAAGGTATTCGAGTATTAATTACGTCTTCTTATGGATTTAAATGTGTATTAAAAATCCATTACTCTTGAATCCATGATAATTGAAATTATGTAGCAGAGTCATTGGCTACTATCAGAAGTGCATAATAATTGCGAATGGGAAACACATTTGTAATTTACTTAATTACTTTACATACGCGCACTTTTTGCACTTTAGGCACTGCTTATACACTTTAGGGCATCAGTCACTCAATTTGGTATTTGATACTTGAAATGTGATTTTTTAACTAATTTGTTATTATCTAATCGGACTAATTTAATTGGATGATAAACATTATTTTAAGTGTGTGCACGTTTTCATTATTATGCAAGTTAGAAGTTAGAACATTTCCCTTCAAGTGCACTGTGCAATTACTTATTAAGTTATTAGTTATTACAATGTATCTTTGTAACGAACTTATTGTAAATACTTACAGAAAGCACTTTAGAATATAAATACTAGTCAAAACTCAAGACTTCCCATCAAACCGATATGCACTCGAATTTGTGACTGTACAAATTTTTAGAATATTTACTTATATATTAAGGTAATGATGAAAATCTATAAAAACACCTAAGTCCAAAAAGTATTCTAGAAGAAACATGAGTGCAGCGTGTTCTGACTTCAGACGTTCGCTGGAAAACTAAATTCATTATTTAAGGATAGTAGATTATTATTAAAATTAATATGCTTATTCTCATCATTTGGAAAAGTATCAACAATAATATAATTATAACAAGTTTTGTATACCCGATTTAACAATGATTTAATTTTAAGTGATGTAGTTTAAAACAACTTAGTAAAAAACAACAAATACTTCAAATTAAATAAAATTTTTAAGAAAACTGCACCAAAGTTAAAAATTAATGTTTGAATATTTTGTAATAATTTAAACAGTTCACATTTTTTAAAGGAACCAGAAAAAGTCAAATTAGCAAAGCTTGCAAGCACTTTTTTATGTTGTACTCGTATATTGATCAATATTATTAAGTATTATTATTAATTCGGAATTGAAATGTTATGCCCTCGGCCGCCATCTTGATTAAAGGGGAATCACGCAGAAGGGCGTCAAAAATTAAATAAATAAAATTATAATTAAATTCAAAAAGGCGGGTGCAACATACTTAAGTGCATATTGTTGGTTGCCATGCTTTTTCTGATACTCAATATGTTTAAGAATAGTAACATAATTTAATAATTTGTCCTTGAAATGTTCATCAGGATTTTGGTATTCACGAATTTGGTCTACGAGGTACCTATGCGGCTATCTGCTATACAATACCGCCTCTTCCAGAATTGTGGGGTAGAGCACAATTGAAAGACGAGGTTGATGTCGAGTAAGAGCTTATTTGAAGGAGCTAATCAGTCAGAATAGAAACAAAATTAATTATTAACTTTCCAATATAGAGAATATAATTTTAAAACAAAACAAGAAAAATATTGATGATGCTTAAAAACAAATCTACATCGCAGGGAGAGCACTTAGAATATCAATTTTGTTCAGAATTGGTATACTTTTTGAGATTAACAATAATGTAGAACTTTGAACAAACAATTTTTTATATAATTGTCAAAATGAAAATATGGCTTTGAGTTATCAAATTTTGACCTTGAAATGTTCAGCTTATTTAAAGCTACAATAATGTGAAAGAAAAATTTCAAAAATATTTAACGTTTCAGAGACACAAATTAATAGTTTGACCATGATTTTTTTAAATTTGACCTTGAGATGTTTGGTATAGCCTTTTTGATTATAAAATATTATAATAATTCATATTGAGTAAGATAGCTGAGATAGAAAAATATATGTTTGCGTCCACCCCATTTTTACCAGAAGGATCATACAAGTTTTTTTTGTCAAAAAGTAGACCTTGAAGCATCTAACTTTAAAAAAATAAAAACTGTTTCTTCCTTTTTTTTAATATTTGATTTTATTGAAATCGGTCTAGATATGACTATAGCAATCTCGCGTACGGCGCACAGACGTACATTTCCAAATTTTTTCTAGACCACTTTTTTGAAACCTGAGGGTGACAAAATTAGTTTCAGTATCCTTAATTTTTTCCTAAAACAATATGCTATTCAATAATAATTGCAGATCTTGAAAAGAGCTAGTTTGTGAGTGTGAGCGTCAAAAATAATAATCATATTTCTTCGACCTTGAATTGGTACCCCACCTCGTATTGAATATTTGAGTCATAAAAAGTATGACCTGAAATTTTCAAAGAACATTATAATTATTTGAAAAAACTTTTATAATAATGTGCTTGAGATGTAAAATATGGCCGTCCGAAAAAGGCCATCTCTATAAAATTCGAAGGATCATTTTTAAACATATTTGGTATACGGCATTTGTTTCAAATATTTATGGACGTAGACGGAGATATACATATACCTGTGAAAGAAAGTCAAAATCGTCAGTAGCTTTTTTTTAGTTTTTGGAATGTCGTAAAGATTAGTATAGTTTTAGTTTTTAACTATCTCTGGACTTCCATTCACGATTAAAACAATAACAAAAATTTAAATTACAAAGTAAGTATTTTTTTAAATTAATATTTATAAAAACATTATTTATTAACGCAAAACTTATTCATCTTCTTTGACAATCGCCTTCTTCTTAAGAGAAACAATCGGCACTGAGCCTGGTTTTGAATGTTTTTGAATATTACGTTGTTTCTTTTGGTCTCTTTGTGAAATTGCGCGCATTTTGTTTCGGCTATTGTACACATGACTCGGTATTTGGCGATGGTTTGCAATGCGTCTAATTTGTGGATGCGCCGAAAATTTCTGCTTTAGTGCTTCACCAACACGTTTCGCAGCTTTTTCACGTGGTCGGAGTGCACCCAATTTTTCTGCAGCACGAGCTTTCCACAAACGAATATTCATTTCGTCTGACCCGCTAAACACAAACTTGTCATCATATGACCATCCAACGCATGTGATCCTCTGCATGCGTTTCGTGTGGTAGATGTCTCGCGAATTCGCTTTGTTCACTTCAAAGATGCGTATAGTTTTGTCATAACTGCCACTGACAAACTCCCTTCCAGTGGGCGAATAATCCACAGCAATGACAGCAGAGACATGGCCTGTGTGTATTTTTAGAGGGTTTCGTAAACTTCGGGAATCAAATGTGTATAGACTGCAGAAAAAACAAAAATATTAGAAAAAAACGCACAAAAAATAAATAATTAAAACATACTTAAAATCTTCACTCGCAACTGTAAAATTGAAAGCCTCCATTGGATTCCATGCCAATTGATTGGGCCGCATCGTCATAACCACCTTCCGCAACGGTCTATTTTCTCGTCTGTCATAGAGAATGACACTGCGATCGCTGGCACATGCTGCTAAAATGTTTGTTTCAATACGATTGAAGCTTATTGACTGCAGTGTATCAACGCCCCATTTCAAGGTCTTAAGCGGCTCGTTACGTGTGTGCTCCCAGAGCTGACATACCTCACCGCTAGTTGCATACAAAGGTTCACTTCTGTGGTGTGAAATGCCGCCCACCATAGTACGCGACAGAACTGTATTAACTGGCTCTTCCTCTTCGTCAATTTCAGGAACTTTGACCGACCACATTTTTACAGTTTTATCATCTCCAACCGTCAAAAAGTGATCGCCGTCGGGTGTGTAACACATTCCACGAGTGAATCCTTCGTGGGCTTGGAACTTTCTTACACATGTTCGAGTTATGAGGTCCCACACTCGAACTTCGCCATCGAATGATCCACTGCACAATGTCGATAAACTTTTGGGGTGCTTTGCAAAAGATGAGATGCCATCTCGATGGCCGTCCAAATCACCGATGAATGGTTTGGCGAAAACCCGTTCTAATTTTGTTGCATTCAATGCTTGGACGTATTCGCGAGCAGCTTCGAATGGATGTAGCGCGGGGTCATAGTTTCGAGGCACTGTAAAATTTAAACGAAGCAAAAAAACAGACGTACAGTCATATAATATATACTATGTTGTGAATTTTTTGGTTAGAATTCAAATGTATACTTACTTCGGTGTATATCATCTTTGGTTTGCCGCATATAATCATCAGGATTACGGCTAATTATTTTAACTTTCATTCTGGCGTAATTTAATTAAACTTAATTGCAAACAATACTAACTAAAATCAGTTATTTAAATAATAATTTACGCGATGCAAACTCTGCCCTCGCCTTCACTGCAGGCAGCTGTTTATATTTCCAATTTATATTAATTTAGAAATACAGCACGTGCTTTGACACTTACAAACTGACATTTCGAAATTACATATATGCATATCTATGATATATATATCATCATATATAATAATGACAAGAACACCGACTCTCTAGCGGCAAAAAACGAAACTGTTTAGAGAGCTGCGATTGAATTAAAATGTCAGAAAATCATTCGTACTTAATCATACGAATTTTATTTGATTACAAAATATTTATAGTTTATACTAAATTAATTTAAAAAGTTAAAGTTATTTATAAACTACTGTACGATTGTTATGGATGTGGTTGAAAATAATAAGGCACCGGCAAGAAAAAATGGGTTGGCTCATTGTGGAGTGCCGCAATGTAATAATTACAGATCCAAAGACGTGTTTATGTATCACATTCCGCTTCATGTGAAGAAGTCACCACAGTTGCTTAAAGAGTGGTCAATTACATTAAAAATGAAAAAAGATTTTCCAAACCACTTCCTGATCTGCAGTCGTCATTTTAATAAAAAACATATATTGATTCCGTTGAGAGATAATAAGCGCTTTAGGACCAGGTTAGCTCATAGTGCGTTTCCATGCCTAAACTTGCCTAAGTCGACAATTGCTTCAAGACTAATCATTCCACGGTTAGCGCCTCTAAAGGATACTTTTAAAAGAAATGCTAGTACAAGGTAAAAATAATTAACATATTTAAATGATGTTTGCATGAAATATAACGTATACCATTTCATCTAGCGCAGCAGATATCCTCTTGCATGACGTGCAAGATGCAGATAATACACCTTGCACGAATTCCGGTGGTGTTCAGCTTTTACCACTAACTCGAGACAAATGTACTCAAGTGAATGTGAATCCATATGTTGGAATTGTTTCATTGTGGGATACAGATAAAAAATTAAATACTATGACTGGGATACCAACATATATTTTGCTCACGACAATCGTTGAAATCTGTGAAGATATAAGGAAAAATGAAACTTGTGTCATGTCAATGAAAGACCGAATATTAATGACGATGTTTAAATTAAAAAGCAACTGCTCATGGGCAGAGCTTGCGATTTGGTTCCAATACAGTACAAAAACCGTTAAAACTTATTTTGGTGACACTATTCAGCTTTTAGCCAAAGGATTGGCAGGTGTAACTTCAACACGTGTACAAGTAAAAAAAAAAATGGCCCGGCCTTTAAAGTTCAAGGTTTTCTCAGGCAAAGTCGACATATCCATCATTCCATACATAGATAACATCATGACAATCATATGCGGATTATCCAATTTAACTGCTCCTAGTTTGTCAGACGACTGGTTTTTATAGTATGTTTATACATATAAATATATAATATGAAAAATAAAACGAAACAAAACAAAAAAGTAAAAAGTCGTATCCTTATTAATAAAAAACAACCAAAAATTCAACAAAAAAATCGATTAAATCAAACTATATTTGGTTGATATTTTTATTCCTAATTTTTTATAAAATACATTGTCAAACAATTCTCATATAATACTAAATTTATTAATTGAAATAAATGTTCAGAAATGATTTTTATTATGATGATTATTTCACACGCATATTATTTTGTCAATGTTTTATTTACCGTTTTAGCTGCAAGTGAAACGAAAGGTATAAGTAGTGTTTTAATTTACAGAGTCAAATTCAAATTCAAAAATCTATTTATTGACCTTAAAACTTAAATTGTGCTTAATTAGTAGAAATTAAGGTAATTAATGCAGTTTAGCTGACTTAATGATTTTCTTTTGAGTCTGAATTTTGATCGGTTTTAACTTTGTTCTAAAGTGATTGGTATTTGTTACTACCCTTTTGATTATTCTTGTCCATTCTTTGAGTTTCAAAAAAGACAACTACAAATATATTCTTCGGGTTATTGTTTAACAATTACAAAGTTTTTAATTCAAATTATTGAGAATTTTTAAACACTAAATTAATTTAAAGGATTTTTTATAGGATTAACAGAACGTTTGGCATAGAGTGAGTTTACACAGCTTCTCAATATTTAATTGTTTTGGGTTTTGAAAAAGTAAGTCAATATAATAATACAAATTCTCGTGGCCTAGATGTTATTGATGGTGCCCTTGTTATTAAATTAGGGAATTAAGGTACGATTTTTTTGTGGCGGTGGTGCAATGCCTAATGCATAAATCCATCCAGCTTTTACAATTTCTTCTCCAGCCCCTCTATACAATCTTTTCATTATGTTTATACCACAATTTTTTTGCTAATATCGCCCTTAACCGTCATGGTTTATTATTTATTTATTTGAATATTATTTAATATTATTATTATTAAGTTTTCAATTATTTATAACTTTATAAGTATTTAAAATTATAATTCAACCTGAACTTAACGGCTTTTAAGTATCAACTTCAATCTGTGAAATCCATATCTCGGAACAACTTATATTTTTGACGCACGAGGGCGTTTTTTTAGCGGATTTTCTCAAATAAAATTTAATTGTACACACATTTCATGCCAAACCGTTCGATATGATAAAAAATTCTTCATTCTGAAAGAAATTATTTAAAACAGCCTAAGTTAAAAAAAATGAAAATGTTCAAAAAGTTATGTATGTACAACAAAAATCTAGGATTCGATCAAGTTATTTCAAAAACAATATCAGAAAATGTGGATCATGAAAAATTGGATAATAAAACGTCATTTCAAAACTCAAAACAATTAATTATTGAGATGTTGTATCCGTTAGTGTGCAAACTTACTCCATGTCAACAGTTCTGTTTATAAAATAACTTCTTCAAAAAAACTACATCGCAGGGAGACCGAAATGTGAATTTATATACGACTGTTGCTTAACTATATTTTAATACAATTTTTCTGGGATGTAGGAAATGTGACCTTGAAATTTCAAAATATTAACCTTGATTTTTGATTAAGATTAGCAATAATGTAGAACCCTAAAATACAGTTTTTGAATTGCATAGTTTCATTATAAAAATTGAGTTTTAAAACTTTAATCTTAAAATGCTCAGCAAGTTTTCTTATCTTATTTAATCCTACCATAATGTGAATTAAAAATTTCAAAAACATTTAAGGTTTCTGAAATATAAAAAATGTGACCTTGAATTTTCCGATTTTGACCTTGAAATGTTCTGCAAGTTTTCTTACATTAATTAATCCTGCAGGTAGAGCCCGTTTTAAGCCTCTATACGAAAAACTGATTTTGGCAATAAACTGATATTGAAAATTAAAACTCACATTTTTTTTTTCCTCTAATATTTTACAAAAAAATTTCATACAAATCGGTCCAGTATTTAGTAGGAGTATTTTTTTTAGGACACTATTTTTTATAGTACGGCGTACGGCTTACAAACGTATATTTGCACATTTTTTCTAGACTACTTTTTTGGACTCAAGTTCTACAAATTTCTGAATTTGAATTTGGCTGCAAAATTTTAAAAACTCTCTGCTTATACCTTTCGTTAACTTGTAGCTGAAATGGTAAATAAAAAATTGGCAAAATAGAAAGCGTGTGAAATAATCATCATAATAAAAAACTTTTCTGAACATTGAATATTCACATTTATTTCAATTAATAAATTTAGTATTATATAAGATTTGTTTGACAATGTTTTTTATAAAAATTAAAAATTAAACTATCAACCAAATATAGTTCGATTTAATCGAATAATTCGACTTTCGTGAATTTTTTATTGTTTTTTATTAATAAGGATAAAACGGTCACTGTGTAAAGTTTAAGCATAGACAATGAAATATAATATTGGTAATTGATTTTTTGCTGTTTCGGCTTCTTATAAATTTTTGTCGATACAAATATGAAAAATCTATGATTAATCAATACATATACAATTTAAAAAACGTATAAAAAATTCCTGTTCTCTATTTCGCAGCGGTCGGAAAACCTTAACTATTTAAATCCTTTAAAAAAAGCAATGTTTCGCGTTCCTGTTTATTGAAAACTGGTACAAATACGTATGTAGGTTCAAATTTTCAACGGCAGAATACTAATTACATCAAATTGTTTGAATATTGAAGCTCAATTATAAGCTGGAAAATAGTAAACGTGATAATAGGTTCGAACTTGAACTCACTTCTTCTAATTTAGTAGATTTCTTATTCAGTTTAAATGTTTGTAAAATTAAATCAAAACTATACTAAAGAGTGAACAGAAGACTTAGATAATTTAATAAAAATCAACACATTTCATTGAGAGTAGGTTTTTGAAGATATTGTAAGTTAAACTCGATAGTATTGAAAATATTGGCTCGCTTAATAAATGGAACTAATAGAATTAAATGTTTTCTCGGGCAGTGTGTGCGTTCGGCTTTAATTTTTTCAAAACATTATTATTTTATATTTTTGTATCAAAACTTTTAAGTCTTTTTGTTTAAAGTGCGCATTTATATTAATAAGTTCTATCTACTACAATTATTTATAACAACAATTAATTTAACTACATATTTCCCATAATTTACTATAAATTTTTTTTTGGTAATTATGCATCGAGTAATTTTATGGAGTTTAAAATAAAATGTACAAAAAATTAAAATAAATAAACAATATTTTATTTAAAAACTAAATGAACAAATATAGGACACAACTTTTACATAAATTCACAACTTATACTATGTTATAACGAAACAATTTACAAATCAAATTTTATAAAAACCGAGTAAATTATTGATTGTTTAAAAATAAATGTGCTCTCGTTTAGGCAACACTTGAATTGTTTGGCGTGCCACTGATGGCACTATAAAATGCAATGCTGTTACGATGCACTTGATTACCATCGTCTGTGGGTAGGAATGGTTCGTCCAGTAGGTCAGTCAATGCACCGCAAAGCTTTTCAAAATTGTCCTTCAACGCCGAATGATATTCTCTCTGATCAGAGGAAATCATGCGGCCATTGACTTGCAATGCAGTATTGCAGATACCAATAAATTCCCGAAATATTTCTTTTAAATCTTCAACCCGTTCGCAATTGTATTTGGCAACGTTCTTAGGATCTAAAAACGCGGTTGCATATGCCAAAGGACCAGCATTGACGGTAACGGCGACACTTCCTTGCAAACGGAGTTGCAGTTTCTTTACGTCAATTGGAGGTAGAACTACTTCGGCTAACTCTGAAACACGAATTTGCATTTCGTCGATTGCGACTTCAATTGGACTAAGCTCATGAGATTGTCGATCTTTAACTGCAATACGCTTCAAAACATATGGAAATGAGTATTGCGCTGTAAGAAATGGTTAATAAGGATTAGTTGGGAATTTGAATATTTATTCAATAGATTTATTTACTTGTTAAAATTGTACGCCTCTTCCATTGTTCTTCAACCGAACCACGGGCACTTCCACTTTTTGTAAATGGCGTCTCATACATAAATGTATCTACATCATGATTTTGCTCAAACTCATTTTGTCTCGTTTCTAACTCATCTTTGCAATAATACGGAGTCACATGAGTTACTTGGATGTATGCTAACTTGGGATCCAGTTCATTGACATCTACCGGTACCGAATCCATTATCATTTTGACAGCATCAGCACCTAGTTTCTCATTATACTGCCTATGCAACCGTTCTGAGATTTCACTAAGAGATGTCACTTTTGGCTCCTTATAAACCTGTTCAACGCCACTTTCGTCTTCAAAATACATCTGAAATTGAAATGTCTTAAATATATTGTAACAATAAGTCTATTATAACTTACCTGTCCAAAGAAAACGACTCGATAGAATCTACCCAAAAGCCTCTTTCCAGATCGATTTACCTCAGTCACTTTAGTGTACGCCGATGCTAAATGCTCATAGCTCTGTGCCAAAGAAATATAATCTCTGCGATTCTCGTAGATCGGCAAAATCAAGCGATACAACGGTCCGAGACATTCAAAGCGTTCTGCTTTATCCAGAAACTCGGCACACTCTTTTAGTTGATCCAACAACATTTGTTCAGTGTACTGAGAATCTTGTGCACCACTATCCAACTTTAATCCCTTTTCATCCCTTGGAATATTACGCGAAATCTTGCCAAAACACTCTGCACCCCAACTAATAAAACCGCTACCTTTGAGCTTCAAATATTCTGCCATTAATGCGGCTATATGCAAATGGCAACAAGCTGCCTCTGATATATTTCCATTCTGATCATGATTTCGTGCCATTGTCACCAACCAGGTGTGCCTTAACTCTGGAGTTGACGCATACGAATTGGCCAAAGAATGCTGCAACTCCAACAACCGTTCCGGGTCAGTATGATGAGCTTGCATTTGAGCGGTTGCCATCAGAACGGTACGAACACGTTTTGTCAAATCTTTAACCTCAACAGGAAAACCAGTTCCTTTCATGGCTTTGTCACTTGAAGCATAGCTGTTTATTAACGACAACGATTCTTGAAATCTGGCGTTATTTAATCCAATGACGTTCCCTATCATTTGCGAGACAGAAATAATAACCTGAAGATGAACTCGGGTTAGACCTTTGCGACCACTGAATTCAAAGTTACTTCGCATCAGCAAATAGAGAACAGCACACGATTCTTGTCGTAAATTTGATAAACGACTGTCACAACATTTTAGTAATTCATAAACCAGTTGTCCGCATAAAATAGCATTCCCTTTAAAAAGTGCTGGAGAGAAATTGTTTATAAAGGCTCTGAGAGCTGCAAAAACATGTTTCGATAGTGTCTCAGATTGTCCCAATTGAAGGAATCTCAAATACACACGAAGTAGCTTTGGAAGGACCAACCCATCAAGCATTCGATCACGAAATTGTAGCGAATACAACCCAATACAATCAAGAATAACCAAGCCAATTTCAGTCGCCATATTGGATTCTTGCAGCGAAAGTCTCAATCTCATAGTTTCATCTACTAAATTTTCACGCGTTTGAGTGTGATTTAATGTGCCTGTGTCATGGACATTGTGCGTTAGTTCTGTTCCAGGTGGTGCCATTCTTGCAGGAAGTGTACTTGCCTTGGCTGATCTTGAGGGTTTTCCATCTTTCGCCATATCATTTGGATTAATGTTTTTCTTGCCGACATATCGGAAGTACCACAGAGATATGTCCAAAACTGAGAAGAATGTAACAGTTTCTGACTCTGTGCAATTCTGCCACCACATTACCATTTGATCAGTTGACAAATGTTTAATAACAAACAGAAAGCAACTAATCAAATCTTTGGTCTCGGCTGTACTAAATTTGTCAACACGAGGCATTAAATTGGGCTGTGTAACACTAACAGAACGATTATGACCTACACGTGGTGCTGGTGCATCGGTGCTGTCCGCACTTCGAACAATTGTTGTGTCCTGAGACATGTAGGAGCAATCTGAATCTATCGAAGTTGTTGAGTTACCATTGGCTAATGGTTGGCCGGCGATTGCAGCGAAATAACTAGCATCTTTCAGATACATTGATGCACGTATAGGACTTGGATGTTCAATATGCATTGTAAGACGATTGCGGAGTTTTGGTGTGCTGGATGACGACGTGTTGTTACTGGCAACAAGCGTTGCTGTGGTATCTTTGGCAAATACATAACTGCTACTAACTGAGATTCTATTACATACAGAAGAAGAATCGTTGCGATTGTGCTTTTCCTGCCCATCGGAGATACGTTGAAAATTTTCCAGAACAATGCCCAACCATGGCACGTAGAGCATTGCGATTCGGGCTTGTTGTCCTTTATTCTGATAACGATCATCAAGATCATGTTTAGCTAAGAGGTCTCGCAAAGTATTAAGAGCGAGACGCCTTATTTGTCCAATTTCGTTCAGAGAGCTTTTCACCTCTTGCAAAAGTAGTCCAGCCAAAAAATGTTGTCGACAAAATTCTTCGGAGAGGGTAAAATGCTGCAAAATGTCAGGAGGTCGATTTTTGGGACTCAATAAAAATGGCAAATTCAACGGAACATAATGCTCATGTGAACACACTTCCTGAAGGAAGCCAAATTTAAATTCATGTACAGCTCTCGGATCCCCTGGTGAAAATCGGTCCATGTAAATTCTTATCAATTTGAATACAAAACCCCGATCCATTAACGTTAGACATCGCTTAATAAAAACTGATAAACTCTTATTGAGTTGCTGTGTCTCCAATGGCAAATCCTTATGCCGTGAGAGCAGATATGGAATCAATACAAGTAGAAGAGATTCAATCCTGGCAGGAAATTCTTTTGGGAATCGTTCATTGCGATGCATTTTAATTCTACCTGTTGAGAGCAAGTGCTGGGCCATACTTTTAATGATCAGATCGAAAAATATGTTTGAGTACTTCATAAATTTATTGATGATTAAAAAATCAGTGTTGTTTGGATGCAACAGTGTTGGCAAGTGTCGACACAATTCACCATGTACGGTGTTTCTGGAATTAGGACTCACATTCTGCTTTTGATTGTATCCTGGAGATCGGAATACATATTTCACATATGAGAGTAGCAGCTCTTTGCGACCCGCTTCATCAGCTACCATATGTATGAGATTCACTAGTAGGCGTATTACATTCAAACCAATTTCTTCGCTATTTGTGTTGACCAAAAGAACAAATAACTGATTCAAAATGGTGGGGAGAAACGTAATCACCGATGTGACGTGGACGGCGTGGGCAGCCTTAAGGATTTTACATGTTTCGGATTCGGCTGGCATTGCGGCGGTTTTGTTGTGTTCGAGGAGTCGTTCAGTGTGCCAAAAAAGATTGTGCAAATGCTGATCGGTGGTCAGCACTGTGGAGTCCAGGCGAAATGTTAGCGTGAAAATGGGACGTTGATTGTCGATCCATTGAATTTCGGGACCGGCATTCTGCTGGGGGAAACGGTACGTGTTTGTAACATGCGAAAATGGAAAATTCAACACAAATTTTGTTGTTAGTTTAGATGTCAATGGATTAGGGTTAATAACTTCTTTGAACACTTTGAACTTTCTTTACTACTTTCAACATTTCTTTTAGTATTTAAACAGAATTAAATTTGGTGAGCGACGTGATATTGACATGCATATAAAATAAAAACAGTAATTCTTACCCCCTTTCCTAACCCAAGCGGCTGAATGGCCAAATATCCGTTAGGTAATGTCGCTGCAACCGGGATGGTTTGCTCCTCAATATTTATTTTCCCCTTATTTAAAAGCGGTAACCACGAGTATCCAACTGGATTTTCAAATTTAGCATTCGCTTCTCGCTTCTTCGACATGTTGCACGACACGTGCAAAAAGGAGAATAAGATGTGATGCTGTGGCGTTATTTGCAAGGGTAATCGAATTTTTATCTCTTCATACCATGCCGGAGTAGTACAGTGATGTAGTACAGGGCAGGATATTTTCGTTAGTAGTATATTCTGACCGGGACGACCATAAATGCACTACAATTGTTATTTCAAGATTTAATTCAGTATGATCCGTGTATTTTAATGAAACTAATAAAATGTATACATACGGGTAAAGATTTTGCGCCTTCAACATCACTATCACGTAACTCGAGGATTACAGCAATATTTCTAGCACGTGAAAATAACTTTTGGCTATCAAAATTAAGCATTAGAGGATAGACAAAAAGATGATTTATAAACGTTGTAAATGGATGGACGTCTCGTTCTGAAACAATTAAAAGCGAAAACAATCATAATAATTAAGATTCATATATACGAGTGCTTGTCCAATATTTTACCTGAACTTCCTTGAAATTCAGTAATCTCAATGGATGGCGCAACGGTTGGAGGAATTGGGAATGGCTTCAATGGAGCTAGAGTAGTTGTTAAACAATCTGCAAAAAACACATCAAATTATAAAAAAGCTCATAAAAGTTCATCTTCATCACACACTATTAGGTAACTCCGTGATGGGTTCAATGTTAATCTTCAACCATCCAGGTATCACAGTCAATTTACTAAATTTATCTGGCTTCCGATAGTCAGCTAGTATTTTCAGCAGATCTTCATCCTTCAGTTTGTTTGCTTCTTGCCGATAAATAGCCGGAAACTCAATGGTCGTGTCTAAATCAAAACTATAAAATCTAAAAAGTGGCCTTGCCGCCCAAGCGAATGGCATTCGAAAGTGACCGATTTTCTGGCTGCATGCGCGCACATTTTTGTGCAATTTAAGTCCCATTTTCGGATCTTTTGTGGCCTTTAAATACGGATCGGTGCTATTGTTAATGCCACCTTGCAAAATTTTATCAATTTTAACGACCAAAAAAATGTCTGTGTGTGCGGTTGTTATGCTGAGAACAGCTTGACGCGGAAACATAAGCCATTCTCTGTCAAGTTTGTGCAAGTCAGCGGGCATTGTATTATCTTGAGCAATGTTCACGCTGTTCTTCCCATTTATTGCCGAACTTCCATTGGTCGTCCCATTCGTCTCTGCTGTCCTAATAGGAGTAGCTGGATGCAACATATCGCGAAATTGTGCGTTGTTAATATCAAAGTAGAAATTTTCGGTTAGTTTGCGACCAGCTTTAGCGTCATAAAGGGCAAGACTAGTGACGTATGGTTCGGTTTGGCAAAGTGATTCTTTTTCTCCATCGATTGGGGCTTGGAGGCGGAATTTGAGGGACTCACATTTGATAAGGAATCTTTGGCCAAATATTTCCCTTAAATGAAAAAAAGAAAACGAAAAAACTTTAGCATTTACCATAAATGTACAAAATGGGAGATAAACTAAAATAAATAATTAAAATTTACTAACCTGTACGGATCAACATTATTACTTCCAGACTGCTTAATTGGTTGTTGTAAACTTCCAAACAAGCGTCTTCTATTTTCTCTCCTCGCCTGCGCAATTGACACATCTGTCTCACGACCATATTTAATCAGCTGCGGATTCATACTCTGGTCCAACCCCTTGAGTGTGCCAAACATCATTGTGCTAGGACTTGGTGGTGGTGCCCTTTCCAATGAAGCTGCTCTTTTATCCTCTTGCAGTTTATTCTGTTGCAATACAGAATGCAATTTGTTCAGCCAATCCTGCAGTTCAATTTCACTGTCTGCAGCTAATGTGAATGATTTGTGACCAGCCGTCATTCTTAACTCGAAACAATGACGCCCACGTTTCGGATTCTGGAATAAAATTGGTTTTATTTAAGTAACGTGACTGTATATCTTAGAATGTAGTAAAACACAAACCTGCACCACTTCGGTACAAAAGTCCATCACGATAGTTGCTTTGGCTTCGCATTGCTTTTCATCTTTGTGCAACTCAAGAATGTATGTTCCGTCGACCTCTTGCCTCAAGTAGCAATATCTGAAATGGACAAATAGAATTTAAAGTGGACGCACTATATTTCAGGATTGCGCATCGCAGAGTAATGAACCGAATTATTTTATATTGTAGTTTTATGCTACGAAATTCTAAAAGAGGCCAACACGAATTAAAATTTAGGAAGCACCACGTTGGTTATACGCTGTGTTTGCTCATTTTTATATTTAGAATGAACGCTAATTGAAATGGGCTTGGTTTAATAAACTCTTCGACTATAATATTCATTAAAATCGTACGGAAGCTAAAATATTGCCAAATACGCAGATATGAAGAGACAAAACAGATGTGAGGTCTCATTATCGGAGCCATAAATATAAGAACTATCCGCTTATTTGGTACAATAACTACAATGATATTAACGAACCGGGTTCCGTGCGTATTGGCCGTTTGAAAAAACGACTGAACGTTGGACAAGCCTTCTAATGAATGGACAAACTAATTCGAATTTGTAACTAAGCTATATAGAGATTACATAAACCGAAAACAATCAAGCAAATATTTATCTATTGAGTTTTTCTGGATGTTTTCAAATACATTAACTGGGACTTTCACTATTAAAATTTGCAAATTCACATTTTTATTTGCATCACAATCAACAGCTGTGACTTCGTATGTAGAAAGTGTACAAGTAATTAATTAAAATTGGGAAAAATTGTTACCAAAGAAAGAAATATCTTGATTATTCTTGTATTATCGTGAACTATGTTTTAACTTTAAATCAACCTTCCACCAAAAATCTCTACTCGTACACCATTAAAAGTCGTTAAACATAATATCTAATAGGTATTTAATTAACAGACGATTTTATCACAGTGCAGTTATGGTTGTTAAGAATTCAAACGAGCTAAAGGTAACAATTTTAAAATCAGACATAACTGTTGGGAAAAAACATATTTTATGAGTGTTTTAAAAGTATAATACGAGGTTGAAATCCAAAAATGTTATTCTACTGTTACGGCAAACTAATTACCTTCGCTTAAATGACTTGGAACCAATATGTGCAAACATTCGGTCTGAACTCGTTTCCGGACCCTTCATTAAATAGCCCTGCTTTGTAATTGTATCCGCTTGTGATTTGGTCATTTGTTCATCTATCCTGTCAGGATCGGTGTCAACTTCATAGACTTCTTCCTTCAATTCCTCACAAGGAGTGATTCTGTAAGATGAATAAAGTAAAAAATCTTCGAGCATTTTAAAACAACTTAGTTAGTCACCTCGGCAAGTCTTGATATGATCCACTGTAAGCGCTGTACTTATAATGAATAAGATGATTGGTAGTTTGATATGTTTTAAGCGCTTGTCTTGTCAGAAGCAAACCCGGTGCGGGATTGGCAGAATGAGCGTCTGAATCAGCTGCAGCAGCGCCATTACCATTAACACCATTTGCTGCATTAGCGGTGCTGCTGTTTCCATTGACGCCGTTTGCGTGCTCGAACGCCGGAATATTGCTGGATGTTGTGCGAAATTTGCGTGGCAGTACCACTTCCTGTGTACATATATAAAACACAATGCCTTTATGAATTAAAACATGATCATATACTGAATAGGTTTATTGCGACGCAACATGCAAATTGGACTATTGTATAGGAATTTACATGAATATTGCAGTCTTTACTCACAATAACATGGTCTCACATCAATCTTGATTTGTTTAACAATTCAGGGGTTAATAGTTTTATTATATGTTTTGTACATGAATGGTTATGTTGTTTAAAATCATGCCTGGTAATGTCAAATATGTAAACGCTGTTTCTGTTAAATGAATTTAAGTGCAAGCCACTCCAGATTCCAGACCATAAAAACATACTATGAGTTATTATTGCAAATAAGAAATAGAGTCATGCAACATTAATTTCATTAAATTGTGCATACCGAAACATCGTCAGATGGATAGAGTAGCAGCTCCCGTTGTGGATCATTTTGTATGAGTGTCTTGTTCTTCATAATGAAACTCTCAAAGTCAATGGGCTCGACAAGAAGAGGTTTGTTCTGTAACAAAATCAAATAAAATTATTAATTAAAAACTGTTCTACATAATGTTATAATTGGATAAAAGTGTATAGACAGCCGCAAAGCAAATAGTCGGCAACTTTCTTAACGCTGCAGAGCTCAGATTGTTCTCGTTTACACATTATTCACAAACAGCCAATTGTAATTAATCGCCGGATGACCAATTGACCTGGTGACACGCACTCGAACAAGGTCTATGTTATAACTTAAAAGTTATAAGTGATATAACATACACGTTTAATTAAAGCGCGACGGTTTGTTTACTGAATGTTCATTTCTTTCTTGCACTTTAATTCATTATCTTGTTGCTTCAGGTACAAATCTTGCATGTACCACTTGATGCTGATGGATTTATAATATAAAAGTACTGGTACCTTAGCAATTGCGTGACCAATAAACTGGTTCCTCAACTTTGTTTTATTCAAGACGCAACTTCATCAAGTTGAAGAAGATGTTCCCATATAAACAAGCGGCTTGCCCATCATGATTTTAATAGCAGTGTGCATCGCATCAGAGTATGTAATTTAATAATTAATTACTGAACATTACGGACTCTTGGTCTAAATTTCTAATTCACGTATCGCGGCTGACATTATGTTTGACACATCTAAGACAGTAGAGTGCTTTAGATTGTTCATTGTGATGTACGTATACGGTGTAGTTACACAATAAACGTGTAACATAAAGCCATTACAAAGCATATTCCTTAACGGGCTCACAGAAACTAAACGGCTGCTTAGCATGGTAAACGTGTTGGCAAATAATTGTCATGATGAATGATAAGTGATCAATGAATACCACTACCATTCTTATTCGTACATAAATTGTTATATTTCTACAAATGATTACAATGTGGTTCTACTTTATATTGTGAAATATGATAACTTAATTTATATACGCAACTAAATTACAACTTAATTCAGTTTTTCTGAAATATGGAATATGAGCTTGAATTGTTTTAAAAATTTATATTAATATTTACCCGAAATAACGTTAACTGTAGAGCATTATAATACCTTAGATTTTAAAACAGACTGCTTTTGTGAATTATCGTCATTATGAAAATGAAACCTTAAGTGACCTTCAATTATTCAGCAAGTTTTGCTATAAATAAACAAAATCGATAAGCGAAATAGTTGTTTGGCAATAACTTGAGGTTGAAAATTTAAAAAGAGATTCCTATTTAAAAAAAAAAAACAACTTCATACAAATCGGACGATTAGTTTCCTAGGGGATGTCAAAATTGTTCACATTTTTTAAATTTTGCTCAAACCTACAGAATAATTGATCATTTGTTAATAAACCACCATAAATTGTTAATTGTAACTCGTCTACCACGCAAAAATTCAAGAAAATTGTGAAGAACTTATCAGACAATTGACACACTTTGTGCAGAAACCACCACTTTTGCATCACATTATACTGACAATTTCACCACCCCATCTTCAAACCCGTATCTTCAAACCATCTGAACAATGTAAACAAGTTACAGTAACTTGAAGTGAAACTTCAGTTTGAAACTGCTCATTCATTGACGTTATTTTGACATTTCATAGTATCATCTATCCTAGGATGGGGTTGTTGTGCGCGCAGTTCATGCGCCTTTTGATGGAGGTTTACGAGTATAATTCAGAGCAAAAGGACAGACAACCAAGATTAAAATACACCTCTTATGAAATCAACATTAGAACTGCTAAATGATAATTACAAATAAAACCGATACAAAACTGAGCCGCCCCTGCAGTAGGGACATAAATTGAATAAAGTATATTTTTAGACAGACAAAAGTTCGTTCACCCTATTCAATGGTATCGACGTACAAGATTGTGACACACTTTCTTGAAGTTTCTTATCTCATATATATCGTCGTGTTTGTAAACACGAACAGTATGTTTAAGTATCTGTACAATAGCTGTTACAATGTAGATCGTTATAGATGGGCAAATGTTTGCAATCAATTTAACCGCAGATAAAATATCAAATGTCTGTGGAGTGTGGACTGTGGAATCGCATGTCTGCAAGATGTTTCCAAACTAGGAACAAAGACAAATCTAGTAAGTATATTGTTGTCATAGTTGAATACGAGTAGATGCATCATGCAATTGAGACGATTTGTTGACGAGTAATTATTCGCATTTTCTTTTTATTGTTTACTTCTTTAGTGGGATGGTCGGGGATATGGTTACATTTGTTTTATACTATTTCCGTCTTCTTATTTGTTATAATATTACTTAAATGGAGAACTGAGAATCCAGACATTGCAGGGAGAGCAATAGACGAATTTATTACAACGGTTTAACATTTTGATTTTATTTTAATTTCGAAACTACAACCCGCAATGAGGTAGCTACAACCTATATATATTATATATCCAGGAGAAATTGTCAAAGCTGACAATGACTTTTTTGCAATTGTCTGGAATTTTTCGTAAGAGATAATTTTATAACTCGATATTGAAAGTTATGGAAACGCACCACAGATAATAATGTAATAAGCGGTTAATGCGGCTAACAACTTTAATTATTGAATACTGTATTCTTTATAGAAGCAAGAATGTCACGGTTCTCACGTGAAGATAACAACAAAAAACACTCACAACGCAATGATTTTAATGAATGCATATGCATATGGAAATTCATTGTCACCGCATAATCAACTGAACAATATTTGAACATACAAGTCAGAATCCAAAAAGAAGCAAACGGAAGCAATATACAGCGATATATGGAAAAAAGGAGATTTCATAACAAGCGTGCTCACACACCTTTTCTATTAATACACAGATATAAGCAATTCATGTGTATTACGACTAGTATATTTGAATGATGACGGTAGAATATCCTTGTACACTACAGTCTGAATTATTTCTATAAAATATATAATATAGGTGAACTACATTGTAGCATATCATTTACGGCGACGCGACGTACATACGTAGTGCACTTGTCCTCTGCACTGAGCTCTATTCACAAAATATACTGCATCCATTTTATATGGCAAGTTTGTGATAGAGTCGGGGGTGAATGTTATTTATGATTGCACCAAACTATATTATATTGTATGTGACCGTTTAGCAGGGTGAGAGTTCAAACAAACAAACTACTAAATGGGGGTGAACGACACATTAAAAATAGACAATCTACACTGGTAACTGTACTGAAAAATATTGAATATAGAGAATGATGATGAAAATTCGGTTTTGTTCAAATGCTTCAAATTCAATAGTTTTCATACGTATATAATAAGGTGGAATCAAAGAAAATCAATTAGTTTATAATCCAACAAAATAAAAAATCGATTATAGCAACATTAATTACCAATGCAAAATTAAATAGGTCCACTAGCATTGTGCAAATTTTGGGTGTAAATTTAATATAATATGTTACATAAATAATAAATTAAAAATGTAACTAATTAACACGATATTGTTGCATCAAGTACACATATTATATATTAAACTACAGCCGTGCTACGAATAAGTAATTACAATTATAAAATGCCGACAAGTGGTTTTTGTAGCAACAAATTACTAAAGTAAATTTTTCAAATTATCATCGCACAATAATTTACATACAACTGCAACTAAACTTCATTATAATACATGCTTAAAATTGGTTTTGAAATGAATGGCGTTCGAATTCAACTTTTATAAATTTTTTAAATAAAATTAAATATGCTTCACTTTTATTCACAAATTCTTTGACTCAGAAATGTTCAAAACATTTTTATGCTTCTCTTCTACTATTCTTTTTTGAAAAATTTGCACCGTTTTTGACGTATTGAATTTATATTGGATTGAATCTTGAAATCTTTTTACAAAATTTCTTCCTCTTATTGACACTAAATAATAATAATTTGTAAAGTATCATAATACTTCAGAACAAAACGTTTTTGAATTATTATTATTCTAAATTTTTTTAGTTTTGACCTTGAAATGTTCAGCAAGGTTTTTTATTTATATACGACCCCAAGGGCATATAGAAATATTTGTAATCCGACTTTTTTCGGAAAAAAAGTTGATGATGCAGAAACTCGTTTTGACACCCCCTGAGTCCAAAAAAGTGGTCTAGAAAAAATGTGTAAAAGTACGCTGTACGCCGTACGCCGTACTATAGAAAAATGGTCGAAAAAAAAAACTTCTAAACTACTGGACCGATTTGTATGAATTTTTTTTGCAAACTATTAAACAAAAATATAAGAATAGGATCTTCGATTTTTCGAGGTCAGATCCTTCAAGGTCAAGTTATTGCCAAAAGAATTTTTTTTCGTATAGGGGCTCAAAAATGGGTACTACGATTTTTTTCATTTCCACAATAATGAATCTTCAAGGTATCTTAAGCAAAACTACATATATCCTATATCCCGCTAGATGCTCCTTCTGGCGAAAAAGGGGGTGGACAAGGACAAACCCCACTTTTCTATCTCAGCCACCTTGCATAATATCAAAAAAATTCTTTCAGATTATTGTAGGATAAAATAAGATAAGAAAATTTGCGGAACATTTCAAGGTCAAAATCGAAAAATTCAAGGTCAAATTTTTTGTATCTCAGAAACCTTTAATATTTTTTTTTAAAAATGTTCACATTATTGTAGGCTTAAATGAGACAAAAAAACTTGCTGAACATTTCAAGGTCGAAATCGGAAGTTTCAAGGTTCGACGTACGGCGTAAGGCGCACGTATCTGAGAAACCCTAACTATTTTTGAAATTTTTTTTTCACATTATTGTAGGAATAAATAAAATAAGAAAACTTGCTGAACATTTCAAGGTCAAATTTTGAAAACTCAAGGTCATATTTTTACAATGAAAATTTTTAATTCAAATACTATATGTTTTAGGGTACTATGATGTTCTACATTATTGATAATCTCAATAAAATTACCAATTTTGGACAAAAATCAAGGTCAAAATTAAGAAATTTCAAGGTCAAATTTTTCATATCTCCGAAAAGCTTTATTAAAATGTAGTAAAGCAACAGTCGTATATAAATTCACACCTCGCTCTCCCTGCGATGTAGTTTTTTATCTTGTCGGAGGCTACAAAAAAGTTAAAAAACGTTATTTTTAAAAATAATTGAGGCTTTTGAGATTGAATTTTCACATTTTGGCTTCGAAATTTTTGACGATACTGAAGAATCAATTTAAGCAATATAAGATAAAAGCTGTTTTGTTTAGAATACATTTTGTGCACACAGATAAACATTTTTAAAATAATAAACATCATTAGAGCCAATTCTTTGTTGCCATATTTATGTCAGGTTTTTTGATCTGGAATCTTTACATAAAAATTTCATACAATTCTCAGAAATAGTTTGTGAGTTTTTACGCGCGTCCAGGCACCACATGTTGTACATTTTTTCTGTACCACTTTTTTGGACCCATGGAGTGTCAAAACGTGTTTCAGAATCACCAATTTGTTTCTCGAAAAAATCGGGAATACAAGATTTGTGTCCGCATTTATAGCGAGTAAAATTTAAATATAAAATTAAAATATAAATTTTTTTACAATAAAATGAAGTTGCATTGATGCGCTGTGCTAATGCAATATCATATATGCGTATTTACCATGAATGGCACTGCTTCACTCACCTGCAGTGTATGCCATATGTTTAACAAAGTTATTACGTGGCTACATAAACATTTTATACAACAGCTTTTATATAGACATTGTATACGAGTACATACATTAGATTTGAAACAGTTTCAAATGAATGTGCAACAGTGATATATAAAACACCATTCGGAACGTTAATTTCTGAACAACGGATTAAATACTGACCCTCGAACTGACCTTTCGATTAAAGGTCAGTACATACTCAATTATCCAAACATTAATTTATAATATAATTTCAACTTGGTACTCTTGTTATTACTTATATCATGACTTAATACAAAATTTTAACTGATTTGGTTTGAGTGTGGAAATTTGGATATAAGTACGAGTAACTTAAAGTTTTGCATAAAAAAAATTCACACAATGACAAAATTGCAATCTGAAGTGTAATTTTCACCCATTCTAACTTTTGTCATTGCTGACATGAAAACTGCAGTGCAGTAATAATAAGTTATAAATTATAATAAACTATAGCATGTCTGTTCACGGGAATTCTTTGAGATAAAAACGAGACATTCACTTATTTTACTATCCACAGACCACAACATTACATCAAGGCAAGTGAAACAAAAAAACTAGGAGCATTAACAATAGAGCCATTAGACCATGAATGGTTGAAAATGGACATTACATACACGATACACCCATTTTGATGTGACTATAAATACGGAGCACGCAAAATTGTTCAACGAACCCACGCCAATCATGAATACCATTAGAAAACCTTGACACAATAGACGCGTGTTTGACTCAGGAGGTGTCATGACGAGTGAATTAGGCATTAACTTTTTTTTTACGAAAACCAATGTTCACACGTCAATGCAACAAATCTCTTTACTGTAATAATCTGTGTAATTATTCTTAGAAATGCAACTTGCATGAACTTGAAATGCTATTTAAACATAATATGTACTTTTGTTTTTGGTTACTTGCATAACATGTTAAAAAATTACTTTAAAATACCTGTTTAAGTACAAATAAAATATTATATTAAAAAAATGTATATTAAGTTGATGCCATGATGTAACGACGAAAAGGCGGGACCCTGCAACAACCACGTTAGTTGCAGGGTATTCCAAAGCTCAGTTTTATGCTGATGTAGTACAAATCTTCATTGAAATATACGAGCATCTGCGTGTATTATCTATGGCGTATATACATTTGATGTGAATGAAAATATAATAAAAGAACTATGTACTATACATCGCAGGGAGAGAGAGGTGTGAATTTATATACTGCAGCTAAACTACAACTTTTACAGTTTTTATGATACATGACCTTGACTTTTTTTAAATTTTGGCTTTGAAGTTTTATACAAAATTGTTTCTTTCATCAATTTTAGGCATATAAGGTAAACGAAGTTTTGTTTAGAATACTCCTATGGATAAACATTATTAAAATGAACAATATTGGAAGAGCTGTTTTAGAGCTTCCATATACAGTTTTTAACTAAAAAATGTTTTTTTTGGCAATAACATGAATATTCTTGAAACCAACCTTGAAAACATGAAAAATTGTTTGTTTTTTGTTTTTAATATTTTACATATAATTTTCATAGAAATCGATCGAGTACTTAGTTTCAGGGAATGTCAAAACACGTTTCTGCATTACTAACTTCTTTTCCAAAAAAGTTCGGAATGCAAAAATATCTACAATCTACATGCTATGTGGTGTCGCGTATAAATTAAAAAGCTTGATTTGCAGAACTGTTAATATACAAGTAACTGCGTGTCAGTGTGTTACCAACGGCCAGTGCCCATGTTATTACAATCCCATAGTTTCCCATAAAAATACTCAACAAACTTTATGGCTTATGACATTAGTGCTGAATGATCCAGTTTTTGTCTGCTGATTTCAAACTTTACATTTTCTCGTGTTTCAATTACGAGTACTCCATGTCGATGGCACATGATCAAGTTTCCGACAAATTGAAGCTTACGCGCGTGCGTTTTATTGTTGCCAGATGTGTATACTATACTTATTACAGTATTAGTTATAGCTGTGTAGTCACTATTCACTAAATGCGGACCAAACCAACGCAATGTGGCTAGACAAAACAAACGGCTAAATTTGATTATGCCGGTTACAAACAATTGGATTGGTGTAGAATATAAATTGTAGCTGAATGATTCTACATTCTTTGATTTGGAATTTTAATTAATCTTTTGTAATTGTTTTGAGCGTTTCGTCGAAAACATGGGGGGTGTGCACTGTGTATAAATTGTATCATATATTCTTCTTATGTGTCGGAAGTCGGAACAGACATATGAATGTTCGGATTAGCATTTTAATTCACCATGAGAACTTACATTCACTGAATGTACGATGTACGTGTTTGTCTCCTATGGCTAAGTGCACGATATAAGTAATGAGCCACAATTCACAGCTGTCAAGAAGTTCTTCACTTTTTGGATCATGCTCAAATTCGTTGTAAGATTAGGCTCGTCCACGCAGCCAAAAATTTTGATAAAATAATTTTCTTAATTTTTGAAAAGCGCCCAGATTGGTCAAAATAAATTGGTGAAATAAATATTTTAATTTCCAGCGTGAACGCGCCTAATAATTTTATATTAGGCGCAAAACAAAAACATTTTTTTTTTAATAGAACGTATAAAGGTTTTTTTTTGCAGAAGGACACATTTAAAATATTAATCTTGTTTACAATTTAATTTAATTTTACTTATTTGAATAAATATTTACAAAATTTGTATTGTACAATATAATTATGAATACCGCAAAATATTATGAGTTAAAATTGTTTAATGAATTACCCTTACTTGTTTAGTACTTACTAAACGATGACATGGTTGAAATATTAAATACGTTTATTTCATATTTAATACAAACGGTATGAATAGCAAATGTTATAAGAATCAACCTTAGATTATATTATGTACACTATAAGATAGGAAATGTTTGTAAATTATGTGTACAGGGGTGGAAGCGAGAGCAACAAACATAATACAAAACCATATACGTGAGTTTTTATAACAGAGCTCGGTTTTTATCGTTCCGTGCAAAACCTATAATATATAACAAAACGAATGTAAATAGGGGTGCATAAGCCATTGTATCCTGCGCCACTGTAATTTTTAGTAAGATTTTTAATAACGATTTTTGGTTTCTCATTATGATTTAATAGTTTTTTGTTAAAATTCCTAATTATTTTTGCGGTTTACTTTCACTAATATATTTATAAACATAAATCAACAAATTTTGAGGCCTTTTGATAACGAAATGAACTAGAAACTCTTTAAATAAAATTTGACAAAAAAAAACAATTAAATGAGCTATGTGAATAAAGAAACTAAGTGCTTATAATGTACATTTCATAAACCTTATTAAAATCCTGTTATTTAATTATTCAATATATATTTATGACGCAACAGATTATACAGGTAGTTCCTAAGGTCTTTGGAAAATATTTATATGAATCCATGCGTTAAAAAACATATTTAAACAGAATTAGAAACTCGCATTTAAAAACAACAATGCGCATTATATCCTACAAACTCCAAAACTTTAAAACTAAAAACTAACTGAAAATGCTTGTTTTTTACCAACAAAGTATGTGTAGGTACACTCAGGCACTGAGCATATTTTATGCAACTACATATTTTAATTAAATGGCTTTAAATCATTAATTATTAATGTTTCATTAAGAACGAAAACTATTAAGAGCAATGAAAAAATGTTATGGCCTACTTCAACCAATCTTGTATATACTTGACAAATATAATGCATTAATTGATACTACCAGGCTTCGCCTGTGAAATAGAAAGAACCAATTATAAATCCCGATTCTTCAAGATGGCGGCCGAGGGCGAGATTAAAGATTAGGACAATAAAGATTTACAGACGCATTATCCCGAAACAGAATATGCTAATTTTATTGAGAGTTTATGACCCATTGCATCGGTGATACGTATGTAATTTATTTCATGAAATTACGAATGACAATTTAAAGTGAACGCGCATTGTTTACAGTCGAGAAAGTTTACTAGAAGGTTGATTACTGTGTGAAATTTAAAATGCTAAACGCACTTCCGCAGATTCTCTAATATACATACAATAATTTATGTATTTAAAACATACGACATGGAGAGCCACCCAATAATTTTTATATGACTGCAACAAAACCCAAACTTTAGGATAGAGGATTTTTTAAAACAGTATTTGTTATAGTGAACATAAGAACATACATATGTATTTCGATTATATAATTCGAACAGGAGTAAGTTATATACTGTTATATAAAAATATTTTAAATTGTTGGAGCCGTTTTTAAGCAACTAGTTTCTAATCTTGAATTCTGAGAAATGCGATAATGCAAAAATTTATATACTCCGGTCGTACATACAATAAATTAAAAACATGTTTATGGGGGGAGCGAAATGACGGGCAATAACAATGCTGTTCGTGAGTACACGAATTCGTTATGTTTTAATTATCATCGAAAGTGTTAACTCTGCGCGTTCGGTACGGGCACTTAAATTATGCGCAATTTTGAGGCGCAAACAATAAATACTTAGACTATTAGTATTATATTATACAGTAAATACACAATGAATGATGCGTAGTCATAATATTTTATCAAACATTTACACTATTTTTTAAAAAGACAAAACATAATATGGGTAAACAAATAAATATGTGTCGCAATCTGCCAGGTTATGATTTATCAATTCACTCAAAATTCATAATATACTCGTAGTTGAATAATTTTAATAGCCAAACTAAACAGAAATCCTAATTAGCCAACCTCACCTAACCAAAATCCCAATAACAATAATTTATATGGCAGTCTTTAAAGGCTAACTATAAAGTGCTCAAAACTTATGAAAATCTGATGTCAAAAAGTGATAAAATTGTCAGAGATCAAAAACGTCAATAGTTCGAATCAGTGGTAGCGATGTACAATTTGTATTGAGTATAAACGGTCTTATCATATACTGAGTACCGCATATCGCTTCTACGTACGTTAATATGAGTCAGTTGACCTACAATGCTCAATGCGGTTCTGATACACCCACTTTTAACATAACAAATATGTAAATATTTCAAACTCAGCCAAGCAGCAATACATTTTTTTTTTTTTATGGAAAACAAATACAACGCAATTTGGCAACTAACCCAAACTTGGATATGTGCCGACTGCCTATTAAATTCAGATGTGTAGGGTAATCCGATGTATAGCCCATCAAATCTGCATAACACAGTTACAACTTGCAACCCACCGTTTTAAGGTAACGCGTATAAACAAAATAAGGCCATAGATTATGGTTTTATTTGTTTTTAAGCAAATAACCCGCCTTTAAGGTAGGTAATTTGCTGCACAAACTGATTATAACTGTGAGTAACTTATGACATGACGTTTTCACGTAAACCACTCGTCATTAATCAACAATCATACTCATTAATCATTATACTGCTTACATAGGTAGTTGCATATTATTTATTTTGTGTTTTAAACTTAAATTTTATAATTATTATATGATATACCAATTGACTATAATTTACTTAACATGAATGAGCTAGGAGTAAACAATGAGAATACTCGTATTTCCATAATTTTAATGAACGTGGAATTACTTTGTCATAGTGATTTTCATGGGGAGTCGTAACTTATATAGGTACCGAGTATTAATGTGTTTAATTTATGTATAATTTTGAGCTATTTGAAATTGAAATAGTAATTACACCATTTTTTAGAATTTAGTTTATTATTTTTAAGAATTGTCACTTCTCCCAACCTTAGTTACTAATAAAACATCAGCTACATCTTTGTTACGACTTATGAGACGTGTAACAAAGATAAATAACAGATTATTTTATTATTAAATTTTCTGTGCGAAATGTTCCGATTCGTGTAAAAATGAAGCACTGCGCTAAAACAGATTTCGAATACTAAATTTCCCGACATCAGATAGTAAAATAATATAATTTTTTGCATTGCATGTGTGACCTGATCGTGCTCGCCGTCGCACCAAGTCAAGTTCTAGGCTTTTAAAGTACGAAATTAGTTCTTTTCAATATAGCGTCTTGTATTAGATCGGTGACATCTCAAAAGGACCTAAGCATAACTTCAATAATTACTAAAGTTTCCAAAAGCATTTTTCAAAAACCATCTATAGTTAAATAATAAATTAAAAAGCATTTACTTAAATGATCTTCAAGGTTAAAAATATACATATTAATTTATTTCTTCGATGTCAAAAATAATAATCTTTATTATGTCAGTCGTATTATTGCACAATATTTACACATCATAATTTTACAATTTTAATACATGGGGAAATAAATTATATTATATTATAAATAAAAGTGTTAGTGTTTATTATTAATTATTAGTAGTACAGTAAACAAAGGGTCTAAAAAAGAAAATCTGTTCATCAATCTGTTCTAAAGAGGACTAGTACTTTAAATTGCATATTGTGGCGAACTAAAAACTCATGTAAGAAAAGGGTGAAATGATGTCCAATATTAAATCAGCGCACAACATGTTAATCAAAAACCAGCCCAACAAGTGTCTACGTAGATTCCGTCATGTACTTTTCCGGAGAATCGTTTCCATTCCGGGTCTTTAAAACTATAGTACCAGACTTCTTGGTAAGAACCTTCCGTAAGCAGGATGAGAAACTCATCCTGATTGCTAACGTGCAAGGACCAAAATTTCCTCTTTGGTAAAGGAATCTGAAAGACAAAAATAAACCATACGTAAACATAAAAATAAAATTTTTCATAATAATAATAAAATGCAAATTGAAAATAAATAAAATGTGATAGTCCTCACCTGTCTCCAACAATTTTCCTTATACATATAAAGCAGTGGCTTGCGATAATGTGTATCCGGATCAAAACCAAAAACGACTGGGGTATCTTTAAAAAGAAGTACAGTATCATAATTCAAGTAGGGCTTGCTGCTATATTCGATGGGTCCCAAGGTATGGTTATCCGGATATAACTCGGGGCAAAACACTCCAGGACTGTACACCCAATCATCTCCAGATCGCACGGCAAACCGACTTCCCAGCGAAAAAATTATTGGAATTCCAGAACTCTAAAAAATATGTAACATGTACAATATTTTGAACCGTATACTTGTCTTGAATTTAAAAAAAAGTACAAAAATGAATTACATGTGCCAGTTTGCCCCTCCATGCCAACACCCTATCTAGAAAACTTTTTGGCAAAACTTTCATTATAGCGCAATTGTTTGGATCTGACATACTACAGTAGATGGCCAACCAGAATGAGCACCATTCCTCCAGACCAGGCCAATCCGGTGATATAGTATAATGTATAAACTCGTCAAAGTTAAATGCCAGGGTACCTAATGAAATAGCTGCTAACACGATGTTCCCCAGCAAAAAATTCGCAAGCAAGCAAACTAGGGACTTCTCCATTAGATTAATGGAAAACATCTAAAATACAAAATATTATCTAATATAAATTAAAATAAGTTTTAGTATGAACAAGTGAAACTCGCCGAACGTTGTTCGCCCTATGCTATCTAACTTTTATTTTTTCACTATACTTAGCATTATTCTCTATTCTTTTTAATTTTAAATGTTAAAATCGGAATTTTAATGGTTTTTTATTTTAATATGTATTATACTTTTGAATACGAGTACAATATTTTTGGTTTCAACATTTAGTGAAAAAAAAATCAGTAAACTTATGTCATTAATACTTTAAATACAACCATATTACTTAAGCCTTTATGTTTTTGAAATTAGGAAAAAAATATGTACTACATAAACATTTTAAGGGATTTAGGATATATTTTAGGGTATATTTTAAGCACGCAACTCCAAAGTAACTATTTATTTGAAATACAATTAAAATAACGAAACTATGAAGAATAAACAAATTATAACATGTACTTACCTTACAAAATTACACCTTAAATATAATACGCATTTAAAAAATTAAAAAAAAAAACTTCACAATTAATAAAAAATAAAATATTCTAGGAATACGCAATTTATGTATTGCCATATATTGCAGATACAACAGCTAATATATGTAAGTAATTTATGTTAAAATAAGTATAATATAATGTTTTAAAATATATTAGGGCCTAAGCAAGATACGGGCCATAACACAATCACAACTTGCCAACAACACAAACCAAACTCAACTGAAAACTTGCCTCACAAGTGGGTCAATGTTTCCATTACATTTTTTCTTCATTAGACTACAAAAATAAATCAGAAAAGTCAACAAATAGTACATATACAGATAAAGAAACTTCATCGCAGGAAGATCGTGGTGACTGCAGTTATATTACAACCATTGACTTGCTAGTACTACTAATACTGTGAAAATTTAGAAAACACTGCACATATGAGAAAGAAATTTTCATATTGTGAAGGGTTTTTGAGGG
This sequence comes from Sylvicola cinctus, assembly GCA_963854165.1. Classification (NCBI taxonomy): domain Eukaryota; kingdom Metazoa; phylum Arthropoda; class Insecta; order Diptera; family Anisopodidae; genus Sylvicola; species Sylvicola cinctus. The sequence goes on from OY974082.1 coordinate 25,131,471, forward strand.
TACTTAACATGTGGGGTTTATCTGCATCCCCCTTTTTGCTAGAAAAATCACTTTGATGATCTAAGCTATATGCAGTTTTGAGGTTTCAGAATACCTTGCCTTAACGAATAAATTATTTGCAAGATTTGGCAAAATCATCGCCGTTTATGAGCTCCCATAAATCTTCTGGCAATAACATTGCCTTGAAGAAAATAAAAAGAGTTTCTTCATTTTTCTTTAATATTTTACATAAATATTTCCACTTTTTTGGAGTCAGGGTGAACGAAAACGAAAATTCTACATTAAGGGATATTTATAAGGTAAATGCTATTTTGTTTAGATTACCTTTAAGTATGAATAAACATTTTTAAATGAACAAAATCCTGGAAGCATCCTTGATAAAATGAAAAAAAGTTTTTTTTAAATAGATATTTTCATAAAACATTCATACAAATCGGTCGAGTAGCATCCGAGGTATAACGAAGGAGTACTGGACCACTTTTTTGAAGACGTGCTCCTGCATTAATAACATTTGTTTTACGAAAAAAAAGTCGTACATAAATTAAAATTGTTAATAAATAATTTCTTTCTAAATCGCACACAAAATAAATACTTAATTTTTTACAATAAATAAGCAAATTTCATGGTGCAATAATTTAAACAAAGTAGTGCTGCGGTCCACCATCAAAGATAGAAATGGATGAAATTAGTTATCACTCGAAGTCTAATATGCTGTCCAAAAAATTTAATAATCCATTTTTACCGTGCGTTATACTTATTTAGGTTACCACGCAATGTATAAAACAAAACTTCTAAATTCTCAGTTACGGCAAACAGTCAAAAACAATAATAAATTAACTAACAATATATAAAATACAAAACATATATGAATTTTGAAAGTTACTGTTTTTTTGGGCACAGGTCCGGGATCATTAAAAGCTTTTAGAGTACTGTCTATAGACTTTATTACTCAAGTTTGTTTTAAATATAATAGGTGACCGATTCAATATTTAAACAAATTTAATTAGATTTTTTAATCAATTTAACGCCTTTAAATATGAATTTTGGACAGGTGTAATTACAAATTATTCAGTTTCATATGGCGTTTTCTGCCATATATTTTTAATTTATATACGACCCCAAGGGCATATAGAAATATTTGTAATCCGACTTTTTTCGGAAAAAAAGTTGATGATGCAGAAACTCGTTTTGACACCCCCTGAGTCCAAAAAAGTGGTCTAGAAAAAATGTGTAAAAGTGCGTCCGTACGCCGTACGCCGTGTGCCGTGTGCCGTACGCCGTACTATAGAAAAATGGTCGAAAAAAAAAAACTTCTAAACTACTGGACCGATTTGTATGAAATTTTAAGTAAACTATTAAACAAAAATATAAGAATAGGATCTTCGATTTTTCGAGGTCAGATCCTTCAAGGTCAAGTTATTGACAAAATAATTTTTTTTCGTATAGGGGCTCAAAAATGGGTACTACGATTTTTTTCATTTTCACAACAATTAATCTTCAAGGTATCTTAAACAAAACTGCATATATCCTATATCCCGCTAGATGCTCCTTCTGGCGAAAAAGGGGGTGGATAAGGACAAACCCCACTTTTCTATCTCAGCCACCTTGCACAACATCAAAAAAATTCTTTCAGATTATTGTAGGATAAAATCAGATAAGAAAATTTGCGAAACATTTCAAGGTCAAAATCGAAAAATTCAAGGTCAAATTTTTTATATCTCTGCAACCTTTAATATTTTTTAAATTTTTTTTTCACATTATTGTAGGCTTAAATGAGACAAAAAAACTTGCTGAACATTTCAAGGTCGAAATCGGAAACTTCAAGGTTCGACGTACGGCGTACGGCGCACGTGTCTTAGAAACCCTAAATATTTTTGAAATTTTTTTTTCACATTATTGTAGGAATAAATAAAATAAGAAAACTTGCTGAACATTTCAAGGTCAAATTTTGAAAACTCAAGGTCATATTTTTATAATGAAAATGTTTAATTCAAATACTATATGTTTTAGGGTACTATGATGTTCTACATTATTGATAATCTCAATAAAAGTACCAATTTTGGACAAAAATCAAGGTCAAAATTAAGAAATTTCAAGGTCAAATTTTTCATACCTCTGAAAACCTTTATTAAAATGTAGTTAAGCAACAGTCGTATATAAATTCACACATCGCTCTCCCTGCGATGTAGTTTTTTTGTTTAAATACATGATTCAAAATTGAGCAACACATCCCAATTTGATCAAATTTGTCTAACAAAATGATGCGGCAGATGTATTTTCTGATATTTCATGACCACTTGCAACACACTATACGTAGGTATACCGTACCTTTGCTTCAGTTTGTGTTGTAATTTGTAAAGGCGATCATTGATATGACGTATAGAGCAAACTTCAATTAAAATTACGTCATTTTGTTTAGGCAGTGCTAAGTGCTAACGCTTAAAACTTAGTTAGACAACTTTTCCCAATCAGTTATATAGGGACGTACACATTCATTATCTATTCATTCAAAAATATTCAAAGTTATGGTGGATAATTTGACAATTCAACAGGGCGTCGCGACTCGCGATCGCGATTCGTGTCACTTCACAGTTCACACTTGTAACAAGTATACATGCGTCACATTTAAAGATAATCATTTAATCTCGCATGTGTGTCGCGGACACGAAGTGAATTGTGAATTCATAAAAATCATGAAACATATCACAGAAGCCAATGAGAGTAAGCAGTTCGAGTGCTGATTTGGCAACGTTCCAAGAAACCCCCAAAACTAGTTTGTTTATCATCTGCTAACCAAAATAAAACAGACGCAATGTCTTTAGTCTTTACTTAAGAGGCTCTCCAGGCCGCGTCTTTGTTCAATTTTTTTAAACTAAAGTATCCGGCTGAGAATTGAGATTTGTGTATGCTGAGCGCTGTCTGCTGCGGCCTGCGGGTGCTGTCATTATTACAACAACACGTCTAAAACACTGCACTTGTACCCAAGTTGTCTGGGGCACGCGCAATAATTTGAAAACGTCAATTTTTCAAACGTTCGAGTAGCCAATATGCGTAATATGCCATCATTCTAAAAATATGTCTGACAAATAAAAACAACAATAACAAAAAAGTGTTACGTACAAGAACGGCAGATTCTCGAACCACTTGCGAGACAGTCTCGCGCAATTGGGCAGCCATACCCGGCTTGTTGAGGCTTCGTGTAAATTTACGCTCGGTCATCTTCACTAGCGTGATGCACCACCCGTATTTTGCGAAAAGGGACCTCTCCCTTTTTTGCTGCGTTTTAACACTACTGCAAATACGAATTCACCCTTCTATTGCATTTGGTTGTGCACTAAATCAATACCAAAGCATCATTTTTATCTCGTTTTTTTCACAAGAACAAACACAACTCTTTTTGATGCAATAAGTTGCAGGTTTTTTAAATAGGGGTTGTACTTTTTATTTAAAAAAAAACACTTTGCACAACACACACTTGTCACTTTGCAACACTATGTAAAGAATAAAGATCCTTTATTCCTTTTAAATTCACTGGGGCACTCCTTCCAATTAAAAATCAGGTTTTGCGTTTTCTTTTACCGAACTAGTTTTTTTGAAGCAGGGTTGTAGGATGTACCTTTTTCTGACAGGAGCAATATGTCTAACAAATTCCTTGAATCGCGTCAACGTATATAAAAATTGTGCGTCCACCGACCGTCGCCGACTACCGCATCTCAAAAACTAAATAATTTTCAGTTTAGAATTTATTTCAATTCCACTTTCCAGTTTCCACTTTTGTGTTGTTTGGAATTGGAAGTTGGAACTTGAATGGTGATGATCAATGATGATTCAAATAATGTGTGGAAAGATGATGTTTTTACAGTCCACGCTATACTGAAAACTCAACCGTGCGGTACACGAAGCGGCGCCAGTCGCCACGCATATAAAAATGTCTCTCAAAATGTCATCATAAATAAAAAATCATCGTGGAATTTATAAATTCCTGGAAATTGGAAATGGTTCAAGAAAAGGATATTGTAATTGATTTGATCAAGTACAATTGAAAAAAAAAATTATATTTGGCTTCATACTTTCAAATTCATTAGTATGAAGCCAAAAATATTTAACGGGCAAATTTGATTATGAAACTTCGCACCCCGTTTAGTTTTTCACTTAATTAAACCAGTCAATAATAGCCCATTCCAAAAAGTTAGCGTCATTTTAACAATATATATTCCTAATTGAAATATACCTTTGAACAAGATAAGGTGACATATTTAGGGAAAATATTTCTTGTGAAACATGTCTTTAAAAAAGTTACAGTTTTTCGGTTCATAAGATTCAATTTGTACTGTACTTTCTAAAATTCTAGTAAATTAATGCGAAAACCCATTTTAAAAAGCGATTTTAAATTCAATCGTTGAATACTACAACGATTTATATTAGTTTTAAAATTTTTAAATGAATCCGTAGGGATGATTAACAATTTAAAACTTAAAAGCCGGAATACATTTTTCTATAATATCAGAATTTTATTAAAATTATTAATTAAACTAAAGTAAATTATCTGTTAGCAAAACCTGATTGTGATAAGAATTAATGTAATTATGACACAACAATAAAATAACAAATTACCTAAACTGAACATCCTTCAGGCTCTTATAAGTTTACATATAAACAGTTGCATATGATATCATGAATCATGATGATATGGTCTACGTCATCATTACAATCATTTGGCTCCCTTTGATGAACTCTAAAGTCTAGCGCTTTCATTCCCCTTGAGTTTCATCATGCCAAATATTGTTTATTTTTAAATTCAATCATATCCAAATAAATTCCGTTTAGTTCAAAGAAAAACAACGGCATAATCATAGTCCCTCGCAGCAAAAGTTTACGAATTCTGATTTAAGTAAAATGTAGTGGTTGTGCAAGCGTGGAAATTATATTAAAAATGCAAATTTAATAATTAAAGTTATTGTTCCGTGGTTATCTTAAAATTCAGCTATTTCACATTATTTAAAAATACAGCAGTGTTTGTAAAAACTAATTAACAAGCTTATAATGACGTTGCAGCAGAGAAAACGCTCGAATCGACGACAAGTTATGCACACAGGTACATATATCTATTTTAGTTTGACATTTATGTGTGCTGCGACAATTGACATTGAATTTTGTTGTACGTGTTTATAAACTAACTAAGACGTAATACAAATTTCAAAATATTTTTTTCATACGAGTAATATGTACGCATTAGATGATTGTTTATGTTTAAAAATGGCTCCACCGTTGCATATACGTTCAAGTATATTGTATATGTATTAAAAGTAGGTAAGTTGTGAAGTAGGATGTCACGTTTTGACTATATTAGTCAATAATTCTAAGAAACAAATAACAACAAGATTTTTTTTACATTCATTTATTTTAACAAATATTTCACATTGATATACGATATACTTATATATTTATTAATGATAACTGCATTTTCGAGTATTTAAATGATATTCAGCCCTCAGCAGATGAAATATGCGAAGTTTCTTTGCATATGTAATTGTTTCAATTTTTACCGCTAGGGTGTAGCCTCTCATTTTCGAATATAGCTGTAGGCTGCAATGTGACAATTCAGCTGTCATTTTACGCAAAAACGTCAAAACTAACAATACGCAATTTTATTATTTTGCAGTTCTCTGAAATAAATTACAATATTCGTTTGGATAGAGTGGTTGCGTAGTATTCTATTCAATTCAAATTAAGTTTTACAATTAAAATTAGTAAAATCATTAAGTGGACTAATCAAATTTTATTTTTGTTTAATTTACTGCTAAATTCCTATAAGAATTAAGTTTATATCACAAGTGTCTTGAATGGAATCGAAGTGTTCTGTAGACTTTCAAACAAACCCTCGAAATTTGTTTCAGTTTTTCTCCAAATCCAATACTTTTGAAAATAGACCCAAACAAATAAAAAATAATAAAACGAATTGAGCAACATCTGATAAATAAAGGAAAGGATAATAATCGGTTTTGTGCTGTGCAACAAACTAGCTGTTTTATGGCCCACAGAGATTCTACAACATCAAGAAACTAAATGGATGACGAGCTGGAAGACAAAGTCCTCTACCAAACATACGTGACCCACATGAAGCTGCTATCGAAGTTTGCGGTTGGAGTGCCTCCACTCAACCCCTCCATCACATACGTCTGGAAATTGATACGATTTTATCTGCTGAAACCGGAGGTGTTATTATGCGGTTTCGTTATATTTATATTTCTGTTATATTTGCAAGCCGTCGAGCTATGGAGTCGCAACATATTGGGACGTCTGCAGAGTACGTTCGGCGCTAAGCGTTCAATGAAAGTGCACTTGGTGCCAACAATATCGCCCGCCGAGAAACACAGCTGGGATGTGCGGAAAGAGGTGAGTGCTGTGTATGCAGTGCGCGGAAGACGGCCACGTATGGAAGACAGGTGAGTGCAATCCGCGGTGCAACCCCCTCCCCTCCCCATAGCCAATTTCCTTTTTGGACGACAATTTATGTGTTTTATTGATTTTAAATGCCCCAACAACTGTCTGCGACAGTTATTGTAAGCCATTGCGAACACGTTCTCTTTGTGCATGCAAGTGCATCCAAAAACTCAATTTTTACGTTGACAACGTGACGTTTCTATTTTTCGACGTTGCGCTAAATCATAGGGCGATTCCCGGGACTGGGGAGGCGCGCTTTTTTCGCTTTGAAAATTTAATAGCGAGTTTTTTCTGTTATTTAGAATGTATAAATGAATGGTATATATAATTATTTTTAAGTAAATATTTCAGTATGATGTTTTATTTAATTGGCCAGCACAAACCGACACACACAGCAGTCGGCATACTTGATATTTTTAGACACGTCGTTTCTCGTTCATTAGTAGATTCTCGTGAAATATATGTAAATGATTTTCTTTATCCTCAATCATAGCTGTTAATATACATATGTCCGGCAAAGTTTGTGCAAGTCTGTTATGTTCGCGTCGATCGCAGTAGTGTACAATGTATATGTGCCCACAAGATGTTTATTTTTAATTATTTGCGATTTTTTGCGCTGTTCCGAAGTCATGTGTTTCTCTGCAGCATGATTTTTTTAATTACATCCAAATTTCCCATTCATTTTAATGTTGTGATCTTTGTTCTTAAGATGACTAAGTTGATCGTTAATAATTGGCAACACAATACAAATGCAATTTTTATTGAACATATCACATTTCAAAAAATTCTGTCACGTTTTAAGAATGAATACGTTTAAACTTCAAACAGAATCAAGTGTTCTTTTTTTGTTTTGTCAATAACGCACATTATGAGTATTCTTGTAAATATGAAAAAACGTCAATTCCCTTAATCGCTGTGTTTTTTTTATTTCCATTGTCAATTTAAAAATAATTAGCAAAACTGTTGGATATCAGATATTAGTTATCAGTTATCACCTTTAAACATGTGATTACAAAAAAAAAACAAAATAATCAAACAGAACAAATCTACTCCGATAAGGTTTTTATAATTGTTTTTGCAAACTTGTGACAACTAACAGACATTGCATTTGAATAACTCCATTATTCATAATATGCCAATGTTTGATTTTCAGTAATTGCAAAAATATTAGAGCCTGTATGATAGTTGGGTCAAAATAATATGTACATAATATATTATTTTTTTGGGCTTTATTATTTCTAGGAATACTGCGATTGAGCTTTGTTATTATACGATACATTTTGAAATTATTTCATTCTAGTGCTCCACATTAAATTATAAATATTTGTTTTTCAATTAATTATATTTTCAAGGTGCATCAATTATTTTTAAAGTTATAGACTGGTTCAGTCGGTTGTTATAAATATATCTCATTTTTAACTTTTTAATAATCCAACTTGAAACGCAATAATATGTATTAGTTTGAGAGTTTATAATGATTGCACTTGTCCACTTATTATCCATGTAAATCAAGACGACATTTTGTTCAAGGCCCTTTCAGTTCGAAACATATGTATTGTATAACAATTGTCTTGACTACTAGCATTATACAATACTTTGCCAATGATAAGAATGCCGCATAGTTATACAGTTGTTTTATTCTTATTTGTTGTTCGCATTGAAATGTCATTCAATTGATATAATATATGTAATTTAATTGATAAGACGACTAACAATTGGCATTCGTGCGTCACGTTTAACATTTTATATACATATTATTATACGAGCGCGACCCCTTTTGTGCGAACTGGGCTTTTTAGTTATAACTTTATTTTATATTGTCGTGTGTAATTGAACTTTTCAATGTGCTACGTGCATGTAAACCATATCACTCGTTGTACAAATAGCTTCTTGAAATGCATGGCTGTTGTGAAATATTTGTGTTAATAATACGGAAGCATTTGCAGTGATGAGGAATATTTTAGAACTGAGTTTCTTGATTGGCGATCACACTTTTGGCAAGGATTTACTAGTGCCACTGCCAAATTAAGTCTGTTCACCTTTGTAGCAAAAAAACTTTTTGTGTGTAGTGTTTTTTATTTAATTTTTTCCATGTTTTTATTCGTGTTTTGAAATTAGTTACCTATGACGAATATAAAGAAAAACTTATTGAATTGTCCATGAACCGATCGAAGTCCTTCTCTTGAACCCTAAAATGAATTCAAGATCTATAATGTCTGGCCATTTTATATGTCATATTATTTCGAATGCGACTATTTAGGTTCCCCGCAATTGGCACAATTTGCTCAGTATCTAACATTCTGTTCTCAATTTAAAATAATCGTATAAAATGGCTTCACGTCGTTGCACTTAACAGCTTTAATTAAATTAGTTTCTATCAAATTATAGAAATTAAGGAACGTACAAATACAGTTGCTTGAAAGTGTGCATTGTAATTATTTCATTAAAAATAATGATCCTTTAAAATAAACTGCCTGATCAGTTTAGACCTGATACATCGTACAGCAGATCTTAACTCAAATGAAAATGGCGATTTCTCATGTTTTCTTTCTTTACAAAAATAATACTGTATGCGTAGTAGATTTTGGATTCTTTCCAACTTATTTGCCCCGACTTTCGTCTCATAAATTTCGATCAATTGCTGAATCTCTACCCTAAATACTACAGCGGTATTTTTAAACGTTTATAGCATATTCAATTGTTTCATTCAAAATACTCTGTTTTTAAAAATATTTTTTTCTAATTCAATTTATTTTTTGGTATTTGCGATTTTGATGGGCTTGTTTCGGTAAATTGATTATGCATAATAAGATCGTTGGTTGAAAGATGCGTTTAAATTGTTATTTGTATGCCGCAGCCATTTGCTGTCATTTCATTGTTTTAGAGTAATGCAAAATCGTTAAAGTTCCCTTTCGAATGACTCAAAATATTTATTGACATTTTTTGAATGGGATCGTCAAGCTCAAAGATTCATTTAATATTTAATTAGTTTTCATATTACTTAAGTATGTAATCATAGAGCTATTATGTATTATTTCGCTTACTACATATGAAATCTTTATAACTATTGGAATACTCGTTAAAATATATCTACTAAAAATATGGAAACCCAAAATTTTGTATGTTTTAGCAATAATTAATAATTACAATTCGATCACGCTGAATCTGAATGACAGTCAATTATGTTGGGATGTAAAATGTGTGTGTATTTATTTAGCTACTTAATTAAACGTGGCTAAAATGTTGTTATCAGGAAGCGCCAAATGAACTACAAAACCGACTTTTTTGTTTTGTATTCGAGTAATCATGCCACATTTTTATTTATGTGTATGTTTTTATATGTATATCATAAATATGCAGTTGTATGTGCGTGTGTTATAAATTTTGTTTTGTTTTAATGATTGTTAATTTACAATTGTTGTTTCCTTTAAATTGGCTTTTATCACAATTAAAAATTCGTTGTTCTATAATTATTCCCATTGAGAACAAAAATCATTGTTATTATGTCCTTGTATGTCATAGTTATGAATGACATGGCGCAGCCCACAACAAATCTATTTCCGGAAATAACACTAATACAATCGGTCATTGTACAATATTAAAATGTTAAATCCTTGTATTGTTCTCCACATGAAGTAGAACGTATTAAACAATTTGTGTATTGATCCTTTTTAAGTAGCACATTGTATAGTGTGCAACCCACTTTAAGCAATCACCCCATTCAAGTGTTTCTGTTTATCCATAAATAAACAACATGGAACACATTGATCAAACATGCTCCTAGTATCTCCATAATGTTGGCCACTTGACACTTCGTCTGTATGTACTTCTGTTAAATATACCGCTTCAAATGGATCATTGCCTATTTATTTGAACTGCGTTTCTCGAAATGTTTATGTTTACAATTGAACTGCCAACAAAAGTCGGTTGTAATGTGTGCGTTTATCTTTGAATATAAAGGTTAATTGTGCGTTGTTAAGTTTGGCGATAACAATTTGATAAAGAGATGTAAAGAACAAATCATTGAGTTTAATCATCCTCAAAAATGTATTTTGTCTTAGTAACCGGGAATAGGGCATTCAAAATAACTACTGCGACATAAAAGCTCATCTTGTCTCAGTCTTATCGCAATTCACACGTTTGACTGGATGAAGTGCGACGCGTGCCAGTAAATAATCGTGATAAAATAAATGTAAAAGTAATGAACTTCATCTTTAATGGAATCGTAGGGCATTAAAACAGTGAGTATAAGAAATTTGGCACGATAAGATAGAGAATTATCAGGTATAAGACACACAGGTATTAGACGAACAAGGACATACTTAGAATAAACGAGTTCTTGGATCATTGTTGACATTGATGAAAAAAATCGTTGTTTTACAAATCTTCAATGTTCATTGTACAAAAATACAAATTACTTGATTCAGGTAAACTGGCCAGTTACACGTTGTTATTGTTCAAATGTTTCGAGAATTAAATTGAATGACTAATTATTTTATTTCACCACTTCTATAAGTGATGTCTGCGAACTACAATTGTTTTCTCACTATTTCAGTGACGTTCTTCTTAAATGTAAATATATGTATATGCAAAAATCGTTGTTAAATCAGTGAACTGGTGATGTCATAAACGACACAGTATTTATCGTCGCGGTAGAGCGCGGTAAATTTCTTATTTGCTACACATCTAACCATTTAATGTATTTTGCCGTCATTTCCTTTTTACATTTTTTCCCCCTTTCATTTAACTAAAAAAAATAAACAACAAAATTACAGGTTCATTGAAAAGAACATTTAAAAATTTTATCAACATCAATCATTAAAATTATCATTTTATTGCAATTACAGGTACATAATTAATGAAAACATTAACGACAATACAGGTGTATCCTTTTTTGCCATCTTTGACGGACATGGCGGCGAGTTTGCCGCCGACTATGCAAAAGACATACTTGTTCAAAATTTGTACAAAAAAATAATCGACTCAACAAATTTAGCAAAAGGTGGCAAAGCAACCGTTACCACCGATAATAAAAACACCAAAGATGATGATAACTCAAGTGATAAAGAGAATGAAGCAACTCGTTTAAATCAAGCAACAATTGCCAGAAAGAGCTCGTTCCGAAAGTCTGCCAGTACTGCGGAGGACTGTCCGCCGAATTGCCCACGAACGCCCGATGTCTTTATGAATAAAATCAACTCATTAGTGCGACCCCTTGGCCGGGATAGTTTTTTGGCCGACAGTAAAACATCTGAAGAGCCAAAACCACAAGTATACGATGCCCAAACTTATGTAAATGGGCAATTTGTTAATTTCGGAAAAATGGTATCGGATGAGGTAATTTCGGCTGACTACAAGCTGGTGGAAGCTGCAAAGAAAACGGTAAGTGTTTAAATTATTGTTCATTTGTATTCGTTGTTTATATTTAATTTGTATCTTAATTTTTATTTACAGTCAAATGTAGCTGGAACGACGTTACTAATCGCAATTATTGAAAAGTCAAAGTTGATTGTTGCCAATGTTGGTGATTCGCGTGGCGTCATGTGTGACTTCAAGGGTAATGCAATTCCATTGTCATTTGATCACAAACCGCAACAGGTGCGTGAACGAAAACGCATACAAGAGGCTGGTGGTTTTATCGAGTTTCGCGGTGTTTGGCGAGTTGCTGGTATTTTAGCAACCTCCAGAGCTCTAGGGGACTATCCTCTCAAAGTCAAGAAACTGGTTATTCCCGATCCAGACATTTTGGCGTTTGATTTGGCAGATCATAAGTATGCTTCTTTACTATTGGTCATTAAATATTGTTTACTCACACTTGGTTGTGTTTGTTGTATTTTCAACATTAGGCCGCAATTCTTAATATTGGCATCTGATGGTCTATGGGACACATTTTCAAATGAGGATGCCGTTGCATTTATTAAGGATCGCTTGGATGAGCCGCATTATGGTGCTAAAAGCATTACACTGGAATCGTATTATCGTGGATCCGTGGATAACATCACTGTCCTTGTGATTGTCTTTAAGGATGGCAAATATCACATCGGATCGTCGGCCTAAATGCTGTTATATTAGACTTACATAATTATAATTGTTATTGTTAACGGTATATACAAAAAGCAAAACACAAATGTTTAAAAAAAATTGTGATCTAATGACAAGAAATCAGCTTATTAACCTGTCCTTAAATATCGGAAAGGCTGATGATAAAAGAAAGTCTTATGGTGGATGGGGAATAATTGTTTATAACTAATTCCCATTCTTATTTGTGAATAGTATTTAGGAATTATACTATTGTTCTTTACATTATGGCGTTTTCTTAATTAGTTTTTGTTTTATCTAAAAAATGTTAGAAAAAGCAACTTGTCCCTTTAAATATTGTGTTTAGTGTTAAAATTCCAGCGAAAATCCCTTTGGTATTCACAATAACATCAAAATTTAACTACTATTTATTTATGACACCATGAAAAAATTTAATTTGCGAAAAAATTGTGGCCAAAGTTAATTGAGACCAATGTTTAAGAATGGAAGCGACTGTATCAATATTATTGTTTTTTTTGTTCCAATTTGATTGGAACTTTTTTATTTATGTTTTGTTTTAATATTTATATATAATGTTAAATAATTAGTTATTTAGAATAGCAACCACAAAATTGTAAAATTTTCCGTACTATGAACCAGATGAAATTTTTACAAATAAATGATAATTCTAATATCACAGAAGTTATTAGTAAATATTTGAAATTGATGCAGTTTATTCTGTTTAAAATTTGTTTGTTATTTAATAGAAATACCGGCTATGAGAAAATATAGATGCCTGCAACAAATTTTTTTAAACCGTTTAATGTAACAATTATTTTCAATTATAATTTTCTATTGAGATTATATTAATTGATTTAATTTATTGTTATATAAACGTCGAAAACGCTGGCGAATTGATTAAGATATAGATACATATTTATATATATATCTATATTAGCTCGCATAGCTGTACCGTGTACGCATATATATATATACCATTCATTCCGCATATATACATTTTATAAAAGTATGACACACAAAAAATGTAAACACAGTAAAATAAAATTTTTAATTCTTATTGTACAAAGTGCAAACAATTTTAATTCCCGCAGTACTAGTAGAGGCTAGAGGTCAGGGGCTAGGGCGCAGGCTGTATCGATCAATATATTCAATTGACAAACACTGATCGAGGCCGAGAGGCTGCAGACTAATCATGTCATGATGTAGCCATGGTACGTGCATACAGTCACAGCTCGCAACTCATACTCATGTACAGTAAAAACTCTAAACTCTGTTTAGCTCATATAAATTATAATGCGAATTGCGATATACCTTGCCACTAGCCAGTTCCCCATTATCTATATTAGACCTATGGACTTTCGTCAACAGTGAATTTTTGATCATGTGTAATTTTCGATTATAAGGATAACTGCAAACTGCACTGCCAGTTTTGAATAAAACTTAATTCTTTTTTGAAATTTAAACGAAGAAGCTTTTTAACTTTGCTGTATTGTGTTTTAAAATCATTTTTAAGTGTAAATACCCATTCTTTGATCTAATTCCAAAGTACAACCATCACATAATATTCTTTTCTCGTTGCGCTTTAGCTGACTTTTGTGAATTACACATATCATCCTAAAAAATCATCGTGTGTACCAGAAACCATAAAATGATACGTCTACGTCCAACACACCTCACTTCCACGTCAACTATATTCCGTCAATATGCGACTTCCGTTGCAATCGACCCAAAATACCAATACTTGCAACGCAGCAAGGTACCAATGCTGCATTTTCAACCATCGTTGCCCCGTCTTCCAATACCAAAGCTGGAGCAAACATGTGAACGTTATCTAGCCGCACTACAGCCTCTCCTAATTGATGAAGCATTTGGCAAGACCGAAGAAACCGTGCAGTGTTTCCAAAATGGTGTTGGAAAGGAACTTCAAACTCTCCTTAAAGAACATGATTCTAACAACAAACACACCAGCTACATCTCAGAGCCTTGGTTTGATATGTATTTACGGGATAGAGTACCACTACCAATTAATTACAATCCACTTTTAATTATGAAACCAGATGAGAGAGCTGGATATAATAACAAAATTGTGCGTACAACCAATTTGGTGGTCAGTTCATTACGATTTCTGCGTTCCCTTAACTCTAAGTTGTTAGAACCAGAGGTGTTTCACATGAATCCGAAAAAGAGTGATACAGAAAACTTCCGCAACATAATCCGTTTTATTCCATCTGCTGTGTCAACTTATGTTTCGTATGCATTTAAGGCATTTCCATTAGATATGAGTCAGTATGGAGGACTTTTTGCTGGTACTCGTGTTCCGGAGATAGCTAAGGATCGTATTTATCGCAGTGATAATTCGAAGCATATTTGTGTCATAAAGGATGGCCATTTTTATGCATTAGATGTGTTGGATGCAGATGGTAAATATTTTTTATCTTATACAACTTTTGAAGAATTTGTGGATTTAAATATTTGTTGTTTCTAGGTAATATTGAATCACCTGAAGTGATTCTTGCCCGCATTACAAGTATATATAGCAACAATGATCGCGGTGTGGCAAAGTATCCAATAGGTGTACTTACAAGTGAGAATCGCGATATTTGGGCATTAATACGTCACCATATATCTGAAATTGGCAATGAAAATGCATTGAAACAAATAGATTCGGCATTGTTTTGTTTGTGCCTTGACGGAGAGAGCATCGATGCAAATAATCCAGTGCCACTAATAAGAAATTTCCTTTTTGGAAATGCTGCCAATCGTTGGTTCGATAAGTCACTGTCTCTGATTGTGGGTGCTGATGGTACAGCCGCAGTCAATTTTGAACATTCGTGGGGTGATGGTGTAGCAGTTCTTCGATATTTTAATGAAATCTACAAGGATACAACTCAAAATCCGCATGTACATCCAGATACGAAAGCATCTGATGGGCACGGTGTCAATGCATTTGTGCGCCACATAGGTAAACAACTTTTGAACAATACCCACCTATTTTTAAGCATTGATTTAACCTCAACACACTTGTTTATAGAAATAAAATTAGATGAAAAAGTGCAACAGGCGATTACAGATGCTAATGATAAACATCTTGGCGTCTGCGACTCTTTGGACATGCAGTCACTCATATATGAATCAATGAATAAAAAATTATGCAAAAAGTATGGAATAAGTCCTGACTCTATTATGCAGTTGGGCTTCCAGTTGGCCTTCAACAAACAGTATGGAAAATATGTCGCCACATACGAGAGCTGCAGCACGGCTGCTTTCCGGCATGGTCGTACCGAAACTATGCGCCCATGTACAATGGCTACAAAAAATTTTTGTGAAGCAGCTCGCAATTGGGATGGCAGCAGCAAAGAGAATAATGCTAAATTGCTAGAAATGTTGCGAGAATGTTCGAAGACACATGGCCAATTAACGAAGGACGCTGCGATGGGACAAGGATTTGATCGACATTTGTTTGGTTTGAGGCAGACAGCACAAAACAAGGGCATTGAAATGCCTTCCCTGTTTGCGGACCCATCATATGCCTTGATTAACCATAATATTTTATCAACGAGTACGCTTGGATCGCCAGCATTATTGGCAGGTGGTTTTGGGCCGGTGGTGCAAGATGGATTTGGAATTGCGTAAGTTGTTAAAATAGCCTAAATGTTATATTTTTGAGAAAATATGTAGAAAATTTGTTGTTTCACAATATTTGTCAATACTGACAGTAATTTATAATTTTCCTATAATACAGGTACAATATCCAAGATGATCGACTTGGTGCCGTTGTTACCAATTATAAGGGGCATCGAAATGGAAGCGACTTTGTGGAATGCATGCGTGATGCGTTTAAGACAATTGAGGGTATTTTAAGGAGTTCAGATAGATGATGACATCAGTGCTACTATTTGTTGATCAATTATGTATGCATGTCAAATTGCAAATTTTTGTTTGTCTCTAAAATAAACAAATCTTTTGTCAAAGAACTTGACTTTTTTTTTCTTGATATTACGACATTATGTGTAGTGTGTTTGGAAATGGAAAGAAAATTATGCCACTTTCAAATTTAGGTTTCAATAACAAGATACAAAAAAATGTAAATATTCAGTTGTGTATAGTTTGGTACCATTTAAAAATGTTATAATGTAATTCGAGAGATCTTAAGCTAATTAATAATTATCTTTCTATTACATTGACCGAAGAGTTCGTATTATAATTAACGCTTTGTTACAGCCAGGTGCATGAATTACAAAAAATAAGAATATCAAGTTTCACAGAATAATTATTTCATTTTGCTTCAACATTTACTTCATGGTTAATTTTCCTGATTTCAAAATGCATATTAAAATGTAAATTGTTGTCAAATTTATGTTGCAAAATAATGAGACTGATGTGAGATCAAACATGTGTCCAAAACGTTACACCACTCCGAATGCCGAGGATAATAATTCGACAACACCCAATTAATTTAAGTATTCTCTATATATATAAGTATACACTAAACACTTGATTGCTTAAATCCTTTTTGCCAAGTAGAGCAAATTAATAAATGCTGATGCTTGAAGTTACATTAAATCGTTTCTATTATAAAACCAAAGACATTACAAAACTATGTAATCAAAAAATATGTTTGGCTTTCAAGTCTGTCTAAATAATAACACATTTGTGCCCGATAGACTTGAAAGCAGGATTGAAATTCTAAATATTATCTTTAAGATGGCCATAATCCCGTTTAAATGGATTATGGATTATTGTAGGAATTAGCAGAGACAAGGTATTTATTTAAAGCTGACATTACAATTTTGAAATAAAAGAAAAATTTCACAATTTTTATCTTTGAGTCCCAGTCTGAATAGATACTCGTGTTTTTATTAATATTTAATTTCTTTTAAATGAAGAGTGCCCTAAATACATTTTGATATTAAAAAGCAGAATTGTAAATAAAAGGGTCGTATATTAAATTTAAATTAAAAGTTACTTAAACGATCAATAAATCAAATAATATATGAGTTATAAATTTAAACTTACAATAGGTTGCAGAATGTGGTAATCATGATTTTAAACCATATACCAAATATTTATATACTTCACGAAAATGTTCATTTGCTACAAATGCGACTAAACCTCGCACTGGATATAAAAGTTACTCTGGTTTCTCTTCAATATCGATTAAATCTTTCGCCTTTTACTAAAGATTTCCGTGGAGAGGAGCACTCTAATGAGTCTACATTGAATTTTTGCAGTGCTCGGCGTAAGCTGGGCCATTTAATAAAATGGTTAAAATAAAGGTTCGTGCGGACACTGAACATAGGTCGGCATTGGTGCCATTTCGCTGCCAATTTGGCATAATTTTTTCCGATTTGGCAGGGAAAAAAATGGATTTAGCATTTAGCATTACTTTTTTCCAATAACCGAAGAGGACATTGAATTAGAAGTATTTGAGTATGTCATAGATTCGGATTCCGATGTGCAATTAAAAAAAAATTATTGCCAATAATAATTTAAATACGAGTACAGTAGATACTACATATAAATAATAACGCGGAGAACATTATCGTAGAAAAGTATTGGCAAAAGTAAGGAGCAAAAAAAAGAATACAACAAAGTAACCGAAAAAGTATTCCACTTCAGCATTATTTTTTCCCCAATTTAGCATAATTTGCGTTATATTATACGGTATTGATAAATTACCGTATACCTGATTTTTGTTAAACTCTAGATTCTAAAGGATCGAACAACCACTTTTAGATACCTGGCTGGCTACTTGCTCTTTTATATACTTTTTTTTAATGCTGTTTGCCATTTTATGATCCCAAAGTTGTCGTTTTTAATGTTTTTGTGACATATGTCATGTCTTTACAGGATCCGGCTAAAACTGCAAATCTAAGTAAAATTTAAAGTCTGGATGCTATAGTGAGTGATTATACCCATAAATACGTAAGTGAAAACAAATATATATAATATTAAATACATAATAATAAAAGAAAATTGAAAGTTTGTAGTTTCTATTTGAACAAACATGTCCGTTCAGCCGCTGATATCTGGAATCGAATGGATTTTTAACGCCAATAGGGGATAATTTATTTCATTTTTTCTTCACAAAAATTTCGGTAATTTTTATATTTCCCCTGCAGTACCGATCCATTCCTTCTCCAGAAGTTTCTGGTATGGTTTGTGCTGATTCTCTTAAGTCCTGAAAGAGAAACTGTATTTCCTGGGGATGGGATTTGCAGATGTTGAGGCACTTGTTATGTCCACTGTTGCGATTGTTACTGATGAAGAGACAATATTGTTAGCATTGGCGGGGCATTTTCCAAATTTTGCATACCCGAAATACAAAAGTCCTTTATACCACCCGGGTCGTTTGTTTGCATACTTGCAGTTGAAATGTTAATATGGAGTAGACTTCAACCGCCATCATGCTCCTTTAAAATATAGTTGACATTATACCAATTATCTACGATAGATTTAAACATTGTATAGTTGGAATTCTATCGTGTAGGGCCGTAATTCTTTAAATGGTTTATAATTCTTTTTTCAAATTTGTCTTTAAAATATTTTATAATTTTTTTGCACGATTCAACTATTTTTGTCAGCTCTGCTGTATCATCCATGTAGCTCTTGTATCATCAAACGACTTGTCTAAGACATTGCCCAGTCAATCACTACATTTCAAACGAATAGTGTTTTTAAATGCCTTCATAATATTTGTTTCCCTGTCTGTTTCAAATATAATTTCTTCAATGTTTTCTACACCATATTCACAAAACAGACTCTTAAATTTTAGTAGAATGTTGTAAACCGTTGATCTCTTCAAATCCATCGACTTCATACCTAAAACTATATCAAACAGTTTGGTGTCTTTTTGGTAGTAATTGCTAGTCTACGTACCAATTGTAGCTGATCCTCCACCGCTGTTGACAATTCTTTTAAATTCACTTTTGAATTTCTTTTCGTCTACTGATTTCAACAGCTTATATGAAATTGAAGGACGCCAATCTTAATAAAAATAAACTAATTTTACCATCTTTAAAAATCCCGAAAATAGCCGAAAATGCATTTGCGGTGGTGTCAGTACTTATAACGCTCTATTTGATTCAAATACGCCCTCGCCTTCTTTTGCAAGCACCGGATGTTATTTAGTACTACAAGTATAATCGCATCAGTTTCAATATACATACCCGACGTATGGTGCAAGTTATATCATGTAGAAGCTAGGAACTAGCTGATTATTTGCGTATTTAATATTGGAAATATATATATTTTCTGCAATTATAAAAGTACATATAATATTTAATGATAGATTATAAAAACAATGAAATTAACAAAATTCGTTTTTAATTTGCATACGACCCACGGTGGATATAGATTCTCACATTAACCATTTTTTCGGAAAAAGTTATCGAAACTGGTTTTGACATTGTCCCCTGGGCATTGTACGTTATTTTTGAATAAGTTTAAAGTTTAATGATTAAAGTTATAGACAAAAAAAAAACTGGTTGACATGTATTAAAGCTCATTCCGGCTAATGATTTTGAACAATTTTACATATGAAATTCCCATAAATATCCCATGAAAATTTGCATTTACAATAATCCACTCTCGTTCGCATTTTATAAACTCAAATTGAAACATTTTTAGTATCTATTTTATGAATAGTGATGTACTCATTATTAATAATCTCTAAAATATCTCAGAAAAATTTAGAGAATTTAGTAGGATACTATTATTATACTACCTAATTAGCTACTAATATTATTAAGTTGAAAATTAGTAAAATCAAAAAAGTCAAAAAAACAAACCGTTATTTTGGTTTATTCACTTTTTTTTATATATTTTGTTATTAAAAAAGAATACATACATTCAATACAATATCCTTAATGTTAACAATAAAGTAATTTATTTTCATTTAAAATTCGTTCGTTGGAAATAAATGAAATATTTAATAATTATGACTGTTGATGAGTCGATTATTAGAAAATACAAAAATGAAAATTAATTGATAAAAGTTTTTCTCAAATGTTGCAAAAAATTATGGAATGTTAACAACAGAATGGATGACATGAATGTTTATAGAATAGTTGTAGGTGTCTTTTGGTGGAATGAGTGGGTGACAAAATATAGACTTTATTCATTACATTTATAATTTGTTTGAGCAAATCCATGACGTGTATAATAAATTGATATTTTAATGACAGTGAACAACAAATGATATAAACCTTATTTTTAGTGTAGACTGTAGAACAATTGAAAAACATGGTACTTTTCACATCAGTACGAATTAAAGTTACAAAAAAGTTTTAAAGGTCTGGAGAATGTATATAAAATGTCATTCATTCTCTGTTTTAAATATTTAATACAAAAGATTTTGTATATTTTGCGTTTCTTTCTGTTTTCAGTCACGTTTACATATATTCAATACGTGTAAAGGACTTTTCAAAAAGGCACGGATTTGTAAAAACTATATTCATTTCCCTTCTGTCATCATTTCAGTTTTGCATCAGTCTACCACTGACTAACAAGTTTTGCAATAATGTTATATTGTCATTATGTTCCAATAAAATGGTGGTTCTTAATTTTTGAAATGAAAAAGACACCGATTTTGGATTGAACGTTCAACAAAACCACTATATCTACAAAACATTTTACAAAAATTTTTGCAAACAAAAAATAGAATGAATGCATTTAAAGGGTGCAAAAGAATCAAGAATTCATCCCATTTTGAAAGCATAGCGCTTGTTATACAACTCTTCATTATAAATTATATTCAGCAACACCATAATAGGCAATATCTGTTTTTAAAGTTGCTCATTGTTTTCATAGACAATAATTTTGAAGCAATTATGTACTTCAGTCTTCTAAGTTATTCAAATAGCGTTATTCAAAATATATTTAAATTAATTAAGTTATCTGGGCAACTCAAATAATTTAAATATTTTAACAACCTTTTAAATTATATTTTTCAATCCAAAATGGTCTTCTGTGCGTTCGTAATAGGTTCTGCATTTTTCATAGATAATAAACGTATTAACAATAAGAACTAAATCTAAATATACTTAAATTCTAAGTTTAATAATTTTTACACAATTACATAATATATTTGGATTACAAATTAAACATTGTCTTACAATGTTCCAACGAATGTATATAATAATTATTATGTAAAATATGTTATTCTAGTATCTGATACCAAAAAAAAAAAAATGACACAAATCAGAATTTTTGTAACTTCTTTTAGACCGACAATTCTAACCGTGTATAAAAATATTGTGTAAGGAACTCATTGTATCATCTATTTAATTTTTAAATAAACTCAAATTTTAATGCAATGTCACAATGTGCAAATATTTTCTTATAAAGTATTTTAACAAAATTGTTTTTTTATCACAAACGAAAATCGTTCCAAAAAACAACAGATCAAAACTCAATGCCCTTAATTGCTAAAACCTACCGATATATAAGTTCTAACATAAAAAGTAATACATTTCTCGTCTTTTTAGAAAAATCCATGAACACTTTTTACATCTTTTAGCTCTCTGAGCATGTTTTACCATATTTCCTAAGAATGTTTTGTTTCATTGTTACTATTTTTTTATTTGTAATATTTGTTTCAAAAATATAGATTTTTCTATATAAAAAACCTATCCGGCAAAAATTACAGTTAATTATAATATATAATATAATTTGTCATTCGACGATACATATTTAGAATGTTGCGGTGAGTTTTTTCCCCATGTCATCATGGGACAATACAATGCCTCCGATCAGTGCAACCACAGCACGATCCAACCATGTCACAGGATTCGGATAGACAAGACCACCCTCATAGAATCCCAGGTGGCCACCATGTGCCAGCTCAATGTACATCATTTTGTTATGTGTAGCTGCAAGCCGTATTAATTATGGCAAACATAAAATCATTGATTATATTATTGTAAACTTACATGCAAACTCCTTTATGGGAGGCAACAACGAGTCCGGTACAAGTGGATCATCTTTGGAGTTAATAAACACCATCGGTCGATCCAGTCCATCCAAGTAATTTAGTGACGAGCTCCATCGATATAATTCGTTAACCGAACCAAAATTATGAACACGGCGTGTGTATGCTTCGTCCAATTCGGGCAAGGTTGCCGCCGACACAATGTCCCGCTCGTTGAGCTTGCATCGTTGCTTTACTTCGTCCGACAAAAGCACATGGCGATGCTTCATAATGATTGTCTTTACATTCTCCGTCATTACATACAAATAAAAGCGTCGGAAGTTATGCCAATTCAAAAGCCATTTTGTTCCCCTAAAAAGGATTAAATTTCAACATTAAGATAAATCAACTAAATTTTTATTTCTGAATAAATACAAAAAATGTAATTTATTGTTAAACATTGTACTTACTCAACAGCGTTATATCCTTGGCAAATAGACACGCCACCGATTACATTATGTGGGCGATTTGTACGTGATTCGCCCATATATTTCGTTACTAAATTACCGCCGAGGCTGAAACCTACTGACACAATACTACTGGACGGATATTTTCTCCCTAAACTGGTTACCATTTCTGCAAAGTCACCAGTATGTCCTGTAAAATCAAACACGTTTATTAGTAGTACAACATTTATTCCTATTGATTATTTAGGCTGTATTACCGTATGTGAATATTCGACAAGCTGTTACTGAAACGCTGGATAATGCACCTATGTGATTGAGGACGGCACATCGGTAACCATGACACTGAGCGTAGTGCACAAACGTCCGTATGTAGACACTTTCCGATGAATTTCCAATCCCTGGGCATATTGCTACCGTTATGTCGTCTATAAAAAATTGATATTTAATTACATTAATTATTTGCATATTTCGTAATATTTCAATTTTCAATATGATTTTCTTCTTCAAAAAAAAAACCTAAGTCCTAACCAATACTTTTTGTGATATACATTAAAATATGCCTTTTATCACAGTTTATTTTGTGTGGGCCAAAATGGTTACAGCAGATCACTGGCCAGCCTCATTTTGAAAAGATTATGTTGTGTATGTGTTAATTGAACACAGTTTTTTTTTGTATAAGTATACGCTGTAGAGAGATTGTTGAAATTTGCAATTCTTGTTCGCGTTGCCGAATTGATGTTCTGGGATTTTCACCAACATTCTTTCGCACTGCTTCGATATTGTCATTAATTTGAACGTTTTTTTTGGAGGACGGGTGTGTTTAGCTCTTCGGCTTATCCAGTCTCCTTTATTTTTTGAACTAAGCTCCTCGCAGTTCACGCACATAACACACTCTGACCATATTTTGTACGATAGTTTCGAATCGTGGATGATAGACATTCATTATTTGCTGATACGAAGTTTTTAGAAATAAGATGTCTACTTAAGTCTTTAATACAAAAACTATAAACAAATTTTTTTTAAAACTGCTATAAAAATTGGCATATAAAATAGAAACCAAAGGTGTCACAATATAAATTATAAAAAAATATCGAATATATTGAATACAATTACAACCAATACGTAAAGTTATTGAACCGTGACAAATGGGGACGTTTTATAAATAAAATAAAATGTGACAATCCAAAACAAAACATTTATAGGTCAAGTCAAATAACAAATTTATGCAAATAAAATAACTAACAAAATCAAATGAAGTGAAGGAAAACCTTATTTGTGCTATTAACCAATCGATGATAGACACCGTTACTAATCAGTAATCACCTTTCAATTTATCCTAATGATAAGTGAAAAGGAACATCAGGTTACTTTTACACGTGTTTTTTTTTCAGAGCACTTTTGAGATTCCTGTATCACATTTAAATATAAGGTGTATTCGATTCACATCTCATTTAGTTTATTTGAATAGAACGATATTTGGTTTAAATTTTAAACAGAGATACTTTCTGTAACCGACAGAAGGCTGCATCGATTGTTGGAAACATAAACAAAGTACATTTCATATAGTAAAAATTATAAATAGTCTTTCAATGCAATTAAAAGACAAATTAAAATTCTAATAAAGTTTCAGTCGGAAGCAGGATTGTAGACCAAAGTTATGGATAGTTACTTAACACTTTAATTTTGTAAGTTGTAAACAAACAGAATGAGTAAACCTTATGAAATAGCAATATTTATTTTGTTGTTGCATTACATATAAAATTTTAAATTAACCTAAATGAGATTGTGAATAGAATACACCTAATATTGATGTTTCCCAAAAGACGGTGTCTGATTTCAAAATCTAGCTTTGTACCGTTTTTATGCAAAATTTTCAGATTAGGGGGAAAAAATCAGCCCTTAACAAAATATTGATTACACATTTTGTTGCAATCTTCACGATTTAGGGAGAAGAAATATTGTCAAGATTTGGTTATTGGATATGTGATTTGATTCAAAGAAATTGACGATCATTTTGAGGGCGGCGGCTATAGAGTCAATTCTTTAAAAATGAGTACCATTTCTGTTGAGGTTAGGGAGAGGTAGCTATGGTTGTGCGAACTAGCGTACATTATCAATACATATTATACTTTTATGAAGGAGGCAGATGATTTTAATAATTAACTGTAATAATTAACACAATATGTTAAGATTCACATTTAATTTCGAACTTTCTTTTCTTACATAGCAAGCCAGCAAAAACTATCTAAAAAGAACTATAGAAATGAACTAAACAATTGTTTGTTTTTTGAATTGATAAACAACACCATGCAGAAGTTTGAAAAAGTTTTAAAAACTCAGTACATAATTGAAATTTTAAATATCAGATTTTAAAGTTTTATCGTCTTTATGAACGTATACAATATTATTAGCAACATATCAAATATGTGGTGAACTAAAAAGTCTAGCAATAAAAGTCCTTGGAAATTGAATATGAATTAAAGTTTTTACGAACTTAACCACTAGGTAAGTATGAATGGGTAGGGATTTGAAATATAAATTTTTAATCATGTGACACTGACCATCTGGCACTTAAAAGCTTCAAATGCAAATGCAAGTACTAATATAAGTTATATATAATTACTAAGAAGTTTTCCGAAATCAATCAATAAAATAATTTGATATTACTCAGTTACATCCAGCTTGGAATATTAATAATTAATTAAAAACTTTACATTTAATAATTGATGGAAAATTGTTCAATAATTCAAAAATATGCAAAATCGCAGCCTTCTAAACTATATGTCGAGCGAACTCTGTCTTACAGGAATTTAATATTTAAAATACAAAGAAATAAGAAGAAAGAATTTAGACCATGATCCAAAGTAAAGGTCTGTGAAGTATGACGTCATCTGGAATATAGTATGATTCGAATTGTGCCAGTTTGACGCCATCAGCGTGAATTTTTTCACAAAAAATAGATGGCGGTAGTATTTAATTCTCAGACCATTATTTTTTAGATCATGGGTATAGACTGTTTGCAATAATTAATTTGGCAAGTGCACTTTTACTTCATCTACTAACGATGAGGCCTGAAGGGGGTGCTACTAAACTAAAGCTCTCGTAAATGAATTGGTATAAATAAAATTTAATAATATTAATACAACGGAAATACTAAATGTTTCAATCACATAGTTTCATGAAGTGGTTGAATTTATTCTTCTTCGCTTTTTGTTCGCTGTGCAACAAAAATAAATTATTTTGAATTTAAAAAAATGCTGTAACCCCCAATAATTCACATACGACTATTCATTGTGTCACTGCCTACAGTAATGCTGATTCAGGCGAAATACCAGTTAAAATTTTCAATGTGGGCTTTTATTGAATTGTCATGAAAAATATTAAGCTCGTACTATTCACAGACCAAACAAATACATCTAGTCACACATATATACGTATATTTTAATGACAAATATTCTCTTATATTGTTTTATTACGAACACACATTTAATAGCAGAAAAAGGGCAATTAAACATTTATTTCAACTGCAATTTAATTTCAAATTACGATATTTTATGGAGGAAAATGATTGTACAGTTTTACGAAATTGTGCCAATTTGCATACATTTCTTCATGCCAATTATTTAATGTACATATTTTTCAATAATGAGTACTTCCTATAGCACTAAAAGATAACTTAGAAAGTATTAAACGTTAAAGATCAATATGTGTTACATAAAATAAGTACATTCAAATCGATGTTATTTATCTTGTCAAACTTGTTCCATATGCTCGTATAGAACAAAATTTAAAATCACCCACAGACACAATGAATGTCTGTATAATTAGTTGCTTATCAGACTTAATTGAAATCGATGGCAATAAATCACTTTGGGTGATCCTCCACCCCTTTTTCATTAATCACTAATTACTGAATATACAAGGATATACAATAAACATACCTACATCAAATCAAATTGTCACGTTAAGAGAAAATTAAATGAACTTTTCACAACTAAAAATATATATATCAGCAGTGTGGCAAAAAGATAAAGTCAATTAAAAATTAATCAATTTTTTTTATAAATTACAACATATACAACATATCGCACTGCAGGACGTTCAAAATCGGTTGTTTCAATTTTACATGAATATTAAGTCGTGAAGAAGCTATGTTCGCGTTGGATCCCACAATTGAGAATTGCACAACAAGAGGTTCAACAAAATACAATCGAAGAACTTCAAAAAAGGTTTACAAGATTGGTTCAAGAGCCCAAAAGTAAACAGCAGCAGACCGTTTTGGCCTTTTTAAATTAACTAAAGCATACACAATTTGCTCGCGTTTGAAGCACTTCGAAGCAAATGGTCGCCTTTTTTTTCGAATAACGGTGCCTTTAGAGAATCGAAGGATTGAATTTTTGTAGTCAGGCACTCAAAACATGGAATTGATGGCGGATGACACACAGCTTAGATTCGGCACCCAATGACTTCTTTATTTTCCAGACCACTTTTTGTAGTCAGGACTTAGGAGCGATGTAAAAAAGTGTTTAGGAATCATTAACTTTTTTTGGAACCGAACAATCTATGGGTTTTTATTTTTTAACATGAGCTTTACTATGTTTTGTCTTTGGAGTAACATTCTCAAAACATAAAAAGACAATGAAGCACTATTCACTTACAAAATACTCATAAATTTTACAAATTTGTTTCCGAAATGTATTTAATAAAATGTAAAACTTGTGTACAACAACAGTACTGTGCAATTTCACTTTGAATCTATCGTAAATGTAAGTAAGGTTAGTAGAAAAATTGATTTCCAATAGCCACTGTAGTGTTACATTGCAAAATACACAACATTGCGTATACGAACATCCTCAAATTGTTCCATCAAATAAGCTCCTAAGCTGCTAGACGCTTAAATTGTTTCAATAAATTGTGTTTGAAATACTACAGTTTCCGTAGTCCGTGCACACTCTTCTGAGACTGGGGCTTATATGCGTGTTATGTCGGTTTCGTACACATATTATATTCGAATAAATTGCTCAATAAAATAAGGAGGGAACAAAATAATTCATTCTATAAATAGATGAATTTAATTTGCTCATTAAAGTAATTTGTAGTAATCAAAGCAGTCGAAATGCATAATGTGTGCATAAACCTTAAAAGGCAGTTGTATAAACATCATAATTTAATGCACTTAGAACGTGTTTTCCTTCATTTTAAATAATAACCCACTTTAATGTATTATATATACGTTGTATACACAAGAATGATTTAAAAATTGACGCGACAATTTCAACGAGCACTTAACTTCAAAAGGGACGTCATCTGTATACTAATGCTCCTAGAAGGACAATACTGATTTAATTAAAATGCTTGTTATATTTTCAATAAACTAAATAAGGATATAATATAACACTTTGAAATTTATGGTTTCTAAGATAAGTAGCAAAATATTATTATAAATATATATGACAAAACAGGAATATTTGGTGTTTGAAACAATATTTAAAATGTGTAAAAACCATAATAAAGGTGTTAAAAATATTTTCAAAACATTACATAAAAATTACACATTAAAACTTCCCTACAAAGCAGTGTGTCTCGACATAAAAGAAAACCAAAATTCAGCAAAAAAAAATTTGAGCCACAATTTTCTCAAATTCGACCTTTCAGGTTATCAGCATGGTGCCTCACAATTTGGCAAACAACTTTGCTATGTAAATAAACTGCCTTATCAGTTGAGTCACAACACAAGTTCTTTATCGAAGTGAATTTCTGCAATTAGGGAGGCGTTTGTTTTGCGTTGTTTGGCTTCCGGCAAAACAAACCCAAAGACTATAATTAATTAATACACTCTTCTATGAAGAAATCAATTATTGCGTGCAAGTTGCGACAGGCAACATAATTGGAATTTAGAAAACTTAAAATAAACTTCTATTTATTTCACAAAAACGATTTATTTCAATGAACAAATAGACTCTTATTTATAGCTCGCCGGGATTTTTCTAATACATAATAATTGAAACATGTATGTGTACATCAATATCGAAATATTCTACGGATTACAATGTCTCTTGGAACGTTTTATATTGAATAAATGATCTTCAATCAAAAGCAAAAGCCGAATACTGATGGTCGCCAAATTTTTCAAACGTTTTTATCAAAATATGTTTGGAATATCTTAAATTACCGTTGTATGCATATGTCATACAATATCGTTAACATAATTATTTTTTATTACGATTCTAGCCTTTTACCTTAAGTTATTCTTTAAAATAATTATTGAGAGCAGGATTCCTCCCTTCCACTTTATTAAGTTGCAAATTTTAATTTACGATATGAATATGCAGACCGAAATCAAAGCATTGGTTCGACATATATTTATTGTTCTACATGGTTTTTAATAAAGAAATACGCTTTCAGGAAACAACATAATTTATCCGAGAAACGCACGGGTTTATCCATTAATACGGTAATAAATTGTTTGACAAAAAGGATGCAAAAAGTCTTTGAGCTTAAATAAATTACGCAATTTACATTTAACAGATTCGGGATTCCGCCCTTATTACAAAATATGAATGTTCATGTATTAATGAAACGGTTTAAATTTGTACGCAGCGTGTGATTTATGCTTTTCAATTAATTTTC
Source organism: Sylvicola cinctus (assembly GCA_963854165.1). NCBI lineage: Eukaryota > Metazoa > Arthropoda > Insecta > Diptera > Anisopodidae > Sylvicola > Sylvicola cinctus. Next base: position 25,160,961 of record OY974082.1, read on the forward strand.
GTAACGTTTTAGGGTTTGTTACAGGTGACGCCATAATGTCAGCAACGTCAGTCAAACGAATCATATTTAATTCTATTGCAAATGTGGAAGCAGATTAACAAAATGTGATAAAAACACAACCCCCATTAAATTTATCCTTTTATACAAAAAAAAAATCCAAGCGTTGTTTTTGTTGTTGTTAAAAGCTTGATTTATTATTAATATCTCAAAGTCATATTGTTTTAATTTCTTGTAAACTACAATTCAATTACATACTTAAATTGTCTGAGGTAAATTCGCATGATAGATTGAAACCATGTCAAGTGGTGTTTCAGTTATGACTGAATATCAATATAGACTTTAGAGCACTTGTGTGTGAATTGTGTTTACTAATAAAATGACTCCACCTTTCATTTGGGTGGCAACAATGATGAAGCGTTGATCACCCACTGATAATAAGTGTAAAAGCAAGAAAATTATGAAATGATGAAAGCGATGTAAATGTATTTAAGCTGAATGAAAGGTTGATGAAGTAAGGATAAGGACAAAGTGTGAGATGTTTTTGCAAAAATGTCTATTCACTTTTAATATCGTTAAGTGTCGATAGTTTTTGACTCCGTGATATGTTTGTAACATTTAACATATTATCTTAGACAAATAAAATGTGGGGCTGTAAATTAAATCATCGAAATGGGCGGATTATGACATAGAAGCGAATTTCTTATTATTATTAATCAAACGTATAAGTTACAAGGAACACAATAATTGACTGATGTATTGATTGAAATGCAGAGTCACATGGCTTTGTGTTTCAATTATTCCATGAACATATATAGGGCTCCATTGAGATCGTGTTTCGGAATGACGTCCATAAATTTAACGGACAACATTTCCCAAGCGGCTCCATTTTCGCAATGAATGAAATTATTATATCATCAGTCTTGTCTATCGTTGTTCTGGGCACTCATTATGCTCATATTGTTAGGAGTTGAATTGAAAATAAACAACACTAAAGCACACATAGATTAGAGTTGTAAGAGATGCCTGAAAATAACGTATTTCAATTGCGATGTGTGATATAATCGCACAAAAAATATCCACAAAGATAACGAGAAATTTATACAAAGAGTGCAAAACACAAATAAAATGTGGCATTGACATTCAATTTTCTTTTGGATGTTTACGGAAACATAATATGCATACGAGTATTGTATATGCCTAAGTGAATACGTTAAGTGAGCGCAAACTAAAAGAAAGGGAAAGTCGTTTGCGAGTACGATGACGCTTGACCTCATTCCGCACGACCAAAATTTCGCAATTTAGGTAATGGACAGGAATTTAAAAAGTTCAATGACCCTATGTGATATGATAACAACTAACTCATGTTCCAAAAACTGAAGGTCTGCTTGATAGCTGTATAGTGTTACGTCATATAAGGGAACATTGTATGAGTTATGACTAAGTAGTGTGATAATTTGCTTTATCCGGGCGAATTTTTTATATAAAAAATAAATTCTTGAGCAGACCTTAACTTTTGGAATCATGATACCTACCGTTAAACCCTAGTAATCGCATGATACATCATAAATACATTTATTAAACAAAAACACAAAATCATCAGCTGAATTGCTTCACTTACCTTCATGTTCATTGAGCGGCTGATACAGATCATATGTAAGGGTTGAACCATCAGCTAGAGAAAGCACAACTCTCTCCCCCAAGGGCCAAGGACACTTCACACGTCCCACAATGCTATGTATGACCGTTTGCACGTGCCCGCTAAATCCCCATAAGCGTGTTGGTGCATATCTGAATTAGAATTATAGAAACAATTAACGGTGGATCGATAAAGATAGCACAATAATTATAAGGGCAGATATGCGGCCACGCAATGTTTATATTTTACAAATGGATGTGTGACCTAGAAGAATATTACAAATGCGATTGAGCTCTACAAGAATAAGCGTAAAAATTGCAGCAACCTAATTATTAATGTATTCTGTTGCCAACGCGCAGTTCGAATATGCCGCTTTATACAAATCGGTGTCATGTCCTATTCAACCATACATTTTATTTATAATTTATGTTTTGTCTCATGACAAAACTTAACAAAAGGACTAATAACAGCACATAAAATAACATACAAAGCCGATAGGAAACTCACGGCGGATGCAAACAATTACAAAACATTTGATTTAGAGCAATAACGAATTAAAAGAGATATTTCGCAAAATTCTTTATAAGTAAAAAACACAATATAATAGGCCTCAAAATTAATTTTCAAAAACAATTTTATATAACTATGTACATTCTTCCATGAAAAACTGATGATTTCTATCACAGAATTTATATCCATTCAAGGTTAAAATTAAACAAATTAAGAAGCGGTCTTAAGTATTCCAATGTAAACTAACTAAAATTTCAAAACATCAACGTCAAGTATCAAAGTACCTTGACACGCCATGGCAATAACAAAAAAAAACACATCGCCGTGAAAGCGATATTATACTTTTTTGAGGTTATTCAAATCGGAAACGTTTCCAAAACACAATAAAGAAGACCTTGAAAAAAAAATTAAATATGACCTTGAAATGTTCAGCTTGTCAAGACAAAATATGTTATACATGACGTTACAGCGTACATAATTTGAATATTATTATTAAAAAAACGATAAACGAAGTAAATGCATTAACATTAAATTGCAGTGAAATCGTCATTGCATGCAAAAGCCATCATTGTTCACACATACACGCATTTATGGCAACCGGGTCACCATCAATCAGGCAGTCCCTTCATGTGAAATATTATTATGCCCATAATGCTATCTAATAGCCAATTTAGTATTCCCATGACAATAGAAAATCTCCGCATCAATGAGACAAAATACTGTCCAAGAGCGTAGCAAGTAGCAAGTAGCAACCAGACACGTGTTGTTATGTTCGCATCATTATAGTATTACTAAAATGTCACATTCATAGTACAACGAAAATATACATTTCCATTTATTTTCTTCTTAACAATCGCAATTTAGTAGGTATACGACAGGAGATGCTATGGTAAATTTTCCAAGTGAAATATGTTTTTAGACTCTGTCACTTTGCAAGAATAATTTGGTTAAGAATTTTCGTATTCATTAAAATTTAAAAAAATAGTTGATATCCAATTTTACAATTTTTCGGATTCTACGGATTGAAAAGATATAAAGATCTTTTTATTTAAATTTAGTCGCCACTACAAGTACTTAAATGTGCAAATTTAGTACGATTAAATTCTCCCTTCTACTTAAAATTCCCTTCTGCTTAAAATTTTTCGGTTCTATATAATAATAGTATACTGTATACATATTATAATACTCACATGTTCGTGTATAGTTGTGTGATTTATGCGTTATTATTCTTATGCATACATGCATACACATATCTATTCAATTGTTCATTTTATACAAAGCAAGTACGTATATATGTAACTTATTTAATTGGTATACGTTGCGGTCGTCATCAATTTAAATGGAAATTACTTGGAAACGTTCGTTTTGCATGTGATGTATTTTCATTTTACGGTACTGACTACTGTCGCAATTCATTCCACCACAAAGAATAATTGGGACCCCATTTTTTCGCGCCAACGGTTACATCCAGACTCCTAAACATAACCTGCTACATGCATGTAGGCAGACGCATGGTTTGGCAATTTCCTAAAGTCAATCAAACGGAAATTTGAATGTCGTCAATTGATTTGCGCTTTTGTGTGCATCGATGTAGACATTCCCCACATAATAAATATAACAGTGCATATTTAAAAAATCCAATCTTTCAACTAAATGCATGTATAGAAACCATCATACGGTCATAGTACCTCAGTAAAATTGATATTTGTGCAAAATTTGTTTTGCTTATTACAATTGTTCTAATAACTGCATAAATGATTCGAGTATACATGTTTTATCTCTTATGCTTTGTGATGTTTTCCATGCATATGTTTCTTATCTGCTTTTAATCTAAAGTCCCGTTAGAATTTAAAAAAAGACAAAGTCATGACTTTAATAGAAAGTTGATATTTGTGCAAAATTCTGCATTTCCATTTTGAGTGTGACACATTAATTATCTCGCTGCAAAAAATTATTAAGTGAGGTACCTCTTTAGAGTTAACGGTTTTAAGGATATTTAAAAAAATATGTTTTCTTCATGAGCCAGGACTACAAAGTCAAAAATACATCAAAATCTTCAATTAAAATCTTTTTTGGTTTAAATTTGTATGTCAAAAATGTCACAACTCACAACCATGAATTCGCAAATCACTAGTTTATACGCGAACGCTATAAGCTAGAAAAGAAATTGGGATTTTAAATCGCAAAAGACAACACATTCGGTTGGGAAAGTTCAAAGGGGTCGGTAAACTTGAATTTATTATCAAACAAAATGTTGAAATTTAAATTTTTTGAAAACGGATTGATGTACTATCACTGTACATTGACTCATTGGACAATTGTGACATCATTAATTACTAAAGATAAGATAACCTAAATTTATATATAAATACAACAAGATTAGAGCTATAAATTGGAAGAAGTTGCAAATTATGTTAGAGTTTGTAGAGAAAAAGCTAGCTAGAAAAATTTGTCAACAATTTAACTGCAGCTAAACTATAATTTAATAACGTTTTTCTGCGATATGGAAAATGTGACCTTTAAATTTTAAATTTTTTTTGAAAACTGGTGCTTTGATTTAGGTCGGCCATACTTTAGAACCTTAAAACAAAACGTTTTTGAATTATGAAAATATGACCTTGAATTTTCCGATTTGGACCTTGAAATGTTCTGCAAATTTTTTTTCGATTGTTAAATACATATTATATACACCTGAAGGAATTGTTTTCATATTGTGTAGGTTTTGCTGAGATTGATCCCTTGGGGACGTATACCATATAAATAAAAAAATCGATAATTTTCATTTCTTGACATTGCAAATTGAAAACAAAAAATAAATGAATTCACAAACATCAACAATTTTTGGCAGCTTTGTCTATTAGGCGCAAAACAAATGCGAATCGCTCGTTGATAAGCATAGGCAGCAACAATTGCAGAAAGCGAATGTGCGAGTATACACATTGAAATGACATCACAGAGCAAAGTACACGACACGCAAGTCGCAAATCGCAGCGATAACCATATCAATTATGTTAAAGTAATAAAAATACGTACAACGTATTGATATGGCATTTTGTAATCAAGTGGACGTCTCTTTCATTTAAAGCACCGTTTGTACATTCACAACACACAACAGGTGAAAGTATTGTTTTGATGTGCGAAAAACCTTCATTTGACAATTAATATTTTACATGCTATATTGGACGTAATGATTGATAACTTCATTTTGTGGAGTTCACATTTAAGTATATTCTACTTGAATGCTTATAGTGAAGTTCAAGACCATATGACCTATATACAATTGACGATAGTTAAAAAGTGCAAATATGCTCGTTTGTGACTATGTCCATCTGCGTGTGGAGATTTATTTCATACACAATACAGAGGCTAAATTACAAAGTAAAGAAAATACGAATAATTGTATACTCAGCATACTTATCGAAAATGTTCGTTTTATTTTATTACTTACGAGTTATAAACATGTCATTGTTTATTTTAAATAATTACGAAGTGAAACCACTAAGTGTAATTATATTTAATATCAAGAATTGTGATCATAATTTTTAAAGATTTAATTGACTAAATAAAACTACTCACTTTAATAAAAACTTGATTGCGAATTAATTAAGTTTAAAGTTTATCGTTAAATGTGTACAACAACAGCAGATGAATCTTGCAATTATATTTTTTGTTATTAATAGCACATAAAAAATATTTACGATATTAAAAATGATGTTGTGGATAAGATGTTTTGTTATAGTTCCCCAACCACAATATTAAAACACACTCTGTTGTCTGAACTCTGAAGCACCTCCTAATCAGCGTTTGGTATGTTGATCTCCATGCTCCTGCCTACCACTTTAGAAATTTATCATCCAATTAGATTGTGATATAATATCTCAAAACGTGTACAAGCTATAAATCAAACGCGCCCTTAAACTCCTGCACGTATGAGCCATCACACACAGAATGGCTCTGCAGAAAATAAAGACGATGAGAAGCATAACACTAAAGACACATAATATTATTTGAATTAACTCAGGTTGGGTTTGAAATTCAATTTAACCAACAAATCGAAATTTAATTCATGAGGGAAAATTTTAGATATTTGATTTGCTAATTTCATTGTATCAATATTTGAGCGTCTAAATTGAAAGCGAAAGCCGAAAACTGCCAATGCCAATATTTTGTCTTGTCTGAGGAAGGTTAGAGAACAGAAAATCATATGATATTTTGTGGTAAGAGTCTAATAAGGAAAGCGTACATATAATCAGTACAGTAAACAAGAACTTCCGTTTTATGTTGATAAAGCAAGTAAGCTATGTGGTTTCCTTGGTCAGTACAAAAAAAGATAGATTTTATACAGATACATAGATGTTTTATATATATATACTTTTATACAAATTTTTATTTTTTTGATAATAACTTCAAGTTGAAAATATTGAAAACCCACCCTTAAGATTTTTCTAAATATTTTACATAATAATTTAATACAAATCGGTCAAGCAGTTTCAGAGATATAAAAACCGCAGGACGCGTGTCAAAGCGTGTTTCTGCGTTATTAACTTCCTTTTTTAAAAATCGAAAATTCAAAAATCTATGGAAGCATTGGGTCGTCTCAAAATGTATGAATATATTTATAACATGATAACATCGTCAAACGAACTTACGTAAAATTACGCTCAAAATGAAAATATGCCAAACTAAACATTTTTTGAATAATATTGTAAGCTTAATATTATTTATTGCCCATAAAATGTTTACAGAATTTACAATTTATTGAAAAAAAGGGGATAGTTCAGTTCAGAAAGGGATTTAATTTGTATTACGATCTGTAATAAAGCAAAAGCGCATATTCAATTAGTTTTCAAATAAAGGTCTTGACATACAACATAACATGCATATTAAGCAAAAACTAATGTGAGTGCACATCAAAGAAAGTAATTTCTCTTCTCTTCTTCAGTTTGAGCTTGTATGTCAGAAAAACAAATTGCTACAAGATGAGTGCAGAAATGATTATTTTTCCGACTGATCGCAATGAAGCTTGTTTTTGCAAGAAAATAGAGCATCTTGTGAGTGTGTGGATAATTTGGCGAAATTTCAATTTCTACGAGCAATAAACAGTTATTATGATTTACTGTTATTGTTGGGTCAGGGTCACAATTGAGTCAAAGACTGAACTTATCTTACAATCCATATGACTGCTTTAATGATATCCGTCTACATAAAGGATGTTGGATTTCCAGATGTTGAAGGATGTCAAATTGATAAGAACTTGTGTTATAAAGAGAAGCTTCTTATTCGATTCTTATATATGTGCCCAGAAATATTTTTATTTTCAACATTAATGTTCAAATAAGTGGTTTAAAAAAGAATTAAATTTTTATTAGGTTTATTGCAAATTGGTTCAGGCTCGACTTATAAAAGACTTTTGCTGTAAAAATTCCAAATTTTTTTTAAGTTTGATTAATAATCATCTTTGCAGGGTTTAGAAGCAAGGTCTTTGTCAAAAAAGTATTTCCCAATTAAAAAGACATAAGTGAAAACAAAGATTTCTATCTATCTATTTGTTTTCATAATAGTTGTTTGAGCAACACGTTAACTAAATCATCAGTGATCAGTATTATAATATTTATGCACATGCAATAGATCGAAAATAAATTGGCACGTGTCCTAATCCAAGGTCGTTCGAAGAAAATTGTTCAAAACAAACGTGCCAAAATCTAGATGCTGCATTGTTAATGCATATACTAATGTAGTGTACCAATCGAATGATTTGATGAGTATTTCTTGTCAGTAGTACACGTACAATGTATATAATGGGATGTATAATATCTCCTATTTTAATTGTCTCAGCTAACGTAGAGAACATCGTACGATATAATATGTGTACGTAATGTCATAATGTGTCATTAAAGGCAGCTCAATGTCAATTAATAAATTCTCTTACATAAAAAATAATAATTACAAAAATTATTAAAGAATTTAGCTGAAACCAAATTTAATAATTTATTGCATACTCTAAAAAACAGCAAATTAATTAGGAGTATTATGCCAAATAGTTTAATATTTTGAGTAATAGTCATGCCCATAATCTAAATTAAACACTTTCCATTAAAAGCAATTACAATTAGATCAGATTGAAATCTCACTTCGCTCACCTATTACTTTGTGTACGAAATACGAATGAACGTACATTCTACATTGTGTACGCGAGAGGGGTGATTGTAGAAAACGGAAAATAAAACAATTCACTTCTAAAATCCAAACAAGAACATGGATTTCAGTTAGGTGGAGTCTGGACACTTTGTCAACATTTGACTAAATAATTTTGCACGTGTTTGCCTTATAAACTTATTTTACCGATGCTTTAGACTTAAGAGTCTTTAAAACAGAGCTCTGTTGTCTTTAAGTTTTTTGATTAATGTTCGAGCAGTGAGCACCGGTTGCAACTGTACAGTGGATGGTGTATACCAAGATATTATTACGTATAATCATATAACGAATCATATTTCATTGGTGGGCACTGTCTGGTGTGTGGGTGAACGCGTGACAATATAAATTCCATTTGAATTGTATGAGTTTAAATTTGCACTGTAGTCCAAATTTTCCATTCCAAAAACATATTACACTCTAGCAAATAGCAAGTGACAATAATTATAAAATATTTTTAATACGTCGGGCAATTAATGCAAGTACTTATACATATAAAACCACTTTGATTCATTATTTAAAGTAGTAGTTGAAGAAAACCAATCAAGGTCATTCAAAGTTTTATGGTTTTTCATCCAATTTAGACTGATTCAAAAATTATAAGTAGTATTTTAGTTTTAAATTGACACAAATGTGACGGAACAAATAACTAAGATATAAAAGTGACCGCCGAAAAATTAAATGACGCCTTTGAAGACAATTTGAATAAAACATTTAACATTATAACTTATTTCTAAATTCCGAAAACATGCCTAATGCCGCCAATTCCCTTCATTTTATGACAACTTAGAAAACAGAATTACTTATGAGTTATGACATAAGTGACATGACTCATTTCACATTTGTTGAAACTTGAAACAGGGCGAAACGATACGAACAAAAATCAAAATGCAAACAATAAGTTAGTGAGTAGTTAAACATACAACAATAACATCATCGGTTTAGTCGATTACTTCATTTTTAAACGTATTGAAACGACTCGAATGACGATTGCTGTCTACTGCGTCCAGTATGCTACTATTTTAAAGGTTGCCACTTCATACATGGATTGAAATTGTCTATTTGAGATGCAGTGAAAAAATGTAGCTAGATATAGCCAGTTATCGTAGGTCGCATACATTATCGTTAGCATGAGTAATTAGTAATAAGTAATTGCTAATAAATTTAATTAGGTCTAACAAATTATAAATTAGTTAAAATTCTCGCATAGTAACGAATCAAATTATTTAAATTCTGGAAAACGTAACATAGATACGTACTTTTAAATATTTTTTGCTTTGTTTTTTGTAACGTGAATAAATATGGCAGATAATTGATAATCAAATTCATATGCAGAAGAAATCAAATTTCAAACAAGTGCACATATTCAAGTTGAGTTATGTTCGACTACATAATTATCCAGTGGTACCGTAATTCAACGACACATTCCTTGATTACCCATTAATCATTATTTTGAAATGGAGATGAAATCTGGCAATCATCCAAATGGAAACTGATGAATGAAAAGAATTGGGAAGCGGTAGGAACAAGGAAATCGTCTTCTGCGTTATAGTAACATAAGTTTAATTTATTGAAACTCATTTAGAATGGTACATAAACGTCTTCTCCACACTTCATTGATCATGCGTACTCTAAGTATATGTTATTAATGTTAATAAACATTACCCACAAGTTAAGCCTTCAACTGAAATTATACAGCAAACTGCACAGCACATAAACCAAATGGTGGTCACACTAATCGTACATTTATGAATGAAAATAATTACGCAAAACACAACCGATAAGCGCATCAAGCCCAAAACACCCACCGCCTCAATTTCCCAAAAACACTTGTTTTGGTGGTCACATTTAGTTAGCTTTACAGCTCCTGAGGTTAATAAATTTTGTAGTTTTTGTTTGCCAGCAGGAAAATGTAAAATGTCAACACTTACGGTTCTCGGAGCATCGGCGCTATCTTGTAGATGCAATCCATGAAGGTGACATCGGTGCACCATAACTGGGGCTTTAATGGGGTGCTGTTCACGTTCAATATCCGAAATAAAATGCACAAAATAACAGCAACGGCTGTTAGGAACGCGGTTGACATCGCGAACGTTAATTGACGCAACTTACTCGAGAAATGGATTTCCGTGAATAAATGCAAAAAGTTGGTGGTTAAGCTGTCATCGGGCAGCATAAGTGCGCAGTGTTGCCAAGTTTTCCAGTAAAATTAAACACATGCACAATTAGATTGCGCCTTAAAATTCGCTTGGATTCGGTTGCTTAATTTTTATTACCAAAATGTTTTTAAAGCGTTAAGTTAGAATTATTGTTTTAAAACCCAGCAGTTAAATTATCTAACAACACTATGAATTTTGATTTAGTTTTTAGCGAAATGAATATTATTTGTGTTTTAATTTTCACATTTTCAAACAAAAACTATTTCGTTGTATACAATTTACAAAATATATATACATATATATCTATTTCCAAAAAATCAGCTGGATCGCATATGCAAAGATGTAGGCGTTTTTTTCTACTCTTACTTTTATGTTTACACTAATTTTGGTCTTGAATATAATACTATATTCGCCAGGTATGTCCAAAAAAAATAATGTTGCTAATAATATGTATGTTCAACACATTATTTATTTTTACGTCATGAAACCGAGGTATATATTAAAACTGAAAATTTGAACTGATTTATGTTTGATTGTGACAGGAAAAATACGGAATGAACCGTTGAATTCACGAGCTTACTACTAACTGAATGAAAACTGAAACAATCCTTATTCTTTTGTTTAAAAGGAGTGGATTGGGGAATGAAAATTTCCTTGGAATTTGTTTTATATTTGGAAGTAAACACTGCGCGTGAAAGTGGCGCGCAATTGTGAATCCAAAGAGAAACGCCTGAATGCAGATTATGATTGTTTACTCCGTAATTACAAATTTTGTACGAATATATTTCGTATTTTATATAAATCTTTTTTGAAGTTCTTCCTCTCGATCGAGGTATATTTTATATTCAGCAGAATATCCCCCCGGAACTACGTTAGGCGGGAATTTAAAATGTTGGTGTATTTGTTTTTCATCGGTCATATTTTGTTTATTCGATTTTGATTTAAAATTTACAAATTATATTATGAATTCTGTTTCACAAATGTTATCTTTGGTTGTTTTTTAAATTAAAATTTTATGTTTTAAATCTAAACATAATAAAAGTACCAATTTTGGACAAAAATCATGCTGAAAATTCTGAAATCTCACATTTTTCATATCTCAGAAAACCTTTTTTTAAATGTAGTTAAGCAAAAGTCGTATTTAAATTCACACCTGACTCTTCCTGCGATGTATTTTTTCTCTAGACACATATTTTTAATTTAAAACATTGACACTTTTATGCAAAACTGTATCAAAAAGCTGATAAAACTCTGAACTCGACGACTTATTTTTGCCGCGAGTATGCATGATTGGAAAGCGACCCGCATTAATGCTAGCAAGAAGTTTGTGGTCGAACGAATCCAAACATTTTATTTTACAAAGTGTTGTAAGGATTTCCGGGCGAGAAGAAAAACAAAAGTGCAAAGTCATCATCGTTTTGGAATACAAAAAGAGATGCGTTTAGGATGTAAAAAATCTTTATGCGCAACTGCATGCAATCAAAAATGTATGTAGAACACAATGAAAAAGAACATTTATATATATGATGTTCTCAAAGCACCATAATTTATATAGAGATGTTCCGGATATTTAAATCATTATTCAGATATCATTGAGCATTGAGCATCCAGGTTAAACTAAATTAGATTAAACATGTTTTTTATTTACTGTTACGGTATTAGACTTAAGTGTTAAACGATACTAAAATACAGATAAATTTAAATAATTCGAGGCATATAACTAAATTTCCATTAGACGCGATATGCATATACTTTTTTTGGTTTTTGATTAAAGGTTGACTATTCACATTTTTTCTGGTTAACTTTCTTTAAGTTTGATTAATGTTGTGGCCAAATTAATAAATTTCATTTATTTTTTAAGAGATGTCTTTTAGAAATATTTTGGAGATGTAAATAATTGAACTGAAGTCAAATAAGTAGCCTGAAAGATATTAATTTTTTTTTTTTATTATTTTACAAAATGAATAACTCAATTTTAATCCTTACAACATACATTCTTATATATGTACTTGTAGTTAGCATAGCAAATTTATATTTTTTTTTTCAATACGAGTATGTTTAGAATTGAGGCTTGAATCTTTCCAAGAAGCTGCCAAGAGATGGCTCATAGTTTACCATTCTCTATTGAAAAATTGAAATTTATAAGCATACATTTCAATAAAACCTAACTTTAGCATTCATTTATTTGTTTATCGGTAATTAATGTCAAAAGCACGATCCCGAAATGTTATTGTGGAGTTTTAATAACTTTGCAGGAGGAAGCATCGGCAAGTATTTTATTGCACCACAATTGTCCGAAACTCTGGTTAAAAATTTAAAGCTGCTTTAAAACTTATAGTGATATTAACCAGAAGAGTAGAGTAAATTCCAAGCTTAAGGTAAAAAAATCTTGAATCAAATAAAAACATGAAGACACGATCCCTGACAACCACATTATATTACAATTACTGTTCAATTCAGTCGTGCTCTATCACCGTACTTCCTGCCTCCTGCTTATTTGATTACATCTTCCGCACATTTCTTTAACCTCGATATTCTTCTGCGCTTTAACTACAGTAGAGTACAGTACGGCATAAAAGAGACAGCTGAAGAATTAGTGCGACAATATCAAAAATTGAAATCTTCTGGAGCTTGCACACGACCGAAACGCAACTCACAGTGAGTGAGTTCGTCAGGTGCCGGCTGCAGACACACAGCCAATTTATGCAATTTCTTTTTCATGCTCTTAATGTAATTATAATTATTAAACGAATAAGAAGCAATGAAATCGGGAAGAGAGGGGGAAATAAAAAAAATGGAAACAACACTGAATAGAATAATTCCCACTTGTTGTTTCCAGGCGAGTGAGTGCTCTCGCCTTGAATTGTATGAAGCTAGTCATTGAACTTGAATATATTCGCATAATGTGTGATGAGCTTCTTCTGGTCGGCGCGCATAGTTTTATATTTACTCAAACTTCATTATTTTATGTGCGCTTTGTTTTACTTTTATTTGCTTTTTTTTCCTTCAGTTTTTGATGTTGTTGTTGTTTTGTTCTTGGCTTCTGACTTCTTTTCCCTCGGCGTGTTAAGAGTTCTCTTTCGCTGTTATGGTTATGATTTTTCAATTAAGCTCAACAAAATAAGAGTTAAAAACTCAGGTGAACACGAAGCAATTCGCAGCAGCAACAAGAAGCAGCAGTCAGATATTACCTTATAACTTAAACAATATCGTGTAGCTGATGAGTCTAAATAAGAGAAAAAAGTAACGCAGAGCGGTGTGTGTTAGTAAATGAAGTCGTATGCTGCCGCGGCCCGCGATATATGGCTCTGTGTGAATTTTTAAGTGCGATGGTCGCTTGATTGCAATTCCTCGTACTCAGTCCTAAATCTCTTCCAATTGCGAATGAGCGCACAAACAAATCTGCAATGCAATGTCGAGTGCAAAATGATTTATTTTCGAGAAGGGCGAGTTGTCTTCATTGTTGTTGATCCTTATAGGAACATTAGCAGCCTTTTAAATGTTGCTAATCTCTGAAAAATAATATTCCTGTTCAGAATGATGAGATACATTTTTAGAATTTACCAGTAAATTGTGTGAACTTCCGTTTGCGGAAACAATGGACATGCCACAGGCTATGTATACTTTTCGAGTAGCATTTTATGTTAAATGAGATGTTTAAACCTTTAATTTCAAAAGCGCTGAATGAATTAAATATCTGATGTTGGTTTAATTATTAGCTTTGATAAATGGCTAATGATCTGCGTTGCTTTAAAAATTCTATATAAGCAGTGTTTCACTTCATGAACAATGGGGATGAAAAAACTTCAGTAATAATATTTTCGGTTTTAAACTACACCTTCAAATTATTATTTTAAATGAAACATATTTATGTTAATAATTTATAGATTGAAATTCCAATCTCTGAAATGATATTTACAAATTTTTTGAAATTGTCGTATTTATATATACAATGCAGTTACAATGCATTACATAACAAAAAACGCATACAACTTTCAAGTTGTTATAACAAAGCTCATTTTGCATTTTAATGTGATATTTTGAACAATATTAAACGAATTATGCAATCAAAATACCGCGAAATTAATTTTAAATTAGAAGTAAAAGTTTTCGTGTCTCTAAGTTGGCGAACAAAATTTAAAAAGAGTATTTAAATTTAATGGTTGTTGTTTTTCTAACACACTGAAACTTAATAGTCGTTACAAGGAAAATCCCGACGATGAGTATCGTCTTAAATACGAAGTTAAATGTTAAACTTATAAACTTGGTGTTTAAGTGTTCGCTTTTTACGCTTTAGCAATAATTAATAGCAATTGAAAATTAGCATACCAAACGGTAATGCAATTTAATTACAATTAAACCTTTTATTAGTTATTATACGACCCAAGGCGATATACAGATTCTTGCATTCCGAAATTTTGCGGAAAAAAAGTTATCTGACACTCCCTGAAACTACTCGACCGATTTATGTGAAATTTTTATGCAAAAAAAACTTTTGTCAAACATTTCAAGGTCAAAACCTAAAATTTTTAAATTATTTATGTCCTCGAATCGTTAAAAAAATTTACATTTTAAAGTCAAAAATTTAAAATTCAAATTCGTACTTTTTATTCTCAGAAATATAAATTTTTAAAATTTTTTTTACGTTTTTGTAGCTTTTAATAAGATATTAAAACTTGCTAAACATTTCAAAGTCACGATTGGAAAATTCAAGTTCATATTTTTATAAGGGCAATAAATCAAAAACTGTTATGATTGTCTACTATACATTATTACAAATCTTGATGAAATAAATAGTAGAATTCAGGATGTAGGTAAATAGTTATCATCACTTTCGTTGCCCTATACAAGTGATAATGAACATGTGTTCGAGTTTGTATATGGTTTTGGATGTATTCGAGTATATGCAATTCTATGGAAATGCGTATTAAAGTCTTATATCTTCAAACATGGATTCTAACGCATGCAATTTTAACAGCTAATTGATTTAAATCTCAACACATGATTCATTTCTGCGTTCACATAAGTAATAAATATTCAATTTGAAAAGCGTTATGCAAATAGCTTTTCTTGTTATTGATTTCAAAGGGTTCTGTTGGTTAAATGCTTAAATAAAGAGTTTTATGCATAATGTTGCCTATTTGAGCTGGTCCCGTGAAATGAGAAAATTAAATAAGTTTAAATGAACTTTTACTGTGGGTAATGTTATGGCCAATGTTGTGATTAGGCAAGCATTAAATAATTTGCATCATTTGTTTACTGAGAGCTGAAAGGTGAACTATTGTTTCTTTGTACATACAATAAGTAAGTATTGTACTTTCAGAAAAAAACGCGATGGTTTAAAACTCTTAAGAATTTATACACAACTGCAAGTAAATTTTCACTTATTACTTCGTAGAACTGAAATTAAGATTCCTGAAATTTAAGATTAATTTTTATTATTAAGTGCAGTTTTTCTAGAAAACTTCTATTAATTAATATACGAAGGCTGTATTAAGATCCTTGCATTCCCGACTTTATTGGAAAAACGTTAGTGATGAAGAAACACGTTTTGAGTGTAAAAAGTGGTCTATAAAAAAATTTGCGTCCGTGCAACGTACTCCATACCTCGTCATATCTCTGAAACTACTTGAACAATTTTTATCATTAATTAAAAAAAAAAGAACTCTTCATTTCTTCAAGGTCAAAACTGATTAACTTGTACTCAAGAACGGCTCCACCGATTTTGTTTATTTTCAAATTATAAATTATTGTTATTAAAGGTATTCTACAAATAACTACATTGATCTTTTATCACAAAAAGCGACCCTTCTTGTTTTTGGGATGAATGCAAAAACAAAGCCAATTTCATATCTCAGAAATCATATCCAATTCTAATGATAGTGTTTTACAATTCAAAAACATTAATGTTAAACAGTTCAAGGTCAAAACCTGAAAACTCATGGTCACACTATTTATATATTTACGAGACGTTACTTATTTTAGAAAATTTTTATTATTGTGCCATTTCATAAGAAAAAATGTTTGATAATTATTTTATTGTCAAAAATTAAAATTCTATTTATATCTCCAAAAACATAAATATTAACTTACTTGGTTAGCTTTCTCGAGTTATGAAGAAGACACAAATTTATTAAGCTAAGTACGTCCTATAATGTTTGTGTGTGTTGATATTAAAAACCAATATTCGCAGTTTTTATTTGCTATTTTAGATTCAAGAGTCCTGATTTCTTACGAAGCGGAAACTTTGGTTTAACAGCAATGCCAGAAAATAAAATAAATACACATGAAGCGAACAATGCTAGGTATACCGTATACAGTATACTACACTAAGTAACAGGGCGACAAGCATCAAACGTCAATCGTGTGGATTTAACAGCAGACGAAGCTAACAAATGTGATGGAATGAATGTCACCAGGGCAGGACGAGGACAAATTGTACGAACAAATTGACTAAGCGGCCTCCGATCAAAGTCCAATAAAAAGGCTTTCAGAGAGTTTGAAAAATAACATCAAGAGGGTGCTTGGAGCAGCAGCGTGGCAGCAATTTACCATTGATCGATTGGGTTGTAGAAGTTTAGGGAAGGGCTATATTCGTTAGTGGAAAACATAAAAAGACTAGAACGATGACGAATATAAATTGAGAATCCAATATGGAGAACTTATAACTAATTGATATTTATTGTATAGGCGCAAAATCGGTGAAAAATAATTCAAATCGAACTCATTTACACAAAAAATAAATATAAATAATAAATTATATCGCAAACATCATTTGCTTAAATGATATTGATGTAATGGCTATGTACATCTTATATTATATTATATGACAAACAAAATGATACACTGTGAATTAAAACGAGCAATGACTTGATGAAGTGCGATATGCTAAATCTTGAACAACAAAATACAATATTCTTCATTTAACTATCCGAAACGAGTTCAAGAAATAATCATTGAAATAATGGTTTTTAATGATGATAATTGTTCGCGGAAATAAGCATCAAATTAGGTTTTTGCGATGTAAGCTGTGCGCTTGCGTGTAATGTTTGTTGCTGCGCAAACATGACGTGTGTTTGTTGGCAGAAAATATCGCGCCAAGCTGGCAAAAAAGGCTTTGTATGTGTCGATTCCATCCCATGCTCTGTCGGCTGCTACACCAACTAATTCGCTATTTAATTTGCGGAACGTACATTCGCGCAAGTCGCAACATGTGTACTTACACAATACAACACACCGTGCCAAATTAACATACAGATAGCGGGGAATAGTCAGATGGTTGGGCAATTGAGCTGGATTTATACTGGATGAATCACACCTGACCAATTCTATTGCGCTTATCCGCAAAATATAATTGATTTTCTTGCAGTTTCATCTGTTCCCTACATGCTCATACATGAATATGTTATTTTTGCAAGCGTTCAAGTTTTTTCCTATAACTATAGTGTAAAGCACTTCTGTTGAGTTAGCCGTTGCCGCATAATGTGCCTCGTCAGTTGGATTTCAACTTTTATGTTTATGTTCGCTTTAAATTTGGGCTTAGGACGTTCACACTTGTTTGTACATTATTATTATTTATTTGGATGGTACACTTTTAAATATAAGTCAAAATTATCAGAACGTAAAAAATGCAACAGTTAAATTGAAGTTATTAGCATACATGACACTTTTATTTCCGTTGACTAATATCAAAATGTCTATGGCGGTTTAATTTATAAACGACCACGTCACTTCAGAAAACATTTTTTTACTAACATTTGGAACATTATGATCATATTAAAATTGTAAGAATTCAAGGTTATAGTATTATGAACTCAGAAAGTTTTGTGGACTTTTACTTATATGCCCTTGGGGTCGTATATTAATTATAAAATGCATCATAATATTGTTTCTCAAGATCTAGTTATTGCAACAAGAACGTCATCAATTGTATTGCTTTTTGAAATCTTACAGCTATTAGTTATTACTTATGAGTTGTTTTAATTTTAACTATTGCTGCTATTTAAAATTTAAAATTTTGAATAATTTTGTTTTGGACATTGAATACTTTAAAGTGTCTTCCATATTAATGCATTAAAACTTGCTTTAAATAACAGAAAACAGTGCAATAAAAAAAAATGGAAAATTCATTTCACATTTGCCTCATAATTTTAGCTGTATACACGTTTGTAAATATTTCTTGAAGTGCAATACTCGTATATGTCCCCCATTGAGTTAATGTGCATCTGTGCAACGAAGCGTAATAACTTTTTTTTATGACCCATGATGATTGGCTGAAATTCTCGCAAATGCACCTAAAAGCACACTAACAAAAATCACAAACTGAACATGAGTTGCATCAATTATTTTCATCAAGCCAGTGATACTGTTCTTTGGTAGTGCTCTTACTTTATTACATATTTCGAATTATACCAAAACTATTACATTCGTTTTTCCCTTCATTTGACTAAATCATCGTATAATGCACAATATTTCGCTCTTTTTCAAAAACAATTTGTATAAATAAATGCAGTTTCCCATCAATGTTATACTATGCATTCGATCGAACTTATCTATATAATTATCTATATTGATAACTTTAAAATAGTAGATACCCTAGATAAACTGTATACGGATGGAGGTTGGTTGTAAATTTACGACGCATAGAAACTTTAAAAACTAAACAAAAATACTCTCCCATATTGACGTAGTAGACGAAAAATTTCGTTACTCCTTTGGTTTAAAGACGTCAACAAACAGCGAAATTTTTTGAAAAACTTGTAAAAACGTATTGTCTAATAGCAACTTAACGTGGTACTTGCTTATATCACAGTTTGACATATTTAAATTCAAATAAACTAAAATACACAAAATGGCGTGAATGTGATGTTCATATTATGTTATATTCATTTTTGCTGTTGTTACACAGTGTGTTGGGGCAACTTTTCCATCGAATTTGTTCCGCCAGAAACAACATGTCATCGCGCTTGACCTATGCTATTGCAATGAAATATAATTGTTTCCTTTTAGATTGTGTTGTGACTTGTGAGTAAACTGAGAATGGCACGTTGTGGTTGTAGTTGTTTAAGACGGGACAAAAATCCTGTTTTCAACATACAGTATTAACGAGTTGACAATCGTATATTATAAAGTAACATATATTACTTTAAGTACATATATTTTAAATTTACACACATGTCATTTTTTCACATCTTTTTTAATATAAATTTTAATACTTATTCAGATTCCCGCATAAACGAAGTGAAAGAGTTCAATGAGTTTGTGACGATGAACCTAAAATTAAAGATTATATTAGTAGTTATACAAATTCAGCGCTTCTCACACATTTATGCAACTACGATCACCAAATCCACATTTCAATTTGATGTATGGTAAACATTTTTCTATTTTGTGCATCGTCATAATAAATTCACACCTGCCTCTTCCTGCGATGTAATTTTTTTTCTCTAATTGATATGCAATAAAAAGGTAATAGTATTTCAGAAACTCATAGAAACTAGGACCTTGATTTTTGACAAAATTTTTTCAAATTGAAATTTCAAATCCATTTATTTTCCTTAAATGCTAACGTGAAGGGTTAAAATGTTAAATGGTAGAACTTAAGGCGACTAGTGCAATTTAACGGACCTTGGATTGTTTAGAAATGTCCTTTATCTTATCAAAGGCTACCATAATGTGAAAAGGAATTTTCAGAAATATTTAGGGTTTCCAAGATATAACCCTATAGACCTTGAATGTTTGGATTTTGACCTTGAAATGTTTGACAAAGTTCTTTTGCATTATGGAAACTATAATTGTAAAATAATTGTCTTCATATCGTGTGAGATTTCTGAGACATGAAATGTGCGTTCAGACCTTTAAAACTCGAAGGATCATATTTAGGGATAATCGGTAAATGTAGTTTTGATTGATAATCATTTTCAAAATTATGAATCGTAAAGGTCGTTGTTGAGAACAAATAAATGTATTTTTTAGTTTTTGATTGAACAGACCTACGGGAATTTTATTTTTAAATTTTTTTGGACTCATGAATGACAAAACTTGTTTTCGTCCCAACATTTTTTCACCTTATTGTTCGAATTCAATAGTCTACTACTCCAGTCTGGTGGGTCACAAAATGAAAATTATGCGAAGAATGGAGCTTTTAAAGTTGTGTGTATGTCTACGTAAGATATAGCTGTTGTAAAACAGCTTGCGCCAACATGAAATAGCTACGATTGCATTCTATATATATAGCAGCGCGCTGCACACTGAACTTTTGATCGTTTAAAAATAATAGAAATGACGTTAATGATAATTGCGTATACGTCACACAATGATATAAATTCAAACAAATAATAATGACTGATAGACTGCTATGTCTTGTGCATGCAGACAAAACAAAAGCTGCAGCACAGCAGTTGCCGCGGCTGCAATCCTGATGCCTAAACCAAAACAACTAACTATGTAAGCATCTGCAAAAAGTGCGTAAGTGAACAATGCGCACCATGAAATTGGATCAATAAAATTGTGATTCCTGTTTTTATTTCAAATTGCATTTCTCTTCTTAACTCATTTCTGATCTTTTTCTCTTTTCGTAATAACTCCACTAGTAACTTAATGTTATTTAAGAATTGGGTATCCGTCATTGAAGCCAACTCGAAATGCTCATCACATAGTGGATATAACTTGTACATGTTTATGTACATTGTGCATTGTGCAAAGTGCATGTGTGCGACTAACACATTCTCACTGAAGAGTGGAGACTCATCAAGAATGGCATAAAAAGTGATGTTTTGAAATCGATAAAAACGATATTTTTATTATATTATATATCCGTCAACGCGGCTCGACGTTGACTGCAGCAAGTACACATACAAGCAAACTACATCCTTATTATTATGTTTGGTGAGGTGCCTCCAAATGAATTATATTGAATAATTTTAGACGATGCATAATTGGGAAGTGGTCGATTCCCCGTCCCTACAGTTTTCACATGCTTGCATACATCTTTCATCTTCTTCCATACAGTATAGAGTTAAAGTATATCTTCCGAACATGTTATGCTGACTGTTACTCGCGCGCGCTAAATGTACATTGAACACCGCAACTCGTATGCGGGTTGTATTTTAATTCAATAATATTCGCGATTCTACATCACAAGATTGGCGAACGCGAACGTGGTGCTGGCTACTTATGGCATTTCAATTACAATAATCGATTGATGTGGGGTGGAATTGGTTTGGTATAAACGAATACTGTTAATCGAAATGATTGGTAAGTGATTGGGTTTATGTTGAGTTTGATATAATGTGGTCCAGTTTTAGTTGGATCGCGATGTTGCTGAATTGCTGTTACGTGTGTGAGAAATATAATCAGAAGTTGATTACACATTTGGGGTGGTTATGCGCGCATGTCGAAATGATTTACTGGAAGCGCGGCAGTCGCTACTGATGGGGGTTTGGAGATTCAAACGGTTTAGTTCAGTGTATAATTTACAGATATATGATTAAGGTTGTAATGGAATCAAGATTACGTCTTAAAGAGACCGTGAAAATCAAAAGTCGTTGAACTGGTGGGTTTTTTAGTTTCTTACAACTTTAGGAAATAAAACGAATTTGGATAAAGTATTCATGAAACTTTCGTTATAACAAATTATTTAAATAAAAATAAATATTTTCTTAAAATTAAATATCTTTATCGATTGTTCAACAACCTTTTTTATGTTTTCTTACTTGGAACAACAACATAAATGCATCAGTTGATAACTGCAATGAACACGATCTACAAGATTTGACAAGAGCTTTAACAGTACAAAAGTAGATACAAATCAACTTTTACTCTAATGGTCGAAACTGATCATTTTGATAATACTAAATACAATGATTATAACATAATTATTTGAAAACGTAATAAATACAGGATATCTTCAATTTTCATTTATTTAGAAATTTTGGAATTAACAACTGAATAAACTTCATCATTTTGCCTATACCTATTGTTCTGTGATATAAAATTGTGTGATATTTTTAAAAAGGTATATTTGTGTAATTTGTAACGAGTCACGCACGCGATTCATTCAAAAAAGCCCAACAAATATCATCAGGGTATTACTCGTAATGATGTTGAACTTAAAATCTCAATTTCCGTTGTGGACTGACTGAAATGTCTGCCACAACTTCATCCATTGCGGTGCCCCCTTTGGCATGCAATTGCTTGTCAGTCGTAAGCATAATCGCTCTTGGGAAATCTCATTTCAGCAATTCCCGCCGCTGGGAATTTCACATTCCAGAAGATTTCTTTTATATATGCTAAGGTGGCGCAACGTAGCGAAATTAAGGAAACAAACAACAACAATTTGTTTTGGTATATTTTGTTCCCCCTTACCAAATTGAAAAGTCACCACCCCACCACGCGTTGTACAACAAGTGCACCAGCATGCAACATATAAATGCATTAAATATAAGAAAATGTTACGCCGTGTTTATGAAAAGGATGTCCATTATTATTATTATACCAGACGACAAAGGTCAGTGAAGCAGCGCAATGTGGACGTGTTTCACTCTAAGCACAAACCATGTGACAAGGGAAAAATTGAAACAATAAACATAGACTTAGTTGGGGGGAGAATAAAAAAAGGTATGCAGATAGTCGTATTTATTGTGTACAATTTACGTTATGCAGAAGGGACCGAGTATAA
The DNA here is from genome assembly GCA_963854165.1 of Sylvicola cinctus. Lineage (NCBI taxonomy): Eukaryota > Metazoa > Arthropoda > Insecta > Diptera > Anisopodidae > Sylvicola > Sylvicola cinctus. The sequence continues at coordinate 25,184,137 of OY974082.1, forward strand.
CATCGGCAGCGCATGAGCGCAACAGCCGTGCTTGTTGCGCGGTACAAAGTCGCACAGGTGCAATGGCCGTCAGTCATTCAGAGCCAGATGAGCTTATTCTAGCGAAAACACATAAAATAATGAACAGTATACGTATTTAAAAGCAGCAGCGCCGTGTAAGAAAACTATTAAAGAAAAACTGAAAAGAATAAGAAAAACAACGAACCACACACAACAGTATGCTCTAGCATCGCATTGTGGTGAGTACAGCAAAAACAGCGAGCAATGATGACGATGGGCTCTGGAGGAAAACTTCAGATATGTCTACCATACAAAAATGCATAAATACACTATAGGCACTATAGCTTGGGTAGCAAGGGGAACCATGATAAAAGATCATTAAATAGAGAATACGTGAAGTAGAATAGCATTTTTGTTCAAGACTATAAGTAATCAACTCAAGTGTAGATAAACTTAAACAGGTAGCGTATATGTGGCGTCCTCTTCCTGGCCTACAGGTTCGGTGAACAGTATTATTGATACCATGGCGATAGCTTGGCCACATCCGCATCCATGGTGATCTTACTTGCTCTCAAATGGTGTCATAAGAAGAAGAAATATTGGCTGATGCAAGCTCATGATTTCTTCCACCGGAATGTGCATATACGTTTTTATGCAAAGTCCTTTGTAGCGGAAGGCGCATGAAAGTAAATATGTGTATCGAAACCATGTTACCCACATCATCCAGATATATGATTGCTTTACAAGTCTCTATTAAATGGCACAAATGTGTGTAGTCATCGTGTAGAAATTTAAGGCAAAATCATAATAAAAATAGGGGGCTACACGATCGCGATTATGTCACGGACAGGTAACTTTTTCCTCGACTCTTCTACAATCCACATGTTGTAAAGCAGAAAAACGCGCAAGGGAACTGCACGATCGCTCACGATCCATCTCATAATATAAAATGCATGCATGTATGCAATATGTACAATATACATAATATTATATTGCATATAACTTATTACTTATACTTTATTCAGTCAGCAAGGTCCGTCATGCAATATATTTTCCGGGCCCTTAAAAATGATATATTCCCGTCAAACCAATATTCCCTTGATTCAACACGGCTAACAATACAAATGCACTGCTGCAGGTATATACGATTACGGCCCTCAAGTCATCCCGGCTTCCACAACGTAATATTGTGTTCCCTGTTAAATTACTTTATTATTTCCCTTTTGGAGTTTATCACACAAATAAAATAAGTATCAGGAAATGTAGTGCCGGGGAATAAAAAGCCTGATGATTCCTTTTGAAAAGCGTTGAATTGAAGCGATCGTTCATTGCACATGCTTGGTTCATAGCGTACACACGCACACACGTCATGACGAACGTGTATTCGTGCATAGCTCTTCAGTGTTGGTGGTTGTGCATCACACTCACTCTGCAGTTCCACTCTCAACGTATCGACAAGTTGCTCAACATTTTATATCAAATTCAATTCCATTAAGTGGCTTTATTGTTTATACTTTGGGTAAATCCACTAATACTTTGCCTATATGAATAAATGGCATTGTAAGTCTATCTCATTTGCACCAATTTCATACAGGGGCTTTCACACACCTGCACATCCCATTCTTGCAATGGTACAGACCGCGCGCGGACGCACTCGTCCGTTGCGCTGAGCTTAAGTATTGGCTATTGCCTGTTGTCTCACAGTCAACAAAGTTCTCGACGATGGAAGTCAGTGAGTCAGTTGAGTATCGACTTTCAACCAAGTCAGTCAATAGTGGGATTTGTCTCTTCTCATTTAATAGATACTCTCGAACTGGGTGTAGATGAACATACCAAGTTTTTCTGCCAATGAAGTTCAAAATAATTTGTTTTTGATATTTAAAAATATGGGGGGTGGTGTTTTAATCCACCACTTTTTGAAGTAACGCATTAAACGTGGCGGTGAATTTTATTTGTGTTGTTTTTCTGACTATTTTGATGAAAGAGTGAAAATGAAATTTGATAACAAAAAATGTTCAAATACATAATAAGACAAATGAAGTTGAAGTGAATACAAAAGTGAGACTTTATGAGTGTAACTTAACAGATTATTCAGTAACACCTAAAATTACCTTATAAGTTATAAATAATTATGACAGCTTTAAGTGTTAAATCGGTTGAAAAGTGATTATCTGGCAAATGTTTCCCTGTTTGGTAAGTGGTCAACTATGTTATTTAATAAATATTGAAGGAAGCGACTCCTACGGAACAATCCATCAATTGAGTGTATCAATATATGATACATCATATTGGACATCACTGGATAAAAGTTTTTCCGTATTATTTTTGTTCGTTATAGTTAACCAGTTTTATTTTAATTCTTTTTTTTTTGTTTCTCGAGTTTAAAATATTGAATCGTTATGTCACTTCTTCCAGTTAAAAGCGACTGTTAAAATTTAGACATATTTTTCTTGATGGAAAAAAATGCCAAAGCCCAATAATTTATTATTTTCATCTGAAAACATAATTAACTTCAATACTCATACAAGTTGCGGCTTACTTTTTTTAATGAGCCAATACATCAGATGCACCGACAAAACTTCGTGCAGAATCATTGCATTTCCATGAACGTCATGCTTGAAAATTGTATGCAATTATTACTTGTTTTATTAAATTAAATAATTTTTATTGTCCAAGTTCTGCCACTTAAGACGAGTTGAAAATCAAATCGAATTCAAAGTTATTACACATTACATTTACTCGTATATGCACGCTCGCTGTTGAGTCGTTTTGATGGTGATGCATCTCATGGCAATCATCTGACAAAGCGTCCATCATGCATCAATGTGCAGAAGCGCAAGATCATGTGAGATTTTGATGAACATGCATTGAACTATGGTCGATTATCATTTATTTCATATTATGTGCAGCGATGCACTTCTTTAGACCTGAAATTTGTTACATGCCGAGACTATATACATTCATAATGTAACTTCACATATTGCGACTCGACGCGACTTTAACATAAAGGTAAGAAAATGCAACCGATCACTCAGCGTAGCAATATTCGTAACTCGTAAATCGTAGCTCTAATATTATGTGTAGTGTGTACGAGTATAATACATTTTGATCGCCGTAATTGAGTGTATATGCGGTGAGGCCGACAGTATATGCGAGCTCCCTTCCTTTGGAATTATAAAATTGTGTGTGCTGTTACGGAATTTCAAGGATGGCGGCGCGCGTCTGTGTATGATCATTTCAGCTTACAAAAGGTTGTAATGGGGCACAATGCTAATTATGAGAATTGGATTTGAATTGAATTTAGTTACACAGCGCAGCGTGGAATAATAACCGCGCGGTTTTAATTTGTTGTGTTATCAGTTTTTATGACTGCAAAGGTGGTTTGTGTGTTGATAAATTACAATGGAAAATAGCAGTTATTATTTGATGGCTTGTCCGGTGACTAATAATTGGTTTTGCACTTTATTAATTGTTCCTCTTTATATACCATAATTTATTACGGCGTATCTTGATTCTTAAAAAAATATTTATAATTCCTTATTAAATTAATTTTAATGTAAAATTAAATTTTAGTTTGTAAAAAACTGTGCAAGCGAGTGTATTCTGATACATTTTACCGGTCTCGAAATTAATACCGGAAATCGCTGAAATTGAATTTGTCTTTATGTCAGTTTAGAAAGAGAGTAGACATGGGAAGTATGCTGTTCGCAACAAAAAGATGCAGAAAATTAATTTTTACAAGACATAAAAGTTAATTTTTCACAACAAAACTAAATATTTGATTTATGATTTTTTAAAGAAGACTGGAATAACATATTAAAGGCAATACTGATGTCATTTGCACACAATAATGATAACTAAACGAAGCGCCATCATCATTAACTCCTATTATGCTTTGCAACACATAAATCCATTTTATATGCAATGTGTGGTCTATCATTGCGGTTTTGTTTTCTTTCTTTTTTTCTTTTTTTTTCTCCGTTTAAATGTAATAGCGTTAAGTAATGGCTGCAACGCGAACCGATATAAAATATATTGTCTATATACCACAATTTCTCAATGAAGAATGTCACAAGAAATAAATATGCAGCTATGTAAGTGTGTATGTGAAAAATTTAATTTGAATTTAATAAAAAGAGTGCAGTAAAAAATGCATGAATGTGAAAACAATTCTCAACTTCATTGACCGATAAATTTCAATCGTTCATTCCGTGATTTGTGTAACACGACATTTTGCCGTCGTTATTATATTTCGCCAAGGATCAGGCGCAATCAGGCATGATCAAATCATTAGTGTCAACCACTTGGGAATTATATACAGAACACGATTCTTATTTATTGAAGTCCTGATAAAGTTCACATGCTTAAAAGGGATTAATACAAAAATTTTGCTTTTCCCAAAGAATAAAGCGAAAGATTTAAGCGACGAACTTTAAGATGTTTAAATGTGTGTGAATTAAACGGTTGCGTACTGATATGAATTAACGGGATATGGAAGTAAATTTTAATGCGTGATAAAATTAAACGAAATAGTTTATTCTTAACTCAATAAATGATTTAAAATTTTAAAAAGTAAACATTTTTCTATATAATTTACATGTTAAATATTTATTACGTGTTCAATTTGAATATCCAATTTATTAAGAGCCTAAATTGTATTTCAAAATACTATGTATATTTGTTTAAAACTTTTCGGAAATACAACTTTCAATTCAAAAAAAAATACTCTCAAAAATATGTATGTTCGTATTTAATGACTCACTGCCCGAAATTAAATTCTTACTGCGATGAAAGCCATCAGAAAAAACGCCAACATCAGCGTGGCACAAGAAAAACACGAAATTTATTTTCATTGTTTTTCAGTCTCCACCTTTAAAGGCAATACTACGTTGATTGCGTCATATCGTTGCTTCAATTTGTGTGGAATTTGTGTATTAATCCATTTGCTTATTGAGATTGCAACTTTGCCTTGTGTAAACATTGCTGCGAGAGAAACAATAGTTATCAATAAAAATTTGACCACATTTACATTTAAATAAATAAATTGTGAAAATGAGTTATTTGTCATTTCAATTGACAAATTCATTAATTTTATGAATGGTTAACATTGTTTCCATAACTTCTATTCGCTGAGGAACTCCTTCAGTTAGTTAAAAAAATTAGTCAATAAGCAGCGTTTTGTTTTGACCGAGTGAACATTTCAGTACATATAATTTGTACTTTTATTCCGATTTGAACAAACATCTCGCCATTATTGTTTCCTCATCATTTCTGTTCTTCTTGTTTTCTGCATGCTTGAAGTTAAAATATTCCCAACGATTACATTTTCACTTTTCTTGTTTTTAATTTAACTTTATATTTATTAGTTTTAAGATGAGATTCCACCCTTCCAAAAATTTTGGACCAGCTTTTAAAACGGTAACTGACAAATTGTGTGAAGCTTAAATACTTTATCCATCATCAGTCATACTAATAACGATTATAAATCAACATTCCCGCACTGAAAGAATTTATTGTTATTATTTATGGTTCTCATGCACCTGCTAAAGTAACTTCTTGAAACTCACAGCGAGCATTGAAACCATATGGCACTACTCGACCGTCTGTTGTAAAAGCTTTTGGACTAAGCATCAATCGGAATGAGGAAGCATTCGTATATTTTTGAATTTAATTAATTTCTTCAAATACTGAAACAACGCGCAAAACTGAATGATGAGGAAAATTATAATATTCAATAAGTGAATACAAAAATTTGCGCAATTACCTGGCGATGCGATACATCAGCCGCTGGTATCGCGCGCAGTAGCACATGCTTCTCTGACGTTCAACACATCTCCGGGGTGAATAACATTTTGAGACCATGAATATTAGAAGCAATTTTGAGTCCAAACAAGCTAAACAACCTTGAAAAAAAGTACGCTTCAGAAAAAAAAGCTTATCCACTTTTTTGGCTGACTAATTTTTACGTCAATTTCTAGATTATTTTTAGCTATACGATACATGCGGTGACTGCCACCACGATTGCCACGATTTTCACTCACTGCGTGGTTACACAGAATAAAGAAAATGGTGTATGCTCAAGCTCTCATCACATATCTACGTGAAATAGTTTGATGTGCCTTAGGTAAGTGATGAAGAAACTTTAAACTCTGTGTACAGTGTACACAATAGATTCTTGTGTGTTGGCCCAGAGGGAACATTCCCATAATGTAGTTACATCGTATATGCTTGTAAAAAAATGTATCTCAAGTATAGCTATATGAATGCACGTAGTGTTTCAACTTACAGTGCGTGTGAGGTGGGGACTGGGCACTGGGGACACAGTGCGGTGTGGAGGGGTGTGGCGTGGCATGGTTGCTGCAAAAAAAGCTCACACGAAACCAAATTACATCCGGTGCTGTGTGGTTTTCATTACAAATCAGAATGATACACCGACCGTCCGGGCACTACGGGAAACGGATGGAATAACACACAAATTTGTAGACATCAGCACGACAACAAGATCAGACAAAAAAATTCATTTAATGGCATTTTAAAACTTCCACATGCGAATGAATACGACAATTTATATTTTGATTATTTCATGACATTGTAGAACTTCAAAGATAGAACACATAATGTTATTATGTGTGCAAAAAAATTCGTGATGATGTACGATGTGGGAACAAAGATCTCTTATCTTGATGACAATCCATTCCATGAGGAGCTTTTGTTCTAACAAAACAGCAACTTTATACAAAATATTCTCATGTTAATGTTCCTAACAGTGGCCGCACCGTGACACCACTGCACGTATATTCATCGCCTCTGCCAATTATCATAAAATTGTGGATGATCACAAACTAATTGCATACGCAGGCTTTTTCCTCATTACTTAATCCACGGGGTGGTAGTTTATATTACCGCACATTTAAATTCAACCGTACCTTGATGAGCGATCATCTATCGATTATCTGCATGTTGAGTGTGACCGTTGCTGTTGATCCGGGCGCAGCGAGATCTCGCATTGCAGTCGCATAGTTGTGTCGTTTTCTTCCGCGACCGTTTGCGCTATTGTGTGCATATATAGGCAAATGAGCAAAAATATGTTTGAAAAAATGTTTTATTTGTTGGCAGTGCTTCACTCGTATAGATGCCCATTAAAATCGAATAAATTACTGATCACATCGATCTATCTTTTGGGGTTGGCTTCTCGCAGTTATGTAGAGGCCTTATTAGAAAATACACTGCAATGCATGCGGCTGTTGGAAAGAAACTGGACCGTAAATATGTTCCATGCCTTAACGAAAACGTCTATCCAAAAATGTGTTAAATTTAAGGCACAGTGAATGTAATGGGAAGACATATTTCTGCACCAGCTCACGAAAGAATGATTGCGAAATATAACAAGGAAATGGAGGAGATATTTTAATAGACAATTGGGGCTAGATTCGCAAGCATCATGAATCTACATGTGAGCTTCTTTTGCATAAAATAAAACAGTTTTGTGCAAATGCTTGTATATATACAATGTGCAGTGCATTTGGCTGGGCTGAGTGCATCCAGATTGCGGTTGAGAAAAGCATCTCCACCTCCCTTGCTATATACCAACCAACTTTACACTTCATGTTTCTTGTTTGCCAGCATCTATAAACCTTTCTCTCTGGGCTATCATAAGTGCTCTTTTTAATGCACAGGAACATTGCGGAACGATTGTATAGAAAATCTGGCGGACTCCACGATCCATGTAGGTTTAATATTTGCAAATAAAAGCAACAACAAAAAATGGATATTCATGCACTCGATCAGTTGCACATAATATATCGACTTTAACAAGAAGTTGTGCGCTCATATATACATAAACCGGTTGGTGGCCAATCATTAATGTAAATTGTAAAATTGAACAAGCAAATATGCTGAAGGAACACAAAAAATGTTCGCGTAAAAAACATCGAGTGGCGAATATAGGTACGAGTATACACAGTAGTTAGTTCAGTTGCCATGGTTGTTTTACTTTTATTGTTGAATAATATGTTCCTGAGGAGCGATTTAATTGATATCCGTCTCACAGTAAATCGATATAGGACTTGTTTTGGAATTAATCCCAACTATAAAAAGTTTTTGTTGGTGATTTTAAGCGTTCTAACTATAATACAAAAATTTGTTTACATTTAAATATTTATAAATCGGAAGAACCGGATATACACGCAATAATGAATGGGATTCGTTTTTGTCGTTTAATTAAACTTGAAACTTAAGACACACTCGTGTAATTGGAATAGCGTCTATTTTGGTACATAAAAAAATATTCCTTGACTATAGCAGCTCTGATTAGCTTCCAATTGGAGAGATCGTAAAATGGCTTTTCATTCTCAAATTGGATACGCCTCTAAGCTAAGTACTGCAAGGTGGACTGTTTGTACTGAGTAAGTAGTAATAAAGGAACGGAAAGACAATAAGAAGCCGCCAAAAATTAAGTCGTTTTAAAACAAAAAAGTAGGGGCCATCTAATTCAAAAATAAATCTCTTTAAAAACCGGAAGTTTGGGATCATTAATTTTTATTGTCTTTTATGAAACTCTCGAAATTCGATGATAGAAACTGGTCCTTTATTGTACAATAATTGTATTTTGGAAATGATGTCTTTTTTTCGTGATTTTAATTTTTGATTTTGAAGACACGCAATTGGAATTAGAATTAAACTTCAAATGCTAAAACAAAGTAAATGACATGGATTTAAATGTATTAATTATATAATAAAATTAATGTATTACCTAATTCTAAAAACATTTACAGGGTTTTGATGTTTAATCCCATCGACCCCAAATGTCACTGGTCTAAAAAAACGTAGCACTTATTTAAAGTAACAATTCTTGGACTTAACTTTAAGTCAAGAAACTTTACATAAAGCTCAAAAAATAATATGTACAACTAAAAATTACAGACCACGCCAATTCACGCATGAAAAACAACCATATTTTGTTAAAACAGAAGCGTGTGAACTGAATTCTGAAAAGGCATGTCACAATATAATATCCCTTTTGCGTGTTGCGTAATATTAGATTTTTATGATGTTCTTGTTTAATTATACATGTGCTGCTGCAACAAACCTGCCGTACCTTCTGCTGAGTGCGGTATCTTTCTATGAAAGATCAGGTCTTTGTGATAAGACCGGATGAAATTCGAAGAATACGGACGGATTCAGTCGTAACTCGCCAGTCATATTTCTCATATTCAACGAAGTTTGAAACATTATTGTTGTTGTTTGCAGAAGGTATGGCTTTGCGCGTTCTGGCGCATGTACATTGTACAATGTATATTGTACATCAGCTTCTTTAACGCTTTTTGAGGCGCGCTCAGAATTTATTGTAAAGATTGGTTCAATGAACCTAAAATTGAAGAACCAAGTGTTAAACATGATTTTCGTGAAGAGAAAATGATACCTTAATGTTAACGTACTTACTTGTAGTTTTGTATGTCTTTTGTTTACACGGTTTATGATCATAAAGTTCTCGCTCTAGCCGCAGTTAAAGTGAAAGCTTCATTTCTGTACAGGTTTTTCATTGGCCCATAAAAACGGGTAAAGATGACTTACTGAAAATTAAAAATTTTACAATATTTCAAAGTTTTACAAGAGCTATTTATTCAGTTGAAATACTCCTTGACATTCCAGCATAGGTATCGATAAATTTTATTCATTCTTTGCGGTCTTTGCCATTATTTAAAAAAGAACGTTTCTAAAATTGGACAAAAAAAAACAACTTTTCATTTACATTGGCAATCAATTTCCGTCGCAGGCTGCAACGCTGCTTTTATAGAAATCAACGACGACAACTTTTAGTGTAGCATCACGGATTGCAGTCACCTCTATTCCGCGAGACCCCATGCGCATAGCATTTAGTAATACCGCATTGCAAGGTGAATAAATGCAAATAGCTTTTTGCAGCGCAAAGTGCATTTGTTTTCGTTCTCTGCTTGTTAGTTTTGTGCATTTACAATCAAATGCAAGTTACAAGAGTAATAAAGTAGAATGAACTTTAATACATGGTGGTTACGAATATAAACTAAATACATCAAATCATTTGTTAGGAAAAACGATTGAGCTCACCACCGATGGGTTCAATATGCACGAGCAGTGTGGCAGCCGCGCCCGCGTCGCACACATTGAGTGTTACAGCTAATTTCGTCTAGATCTGTTACATTGCACCTTGTTAAACATGTGCTGTCTATAAAGAGGTGGAACCACACATATGAGTGCCATACGGTGTGTATCGGGAATATTATATAGATACGCGTATGTTAAACGTTTTGTAGCCCATAGGTTAAGAGAAAAGTAACAGAATAAAAAAACACAACGTGCAACTTCTTGCTTAGCCTGCGTTGCATCTGCATCGAGTCCGTCGCCCGGTTTTGTTGTTTGTTTACTTCGTTATTGGTTTGTTGCATCAGACAATTTGTTGATAGAGTGTGTAACGTTTTCATGCATGGTGTTGGGTTGGTATAGAATGAAGTCTGTACAGGTGAGAGAGACCTCCCCAATGAATGAATTTTAGAGGTTAAATTTTATGCCCCTATATATTCACATCTATCAAATTCCGTATGCGTGTGTGATGTCTGGGTAGGGGCTCATAAAGCGAGGGGAACTCATGTGGATCGCGATACTCGTATGCAATCTGACCCTAGAGATCACAGAAACACAAAGCAGCAAGTGAAGTAGAAGGGAGATCGTGCGTACATGAATAATTCCAAAAGGGTACACTACCGCTGAGCTTGTATAGACATTACAAATCAACTTGTTATTTCGAATAAGACCTTGCTAGAGGTAAGGTGTGCCGAATCAGGTGCATTAAGACTAACGTTATTTAATTTCACAGTGTTTTTTTTTATGTGTTTGGCTTTTTAATTAAGAAACGTTTTTAAATTCAAAGCTTTTGCTGTGTTTAAGTTTATTATATGAATAAAAAATAATTGAGTGAACCTGTAATAGTGTTTTCAAATTTCTATTTGTTTTTATAGTTTTTAAATGTTAATTAATCATTTTAAGTATTACAAAGCTATATAATAGAACTACACAATAGAAAATGTGTTATTATAATAATTAAAGCGGCAAACCGAATAGCTCAAATAAACAATGCTTCGGCCTTTGAATTTTTTATTAAAAGTTTGCTGAAATGCCAATAGGCATAAATGTTAACATAAATGCACACGCAGGTGACATTTTTTTTTTATAAATTATCAATAAAAATGTTGTTGTTACGCCCGCTTGCGCCGCGCTTCGCTGCTCACTGCAATATAATAATAAACACACAAGCATAATAATATGTGAACAATTCTTATGCGCAATTGTGTCATGAAAATATCCTGTAATACATATTCATTTAGTTGGTTTTGTTGCATTTGATTTAACTCACTGTATTTCAGCGACTTGCAATGTCGCGCTGTTGCATTTGCCTTCAGTTTGTGACTAGCCGTGCCATAATATTATATACATACGTGCATAATTTATCTATATGTGCAGAGTGCATTTAAAAAAAATTCCCTGCCAGTGCATGTTCATTTTGTATCGTTGTTTCTGTTATTTCAATTTAATTTATTTACTCTTGCTTGTCATGTTATACCCATAGAATGCATTTATTTGTATGCTGCGGTGTATGTGCATTGTGCAATGTGCATGTGAAAGTCAGGTGAAGGTAAGAAGGCCTTTTTGTTCACATAATTTTTTTTACGATATATTTGCTCATATAACAGGGAGACTAGAAGTTTCAACAAAACGGTTGCGGGCGAGGACGTGATGTGTGCAATAGAGCAAAGCTTATAAAAGTGAAATAAATATATTTTAGTGATCAAAAGCGGAAAGGGCGGTATTTTATTAAAGTTTGAATTATTTCATTTATTATTGTGCAATTATAGTTAGAATGGTTGAGGGGTTGTTTTGTTAATGACGAATTAATTTTCGGTTATTAATCGTCGGAGTTAATAAATATGTTAAACAAAAACACTCAAACATAATGTTGCTATTCTTCTTATTTGTGTGTTTTATCTCACATCAAATTCAATGAGGTCTTTAAAAAATTTAATTTATTACTTAGTACTCTCAGTTTGTCATTTAAAATCATAAATATTATTGCAATAAAGAACACTTAACAATAACAATAAAATAACCCTATAAATAATAATAAGCATAAACAAAAATCCCAAAGCGTCCTCGCGTATACACATAAAAGTTAAAACGTGTTATCAGCATAGTCGCGTCGCGGTTGAGTCACATATTGGTCGTTTTAAACCAACATTCGATTATATAAAACTGCGATAGTCATCAAACAAATAAATAAACACACGCCAAATGTGACTGTAATATCGTAGTGTCGAATAACAAATCATTGTCAATACCCAATGGGCTATTTTGTGGGTAATTTACTATCGCTGCAGTCACACAAAATAGCTTGAATAAATATTTAAAATTGCCAAATAGTTTAATTGTACAAGCTCAACGTTAGAAGGAAATGATGTCAGCTAAATCGCATCACAACATCGTTTTAAACATATACTCAATGTTATTTTTCATCCAATTAATTTGTATTGATGATTTTGCTGGATCAGAATTGAGCACGTGTCTAAATAATAATACTCTGGCGAACCATTTTTCATAAATTAATTATTTAAAGTTTGAAATCTTAGGAGTTTCAATCACGTCTTCTTATATGAGCCATCCAACAACAGTGTACACTACTGGTATTTAAACCAAGGCGCTGAGTGCCTTTTTTCTTACACTACTACTTACCTGCAAAGTAACAGAAACAACAAAAATGTAATTATTAAAAAAAAGTAAATTTTAAACATATTTCAAAAGATGTGTGTCCGCGTGTACATAAAAAGAATGGCATTTTCTTGTACATCATACATATATATGGTAAATAACATACCGGCCATTGGCTCTTAACCTTTTGGCTTTAATGCACCGCTTTGGCGTTCACAATCCAAGAGCTAAATCGCTCTGTAGTTCGTTTATAATTCTTCCTTGAATTTCTCAATTTCTTACGTATTAATTCTTTAAATTGACTACATGAATAGTTTTTCATTTTTATGCTTCGACCTATGTTAAGGAATGTCATCGCTTTGTCTTGATGAATGATACGATTCTCCACTGGTTAGGTACTTTTTATAAAACTTGCGAAATTGAAATTATTATTTGGTAACATTGAAAGCAAATAAAATGATTCTCAAATTATTTAGACAAATTGTAAATAATTAAAATTAGTAATGAATCGTGTTCATTCAATATTCACATGAAGAGGTAAAAAAATGTAATGGGGAAACAACACATCAAGAGCGTAACGATGAAAGGATATTGACTTGAGAGTCAATATATAGTAGACGGATATTGACTGTTGAAAAGTACGACTACGTCGAGTATATTGACCATAACACGGTAATTGTTGAATGTTGATACGCTTTTCTATTCATGAATATTATTGTAATGAAATAACAACTTCACTTTGTTTGTGAATGATAGGTTTCAGGTTGAATCGCGCGTTTTGCCTTGTATGTTCTTTTCATCAATACCCGTGAGTGTACAGTAAAACAAGTTGAGTATTATGCTCTGATTTCGTGTTAACTATATGCTTGTAAGCTGTATGCTTCATGGTCATGGTCTTTTGATACAGAAATTTCATTTATATTTATTTCCCTCCCGTTTTGTTTATTTTCCCTCCTTTCTTTTATTACACACACATTTTATATTGTGTGCATGTTTTTTTTTCTCAGCCGCTGCTTTTTGTTTTTGTTATTGTTGTTGTGTTAAGTTGTGTGTTAGTTCTTGTTTCATGTACACCAGTTGCGGTGATTCATTTGAGACGAAAACGAATGTTACACCAAGCCAAAGATGTTAATCCATCTTTAGTTGTTCGGTTGTTCTGAATTGATTCGGATGTGCATTGAAGAGCTCTCCATTCCTAAACCATCGGGGTTTAGTTCAGCTCTTACCAACATTTTTCATTGCAACAATTTAATTTTTTTTTTTATAGAATTTAAACAATTATATTGTGTTAAGGTGTGGCTATTTGTTGATTTTTGTTGTGTGTTAATTTCAATTTGAAAATATCCGCATCTAAATGGATTTTGACTTTATATTGTGATTTGTGAAATGGAATCGTGAGGCATCAAAAATACACGGACAACGTAATGATCAATTTTGAAGTTCAATGCGCATTGCGCAAGCGCTTTCTGTTATTGATGTGTTCGTGGTGTGTTGAAATTTTTATTGTGTTTTGACTTTAGGATAATGACTAGCAATCAAGTGATTTTAAACAGTTCTTCATTTTACAATTTATTCTCAGTGTTGTTGTAATTTTGTGTTTCTTTATTTTACCCTTTTTTAATATAATTGTATAACGATAATTCGTTACAGAGATTTAAGTGTTATTTGTGAAAATCTACTGATGGTAATAGAAAAAAATGTTCGCTTCCCAGCACAGGAAATGGCACTGGAAGAATTCACGGGGTTTTACTGAAATTAACCAGCCCGTGTTCTCTTAGTGGCATAACGAGTGCAGGGTGTTTCAACAAAAACATTTTTTTACCAAAAGTTTTTTTTTTTCAAAGTGATGTTATACAAAATGTGGTTTTTAATTATTGTTATTATATTGCACATTTTAATCTTTATTTTTTGTTAGCAACTATAAAATTTAATTCAAACTTTTCAGATAAACAACAATACTTTTATAAAAAATGTGCGATGTGGCTTGTTTTGCTGTTTTTAAAGTATGTACAATAAAAAGGTGTTATGGAATTACTTAAATTGTAGTTACGTGGTAGAAATAAACGTACATTCGAACACGGTACAAGGGTAATCAGTTTTAGCATTACATGCGTATTTGATATGCATGTATAAAGTTAATAGGTATTAAGTCAAAACTAATGAGTTATATAACAGCATATTTGAATAAGTTTTGCACTTTACTTCTAGTGTGTAGATATATTATTTAAGTCTAATCTTCTCGTGTTAATTCGGATTTTTTGCTTTAAGCTTCGATTCCATACAGACATTTATTGATTTCATACACAAAATGAAAGCCGTACTTGATACTACAATATTATAAATAAATTCAAGCTTAACTTACAGTTTAAAATTAATGATTTAAATATGATTGCAGCAGCCTAATGATTATTAAATGGTTAAATCAATATGCCATTCATCATGTTTAAAAAAAAAACATAATAAATTGTAAAATTCAATTTGGTGTTTACCTATTTGTTGAACACATTAAATAAATGGTAGTCATTCATGAATGCAGTTAAATATCGTTGCAGCCTTTTTGACTCAAACGCCGGTAACTAAACCCCTTTAGGCTCACTTTTTACCAAGCCGGTTAAAACAGAATTGTAAGACACGGTAGCTGTAAGAAACTAGACGTTTAAAATAATGTAAAGGCCATTTGTTGATTACCATGATAATAAATCACAAGATGGACAATAGGCAATGTGCATCAGAAAATTGCATTCATGTGCTATTGAGCTGGAACGAGGTTCTAAATGCGTTCATTTCATTTATTTGATGAGGTCTAATGTTGTAATAATTATGATTTTGATTTTAATATACGCTACAATTTATGAAATAAACAAGACAAACTTCGAGACTTATATCATTACATATGGTAGGAGCATGCTTTCCGAAAATAAGGACTTTACAATATTTAGAAACACATTTTGTTTTAAAATTCCTTAATTTCAGAAAAATTGCAAGTAGAAACGTATATTGTATACCCTTTTATAATACTCTAAAACGACCTGCCGAAATATGTAAAAAATTTTAGTATATAATAAAAAGTTTTGTAGTTTAGCTTTCCATGTTATAAGAAATCTACAATTATCGCATGTGAGCTACCTTTAAATTTAAAATATTTCTTTATTTACAGCACCCATCTTTAAATAGATTTCTGTGTTTCCAGGTGTGTCTCAATTTTATTTTATTTTACAGAAAACTTTCTGTAAAGATAACATCCAAATTTCAAGTCTACATCATCACCACTTTTAAAAAGCCATAGACACAAACACTGTTTCAAAAGTCTACCTATCTTTCCCCGTACTCAAGTAATTTTCAAATAATTTCCGCAATAGTCTCCAGTAATCAGTGGCATCATCTTTTCATCACCCACGCCCCTTATACAGACGTCGAACACACAACAACTGTGCACACTGTGGCTAACACTTTGTACTCCTCCTAAATTAAAATATTACCGCCGTCTTTTTATTGTTGCGATGCCCTTATTGGCAATAGGCTTGCGGAACTTAAGCCCACAAATTTTATTCTTTTTGTTTCAACGAGCACATGATATGCTCGTAGTTATAAAATTTTCCAACACGAACGTCTGCAATGTGACTTGGAAATGCGCGGACTGGTGCAATTAAACTAATTGCAGTAAAAACCTGTTGGCTCGAATAATCGTTGTTGAAACACATTACGCGAGCCACGACCTTCTGATAATGTTAACTACACATACGAGCTTGAATATGCGGGTCTTTTGGTGGTTCCAGCATAAATGGTAGCTCAAGTGTAACGGGTGTATATTTAATTGGTGTACATAATTATGCACATAATATCATTAAATGATACGCCATTTGATTTCGAAATAATTGACGAGTTGTGTTTTAAAAATTCATTAAAATTTTTGAATTTTACTGTACTATTTATTGTAGCCCTCCATGTAGCCATGCTGAACACAGTCAAAATTTCCATGGTTAAAACAAGACTTTTTTTTTTTACATTAAAATTTAAAACACAACATATTTATGCATCATAACATTTCAACATTTCAAGGTCATGCCAGTAATAACTTCAAAGCTGTTTCCGTCAAGGTTTTTATTTTAGATCAAAACTTAATTTTTCAAAAATCAATTACAATTTTGCGATCTACAAATTTTATTATTGTTATTGTGCATCATTGCGGTATGATGTAGCACACAGTATGAAAACACTATTTCATCCACAAAAATAATACAGGGTGGTCCATTTGTCGGTTTCTTTTTTAATCTCGTGTTATGGATACAAACCTAAAATCTTGGCTCTATACAAACAAATATTTACAATTGTGGAAGTAGAACGTTTCGAAATATAGAACACTTTTTAATTTATATACGACCCCAAGGGCATATAGAAATATTTGGAATCCGACTTTTTTCGGAAAAAAGTTGATGATGCAGAAACTCGTTTTGACACCCCCAGAGTCCAAAAAAGTGGTCTAGAAAAGTACGCCGTACGGTGTACGTCGCACTATAGAAAAATGGTAAAAAAAAAACTCCTAAACTACTGGACCGATTTGTATGAAATTTTTTTGTAAACTTTTAAACAAAAATATAATCTTCGATTTTTCGAGGTCATATCCTTTATGGTCAAGTTATTGCCAAAGGAATTTTTTTTCGTATAGGGGCTCAAAAATGGGTACTTCGATTTTTTTCATTTCCACAACAATTAATCTTCGAGGTATCTTAAACAAAACTGCATATATCCTATATTCTGCTAGATGCTCCTTCTGGGGAAAAAGGGAAACAGCCACCTTGCACAATATCAAAAAAATTCTTGCAGATTATTGTAGGATAAAATCAGATAAGAAAATTTGCGAAACATTTCAAGTCAAAATCGAAAAATTCAAGGTCAAATTTTTTATATCTCAGAAACCTTTAATATTTTTTTTCTTTTTTTTTTCACATTATTGTAGGCTTAAATGAGACAAAAAAAACTTGCTGAACATTTCAAGGTCGAAATCGGAAATTTCAAGGTTCGACGTACGGCATACGCCGCACGTATCTCAGAAACCCTAAATATTTTTGAAATTTTTTTTCACATTATTGTAGGAATAAATAAAATAAGAAAACTTGCTGAACATTTCAAGGTCAAATTTTGAAAACTCAAGGTCATATATTTTTACAATGAAAATTTTTAATTCAAATACTTTATGTTTTAGGGTACTATGATGTTCTACATTATTGATAATCTCAATAAAAGTACCAATTTTGGACAAAAATCAAGGTCAAAATTCTGAAATTTCAAAGTCAAATTTTTCATATCTCCGAAAAGCTTTATTACAATGTAGTTAAGCAACAGTCGTATATAAATTCACACCTCGCTCTCCCTGCAATGTAGTTTTCAAAGTCAGTGCTATTAGTTACGTGATTTACAAAGTGGTCCTGTAAGTATTTTTTAATTTACCTTGCAGGATCTCATCAGTATAGTCTTTAACAGCACTTCACATAAAACATCACTAAATTTTTATTTTTATAAAGCGATCACCCTGTATATTATACGTTTTTTCTAAAAAATGAACAATGAGAATTGTAGTTAAACTATAATACAGTAAAGAGTTCTATTGTTTATATGCAAATTGTGCAGCCCTTATTTAAGACATTTCCATCAACCGTTAACACTTAAGATACAAGTAATGTAACTTGAGTGATGGCATAGGTATTATAAAGAAAACCGTTAACATGTAATATTTTTCTTCATACGGAAGTTGAAACATAAAATTTATCTTCATTGCATCAATATAAAGAACAGTAATAAATCGATACTATGCATTAAAGTCCAAATAGCAGATAACTTGTAATTGATTTCGATAAATCTTTATCTTAATTCCCATTTGTTTATTGTGTCTGACAACAGGTGAATCCATAAAATCATGCTTTTGGCATTAGATTTTAATTAAAACTAGCAAACTATAAAACCGGACGCGGGTACCAAGTGCGGGTAATTTAATTATTTGGTATGTTGAACCATTTGATGGCATGTTAAAGTTACAAAAATCAGCCATAAATATATCCAAAGTGAATGGCAGCAAATGACAACACTTTGTGCCAACGGCTGACTTAATAGTGCGGGCATAAAAAACACAATTAACCTATAATTTAAAGCCATTTCCGTTAGAATTGCACTGGCCCACAAGTGAATGAATCCAATTTGTGGTACCGATGCGATATTGCGCTTGCAGCAACAATTTAGCAAACGCATGGTGTAAAGTGCTGCCGCGTTGCAGTGACCAAGTTAACACGGCTTGCATGCGTGACTGTGGCCTGTGGAAACGGAAGCGATCGCTTTTTTAATGCCACTTTATGATTTGAAGCTAATTCTCATGATCTAGTACCGTTTGTTGGCAGTCGTTTCAATGGTTTTATTTACTTTATTTGAAAATGTGTCACGAAGAAATTACGCACGCTCAATATCAGGTCCATATATGCATCCTAACGGCTTTGGCAAAGTCCTCACTCTGATATCCCATTTAAATAGTTAGCGCGAGCACGAATTTTCTAAAATTCAAATATGTGCGCACTTAAATTCAATGAAGGTACAGCTATAGTCATGCCATTGTACACGAGCTCTAAGATGCTTATACCATAAGAGTTATGTCTTTGAGATAACGCGGATTCAAGCAATTAATCAAAACGATTCCAATTGAAAATCATGAATATTTTTGCATTTTAAACATAACCCTCGTCTCGGTGTGCTTTATTCAGCTGCCGCGATTAATTCACTCGTTTACATGCACTAAACACTTGTTGTATGCCTCATCGCGGCATACAGTGAAGATGGCATCTTGCATCCCAATAAGACGTCTTAAGCGCGCATAATGCATAGACTGGAGATTCTTGTACATTTGTGCAATGTACAATGTGTGTATCGCCTGCGCCCCACCGCCAGTTGACTGCCAACTGCTTTATATTGTTCTTCCTTCTTACCTTGCGCATTAAATGTTATCCTATCCAATTAATTATTCATTTACTTAAGCAAATTGATAAATAACAAGTTGAAGTATTTATGTTGTTTGAGTTGGAAATCGGTGTGTGCGCGAGCTGGAATGGACAGTGTGAAGCTAAATAAAGTGGAAGATTGTACCATTTAATTGGACAAACATATTTCTAACGATTATTTGTTAATTATTATTGATAGCACGTTAATTGCATCGTATGCTTTCATCTATGTGAGCTTCCCTTCACGCGTGTGCTAGTTCTGCATATTTTCTCTTATGAGATGTAATTTGTGAAATGTATTCGTTAATAATCTTTAACGCTTTATTCTCATTTATATTTCAGCTATATCGCAGCAGAATAATGCTGAAAAATTATAACTCCTTTTGTTCCTGCTTTGAGTCAGAGTAGGTTGGAGCATAACGTTACACTATTTAAATATTACAATAAATCAGTTATGCAATTATCTATATATTCTTCAGTGGATCGTATATAATTTAAGAAGCATGTATTAACATATATTAGCACATTAATTTGTAAAGGACTTCTAATATTTAAAATCTTTACTGCTTTAAAATTATAGCCCTATATCATTTAAAAATACGAGAATTCGTCAGATGTTATTGTATTTTTGTTTAAACCAAGCTTTTATTGTTTATATGGGTGAAGATTTTTTTTAAATTTTTAATGATCATTTGATTAACGCTTTTTAAGTAAACTGTCTACCTTTCAACCACTTACAATTTATACCATTAAACCGCTTCTTAACTGACCCGCGCTCTTCTAAGAAGTTGAGTAATAAATTTGGTGCGCTTGCCTTCCGTAACTATAAACGAGGTTGCCTGTTGCCACCAAATTTAACTCATTTCTCGAAATATTATTATAATTAAAAAATTACATTGTAAAGCTCAAGAATAACCATCGTGCACACATTCATGAAATAAAATAAAGAAGCCACAATAACTCGGGCGTTTTTGTTCCAGAAAATGTAATAATGTAAGTTGATGGATAAGTTCAACGGCTGATAATTGACCTGAGAGAGAACATTGTTTGAGTCTTAAATCAATCAATTTCTTTAAATTAAACAATAATTCCCACATAAGGTAATATATACATATATTCAATATTCTGATCAGACCAAGACAATTAAAGTCTGGATATTGAATGGATGTACAAATTTAATTGAGAAAAGAGGTTGGTATTATATAAATTTTCTTAACATTCTTCCTCTATTGGTTTGAAAATTGAAACTGTATGCGAGAATGTGAGAATGAAACCACTTTAGTATATGAAACACTGAAAGGTGTTAAAATGTTTAATATGCGGAGATGGCAATCGCCGCAAGCTACGCTGTGAAAGCTACTCAACGCTATTGTTCTGACGTACATTTCACCAACAGCACATCGAATCGAAATTAAACTGAAACGAAGTGATGGTCGATTTGGTTCGACCTGCTAATGTTGTCATTAAATGTAGATGAGAAAGGGTAGAAAATATTTTCATTAAATTATATTCCTTGTTACCATGTTCGACAAGCTTCACTGCTTTTGGAGATCAAAGAAAAAATTTAGAAGATTTTATTTGTTCAACGTAGCCGGAATAGATTTGAATTGTGAATCCCAATGTACAATCATTTCCTGTGTTCAAAAGCTCCTTGATGCATTTCTAACCATAAATTTAGATATAGCTGTCCACTATGTCTAACATAATATACCTCACTTCTCAATCCCATAGAATGCTGGTTGTTGGCAGTTGCATGCAGTAATCTGTCCGGCCGATGCATTTGCACACAACACAAAAACGACGAAGTTCTTGCTGAGCACAAATCGTTGATCTCGGGTGAAAGAACTGCAGTAGTTGGTACTTGGTATACACCTTGCGGCTTATATTGTGGCATGGATTTTGATGGATAATCATTGCCGGCACTTCGGTTACCATCTGACGTTACACATAGTGTTAAAGGGCACTGCTGTCGTTAAGGCAGCATACGCCATACCTCTTTCACTATTGGTGCAGTGTGAAACTTATTTCATTTATGATTCGTCGTAAATGTCTTTATTTTTACAGTGAGCTCAGCACTTTTATGGCTTTTGCTGTTCTCGTTTTTGCCAACATTGGTAGCTCAGTCGTTTGAACTGCTGCAGATAGCTGCAAATTGACGGCGGAATGACAAAGAAGCAAATTCTGGTTCATTGCCCGAATATCAATAATGTTAACAAGAAATCAACAGCTTGATGGTAATAAAGACAAAGAAAAAGAAGAAAATTCATCATATAAATTATGATCTTCTTAGTGCTTGAGAAAGTAATAAAGCATATTTATTTTTTGCTTTATATACGACACCAACGAAAATTAAACAGATTCTTGTATATCGAAAAAGTTTTTGATGCAGAAACACGTTTTTACACCCCCAGGTCCGTACGCTGAACTTCTTCAAAAAGAAACTTCTTTAAATATATTTTGAAAAGAAAAAGTTTGCTGAACATTTCAAGGTCAAAATTTTGGAAACTCAAGGTAATACATATAATGAAAATAGTTGAATAACTCTTTTTTTTGTTATAATATAATATTGCAAATCTCAATAAAAGGAGCAATTAAAAAAAATCAAGGTCAAAATTAAAAAATTTCAATTGTACATTACTTTAACTTTAGCGATAGAAACACATTTTTTCTGGACCTTATTTTTAAGGGTGTTGAAACATGCATCAATAGCAATATTCAAAAAATTAATGCAATAATCTGTATACCCCATGGTTGTAGATAGACTAAAGAAAGATATTTGCCAAGTCATTTCATCGGGGTTTCGAACGATGAAGAAAGTCTTTGTAATGAATGAAAACACGAATAATTTTTGTTTGTTTATAAACTGAGATTTTGACTGATCGGAAAATAATTTTGGATCGTACAAGAGAATCAATCAGTTTGTGCACAAATAGAAAAATCGAAATTGAACTCACGTTTTTTTGTATCAAATAGACTGGACTGCATCATGCAACCGCTCAAAATCGCCCTTGGCTAAACAAAATTGAAAACAGAATTGTCTAAACTCTAATGCATACAAAAACGAAAGAAAGTATGTACTGTCTTAGTACAACAAAAGAATGTCTTGATTTTACTGTTTCATTCTTCTTTTTGATACTTTCAACTTGAATATGCCACTTTAAAAACATCGTTGATTTGACTGTATAACAAATATTTTCAAGAGCCTCTGTATAGGAAATAATATGTTAAAATAAAACCTCTTTATACCGTATGGGACTTACAAATCGCCAATCGGGTGACTACAACACTGATCTGATTGATTTGAATGCTCAATAAAGTTGACACCTTACCTGCGAAATCGACGCGAACGTTGGTGTTGTCTCATTAGAATGGACGGGGCGTCCTGTAATCTGACAAAATGACGTGTCAAAACAAACAGCTAGGCTTATGAACTGTCCACATTAGTATGCAGCAATTATGACAATACACCGTTTTCGTGTCTTCTACGATGATGATTGGATTTTTGATATGATATGCGAGACTTTGATTTGTACAGAGCGTTAAAGTGTTGATCAATAAATTTAAATTATAACGGCAAATAATAAAATGCTAAAGGAAATTATTGGATTTCTTGAATTGATCAAAGGCTTCCACAATAAAATACAATTGAGGATACAAATGTTAAAAATATTTTGAAGATAATCATCATCATAACTTTTAGTTTAGTGTTTTAGTTTTGATATCATTCAAATATGGAATGACTTTTGGTAAATATTATATGTACTAAATTTGGCATTGTAGTTTTTTTCTTATGAAATCCCGAACTAATACATAAAAGTACCCTTACCATATTATGTGTCCATTGTACACTGTTCACTGTTCCCAGTTCCACTGTGCAGTGCATATTACACAGCATGTCTTCGATGAAATGTTTTGTGTCAGTCAAAGAAATTTATTTCTTATGTCATTACCTTTTCATACAACATCAACGCTTTTAGCTTTTTATGACGCTGCTGTTGAAGTCTCAGCCTCAACTCTAGTTGTGTTGTTAAATTTTGTACATTTCATTCATTTTTATTTATAATGTATGTTCTCGTGTTTGATTCGAGCAGGGAAATAACTTTAACGTATTATATGCACATTGAGGTTTAAGAAGGCCTCTACGCGACGGTAGGTTTGTTGATGTGTTGATCAAGGAACTTGTTTTGTTGGGACGAAATGTTTGTTCATTTCGTTCTTCATTGCTATAAACTCGCATGGTTCTTGCAAATTAATGTTTAAATTTTTATTATTATTTATTTCACTCATTGCACTTGTGTTGGTAAAAGTACTGGTACACAATTTCCTTCCATCTCTATTACGTTAAAACGCGTGGAATGGACGTTGTCCACGTGACTGCTTTTTGATTTTGGCCAATCGGGATTTTAATTTGAAGGGATCTCAAATTTCGGGAACTTAGGTGACGGGATTTTGATCCATCACTATTCGGATTTTGCCAATCATAATTATGTCCTCTTATTTTACCGGGAAATTATATGTTGGGATATTACCTTTACAATTTTCTGTTGTAGAGATTGTGGAAAACGGGCGCTGTCGTATAATATAAGATTGCCTGAAATTTACTTCCCCAGTATCAACAATCATGTTTAATTTTGAAAAAAAGAGCGTGATAGAGCAACCACCGCACCAGCTATACGGAAACTGGTAAAGAAAGTTTTTACTCCATTAAAAATTATATCTGTATCATAGTACTCTCAAACTCTATTCTGGAATATGGATGATGTTAAAATAAGTAAAGAAAATACACAAAGATTCTGTAAACAAATATTCTGTACTAATTAACTGACATAAGTCAGTTTCACGGTTGCCCACAGTTAATGATAATCTGTTAAAATTAACGCGTTAATCTAAACATGTCAATTTAACCAGCCCAAGAGAACATGTAGTTAATCCTTTCGCATTCAAAACATCACTTGCTGAAAGGCTATTTAGCGAAATGATTCACGAGACGCATGCTTCATTATACTAGCATCAACATCATAAATTGCAATAATCTTGCATACTAAGTTAGTTGAGAGCCCTCCTGCTGCGCCTCTTGTAAGTAAAGAGATCGTTGCCCAACTGACACACGCAATACTTCATACTGACAGCACACATAATGCGCATAATGGATGCATCCAGTTACCAGTGTCACTGTTGCATCTTAATAATTTAATTTAATTATTAATGTCTGGACATGCATTTAACGTAAATAGTCAATTTCTAGTCGTAACACCAAATAGCTCCCCGGCTGATATACGAGCATAGGCATGAATATTATAAAGGAGCGATTTTATCTGCGTGTAAATTGATATGAGGTTGCAAAGCTATTGCCTTATATGCTACCGTTTTAAGCTGCCATGATGAGACTTGAGCAACGGAAAACAGACGGCGACACACAATAAAAGAACTTAAACTGTTTATCATTGTGCGCAGGAAAAAGTGTTATACATAAAAATGAGTATATGTATTGTTGAACAAGGAAAAATGTGTAGACTTCGTTAATTAAAATAAATAAAATAATGAATAAGAAAATAAATACCAATGATACATAAAGGCAAAAGCAGAACACAAGAAAAAACGAGAAAGTAAGTCTGCACCGCAGGGAGAGCGACGAACGAATTTTTAACGACCCGGAGCAAAATAATAAGGTTGTAGTTGGTTACCTCAACATATGGGGTTTGGTGTAAAAACTCTTTTCCATATAATATATTTAATGTTTTGACTTTGAAATGTCAAAAAAGTTTTGGGTCTTTCAGAAATTTAGACTAATGCAATAGAAATTCTTCGAAATTTCATGTCAATCCGTCCAGCAGTTTGAGTGAAAAGTTCGGACGGATGTATAGATGTAAATCGGTAAACTCAATTTTATACATTTTTTTTTTGTGTCAGATAAAACGCGGAATTCCATCACTACTGCTTTTTCGAAAAAAGTTGCGAACGAAAGAATCTATAACTACCAAACTGACTTGTAATGAGTAAACAAATAAATTGAGTCCTCAGTCCTCAGCGTATGCTGCTGAGTGCCGAGAACCGAGATGAAATGAAGTGACAAAACATATTATAGGCATTAAGGAAAGCACCTGGATATTTATCGACAGCATAAAATCTATCGAAAATTTATTCAAATGATTCAATAAAATTTAATTTTATATTTATGGGTTTGATTGAGGCTTGGTAGTCTCTGAAGAAGCGCTGAACTTAAGAATACACGATTAATTTGATCGTCGCGTCTGTTATGTCCAAAGCGCGCCTTATATTATCTATTGAAAGACAATTTATGATGCATGTTGATTTTATGGTGTGATTTTTATTACTTTTGACAAATTTTCAACGCACAAGGTACATAACAACAAGAGTTATGACAAACCCTCATCAATTTCGCTAGTAGTCTCGATTGCCTGAAGCTGTTTTTGCTTCTTGGTTGTACTTGCCACTATGTTAAGCGAACGAAATACCATGCCGCCAATTTGCTGACACTATCTAAAGTGGAAATCAGATACAAAATTACACACAATGCGTTGTGCATTATGGTTGAATATACACGTGACAATCTAGTGAGATGTTGCGTTCATCACACTCTCAGCTGGAAGGCGCATATTTATTTCTAAATTCGTACAGGAATATTGAATTTAACATCGTGCACCACATCTGTGTGTTAGCTTCTTCCAGGAAACGTCGCGATACACATAAATCTCTCGCACCATCACATCACATAAACTTTACAAAATTAAACATTATCATTAAATTAAAGGCACCCAATTGGCATCAGGCTACAATCCAATGCGGCTCGTGCACTTAGCGCACAGAACCATCAGTGTAATGCACTTCGACCATCTGTTGCTGTAATTTAAAATACGGGCGAACAAAAAAACTGTGCTGCAACGCTCACCTTTTATGCAGCGCGCGCAATTAGATTTAGAAAGAACACTAAAACGTGTAATGCTCTGCAATGCTCAAATTATGCTTGATTCGCGTACATCGGCTCTGTGTGATATAAATGGTACAAATGACTCGCGATTATATACTTTACAATTTTGCAACACAAATCTTCTGCTCCATGGATGTTGTCTCTTTGTTCTGCCAGATGCGTTCGCGCTATTCTCATGAAATCGCATTTCCTATACCATCAAAATATATATACAAATCTAAGCACTCTAATCGATGTCGTGCCATGGTGAATTGCAGCATGTCAAGTACTGTGCATATGTACGTGTATATGCTTTCAGGCCGTCCTTATTAGGTTTGGAAATTTCGGGATGGTTTGGAGGGAAGTGGAGAAATGTTGCACGGTAAAAGATATGGTTTTGTAGCTCATTGGGCTGGCTTTAGGTTTATCATTTGGAAACGAATTCAGAGAATGCATCAATTTGGGAATTAACTATATACATTTTCTTTTGTTTGTGAATTGTTGCAGCTGTTAGCACTGGCTTTTGATGTCTTAGGAATGTCTGTTCAACTGTAACTGCGTTATTTTGCTGCAATATGAAGGCATTTTACTGTTTGAAATGAAAACAGTTACAAGACATGCTTCATTTCACATTATATCATTAAATTGTGCAATAAACAATATTACTGCAGATTTGGTAATACCATTTTTGAATTTGTGAAATCAATTTACTGTATATAGTAGGTTGTTTTTTGTGAATACGATTAGTTATTATTTTAACGTAAGCGTTATATTAAAAATGAAGTATAGGTAATTATGCATATATGCAGATGACAATTTTAGAGAATAAAATGCTTCATTGTACCAAATCGTTTGTTTATTATGGAGTTCAACAATTTCGTTTAACGTAATTTCTCAATAATATGCCAGAGGGCTTTTGTACAAATTTAACGTTTTTATAAGAGAGTGTACCCGTATTTCTCATCGGTTACCATAAATATCAATTATTTTTCTTAAGTTAAAAAATATCATAGAGAGCAAAAAGAAGCTCAAACTTCATTTTCAACAATCTGTGTTTAAGCTTGGTTTTGATATTATCGTCAAAATCCCTAAAATAAAAACATTTCAACAAAATGTTTCGTGTTTTAATTTTAATTTTCTATTTTACTATAAATGCAGTCCTACTCCATATAATTTGGACGTTATTGTTAATTAAAAAGAGGAGTTTTTAAAGTTCGTCGTCTAATACAACTCAACAAGTCTTTCTTGTTTAACATGGGAAGTTTTCTCAAAATGTTTTTCACTACAAAAGTAACAAAATATCACGATTTTAATAGAGTTGTTACGTTTACCAATACCAATTAGATAGTTAGTATACATTTTTTTTTAATACCACAACATATGTCTATATTAAACTCAAAGTAACTATTATAAATAGTAAGCAGATGAAAGAACGTCTCATTTGGTTACTGCCTTTGCCCATCCTAATTTTATTAGGTTTGATGGTTCCACTGTCTCGACATATACAACATCTGATTAATTTAAGTTAA
Organism: Sylvicola cinctus; assembly: GCA_963854165.1. Classification (NCBI taxonomy): domain Eukaryota; kingdom Metazoa; phylum Arthropoda; class Insecta; order Diptera; family Anisopodidae; genus Sylvicola; species Sylvicola cinctus. Next base: position 25,212,309 of record OY974082.1, read on the forward strand.
TAAGCAGTTACGCATGTAATTAAGACTGCCTTCTTAGAAAACAAAACATAAGGAAGAGAAAATAAAACTTGAGGCATTAAACATTAACCGCGACTATCAAGCGCATTGAAGTTTAATGTCGCTGCTTGCATGTATGGCGTAAACGCATCCTGGGCTTTGCCCACAATGTATGTACTTTGATGTTATTTGGTAACGCAATGGGCTCACAATCAACCTGTTTAATGTGAGCAATTTTTTACGCGTGTTGATATGATCGACAGTGATCTGGATTCTCGATTTAATTCATTTCTAGATGATTCATATATTCAAATCTCAATGAGATTATTCAAAGAAGAGCAATACATAACACACATAATGTTCGGAAAGGTAACAAGTATAATGATTTAAAGTAATTATTTCTGATGTACATAATTGCGTTGTAAATACGCTTTGGAGCGCCTCACAATCTCACATCCAATGGTAGGCACGCGGTTCATACTCGTAAGTTGTGTGTATGTTCAAATGTAGCTCGGTATAATAATATGAGCATTCACTCGGAATATAGGTGTCAGTGGCCTCAATTAGAGACGCGTCAGTAAATCACCGCGAAAGTACGCAGTAAAGACGAATTGAAGACGCGCTAAGGAAATGAGCGAATAAAATAATACATAATGTACCTTGCACAGTACACAAACACACAAAAGATACAATTTGTTGTGTATTCATTTGGGAAGTATATCAGCCAAATGTAAAACTATAAAACATAAACGAAAACCACACTGCGTGGAGAGTTCAGTGTATTATGGAAACAACCACATTGATGAAAAGGTAAAAAGCGTAAAGGCTTATACAAAGCGTTTCAGTCAGTGAGTTTTTGGGTTCTTTACTAAATATTGTTCTGTACTCCGCCACTAGTTAATGCCGTGCGAGACCTGTATTAATGTATCGCTGGTTGATGGTTCCCGGTTCCTGCGCGCACACCACACCACACCACTTCTTGAAAACATACGGCATACACGTGTTACGTGTGTGCTTTTGGAAAATCAAAAAAATATGGTTTTGATGTTCGCCACAAGTTCCAGCGCTCATGTTCAATTGCGGCTTTGTTTCTAATTCAGCAGTTTCATGCAAAAGTTATAGTTGCCGCTTCGTCAAGTAATATATGGTGTAATGGCTTGGTGTTTTTGTTGCTTCTTGACAATCAAAGTCATTATTCCCTTGGTTTAGACGAAAGAAACGATCCAACCTGTAAAACCCCATTCCGTGTGTGCCGTATAATTTCTCGATTCGATGGTTTTTTTTCTGTTCTGGTGGTAGGCCAGCATAATAATTATTAAAAGAAGCAAAGGTACATTGTAGAACAAACGATATGATTACAAGGAAAAAAACTAATTCCCCTGTTATATTTGCCTATTTATGTTGTACTCTTTATTGTTACACATATTTCGTCGATGGGTATTCTTTATACCAACACAAAAATGGGGTATAAAATATATTTAGGTATGCATGTATATTTAATTACCTTTATTTCATGATGTAATGCTTGAGCAGTAATTATGCTTAATCTTGTTGCGTACAAGACTGAGCTATAATATACACGCATTACGCACACGGCACAACAACATTGTTTTATGAGAAATTATATCTAATTCAAATTTTTAAATTATTGTAAAGAATATTCAAATTGAGTTTTTGTAGAACCCTTCTTAAATATGAAAGGAATTTAAATAAGTAGACGTATAATAGGAAATGTATAGATAAGCAGCTTCCGGTTGTAATTCAAACCTTTGAATCAATTTTTTCCCATGATTTCAACGTTTTTATGAACATTCAACGGTTTTTATAACAACTGCTCTAAAATTAAGTTTTTAATTTTTATATAAATAATGAGACATATATTATGCGTCAAAAATTAAAATTTTCCTTTTAAATAAACTTTAACAACATGTTTTCTAAATCCTTAATAAGTGTAAAGAAGTGTAAATGCCTAATTTGCCATGGGGTTTCCCGCTTAACAACAATTTTTAAGCTGACAAAAAAACGGCTATACAAACTGGTTATTGTGTAGTTACATGAAAAGCTGCACAGTACTTTTACCCAACACTATGCCATTCCTCAATAATGAATGTTAAAGTACCTTACCTTAGGTGTTGAGAGTTACAGCATAAACATAATTTTGAATTCACATTTCACAGCAATGTAATTTTGTTTGCGTATAGTCATACGTGCAGACGCACGGTGCCAAGTGGCGCGGAAACCATGTACACCGCTTTATCATATTCGCGCACGCAAATTCATAAATTCTGGAATACTCGATTAAAATGGACATATCGGCCCGTACAGTGTACACCTCATAACATCACGGTGATATGCACGAGCATTGTGGCAACTGCTCACGCATGGTATCATATATAGAATGGCGCACTGTGGATACCGCAATATTGAGCTCGCATGCGAAAAAGCCCTTCAGGTAGTTGCCACCGCGTTTCAATAAATTGATTCCCTTGCCGCCATTCCCGTCGTCGTCCCATTAAGGTGCAAATTTATAGCATTTTGCCGGAGAGAAGAAATTTAAGGAGACGCCATCCACGCGACCACACGTCTTTTACCTGATATTTATTAATATAATAACTACGCCAATGATAAATTGATTTTTAATTGAATTTGTTGTCAGTGTTGACTCTTGCAGAGAGTGCCGCGAATACTCGAGTATATTAAAGAAATACTTTTGTGTGGCGTCCATATTTTGTAGTGTTTGACTGTAAATGTAATGCATGAAGTGATTTATCTTCAAATAGCGTTCCTTATTTTTTATTACTTTGTGTTATACAACACTCAAAGAACAAAGTGAAATAATTTTTTTTGTAGCAGTAACATAAAAATTGTTTCTTTTTAGATTCTCCCAATATTAAAATTTCAATAAACTATACATGAAAGTATAAAGCAAATGTCTCTTCGTACTTTTTCCTGTATATGTAGGTAATTGAACTTATCGGTGAAATAATTATGTATAAATTTATAATTGAATCCCAGTATGCATAATTTATGCGCAATTCAATCGATGAGGCAGGGTGTAACCTCCGTTCTTTAAATACTTTAACAAACATAGTTCCTAACTGTTAGGTATTGTATAATAAATGACCACATCCAGGAGGAAGTCTATAAAATGGAGTACAAAAAATAATAATTGAGAGGCTATTGTAATTGAGTTGTTTGGTCTAGTCGTAGGACGCCCAAATGCTAACAACATACAATAAAATCTGCTCCGACTACAAAGCGTATATAGACTGTAGAAGATTCAAGAATAATTATGGATGTTGAACCCATTGCTGAATTAATATAGCAATAGGGATTATACTAATTCATCTCTATTCTCAAAAGGAGTTTAAATACACACATAAGGCACGTGAATAATTTTTGAAATAATTTAAGTTAATAAGGTTAATAAATAATAAGGTTAATGAATAATCAAATACATGTCATATTCAAATAAGGTGTTGAAAAGTAATATGTAAATGAACCCTTTTATTAAGTCACATTTGTATGCCTGTCATCTAACTTAATCATCTCCCATAGAGTGGCATAATTTATGTGCCCAAATTAGAGGAATTCACATGGGCTCTTTCCCATCATATTCATGTATTCAATTTATTACTATAAACATTATTTGGTTGACCACACTAATCTCATTAGTGTCTAATTTCTATGCTACTGAAATCGTTTATCCTATACTAAGGCAATTAAATTCCATGGCAATAAAGCTTTTCACATTTTATTTACAGAAAAATATACTAGCTCCTGCCATGGACTTTGCGTCTTACATTCATTCATCTTCACAATTACCTCATACACGAGTATATCCATATTGTGTATAAAGTGTAGAGTGTTTTTATCGACATAAACTGTAGCTTGCTAGCACTGCTATTACGCAAGTATAATTGAAGAATCAAATCTCATCAACTTGAGTGCCAGCCAAAAGCGAATTTTCGATCCGGCCTCTACACATTATTATCGGAGAGATATTATGTAGGTACATTGTTCATTGTTACGAGTATTTTAAATTCATCGAATTTTAATGTAGAATGTATAAGAGCATTTTGTGGCTGTAGACAGTGGTGCTGTCTTAAAGACAGGCATTATTGTGTAAACAAATCCAAATATTGTTTTTGTATAATCACATCGAAGTCATTGGCGCCACTGAAATTATCGCCTGTTTCACTGTGCAACTGATTCTTCTGCATGTTTCTTGTTCTTCATTTAATTCTCCCAATGATTGAGTAAATGGACAGACTAACGGACTACATAATACATTTAAATAAATACCGAAATAGTCGGATATATGTACGCTGAAATTCAAGATCTCCTGAACAGCCAGCGCATGTAATATAATTGTAATCCCTTTACAAGAAATAAACCGATTGTGGGAATCAATTTCTCAATCTTCAAATAGAAATAAAATAGGTCGTGAAAATGTACGCGATTTTTTTATCTCTTTAATTAAATGTTTATCAATGTTTCATCAAGCCCAAGAGACAAACTTAACTGTAATGATCACCAAGTTATGCATAACATATTGGTCATTCCACGTTTTAGAAATTTTGAAAGGGAGATCAATTTATTCCGTCTTAACGGTTCAACTGCAACGTAATGAAAGCCAGGAGTGAATTTATTAAGCCGGAACAAAGTACAAACTAGTATAATAAAGGATAAGTAAACGGTAAATTGTAATGAATATTTTAAACCTAAACTCACACAACCAGCGAGTAATTTTGATGAAAATCAAATTTTCCTATTACCCAAAATATAATTTAGTTGAAGTTGAAAAAAGTTGTTGTTCTCGTTAGGTTTTTTTTGCTTTCTGGTTAACAAATTATCATAACAAAAACAAACTTACTAGTAGCTTGATCATATTCATTGTTTTGTCAAAGTTCTGACTCTTTTTCATTTAAAAAAATAAGACAATTTGTAGAATTTAAAAAAAAATTATTAAAAAATTAAAACATGTCTTCTCATTCTTTGATACGCTTACAATTAATGATTGTCTTTAGTGTAACTTTTTGAACAACTTAAAATGATGTTGACTGAGACAAAAGCAGGACTTCTTCTAATATGGGTATTTTTATTTTTAACTTTTTTTGTATGGTTACTCAAGAACTCAAAAATTAGAAACATTTCAACAAAAGTCGATAAATCCAAGGAAAATTAAAAATAGTTAAACGTTTAAAAATTTTATTTATTTTAAAAATGATCTCAAACACACGGACGTCAGTAGCTACGTAAATAAAGAGTGTTGAAAATCTCATTAATTTTAATTATATTACACCAAATTCCAAAATTATTTCATTTTCTCATTTTTCCACTTCACTTCCTTTCACGTCTTACCAGCGGATATACGCAGAGTATATGAAGAAAATATGTGTATATGTAAGCGAGTATATTGCCATAGTCATTACTCATTACATTACCATTAATTTTAAAAGAGGTTAAAAAAACTTTAAGAACATTGCCAGGGAATATATCAGATATGCTAGTAGCCACTAAAAGGTCTCATACAATTACCGCGCTTAAGAACGCGCTCACCATCTGGCGACTCTTCTATATTGATTTTTTTGTAACTCTCTAAATTTAAATACATACATAGTGATATTAGTCAGTGTTTTCTGGTCCAGCTTAATTCTGGTTACATCCTAGAATTGTAAATGTGTACTATTCTATCATGTCCCTCGAGCGCCTCCACGCGGCGGCAACTGGATACAGAAAACCGGTTTAAAGGCTAAGACTAGGGAAGGGGCAAAACATTGGCTTCCGGACTTACATGACATTTCTAACGAAAACAGATCAAGAACCATCAATTAATCATCGGATTGCAATATAGTTGTTGAAAGTACAAGATTTGAGTAGAGATATCCAAGAAGTAACCTAGAGCCACTTCCAACCAAGTAGATCACGTGAAATTGATACCTCCACCTATCCAGATCCTAGAGAGAGGCCAATGTTGATTCGGACCACCTTATTGGCCTAGTGCTCCGAACAAGGATCGTGGTTGTTGAACATCAACAGCACCGCTGCAGGTTAAGATTAAAGTTGAGTCGGTGAAATCTAAATTTTCTCATCTTTTCGTCGAACGAAAAGGCGTATTGACTGGTACGATGCAGAATGCAAAATGGTACGTATACTAAAAACTGTGAATAACGATTACTGCAATAGTAGTTAGTAACAAGGGTACACGTAGAAAATTATCGCAGGCTCAGAAAGGTTCAGCAAGCCAAAAAACAAGATTAGGCAGGTTTTACAAGAGGTCTCCAGGATGAAGTCATTAACTCCCAAGTCCTTATTCTATTGAGAAAATGGAAATCTGGTATCCAGTGTACCAGTTCGTGTTGTTGAATTGCTTAATCAAGAGCACAATAGTGAATTGGAGGCGCCGCCAACAGAAGACCCGGACATTCTACCGCCACCAAGTATTGAAGAAGCCCAACTGTCGATATGTAAGTTGAAGATCGACAAGGCACCATTCGCCCTAGGGCCATCCTTCCTAAATGACTTCAACTAATGGTACTCGTAGAAATACCGGGGTCCTACATTTAAAAAACGAGATATCATGTGGAGTGCAGCAATTAAGAAGACAAGGGAGAACCCGTCTCAGATGGGAGGAATGGCTTGGCCAAGTCGAAAAAGAGCACATGGAATATCAAATTGGTGGACCGTTTCGCACAACTGCCCGGTCTGAAGCAAACTTTTGTATCACGCCTGCAAGACTCGGATCTGTTTGTACAGCCATGTATATATTGACAATTTTATGCTATATCATTTTGGGATTGGCCATCCTCGTCTTGCATTAGTGATATTGAAAATGGAAAACATCTCATCGAAATCATATGATCAAATCTATGATCAGACTCTCAGGTATATAATACCATAGACTGTAATACAATATATTAAAATAATAAACTGTAGGCTTGCATTAGCATGATTCATGTATATTATCTGGTCGGATTCGGCGTGCACGTGTAGGCTTTGAAGCATAAGCAATGTGTGCGCTCGCGATCCGTATATCTAGATAGTAATAAACTACGCGCTTTGTTGCTTTAAAGTTCAGAGTATGCAGTATGCACATTGGCTTTGCACACACGGCATACCTGTTCCTGTATAGTGGAGCGAGTAGTTGAAGATTACACTGTTCTCATTCGACATTCGGCATGGCATGGCGTTCCTACGCGCTTATGGAAATTAAGATATCAAACTGGGATTGCCGTTGGGATCTACTGCAATGATAAGATGCAAAACAAGAAGAAGTATATTGCACACTGTACAGTGAACCGCGCGCCGAACTTATGTATATTGTGCTATGCACAGATTATAATGTCTAATTAGATACAGTGCAGACTGCAGAGAATGCGTTGAATATGAGGCGATTACTTATTACGGATTTGCGCTGTTAGAGCATAATACGAGTATATATGTACGAGCATAAGATCATTGCTGATATTTTGTAAAGTTAATATTATTGTCAAGTTTGTGTTCGTATGACGCTCCATATTGCTTCATGGTATTGATGGAATCACAATACCTTTTTGATAGCGTGGTGCAACAAGACAATTTGATTAGAAGATGAATTACACAGTAGGTTTCATACAATAGTTAAAAACCGTTTTCCAAGGACTGGAAACATTTATAAAACATTTTTCATTAGGAAATGGTATATGAAACAAAACGATAACCATTTAAAACCCGGTTATTAAAATATTTTCTGAAGAGTTTTTGAAATTTTATATTTAGACTTGGTAAATCCCTGCTATATTGTAGTGTCAATAGTGCTGACGCCCTTTGAATGGTGGCACATTTCTTTAGTGGCGGAATTTCGTAAAGCTTATTTTAATCAAACTGGAGAAAAAGGTTTGTGACCCAATTAAGTAATTAAAATGTAAATGCATAATCAATCGACAGCTGTCAATAAAATTGAATCCAATATTCAATTGACATTATACTTGCCCATAGAAAGGTTGTTTCAATTATGTTTTGAGTTTATGGACACATTTCTGTTGAGTTAGCTTCTTTGAATCAGTAAAGCTCATTTGGCAAGTAAAGACTTAAGTCACTATATATGTATAAATAACTTTGAATCACATGTGAATTTACTGCAGCGTATTACTAACACTGGTGTTACTACTAAGATTAAGACTAATACCTACAAAATATAGTAAACGCTGCATCCAGTATGTGCAAGGATTTGCCATTTACAACCTGTTTTAATTTCATGACGCGCGCAAATATGTCTACAATGTGTGTACAAACATATCAAATGACTGTACACTTCCATAAAAGAGATCTCTTTTTAGAAAATGACCATATCATTAGACTATCTTGCGATGTTCATTTTCTGAAATTGGAAGTATCGTAATCGAGATAATCGATGTTTATTTCAGTTTTTCTGTAAAGCACAATTTTGTCGTGCTTGAGTGAACATGGAGCAAAGCCGCTTGGTGAGAGATTTATATTTTAATACGTCAGGTGTGATGAATGATGATTGTGTAGGGCATAAGCTAACCGCTAACTTATTGGTAATTTTTCGAGCATGCCAAAACCCACTGGTAAACACCGTCACGTAAAAAGCTTAACAACTGATTTTAAAATCAAATTTAGTCGCAATATCACCAAACTATTACGTAAAGTTCATAGCCTTTGTAGTTTAGGTAAATGTTTTCTTACATTAATTAATTTCTTGATAAAGTGATTGAACAGTTTATCTCTATTGATCTACAAATTTAACAATGCATCATCAGCTGACATCCCTAATATGTCCGTTGTTTTGGGCATTTGTTTGTCCGGATGATTTCTCGAAAACTTCTTAATGAATTTTCACAAAATCTTTGCATTGTATATTTGAATGAATTTATTTCATATTGTGTGGGTTTGTTTCTGAGATAGGAAATGCCTTTTTAAGCAAGAAGAATCACATTTACTGGAAGTAACATAGGCATATTTTAAACGCAAAAATAAACCGCGAAAGTATAGAAAAAATCGCTTTTCATGATTCCAAAAATGATCGCGGGGATCCAGTAATTAAAAAAATCTTACGAAAAAAATTGCCAATAACTCCGCGATTTTCCGCGGTAATCGAGTTCACCTGATTTATATAAATAAATACAATGTTGTGTGTGGGAGTAGGACTTAATCTCGCTAAAAGTTTTAATGGGAACGCACAAGTGTCAGTGCAAGTGTTCGATTAGTAATCCCGTGGTTTTCCGCGGTTACGTTTTATGATATCCAATGCGGAAATCTCATAAACGAAGGAAAAAACTAAATAAAGTTATAAACGTATTTTTATGTTCAAAAGAAAGAAAAAAAATGCTACGAAATCGAATCCATTATGAACAAGTAGCACCATGAAAACAAATTTCTCATAATAGTGTCATTTTCAATTTTGACTTTGATTACCATACATAAAAACTAGATATTCTTTATCAAATATTTCTGATATTAAAGAATATAAATAGCAAAATTAATTAATAAAAATAAATAATTAGCAAAAATGCTTTTAAAAAACAAAATGTTGTGTCCGAGCAACTCAAGGGATTTTCCGCTAGTATAAAATTAAAATATGAATATCTGTTTGATTTCTTCGTATCTCAGGAAAAAACCATATTAAATTATTTAGATGTAGTCAGTTTAACTAACTCTGCAATGAAGTTTTTAATCTTAAAATGACCTCATAACTTGTTGTTTCACATTTGTATTGTTATATATGTAACTATAAAAGTCTATAAAGTGTCGAGTGCAAAGTGACCACACACATTTTTCAATGCAGTAACATTTATTTTTAAACAATTTCAATATAAAATTTGTTATCAGTAAAGCATGCTACCGGGTCTGTCAACTCAACATTGTAAAATTACAATAAATTAAATATTTCAACGAACAGTTGTTGAAGCAATTTCTTAATTCAATTTAGTGAATTTTCGATTTACGAATTACTTTGTTTTAGTAAAACTGAAATAAACGCATGATATTCATATTTTTAATAAACAATAATTCGTACATACAATGAAAATTTTGCACCCAGTGATAGTTTTGCTTTTTTTCGTATCAAATAAAATATATGCAGAGTTGTTAGAGAACTACATTTTCAGAACTACGACGTGAGTGGTAAAATATTAAGTATTAGCCCAGTGTCCAATATTCATTATCCGCAGTGACCAGTAAACTGCTTCCCTAAAAAATTGATAAGAAGGGTTTATTATCAAGGACAACTGATAAACCACCACTTTACGTAAATATAAATCAATTGCTAATTTGTTTCGTCTTCATTATTTAAGATTGCCTACCGAACGTTTTCTACCAATTTTATCCAATGGACATATTGGATTTCAAATTTGGGGAAATTCCGTATTCATGAATGGACTTTACAATGGATTTCAAGGCCTAAGTCATCGTGCTCGTATTCCCAATTATGCAAATATTGTAATCGATACAAACCACAGCATTTCAAAAACTCACACTCTAAATGTCCGAAAGGGTATTTATCAGTCAGTTTTTACATTGGAAAATTGTCATATAAAGCACACGGTATACGCACATCGCTTCTACAATCGTGCCATTATTAACGAAATTCAAATTCAAAGGAATCAAAATGTAGATGGTACACTACCTTAAGGTGATTCAATTTGATTAGTAAAACAATCTCATTTGACATGTTTTTGCAGAGGACATAACGTTCAAATTATACCAATCTCCTGGTGCATTAAGTGACGATATTATGTTTAAAAAGCCTCGGATATTGTGGCTTGATGATGAGTTAATTACAAAACAATGTGGACATACGGTGGTCCTAGAGGATCCTAAATATCAACAGAAACCTCATCGTGTATGTTTGTTGTGGACTCAGGTTCCAGAATTGATCACTCTACATCATAATCAAACTATTCTAACAAAGCGATTTGTTATGACAATCGACTCTCATTTTCATGTCGCCAAAAGAGAAATGGAAGCTGGTTATAAATGCTTATAAAACATTTCAAACATAACAATTTATTCATTTTGTGTATTTAAAGTACTGGCGAAAACCGTAAACGAGGTTTTGTCGAAACACACTGACGAATGGGAAAGCTTTTGGACATCATTTTGTATAGACATAGAGGGCAACAATGAGCTAGCCAAAGCAGCCACATCAAGCATATTTTACTTAACGAGTGCATTGCCTTCGCTATCAGTTCACCAGAAAAACAATGAGTTCTTTGGACTCAGTCCAACTGGTCTTGGACGAGGAGGAAAAAATCTGAACGATTATGAAGGTCACTCTTTTTGGGATACCGAAATATGGATGTTCCCGACAATTCTACTAATGAACCATGTATGGTCTGAGATTCTCCTCCATTATAGAATTAATAGGATTGCTAGCGCCCAAGACAATGCGAACGCAACTGGGTATAAAGGCACGAGGTAATTCATAAATTCGTAGACTTTTTCAAATTTAGGCAAATGGTCTTGCTAATTGATTTATATTTGAAGACAGATTTCCCTGGGAGAGTGCATTTACTGGACGTGAGGTCACGCAGCCATGCTGCCCACTTATTGCTGAAAACGAAATTCATATTACAGCAGATATTAGTTTTGCACTGAGACAATTTTTCTCAGTTACACAGAATCAGTCTTGGATGCAACAACACGGTTGTCACTTAGCATTGGGCATTGCTGAATTCTGGGATAGTCGGGTTTCGTATAATGAAACTTTTAATGACTACGAAATAAGAGGTAAAGTTAATTATCCTAAGAATACAAAAAAATTATCATTTATTCCATGAAAATCATTTCAGATGTAATGGGACCAGATGAAGATCATTCAAATGTTTCAAATAACATTTTTACAAATGTAGCAGCCGCATTATCCCTTCATTTTGGAGAGTGAGTAAAGAAGTCATTCAATAGATAAAGTATTTATTAAAAAATGTTTATGGCTCCTAGATTCTCAAAGTGTTTTTGTGAAAATCATCCGAATATTCAAACACAACAAAGATCACATTACATACATTCTAACTGGAGCTCAATCGCAAACAAAATTCGCATATTGTACGATGAGCATTTCGATTACCACCCGCAATACGAAGGCTATGAAATAGGTACCAACATAAAACAAGCCGATGCTGTGTTAATTGGTTATCCCTTTTTGTACAACATGAAAAAGTTCGTAAATTTACTTACAATCCCTTTTATTCAAAATGAAATGTGTTTTTTAAAGAACAACTCGAAGCAATGATCTTGAGACATATGAGAAAGTAACTCGTCAAAGTGGTCCAGCAATGACATGGGCGATACATGCTATAAATTGGTTGGACATTGGAGAAATTGCTAAAGCTGAGCCACATTTCAAACGTAGCTACCAACCTTACCTGAGGCAGCCGTTTAACGTTTGTTGTTCCTTGTTAATTTATTAATTTATCCTAAAACGTCATGTCTACTTATTGGCAAAATGATTTAAAATCATCTAGGTCTGGAGTGAAGTAATTTCGGGAGAAGAGGGTGCTTCCAACTTTTTAACTGGAGCGGGAGGATTTCTCCAGGCCCTAACATTTGGTTATATTGGCATTCGATTGCAGCTAGATTACATGGAAATTAATTGTAAAAAATTGCCGATGAATGCTACCAAAATGATCGTTAATGGATTGAAATATCTAGAAGCCGTATTTGACATTGTTTTTACGGACAGCAGGGCTGAACTGACTTTTACTAAATGTCCTGACGACTACATTACCATAGCTTTTAATGAGAATGTCCGAACCGCTTCTAAAAATATGACATGTAAGATGTTAAGATTTTTTCTATTTCAAGATTTTAAATTACATTTTTATTCAAAGATATTATTACAAGAAGTAAGGTTACTTTAAGAAGATATGCTGACTTTTTTGGCCACTGTTGAGCGTCACGATCAATAAATAGGATCGACATGGATTTTTGAGAATATTGTAAATAGTACACCTTTTGTTTCAAATAAACGTATTGCAACACAATATAATGAATTATGAGTTTATAAAAAAAAAATGTTAAAAGTGCACAAAGAAAAAAAAAACTGTAGGGCAGGAAAACTCACGCAGCAATTTATATGAGAATATTATAGAGTAGTTCTATAAAAGTGCTACAGAAATATTAAAATTTTTTTTTTTTTGTCAAAAATTGTCATCACAAGTACGTATTTATATACGGTGGATACTAAATACAGTACATCAATTTACGACTATTGTCGACGGTTTGTTTACAACCGTCTTTTTAAACTTAGTTTTTTGTTTAAATACGTGATGCAACCTACAGTCCGAAATTTATTATGTACATTGTTATAAGAAAACCGATCATTTAAATTGAAAGACGTGAAAGGTTTTTTATTTTATGTTTAAATACAATTATTGATAAGTAAACAATAATTACACTTTTAATGTTTCACAATGCTAGTAGACGCATGCGTTTGTTTACTGCCACTTAAGACAATGTATGGGCTCTGCGTTTCCTTTTGCTTCTGTTGCAGCATAGTCAAAGTTCCCAACGGAGTATCGGTGGAACTCATTTTCTTCATTAACTGTTTTAAAACGAATTCAAATAATTACAAAATAAATTCAAAAAATAAAAAATAAAAAATTCAAGACTTACCCCCTCTTGCTCCGATTTCTTGATTCGCTTTTCTATCTTATTCTTTCCCGGTCCTTTTCCATGAAACTTATGAGACAAATACCGAAAAGCTTCTTTTTTATTCAGAATGCGACCATTATCATCAATGTACTCCAGCTTAACATTTGGTTTGTAAGTATCTTTCTCGCGAAAGTCTGAAATGGGCCCACTGTGGAAACGATCACGTCGTCCAAATTTCTCATCATCGGCGTAAGCCTTGTCTTCGATAGAGTAGTTCTTTGCCTGCAAATGTGCCATTCGCGTATTGCTGGGTCGATTATGTTCCTCTTTCTCCAGGTAACCTTTCGCAACAGCCATACGCAATGCGGCACCCACGCCAGACCCGACATCCGGCTCCTCATCCAAGATGGCTACCTCGGTCACATCGTTGGACTTATCTTCTACAACCAACATTTCTGCGTCTGGATTTACAGAATTCCAGGCACTTCGAGGTTCTTCATATTTAACTTCATCCGGCTCCAGCGTCTCATTCTCATAGTCCATCATATCGGCGGCATCTTCTTCGCGGTTTCCCGCCATACCGTATGTGGGAATATCGCCCAATGTGCGGCAAAATTCAGCAGTTGCATTAAGAACAATGTGTCCTTCACGTGAAACGGTTCCCATTTCCTCATCAGAATCAGCCTCCGATTTTATTTCCGATTTTGGTTCCATTGCTTGTAGAGACAATTGCTTTGAAATAATATTTTCTTTTTGTTTCAGACGTCTCGCCTTAGCTAGAACTTGTTCCAGATCATCATCATCCTCAACTTTTACATTGGACAAATCTTCGTTAAGTACGGGGGTGTCGTCTGTCATTAGTTCCGGCTGGTTGCGACGTCTCGAACCCAAATCTCTAGAACTCCCTTCATGTAATGCCATTGATACTAAATCATCAGCCTTTAGTGCCTTCTGACGAAGTTTTTTTACTTTCTTCTTCGGTTTCTTAAATTTCATTTCTTCTTCTGTGAACGTGTCACGCGCTGGAGTCAATAATGTGTCGTCAAGAGTTTCCAGACGTTTTCCAGCCAATTTAGCTCTAATTTCAATTTGTTTACGCTTTTGTGCACGTTCATCCAAGGTGTTGTCACCAATTGTAAATGAACTCGTTTTGGCACTGCCTTCAATTTCGTCATCATATTTACCAAGAACACCTCTACCCATCAGCTGGCCAAATTCATCAACCTCCTCATCAAAAACATTGTAGCCATAGTGTTGAGGATTTTTTTTACGATTTTCGACATTCTTTTTGTGTCGTTCATCGTCAACCATATTTACATTTACCAATGAATCACCAGCCTCTTCATCCAAAATGTCGTGATCCTTTAAAGTAAGAATGATGGTTTTACCCTCGCTGAATTGATCCACATCATGATCAATTCGAAGCCCTTTAAGGTCACGGTCCTTATAGGCTTTAGCTTTCGCTTTCTTTAATTCTTCTCCAACAAGTTCTTTAACGCCAAATTCCTCATCCATTTCTTGGAGCATTTTCGCACGCTTCTCAGCATCACGTTTCATTTGAGCTTTTTCCCGATTACGATCTACCCAGGCAACTAAATCATCTTCTGAATCTGATTCTCCCAAACCTTTAACCTGACAAATAAAGAAATATATCAGTAATTTTATAAAAGACATGTGGCCAACAGAGAAATTATAATAACTTACTCTTTTCAATTTTGCCTCCCGCATACGTTTTTCTTTGTTCAGCTTCAGCTTTTCGCGGATCTTATCAGCTTGCTTCTTCTCTGTAATATTCACAGCAGGCTTGTGATAAAACTCACCCCATTCATCTTTATGCATTGGGTCACCCTCATCATTTCTCTTCTCCTCACCCTTGGCTGGCTCATTGCTAACCTCAAGGGGTTTCAAACCTAATTTGGCCCGCAATTTATTGGTCTCCTCTATTGAGAGACAGTCACCTGCTCCATTTTCTGGAATTGGTGATGGAGATCGGGCTGGCCTTTGAATAGACGGCGCTGGTGGTGCAAGTGGCACCTCAACTACATCTGAGCTATCGCTATGATAATCTTCTGGTTCACGACCATAGTCACGACTCTTCTCCGTTGCATCCTTACTTTGATGGTGACGGCGATCCTTATGTTTTTTGTGATGACGTCGTTCACGATCGCGTTCACGTTCACGGTCGCGCTCATTTCTGTCGCGTTCTCTGGTATCCGTTGATTGTGGTGAGCGACTGCGAGAACGATGTTTATGTTTCTTGGAAGTATCGCGATCCTTTTTATGTTTTTTTGTACTAGAACCCATTATAATGGATTTGTTATACCCTTTTTGAAAAAAATTAATTGAAACTTTAATTGTTATACTGCAGTTTGTTAAATTAATTAAAATTACAATGAAAATAAATTTTCGGTCAAAACGTTTAAATATTTGATTAACTCTTTGAAGTTTGGTGTTTCGATTTGCCAAAATGAACTTTGATTTTTGACAGTTTAAAAATTGTACATACATAACCTTAAAATCAATAGTAAATATGCTGAATAAAAATTACAGGGTGCTACAAAAAAATTCATTTGTTTTTTTATCTAATGACTTTTTTTTAAATGTTTATCATGAACCAGATATAAAGGAATCATCAATTCATATTTTAGAGGACTCAAATGTTAGAACATTATTGTTCTCAGCGCAAATGGAGTATCCATCAATATGGCCGACGGCAGGCGACAATATGTAAAATAAATATGTAATAATACACAGAGTCCATCTTCGAGTCTCAATATATATATTTTTCGGAAAATTAATGTCTTTAATTAAACTTATATATTAAAGACTAAAATCACCCTGTTGAATTGTTGATTGCTGAACTGCTTACAAACTAAATAATTTTTCTTTATTATATATATATATCTAATTGATGAATGACAATTGAATTTTATACGTGTATATATAAAGTAATAAAGATTTTCGATTTGACATTCAAAAATCAAGCAAACTCAAGTCGATCGCATCTTAAGTAAACAACACTTTGTTTTATTGTTGACGATTGCAGTTCCTAAACCAATTTGAATAGTTTTAAAATGGAGCAAGAATTGGACAATATTTTGGGCGAAGTGTAACTAATAAATAACTCAAAAATTTCACTACTGATTTTCAATCACAATTTTTTTAGGGCCGCCATCCCAAATGTAACTGGATGCCTTTTGGCCAACAATCAAGGCCTTTGCATTGGAGGTATTACTCTTAATGCTGCGTAATAAACTTTTGTGAAAAAAGTAAACACTATTTTTTATGTTTCACGTAACAGCCCGTGGTGAAGCCGCCCCGAATACTGCCGGGATGTTGGTTGCCTTACTGGAACAGGCTAGTAAATTGGAGCCCAACTTAAATCCACCGATTTTGCAGATCAAAAATGGAAGGAAGTAAGGTTTTTTTTAGTACAAATTCATTCAAGTTCAAATATGGGAAAATTCAAAAAATCATAAGTAATCATTGCATTTTATTTTTGCAGAACGTGCACAATCCATAAGCATGCCGTCATTGGAGTAATGTATAAAGAGGAATCCAAATAATAATCTTAAATATTTCATATTGTTTTCTTTATTAAATTAAGCCTATATTTGATCAACTATTGTTTGGATTCAAAGAATTTTCACTGAAACAGCAACTCATTTCAATTCAACATTGGGTATCAAATATTTTATTCTTGAAACTCTTTTTATGGTCTCCACAACATACAAATTATGTATATTACATTACGACCAATCATGGTTTCTTGAAGTTTCAGAATATTTCTCTGCAAATATAAATATTCACGAAAAAAAGGAATATTTGGTGTATTGTATGAGGCAACACTAGAATTTGTGAAAGAAAAATCTTTTATCTGGAGAAAACATGATGACAAGAAACCAGTGATAAGAATGCGCAATGGGTCAAGAATAGGACACGTACGTATAAAGCAACTGGAGGAGATGCCAGACGGTATTTCTCTCAAGATGCTTCTATCCAGACTTTAACTTCCGTGTCTGACATAAGATATTAGTTTAACCAGATATTATGAGTTTCCTATATAATGATATAAAAAGTAGTTTTTGAATAATCTGATACTTATGTTGTATATGTATATCATAAGTCCATTCGTCATGACTTATAGATTTGACGTTTGAAAAGGTGCGTTCAATTCTTTATTACGATGTTTATTGCTGTATAGTCTCTCAAAATTAATTTGTGCTTTGCAACACGCGCGATGTTTGAATGCATATGTAATTACAATTTCAACCAAGCCAGTTCAACTGGAATTATCGCATGGGTCATTTTTAAAGTAAAGTGTTCATTTCGCACTCTAAATTTAGCTTGTTTTCTTTTAATCAAATTTATAACAAGCGTTTACAGAAATATGCACATTTTGTACGCAGCCAAAATTAAAATTATTTTATAATATATATATAAATGTATCCCAGTTTTTATATACCTTATAATTATATTGTATATATAAGTTAATATTTACAAAAAATATAATTTATGAATTCACTTTATAAGTTGAAAAAGATTTAAATATACTAAGAAGTTTAAAAAAGTAGACTTATTATGAAACCAGTTCATTAAAATTTTAAAAAATTTAATATTGCTGTTTGTATATTTATATAAAATGTAAATTTATTTTATATATATGTAACACAAACTATCTATATTACCGTATTGACTTTTCTTTTTTCGAAATTTCATATGTTTATTTAACAACCAAAGTAGAACTGTTTTATAATAATCGCGTTCGGAGTGCTTCAGAAAAGTGCAATTTTTTGTTGGATTCAGCCACAATTGAAACTGCAAATTGATTACAACAGATTACTAACAGTGCCGTAAGTAGTTGGAGTGCATTATTAAATGTGAATGATGATATTTTGGCCAATTTCACTGGGTGCAGACTTTGTGTCGCCGCCAGTACAATAATCAGCGCGTATAGGCTATATCTACTCTCCTCTTTGTAGCTGTGTGCGTGTGGTTGTGTTAACTTTTTTCCTTTTGTACGCCATTCCCTGTGAGCTCTGTGAAACGCTCGCCCCCTTGCCCCATATGTGTGCCTGTTTTTCCTTTGCTCCGTTTGATTTTCTTGCAGTCAGTATAGGCGTCGGGCGCTATTTGCTAGTTGTGAGTTGTGACAATTTTGTCAAATTTGTGAAGAATATCGGTCTTAAAAAAAATTCAAATAAATTTCTGTAGGGGTTTCTTTTTTTTGTAGTACGTTTTGATGTGAATTAAATGTTAACAAAATTGTTGGTGCAAAAATATTTTCGAGGAATTTGCTCAGGCTGACGTTCACAAGTAAGTTCAGGGGCCGCCCGTTTTCGTGGTTCTTTTGCTTTTTTATGTCAGCTGCGCTAAGTTGAAAGAGTCAATAATATTTCAAACACATAGTGAGTCTGGTGAGTAGTTTGTCACTCCCGTGGGTCCCAACGCCCAACATGTACATACGGAGGGTTTTCCCAGAACTGGTCGATTCGTAATTATTTATACGGTTAAAAAATGTTTGCATGAGTCAAATTGAAATATATGTTATACATTTATTATGCGTATTGCAAGAATCTCATACAATCTTCAGTTACCCCTGTGTTTCGCGTTAATATTCCTACAACATATAGCCTACAGGCCACAATTGGCAGGGAAAACAGTAAACACACACACGCTATCGAGTTTTTTTCGTACGTTTCCTTACTGTGTTTTGTATTTTGTAATGTACCACGCCATGTAGTTTCGTTTTCTTATCTTTTCCACTTTGTTTATGTATTGTTTGTCTGCTGCTGCCTGACGTGTATTATGTATAGAAACTAGAATATCGGCCAGTGGCCACGCTGAAATGGCATCCGCGTAGTTGCATGCTCTTAATTTGTTTGGTTTTATCTATAGATTTGATGTTTTGTATTAGCTTTACGCATCTTAAAACTCAACTACATCGACATGATGTTCCAAATATGTAGAACCTAAAGTCTGTAGTCGCAAAATATTGTTTAGAATGGATTTGCTTTGATCAAAGTGCAATTACAAAGTAGCGGGATTCTAAAGCTGTTTGTGGTTTGTGTCTTTGATATTAAAATGCAGAATTTTTTTGGGGTTTTAAAAGCTGCTGCTTGTTTTTTTACTTCTTCAATGTATAAGATGAATCCACCGTAAAATGTGCGACTTCAATTATAAATTATAATTTAGAAAAGGTAGAAATTTGTGAACTGTTAGATAAACAAATAGTGTTTTGATAAACACTGGATAATTTGCAAATTATGGGTAATCGTTGGAAATATTTTTTACGCCACACGAAGTTTGAAACTGCGATCCTTGTTCCTATTTAAAAGTCATAAATTTACAAGTTCAGTTCAAAAAAGTCGCTGGATGTTCAGTTTTTAAATTTTTTTATTATTAATTACCAACCTATCGTCAATTATAATTATTGACTATTAGTTAACAGGAATAGTACATACCACGGTAAAATAACTTTTGACAAGGTATGTAGTATGCGATCATGGCAGGTACACTAACGCACACACACACACAAAAACTGTACAGTTGTGTTACACCATACAACTACGCGTTGTTAAATTGTTCTCCTCCATGTTAATCTATATCACAGTGTAGTGACGAGGAGGTATTATGATTTATGCTCCATAAAACCTTGGTATCTTATATGGATTTAGTGTTATGAAATCTTGCAAAACCCAGCTTTATGTTGTCGTCAGAAATTAAAGTGCCTTTTTGACAGCTGTGCAGTGTGATGTCATCTGGTAGAAGCATTGCATGAATAGTGTCATTTTGACAGGTTGAAGTCTACCAAACGTTTTTTTTTATATAAAAAAATGGTAACTGCATTAAATTCTTTGCTAGTAAACGGGATAAACTCAATGATATGCCTATCATCAATATGACGGCCATTGCTTCTTTGTTTTTACTCAAAGTTAGCTATCCAGGAATTATTACAATCACAATTTTGGTTTTGTGTTATCCTTTTTTCAGGAACGTAATACCTTGTCCAAAGTAATTATATCGTGGGTTTTACCATAATGTTTAATTACCATGGATACATTTTATGATTGTCAATAAAAATATGAGTGTGTGTGTGTATCTAAATGTACATGGATGCGAGAGAATCTTAACTTTTTCTTGTAATATTTCAATTTTCAAACCTTTTTCTGTTTTTAGGACAGATATACGAGTTTAAAATTACGTTCAATATTTTCAAATATGGATTCAATCCGGTAAGTTAACCCTATTATATTGGGTTATTTCAGAGTTAATAGTTTTTAATTTGTGTGCATTTCTTCGTTGGTTTATTGTTCTTTCGAATTGATTGCTGGTGTAATCCCATATCTTCATCCCACTACCTTAAGCTCATAAAATGGAGTAACACTTGGGTTGTAATTAATGACAACGTGTATAACAAGGTTACTCAGTACTCTGCGGTCCATATTTTATTAGGTACATATGTTACATATAACTATAACACCACAGATTTCTGAGAAATCTTGTTTGTTGATTTTCCCGGATCCCGCACTTAATCTAACAGCCTGCTTGGTTCCAGATCGGAGACCTCATTGTTTGTGTAACTTTGAGATACTCAGCATCTCCCGTTTTCACCTAATAACTACATTTATAATATTTTAAGTGCATTTACTGTGAACTTACCCTTCATTTTGTTTGTTTAGATCGTTTATTTATATTGGATTTCAAAACAACCCCATCCTCCTATTTGGAAATAATACTGAAAAATTAGATTGCACTTGTTAAAAAATGCCATCGTTCAAGAGTAAGTTTATTTATATTTTATTTTTAAGTTGTGTTTGGTTTTTAATTTGTTTCGTTGGTTTTTTTTTGTGATGAAACATAACTTTGATGTGTCTATGGAGGTATTCTCGATGCCTCTCAATTAAGTAAGTAAGTAAGCTGTTCTGTTAACGATAAAAACCAAATTCATTACATTTTGGTCAATGGTCTACATTTAATAGACCGTGATAAGTAAATTTTTAGCGCTTACTTGGTTAGTAAATTGAAAAATAATTGGTATTGAGAATAAATATTATGTACATATTATTTGTCGAGAATGTCCACCTTGGACCTATGTCATTTAATTTTAACAGATTTCCTAGTGTATTCGAAGATGTTTTTGTTTTCGAATTTTTGTGATGGGATCAATTTATTGTACTAATCCAACTGAATACAAATGTAAATTTATCACTTAAAGACAACCACTTTTCATCCGTCGCCGGAAATACAAGTACACCACGCATCGTCATACTCGTACTATGCAGTTCTTGTCAGTTGCATCACATTCCTTCCTTACATATTATGTATAATATATTTTAACCAACCAATGAGCTTTATCCGTCTGCGTCTTTTGGATGCACTGCAAATTTTCATTCTAAGCACGATCAACATGCGTTTGTGATTAAATATTCATAAATCATGTGAATCACAACATTATCGTTACTTGATTACGCACTCTATGTCGTTTTGCGCGCGCGTGTCTGGCTCCCCCAGGCGCCTTCCTTTATTCGCATTGTCTCTTAACTTCGAGAAGAGGTGTTTTGAACCGTGATCGTACACAAGTAGAACAATTTCATATTCAATGTGCTGCCTACAGGCGTTACATTATAATAAATCATAATAGGCAAAAGCAGGCGTTGCAACTACACGTAATAATATAATGTTTTCTAGATATTTGTTGTTAAAGCTACTATTAGACTTTCATTATTCTCTGCTATATAAATAATGTCACAAACATGCCATTTTATTGGTGCACCGCCGAGCTGCCACTTTTGTGATACCATTTTCGCTGCCATTTAAAACGGCAACGTTATTGTATTATAATATAATATGTTATAAAACAGTCACAGTTGCTTTTTGTAAAAGACTTACATGTGCCATTGCCATGGACAAATTTCAAATGGCAGTGCGTCAAGTCATAAACGTTTCTAGGAATATGTGTGCCATTTCTTCGTTACGTCGCATCGCCATTTAAATGATTCGGTACAATTGCCGTCCAATAATATAAGTCTAGAGTAATAACTACTAAGTTAATCTAATAACCAATGGAAACACATTGTAAAACATTGCGATACAACCAGGGGTTGCAAACTATGACTCTTTTAAATATAATCAGAAAATAAATAGCAGAATGGAGTTATCGTAGGACAACCACATCCTCCTAAGTTGTTTTAAGAACCTTTTGATAGATATGTAGTAGGTACTTTTATCTATTTTCTTTACATATTATTTATGAATACACTTCATTATGCCGATGTAATTTGTAAATATAATTGTAAGTCGATACTGATATCTCAATGTTAACAATCCCTGATCAGCATAAGTTAGATATTCAGAAGTTGCATAAAATTTGCATTCGCCTGAAGCACTTATCATGTACACTGTACTCCATGTTTCTAATAATCGAGCGCGTTCGAACACATTGACCTGTTTCCCAATAATTAATAAATACCACCACTTGTTTTATATTTAATAACACATGCTTAAACCGTAAATGTTGTATCAGTTCGTTGTCCAATGACAACATACGTCACTCACAATTCTAGTCGCGAGTGTAATTCTAAGGAACGACTCGACAGTATTGTTGTTCTTGTTGAGGTTTTTTTTTTTAATTGTCGCGTCGTCTTTCAGCCTGAATCCTTACCTTTACTATTTTATCAATATTGCGATATTTTGTCAGTTTGAGCTGATTCTCAAGTAGCTGCACTTCAGCGCTGAGTACGTGATGTATAAATCGTGCTTTTAATCATTATATCGGTTTAACACAAATTTGTGGGTGGAACAGTTCATAATCTTGTACACTTTTATTAACGTTGTAATTTGATGTGTGTTATTGATCTTGTCAGCTAATATGTGTGCAACATTTGATTTCTGTATTACTAACAATAAATCGTTTTTGCCTTTGCAGAGTATCTGACGCCACCTTTCAGTCCCGACCAATCAACATCGATTTCAAACTCCACCATGGATACTGATGATGTCGAGTCATCCAGCAGTACAATGTCGAGCCTCAACAGTTTATTTTCGTTCACCAGTCCGGCTGTCAAAAAACTGCTGGGCTGGAAGCAGGGCGACGAAGAAGAGAAATGGGCGGAAAAAGCAGTCGACAGTTTAGTGAAAAAATTGAAAAAACGTAAAGGTGCTATCGAAGAATTAGAGCAAGCACTCTCACGTCCTGGACAACCGTCAAAATGTGTAACAATACCACGTTCATTGGACGGCCGACTCCAAGTGTCTCATCGCAAAGGTCTACCCCATGTGATATATTGCAGAGTGTGGCGTTGGCCCGATTTACAAAGTCACCACGAATTAAAGCCTTTAGAATTGTGTCAATTCCCATTCAGCGCAAAACAAAAGGAAGTGTGCATCAATCCGTATCACTACAAACGCGTCGAAAGTCCAGTGCTCCCACCAGTGTTGGTCCCACGACATTCGGAATTCGCGCCCGGTCATTCATTATTGCCGTTTAATCAAATGGCCGAGCCCAATATGCCACACAATGTGAGTTATTCCACAGCCGGTTTTAATTCCCACCTGAGTCCAAACAGTCCGTTGTCATCGGTGTCCAGTCCTTCGGTCAATTCGAATCCAACTAGTCCGTATGGCTCATTACCGGAGACGCCACCGCCCGCATACAGTCCCACCGAGGACGCCAACTCTAATAATCCGCCCGACGTTGCGATGGACACCCAGATGAGCGAGGTTGCTCCCATCAGCTACCAAGAGCCTGTTCACTGGGCAAGCATTGCATACTATGAGCTCAATTGCCGTGTCGGTGAAGTGTTTCACTGTAACTCACATTCAGTGATTGTGGACGGTTTCACTAATCCATCAAACAATTCTGATCGCTTCTGTTTGGGTCAGTTGAGCAACGTCAATCGCA
Organism: Sylvicola cinctus; assembly: GCA_963854165.1. NCBI lineage: Eukaryota > Metazoa > Arthropoda > Insecta > Diptera > Anisopodidae > Sylvicola > Sylvicola cinctus. The sequence goes on from OY974082.1 coordinate 25,236,805, forward strand.
ACAGCACCATCGAAAATACACGACGACACATTGGTAAGGGCGTTCATCTGTATTACGTCGGTGGTGAAGTGTATGCTGAATGTCTTTCGGATTCAGCGATCTTTGTTCAGAGTCGCAATTGTAATCATCACCATGGCTTCCATCCGAGTACGGTGTGCAAAATTCCTCCCGGATGTTCACTGAAAATCTTTAACAATCAAGAGTTTGCACAGTTACTTTCTCAGTCTGTCAATCATGGATTTGAAGCTGTTTATGAGTTGACAAAAATGTGCACCATTCGGATGAGCTTTGTTAAGGGATGGGGCGCAGAATACCATCGACAAGATGTCACTTCGACACCATGCTGGATTGAAATTCATTTGAACGGGCCGCTACAATGGCTCGATAAAGTTTTAATACAAATGGGTTCCCCACATAATGCAATCAGTTCTGTCTCTTAGATTGAACTCCTTTCTTGAAATGATCCTGCAGACTCATAACTTTTTTATCTGTTGGGTGAAAAATTCATGCAATTTTTTAATTAATATTGATGGTTAGTAATTTTTTTTAATTTGATAATATTAAAAAAGAAAAGAAAAAACAATTGATGTATAGTTGTCTTTGTGCAACATTCGGAGTTTATTGTCGTGGTTTGCCCTACAGTTTTATTATTTTGCTCGCAGCTTTGTTTGGGCAAATTGTAAACGTAAAATATTAATTACTTAAGATGTGCAACAAAAACATTTAAAATAATTTTTTTATAATTGTAATGTAACTCAGAAAATTGTGGCCTTGTTGAAAAAATATTAAAAAAATGTCCAAAAAAAGCGGTCCGTTTTAACCAGTTCTGTGCTTATAATGTGGCATGTCTATTGATCGGGAGTCTAATAACATTAAGTGCCATTCATATAAAAAAATATACAAAAACGTTAAATGCCTTTGAAAATTAAAATCGACCGGAAACGGACCTATATAAAATATTTATTGCATGTACCCTGTAAATGTGACATTTTTATATTTGTGTAAAAGATTTTCGTAAAAATTAAAATATTTTGTCTTTTGAAAAGAAACGTAGGGACATTTACATTATAATATTCTTTTTAATTAATCAGAACAAAGCATACAAATGTTGAAAATTGTTTCACAATTGCAGCATATCGTGTAATCAACAAATTTATTTAACGTATGTATGTTAAAGAGTTTGCTGTCAACTTTTTGCTTTTTTTGTTTCCTAAGCAAATATACGAGTGTGATCACCACTATAGAATTTTGTGTAATACCTTATACTTTTAGGCTGAATTTCAGAAAATTGCTTTGTTAAAATTTTTATTACTGTTTATTAAACACAAGTAAAAGGAGTTTGCAAAACTATTTCATAAAAATTTAAAAGTGCCTGTGATTGTTTTAATTGAATTGTGTTGAGCAACTTTTTTCGTGTAAAAAATGATTGTCGACATAATGTAAATATTCTAAAAACGAAAAAATTTAGAATTGAATCTAAAAATGATTTTAAACTTACATAAATTGATTTAAAATATTTACAATAATTTAAATGTTTTTTTTTCTCAACATTTCTTTTAAACATAATAATAAATACAATTTTTTGCTTTTCGTTTAATACCCTCTGCTCGAATAATAAAATAGAACATTACTTACATTATTTCCGATTTGATATCATTTAACGAGCATAAAATTCCAACGAAAAGACATTCACACTCATTACAAAAAAAAAATGCAAAAATTGATTGAGCCAATTTTAACAATAACCATTTTGAGTATTTAATGCTTGCTGTCTCTTTACAATTTACATTTGTTTGTTTTAATTATGAATTTAATGCTTTTTGTTTTATTTGTAGATGGAAAGTGAGAACTCTTATAAGGTTAACATTCGCGTACGTAATTTGTTTTGAATTCAACCTAAGCAGCTTGACTAAATCACTTGATTACTATATAACTACATACATACATGCATACATAAATTTTAAAGGACATGTGAAAAATGCAACAACGAAATTCATTGTATACATTTGCATAGACATATTTACAAGAGAATAAAAAATGATAAATAATAAAAAAGCTTGGAAGAAGATACAGTTTAGGACGATAGATCATAAGCAAAATTATTAAATGTAAATGATGCAAAATACAAATATTCATTTTTCAAAATACATGCATTGCATTTTTGTGTCATATTTAAAAAAAATTGATATGTTAAATGTATAAATAATTCAATTGAAGTTGTTTTATTTCTCACATTTGAAATCTTCTTTCAGTTTTCAAAAACTTAGTGAAAAATGGTTTGTTTATAGTGCTTTTGAATGTTATCTTTATTTTTTTTTAGAGTATCGACTTTTGGGCGATAATATCATTGAATGTTCCCGAATCGATGTCGTAAGTATTTGATCCGTAGTTGATCGTCCGGTTCTGAATGCTTCTTGCATATTGGATAATCCTGAGTTTTATGATATGATCTTCGCCAGAACTTTATGAGATTCCTCTGTAATTTTCACAACTCAGTTTATCGTTCATTTTATAAATCTGACAAATTGTGATGATGCTGTTTTCTGGTCATCTTTTCTACAATACAATAATATTTAAGCCTTAAACAAGATGTAACCGTTTTTCTTATGCTTCATTGCTTAAATATAGTAAAATTAAATAATATATTAATAAAATTATATATTATTATAATAAAGAAATATATTTGAAAATTTCAGTCTTACCTTAATCTTGAATAAACCATTCGCTTTGGAGTGTCATAATCAATTTCGTCTGGAGTTTGTTAGCTTTTAGCAAAAGTTAAATTTCAGTGCAAGATGTCTGTTACTATATTTTATTGTTGCTTTTTTGCAACCGTCTCTTTGAATGTTAATCTTGGTTTAATTTATTTTTCAAAATATAAAAATACAACATCCTTACTTGATATGTGCACGCACTACTTACCTGGTTTGGGCATATAACAGCTTATCGGAAGTACACGTAAGTGTAAAATATACCCCTCATCATCGTCATTCTTTACAACTTTTGAGACCACGATAAGAGACGGACGCCGAGTCTGTGTTGTGACGGGTGTAATGGCCAGCGGGAATGGAATTATTATAAACCATGATTATAAAGCAAAAAGAAAAACAGTTTGTAAAATATAACAGCATTGACTTATAATCATGATCTTTATTGTCACCAACGGGATCCTGACTCCGGCATAAAAATTATAGTTCATATTCATATAACAAGTAACAACTGGACAGATAAGAGTTTGAGGATATTGCAAGGTTAAAAACTAAATCGCAGGGAAAGCGAGGTGTGAGTTTATATAAGACTGTTGCTTAATTGCATTTTAATAAAGTTTTTCTGAGATATGTAATATGTGGCCTTGAAATTTTCTAAATTTTGACCTCGATTTTTGTCCAAAATTGGTACTTTTATTGGGATTAGCAATAATGTAGAACATCGTAATACGAATTATTGTTATTATGAAAACTATGACCCTGACTTTTTGATTGTTGACCTTAAAATGTTTGACAAAGTTTTTTCATCATATTATACAAAACAGTTTTCGACAATAACTCGACCTTAGAGGAATGAGAAAGCGTTTCTTATATATGTGACTATGTCTTTAATATTTTGCATAAAAATTTCACAGGAATCGGTCGAGTAGTTTCTAAGATGATAAGGGAGTATGCCCGCGCCGTATCACATATTTTTTCAATGCCTCTTTTTTTGAAATCAGGGGTGTCAAAACGTATTTTTGCATTCCTAAATTATCCAAAATCATGTAACTGCTACAGCATATAACATATAATAGTGTTCCCAAAATTTTACATTTTTTATTTTTTTTATTTTTGTATTATGTTTTGCTTGTAAAATTTTAAGAAAGTTCATTGTTTCTGACTTCTGAGATATACATTATACATAGTGTAACCTTGAATTTTTCAATTTTAACTTAGAAATTTTTAGCAAACTTTTTTATATTTTTGGGAACTACAAATTACAATAATGTGTAAGAAAAATAATTTTTTTTAAGGCTTTTGAGATGTTACAAGAATTACCTTGAGTTTTCAGATTTTTACCTTAAAATGTTTAGTAAAGTTTTTTTCTCTTCTGATATGCTAAACCATCGTGGAAGAAAAATTTCAAAAATATTTAAAGTTTTTGAGATATAAATAGTGTGACCTTCAAATTTTCGTCAAATTTTTTTGTATTATATAATACTATAATCATGTGTAAGAATTTTTTTTCATGTTTCAATCCGCATTGGCAAAGCTTAAGGTGAATTTATTGTAGTTATATACACTATAAAGAATAAAACGTATCTTATGTACATTGTACAGGCGCAAAAGCTTCACTATTAATTGACGTGTACGGATACTGGAGCTTGGAAGGTGCACACTGTGCAGTTGTATAATAGGCAACCGCAGAGCAAGAGTGTTCTTCCATTGTTGTTTTTATTTGCATCCTGTTGCCATATTTAGCCTTGATCCAGCAACAGAGATATACAGTGCTTTTGTCTCGTATCCTAATTGATAATTGAGCATACTGCAGTTATAGCCTGATGAGTAGATGATGGCGCTGTATGTTTTTAAATCGCCTATGCCCTGTAGGCTGGAAAAGCGATGCAGCAAAACATATTTGAAAAGCTTAAGAAGGGGGAGCCTGGTACAGAAAATTTTTTCAAGTAGAGTGCGGAATGGGCGGCAAGATGTGAATTACATCGCAAGGAAAATCTCGGCGCAAACGCATTCGTTTAAATTAAATGAGTGCTAAGCGGTAAATACACAGCATCGCCATGTGGCTAATATCGCATCGGTGTCCATTGTCCAATGACTCATCGTTATATCCCTCATCAGTTGAAGGTTCTAAATAATATGTCGTTAATAAATTCATGGTACAAATGATGGACGTGGGCTCTTCCTGGAAGGATCAAAATAAAGTCTACTGATAAGTGTATAAATTTGTCTTTATTATACTCGTATCTCTTTCTCCCCAAAAGCCACGTTTAACTTCAACGCTTTTAAAATCATGAAGAAAACAGTTTTTACTTTATAATCGATCGATTTTACGGACCTGCGCATTTTGATGAGATGTCATTTTGAGTGCAATCGCAATTTTTTTTGTACATTCCCATTCCCTGGAATTCGCTTCATGAATGAAAATCCCTTATGGTAGATTGTCATAGCCCACATGTTTGTTATATTTTGCGGATGACTCACAAAGGCGTGGAATCCCTTCGATTACGTAATAAGCGAAGATACATTTAATGTTATTTCTTTAATTTTACCGAATATTTTTATGGATAATAATTTTTATGATTGAATTTTTAAGCAATGAAAAGTTTAATTATCCGCTGGGTTTGACAAATGAATATTTGATGAATAAATATGATTTTAATAAGATATTAATTTTTAAATGTAGGATTTTGTTAAGCAGCAATTGACAACAACAATTTGTTTAATTTGGTTTTCTTTTGCTTGCTTCGTAAAAATCGTTTATGAGTTAGTTGGTAAACAATGCTGGTATCCTTAAGATGCTCTTGCCACGTTCATTTATTTCATCGATATATCATCAATAATATAAAACCTAGAACTTCTGGATAAAACCGTCATAAAATCGTAAAACTCCGGCAATTGCAAAACCAAAATATATATTATAAATATCATTTAAACTATTACAATTTACAATGTTTTTATTTATAAATTTTAAAGGTACAAAGACCGAGTGTGAAAGCGACATTTCATGAATTCACACATCAATAACCCCACAATGGACTACAATACTCTTTTACTGTAGCAACAACAGAGAACGACAGCACTATACATGTAGCTTTATGCCGATGGTAATTTGATGCGCTTGCGCGCCTAACAGACGCTTTGTCTCGTTTTGCCGCACTTGCAAAAGGAGCCTTCCAGTGGCTTCTACATTTCATGTATTTGTTAATTTTTACCACTAGAATACGCAACAAGACGCAAACAATGTGCGCGTCGGCAAACATCAGTGCAAAGTTGAAAAGAAAACTGTGCCGATCAGTATTCAGTATAGCAGCAGCCAACTTAGTACTAACTACTACCACATAATATTCACGCAAACAATATATTATAGAGATCTCTTTCTGCATGTAGAGTGTAGAGTATGGACTGTGGACTGGTGAAAAGTGAGAAAATCCTCCTCCAGTGGAACGCTCTGGTTTGTGAATTGCATTTTATTCCAATTCGATCGCATTTCGGACTTCAGAATAGTTTTCCATGTTGAAGTGAGCTGATGTAGGAAAAAAGTGCGCCGCTATCTTCAGTGTGTGTTCTCTTAGAAGTGCGGTTTTCTTTTTAATTTGTGCAATTTTACATTATATTAGGGCATAGCTCAATAATTAAAGAGTGTGGTGGAAAAATACCGTTCTTTAATTTAATATTCATTACATAGTATCAATCAATATGGTCATTTAAAATGTTAAAGTAGGAAAGCCCACAAAATATTTTATTTAACGGGACGGAATATTTGTGCAAAAAGAAAAAAAAAACGTGGAAAAGCAAATCACGCCAAGATAAATCGAGAACAAGTGGAGATAAAAATATCAATAACGTGCGTTGAGTAGCAATATACAGTTAAGTGATTACACAATCTTGGGATTTAAAATATTTAATTCAAAACAGCAGCAACGGCCCGGAGCTCTACCCAGCATACAATTTCAAACGCTTCCGCATAGAGGACGTAATAGTCAAATTGTTTTAAATTGCGTCACAGGGACATGGCTAAGGCGAGTTTATTAATTTAATTATAGCATCATTTAAAAATAATTGTAAATATTTTATATATATAACAACCAACATATTTTAACGTGCCATAAATCATAAATGTGAGCCCAGTGTTTTAATTCTTAAGAATACTGACTTTTTAACGTAGGTTTGTATTAGTAAAACTACAAATGAAACGACAAACCACATCTTCGAAAGCATTAATGATTAAGTGACATAAGTTGCAGCATTAATTAAATAATGTATGAAAATCAATAAAATCTAAATAAAATCACAGCTCACAGATGCACACGACTGCACTACTTGCAAGAAATGGCCCGGATTGTGTACAGCAATAGCGTGTCAATCGGTGATACAATATCGACATTACATGCATCGGTATGTGTATCTATGAATTATGATTATAGAGCACAATGGGCAGCAAAATCGATATGAGGAAAAAAATCACATCAGCCACAAATGGTTTATTGTACTGAGAGTAACATGGTTAAATATATTTGATGCTTCAGATTTTAGTGAACAATATTGCACAATGCACATTGCACATTCGCAATACAAAATAAGTGTTGTTGGAGGGGTTTAAATGGCGACAGGCGACAGGCGCCAACTCTTAAGTCCCAACTCTCAAGCACACTGCACAACATGTCGAATGCCGATACTTGTCTTCCCAATCGATTTTTAACAGAACGCCTCGGTTCTTGGCGCTCGTTCTGTCGCCAACACTGCAGCATAATATAATATATGCTACAGCCAAAAAGTTTCAATGTTGATTTAACTTTATGACCAAATTTATTTGATATTTTCATTGAATCACATTTAAAACAATGTTGCGTTATGTTGAAGGATTGTTGCGGAAAAACGCGAGGGTTGGTAACAGTCGCGTAGCATATTGAGTTTTATGATCTTGTTTTTAGATGGGGGTAGTTTGTTTGGTAGACGTTGTGGTGTTTGGGTTGTAGAATAGGCTGGTGAATTTTTTCCAATAGAATTATTAGTGTGGGCCGTGGGGTAATCGTGACTCAATATTGTAATTTTATTGTCAATATTTCATTTGAAATAATGTATATTTTAGGGTTAAAGTAAACTGTTTTAACTATATTTATGAAATTCAATTTAAATTGTTCTATTTCATTTCTTTTAAAAAAAGAGTAAAAATAAATTTATTTTTATTAGCTACAATTTACAAAAATTATATCCAAATTCCTTTTTTTTATTAATCAAATTCAAATTTTTTTTATTTACTTTTTATTCAATTCATAACTTACCATTACATATTTTGTTCACAAAGAAAGCCAGTGACCATTCACTTATCCATGTTAACGTTAGTTAAAATGTATTTCAACATAATAAAGCATAGGTTATAGGTACATATGATTTCGAAAACGTAATGAGAAGTGCACAAAGCAAATAATAATTATGCAAGCAACCACTGTAGGATGACGGTAAACAACGTATAATACTCGTAATGTTGGTATATGAATTTGTTATGTCGGCACTCGACACTAATTGCAACATCGAACATTTTTGTAGTAAAACTTACATGGCAGGAGAGCCATAATACATACTTTGTCAACGACAAATTCTATCTCGGGGTATGCATAAGAACTAAATTCTAAACTATTTAAATATTATGTTTGATTTGAATGCATACCACAAAACGAGTATAAAGAATAATGATTTTACAATATTATTGAAGTTTTACAAAACAATAAATTGTCATTAAAATATGAGTAATTATATAATTTAATGTACATAAACAAAGTTTACGGGACGTTATTTGAAAAAAAGTTGCTTTTGAAATTTTGGAAAGGTTTCGTCGAATTTCTCTCACTTTGCTACCCCAGTGTGATTTGATAATTTTAAAAGCGGATACTCGATGGCAAATTGCAAGTAAATTGCTACTGTAATGAAAGTCGTTTTATTTAAAACTCAGGCACATCTTTGGTGCCCCAAGTGATTCCTACATTATGAAATTTTCGATTTAGATTTTTAGCATAGATAACACAATTGACAATATTGATTATTACAAGCATTTTGATTACTTGTATTTGCAGTACAACCAATTCGATATTTTAATAATTGTTTTGCATTATGCAGTTTAAATGAACATAGTAATCGATTGTGTTCTGATCGATAAGGTGATTTCGTGTATGAAATTGTGTAATTATAATGTATTGTTGTATTTTATTCTCGATACATTGGAATTTTAAATATAGTTTTGACTTTGTCGAACCTTCAAAATGTAATTTTGAAACTTTGTTGTCACTGTATTCAATAGCATATTTAATTGCTTTTTAATTATTATATAATTGAAAAAATATTACAAAAGTAACATTATATTGCAGAAAAAAAATCGATGGTAAATTTGTGCAAGCAAGTCAATCACTTTATATAGCAAATTTATTGTCTGTCAGCCTAATGAACGACTGACAGAACATTTGAGATATTCGTACTTTCCTGCTTTATTTACTTCAAATTCCATTAATTTCTGTCTACTGCGGAAGCACGCAATCATATTGCAGGAAATTTGGTCACAACTCACATGGGCAATGGAATTCAAAATCCATATTTGTAGCATTCTAGTACGTACTTATGTAAATACCCATAGGAATGTGTCTACTTATTATAGGTATTCTAACTACAACGGATACTTTTAATAATAGAACATACACATTACACATAGCTATTTATGAGATAAATATTGACGAAATATTGATTAGCATATAAACGTTACTGCACATTATGACTGACCAAGTCTAAATATATTAAATAAATAATAATAATAAATATCCAGCAAATAAATATTATAAATGGGGATGACCCCAACTGGAGGTAATTTTTTCAATATGGTTATTTTGACTTACGCCTAAACAGCGTTTCTTAATTGTGGAAATCTATTTCCTGTGCTCAGTAACAAATTGTTATAGAGCTCTTATTGATCTTATTGAGCTCACTACAGTGCAAAGATTAATGAATTTTTGTTGCCGAAAATTCAAGATATTAGTGTAACTGACATATGGTTTCAACAGTCGCTGAATAAAATTTAGCTAACGAAACAAACGCTATATTGTGAAAAACATTCGATGAAAACATCATCTCAAGAAGAGGTCCTGTTAATTGGCCACTGAGATCTTGTAATCTCACACCATTGGATTACTTTCTGTGGGTATTTGAAAAATAATTAATTTACGTCGATAAACCCGAAACTGTTGAAGCTTTGAAAACAAACCCGTGTTATTCGCGGAATACCGGCTGAAATACTTGAAAGAGTGGTCGAAAATTCGTCCCACAAAATGGAACATTCAAGAGTTAATCATCGGCAATATTTGAAGGAAATTAGATTTAAACGTTAAATGCTAACTATCAATGTAAATAAATATTTTCATCATTACCTTACTCTTATTGGATCACAATTTGTTATCCAAATATTTGTTCTCGTATAAATTTACTACACTTAATAAAAATGAAGTTAAAAAGTAGGTAATTCATTCAAATAAATGTGGTTAGAATTAAAAAGAACACAATTTAACAACGCAAAAACTTATAAATTTTAGAATCATCTTGTGAAACATACAATAAAGTTTTTATTTTATTATTTTGAACAATCAGAGCTTAGTTAAAAAATATTGCAAAATTATTATTGTATTTATTACCATTGGTGATTACCGCTGAAACAGTATAATATAATACTACTCTTATTAATATCCCTAGACAAGTTTCGTTGGTCGCTGAGGGCTCTACCCTCCTTAAACAATGCATTAGAAATACCTCAAAGCTCTGAACGCAGTGAATGTTGCAGTACTGAAAAGCTAAAAACTATTTATTCATCGCTCTCTTCACATACAGTGCTACTATACGAGTACACGAAAGACTGTTCCAACTTTTAAAACCAACATATACGAGTATACACTACATCCATTACGTATATTAAATATACGTAATACGATCGATATTTTAGCCAGCGACCTAATAGGAGGTCATTCCAAATGGTCGCAACTGGCAATGTTCTGATTACATGCAATATCATTTTTTGTGGTGTCAGATTTGGTGCTGAGAAACCGCATGCCGGGCGGAGCTATTTTGCGGGCGAAATTGAAGACACAATTTATAATAAATTATAATTTAATTAACATATAGCTATTATATAAGTGTCTGTAATTATATGTTTTTTATTACCTTCTTCTGGCACTGTGAGAATAAATTATATAACATCGGCTTAAAAACATTTTTCATAGATATTGAAATCTTTTTAAAATTAATTATGTTAATGAGCCTGTGTCTACTAATAATTGCTTGTTGTGCGATCAGAAGTGTTCAATGAAGGTTAAACAACCATACAAGTTTATCAAAGTTTTATCATGAAAACAAAGTTGCGTTGCAGCGTTATTTTATTTCCTTTGCGAGCATTTTTAATTAATTGGTTAAGTGAAAACATAACCTCAAAATCAACAATAAGGCCACTCAGTTTTTTTTCTGTAACTGACCTGGTGCACGCGAACATTATACACCGTGTTATGAAAACTCACAATATGTATTGAATATTTATCTACATGTATAAAACGTGAAACTATATAGTCGTTTAGGTTTAATTTCATGTGTCTGAATATTTATTTTGAATAAACTATTCGGGTCAGTGGTATTAAACATAATACCGATGTGCCGTGTTAATGTAGTGTGAAGACTGCAGAGTTTCACAAGTAAATTCATAATCGTGTATTGAACTCGCTTTATACGTACTAACTAGTAACTAATAAGTACCAACTTTGATGTGTTAACGTGTACTTTGGCCTAACATTGAGTGTGGTGAAATATTGTTAATCGGATTGTAATTTCTTTCTCTTTTTAATAGCAATAGTTGGCAATATGGTGCACATATAGTTTTTCATTTAATCGAAAATGCTTTTAAATCAATATTTATTTTTCTAATTCGCTAGCGGAATCCATGGATTGTTGGTGCGCCGTTTTATGTATTTAAAGACTGTTTCCGTACTAATTTTTTTTCATTAAATTGCCGAAATTGTTTACCGCAAATTTTTTAGGGAGTTGATTTGAACAATAAAATATGTAATTGAATATTATTATAAGAAGAAAACGATTCCCAAGTTTGTATTTGTACATATAAAATGTGAACGATTTATACCTTGCCACTTAAAAGAAAAATATCAGATCTTTAAAAGTTTATCACTTTGTTGCATTTCTAAATTGCAATAAATTAGTTGCCCTTTTCAATCCTTCGCCTTTAAAAATTTTCCATGTTTTGTACATCACATTGCAAATAAAATTAATTTTAAATATTATGGCATTTTTCAAGTGTATAAGTATTGTGAATGTTAAGATCCAAATGAAACAATGTCGGTACTTTACCATAATAAGGTGCAACGCAAACACGCGGTGCGTACCTTTTGGCTTTAATTCCAAAATATTTCAACCGCAATAAAAAAGACACGTCATAACACTTTTACTGATCTGCTTTCTTTAGATTTTCACTTATCACGAAAGCGAAATCTAAGAAATTAATTTTTATACTGCAAATTTACACAATGAGAAAACGAAAAAGCTCATTTAAAGATATTTTTCCCAAATAGATTTACAAATCGCAAGTGTTTGTTCTTCAAACATAAAACTTGATAAATGCAGAGTATATACAATATACATACCATACATGCTTTCATATATATCAAACTGCATTTGTAAAAGTACATAAACGTTGGTTTTATATTGCGTACATTTTGTTTAATTTACCATAATAAAAGCATACATTTGCTCATTTATGGTTACAGAAAATTTGTTTCCCGCAACAACAAATCAAGTGCATTTTGCAGCACATCTCATGCGCATTGGGCGGCTGCAGACAGCAACCCTTCAAGACAAATTGCAACAATTTACGCCCTTGAGTTTCAAACCGAAACCATGAATAGTGAACACACTAGAATAAAAAAAAATTCACGTTATTCAACTCCGTTCTTTTAATTGTTTGGGAAACAAAAATTTAAATATTTTTCTGGGTAACCAAAATTTGAAAGTTAAATGTCTATTCAGAAAGTATTCAATTATATTTCTAATTACTGATGAACATTTTCGAAACATTCGAATATTTAGTTTAGATGACTTTTTATTGGAATCAGGGCCGGTTTCAAAACGTGTTTCTGCATCAATAACTTTTTTTTCGAAAAAGTTTGCGAATGTAAGAATCCATCATCGTAATAAATTAAAACTTTAATTTTGTCAAAAGAATTGTTTTTTAAATTCAATCTAATCTTCAATATTTAAATTCAAAGTAGTGTGTCATTGATAAAAGTATTTAAACGTATCATGGCTGCCGCAATAATGCGGAACTGAAAAGGGTGAAGTAACTTTTAAATGTTCTTCCACAATGATGCCATAAATTTGTTCTTGTAGTTAAGTTCGTTCGTTTTCTTGCTGAATTGTGTATCTGTTCTAAAATTATATTTAAATAGACTAACCATTATGGTACATTAGACTGGTCTGCGATACAAAAAGAGCGTAATTTTTTTCCTTATAAAAATATGTTAAATTATTTTTAGAAAATATCTTCAACTGCACTTTTAATTAACTTTCGACATTTAAAAATTTTGTCATAAAAATTGCTCCGGACATCTAAATTAATTTAGCGTTTAAGCGATTTCACTTAATTATCTATCTTATGCGTCACAAATATAAATTAAATATAGGCTTTTTACAACCCAAAATAACAAAGTACGACCCACATAATTAATGTCAATCTTTTTATAAAAAAAATCCCCCACACAATGATAATTGTTTGTAATTAAATAGGGTAGCATCGTTAGTGGCCGTTAGGTTAACCCTCATGAAATGTGCACCCACCTACACAAACTTTAAATGTATGCAAAACATGTTTGCTTTATGTAAAACCTCCAAAGACAGTTTAGTTCGCCAATGCGTTTATTTCGTACAAACAACTTACTTAATAGACTCCCACATATAATATAACACATTTATAATAATGAAATCTACCCTCATTCCCATCTGCTTTTAATATTCAATTTAAAAGGATTTTCAGAACATTATCACGATTTCCATTAATTCCTTAATATAAAGTGCGATGTTTGCCCACCACCCGTTCATGCATTTTTATATGCATGATGGGCGATGGATCGATTACATCATCAGTCCGGGATCTATGTACCAACTTTACACGAATACTTGTGCATATAAAGAATTATATATTTTATTTTAAGATATAGATAAAGATGAATATAAAGTTGGGGTCGAAACTTTAAAGGGTTGACTTTAGCTTATGATATGGGACCAGAATTATTGAAGTGAGCACATCAGTTAAACAAGGGATTAGGGAGTAAATGAAGTAAATTGTGATCTTGTATTTCACAATTCATACGGATTACACACATGCTTTTTCATTGTGACAGTGTTATTATGCGGTCATCATATAACATACATAATTTTACGAAGTTACATAAATTTTAATTGAATGATGGTCTTGAAAATTTTAAAGCACATAAAGGAAATAATACCAAGAGTATGCTCACCAGCGAAGGAACCCCTGTACTGCTCTTTAACTACATGTTATTCTAAAAAGCAGAATTATGTTGTTAAATAAAATCTCATTTCACAAAAACACCAAGGAACAATATCAACATATTTATTGAAAGTCAAAGTAAAAATTTCTTCATAATTTAATACTGCTTTTTTCCGTCGATTCGATAATTAACTTAAGATACTTTCATTTAAGGACCAATATTAAATAATTTTATATTCTTAAAAAATTTAATTTTTTAGAATACACAAAAATTTAAATATTTTCCTGGGTAACCAAATTAAATCACTGTTTTTCTCACGAATTTTTAGCGGTTTATTTATGAGTTTAAAATATCATGTCTATGTTACTTCGCGATTTTAAAATTTCGTAGCGTACAGTCATACAAAAAGAATTTTCAATATAAATATATTAGATTACAGTGCTAGGGGAAAGTTTGTTAATTTAGTATAATCGACTCATTATGTGATATTTCTACTGGTTTTAATCATATGAACTCTCAAAATTACCGGCAAAACTGCAACTTGGTTACTTCCCGCCTCCCGGTCATATTTTAAATTTCCACTGTGCACATCTTCTCTATTTCTTCCCACACTTATTTTTTTAATTATCTCCACACTATTACTACATTTATGTTATCTTAACAACGTTTGTTTCTGTGAGGTTTGCAGACAATGTCCTTAAATGTTTTCAATAATTAAATAATGTATTTCCGATTTTTATATTTGCACTTGTTATAATCATCGAGTACACACGAAGTAAATATTCAACGATTTAAAATTTTGGGAAGTAGTTTTAAAACAGGAAGTCAATAGTTTATATTAATTGCAGGTTAATAATTGTTACGGATACTCAAATGCATTATTGAATTGCAAGCGATTTAATTATATTTTATGAAACAAAAAAAAAATTGATACCTAATTTAGAAACTTTTCCCATAATTACGATACTTGTGTTTTTTTCAGATAACCATTGCTGGTTGCCATACATTGCTTTCGCTCTTTAACGCATATAAATGTTAGCAATTAAACAAACATTTCAATTAATTTCACAATATAATTGCAGAAACAATATCATATAGGATTGAACCCAACTGTTTTATTTTAATAATTGCTCAAAAATTATTGAAAATATAATTAAAGTATAATATTTTTCATGGTAATATCGTAATGATTTTGCAGAAAACGTACTGAATCAAGCAATTTTAATACGTTCTGAGTAGATCAAACCGCATTCATTTATTTAAAATTAATTTTTGGTGTTTTCAGATCATTTGCTTTTTTTTCAAACTTCAATGTGGTGATGGTGTCTTGGGGGGTCGTATCTCAGATCTCGCATAAAAATGTACCTTCATATAGGTGATTGCATGATCCGTGGACGAAAGAAGATTGCAACAGAGGCAATGGTATGAACTGGAGCAACAATAAACACAATATTAGAAGAAAGTTTATTATACAGTGAATTAAAATTTGAAATTAAATCACTAAACAAATTAGCAAATTGACCTAATTGTGTCTGATTTATTGTGTTGCCTTTAAAACACTTCGCAGAAAGCATTATTCAACACTTTAGTTGATGAATTCATACAAATACTTTTATTTTAATTGTCTTTCTAAAACGCTCTTGTTATGGTTATAAAAGAAGGTAGAATACATATATTGTGTACATAACTATTATAGAGTAGTAATTTTGCACGTCATCTTGCAATAAAAATAGAATTATGAGGCGCTACGGGTTAATTGAAATTATAAGTAGCAAGAGGTTATTATATTTCGTGGCTTCAACACAAACACATGATAATTTTACAGAACATAATGTTACAGTCTACATATTTTGTTTCCTTTTTAATTTCCATTTCATTAAAAAGCTGTTCGTTGTTGAAGCACGACACTTGTGCTGTGAGACAAACGCAAATAACTATAGCAGTCGGCATTACCACGAATTTAATTTCATGTTTATTTCAACGAACTGTTCGTGATGCCATAAAGCAACACCTGAAATATTTTTATGGCACCGTGTTATGATTTTTATACATTTGGCTAGCATGTAGTCTGGTTCTGCAGAGTAAACATGCCACAAATGGGTACACAATAAGTAATAACTAATAAAATAATAAGTAATGGTAAAATACATACATGTCATTGCATATTAAATACAATTTACATCAGCCTGTGAAATTGTCGTGTGTGCTCACCAGAGACCACGAATAGCTTCTCTTCTTTAGTCAATATTAATTGTAGCACCTAATTCTTGAACTATGCTTTGATGTTTGAAACGCAACTTTGCATAAGAATGAAGTACACTTTTTTTTCACGTTCAATTAGAATATATTAATTGTTGAGGGTGTTGTGTGTTGATAGGGTTTGAATTTTAATATAATTTTTAAAAATTTACAATAAATAAATAATTTGTCTATACTTAATCGGTGATATTTACAACAAAAAAAATTAATTATATGTATTATTATTATATGAGTAATGGATTCATGACTAATATGAGAACATTATTTATGTTGTTTAAGGTACTTGATAAGCCATACTGGAGTTAAAATTTGTCAAAATCAAATAAGTTTTAAGTTCAAAGATTTCAGTGCTCAAAAACTCGAAATAAAAAACTAAAAAATTATAATAATAAATCGCGTAATAGATTCTTTACATGAAATGATGCATTTTCTACATGGAATATTGGTATAATAATTATAAAGTAAGTCAGAAATAAATATTAAAATATGGTTATAAAACGTAAATTAGAAATTCGAACTGTGACAAAAAAATTGGCATTTGACAAATTTGCGACACCACTTTTGAAGCAATATAAGAAGATATTCAAATGTATGGTTGTTAAAAAGTTCTGCCATTTTTTTTTCTTATTTTTATTATTATTATAATTATTCATTGCTAACTTATTACGTGAGGATTCTTAATTATTATTTCAACAAATTTGACTGCAAACAATGCTGTGGTAATAACTTAAATAATAAAAGTGGCAAGCATAAAAATGGAAACATCTCGCCGATTATGGCAGGTTTGTGCCATCATTATATATGTACATTGTACATACTACATATTATAAAATGTCCACATATATATATTTATATTTAATACAAATATTTAATACATCATGTTTCAACATCTGAATCTAAAATAGAATATGTAGGATATAAAATTTATCGAAGGAGAATAAGCACTGATGAAAGTTTCTTGTCAAGGAATGTTGCATAACTGTATTTAATATTCTCTGACAATGACATATTCATCACTGGATACAAGTAAACTATAACATCTACTTCAACTCATGAAGGGTTGAATAACAATTATTTGTGTAAACTTCGACCTGCATAGAAATCAGATTGTACAAAGTCCTTTCAATAATTCTTAACAATGGTTTGATTGATATTTGTAGTTGAATTGGCGTCATATAACCGTTCCTATAGTTATAAGGGTTTGTAGTTGATCTATTGTTAAAAATATTTTTGCATGTTGCTGTTCAAGTTGTTATGTATAAATTAGAACAACTGTAAAACTGTGTATAGAAAGTGAAACACCGTATAGTTATTTAAATTCTTACCTACACAAAATAAAATATTTATCTTATGGTACTAGAATTGAAATAAACACAATTTTCTTTAAAGTATTCGTAATTTTTATTTATTTTCCATCCTTTTACGGATCTGTCTATTACACCATCTCATTTATTATTCGTTTCTGATAACCGTATAATAAATATTTGCAATGTGGCTGTTTCATTATTTTTATCTTACATTAAAAGCTGAAAGTATTCAAGTCTCGATGCTTTATTATTCATTACGCCCTTATTACAAAACAACTTAAAAAAACTACATCGCAGGGAGAGCGAGGTGTGAATTTATATACGACTGTTGCTTTACTACATTTTAATAAAGCTTTTCGGAGATATGAAAAATTTGACCTTGAAATTTCTTAATTTTGACCATGATTTTTGTCCAAAATTGGTACTTTTATTGAGATTATCAATAATGTAGAACATCATAGTACCCTAAAACATATAGTATTTGAATTAAAAATTTTCATTGTAAAAATATGACCTTGAGTTTTCAAAATTTGACCTTGAAATGTTCAGCAAGTTTTCTTATTTTATTTGTTCCTGCAATAATGTGAAAAAAAAATTTCAAAAATAGTTAGGGTTTCTGAGATACGTGCGCCGTACGCTTGACAAAAGAATTTTTTTTTTTTAGAAGTTTTTTTTTTCGACCATTTTTCTATAGTACGGCGTACGGCGTACGGCGTACGGACGTACTTTTGCACATTTTTTCTAGACCACTTTTTTGGACTCAGGGGGTGTCAAAACGAGTTTCTGCATCATCAACTTTTTTTCCGAAAAAAGTCGGATTACAAATATTTCTATATGCCCTTGGGGTCGTATATAAATTAATAACTAAAATACATGTTGCCAAAACATGTCTTCAAGATCAACGGTAAAGAAACATATTGTCATGTGCAAGATCAAAAGCGCATGTTATTTACAAAATCAGTGACGTCCGACGCCGTGAATATAATCCATATTTCGGTTTCTAAGGATCGAAAACAAACACAGTTTCGATTAGCTACTACAAATATTGCCTACATTCCCCCATTGTTATAAAATATAACAACGCACAGGATGTAGAAAAGCCATTGTCAAAATGTGCAATAGCCAAAATAATAGAAAAGTCGATTACATAAGTTTAATGGGGTCAACTCCATTCAGCCATTTTATGTTGGATACACGTACAATGTATATATACGGCTAAAGGGGTGCTTTCACATAAAATTGGCAATCAAGCAGTTGCATCGTTGCTTGCTGGGTAAAATTCAGTAAAGATACTACACGGCGCCAACTAGTGTGAGGAGTTTTACATAATACATTTATATTACAGTCTAGCTAATCACTTAAAACACCACAACAAAATTATTATGAAAATAAATATGTATATAATACATAATATGGTTCCACTCATTTCTCGAGTTGGTGAACCTATACTCATGTTATTGTGCCAAACATCACCTAAAATATGCGCCCTAGATCCAAACTACCCTTACAGTCACTGCACTTGATTGATTATGCGTATATTTGGTCTCGGAGAGAGAGAGATATAGTTTTTCCACATGATGTAACATGACTCATCGTGTTGACAACAATCGGAGTTTAATGTCTTTACAGGTGTAACATCGCAACGAGGGAGGGCGTTCTGCGTTTTGAGTTTCGTAGTCGCGTAGCATACCCAATATAGCAGTGCGTACTCGTGCAAATATTCCCATCCTATAATGTGTTTACATTTGTTAGTTGAACAAACCTACCAAGAAAAAATCAAAAAGAATGCCGCATCGCTGCCAAAACTACATATTTTTGCTTCGTCTTGTCCTATGCATTATTGATGTTTGCAGTGAAAAATTGTAACCCATATATGTGCAAATAAACGGCGCGGCGGACAGTGGTTCAGAAATGATCGTTTGTCTCAGTAAGAACTGTATTGCGCTTTTTAATTTAAAAATTTATTTTCGATGTGAAGATTATTTAACATTTTTTAACTACATGTTTCAAATTATATTAATAAATAACCGCTTTTTCGACGAGACTCATGTTAGTCTGGGCTGTTCGTGTAAAACTCTACCGAGCCTGAATGCGGGAATCGATTTGTCAGTATTCAGTTAGTAAAAATCATTTCGCGAAAAAATCCGCGAAATATTCTGCGATTTTCTAAACGATTGTCTATCAATCACGCTAACTGGCATCAGGATCACTACAAAATTTTACACTCGTATTTGTCAATATACTGGAAGTATCATAGGCATATTTTAAACGCAAAAATAAACCGCAAGAGTATTAAAAAAAATCGCGATTCGCAAAAAAATTTACTTATTCCAAAAATGATCGTGAGAATCGATTTTTCGTTAATTAAAAACACCTTGCGAAAAAATTTGCCAATAAATACGCGATTTTCCGTGGTAATGGAGTTCTTCTAATTTAAAAAAAAATTCTGCCATCGTGTAGGAGTTGGATCAAATCTTGATAAAACAGTAAATGGGAACGCGCAAATGTAAGTGCAAGTGTTCGATTAATAAAAAACACTAGCCAAAAAATTGAGCATATTTCCGTGGTTATCAGCTTCCGTTTACTTTTTATACTAAACATTTTATAATCACATCCAATGCGGAATAAACTTAAACTACTATATAGTTTATTTTATTACTTATTGGTAACAAGTAAATACAGAACCAATAATTTTCAATTTCAAGGTCATAATATGACTATTTCAATATATAAAATGATAACTGACGTTAGACGTAACCTTTTTTATGTATTACTTATTTAAAAAAGGATAATGAGATATCGTAAATTTAATGAATAGCTTTTTGTGCCATTTTTTTTTTGTTAAACATATTGTAATTTTTTATTGCAAATTAAAGCAACATTTCTTTTAAAACATTATATTTTACAGGTGGAGCAATATCTTTTTACGTATACACATTTTTGGCTCCCTATGTTTAAAAATGCGAACACAAAACGTGTGGCCACGAACTTTAGCAATCTGAACCACTGAGAGCCACATTCATCGTACGGGTACTATCGATCGAACAAAAAATTCACACAGGATTTTCGGTTGATAAAATTTGAAGTGGCTTGTATCGCTAATTGTCATTGTAATAGTATACGTACAAACGTATATTTAATCCGTGCGGTCAATCGGCTATCGAATAAACTCAATGCGTCAATAAACACCCGCAGGCCAATTCTGTTTCCATTGTTATATATCGTCTGTTGCAAGAGTCTACTTCCGCGAATGCAGCAACCATTTAAGCGGTGCATCGACGCACACCGTAATTAACTGCAATTCATGTTTACACTCTAGCATGATTATATCATATTTTATGTGTACTCGTAAGTTGTAACTACATGCAACATCCAATATGTGTAATTACATTGCACGTATCAAATTGCCATAAATCAGTTTATCGTAACGGAAATTGGCAAAAGGAAACTAAACTAGAACATGCCGTATAATTCATAAGGTTTTTCTCAGTGCACTCACACTTTTTGTTAGCGTCTACACGTTGCATCGCATCGCGTCGCAAAGATAAATAAAAAATATTGATTGATAACGGACAAAGACCAACCTGCGTGTCGTTATGGCGGTTGGTAAGGAATGGCGATTATTGACTGTGAAGGCATTGATCAAATGTTTGTCTGGGCAGTGCAATTCGACGGTGCATAAACTTCAAACTGCACATGACGTTATGAGGGCTCATTCGTACGCCAAAAGTCACTCATACACCACAATAAAATGTTTGTCGTTAAACCACCCCACCCCAGTAAGGTCATTACTGATTTTTAATTATTGTTTTCGTATGATGGGCGTGTAATTTCAGTCTGTATGCGTACAACGTGCACGCTTGGTTTAATAATTTTGATGTGTGTCAAAGTAAGCCGACCGTACATATGCAATTTAGTATAATTCATGGACAGACAGTGCATCCGTTTTGCGTTCTTGTATAGGGCTTTCAATTAATTAGAATGCACATACTATTGACATTGATTCCGTGCGCGGGAATTAGAAAACAATAAGCGTGGTCCTTGGCGAAAATAAAATGCCGGTGATTTATTCACTTGTATGGTTATATTGAAAACATTTTCGCAAGGAACGACTTTGTAAATATCACTTCTTGACTAATAAAAATATGTTTTCCAATAAGAATAAACGTTACAATAAAAATGGGTGCCACTGAAATATTTATATAAACGAGTTATTTTATTGCAATTAACTGCAGCGATAAAACATTCAAGTTCACCTTTAACTTTTTATGCAATAAATGTTTTGGTATTTTAAAATTATTTACAGTTATAACACGAAGTCAAGTTTTATTCAACAATAGTTTTTTATTATTTATTTTACTTCTTATAATGTATTTAAATGGAAATAGGAAATACAATAATAAAATGAATTGTTAGATATTAGTAGGTATGATTTTTACTTGAACGCTTTTAAGTACATATATATATAAAGCTGTTTTATAAAATTCCTTGACATTTTAAACTTAGCATGTGCGAGTCTGATTTGTTTTATTAGAGATACATGAGTCTGACTAATTGCTATCAATTTTGTTTTAGATTTTCCAACAATCAAGAATAGCGAAAAATTAGCTGAGCTTGTGGTTTGTCATTCCAATATACAAAAAGAGTTTATCTTTTTTATGCATTTATGTACAATTTTATTTTTTAGTTTTGATAGTTACGTTTTGTCAAATAACATTATATATTTAATGTTTTGCAAAATAAACCAAGCATTTTTTAAATAATGATAAGTGCTGATTGTATTGTTAATAATAAATATAACCAAGTCCATTTTTTCGAAGTAACAACAATTTAATTTAAACACAAAGCATTTTAGCAGCCTCAATAAAACAGCCGCTACTGAATGCTGTAATTATTCTTGCTGTAAAGTGTAATTGCAGCCGTAACCCCTATTAAAGAAAATTGCTTTGCTTTAGCCATTGAAGATTTATTTTATGATTTTCACCACAATCAACCTAATGCACAGCTGAAATTAAGTTCCAAAAACTTCTGAGATTATCGTACTTCTTTGTTAAATTTGTTGCAAGATCAAAACCATTCGGTACAGTCGCAACGCGCTCGGTGTACACTGTACAGTCGGTTATACGAATTGAGAAAGACCGCAATGTTTATATGTATATAAAAACATGAACGGCAGGGTTAGCTACTTAAGAATTATTTTACTTCCGGACGATATAATACACACTTTGGTTACTTGGTATTTTTGTTTGTTAAAATTAATAGTGACGCTTTGATTGATAAACATCGTGAATTTAAAATAACTTCTATACGATGCAGGTTACTAAAAGGCAGGTTATTACCATCAAGATCAAACTTTATATTATTTTTTGTAAACGACGTCAAATCATAACTAATAAAAAAAAACGTTTTCTTAAAATATTGATGGGAATATTACTCATTAATCATTAAATTTTAACATAAAAGTAAGTTTTCCTATTACTATTATTGAGAATGGAGTTCATACGCACGGCGCACCGTTAATATTTCACTCCACTACTGTACTGTGCGTGGTTGGTTGGACCTGTAATCGGCTTGAGAATCACGCAACAGCACACCACTGAAAATTCGTGCTTTTGAACCAGAAATCAGAGCCCTCATTAAGTCAAGGTTAACGTGAAACTGGACATAAATTTATTTATGTTCACAAGTATGGTATTTCCGTAAATTCTACGTTGTAGTTTGTACTTTGTATACGTGTCCAATGTTCATGATATGATGTGATGGAGAAATCAGAACTCAGATCTTGATGATCTTATGTACTCGTATTTGGGTAAAGTCGCGGTTTTGAACAAAAAGATGAAAAAGGGCAAACAAAGTTGGTTGATCATATCTCTCTGTAGGTCGCATGCAGCTTTGTTTTGTATCTTGCAATAAATGCATATACTCGTACATACTTCATACACCTTAATACCAAATTGCAATGTCATGACTGAAAGGAATATGTAGTTTGTGTTATGTAAAGAAATTTTAATCGGGATAGATTGTCTTTTACGCATCACAGCATATATGATTGTAACAGACGAGTAGCTACATTAAATTGAATTAGGATGCGTCTTGCGTCATTCAAATGTAATTGATGGTGGCGTCACTATGTGTTTTCTGGATCTTTTCTGGTGAGATCATTTTGTAACACAATTTCGTTTGGGATCAGTAAAACATGGGCATGCCTCAATTTTACTTATGCAACAAGAAATATACCATACAGTTGCTTTATATTTTACCTGTAATCGGACAGTGTGGCAACATTTGATTGCCGCGTATTAAATGAGAAGTTGAATCGACCTCTCATCTAACAATTTCCCCGCGTAAATTAAAAGCGCAGCACTATGTGCACGACCACGAGGTGTGGATACGTACAAAAGTGGATACTTAGTCATGCTTAATGTGTGGTGCTTGAAACTGTGAAATACTTGCACAGATAGAAAATGTTTCAGGTGATTGGGTTACAGAGTGGATGCACAACTTCCATTTTAGTGCGTCTTTTAAAAACAATGGAAATAATCGAAATGTTGATTTTGTCTCAATTTCTAGTTCTCACCAGCGTTCAGATTTTGTTTTGTCGGTTTGTTGCTCAATTTGCACCTTTACCTTAACTAAACATTCCATAATCTCGCATGTATATTCGATATTGTAGATAGCTGTGTTATGTTTATATAAACGTTTAGAAGTTACAATTACGATTTATATATGTATAATGTTTGTATCGATTATATAATTAAAATTTGATATATTCTCTCGCGCGCTTATTGCGCGCTTCAACCACGATCAGCGCGGCGCCGCACGCGTTTATCGCGGAGCGTGCTTCGTGATGCGCGCTCAGTAAACCGCGAACTATCGAACGAGTAGCACGGAGTCTATATTCATTTAAATGATACTTTTGTACAGATATTTTTAAATTCGACAAATAAACAACACCAGCATGTTTTGTGGAGAAACTTATCTTCCGCAACCGAAATAAACTGCAGCGATTGTGCAACTGTGTCATAATTTTCTCAAGAATAATCAAAATTAACGGTACGTGTACATTAAGACAAGAGTGTTGTCAAGACATTATAAGATTAATATAAGTGACTTGCAAAAAGGTATTGTCAGTGAATATGTTTTATATTGATGTAAGGCATCTAAATGAGCGATGAGGTTAGCTTAAGTCACCCTTGCAATCAATCCTTAAAAGTGCACTTAAATGCAATCACAATTGGTGTTAACTGTGGCAGTGTTGTGCATGCTTTAAAAACTGCTGCAAGGTGAACCGGATGAATTTATCAGAATTTCAAGATTAATCAGTCGTTTTCATTTTATTATGGTGTTTAAATGAATGCAACGTGCTGTGATTGGTGTCGGTTATTCTACGGCCGTTATTGATCATCTGTAGATGGATATTTATACGCGCTGTGTATGTCAGTAGTGTCTTAGGTCGAGGTTACTGCATAAAATTAGCTAACAGATAAAATCGAAAATGTACAGAATGAATTCAGAATTAGATATAATGGAGCATCTGTATGCTGGATGCGCTCCAGTTATTTCAGAACATTTTCAAGTGGTTACGCAATAAGTGAGTTGCGTGCTTTATTATGGCGTGTGCGGTTTTGTTAATGCTCATAAGCTTTAATATTAGTTATATAGAGATTATTATTACAATTTTTTTCAGATTGCTATCAGCATTATACAGTTAATTAAATTTATAAGATGGAACTTTATTTTTAAAAGATTAACTATTTCATTGTATGCGTTTACTTGGGCATCATACATTAACTGTAAATCCTAACAACAACAGATTTTACTAGCAAATTTTATTTCGTACAAATTAAATTTTTTTTTGTTAAGTTCAACATTTGCAAATTAAACACAATTTGTTCACGTGACAACATTATCTATCTTCTATTTCAACACAAAATCAAATTATGTGACGTTGCGATGTTACACTAAAGTTACAAACATTTACTAACCGTACGTGCTTGAAAGCTTACGCAAACAAAAAACGCGAATATCAAAAGCGCTATCAGTTTGGCCCTATTTACACAGCAACCACTTGACGCACCCATACAGCATAAACATATATTTTTATGCGCAGCTTTTCGTTTGTTAGGGAGGTCATGGGCTGCCGCCGATGTTTTAACGTTTATTCGAACATTTTAATGCGTTTAAAGTTTAGCAATTTAAAGGCCCTTGAGCGCTTTTTGTTTCATAACACATTGTGTTTTAATTGATTCTCAATAATATCTCAATTGTGCACTTGTGCAAATGCAAAACACATCAGCATGTAACTGCTATTTTAATATATCGTGTATCGTGATAAATAACTGCAAACTTTTAAGATTGACGTTTGTAACCTTCACGCTCTCCCGTGAACGTAATTAGCATGCAAAAACTAAACTCGAATTAATTTCTCAGAGTTTTATTATAGTTGATGTTAAATTACAATGCGATTTGCAAAATGCAATTGACTTATCTGATTTGAAGTAATCGTTGTAATGATAGTTATGAAATTTCATAAATATGAGTATGTTCATTAAAGTTAGGTAGTTGTTTATTTTTTCGCAAGAAGTCAAGTTCAAAATGGTTGTCCTAAAATTTTATGCCTTTTCGTTTTTATTTTAACTGCGATTTTCATTGTAAAAATGTTAACTTAAAATGCCATTTGTAATTCCAAAACAGTTCACAAATCACTTGTTTTGTTTACATAATTAAGTTGAGCAGCGAAAAGGCGAACGATAAAGGCGTATTTTGAATTTTAAGTACCTACATAGCTCTAATTCACATATGCCACTCTGTGATGTTTAATTTTTGCGCGACTATTGAGTGTTTGTATGATTTTTAATGAACTACACTGACTGCGTTGTAAAAATAGTAGATTATTATGATAATATGGCCGACTTTTTGTGAAAGCCAGAATGAGTCGACGTCATACTACATACATAGGTGCCTTACGCCTTAATGTTGGGAAAAATATGTTATTGTCAGAAATAAGAAATTGTTTAAACAAACACTACATAAGCAGCGGTTTCTTTGTAATATATGACTTTATACAGGGGTATACAATAGCGCAGTGAGAACTGAGAGTTACATTTTACAAACGGCTATAAACTTTCAAGCATTTTTCGGAGCTGCGCAAAAATATGGTCGCTTTGGGCATTGAAGTCTTCAATGGAAGTGTTTTTGGAGAGCGGAAAAAGTCAATATAACATAATAGAAAATTAATGTAGACTACTACAGGGTACGCAAACAAAAACAGAAGTAATGCATGGATACATACGTACTGTGTTTTATTTCTTTATTATGAGCACTAACTTATTTCAATCGGCAATCGTATAATTTCCATTGTACTAATATTTGGACCATGTTTCGAGTTCACCAAGATGAACAACGAACACTTACACACCGATTTGGATTGGGTCATCATTTTTTTTAGACAAGCAATGCGACAAATATGTTAATTTACATAATGTTATTCGATCTATTTAACGTCTGTTTTTACAGACCAAAAAATGTAAAACGTGTCAACAACTATTGAGAGTTGAGACAAAATATTTATTGTTTGTTCGCACGAATACAAATATGTACTTCACGGTTTCAAACCTCTGAATTCCCCACACAATTTTCTGAAATTCGCCTAAATATATGCAATGTTCCGATAAAATGCATAACTACGTGCGAAGTGTTATAATGAGTTTAAATTTTATTTTGTTTGTATACTTTAATCAAATTCATTATTAACTTAAATTTTTCTTATGTTTTAGGACCTTTCAAAGTCTCGAATCCCTCGCCTTGATGGAGTAGTCAGTCGCATTCCCCTGCCAAGCATATTGCGTGCCCAGAAACCCTCCAAATTAGCGCGTACAACTGGTTTTGTGCATTCGCAATCATCAATATCCCAGTCATCATCGGAGGAGGGTTTATTTAAACACCCGGGCTCATTGCAATCATCGTCCGATGTAACGCCCAAACATATTACAAGAACTATGATATCCGGCACACCAAACGAAGCTCATATTGAATCGGTCAATAATGAAACAGTCACCATTCATAGGACACTTGCACGCTCTGAAACATTTATCCGTGACAGTATTGATGATACTCCCGCAAAACTCATGGAAATGAAACAAACAGATGGTTTCCATTCGACAATAGATATCAGCAAAACAGAGCAATTGCAATTTATGACAAGAGAGCTTATCGGTGACAATACAATCACGCTCAGCAAGAACAGCTCTAACTCAGGATCCTCGCAATTCATCAATAATGCCGCAAACATTCATCAACGATTACTTGAGATTAGTAAGAATGGACTAGGTAGCACATTTGACCTAACTAAGGGATTTTCCAGTGAAAATCTTCTGTGCAGCTCGAGTGACAACTTGTTTGATGTAACTGTAAACATTGACGATTCAATGATAAAAATGGAGGGCATTAGAAATTCGACGATGTGCAATGATGTGTTGTTGGACATAACACAAACAATAGAGCCGGCAAGGATTCTAATGAATGTTACACATGATTTGGATACTCCACAAGCCAGTGTTACCCAAATGCTTTGTACATCCATGAATGACACATATGATTTAGATAAGACATTGACACCAGCCAAAGATAAAACCGTTGATACGACACTAAACATGAGCGTTGATGAGGACGAAATATCGAAAGAAGAGGATATGGACGTAACATATGACCAATCGGAGAAAACAAATTCTGTACCAGTTGTGCTAGATCAGACAACAAACTTATCTATTTGTTTTGATCCGAAAAATTTCAATCCCACTAAGCGACGATTCTCGTTCATTGGATTAGATGTTAATGACGCCACATTGGATTGCTCTATAGACTTGTGTGATTATTCGATGTCATCGACATCAGTAACCCAACCTCCTCCTCTTATTTCGCCCAACCACTTAAAGAAGCAGAATTCGTTCGAGTTTGATGAAAGTCTTGGAATTTTATCGCCAGATCAGATGAAAGACTTCCTAGACTCATCGAGTATGACAAATGCGAATCTGAATCTTCCTCTCAACATTCCCAATAGTCTCCAAACGAAACATCTCATGCACACGTGTCGCATTGATCAGACACCATCACCCGAAGACTTGCCATTGGATCCAATTGGCGTGAAAACAGACATAACAGACATAATTATGTCAGGTGAGTCTCAAAATTCGCAACCAGCTGCATACCAAGAGCACTCACAAACTGATTCAGACTCAAAAACAGACCAAATGACCAAATCCGCCACCTCAAAGGCGTCAAACAGTTTTATCACCAGTGTAACGAGCATTACAAGTCTCGACACTGGTTACCAGGGCGATGGTGAAATGTCACGACCTGCAAGTCGTGGTGCCGATCACTCACCATCAATTGCATCCCGATTACACGCACAGAAGCAGCAATCCCTTGGCAGGGAACCATCATTTGTACAGCACAATTTATTAGTTCAAAATCCGAATCAAAACATTCCAGTTCAAAGGCGACCCGACCCAATGACAGACTCGGACTTTTTCACTGAAAGTGACGCCGACGACATTTTTCACAGGGGTGATAGAAGGGCGCGCGTCATTGACGGCCAACTTTACGGACCAATGTTGCAGGGCGCCAACATTTACATAAATCAGCAGCCCCAAACGGATCAGGACTCATGCATGGAGTCGAGTGGAATTTTTACTGATGTCGAGAATCGCGGTGACGAAGATCTCATGCAACAACGATGCACCAATAATGCGCCGTCTGCGGAAAATGATAACGACATGTCACCAGATGGATCAACAGATACAATCAAGAGCACGAACACTGAGTATAATAATCAGCGGCAATCGCTAGCTTCTCCACAGTCTTCGCACAATAATCAACAGGGCCAGAGCATGTCGGACAGCACATCGACGATTAACAGCAGTCCGGACAACAAGAGCGGGACAGATCACAATAATCATAGTCTTATCAATAACGCATCATTTCGTTCAATTAAGACGACTATAAATGAGTCGTCGCCAGATAAGTTACAAACTGTGGAGGGCAAACATAGTCGCAAGCAAACCAAGAATGAGACAAATGTTGCATTGAAGAAGCATGAGATGTCGAAGAGAACAAGTGGCCGGTTGAAATTAGTCAGTGAGTCGCAGGCGGATGAACCGTCATCATCGCCTGGTGAGAAAAAACGGCCGTCGTCGGTGGCATGTACGCGTAAGTTATCGACCAACAAATGGGACGCGGTCATGAATAAAATTGCAGAAAATCGTACTGTTATTAAAGCAAAGAACTATAGTGCTGTAAAATCAAAAGTGGTTAGTGGTGTGCAACAGCCACAGCAGCAATTGCCATCTCCGCAGCAGCATCAGGAAAGACGCAAATTTGTAAAAACATCTGCAACCGGGATAGGCGAGCAATCGACAGTAGCCAAGAGAACTCCGCTTGCCATAACGAAATCAACCAAACGGTGAGTGAAAATTATATTGAATTAATTGGATGTTAAATTTAGTTAATTAATTATGCATCAAAATTGTGGTTGACTAATCAAGATTATACGAAGCGTATGTGTGAGATTGTAATTGAATCCCTATCACTTATTAAAACCATTTACAAACATAATCTTGAGTCCAAAGACTATAGAATCATACTGTAATCATAATTGCTATTATTTGTATAGTTTTATCAAATGGGCGTTACATTCAAATTGAATAATAGTGGCATAGGTCAAACTAAAGTTATAATTTAAATTTTCTCAATGATTCATATAGTGATGTAAGATTAAATTTTCCGGAGGAAATAATTGTAAACAAATGTAGCCTAGATGATTATTTCTTCAACGATCCACTTTGCCTTTATACTTTAAGGTGAGAGAAAGTGCATTTTATATTGTTTATTATGATTTAAAAATCAATTTTATTACTTATCATTTTCCTTTCTTGACATTATTGGATGATATTTGTATATAAGCATTGTTTAAATGTTTTCTTATCTTATCTTATCGTTGCTCACTGTTTAATATTTATGCAGCAGTTGTCAATTCGATCCCCACTAGTTGTTCCATTTACGATCCTGGAATTTTTTGGAAAAAACATAAAAGAAAGAGCATATTGAAACTGAAAACACATCCAAGACACAAACCACATTATAAACTTAGAATATTTTTTATAAATATTTATAAGTATTTGTATGCCACCTAATTAAAATAAAATTATGTTAAATAAAACAGCACGTTAAATGCAAATCTATAATCTGTTGACAGTACGAGCAGTAAAATAGACTTAATTTTTGTTCTTCAATCCCATTTAGTATTTTGGCAGTTTTTATACTCGTATTTAAGTTTAGAGAAATCACACATTTACCATATAAAAATTAGTAATTTTAAGGCTTAAAAAATTAAATTACGTTAAATTTTCATATTTTGGAGATTTGTAATTTTTTTTATAATACTATTTCTGAATATTGTTTTGAATTCTAAAATCAACTTTCTAGACAAACACCTTACCATTAATTTAAGTCCATGTAAAAAAAATTACTGAACAGTTACAACTAAGTGGTATTCGCTAGTTCCACTGGGCGCTAATTCCAATTGCATGAAAATAGAAAAATAAAAATCATTTAGCACAAATTTGTAATACAAAATTTAAAAAATTCTTATCTTTTTCATAATT
Organism: Sylvicola cinctus; assembly: GCA_963854165.1. Lineage (NCBI taxonomy): Eukaryota > Metazoa > Arthropoda > Insecta > Diptera > Anisopodidae > Sylvicola > Sylvicola cinctus. Next base: position 25,268,277 of record OY974082.1, read on the forward strand.
ATCTTTAAAACAAATCAGAAAATACTTTAATATTTTTTGTTAAACCTCTTTCTAATTTGTTATCGCAGTAAAACAAAACGAGCACATAACAGAATTCCGATTGTATCGTGTATTATTGTCTGTTGATAAAGTCACATTAGTGTAAACGTTGCTGCTGAAAATTCCGGTAAACATTTTCAGTGCTGTTATTTTACCCGCATTTTAAATGGTGCAAAAAGTATATTTTATAGCATTCATGCCCACGTGGTAAAATTGTTCTAAAACTCGTACAAATAACAGGTCGATAAAATTCTACCCCACTATCGTCACGATCGTCACACGCCCATTGTGCCCACATGTTAATGTTTGCAGTCAAGCACGAAACACACAAATACACGGGGTGCACAACGGCATTATGGAAAATTGTGTACATATAATGTTGTGTAGTCATTCGTCGAACTTTTGTACACATACATATGAGTGAAAAGAATATGTCCTTGACGCGTCTCGACGACGAAGTGGAAAACTGTATGGAGAGAAAATAATTTAGGCTGAACTCGTAATCGATTTTCTCGTAGATTTCGTTTTCATTGTTCATATACGCGGCTCGGGGCTTCCGAAAGCTCGCTATTTGCATCGACAATTCAGTGTCCTTAAAGACATTGTTCGAAACACATTTGTGATCAGCATGCAGTGTTAATATTACGCAATAGAAATATTAATGTCCTGCAAAATTAAATATTATGTGTATAGTGTATAGGAGGGAATGTTTGTTGTCAATAATTACACAGTGTGATGTAAAATTAAATCAATGGGGGTCATGGATCGTGTGTGTGTTTTGAGGTTAGAAAAAAATTTGCCAAGAAAATTTCACCATTTTTTAAACTGTTTTTTTTTTTATTGAGTGATATTTGTTCTAATGTTTGTATTTATTTTCACAGTGGCAGATCATACAGCAAAGATAGCCAACAAAGTTCACAGAGTGACCTTAGCTTATCAGCTGGGTCACCGAAGTTGACACAAAAATCAGCAAGCAGCGCACGTAAGTAACACATTTTTATCTTCATTAACGTCATACTATAACTTACGTGCATACTGTGTTTCTATTACTCTGAAGTCGGAAGCTTTTTATGTTCCTTTTTCTTTTTGGCTGGCATCAATTTTTATTGATTATATCAATTAGGTTCAGGGTTTTTACTTACTGTGACATGACTAGAATGCTTAAAGCTACATCAAAACTAAATCAGAACATTTAAGGGTTTCTCGTTTTGGAAGTGAATAATTTAATAGAAAATATATATTACAAATATCACTATTGAAAGCAATTTCATTTAATCAAGCATACAAATATAGGTTTCCTTGATTCAAATTGGTATTACTCTCTGTATTACTATACATCATTTGCTTGCACGTTTATTATGCGCAATTATCATAATTATTTGTGTCAATATTTGCGTCATCTACTGTTTAACTTTGTGTCAATTTTCAACATATCATAAAATAGCCATTAGGGAGTTTAGCCATACTAAACATAAAGGCTGTATACAGAACTGTTCAATATTGACATAACACAGAATCCCAACACAATTTTATACGTATCGATGTTAATTAAAATTCAACGAGGATGACTAAAATAACTAAAATTGTGAGATTTTATTTTCAATTCGAATATGAACAAGTACTATAATAATTTTTTTTTTGGATATAGTACAGGCTGCAGCCCTAATATACGGGTATAATGCGTGTTTAAGTTTGTTTATCAATAACCATCGCAACGGTTTTGGCAATTCCATTTCAGTTAACCCAATTAATCAAAAATTTCAAGAGAAATTCATTTAGCTGCTGCATAAATATTTTACATCATAAAAGTATTGTACATGTTGCATACAACACTTTCAATAACTCGCAACATCTTTTTACGGCCTGCTTCCGCTTCTTGGAGTGTTGCGGCCTCAAAAACTACTCTTATCGAGTATTATGCCATTCGATGCTTATTGCGTACGATGATGCGTTGCATTTCTCAACTGCAAATGGATTGAATATCATCTGCAAGTGTATTATGTCGGTACATGCAACGCGTTTAGATGTACAACATCAAGAAATTCTTGCAGCTAATAAAGTGAATCTTTAAATTCCAATACACGCAAGCTATACACATTTTAGTAAATAATTAAAAGCAATTCAACCACATTCCGCGTTGAGAACGATTAGCAGTAGTAGTAGATATTCCAACACACCACAATTGCTTTCAATATTAGAAAAGTAATAACAGTTACACAAAGGCTCCAGCTGTTTTTAATTTTCGGGGTTGTTTTTAGGCTATGTTGTATTATTCAATAATGTGGCTCACATGTTTTTTGAATTGATTTTCATAAGGTGTTTTTAAACATTAATGTATAACAACGAGCGTTTTAAATATTCATTTGTAAAATTTCATTCATTTCTTGAAAATGTATAGGTTTATTACGATACTTAAATTAAAATACGCTTTTTAATTTATATACAACTCCAAAAAAGTCACGCGTCGTAGCCATCGCCATATCTCAGAAAATACGCGACCAATTTCTAAATTAAAAAACTTTGCGAAACATGTTAAGGTCAATATTTTCAAGGTCACATTTTCCATATACACATCAGCGAAACTTTAATCAAATGATAGTAAAGCAACATTCGTATATAAATTCACACCTCGCTCTCCCTACGATGTAGTTTTTTTTTGAAAGTTTTTGTTTTAAAAATGTCATTGTGATAATGTGATTTTACAAAAAAATTTAAACTTAACAAGGTGCATTAACATTATTAATAAAATAGCTTTTTCTTTTATAACTCATACATATCAATTGTATTGAGTATATTGATTGAGCGATATTTTATGCTTTATAAACATTTCAATTTGTTCTAAAGCTTACGGCTTTATTTTGAGTGAATGTGCAAAATTTACGCGTTTTATCACACACAGTACGATTAAAACTACAGTCGTAACGCGATAACTTGACATTCTTGACAGCTTGTAGGTAGTGCGCTATAAAAGTTAACCTCCATTTACCTTCATTAACTCGATCTTAAATACGATCTACTATATTTTTCTACACAAACCATTATATTTTGAAGGGATTTCGATTGAAATGTGGCTTCTGGAACCACAGGATTTAAATTTTATTTTTCTTGCAGCTTGATAACTCGATACTCGATATGTAGAAAAGTAGAAAATTTTAAAATTAAATTACGTTTGCTTTGAAATTCTAGTTATCACCTTGCGACTGTAGCTTTTAAAATGTCGTAATGAGTACGTGTGCATTTGTCAGCAAACGTAAATGAGTATAGTTTACAAAGGTTAACTCGCATTTGTTTTACTGTGTTTAAATTAAATTAGTTTTACTTGTAGTTATATATTATATATTGTATTCATTCGATTTGTGGGGTTCTTGGCATGTTACATTGCAATTTGAAGATATTACATTTCCCTTATATATTTTACAATTGAACGACAATTTATACGTAAATACCATATGTTGTTGAATTTGCACTTCTTGGGTGTATGTATATTGAAAATCCATTACAAATACATTGTTGTATGCTAATATGTACTTTAAAAACACTCATCTATTGCATTCTTGGGGTGGTATACAAGATACTTGTTAGAAGAGGACATGCCATAGGTACAACACTTTGATTAGATACTACAACAATACAAATTAATAACGCAATACTCAATAAACTTGAAAAAACATAATCCAATAATAGCTTAAAGCTTTAACAATTAGTTGAAAGCTTACTACGAATTAAAGCACATTATATAATATTATGCGCATTATAAACACCTAATTTGAACATCATTGTTAATTTGAGCAAGGTTTTAGTTTGGTAATGACCTTCAAAATTATCTGTTAATGTTTTAACATTTTCCATACAGCCCAAATGCGAGAAAAGTAGTAATGGATTAACTAATGTTGATAAAAATTCAATTAAAAAGTGAACTTTATTTTTAAATAGCGATGAAAAGTAACACCTCAAGATCTATAAAATGCATGATATTAACATGATATTTCATTATAGTTGAATAAATACTTCTTAGTTCTTACTACTTGCCATATCACAGCAGAGGCAATAATAGTCAAAAATATAAAGTAACATTATCGCTTAGTCGCAACACATAAGTTGCAAATTAAATTTCTTAGCTCAGGCCTCAGTCTGAAGTTAAAACTTAAAAACTAAAATAGTTCGTGACGCGTCGGATCGCGTCGGATCGCTTAAAACCGTGGCGTTGTGTTGAGAGTTGCAACTTGCAGACTGCGGTTGCAGTTTGCACCGCTTATGTTCGGAGTTCGGACATTCTATTTTCTAAACTGAGCAGATGTTTCCTTTATACGTTTATATATGAGCTTTAAGATCGGGTGAAGCTAAAGTTATGTGGCAAAAAAACATCAGCGTACAGAACAATTCAACAAAATGCTGAGCGAAAGAGCTGAAAAACGCGACGTGATCAAGATGTATATATAAATGTTAGCTCGAGAACTCATCGAAGTTAAAATGCTAGAAGCAATTCATTTACAAAAGCGCACACCAACGAGAAGCCGCGGTAACATTTTACAATTCACATTATAATATGCATGCCCGTAAGTCGTAAGTCGTATCTCGTATGTATGAAAACAAGAAAATATTATTGGAACGACCTCGCCGGAGTTGGCTGTTGTATAAAGTTTTGCGGCTACGCGGCTACTTTTTCCTGAATTCACACGCGGAGAGACAGTTGCAGATTGCAGTTCAGTATACGTGCAAGTGGCGCGCGTGTGTTCACGTACCTATTCGCGACGTGCGTCGATTTTTAGACAATATTTTGTTTTTATTATTTTAGTAATACATAGTTCGATCGAAAAGACGTTGACTTATTGGCTAAATGTAGACACTCAATTAAAACGATGAAGCCACACAGTGCTTTTTGTATTTAAGTAGTAAACGAACTATCTTTATGGACTTTTTGTGTAAATAAAGACATATTATGTGTGTGTAATGCGTTTTTACTTGTTCTCCAAAATATAGTGCATTGATAAAAAAAAAACAAAATTAACGTACGTGTTATCGATGTTGTGAAACAAAATTTATTAATTGCGGTGTGCAAGAATTGCTGGGATTATGCTTTATCAGATTATCAACAAGCGCTTTTTTTAATGAGATGTGGTCCTAATATGACAAAATACAATTTAAACTATTTTAGTTTGTCCTTCAAAATGTCACATATTGTGGTTAAACACAGGAACAAACACCGCAACGTGTACAAGTTATCCGCGGATGGAGAGACCGTTTAAATTTTCACGGTCGGAAGCGTTTTCATTTATAATTTTATTGCAAGAGGGTTTTCTGGTTGAGCTCAGCTGCTTCTTAGTTTCAATTACATTGTCCGGTTGGAAGGGAATTTTAAATTTGTGGTGGTTGAGATAAAAGTAATTGTGATGTATTTCCATTTAATATTATTGAAAAACTTATTTCTGTAGAGTTTATATCATTAATATGGAAGCATTATGGTCAAATGAATGTTTTCACATTCATTGAATTACATATTGTGTTTTTAACATTTAATATAGAATTTAATGTTTTATTAAGAAATATATTATGTTGTAATAGATATGATTTTATTAGTTAAATTTAAAAATATTAAAATAAAGTCGAATGATTGTAGTCCTAGGTGGTCACACTATTCCTTCCTAACTTATATGTCAAACATTAAAACCGGATTGTACGGTAACTGTGTTTACCAATGAGTGACCAAGTGAGAACATTTTCTTTGCGCATTTTAAACGTGTACGCGTTGTCACTGTAAAATTTAGCGATGATCATATAGCGGTTATGTTAGTTATTTGAGAATCAATAAAAAAAAAAAAAATTAATCATTTAACTTTAGCACGGATATAAAAGTTTGTAAAAAGTTAAGTGTCAGCAAAGTTCAAGGAAATAGGTTAAAATTAAAACTGGAAAAAAACATTCATTTTTATTTTTAATCATAAGCAGTATAAATAGAGATGATGGGATCAGTTTATTTGAGATAACAATATGAGTTATATGGGAAATGGTTAGATCATTTCTTTAAAACATCGCAAAAAAAAGAAGAGAGAATATAACTTTAATTTGTTATAGTTTTTAATTAATTAAAGAAGGACGTCATGACTACCTACATTAGTGTAAAACATAAATGCGCAATAATGCGGGAGCTTAAATGCCTATAAAAGCTAAAACAGCATTAACGCACACTTTACGTGCTCCACTTCAGCCGCAAATGCGTCCCCACAACAAATATGCAGAAAATATATTAATACTGCAGTCTGCAACCGTCGATCAAATTGACATTGTGAATTTTAACCGAAACTCAACACACACACAACATACATTTGCAAATTAATAGGTACTTAACAATACAAATTTGTCGCTGTGACTTTGGCGGGGGCAATTGAATTAATTCAAAATTGGCGCGATTGTTAGTTAACATATCCAACTCATTCATATTCAAAGCGGTGCTGAGTTAATATTTAGCGGCTTAGTGTGCACCTTTTTAGTTATATGCTTCAGCATGCACGTGACTTTGTGGTGACAGGTTTTATGCTCGCACATATTCACGTATAAAAATTGTCATTGAAATTGCCCACATAATTATAATTAAAACTAATTAACTATTAGTTATACACCGAACAATAAATGCTTTATTAAACTGAAAGCGGGTGTGAGTGATTTCTTTACCGTTCGTGTGAAATAATTAATACAAAATGTACTGAAAGGCAATACGATTGCGATGAGATATGAGATGTGCTAAGAAAGAAATTGCAAAAATTGCTAAGATACTTTCAATTCGGTAGATCGCCTACTTTCATGTGGAATTTCTTGTTCCTCGTCGCTTCACTTTTCCTACATCGAAAAAGATATTAATTTGTGTTGTACTTAAAACATTCCATAACGTTGAAAATCTACTTCAGATTTAATACAGTCTTTGCGACTTTGGACTTTTCGCGACGTCAATTGAATGAAGTCAATTACCTCGTATTGTTGAGTAACTTAATATTATGTTGGACTGGATGGAAAAAAGAAAATATTTATTTTGACTTCTTAACATTCATTTTGCAACACTTAAACGACAAAAATTGGTATTTAATATGGTAAACAAATAAATTATGCAGAATTTATGCACATTGCTTTTTTTAAAAGTCAAGTGACAAGGTGTGAAGCGAATATAATGCGCGAAATTTAATCATTCGAAAGATTTTAGGTTGCGAAGAGTTTTCTGCTTTCAAATATTCGTTAAAAAGAAGTATACGAGCTGATGACTCTTGGATCAATTCTCAGTTTCTTTTAAGAATTTTCAAATAGCAATGTTGTTTGCGTTTGTACCATGAAAGTTGTACGTCAAAAATTTCTTGATCGACAACCTACAATCGCTGACCGGTCGGTGTATGCCTAGAGGGCAACAAACACATCACGCGGCGTAATGAACTTAGCTCAGAGTTTTACGAGAATCATGATGAATCATTTTGATTCCATGGAAGTTCTTCAAAGTGAACATTAAAGTGGTTGTGACCTATGTTGGTAGTGTAATTTTTAGTTAAATTTTTTTGCTTCAAACTAAAATATTTAACAAGAATTTGTTTTCCTTAGTTTCGTAATTTGAATGAAAATTAAAAATTATTTGTTGAGTTCACTTACAAATTCATTAAATTTTTTGGCTGGGTAAATCGCCATCTAGTGTTGAGTTTTTTAACTTAAAAACTTGAACTATTACACGATTCGCCAATAGAAGAACTTTCCAAACTTAAAAGGTTTTCTGACATTTGGTATGATAAGTGATAACAACAATCAAATTATATTTTGCAAATGAATTCGTATACCTCAAACAACAAACAAGGATCCAAATGCGTCTCAAATGCTACTCACTTCCTTACAGTATACAGTATATTGCATAAGTCTTTATGTTTGCCTACGTATTCTATCAAATGCTTCACTTTCTCTGTACTGCGTTTAATACACTGCATCAACTTCACGAACGTCTTGAGAAATGTCACTTAGAGGCTAGAGCGGACTGACACATCATTATTACATACGAAAATGAGTGTAAAAATCGTGTTGTGGAGCAGACTTTTCTCATTGTCATTGTGATTTACATGCCAATACATATTTTATTTTCAGCGTTTCCTATGTGGTGACAAAGTGTATGTGTCGTGTAAAGAATAATGTAAATTTACAAGTAACGTGTGCACTGTGCACTATTGATATGGAATACAACTTCAGAATGCAATTATGATCTGTGCATCGTGTGTCGGGGCCTCATGCACAAAACTCGTTCTCATTTGTAGATGCAATTAACATATATGATTCAAGGAAGCTACTAAGCTTCTCATTCAACAAAGACGTTCATACGTAATAAGTCTAGAGTTTGAAGAGTTGTGGAAACTGCAAATGACGTGCGTGTATGTGCAGCATAAAACTTTCAAACATTATTCAGTGATCTTGTTGTGAAAATGTCACACGCGAAGGGTTCGGGTCGAGCTATTAAAAACGTATATTTAATATCTGCTTCCTGTTTTTTATTTGATTTTACATAATAAGCGAATCCATTGTGTCATCAGGGGCATCAGCATTCAGCGGAGTGTGAATGAAGTCGCGGTCAATATACGATTCGAAGTTCACGAAGATGTGAAAAATGTTTTTGTCTAGATTTGATTTCTTTGTTTTATAATGCTTAAGAAAGTTTAAATTGAATAGTTTCTCAAGAATATTTGGTGTTTTTTATTATATCTAGTATTCTATGTTAAAGTACTAAGTAGTGTCTGAAACAGAACGGATTTTGTCTGATTTACTGAATAAGATTCAAAACAAAATATTGCATTCTTTTAAAAAGAAAAAAATCATACAAACAGTAGCAAGTAGACAACCAACAGACAAAAAACAAATCAAGTTTATGGTTTAACAACCGATGTGACAGCGAAACCCATTTAAATTCAGTTGTGCGCCATTTTTGGCAAAGACTTCTTTTTAGCAGTAGGTGAAACCACATAGTAATCCTCATAAGGAGCTGTAAACAAAATTTCGATTTCAATTCACTAGCATGTAATTGAGAAATTAACCATCTTTTTAAGATTGTGGGTGGTTGTGCTAAGAGTTGAGACACTTTCAATTGAACTTGATCATTGACTTCTACAAATCAATTGCAAATATTATGGCGTGTATTTGTATAAGTTCTGGTGCTTTACTTTTTAATTTATATACAACCCCAAGGGCATATAGAGATTTATGCATTCCGACTTTTTTCGGAAAATAAAGCCTCGTTTTGACATCGCCTGAGCACTAAAAAGTGGTCTAAAAAAAATGCAAATGTACGTCCGTACGCCGTACGCCTTACTATGGAAAAATGGTGTACGCCGTACTATGGTGGCCATACAAAAGCTATTTCGGAAACTCCTGGACCGATTTGTGTGAATTTTTTTTGTAAAATATAAGAGAAAAAAAAGTGAATATAGTCAAGGTCAGATGCTTCAAGGTAAAGCTATTGAGAAAATCAGTTATTCTTGTATGGGGCTCAGAAGCGGGCTATATTCTTCATTTACTCAACAATTATTCTTCAAGGTATTCTAAACAAAACTGCTTTTATCTTATATACCGCTAGGTGATCCTTCTAGCAAAGGGGCGGTTTAATTTTTTTTTTCTTCACATTATTTTCTTATTATAATAAGATTAAATATAATAAGAAAACTTGCTGAACATTTCAATGCCAAAATTTTAAAACTTTTTTATAATGAAAATATGTAATTCAAAAATTGTTTATGATGTTTTACATTATTGATAATCTCAATAAAAGTACCAATTTTGGATCAAAATCAAGGTCAAAATTCAGAAATTTCATATTACATATCTCAGAGCGATAACTTGTGACACATTAAACAAAACTGTGCTTTGTACCACCATTGCAATTGGTCTCCCTTGAATTCAATATGTGGATTTGAGAATTCCCCGCATTATTCTACTAATTCGTACATTTTTCACGAAACAAATGGCTATGCCAAACTAAAAAATCGTGCAAACTAACTTGCCGTATTGGTGCTAAACTAATAGAAGTCAAATTGTTGACTTAAGAATTTAACACCACAACACATCTGCAGGCAAGTATTACGTTGACCGGTTTGACCCACAATCGTTTCGCAATGACGTGTGTCGTGTACAGCTACCATAAGCTACTGCCTACGATAATATAAAAGAACTGAGTTGGCACCCCAGATTGCATTGGATAAAATCAATAAATGATACACAACCGGCAATTGAATTGGTTTGAACTCTTGTGCACTTCAGTAATCATCTGTTACAATGCCGATCCGGCTTGCTAAAGTGCAAATCCAGCATTTAGTGGAGATCTGTAACAATGTGGGATTGCATACAATAAATGGCACAAAGGAGATTGCAAAAAGTAAAAACCCTGAAAGTTTCCAATTTAATCATCTCCTCCAGTACAGATCGTTTCCATTTATTTTTATACATTTATACTGCACCTTAATAGAGCTGCGATATATGGTTAGTTATTTTTAGAGACGATTCTACCGAGAGGAGTATAATGTGAAACTTCGACACACTCATCAACGTGAATGCGCAGATTTGTTTGTTTATGTTATGCATTTTGAACGCATCTGTAGCTAAATTAGGATATAAAAGAATTTAAAATTGACTGAATGCGCTTTATTCGTTAACTTCAGCATCCTTATGTCTTTGTTGGTTCGTTTGATGTTCACGTGCAGATCGGTTTTTGGTGAAATTTTGTTTATGCGAAATTTGTAAAATGCATCTAAATTCTACAAGATCAAACTGATATATCTTGTATTGAGTTTTAGTGAAATTTTAATTTTATACAAACCACACGTAGTCTAATTATTGAATTTATCGAGTGCCTCTAATCCAATCGCCGCGCCTCCGTGTTTGTTATGTTTGTCCGCGCAAGTAGTTTTTTAATCCAATTATATTCGCATGCACATTCCAAAAAGCCTAAACATGCCATTTTATATGTAGGTACTAGGTACATGTATTGAAAGCAATACATAATAACAACAAAATTAAAGAAGTATTTCAACGATGCCGTGCAATGTATTTACAATTGCGATACAGAAAACAAAAACAAATAACCAAATTTCGCATGTGAATTAGAGCGCGGATTATTTTGCATTCAAAACATGTGGCATTTTCTCCATATTTACTCTATTGGATGATCTCTAGCCAGTTGTATGCAGCTTGACGTTAAAATACAACCGTAACTTATGATTTATGCGATTTTATGTGTTGTGAAAATATTCAAGTAAGGAGTAAAATGCACCCGCGCCGCATCATGTTTCTTCATCTACTCGTAAGGCCGTAGCGGACGTCTGCGTGGTTTACGTTGTACAATGCGCAATGCCTCAGTTGTAAATTGTAGCATGAGCCAGTTACACATTATGTGTGTGATGAATGGAAGGTGCTTTTTGTTTTGGGTGTTGCATTGCATTCCATTATTATATTAAGAAAGACAATTGTTTCCGGTGTGATAATGCCGTTAATGGATGATATTTCTTTTAAACAATCTGGACTCATCTTTTTTTTGTGTTAATGGTGAATACTGACACTTTGTTTGTGTGGGGGAAATTGTGTTAGAGGAATTTAAATTGTGTCGGATTGATCTAGACAATGTGCGGGTGCTTTGTGTGTTTTGGCGATTGTGGTTGATGAGAAGAGATCTCAACTGTAAATAATTTAATCACATTAACCCAGAGAGAATTTTTTTCCAAATTACAACGAATTTGATTGTTATGTTTGTGCACATTATGATGCAGCACTAATAAGTCCAATTGTACATCCACCCAGTCATTTAGTTTGAATGACCTTGATTTAAATTAGTGTTTATTAAATGTTCCCAACAAACGTAGTCGTTATAATAATAATTAGCTTAGTTCTAAATATGTGAAGCACGTACAGTAGACCAACATAATTTCATAATCGGCGCACATAAATAACAGTTTTCCACGCAGCAAAACAAACGCCCCTGCCATGCGGGTTTGCTTGGCCTCCATTCCATTCAATCCAACGCTAATCCCAATAAATCACACTGAATTTTTCATTGCACTTTCGGAAGTTGTGAACACTTGACAGTTGACACCCACCAACTCGTTCCATACCATCTTCGCGTTCAGTAAATAAACAAAATCTGTTTTTTCAATCACGAAATTAAATCGTGTTTTTGATGAAATATTAAGCTTACGAAGCCGCATAGATGAAATGAAATTTGAGAATTATTGCGTTGCATCTTTTCGCTACAGTGCGGGCGAAGGCGTACAATGTTGAAACTGCAGCATAACATGACTTCTTTCCCATTTTACTAACTGTGTATAGGATTTTTAAAAGTTGTGACTTGTGTGATTTCTACGGAAAGAGAATAAAAATGTAAAAACATTAGTGAAACAAAGTGAATTGTTTTCTTGTAATTAGATATTTGTATTTGTTTAAAATAGAGTCATTTAACTACTTCCGGCCGGTTAGAACTTAACGTACATCTTTGCGATTTGGCTATAAATTTCATAGTAGGTCGAGGCTGTGCGTACTTAGCGCTGCGCAGAGCACAATTATGCATCATTATTGTGAGCCCCTTCATAATGAGGCTACGATGATGGACATTGGTTTTGCAGAGTTTGTTGTTACTGGTTTTGTGTGGTTTGCACCTTTTGTGGTAAGCCGCAGCTTTTAAACATGTAATGCTGTAACTTCAATAAATAATTTGCATTAAATAGAGATTCCACTTCGTAACAATGTAATGCTTGAGCCTTGTACGTTAATTAAAGAGACATTAAATGACTTTGAATTACTAAAATATGCTTCTTGCGTTCATAAAAAAACATAAGATTTGTTTTACTGGAGACAAATTTTAGTTGTTAGTTAAAACTTTTATATGAAACTGTTAAAATTATTTTGAGCTTATTTTAGAACTTTGCATATTTTTCAAGCAGTAAATCCAATCATAAAAAAACAAAGGAGAGTCTAGAGTGTAGACAAACCTTGAAACCAAAAAATGTTTATTAATAAACCCAACTCAATACGAGAGCTCAGTCCTAACGTTTTGATCCAATGATTCCTAAAAAATTCTTTAAATTACAAAAGTTGTAATTTTGCCAAATATAATCTGATAAAGCGTACACTTAATTTGCAATCGGACTATAATAATTAATTATTTGGATATTTCACGGTCTCGCATAATAACAGTTTAATTATAATTACTTCCGCGACAACAGAATTGAAGCTGCACCACCTCATTTCGTGTTACTTGCACTTCGTTGTTTATTGGTGCAGTGAATGAAATAATGCCGACAATGGAAATTTGCAACAAATTAAATTGGCAAAAATCATAATATTTGATTACAAAATAATTGCGAAAAAAAACAAATTAAATTATGTGAAATGTGTTTAGTGTACGGTTACCTTACCGAAAGAAAGTACAGTCAAATTGTGGGGCAATTTAAAGTGTAAAATACGTGAAAAATAAGTTGGTGTTTTTTTTTTTGGAAAATGGGAGCGCATGGATCAAAGGAAAAGCTCGCCCGATCGGCGTCAGAACGTTATGTGCACAATTCAGTGATTGAACGTGAACGATTTGGTAGTTTTGTTAAACGAAAAGGTATTTTTTAAATGAATATAATTTAATTTTATTTTTTATTCATATTGTTTTATAGTTTATGTTCTGTGTGGTTGGTTGGTTGGTTGGTTGGTTGGTTGGTTGGTTGGTTGGTTGGTAAAGGGGTTACGACTTACGACCCAATGTGGGATTCCAATTAGTGTTTAGGCGCCCCTTTAGTACCACTCTTCCCCGTGACCAATAGGCTGTAAAAAACTTGATATTTGAGATTCATGCAGTTACGTTTAGGACCTGTGTAAGGATCATGACTCATAAGACTTTACTGACACATCATTGAAGTCGTTGAGAAAGTGACTTTAGAGTGTGATGTGTCTGATATACAGTGTGAAATATAAATATACGTATTTTATTTATTTCGGTCGATGAGTTAAAGAATAAAAGTGTGTGGCCTACCTTTCATATGCGTTTCGTTGATAAATAGCATATGCAAAATTAATTAGAGGCCACACATTTAACCCAATAAACCAATTTGATGCAGAATTTAAAATTTAGCAATTATCTGAGAAATTGCGATAGAGTCGCAATAGTTTTTTTGATTTCGATATTAAAAGAAATGGTCTATACTCTATGTAATTGTTTGACTGTTAATGTGTTATGTTTTATGTCCGTCATAGAATCAATGCAAGTTCGTTTATTTGGTAATTCTTATGGTTGAATGAGGATATAATGGATAAATTAAACACACAAGAATTGAACAATGAACGAGTAAGTTTACATAATCGCATTCTGTTCGCAATGAAAGTAGTGCACAAATTACTGACATACCCAACAAATTATAGTTGAGTATTGCAATAAGTGTCAGTAATTTCTTCAGCAATTCACATACTTTTAATGACTTAATTATAGTTGAGGAGAAAAATAAATACTTTTAAAATTGATACATTTTAACATGGCATTACCTGCGTATATAGAAGAAACCGCAACCACATAAACATTAAACATAAATTATATTCAGCTCTCAAAGTAATCAAATTGACGAGAAGCTTTAACGACGTATATAATATATATTATATATTGCCGGTCTGCCCGTTATTTGTAGGTAATAACATTTAGGTAAATGTGAGTTATTATTTAAATTAATGAACTTAGGATATTACATTTTAATTTTAATTAAAAACAAATAACATAATTGATTCAATCCTCTACATGTTATAGTTTTCACCAAAGAGATCAAATCGCATATTTATTAATTTTATATGCTAATAATATAGTTAATAGTTGTAACTAGCGGAGAAACCCGTGAGTTTTCATGAAAAATGTACCATAAATGAAAGAGATCATATGTGCCCATCTGATCGAAGTCTAGGCACTTCGACCTTCGGTCCATTGCGTCACCTCCTTTCATCTACCCGTGCGTTTCTCGGATAATTTTTTTTACGAAATTATAATGTTTAATAAAATTGCCGTTGATTAAATATAATTTCACAAAAACCCCATGAAACGATATCTGTTGTTCAAGTATTTATTATAATCAATTGACAATAAATTTTATTCCATGATGCATATTAATAATTGTTTCGATTTTGACAATTTTTTTGGCCTTTCTTCTAAAATATTATTTTTTTCATAAATCTTAACTTAAGATCGAACAATTTTTTGAGTTTTCTTAATTCCGTTTTGTTAAGTCTTTCGTCACAGAATATCATGATTATCCTACTTCCTACTATAGTTTGATGTTGTAATATGACGTCACAAAAACAAATACATAAAAAAACGCCTGCGAAACAAATTGGTGTTTTGTTTTATTTAATATAGAAAAAAACTAAACAAAAATTTGTTTCGCAGGCGATTGTTTTGTTTCATTTAATTTGACAAAACAAAACACCAATTTATCTCGCACGCGATTGACAACATTTTAATTAAATAAAAAACGAAACCTTAAATAGTAAAGTTCGAACTAAAATGATAGCACGCTTTCAGGTGTTTTAACTATTTTGTGACGTGATGCGCAGTAGAGTTTCAATATTGTATGCGGGAAAGCCATATCTGTTATACTTGTTTCATTGTGATTATCAGTTTTCCTCTTTTGGAAGGATTAGATGTTAACCATTCATTATAAAACATCAGCGCAGAACATCGCGGAATTATTCACGAGGTGTTATTTACTATGTAAACTGACAAATCGATTCGCGATTTTTTATAACAGAAAATTTTCATAAACCGATTTTTTTTTCGCGCCTCATACTTGAATTTAAAGTATGTCTGTGTTGTTTTCTGAATGTTGATAAATGCGTGTGAACAATTCCGTAGCAGTACAATTTACAGTATTATTAGATGACAATCCTCCTGAAAAATACCTAACCGGAGTAATGGTTCTAAAACATAAGTTTCTTTTTGGTTTCTTTTAATATAACTTGTTTTCCTAAATTCTATGTACATAATAATTACAAACTTACAACTGAATATGAATTTTCTGAGATAATTAATACGTAACTTTTTTGAATTTTGACCTTGATTTGTTTACAAATTTGTTCCTTTCATTAATATTAATAGTTATGTACCATGAATTTCCAATTTTCGATATTATAATGTTTGACAGACTTTTTTGTATTATAAAAGACTATCTTCACTTGAACGAAATTTTTTCATATTTAAGTAAGGTTTCTGCATGGAGCTCTCGTTTTTTGAGATTTAAAATGGGCGTTCAGCGTTGTGTCTGCGTCCATTCATTTAAAAGTCTGAAGGACCACTTTTTGGGATATGAGTGATATTTGTATGTAAATTTAAAACCTACCTTTGTATATTTTGTTAATTTGATCTGAAAATATTTAGTTCAATTGCCTCAAGGCATTTTTGAAATTTTGAAAATGGTATACGGATTCCACATCTTTCACTTTGAATTGGTATCATGATGTGCCAAAACTAGTTTCCGCATGACAGAGACATGCTGAATGTTTCCAGACTCACGCCTGCATAAGAGATATACGAGTATTGAGGGAGTACAACGTACACTGTACATTGTTGACTATGCAACGGTGAAACTAATGGGAATTTTTCGTGTGAATTTTTCAATGCTGTTTCGCCTTTTATTTTGTTAAAGATCAAAAACTAATTGCAAAATAGAATTGTTAAATATCGTAAAATAGCAATTTGTTTTAATTATTGTTGGCAATTTTGTATATATGCGCGATTGGTGAAAGGGAAAGCCATAAACATTGGATAAAGCTTTTACTGTTGGCTGCCATACGAAATGCGCATACGTCTATTACAAACAATGTTGGTATGACTTTACTACAAGTCCATACTGCTTATTAAATAAGGAATACAGATGCTAATCTTAAAACTATCACGACGTTCATCTGAATTGTGTCTTTTGAAAATGCAGATTACAAGGCGGCCATACTACACATCGGTCTACGATGTTGGTGCACTACTTTCACACAGTGAACTGTCAATATCATAATAAATAACTCTAATTATCTTCTAATGAAACAGCAAACGTGAAATCTCATAAACGCTTTAGTATTTTAGTTTCAACAATATATTGTACAATGTACACATTTAAAAACAAACAGAGCAATATTCAACAAAGATTAATGCAAATCTTTATCATTTCAAAATGCTAGTAAATTTAATTGTTAAATTTTTATAGGTTGAATATTTAAATCTAATAGATAAATAATAGATATTGGAATATAAAAAGACTTCAGCAAACAATAAAGTGAAATTATTGTTCCGTTTTTCTTACTTAAAGAAACTCACATTTTATATTTACTTCATTATGACCCGAAACATACAAATTTTTATCCCATTTTTCAAATTTCCAGGTGCAGCAAAGAAACGTGATGTACGCACAATAAGTGTATCCCCCAGTGACCTGGGACCACCACCAAAAACCAACACAGCCGCATTACGTAATGGAACATCTTTGGCACTACGTAAGTTTTTGCATTCATCTCGGTTATAGACATTTTGTGCTGCATCGCGGCGTTAGTCGTTACCCTTTTTCATCAGTTTTTAGTTACTCCTATCACTCCTATTAATATAATGTCTCTGTTCCTATGTGTTCCATCATTCCGATTTCCAGTTTAAAAATATACGCGCATTTTGTCACATTTTGTCGTCGCTGATGGTTGCATGTCCCTGTCCTCCCTCGCCGTTCTTTGGGACGCTACACAGTTTACATATTATGCTCTCGAATTCATTCCGCGCATGTGTGTATTTGAACTTTTTGTAGAAAACATATTGCATAGAAATAGTCGGTAGTCGAGTGATGACCCAATTTAAGATGTGGAAGCTGACACAGCAGAGCTACATTAGAATAACTAAAGTAATTTGAAAATGGTAAAAATATGCCAACTCAAACATATTATGTATCTTTGCACAGATTAGAAAATTTCAGGAATTTTCCAAAGTCTGTTCATTGCGGCATTGCTTTACTGAAATTACACGTAAGAACACGACAAAACCGTCAATGGAATAAGTTTGATTTAAAATGCACACCTGCAACATGCAATCCTTTTAATGGCACCTTAATGGTGGTAACTAATAATTTATCAGCATGATACGTGTTCGCCGGGTGTTTTTGTTGACATTAATGTTTGGAATCGACATTGCGATTGCCACATTTGCATATTATGCTTATTTTAAAATTTATTAAATTCAATTCAACTAAAATACATGTGACTGAAATTTTTTATGTGATAGCGCTTCGGGTGCTGCGACAAACAAGTTGCGATTCGGCTTCAAAAATCATTATAATGAATTTGCCAGAAAATGGGGTCAAAAAGAATTGGTTTCGACTCTTGTGGTGCTCTACACCAAGGAAATCATACAGTCATACACTATTCGGGGATAATAGTAATAAGTTTTTTGAAGTGACACTTAATTAAAATCTCGTCATTACTTACTTTCGCTCTATGAAATTAAATAAAAACACAAAAGTTACATGCAAACATTTTTTAAATTTGCTGATGATTACAATACTCTGCTCATTCTAATTAAATTTATGCTGCCTATAATATAAATTTAATAAACAAAAAACATAACATACCACTGCTATACACGTAAAACAGGTTTTAAAAGCATGTTGCAAAACATCTGTATGCGTGGTTAAACTGTAAATTCGCTATAGCAGACTGTCTTGCACTTTTTGCACATCTAAAATGCAGTTCAAGACCAGTCAGGTGCATGCGCTGCAATTTCTCGCATATACCGATTTACTTCTGCTTATAACTTTGATATTGCACACACATTCATCCCAACGCCCAGCATATGCGCAGTCGACAATCTGTCTCGCGACATTCAACCTCAAAATTTGAATTTTAAATTTCGACTGCCATTTAAATTCAACAAACTTAATTTTAATTGAGCATGCTCGCCAATTTTATCAAATTTATGGCATACAAATTTATAGTATTCAATTAACTGCCAGTGCATTCTGTCTGTAGAAAAGGTATTGTATTGTAATGTAGCTTGATATTATGCCTTTCATTACCACGCGTAAAATCAACACATTTAAGATTGTGGGACAGGGAGAGCCACGCGAGATTTTGAAAGAAAATCAAGGTATTAAAACTACATCGTCGGAGAAGAGTAAAAATAAAATTGTACTTGGATTTGCACGAAATTTTGGCGTCATGTATAAAATAATTTATGCCTAATTAAGTATTTTTCAAGGTCACATGCCCCAACTTCAAATTAAGATACGGGTTCTCAAAAACAATGCTGACGATTTGGACCATTTTCAAACCCTTTATACATAAGCATAGTTGTTAGCAGTATGTATATTTGGAATTTGGTTTATAAAACCGTCAGGAAAAAATGTGAATTCATGTCTGGAGTAATAAATAAAGCACTATACATTACTCTTATACTCATTGTCTAGAGTGGAAATTTTCATTATACATTTTGTAGAAGCTAAACTAAAGTGTTAAGCATTAACTACTCAACGCGATCATGACGCGACCGGCGCGGAGCGACGCATCGTAACTATTTTGCAACTTACAATATAAAATACAAAGCGATGTGGCGCCACATTTCGCGTTCATTGAATCGGACTTGGACGCGCTAATTTATAAAGGAGATTATATAGCACATATCGTCGAAATTTTAACAGCATAATATCAGTGAGTGCGTAATTGCGTGGCAGGTACTCTTGTTTTTGCTGCATGTTCGGGATTTATGTTGATCAAGTATATACCGAGTGTATTCATGGTTTATGCTGCATATTGCATACATTCAACTGATTTTACTACATAATATGTAAGTTTAATACATTAACTTTAAACCCATTCATCATCGACCATCGTTCATTGATTTTTATTGCATGGCAATGGTATGACCGTGGCGTTGTATGAACACGCTGTTCCATCGTGTTAGAATGCACGACGCTGTACAATCAACTGCTTCCAGGCATTTAACGGCACTCAGCTATTTTCCAAATGTGCTTGGTAGATTGATACTTACACATACCAAATTTTTTATTCAGCGTTTTCCTTTCATTCAACCTTATGCTCTGCCGGTGTTATCGGCGCTTTCGTGATGGTTATGCCGCCTGTGTGCCATGAGTTATGAGCAAATAATGTAGACGTGGACTTTACTACAATATATAGTTAGCCAATAATGGATTGATTCTATATTAGTATTAACTATGGCAGTGGCGTTTGCGGTTTGTTGTCTATTTGGTTTTGGTTCTCAATGCTACAATATATTGTATGTTATAGTGTAGGTGACAACTTACAATTCGTTCCTGCATCTCCTATACTTGGATTTTCACTAATGGGACTCCTACACAGATTGAGTTTTTTTGTATTCCAAAACTAAGAATATATAATGCCATAAGTGCAATAATTTAATAGTGGATAAAAAAATTAGGTCAACAATAAATTGCTTTTGACTTTTGACAAAGGCATATTGATCAAAGTGGAGAAAATACGTGCGCTGTAAGTAATAACGGTAATTCAGAGATCAGAGTTTTACCACGGTCAATTCTTTATCAGTACCAAGGAACAAGCTGTTCTTACAGTAAACTCTCTCTAATTCAACTCTTGGCTAATTCGACAAGTATTTTTTTTTCACGTCTTGCCTAGCTAGCCATACTGGACTTGGTTGGTTTTTTGGTAGAAGTAGCGAGTTTCGGAATCCAGTACAGGACTCCAATTAGTGCTGTAGCATTTTAATACGACTTATTCCTGTGACCGTTTAGCTTCTCTATCATGTTTTTATATCATCCAACCAGTATCGTTTAGGCACCGTGTCAGGTTCGTTGGACGAATTGCTGACATGTCATTAAGGTCGTCGGCCACCGAGTGTAATGTGTCTGACCCTGGCTAGAGAAGAACATTTGCATAGAAAGTGACCGTTTCTTATACTGGAGTAAACAACTGCAATTTTTTTCGAAAAAAAGTTAATAATACAGAACTACGTTTGAGACCCAAAAAGTGGTCTAGAAAAAAATGTTTAGACTATCTATAAAGTGTAAACAAACGTCCATTTAAGGAGTAAGGGGCCGGTTACTCAACCGAACGCATATGCTGCGAGGTTTGATGTGAAATGATATTTTCTTACTGTTCTATATATTTTAATTTATAAGAACCAATTCAACAGAACTGTCAGAAGTCCAACTTATTTCATTTGTTGTAACAATATATTTTTACACAACTTACTTTTTAATAATTACAAAGTCATCAATCACTATCATTAGTATTAGAATAACAGAACGACGCTTACGCGACGCGACGCTGACTTGCACAATACACAGTACATAATTGCGTGCAGCGCGATGTATCCACATTCTGTGCTGGTCGCTAGCGCTGGCCGCTGGTCGATTACCAAGTCGTATAAAAATGATAAACGCCTGCATTTATGTAAAAAAAAATTCTTCGTTTAGGCGAAACTAGATAATTTGTCATGATAATCGGAATTTCTCCTGTCTCTATTTAAACTAATAATGAATATACTCTTGTTTATGGATTTAAGACAAAGTCCTTTTCATATTAAGCCATTCAATATTGTCATTGTTTTTGTTTTATTTGCAGAAAAACGCTTCTCACCACCCACTTTGAAGTCGTCATCATCACCAGTTTCGGATGCAAAGAGTTCACCGACTGCTAAAAAAACAATCTCTCGCAAATTAGCGCAAACACAAGCACATGTCAAAGGGCCACACAAAGGTGAGTTTTGTGTTTGTAATTGGTTGGCAAAAAAACAAACTGTAAAAATTGTACGACTCGAATTTTTTATTTAAAAAAAAAAATCCTCAATAATTCAATAACATTGCGACGCCTCCACACGTCATTGTCTTGCAATTTGTTTGTATTTTATGTGAATGTAAATTTCACATTTCACGTGTGATTTCCAGGCCTTATGCATGAACCATCGCCTACGTATGTATGTTTTATTCTTGCATCTGGCTTTAATAAATTCACATTAAAGCGGCATGGATATGAATATTTATTGAACCAACTATGCAATGTCAATATTATGTACATACATAATAACTTTTTAAGTAATAATTGTGCAGTAAGCACTTGTACAACTTAAAAGAAAAGTGAGTGAAATTTTGAAATAAACTCTAATGTTGCACGCATTACATTGTGAGAGATGGCAAGTGCTGCATTAAGACGCAAATTAATTAGTTTCTAATTTAATTTTCCAGTGATTTTGGTGTGCTGTTATGCTCCAATTATTTGCCATGACTCTATATGTATATATTTCTTAATTTTGTTTTCATTTGCGCTTACAATAATTTTCTTGGTTAATTATAGAGACAATGTATATAAATATGATAATATGCTCGTGGTTAACATAATTCAGGGGAGTGCGTGTTAGTTTCGCATTGAATTAGGTGTTCATCGCGTTAAGGCTTGCTCCCATTTAAGGGAAAAGGGTTTACACACTTTAAATAGTTCAATATAAATACATAGAAATGAGTTCATTACCCTAACGAGCGCTCCAATTTTGATTTTACCCTACATTTAAATGCACATTTAATTGGTCTCCTGTTTGAAACAAATATTCATTTGTCATATGCCCACTCCATTTTTCACAAAAAAAAAATTTAGTGAAACGAGACACAACGCGCAAATTTCCTCGTTTTACAAATAAATGACGTCTGACGCTAGATATTCATGCTTCTTTATGGCAATCTTTGAGAAAATATAAAGACGCTTTGAATCATAGCGAGAGTTTAGGTTATAATCCATTTTTACTGTTTGACAATTTTTATCGAAAGCCAACGACATCACATCTGCTTCATATTACATGAAGTAAATCTGCAGTCATAAATCTTATTCAATGTGCTTGCTTTTGTCCCTTACAGTACACAAACTGTACGACATCAAGCAAGTGAATCACAACTGCTTGGTAGAAATGATTCAGATACTTTGTCATATTGAATTTATGAGCCAAATTATCATGAGTACTTTGTACTTAGTGTGTGCTAAGTTTGGGAAAAGGATGGATGACATGGTGGGGATCAGTAAAAGTATTACTTTTTTATTTATTTAATTATTAATATGAGTATTATTTTTATCCTGGATTCTTTATATTTATTTTCGTCAAAAGTCAGTATGTGTAAATTTACCGTATGAGTAAACCTTAATCAATAGCAAAGTTTATTTTGTTGTTGCATTGCATAAAAAATTTCTAAGTAAACAAATTGAGATCTCAATAGATCAAGGCTAGTAACTTTCTATTACATGTAAGCAATATATCGTATACAATTATGTTTAATTATTTTACAAAAAATAAATTTTTCCTGGATGTCACCTTGTCACCTTTGTGTGTAAGTTTCGTTTGGACGAACGAAATTTGTTTTCAAGAACAAAGTTACTTCATATTTCAATTAATACATAACTTTCGCCTTTTGTGAAATATTTGATATCTCATTATATACAACGACACTACTGCGCGCTGTCACACAGCGATGGGAAAGTTTATTGCACTTTGCATTATATTGTTATACTTTCCCATTATTACGGAAACAGTTGTTACATCTTTTGTATTTGTTTTTGCCATTACTTGACACTTCTACTCGAAGAAGAAAACCTGCCAAACTTTTAAATCTAATGCACACACAATTCAAAAACTATTTACCACAGTCGGTACACATTAACTAACTGCGAGAATTTTAGTCAATGTTTGTTGTTGCAAATTCCCATTTTATTTTTGACATTTAGTTGGCAGTTAGTCCTTTTTGTGTTATGTATGTGCAAATTGTATATGCATCCCAAAACGGAGCTCCAGTCGAGGACGTTTGTCTTCTTCAAGACACTTCACGTTAAATTGTTTGATAAATTGCGCAATTTCTACGCCGAATTGCCTAACCCAAAGTAAAGACAATTTATAAAAGTGTTTGGATTATCTTTAGTATGGCTTTTTGGCATATACCAGCATTTACCAACCAAGTTTCGGGAGTTTTTCTGCACGCGCATTCATTCACACGGATTTCCACTTTTTTTGCACTTCGCGTTGTAGATTGTGCCATAAAGTCTGTGAAAAATGTAGGAAATGGCGCAAACTAAATTGCTTAAGCTAAAAGGTGGTTGAAAGTGGATGGTACGAAATGATGAGTCATAGTAGAGACGCATGTATCGCACGTGAATCAGCCCTTGTGTGTTGTTCAAACTTGCTATATACGATGACTCTTTATGAAAAGCTGTTACTATTGTTAAAGATATTCTTTCGTCCTTATTTCATTTTTGAGAGTTTAAAAGTGTATATAATGCTAACCCCCTTCATAATATGATTTCATTCCACTCGTACCACAATTCGCCGCTTCTCATTTAATTAAATGCACTGATAACTACAGAGTGCATTACAAAATTTTTCAGAAAGAGCTGTGATTACCTCGGTAGATTCACTTATCGCGTTCAAATTATTCAATTTAACTCCCTCATATTCCCCTGAGCATTCCCAACAAAACCGCTACATTCATACTTCAAATAAAGCAACAAACGGTGTTTGAAGCGTCTTATAATTACTTGCGCGAAACTTGCTACACCATAAAAATATTACTTTTTTTTGCGGGCTGATGGATCTCAGACCTTTATAAATCTACCTGATTCAAATATCTTGCGCGTTAAGTTGATTCCAGTAAAGAATTAGTTAACATGGGCACCTTAATAACATAACCATTAGTCTAGCACTAACTGAAATAATTATATTTGCGTATATGGTCAATTAATAAACAGTTTGTCTATGAGTGTAGCCGATATGCATTGTGCGTTAAGTGGAAAGTACCGTGGTTTGGACACGGGTCAAAGCCAAACTGACTCAAATCGCTTCGGGAAATGTTTCAATGTTTGTGCCCAGTGCTCACCCTGCGCGCCCCGCTGAAGTACATATTATACGCAATAAAAAGCAATAGTACTTAGTAGCCACAATATAGTTGCGTGCATGACGTGTGAAATGTGCAGCTGAGTATGAAGCGCGAATGAATAGCTCGCGAAAAAAGACCCCGAGCCCAGCGTATATAACTATTTGCCGTGGCATGGCAGACGGATCTAAAAAGAAAGTGTTGCAAGCAAAAGCAGCGTCGTAAGGCTTTTGATGCCAAGATTTCAGTGGTTTGAGATCGGGAGGCAGTCGCCGCAAACGCACCACTATGCGAATCAGTTATTGAAATGCTAGCGTGTTGTTAGGTTGTGTATTGTGTGACTAATTTAGATTGTTTGTAACAGCCGGACGAGTGAAGTGGTTATAGGGACATTTTGTGGGTAGAGAAGAACAACATTCAAGACACTTTGGGCGCTAGATAACTATTTGAAGACTAATTCAGTCGATATTTAGTGCACTTTATTGAACGAATTCTTGGCTAAGAATAGTTTAATTTGACTTCATTCAAAATATGTCAGGGTTTTGCAAATTAGGCCTACCGAAATGTACCGCTGTACTATAAATGAATTTGAGTCGTGTAATCCTGTATTTTGGGTATAACAAACAAAATATTGTTAATTTTCTATTTAATGTGAACTTATAACATGATAATCAGAATGTGTATGTTTTTTGAACTACCCTATTCGGTATTATTTAAAGAATTAAAAGCTAAGTGGTGAACATCTTGGAATGAAGCAGTTGGCACAAATAGTTAGTGAGTTGTGGTGAATTTATCAGAGTCAGACAATCAGACATCATTATGGGGTTGAACAGATTTGCTTCACTATTTCATTCTAATCATCGATACGACCTCAATAATGCACTGCATAAAAATACAGTTTACAGCAGTGAGTTGGATATTTACGGGCAGGCTTGCAAAAAATCTTCCATAGTTTTGTGGAGTTCTTTTCGGATGCCAAAAAAACTTCACAAAGGTAAATAATACGAGAATTTGCTTTATCTACATATTTAAAATAAAGTAGTGAAATGTGTTTGTTCATAATTTCAGTCATCGGAAAAGAAATAATGTTTTTTCACTAATATATTATATTATGTATGAGATTTCAATAAACAGTTGACCATTTTAAAAATAATCTCACCAGCCCACTTAACAAGAATCAACTTTCGCACCTCTCCTTACGAATTTAAATGATATGAGTCATAATAGCCTTTATACGTTTTTTCCCAAATATTACATTGGGTTTTATGTGTCCTTAAATTTTATAGAACCATGCGCTTCGCTTATGTATACAGTATATATATTTATGTAGCAATATCATTAATTATTGGAGGAGCTTTTATTTTTATGCTGCATTTGCAATTGTACATCACATTGTTATTATGTTTTTGTGAGGTTCTTCCGTATTTCGAATGAAAGCGTTTGCACCACTCTATGTAGTGTGAATTGTTATTTTCTAGTGTGAGTTTCCTTGGAGACCGGTAGTTAATATATCTATATTTAAATTAGCCTACTGTCACATCTTTACCTATAATTAATTGACGGAATTGAAAATTGTTGTAATAAAATGAATAAAATATAGGACAAAACATTGTATTGCAGTAAGAAATATTTTTTCTTAAAATTTTCATTATAATATTAGGAAAAATTCGTTACAGCTTTCATTGTTGCTGTTTTTCTGTTTTGTGTATTTGATAGATTGATTTATGAATAGAAGCTATCTATGGTTGATTTCTATGCATGATGAATGCGCGAATTTTATGAGAAAGTTCAATTAGTGTCGCAGCACTTTCATACTTTTATAAATAATGAAATAAGAATCGTTTAAGTAATGTTTATAAAAAATTCAAAAAGAACAACACAACTTCATCCAGACATTTAATTTAGAAGAAATTTGACAATGATTTTCCATGAAGTAAGTAAACGACACACAGTATATTTTAGATGCAAGTTAAAGATCAAAGACATCATTATGTCGTTGCTAAAGACGAACCTAAGAAC
The DNA here is from genome assembly GCA_963854165.1 of Sylvicola cinctus. Classification (NCBI taxonomy): domain Eukaryota; kingdom Metazoa; phylum Arthropoda; class Insecta; order Diptera; family Anisopodidae; genus Sylvicola; species Sylvicola cinctus. The sequence goes on from OY974082.1 coordinate 25,295,210, forward strand.
GTTCTACATAAAATGTATAAAATGGTAAATTGTTAACCACCAGCAACATAAGTTGTATCTAAAAATAATAAAATTCAGAATAGTTTCACACTTCGGTTATAAAACAATATGATTTTTCGAACAAGAATTTTATGAGGATTATTATCACCCAGGACTTAGGACTTAGGACCACTTTTGTTTTTTATTTATGTGTCTCGCTGTGTTTAATCCAGCAGGTACCTGAAAATGTGTTCTTGCTGATAAATCAGATTGAATATGTTCACACCTGCACGCATTTCGTACTCAAAATTTTGCCCTAAGGAGGTGTTAACATTTTATGGTCATTTCGTTTATCTGAAGGATGTGGAATATGAATACGAAATTGGTGACCATAAATATATCTTAAGATTATTGCAACGTTGACACGCACATATTAGCACTTACCTTGTAATGACATTGGCAGGACATAGTCCTTAGGTGTGAAGAAGGGAATTGATGTGATAAAAAAATGCATTACAGGGAGAGCGATGTGTAAAATTATTACGACTTGGTTTAAAATATTAAAGTGTATAAGTAGGTTCTGTGCTGTCTCTAGAAATAGGAAAAAGCGGTAGATTTGTTAACGTTATACCTTAAAAATTATGTAACACCAACAAATTTTTATGCAACATGCAAATTCGTTTAGAAAAAAATTAGACCGACTTATGAACGTACAAACACATTCACTTTTTATAGACCAATATTTTAAAGTCAGGGGATATCAAAACGTGTACAAACGAATTATAATTTTTTAATTTTTTTTAAATGTTCTAACGCAAGAATGTTTTACTCCGGTTTGATGTGTCGTAATAAAATAGACACGTACATCATTTTAAGTATAGATCACACAGCTAATTGCGACTTGAGAAGTTAAGAGTATAAAACACCTGCAACACATTTTATTTATTGAGCTATATGTGTAAAAATTATTGCTAGAATGAAGAATCTAACCCTCGTTCCTCTTCAGTTTTCAGTGTTACTTTTTAAAATTTACTTTCGTTGTAATAAAATATTAGGACTTTTTGAGTTTTATATATTTATGACTAAATACGTGCAATTTTTATGGATGTTGCAAATTTCAATTTGTAAGAATATAGTTAATATTTCAGTTCGTTACGTGCCTCAAAATTTAATTTAATAAACTAATTGTTCACTCATCTATCCTGGTACATAATACATTTGAAATATTAATAAAATGTACTGGAGCCTTTGTTACTTCCATAAGTTTTCTTGTTTTTAAAGCTTGATTGTTATTGAAAATGCAACTGCACCACTTGATAATGAATGGAATTAGCAGTTCGTGGTGCATGAGGCTTAATTAATTCATTGCCATTAATTATATGTACAAACAAGACGCCATCCATGTCGCACATTAAGAATTGAATGTCATATGGTTTGGATCATAACAAAGATCAAAAAGTTATAAAAGTCAGAACTCAGTGTGCATTTGCTTGCTATCGGCGTGGTTTAATTTGGCTGCATATATATATATAAAACTTAATGTCGTTTTCTTTAAATAAGCAAACAATAATCGTCGTACCCAGTGCTTGTCTCGACATTGCATTTCTCTTATATGCACTCAAAAACATATGCGTCAACTCACTAGTACTGTTCACTTTACCAGTGTGGCCGTGAATCATCGCAATCACACAACATTTTCAAATTACAAGCTTATGGTACTACATTATGTAACTCTTATAATTGGTAAAAAATAAAAATGTTTTTCTGTTCCCCTCGTTTGGACTATATTTATTATTTATGCGTCCATACATTAAAGTTTGATATTGATTTGTTTTTATTGAGCAGGGCTGTGGCTTTTCCTGAATAATTTGTGAATTGTGATGTATTCTGGCAATGGAAAGAGTCATTACCGTTTCGGCGAGAACAATTTTGGTTGGGGGCAGTTTGCATAAAACATATTTAATATTCGTAAATGTTCGTTTATATGATTTATGAAATGGCTAATTACGTAAGCAGAAATGGATGACCACTGCCTGCCACGGTTGGCATGCCACATTAAGATGCGTGGACGACATGGAGTGAGTCACTGTGTGTGGCTGTAGCCTATAACGACAAACGCTATTTCAAGACATCTCTGTTTGTCTCTGATCTTGGCACAGCAATACACAGTATTCATACAGATTGGACTTTGGAGTATAATAAAGTTTTTCCAACTGTGATTTGCATCCGTTCTTGATGGATGTTTTTGATGTTTTTAGGTCATTTTGTGCAATATCGGTTATTCTCTTGTGTTGTGCTTGGGTGGTGTTTTTATTTGAGGTGAAGATGGAAGACTTCCTGCAGATTATGTTACTTTTAAATGAAAGGGTTTTGATTATGTGCGTTGTAAATGCGGTGCGTTAATAGACTTAATAGTAATATTATCTTTGTCCTTCCTACTTATAATGTCAAGCAAAAGATAAATTTTAATCTTAAAATTACTTAAAAAAATACTCGGAATAACATAAGATAAGGCAATGGTTTAAATTTTTTTTAAATTATTTAAGATTATATTTTGGAACTCCATCCATTAAACCAGTCTTTAACAAATAATTTCAGGTCTGATATATGTTACGTATACGGTATACGGTATACAACTCAATCTATATTCCTCACATCATTATGTTAAATCGGTTAGTGAACTCTTACAGTGTTACGTGCAATATCATAAAATGCATAAAATGTACAATAACCCTGTCCAACTGTAAAGATCAAAGTATCTATTTAGCTGAGTTGCACATCATTTATACCTTTGCAAGCGTTCAACCCTTCAACTTCATTGAGATGTGAGCTTTGGTAGAATATTTTTTAGATGATTTTCGCGTTAAGAAATGAGAGTAGGTACTCCGAAATACACGTGTATTTTTTGCTATACAAACTATGACAGCCTTAGTTTTTATTGTCGCTTTAAAGCTTTATGCCCAAAAGCAATCAACTTTAATGAGGCCTGCGCATAAGAAGTTTTCTTTAAAATACAGCATTTCGAACATCATATAGAATGCTTTGTAGTTGAATAACTTATAAAGATGGCACTTGAGATTTTGTAGAATAGCTTGTACGTAAAATGACGTAAACAAAAAGCGAAACTTGTACATATTATTTGGCGAAACGTTGCTTTAACGCTAAAAATCTATCACAATATTCAATTTAATTTGTATTTTTTACGAAATAACAGAAAGAATCTATTTTAAATTAGTTGAATTTTGTAGGTTATATCAGACTGTCTCATAACCTAAAAAAGAATTAAACTTTATATATGTGCTATAAAATCTACAAAATATTTTTTTATCTAAACCACTCAATATGCTTTACTATAATTACTTGTATTTCTTATATTACGTGGTTTTCCCTGTCGAATAGGTTTAATCGCCTACTCCTATAATAAGGAGACTAAAACACTCTTAAGTTGGTATTTCTAAAACAATTCAAGTTTTTTGTTTCCAACATTTTTTAATTATAAATGAAATGTACTGTAGTGGGGGTTGGTTGTGGGGAATAAGAGGGTCTTAAATCTTACTAGGGATTTTATACAAACATATTATAAGTATAAGTTAAGCGTTTTCAAAGTTTCAGCATTTTAAATTAAATTGTATGCTAAAATATTACAAAATAATTCATTAGTTCACACCTGTTGTGCAGTATAGAAACATAAATATTTCATATTTATGTACTTGAAATAGTCCGAACAACAAGTGTTTTCTATTTTATGTATTTCCTATGCTATGCTCCACAGAAACAGGGTTCCAAATCGAATAGTGTGCGAGGGAATAATATAAACCACCACAGATCGTGCAATGAAGACACTTGCTGCCTCGACGCGTCACGTCGGCAAGCTTAAATACTGCAGAGAAGTTACTTCGTCTGTACGCTATTCTCTCAAACTACTGCGGCTTATGAATATTCCGACTAATTACACAAACATTGTTTGATTTAATTCATTTTGACAAATACATTGAATTTTTTTTAGTTTGGCTTCTTGGTATACTCGTAACTTGTATGCATTAGTGTTTCATACATCGCGATTCGCGTCACAACTCACAGCGCCATTTCTATGCCATCTTCATTATAAAAGCTTAATCGAGAATGTGTACGTAAATTCTCTGCCTTCGTGAACATGAATGATGTGAGGCACCAAACTAGTAATGAATTAAGCGTCGTATTGTGCGTTTCGATACTCCTCCGACATACTGTTTCATTTTTATATTCGAGTACATTGTCGTCATTTCGTGTAGTAGAAGTTTGCTACAAGTTTTAAAAAGTATTTATTTGACGTGAAAGTGTGTGATTGCGTTGAGTGCATTTAAATAACTCTCAATGTGAATTTCGGTTTATCGGATTACATAACAAGGAAGGATGCAAATAAAACGCAGAGAAGTGAAATGAAAGTGGCGTCTGAAATGGTCAACAGCGCAATGATTTTTTGCTTAGAAATCCTCTCATAATTTTTACATGACATCACATGAAAATGTGTTTGCCAATTAAAGCCAAATGAATGGATGATGAAAATTTCTTTAACATTCTCATCGACATTGACGACAGCCATCAAACTGTTGGTGAGTGCAAGCTGCAACGCATGTTCATTTTGCATAGCCGGATGCAATTTATGAATTACTCGATTAAAAGATGTCCGAAACTAATACTCCACTCAACTCATTCCATCTTCTCGCAGTGAATATTCCCAACCATCAAATATGCTTGCAATTTATTAGCAGTTTATATTTAGTTTTCCAAAAGACCTGTAGCCTGTAGGCTTTTACTAAACAAGTGTCATCGCGAATTACTCACCTCAAAGCCTCACACACATTAAAATTCAGCTGTAGCATTTGATGTCGCGGACCGCGGTCTCTCGCAGTAAACAATAAAATTACTTTATACACATGACAAAACCGGGAAGATGCGACGCACGTCGATCTTGAATATGTACAGAGCAGCGTTGATGTGTTGGCATGTTTGGCACCGACGCGATGCGATGCGACGCGACGCTTAATATAAACGAAACATATTATCGGAGAGTGCAGAGTGCAGACTGCAAAATGTGTGTCCGGCACGGCCGTTTAAAAATAAATTGAAATTAATTAAAACACATCTTTCTTTGTGCCGCCACGATATTTTGTTTGGATTCATGTGACTAAAACATTTTAGTTAAAATCAAAATTTTTTGAAGATCGATTTTGAGTTTCATGATAATAATAATATTTTATTAATGAATGTTGTTCGCTTGTTGAAAGAACATTTTATTTGAGCAACAACATTTGCAGGAAAATGCATTTTCACTATTTGTTTATTTTTTCGCTGTTGCTAAACTTGCTGCTTAAATAAATTATGAACGGTACAAGAAATGCCAATGCGTTACTTTATTTTAAATTACAAAAAATTTTCTATCATATAAAATCAACGGACTTATACTTTTGTTGCACCTGTCACTAGACAATTTGATTCGAACAATGAGTTTTATAACTGTTTACTCACCGTATGTCATCTTTCATAGTAAGCACAGTAATAATATCATACTCGTACTGTACCTACTCAGTATGCTCAACAACCGCACCTTTATAACCGTTTTTCTTTAGGCACTCATTTCTTTCTTGTGAATCTTCAATGTTTGTTGAGTTCACATATGCTTTTAATGTTTAAGCGTCAATTCGCTCTTTTGAAGCAAGCTTACGTTTTTTATTTAATAAAAGCCCAATAACATTAGAGACTGATGTACGATGCGTGACATTGTGGCTTTAATTGCAAAGCATAATCGATATGCAACTTTCAACTTTATTTTTGAGAAGGTAATATTCCGAACTGAATTAAATTATAATTTTATAATTTTAAAACACTTCGCAGGTGTGAGTGTATGTAAATATGACTGAAACATCAACTCAATAAAAAAAAATTGCGACCTTGAAATTTTGACCTTGATTTTTTTACAAAAATTTTCTTTTTATTGAGATAAGCAATAATGTGGAATATCATAATACTAATGGTTTGAATTATTTTTATTATGAAAACATTACCTTGAATGTTCAAGGTTTGACCTTGACATGTTCAGCAAACTCTTTTATTTAATCAGGGGAATATAACGTGAAGAAATTGAATGAGATATAAAAGTTTTTCCTCGAATTTTACGATTCGAATGGAAAGATTTTTCCAGTTATAAAACATTAAATATATGTGAAAATTTTTTTTTATGTTGGTCATGGTTTCTGAGATAGAAAATGAGGGGTTCGTTTTTGTTCACCCCCTTTTTTGTTAAAAGAACCGTCGCGTCGTGCTAAATGCAGATTTTTTGAGAATACCTTTATGGATAACCATCGTTAAAATGTTCGGCAATAACTTGACCTTAAACAAATTATATAGGGCTAATTTTTTATTTTAATATTTTATATAAAAATGGGTCAAGAAGTTTCTGAGAAAGAAGTACGGTGCGACATTTAGATGTTCATTTATACTTTAAAAAAATTTAATACAACAATATAGAAAGTATATATTTCCTTGGGTCGTCTAAATTAAAAGTTACACCGCGTACATAAATATTTAGTTTGTTTATATAAGGGACGCAAAACAAGTCGTATAATTGAGCCGGAAACGAATGACAAGGTCGCCATTACCTTCTTTGATGATCTGAGCCGGATACTATCTCCATAAGAATCATAGTCAATATTTAATTAGAATTTTGTATCACAGTTTATGCGTCGCGTATTAAAAGGCGATTCAATCAACAGCTTGAGAAAAGACGGGGGCTTTGAAACATAAAAAGTAAGAGCTAATTTAATGTTTACATATCTGTGTATATGAGTACATAAGAATTATGTATAAACTATGCTCATAGTCTGCAAATAGATTCATGGAAACGAAAGATGCGCTTATACAATTGTAGGGGCTATTAAAAGTTTTTATCGCATGCGGATATACAAAATACTACAAACCACATATGATTGATACATAGTACTTCGTTCAAGGATTGGTATTGAAAAACACACTGGAGTTTTAAGGGTACATATTTTCGATTTTTTTGTCTGTTTTTTCTTGATTTTGTGCATAAATTACTTGTTTCTCATTCGCAAATTCACATAAAAAAAATTTGATCTTTCGATATTAGTGACCCAATCAAGTGTACTGAATTTGAATTTTAAAATAATTAGACTCAACAGTTTATGGCATTAAGAAATAAGCTCATTCTAGCCTATTTCACGATTTTCCTCATGATATAAATACTTTTGTAAGTCGAGTGTGGATGTTACAACCAAATTTTTTTCACAAATTAAACCGCATTCATTATAAATAATAATGAATAAAACGCTATTTATAAAATCATATCCAGATTTTTTTTAACGAGAAACATTATTTTCCTTTTAAAAACTCCTCTTTTCGAATGTTGTTTTACATTTAATTATTTGGCATTTTGCCATCACGCTTTCATCCGCTGTACAAAAAGACACTAAAACAAAACAAATCATCGTTCAAATACATCGACAATTTATTATTTTTTAAAATACAAATGATAAAATCTTGAATAATTCGTCATATTTTTATAGCGCACATTTGGTATTTGCTCCTTCAATTATAGTTTTTCGAAAAGAAATGTGTTCTCGATCAAAACGACAGTACAGGACGTTATAGACAATCAAATCATTAAGCAATATTGTAAAACAAATCCACATGGAGGACCTTAAAGAAAGTTCAATCTTTGACTATGCGGTAATAATTTCACGTCAATTGAGTCCTTGATTTGTTCCCTCAACTGTGTGATTGTGTTGATGAAGACCGTGTAGCTGGCAGTTGGCCAACGACTTGCGCATATAGTCATCTGCAACTAATGTTTGGATTTTGGTCTATTTGTGCCAATGAGAGTACCAATATACATGTTTTGTGCATATTATTGTTTATGATTTCGACCATTATTCCCACATTAAAATTGAGAACATATTGCTGGAGTAGAAATTGTAATTATGAAAAAATATATTACCTTTAATGAGTGTTATTTTGTAAGTTGTAACCTAAAATAGAATTTTAAAATTTACATTAAAGCTAATTGATATATGGTTTTAGATTATTAATCGGGAATAAAAAATAGTGGGCTTATATACATATTCTTTACTGTGTTTAAAATTGATTAATCCCTCTTAAACGCGAGGTTGTTCATCAGAGCTTTGAATAAAACTCATCTGCATCTTCATTTCATTCACACTTTGACAGACGTTTTCAAAACAATAACAATTCCTCATGATCGCCATGACTATTTGGCCGGCTCACACATTGGATTGTGCAATCAAAACATTCAAGACATGACGTCACAACTTTAAACTACATATGTGACGCAATTGGCGCATGGCATGGCGGGCATATAAAGGCAGTTAGTGACGAAATGGAGTCGCTTGTCAACAGCGACTAAGACAATTAGACTGGTTAATTTAGCCAATTTAAGGGGAATGTTGTCATGTTGCGTTCAAGCACACTCTTGTGTTGAATTAACATGCGGTGGCACCATTAGTTAAATGCTCTTATAATGACCGAGCATTGAGAACAACTACGAAGTCGTGCAATGTGCTATCATCTTGTGTGACAGCATTGGATTCTATAAATGAAAATTGAAATTAAATTTAAATGCAGTTATAATGATGTACTTATTTTGTTGATGCAACATTACCATAATATTACTATGTTGTTAGAGGTTTTGAATTAGGCTCTGAATAGTATTTGTTGTATACAAATAGTGTGCTTTCGCCGACCTCAAAATTGTTTTTGATGCGTGATTGCCATGCATGACATGCGAGAATTTGCACCGTGTGCGCGCATGCTCGATTGCTTCGATTTCGCTGGCGTTTTAGTTTATACGACAATGCAGCACTTAGTATTATTAATCCAAATAGTATTTTCTAACGGTTTTGTAGTTATGTAAAAAATAAGAAGAATATTGTCACTTGTTGGTTTGATTAATCATGTACATAAAATGTTATTAAGTAAATAACATATACATCGGATACGAATAGAATAAATCAATGGAATGAATCAAAGCAATTCATCTTTAGTGTGCATTTAATTTGCCTTAATGAAACACCCCACGCATAATTTGACTACATATTTGCTTATTAGCTGTTATATATTTAGATCTCAATTGGTTTATTTTCTTATTTTACAAGAAAAAAAATCGTGCTTTTTACACTTGTTCATTTATTCAGTATATTTCAGTATATTAGTCTATTGACCGCAAGTGGCGCTGCAAAATAATCTCGCAAGTACCCTTCAAAATTTGTTCATTAGAAAGAGACACCAACTCTTGTCGACTAGTAAAAATATCTCTGCTAAAATTCATTATACTTATGATTGAAATAAACCACACGATACCGTAGATAGAATACAACTATTATCTACCATGCTAATGGCATGGCATGAAAGTAGCATGAATAATGTGTTGTAGTTACCAGACGTTAGCGATTTATTTATATAAAAACAAATGGCGGACGCATTTTATTCTCGAGCAAACCTTTACTTTTTGGATGGTGAATTTGAACCATGCTCATATTTTGCAAGTGTGACTGGATTAGCATGGTTTTTGTTATGCAATTAGGTTTATGTCTACTGGACTAATAATTGTTATGAGTGTTACCGAGCTTGACGCTTACAATGAATATTCATTTGAGTACATACCTTGATTAATCATTTTTAACGTCCTCTTTTATACATTATATAGTCAGGAATCTATTAAGACAAGTATGGATTACAAATACATGAAAAATGTCAACAGACCATTTGTAATTGTATGAATTTCCAAATCAAGTCAGTTAGCTAATATGCAAATTAAGGGAAGCGTCAGATTGTATTGTTTTGATCAATTTGGTTGCCCGACCAATTTATGATTGTGGCGACTTGATTAGGCTTTTCTTATTCACTTTGTTCAATCGTTTACAATGTGCTTTAATGTAACTATATATTTAGTATTTTATGCATTCAAAGCACTCAAGGTATTAAAATCTCGACACCAAACCGAATAAGGTGTCTGGTAGCTTTATTCCTTTTTCAATTTATGCCTAATTCTTAGTAATGCTGAAAATAAAACAAATGCGCAAGTGAGTAGATTTGTGGAATTTATGCTGCCACACACAAAAACACACATTTAATAAAACTTAAAATGATGCTGATGGAAATACATTTGTGTTAAAATCCGCCACATTTAATAATTAAATTGGCACACAAAATAATGTACATTATGCTGCGTGTGTTATTGTGAAGCCAACACAAAGGAGACTGCTCCTAATTGAAAATTCCGGCATTCAATGTGAAATTCCATATAATTTGCTTGTGCTATTGTTTACGATTGTGAACACAAACAAAATAACGAGGCGAGCAAATCAGACGAGATTAGGCCCACACAAATACGTTCTTGTACGAGTAAAGCGCGATGCTTGTAATTGAAGGGGTTAATATAATTCAATGATCCAAATTGCAAATGTGGAACATAATACTATTCAGACTAATGAATTTTTTTTATTATGATGAGTTTGGTTTATAAATTGAGGTAGGTCTTTGCATTTGCAAGCAAAATGAAAAGCAAAAAAGATCAAATTATTTATGCGATTTAAGTTTTTGCAATTTATTTCAGTGACTGCGTTTTCAACTTTTTTTAGAGAAATGTATTAAAATTAAAAGTACAATTTGTAAAGTAAGGTTTTCATGATTCGGTGGATGTGCGTTAACGCTTGTTAACACTATATAGTCAATAAAAATCATTGAAACTTAACAGATAACATTACTAACATAATATTTGATCAATTACTAAATACAACTATTGTCCATTTTACAGATCACAATCGTCTAATTAATAGCACCACACCATCGCCACCACCGCCCAAATCAACAGTGTCAGTGCGATTGCATCGTCGATCCACTCCGCCCACATCAGCATCTCCAGTGCTTGAAAGCAGTTCGCCTCATCAGACATTGCCGCAAACAATCCAGAAAAATGGCCTTATCAAGCCTAATTCACCGCGCGCACAACAAAATGGCAATCCCAAAGCGCCCATCAAAATTACGGACAATAACACTGAAGCACGTGCTGTGGCTGCAAAGACAAACGGGACAACAATCAACAATGCCGGCATCTACCAAAAATCTGTACCATCGATTGTTGCTTGTGAACAGCAGCAGGTAGCAATTGCACAGCAACCATTGCCCACACCCGAGCAAACGGCGCAGATGTTGCATGCGAGCAAAGGATTCGAGGCATTGGGGGTGTTGGTGCAGTATCTCGTCTATCACGTAAGGCATTTTTAGTTGTAATATTATATGCTCAAGGCTAGTACAAAAGGTCAAAGAAATTAAATTTCTCCAACGTTTTACAGTTCAAGTTGTACAAGTTGTTACCTGTTTGGTCATACATAGACATACCATAAAAATCATAGCCCCAAATCTTTTTCTTTTGTATGTCTTTTAAAATTTAAAAAAATGTAGACCAAAACAAAACAAATTGAACAATTTTAGGTTAGAAGTTAATCAATAATAATAGAAAGAAATCAATACGGATCAGCTGGGCACTTTCGTCGCGATAAGTTCTTATTATTCTTTAACAGACACAAATTCCTTCACAATCGATACATTTTCGAAATACTAAACATTACTCTGACAAATACGTTTAATTTTGAATAATTCAAATCACAAATAATCTTGATTACATACATTTTGTTCTACTCGTCGTGAATCCGTTTATTTGATTTCTTTCACAAAGCATTCCCGATATTCTAACATTTCGTTTCAAAGAAAATAGAAAAAAAAAACATGAAAGTGATGTTATGATCGAGAGCAGACACATTAATTAGTATCTTTTGCATATAACCACTTGTTTTCCAAAGGGAGTCTTGTTTATTTGTTGCGTAATTATATCATCTTGCGATTTATCAAAATCTTTTATAGTTTGATAATTTAAAGAAAAATAAAATTCCTTGAATAAAGTACGAGAAACTCTTGTAGAAATTCGTTATTCTGTGACATGATGAAAGTGTCTAGCCTACGCGTCGCCAGTTAAGGGTTGCTTTGGGAGGGGGAGAGGGTGGTTGATGCTGAACATAGCGGACAATGTCTACCCACATACTCGTACAAAGCGCATGTTTCCAGTCAGGATTGCCAACCGTAAATCTGTCAGTTCAATGGTTAGAACTTACAACAGCCTTCAATAAATTGAATATGCAATTAGGATAGATTATAAAATGAATGCATTACCATACGTCCTTAAATATTTAAGAATATATCGTAATCTAGGTGTGCCGTTTTGGGCACAGGAACAATACAAGTCTTAAAATAATATTTTGAAACATATGAGCTGCGTGTAGAACAATTAATGAAACTCGGAAATTATAATATGCTTATTTATGTAGGTAAAAATCCATTGAAATGCAGGTACCAGAACATGTCGAGGTATAGCATTATGCCTATTAAGAAGTATTCTTTATTTAGTACTTTATGGAGGGGCATAGAGAGGATATGTGCTGAAATGTGAAATTCTGTGTACACTGTGCAGAATGCAGATTGCAGTGTGCAAACAGTGCATACTGTAGAATGCAGATTAAAGGAATAGTTTAGTCTTCAGTTTTCACTCTTCCATTGAGTTTGGAGCAGAGTGGTTGGGTGAAGCGTACTTAGGAATTGTTCAGTAGATCTAGTCAACAAAGGCTATTGTCTATTTTGTAGTTTGATATAATGATTTAAGCTTAGTGTTTTTTAAAAATAAATAATTTTTCTGAAAATAATGAGTGCATTAAAGAAAAGCAATCCTTTTCGTTGGGTGAGTTTTTAAATTTAAATTCGAATTAATGTAAAGTGCCCAAGTGTGTATTTCTAAGGGATATAAAGTTTAACAGATCACATAAAATCAAATCTTTGTTCTACTTTTTGAGTCATCCTATTAATAAATTAAAACATCCTTGGAATTACCACCCAGTGAGTTTAGCAAAATATTTGCTTGTGATTTTATCAACCAGCAATAGAAGATTTTCTTCCAATCTTCTTTCTGCACAAAATTCTTCGACTTCATGAACATTGAACATCTCTCCAAGGAACTTTCTTCTTCACTCAAGGATCGTCAAGTAGCATCATTTATTTAATCTTGGTCAACTCATTGTTTAGGGGGCAGTAAAATCTTACTATTATCAACATAGTCTCATGTTATCAATACAAGTATATGTATTTGAGTATAATACGGCCGATTGACTATGATATGCAACGCGCAACGCAGCGTTATATTATTGAAAGGCTCCGCATAGAGTACAAATACGAGTGTTATAATTAATAACGTTGTGTAAATCACATACTCATAAAAAGAGATTTGCCTTTTTATAATTGGTTAAAGCAATGGACAGCGACTTTAGGAATAAAAATAAATTTAAATGTGTTTGGATATATAATAATAAATCGTCATCAATAGATTTCGTTTCATATGGCTGAGTTTGATTGCAACTCTTCCGTTGCGAATGATTTCGACCGGTTGTAGTATCATTACTGTATCAAGCAAGTGCGGACAAGCTAAACTCGTAAAATTCGCATTAAACATAGTTAGCTTAGCAATAAAGAAATAATATTTAGTTTCGTGGGACGAGTTTTTTTTAAAAATGGGGATGGGACATTGTTTTCTTTCGTGTTTGGTTTGACTAGTTATGATTGCAAAGATATGATTATTATTCTAACTTTATCTTTATTCACAGATCGATGCATTTTCATGTCCGTCTGTGAAGAGGGCGCATTCCAGTAGTCAAGATGAGCTGAAAAATGTACGGATGCAATTAAACGAAACAATAAAATCTTGCCAAAGTTTAGAGCAGCATTCCATTGAGAAGGCTGAGGAGTTTTCCGCTCGGGAAAAATGCACCGAAGAGTTACATAAACAAGAAGTCAATAAACGTTAGTAACCATTCAATAATTTTGGTTGAAAATTTAAACTAATTCAGTCTTTGCAGTCGAAAGTTATCTCAACGAACTCGAACAGTCGGCTAAGCTGCGTGTTGCTACCCTTGAAGCAGAAATAGCAAGTAAGACTAAAGTTGAAATTGATCTGAAAGAGTCAGAGTCAAGAAATGCTGAGTTACTGGATCGTATCAGTTTATTAAGTGTCCAAGGAAACGAGTTGCGTGATAATGCATTGGCGAGTGAAAGCGAGTTTTTGGAACGTCTTAGATTGGCAGCAGAAAGGGAGCGAGAACTCACTGAAAAAGTAAACTCGCTAAATCGCTATATTGAGACCGTTAAAAAACAAGCAGACAATGAGAAACAGGAACTGCAGGAAAAACTTAGTCTATCCATGGATGAGGTCTGTGTGTTACGTAATAACTCATCTTCACAAACATTATACTGTAAGTCTGAGAGTCGAACAGATGTGCTGGAGGCAGAAAGCTTACGGTGCGTTCTTGAGTTGAAACAAAGCGAGATCTCAGAGCTGAGAAAAAATAATCAGGAGTTGCAACGTGCTGCGGATGAGCTACCCTCTGCTCATGTTAAAATTTCCTGTCTCGAAAGTCGTTTGGAAGATCTTCAAATTCAATTAAAATCTAAAATTGATGAAGAAAAGTAAGTAAAACTGCTAAAAAAGCTTTTTTTAGGTTAAATTTTAACTCTTGCCCCAGAACATTAACCTACTAACTGATTAAATATTTTATTTTCGCAGAGATTTACTGGGCAAGAACAAACAGCTTAATGAGTCGTATTCGGAAGAACTAAAATGTCGCAAAAGACTGTCTCTTAAAAATGAGGAACTGCAATGGAAGTTAAAGCAGAACTCTGAAAAATATTCTCTGGCCGTATCTGAGCTCTCTAAAAACTGCCTGGAGCCAACTTCCTTGAGTTTTCACACATCACGTGACTCAAGCATGTCGCAATCAGAGAAATATACGGCAAGCACCAGTTCATGCAAACTCTCGCATTCAGATTGCTTCCAGGATGACGATGTTTCTCCACCAACCTCACCCAAAATAAAGGGCGTCGTCGAGAAAGGTGACTCCGTCTCGTGGGTTCTTGAAATGGATGATGAACCATTGGAGGCAGCTGCCTCACGCATGGTAAAACGAGCCGCCTCATTTCGTCTCGGCTCCAGTGAGAAAAACACTCCAAAACGCCCTTTGTTGCATCCCACAAGCAATGCTTTAACACAATCGGCATCAGCTACATCTGTATTTCGTAGCAATAGCACAGAGACGCCTCGTCACATGCCAGCCGTACGTACGCGCTCCAAATCCGTGAATATTAAGTGCGACCCAAAAAAGTTGTCACGCACAAATTCAACCGGATCGTCTAGACACGTGGATGCAGCAGAGTCGTGGAAGGAGCCAATATGCAGCAGTTCCCCCAAGAAAAATGGACGGTTGCGACTGGATTGTGGTGACGCGGTGCCCAAGGCACGTTGTCGTGCAGCATCATTCAGTGGGGAGAGTTACATGGGACAATTTAATCGTCCCGATAACGTTTTTGGACACAACTTAGACAATCGCGGTTTGATTACATGCGACACAGCCGCTCTGATCTCAAAGCGACCTGAATTAAAGAATTGCCAGCAAATCAAAGAGGCTGCTGGTGAGGCAATGCTGTCGGGCACCAATTCCGAGGATGAGGTGTCTATAGCTTCATCTGATTACTCATCGCGGGTTGCATCCAGTCGCAGTAGTAGCACAAACTCATTTGGGCGACAACAATCAATTGAAGAGGCACTCAATAAAATTGGGTCTAGTCTTGGTGGTACACCAATGGAGGTCAGCTGGTCCGAGGATGGTGATCATTTTGCGTCGGAATCGGCCGTCTGACTAGACGACAGCTTTTAAATTTATTATTAGTTATTTATGTTTGTATTATGATAATGTAAAATTTGTGAATGATTGTTATTACCGCTGTATGTTTTCGTTGTTCTGATTTGATTCGTTTTTTGGCGTCAGACTGAATGACGATTTAGTTTTAGAAAATTTGTATAGAAACTTTGAGAGTCATCGAGTAATTATTTTTGTAAATCCGTTAACTGATAAGTGGTGGGCAGCATTTTTAATGTCAGTCAGATTCTGCAGCATTTTATAATGAGAACGCATTTTATATGTGTATGTGTTTGTGATTTTTCATATGGACAGTTGACTTTTTTGTGGATTATCAATTGCAATCCTTTGACAAATACTACTCAAAATGCAAACAGAATGTGCAATGTCAAATGTGGGCATTTAAAAATAAATAGTCAGTCACTTCGTTGTGCATCTTCTAGTATAACTAATATTTCTACAAAAGCTGTAAACTGTTCAGCTCTGTCGTATTGCCGTTTTGAATTGAAAGAAATAACAATTTAAAATACACAAAATTAAAATTTGTAAAAGTTGAAATAAGAGTCCAATGTTTAATGACATAAATAGCATGCGCAGTGCGCACTCGACCTGACAGAGTGCACCTCACGAAGCGCCTCTGTAATAGTGTTTAAAGAAGTTTAAGTAATTATATGTAAAAGAACGTTAAAAATCAAGATTCAATAATCATTGACAATGCAAAATAACTTAATTTTATTCATAATTCAAAAATAATGTTAAATGGAATAACCGTGAATATGAAGATAAAATATAAAATAAACAAAAATTCCGTGATAGAGATTTAAATATATTTAAAAGATTTAGTTACATACACTTTAATATGTCTACTTATTAATTACTTATTAGCCACTAATTCTATATATAGAAGGAGTTTAAGATCAACCAAATACAATAAAAGGAGTTTCTTCAAATGCTTTTTTGGGTCAACAAATTGCTTATAATTTATGATAATCATTGTTTAGAAATTAACCCATTCACTTACTTCACAATATAACAATTTCAGAATTTGAATAAATAGTCGTGACATTTCCATAAGAAATTACAGTTTAATTATGGCTTTACTGTTTTTTAAAAGTCCACTAAACTAATTGAAATAACATTAAATATTAGGTGTGTACGCCAATGTGCGAAATAATCATTATCCTCCGTTTTGTACCTTATCATACTTAGGTAAACATGGCACTCTTCTAACCAACCCAACCCATTTACCCGGGTATCATGTTATACTGAATTCCAGATTCATATCTAATCGCATTAACCGTCGTGTTGTAATATAAAATAAACCTATTAATTAATGACCTATCTGCATTGGTAACCCCTTCAAGAATAATGTTCAACTCTTCAATACGTGATTATTAGTTTTTTTTTATTCTTATTGATACATAAGAATTTCTGTAAGTTAGTCTGTTACCTTTGTTAAAATGTGAATTCATCTTTAAAATTATATCGCAACTATTACACAAGTCTTTATCCCCCTAAGCGTATAATTGTTTCATATTTGAACTACCCTAATACATTAATTTATATATTTTTATCTTTATTGATGATTAACTAAATTATACGATTACAACTCTATGTACATAGTTTTTAATTATTATGAAAACAATTGTTTATTTTTTAATTATTGTAAAATGCAAACAAAAGAATTATTTAAAATCGTTAAAATTAAAAACACAAATTTGCAAACCTAACTATCGATTTTGTTGTGTTTTATTTAAATTTGGGTTTAAGAACATTTTTTTCCTCAATAGCACGTACAATTTTGCACAGAGAGAATAATTTTTTCCTTAGTTCCTAATTTTTATTTATTAAATAAATTTTTAAATAAATGCTTTCTTAAGGTTTTATTAAAAATTATTAAAACTCATGAATGTCAGTGCTACTCACATTTAAAACTTCTGCCCTTCAAATTTCAAAATCGCTATATTTGTTCGATGTCAGGTTTTAAAATTGGGACGTTTGCAATTGGATAGATATAGTTCCCAGCGGCATATAAAATAAACGTGGGTTTGTATACGAAAGCCAGAAAAAAAATACTAGAAGCCATTCTTCTTTAAACACACGCCATAAATTCAATGCCATGAAAAACAAATAAGGACGATATAAATGTATATATATTGTGTTTGCAAAAAATAATTGATCAATTATCATCTTGAACCACACAACACCTTATGCTATTGTTGATTCTTTTTATAATCTTTTGGTTATTATTTAATTTAGAAACATTCTTTTAAAACTAAATTTTAAATATTTTTATAGATTTAACGAATGATTTAAAAGTGTTTAAAAGTTACTTTTGGTCGTTAATAAATTAAAAATTGTCCAAAATCATAGTACATCTTCGTTCCGTAGTTAACTTATATGAATTTTATCATTCATTATGTGGAAATTGTCTTGCATGTATGTATAAAGCCGCTTCAAATCCATGGCCGTAAGAACAAAGTCGAGATTCGATTTTTGAATTTCGCGCTAATGTACTAGATCAAAATATTCTAATAACGAACGCTGACAATAGTTATGCTGAATCCAATTTGATTTTATTGGCGGAAAATTTAAAGAATTATAACTTATGAGTTAAGTTTCTTGCGAGTGTTTAATTGTAAGAAAATTTAATTAAAACAAGAATAATGGATATGTTCCATCAAAAAATGAAGCGATTTTATAAAAGCAATTGACTTCTGAATGACTTAAGCTCCCGATTATACTATTCATTTATTATTATTATATTGCTTTGAAACTAAAATACCTTAACAAATTTAACATATTAATACAATGAAATATATTTTTAAGTGGAATGTGTGCAAATATATATGAAGTTTTTACAAATGCTCTGTCTGTAACTTAAGTTTAAATTTTTGCACTTTACCCGAAATGGTTTTGGGAAAATCATCAACAATTTGAATGTACTTTGGTACCTTGAAATGAGCAATTTTACCCTTACTAAAAGTTTTTACATCATTTACAGTCAATTCTCTTCCAGCTTTAAGACGTACCACCCCACACACTTCTTCTCCCATTCGTTCATCAGGAACTCCAATAACATGCGCTTCTAACACATCTGGATGTGTATTCAAAAAATCTTCAATTTCTTTCGGAAACAAATTTTCGCCACCTCTAATTATCATATCTTTGATGCGCCCCACAATTTTTCCGTACCCATTTCCCATCATAACAAATTGATCGCCAGTATGTAGCCATTTATTTTCCATCAGAGTCTCTTTCGTTTTTTCGGGATCATTGTAATAACCCAACATTGTGCTATATCCACGTATACAGAGCTCACCAGCTTCTCCCATATTCACTATTGCGCCATTGCTATCTATCACTTTCGCTTCCAGATGTTCCTGAAGAAAACCAACTGTGTCGAATGTTTGATCCTCGGTTTCATCCGGCAGGGTTTGATGGCTCACTGCTGTTATTTCAGTTAGACCGTACACTGTCTGCAATGAACACAACATTATTTCAATTTTAACTTGAATTTTAATCAAATCTTTTACTCACCTTAACATTCTTGACTCCTAAAACTTCTTTGATATTTTTAAATAACTGAGGCGAACAAGGCGAACCCCCTGTAACAGCTACATCCAATGTCTCAAGCTGCGTGCTCACTTCTTTGGCCTCTTTCACTAAATCAACGTACATTGTGGGAGTGCCATGAACTGTCGTGCATCTTAATGAAAACAGTTATAATAAAATGTTTATGTTATCATTAATGGTTATTTCCCAATTAAAGGTATTCATACTTTTCTTGAACAATTGCTGCCAAAGATGCAGTCTTATTAAAGATTGGAGATGGAAGCACCAATGTTGAACCAAACGTTAAAGCGGGCAATATCGTTATGGTAATTCCAAATGCGTGAAAGAATGGCACTTGAACGCATATCCGGTGTGGATATTGGTGCAAACCATTTCGTATTCCAATATATTTGGCATTATTTACAAAGCTGTAATGTGACAATTGGGCTGCTTTCGGTTTACCAGTGGTCCCTGATGTGAATTGAATGTTACAGCAGGCGTCTGGCTGGATGGAAAATTGAATATTTGCAATATGTTGGATTTGCTCGGGTGTTGCAAGGTTTACGATCTCATCCATTGTAAATGCTCCCCTAAAAACGTGCTTGATGGTAAATCCATTGTTGTAGAAATACAAAAATTTACAATAAACTTACGGTAGTGGTTTCTTGCCAGCTACAATTACATTCTTGAGTGAAGGACATTTAGCGCTCTCTATTTGTGATGGCGATGAGTTTGATAGTTCTGGCATAATTTTTGACAGCATTTCGTAGTAATTTTGAGATTTGAACGAATCAGGAATGATGATTGCTTTCAGATTGACTTTGTTAATGCAATATTCCAGTTCCGGAATTTGGTATGCTGGATTAATGGCAACCTAGATGCATATTCAAACATATTAATAAGAAAATATATAAAATATATTTTGGGTAGTTTCTTTTTACCACAACTAGCCCTGCTCGTGCCGCAGCCATCATTGATGTGTACCAGTAAGTGTAATTTGGTGCGCAAATACCAATTTTATCGCCAGTTGTTAATCCGATGTCTATAAAGGCTGCTGCCATCTTGTCAACTTCTTCTCTTAATTGCCCGAAAGTGAGGCGTTTGTTTTCGTGCATCGACACAATAGCCTCTCGTTCTTCATATTTGGTGGTTGATGTTTGAAAAAGTTGGCCAACCGTGGTATATCTTAGAGGTTCCTTCCCTACATTGTGGTAATATGATGGCTGTGCTTCTAAACGATTGGCAGTGGTTGATAATCTATATTAATTAAAAAATTAAGATGTGATTTAACAATTTTAATTTTAATTTTTGTTATATTGAAAATTGTTGTGCAACTTAACTTATTTTACAAACTACAAGTCAGCATTGAATGACATATTTTATCATTGGGCGATGCACTTTTAAGTATATTTACAATTGACAATGACCAAAAGCCTTCAGACAATTTATTGCTGTAATATGTGTTCTCAAAAATGCATTATCACGAACTGCTAGTAAGTTTACATCATAAAATATATTCTTTGTCAAAAGGTTAATGCATATTTTCATTGAGTCGTATATATATTATACTTCGGATGTGCTAATTCAATCACGAACTAGTTATTGCTATATCATAATAGATGTTCAAATTGATCTCGTTTTAAAGTTAGGCATAAATATATTGTGAAGGTACTACATTCCATCATTTGGAAAATATTGTACAACATATTTTTTCTGTTCGCTGAAAAATTTGTTATATATAAACATCGTTGTACATACATTTGTTCATGTTACGCAACGACAACAATTAAATGTAATTAAATACTCATAAACTGATGTGAGTGATAACAACTCTTAAATGATAACTGATTAAATTGATAACATTCGCGTTACAACGTATTTAAACTCTTATCGCAAACGAGCTCTTTTTTGTGGCCATTTATAATAACCATTTACCAGCTTGTTTATTGTTGATAAAACATAAATATTTACCTCTTGAGAATTAACTGTAAGTTTTGGGTTCTCTATTTATTATGTATTTACCTTTAAGGTATAAGATAAAACAAACAGCATATATGATAAACGACAGGAAAATCGCCAATATGTCGGGAATCTCGCATGACTTTCAAATACTTAGATGTTTTTATTTAGACTGGTCATCGCGTCTGCTCTCAGCGGATAATACGTGAGAACTTCTAACTTATATACAATAGTTAGTTTAGTTGTATGATAATTAATTCATTTTGTGTTATTATATATGCTCGAATGTAAATCCACCTAATTCTGTTTTTACACGGTAGAAGTTCCAGGAAAAAAAAGAATAAAAAACAGAAATAAAAATATTATTATTTTTATTTAAAATTTCAATCAATTTTTTTTTTAATCGTGTTAAATCAATGAAATCGTGTTTTTTTTTCTATACCGTGTATCCGTTTCAAAGAAAGCCGTATAAATACAGAATTGGTTCTACATACATATTTTTAAAGCAAAGTTTAAAAAAATTCAGTTATCAAATTTAAACTTTTAACCTTTTAATCACTTTTTACAATATACACTATACAGCCTAAAAACTAAAAAAATAATTCACATTCGATGGAATTTTTAAACATGATGAGGACGAATTGACAAAATGCCAAACGAATGAATGTGCCTTTTTCTATGTCCGTAATTAAAAATTTAAGTAGAAGACTTGACTTCAAGCCACCACAATTTAATTCAAAACAAGTATTTTAAAAGAAAAAAATTTTAAGATACTTGTTTTTTTTTAAATTTGTTTTATTTCCATTTTAGTAAACTCGCATCTGTATTTTCTTTTATATGAGCATTCAAAAATTAAGTTTAATTTTAATTTTGATGTTTGTGTTTCTCTTTATTAACAAAATTATTATAATCCACTGGATATTATTACTGGATAGTGATAATTAAAATATTTACACTGAAACAATGTTAAGCATTTCCTTTCAAAGTAGCATTACCCACATTCATAGTATCAAGCGATGCATTTCAAATTGCCATATTTATTGATTTGTTACAAATTTAACAACGTTTAAAAGTAACACTCGTTTATTGGATTTACTAATTAACACACTTCGTATAAAAACCAAAACCTCAATTCCAAATATTTATAAATAAAACAAAATTAAAAAAGTTCTTAACAATCACCTTCTAATACTTAAAGAATAAAATCTCCCACACTTAATTCTTACTCCTATAGCACTCATTTTTCTTAATAAAACACAAAATTTCTTAATGGATAAAGAGATTTAAGAAAAATCTCGTTTACCACATGTGTACTTCACTACTTCGTGCCTTCTAAGCAACTGGTGAATTATCATCATTCATCTATGAATGAAAGTTGAAGCCAAGAGCCAGATAGGCTGTAAGTAGTAAGAGGCAAGAGGCAGGTCTCGTCACTTCGCAGTCCGCACTCGTCAGTCGCACACTAACATATGTTATATTGTGTATGCTAAATTGTTTGTAAAAACTCAACAGTTTGTAAGTCTATTTCCAGTTAGTACATTTTACAACCAAATTCAATTTGTAATCTATAGCTTCTAAGCTTACACAGTAATGGAAAAAACAATCTCTCAGCCACTGGAAATTTTTTGTAAACAATTCCACGATCTAGAATCATATATTATATGATTATTGATTAACAGTTATTTGATTCATATGCATTTCGCAGTGAGTAAAAGAACTAAATGGGAGGGAGTACCACGAATGACCTATATATATTATAGGATACATTTCAAAACTTTAAATCCTATTGTCCTATACTTAAATCAATAAAATAGTGTTTTATTGTTTGAATAAAATTTCTTGTTGTCTTTATTTAGCATAATTTTATGTCTATGTGCTGTGACTTTGACTTTTAAAGATCATCATTGATAAGAGTGATTTGCAGTTCTAATAAATTAGTAGGAGTACTAATTATGGAGCGCGTGATTAACATTAGAGTCAGCCTGATCATCCAGCTACAGAATGTTCAGAATACTTAGGAAAAAAATGAGTATTGCAACACTCTATATACTCTTCACCGATTGTTGATTTATTAAATGTAAAAGAAAATGTGATAATTTTTATCAATTATCATCATTATATTTATAGGATCATGTAATCGTTCTCTTCAACAATCAATCATTCGTAGCACTGCGTTTAATCACGGTCGGGTCGAGGCCGCATCGTTATTTAATGCTGAACTTGAGGCACGCAGTAAATTTTTAAGAAATGTTATTACTCTGATTACTTGGTGAATTAAATTTAATTAAATTTCGGAAATCTAATGAAAGTTGCTATCTTGGCAGCACAATGAACTTTTATAAATATTATACACAGCTCTGTATTTAACATTTCAAATAATAAATTTGTTTGAAAATATACTATGTCGTCGTATACAATATGCATTTCGTGCAATACAAATTGAATTTTTAAATGTGGAATAGTTCTCCTTGTCACACTTAAATTTTAATAAGAAAGTGTTTTTCATCAAGGATTTATTAGCGTGAGCCGTGACACATACGAAAGCATTCACACGTACGCACAACACGAGTATGTAAATACATTTTTCATGTTTTCTTTTTGTGTCCTCCGAATAATTAATTACTAATTATTTAGTTACTTATTACACCTGAAATCCCCACAGACAAATATAGTCGTTATTAAATGCATAATTAATTATTTTTATATCGCCTGAAAAAGTAATATTATTAAAGCTCTTCTCCAAAAGTTACATTATTTCATCAAATTTATTAATAAAGTTGTCAAAAGATTCATATATTTACAAGTTTTCTTTACCATCGGGATTGTTACGAAAATTTGGACGCCAGTCGCCAACAACTCTGCCGACTAACCGCCTTTACCTGAATCGGAAATTGCGTGCTGCTAACGATCCACGCTATATCCTTTTTGTGTATACTATATCCAGTTGGTATGTTAAGTGCCTATACAGCATGCATTCAACACATAAAACCGAGCTTTGATTTATTCGTCATATATGCCGTCACAAAAGTTGCAACCGCTGTTGTGGGCTTCAAGAAATTTGCGGCGGCAGGACGAATGCACGAGTTTTTGTGCTTTGTATGTTAGTAGGGCGAGCTTTTTGCGAAGGCTGCTATGTAAGAAACCATATAAATGGTAATAGGAGTATGCTTACGATGTTTGTTTACTTTTTAAGAAGCCGTTTGCATATGCTTTTCTGTGAGGAAAAAATTGATTGATTTTAAATGAGAAAGGGCTTCTTTAAAAAAAATAAAATACTTAGAAGATATTTAATTAAATATCCACTAGGAAGGCAATACAAAAAAAAAGGAAATAGGTTTTTTGTAATCCAATGAAAACAATCAATCTATGAGTTATGTTTTTTGTGCCAATGGTTATTATATTACTGATATAAATATGTAGTCATCTCAAAACAGATGGTGCTCTTAATCAAAACGCTATCGGTTGTCAATGGGCTCTAACAAAAACAATTTTGGTATCCAAGAAACAGTATCCATCAACTTCATAGGTAAATACCGTTACCATACAGACAACAGTAAACTTCGATCAAACACCTTGATGGCAACAATCGCGATCAAATTCCACAGACACCACGTGCATTGTCAAGGAGCTTGCAACCCCTTTAGTGTGTTAAAGTGCCTTGAAGACGTCGGACTATTCCACTTTAGGCGTACCGCACATTTTACAGTGTGCTGTGATTTGAGACGTTTCGACCGTGAAACTGCATAAATTAGCATAGGAAGGGGCGACGAACACCGTTGAAGATTGCGCAAGTCAGCAAAAGCTCTGGCACATTTTTTGGAAAGAACAGAGTCTTAAAGAAGTTGAGCTCAAAGCTGATTTTACTCCAGCACACAAGTAATCGTCAGAGTGTAGGCAAGCTTGAAGGAGTACGGAACACGAAATGGAAGCCCGCAGTTCAATTGTTTTTTTTCTAAAGACACCAAATGTGTTCTTCTAATTTATAAGTCGTGTTAAAAAGTGATTTTAAGAAATAACTACAAGACAATTCGATTGATTGCGTTTTCTTTCGCAAAAGTGAACAAAAATAACTTAAATTTGCTTCTGGATAATTTTACTTGAGTAAAAACCATGTGATTATTGTGTCTAAAAAAAAATCAGCGAAAAGCTGAATATTTAGGAGTTTCTTTTCAAGTATGAATCCTAAAAACACCTTTGGTGCCTTCTAAAATCTCTGTGAGCAATGTAATAGTGTCGATTAAAAGTTTCACTTAAAAAAAAATTAGAAAAATGTCTCAAGCTGGGGGCAAAAAAGGGGGAAAGGCCCCGGCTAAAAAAATCATCGTTAGCGATGATGGGGGCAGCGAGCGTGGCACACCATCTGGCATTAAGTCAGAGGAGCTCAAAGAAGATTCACCGGTTAATGGCTCCAAGGCCGGTGAGGAGGCGCCAGCAGCACCGAAACCCCAAAGTGCTGGTGCCTCGACACGTGATGCTGCCCAAAAATTGCTAGGTCTGGCGCTGAAAAGTGAATGGACTCCAATGGAGCCGGTCATGAAGCAAATGGAAAAGGCGATAGCAAATGCTGGCGAGGACGCAAACACCACCCCAATGGCGGGTGTTATGGATCCAGTGAGTACAATTAAAAAAATCAATTCTCGTATTTGGGTTAGCATACCATGCCGCCGGAAGTATGGTATTATGTTAGGCAGTTCATCGCGCGCTCCTTTTGTCCATTGTAAATGTGGTCTTATTTGCATTTTGTATTTTTGACCAGTGCGGTGCTTTATGTCTGAAGCGGTATTATGTGTCTCAACAAAAATAAATAAATTATAAAGGAAAATAAAACACTTTAACATCGTATGTGAAGCAATAAAGCACAGGTGATGGCATAAAAACATTTCAGACTTATAATATATTACGCGAATTAAATTGGGAGCTGCATTGCAGGCAAGAAGCGATTTACCACCGATGTTTGTTTTGCGATTGTTGGCATCGAAAAGACACACTATTCAATGAAAATGATTAAAAATCGATACCCTCGTATTGAGCGGTTCAATGTTTTGGGTTTAGCTTCATTTCCATGCGATTTCTTCCGCCTGATAAGCTAAATATTATGTAAGTTCTATGATATAAGATGTTAAAGTAAAGATTGAAAATGGCTGTTTATTAGTTTCTTGTTGTACACACAAACGCAGTTCGCTTAAGTCCTAGACATTAGAATACCTGAAAATAAGGATGGATTATCATTTACCTGTGGGGAAATTGTAATTTGTAAGAACTTCAAAATAAAATTCATGCTTGAATAATTTTTGCCTCATAAGCCTCTTGGAAGGCAGTAAATTGTATGATGTGTATAACAATTAAACTCTGGGTACTTGAAACCAGACAGATCTAATCAAAATTGGCTAGACGGTATAATATTATTTATGTCCCTTTAACTTGCATACTTGATCTTTAAATAAAATAACGAAAGGTCGTGTTACTGGTTGAGCTACATATTTTACCCACATATGCCCACATTTTACAAGTAAGTACCCAAATTCAAATAATACAAGCCATAATAATAATAACCAAATATGTTTGGGGCGTAAAAGAAAAATATTCTCCTAACAGAATAATGCAGAAAACGCCTTTTTATTTTCAAGGTATAATATGCAACCCCGCACATAAAGCTAATTTGTTTATTATCTAGAAGTCAAATTCACAATTTGCAAACAAATTCTTTGCAAAAGTGTCGATGCGGAACTGTTGTGACAAAATATGCTCTTACTATGTTGATAGGCTTATGTAGGTACAATTTACAAAGTCCAACACTTCATGAGAAGGAAACTATTATTTTTACAACACGGTTAAAATATTGGGGATTAATCTACAAAATTTTCCGAATATAAATATATTTTTAGCTGTTTCTATTTTGACCTTAGAATTTTTTGTAATTTTCATATTTTTAAAATCTACTAATGTTATTTAGTTACGAGTTTATAAAAAAGGAAATATGATTAAAATCTGGGAGTCTGTGGGAATCAACCCGGTAATTATTAATAATCATTAGTTAAGGACAAAAAAAGAAGTATACATATGTATATATATATGGAAAAAATTAGCCTAATACGATAATTTGTTAGTTTTTTTAATTTTTGGCCCATCGGTGACGGGTTTTTGGGTTGTCGTGATTTTAGTTTAACGGTATTTTGGCCCATCGTGTTATTGGGTTGCTGGTATTTTAGTCCTTTGGAATTTGGGTTTGTAAGGATCAAAACCGATTTTCGATTTTATTTAATGCTGTTTATAAGTGATGTTTAACGAATGTAGTCCAAATTAAATACTATTCTAGTCCATATTATAAATTAAGTTAGATTTAAAAGATCCAATTACATTAATTTTGTATTTTTCGAAAAATTAGGAATCTGGCGGTTAATCATCAAAAATATTGTGTATCTTTTAATTTCCGTTCTTTTTTTCACTTTAGACAGGCTTTTAAAACAAGAAACTTAATACTAATAGCAAAGGATACAAAGTCATATAGAACCAAAACACAAAATACATAAGGCCTTATCTGTCATGCATCAACTCTTAAATATATACTCGTACATAAGCCTGATAATACAATTCAATTCGTTTCGGTCTCAACCACATCTAATAAAATACGTACTTAAAGTCTATCAATATACATACATACATTGAAAACGCAACGGTTATTAATAGAAATTCGTGATAAAGAAATTAGGTTCAGCTTGAATGCAAATGTGTGTCAAGAAAATGTAACCAAAAAGCTTAAACGGAAAGGGGTAAGCTCAGCGCTATTTATAGCAACACGTATACCAAAATGTCTGTGATGTGAAATACTATGTTGTGGGTTAAAGTCATGGTGGTGTAACTCATTCTGAAAAAAAAATCGCTTTATTGTAAATACTGAAATTAATTCAATTTCGATGTGATGAAAAGTTCAAAGTCTTCACTCCGCTAAACACTGAAATTAAAATTACATGAGTAAATATTAGTACAATAGTTAAATGTTGTTATATATTTATCATATTAAAGACATACACCGCCAACAGAAAAGTTTATAAAAATATTAAACTTATCTAATAAAAATATTAAAGTCCTTCATTACATTAATCTGAAATAGATTTTTTTGAATACAATAATTTATTGCAAAATCTATGTATTTTTCAGATCACGGGAATGACGCCTTTGATGTTCGCAGTAAAGGAAAATCGTACAACTATTCTGGATCGACTGATTGATCTTGGCTCTGATGTTTGTGCTCGTAACAATGTAAGTTATAGTTAATGCTCTAAAAATGGTTTCAAAATCAGTCGCATCGATTTCGTCATCATCATCTGAAATCACCACCCTAAGTTAGCATTGAACTAATAACCGAAATTTAATTGACGTGTAAGTCCGCTGCTTTTCGTGTGTTGCGGGTAATAATTCTTGGAGCTTTGTGAGTATAATTTCGTCATTCACTTTAAGGATCACCACGACCGCGACGCACGGCCAAAAGCTCAATAACAATTAACACTCTCAAGTCTCAAGCTCATTGAGAATAGCAGCCTTGCTACGACAAATGCCGCTAACTATAGTCGCTAAGGAGAAAAGACCATGACCTCAATTTAGTTTTGATTTCTTTCTGTTAAGTATAACTGTGCTACCCCCTAAGAAGCATGCATATCTTTTATGTAAATCTTTTGACCGTAGTCCGGTAATTTGAACGTGCATATAAAAAAATAAATAAAACAATAACATAAGAAACGCGATTAACGGGGAAAATAAACTTTGGCATTGAGTTTGATTTACTTGAGGTATACCGTATAGCTTATGTTTTCGATTTTTCGTGCTTGTTGAAAAAAACACAACGCAGATTTTTCGAATTCGTCATTTTTTCACGAAATGCCGCATTAGTAATTTTCAAAGAATTCGCACTCATATTGAGGTAGGAGTTTTAAAATATTGCATTATGTACAATAATTTCCAAATGCAGTGGCACACGCAACGGAAAGCGCATACAATTGTCGAAACATTCCAAGAGTTACACATGTAACTAAATTATCCAAACAATTAGAAAAGAAAATAATAAATTATAAGTAAATAAATATTGTGACGATTTTACCATTCAAAAATATATAAGCTGTACTATATCGACAAAAACTTTCAACTTCAACCTTTACAGGTGTGATTGGAACATTGATTTGTGACCTGCATTTAGCATAAAAGAGTTAAGCAAAAATAAATTCCTCAAGTATTACGACACAAAATCAAACATTAAAAATTACAAGGCCTCTATTTTCAGCGTTAAAAATCTTTACATACCTACTCGTAATTATTATAAGAGTGGTTGTTAAATTAATTACGTCTGTGTTAAAACTTTTACATAATAAAGCACACAATAATAATTAATGTTAAACGAACTTTTTATACCTCGAAAAGTTCGCGTGAATTCGCACTCATTACATATGCAAAGGGTTGACGGCAAAACAACATTTCCCACCACTGCATAGGGTTGTGATTTCATAACTGTGTCAGCTTACGAATTTTAAACGCGCTTCCTGTGACCATACAACACAACAGGTGCGTGCAATCTCGTAAGTAATATGGCTGTGTAGGAAAAAATAAGGCCGCTTGGAGGTGAAATGTCTCTATGACGATGTGTGTTAATTTAAGGATGTTCATAAAATGAATGTTACTGCAGGAAGTGGGCAGTAAAAATAACTTTGTTATCAACTGCCCAAAAACATTTTATCAGTGTCGGGCCGAAATTGTTGTTTCTGAATTCTGACATACATTTCAAATGTAAATTTCGGATCCGGCTTTTGATCGCTGTTCCGGTACACGAATGATGCCGCCGCAAATGTAGTTTGTTTGGTAACATTCTAAAAATAAACGTGTGTAGGACGAATGTAATTAGTAAATTGCTTTTTTATATTTATTATTATGGTGGTGTATTTAATACTTAAGGGTTTCAAGCAGATTATTGAGTAATTATACATATGAAGTTACATTTATTTTAGAATACATTAAATTGAACAGTTAATATTTTTAATCTAGGATGTTATAGTTTTTGCTTGCAAA
Source organism: Sylvicola cinctus (assembly GCA_963854165.1). Taxonomy (NCBI): domain Eukaryota; kingdom Metazoa; phylum Arthropoda; class Insecta; order Diptera; family Anisopodidae; genus Sylvicola; species Sylvicola cinctus. The sequence goes on from OY974082.1 coordinate 25,325,563, forward strand.
ATAACGTCTCAATTCAATCTTTCAGAATATTATGTTTGTTCAAGCATCAAACGAGGCGCTCGGCTACAGCTTTAACTACTAAGTAGTTTATACATTTTCTATACGTGTTTAGTTCTGAAAAGCCTCATCTTTAGGCAGATTAAATATTTTCATAATTGCATTGATCTGATAAATACTTTAGCTACAATAAATCTTTTCGCTCTATTCTTTAAGTTTCTATTTGTACATCTAGATTAGCTATTATAATTATTGTATTATAATCAATAGTTTATGTGACTAAAACCATCATTCACGTCTCCCAGAACATTTGAATTATTTGCACAAAATATGCATAATGAAACCGATAACCTTTCCATACACTGTGCAAATTTTAAAATGCATAGCAACTTAGGGCTAAAACGTTCGTGTCAGCGGACTAAATAAGGAGTGTTATCTGTTAGTAAAATCAAATTTAATTGCAATAATTTTAAACTAACTAGGTACGTATGCACACCTTAAATTAATGGCTTTCCAGTTTTGACCTGATATAGGTATTTCAGTCATTCTTTCAACTAAAACAATGTGAGATTCTAATTTCTAAAGGGGTGTGGTTTGTTGTAAAGACTGTTTTTTTTGGGAAAACCTATATAAATCATCATCAGCAAGATTGTGTAGCGCTTAGATCCAATCAAGGATGGAACACGTACATTAATCAAATGCGGTCATAATTTTTCCCCGGCATTCAGCAGCTTGTTTTCCGCAATTTTTCTTTAGTTTTGAGCTTTTCTTATAGAAATGGTCACACAACATGGCAATTAGGGCCGACCATTCGGCGGCTGCATGAGGTAGCTATTATGACGAAGCAATTTCACAGGTAAAATACTATTGTACATAATACTCATTGTGTTTTTTGGTAATAGGCTTCTTATCGTTATACAAATCATTTATTTTTAAATAAAATTATGTGTATGTAATACTGTTTTTATTCGCCAAAACTTCGTAAAAAAATACATTTCATACTTACTGGAGGATTCATTTTTAGCGTCGGTATGTTACAAATGTCTTAGAACGGTCAAATTACGTATATCAATATTTCAAAAAGATTATTCCACGTGGATTGGAAAGTTTTTGATTTATTTTTTGAAGAAGCCCTTTTTTTGCGATAACTTGTATCTTTGTGACCTTAAAAAATAAGGTTAAAGTTAAGGTAAAAAACACTTTTTCTCTAAAAAAATAGCTCAAAAATGGCTATAACGATTTTGTTCATATTCAAATCACTTCATAGGGATGCAAGAGCGCGTTTACGTCAACTTCATGAAATCTGAGAAACATTAAGCATCATGAACACACAATGTCTTTTATAATACAAAAAAAACATTCAAGGTTAAAATATACAATTTCAAGGTCACACTATCTATACTTCAAAAGCTTAAATATTTTTGAAAATTTTCTTTTACATTTTTATAGCTTTCAAAAACAGAAAAAACATTTAACAATGTTTCAAGGTCAAAACATAAAATTTCATGGTGACACTATCTATATCTCAGAAACCTTAAATATTTCAGAACATTTTGTACCAGGTCGTAATAAATTCACACTTCATTCACCTGCGATGTAGTTTATTTTTATATCCACGAATTAACACCCAATAAACTGAGTCACACTTAATTAAAAATTTCATATTTTGTTACGACTTTTTTTAAACACATAAAATTGTGTTTATTATGTAAATTTCAGTGGGACTTATTTTAAATGAACAATTATTGTTCTTTTAAAAACTGAAAAATTAAATATGAAACAATAAATTTTATACTTTTAAGTAATTTTTACATTTTCTTTGTAATACTTGAGCAATATATGGTATTATTTTAGAGTTCGTTTATATGAATGCATTTCCGCAAAATAGTGGAAGTTACTTCATTGGGAGTTATTTCGTGGGGCCTTATTATAAATATGTACATACTTCATTTCAAAATTTTAAAATTCATTGTTAAAATTTTAGTAACTTCTTCTTCATGATATTGTAGCTTTCATAAGATATAAAACATCTCTACGATTATAAAAGTTAATGTTACGTTTGCTATTTTAAAAATGTGATTTTATTAAATGCTATTTTGAAATATCATATAGTAACTCGTTACAAAAATTTAATTAAAAAAAAAGCTAAATTGGTGGGAAGGGTAAATCGACGTTATGCAAGTTGAAGGTGTTTTCAAACATACAATAATACAATTAAAAAATTATTACTGATTTTAGAGAAACAATTTTTTGAAATTCAAAAATATCCATAATAACTTGAATATTGGGCAAAGTTGTTTACCACGTTAATGTAAATGTTAATTTTTCTAAAATAATATGGTTCATGTTTCTATTTGAGAAAATTGGGCAAAATATTTTAAGAAGCTAAAATATTATCATAATTTTCAAAACGTAATGCATAGATTAAGTTTTTCTGCTAATATTTTTTTAAGCGTATGTAATATTCCTCGAATGCTTTTCTGCATATTATATCAAAGGATGATCAAAAAAAGTTTTTTTATTCATTTTTGCCACAATGAATTTGGCATTGAATTACTTTTAAGAATTTTAGACCAAAAAAGAAAAAAACCTTTCACAAAAAATACACGCTTTTTATTGCAAGATTATTTTTATAATTCGTGACGTGAAAATTGAACTGGTAGTCACTTCATACAATTTAAGTAAAAAGTAAAAAGTAAAAAAAAATTTTGGTCACGACAACGCGAACTCATTGCGATTTGAACCTGCCCTTAGCTATTTAACAAAACCACAAAACCACTGAGTCACCAATGCCCAATGTATTTTCCTTTGCCCTACCGGAAGTCCAACGCATTGCCGGTTTCATGACTACAAAAATAGCGGCAAAGTAGTTTCGCCCACATAACGTCGTCACTCGCCACTTTATGTGGGGTCTAGGAAGTCAAGAAAGATTTTAATCACCAGCTTAAGGTCAAGCAAATTATCATTCGTCACTAAAAATTGCCATTTGTGTAAATCCCATTATAAGCTCATTTTAGAAGTAATTCACCTCTTTCGCGGCGGCTGACGGTAATTTATGCAACTTTTTAAATATTTTGTGTATGGTGATACGCTATACAGCTTTTACCACAATGATTTAGTTAAATGTATCAACGTATACTGTAATTTATTAAAGAACCTTTTATTTATTTTTTGTTACAGGACAACTACAATGTCCTTCACATTGCAGCAATGTACTCACGTGAGGATGTTGTCAAGCTTTTGTTGAATAAGCGTGGCGTTGATCCATTTTCAACGGGTGGTGTAAGTAAAAGTATTTTATTTAAAGTAAGTATTGTTGGATACTTGTAAAAGCACAACCTAGTAATGTATGGACACATTTTTTATCTAATTTTTTTATTAGACTACCGGTTATATAAACTGTTATTTATCTAAGTACTTTTAAACATTTTCTATGATTCCTTTTTTCGAAATACTCTTGCAAAATAAATCAAGTTTAGTTTTCGCACATCAGGACAGTGAATTATAACCTCTTGCGTCTACTTACTGAGTAGTTTATTTTTGCAAACTGTACTCATAAAAAGCATTGTTATTTGTGTTATTGGGCCATAAAATTCAATTGAACTAAATAGCCACCTATCAGACAGTGTATTTATATTGAACAATACAAAAATTGTAACCGAATCGCTGCAGTCGCCCCAAATTGTGGCAGTTGCCCCAAATTGTTATCAAACCTTTCAGAAATCATTAATTATAACATGTGAGGCAGACGTCAATCTACCATCTGCACCACCTAAATTCATTGTTAAGGCAATTACATTTTGTACATAGAGAATTGTGATGCGCGACGACTAAGGGCCGCTTCCATACTCGTATATTTATCTAGTAAACTGCACTGATTTCGTGTTCAACGAAAATAAAATCCGATTTTTGTTCGAATTGTTTCAGTTTTTGCCATTTACAACTCCCCACTTTTCAATAATTTTATTTTAAATGCTTGTATTCAGAATGAAGTTGTTAAGGGGCGACGAGCTGAGGTGATGGATTGATAGGCATGTAAGCATTTCTAATTCAGAATTTAGTGCTAAAATTGAATATTTGAACGAATGGGAAAGTTAGTAAGTAGCTGACGTTCATTGCGAAAAGTGACTTTGGTCTTGTGCATTGCTGAGTTTAAAATTTTAAATTAATAAAATAAATGTTCTCAAAATAATATTCTAAATCATATTGAAACAATCAGCTAATCACAAAATATATCTTTGTTATTCAATAACTTAATTCTGTATCGTTAATTCATGACATATATTTAACACGATCAACCAGAGTATTTTATCATATTTAATCGTTCCTAAGTAAGTTTTAAATGCATGCTTTAAAGTCGCTTAAAAATTCATTTAAATCATACAGTGAAAATAATCAAACTAGTTTAAAAATGCGTTTTTAATTATATTATATTAATTAATTTACAAATTAACTCTCATAGAGATTTGATAACACATAAAAATACTCAATATTTCTTAACTCATTTATGTTTATAAGGTGATTAAGCATTTATAATTGTGCAAAAAATGTTTACATAATCTAAAAACGTTGCTTGTGAAAAATGAATTAATAAAATTAGTTCAATTTAAATGTCAAATATTTTTGAATAATTTTTTTCATAATAAATTAAAATTTTAGTCTCGACAACAAACGCCCGTGCACTTAGTGGCAAGTCGACAAACCGGAACCGCCACAAGTATTTTACGAGCACTTCTAGCAGCAGCTGGCAAGGACATACGCCTTAAAGCAGACGGTGTAAGTAAAACCGTTTTTATGCGAAATTATTAATCAATTTTAAAATAAATGTCGTAGAATTTTTCGCTAGAAAGCATAACAAAAATGATAGTAAACAAAATCTGTTGCTCCCGACGACCACGAATCGACGATCGCTTTAATTCACCAAAGAAAAACATCCCCTTTCTTCATCCAATACACAAGTCCACATACAAAACTGAATAAATACCAACAGCACTAAAAAGGGGCATTTCCGAGGCTTCTATATATATCAATTCCACCTAAAATTGCTATGAGTAGACTTTTTATTTACCCAAATATTGAATATTTCGCAGTCTATATATTGGCTCCCCAAATACAATTGAATACTTCTTGACTGTATTGTCGTAGAACATGTGGTTTTCTATTTACGGTGGAACCGGGTGGCACCGAAAATGAAGAATTAATGGAAATGGAGAATACATAACAAAATAAAATATTTGGGCATTCAATAAGTAATAAATATGGATTATTGCAACAAGCGAAAGGGGTGGAATTTTTGGCTACGATATCTTTTTTGATCAACATCATCGTATAGACCATGATATGTGATTCTTTGATTGATTGGTTTTAAAGGTTGAATTAATTGTTTCTGTACTAATAATTAAAATGCGATGACTTCCTGGTATTTACGGCGACCAGCATTATTTCTTTTCGCACAAATATCATGGTGTCAATAACCCTTTTTGTTGATGTTCTCAATTTGAATTACGCGCTTCTATTGTTAAAAGTTAATCATGTTTTATTTATCTTTCATGTATTTGAGTTCGCTGATTGAAACACCCAATCAATTAACCATATATTTTTACCATTTTGTAAATATGTACTTTTTTCGGCAATGAAAATATTTAGTCATTAACAAATCTATATCAATAAATTTATTTTAAATATGAGCATTACGTTATTTAAATGCTTTTTTGTCCAAGTTTTAAATATTCTTCTCTCTATACCAAACATTTATTCCGTGATTGCTAAAGTTTAAAAAATAAAATATTTTTTGTAATTTTTAATAATGTATTACACAAAAAAAAGCTTAAATACGACAATAATAAGTGAAAACCGAATTATGTTGAGTTGTATATTAATTATGTATCCTATCATTTAAAATTGTTGACTTATTATATCAAACCGATATACTGTGCGCTCAATGTGAAATAATATCAAAGATCCTATTGTTTATTGAAATATTTTAATACCAATAAAAATCACGTCCTAGTCTTACGACCACCATTTGACAAAACACCGTGACCTAATTATACTCCCATGTTTCTATATAGGAACCCAAGTTTTCCCCTAATGCATGAAACAACCGATCCAAAATTTTTTTTCAAAAAATCCCATATAATGAATATGTAAACATTTTATCAATGAACATTGGCATTGTTCCTGACATATGTCCATAAAAATTATTTAAGATGCTAATCGCAAATCATCCATTTCATAAAATCTAAACCACCCCCATGGCATGTATGAGCGAATTACCCTCCAGCTACAAAGGCAGTTGAATATATCGTCGCCATTCGTGTATACGTACTGTACAATGTACATTGTACAGCCTATTCTCATTCTTCAAGTATCACCCACTTTCGAAGTAAACATATAAAACTTGAAAATAAACAAACACCGAAGTACGTACAGTGAAAGTCTGTCCCAAAAGTTGGATCAATAGATAGAACCGAGCAACATGATCAAAGAATATTTCAATTTTCAAATAAGCCGATGAAAACTAACGCTTTTCCACTTGTCAACTACTTACGAGTACCTACTTGTAAATCGTGTAACCTTGCAGTTCACCAAAAATAGCTTTGCCTCTCCTTGTTGTCTCAAATCTTCCCACTGTATAGCAGCGGTTGTCTTGGTTGATTGGTGTCGTTGTTTGTTATTCAATATTTCGAGATATGTGAGGGGAAATGTTATGTGGGCGGCTCTTCCATGACTTCAGACGTGGCCATACATTTTGAATGCGGCGCAGTTTTAGTTGTAAGATGTCGCGAATGAGCCGTGCTTGTGCTGACTAACTTAAGAATGGCTGGCTTAGAGCGCACTAGTGCATTAAAGTTGGGAGCCAAGCGTGTTAGTGATGTTGATGATCGTCGTTTACCGTCAGAGCAATCGGGGTCGGTTGATGCACGCACCGTCTCAAAGGGTGCCCTGCAAAAGCTCGCAAATAGTTTTGTTGTGTTAAATAAATCGAAAGCGGATAAGCGGCAGAAACAGGGTTGGCGAAAACTAATTGAAGATGCACTTAATTTGCAGAAAGGCAAAGTACCGTTGCTCTTGGCTGTTGAGGCGGGCAATCAGTCGATGGTGCGAGAGCTGCTATCTTCCCAAACGGCAGAACAACTTAAGGTATGTGAACCTAAAAAATATATTGAACGAAATAAAAAAAAATTAATTACAACCCTGTATTTTAGCAGGTCAAACAAAGTGTGTGTTTATCAAGTTCTGTATACCAAACTCATATATTTACTTTTAAGCTAATGCTAATAATGTCAAATTCTTTGTACAATCTAGATTTGCTTATAATGCAACCCCTGCATTGTTAAGTGTATTTCTTGCAAGATTGCATGACAGTCTGTTACTTTCGCATTGTACTTCTTGAAAATTGTTTGAAATGTTTTTTTTTGCAATTTATTAAGTTACAATAGTTAAACAGAAAAAAATTGTTTTTGGTGATCGCATGTGTGATTTCAAGATTTGTCATGATAAGAAAGTGGGGCATTATACTACCTGACGAAGTACAGGAATACAAACATTATTTTTATACCAAATGACATAAACAATGAACATAAACCTTGAAGCAACTAATTTATCATTTCTTTTTTAACATATCTTTTACAACAAATCGCTAAATATTGCAGGCAACAACAACGGCTGGTGATAGTGCGTTACATTTGGCGGCAAGGCGACGTGATGTTGATATGGTTCGAATTCTGGTTGATTACGGAACGAGTGTGGACACCCAAAATGGAGAAGGCCAAACGGCGCTCCATATAGCGGCAGCGGAGGGCGACGAGGCCCTCGTAAAATATTTCTATGGCGTCCGTGCGTCCGCATCTCTGGCCGACAATCAAGACAGAACTCCAATGCATGTGGCAGCGGAGAATGGTCACGCCAATATTATTGAGCTGCTGGCTGACAAATTTAAAGCAAGCATATACGAGCGTACTAAGGATGGCAATACATTGATGCACATTGCGTCACTGAACGGGCATGCGGAGTGTGCTCATATGCTGTTCAAGAAGGGTGTATACTTGCACATGCCGAACAAACGTGGTGCTAGAAGTATACATACGGCAGCCAGGTACGGTCATATTGGGATCATTAATACTCTGCTGCAGAAAGGTGAAAAAGTTGATGTGACGACGAATGTAAGATACCAAATTGATTAACAATTGTTAAGTGAATAACATAATCATACAATTTTTATTAATTTTATTTAGGACAACTATACAGCCTTACATATCGCTGTAGAATCAGCGAAACCTGGAGTAGTTGAGACATTGCTGGGTTATGGAGCGGAGGTTCATGTTACTGGTGGGCGCTTACGCGAGACTCCATTGCACATTGCAGCACGCGTAAAGGATGGTGATCGATGTGCGTTGATGCTGCTCAAATCGGGTGCTGGTCCCAATTTAACAACAGATGATGGACAAACCCCAGTTCATGTTGCCGCGCGACATGGCAACCTCCAGACATTGTGTCTTCTTCTTGAGGACGGTGGTGATCCAATGTATAAGTCAAAAGTAAATAACCGTCAAAATTTTATAATTATCGATTGCACTTTATGGCCTATGCACAGATTCTCTCCACAAAAAAGTAATTAACTAAACTTTAATTTTATATCTACCGTATCTACCTTTCTTAATTTTTAAATTATTTTTCTTGATCCCAATTAGACTGGAGAAACACCCCTACATTTAGCCTGCAAAAACTGTCATCCCGAAATTGTGATGCATCTCATTGAATCCGTAAAAACAAAAAGCGGTGATGAAATGGCTACGACCTACGTAAATATGGTAAATGAGGAGGGTTCAACTGCACTCCATTTCATCTGCAGCGTGTCTAAGGATGAAGTTGTCATTCCAGAGTCAGACAAAGAAATTGTGCGTCTCCTTCTTGAGAGTGGGGCCGATGTGACACTCCAAACAAAAACTACTCACGAGACTGCATTCCATTTCTGCGCAATCGCTGGTAATAATGATGTGCTCACCGAGATGCTGTCACACATGTCGACCACAGAAATTCAGCGTGCGTTGAACAGGCAGTCACAAGTTGGCTGGACACCATTGCTAATTGCATGCCATCGGGGTCACATGGAACTAGTAAACACGATTCTCAATAATCATGGTCGTGTTGATGTCTTCGATATTGAGGGTCGATCTGCCCTCCATTTGGCAGCAGAACGTGGTTTTTTGCAAGTCTGTGACGCCTTGCTTACTAATAAGGCGTTTATTAATTCAAAATCGCGCGTAGGTCGCACCGCTTTGCATTTGGCTGCCATGAATGGCTATACGCATTTAGTGAAATTTCTCATTCGTGATCATAACGCAGTCATTGACATTTTAACGTTAAGAAAACAGACGCCACTTCATTTGGCAGCGGCCAGCGGTCAAATTGAGGTATGTAAATTGCTTCTAGAGCTCGGTGCCAGTATAGACGCTACCGATGATCTCGGTCAAAAACCAATACATGTGGCTGCACAAAACAATTTCTCCGAAGTGGCTAAGCTATTCTTACAAGCGCATCCAAGTCTTGTTAACGCGACGAGTAAGGATGGCAACACATGTGCTCATATAGCTGCGATTCAAGGTTCGGTCAGAGTGATCGAAGAACTGATGAAGTTCGATAAACAAGGTGTCATTAATGCCCGTAACAAGCATTCCGATGCAACACCCTTGCAGCTGGCTGCAGAAGGTGGACATTCGGCTGTGGTAAAAGCCCTTGTTAGGGCTGGTGCTTCTTGCACAGATGAAAACAAAGCTGGGTTTACAGCTGTACATTTGGCTGCACAAAATGGTCACGGATCGGTGTTAGAGGTGTTACGCGGAGCAAATACTTTACGAATAAATAGCAAAAAATTAGGCTTAACTCCGTTACATGTGGCAGCTTACTACGGACAGGCCGACACCGTGCGTGAGCTATTGGCAAATGTTCCTGCTACTGTTAAATCAGAACCACCTAGTGGTCAGTCGCTTGTACCTGAACTCGGTGAAGAATCTGGCATGACGCCACTTCATTTAGCCGCCTATTCGGGTAATGAAAATGTTGTACGTCTTCTCTTGAATTCGGCTGGCGTTCAAGTGGACGCGTCCACAACGGAGAATGTAAGTATTGCATGTTTAGATAGTAGGCTCACCCGGCGTCAATTCATCTGTTTTCTGATCTCTGACTTTAGGGTTTCAATCCGCTTCATTTGGCCTGCTTCGGTGGTCATATGTCAGTTGTGGGCTTACTACTTAGTAGATCAGCTGAACTGCTGCAGAGTTGCGATCGTCATGGCAAAACGGGCTTACATATCGCTGCCATGCACGGCCACTATCAAATGATTGAGATACTGTTGGGCCAAGGGGCCGAAATCAATGCGACTGACAAAAATGGCTGGACGCCGCTGCATTGCGCTGCCAAAGCAGGCCATTTGGATGTGGTAAAACTGTTGTGTGAGGCAGGTGCGTCGCCCAAAAGTGAGACCAACTACGGATGTGCGCCCATATGGTTCGCAGCATCAGAAGGGCACAATGATGTGTTAAAGTATTTAATGAAGAAGGAGCATGACACATACTCGCTGATGGACGACAAGCGATTTATATACAATTTGATGATTGTCTCAAAAAATCACAATAATAAACCGATAGAAGAGTTCATTTTGGTGTCTCCAGCGCCCGTCGATTCAGCGGCGAAACTTTCAAATATTTATATACTAATGTCAACAAAAGTATGTATCTTGTGATTGGGTGCGTTGTTTAGTGGTATTAATGGTAATTTATCTTTGATAGGAAAAAGAACGCGCGAAAGATTTGATAGCAGCTGGCAAACAATGCGAAGCAATGGCAACCGAATTATTAGCGTTAGCGGCAGGCGCAGATTCCGCTGGCAAAATTTTAACGGCTACTGATCGTCGCGGCACTGAGTTCTTAGACGTCCTTATTGAGAATGAACAGAAAGAAGTGATTGCCCACACTGTTGTGCAAAGGTATTTGCAGGTTAGTTGCATGTTGTGGTTCCAAGGTAGCACAAACTGAATTTTTTTTTTTTTCCACCCATTTATCTAGGAACTCTGGCGTGGAGTTCTAACATGGTCCGGATTTCGAACGATGCTGCTGCTTATTGCGTTCATTATATGCCCACCGGTATGGGTTGTTTTTACGTTGCCGCTTGGTCATAAATATACAAAAGTGCCGATTATAAAATTTATGTCATATCTGACGTCGCATATTTACCTAATGCTGCATCTGATGATCAGCGGTATAACGCCTCTTTATCCGGTGGTGCGACCCAGTTTGGTGCCATACTGGTACGAGTGGGGCTTGTTGATTTGGTTGAGTGGTTTATTGCTTTTTGAGCTCACCAACCCCAGTGACAAGTCGGGCTTGGGCTCGATCAAGATTATGGTTTTGCTTTTTGGAATGGCTGGTGTTGGTGTGCATGTGACCGGGATGTTTTTTGTCAATCGCGCCTATTGGCCGACGCTGCTATATTGTCGTAATCAATGCTTTGCACTGTCATTTTTGTTGGCATGTGTCCAAATTCTGGACTTCTTGTCGTTCCATCATTTGTTCGGACCATGGGCAATCATTATTGGAGATCTGTTGAAGGATTTAGCTCGATTTTTAGCGGTGCTTGCGATATTTGTGTTTGGATTCTCCATGCACATTGTGGCGCTGAATCAGTCGTTTCACAATTTAAGCCCAAGCGAGGTGCGGGATTTGCCACGAACTGCCCGGCAAGCTGGATACTTTGACGATGGTGAGCTTTATTGGTTGGGAGAGTTTTTGAGTTATTATTTCCTTTGTCATACAATATACTCAGCTAATTTTTATAATAATTATTACATTTATACAATTAAAATATTTTTAACTTAATTTTATATACTTATACAATTCTTACTACTTTTAGTTACTACATAATATTATTGAACATAAATTACTACATCTTTTGCTTCTTAAAACTTTAAAGACACTAAATTTTTGCCAGTTTTATAAAATTCTTTTACCATGAAAACCAATAAAGATCATGAAAAGCCGACCACTGTAGATGCCGCTACTGGGAACGTTGCCTACTATACCGATTATCGACGAAAGCATAAGACCGACAGTAAGTTCGCTGATGGAATTTCCGCAATCGATTGAACCCCACCCGCAGCAAAATTATGTCTTATATGTGTTTTGTTTAAATGTTTAGAAATCATCCACACACAAAAATGTTTGTTGATTGAACTTGTCCGTTTATCTGTCTGTTTGATCTATGTGGAAAATGCGACATTTTTTATATATTTTTTTCCTTTCTAAATGCTGGATGCTGTATTTTAAATTGAATGGTCTTAAATGGCTGCATTTGTTTTTACCTTAGAAGAATAAATTTGGATGTTTGTTGTTATTTTGTCGCTGGGCACTGACCGGAATGAGGATGATGGTATTTTGGGAATGGTCCGTTTATGGGCAGAAACAATGAGGTCGTAATTGTCATATTGTCCAATGTCTATGTGTGTCGAATGCTGATGTAGTAAATTTGAACCCGAACAATAATCATTTAAATTTAGTTAAAACACCACAAATGTCTTGAAGAATGTTATTTGCTTATATAAACAAAGTAATTTATCTTGTCGAATTGGATGTGAGTTGGAATAAAAGCGCGTCGGTGTTATGTTTTCACGTGCCATGTTTTATCGCAGTAATTTGTTAGTTTTCTGGAATGTATTTTTCCGCCTAAATCGCATGTGCAAGTGAAAATTATTTTCTTAAATAGGCGAATAACTTTTCTTTCTAGTTTTTTTTTGTTTGTTTTCATTTTTTCAACTATTTTAATAATATTTTCTTCTATTCCAGTGAATGCAATTATTTTTTTAACCGTATTGTTATATTTATTGTTAAAGTGAATGATTACACACAATGTAGGAGAATTTTAAGAGGCTGTGGGTTACTTATGGATATGGCTCCACATAATACACACCAATATTTGTATGTTTGTTTCTCTTTGTTTTGTACAAGACACAAATTTATAAAAAACTCATTATTTTAGGTTTCTCAATAATTTTAATTTGTTTTCATTTACTGGGCATTTATGAACAACATAACAATAGTTTTTAAATTGTTTTTTAATTTAAATACCCAGTGAATGTGTGATGTTTTAAAATACGTTGTTTTGCTTTTTGTTTTTTGGACGCACCACAGTGTTGTTTAGTATTGCAACATTTTTAAAATCACAATCACACAATTATTTTCCTCTCCGTTTACCGATCCCATCTCCACCCATAATGAGATACATTTGTGTCGCTTGTTTGTTTACTTCTTAAGTTTGAATGGGCTGCAATTATCTCTTATATACCAGTTTATTGTACAATATATGTCAATGTCTATGCGTTATCAATGTCTTTGGCTGTCGGGAACTTTGCTGCTCTGTTTGTCTTAGATGACTGAAACCACTCTCTGGCACTCACACAATATTAAAACATAATATCAACTAACAAATTTTTATATTTCCTACCACCCTTCACTACCCCTCACTCCTCCTGGTGTCATGTCTCCTCAACATTGCGGTCGTTGTTTGGGTGGTGGTGCACATCTGAATCCCTTGCAGAACCAATGACACCAATCGTCGCTTTTGAGCGTCTCTTCTTTGCTGTGTTTGGCCAGACGACACCGGACGACATCAACCCGATGCGCAACAGTCGACCCGAATGGACTGAAAATTTATTTAAAATTGTTTTTGGCGCTTATTTACTAGTCTCCGTTATAGTACTTATAAATCTGCTCATTGCTATGATGTCGGATACATACCAACGTATTCAGGTAATGCCATACTAATGCCTGGCCTTTTCGGCGTCTTTATCTCGTTCCATATGTACGATGTTATGCTGTGATGTATTTTTGGGACGGACAGTGCGCATGAATCCCATCACGTCATTTGAGTTGCTATTCTTCGCTGTGTTTGGTCAGACTACTACCGATCAGACGCAAGTGGACAAAATTCCACCAAACACGGGACGTAAACAACCCTATTGGACGGAATATTTGTTCAAAATTGTTTTTGGAATTTATATGTTGGTATCTGTTGTTGTTTTAATCAATCTACTGATTGCTATGATGTCAGACACTTATCAAAGGATCCAGGTATACTAACAACCAATGTCAAGAAATGAACAGAGCACATGCAGTTTTGAAACAGAAATTATTTTGTCACTGAAAGATTTTATTCAAACTAAACATTTTACTACATTTGTTAATGTTTTCTCTGAATAGGCTCAATCCGATATTGAATGGAAATTTGGCCTGTCTAAGCTGATTAGGAATATGCATCGCACTACAACTGCTCCTTCACCGCTGAATTTAATTACAACATGGTTCATGTGGATTGTGCAGGCTTGCAAGGTCTGTTTTTGTTGTGTATGAATAAACTTTTCAAAACTAAATTATTACTACTAAATTCAGACACGAATGAAGAAGCGCAAGAAGCCAAGCCTCATTGGTATGATGGGATTGCGACAAGCAAGCCCAAGAACCAAGGCCGGTGCCAAATGGTTATCCAAAGTGAAGAAAGGTCAGGTCTCTCTTAAAGGTTTGCTATTGCGCATGCGCTTTTTGAACTAACAAAATTCAACAGAATTGGTAAAATTTCTTATCCCTGTATTTGATCCTGAATAACAAAACTTTGGTGTAGTGGCGTTGTTAGTAATTGTTTACGAGTAGAATTATGTGCGTATATGTATGGTACTTCCCGTTGTCCTGTTGATCACACACAATTAGAACTGTATAGGGCTTGATTAAAGTGTACTTAATACTACTAACTAGAACCTGCTCGAACTGATGCCAGCTTGAGATGTTTGAATGCCGTAGTTCTCCTCTAGGATGTAAATCATTAAAATTAAAATCTAACGTATTTAGCTATATGTTATACATTTGAAAGTATCAGCGTGCTGCCATAATTTTTATTACAATGTGTTGTTTTTAAACACTTTCTACTTTAATTAGATTTTACCTAAATAATTGTAAGAAACACAAACTAAAAGAATTTTACACAATTTAGATTCTATGGGATTGTCGGTGGTGCATCTTTCTCCGCTGGGTTCCCAGACAAGTTTTGCTGGCGGAGCAGCAACTCGCATCGAAAATGTCGCAGATTGGGCTGCAATCTCGCAAAAATATCGGGCACTTAATGGTGACGCTGAGGACGCGGGTACCACAAAGGATAACAACGATGGTGACACCACTTCGAATGCGACTGAGCAACCAACAGCTGCGTCGCCACCAGTCGCAAATAATGTCAACGCTGTTTAATATGTATAATTAGTAATTACTCGAAACTCATTATTTCTTTCGGAAACATGTAAATAGGAATGCTTCTTGTGTAACTATAGTTTTTGAAATTGTATTTTTTGTTTATTTTATTTAATTCTAAATTTTATGCATTTTTCTTGGTACGAACTTTTTACTGTCCTGAAAGACTAATTCAAGCACAATTTGATTATTTATACTTCAATTTGTTACAGTGTAAGTTTGTAAATTTAAGAAGAATGTAAATTTGAAAACTTGTTCTAAAGGAAATACACTTTTCTACAAATATGACTTAATTAAAAAATTCAAATGAGTGTTTGTAATATTATCGATCTTCCCATAGATTATGATATTTTAGAAAGAGTTTATTAATATTCAAGAGCAAAGAAGTGTCGATTTTCTTTCTACTCAACGTCTTCTAAATACTGAAAAACATCCTCTCCGGCGCAATAGGATATCCTAAACTAAGATAAGTAATAGCATTATTCAATTTGGGTAATAACCAATTTGTTATACGTACAGTAGACTTGAGTTACTAACTTAGTTCTTAAAAATTTGTGAATCTTAATTGCTTAATTTATAAAAATATGTTGACAATATTATTGGCATTCTTTGAAACACTTTAATCTTCACACTCTAATTGTCATAAAAATAATTTCTAACAATGACAAATCACAACATCTTGCATAATAAAGTGTTGAACTAATTAATTTTTTTTTCTCTTGTCAGTATCTTTAAATAATTAAGCGGCTATGATAGTATATAGCGACAATTTAATTTGGGTCATTAAATTAAATTGAAATCAAACATGTTTGCAACGACCATGTACCACTTAATTCTCTTTTTAACCTATTAAAAATACTTAAAGTAACATATTTTAAGCAAGTTTTATAGCAAAAGATAAAGATCGACATCTTGGCTGGGTTTTGTCTATGCTGAAAAAAATACCTTTTGCATTTAGAAAAACCCAAAATTATCAGAGACATAAGAATAAGTCTGAAAACGTTTCTCAATCCGATTACTGTGATGACAACATAGATGAGGAAGATTTGAAAATTCCGTATATTTTGCTAGACTTTGTTGGTACATGTTGAAGTGAATTCCGTATTATTCGTATATATTCGTATATGAAAAAACAACAACAACATTATGCGCGTGTACGATTTTTTTTTGCAATCACTAAATACTGATATACAAAGTGCATTGTTAAATAGAAAAAAAGCATTCTGTGTGGCGAGTACTGACCATGTCAATGTATTCCGGAAGGCGGCAAATCCGACAAGCATCCATGTCAAAATAAACAAAACACTATACACTTAGTTTAAACTCACCGGTAATGTCCAAAAAATTGTCCCATTGCGACTGCCAGAAGTCCCCGGAGGCACCCCAGAAGCGTTGCAAACTTAAAAGTCAAGAATTAAAGCTCCACCTCGTCTTGGTAATTTTGATAACAACACCGGATAAAAAACACCTTAAAACACGTGAACTTTTTGTTTAGCAACTTAAACAACAATTAAAATGAGCTAAGTGAATGTTATTACCGTATCGCGGATGAACCGTTAATAAAAGCTGTGTAACAAGAGGCAAGCAAGTAGCGAGTATAATGCAAAGTCTGTATGGAACTGCGAATTCCAGTCACAATTCAACGCTCATACATACATTATAATACGTATTTTATTTTATACTCCATACAATTACAAAACATTATATTGTGAGGTGCACAAACTGAAAAGTAGTCATTCGCGCAGCCTCAGACTTGTACATTTTCGCGATTATTTACGTTTGTATTCGTTATATGTATTTTAAAAACAAAGGCTGCATTGCATAAAAGATTGATAATTTGATATTGAATAACAATACGAATAGAATTAATAAGCATTCGTATTTTTACGTGGTATGGGTTTAATTAAATACTAATCCATTAAGAGACGTATTATTATAATAAAGCGGGTATTTAAAGCATATTTTTTTACTTTTGCATTTACATATTAACAAAATTAATTAGCACCCGAATTAGTGATTATTAGAAAACGTGATCGAATTGATGCAAGGAAGCGATGTGTGGCGAAAGGGGAGGCTAGTGCCACTAGTCGCGGAAGGAAGGACAAATGCTGATACTGTCAAGGAGTATGCTGGATGGGACTTTTAGAATTCAATTTTTTTTTCTTACTATAATAATGGTTAAATAAATTATCCTTTAGATTATTTAATATTCTTTCACTAAAGAAATGATAAATAATAATTATTACAGAAACATTTTTGCGATATCTCTTTATCTAAAAAACTTTAATATGATTTTATCAAAAAATTTAATAAAAGCGAAAAAATTATTTCAGCAGCAAAAATATTGACAATACCAATATTGTTTGTTCAAAATTTAATAAAATTAGAAAGATACAGTCCGAGGCATTTTTTCATATAAATCTCACAAATTTTCAAATATTAAAAAATACAGTCTCAGCCAATATTGATGTAAAATAATACATTTATATTGACAACAACTCCAATAATGCCAGGTAACTTTTTATATTGAAATGCTAAAATTAATGATTGAATCAATAAATGTATTGTCAACGAAACGATGGCTGCAGTGGTTCATACACCCGATGGGTGGCGGTTGTTGTCTAAGCTAACTAATCGATTACTTTTTAGCCAATCCAAATTGATTAAAATTAAGGTAAACTATAAACGAGAAACTAAACCGGGAATGAACGACTTTTTTTGGTCTGGCGTATTTGGTAAAATGCGAATCGAATAAAAAAATGTTGTTTAATTTTTAGTTGGTTAAGTTAAGTAGCATGAACTCTTGCATCTACCTCTTATATATACACAATTAAACAACTCGTGACTGCATAATTTAACGCAACTAAATTTAATCAAAGAATTTTCATAATCCTTTAAGGCACAATAGTGCACGGACTGTGAGCACGGAAAACAATATCATGGACAAACGTCGTGCGTGTTGACATTTGGCAGCTAATCGAGCCCACTTTAGCTTAGTCCTGCGGTGGATTTACGGCATTAAATGAAGTTGTACATTATCGGGTCTATTCGACAACCAACAAATACTTTGATGGACTGGGCATTTAGTAATGTGATGAATGAACGTGACCCAACGAAAGCTACCTTTGCGAGTAGACTTATGGAAACAAGGAGACACGGGAGACCCCATCTCAGATATGAGTAATGCGTGTTCTTTTAATTTTTGTTCCGTTATTGTAAATATTATTTCATTATGGCAAAGAACACATTACATTTTAGATACTTATGATCAAACTTGGATAGCATTGAGTACGAAGTATTATATTATCGCTTCAAAAGTATGACTACGTTGATCAGGACCTCCCGATATTTAAACAGACTGAACCAGTTCGCAAATTTGTGTTATTTAAGAGCTTCACACATTATTGAATATGAAAATATTTCACGCATGTACCATATGTACATGTTAAGTAAATTTTTTTAATATTTAGGCGAATTTTAAGAAAATCTTGCATTTTTTGGACCGGTTCCCTTATCGGATTGTCAAAACCCATAGGTCTTAACATGCAACATCCTACCTTCAATAACTGACAGTTCCGTAATATCAAACGTAAATCATCAACCGACCTGCAGGAAAGGAGTAAAAACAAAAACCTGAAGCGCAATCGGAGAAATGCCTCATTTGAAACAATAGCCGATAAACTACAACATGAAATATTTACGAGCTTTTAAATACAAGCAATCGGCATGATGAAGAGAAGCTGCCTTGCCATGCTGCGGATCAATACACTGCATGTATAGCGCATTACCGTGTAGGTTACATTTTTCGTTGCCATTTTCTGCACATTGCAGCGTAAATAGAAGGAACATCCCCCAATTGACCGCAAGGAATATCATTTTCACTGATAACATCCCAGCCAGTTGAAGGAAAAAGCATTGTCTTCGCACAGAATGTGCACGGCAAGTTAAAGAATAATTTCGCTTCGTCGTTCTTTCCTTCATAAGGTGGTGGATAATGTGACTGGGCTGGTTTGTGATCAGCAGATATTTAGCGGCATTTGTCTGTGCATCGTTGTAACTGCGCACATAAAATTTTCTTCCCATTTTATATCTAACTGGCAATTACAAAAACTGTGAATTGACGCGACTCAGCCGGTACTATTGAAGTTTAGTTCAAACTAGATAAGGCGCACCAAATCCTTCGTATATGATTAGCTGTGATTCATTTACCGGAAAACGTTTTCCCCCATTAAGTTTTGTAGCTGCATGTTTTTCAAAAGGCTTTATATGCTGCAGTTCTATATCCACACTAATAAGTAATAGCCTGCCAGGTGCGATCTTGGCTGTGGCGAGCTATTGGCCACGTGAGCTTTGATCGCGCTTTTAAGCCTGATTTGTGCACTTTCATCTTGATTGCTTTGGCTAATCCGAAACTAAAAGCGAACATGCGATGCCAAACCGAGTATTTCTGTATAATTTATTGTTTTAAGATGTGTGGAGGTTGTGTTGCGTTTACTAGAATTATCAATTATTGCGGTTGGTGTTATCTATGGGCTGATTGTTCATGTGAGCTGATTTCTTGCTAATTGCGGACGACCGCGAAGTGCGGCGGTAATATTTTCTTGTAAATTAGAGAATTCAATTTGCCTGAAGCATGCAATTTTAAAATTTTAGATATTAAGTTTTACTTTATGTTCAATGCAGATTATACGTAACAGTTACCTTTTATATTAGCAAAAAAAATTTATTGGATAATTGATAATAAACTTACATAAACTTTTTGAAAATTTTGTGAAAATATTAAAAAATAAAAAATTCAGTTCTCCATGGTCGAGTTGTTTTTTTCATAAGAAGACAAACCCCCCTGTTTCTATCTCAGCGAACTTACATAATATGAAAAATTCTTTCATATACACTAATTGGTGTTGTATAAACTGTTTATATTCATCTTCGAAACGTTGAATATTTTCGAAAATTCTTTCATTCACGTTATAGTCTCATTTGATTAAATAAAAAAGTGCACTGAACATTTTAGGGTAAAAATCGGAAAACTCAAGGTCATATTTTGTACATCTAAAAGTCCTTAAACATTTTTGAAAATTTTTTTTACAATAAGAAAAAAAACTTGCTGAATATTTCAATCTCAAAATTTGAAAACTATGTGCCGCATTTTTATAACAAAAATAATTCAAACACTGTTTGTTCAATGATATTATGATTTAAGGATTTAAATTGCATTATTACAATTTCGTAAAAAAAAATCAAAGTCCAAATTGAAAATTATTAAGGTCACATTTTTCGTATCTGAAAAAAATCCTAAACTAAATCTCCGATTGACTTCAAACTCACGCAGTATGTGTTTGTCACAGTCTGTGACACTAAACATCGAATTGAGAAACTACAACAACAACACTATTCAAAACTTAATAATACAAGTATTCAAATCAGTTTTTATGAAATCACACGTAAATCATACGTAAAACTTGAGCGATGCAGTTAAAGTACGAGTATTGCCATTCTTTTCCAAAAATTAATCTTACTATTTCAACTCTATGTTATTTCTGAAGTGATAAAAATCGCACATTTTTGATTGAACAGCAATTGCAATGTTGCAGGTTTGGCACATTATTCTCTCAAATGGAGCCTTCCCTCATTTTATTAAAGCTCAACGTTTAGCTCGGCTATTAACGCTTTTGATTATAGGCCGCCGTGTTATTAAAATTGCAGCATACGCGCAATCATATAAGCACGCTTTCGTGTTCTGCTTATACATCGCGGTTTATGATGCTCACACACTACATCCGTATATGTACCTATAATGTTGAACATGTGAGGGCTGTTTCCGAGGAGAACGCTTGGCCGAAGAGGAAAGTCAAAATATGCAATGGCAGCAGAGGGATAAAACCGAAAACGTGGATGATGCATTATCGCACTGACATTGGCAATTCAAAAATCTCATAATTTGGCCACACACATGCCTTCTTTGCAGCGTGCACTCGTCGATGTTATATATACCCGCTTAGTTAGCTATAATATAAGTATAGGAGATTCGTGGATGTAAGTCGTCAACATATCTGCTGGCCGATTTTCCGCTCTTCTCAACAGGATCAATCAGTTTTCTCATAATTTGTGAAAGGTGCTCCATTGCGATGCGTGTCAGGACTCATTTCAATTATTGCACTGAATTTGCTATAGCGCATAGTAATTGAAAGTCGGTATATTCGTTTGTTGTCCGACAATGCACACGATCATTGGGATCATTACGTCGATCATAATATATGCTCATTGTGCAGCGTATTGAACGCAGACGGAGGGGTAGGTGCATTTATTCACGAATATACACACGAATATATTTTCTTTAAAGTCTGCCGATATCCTGGAGGCGATCTGTTTTTGGTTGAGGAGGGCTCATAATCGCACCGAGCACACCACACGGCAACCAACATTTTCCACACTTGTTCAGCGATTCCACGCCTTGTAACCAAATGACACAAGCGTTGAATCAATTTCACGGAATCACTCAGCCTCTCTTTCTGTGTCTTATCTCATTGCATTCGTCTCATTTTTTTTTGCTGCTTACGAACATTGCTTCTTCAATGATTTGATAGGACATTCAAAAGAACATACGATGGACAAGAATTCAATAGGAAGGTTTGCATATTTTACATGTCTTGGTTTAAAAAATGTAATGTTAAAAAATTAATTAGAAGTTACATTAAAAAGAAATTGAAGTATATTTAAGAAATAAAATCTTATTCAAATATATGCACTTAAAACACAGAAGTTTCCATAAACAGAAGATTATAGTTAATAGCCTGAAGTACATACTGGTAGTTATCTTTTACCACTTGGAAGGGGTAACGGCGCCACCTTCCACTTATCCGTATTAGGTCACAACTTTAATTCCGAAATTTAAAATTTCCATCTGACATTATCATTGTGTCACTCGATTTGTTTGCGGCGGCCACTTCCATTTCAATCCCAATTGTGGAATTAAAAGCACAAACATCGAAAACATTGGTGGCAATGTGTCTTAAGTCAAACCATCCAACTACGGCCGCTCCACATCGAAGCGATACACGAATGATAATAATCGAAGTACAACATAGAGAACATCCGCAGCGAGAGCACATTCAAATTAAAGGACCACAACTAATTTGTTTTTCTTACAATATGCCATTGGATGTTTAGTGCTTTTTGTTTGGTTGTGCTACAGCACCACACCAGCTATAGCGCATTTATTTTTCTTTACACACTGCAAGATTGACACGATAAATAATCCCCATGTCCGATTTTTACCACTGAGCACGGATGACTGCTGGACAAATTGCTTCGTTGTTGTTGCTTCTTCCCTTTGATATTCCTTTGATTGTGTAACATAAAGGTACACATGGAAGTACTCGTGTTCTTTCTTCATCTCTCTGCATGCTATCTAATTCGACCAATTTTTCGTTTTGTCAAACATGACCTGCCAATGTTTTACGCCTTTTCTCTAGAAATAGGAGAGCAACGGTATGGTCCGATCGTATATATATACTATGCCTCATATGGTTTCACCTTGCCTCATATCAGGCAGTGGTAGAGTTCCTGCCAGCGATGCAGATAATATTGAACAAAAGCTTTACATGTATCTAAAAACGTTAGTGTTTTGTGACCGTCAAAAAGATTTTATTTTGAAATTCCAATCTCCCAAGGTTTCCATTTGCGTAGAAATTCAGCTTCTGGTGTTTTTGACCCGAAAGTATTTACTTGCATATCATTATAATATTATACATCAGGAAGATTAATAAGTTGTTCACGAGATGTGATCAATAATGTGTCACTTTTTGTCACTGAGAAAGTGCATGCCATTGAAAATATGTTTGTTATTTTGAATCAGTTTTAATAATGTTCATCAATCATGACCAATATGGTGGGCTACTGGTTGTAAAAGATATCCTAGAAATTATGGAAGTGATACGTAATGAAATGTTAAATTCATTATTATAAAAAAATATTGATAATATATTACTGGTGAATCTTATGTTTTACGGTTTGTCATAGTTAAGAATATAGTTTTGTACATACTAAAGGTGCCTCCACACGGGATAGAAAACTAGCGTATAATTTTAACTATAGATACACTAAACTATGATGTCCGTCCACACGAACGCTAGTTTTCGCGCTTACTAATTTTACTATACTCTAGTCGATCTAGACACTATGCCGAAATATCACTATCAAGTGGGGCCACACGAGATATTTTCAAAACTAGACGTAAATAAAACAATTGAATTTTAAAATTTGATGTAGAAATGCATTGTATTATTTTGTTCAGTATCACAGAATTCTTTTCAATTTCATGTCATGCCGTAGCTGAACTATTCGCTAGTTTTTTATCCCGTGTGGAGGCAGCTTTATGCAGTATGCCTATTAGAATTTGAAAATTCCCTCGATACCGTATGAATCGATGGTGAGATTTGGAAGCCTAATAAAAATTCAATATACTTAAAAATATAATAATTTGTGTCCCTTGATTTGGATGTAGCCAATTTTTTCATAAAGACAGATAGATGGCGCAGTTATGAGCTCGAAATGAAAAACTTTCACTTTTTCAATTCTTCTATTGCGAATAATTCAAAACGATTTGTTTCAGTATATTATGATGTTCTACATTATTTGGTCTTAACAAAAGAAACAATTTCATAAAAATTGTCGAGGTCAAAATTCTAAATTTCCAAGGTCTCATCTTTAAATATAAAATTCCGGTGTGTAGTACATCTTCTTCAACACGGCTCGACCGATTTTGATAAAAATTTCTTTGTTGTATCCATAGGGTCACCTGGATGGTTCTTACTTCTCAGCTGTTACGACGGTAGACCCGCTACTTTTGGATGGGGTACTTTTGTAGAGATCCATTTTTTCCCCAACCTTTTTTAAATAACTTAAAAAACATGTAATACCAAACTTTCAGCATCCCAGAACATCGGGATATTTTAATTAATAATATATTAATTCAATAAAACGCGTACTATATGCGACTGTTACAGCGACCGAAATTATCAATCTTTTATTTACACAATACGTTTTTGTGGTGCCGGGGTGGTTCATATATGGGTGTCAAACCAATAATTTTGTTTTAGTTATGGATGAAAGAAATATTTCCGTAATAAAAACAATTGACCTACTACTATAATTTTTGTCCCATCTAATAAATTAGCAGGATTTCAGCTCCCGGGGATTTGGGTGCCGCCCAAGTAACAAAACCAGTCATATATGAGCCATAAATAACGATATTAGCCGTATATCCTCATATATGATTGATATATGACTGATTTTGTTACTTGTGTGGTTTTGTGGATAACGGAATTTCGGCCCATTTCGAATTTTGCCTGTCATAATTATGAGTGATATGACCCTTCGGTGTTTTATTTTGCCGGGTAATTGGATGTTTGGATTTCAGGATTTCAGGTTGCAGGGATTGTGGTTAACTTGATTTTGGGTACGGTGCTAATATGATTAAGGCCAGTTAAGATTGTAAATTTGTTGTCGCGTTTCTGGAGGTCAGGATATTAGTTTACGGTGTTTTTTGGGTGTTGTGATTGTGGCTGACCGTATTTTGGATCAATGAAATTTTGACACTTCGGGATTTTTTATCATATTAAATAGGTTGTAAAGGCTTCGAATAAAGGTAAATTCATGTCAACATTTGTTTTTAAATTTTTTAAGTGATGCATCTTTATTAATTATGCTTTTCGTTAATCTTTAAGTTAACTGAATTCACGATTTTATGTCAAAAACTATATTTTGTGTGTGGCGGAACCAAGTTCACCGGACTAGTTGTATGGCTATACTAGTCAGAATGAATTTCGGTTTCAGTTGTCCAAAATTTTTCTATGTGGATTAGATTATAACTAGTAAAACAATTGAAAAAGTTCTTGCATGTTTATAAATATTTTTTATTTCTTAGAACTAATATATTTGATTTTTACATCAATCTGTGTATAATGACACACATATTCTTGCACAATCCGCATAAAATTTTACATATTATTTACGGAAAATGGGCATGCAAATTGTAGGTACATTCCTGATAGAATAACACTTTTTTATTAGTTTCTCAAACATTCTTCCAATTTATGACCACGACAAGTTTCGCATGTGTAATTTCCACAAAACAACCCTTTTGCACAAAACACACAAATGAAACGACCAATCTAATGCAGTGCCCCAACACTCATCCTCAGCTTTCGAGTTTTTCAAACCGTCCACCATCCACAATTTCACATGTCCAGTGTCCACTTCAATTTTGCTGACCTTTTCACTTCAATTTTAAACCAATATGCAATACGTTAGCATCATATATCTCTTATGGCATGTCTCCTTAAGATAAAAGATAAGATAATTCTTTGTTATGTATGTGTTCCAGAATTAAGTAAAAAAAGCATAACAAGGAAAGACTGTTTTATTGCTACAATTGGTGGAGAGGGACGATGATATAAAACAGTTGTGTGTGCGATTATAAAGGAGAAGTGGTCGCATTTATGGCAAAATATTAGAGAAATATGCAAATACACAATACACATATGTTTGTTTATGTTCGTAATATTATTATAATGGTGGTATCAGAAATGAAACAAGTTATTGCTTTTGAAAGCCATGCAAAAGACGGTCACCCCTTCCCATTCGGAAGTTTAAAAGTATCCGCATACGGCATATTTGCCATAAATGTGCACCCCAAACATTGTGTGACCCAGGGAGGTAGAGCACACAAGATGGCAGATTGTGGCCAAAACTCTTATTGCATTCGATATTGGAGTGGACATTTGAATAGAAATGATCAAATTATGTCGAAAATATTCAGACATTTTCTTATGGTCACTGCCAGTGTGTGGAGAGAAATACTGATTACGTGGGGTGAAATCTGCGACGGACATGTGAAATTTTTTGGCATCGAAATAAAGGAGCGAAATGTGATATGATCAATGTTGGTTATGATGAGGGAAAGGAATGAAATGGATTGTAAAAAATTGCGTCCATTGTGGGATGGCAAATTCGTTATGCGGTATTACAATGTGAAAGAGATGAGGCAGTTTTTTATTCTCATTTCGTTAAACTTTTCGAAATTGAACAAATATAACAGCCAGTGCATTTTACGAAATGAATTGCATTGTGAACTTTTATTTGATATGGGTTTTATTTTATGGCTCTATGCTGGTATAAAATATAAATCAATTATGTTTTCTATGAATCCACCATATAGTTATTACTCATTGGCAGGATACAATAGTTATGTAATTCAATGATCTCACATCGCGCTATTTTACGTTTCAAATGTATTTTAAAATTGCAAGTAACTGTGCTGCCTGCGTTAATAAGGAATCTGAATTTCCCCTTTCCTAAAAGTAATAAGTATCATCAATCACATTTGCTTAGAGCTATCTCATCTCTATTATACAATTATAATTTGTAATACACCTAAAGTTGGCTGCACTTCAAGTATATACCCACTAAAAAGTGAGCAACAATTGAGCCACTAAAACAACAGAGGTGACGCAAATATTGCTAACAATGACATTAAGAATACCTAAATTACTCGATTCGCAAGTTTAGGCCTCGAAACATTCTTCATTCTTGCTTACTAGTCATAAGAAGAGAATGTGCCCCTAAGATGGTTTTTATGAAAATTTGAAAATATCTGCCACACCGTATTAATCCTTGGTAAGGGTTGAAAGCCTTAATGAGAAGTTTAGATTTCCTCCCTTTAGATCGTTTCTTACAGATATAAATTTTAATATAATCTTATTTACAGAATACAGATTTTACTCATTTGCTAATTGTTTCCTCTGCAGGCATATATGATCTTCAATCTTGTCTCCATTGCTGCTTACCATATTTTCCATTTGTCAGTGCAATTCTTGCACATTTTCCGCGATTTCATTACTTTGACTGCTTTTTCTTTATGTATATGAATATATGTGTTCAGGACTCATGCCGTCATATATTTAAGCTAATAATAATATTTGGTCAAATGAAAACCCTCAAGTTTTGGGCATTTTCTTGTATTAATTTTTTAAAGGATTGACGCATTTCTGCTTACATAGTTGCCACAAACATTAACATTTAAGCACAATTGTTAGTTTTATAAACGGTAGTTTTAAAATTTGGAAATCATCATGATAAATCCCAATAAAATATTGAAATGTTGCATTGGTACTAGACTAGTAGATGCTGAAAAAACCTTGAATCAATTAAATTCCGATGAACTTCAATATTTCGAGATATTCCACAACAAAAATGGGGATTACAATTTTCAATCAATGAGTCTGAAAAATTACAAGTCATCGTCTATGACAAATTCCAGGGAACAAAATATTTTATCTTTACACCTTTATTGTATTGCTGTCATGTATCCACCAGGAAACAAAGTACTTTTGTTATTATTCCCTGCAGAATCACTAAGCATCCTCCCTCGGGGTCTCCTCCTTCCAATTCTGTAATCTTTTTACATCCAGCGAGCGGTAATATGCTACGGTTGTCGCTTACCCTTTTTGTTGACACTTGTGATTGCTATGTGGTGGCAGTGGTGCTTGTACAATGCATGTTCCTCGCATATAATACCACCTTTGTGTACATCATCTCCGCCTCCCGCACATACGTCCACCATCACGAAACACTGGGCATCATTGCACGAATTGACTTAAGATAAAGTCAAAATATTGCTGTAGTTTTCCCAATAGACTTCTGTTTCTTATGTATACATATATTTATTTATTCCAAAATGCTGAATCAACAAAATGAAGAATGGATTTACAAGTTGTTTTGAGGGAACGTTCATTAATTTGGTTTAAATCAACAATGTGTATTTCAATTGTGTAAAAGGAAAATGAACGTACAAAATAAAACAAAACGCAAACGATGATCCCAAAATGAAATTGAAAATTACTACCCGGCACGGTAGAAATGATTGAAAATGGCTGACAGTGTGTGGCGGAAAGGCAGCAGTTGCTACCGCAATATGCTAATGTTGTGGCTGAAGAGAATTTATACGTTTTTTTTCTGTTGTTGTTGCATTTGTCATAATGCTGGCTGTTACTGTGATGGCAGGCCTGATGGAACAACCACCGCACATCTCATTCAGCAAATATTTATTTAAACAACAAATATCCCAATGATGAAATATGTGCCTACCTAAATAGCTTTATGTACATATGCAAATTTGCTGTGTAAAATTATTCAAATTGATAAATCCAAAGGAATATTTTGCATTTAATCGAAATTAAAATGGTGAGAGAGGTTTCCTCGCACTCTTTTTAGTCGGTAAACTGAAATGATGTACTCAATTAAACCTGTGATGGCCTCGGGGATTTATAGCCATCGTAATTAATTACAGTTTTTTTGTTATTCGTTTTTTTTTGTCAGAACATTGGTGTGTATATATTCATTTTGTTTTTTAATGTTTGCATTTGGAAAGTAGAGGGGAAGTTGATAAACTGTCACAACCATCCTATTGTTTACTCCTGGGTGCTAGAAAAATTGAGTTCTTATATTCCGCACGCTAAGTTAATCCAACATTTTTCTAGTTGCACCTGCGGTTTCGTTTAACTTGGCATTAAGGATCTTGACACATTTTACAACAGAGTTCTTCAGAAAAATAAAAACAAGACGTGTAATGTCCTTGATGTAGAAATGTGCAGGGAAAATTTTTATAATAATTCTTATTAATATTATGTACCCGTTTTACATTACAAAACTCTACATTATGTAGTCGTATTATATTATAAACTACCAGAAGGACCCATGCGCTGCTAGGAAACAACATGCTGCTTTAAAAAATAAAATTACATTGTTAAATAAAATGTATATTCAATATTCTCCAATTTCGTAAAAAAGAAACACAAAAAATTCTTCGTAATTTATTTCTGCTTTATTTAGTCGCTTCGATAATTGACTTACTACACTTTCATTCAAGGACCACTGTTAGGGCGATTTTTCGACAAGCTGTTCTATTGAGTTTTAAATATAGCATTATTTTTGACAAAAAGGTTTGAAAAGTTTTGCGATTATCGGAGCTCTGTTTTTGGGGTTGACTGAAAGATAAATATTCATTTTTATCCATTTTACAATTTTTTTTCCATTTCAATGAGATATTATAATCTTGAATTTTTTCGCGAGGTTTTTTACACTGATAAATCTATTTTCGAAATAATTTTTGGAATCATGAACCAAGATTTTTTTTCGCAGTTCTCGTGGTTCATTTGAATTTAAACCTAATATTTTTTCCGGAATATTAATTAATATTTTTCCAATAATAATAGCTTCAATACAAAACAACAAAGCAAAACTATTAAAAAAATTTACTGTATCTTTATTTAAATTGCAAAAAGAGATTTATTTTTAACGAACAATAAACGATTTAAAATTATTTTTGTAATGTGTAATAATATTGTTATACATATTATATATCTATATTAATTTTTCTGTACACGATTTTTCTGCGCCAAACACTTATACGAGTAATTATGTCTTAGCGCACCTTGATTGTGGCTTGTCGATTAAAATCTCGCGCAGTAATTTGTTGGCTAATTTTCTTTGAAACTCCAAATTACCACTGATTACTATTCTGAGTGCGCCTTAATTCAAACACTTAACATCATTTTTAAAATTAAAATATGATCATAGTGTGAGTGATTTATAGGCTTTCATGAGCTTGAAGTTGGTTTAAGTGTTCGTCCAAAGTGGCATTAAAGTAAAAAAAAAATAAAAAATCATAAAATAACTTAGCCATGCAAGTTAACTACGCGCCTGCTTAGTATTCAAATTAAAAGTGCATAGCTACACGTTTTTTGTAGGTGAGGTGCAAAGTAAAGCGTAAAAAGTGCTGAAATGAAAAAGAAATTCTATGCGATAAAACGAAAACAAAACATATATTATAATATGTCTTCGCCTCTTAATTAGTATACGAAGCACAAAAATGGCGCTTAAATTGCACCGATTTCTTGCAAGCGCGCAAACGTGTTTATTGCGCTGGCAATTATTAAATTTGCGTTGAAAGCATATGGAGCAACGCAAAATAGGTACGGGCTCAACTCTCAAGTATATACATGAATGCGGGGTGAGGAACAAACCGAGGATGGAAAGCGTGTACTCCTGCATTCATTTCAAGGGACGTTAAGATTGACGATGCGAGATTGGGTGTCTGCACTGAGAGAGTGCCATTTTTGAGTGTTGCGCAGCATATTATACACATACCTACGTCCTACATATTGTATTTGTTTTGCGGTGCTCCCTTCGTCACCTTGTTTCTATATACAACCGTGTATTGAACGCCTCGATTGCAATATACAAAGATGTGGGTGGTCGTGGTTTCTTGAAGTACATTATGTGATTCATAAAAACCCATAAGGAATAGGTTTGTTATTAATTGACACAAGCTATGTGGTGACAAGTATATATAATATATGTATACTTATATATAATATGCGATATCCATGGGCTGTAGCATAGATTTGATATTAGGCTGTGTTAACAATTTACATTGACTCTCGTATTATTTTCACTACTAAAAAATTTCTGAAAAGCTTTCGTAATCATATGCGAGTTAATGTTACACTATTGCAGCGAAATTATCTATTTACGCAGGTTTAAGGTATCTATAATACAAACGTTCACCAAGCACCCCACAAAATTATTTTTCAGGAGATGTGTTAAACACATGCTATATATGGACTTGCTAAAATGTTTATGGATGTTGGTTTCCATTAGGGGTTGTGGCGCAAAGGATTGAAATGCTAAAAGACTCTTCACAACGTTTTTGAGCACTTAAGTCTTAACATAATCGAATTACGGAATAATTTTTGTACACAATGTTTATATGTAAATAGTATATTATATTAAAGTACTTTTTTTGTTATTTAAATATGATTATTTTAAATTTATTATTAATTATCTAAATATTATAATAACTATAAACTCTTTATTAGCACAAAGCCATAATTCTACTAATTAAAAAAAAAAATTTGTTTTCTGTGTTTTTAAATTTAGTGCCCAAAAAACTACCATACTGTCTTCAGTTTTGATAAACACATTGAAAGTCCAGAAGTTTGAGCTTTTCTGCATAGCTTTATTTTCGTATGTGTTATATTTACTCAATAAATGTTATGTATTAAAATATGTTTGTATTAAATCTACAAACACATATACATATTTCATGCTAGTGCTACAATTTACAAACACCTTTATTTACTGACACCTACTAAAAACAACATGGGGAAAATAATCAATAAGTTAACGCCTTCTTTTTATTTTAAGTGTTGATGCATTTGTGTAAAGCAAAAATAAAACAGGTAAAGATTAACTCACTATACAGCTGTCTCTTTCTTCGATTTACACAAAATATACTTTATAAATTGTTTCATGTTTCGTTAATTCAAACATTCCTATATACTACAATTAGTGCACACAAATTTAAAAAGAGGCATAGATACCTAACTAAAAAATAATTAAAAATTCATTTGGACGTAGATTAATTATCAAAATAAATTCTGCAATTAATTTCAAATTATATAAATTCTCTTTAATTGTTTGTTATTTTGCTGCAAACTTACTAAAACAGGGCTAAGAGTTCAGCCCTGGTTTTAATTTGGAGTTCTCTTTTCATTTTGTGCAAGGGAGATGAGTATAGTTTAATGGGAGGAGTCAGGCTAAATGCACTTTAAATACTATTGAATAAACATCCCTATGAATTAATCCATATGGAATTATCTTTATTTTTTCTTCCTGCGGCAATTGTTCTATAAAAAATGTTTACAGAGTATGTTCTTGAAAGTGGCTATTAAAAATGTTGATTGTTAATTTAGTTAATAGTGACAATGTTGGCGTTCCGTCAATGTGCTTTCGCTGGTCCAAATTGTGACTTTATTAATATTATTATTATTGTTAAATGAAACAAACTTAAATCAGTCTGCATTTAATTGTCCTGCTAATTTGACCTGCTTTGTTTGTTCTCAGATAAAATGTTTATATACAATTGGCCATTAAAATTAAAGTAATCACCTTGACATGAATGGTTTCATTTTTCCTTTTTCCTTTTTTTATTTTTTAAATCGTCGGTATATTTTTAAGGTTAATATTTTTTATTTGTATGGCTGTACCACGTACATGATGATGTTGCACGTATATTCGATCGATTTACCATGTTCAAGGATGTCAGACATATATATGACATTGAAAAACATCAATTTTTTCAAAGTGAGAGATTTAATTTAAAACATTAAATGTTTTAACTACGACTTTCATTTCGCAAAACTGCTTATAAATAAAAACTGAAGCTGTAATTTAAAACCTGTGGTACTTTAGAAAAAGTTCATTGGGGCTTCCGTAATTCTGGCCAAAATAAAAATAATAATTTTAAAGAAAGAACAATTAATGGTAGGTTAAAAATGCTTAAAGTTGAATTGATCAAACCGCTAACGCGTTTTGCAATACAAATAGTGGAAACGGAAAGACAACTTTTGAATTATAAGAATATTGATCCAGTATTTTTTTATTAACAATTTGAATTTTTCAATTTACAAATAAAGCTAATAAATCAATTCAAAAAATACTGCAGAGCTGCTAAATTTTTGCATTGCCGTCAATGCAGCAGCATTTTATTTAACGATTTTAATACCTATACAAAATTTTCAACGACTTGGTGCGTCTTAAGCGTAAGAATGTCTATATGCTAAGGTTATAATTTAAAAATATCAAATAAAATATAAATATTTGTAATAATTGTATGTAGTTGTGTAATTGTGTAATTTGCTAATTAAACATTTGAGAGTCCATAAATATTATTGCCGTAAAATAAAAAAAAACTCTTGGTATGCACTGGAATTAATAAAAAAGCATTAGGCTTTTTTTTTTTGTAAAATAATAAATTATGAATTTACATTTGCAGAAATAACTACCATTAGTGCGACTATTAAAAAGTAAGTAATAAAATATTTCCCGCTAAGGGTCGTTCTAAATACCAGTATGCAATGGAAATGCCACAATTAAAAACCGAATTTGCACTGCTTTTAAACAAAGGGTATATTTAGGAATCATAAAATCAAAAATCCAATGGGGGTACCCAAAAATTAGCATTTTTTGAAAAAGTTTTAATAATTTTGCAACATAAAGCTTCTGGATGCACCATTCTCAGCACAGTACTTTTATGACTATACAAATCGCACAAAAACAATAAAAATCACCTCTTGCGCCAAGTTACAACACACTAATTGACCATCGACACTGGCGCCACACGTCGACTCCTAAAGCGTTGCAAAAGTCGTTAATTGGTACGATATGTAGGACGTAGGTATAGCCCGCACGACCTTTGTGCACGTTTCAGACAATCCGCGCCAAGCAAAACTTTTAACGATCTTGCAAATTGAGTGTGTCGCACTTTTACTTCCAAGTTCCAACCGCCAAAGCTATGGCAATATTATGTGTGCGCTGCAGCATTGCATATCGTCAGTTGTGTGTGATTATTGCCGCATAAATGAATGCAAAACAAGAATTTATGCTCGCAGTTCGCACCACATCCATGCGTCTCCATCATCCATGCGAGATGTGTGGCGCGGGCGCAATGCTGCATTCTCGTGTCCGTGTAAGTCAGTCGTTGCCTGTGGGTATTTCATAGGGGGACGAGTATACGATGATGCTGGCGCTACAACTCGGCACATAAAATATTGCAAAGCATAAATGCGTACATAAATATGGGAATTTATAAATACTCGGGTTGAGCGAAAATATGCGCCTTTGAAGAGGAAGTTTCTTCTTTTCACCGTATTTCATCCTTGTCAATAATATTAAACTTTATTACAGACACTAGTAGGAGTTTAAATAGATGGGTGGTTACTTTGTGTAGTCTCAAAAATCAAATGAAATATTAAACGTTCTAGAAATAAAGACTCTTATGATTGTTGACTGTTGAGATATACGAATATTCCGAGTCTCATGAGCGTTCCGATGACGCAAAATCATACTTTGTCTCTGCTGCTACACATGTGAATATCGTTAAAACATGTTACTTTTAATGATCAAGAACGCCGCTGTAATCATTAGGGAAGGGATTCACCACAATGTCACATAACTCTTGTTACATATATTTTGTCAAATTGCCTCCGTGTGTGCGAGTTTGTGTTTATTTAAAACTTCCGTCGTGGGACAATTCAAACTGATATTCCTGTCGCAATTTTATTAACATGCGTATTTTGTTTGCAATTTTGTCCCCTCTCGACATTGCAAACATGCATCGTATTCTATGTAACGCAGCCACATTTTGGCATATATTTTTCAAAAATCAACAACAGTTACACATTTTTACAGAATTGCAACAATTCACATATTGAATTTGCAAAAATTACACAGAGATCACAAGCCACAACGACATTGACACGGAGAACAATAAAAGAGCATCATGGAACACATAGTGCAATCAGTAATCGTGCACAACCGCATGGAAGCAGGGTGAAATGTTCAAATATGATGTAACAAAGTGTCATTGTTAACCGATCAAAATGTAACATCCACACAATGTGCTCATTCATTATCATACCCAATGCATTTCACACCCCACGGACCGCACACATCCAATTATTAATGCCTGTAGATTTCACTGTGATCCAGTGTGGCAAACACGAAGTGCAAACTACATGTCACACCGTCACCAATTTTCTGCAATTGAAATTAACCTCAGTCCCTCAGTCCTTGTGTAGCGTACAATAATAAATAACCGTCGCGTCATATCACAATTCACAGTGAAGATATCGTGTTTTTTTTTAGACAAATATAGCGATGGAATTTACTGTTAAATGTGGCTGTCAAGACTTCACGTACACGTACAGTATACACGTCCTCGGAAAAATCAATAATTGGGTAGCAGTAGCGTGTTATGTATAGGCTTCTACAATTTGTTCTTTGGTGTTCTTTGCTCTCTAAGTTCAAACAAGCGTCAACAAAATCAAATAAACGACATTGTAGCCAAATAAATCCAACCCTGGATGTCAATGGAATCGTGACTGTCTCATTAGTCGTCTTTTCAGAGATGTCATTTCTGAATAGCGCGCTTCATGTCGCGGTTGCTTCATTCACTTTATGTTCTATTGGCTTGTGAATTGTGATGCTGTATGTGAATGTACCTTTTTAGTGTTTTGTAGTTATATCGGGAAAAAACTATACACTTTATTACGTGTGTGACCAGCAGGCAGCAACCTACATCAGTTAAAGCAATGACAACAGCAACAAAATTATGAAGCAATGAAATGCTCTGCAAGACAAAATGTGGCGTGGCGTATTTTAAATCAATTGCTGTGTTGAGAATATGAATCAGGGAAGAATAGGATCGCAGAATAAAATAAATTAATTCAATTCGTCCTGAACAAACAATAATTTCTGTCTTTTATATTGTATTACCAAAAATGCATTCAATTGCATAACAAAGGGAGTTTTTTTTGCGTAGAATTTATTTAAGAGAATAGAGAAATGGGGTATGGAAACTAAACAACTGCTTTAACGATTTTCAGCATTGGCTATGCAGGCATGCCATTTACATCAATATTCCAATTTAAATTAAGTTCCGAACCATTCATTTTCTACCCAAATTTGCGTACTATTATATAATGCAAGACTAAGGAACAGTCAAAGCAGTGGACTTCTCCTTGTGAACGTCTACCAAAGAAGGTCAAGGAGGGTTGGCCAACTAGGTCATGGTCACAGTTCTTTGTAATGCAGGCGGTGTCGTTCACATCGATTATCTCGAAAAAGGTAAAACGATCACTGTTGTTTCAGAGTTGTAGGACAGATTCACATTTAGTTGCAGAGAAAGCGGCCGCATTGGTCGAGGAAAAAAGTGTTTTAATAGTTCTTAATACAATGCACGGGTGCACTCGTGTGAGTCGGCATAACAAAAATTCCATCAATTGGGCTACGAACTGTTTTCCACCCAGAATAGTCACCAGATTTAGCTTCCTGCGATTATTTCCTATTTTCAACCCTAAATATGGCTCGCCGGTAAGAAATTTGGGACGAATACAAAGGTAAAAGGTTATCGATGAAACAAACGCCTATTTTGAAAAATCATATACATATACAATATTAATTGAAGGGTATATACAAAAATTGCAATAACGCTATCACACGGACCGCACAATGAAATTCATATTCCCTGCCATAGTTTATTTTTACTTTAGAGTGGACCATTATAATATTTTATTACATAATTTCAGCCGTAGCCCATAATTATTTTTTCTCTAATTACGCTGACACGTCATCTTGACACTCCGTGAGTCCAAAAATGCTATACAAATGGGTGTATTCTGTGTCATGTTTTAAGGTTACCATAATTTTGAGTTAAAATTGTTAATATAATGTAATGCAGTTAATTAGGTGAGCATGCGAGTGTCTTGATTAAGAAATACCAGCATAATAAAATACTAGAACCTTTATAGGAGCGATTAACATCAATTAGCAATACTTACCAATTTCCACCTGTAGCTGCAGTATGTATGGGTTATTGAGTCTTTTATTTATGAATCGAACGCAAATTATTCTGCGTTGGCACTTGGCATATTTTTTGAATAATTTTCAACACAATAACCAACCAAATGAAGATACATAACATACGCAAATATGTAGGCATGCATACAACATATACATGAATGTGGTATGTTACAACATTTCTACTCTTGTGACTTGTGCCCACGCCCCGCATAAGTTACGCGGAATAGACAAATAAATGGCTACTAGTTATATGGGTAACCGTGAGTCGAGTGATTAGTGCAAAGGCCTGTTTGTTAAACGTATAAAACACACGACTTACGAGCCTAACCAGAGTGACACATTAATTTCGGCCACCCGAAATTAATGACTGACAATATTGAACCGCGACCTGATTTGTACAAAAAACGTACAATACATCAACAATACAGTCGCTAATTAGCATGTTCAGGAGTGTAGGTGTGTATACTTTACGCGTAAAGAGGTCGTGAAATATGACATAAATAAATTACGACCTGATGAACATCTAAACTTAAACCGACAAAAAAAAAAACATTGAGTGCTTAAATACCAGTATGCCGCAGTCGCACCCTTGCAACGAAAGTGACACTACTCAAAAATCTTGATTTTGGTACCGGTACATTTATTTTCGTATTATTGTCAGTTTTGTTGATCAAATTGTTGTCTTCTGAATGAATTATTTTGTACTGCGACACTAATTTTAAAAATTTTATACAATGGATTAAAAAGCAACATCAAAACTGTCAATTGAACTGAACTGAGAAGTGTGTTGTTTTAAAACTGGATTTTAAACTCAAGTAATAACATTTAGTCAAAAATCATTTTTTTGACTGTTCTTAAATATTAACTTCATTCGAAATTAGTTTACCATGTTTTTGAAAAATATTAATTTTTTGAGTTGTGTCACTTTTGTTATAATGTTGCCACATATTATCAGCGTTCTATTGAGATCTCAGTTTAGTTTATTTTAATATTTTACGTGCAGTACAACATCAAAATAAACTGAAAATGCTTTATATTATTGTTTACTCATTCGGTATCCTATCAAAATTTCAATTCTCATGCAATTGTAACTGTTCCCAATTTTTTTTTTATTTATATACGACCCCAAGGGCATATAGAAATATTTGTAATCCGACTTTTTTGGGAAAAAAAGTTGATGATGCAGAAACTCGTTTTAACACCCCCTGAGTCCAAAAAAGTGGTCTAGAAAAAATGTGCAAAAGTACGTCCGTACGCCGTACGTCCGTACGCCGTGTGCCGTACGCCGTACTATAGAAAAATGGTCGAAAAAAAAAAATTTCTAAACTACTGGACCGATTTGTATGAACATTTTTTGTAAACTATTAAACAAAAATATAAGAATAAGATCTTCGATATTTCGAGGTCAGATCCTTCAAGGTCAAGTTATTGACAAAAGAATTTTTTTTCGTATAAGGGCTCAAAAATGGGTCCTACGATTTTTTTCATTTCCACAACAATTAATCTTCAAGGTATCTTAAACAAAACTGCATATATCCTATATCTCGCTAGATGCTCCTTCTGGCGAAAAATGGGGTGGACAAACCCCACTTTTCTATCCCAGCCACCTTACACAATATCAAAAAAATTCTTGCAGATTATTGTAGGATAAAATCAGATAAGAAAATTTGCGAAACATTTCAAGGTCAAAATCGAAAAATTCAAGGTCAAATTTTTTTTATCTCAGCAAGCTTTAATATTTTTTAATTTTTTTTTCACGTTATTGTAGGCTTAAATGAGACAAAAAAACTTGCTGAACATTTCGAGGTCGAAATCGGAAATTTCAAGGTTCGACGTACGGCGTACGGCGCACGTATCTCAGAAACCCTAAATATTTTTGAAATTTTTTTTTCACATTATTGTAGGAATAAATAAAATAAGAAAACTTGCTGAACATTTCAAGGCCAAATTTTGAAAACTCAAGGTCATATTTTTATAATGAAAATGTTTAATTCAAATACTATGTGTTTTAGGGTACTATGATGTTCTACATTATTGATAATCTCAATAAAAGTACCAATTTTGGACAAAAATCAAGGTCAAAATAAGGAAATTTCAAGGTCAAATTTTTCATATCTCCGAAAAGCTTTATTAAAATGTAATTAAGCAACAGTCGTATATAAATTCGCACCTCGCTCTCCCTGCGATGTAGTTTTTTTTTAAAGCCAGCGATTTCGAAAACATATTTTGTATTTTTATATATTTTAAATTAACACATAAACACTCATAGAAATAAAAAAATTGGTAAACTCGTAAAAACCCTTTTCATCTATTCTCTAGAAACTATACTATAATAAAATATGACATTTATATTTTTCATGAACCAAATAAGAGACTATAGATATAGATATCCAGCTCATGTATAAAAATATAACATAGGAAGGACACCTTTTTGAATTGAAATAAGAATAACATGTCGTGTTGATTTAAATAGTAAATATGTTAAGGTGTCTTTCGTCTATTGTATAATATAATATAAATATGTTCTGTATCATAGCTACTAGCTAGTGGTAACTACCATAAATCGAATGTATAGTATGTATTTTAAAAACAACTTCGTTGATTTTTTAACGACTCGTAAGCAAAATTATATTAACGCTTTCATTGCAAATAAACAATAACACAAGTGATAACCAACGCTCAAAAAATGTTGTACGTACACATGTTAATGAGTCGCATGTTCACAACTTTCCGACAATACGCAAGATGACTACAAAAGATATACGCATGCACGCCCAACAAAATAATATAATAAGGGCCTAGAGAAATTAAATCAAAGTAAACAAAGACATCAGGGGGTTGAAAGCTCTGCAGAAAGTAACGACTTTTATAATAATGTTTTATGCGTTTAAAAGCAATTCTTTCCCCATAGTATACGTAATTTTTTTACGATTGTCGCACATTTCATGTTTCAACACGACAACTTGATTAACTAGCATTTTTGCTGCTAAAAACGTACATAACATTTCGAATGTAATGAAACATCCTTTCAAAGAACACCATTTTGTTGTGTGTAGACATGAGACACCTTTTAACGACGTCATTACCACATTCCGTTCAAAACTTTGACAATAGAGAGCTATGGGTTATACAGTATACTTAATGCTTTTGCATGTGTGACAAAACACGTATTTAATACAGAGGCCATTTAAAGTAACAAATAATTAATAAAACATAGGTTCAATAGCACACACACACACACACTTTTCTTATCATGTACATAATAGTGTAGAAGTTTCATATGTCAAAATGTTAATAAAAATTGTTAAAAAATATAATGTTAATTAATAACGTTAACTCTTCATAATTCCGCTCCCTGACTCAATTGGGATTCTTTTCATTTGAAATTTCACCATGAAGTAAATTTGATGGGGTGAGAAGTGGAACAGATATGGAAAACGCCAAAAAAGGGAATCGTTCCTGAAGCATTATGTGAATTCGCATAAAACATAATTTATTGACAATTATTATACCAACTTCGAGCGCTTTCAACCCCTTATCCACTCATTCAATTTCCCGTTTTCAACCCCTAATTACCGCATTGTGCGCCA
The DNA here is from genome assembly GCA_963854165.1 of Sylvicola cinctus. Taxonomy (NCBI): domain Eukaryota; kingdom Metazoa; phylum Arthropoda; class Insecta; order Diptera; family Anisopodidae; genus Sylvicola; species Sylvicola cinctus. The sequence continues at coordinate 25,365,923 of OY974082.1, forward strand.
TTGTTTCACAAAGAACCCTTCGTCTGTCATTTAGAAATGAATTATTTACTTTATGTACAATGTACATGTAACTAATAAGTAATAACTAAACTGTGCAACCCTTTTTGCCCATGGTGCTCGCTCACAATAATATTTATGTTCTGCTTATGCTTGTCATAGGGCATAATATGTTCACAGAATATATGCCAACAGCATTTTGCATCATTTAGTGGGGTATAAAAGTTAACAAAATCATTTAATATTTAAAAACGTTGTCCTTTATTTAATTGACAATTTTGTTATTAATAATTTAGTTGTAGAGTAGCGGGTTGTTGGTAAAATGTATTGGGGTGGTTGTGGTCATTATACAAAAACCACAGAAAAGTTTCTAAATTGATAACAAAGTGCATGTGGGTATTTAATACGAATATTTATGAAGGTTCGCACTTGGCATTTGGTACAATACGCGGATGCAGTGATTTGTAAAACAGCAATGCATTGCCTATGTAGAAACGAATTTTTGAACATTATATTCGATCTTTAAATTACATATATTTATTTTCCGCATTGTCGTTTTATGTCTGCTTGTATTAATTTTTGTTAATAACTTAAAAATATGCGTTCCAGAAAAAATAGTTTTAAGCAAAAAATTTGTATCTTAGTTTTTGCAACAATAGTCGTCATTATAGTTTTTGCATAAAGAAGATTGGATCCGAGGTATAACGAAAAAAACACTTCACCCATTTTTTCAAGATAGTGGCCGAATGCATAATCTCTTAGTCCCGCAAATTGAATTTTAAGTTAGTCTCGATGTGCCCACAATATCCAATCCAAATTTCGAGTCCTCCCAAAATTTTCAGATAGGTCGTTTTAAAGGCTAATTTTACTAAACTCTAAAGTATAAGGAAATACAAATAAGAGTGTTTAGACAAACTTGCTTGCGACAATTAGTCGCAGTGAAACACACCTTCGGCCCAATCCTTTAATCCTCAATAATTAAGCTGTCTGCACTAAATGTCATCTTATCCAAAGGCCAAAATCACAAATACAAAAACTTGTCCATGTATTTTAATTCAAATGTCTGTAACATCTACACCTCTAGGTAGATGAAGAAATCGATAATGCAACTCCGACTACCAGTAACCACCAAATCTCTCTCGCACAGCTCGTAAACTATATGTTCGACCTGTTTGCCACCCTCATGACGACATTGCTTTCAGCGACACAAAGATGAACCAATCCACGATTCTCTTCACAAAATGTATGTGTGTGCATGGTGGAAGCTCCATTTAAAATTAGGGAGAATGATATCGGGGGTTGAACAACACATTCCGACGAATATGTCTGAATAGCAGAGGGAAATATGTGCAAAAGCCAGTGGCACATACTTGCTGTAAAATTCGTCTCCTATGGCAACGCCATCGTCCTGTCGGAGCAACGTATACAATATACATATTGTATAGTTATTTTGGCTTTTGCTGACATTGAGGGTGCCGTGTGGTATGCCGTACGCGCAGCTTTTGCACCACCGACAGCTCTTAATATACATACTTGCGAAGTTTAAAGGTATGCGCTTGCACAAGTATAATAGTAGCGTCGCATCTCATCACCCCTATTGTAAATTTCGTTAATGCACAAGGTGTTTTATTTGTAGATGTGTTTGTATTTTGAGAATAAAAATGGTAATTTTAAATGTTTCAAAATCCTTGTAGTTAAATTAGTTAATTAGCTCGTTTTAATAGAAAAGCCACATACTTTAACTAGATAAAGGGAACATTCTCGATTTACTAATTTACTAAACAAATAAGTGCAAATAATTTTCATGACATAAAGAATGACCTTTTAAATGCAGATTAAAACCTAAATTATTACTGAAATGAATTAGTTTGATTTCAGGCTTTAACATGCGTTTTTCTTTATTTTGTCATACAAATATAACTTTATCATTATTGTAATAGAATACCCTGTAAAACTTATCTACGAGTATACATAATGCAACCTAAAATACTGCCGCAATAAGGGCAGACAAAGCCATAGAGACTGTAAAGTGTATAGTGTATAGTGTATACATCCGTGTATATCGGAAACAAAATATATATTATGTAGATATTTCGGCTCATTATTAACTATTTTCATAAAATTTCGCCATCACATTGCGCGGGCATACTTTATTTTCTACATCGGTGTCTTTAAAAAAAAAACTTGATCACAATATTCGATATTATTGATAATTGGGGCTACGATTCACGTTTGTAATTTTTTAATTTAAATACGACTCACGAAATGCACTTTAAAAATTCTAAAATGTGCTGTTTTCATGCCATTTGGGTTCAATTGCTTATTCGTTTTGAGTTTAAAAATTTTTTTTCGCAGACAATCAATTATAGTACAATTTAATGTAAACACTTAACATGTTAAATCGTTGATGCGTTTGTACTATCACGGTTGAATCACTGAATCTTTACACTCTATATTTACACTATATGTTTGTGTGGTATCTGGGATGGTTCATATATAAGTGTCCATCCGATAATTGGTTTTAATCCTTAGTCATGGATGAAAGAAGTATTTATATAGGACAAATAAATTGGGCTACTACGACTCTTTGTATTATTTTAATGACACAGAAGTTAAAGTAAAATTTAAATTTCATTTCACAGTACTTTTAAAAACTTACTGTTATTTAATTGTTTGGTTCAAAAGTCAGTTCCCTTCGGACTGATGAAAAACTAATAGAAAATAATAGATCATTGTACTGTACAATTAACAATTAAGAAATAAGTTATTAACAAAAAACGATAAATTAAATTGGATGTAATTTATGGATATGTTGGTTGAAGTTTTTCCTCATTGTCTTTTTGTGACTATTATAAATACTATTTTAAATTGACGGGATTTCGATTCTTGCTATTAAACCAGTCGAGAATATGAATGTCGGGATTGCGGCTGTCAAGAAAGGCTTACCATTCCATTTATATTACGTCTTAATATGTTAATGGTGTTTGTCGATTTTGGCCACTTTGGACTTGAGTTTGCCGCAGTATTTCAGCTCTCGTGATACGGGCTGTCGCAGGAATTTTAAGCCTACTATTATTGGGCCATTGCACCACAGACATAGTAATATTCTAAAATAAAACGATTTAGAGTTTTTTTTTTTGAAGTTGACAAATGACAAAATTAAATTGTTGAAACCGTTTTTGAGCTTCCATACAAATTCATGTATTTCTTTCGAAATGCTGAGTTTTAAACAGAATTCGACTTTGAACTTGACCTTGAAAAGAATTACTAGTGTTATGTATAGGTACGTACACATTTCAACAGTGAGAAAATACTACAAAACACCTGCATTAAAAAAAAACATAAATAAAAAAAATATATGTATAAAAGAAAATATGAAGAAAAAAACAAAGTCACAACGTGACTTAATTTTATATTTTGACACAAAAACGCAAAACATTTCACACTTATCCAACCGAAATCGATCCAATATATCGCAATAACAATATCGAGTTAATCCCATCGGTTTGGGTGGCCCATAAAAATTTGCATATAAATGATCACTTTGCATTTCCTTATCTCAAATTACGTAATTCTCAGGCTAAATCCGATGGGCACAAAAAATCGCTCAATTCAACACTAATTGAGAATTTCACCCCGACATGGCATCAAAAGATAATATCAAAATGGCATTAACTTAAAAAACATATCAATATTGTGTGTTAAATTGACGCGGATCGAAGAGATTACTGCGGATCAAGCCAGCCTAACTGAATGTGTGATCTGTCTGGTCAGCCCGTTATTATTCCATTCACAAATTGTAGTCGCATGCGGATCACTTTACGGCGTTAGGGTACACTTAACAGCGAATGCTGTTTTTATGCATGATGGGATGAATGAAGAGACGAACCTGATTCAATAACCCACAATTTGATAACATTGATTAGTCGTTTATGCTGTAAAGCATAATATAATATGTGAAATCCAGACGGATTATTTTAAGTTGCTTGAGACTTTTATGACTGTGCAAATTAGCATCAACATAACTCAAGCGGACAATCATCGCCAGATTAAATACATTAGCGCAGTAAAATGTTGCTGGGAAGTGGAAAGACGATCGCATACAAATATTTAGTGTTATTACTTATTAGTTTTTTACGACTTGAGGTGAGATCAGATCACTTTACTGTACACTGTGCAGTTAGGTTGCAACTTGCATGTGTTCCGACTTTCCTCATTCTGAAATGTGTGCACTGTGCAGCCAATTAGCAAACTTTTGAAATGTTTTCACATACATACAAAACTTATAAAAAGATCTCATTCATTAATTCATCTGGAATCAGTGACGCTTGCACATGTGGATGTTGATCGTCTTCAACATTGTAGTTTAAAAGATCATAACTCATCTCCTTTATTACGTGGCACTAGGAGACACACACAAACGGAAGAAAGTGATTTATTCGATTGTCAGTTTCTTTAACGGATCGTCACTCCGCAAGTATTTCTTCCGGTTCATTTAAATTGTTCAAATTGGCTCCCCTAAAGAGTAAAAACGCATATATGCATTGCAGTGTCACATTACGGGCAACCCTAAATGTTAATTTTGTTTTTGGGTGGTCCCTGAAATATTTTCGCAACACAATTTGATTCATTAGCCATTCATTATTGAGTTTTAATAACTCCTCCACAGTAAATTAAATGCATATTATGCCCAACTTTTGTGTATAATGCCCGAACACACTGAGTCAAATATAAAAATCTGCATGAGCAGTCACTGTCTGCATCTACAATAATTACAATCAATCAGCTTTGTCTCAGTCAACACATGAAAGAAATATATTACCAGCCAAGCAGAGCTAATTAATTATGACTTCTGTATCTGCGTAAAACGTGTGCGTGCTTTGCTAGAAGTTTATAAATATATTGTGGTGTATGAAAATGCTTTTTCTCTGCACATTACAGAAATATGTGGCGGTGTTTGCTGCTGGCGTGGGGCCCGCCTTCGATATATACGGCTTCTTATACTCCGCTATTCGTATAGTGTTGTAGTCCGCGAGCATTCACACTCGTACTGCGTACATGCGAAGAGCATCTTAATTGCTTCAAAGTTGCTTATGCCACTGAAAATTTATTGCTTTTAGTAGACCACACACTACACAGATAAAAGTAAAAAAATAGCGTTTTCCTACACATGGATGGGTGACAAAATAATTAAATGTGGATTACATTGTATACGCAGATGGAGACAGTGTGTGACATGTTGTGATGGAAATTTGTTACATTTCAAATAATGTTGTTGAATGAGAAATCAACGAAATTTTGGAAGACGTTCAACTGATTTGAATGAAATCTTAATGCAAAATTGATTCGTTCAGAATTAAATGTTGAGGTGGTGAACTACTGGTACTGTAATAATGACTGCGGTGGCGCCAACATATATAGTGGGTGTGGACAGATAATTGTTCACTAATTGCCATGCTTTTTTCACTTAAAAAAAAATACAAATACAATACAATGAGGTGGTTAACTGAATGCTTTTCGCCACAACACAGAAATTTAAATTGGAAGGTTACTTTAACTTTAAAATATTATAAATCTATTGAATGTTTCAAAAGGGTTTGATTAATTAGTGGTACTAGTGGAGAAATCTGTGCGCAATTCGTTATTATAAAAAGTGGGTTTATAATTTTAAATAAAAATTTAGTTTCACAAAAACCCAAGGTGTATTATACATAAATTTTAATTGTTTCGGTTTTGTACCATTTATTTTACTAGCTTTCTTTACAAAAAATCCTTCGATTTTATTAAAGGAAACAATAATAATCAGTCTTTACATTTTAAAGGGAACACTGAACAATCTATTACAGTAATCCTTTTTTAAATTAGTCAATTTTTTCATGAACTGAAAATAAATTGCGAAAACCGCGAGAACAATAGCGGTTCTCGAAAAAGTTGACTTTTACCAAAAATGATTGCGGGAATGGATTTTTCATCCGAAAATTTTATCACGTATTTTTCAACGTTCCAGAAGTATTTTGGAAACCCGAAAGTAAATCGAGAAAATTGCGAAAAAAATCGCGGGCCGAGAGAAAATCATTGCGGGAATCGATTTTCCAGTATTTAATAAGTAAAAAACACCTCACGAAAAAATCCGCCAAAAACTCCGAGATTTTCCGCGGTAATGTTCGTCTAATATACAAAAATTGATGAAATACGATCCTGTAAAAAACACCCCGCCAAAAAATTCGAGCGATTCTGTGTTTTTCCACTATTACTGTTTTATAGTAAAGGGTAACGAGGGCTAAAAATCTGAATAAATTTGCTAAATTTTGGTTGTGTTTCCTTTTATGAAGTTGAAAGATATTTCAGAAGAAAGAGTAAAAATGCTACGAAATCGAAACCATTATGAACAGGCAGCATCATGAAAACAAATTTCTGCATAATTATTGTCATCGCTTTTAATTTCTTCTTTGATTACAAGTTAAAAGACATAAAAACTTGAAAAATAGACATTATTTTATCAAATATATATGATATTAAAGAATATAATATAATTGCTAAAAACTATTTTAGAAAACAACATGTTATGTCCGAGCAGCGCACGGGTTCCTCTGCAAGTTATAAATAAATTTTGAGAATATTAACTAACTAATGTTGTACTAAGTAAAATGATAGAATTGGGTAGCTCATGCATTGCATTCAATAATTTCACTTTTAATTGCTGGTCTCATCAGACATCAATATTGTAGTAATGTCAGAGCAATTTTAATGTGTTAGTGCTGCAAAGTGTGCAATTAATAACAAACGTGATTCCGAATGCGTGAAGAGTTGTGGAGTGCCTTGCTTGAAAACAGTTTACGGCCCGTGCCTTTTTTTAATTAATGTACTCTGAGTACGTATTTTATTTTAATGAAATAATAACGTTGAATGTTTAAATTTTTCAGCGAATAAATATTTTGGATGACTAATGCGGTGCTGATTACAATATGCATAGTAAGTTTAGAATATCATCTGCTGATCCTATCTCAATGCGATAATTTAAATATTTATTATCATCATAACATTTGACATGCCAAAAAGACTTTAACATTAAAATATATTGTACTACACGTTATTGCTCTACATTTGGAAAGTACTAAACTGAAAATATGTCTACTTAGTGCACCTGTCCGCACCATGTTAACTGTAAGTGCGAATCGGTGTGTATCTGTTTAAATGCTAATAAATCATGTGGACTTTCATTACCATCTCACCTGTTTTGAATTCGCATAATTATTATTGGATTTCGTAACATTGGCTTACAATGTGTGCGTGAAACCGATATAATTTTAAATGAAAAAAGGCCTTAAACATATTTACTTATGTCAGTCTATACTTTCATATTAATTAAATTATGTGTAATATTTTGTTATGAAAATAACTTGTAAGTAATAACTTTTTTATTTGTTTTAAAGTCAGACAAATATTGTTTTAAAAAAATATGTACTTCAACTAGCCTTTAAGTTTTAACAAAAAGTATTGTTGATTTTTCCCCCCATGTTAAAGACATATAACTTTAACTTTACGTATTACGATTTGTATGTATATTGTACAATGCAACCTCGGAGGGCTAATCGAGATGAATACTCGTATGTGTGTGAATAAAAGTCCACTAACTTAAGCTTTATGGCGCTACTCATATGCGCATATTATTCGGAATGTTGGACCTCCTGTGATGAGCTCATTAAACGAACTCTTAACGTATTATCTCTCTGTTGAAAAACAAATTCAGATTTCGCATCTTTAAAAAAAAGCCTCACCACACCTTAAAGCTTACGTTTTTTATACTTTATCATCAAAGTGTACTCGATCGATTTTTTCATTCATTTAAAGATCACTTTAACACAGGATTCTAAATCTTGAATGAATTTGATGATAAAGTCTTCTTTTCATTCCGTGCTATTATCATCAAAAGTGAGAAATGAAATATTTGAATCACCAGCTGCGTATAAGTTTTTAAGTTGCATACGTCCAATTAATAAATTTTATATATTGCGAATTATAATTTTTTTTTTTGTTGATAAATACATAAGTTTCGTTCTATTAATATCTCATTTACAATAGTTTATTTCAATAAATAGATGATTGGTTTGAACAATGATACTTTGTATAGTCGACAAGAGGTCCCTTTTGAGGAATAAATTCTGAAGGTTACATCATTTGTTGGCAACGTAAATCGTAATTAAAGTACGTTTCATAAAAAATTATTTAACATCGAACCTATATTATGGTTATATTTCCTTGACTTATTTATTAACTACAATTTATTAAATATAATGAGTAAATCTTAATTAATGATCATTGCTCGTTTGGAAATACATTTTTTCTAGACAACTTTGTTTAAGTTAAGGCGAGTGTCAAAACGAGTGTCATTGGTTTTTATTTCGAAAAGAATTGCGAATGAAAGAAATCTAGCTATTGTATGGTGGGTCTTAAACTAATATATAAATTTCTAAACGACCGTGTATGTATGTATGTATTATGTATATATATTTAGCACTCAATCACTCTAAAACTGACAATGGGATCGGCACGAAATTTTACACACGTGTTTTCCAACATTCTAGAAGTTACATATTTTCAACGCAACAATAAACCACGAAAAAAGCAACAAAAATCAATTTTTTTTTCACATCATTGTAGGACTAAATAAGATAAGAAAACATGCTGAATATTTCAAGGTCAAAATTTTGAAACTCAAGTTCATATATGTATAATAAAAATATGTAATTCAAAAACTGTGTGTCTTAGGGTAATATGATAACTGCTAATCCCAATGAAAATACCAATTTCGGAAGAAAATCAATGTCAAAATTCAGAAATTTCAAGGTCTTATTTTTCATATCTCCGAAAAGCTTTATAAGAATGTAGTTAAGCAACAGTCGTATATAAATTTACAACTCCCTCTCCCTGCGATGTATGTATTTTTTGTATTTTATTTTATGGAGTTGAAAGATATTCCAGAAAAAGAGAAAAAATGATACGAAATCGAAACCATTATGAGCAGCATCCTGAAAACAAATTTCTGCATAGTTATTGTCATCGTTTTCAGTTTTTACTTGATTACAATACACAAAAACTTTAAAAATAGACATTCTTTTATCAAGTATTTTTGATATTAATGAATATAAGTGATTACTAAAAACGCTTTTAAAAAACAACATGTTGTGTCTGAGCAGCGCAAGGGTTCCTGCGCTAGTAAGCAATAAAACGAGCAGACCTAAGTAGGACTTTAAATGACAAAATATTACCATACTTATTATTATTACTTACTTATTTCCGTTAAAACCAAAAATTAATAAAAACCCTATTAAAGTGTGTGGAGTTACGTATATTAAAATACTAAAGTTTCACGATGTTTTCTATGTAGTGTAGTTTTTATGTGGACTTAATATTTTCGAAAAATTTATGGAATTATACACAGCAAAACCTTAGTGTGCTTAAAGTTGTGTAAAATGTTTACGGCTCTTAAACAATTTACAGAAAATTATTGCCGAAATTGCTTTTAATGAAGAAATTTCATGCAAACCAGTCAAAATACTTTCGACTTGCAATAACCGTATGCTACAAAGCACAGCAGAATATTGACAGAAGTGAAAAGAAACACAAAAGTCTGAAACATATTTCCACTTATCCCAAAAGGACAATTCAAATCCATATAAGTTCAGCTAAACTCTGTGGATTGTAAAATTATGTCATTTACATAATTTACTCATTGAACACAAATGATACAAACAAAGAAGGGGCGCGCTTATGACTGTTGAATATTCCACATCAGGCAATATCACTGGATGCTGTGTAGTGTGTGTATCTGCTACATAGGGAACAAAACAAACTTGAGTCAACATGCATGAATATATTTATTTATGTACATCAATTACAGTTGTTTACTTAAGGGTTGAATGGGATACATCAGCAAATATAGATGGCTCGTATCAGCTGATGGTTATTGCAATTTTGTACATATGTGACATGAATAAGAGTAATCTGCCAACTACCGTGGTGAATGGGGGTTGAAAAGCTACTGTATAAGGGTTGATTGCATTCATTTCAAATGTGGCCAATCTGTCGGGCAAAAAGGTGATTTCAAGTTTGCTTTAATATTGGCATACCATTCTTGGAATATACATTCGGATATTGTGGTGGGGTATTGGGTGACAAAATTCGCAACTGAACAATATGAGTTTGGTAATGTAATTTAGTGGAAGCACCAAAGCTTAATTTGCATAATGTATTTTTGTCGACGGCAGTTGTGATTGCGAAATTGCAAGAGAAAATGTTGTTCCTAGATTTATATAAAGGGTTTAATGTAGATCCTTAAATACAAAATGAATTCTAAATTAAGTTTAAAAAAATATGGCAAAAATATGCTCAAATACACACTTCATACGTAATCACTACAAAGGATAAATTAAAAAATTTAAATGACCTAATTTCAAAATCGCGAAGAAATTTTTTTTTAAAGTACTCTCCAGTACCCGGCTAGTTCCTCCATCAAGCTGCTGCCTCTTTTGCTATCGCAAAGAAAACGCAATTGGGCTATAAATTGTTTCGCGATGACTTACCTGGAATCATCCGTCTACAGGCACGTATATTTTTTATTAAATTAAATAAGTCACTGATTTTGCAAGCGCATCAAGAAAAAATATTAGTTTAAACTCATACATTTCATTTTCAGAAATAATTTTCTTTATTCAAAATCAATTTTACAAATCTTCTATTTCTTCATAAAACCCTTGAAGGTTTAATTATTTAATGATTGACTGTTTGTGAACAATAAAACTATAAGATAACTGATTTACATATTAATTTAATGCTTGACCAACTGACAAATTATAATTTGATATGTTAATATACTGGGTCTACCCTAGATTCAAAAAATCAGACCATTTCCAACGCCTCGGCATACAATTAAGAACTTGGTTTAACGACTCCATTAAATTTAACTCTTCGATCCGTATTCGTACACAAAATTGATTGGTTTCTAACACATTATTTAGTCATGTTCATCGCATTTCTTGACTGATTAACGAGTCGATTATTTATGTCTTCCGTTTGTTTGCTCATTCCTTAGGCTATGAGAATTTCACCAAAATGCACATTTTTCATAAAAGCGCAGCACACATCATTTCAGTAACCAGTGTATCATATTACGTTCGTTTTGTCATGCTTATTGATTATATAATCATTAAAATGCAATAGGATCTGAGGAAATGCATGAAATCAAATCTGTTAAAAAGTATAAGAAGTATTATACGTTTTATGCTTCTTTAATAATGTGAGCCGTGAATCGTGATTGTATCAACTATCAACCTATCCACACCATAAATGCACTCGTATCTGTGATCTTAGCACTTAACCACACTATTAAATCCCAAACCGTTAAAAACAATGTTAGGATTTGAATATGGAAAGATGTTAACTAAATATCCAGTGGATTCATTAAAACAAAATGACTAAACAGCCATTTAAATATTGATTAGAAACTGGTGGAGAACTAAATGTGCATTGTGCTATAAATCTTATTACAACCGATGTGATCAGATGCATGGAAAGATTTGATTTCACACTAATCATGATCAACTTCGTCAACATTGTCTTAAATATTTTATTTGCGTTTAATTGCAGTTTGACTGGCGACATATTCATGGTCATATAAATGGGCGTCATGATACAAGATTGGAATTAACATAATGGTTTCAAAGTAGAGACGTTTTTAATGGTTTTGTTAAATGTTTGTTTGTCAATTATTTGGTGATAAGTTCGTTGACCTTAGTGACGCTTGAGCCTTGAAGCTCATGTAAATTTTGAAAGTTAATCATCAAATAAATCAAATAAAGTCCTTTAGTATGATTATTGATTACATAAAACTATGTTAGAGTTATATTTCACAACGAAAAATATTTAATATTTATAGTATTAAAACTGGAAATACTTAATTAGAAAATCTGTTTCGAGTTCCGCACGATCGTTATGATGTTTTTCTCAAACATGTTTACATATGTTAATGTGTGTTGCGAAACTTGTGGCTTTCTTGCAAACTCCTACTTTCTGCGACACACGATTTGTAAACGTACATCATGTCGCCATTAATTTTAATGGAAGTTCGTAATTTGCGACGAAAGATGACATGCTGTTGAAGTTGTAATTAGTCAAATTGCAAGTACCTACACCAATATATCATTCACACTCATTTATACATTAGGTCAATAGACACATTTTGAATTCAACCATGTGTTTTCAAGCAATGTATAAAAACATATTTTTAATTAATATACTCGTACATATGTAATATCTTTTTGTTTTGAAATTTAAATACTTTTAGCTGCAATTCCATTCCTCATATTAATTTGAACACAGTTTTCTCTTTTACATTTTATTACTCACTAAATAATCGATGATACTTCTGACTCCCAGTGCTCCCACCGCATATAATCTTCAAGTTATTCTCCATATTGTGCGCCATACACATTGTACAATGTACAATAACATAAGGTCTTCACGGAGACAAATTTACACGATCATTTACTATTTTAAGTACGGTATTATATTTTATTAATATTTTTAAACGAATAAATTTGATACTTTACTGTGTGTCTGTACGCGTCTTATTTTTATGAATGAATCTATTGAAACTGGTTTCTAGAAACTTGAAAGTCCCAATCGTTTTCTCAGTAATAACTTGTCATATAGACTGCTTGGTCGTCTGGCGGTTGCACGTTATTCTTCTACGGTTTTTACAACGTAAAGCAATATTTCTGGAAATGACAATAAATTAATGAAAATATGTGTTTATGGCACACTATGTGGTGTAAGCAGTAAATCATAAATCAACACATTTTTTGTCACAGAACTTTTCCAATCTCCCCACTTGACCCGTCTCTGATACCGGACGTTGTTGCCATCAGCGCGAGCGCTTAAAAAACTCATACACCAACCACAAATGTCGTAGGTATCATTATAAAAAAAGTAAAAATCACTTTCTTTAAAAATAAAAATGAAAAGAAGAAGAAATCTTTACAATAAGAATCAAATATTATACATACTGCAAAGAAGAATGCTGCGTAAAACGAGCTTATTATTTATGGATTTTTGAATAAATATTATAAAGCAATGAAGCGGCATTGTGGCGGGCGACTGCCGAGGTGTGAGAGGGTGAAGGTGCTTAATCAAAACTATTCATCGGAAATTATCATAATATTCGTTGATTTTTTGGGCGGATAATCATTATTTACGGAATCTTAAATTACCGCCCAGCCAAATGGAGTGTCCTCAAGTTTGTTGAGACTCATTTGTGTTTTCCTTCCACACGAACGCGCTTATTTGTTTATTGTTATTCTATTTTGTTTCGTCCCCTCTACCTATAAACGATATTATTCTTTCGTCGTTGATTATATTTAAAAAAAAGAGGTGACACTCCTTTTACTTAGAAATTGGAAGTGGAGACATGCAGAGAAATATTTATGATAAACCAACAATAAATTACATTAATACTAAGCAAGGTGACACTTATTTAGATTTAATATATTTTTATTTTCAAATTTTTATTTATTTATTTGTCCGTTACCTGCAGTGTCTGTTAAAAGCCATTTTAATTGACTCTTAATTTGAATTATTTTTCTTGTTGACAGCTTATTATTGTTATTTATTTGGATTTTGTGTATTTTATCCCATATTTTAGTAAATATGATGATGATGGAGGCTGATATAAGGCGGATGTTATTTTGTTATGTTGCTGAAAGAAACCCACTGAGGTAATTTGTTTCATGTGATAAATGTGTACCTATTATGTAGATTGTGATTTTTGTGCTTAGTGATAAGTGATGACTGATTGGTGTTTCCATCTTACTAAATTTAACTTGTATTTGTAGTTTGTACGACACGTTGTGTCTTAACTTAATATAACCCACAGCACATTGTTACTTCTAATTTTAAAATGTTAAAAAACACACAAAAAAAAAATAAACTTTATAATTTTGAATTTCTTAATACAAATTGTTAGACATCTGGCCATCAAATAAATTCGAACGAAATACAACTTCGCCTAAACTAGCAATTTTCCCTTGACAAAGATGACAAAAGTTTATGCAGCAAAACAGTCGCTATTTATTTATAAACTATATATTTCCATCCTCCGTAATATAGAATGCATTCAGCATAATAATATCACAGATGCGCATAAAGGTAACATTATATGGACACTGTAAAATCCACAGACCACTTGAACCGCACACAATGCAACGTGCACCGCCCCACAGGAGGGCGTCCGCGTCAATTTCCCAGTGCCACAACACGGACATTTGAAAGTGCATTTACGTTGCCCTGCATCGGATTTTATGTGACATGCAATATAAAATATAGTCGACAAGTTTATAAAGTTAAATTAATAATTGTGTGGGTGACAGATATCACAATACCATGGTGACGTGCGTGTGTCTGGCGATGGCCAGTGTTCATTGTACGCAGATCGTTCCGCACATAGGAAGGCTTATGTACATTTACTGCACATTGCACTGGTCATGTCTTTTACTTCGCATGTTATTCTGCGAATTAAGAGCTTCGAGAAGCTTGAGTGGAATGCCATTTGTTTAAAATGTTTTTTACTGCGACTTGTATCTGCATCCTGCACACAACATATGTGCTATTAATGGCCGATGTGATGTGATAATGATGTATTTAATGTATTTGTCAAGGAGATTACGGATACAATTCGCATGCTATCAATCAAATTAAATTGTGGGTTGATTCAGCCAGCAGTTGCTGAGGTTCAGTTTTGTTCCGTCCAATGGATTTTAGTTCAATGCTCTACGGAATAATGAGCATGAATTGCGCTTCATTTTTTTTCCTAACTTTAATCTTGATTATGGCACAAAAAAATTAATTATGTAAGGAAAGATGGATTCCCCTTTGCAGTTGATCCAGTCATCACTGTAATTTTGTCTTCATTTTGTATAGGCGTGCATACTGTTCAGTTGTTCTGCTGTAAAGAAAAATGGATTATTTTCACACACTGTCCTTTTAAAATCGTGTTAACTGTGAAACGATGCAACTTCGATAAATCGCTTCAGTCACGGCCAGCCAGATAACGTTCGGGTACACATTGCGCGCAACGATGCAGACGCGCACTGCTTCAGTGCAAAGGGTGCAATAAGCGTATCATCCCCATTTGATTACAACTCACAAACAAACGAATGGCACATTACTCATCCCAACGGCAGGGTAAAGCTGAAGACATTGCGCGCACATAAAACCAAATAAAAGCGACCGGGGTATATCGGGGGCAATTAATTCCAGCCTGATTAAAAATAGCAGTCCATTTTAAATATCATAATAGCTGCCACGAGAAAAATTAATAGTCCAGCTGTCATATGTGAAATGTACACGGTGGAATATTAATACTCGTACACGCGCGGAGACCTTAACAAAATAATAAAAATAATAAAGAACAAACAAACATATCATCCATTAAGAGGCCTTCGTTAAGATCGTTGTTGTTGCTGTTTACTGCTATTGCGTCTGTCCTTAATTAACTGTCCAAATGAATAAATATTGTTGATTTTCGTCCAATTCCTCAGCCACTGTTGTCTTATGCGCGTATAGTTGTATGAGATAATGGTGTTTATGTTAATTGGAATTTGGTTGCTGGTCGGCTTGTTGTGGCGGCAGTGGCTCATATTTCAGTGCAGGAGAATCATTTCTCGAAATTAACAGGTAACACCCATCTGTCCAAATTGAAAATATATTTTCCGTAATGTTTTTCAGTATTATATGTACTCAGGCAGTTAATTGGTGCGTACATATTCACAAGTATTGTGCTAATTACTACCCCGACATTCTCAATAGGCTGCCAATTATGACCAATTTTTTTCACTAATCAAGTCACCATTAGTGACCCCTTTGGGGTTACATTTTAATTTTTTAATGTTTTATATTCTCATAAACTGTTTTGTGATTAACTATTAGATAGTAGTACACAACCGAAATTTAATTTAGAGACAATGCAGACAACAGGCTTCAAGCCGAAACTTGGGTATACGATTGCAAAAAAATATTAGAAGACAGTTAATAAAGGGTTTTCCAATTGGAGATATTCTTTCCAATGTGGTTATTTTGACAGTTCATATGTGTTATATGCAACTGTCTTGCCTTGTTAAAGCTGTTTCTTCAATGAATTTTTGTTGCAGAATATTCAAAATATCGGTGTAGCTGACTTATGGTTTCAATAGGATAGCGCTACATCATATCATGCCATACAACTAACCAAACAATCGCTATACTATTAAGAAAAACGTTTGTTCAAGAAAAGGTCCGGTTAATTGGCCACCGAAATCTTACATCATTGGATTACTTGCTGTGAAGATGTGATCTATGTCGATAAACCCGAACCGGTTGAAGCTTAGGAAACAAACATAATCCGTGTTATTCGCAGAATACCGGCTGATATGCTTGAAAGAGTGTTCGAAAATTGGGGCCACAGAATGAACAATTTAAGAGTTAGTCGTGGTGCAACAAAGAAATTATCTGTAAACGTTAGACAATAAAACCAACAATTTATATTTATAAAGATTTTCCTCAATACAATGATTATAATGCGTTTTCTTTTTTTTAAATATAAAGAAGCTCTTATTGGATCACCCTTTATAAACCTCGGACTCTTTTTTAAAAATGTACAAACAAAATCGTTTTTTCTAGACACACGTTTTGAAAAAAATGGTCTAGAAAAAATGTACAAATGTACATTCGTACTCCTCCGCATCTCACTGAAACTGCACAACCGATTTGTATGAAATTTTTATATAATATGGTAAACAAATCTCTTTCATTTCTTCAAGATGAATTTATTGCCAAAAAAGGAAAAAGACTGTTTCGCATGTAAAGGTATATTAAATGTTGCAGTATTTTTCATAAATCTTCAAAAGTGATTCTTCTGGCTTTTAAAAGAAAGGACGGCGAATAATTATCCCAGACACCTTATATAATATAATATAAGAAAAATTCTTTCGCATGTAGACAGTGTTTTCTGATAATTAAAAAAAAACTATTTATATCTAAGAAACGTAAAATATTTTTTTCACAATATTATATTCATTACTCATTGTTGTGGGGTTGGTTGTGAGTAAAGATAAAAAAGTTTGCAAAATTTTAAAATATAATGTTACAACAAGTACAATATTAAACAGTTTTAAAATACAAGCGTATAAGCACTGCCCGTTTTGCATTCAGTGGATGATTAAATTTTTTTTTTTTTTGATTTTAATGTAAAGTATGTATTCTTCGAATTGCATCCATTTTAAAATAAAATCGGTTGACAATCCAACACTATAATCTCAAGCCTACAAAACTCTTGGAGCAATCAACAATTACCGCTTGCGTTTTAGTTATATCGTCGACAATTTAATAACTCTCAACCATCATGCATTGCCATATTATAGGACTTTTAATGCGACGCCATAAATATTGAATCGTGGCTCCTACAACCATAAACGTAGCACACACAAAATCATTATATTATCATGCATGCACTTCACATTATTATTATTAATGTCAAACGAGGCAACACAATTCTAGTAAATAAATAAGTGTATTTGAACAGTACGCGTGGGAATCATTTTCGTTTGTTGTTCAATACATTATTATTATTTTCCCATTTGGCGTATGTGCGCAAACCAAATGATTTATGAGGAATATTTATTTGAACCGAGTGGCACAAGCCACAAGGTATATAGTTAAATAAAAGGTGAATGCAACGAGAATGTTGCACAATGTCCGGCACCATGTCGCTTCACGGTGCCACATTATTCGGTAAAGTGCATAAATATTGTAAAAGTATTTTATCAAAAATATCGGGGGCCTCATTCCGCCCCTCTTGCGCAAGATTGTAGGGTTCATTTATTGTACATGATACTAGAATACTTCAGTCACCAAATCATAACTTTTACGAAAAAGGTGATGCGGTTAATACTGAATAATTTTTTTTTTTAAAGTGCGCAAGGTTTAAGTGATTCTATATTCATGTTCGCAGGGGTACTGGGTTTCGTGTCCCAACGCCCCACGTTCAGAATAAAACCTTTAGTTCAGACCTTCAGTTTTTGTTCATAAAAATCTTACTACAAATTCATTTGACATGGAAAAAAATCCATTCCCTAAACTTAATTTTACTTTAAAAATATTGATGCAAATCCGAAGAGTAGTTTACAAGAGCTATGTCAAAATGGTAATTGATAGCCATGCGACAAATAAACGCAGGACAAAAAAAATCTTTTCTTTACATTTTCAACAAATTTTAATTTTTTAATATTTAAAAAAAATCCTTCATATACCTTACAGGAGGAAAGGCCAATTTATTTATGTTCACTTGTAACTCATCAGTCATGAGTCACGGGCATATACAATATACATATCTACACATAAGATAAAAAGGTCGAATCAGTGAGACGTGTAATTGAAGATTTCTTTCCTTTCAATATGTCTCCAGTGCCGTGACATAAATGAGTGAATTACTCTAAATCTAAAAACACATCAAGGCTATAGGGACTATAGGGACGAAGATTTTATTCGCATCATCCTCAGTTACGTATGTTCCCAAAGACAGAACCATATACTCGCAATCAACAGGAGAAGGGACGTATAAAAATAGACTTCACAATGGCAGTGAAAAGTTGCACGAGTGCGGAGTGAGTGACAAAAGTGACATTTGAATGTTCTAAATTAGTCGTTTGTTGGAGCCAAATGCAAAATCACACTCTGCCGTTGATTTCACATGACGCCACATATAACTAGTCACATAGAAAAACGGGGCGAGTGTGTGCTGCGACGTCAAGATGACACAATTATTTAACAAGGCTTCATTCTGTAATTTAAAAAAAAAGGGAAAAGTTGTTAGATTTAACTAAAGGGTGTTTATTTACCAAATGACTGCATTGCAAATTAAGCGCAAACGGGAATACACTTGATGTCTGTGCACAACCGCCATGAGGATTCACGCCACCCCAAAGCACAGGCCAAAACCGAGTGTCGGCGCGGAAACGTTGTGTTTCAAATTTGCCAAAATGAATGACTGACAAAAGAACGTTTTACCATTTGATCTGTTTGTTTGAGCATCCCTCATTTATTTCCACTCCTTCTGCAACTCTAATCCCCCATTTTATTTGGTTCATCCCTATACTTTATCTCAGTGACTAGCGTTGTAAATTGAAACCAAAACTGATTCAATTTGGTTAATCTCCGACACTTGCCTCTACATTTAATGTGATTGTGCAGAGATACTTGTTAGTATGGGAGCTGAAATATACACTGGGTATAGTACAGCACCCATTAAAGCGGAGGAAATAATAATGTTTTTATTTTGTCTTCTTTCAATAGGCTCCCGGCGGGTTGTGTGTTCTTTATTTCCTGTGTGCATATACTCGTATGTTTGTTCACTGTTGTTAAATCACAAAGTCACCCCATCAACCCTATAATCGTGTATATGTTTGGTCGACGTATTACCGGCCTGATAGAGTGGTGTCTATCTCCCTAATTTTGTGTGTAACTACATTGTAGTAGCTTTATTGTGCACAAGGGTGATACAATGATGATTAGGATGGAAATTTGCCTTCTCATAGTGTCAATGTTGTTCACTCGATAAATTGCTAATTATTGTGTGTTGGAGTTTTCGATGAAGTTTATTTTGTGGGGTTTTGGGTTAATGTTGGTGAAAAGTTTTAAGAGTCTGTTTCAGGAGACTAGGATTATGAGATAATACACAATTTATGAACTATTTGTTTCAGTTGGCAAACGTTATAATTTTAAATGAATATTATTTTTGATGATTATTTGATTAAATTGGTTAAATTAAAATTTATAATATTTTTGTGTTTAAATAAAAATAAGAATTGTAAATCCTAAAAGGATGCTGCAATTCATGTAACAACTCCCAAGGGTTACAACCTGAATATAAATAAGTATATCAAACCATCCGTCCTTTACACAAATAATTTGCATAAAAAACAAATAGATGTTTCAAACTCCATATGCAAACAAAATTGTCTTGACACCGATTTCGCTTAAAATAACTGTTGTAATTTATGGTTGTTCCATTTAAAAATGCAATACGTAACATCGCGGAGGGTGTGTTCAGTTTTGTATTGTATACACAGGTTTATGGGATTTGTGGACGGTATGCTCTTGTAATGTTTTTATCAACCCCTAATTGTATGTAAATTAGTTTAAATTAATGTGGATGAGCGTAAAATAATCTCTCAACGCTAAATACATCGCTCATAATATTCATAGCCTAATTGCTGGGGTGTGATTTGTCATTTGTTTATGCTGGGGTGGTCTTTTCCAACGAAGTTATCTCTTACTTTGTGTCACATTACAATATTGTCACTTTGTTAGTTGATTGATTACTTTCATTTTTTTTTCGACACACCACACTGCACTGGTGTAATAGATTTTTCATTTCGCAATTTTTTTTTTTAAATGAAGAATGTTTTGGCTTTTTTTCTGGACCACAATCAAATACGTAGATTTCTATTATTATTATTATTTTATATATATTTTTTCATATTTATTGATGTTAATCCCAACTATTTTGAAAACTTCCTGAACATACGAGTGTAATAAAAACAGATAACGCAGTATTGATGGTAACGTCTCGGTCACCGTCGGTTTCCCTGCAATGTAGGTTTTTGGTGAGTGCACATTCATATACAATTTTGATGCTTTTGTATGGTACAGTTGAGCACTTAGGTCTTTGGTCAATTCAATTCGAGAACACATGGACAATTGAATTATGTACACCTTGTTCACCTAAATTGGGAAAATTCAATTAAATGGAAATTGATATTCAAATCATGTCAAATAAATATACAATGTTGTTTTGGACATCGGTTGTTTGGGAAAAATATGATTTATCTTCGTTTAACCGTGGCCCTGTCACACTAATCATAAATATTTCATGAAAAATGGTATGTACAAAAATTACTCACTATAATACAGTGTCAGTGGTAGCAAAAAAATAGGAGTTACAAAAATTGGCTGACAACTTTTTTGTTGAATTGTTGTCTCCAGAGTGGAATTTAACGTTTATTTTTGAAGTCCTGCTTTGTGACCTTTTTTATCCCCATTTCACAAATGTGCTTTGGCATGCTGGATTCTGGTTCACAAGTACAATAACATACTCGACAAATTTTGTATATGAGTTATATGTATATGTGCGACATAAACGTGTCGGGCATTCAATGGAATGTCTATTAAAAATGGAATTTATAAAATAATGTTGATGTGTGTTCCAGGCTTTTTCTATTACATTGAGTCTTGCCAATTTTGATCAATCTGTCATGCACTGTTGCAAACCATTTTGAAATACTTAATGACAATCAAACAAAGTTTAGTTGCCTATGGCAGAATTTTATTGTCTTGCTATTATTGATGTTGCATATTATAAAGAAAAATTATGTATTAAAATAATTTTATAGATATTTGGCAATTTTTATTTCAAGAATAGACATGAGACACATACACAGTTGTTGTAGCTGTTAAAATATAACTCTTTTTTTCGGCAGTTAATGTTTTTGGACATTATAAATGTTGTAACATTTGTAGGTATTTTAAATTCACACATTTAGAACCGGAAGATTTACTGAACAGATTATCTTAATGAACACAATGCCATTTAAAGTTAAAACTGTAGTACAAAACAGGTGTGATGAAACATGTACGTTAAAAGCATCAAAATATAAAAGCTCGTTGAAGGAAACCTTGCAAAAATGTCTTTGAAAACATTTATGCAAATTAGTTGGCACTTAGGTTAAAAAATAAAATAAAGTGTGAGTAGTAAAAAATACAAAACAGATCATTTAATTTGTTTTATAAAAAAATTACATATCAGAAAAAACTACAATACATTATACTCTATTCTTGGTGGTAATTGGCTTTTAATCTTACATACAAATTAGTTTTACTTCATATTATGAATATGCGTGCATGATTATCTTTTATGACCTTAAGCAACACTTAAATTAACCTTGTTCAGCAACTGCAGTGCGTACTAATATTAAAATCTTGGAGTCTTTCTGTATAGACATAAGAGAGTGTCAAAATATTGCATTGTCAAATGATTTCAGAAGTTTCAAACTAACTTGAGACAAAACTGCGACGCATGTGCGAGCCTACGGTCTTAAAATTAGTTTAAACTCGGAAGATTTGCTATTTATCGCACTGCAGCAGTCGTGTTTAACTAAATTGAATATCACAGTAACTAACATTGCGATTTACAAAATTCCCGTAGCACCAACCCCCTTTTCGAATTAGACACATTTATTGGTGTTCTGGTGATTTACAACAATTCTCCAGGCATTTGTTTATATCGACTTTTGTGTGTCGCAAAAAGCACCAAAACAATTAAACCAAAAACCTAACCCATGCATTACGGACGATATACAGCATATTTGTTGCACATATACGTACATTGCACAGATATGTAAAATTTTATGCTGTTTGGAAAACACTGGAGGCACGCACAGTGAGTGTTTTTCAGTAAGCTAGCCAATTTGGAAAATGAATTGCTTCTGATATAGCGTTTATTGTGTTTAAGCCGATGGCAATAAATAATTATGTGCGCAGTTCGATGTGTGTCGCTGCAGCAGGGAAATGTTGGACCCGCTTGCGCTATGTTTAGTGTGAAATATGTGAAATGGAAAACTGATTACATGCAATTTAAACGGGCAGTTATTGCGAAAATTCCCTACACCCAAACCAAATTGCACTTTGAAAGAGCATTTGCCACAACACAACCATAATTCAATTTAATAGATTTTTCCCGCAGTGCGCACCTCTTCATACAATGTTAGTTGTATACGATAGACCCATAATATAGAGGATATGAACACAATATTATGCATATGACATGGGTATAAGTTAGGCACAAGTACCTATAACGTCCTACATCCTCGTACCTACAACGGAGTGTCAAGAAAATTATAAGTGTCTCCACATGTGTACATTTAAAGTGCTTGACTACACAGATACTCGCATTATGTTGTGGAACTGCAATTAAGTAAATTAGGTGAATGCCACTTTGATTTGACACTTGAGTCTGTCCCTTTAGACAAACGACATTTGTAACCTAATTATCGGTGTGAGGTTAGCAGCAACACGAGCCATGTAAACAGTTCATACAACGATGATCGCACGCCTTGTGTCGAGCGGTGACAAGGCGAGTGTGAAATGGCGAAACGCCTAATCAATGATCAGGGTGTGCTGTGTGTCCACATGCACGGTGTCTATCCACGACAATGATGACTTTATTGAATAGGCGCGTGTTTGTGACACGTGCTAGACTTTTACTACAGGTTCATTCTTTTTTGGCAAAAACAAATTATGTTATTCTTATGTATTGTAACTACATATAGCGAATATGAGTGAAATCTACTCGAATGACATAAGTACTAGGATATTGCAACTTGAATGCCCTTAAGAGAATTCTTGCAATGACTATACTTACATAAATAAACTAAATGTGCAACTATATCCCAAAAAGATTATGTACTCTGAGTACAATAAGGATTGCTATAATATGTTGCTTGGATTTTAATTGTATATATGCGACGTGGATCATGTAGATTGCTGTATTACCAGTTTAGTAAGAAAGACTTTCCACATTATAAAAAGCCAAGTAGCACTGAAACCGTTAATTAATTTATATACCAAGGGCATACATAGATTTTGTCAATCCGACTTTATTCGGAAAAACCCCAAAAAAAGTGGTCTAAAAAAATTTGCAAATGTACTTCTGTACGCCGCACAGTGATTTATGTAACCACTAGCGGATAAACCCATGCGCTGCTCGAACAGAACATGTTTTCTAAAAGCGTTTTTAATAATTATCATATTCTTTAATATCATAAATATTTGATAAAGGATATCTATTTTTCAAGAATTCATGTATGTATTGTAAGCAAAAAATCAATTTTGACAATTGAAAACGATGAGAACTATTATGCTGAAATTCTTTTTCGTGCTTATTCATATTTGTTTCGATTTCGTACCATTTTTTCTTTTTTCTTCTGGTATGTATTTTAACTTCATAAAAGGACTCACTTTATTTAGTTTTTTCCTTCGTTTATGAGATTTACGCATTGAATGTGATTATTAAAAAAAATCTTTACTATAAAACGTAACCGAGGAAAACCACGGAATCAATCTCATTTTTTTTGGCGAGGTGTTTTTATTAATTGAACACTTGCACTGGTACTTGCGCGTTCCTATTAACAGTTTTAGCAAGAATAAATCCTACTCCCACACGATGGCATAATTTTTTATAAACTAGACGAAATCTATTACCGCGGAAAATCGCGGAGTTATTGGCAACGTTTTTCGTAACGTGTTTTTAATTACTGGAAAGTCGATTGCCGCGATCATTTTTGGAATAAGAAACTTTTCGCGAACCCAGTTTTTAATCGAATACTGATAAATCGATTCCCGCAATCTTTTTCGAAAAATTTAAATTTTTTCGCGAACCGCGATTTTTTCGCTGTTTTTGCGGTTCTAGTAATCATCTGGTAATCATTGTTGGCAAATATGATATCCGTTTAAGCGTGATTGAAAGGTCTACCCACACGGTTGTTTAGCAGTGTATTAATTTATTGCGTAAAATAAAAAAAAAAAAATTTTATTTGTCCTTTGTTTTTACTTATATATTTTTATACGATATGTTTTTTGAATTTTTTTACACAAAATTGATTCATAAAACGAGCGTAAATCTCTCTTAGAAAGATCGGATTTTATTAAGAGTTTCAATCATTACCATATGCCACAATTATTAAACGAAGCCGTCCATCTGACTTTGAGCATCAAGCACCACCATAAAATCTACGTGGCAAAGCATAGACTGGCAAAGTATCAATGAATTTCATTCAAAACTGATTGCACGCTTATAAGAATAAATCTAACATATTTTACAGATCTTTATGGCTGCAGGGACAATTTGAATGTCGATCTCTTCTTTAAAAATAGATAGAAAGCTATTTATTTGTTTGCGCTACATTATAAGCTAAATGATTTTCAAATAGATCGTAATTTTTAGCAATGTAACATTGATGGAATAATTTGATACAATATCACATTCACAGTCGTTTAAATGTTAATCGACTGACGAGTTACGACTCTCTTAATATGTGGTTTTGTATAAACTATTCTAAATTCGCCTCATTATATGGCAAACTCGATTTGTATAAGAAAATAGTAGATATATTCTTTTAAAAATGAATAAATTTTGTTGTGAGTTCTTTTAGTTGTGAGCAAGATTTTAATTTAGAAAAATTATATAATTTATGATACTCGTATCCTAAAAAGTAATATTATTTAAATAGATTACTGACAGACTAACTAAAAAACTGCAGTAAAACTTCATTTCATGCTATAATTAAAAAAATTTGGGTTAATATCGTTATCAAAGTATTGAAAAAATTTAATTTTGCTGTTATAAAATTTAAAAAGAACTGAATTCTGATCTACTGTAAATGTTTTTATTGGTTATTTGGTAGAAGTGGCGTGACCCGCACCTCCGTGCAAGACTCCAAGCGCTTTAGCGGTGTTTTATTCCTGTGACCACATCTTTTATTTTGTTATCTATAAAAATTTTTGGATCCATCCAGTACAGTTTAGGAACGTTAGATCGTTGGACAAATTGCTAACACTAAGGTCATTGTAGAAGTGGCTACCGAGTGTTTGACCATTCAGTACCTACAAATAGGAATAATTCAGGCTATATTTGCACGGGATAGCTTTAGAATGTTGTTTTTGTCATAGGATTGCCATGTCTTTATCCCCGGTCCACAGGTTATTAGTCTTTTTCACCTTTCGTTGTATAGGGACTGGAAATAGTGGTAAATTTGTCTTTTTACCGTATTGATTGGGATGTTCACCTCTTCGTGAAAATTCCTACGTTGGATCTTTCTTTGCTAGCTTATCTGCTAGATCTTAGGCGTGTATGTTCCTATTACTTAGTCCTACAGTATAGGAATGTCATTGTGCATGGATATTTCAGTATTTATGAGTACATAATAACATGTAAACACTATTAAAATCATTACAGTTTTTGAGCTTCCTTACAAGCATAGCAGACTTTGGCAATAACTTCACCTTTAGTGGCTTTGTAAAAAAAAAATGGTAATACCAAAGGACACCAAAAACAACCTCTTTTGACAAGGCGTGTTTCTGCAATATCGAAAAAATTAATTTATTTAAATTTATGACCCAATTAAACAACTATAGTTTCTACATACTTAATAACTAAAACGTAAAAATAAATACATGGGAATTAAATATATATATTAGATGGTAGTTACAATATGTAGAAAAAAACATAAAAATAAATTGGCTACACTTCATTACCGTTGTATAATTTCCTGAACGTTTTTCCCTCTCAAAAATACATCCACAATTCAGAACATATTATACATGCATCCGTACATACTAATCAATGTAATTAACTTCATTATTTTTGTACAAGAAAATGTGTCATTGCTTTGCAACCCTTTACCTAATCGACCAGCAAATGTTATTCTTTTTCGATTAATGCAATTAATAAAGCATTTTCAGACTGTACGTTGTACTTACCAGAGGAAAATACGACACGCATCATCTGGTCGAATTGCCCGTTTTACTCGCTAATTGCAATCTAATATTAATTCTGAGCTGCTATAAATACAATGTTGACTGTACATAAATATGCAGTATACATTAATTGTGCGGAATGTAATTTTGTGTGTGAAGAACAGATACACAGGGTACGTATTATGTACAATTACCAAAGGTAATGCACACTTGGGGGCGGGGGGAACTTCTCAAATAATTTATTAAAATGCCGAACCCATCCAGTAACTTGATAAACATAATAATAAATCAATGTAAAACCCAGCGACCGTGCGTCGCTCGTTGCGGGGTTGTGATTGATTTATTGGGCATGACATCGGTCAGTTGAAAAACTTCGCAAATTGTTTAAGGGATGCGGTTGTGCTTTGTAAGTCAAATTGAATCATTTTTACTTGACAATAATACCTTTCATTGATTTGGATGTAATCCGTGCAATATCGAATTAGAATTGCAACTCTGACTTTATAAAATGGGGTGGTTTAGCTGGGAGTTTGTATAAATATAATAAAATTATTTTCTAACTAAAATGGAAGAGATGGTTTTATTTCTTACAGTAGATTTTTTGTATTGTACATTATTTGCACTTTAATAAACACAAATGTTTAGGGAAAACATACATCAGACAAATATGATCTACTACACCTTTTCCAATTGTAATTCAGAAAATATCAAGTTGATTTCAGATTGGTCAAGTTGATTTCAGAAATCGTCAACTTGATTTCAGAAATCGTCAATTTGATTTCAGAAATCGTGAATTTGATTTCAGAAATCGTGAACTTGATTTCAGAAAGTAGGTGAGTTATTACCAAAAAAACTACTCTGTTTTTTACATGAAAATGTTCATATAATTTGTTTTGTCGAAAGACAAGAGGTCGGGCTAAAGCTGACAATAGGGCAGTTCAAATTTTACCAGCAGGCAGGAGTCCTAATATATACCTTATATATCCACAACAGGAGTCATTATGATGGAGCACAAGAGAGGATCATTTAATGCCGTATCAGCAAATGCGTGATTTCAAAAGTTATTGGATCAGTGGGTTGAATTGCAAGTTGGAGAGTAAAATCGAAAAACTTTTATTTTCATGTTTTTTTTAAATTGTTTTTGTGTTCATCTGTTAATAAAATACCTTACATACTTGTAATAATATACGGTTTTGTTCAACATCATGAATTTAAAAGAAATAATATTCACATTTCAAGTAAAAAACTAAGGAGTTTTTAGGTTTTTTTTAACTTGACTAATCTGAAATCAAATTGACGATTCCTGAAATCAACTTGACACTTTCTGAATCACAATTGGAAAAGGTGTAGACAAAATGTGTGTATTAAAAAAACAAAATTTCAACGCACTAATTGGAAGCGAAAGTATAGCACAATTGATGTACACGTATCCTGAAGGAACAACAAATTAAACAATCCCTTTCGCCGAAACGTGTAAATCTGCCTAAAGTCATCCACACTTATCTAAACCACACATCATGATCGTCGTCTTCCCATCAAGTACCAACAATCAAACAAACACAGTTACGAGCATACTTAATTAATTTATATAATCCTGAAACTATCCTCACAACACAATAACAAGCAACAATATGTAATTGCCATCCAGATATCTATTTAAATTGTTACACTCCCCATGAGACACCACACATACGGCAGTTGCCAGTGTATGCAATTACTTTAGTTACCCAAAACAGCCTAGCAGCATTAGCTAACAGATTTCCAACGATGGATTAGAATGGGATTTACGCAAAATGTAAAAGCTGTAAAATGTCGTCTTCTCTGTGTATAACGCCGATACGTGCTGACTCCACACCAGCTTCTCGTTTATGTATTTATTTGGCCCAGATACTGAGCAATAAGCAGTCACACAAGTAACAGATAGACAAAACCACCCTTATCGGTTTCGTCAGCATATCCCGCAGAAATAATTGCAGGCTTGCCACTCTACATCGTTGTTTGACGGCGAATTGAATATGCGCTGGTCGTCGGGTGCGGATTGTGTGTACATTATACAAATACAATATGAGTACGTGTATTATAAGCAGTTATATGAAACAAGCCTATCTTTATAGTGTCATAGCATTAACATCCGCACTTACGCTGGCTTTCTCCATGTAATCTGCTTAAATTGAAATCGGAAATGTGTAGATGTTTTCTCGATGAAATTAGAATTGTATGTTTTGTGTAGTTAAAGATAACAGTTAATCTGGGGCGTGTTTGGGTGCCACGCTCTACGTACGTGTAATCCTCTGGAATTGGGCATGGGCAGTGGGGTTGGTCGTGCTATGTATCGCATTGAATACATTTATGGTTTAATTTTATTCTCCATATTGCCTGTACTTCTATATAAGCCTTACTTATTCAATAGAGAGAATACTTCTTTGTAGTCGCGTGAGCAACAGATTTTAATAAATTAAATTCTCGTATTACCAATTCATTTTTAAAGAAATCGCGGATAAAATAAAATGCATTCTGTATTCTCATACCTTGCCGCACTAAGTACTATTTAATTATGTCTCACCTCATTATGAGTTGTTTTTTTGCTGTTCGCTGTGGAAGTGTTAATTCCATCCATCGTGTTCCGCACAACATTCATATTATAATATGCACTGCATTCAGATTGCATGCATGTGCATTTAAACAGGCACGGCAACAGGGAATTATATGCAACGCAATGCACGAATAATGATAATTTGCAAATAGCGTGATTTCGAGTGTTCGTTTATATGTTGGCGAGTTTTTGCACAACGGTTGCGGCTGTTGTTTTATATAACCATACATATTTTGAATTGCTGTACGGTAGTCCGTAGCTCGTCCAATCTACACACTGCACACCAATGCATTTCAGACCATATAACCCGGCAAATGCAAGGCATAAACAACAATTGTGTGTATACGTTTATACTATTTTATGCTGGACATCACAAAAAGTGCAACGCATCGAGTTGTTTTTCTTCACTCACTTCTGCCAATTAACAATTCGTTAAAAATTTAATGAGTTTTATTTTGCTTTGCATTATTTTTACCTTTATTTTGCATTTACCCACACCCCCTCAACTGAGTTTCGATGAAAACCGTGCCACAGATATAACTTTTGCTTTTGTTGATTTTATTAAAATGTTGGCAAGTTTAAAACGCGATGATTTGCTTATAATGATGATAGTTTTGAGTGATCTCGCTGTGTTTCACTGCGCCTGACCTTGTTGTTCTTTATAAAATATATGTTTTGCTTGAATTTATATAATACAACAACAAGTAGCTAGCAAGATTGCAGCAAATATTCGTTATGGAATTGATAAAATGAATGAGGCTTCACAAATATTACACATGTTCTTCAGTTTTCCTGGTTTTGTGATGCGTTTCGACGAACGGTTTTTTAATTTATTTAATTGGCACAATTAGAAGTCACATGAAAGCTCCATCTGTCAACGGCAAATCATCTTTTGCAGGCAATTACAAAACAAAAGTCATGATATTTCTGAGTTTTTAAATTCATTAGCATGACGCGATGGTGCAGTCACGAAGGTGTGTTTTTGTTCATCTGAATATTGTTTCATTTAAGTGTATTTTTTTTTGGGTTTTTATTTTATCGTACTCGTATTAAGTCATTTTTGTGGCCACATTTTTGTGTCAAAATTGATTTGCCAAAGAAGACCAGTTACTGATTCTATGAATCTTTTTCTTATTATAATGAGGTAGGAAAGTACACAACAATTAAACTATCTTTAAAAATTTATAGATTTTGATATAAAGACCTTGATAAATTATCCCATTGAATAAATTGTAATCAATTTAAACATCAATTAAAATACATTATGCTTTTCATTTTAATTGTAACATGATAGAATATATAAAGTGACATTACATAAACACAAGAAGTGTAAAGTTTCCGCAACAATACACTCAACCTCTTTATAAATAACCCGTGTTTCAGTGACACAAAAATGCATAAAATCGCAAGCAACAAAGAAACATGCAAACATCTTCATAACTACTTCTCAAGTTAAGACATCATAAATTCAAATGACTCGCTTAATTGGCAACCTAAACATTTCACAAAACGATATTGTCAAAAAGATAAAGTTCATACACCATCACAAATATGAGTGCTTCTCTGACACCATTAACCATCCAGCAAGCAAAGCCATTAATCTACCCATCACTTGATCCAAAAAAGAAAACTCGGATATCTTCTCACATCTGTAGCATCCGTCTCATCGCTTTGCGACCGACAAGGCTCCGTGATTTGTCGTAAACACTGCAGTAGCTTCAAGAAAATGAACACGCATTTCTATAATTTCTCAAATTCTCAGCTCCTCAGCGAAGAGACTGTATCAGTGATGTGGCGCTATAAAATACAATATAGCAGCCACTCGTATAATTTAAATCCTGTCAACTAAACCTCCGTCACCACGAAACATTCGTATTCACATGTACCTACGTATTTTGGCTTTTGAGCTGTGACTGGCGGACTCGCGGACTTTGTCTTTCTTTCATACGTATCAATGCAATACGGCGAGGCCGACTGCAAGTCTTATAGTACTATGGCTTTCACGAATATGGTGGTGTGAGGTGTCAGCATAATATATAAATTCATGTGTACTCGTATTCACAAAAATAATTAACAATGACAACAGTTTGGGTGAAAATGTGACAGAGATATTTCCTTTATGGAATTGTTTCTGGTATCATGCTCATGCGACTTGAATGCGTATAGAGATTGTGAAAACGGCACAGCGTTTTGTCTTGGTACTTCGCAAAGCTGCAGCAAAAGCGTATAGGAGGACGTCGCATCTTAATTACTTGGGCAGAAACGAATATTTGTTGTTACATGCTACGTTTTGGCCAAGTTGCATGCTTCGTAATTTATGGGCTTTCATGCTTCACGTTGTGGTGTAGAATATGGATGGTGTTCACAATATAGGACCACACGCAATAAATGAGAGAATGCAAAGAAATGTATTCGGATGGTGTAACAACAATAACAACGACTTTTTTAAATGTTTGTTTTATACCGAATACATGAAACGAAGCAAAGGCCGACCAACACATTTACGCTGTTAACTTTACTAAATGATTGATTGTATATCGAATGAAACACGACAGTTTATAGAAAAACGATTGGTATCGACAAGATTATGTTGGGTTTGAACAAAGTTGCACCATGAATATCAGTTTAGAAATGTTATTTTATTTTTTACTACATTCATTTCTATTATACGTACATTAAAATCAAAACATGCGAACGTTTAAATTTTTTAATTAATTTATTACGACCCACCTTACCGCAGAAATAAATTATTGCATTCGAGTAAAAAAGTATAAATGAATGATTTTGACCTTGAAATGTTCATCAAGTTTTCTTGTCTTATTTAATATTACAATAATCTGAAAGAATTTTTCTGATATTGTGTAAGGTGTCTGAGATAGAAAAGTCGTTGTCCACCTCCTTTTTCGCTAGAAGGAGCATCTAGCGGGATATAGGATATGTGCAGTTTTGTTTAGGTTACTTAAAGATTAATCATTGTGAATACAAGAAAAACTGAATTTGGCAATAACTTGACCTTGAAAAAACTAGAACTGTATTCTTATATTTCTCTCTAATATTTTACAAAAATGTTTCACACAAATCGGACCAGTAGTTTAGGATTTTGTTTTTTGCGCCATGGCACGGCGGGCGGTGTACGGACTTACATTTGCACATTTTTTCTAGACCACTTTTTTTGTCAAAACGAGTTTCTGCATCGTCAACTTTTTTTTCAAAAAAAAATCGGAATACCAAAATCTATATATGCCCTTGGGGTCGTATATAAATTAAAAAGTGTGTATGTACGTACGTCTGTTCAAATGTTCGTTCAATTTCTCGGAAACTACTGGACGAATTTGCATAAAATTTGATACCCGGTAGTTGAAGGAAATTCTGAGTTATGGACCAAAGAAATAACTACATAGAAAATAATTGGCCTACTACGTTAATCTCTGTGATATTGGATTTTGTTATTGTGATCGTATGCAGGGATTGTGGCTGCCGCGATTTAGGCTTATCATGATTTGAATTATGCTAGCCATAAGTATGAATCTTCGAGATTTTATTTTACCGGAAAATTGGGTGTTGGGATATTAGCAATGACAGAATTTTAAATTGTAGAGATTCTGGTTAACGAGATTATAGCCCGAGTTTGAAATTTGGCTATCGGGATATTCATTGTTGGGGGTTCAGGTTGCCGGGTTTACGTATTGGGTGTTGGGATTGAGGCTGATATGCTGGTTTTTGGATCAACGGAATTTCGGCCCATCGAAATTTTAGTGCTGGTGTTTTGGCCTTCATGAATTATAGGTTGTAAGGTTTTGGCTTCGAATGGATTTTAGGAAGTTTATTAATGGTGTGTATGCAAAAGAATATTAACAAACAAATAAAAATAAAAATGTCTTTGGTGGCATTGCAACTAGTCGTGTTAAATCATGCTTTTTTTTCAGAGCCGTTCTGAACCGTTCAGTTTTTTCCTAATATCGCGTGAAATGAACGGTGACTGAAAGAGCTCTGCTGATGAATATAGTGATTTCAATCACCGGTTATATCATATTTTGAGAACATGCAGTGATAGCTCTATCTGAAGAGCCGTTCTCAATAATAGGTTCAGTGAATAACGTTACAACTCTAATTGCAATACGAATGTACACAATGTTCACTGGGTTCTAGTGTTGTATAAAATATACTTGTGAAATGTTTTTCAAGTCGAGTAAAGGTTAAAAAAAAATGTTTACAGAAAAAAATTACTGAGTGCTAAGAACCTGCGCTAACAATTTTAATAATAATTAATCGAATTTGTCGCTGACTTCTGGCTTAAGCATATTATACATCTGTGTTATATATATATATTATATGTATATGCTTTCCTAATTTCTAACAGCCACCCTTGTAATAAATTTACACCTCGCTTTGCTTGCGATGTAAGACATATGAGTTTTCTAAGCCTTTAACCAAAATGGATTAATTCACACTTTACTTACATACAGCAAAAAAAATGTTACCACACCATCAGTCCAACCATATGTTTTGATAGCAGACACACAATTAAGTACTTTCCTCGACACTCGACTGGAGAACATAAAAAGCTGATGCATTTTAAATTACCTTCAGCATACATAAACCATTGAATAAGCGACACCATATGCCTTGTCGTGCTTTCTCTCTTACCACCAATCCCACATACTATAAAACGAATTCTACTACTAAATGTTGATTCCCTTTGTCCTCAACATAACATTATACATGTGGAACTATTTTTTAAGGTCACTTTGGTATTAGAAGTTAGAGAAACTATCGTGTACATAACACTAAGGTGTAAAATATTAATACGTAATGATCAAATGTTGTCACAATAGAACACATCCAGAGGAACACGCCCTACACATAAGTGGCTGTTTTTATGTGGAAGCACGTGGTTTGCATCAACAAAGAAATTTTTATTTTTTTATTGGAACAATTCGAATAAAACATAAGTTTTATAACGTTCGTGCCACAATTTTACAAAAAATAAAATAATAATAATAATATTAACTCTGCCAAAAAAAAGTGTATTCTGACTTTTGGTAACGGTGTTTAAATTCGAAAATGGACACCAAATTTTGACACAATATAATAATTTTTTTTTGAGATTTAAAATTTTTTCCTTTTCCTTAAGGGCACGCGAAATCATACTACATACTCGAATTACCAAAAAAAAAATTATCTTTTATTGAAAAATAAGTCATAAGTTTCGAATATACGAAGAAACCATAGGTTATTTCCTCATGAATTTAATATTTCAGATATATACAAACCAAACCAACAGGATAAAAATATTCCTTTTGTATTTACATCTTGAAATCATTCTAATGCCATTGTAATATGCACTAAATATTCCACACTCTACAAGTATTTATTAATTGTTTTTATTTAATAAGACGCAAATGCACTTTGGCTTGTTCACCGTAATGCACAATAAATCAACTGAGATGAACGCCCCTTTTCCCACCCAGCTCCACAAACAACAATAGAACGCTGATTGCTGTGATTTCCCGACTGAAAGGCTTCACCTTTGTATGCAGAGTAATTACTCTTGTCAAGAGCCGCTTTATTTCCTTAATAGTCATTTCTCATCGCTTCATTGAGCATAGTATAACACCATTGCCTCCGTACACATTTGTCTCATTCACTAAATATGTAATACCAATTAAGCAACGATTTCCGGCCAACCAATCGGACACCAACCTGCGAACACACCTCAGCCTCGAGAGTGTTGCTCATAAAGCTGTTACGGTAATAATAATGGCGACCATGGAGGATATTAGCTTACCCATCATTTATCATAAACTATAATATGAATACAAAATAAGAAAGAAATGTTGGGATAACCGATGAAGACATTAAGTTGAAAATTTAAATATTGGATTTAACAATTTGACTATATGGCTACCCGTAAATTATACTCGAATTATAAGCACGTTATAACCGGGCATTTAAAAAATAACATACTTTATGGTTGCTTTTTGCACTGTTATAATATAAGTGAATTTTTGGATTCCATTGTG
The DNA here is from genome assembly GCA_963854165.1 of Sylvicola cinctus. Lineage (NCBI taxonomy): Eukaryota > Metazoa > Arthropoda > Insecta > Diptera > Anisopodidae > Sylvicola > Sylvicola cinctus. The sequence continues at coordinate 25,401,155 of OY974082.1, forward strand.
TTGGAGAATTTAATTAACGGCGAACTAATGATTAAGTCAAATGTCTAGAAAAAGTTCAATTAATGTCAAGCGACAAGTAAATGTCCGAAAACATTTCCAGGAAAAAGACAGTTCAATAATGGATCTTACAATAATATTTCTGCCAGACAAATATTTACCTACTGTTCTTATCGATGCTTAATTTTATGTGGTGCAAGAACAAAAAAAAAACTTAAAATCGCGGGATTTTGGCCAAGCGTGAATTTATAAAAAACTTGTTATGCAGACACAACTGTAGAACTCGGGAGCAAAAGATTTAAAAAAAATTGGTTTCTGAGTTAAAAAAAGTAGAACCTTGAATTTTCATATTTTGACATGTTCTGCAAAGTTTTTTGTTTCCACATCATTATCGCTTTTTGAGCGTCCATATAATTTTTTGAGCGGGAAAAAAAAATCTTATTGGCCATAACCATAATGTTAAAAATTCATGCAAATCCGTCCAGTCGTTTCCGAGAAATCTTTCGAACATTCAAACGTCCCCAAGTGCGAACGAAAAAAAAAAAATTCTAGACACCTTTTTTCGAATTAAGGGGTGACAAAATAAGTGTCTGCATTATCAATATTTTATCCGAAAAAGTTAAGGGTTAACATTTCTGTATATAAATGAAAAAGTTTTAAAATTAATAAAAAATGTTATCGTATACAGTACTATAAATAGGAGTGGTATTTAGTTCACAACTTTGTTCAGATTTTTGTCAATTACACATTATAAACTAAAGTAAGCAATTAAATTAAAAGATATTCAAATGAGGATATTATTTTGTTCATTCAATAAGAGCTTTATCTAAATTTAATTCTTTGAAGTTTTGAGTTCCACTTTGTTATTGATTTCAATAAAAAAATATAATTATATTAATAAAACTGAAATCAATACTCATGTTAAATAAATGCCATAAATAATATTTCATTTAGAATTGCGACTGCTTTGCGGCTGTTGTTTTGTTACCCAACATGTTGTTATTTATGCCGACGTCACGCGGAGACATTTTTTGCTAAATTTAATTACAACTCAATATTGTCAATGACCTGTATGAACACATTTCGGTGATGAAAAAATTTGAAATAATGTTTCGAAACAACAGATATCAGTTTCTTTAGCAAGTACTACCTCTTAAATAATATTATTTGCTAAAATATTGTAGTTGTGCAAAAAATTTAAATACAAAAATCTGATACTTTTTTTTGATACTTATACCTAACCATAATGAAAAGGTATTAATAAAATGTGCGTATGGGGTCGACAGTGCATATTTTCATTTTCCAACCGAAATTCCTAGGAAACTAAATTCAAATGTTAACTATTTGAAAATTAAGCCACATGAAACTTCGAAATCTTTAAGATCAGTTGCAAAATACTATGGAAAGATATATCGAAACAGTTTCTTAATTTTTTCCTGACTTCTTAAGTACATACATAAAGTTCTTCAAAGTGGTAAAATAGGAAAAAACGAATAAAATGTTTACCGTTTAATTGTGGGCAATTTTAATGCAATTCAACAATATAAAAATGGACAACACCTGCTTTAATACTAGAATCGGGTTTTTGTTTTGTCAAGTTCCACTAGTAATTGTTACAAGGAACCTATAAAATTCCCACACCCTTTTCTCAGATCCATCAATTTTAAAATGAATGCACCTATTCTCTTCACATCTGAATTACATAAAAGCGATCGACACATCAAACTGTCTTGTCAAAAAACGAATCAAGTAACAATTATTTTACTTATTACACTGGTGATTAGTCCAATGAACAGGCCGAGAAGATACTCGCATGCAGCTAAATTCAAGCCATCAAACAATGTCTAAATTGGATTTTATACGATTTTTGATGGCCTTTTGATTCACGTTTAAGTGTGAGAAAAAAAGAAGAAAACTGTTTATCATTTGACACTAAGTCGCTTCGATCGGCTGTGAATGTCACTTTAAATCATAATGACAATTTGAAAAGGTGTGCCTAATGGATGTGCTTCACAAATGTTGTACCAAACACACACGCGACGCACAAGCGTGTGTAGCATCCGTTAAACGGAAATGTGTTCAAATGATCATCCGAGTGTGTCCGTTAATTACAGCGCCATTTAAAACAGACAAAATGTTACCATTTTGATGTGATAAATTAAAAAATTTAAAACTCATGTGCAGAATATGTTAAATATATGTAAAGACTTGGCCGAAAGATAAAGTGCCGTGCAAATAATAATCACCTCATTGAGATTATTGTGTGAGCGTCAATTATAATTAACTTTGAGGCTATAAATAAATGTGGAAGATGCGACACTCAAACACACCAGCCAGCAACACAATCGAGTGTTCGTCGCAATGACGCGACGATATACTGAATGGTGGTTCTGCGCCAAAAACTTTTCATCACCTGTGCTCGACGTTATGTGTGAATTTGAGACACGTTAGTAGCTAAGTCAGAATAAATCTTCTGATGAGTATCAGCTGTTGGATGAAATGGCTCGTGAAATTTTTGCCTCACATCAGAGACACGTATAATACATTCTCTTTGTATCAACCAACGTTCTGAAGCTGCCTCTCAGTGCAAAAAATAACAACTAGTCACAATTGGCGACATAATTCACCGCGCCACACCAAATGAATTGAAGCTGCATTATGTGACAGATGAAGCCAAAGACGTGTGAAAGATATTTAGAAAGACACTTCATTAAAATTCCATCCGCTATACGTGCCAAAGGGAAATCTTCCCAAAAATTGTTTTCCTCTTCGCCCCAGCTATATCATTTCTTTTCCCGCTCAATTCCTGATGATCACAGATCCATCTTTTTACACGCACTGCTTTTGCGACGCAATGCTAAAATAATTAATTAAGTCAAATGCTTTGCGTCTCATGCAAGAAAGATGCAAATGCTATGCGCGTGTCCAAAAGTAAAACGATTGCGTTATGGTTGTGTGCCAGATTATGCTGCGAAAAAAGCCACATTGGTAATTAGCTTGAAACGTTGTGATTAATACGATTGTTAGATGCACAATTTTCGAGTATGAAAATCAGTGCACAAAACACGCATAGACAGAATAGTTACTCTGTATCGGGCAAATACGAAACACTTCAAGTTTCAACCCTCGCACTATTTCGATATATTGTGCTGCAGCCTACAAGACCGCTCAAAAACTCATCACTCATCCAAAAATCTTTAGGCACTGCGTATAGTGCTACGAACCAAAATCACAATGTGTGGCGGAGACAAAAAGTGTCATCAATTTTTACTCGATTTGACATTAAGTGCCACAATTTAGTGTATATTAACTGAATGATCATGTTTTGATGTGCGCCAGAACGGCCTCAATATCCTCTCCAGCGTTATGATTTATTACAGAGATCAATCATTTTGTTGTTCTGGAAGAAAGAAATTGAGGATACATTTTATTTATGCACCCATTGACCATATTTCATGGCATTTTAGTTTTTATAGTACAAGTGTGTTTTAAAATGTCTGGTTAAAATATTCGTTATTTTCATTAAACGTACCGAGTATATATGGTACTCTTACATTCTAATTTTCAACTTTTATATAGCCAATTAATACACATTGTATGGCCAAAAATTCTTATCCCCTTTGCAAAAAATTTAAAACGTTTTAAACAAAAACTGTACTTCGTTGCAATTTCGAAATGAATGGAAGGACTGAGTTTTATAGAAAGTTCAAAAACATTTCTTCTACATTTTCGAACACATATGAATTTAAAAAAAATCCTGTTAAGTCTTTTTATGAAGAAAATGAACCTACATAAATTTTAAATTATTTTAAATTGAAATCTATGTGGGTTCATTTTTTTCATAAAAATACTGGACCTCCAAGCACGAAGGATTTGCAAATGTCAATCATACTTTTTTTTTTGTATTGCATCAAAACATTTCCCCGAAAATCGGAAGTGGAATTATGCAATTAGGGGTTGCACATAATTAACTTATCGTGTGTGTGGTCCAAATGACAAATGCCTCAACTGATTTCGATTGATTTACGAAGTTCTCGCACCCTTTAAAATAATGCCTTTTAAAGCCTTGTCGTTATACAAAGTCGGATAAAAAACTGCGTACTAAATTCAAAGAGCGGAAATAAATTCCAATCCGTAAACATGACGTGATGAATATCACAACACACAGTTCAACCCTTTAACTGGAGTGTATTTCACACCCTTTCAGTTCTCTGCGCCTTTCACAAAATAAAGTGCTGTCATATATTTTTTTGGTAAAGGGCAACATAACACTTTTTCCACTTATTCAAATGCTAATCTACTGCCGAATTTATGTAGCGTTAAAAAAACTGTTACTTTAAACCCTCTTTTGCACCCTTTCAGTGCGTAACGCACAAGAAATTGTCCCTTGCGACTTTATTATGGTGCTGTTAGTTGTTCTATTTCTCAATTTTGCAGTATATTCTTCACTCGCATGGTTTAGATTTTCTATTCCGACTAACACGCTCGCGCTGGTTCCATTAAATTTCCAATTTGAATCTTATGAGGCGTGACGATTGAAACTTATTTAGATGGTAATTAAACGCCCGTTTTTATTTCATCATCAACATGCGTTAGCGCTATACACGACTTTATTGTTGTTAGTTTGGTGAACAAAGTGTGTGAACAAGCAACAGATACAACCTAAAGTAAAAACAAAAAAGACAACCCTATCACCTGCGAAAATCTATAATTTCATATAACGAAACTATCATTGGGTCGATCGGCTTCTTTAATTTAATTAGTTAAAAATGTGTTAACCTTTTAGCCAACTCTGGCCACTCCACGATCACAAAAAAAAAACGATATCTATATTGTAATTAATTCATCATTGACTTGTCTGATGCCCGTTCCGTAGTATGGCTTGGCCATACTCGTTTGTGCAGGGCACTGCTGAATATTACAGAGGGAATCACGAGAATTTGTTCAAAAATCTTTAAGATGTTCCTTTCTTCAGGTTTTAATTAGGTGGTACAGTATAAATTGGCTCCCGGTATGTGTGTTCTCTCTTCAAAGGCAGTGACCGCCTTGTAATTTAGTTAGTTGCCGATGATTTTGGCCGCAGGCCAGTCTTGCCAAGTTTTTTTTTCACCTTTCCCTATATGTGTTCTCTCGGACTATGTGTGCACGTACGTGCGTCGTGTTCAGTCTTCACCACTCTACAACCATCTAGTGAAGTTGTTTGTTGAAAGACACGCATTTTGGTTATATTACTCGTATATACTCGCAACACAATTATTTTTGTGTATATATACGGAAAAAGTACGATATGTACATTGTACAGAATTTTCATTAAGAAAAAATTTTAATATTAGTAATTTGTTTTTTTTTGGATTATTTAGGTTTTAATTTATTTCACCATTTTTTATTTTGTATATTATAATTCAAAAGTAAGCTATGATTATTTGAAGTTATTTATATCAGCTTATATCAACGTGTGCGTGTCAAGATTATTACAAGAGAACAAAAATTGATATTTAAGTAGAGAAAAATATTTCCCAAACGAAACAAATTGATTACATTTTTTTTTCATGATAATTTGTCAAATATGGTCTCCAAGTCGATTTGACGTAACGCCCTATCAATAAACATCAGTAACTCATCTATTGAATTACGGATTCGCATTTTATAGGCTGACTCCTATTTTCCGCGCCTCAACTTATGGCTGGGGTTTATTTGTATCAAATAATGTTTATTGAATATCCACGTGGCAGGCACGTGGCGAAATAAATACGGCATTATTGCAACATGTACTAACAATTTTTAAATAAATATAGATGGTTTTGTGTTAATATTTTTATAACATCAGTAAATATTACAAGTTTCGAAAATAAAATTTGTTGAATTGAAAAGGTATTGAAATTTACACTTAAATATACTAAATTTAAAAAATGTGTTGAATTACTTACATGAAAAAAAAAACATTACAAAAAACATAACGCGATTCTTTGTGAATGCACTTTTTTGATGCGCTTTTTTATTTTGTATTTCAATTCCAAAAGGAAAACATTAGTAATCAAGAATGCGCACTTTAAGCTTTAATTATCAGAATGTTTAATGCATGCATTGAAACAGTAAAAATCTATAAATAACCCTAACATGCGGTGCAGTTTAAAATATTGAAAAAAACTTCCCTCAAATTCAGGTCATTTCATATTATAAATTAGTATAACATAATATGAAATGAAAGAACACAGCTCAGTCGTGCTAATGAATTAGGACGTCCTGAAAGCACAAGTCGTGCATATCATTTTGTAATCTGTAATTTACATTTTTTGCAATCACACGTAGGTATAACGTAAATATGTGAGAAACATGCAAACAGATCGTTATACATTGATATCTCATGTGGCGTCTATTGCTGATGTATTCGAATTAACACATGTCATTACGTTATGAAATGTTCGGTTCGCAGGAAAGGAGCATTAGCACACGCCTAATGAAATAAGCCCATAAAAACACATTACATACTTTGCACATGCGCATTATTCGACTGTATGACAGCATGGTTTAGTTTCAAAGAGCATACAGCTGATTGGTTAAATTAGGCATTAGAGATGTTTCATAATCGTAAAATGTAATGTTATTTAGCCTAATAATTAAGTACTTATATTGTTTATATTTTTGAACGATTGCGATCTTTCAATTCATTAAAATTAAGAAGCTTTCACACACTTAATTAGTTATAACTATTGCTGAATGTGAATTAATTGGACGCAATTAAGATTCACCCTAATTTTTGAGTGATTGTGAGCTTTTAAACTAGCTCTTCCATTTCGTAGTTAATTGCATTTTACAGAACTTACGAAAGGCGGACTGGTTCTTAATAAACATACGAAGCACAACGCGAGCTGCACATTGCAACGCTCTTTATCAATCAATAGGATACGAGTAAATATAATGTGTTGCCTTTTTTTTTTTTGAATTTCGGGGCAAAGTGTAAAAGAAACTTGTAAACTTCAAGTTTGTTGGCGCTGATAGCACCCTTATGCATATCAACAGGAATTCAACATAACTACAAATGAATTATCTTTGTTTAAAAGACCAACACATTTGGAGAATTTTGAATGTGCTTCGATCAATTACAACTCGTTAACACACTTGTGCACAGGTGCAATATCAGTCGGACGTGTATCACCTTTCTGTTATTAATAGCGTAATTAGTCTGCATACAATGAGGAGTAAATGAACTGAAATTAATATATGTGTGTTTATAATTTTACTGTTTTAATTATCACGAGCAATTTCTAGCGCTGCGATATTAATCCCTTATGATTTTTGATTAAATTAAGTTAATGGAATTAAAGTTATTGATTGAGGTTTTAATTAGTAAGTATGTTGCAATATTTATTATAAGGATATATTAATTAATGCGAATATTAATCGATCAGTGGAAAAGTAGTTACTTTGCTTTATATTTACCATTTCCTGCTTGAAAATTAATTGAAATGAAAAAATTTGAATATCTTGTAAACATTCAGGGCTCTAAAAATCGTTATTCGATAGTAAAAAATCATAAAGCATATTGGATTTAAATCGGTTTTACTAGTTTTGAATAATAAAATAACATGTTTTTAATATTTTTATAATGATGACACCAAAACTCAAAATCCGTCAAGATAAAGATGTTTTATATTAACACTATTGTCAATAAAATATAAATCAATGTCGAATTTAAAAAAAATTATATTGCAAATAAAAATGTTTTAAATAAAAATAATAAATAAAATAAAAATATTTCAAGGTCACAATACTACGAATTTATTGTCAAAATTTGTTTCATTAAATATATATTTTATAACAATACATTTCATTTTCTGCTTCACATATCTCCTATGTACGTTGCAGTGATATTGCAGTTGGCTCTCCGTGCAACAAGATTTAAAAAAAAATTCAATCTAAGTAATGAAATAAAACTTTTTCCACATTAACCCCATAATTAGGAGGCTGTTTTTAAGAAACTCTGAATTGCCAGAAGCGTCTATTCCAATTTTCTGTAGCAGGTGTTTCTGCATCCCTTAACCCATCTCATTCGTTATGTTTTGTGCATCCGAACAAATTTAAATTTAAAAAAATGCATCACTTGAGTTTAAACTTTAAACATAAAAGCGTAAATCGAACCATCAAAATATTTATTGAGTTATTTTTCACGTATGCATTATATGAAGGTCGGAACCATTTCTGCAAAGTGCAAAACCAAAATAAAATACTATACTCGTAAGTACTGTCATTCGGGATATTTGCACCACAAGTGCACGCCATGACAAGCCACCAATCGCCCTAAGCAACACATTGTACTGGATGTACCTGTAATTATTAGATTTCACAATACAATGGAATGGGGAGGAAATAAAAACCACAAAATTATGTTTATGACCATCGCTGCATCCCATTGATGTACGGAACTGCTTATAAAGACGGGAAGCTTCCCAACGCATACGAAAAAAACAACAAAAACACATAAATTGCGCCACATTATAAATTATGATTGAAGTTTTGGCAGAGACGTAGAATTGTGATTAACCTGTACACAGAGTGTTGCGGTTAGGCAGACGTTCATCTTTTGTGAGGACTCGTTGTCATTGGCACGCACAACTAATCTTTGACCGCTCCATATAATGACAGTTTTCTTTCCTTCTATTAAAACATCAAGAACTCTAAAAACGTGCGCTTTTCATTATAATGTCCCCATGGGACAATGTGTTCGATTGAATTGTTTGCAGAGACTGCTTGAGGGCAATTTGTCCGATTCAACAGAGTCGCCTGCGTCACGGACGCATTGCGACTCATTCGATTTAATGGGCCCATCTGGTGACGGCGAAGCACTAACCAGTAGGCAGCGTATAATGTCACGTGTAGCCCGGTTCGATCGTCGCATTTACATCACTGAACCATTTTGTTGCAGTTACTTTTAGCTGTACAAAATCAATTAAACTGCTGTAGATCGGTATAGTAAGTCCGGATAATGCGAACCCTCATCAGCCTGCGCTGTGTGCACCGTCTTATCTACTGGTTTCATCATAGTGTAATTTGTGACATTTGAGTGGCCTTTGTTTGATTGAGCTTGGCTTCGTTTTAAATGTGATACACCTCAATTTGTAATGTTATGTTGGAAATAGATTCAACTAGCTTTTGCGATCGTATCGCTTTGTTTAGGGACATCGGTTAACACACATAATATTATCTATTTAGATAACAACTTACGTTATTGTAGTGTCTAATGACTGCATTGTTTTTAAATTATTTATTTTTTGAAATATAATCGGGATCATTAAAACATAAATGCTAAGAGTTCTGCTAAAAGAAATCATTATTTTGTAAATGTTGCAAAGATGTTTTCCGAAAATTAAAAACTATGCAGATCAATTAATCTTTTTTTAACAGTACGTTGTTAACGTTGATAAGTACAGAAATAATATTCAACACAAATTTTATTCAATTATTTAAACCGCTTTTGCGATCACCGTGACGCAGTAAAACCAAATGCAATTGAAGTGATACGACTACAGCTAAAAAAATATTCAATTCTCATTCAAATTGTAACTGCTCATGCCAGGACAGGCCACACACGCTCAATTAATGTTAACACATTTAAAAAATATGCGAACGAAAATTCCATCTCTGCTTTGTGTCTATGCGGTAAGTGCTCAATCCGATCTGAATCAGATCGGTATCAAGGCGATCGCATCTCGCGTAGTTTATTTCTCGAAGCATTTATCTCTCATGACTGCAAGCGGAATTCTCCACTGTATTCAACGTCGTCCCCGCCTTTCAATCACCCTGGCGATCGACCACCGCGAGATTAAACGGCTGACATGAGAATTGAGGAGACAAAGATTGTACAAATTCCTGAGTCCTGTTCGAAAACACAGAACGATTAGCCGTCGTCATTTTCGTCGCCGTTGATGTTTATAAGTTGTTTTTTTTTTTTTGGTAGAGCTATTTTTTAATCACTCTTCAAGGGAATTGAGATTGTGACGCATTGAAATGGGAAGGCGGGCGTACTGCAATGTAAAGTAGCAGCCAAATTGTACAAGTGAAGGGTGTATTGAGTGCGGGAAACAGTTTGAAAATTCTTAAATTTATTTTCAAGCGTTTTAGATCAGATTTAAAATTAGCAAACCACGTAGACATGCATATTCGACATTGAAACCGTTTAATGATCTTATTTTTAGGATTATTTTTATGACATATGAACCCTCTTAATTGTCGCTCAATTAAAGCGAAGTTCAATGTGTTTTATAATTGATCATTACAGTCTGCATAAAGACCACACAATCAGTTGAAAAAAGGAATGTCTCTGCTGAGTTACGCAGTCAACGCACAAGCATAAAATAATTGAAACAACTGATGACTCGATTTCGGAATGTGACATGATACTATGATCATCCAAAATTACAACAGAAGCCAATTACCTGCGGCTGTACATTCGAAAAATGTACTCTAATTCCGACAATACCGGGCAGATGACTCGAATGTTTGTCTGCGTCTTAGTTGCGGCGCGCGTTCCAAGTATTATAACAAATTGCTTAACAGGCATTCGTAAGTGGTCATGACCAAGGGAAAAGACTTTGTCTTCAAGTTACCCCATTAGGATGCTCAATGAAATCTCTATATTGAAGGTGGCTATTTTTTTTATTGTTCACATCCGTATACAAACGAACTGAGAACGCAGCTTGAGATGATTGATGAATTTTCGGTACTAAGCGTGGTCATGGCAGAAATACTGATCTCAGTTACTGTGGCATTGTTCAAGCCAACATGTCAAAATTCATCATTCCGGTTCTGGCATATCATTCGAAATTAAGTGCAATTTTCATCGACCCATATATATCTTCGGGGCACTGTGTTGGTGCAGTGAGACCGCTGAAATCGCACTCACACGAATTTTGCGCATGATAAATGCTTTTATCCGTAAAATGTCAAGATCAACCACCATCAATTATTATGTGTGCTGTTTCCACCACTTGACGCTATGATTAATTAGCATAATATGTGCGGGCAATGTGAGCTGGATCGGGTACTCGTGGTTTAGAAAACATGATGCAGTTGTTGTACGAGGGTGATTTGCATTTTAAGCCATTTTTTCGATTTCAATATATTTTGTTGTTACATATTATGAAAATTAAAGTCCTTATGGTTTAAGGATATTCATTGAGCTTTCATTAAAAATTGATATAAAAAGATTTAATTATTGTTAAATGTTATGCAGAATTAAAGAATTTGATTAATTGATTGTTTAAATGTATTTGCAATTTTTCCTTGACAAATACCGCAATGATGATGGATCAAGGAAGCACTTCATATCTAATTATGTCATGAACCTGTTAATTTATCATTTATTATTATTTATGCGTATAACGTAGTGATGCAAAATACAAGTCACAATGTAAAAAAAAATTCTTTATTACTCATCTTTGAAAACACATTCATTCCAATTCAGCAGTTCAACAGAAGTTCAATCATTTTATGACTAACTTCATTCTAATTGCATTTTATTGTGGCTGGCGAGATGGTACCTCATTACTATAACTCTTAAATGGCAAAGTTTTTCACAAGACAATGGCAATAAAATTATAGATAGACATAACGAATTAAAATTTAACGTCGTGATTGCCATCACCGTGTGCGTTTTGAGTTTTGCTGCGGATCTCAAAATTTATGATGTGTGCAAAATGAGCATAGGCCTGCGCCCTGCGTATGCAATCGTATGGCATTTCAGACATTTCTGTTAATGAGACAGACACACATTGTTGCAATAATTGCGTTGTGAATGACTTGATTAAGTTACGGAATGAAAAATGAATCAGATGATTGACTTTTACGACTTGTTCATAAATGTGTATCGTGCATTGAAATGCAGACACATATTATATTGTAATGTTATATTATATCTACGTATAAATAAAAACTGAACACAAATGCCTGCTTCAAATATCGCATACTAAAAAGTTTATAGCGTTACAAAAAATTTGCATAAAATTATGCAATTAGTGAGCATTTCTAAGTGCATTGTTAGTGACTCGGTACTTTGTCGTGCTATTAATTAATTGGAATTTATTTTTCGAATTGCGGATTTTAAATATTTGAGTGCCTATATTAATAGGTGATGTTGTAAATTCGATTATAATTGAGCATTTGAATGGCAAGACTGTTTTTCGATCAGATCCTATATCGAATTATTGAATTAAATTTACATAGAGCTGCTAAATTATAGAACCATTTATGACCTCTCCAATAACATAAAAGTTTAGTTGCTATAAATCAATAAGTTCAACAACATAATATATTGCAATATACATACATTCCTTCAATAAATACGTCGTTAATGTGTTAAATCAATTTAGGACACACTTCTAATTTTTATGTCTCATAGATATTATTACATACGTAGAGAAAATTATCCTAAAACAACCTCTAATTATGATTACTGATGAAATGAACAAGAAAAACTGCGGCACGCGTGCGTCGTTCTACCGCAGCATATGCCGAAAAATATACGGGATAGTAATATATTTATAAAAAATATCAGTTGTAGTTTTTTTTTGGAAAGCGTGACAATTTATTATTATCATTACCGGTGTTGAGTATTCACCTTCTAACTTCAAACGACGAGGAGCTGAAAGTGCTAAGAAACGAAGGGGAGTGACAACAAAACAAACGACGAATGCGTCATTATGTGGCCGATAGACAATTGTTTATCCAAATACATTTGATCTGAAGGTAGCATATGTTGGTGCCAGGTTAATAGATCAATTTCATGTGAGGTGTAATTTAAAACAAATCATCCGCTGATCCTTTAAATTGACTGCTTTTGAATGAAAACGTGTTCGAAATGGCTATTGTAATATGCCTTGACTGTATACCGAACACGAGTGAGCTGTTGCGGCAAACCACAACTTAAAGTGGAAAATAATGCTGTTACATTTTTTTTGCTATGACTTTTTAGGAACAAGCATAAGGGAGTTTTGGTGCATCTGTCGTGTTTGCCGAATGGTAGCAATCACAATTTAGTACAATTCTAGGTTACTAGAATACATTTTATTTAATAAAATGTTACGATTGGTTTAATAATACCGGTGCATGCTAAACATGTAAGCAAAATATTTTAGATAACTGCAAGTATCTCATGAAATACTAATACTACTTAACTATATGAATCATAAATTGAATATCAGAAATGCATTCTAAATCCTATAATATTTAATTAAAAGAAAACTATAACTTTAGCAGAAAAATATTTATTACATAGTGCAGAATAAATGCAATTTAAACACACCGTTTATTGAACTTATATCAATTACCAACAAACTCTTGTATCCATTGCACTCATATGTCGCAACGAGCGAATTCTTGACTGGTGGTCCCTCTGACTTTGACCAACCTGCCATGTCGCAAAATATCCCACAAACAAGTCACACATAATATGTCCCGTGCTGTGTCCCATCCATTAAGCGCAATGCCAACCTGTCCCAGACAGTCCACGCCATTAACACATCCATCCATTTCCCGAAACCAAAAACCGCTTCCAATGTAAATCATATTAATTGCGTATGATATCATGTTTGGTGGCGGATCGGCCCCACCCTCCACACCTGACTGCTGCGTCGCGTCGTATAGTCGTCCCCACTGGCAGCGCCAGCCTAGACTCTTTCAGTAATATTTTGTTATTTATTATTTTTTTGCATTATTAACTTGTCGACCATATTTTATATCTCACATCACATAAAATACTCGTGTGTATTTGTTTTGCAGACCGCCCGTCGAGAGTGTAAATTTATCCAATTTTCAATAATAATTTTTGTGTCAAAAAGCGCAGAAATTATAATACAAACTATGTGTCTCTTGCGGGTTCACTGTCGCATTTTGCTTCAATTTTGCTACAGACTTAGTTTATGACGTGTTGGATGTTGGTATAGTCGTGCTGCTTTCCAGAGTTCTACAGACACTTGATACGCATTGAACGTACAATGTGCTGTGTGCACTTTAACGAAAAATATTGTAAAAAAGTGCAGCAAAATTATGAGTTTACATTTATTTGGTCAAATATAAAGTAGTTCTGTACAAGTACGATTTCTTTAATGTTTTATTTGAATGAAAAATACATTTTAAAAATAATTTCGTGTAGAGTCAATTCAAACGGTGTAGAACGAACAAGAACGTTGAAAATATTATCAACTATTCACTCAACTGCTTCTGCAATATGTAGCCCAAGCATATGATGTACTTTGAAAGGTTGGCATTTATGAGTTCTCAAGACACAAAACATGATCACAAACAAAAGGGAGCCTCAACCGTCATCACGTTGAGTAGATGTCACGTTTTGTTGAGCGCAATAAAATATTCGAATGCACCCCGGTTGTTGGTACATGGGAGTCGAGAGATATAGAAGCCCAAATAAGAATCCATCAATCCCCAATTCGAATCATGTTCCAGAACACCTTTTCAAATCCAACTTAATCCGCTGAATTGAATATGTATAATATGTATTATACTTGCATTTAAAGTCATGCGCGCTTGGGCGTTCACTTATTATTATTGCCTTAACCAAAGCGACGCGACGTACGCGCTTCTTAGTATTTTCCATATTCCCTTCATACAGCCTCCCTCTCGCGTTGCGAGACGTTGTTGTTTCCTCTTTATCATGTACCAATGCTCCACTGTTTGTTGTTCAGCCACAAGAAATGTTAACAAGCAATCAAACATGTTAGTGTCAAAATGCTGAAATAGTGATCAAATAAAAAATAACACAACTGGGAACGCGGAGAAGGTGAATAAATGAATAAAAGAAGAAGCATGGGCAATGCGCATAGCTGTAGCCTGTATACAGAAAACGAGAAGCACAGAAGGAAACTAAGAAGACAACTCACAGCCGAAGAAGTCAAGCTGTAAATTAAATTCGATTTATGAGATGCATGAAAATAATTTTGATAAAGGCAAGAGATGTAAGAATATTCTTTAGAAATATGAATAAAAGCCATTTACAGGCCAAACATTTTACTGAACAAGAAATTGAAATGAAACACAATAAACAATAATAAAAATATTGAAAAAAGAAGCCATGTTATATGACTAATTTGAATTTGAATTGGCTTAGGAAATGTGTGTTAAAAGTCTTCAATTCCTGTGAATACAACTCTTCTATCTAGCACTTATTATGCTTGCTCCTGAGTTCTTAAAGCTTCTACATTGCTATACGTAATAAAATGTGTTTTTGCTTCCATTGCCAATGATTGGATGTTGCTGATGGAGTAACTATCGGATCACTTTGTGATTATCGATTAGTGGGTTATTTAAGGTATGTAATGTTTAAATAGGTGTATTATAAAACATGAATTTGACAAGTTGGTTTGGCTTTTTTGGACTGAATTTTTTTTTAAATTTTGTAAGTAAGTGCTTACATCGTAAATTATTGTTGTTAATTGAGCAGAAACTAATTTATAGAAAAAACTACATCGTTTGCCGACCGAGGTGTCAATTCATTAGAGACTAATAAAAATAAACAGAAATGGATAAAATTTGGTTTCTGAGATATAAGTATAGATGACCATGAATTTTTACACTTTGACCTTGAAATATTTTGTGGAAAATGTATGACCTTGAAATAACGTAAATGAATAAACTTATTAAATTAGGCATAAACTATTTTAGACATGACGTCAAAGTTTTATACAAATTCATCCAGTAGTTTCCGAGAAAACTTTCGAACTTCCGAAGATAATTCGTCGAATTATTGCCCTTATAGCATCTAAATACCCATTACACAATTAACGTTAATAACACCTAAAAAAATATAGTATTGTAAGCGTCAAATTCAGTAGTTTGAATTTGGCGCTCATTCGTCAAAATCTCCGGCGAGCCAATTTGCAACAAAACGTTAAATTCGCCTGCATATGGTATTTCCGGCTACTGGAAGATCATATGTATTTGGCGCAATTGTAAGATCCGTTCTTTCTCCATCGTGCGGTTATGTAGTACGAAACCCGGTATAGGCGAGATAGGGTGACCTGAGTGCAGGGTAGAGATATATAGAACAATATATATCAGCGGACGGAAGTACAATATATAGATACATGTACAAGGCCAATATGACAATGGACAAGACAGACAAAAGAGACAAATGAATAAGAAGTTAACGGAAAGGAGTTTTAGAGTGGACGTGATAGAACGAACGTCTCGTCGATAGTGAAAAGTAAGGCGAACATAACTGGAGCGTGCGGTGGAGTTGGGAAGTATCGAAAACCCTCATTTCGATATAACAGTAGCTTCTATTCCAGTCCTTACAATTCAGATGTGGGGTCGTGACGCGTAAACCCTTAGATAGAAATAAAATAAAATAATCATCCGCCATTGTGAGTGACGCATTAGTGTCGGAATACTGCGCATTTAAAAAAAAAAAAAAAAAAAGTGGCCACATGTGAGTGAGTAAAAAAACACATTGTGGAATTCGCACATCACGGTTATAGAGATAGTTGGCCATTGCGCGCTTCGTTGTGTTGTGAACAAAAGAATTTTCTAGTGAAAAAAAAAAATAACGTGTAAAAACGTGTGGTTTCTGTATTGTGCGACGTCGAAAAAAAAAAAGGAAAGAAAAAAAAAAGAAGAAAACGTGGTCCTATCGAATGTGCTGTGCTCTTTGGCAATAAAGAAAATAAGAATAACTCGCAATTATAAACTTTCGTTTAGTTTCGGTGATCTTGAGTGTTTAGTATTCAACACGTCAACATCATGGCACCGCCAAGAAAGTCATGGCGACGGGATATGGAGCAGAAGCTAGATGCTGCCATGATTGAGGTAAAGAGGCTGCAGGAAGAGAACGAGAGCCTCAAGAGGACCAATCGTGCGTCTCCAACGTTGATATCTGATACGTCAGACAGGGTCGAGCCGGGGCAAATCCCCACCATTAATCCAGTGAAAGGTGGATACGGTGGTCCCATCCGTATGGGCATATCTGAGGTGAGTGCACTAATTTCCGAGTTTAACCCCGAACAATACAGACGAACATCGGCAAGGGCATGGATTGCTCAAATCGAGCAGATGAAAGACCACTACGAGTGGGACGAAAAAATGGTGTTCTTCTACGCGTCTCTGCGGTTGGCAGGACCTGCTCGGTCGTGGTTCAACTCCATTCAATCTACAATGCAATCGTGGGAGCAGTTCAAGCACGAACTAAAACGAAGCTTCCCAGATGCCCAAGACGACGGCGATGTAATGTTGCAAATAATGCAACGGAAAAAAAGAGATGATGAATGTGTAGAGTCGTACTTCTACGATGTGGTCGGTTTGGGAAGGAAAATCAATCTCTCAACTGACTCCATCACACGATACATTATTTCAGGATTGCAGGACGATAACCTGAAATCCATGCTCCTCGCTTCAAACTGTTCAGGTTTTCCTGAAATTCTTCAACAAATAAAGAAGTTTGAAGAGGTAAGAGCGCAAGGCCAGGCAAGGAAAAGATTGATGGGAAAACACAATCGTCCTACCATCGGAACAAGCAACCCGTGGAGAAAACCGGTAACCTCAATGGGTAAAACACGTTTTATGCCATACGAAAAGACGTTTGCAGAGAAACAGGTTAGGCCTGGTTCGCAACACATCGCCAATACTGATCAAAAAAGGGTGAATAACTGTTTTGGATGTGGAAGACCGGGACATCTGAGAATTAATTGTCCAACTAAACCAGGACACCTGAGGGACAGTGGTCCACGTCAACCCGAAACGAGGAAATGTTTCCAATGCAACAAGGTGGGACACCTGTCAAAAGAATGTCGAGTCCCTCGCAACGTTTCCAACCTCTAGTAGCCACAGTGGACTTGGACACTCATTTTAAAATATTACAATGTATTTTAAGAGAATTGCAAGGCGCCGGACTCACTCTTAATCTGGGAAAATGTAGTGTCCTACAAATTCGAGTCAGTTTTCTGGGATATGAGGTATCAGAAAATGGAATCCAACCAGGATTTAAGTTGGCAGCAGTAAATGACTTCAAGGCACCAACAAGTGTTAAGGAGGTACGACAGTTCCTAGGTTTATGTGGGTATTTTCGAAGATTTGTGAAAGACTTTGCCACGATAGCTAGACCGTTACATTGCTTACTCAAAAAGGACACAGAATATGTCTGGAGCGACTCTCAGAATGCGGCGTTCTGTCAACTACGAGCGTGTTTATCTCAAAAGCCAGTTCTTGCACTTTATAATGTGAAGCTAAAGCATGAACTCCATACCGACGCAAGCAGCCTAGGGTTGGCTGGCATCTTGATGCAAGGAGAAACGGAAGGTATGAAACCTGTGTCATACTTTAGTCGAGCAACAACCGATGCGGAATCCAGATATCATAGCTATGAGTTAGAAGCGCTAGCTGTGGTTGAAAGCCTGGAACGTTTCAAATATTACTTGTTGAACAAAGAATTTAAAATCATCACGGATTTCAACTCACTAAAACAAACACAGGAAAAAAAAAGATCTAGTGCCTCGAATCGCAAGGTGGTGGTTACGAATGTCCGAGTTCAATTATTCGTTGGAGTATCGCAGTGGCAAACAAATGGCGCATGTGGACGCGTTGAGCCGAGGGCCGGTCGAAAAAGGGCAGGCATTGGAGACAGTGGCTGACAAGATAATGACTATCGAAATTGACAGTCTTGATTGGTTGGCTACATTACAACAGCAAGATAGTCACATCGTAGAGATTCGCAAAATGTTGGAAAGCAAAGACGGAAAACGAAACAGTCAAGTGAACAACTACAGTCTAAAGAAGGGTAGATTGTACAAGGTATGCGAAGGTGGTGAACGATTCGTGGTTCCATCGGCAGTTCGGTGGAGGGTGATCAAGATGACTCACGACAATATGGGACATGCAGGGCTGGACAAAACGCTGGAATACCTGAGAAGAAATTTCTGGTTTCCATCTATGCGACACGTAGTTGAAAAGTACATAAATAGTTGTGTTGATTGTCTGTACAACAAACGTGGACCGGACGAGACCAATTATCATCTCCACGTGGTGGAAAGAGAGCCAGTTCCCTTTCACACAGTGCATGTGGATCATCTGGGACCATTTCCAAAAAGTCGAAGTGGAAATGCATACATCATGGGACTTGTATGCGCCTTTACAAAATTTGTTATAAAAAATTTGTCATTCGCGGTTTAATTGGGAGCTATTGGGCTGTCAGACTTGTGAATGGACGTCGGAAAGTAGTTTAATCTTTGATAGCCAGTTTTCGGAGTGATGTGTGGAAGTTTGGCAGATCTGTTGCGGGGCAAGCACTTAGACGGACGTTTAGAAAGGTTACTTCAGGTATTAATTGGGAGCTATTGGGCTGTCAGACCTAGGAGTGGCTGGAGCTATTCGTCGATGCATCTTTGCTGTGCCGTTTTCAGAAGTCTGGTTGGGGAGTGTGCTGATACAATCTCAGGAGGAATCGGTGGATGCGATTCGTAAAGCCTGGTACACAGGTTGAATCTGCAACACGATTCTATAAGCCTGTGTGTATGAGTGTGTGTGTATATGTGTGTGTGTGCTGATACAATCTCAGGAGGAATCGGTGGATGCGATTCGTAAAGCCTGGTACACAGGTTGAATCTGCAACACGATTCTATTATCCTGTGTGTATGAGTGTGTGTGTATATGTGTGTGTGTGCTGATACAATCTCAGGAGGAATCGGTGGATGCGATTCGTAAAGCCTGGTAAACAGGTTGTATCAGAAAAGATCATATTGGATGGCCCTTGGCATCGTCCAAGCATACCTTCCAGGTTGTGGGGGTGAGTCCTCCAAACCTGAGTTGGTTGTATGGAATTCAGGTTGAATCTGCAATATGATTCTCTAAGCCTGTGTGTAAGTGTGCAGGCCCAGGTCAAAGTGACGAGTGCGTCTGTCAGGCCTGTGGCTGGTCGGCTGTTTGGTGACGACCAAACCGAGTCGAGTGATGATATAACTTCAGGTGGAATCAGCTGAGAGCGATTCGGAAAGCCTGTGTTGTGGTTATATATGGTTGAGATTGTGATGATATAACTTCAGGTGGAATCAGCTGAGAGCGATTCGGAAAGCCTGTGTTGTGGTTATATATGGTTGAGATTGTGATTATATAACTTCAGGTGGAATCAGCTGAGAGCGATTCGGAAAGCCTGTGTTGTGGTTATATATGGTTGAGATTGTGATGATATAACTTCAGGTGGAATCAGCTGGGAGCAATTCGGAAAGCCTGTGTTGTGGTTATATGAGGTAGAGAGTGATCTGCCGTATTGGTGTTAAGGGTGTGTAAGGGACCCGGATGGGCATTATTTCACTCTTCCACTGAGGACAGTGGATATGTAGATTGGCCGAGTTGTAAGCGTCAAATTCAGTAGTTTGAATTTGGCGCTCATTCGTCAAAATCTCCGGCGAGCCAATTTGCAACAAAACGTTAAATTCGCCTGCATATGGTATTTCCGGCTACTGGAAGATCATATGTATTTGGCGCAATTGTAAGATCCGTTCTTTCTCCATCGTGCGGTTATGTAGTACGAAACCCGGTATAGGCGAGATAGGGTGACCTGAGTGCAGGGTAGAGATATATAGAACAATATATATCAGCGGACGGAAGTACAATATATAGATACATGTACAAGGCCAATATGACAATGGACAAGACAGACAAAAGAGACAAATGAATAAGAAGTTAACGGAAAGGAGTTTTAGAGTGGACGTGATAGAACGAACGTCTCGTCGATAGTGAAAAGTAAGGCGAACATAACTGGAGCGTGCGGTGGAGTTGGGAAGTATCGAAAACCCTCATTTCGATATAACAGTAGCTTCTATTCCAGTCCTTACAGTATACTGAACGTATACCTTAACAAAATATGTCATGTATGCAATGTTTGTTCTCAATAAACAATCTATAATGCGCGTAACTGAAAAATAACAGTTGGTCATATAACATTATTGGGCCAGATTGAATATAAACGTGATAATAACAAATTTTGTTCATTAATTATTAAACGCTCAGCAAATACTGTGGCACAATTGAAGATTTGCGTGATGCCATTGTCAACAACATTCATGTAATGGCTCACATTGCAAAGTAATTCAATCAACCACATGGCATCCACAAAAGCACTGATAATTTTTTCCTCGTTTTTGCATTCTTTTTGTTGCATCTTAATTTAAAACCCCCCTTTTCATTCATCAATATTTTAATATAAAATGTAATTAACAACAAAAATGTTTTATGAGGCAGGAAGCGAGATTACAAAACTTGCAATTATATGCCCAGCTATCAATATCATTAAGTCATACGGCCATTTAGGCAATTTTCAAGTGCTATTGTTGATTGGGTTGATTGATGCGTCAAGAAAGAATCAATAACAACTAATAAGCAAAAACTTTAGAGTTGGCATTCATCAATGCAGCATGTGTTCGAACAGTACACAAGATAGTTAAATGAGCAATTAGTTGCAATTGCCGCATGAATTGGCAAGATGCAGCAGCGCCCCATTAACGGAATGTTTCGGTTTTGCTCAACCCGTGTACCGACTGGCAGAGCTGACAGAAGTGCAAAATTTATTCATTAAAATTTTAACGAGGTTGCTGCATTATATTGCGTTGTGAATGCGTTTTCATTCTTTGGGCGATTGCTTGTGGCCGTTGTTTAAAATGCCAGCTAACGAACTAACTAGCTGACCAAATGACTATTTCATTATTCAAATGAGAGCCACCAAGCAAATGGTTTAATCCAGAGAATTTTTTGTGAGTGAGCTTTTTACTGATGATGGAACATGTGCAAACATTTAAACACGCATGGGGTCCAACCGAACACCTTAGGCATAAAATGTGACGGATGCTCTAACACCTTAGGCTAATACTTTTATTCTGAACAGGAGCTGCATTTCATAACACTTATGATGGTAAAATTGCCAGTTATTATGTTGTATTGCCAATTATGTTGGTCAAAATCGGATCAGTGAATTATTATCCCACAGAAATTACCTGGGTATCAACAATCAATGTATTGTCATTATATCCCACAATAGGTTTAGGCATGCGATCCCTTTGACCACCCGCAAACTCAAATGACGGTGCTTTCGAAAGAAATTTCACGTCGCATATTTTGGCCAGAATTCAACATAAACGATCAGCTGAATGTAATAAGAATACAATTACAATTAATATTACACAAGTTATACCTCATTTATTATACGCACCAGCCAGCAGATAATTTGGGATCGTTGCTTGCCCTCTCTTATACCATATTGATATCCAATTTCAGACAATTCAAGAGATCAATTATTAGTAATTGGCGGAATACCCACGCCCACTCATTAGTTTGCGGCTATAAAGTCAACGTTCAAAGTAAGAAATTCATTTCAACTTATGTATGTCAATGTTAACCTGATGTTTATTAATAGTAAAATGTTTCGTTTAGGTGTTTAACCATTTTGGTTTGGTATACGTAAAAAAACACAGCAAGTACAATCATTACAATTGTTACTTCCCGGAGTAAGTTCCATGGGTGAAACACCTTATAGTGATTACCGATTTTATTAAAGCATCACCATAAAATCGTTTAAAGTGTCTATAAGTACAATTTATTACCAAAGAGCTTTATATTTTCATATATTATGCATCGCCGACTTAACTTTTGTGCCCTCACTCACCATTTTCACCTTTAACAGACTCAAAACAAATCATTTGTCCGCGCATGCGTATTGTTGAATTGAATAAAGACATTTTATTTTCGAAATGTCACCGCATGCTTCATCTGCAAACACTTATGTGTGGACATGATTTACGATCGAACGGATTAAAGCTCGGCTATAATTATTTATCGACTTTTAATCATTAAATAAATTTATTAGGACTTACATTGCCATGTGAAAATTGAGTTTTCAATAAAACGTTTATAGGTGGAATGAATAGCAGTCTGAAATGATGTTACATTCATCGAAATTTACATATCGTGTGATATTTTAACTAAACGTGGTTGGATATTTATATTGAAACACTTAAGACGCTTTGGTGAGGAATAAATTCATAGAAGCTCACTTTACAGCGAGTCCAATTGGATGTTGATAAAAAAAGAACTGAAAATAGTAAGCTAACCCATTTTCTTCACTAAAACAAGACCACATTCCCAAGTAAAAACTCCCAAGCAGTGCATATAAATCATGTAGAAACCATTGCACAACATGCAAACAAGCATTAAGGAGGCATAACATTTTGATTGAATTTAATTACCAGCAATCATTTTTTATCCAAACATATCGCACATGCCAGCAAACTATAATACGTGCTTAGGCCCAAGAGTGATTTATGTTAATTTGTGTTATGCTTTGCTGTGTTCATATTTTTAACTGCCACATATTTCTGGTAATGGAGCCACTTGAAATTGTTTTCCTTCTGTATTATCTCACCAATTCTCATTAGCGGATGTGTGTAAAATGTATGGAATAGGGGCTCGGAAGTTTGAACAGCCTTACGATGAATTTATTTGGTAAAACCAATCTTGTATGCTGCAGGTACTTTCGATCCGATGTGTAAATATATAAAGTGTTTGGTTTCGGCATTGTGAATCAAATCAAATTATTTCTGTTTTCAACTGAATTTTCTTTACTGTGAAATTTTTTTTTCTGAAAATTGTTTACGAATTGATGTATGATGTTTCAAGTATAACAATTGCTTCACTTCTGAGATCTCAATGACCGTTCTACAAAAATTACCGAGACACATTTTTCATAAAGTTAACTAGGAGCGAAAATCCGGCCGCCAGAGAAAAACTGCATAAAAATTTATAAAAAAATTTCAACATTTTCGTTAATAACTTTTAAAATACGCGTGAACTACATATTTGGAATAAAAGCCTTACCTTACCTTAGTTTTTGCAACAATATTTGCCTCAATAGTTTTTGCATGAAGTGGTAAAAATCCAAGATATGACGGAAAAACCGCTTCTTCCCTTGTTTCAAGATGCCGACCGAGTGCTTAACAAACCTCAAAACGAGTATTAAATAAGTCAGAATATCAAATAAATATTTAAAATCATTTCCAAAAATGCACAGATTTTCATCATTTTACAGAACTACCAGCTTTTTGACGATGTGGCATGTGCAAAATGCTGTGAGAGGTTCCAGCTGTGAGCATTTACTGAAAATGACAGGACCTCTCATTAACCATAATATTACAATTTAAAAATAAATAATTGTGAGTAGTTATCAGTGATTGATTAGTGATTACAGATAATTACATAATTGTGAATACATTTCTTCGGCCTTTAATTACATTGCCATCATTTACTTACGTCTGCAAAAACAGCGGTGCAATCTTTGCAATACTTTTTCTTTAATTTATTGGTACTTATAATTTAAATAAATGAATTAAAGCTGAACCGGATTTATAAGTTTTGTAAAGTGTGTTGTAAGGCACATTATGATGTAGGCTTTAAAGACCTTTAATTTATATTTAATAATTTTATCTTATAAAATCAATCTAACCATTTTTTTGTACCTCATATTTCAAAGTAGCGATTTATGAGCTAATTATGTTCTTAGCTTCTATAAATTGTTCGCGAATATACAGCTGAAGAAGCATTCTAAATAATATGCAATCGCATTACCATTAAATAAATTTTTTTTCCTGGTTACTATTTACTAAAGAGTGACATAATGTCCACTAACCAATAACTAATTAATGTAATTGCCAACATAAAATTTGAGAGTTCCTTGATTCTTAACAAGTCGATAAAATATTACACCTATAACCAAAAAATAATACTTAATCTATGCTATCTTTAACTATAATATACTACATGGCCAGTTTTTCGCTCAGTCATCACCATCATCACTCATTACCGTGCGTGTTTTCAAAGCATATTCATTATACAACCTGCTAATGATTGGGATGTTTTTTGTTTTATTTTGGCTTCTGCAGATTTCGTGTGGATTATTTTCTATATAATACAGGTATTCGACTAATTAGGCATACTTAACGTAGTCTAAAAAGTATTTAGTTGTTATAAGCATTTAACCAAAGAACCTTTGCAATTATAGTTCACACGTCGTTAAACGTACATCATGTTAAATTGAGTAAATAATTATTGCAGTTTAATTTGAATCATAACGGTCAGGCTTTAGTTATTTTAAACGTCTTAAGTTGACGCAGAAGATAAGAATTGTCAATAATGATTTAAAATGTGGAAATAGGTAAATTAACGAGTTTTTGAGTTAGCGAATCTTATAACACAATTTTTATCACACAAATTTTAGCTGCTTGTTTTTGCACAAAAATTAAAACTACACGAATGAGTTACACCAAGCCGCACGGCGCACAGTCTTTCAACATAACATCATAATTCATATACGTGTGTTTATAACAAAAGAAGTTAAGGTCCACGTACGAGTTGTGACTTGTGACTGTGTTGACTCGGCACATTGGAAGTGTCAGACGAGGTGATACTGATACAAGCTCAATGCCGCCCTGTAATTTGTAACTCATGTGATGGCTGATGATACTAATCATAGTTTTGATTTAACACACTGTATACGAGTACATGTGAGATCCTGATCACATACAACAGAAACCCATTCAATGAGCCGCTCTTTCTATCTGCAGCGCGAGCGGTTCACACAGGGCGACTTAATTCACTGCTTTTGTCCGTCTTTGCCAGGCAAGTTCCAACCCGCAGTATCGAATGATTCGGCACGGTGTGTGTGTGCGACGCAAGTGCTTCACACCTCAAGTGGATTGGGTATTTACGTGCAAGTGGATATCGGACAATCATAATTAGACACTTTACGTTCAAGAAGGGAAATTGATCTTGTGTTTTTATTATGTTTTCCCGCATTCAGAAGATACGCTTTGTGTATTAAAGGCAAAATATAAAACATCCGTAGCGTGTTATTGTTGTTGTTGTTGTTGCAGGGTCGTGTGTCGAACACCCAGTCGCAATTGATAGAACTGTTAGATACCATTTTGCAATCGAGCGGTCAGCATCAAAGCTGTGATTTTGAAAATTGAGCAAATAAGTATAACGGCGGCATGTGTTTAATTAGAGGCTGGCCCCTAGTAGCTGTGAAAGAATCCGTCGTTCGTAAAATATCATTTATTTAATTTAGTTTGATTACAGGTAGCAATAATGTAGCTGTTTTGGGTTGTTTTTCAATTCGATTACAAATTGCTGAATCGTTGTTTCTTCGTTTTAGCATTTTAATTAATTACCTGGCGACACGACTCAAGCAACATATTTGGCACAGTGCACACCTACACCAATATACCAAACAGCCGATGATTTACATTTTGTTTTTATATTCCAGTCAACATTTCAATGCTAACCACAAATATTTTATGTTTCTATTTACATTTTTTAAGTTTGGTTTGGATATTATGTAATAGCACGGGTTATTTTGATAAAAAACAAGCAGCTGGGGCCTGGACCTCTCTAAAATAAGTTACACTAAAAAATATTCAATTTGTTAAACAACAATGCAAAAGCCACTATCATACAGCTGCACCATATTTTGCATAGAGACAGCAGTCAGCACTTATATAATTATGAATGTAATATTTTCTAAGTGATAATATACGTTCCTTTTCCATCTAAAATGTACGTCGTATGCAGCCCAAAGTGTGAATTTATTAGAAATTAATAATGTAGAGCAATATTACCAGCATTGAATATGATTACTCATATGGTATATGGTTACCAAACTCCAATCATATTATGTTTGTACCGACTATTAATATGACTACTGTGAGCATAATATGTTTATGATAACGACATTATTTATCCAGCTGAATCATATAATGGTTGTCATAATAACTGTAGAACTCGGGGGTTTAAAATAAAAGGAAGGATATAGTCTCTGAGATATAAATAACCTTAAATTTGAAAATTTTGTATTAAAATGTTCGGCAGATGTTTTTGTATTATGTCAAACAAAAAATGTTTATATTGCGTAAGAATTTTAAATAAAAGATGTGCTTATATTAAATCAAATCATCGCAATGGATTTGTTTATGTATGAACAGCGTTTTTGAGTAAACATATAATATTTAAGCGAAAACATTTTGTTTTGGACCTATAAATGAATAATGGTAAATTAGGTATAAATTATGCATGAGGTTAAAATTTCATGCAAATCCGTCAAGTGACAGTGAAATTTTAAAAATTCCGTGGATTGCTTTTTGATATGGGCGCCATCTATCGTGCTGCGTGCAATAAACGAAACGAATTGGCAATGATGTTTGATTTCGATTAGGGATTACTTGTTAGTTGTGATTGACAACATTCAAATACATAATCGGAAAATATGGAATAGGTTTTGCAGAAGTCATACTTATTAATAACAAATATTTAAAAATGAGAACAACAAATTCTTATAATGCAGCTTCCGTCGTTATAAGCCGCAACAAATGTCATATTTTAAAAATAACAGTCTATTAGAAAATAATAAAAATAAATATGATTTAATTAAGTATGATGAGCATAATAATATTGTGTAGATATGTTTATTACAGATGTCATGTGTCTATCGTCTATACTTTATACACATTTTAAATTAGTTAACCCAGACTAATTGGGGCGAATAAAATATGAATGCTAACTCCATTCGTTTAACTAAGTTTTTGTATTTCTTACCTACCCATACCAACTTGCAACTACCCACTTATATAATAAGAGTAACTTGTTATACGGTTATAACATGTACATTGTACAACCAAATTATGTCAACCTGAAACAAACACACGATTTGTCGGTTTACAACTCACTTATATCAAACTCCACCTCCCTATTAACATTTCACATTCAGCGAGTAGATTGATTTGTTTGTCCCGAATCCATTTTCCAGTTCTCACTTAAATTAGGTTTGTTTTCCACAATTTCAAAACAAATAATTTTACATGTATAATTTTGTCGTCGTAAATAGCTTCTGTGATTATTCTTAAACATTCTTCGTTGTTTCTTGCAAACAAATACAAAAAAAGTAATAAAGATACTTACATATTGATGCCAACAACATGCCGTGCGTTTCTATTACAATACAATACGCTTACGACTTACGACAGCAGCCACATTATCCAAGGTATTATCTTCAGTAACAAAAGTCAAAACAAACAAGTCAATCTAATTGCCATTAAATTATATCATCATGCAATCAAATTCAGTAAAAATTCGTGAACAAATTCAGCCGTCTGTGACTCATAAATACACCACAGCATATTATAATGTGAATTGTTTCCAGGATCGCATTGGCAAAAATGTTGGTAGTTTCTAGCGGTGTACTATGCGACTGGTGAGTGGCGACTTGCTAGTTGAGAATGCAGGGCAACATAATGGATTGTGTTGGTTGTTATTACTTATTAGCTATCACATTGTACTCCTTCATTTTGTTTACACTCATAATTTTTATGACGAAAGCTCCAAATTGAGTGGAGGCACAAAGAATATTTAAAAAGCTCATTTCTCTTTTTTGTTCGAGGGTTTTATGATTTTTCATGTCATCAGTTCTTATTGTGGCCGACCCGTTTCTGTGCATGATTTTCACGCAACACGGTTATTGAAGGTGGGCTCATTCTGATTGCCTCCACATTGTGACATCTTTATGACCTGCCACAGCTTCGCAAGGTATGGACGTTACACACGCATGTTGAGGGTTGGCTGGTTTCTTTTGGAAATACTTATAATTTAAATAAAAATAATACAGTAAATACTGATTTTATTTGTAGTTGTTCTTATTAGCCAGTGTCAAACGTTTAAATCGTCAGCAATTTATTTGACACCTAACTTACTTTTTGTATTTATTTTTAAATTTCAAGCTGTTGATTATGTGAGGAAGTCATCAAATATTTCTACAGCATTGCTCTGAACTGTAGCTGTAATTGGCGTCAAAGTGCTACAAATAGGCGACCAACTAATTGAGAATGCATCATCAGCTTATTTAAGACTGACGCGCGAATGCTTAATGGAGCATCCCATACAAAATAATCGACAATTACGAATAATTTAAAAGAAATAACTCAAGAAAAGGTGTGGAGGATAGAGGGGAAACGCAAATGAATATGCAGCGCGAGAAACGCGCTCCGACAGCAAAGTATGCATTTCAAGGCCACATAAGCACCGTTTAAGAAATTACCCTCTAATATACTTTTAATAATACACTGTAAAGCGCGAAGATGCGAAAAGAGGCGTCGAGAAGCTGTGAGCTGTGCCGCCGCGGCCGCTGCAGCAATACCCGCAATGAGGGGCGCGAACTTCGATGATGATGAATGCGCGCGGGTATCTCGGTCGCGGTATCTTGAATCTTCATACTTACCTCAATATGCAGGCCTCGCGATGTGTGAAAAAACGCGCCAGCAATAAGCGGCAACAGATATTTGCGAGCATCAGGCAATTGTTTCTTTATAACCATCGAATAATTCAATGGCCTATGGAATATATACGAGCAGCTTGGCATCTCGAGCTCATCTCACAACTAGTATCTGGACTGATTGGCGAGAGACTCATATTGCTGAAAAATATACAACAACGGTCTGTGCAGTGTGCGTGCCTTCGCCGTTGAGGCTGACGATCATCAAAGTCATATCAGCCGCTCTATAATTTGCTGAATCCAATGATATTAGCTTGGGCGAACCCTAAAGCAGTTTCAACACTTTTTTCAGAGCTTTTTCTTCACTTTGTTTTGATCTTCTTGTTCTTAATTGCGCCCGAAGCGATTGCACACTTCCAGTTTTGTGTGTGGAGTGTGTTGAATGTAGCTTGTGTGTTATATTCTCGCCGGCTTGTCTGGTTCTGCTGCATGCCCCCGGAACCCATGATGTCCATGATGGTCCCCACAATTTCCTTGTGTACAGATTTTTGGTTAGCTTTTTGATATGAATTCTGCGTGACTTCGTCAATTTAATGCGAGAAAATCAGCGATGCAATGCTGCTGTCCTTTTTTTAACACCTCGCTGGTTGATTGATGTTTGCCGCACATCGGATGAGGAGCGGTTTTCTTATGAACTCAATTTAAATGATCGCACATGTGTAATTTAGATCACCAAAGGCTGCATTTTGACCGACTCTGGATGATCAGCCTTTCGGGGATGCATGATAATGGTAACACATATTGATTTTCATAGTGTACATATTTTATACTTAGATGCAGCTATGCTTGGTCGGCTTGTGCATATAGTAAGAAAAAGTTTTGTTTTTTCTATGTTTCAAGACAAAAAAAAACTCTTTAATCCTAAAAATATTTTATATATTTAATGTACTATAAGTGAATAATATAATAACCCAAATCATTAATTTTTTCAACATTTTCTAGACTTTTCATCCCAATTATGCGACATTTAAATTTCACCTTTTATTTGCAACATAAAAATAAAACACTTTTAAGTTTTATACTATAAAAGTTAATTTCGGATTTTATTCATATTAATACAAAAAACGAAGAAGTTATACGATGTGGCATATTCACCAACTCTTTGTTAACCGCTTTTTCATTTTAGGCATGTTTCATTGTAACAAATTTACGAAATGAAACTGTTAAGCCTTCATGCATAATATGTTTTACGTTTAGCGTTGAATTAATTCGATTCAAACCAAATTTATTGCACTGCATATTTTAGCCGATAAAACTGCTTACATCGTCATAAAAATGTTGCTCACCTGCGACCATAAAATATATTTTGTATAATATGCGGGGTTGTTCAATTTCTGAAGACCGTCGCGTTTCCATAAAACAACAAGATCCTTATCACGGTGCTAAACATGTTAATAAAATGTGATCAGACGGTTTGAACGTTTAAATGGTGATATTCTTATTTAGTTTGTTATAACATCAAAATAATGAGAAAACATTCTGTCATTCAATAAATGTGTTCATAATTATTTAATGGAACTTGCAATAATCTGCAGGGCTGCAATCATGGAAACTACTTTATTAGAAAGAACGAAACATATCAAATATTAAGTATAATAATATGATGAATCTTGATTTATATCTTGATTAATCCTAAATAAATAAATAAAATGTAATTACGTAGTTGTAGTTAGTACAAATTTTTTTTAGAATTTTTAACAGTTATTAAGTCAACATTAACGGCTCTTATGTGATTTCATGATATTTTGAAGGTATCTTTTTATTATTGTAAAAATGTCTTTTAAAGAGTACTTCATATAAGGCCTGTACTTTGTATGCCTTCCTGTACAAAGGGTAAACATTAAATTACATTGTATTTAGATTACAGTATTCTCTTATAATAATTTTATTAAGATTACCGTTAAAATATTAATTACCAATGCTTAATTGAAATGCCATGTTCATAGTATAATAAAATTCAATCAACAGTTAACTTATCTGACGATAATTCGACATCCATAATTTGGATAAACTTGCAATTAAGATAGGAATTTCCTCTTAACCCAGTCGTATATAAACGACGAGTTTATAAAAACGTGTAAATTTACTTAAAATTGTTTTTACTTTTGCAAAGGAAAGCCCGTCAATATTCTTACGTCCTTTCCTGATCTCAGGTATTCTCAATAATAATGATTACAATTGCAACCCGTTTGGGCAGATGTTTTAATATACACGTACCTGTATGTGGGGCCCAAGCCACAAACATTAAACCCGAACATAAAATAATTTTCTTTTTATTTATCCATCGTCGCATATCCCTCAAGACGCTAAAGAGAGTCACTCTTTGACACCTGTTAACCCAAATTTGTATTTTTCAACGTTCGCGGCTCATTTACAATCTTCTACAACATTTCATTATTTACAAACACATTCAAAAACGCTTACCCACATTCACTTAAAAATTATTTTACCTTAATAAATATTCACTTGTCATTTTTAATTCTTAATGGCACACGAATTTCTTAAACTGAATGATAATTCAATTGTATGTGTTAGCTCCGGTGTTATATGCATGTGGGTATTCGTTTGACGGTGGATTACAAAATGTTAGGTATTTTCATGTTTCACAAGCGCTCTTAAGACAACCTCCGTCATTCTTCAAACTGACATATTGCTGCGTGTAAAATACGACGCAAACAAAGTTGGATTCGTGTAAAAATCGCGTCCCAAATCTTGGTCTTTTATACACTACATCTGCGATGAATGTACAGCAAAAAATTGGTAATTCGAATGGAAGGATGCACATTGAGAAACTTGTTGATGCTTTTTGATCGTGCTCCTTCACTTTTGTAATAATTGTATTGATTATAGTATATTATGATTGTAGTACATATAAGTTTATTAGTAAATAATTAATACAAATATTTTTTTTATAACCACAGTTTCGATAATCGTAGCACAACAAAATCTA
This sequence comes from Sylvicola cinctus, assembly GCA_963854165.1. Lineage (NCBI taxonomy): Eukaryota > Metazoa > Arthropoda > Insecta > Diptera > Anisopodidae > Sylvicola > Sylvicola cinctus. Next base: position 25,433,458 of record OY974082.1, read on the forward strand.
ATGATGCAGAATGTCGTCCTGAATCCCCTGAGTACAAAAATTCTATATATAGAAAAAATTTGGTCTTTAGTTTTTCTTTGGTCAATTCGTTCGTGCGGATAACGGCTAATACTCAATTCATAAAAAAACGTTCGAGATGATACGAGTCCTTTTTCATAACCTCAAAAGAAACAATAAAACGATGATAATTGAATAAATTTCAATTTGGTAACTCATACAAGTATTTTTTTAAGGTCAATTTTGTTTTTGCGAATAAATATAAAAGTAACATATCTTATACCACAATTTTTTTGTTTGAAAAATGCTCAATAATTAAATTGTTAGCTTTACCGATATGAACAACTTTGCTAAACATTTCAAGGTCATATTGACTTTTTTTTAATTGACATATTTTCTGAAATAACTTTTTAATTTTTTGAATGTATTTTGGAATCAGCTGTCGCTGCAATATGCTTTCATATGGTGTATTATTGAATGACATAGTCATAACCCCAACCGCCCATAATTTAGCCAAATCCAAATTCCTTATAAAACAAAATTCCGATAACATGTAATATCGAATAGTAGAAAATGTTATTTTAGTTTTTACTTACCTAATCGAAATTCAAGACAATGCGTAAAAATGGTAACCAATTTGATAATATAGAAAAAGTTTCAAAAGTTATAATTTTTAATTCAAAAACTGTGCATTCTTTTAAGAAAAAAATGTTATATTTATCGGAATACAAAAAACTTTAAATTGTACCTGAAGGTATATTTCAATTATTTTAATTTAATAGTCTTTAATTTTTAATAAAACATTGTAAATTTGGTCATTTAAAAGAAATAATCGCGTTTCAATGGTTTGGTAATTGGTATTGGTCTCTATATGGAAAATGCTGAGAAAACATTAGGACTAGTCCGAATTAGGATTCACTCTCTATGGGGATTATACAGGGTGATGCAATTTGAGCGTATATTTTTAAATACCGTCCGTACGGCAACACCGATCGAGCGAAAGATAAAGAAATATTCAATACTAACTTTCAAAATCAGGATTGCGTGATGTACAATGTGGTTCACTTTAAATTTTATTTTCTTAAATATACTCTATAGAAAAACACCAACGTTGTCAAATCAAATTTGTTGGTGTATTTGGCCACTACCATATATTTTGAACTCGAAATCGGTTGACATTTAAGGAAATATAATTACTAATTAAAATTAAGTTGTAATAGATAGTAGATAATTTCCTTTGGTATCTTTCGGTGCGTCCTTAAGTTGTATTACAAAATAAAACTTAAATATAGTTCACCCATATGCATATGTGCAGTTAAAGCAACGTACTTATGTAAAAGTTAGTATATCTTAACAGATTACATTATTTGTTTATGTTTATATTTTATTTATTATGTGTAGTGTGTACATATCTTCCAATACGCATAAAAAGTGATTCAAAAAATGCATGAAAATTCTTAAATAATAATATTATAATAGATTATATAAAACAATAAAGTATCAAACATATGGGTATAACATCAGCGAATTACTGAGCCGAAAAACGCAGCGGCATTGCCGTGACTGTCACTTCATATTCATATCTGGACATTGACATTTATTTCACAAGCGAATGTTGTGTTGTGTGCAGTAGCGTTATTTTAAAATATCCCAGCAGGCAATAAGACGTGGCGGCGCGGGCGCCACATACGATACGGCTGATTTCAGATTTCACGAGATCTATATTGTCAGCAGTATCGTTTACTCAAATAAGGTGGTTATCCGTAGCCTGTATAGGTAATGAATTAGAATGTTATACAATAGTCTCAACGTGTCTCTGTAATCATGTAAATGTCACGTCAAATTAGGTGGACCGTTGTTAGGTTGATAAGTTGTCATTAAGTTTGTTGTTCCATATGATTACGCAGAACATGACAGATCAATTTGCCTCCGACGCGACGGTTGAAATTCGAATGGCTTCTGATATGAAAAAGCAAATATATTTGTGGCGCCAATTGGTTACACAATTTTTAAGATTTGGATTACGGTAATTTCTAACTCAGAAAGGATTTAATTGAATAGTAATAGAGAATAATTTTCAATTTAACGAATTTGTTCATCAAACATGTTTGAAGCAGAATTTTACAAACCGTTGAATAAATTATATGCAATAACGAAATATAATTGATTTGTTGTTGTTAAAAACTACTGTAGGTATCTTAACTCGGAAGTGCAAACAGACAATAATTGAACACTTTAATAAACAAATACACCATTTTTAAGTTCTGACAAAATACTGCTTTAACAACGGATCTGCAAGTCTCTTTAATTACAAGATGAACTAGACACGAACACTTTATGTATAGGAAAATAAAATTGTATTTGATAATCACAAAGGTTTGGTATAAGTACTTAATACCAAATTAATCATTTTAACACACCAACAAAGAGAAAAAATTTCAAACGGGTTTTTGGTTATGTGCAACGAAATCATATAACGACTCTAACATTAGCATTTATCACACAATAAATAATTATGCAAATTGCAAAATGCATAGACTTCAATTCTCTCTTGCCTTGCGTGCAAGCCTTCAGGCCAACTTATCCTTACTAAGGACCATTTATGAAAAGGGGTACTTAAACAATCCAACTAACAATTTCCAAAAAGGCGACCCTGCTTTTCTGTTCGTCTTTAATTTCTCAGTCAGACAGTAACCCCTCCTTCTTGAGGGCGGAGCTACCTTTATGTATTAAATTTTGTCCGGATTCTCAGCAATTTATAATTTTCTTATTGGATTAATTAATTTTCAAATTTGGGAAACAAACATTCACAATTCACATTTATTTACACTAGAAAATATACATATTATATTGAGTCAAATTGGAATTGTAAAATTTTTTGTGTAAATTGTTTTAAGTTTCCAAATATATTTTAGATAATACATAATTATGGTAACAATGCAAATTATTTGTGCAATTCATCGTATGTGGTACACGCAGTTTTAATTCTATGAGTCTATTTGCTTACTTACATACAAGAAGTATTGTATTTATAAATGTATCTACGTAGCCATACTTATATTTATAATTAAAATTTACTATAAGACATTTATTTAATTGTCTGAATCATGAATATCGTCAATTTTTTGCAAAATCTATTGCATCTTTCTTTTCGAACTTAATCCCTCCAGCTCTGCAAACGAGATGACAAGAAAACTGTTAAAAGAAGGCGGAGCTTCCACCATTGTTTATCGCGTTTCAAATTCCTCTCACACAAGTGCCTACCAGTCTACCACTAAATCGATTTTTTCACTCACAGCGAAGTGCAAACTGTTACATTATGACTTCTAAAAAGAATAAAAAAAATACACTCTAGAATAGAAATATTAGATTATGCTGCCGGCACCCTGAACATAACACTCCATTTTATATGTACGAGTAGCTACATATATGTTTGTCCTTTTAGTGTATATTTGTGTATGTAATTTATAAATAAAACACAAACACCCTGTTTTAACAAATGCAAATATAACCGAAAAGTTTATATAAACGCAAAGAATAGTTCTTTCATCTCTGTATAAATTGCTTGAAGGGTGCTTCAGTAGAGTCTGTTTCAAATCTTTCAATAATTAAAAGTACGCTTGAAAACAAACTTGAATTTGTCAAGTGGATCACTATAGAAAGAAATTTTTTAAGCTGATGACATTTGTAATCAAAATGTATTTGTACTGCAAACCTTCGTATTTAAATTAAAAAAAAAAAAATTGTTTTCAAATTTTATGCCTAACAGTTTTTGTTTATTTGTTTATTACATATATTCTATGTACTGCAATTGCACAAATCAATAAATTGCCAAAAAAAAAAACAACATTCCTTACACATTTTGAATCACCCTTTATTTTGAGGGTAAACCATACAACAAATTATCCCATACAAGCCCCTTGGAGTATTGGTTTTCGTTGCGGCGTTTCATTTAAAGGGGTTCGAGGCCCGAGCTTTTTACAGCTTTCATCAACGACTGCTAAGTGTGTTTGTTGGTTTTCAATGCTAAAATATATGCATAAGGTGTTGTTTGGGGAGAAATATCTATACACACAAGTTCTATGCGCACGTACTCGTATGTGTAATAAGCGAACTTTGTGTTAGTGAATACCCATCGTAGGCCGTGGGGTGCTATCTTGTATTTTCTTTTCGGCTCTACCAGATTAAAGTGGTTGCTTGTATCCAATATGTGGATCATTATCATTGTCGTTGGGAGACATTCACATATGGTACATCCTTCCATCCCAGCCTCATCTTCCACCAGTCACCATCATCTAAAATTGAATTTGACACTTTGCATATGTGCTGGAGAATTATATCAAGATAGTGATGTGGGCTTTGAGCTAAAAGTTATATACATACGAACTAACACATGTGATGCGCGTCATAAAATCCTTCATTGGTGTATCATCATATTGATGTACCCAATTCTGAAACATTTCGAGGACGTAGACGTGTCAGGAATGCTATATTGATGTTTAAACGCGCATGTTTTTGGAGTGCTGTGTCTTAAATGATTTCAGTTATTGGCTGTAGAAGTGAATGCGCTGAGTTGGGCATATAATTGATGATTTTCTTAATGGATATAAAGTGGTGCATGTTGAAATTAGACTAAAGTGCGTTGGATTGCTGCAGGAACATAATGGATTTTTTTAAGAATTATACAATTGAAAATATTATAGTAGGAGCTGATACAATTTGTTATTATTTAATAAATTTTTTATTTATTTATCTGTCATTTTTTTAAATTTAGAATTATTTTTATTTTTTTGGTTGAATCCTAATAACTATATATCGTCATTATCATGCGTGGCGCTACAGCCCGGGCCGGGTCTTGGCGATTATGCGCCACAGTTCACCACTTTGGTGTTCCAAACGCTCGTGAGTCATAACCTACGCATTACTCCCGCTTGAGATTAGGTCTCCCTTGTCTCCATTTTTCTACAAGTCCATTCGTAAAAGCAGCTTTCGCTATGTCATCGTGACTATAGCGTATTTTAAGAAATTGTCTAATGGCTCCGATTTCTTTGAGTAAACACAAACCTGATTCTCTCTGTTAAAATCCACCCACTTTCAATTATCATTGAAAAAATCAATTAAATATCTGTTGCTGAAATTCAAAACTAAAATTTATATTCATACAACTGTATTTTAAATTGCATAGGACTCGCACATTTCGTATGAATTTCGTTTGTGCCTTTTTACAAAGGCATTATACTTTTAGGGTTGAATTGCTCTTCTCAGCACATGAAAATCCCTATAGAGTGTACGTACGCAGTCATAATATATAACGTGTATACAAACATTTACATTCTACACGCCATTATACATATTACATATTATACGCAGGAAACAAGTACCAAATATAAAAAAAATCATCGAAATAAAAACGAGTGAACTCATTTATCTTCGCCAGGCGCGCTGTATGAGAACTGTCAGTTTTGAGTATCACAATTTATCACCCCACCAGAAAACATAAACACTTTTTCGAGTTCATGTACCCTTTTTAGCGGTTGTTATTGCTGTTTTTTCCCTGGCACCACAACGAAATGGCAGCATTCTTTCTCCGTTTCTTTTTAACGTCAGCGAGGATATGGATAAATAGCTGAAGAAGCGCGTACATAAACGCAACCGAGAAAACCGGAACTTGCATACAAAACGTTTTCTCGAAATTGGATGCGAAAGCAAGGAGGAAAGAGCATGGAGGGTTGAGTTGAAAAAAGTTTTCGAGTATACGCCAGCTTTCCGCACATACTTTCCTAGTATGTGGTTGTGCCCATCCACTTCCTTACTGAATAATATTATATTGCAATGGGGAAGCCATAGAAATGTCGACGTGTACATAACATTCATCACGGTTCTTTACGTTATGTATTTTAACCAACTATATGAACTGCTGTATATAAGGACACATAAAGACTGAACTCTGAATAAATTTGTTGCAGTCTTACGTCTATTTGCATACCAAGGGGTGAATTCACGTTCTCCTGCAGATCCCCATGGGCTTCAAAATGAACCCGTTACACGCACATGAAAAGCCAACAAAGTTTTATATTAAAGTCCGAAAAAATTGAGCAGCACATGCATAAATAAATGCAAAATATGCATTTCGGGACAAATACTTTTATATGGCTGCTAGTCGCCTGCTTCTATTCACTATTGTTGGTTCTTCTTGTTGTATTAGACTTCTACTTTGCATATATTGTTAGAGCGTGCACCGAATGGGAGGTGATTTGCTCACGCAAATTAAAGACAAATGTCCGGAATGAGGCGAGAAAACCGACAATATATGTATGTACATAACGTGCACTCAAGCCGCACACAATCATCCGCAACCATGCAAATCCTTCCAAAAAGGGTCCTTTTACCTTAGTGTACTTTATAAGGCGAAAGAGAAAAGGTTGAAAAGCAGCCATCAATGGTGTTGTCGCCATTATTAGCGCGAATCGAAAGAAATTCAAATAAAAACCTGCTGCTCAATGCACTGCACCGTGCACACGCAATGCTGGTTAGGGCGAAAAGAACTGCGCGGAAAATGCAACAAAACCGCACACAGGTGATTCAAGCAGCTTGGGACATGGAGGAATTGCTGGGCGATGGGTTGGATCAAATGCGGCATCGTGTGTGTATCATACATAATATAGCTATACCATGTGGGGTTTGATTAAAAATGGCAGCCGCTTTTATGCAACCCAGATTTTGATAATACATAATAATAATTGATTGCGTTGGCTGGACTGCGGGAAACGTACTCGTATGTACTTAATATATGTACGCTGAAATAACCATTTTGTTTCAATTAAATTAGCAATTTTGCAGTTGTGACTTATTTTCATTCACATACGAGTGGTTAGGGTGTACCCATAATAATGCATTCCATAATTATAGAGAAAGATTTGACGGTTCTTTCCTGTTGTGGTTGCAAAATTTCATGTGTGCTATAATTACTTGCTGGTTATTTATACTTGAGAGAAAACATTTGTTAATAAACATACATATAATATAAATGTATTCAAGAAAATATATTTATACAATGCTAAAATTAAAGTATTGTTATGGCTTTTGCACTCTTGTTAAATGTTAAAGAAAATTGTCTCTGGTTGGTGTTCCCAAAATTATTAAAACGGATTAAACTTTAAAAAATCTAAAAAGTGACAAGTGTGTGATAGAAAACAAATTTTAGCATTAAAACCGCCTTAAAATATTAGTTGCATAAAAATAGTTCTGTTTTAGTCTATTTCTTGCAATGATAATTTAAAAACTCTTCCCGCAAGCTTAATTATGAAACTTAAAAACTTAAAAGTGTCGCTGTATTTAAATTTTGTGAAAATATAGCATTACATAAAAATTCCGATTCGTTTCAAACTAAATTGATGAACTGTTACTCTTACTGAATGCCTTTGTCTAAATGGTTCATATGCAGGAATATAAACGTGGGTAAACAATGCATAACAATCACTCGAAAATTTACATAATTTATGGTCTCTTCCTGTGCTGGCATCCTGGACCACGAATCTGCCATCGTAATTATAATAAACATTTTAATACAATTTACAAATTTTTTTTTGATAAGGTTTAATTATCTAATTGGTTGAGAGATCCGTAAAAAGTAACTTGAGATAGTAATTTGAACAGTTGTTAAACAAACAAAATAATTGAGTTAATTGTATGCCTAAAAAGGCTATATGTATTTGTAAAATACATAAATAATATGAATACAAGTTTTATTGATAAAGTATTATAATTATACAAATTCATATTTACAAAACTTAACAAAGCAAACCATAACCAGTCAGTCACCATTAATTTTCGTGTTTGAAGGCAAATGGGAAACGACCGTGTGTTGAAATGTCATCTCATCACGCCCCAACAAGGCGATAGTTAACATAAAATCATCCCCCAATTCCGAAATTTCGCTGTTTTAGATCTCTTTTTAATTTGCAATATTTTTAATGAAAGTTTGGAAAATGATTAAAGTGTATGCGATTATTCTAATTTACAATGCGGGTTACATGTAAATATAAAAAAGTATATGTATTTTATATTAATATATAAATATTTTTGTAAATTAGCTAATTTTTTTTATTACTTTGCAGCGAATAAAATTATATTATCAAAATACCTGAAGTAGAGTTTTGTAATACCCTGTCACAACTGCCAACACCACTCACTTACCGAGAACATGTGGTTCAAACCTCAAGAAAACTTACGAAACATAATACATTACAAGAGGTGTCATATTCAAAACACCCAACAGACACATTCCGTTACTAGAAAACTACATGCGAGCCACATCCTTACATGATCCTTAATTGGCCCACACGCACAGCATTCCCATCCATCACGTCCTTTTAATACACACGAAAACATAGGAAGTACATGAACTTAATTTAATATAGGCCTTAAAGTAATAAAGTTTTTAAAAACCTTATGATGTTGCCTGTTGGCAATGATTGTGTGTGGTCAATTGATTGCCAAATGCTTCTTACACTTGGGAACAAAAATGAGATGTGAGAATACACAGCCCATTAGGTTTATAGATCAGTTCGATACGAATTTAACACGGAAATGTGCGAAAATCTTTTAAAGATTCTAGAACCAACAGGATGATCCTAATAAAAATCAATGGTAATATCTGAATCCTCAGGTTTATTTATAATATTTACCTTTAAATAAACCACTCTTTTATATAAACAATATTGATCTCAAATTTGAAAAGAGCATCAAAATGTGTGGTCCTTTGAAAGAAGTAAAAACATTCCTACTCGTGTGCATATCCCCATAACCCATTAAACCAAATTAAATCTAAAATATTTACTGCGAACTATTTTTTCAGATGAGTATTGTTGAGAAACGTTCATCCCCAAAAATTCATCGGGCAATAAATTTTCTACCGATGAATGAACTCAACAGCAACCATATGAGGCAACTATTCAAATAAATTGAGCTGAGGAGCATAATGTAACGCTTAACATGTTTCGCCATCAACATTTTATAGAAGATCCATCCATTAGGCTCTCGTATAGTCGTATTTCCTTTACAATTTGCCAACAAACAAATGTATGAATATAAAGGAGGAATGTAACTGCTCATATAATGTGTTTGTTGAGGTTTGTTGTGAGTAAAAGGATACTCGCATATGTATACAAAGGTATATGCACGTTGTAGAATGTAGATCCGTCTGAAAGGAAGAAGTCAATAAATTATGCCAAGGGATTATCGAAGAGGAACTTTATAATATGTTTACTTAGAGGTGTGACACTGTCTAACTGAAAGGACCACTCTTGAGAAGGGAGGCATGGATCTTTTTGAATGTATCTATTTCAAATGTCTTTTGGCACATTGTGTAAAATCAACATAAATTCCTATTGTCGAGATCTTGAGGTTTGAGGAAATGGTTTGGTGAACAATGCCAAAAGGGACCATCATTTACGTTCCTTACATACGAATAGTACTGGGTATACCGGGTCCCTACTTGTGTGGTTAAAGAATGAAGGCAATGTGTGAAATATATGGTCGATTAATGTCACGTTTCTTTGCTAATAAATTTAAATTTTTGCTAACTACGTACACTCACTCATAATGCCGTACTGGTAATTGCAATCCTGCATGCATGAAAAACCCGTAGCTGCCTTTTTAGAGTTGCTTGATTTTAATTGGCTTTAACGCAATTTTGTTTCGCTTGTATTGGAACTCAAAAACTGCTCTGCCGATTTGGCTTATTTTAGCAGTGTTTCTGATCGTTCTGACAAAAATAAAGGTGGATGCTGACAACTTCTTCTATCTCAACAACCTTACACAATATGAAAGAATTTCTTTGAAATATTGTAGCTTTAAATAAAAGATTTTGCTGAAGATTTCAAGTTTAATTAATTAAATAAAAAATAATAAATAAAAAAATTCGCGGCAGGGAATGCCATGCAATATTCAAATTCTTATTTTAGGAATTTCTGAGTTTTGGGTAAATGCGTGCACACTCGGCGCGATTATATCTGCATAATACCAATTTCTGAACGTTTTTTATTTCCCACTATTATTTCAGGATTGGTCAAAATGAGTTAAAGTATCATTATCTTTCATTTCATTTCTCAAAAAAAGTAACGCAAGACTCTATTTACTTCATGGATCGTATACATAAATTAGAAATCCCAACCTGATGCGTATGTGCGAAACATAATAGATAATGAAGTCCGTTGCTCGTGGCACAATGATACGGCTTGTATGGTTGTGTATTGTAAGACTAGAAAATATAACATTTTAGAGGGTTTAAACGAGCCCGAAAAGTGTCCTCAATCTCGAAGCACACATCTTCACTGCCATTCGGGCTTGGATGATAACAGGCGAATCGTCACAGTTAAATTGCTGTTGAAAATCGTTTGTGTCATATTTTCCTTTTTTTTCGTTGTACATATAATGTTAACTTTTAAACGCACAACCAGATTAAATTGAAGGGATGATGCCAACAGAAAATTTGCACATAAATTGAGTTTAAAGGAATATTTTAAACACGATGTGACCAAAGGGAAAACAGTGTCACGCTTTAATAGAGATGTTTGTAAATTTTGTAGGCGATGTGATTTACTTTGGTGTAAATGTTCTTGTTTTCTTGTTAAAACAGTCAGAACTTACCAATTTCATGCGTGTTGAGATTAGGAAACAATGAGAAGAATGTGGGAAAATGAAATATTTTAGGCGACACTAAATTTTTAAATGCTTTTTTAAAAACAGCAAATAGCAGTTTTTTAGTTTTTATGATTTCACGCGATAACTGTTTAAAAGTGTGAAATGAAACCGCGGAACTTTTTTGAAACTGTTATTTTTGCGCCTATCAATAAGTTATATTTTACAGATACATTCTCTAAAATCATGATATCTAAAGATAAAAAAACAAATGGTAGTTATGCCTAATGTTAAATTTTAATGCATCCTCCTAGAAAGACAATCCACAATCATCCAAATAAGACAAACCATCGGCTAAACTCTTTATTCCATGACTGAGAAATTTACGTGTGGGAGCAGCTTAGTAGCGCATCAACATTCGATTGATGTCTATGCTAATTTTTATCATTATGTGCTCACCATTCCTCGATTTGTCTCGGAATAATTCACAAACTCGAAAAATAAAAGGATGGCCCAGAATAATTAAAACATTAGGACGGTATGTGCACGATCGCTTAATGCTTATACAGTATGGATTGCGCAGCGTGGTCATCCGCATAGTCCGAAAAACAGAAGTCATTTGTGATGGTCATTCCAAGTAGCTATCTCGACGGGGGTGCTCACAACCCAGTTCGAACAGCGATGAAAATAAATTTCGAAATATCAATCAAATTCACCACAGAGATGGCTTGGTATTTGATTCGTCGTGTGGCCTCCGAAGACCACGCATATTATAGTCAAGATCCATTTGGCCACGAAAATATTCAATTTACTTTATTTACCATTCTCTTATACTTTGTAATGTAACTATTAATAAGATTATAATCAGTTGCTCTGGGTTGTCTTGTTATTCTGTCTTTAAATATATGGGTGGCTGTCCGTCAGTAATGTCGTTATCTGTAGAAACCGCGTCCGATTGCGAGAGACAAATAGGATACAATTAGTCAAATTTAATGCGCTATTCAAACGCAACAAGGAGATAGCGTCAAAATTTCCTTTCTTGTTAGTTCCTAATTGAAAAAATTACATACCGTAAAAAGTGTACCTTCATAGATATGTAATATGTTACATCGCACAAAAAGAGAAACTAACTGCTTCATAGTCATACTGATTTATCGAGTGGGATGAGCTCCTTCGTGTGTTTATTGGTGGCGCCAAGATTATAGACTGCTTACACATTTACAAATTGATACCAATTTTAATATGCTGGATTATGTATAAGTATTAGAAATTTTCACGTTAATTAGTTAGCGTCATGGAGACTTTTGACTAATATTTCAATAGGAATTGCATTAATGTGTAGATTATTTAAACTTAAATCCGGTACTATTGTTGCAATTAACAGAAGATCACCATCTGCCCTTATCCTATAGGTAACTATACTTAATTTCTTTCTATTTCAAAGTGGTCCAGTGTTGATATTGAATCGAATTCATTGCGTTTTGCGACGTGGGCATTCACCAATATCCGTGATCGTTGTGCCATCACGAATATGTATTGGGAAGTTTGCGTACTCGTTCGCAGTTTGTGGTACGTGTGGTTATCAAGTCACTGCGTTATATTATTTATAAGCCTCATAAGTTCAAGAAGCCACATACAAGATTCCGTGTGTGTTTTCAGTGCACGATCGGTAAGACCTGCAAGATCACGCGGGGTGCTGCCACAGTATACATGCGGTGCTCGCATAACATGAATAAGGCAACAACAGCACACACTGGCATCAACGATTTTTAATGAAATGGTGAACGCCGCCATGTAATCAAAAAGCGTTAATAGAGGATCATCATCTGCACATAGTCTTCATACATTAGCTCCAGCTAATTATAGCACTGATTTTATGTATTTATTTGCGATCGACAAGTCCGCTGTTCACTTTTTACAATGGCCAACACAATATTATGTGATGCTCCTGTGACTTAATTTGCGCGTTTAAAATGTTTTTGATATGTTATAAGATAAATTACTTTTTCATATTTTAAAACCTCATTGGCAATGTGTGATTGGACTTTGTCAAAACAGTTATTAGGTATTAGTCCTCAATGCAATGCACGTTATAGCTCATTGGTTTTTTGTATGTGTATATACACTTTAAAGACTGCAGAGTGGAATAAGTTAAATAATTATGACCTATAAAACAAAAATAAGAATTACACTAAGAAGTAGTTTAATTGTGGTTGCTTTATCCGCACGCAGACACCACTAATATTGATCTTCTTGCCATCTTTACCGATATTGAACCTCCTGCAGTTGATTTCACCTTTTCATAACAAATCGTTCCCTCTCTTAAACTTCAATAATTTCCTTTTGTCGGCATATTGTATCATACACGCCTTCTCCAATCTTCAAGAGTATTAATTTAATCTCAAGCCGCCAAACCACCGCGCAAATCATTTCCCTTTATCCTCTCCTTGCAGCAGAAAAACCTCGTGCACGGCGGCCCTTATGCTTTTGCGAAACACTCCGCATTACATGAAGCTCGATGTGTAAAGGGGCTTGAGCAATGAAAATTATTGGCAATCGATCGAACACTTTGTGATATTGCCAATTGCCGATGTGTAAGAAGTTAAAAACCGCACAGCCCGTATTGCAGTCCGTTTGCATGTTTCACGCGCCATACAATTTAATCAGATCTCGCCAGAGTCTAAGAGTAAGAGCATATATAAAATCATTCTGTACGTTGAGTTTTCCATGGGATTTTCTGGAATAAGTTTATGCTTGTTTTGTATACAGCATTTTCGTTTGAAAATATTGTGTTTTTAAATGTGTTTATACTAACACGTATAAAAATTAAGGACCTCTTGAGTACAAAATACAAACAGTCCAATACTCGTCACACAAACATGTTTTATTAAGTCTTATCATCATGTCATAAATTTAGAAAAATAGGCCTTGAACAATTTTCTGAACATTTCAATGTTTAAATAATAATATTAACTACTTCTTAAAAAAAAATTGGTTTGCATAACCTATCAGAGAATCTCTAAAGAATTACTGCCAAATCTAATCAATTTTAAAATCTAATTACTTAAATCACCTAAAATATACACGAGTCCTAATTGAGTTCATGTAAATAAGAAGTGTAATTACCCAGCTGTTAAAAAATAAATTGACTAAAACTTAATACCTCATTTAACACTAATTAATTTTCCACATTCAATTTATCCAAACTGTTCATAATTTGGTCATGGGTTAAAAAAAAATTTCATCCTTGTTCAGAAACCAACAAAAGCCCAACAGGAATACCATACAACTAAACCCAACATAACATCACTCCTTCGAGACACAGACAAAACAACAGTTACTTACATTGGAACTGCACAGAGAGCAAAAATATAAAATCATTTGCCAGTTGCCACATTGAGTGCGGACAAGCCATTATACGTATCAACCTGAAGGTAACTACACCATTATACAAAAGCCAAATCGACAAGAAACACTTTTGACACACAAAAACAAGAAAAAGGTGGTGAATGTAACTGCAGGATGCACTCAGTCTGCTCAACATGTACGAATGCCCATTAAGTTGCATTTTTGCAGCGAACCCACGCGACATTCATCGGACACAAAGAACCAGGTCCAATATACCCGCACTCCGTAAACACATTTTCGGACACCATAGAAATTGTGTTTGTTATTCACTGGTGCTGGTTGCAGCCCTGCGAGTCGTCTTTTGTTGTCAGCGGGCTACAGCCTTGCATGCAGTTCTACAGAAAAGAGCTTTCAAGATCATTTTTGACATGGTCATAAATTAAACGCGTTAGGCCATGAATTAAACCAAGACGACAATTTTTGTGGATACAACAATTTAGGTACATATGCGTTAAAAGAAATCTCAAAAACATTCAAATTGATTCTTAAAAGATGACTGCACAATGTGGGGGCTGTGTGTACGCCCCTATTTACCAATCTTTCACACCTGTATGTCGCTGCGTGCATAGTTTATGGTGACTTTTGTGAATTAAAGTACGGCCTGCCAAAAGGATTAATCGTTTCTGGGAAAAGGAACCACGCGCGTTCCTCTTGGGATCATTGGGCTCGGACACGCTTTCCTATTAACATATACTTTATACGCACATATAAATTATAAAAGAACGTTATTTCGGATTAATATATTATATTATTTGTGAATAAAAAAAATTCCGAAAATCCTTCCCCAGAGAATTTTGAAAAGACGAAATGGCACTGTTCTTATAATTATCACTATTTTTTAATAAATAGAAAACAAAGTATATTCTCATATTTGATAAGTTCTTTACCTCAATAAATTAAAAATCAAATTTGTTTTTTCTATAACTTACCACAGATTTCACAATATTGATAAAAAAAAGGACGCAGATAATTCAATAAATTTATAATATATATAGTCACAATTAAATGAAACAATCCATTTTAATTACTGCGTAGAAAATGCGCCTTGTAAGAAAAACTCAGTTACTTACTCAGAGAATAATCCACACCTATTCCTACGCATCTGTGCCGGTTCTTCGTCCCAAATTTGAGCACCACATCTTTTTTTTTTCCTTGCATCCGTTGGGTTATTTCCAAAGTATTTACGAAGGAAATTATCTACTTAATTAAGATCTCTATTTGATGGGCATCAGGTGTTATCTGGTGGTCTGTTTTCTCCTCCTAAGCCCTAAGCACCTTTCGTATGCGTTTTTTCCGCAATTCTGAGTGAATTTTATACCACAGCAGCGCACAGCGACTGGACGTTTTAATATCCTTTGTGCACAAACAAAATACCCGCGGCAGGGAAAGCAACGTAACCATTTAAATAAGGCTAAATTTATAATATTAAAAAATATTAAAAAAAAATTAAATTGTAACTTTAAAAATCACTAGAAATAATTTAGAACATCATGTTATTGTTGTCGTTTAGAGTTCAAAGTTTTCGATTTTTTTTTAGTTATAATTTTTAATATTGTAGAGCTTATACTACTTACAGTCAGGGACTTGGATTACAATTTTTCTATACCTACAACTTTTTTAGGCTCAGTCAGTGTCCAAACATGTTTCTCCATCCTTAACTTTTATAAATTAAAGAAAAAACGTATTTGCAGAAGCGGCATTGGATATCAGTGGTGTACATAAAAACGTATATTGTATAGCAACAAAATCTTGGCATTTATAAAATGAGTAAAAACGAGGGGCAAAATGCGACGCACCAGAAAATAAATTAAAAAGATTCACCTTAATCCGTTGGATAAGTCCGAGAAAATGGTTTTGCGGGGTTTTGTGTATAGCGGAGTATAATTGAAAAGAGAATTGATTGTGAAAAACAATATGAGAAGCGAGTGCAATGAAGTGGAAAACATTGCCGTGGGGTACTGGGTATATAAGTGTACAGTTAGTTGGGCAAGGATTCTTGAAGGAGTCTTATAATTGAAAGCATTTCACGGCTTTATTGTATTTTTATTTGAGGATTTGTGTAATTTGATTATGTTTGTGTTAGATTACTGTGCATTAGCAAGAATATATAGTTAATATACATTGAATGATACAAAATAAACTCAGCTGCCTTATATTATTTAATACAGATATAAAAGAGGATGCATATTTTTCTAATCTTATATTAAGGTTGTCTTTAACTTTTAAGTATTTAATAATTTAACAGTGCAAAATAAAAATTGTAATTTCTATGAATTCATCTGTCAATTTCATTTTAAAAACGAGTAAATGCCATATCGCAGGAGCCTTCATTTACTTCAACCTTTTGGCTACTGACACTACTTGTGCAATGCCATACACCATAATTGTAATTTCTATGAATTCATCTGTCAATTTCTTTTTAAAAACGAGTTCAAATGCCATATCGCAGGAGCCTTCACTTATGTTACTTCAACCTTTTGGCTACTGACACTACTTGTGTAATGCCATACACCGCTGAGTGATACGCTTGATGGTATAACAATTGTCTGATGGATTCTTACAATTTCAACTATTTCAAGAGCAAGAAATTTTTTTCATTCACTTTCTTTTTTTATTACTTACTTCTTTTCCAAAATCAGATATGTAATATACCCATAAGGATTGACGATTTTAGTAACACATGTTGAATGTCATATTATTTGGTTAGAATTTTTTGAATTCAAATTTTTTTTTTTTTTTTTACCAACCCTCAAAGCCGAAATTGAAGTGACAGTGATGGAAAAAGTTGCTGCATAACAAATGATTCTTTAATTGAGTACATTGTTGCGAGTGCGTTTTTGAACTGAGAGTTCTAGGTCAGCAACAGAAGTCATCAAATTACGCCGTGAAAAACTTGATACTCGTGTTTGCAAAAATTTCTCTAATTGAAATAAGATATTATAAGTAAGTTTTTACCGATTAAAGAAACAGAAAAAGTCTAAAATTATTGTATGTAGGTAAGTTACATAAAAACTTCAAATATGTAACAATATAAATATAATTCGGTTCTTACCATGCAGGTATTATCGTATAATAATTTTAAATGCATCGCCAATTACAACGGGTTGGTTGAAAAAGCTATTTAAAAAGTGACCCGACTTCAGTTATTTCTCTTCAACATAGCACATTTATCAGTTTGTATAATCGCCATATAACAGCATAATTACACATAAACTGCATGAAAGCCATGGCATAAGGAAAGCTTCAGGCAATTATATTTAGCAAACAACATGCGCTGTACACAAATTCATGAACATAATTGTGATTTTTAAGATGAAAATTATGAATAAAGGAAATGTATGTTAAACAAACATGAATTTTCGATGTAATGTTTACATTATGATTATGCATGCAGTATGGTAAATTTTGAGCGGCTGGGAAATTAAGCAGCAGTCGGAAGTATTTATGTCAGCGTTTAGCATTTTACTGTTCAAAGGTTATTGTTGTTGGGCAAAGTGGTTGTGTAAATGCAACACTGATGGATTATTAGTGGTAAATGGAAACTGAAATCATGTTTTCTTTTATGCTTCAATTTTTAAAATCAAATGGTTTGTTCTACAAGTGAAGCACACTGATACTCGAACTTAGAATTTAGACTATTGGCGAAAGTCTCAATTAGTTAGTTAATTCAAATAATTATGATCCGTCAAGCAATTGTGACACACAAATAAAATAATATAATATCAAATTTACGGAAAATTTAATGATTAAAATAAAAATTTCACTATTTTAAAATTTTTTAAGGTTTTTTGACATCATCTAGGCCTTGAGATAGGCAACTACAATTTTAGAAAAAAATGGTTTTGTTTAAGGTACCGAATTTCATGCAAGTCCGTCCAGTAGAGAACTGGAGCGGAAAAACGAACGTCCTAACATAATGAAATTTACACATTTTCTAGAACACATTTTTGAGATCAGAAGGTGCCAAAGTATATGTATCATTAACTTTCTTTTGACGTAAGAATCTTTTACTACAGTATGGTGTTGCGTAATAAATTAAAAACAAAACTTTCGTCCCCTCTAGCTTTATACTATATCAGTATATTGAAGGATGTCAATTAATAATCCACAATGTTTTTTTGTAAACTTTAATTATACTCCAATACTTCTGTTCAATAAAGGGAGAATTATATATAATTTTACGTACCGAAAAAAAAATTCAATTATTTGCAAGCATGCGATGACATTTAGTGAAAGAATCTCTTTGGTTAAGCGAATTGCAACCAAGACACATAGTCAGAACTGCGCATTAATACATTATGCACAATGCACATTGCACGCATGCAATTTCATAAAACCACAACCACACCTATAAATCAATTTTCCAACTTCAAGTAGCCAATAAATTGAGTAAATGCGTATTCATTTTTTATTTGTTTGAATAGAATGTCAATTTGCTCGTAACATGCCTTCAATAAGCATCAGACCGCAAATGCTGCCCAAAATGATAAAGCATACACACTATAATTCATTGGCACACATCCCGAAACCTGTGCCATTCATTCAATACAATATGCTCACAGCTCACGATCGAAGGCAGTGTATTTACAAATCGGTTGCGCAAATAATTAATATGGCTGCAACTGCATATGCTGTCCGGACAAGAGACAGGCTCAAATTGTGCAGTGTATATTTTTCCATCAGGCTACAAAATTAGCATAATAACTGACATGTCAAAAAAAAAATTACATGCTTTTCTTAACGTAATTAGAGCTTTTAAATTTTATTGCATTTCTGAGAACAACTTTGGAAAATTTTAATTTGTTTTGATATCAAGAAAAAAAATTTCTTGCATTTTGTGAGATTTGGTTTCACAAAGTCTAAAAAAAAATTGAAGCTTCGATTGTTTATCATTGCGTAGAACAAAAGATAAAAGGTTAAATAATTTGTCTTATGCACATATATTCTTCCAGTCTGTTCATTGTTTTGGAAACCACTTTAACGTAATGTTAAAGTAACAAGCAAGGGTTAAGAAAAACTCAATTTTCAGTAAATGTTGGACATATTTTCCACTTACAGCCTCAATACAGAGAAAAACAATCATCCCCATCAGACGAGTCAAGATTCAGAGAGAATGCCACTTCAGCAAAATTGAAACAAACTGCGATGTGTACCAAACTGCCATATGGAGTGCAGTAGCTAAAAACGTCAATATAATAAATACAGTCGAAGCGAGTGTACAGATAACATCCAAATCGTCATGGTTAAATTGATGTTGAAAAACATATCTCACTCATTCCGAAATGCTTCACAATCCACATATAGCTAGTTATATAGTCTACAGAGTAATAACGACAACCAGCCAGCCGCATAAGGGCGCATATCGCACCCTCTGTGCACAAACATACATAAATATTCGTCGGCCTCGTACATCTCTGTGCGGATGCCGGATGATGGTAAATTGGAATGCCAGAGCATATCGGCACTGGTGTATGTATCCCTCAGCACAAATAGTTTCACACTTAAATAAGATTTTTCTTCACCCTCTAACAAAATGTCTCCCACAGAAATATGTACAATATTATATAATTTTATAGACTTTACCTCATTTGTATGTACTATTTTGTACATTTAATACATAATTGCAATTCGTAAATGAGGGGGGGTATATAAATTTGTTCGTCGCCCTATCAATGACATGTGGATTGAGGAATGAATGTGTGTTGCACAAAAAAAGTCATTAATATTTTGCGCCCCTTAATCCAATTGAAATAATGTGATAAAAGTTCATTGATTTTGGAGTGGCAATAATTTAACAACAAAGCACCCACTTCCAATTTCCAAAATCCACGTACATTTTATGTATCTACTCGAATGTTTCAATCAGTCAAATTAGAAATGTATTGTCATCATGTGGGGTGCCATTAACTGGGTCCACAGGTCTCCTACCCAAAAACATGAACGAATTCCCAAACACATACACCCAATCAACACAAACCCATGTTAAAACAATGAAAATTTACTGTACGAAATTTGATCACCGAACCTCTACGCCCGTTTTGCAGCAATACATATTACGTATACCAACGAAGTGCTATAACACCCTGTGTGCTGTGTGTACCTAAACTGTGTACACTACGTACACTGTGTGCACCCACACAGAGATTGTGCACATAACCGTCGAGCTAGCCGTTGAAAGCCGTGGAAAGCTCGAACCGGGACCTATAAAAGTTGATGCATATGCTACCAATAAAGTTTCCCACATGAAAATATACACAATGGAGTGTTATTTACACACATTTCGTCTTACTTCCTGCGCGTTGACATCCCTTCGCTGGGATCGTATATACCAAATGTATGTACCCCTATATGTTAATAGATGTTGTACATTTCACCAGTGTTAATATAAGGAGCATTCTTATATAAATGTTGCACAAAGGTATGTGTTAAATACTCATACAAGTTCAATGTTTCTGGTTAGCTGAAGCCAAGTTATAAGCACCGCCTCTACGATTGTCCACCAGAAAACAGAGAAAGAAGCTAGAGCTCAGCCAAAATCATTGAGCGCCTCACTCCTCAGTCCATAAAAAACCTCAGCACGCGAAAACAACTTTAATAAAAGCTGTTACAAGCGATACATTGTTGGGGGAGTGTGAGCTGTGAGGACTGTGGGTCGAGGGACGAGGGTATATAACACTCAAGCCGACCAGGTTATATACACACATACATACGTCTACATATTATGTGCTAAGGGCTACCGAAAAGGGGGATGAGACTTAATAATCCGGTCGCCTGCATGCAACTGCCAGAAAGAGGAGGAGTTTTTACTCAAACCGATTCATGTTATGTATGTGGTAAAGTGAATAATAATAAAAATGTATAGTGAGCATTCATTGGGAAAAACAACAACACAAAACTTGACGGGCACAAAACAGGGTTTCGAGACTGTTGGTGTGGTTGAAACTGGGCGCTTTCTGACTTTTCAGTTCGAAACAACTTGCCTGGAGGCTCGCACGCAACGCTCCGTTCAAGTGGATTTTTTTTGTATGCCTTAATCTTTGCATGTCTCAATACTGAAATACAATATTTATATACTCATAACACGCTCGAGTTAGTTTAATCGCGACGCAAGAGTTGCTTGCCAAGTGTTTTCTTGTGTTTACAATTTTATTTACGTTAGACCTTGTGTGTTGACTGGAGGGTCTGCGAAAGCAATTGCATTTTTACCGTCGCGATCGGAATTATATTGGGAAGAGTGAGTTTTTGTTTGTGACTACATTATATTTGTGATCATTAAAAGAAGTGAATTAAGCTGTACAAAAAATGAAAATAGACAGCTATTTGTAATAAATGTTACAGGCGATATAAAAAAAAATTGTTTCAACCTTAATAGTGATTGGAAAAATAAAAATATTCTATTATAAAAGGATTATTTAAAGAGTTTCAACTGAGTTAAAGATTTGGACCAAAAGTGGCCAAACGTTTAGCGTCCAAGTCGAGGAAGATGCTATTGGGCACCCCAAATCATTGCGGCGCCAATATAGCTGCCTCAAAAGGTGCCACTGATTTTTCTATAGCTGCAATTATGGCAAGAGGTCCTTCCAGTCGGGAGCCATCCGAGAGGAGTTTAAGTGAGTTTATATTATTTTCATGGAATTGGATTGGGTTATTTTATGTCAGTTAAGAGCCAATGCAATTCTTTCATTAAAGTATCTTAGCATCATTCTCATCAATATAAGGTCGTTTTGATAACTACAGGTATCTCGTTAAAGTAAAACCAAATCTATAGAATTTAGGTAAATTAACAAATATTTAATTTCTCTATGCACTCGTCAGTTGTTACTTTAAAATACGCATATCTGGAAAATAATTGAAGTTGACATCATACTGGATCCATTCTCTAAAATCTGACGAAGTGTAATTAAAACGTTTTAAGAATCAGTTCTGAAAATTTCCGATAAAAACAACCATAAAAAAATTTGTTATGTACTTACTTATTACCGACGCGACGCAAACAACATGGCCTCCGCAGTCCACACAGGAGTTAATTGGAAGTTTCATTTATCGCAACTGCAGTATGGGTAATTAAATGCATTCAAATCTTATCGCTTCAATTACAGCACCAACAAAAAATCGATATGCACTGTGAACACGATCACAATGTTATGTCAATTATCGCACAAACATGTGAATCTACTCCGTGTATCGCTGCAATGTCTACAATGCATACGAGTGTGGTGTATATTTACCTTCGCCGCACTTGCACTGAAGTAAATGTCATTAAAATATCATCATACTCGTATCTAGCAGAATGACATTGCGCGTTAATCAATTCAAATTATGATGCATCGTGCTTTTGCATGTTACATGCTGCAAATGAATTCGCACGTCATATGTTGCCTGATGATCGGATTCCATTTTTAGATGATTTTTTATCTGTGGGTCATGTTCTCGCCTTACTAACTCTGTATTAATTACTTTTCCAACATAAATACAACATTCAGGTTATAAAAAGACGTATTGTCTAGCAGTAGTGCAAAAATAGATACGTATCACAATGGTAACATTTTTTCAGATGTTAAACATCAAAATAAATCTTTAGTATAACTGCTTTCAGACTTCAGTATGTGTGCACATAGATTTCATATAAATTCAATCACATTTAAGTAAATATTTTGGCTGACAAGAACTGTTGTCATTGAGAGTTCTAAAATCGATTTAACAAAATATCCTTTATTCGATCCAAAAACTTCAAAAGTTTAAAACACCGCTAAAATAAGCCTCTGAATTTATTTCAATATCAAAGAAACTGGTATGCAAACCTTCTCAAAATATGTTATCAGTAAGATCAAAACTGAAGCTGCAATCTGAAACATCTAAAAAAGTAAAAATCTAAATAATTTTTTTTTTTTTACATTCTGGTAATCGTCACACTAGACAAAAGACTTACCTTTAAGATCATTCGTAATTCCTCTAATGTACTATGCAAATATCCGCAATTACCGAAAGAAAAGTCGTAAGTTGTATGTCCACATAATAAACAAAAGTGCTGAATATAAAAATTTAATGAATATCAATGTTATTAAATGGATTTCGACTTTTGTTCATCAAACATTTTTTTTTCAAAACTATTTACATAACATTTAGAATATTGACCAATAGTTTTAATTAATGCATTAAATGTTGGTGTTTAAAATATTTGCTTTTACTTTCATTAACACTGTTAATCTCAAATATCTTAATTTTTAAAGTCATAATCATTATATATTATTAATGTTTCTTGTATAAGGAGTCATGATTCATGAACGACTTTGTTGTATTATAGCAAAGATTGTAGGTATTTAGTTTGCTTTTATTTCCGATGTCAGAGATGATGTTATAACTAACAAATTGTTGATAATTAATTTGCCATAAGTAAGAGGTTAATTATTATTTAAAAAAATTTCGTAAACATTGAAGTTCACTTGCATAATCCATTATCATGAGATAATAAATCAAAACGATTATAGAACTTTCACGCCTTTGAATACTAAAATTAATTATTTATTATACTAAAAGCTTAAATTAAATTTGTGGTTGCAAGTGCAAAATAGGTATAAGCATTAAAATGTGTTCCTTTATAAAAAAAAATTCAATTGAACTTATTGTCTTTCTTTAAGATAACATTAAATTTACCAATCAAAGGATAAATCTTAATTGAAAGCCTATAGCATTGTTCAAATGTTTAGTAATTAAGATATTTGTTTTTAAAGATTGGTCCCTAATTTAATTTAAAATTCATAATGAATGAATAAGAATGTCAAAGATTAAACAAACTCATTCAACCATTAACAATAATAAAGATGTCAACAACGCAAAACATCGAACAAATCAATATTAAAATAATTATATAGTAATTTGGAATCAGAGATTCTTTTTAACTTTGATTAGGAGTTATTGAAGTGTTGTAAAAAAAGCGTTACTATGTATTGAGTTGCTAATTAACATATTATACATTATTTAAATTGGTAACGGTTCATGCTTTTTTTGTTAAGTTCAGTTATGTTATTACATAATATCGACATAATAATTATGATGGCATCTTAATTTAAATATGAATACTTATAACGCTAGTTATTTTTCAACGCAAGATATAAAAAGGTCCTGGTACACAGAGGAATTTTTAGTACAGTATTAATAACTAATTAATATAAAAAAATAGTATTTTTAAAGTACTTGTAGTTGAAAGTACATAATTTCTTGATAATTTTATCATATAATTTAAGTTCCGATGATTTTAATCATCATACATTGCGCTACAACTCAGTCCGGGTCTCAGTAGCTTTAATGGGTCCAGTATAAATGGGTGTTTTTGGCATCCAATCCCCCCTTTTTTATGATTTAACTCAAATTATTTTAGTATTTTTAATGGTTCTTTAATTTTTGGAGAATAACTAAATTATTATTAGAAAGGTAATGTTGTGATAGGAAGAAATACAGGAGGAATTGTACAACCAATTTTCAATATGGTGGTTATCAATGTCGTCTTTTCACACACAATGATTGTCAATAAAATTTGAGTGCCTAATTATGCAATTCACGCACATTACCCATCAAGAAATACCAACCATAAAAAGTACGTCAGAGTAAAATCCACACTTTTATAAATAGCGTCCATAAAACGATCGCATTTTGCATATTCCGACGCCTAATCAATTCAATTTCACACCAACAATGCGTTGATCTTGTGAGTATAATTATCACTTGGTAATTCCAGTAATCGCTTCTGCAATCATCACTCTCTCTGTCTGTTGCGTTGAAGCTCAAAACAGCGCGGATGAATTGAGATTCCTGAAACACTCGCTGCAATATATTAACATGCATATTTCCTCAGTTACCCACTTTTCGATATTACAGATAATCATAGATGTGAT
The DNA here is from genome assembly GCA_963854165.1 of Sylvicola cinctus. Taxonomy (NCBI): domain Eukaryota; kingdom Metazoa; phylum Arthropoda; class Insecta; order Diptera; family Anisopodidae; genus Sylvicola; species Sylvicola cinctus. Next base: position 25,458,396 of record OY974082.1, read on the forward strand.
GTTGCAATTAAACGTAGCGGTTATCCTCATATTAGTAGACATTATGCAGATAAAAGAAAATTGTTAGCAACGCCAATGAGCGACAATTTTGAATATGAAATTTCTATATTAGTAGCAGGCGCAATTCATTTGCATGCGGTAATTACAAAGCTCGGTAAATGCGTGAAATGTAACTTAATTACATCGAAGATTTGTTTGTTTCGTATCAATTTATATCGGAAGACTACTTGTGCATTAAAATTACAAAATAAGAAAATTTAATTCTCAACTAATAGCTTGATGTAGAAAAAAACAATAAAATTATAAATTTGTTTAATGTTTAATAATATCAACAAACAACAATTCAAAGCACTGGTTATACACTCCCAACAACGCGATGCAGGCTGCGGCACTGTGCACTGTGCAGTGTGCAGTGTGTGTGTTAATATACATATCGTCGGTTACTGTTACAGCTTTAGGAAAGCGTATTGATTTCGAATGAGACGCGTGGGAAGATACCAACAACTTGATAATGATGTGAGCGATTTAATTAATGCGATGCCTTTTGCGGGCCAACACATATTTAATATAATTAACCCCGTTTCGATAACATTTTGTTTTATAATTATTAGGATTTTAGGAAGCCGTTTGTCGTTTCTTGCTAATTGTAATTGGCGTAAACTTGTTCATTAGCATAAAACATTTTCAATTTAAAATTATTAATTTCCGTTTTGTAAATTTATCCTTTAAGTGAGAAATCAATTAATAACCAAAATGTTCTCTTTACAGGTCCCATTTCAGTGGACCGATTTCCGGAAGTGGACGACGATGTAGATGTCGATGTTGAACAATGCAGTGATTCAGAGGCGTCATCAAGAACTCAAAGAAATTCACAAGCTACCCGTGCATCGCCTCCCAGCCCTTCGGATGAGGAAAGATTAACACCAGAGCCAGTACAGGTACGAAGGGTAATTATTATAGTTACAAATCTTTATTGCCTGAATGATTATAATTGAATTAATCAAATGTTTTTAATAATAATATTAATTGAAAGTTATTAACTGGTTTTATTATTGTTTTCAGACACGCCCAGGCCTATTAGGGTCATGCAATTGCGATGAATTGAAACCCGTCCAATGTCATCTAGAGACAAAGGAACTGTGGGATAAATTTCACGAATTAGGAACTGAGATGATAATCACAAAAACTGGAAGGTAAATATCTAACTCGTGTTATTTTATTAATTACTATATACTGATGAGGGACGTTATGTCGAATTCCTATTTTGGATGTCATTTTGCAATTATTATTTGCGTTTTCTTTGAACTTCCACATCCATTACCCTGCTTGTGATTTTATGGACTTTATAAAGGTCTCATTATGTCAGGATTTCTATTGTGTTTTGAATTTAGGAACACACACATGGCATGTTTACCTGAATTTAGCAACGATTAATGGTTTTGTTTTGTGGCAATTGTTAATAGATCCTCCAACATTTAAAATTTTCAAAATAACTAAACGGATGTTTGATTTATAATCATGTTATAGGAATGCTTATTCATGAGTGCTTATGGCGTATCTGTTAGAACGAATATTACGTATAAAGGTGCTTTAAGAAATATTTTTAAATTATTGTTATCAGTGAACTCAAGTGCTGTGATATAATAAAATGCCAGTAATGTGATTCATATCAGAGCATTGCTTCTAACCTGTACGCACAACATTCTGTTCCCCAAATAAATGCAAAACACATCATCTGATGAACATAACGTCGTGAATCGTTTGATGTTTTATGAACTTGTGCGCGTTTTCATTTAACTACCACACATGGTTATCATTCTTGGCTTCCTTTTCCCAGTGCAACTACTGCTTGAATTAACCAACTACACCAACCTCAATATTTATTCGTCTCGAGCAGCTTCAAATAAATTCACTGTGTATAATAACCTTCATGCGACGTACTGCGGGGACAATGTTGCGTGAGCGTCGTATTTGTCTCAAGCCGTCGGCACTGTCTCAAGCCTTAACTCCAATTTCAAAGAGTTGTTACCAAACACATTCGCGGTGGCTGATGTTATTATTATTAGCTTCCATTTGATGTGGTTTATCGCAAGACACGCAGTTCAGCATTTACAAGGCACTTTCATATAGTGTCAGCGAGGATTTTGACGCAATGATGGTACACAATGACGATTCCGTGCTTGGATCCATCACACATCAAATAGAATTATAATCATTAAAAGTTTTTGTAGCGTTTATTACACTTCTTCTACGTACATATTATGGTCAGTGGTCATTCCCACTTCGTCTCAAAATGCGCATATTATGTAGTGACTAAAAAATGTTATGTGCTCGGGTAATAAAGGTGTTATGAACGAAGTGTACACCTAATATAGGAGTGAATATTAAAGAAGCTGTAATGCGCTGCCCATAATTTCAGGCCAATTGCACTCGATTTAAACGCCTAATGGGATCACAATTGTGTTACCATCTGCGTCGTTTGCTAGCCGCAGCACAGGCCATCGACTTTAAACAGAGACCGTTTACGGAGAAGAAATATCACACACGTGTTATGGTGTGACAACCAAGCATCAGGGCAGGGGTCTGTGGTGTGGACAAAAGGGGACCACAATCAGGTATATCATCCATTGATTTGTTGTCTCCTTTTTGGAAAGATGTTAGTGGAGTGCAAATATTAGCATGACTACATGATGCTTACAATACAAAACTGAGAGGGGCGATATCAATGTCCAATGCCCATAAAGCAGGCAGCGAATAATACGAAGTTAATTCATTGAAAATTTAATAAAAAGGCGAGTAGCGCGTTGCACAATGTGTGGATAATGAGATGTTATGGAACGCTTTTGCGGTTGCATTATATACTCTCGTGACAATGCTCCGGTTTTTTTTTTTTTATTGTGATCTTATTTTCCGGACACAATTCCTTTCAAATGTTCTGGTTTACTTGATTAGTTTTATTGAATGTTATTACATGCGATGGAAGCAGTTGACAGAACAACAATTATATAAGTATCTGTTTTCAGCGAAATATGAGAAATCAAGAATGTCTTAATAAAAAATTAAATATTTAGCACTCCCATCTCCTGGAAATAATTAAGTTCCCAGAACAACAAAATTGCAATTACGGTGCTATAATTTCGCATTACCCGTTATATATTATACGGAATATGCATTTTTCTGTCATCCAGCAGCAGGCGATCAACACTTGATTTAAATGGTTTTTGGCGCTCTATACTTAATGCACCGGCACACGTTAAGTCACTGCGCCGCCTTTATTGGCCTCAGTTCCGCAATTAACTCTCCCTTGTGTCTCGCGCATAATATCCAACGTGTCATTTAAAAACAAAAACCATTATAAGCGAAGCGCCCAGAAAACAAAGTTATTAAGTGCGCGCAGCCAACAATAGCCGGGGACCAGTCACAAAGCGGATGCCCGATCTGACGACGACCAGCTATAACTATATAAATGTATAATGATAAAAGCGCTAGGCGACGCACAATTAGTCGAACCAATGACTCGTTTCGAATTGTATGTGGATGCACCGAAAAGTGAGCATTAAAAATGCAGCTTGCCAAGTTCTCCACAACCAACTATGTATTTAAAATGCTAATTAGTTCAAGTAATGATCCGGCAAGAAGCTGTCATTACAGCGTAAATATATTGTTTGTCACATCATCGATCTCCATTGAATATGTTGCGTTGCCCTGTGTGTTGATCAGATTATCGATTATCGAGCCTAAGTATCTATATATGACCACTGATCAAACTCAATAGGATTTATTTGGAACTACTAGGAAATAATCTAAAATCAATTCATTTTATTTCAAATTGAGTACATAAAGTTTTTGGTGTGAAAAAAAAATTAAAGCAGTAAAAAAGGGCAAAGAATCTTCACTTTTTTATGTACACGTTGGATTATGGGGCCAAATGAAATCAACGTGAGCTGTTGAATAATGGGGCAGCGTACGATGTACGCGCGCTCACAATTATTGTCTTCTACCTTTTGTTGATCCATTTAGGCGTAGGAAGATTTTTTTAAAGCGACACCAGTGTCCAAACAAAGGTATTGAACAAACACAAAAGCATGCAATGTGCACAATAACGTATCATTTGTAACATCCCGCAGACATTTGGGACCAACCCAATTATATGCTTGTTTGGAGATGACTCGTACTGCCTCTCAATGGGGTGCCAAAATACATGGTCTCACCTTTCCCTCTTTCAATATTTGTCCGCGCATATAAGGACTACATGGCCACAGCTCGTGATGATAAATGTGAGCCTGTAACTTAATGTTCTTTGGCAATATCATATCATTTAAACTCGTTGGACGTTGACGTTTATCGCGTCACCGGTATCTTACCACACAGCAGAATTAAGGGGTTCGGTAAGACATGTTAGTAGGAACATGGTCGTGCTTCTAAAACACAATTTTTTTTACTTTAAAAAAATATATATTAATGAAATATCCTCCCCTAATATTATTAATATTTTGTAACACAAAGGCAGCAAGGATTCGTTTCCCAAAGTAAATACAAACTAAATGTGTCTGACACCATAGATTGAGGTCTCTCAGCACAACACCTGCATATTTTTTGTCTTCAACGCTGTCACAATAAAGATGGCAAGTATATAATTTTGACACCCAACCGAGTTGAACAACCTCGAATTATGTGCCGAGAACCCCGCAGGCCCAACCGACCGGCCGCATGAGACCCAAATTGTTCACCAATTTACTGCAAAACCAAACGACCACACACAAATCAAACGTTGCATACTTCTTCGTACAAAATATTACAAATTTTTCAGAGACAATAGTTTCCGAATGCATTTCTTTCTTTTTTAACTATGACAAAACGCTTCAAATTGTGCGCCCTGCCATGTGAGTTCCATTTAATTCCCTTTTTTGGAAACACAAAAAAGTTTGAATTCTCATAAAACTAGTAAAACGTTTTGTAGCCTTTGCTAAAATGAACCTTAAAAGAAATAAAAGGAGCGTAAAACAGGTAATAGGACGTCAACACTTAAACATTTTTGTCAGAATGTTTTGATGAAGGTTTCCCACATAAGGTTTTGTGTGGTAGATTGGTTTAAAGTTCCTTACCTTTAAATGGAGGTTCGTCCTGACTGTAATCCTATTTAATTGATTTTAAATTATCTGCGGCGAGAAATGATCCGCCCTTCTCCAAAATGTAGGCAATATTTATATCCGCATATTAATGTGGGGAAACACCATCATCAACATAATTCGAGCTTATTCAAACAGGTGCCCATCACGTTATGTTCTCTCCACTTTTATTATCTCAACATTAAGACAGTTTAAAGATGTTTCATTTGCTTTTCGTTTCATTCACAAGTTTCTTACTGTCGTGTAAGTGGCACGACTCGAAATGAAACATCTGTCGCGCGAGTCGCAACTCATTTACAAATATGCTTATATTTGTTCGATATTCGACTAGGTATTTTAATAAATATTAACTTTTATATCATTTGTGAAAATGAATTAAATAAAAATTTCTTAGAAAATCGAGGTGCATGTTCGATCGCAATTTTTACCAGTACAACTGACAACAATGTTTCAGCTTATTGGGTATATTACAGTCGTTTAGTGCAGTCAGTGCTCCACTTGTGCTACACAGCGCATCGAATTGGATAACTTACCTGTTGCTTATTTCACCTAAGATTTAATAAATCATTCCATTTCAAGCGCCATGCATGCAACGAAATTTAAACAACAATTTGCAATTACGTATTTTAGAATTAATTAATTTTTATGCATTGTATATTTTATTAATTGAATCGACTTCCTTGACACATGACCATAAGATTCATAAATCAGTTGTTGTGCAAGACACGGTTTTCTAATATTTCAATTGTCTAATAATGCATGTGAAATGCGCTTTGTGGCGAGTTTATATGGATTTTGTGTTTTAATTTTTTAATTTTTACAAAATATAGTTTGAGTTAGCAGATCAACAATGGGGCAGTCATTGCAACTGGTTTTGCAAACAGCTTATTATAACAATTAGGTCAGAAAATGATCAATCAGGTTTAAAAAATAACACACGTCATAGTTGAATTGGAAGCCGTCTCAAACCGGCTTCACATATTTGCGAATGAACAAAAATATTTTTTAATTGATCTCCTGGAACCGAATCGTTTCATTCGGATTTAAAAAAAACTGAAGTTCGTTTAAAGACCAGTTTTCATCATTTGTTTTTTGTACTTTAAAATTGCACAAAGTGTTCATTTGTGATTGAAATATAGCGTTTTTGATGTGGTTAATATAAAACAAATCTTCTCTTTCCAATCTATTGTAGGCGGATGTTCCCAACGCTACGTGTCTCTTTTTCAGGACCACTGCGACAAACTCAGCCTGCTGATCGATATGCAGTACTTTTAGACATTATCGCTGTTGATTGCCGTCGGTATCGTTACGCTTACCATCGATCATCATGGTTGGTTGCTGGAAAGGCCGATCCACCACCGCCACCAAGACTGTACGCTCATCCAGATAGCCCCATCAGTGCAGAGGCACTCCGCAAACAGGTCGTGTCGTTTGAAAAGGTGAAGCTGACTAATAATGAGATGGATAAAAATGGACAAGTAAGTTATTTTATTTTGATTTTTCTGAATAATTTTGGCTTGTGTATTTCCTTTCAAAAAATACAAATGGTGACCCTTACATGTATTTTGTGTATAATATGGTTTCTTTGGCAACGCTATTTAAGTTGATCCCCTATCCGCATACATTATAAATGTCCCCTCCGGAACCCCATCAAATATTAAAATGACTTTTACACTTATTGTTCTAAACTTAGACAGGATGTTGAAATTTTTTAGTTTTATCAAATGGACCCTTTAGAAAACTATATTAACTGCTGCTTATTATAATTAATCATAATTATGTTCCTTTTCAGATTGTGCTCAATTCAATGCATCGATACCAACCACGGATACACTTAGTCCGTTTGGCGCCAGGCCAGAATATACCCGCAACACCAAAAGAGCTGCAAGAGGTCGAACACAAGACCTACGTGTTCCCAGAGACGGTGTTCACTGCGGTCACCGCCTACCAGAATCAGTTAATTACCAAGCTGAAAATTGACTCGAATCCTTTTGCAAAAGGTTTCCGAGACTCGTCCAGACTAACCGATTTCGACAGGTGAGTTTCTAGACCCGCGATGTTGGGTATATAAGGCATACATAAGCCTTTTGAGTTTCGCTGTCGACCTTTTATATTATCCGCCCGAATACTTCTACTTTTTCTTTATATTGTTCGTGGTTTTTCGGTTGGGCCGGCTTACCCGCGAGCTGAAATCATGATAGTGAAAATTGAGTTAATGGTTTGATTTTCTTGTACACTGAACCGCGTGTTCTGTGTTGGCTGCTTTTGTTGTCGGCCTTGGCTTTAATTCATTTCATGCGCAGCTCTCTTAGTTAATGACTCAAATGATTTATTGATGTGCCTGGGTGTTAACTCAATTACTGCATATTTAAACACAACAATTTGGGTCTGTGCTCGCTTCAGAAATTAACTTTAGAGCATTGGATCAGTGGTTGTATGTGTCAGACGTTTAATATCTCTCTTCTAAGAAAATAGGCAAAACAACACTCGATTCAATTTTGATCACATTTGTAATCGACAATGTCAATTTCGGGGGTGGACGTCAAACATTAATTAAAGCTCCCAAAAACTTGAATTCATTTTCAAATCAATCTTCCACAACCCTGTTTCACACCTAAACCATAATTAATATAAATCTTCCATGTTGCCGTACCTGCGCAAACGTGCTCAGGGTATTAATTTGTCGAATAAATTTGGCTAGGGTATTCTTATAAGCTCTATGTTCGATTATTATTCGCGGGTGAGCGCGGTAAGATCAAAATAATCGAACCTCATCAGCCAACACTATTCCAAAAAGGTGTTAAAAATACTTTCAATCTTAAGTCATCCGTGATTGGCTTGATGATGGCCATGGCCGATATAAATACGCGTATAACAAAAAATGATGAAAAGTGTTGATACTGACCGTTTCAGTCGCTTAATCATAATATCATCAGACGCACAAATTACAGGGCGGCTGCCCAATAACTTTTTTGTTACATTCCTTCCTTCGTTGCTTTTCGTTCTCCGCGATCCTATGTGAGAAGGTTCGTTGTTCAACGAACAAACGTGTGCGATTAAAACGCATCGAGATGATCACAAATGGGAACAGGGAAGGGTGCAACATGGAGCATAAAGAAAACACAGAGTTGCGGTCCACCGCGGTAATTTTTACTGTTTCTTGCACATTTCCCTTCATCAAATGTGCATATTCGGCATTTACTGTATTTTCCATTATTTTGTTTCGCTGCTTTTTACAAGTTTGCATCGATAAACTTTTTGTTTCCATTCGAAGAGCTATTAAAATCGCGTTAATTTACTGTTCATTTCGTGCGCCGCTTCGTTTTTTTATTTTATGCTTCAATTCTTCTTCCCGTTTGCTTCAATTAAAAACTGCCATATGCATCCGAAATGCAGTGTCAATTTGGAAGCCAAAGAAAATCGATAGTAAATGCATGCTCTGCGGATGTGTGCTTATTATTCTAGTTTCTTCGAAGATGAAAGACGTAATTTTCTCATGCCTTGCAGAGACCCAATGGATGCTCTATTACTGGAACAGCATTTACGCGCCCCGCTACGACTCTTTCCGGAACCGCTGATGCCTCAATTTGGGCCACAAGACGCTGAAGCAGCATCAGCTGCATTTCTAGAGAAAGCCCGCCAACACCTACAGATGTGGGGTCGATCGCCATACACAGAGTTATTGCTGCCGCAAATGTATCAGCGACCGAATCTTAATGCGCTGAATCTTGGACTATGGCAGGGACAGTGGCCACCACAGTTGTCAGCCGGGTTCCTGTCAACGGCGGCCGCAGCCGCAGCATCAGCACCTCGCACCCCACCGCCAGTGTCAACACCGTCGAGTTCCGGATCCCCGTCACCCGACATTCGGGCGAAACATTTCCAGCGTTTCAGTCCATATCAAGTGCCACAGCATCATCCACCGCCGAGCTCAAGAAGCCCACCCAATTAACCGATGCCCTTATGCAAGGCTATGGTGTAGCTGCTATAACATGCTAAATATGCATAACGCGTGTAATCTCTGAATTTAGATTTTGTATAGTTCCCAAAGAATTGATAAAGTCCTGTAAATATTGAATCCACATTAATTGGTAATGAAATGCTTGTTTGTTCGGTATATATCAGTCGCACATGGCACTTGTCTATAATAACCCTTAAAAGTTTGTCATTATCCGGAAAGAATACTTAATGTGCCAGCTTCTAATTTTGCAATAATTTTAAATTAATTCAGCTTTTACTTTTGATTGGTATTCAAAGAATCTCTAAATTTATTCAAAAACTTGGAAATGTTCCTTTTTCAACTCGTTTCATTTGCTTAAATAGGCGAGTTGTTTAAATAAATGTAAATTAATATATGAAATGCTTTTGAGATAAAATGAAAAATCAGTTTGTTTACAAAATGACAGTATTAGAAAATGATCAAACACATGACGTGTAAAAAAAAGTTGACTGGATCTGAAAAATTATGATATTTTACTCAAAAAAAATTATATGTAACAATTTAGTGTACCTTTGGTATGATTTCAATTTTAAATCCCTCAAAAATTTGATTTGTCCCGACAAGCAAACTTAATTAATTATTATAGTATGTATTGTAAATTGTTTACTTAGTTATTGTTAATTATTGTAAATATTATTTTTAATATTGGTAATTATTATGTTGACTGTGAAATGTTTAGTTAATTATACGAACAATATGTTTTCATTATGAGTATTTCGGTACTCGTACATTACTACTTACGAGTATGAAATATTATAACTTACTTAATTGCTATTTTTTGTAAACGATGATATTATAAAACACTTTTGCAATAACGATTCCTGCGAGAAACTCACACCTGTTTATTTTATTAGACCCTTGTACATAATGTATGTTTAGATAACCAAACCTAAAATATCAAATGAATATAAATAAAAATTTACTGATTAAACGATGATGAAAGTTGTATTTATATTAATGTAATAAAATAAATTATAATTAATATAAAGAAGAATTAAAATAAAATTAATTATATAAAATGCGTTTTCTTTTTTACGTATCATTATAACATTTTATATCACTACAAACTCACACAAGAATTTTGCTGCTTTTTAATTAATAGACGATCCAATACGTGGGGAATACTGACTGCGATTTAAAAAAAAAACTTATTTATAGCATTCCCTGAGTCCAAAAAGTTTAAAAGCGGTTATAAAGATGGAAACAGTTGTTTGGTAATATTAAAACCTCGCAATATCCTGCAAAGGTTTTGTATCTTTCGCATCTTTGATACTACTTATTTTTAAAAGAAACTATAGATCATGACCTTGAAAATTTTGACAAAACGAATTTCAAACAAGGTAGAAAAAATGAGTCAGACTGACAAACAAAACGAGTTTCCTTAAAAAAAGTTTGTTTGTTTTTATGCGGTTGGGCAAATTTGGAGATGTAGGAAAGCATATTTTCCACGGCCAAATTATGCTGTAAACAAATTTGTATGGGAGCTTCAAAACGGATTGAATAACTAACATATAAATCCCATAAATATTCTAATTTACAGTATTTTCCAGAATAGGAGTGTTGGTATAGTATAACCTTATAATGAAATCTACAATTTTGTTATATTATTAAGTTCAACTTTATTACTGGAATCATTGATATGAGAAATTTCGGAAAGCATTTCATGTTCGAAATTTAAAAACTTCATTGTCATTTATGATATGAGTATCTCAATAACGATGAAAAACTTTTCCTGTTTTTTAAATGCCAAAATATTAGCTGTTCCATAATTTAAATAGAAATCGAATTAAACATACTTTTTGCTTACAGAGACATAAAATTACAGTATTCTAAATTTATTACGACCGCCATATTAGAGTCATACATTCTTCCACCCGCAATAAAATGTTAATGTGAAACACGTTTTGGCACCTTCATATTAAAAAGTTTTGACTTTGGAATGAAATTATTAGTGGTTGTTACCAAAGGCGTCGTGAATTTCGCAACAATCAATTTAATAAAAAAAAAAAATAATATTAATGAACTGCCTCTAATAAAGTAGGCACGAAAAGTTGATTTGGCAATAAAATTTGAGTGAAAGTTTTTTAATATGAAGGTGCCGAAACGTGTTTCACATTAACATTCTAGAGAAAACTTTGTATATTTCTATACGTCCTGTCCGACCGAACTTTTCTCGAAACCGATTAGACTAATTTTCATAAATATTGAAAAAAATTTATTTTTTTTTGCTTTCTATGAGACACACAACTTTATCAAACATTTTAAAAACTTGCATGTTAATTATCTACACATTTAATACCCACTCTTTACAATTTTGCACGATGTTGTCTACGTACATCGTACATGTAGCTCTCCCTGCCATGTAGTTTTTGTCAATATCTAGATTTGAAACTATAAAACTGTAGCTATTAAACTCAAGGCTGTATTCGTTTGAAATTTTTCGCCCTATTAATTAACTTCCATCGAATTAAGACAAATTTGTAAATAAATAATCTTGATAAGATTGCATGCAAATAACGAAATTTAAAACTCAATTTTAAATCATTTGAACAAAAAAATTGACCAAAAATTTGATTTATAATGATCACATTTCAGTTGTCAGCTTGATCTCAAATGTGGGACATTCAAATTGGACAAAAGATAATGCAAAAGGCTATTTAAATGAATAAACAAACATGTGGAATGCTTCTCATGTCAGCACAACAGGTAGTAGCCGAAATTGGGCATTGGGATCGCTTCCAATCATATCAATATGTCATATTCAATAAGCGTATCGAGTCCGGCCATATGTTATATGTTTGTTAACATTTTCATAAAGTGTGTATTCCAACTGGCGAAATGTTATAAAGTTTAGTTCCTTTTGATGAAAAAATACACGGATAGGAAAGCTACATAATACTTTATCGCATATATTACGCATCTGACGCATCTTTATAAACTAATGAGACATTGTTCACAAGAATATGATTACTAAAATTTGAAAAAAAGATTAAGTCGTTTAAAAAAAATTACACTTTTCGGATTCTATCGGTTTTCTGAGAAAGAGATTGGTTGGTTTTGCCGTTCGCAAAAGTAGTGTAACTTTTCTATACTGAATTGCTTGATGATCCATAAATACAAACAGCTGTCTTGTAATATAAAAGAATGTGCAATGTTTGTATAAGCAAGTTAATGTGATAACTTAGAAGTTTAGAGCACTGACTGATGACGCAGAAAGAGAAAAATCATCAAACAAAAATATTTTAAATGCAGTACACTGCAAAGTCGATGGCATGGTTTAATGCCAGCGTTGAGGAATACATGCTAAACAACAATAAACGCAGAAAAAGCATTCACAATTCAGTCCATAGGCAATGCTCTGTGATGGACCATCAACCGCCCGCTGCGCTAATATTTCCTCAGTGTTTATTCAAATTGTTCTGACGAATATTAATTGGAGGAGCCCAAAAGCACATACCCAACATGAGTATGCATTTATATACCTATGTCCTCTACGCACACTTAATTCCAGTTCAATGAGCTATACCGAAGAGAGAGAAGTAGTTCCAATTGGGGCTCCTGCGTGTGTGGTTCCTCTTCTTCTGGCCTTATACAACTGATGTCAGGTGGTGTAAATGTTCTCTTCATTATGCCAGAGTAGGCACAAAACAAAAGGTGTTTTTGTGTAATTTACTATTCGACAATAATAATTAAATGAGTAGGCATTGCCTGTTTTGTGAAAAATTCAGTTGCTTGTCGAGAAGCACTGTGTCATTGCCAAATGAACATATAAGATATGAATAACAACCAATTTAAAAGAAGCACATGAGAAAAGGGAGTCAGGAAATAGTAAATTTTAGCTTTAAACAGTTTAATGTTCTTTCACGGAATTCGTAAAATAATAAAACATAATTTTCATAATGAAAAAATTATGCATAAATAATGTATTTTACGATTTAGCGTCATGCTTTACTTAATCTGCCTGATTTCACTCTGGGATGGCCGCGTGTAATGTGGCTTCAAGCGCTCCTTTTTTCAGACCACGACACATCTGTTATCATATCGGAGGGGGGAGTGTATGTATGAACGAATGTTCAATTAGTTTGTTGAGTGGGCATAATATGAAAAAGATATCCTAGACTCGCCACGAAATAGAAATGGGAATGACTTTGGAATGAAATTATTAGTGGTTGTTACCAAAGGCGTCGTGAATTTCGCAACAATCAATTTAATAAAACAAATAATAATATTATTGAACTGCCTCTATTAAAGTAGGCACGAAAAGTTGATTTGGCAATAAAATTTAAGTGATCTTTTACCATACATCCCTAAAATGATTATATTGATGGACCCAGACTTAAACCTCATATCTATTATCAAATATACTTGGGAATCAATCACGCTAAAACTGAGAGTGGGATCGCCACGAAATTTTACACACGTGTTTGCCAACACTCTAGAAGTAACATTAGCGTATTTTCAATATGAAAATAATCCGCGAAAGCCGCGAAAAAAATTCACTTTTACCAAAACCGATTGCGGAAATCGATCTGTCAGTTAGTATAAATCAAAATATGATTATTCAAGATAATATGTAATTTCAATTTTTGAGGTCCAAGAAGTCAATATATGCACCACAAAATATGCCTCAAAAATAAAACTTGAAGCTTGCTATCTCACAAAAATATTTATAAATCGTAAATATAATTGAAGGACAATTGAAATACAATGGAATAATTGAAGCCCACCAGCAGCTTAAAATATCTAAAACTTGCTAAAGCTGACAACGCCATTAGTCTCAACTTATCCAGTCCGAAATTCGTGATCAAAGTGGCAGCCATATAGTAATCAGCATTTGCTCCCTGTGTGGCTGAAACACTATTTCAACATACAAATGACGACCGCGTATTTGTTTCCAATTCTCTTTACCACCTTAAACAATGCACACATTTATTTAGACAGACTTCTGCATAAAAAATGGTGAATCAATCAAAAATTCCTCGATGTCAGTTACGTTGTACGCAGTGATTGCCTGGCCTGTTGTTGGCTGTTTTCGCTGGTTATGCTTGTGTCAATTCATCTAACTAAAAATCACCTTTCAAGCACAAGTAAAAAACACAAATAAAAGATATATTCAGAAAGACAACCATCATGCTACTTAGATATGTATCTCAAATACTATTCAATGGACAATGTCAATTTTATCCCTCGCGTGTACTCGTCCAACATACAAATGCCTTCATAGTTCATGTATACATTATATGGTATATCTTAGCCATCATGCACCTCCAGCTTCTTGCCAAGTGGCAGCTCGTTTCGAGTCTCGGAGAATTGTCCAAATTCATATAATATTAAAAAAAGCCAATTTTTCGTGTATGCGTAACTACAATCGTAATATTTCCTTCTGTTATACACAGTTCCATCGTATTTGCGCCAAGCAGGCAGCAGCTTGGATGGCTCATGGTATTCCATCAAAACAGCAGCAACCACTGCTGCATGGGGAACATTTGGAGAATGTTTGTGCGTATATTAAAATATCATAAATGGCATGCTGTGTGGTCTTCCCAGCGCATGAAGCGGTCGACACGTTAAATGGTAGTTGGTTTCTTAAATTCTTTGGCCTATCATTTTGTTTTAAGCTGTTTGATTTTTAATCGCTTTTTGGTAGCTCATTTTTTACGGTGTGGAATAATACACACATAACACATTTCCCTTTTGATGCGCACTTTTGATTATGTGGCGAAAGAAGAGTGGAGACTGGACTTGTAATTTGTGTACTGTGTAAGTATGCCTGATGGAGATGTGGAGGCAGTACACTCTCTATGGGCGGTGCAGGTAACACGCAAATGGCATTTTTGATTTTCTTAAGATGATTTTTAAATGGCTGGCTGGAATGAATTTAAATTAAATGTTAAATTCAAGTTATTCATATACCGGGTAGTATTTTGATAATTTTGTTTTCGTAGATTGATTGGTTTACAGTAAAAGGTAAGTAAAGTAAGGAGGTAGACCCCGCAATGAAATAGGTGATACATACATATAAATTGTCGCCCAAAATATATCTGTACATACTTTAATAATATTATATTCCAATTAGAAGAACAAATGTTGAATTTTAATTTTTTAAAACTTATATAAGTAATATGTTTCTGGGTTGCAAGACTTACCCAACTCTGTATCCACATCTGTGGCAACATTTAGAGCCGACAACTTTGGATTGTTAATGATTTTTCTCACTTTAAACCGCATGTATAAAAAACAATTTTTGGGGTGCAATTTTCCACTTCATGCATTCTATTTTCGCGGATGGAGCGGTTATCAACCAGTCGAACCATTTCACCAATACTTCTGCGAGAATGTTCATTTAAAAAGGACTTAACACTACTTCTTGCTGCTAGATCGAAGTCCTTTTTTTTATTTTGTAAAAACTCCACTTAAAGCTTGCCGAATATAAACAATATAAAATTAATAATAACAAAAAATAATAGAAACTAATATAGTTATATTAATTAGTTTTTATATAAGCTAAAAGCTTTTTTTATGTGCTTGGCGAAATAGTTGCTGTGAGCTACTGTAAAAAGTATCCCAGTCAATGAACAATTTATTAAAAAAGGTACCACATTTAAAATGTTAAATCATTGTAATGTCTTTAAATCCTTAAAATTTTGTTCAAAGTACAAACGTTAGATTTTATTATATATGCACTCATACACTTGAAGTAAAGGTAGCCTATATTAAGTAGAAATATAACTAATGAAAAGAATGAATAATTCTCATCTGTTTGAAGTTTGAACAAGGTTTGTAAAAGCTCCGTTTTGATTTGCAAAAGTTTGGTTCAAGTTCTTTGTTGTTGAGTAATGACTGAGAATTACAAACAGCTTAAGTGGCTTGTGCATTTTTAATGGCAACGATTAGAACTTTATTGGAAATCTTAGAATTACGTCACTGAACACATGCCACAGATCACATATTGCACACGCAATGCAAATTTATTCTAATAGTTTACTGTTCTCTAATTGATTGTGTAGTTCACTTGCGAACTTTAAGATAATGAACATTCATTTGAATTTTGACCCTAACAACAATAATTTAATTATATGCACAGACGTTTCTATTTTTATTGATTTATTTAAGCTTTTCATTATTTGCATTTTTCAGTTAAAATAGTTAAATTTTTAAATATATGTTGAAACCAATGAAATTTATTTAAGTCAAAATACATATATCACTTTATTCTGAAAAGATTATTTTTTATACAATTCTGCAAAATATAGTTTAAATAAAGTTGTTTAAATAAATATAAGATACACTTTACCGTTCCACATTTTTTAAACTCGTAAATTATTTGTTATTAAAGAAACAGAAGTGTCTCCAAATATTGGAACTAGACCACACATGATATCGTGATACGAAATGCACTCGTGTGGCTTGGATATATATTTCTTTTTATTTTAGGGGCTCGTTAACTTATTTTTTCTGCTAATTAGGTTCCATAATGTGACACCAGTATAGTTCGTCTCTTTGGTGCGTGTATCCCATTTTTTATCCCATCCTTGTAAGTTACACCACCATATGAGCCGGCATTCCATTTGGATCTTTACACTGTTTTCACATGTGTGGCGTTCGGTTTTTCTGTTTCCCTCTATGTTTACTGCATCAGGCTGAAAGATTTATTTTCGGTTGTTGAACAAATGTTTTTACACATATTTCTGTTTCAGTTTCATTTTGATTTAACTGAGATGGTTTTAAATTATGTGGTGCTCGTCTCTTTTTCGCATGTCTTCTCTGCTGTCGTCTTTCATCGACATTTGAATCATTCACGCATGAGAATACATTTAAGTACGCAGAAGAAGCAGCATCTTTAACAGCGTAGCGCCGCATCTCCATCGCTAATGAAAATGTTGTTCCGTCCTAACTCCTATGCAGTAAGCACCCAGCAGCTATTGAACGCATTGATTGACTGATGATGAGAAAGTGACTAAGTATTGAAAAGAGGAAGCTTCTCTAGTTAATTCGTTTCACTGCTTTATATGTAAATAGATACTCATGGGGCAATAAAATCAACACATCGCACTGCTTAAAACAGATTCATTAGGAGAGGTTTTGCTTCACCCGTTGGAGTCGTCTCATCGCAACGAAACGTGTGCTTCTTTCGTCATGGGAAATAGTAGAGATGTCCCTAGGAAATGGAAATGTGTGAGACAATGCTATGGATTTAATAGTTTTCTGATTATATCGGGATTTTTATATTTAATAATTCAAAATATATTTCAAAATGTGCTATTTATATTGAATATAATAATTGGTACTTAAACATTTTTACAAATATTAGTTATGGTTAAAATAAGCATACAATTTATGCATAAAATCAAAATTTTTATAGAAAGTAATTAGCTGGTACTTTTGAGCTATTGTCAAGGAGTTTAATTTGAATTATCTATATTTGAAATAATGAAAAGAGCCCCTTAAGACATTTAAAAAAATAATTTTTTCTAAAATTCATACAAATCTGTCAAATAGTTTCTGATATAAATACATACTCGTATATCACGACGATCTGACATTTGCATTTGTACATTTGCACAATTTTCCTGCAACCAAATTAATAATTCAAAAATAAATAAATAGCGAACACCGCGAAAAAAATGAGGGATTGTAAAATAACTGAAAACTGTCTGTCAACTACTGGAAGACAATAATTTTATCGATAGGGTTGTTCTCTATGTCAATACATAATTTTTTTATGAAAATATAATGTTTTTTGACAATCGCTCTAATTGGCCGGAATTTGTCAGAAACCTGAACTTACTTTAATCAAAATGGTTAAAAATATAATGCTCCAGGGCAACGTAATTTTGGAAAATATTTTTTGGCAATAGGTAACGTCATCATTTGCACTTTGTTTGGTACATTGTAACATTGGGCTTTTCAGATTATGACAACTGCTAACTATCAACAAAAAATATTCGCAATATTTTTAGACCGAAAAAAGAGATGGACGTATTCGAAACCCACAATTTCTATCTTAGAAGCACTTCACAATATGAAAAAAAAATGTTTTACATATACTCAGTATTTAATAGTCGAACATTTCATGGTAAAATATCGTAAAATTCAAGGTCATACTTTTTGTAACTCAAATAAATTTCACATTATTATACACATTTAAAAAAAAAAACCCTGCTGAGGATTTCAAGGCGAATATTTCAAAACTCAAGGTCATAGTTTTATAATAAAAATAATTCAAAAACTCCTTGATTCTATATTATTGCTTATCTCAATAAAAGGAACCATTTCGAAAAAATATACAAGGTCATTTAATTTGTTGTCTAATAGCATTATAACAAATTTTGACTAATTACAATCATAGTATGTAATATGAATATACACATGATTGGCGACATTGTACAACACAAAGTAAACACCGTAATGATCAGAAAAAAACGAGCAAAACATTCTCCACATTAGCCGCAAATCATCTCTTCATTGACAGTTTGTGGTCAAATGCCTCTAATAATTAGGGCTGCTGTCTCGCGTTCAAAATTACAGCATTTTATTGTGCTTTATAAGCTATGGTTTTTTGCCACAATCAGCGGCTCGCTACAAATAATTATTAATTAAACGCATTGGAATTATTTAATAACCAATATCTGTTAATGACATACAGTGGGTCGACACGACGTAATTATGAATGTTGAAATAATTGCGTATGTGTATTGGAAGCTTCGCCTGACTAATGGTTCATGCAATAGCATCTAAAATTGAGTAGTTATTGCATTGACAATGTTACACATATGACAAATTATAGGCTTTCAAAAGCCAACACAAAAAATGGCGCCGAACGCCCATCAGTCGTTTGCAGCCCCCCCAAATTTATGTGAACAAATATTTTTCTGTGCCATGATGTAATTAGCTCGATAATCTCTGCGAAAAATCTGATATTTTTTCTGTACATCTGACTTGTGAGTTTTTTAATGTATTGTGATGTCGATTTGCTTTCATATAGCACCTAAATGCGAAACATATTGGTGGTACAATAGGTGTGTTGATAAGCAAACGGAAAGTGTCACACAACGAAAATCGTGCGATTGGTTGTGGAAATTGTCACTATGATTGTTGTCTGCCCATCCATGTGTCGAACGCAACTCACGATACAACTTATTTTCTATTTGTTTAACCAATTACAGCGGGAAATTTATCATTTTCATCGGATAAATTGTTCATTGCTTGCGTACCCATGCGTTGTTTCTCCGACTCCATACATCTTGTGTGTTGTGCGCTAGTAATAGTTGTTACGTTGCAACAAAACTTAGGCACACAATCGCTTAAAGCTGGGCCAAATACTGGAAACCGCTTTTCCATGATTATTATAAATAATTACGGCCGATTTGGTTGGTCGCATTAAACCGCCGAATGTTTTGATGGCGTTATATTATGCTTTGTGTTGTAGCACAAACCAATTGCTTGCATTGTTTTTATGGGGAATTGTTAACCGCGTATCGTTTGCTTCCTACACCCGGCCACACATTACAGAGTGTTTAGATAAATTTAGATGATATCAATTGCATTGTGAGTGTAATGCCTACAAATTTGTACCTGAAATGATATTATAATAATGACGAGTTGTTTTAATGTTTTCGTTAGTTTTTTTGGGCGGATCCAATTACCAGTGATGGCTTAGATCTTAATCATTTATCAGGCTTATTGTTCATTATGAAGTTTGCGCCAAATAGAGACACCTTATACTTTGGTGTTTTAGTTGCTATTATACGTAAATATATATTGAAACATGTAGATGTTATGAGTTATGACATATGCTAAGCTTTTTAACACAGAACAGTGCAAAAAATATTTCTCATTAAGAGCTTATAGAAATTTTTTGTGGTTAATTTATGACAATTTAAAACTAATAAAATAATTTTGTTTAATAAAGGGTGATCCAATTGGAGGTAATTTTTTCTAGAGGGTGCCTCGTTTGCATGACGTTTGTGTTCATTATTCATTGCCATTTCATCATAAATAGACGGTTACTAATTGTGGAAACCTATTTTTAAAACCAGTGCACAGTTAGAAATATAATTTTTTTTTAAACACCAAAAACTTCCCATTATATTATATTTTTGGTGCTTCTACAAGAGAATAACTATAAAGTTATTACCAAATTATCCTGATTTTAATTTAATTATTATATTAAATTTCTCGCAATTTTCTCAAAAACTATTAATGCACAAAACTTGACTTATAAAGTTCAGTTGGTTATCAAAACAAACTAATTACCATGATCATTGTTCATCGTTGGTGCTACGTTTATTGCGACATCCATTGTGTGTGGCATTAAAAATGCATTGCATTATACTTTCCAACATACTTTCCAATAGATTCATCGACTAGTCACTAGACAAATAAATAGTACTGTTGTTGCCGCCATTTTCTGCGCACACATAATAAGCATAATTCTTCCTGACAATATCAACCCCTGCTGTGGTGGCAAATGCATGGAACAAAATTGACATAATGTGGTAAATCCCTATATATACATAACATAATTTATTCATTAGAAAATTGAAAAACTGCCACCCATATTTTCACTCTCCAATATATTATGTATGTTAGTCATAGTGCAACCGGATGGCAATTGAGGATCATTGCACCGAGACAGCGCAGATGCAGTGTTTGTGTCTATCTGTGTGGAGTTAAATGTCTCACCAATGTAAAAAAGTCACATCGATCAGTTAGATTGAAACACAATGAAAGGATGGCCTCAATTGGGGAACCACAAAACATTATCCTAAATGTTGATTGATAAGCTCGAAATTCGGCTTTCTACACAATTGTCTTTAAATGGTGTGCTGTGTTAAATGTCGGCTGCCATCCAAACATTGTGGGCCAATCATAAATGCTTTGTGAACATATTTTGCGTTTTTAAATGGATGTCAAATTGTCAAACACATTCTTTTGTGTTTGTGTCAAAATATGGATGAGGAAGATCAACGCGAAGAGCTCAACAATGACACCATTATGTGCGTACAGAATTTTAAATTGACTCAATTTTTATGCCATCATAATATGGGAGTGCCACAAGAAAAGAAATTTTCAAAACGTTTGGACACTATTTTCACAGAAAATGTTTTTCTTTAAAGGATGTGGCAACAGTTGCAGAATTTAAAATTTTATAATTTTAATAAATATGCATGAAAGTGTGTTCAGCAGTGACAACCAACCGTGTACCAAGTACAAACCCATTCTACTCACATACATATTGTTGCAGTGGAACAAATTTTCCTTATTTATCCCTCATTTTAGCAGCAGGGTGTGTGTGTTCGCCAGTTTATGTTGTGCTGCAGCACAAATATATGGAAGCCGGTTATACATCAGGAAAATTTCAATGCAATTTCCAATTCAGCAGTACATATTGGTTCGGTGGTCGTTTCTCAAAATGACAAATTTGATAAACGTGTGATGTAGTTGGCAGACGAAAATCGCAATTGCTGGCAATTTCGGGTGGTAACGGGTGGATGCCACGATATGCGGCAACATTTGCAAAATATCCAGCAGAATGTGTTTTCATTATACGCCATTGGAGAGCAACTCTGCAGTTGATATTCTCCTTAATGGACATTTGGCTAGCATATTCTGACGACAATATTGAATCGAGTATTGCGACATGTGTGTGGTTTTTGCAAGGTTATGATTTGGCATGCCCATACTCGCATACATATAATATGATGCAGGATGCAGGAAGACGATGAAGTTGAACACGCAAGGAATTGAAATGTAAAGCTGATATACGAGTTATAGGATATTGCCGAGTTTGAATACGAAATGATACTTGATGCAATCTGAAAAAAGTGCGTTGAAACAAGCATTGCAGAAATATTTCCCTGAGTGCTCAGCAAGGTTGTGTTTCTTTTTTTTTAATTCTAAGGAAAATAAAAATAAATTAAATTAGGTCTAATAATTAATAATATTAGTGATAAAACAAATATTAATACTAATATAATAAATCGAGAAATATTTAAATCTTCTGCTATATAATAAATTACTAAAGAAGAAATTAATAATACAAAAGACAAGAATATAAAAGTTATAACGATTATTATTGAATTTAAAGAAACAACTTCTCATTCAATAAAAATAAGTCTTACTGCACATGAATATTTATTTTATTTAAAAAAATTCTTATGTGATTTCTACGGAGGTTAATATCCACTTCTTATATTTCAAGTTTGAGAAATATTATGACAGAATGCTTTTTGAAATTATGATAACAACCACTTGATGAGGTTATATGCAGGAAAGGTATTTTATCTTTCCACTTTATACATATTAATAGACTTCTTATTAAAGGCTTAGGATCTATATATTTAAATTAATGCATGTTAAGTGTTTCCGCAACAGACGCGGTTTCCTGTACACATTTTTCTCAACGAATTGAAGTGCATTTGATTTGTGTTTTATGACGTATTAGTTTACAAATGCTGAACTAATTTCGGGTTTTCAAATATTGTAGTAACATAACGATGCATTCACTTGAGAACTAATGCAACATTGTCTTACAATTTAAGCAATTTAAGTACCAAAAACATTCGAATGAGAAAACAAATCTTTAAATGAAAATAAAACCAATAAAATTAATTTCTCTTCTAATTCGTTTTGAATGCTCATGCTTGTAAAATTTTAAATGAGTTTTATATTATAAGAGTTTTTATGTTTTACAAACTAGAAACGGCTTATCAACATTGTAAAGGAAATGGGTCGTACATATTATCCACGGCTATCAAAAATATAATATTACGCTTACACATTCTCCCACATTACAAAGCAACAAGCATTGAGAATGGATTTTCATCCCTGCTTTCCAAACCGCCATACATGCTGCACACACTTGAAATGCTTGGAGGCGTTTTGTGAAAACACACAAGTTCTCACATCATTTCATCCGGCCGAATGTTGATCGCACACCAAAACTGAAGCAGACCACGACGACGTTTTTAAAATCCTGAAAAATTGCTTTCAACGTGAAACAGAGACGAAGTTAAGAAGCTGAAGCGAATTTCAACAGGAAAATTAATTACAGCATATTTTCAAAACATAAAAATGATTGCCATTAGAGCTGTTTGCTGGTAACAACTCACAATGCTATATGTGAATTAAGGAGGGGATCTGCTCGACCGTTTGCTCGCCATCTCCAAATATTTTATGTAGCTGCGCGTTGTTTACTACTTCAGGCAGAGACACATAAGGCCCGAAAAATTGATCGTTTGTATACGCCAGAAAAGAACACAAACAAAAAGAAAAATATTAATTTCAGGGTTATTAAAATATAATAGGTTTTGATGCTGTTGTTGGTAAATATTTCAAATTTTCCGGATCTCCACAATCCCCAAACTTAAAAATTGGGCTAATGAAATAATATTAATTGTGGCAGTCAAATTACGATGAAGTTGATTAAATGGTCGCCATTTGAATTCAATTCAAATGGTCGAATTAACAATTATTCTTATTGTATTTGGAGCTCCACAGACCACATACCACAATACACATGCCTGATGGCTGATGGTTAAAATATGATATGTTCAAGCAAACAAAAAGAACCTGAGCGATTGATAATAATTATCGGGTCATCCGTCTACAAACTATAACGATTGGGCGCATTCTTGGCGGTGATTATAAAAATACTTGTGCGGTGTACCACTCTTTTTATACAGATCGTTAATTTTGAGGTGACTTATTAGTTATGAGATGCTCGTCAAGTGATGTGGGTTTATTCAATACATTTTTTAAAATTATTTAATGCTTAATCAACGCTTTATCAACATAGATTGGAAATAACAATTAAAAAGTAATGTACATTCAATAGAATTCATTCTTTTATAACCTACCAATTGAGACTTTATTCCGATCGTTATTTCAGAGTCAATCTCAATAAAAATTAAGACTGTAACTGGCAGTTGATTCGCTACTTAATTCTGCATACGCATTCCAGAAGCATATGTTAAACTTGAAAATAAACCGCAAAGTCCGCGAAAAAATGGGGGTTCGTAAAAAAATTAACTAGTTTAAAAAATTATTGCAGAAATTGATTTATAAATGTTCGTTTAATAAAAAACACCCCTCAAAAAATTTCACGAGATGCAATGTCTCTTTGAAATGTAGAGTTTGATACATAATTAATTCATAATATGTAACTTACGAATCCGGCCTTTAACCTTCCATCCACGGTATTATTTCGAAAGAATTATAGTTTACTTTGCATTAAAACATATTTAGAAAAGAAGAAATGTTAAACAATGTATTATTTGCGAAAGTATTGATCGCTCATTAAAAGGGACATTAGTCAATTACGGAAGCAAAATGAAGAAGGGAATTTAGTTTCACAGGAAATTTCGGAAGGAAGGCGAAAAAAAATGATACCAAGGATTCAAATTTCTATAAAATATTAATCGCAATAGCTATTTAATAAATGGTGCAGGACCGTTTAAATTGAAGATGAGTTACACATCAAAAATCATTAAATCGAAAAAAAAACACATCAAAGTTATAGTTTTTATCTCATAATCATCTTGTTTCCATAACTCCTTTAAAATTAACTTCCATTAGTTTCAAAAGAGCCACATAGAAAATTAACTTATAACTTTTAACAAGAATAAAAGATATTTGTCAATGTTCAATGGACGGTTTGTGTTACAAATACGCGGAACACTAAGCGCAGTGAGATTTTCTTAGTAGATATTCATTCTCACTTCTCAGTGCTGTGCTGATACCCCAAACACATATAATGACGAGGATGATGAGAACATAATTCATACAATATTGAAAAGTATTTTATTTTCCCATTAGCTAAACGACCCGTCTACTAGGTCCATTATGTGCTTTGAACCATCATGACATTGATGCCTCTATATGCGTATAATCTGTTTTGTGAATGTCTTTTATTTGTAAGCCGATGCAGTCTATTAACATTGAAGGCCTCGACAAGGATTCCATGCATTTTAATATGTGATGCGCTATTCATCATGATCCTCATTGGATCAATATTTTTCATCATTGAATCGTACTGATTCATCACAGAATCGTACTGATGTTATAAATGACCGAGACAGAGAGATCTCATCCCATAAATAACAAACCAACGAGGCGCATAAGCAAACAAGACACCTATTGTGATGTGATTCAGGTGGAAAATTGACCAAGATGTCTTGCGTTTCAACCCGAGATTGCATGATGATTCTTCGAAGAGCACAATTGTGATGGATTGCAGTTAATTAATCAGAGGTCGTCATAAGAATAATTCATCGCATTATATGTTTTACAAAAGCATATACACATTGATTTTTTATGAAAACTAACTTGGTGGGTAGTCGTTCGTTAAATGTGTCATTTCATCGTACGTGGTCAGATTCTGCAAAGAAGAATGGCGTCTAGCTCCGCGCATTATGAAATGCATTAATTTCACTATTCTGACATTCGCACAGTGAATTCGCTGAACAAGTATTAGTGGGTTCAAACCCAATGTTCTATTGTCCCATGGAAATTAAAGGAAATAAAAGTCCACACAGCATTAAATTAAAGACATTTAAAATGTGTATATTTGTGGCAAGGGTTGCTTTTTCACCATTGAGCGAAAAGAATGAAAAGGACTCATTAATTGGCTGGGGCTGAAAAATGTACTACGTAATCGCTTCTTTTGTAATAATTACCCAAAGGAAATGCCTTTTTTCTACGTTCAGCGTCTTAGTTTTGAATATACGGCGCATCGTTGGCGCGATAAAAAAGTATTGCCTCGAGAATTGAAGAAATACGTTTGTTCGATTTGCTTCTTTTCCATGAAACTAAACTGCTAGGACGTATCTTGGATTCATTAATAGCGTTAATAAAATTAATGTTCCAGAAAATTAGGACAAAAAAAGTTCGCCTTCTCGGTTTTATGCAACTGTCTGGATTAAGTTCTTGTTTAGATTTATAAACAACAATCGGGGGGAATATACTTTAAGAGTGGTGTGCTCTTTTAGAATGACTTTATTGCCTTTGCAGTAATTTGCATTTAATAAATGATTCATTCTCTCAAATGTGGTTAAATTTATTTTCAGACTCTATGTTAAATTGTTTAATAAATTAGACTTCAATACGGCACAACGTGGTAAGGAGAACATGAGACAAAAACAAACCCGAAAATTTCCGAATTCACATAAATCAATAAAAATTCATATTCTTTCAACAGAAATTAGCTACGGCCATTCAGAATGAAAAGCATTGGGCATATTTCAGATATCACGTGAAAATAAAAAAGAATAATCTTCACACAAAACTTGTTCGCGCATCTCTGCCGTTTAGGAATTAAGAAGAAACCAGCAGTTACACTTGTGTTAAACAAACGCACACCTTTGGAATAAAATTCAATGCACCAATAAAAATTATTAAAAAATGTTAACAACAAACATTAATTCCATAACGTGTGAGGTAAGTCGTTTGTTATTGTTATTATTATTCCTTTCATTTATTTATATCATGAATGTGTTCATTCTTTATCTTGTTCTTTAACACCCCATTGCGACCGGGAGACATCGAGTTTCCGTTGAATTCTCTGCATTTGTATAATATGTATTGTAACTCGTATATACGTATTTAATATTTACCTAACCGTTTTGAAAACCTCATGTGCATTTTATTATATTTTTGGTTTTGCTTTATACATTTTAATGGCGCGTTCTGCAATCAGCAGGGGGTGGCTTGCCAAGTGGATAGACCAGCCATGAAATGTAGCCCCTTTATGTGCATAGCCAAATGCTAAAGAATTAACAATATAATTGTTGTCATATTTTTGAGGAGTTGTTTAATGAATTGGCATACAATTGTTTATTAATATAGCTAATTATTTATTTTCACGCATGTGCGAATGTTTTAAGAATCATCTCAAATCAAATTAATTAACCAATTTAGAATTATTTTGTGCAGATTTGGATATTTTTGTAAAACATCTTTTGTAGAAAGGAATTTGGTATTCTGTAAATTTTCAACTTTTCAAATCTATGAGTGACAATTCTGGTATGTTTTTCATGGAACATTTATGGTCGTTTTAAAGTTCTGTAAAACACCAACTGGTTTTAATTTATTACAGTATAATTGTAATATAATTTTACATTCGCACAATTTTCCGAAAAAAGTTAAAGATGCAGATTGCAAATATACGTTTTGACACACCCTGAATTTTAAATACAAAAAATGTGTGTAAGTTCGAATGTTTGAAGATTTCTCGGAAACTTCTGAACGGAGTTACATGCAATTTTGACCTCATGTATAAAATAACTTATGCTTAATTTATTTATCTTAATTTCAAAGTGAATTGAGGCCAAAAGACGTTTCCATCGAGATGAATTTACGGGATGTAAGCGTCATTTTCTACCTCAGAACCCTTACACAACGTGTAAAAAGTAAAACCTGGCTTAATAAAAATTAATAAATCCAAAAAGAAAAAAATTTGAAAAACATTTCAATGTTAAAATCAGAAATTTGTTATAGACCCCACCAATACGATGTATTTTTTATTGGCAATACTTCGAAATAATGAAAAAGCCACCACTTATAATTTTATTAACATTTTTTACTAAAATTTCATCCAAATCGGTCAAGTAGTTTCTGAGATATAAATGAATATTATAGGAGCAAGGAGGTGTCAAAAACTATTTCTGCAGTAATCTCCGATTGTCATTTATGAATTGAAGTATTTGTATCCTAAATCCTTATTATTTAAAAGAGAATTAGTTAGTTTCACTTATAAAAATAATTGATAACATAATTCTAGGTGTTCAACTAAAATATGAAATAAAAATAAAATTCCTTGAGAGTTGCTATACGTCAAAATACTTAACTGATTGACAAACTAAAATCGCTGTATCAAAATCCATAAATACAAGAATATTTAGGTAAAGTATTTAAATCTTCGTAAACCTTGAAGTTAGGTACCAGTTCCAGCCTTCACAGGTTATCTTAACACAAAGAAAGATACTAAATTTCAAATTCCAATTACGTTTCATAACCTGCCCTTCCCCATGTCTGTGTCACGTGCAGAATATAGAATGTACAATATACAAGTACATGTACTAGTTGAATAGTTTTCAATAGCTGCATACCCTCAAATTTCCAACTGCCAAAAGCTTGAAAATGTTAAACACAATGCATAAGCCAAAAGCATAAAAACGTCATGACTACGTCGCGGTCGTACATAATAGTAATGTATCTGAATTTTGGTACATAAAGCGCATATAAATACCAACGCCTCTTTCTGGTCCCTGCACATAAAGCGCGAATCTTACGAAATGTATGTTTACTTAAAAGCGTCACCCCTTCCTGCGGTTGCAGAGTGCATACCTTGCATATCATTGTGGAATCATGTACGCCTGCATTATACATAATTTGTATATGTTTAAGGAAAAGTATTCACTATCCGCTGCTGATTGCAGAGATGTGTATGTATACTCGAACAATTTACGTTGTACTATTGCATTTACAATGTACATTAACTTACTACATGAGTAACATAATGAACGTTACATAAAAGGTGGAGCTTTTTTCATGGATGCAAGCGATCAATTTCGCTGGTTTCCTGCAACTTTTCTTAGACATACCTTTGTGAACATGTATGTTTGTGTGTGTGTTTGACTGTAAACATCGAAATTGAGTACCGGTTGATTTGAGAAAATTACTGTTCAGTGTACATAACTCGATGGTTACTAGCAAATCGACAAAGCAATACATAGTAAGTTAGCCATATATTTTCGCGATTTTATATTGAAAAAAGAAAGTTGTAGACCTAGTTAGGTTTAGACAGGATGCTTACGATTTATGTGAAAGAATTTTCTCTGGAAAAGAACGGAGACAACTCTAAACCTCTTTATGCAAGAATTAACAATTACAATTCAACAACTTTGCTAAATATTTTAGGGCAACCTTTTTTTTAAGATCAAAAAATTATATTTTGGAACGTCTCCAACTTTGATAATGTCGAGTAAAAAGTAAGTGCAAGTTAAGCTTGTAAATATTACCTGTAAGTTTCTCTACGTATTACCACTTTTAGCGTAATTTACCGTCGGTATAATGATAATGTGTTTACTGTTTATTTTAATTTCTTATTTGTTTATGAATACCATATGTAGAAAACCTAAGATCTATGATCATATTTTATTGTTATAATAACAAAAAGAATTTTGTTGATGAAATTATCTATAATTTTGTAAAACATTTTAAATATATTTCTCATATATCTCATAACAAATTAATTAAAT
The DNA here is from genome assembly GCA_963854165.1 of Sylvicola cinctus. Taxonomy (NCBI): domain Eukaryota; kingdom Metazoa; phylum Arthropoda; class Insecta; order Diptera; family Anisopodidae; genus Sylvicola; species Sylvicola cinctus. Next base: position 25,487,786 of record OY974082.1, read on the forward strand.
TATATTTTTTATTGGGTTTTTTATTTTTATTGAGTATTATAAATGTGTCCTAAAGATAACAAATTATTTTGATCGCTTTGACTGCAAAACGCAGGGAAAAGGAGGTGTACATTTATATGCGTCTGCAAGCTGCAGCTAAACTAAAACTTAATGCAGTTTTTCAGAGATAAGAACATCTTGGCCTTGAATTGTTTTTACAAAATTGTTCCTTTCATTAAGATTAGAAATAATGTAGAACATCATAATACCCTCATGCCTGGACCATAAAGTTTAAAATTTTTATATTTTCATTCTGATACATTGACCTTAAGTTTTTAAATTTTGACCTTGAAATGTTCGACAACTTTTCTTATATTATTAAATGCTATAGTAACGTGAAAAAAAATCCAAAAATATTTAAGGTTTCTGAGATATAAAAAGCTTGACCATTAATCAAAATTTACAGAAATTTAAAAAAAGTGTTAACCTGTCGAAAATATAAAACAATGAAAATATTCTATATAACAACTTTCAACGTTTTTACTTTGAAAGTTTCACATTTTTCTTGAATATTAAGAGACAAAATACTTTCAAACATTTTCAAGGTCAAAAATTCAAGGAATTCAACACTGGAAACATCGGGTTTAATTTGAAGAAGAAAAAAACGACCTTGACGCAGCGTTTATTATAATTAACTTCATATTACTAATAAATGTTGTTATTGAAACGATCCCGTTAACTCTTGAAGCATCTCCAATAAATATAATCGACGTGGACCCACAACTAATAAGTACATGTAAGTAACTAAGTATAAAGTAAGTATAATACAAAATCACATATGACACAGCATACAAACATACCCATAGTTAGTACTAAATTCTTTCATATTCTCATTTAAATCAATATTTTATTTGTCATAATCTCTAAATCGTACCAATCAATCATTTCAATTTTTACACTACCATGGATCTTGATGAATCAAAATGACAAGGCCATTTACTTCAACTGCTCGGTATTGCTTTTCACAATGTGAAGTCACATTAAACAGCCCATAAGTGATTTCGAAACATCAGGAATTTCAGAGAAGAGGTGTGCCCAATATATCGTGAAAATCGGTAGCAGTTTGTTAAATGTCATGTTAGAGCAATCGCTTTTATTTTACTTGTTGTTTAGGTAGATGTTTCGGGATTTCTTTAAATTTAAATATGTAATCCGATAAAGAATTCATTTCACCTCCGTTGTAAGGCAGCGCGCTTGTTGTTCTTTAACATCATTGACTGCATGCATCCACACAATATATTTTGTGTAGTTCTTGCGTTGTCTTGAATATCGGGAGCTCGTCAATCATGACTCGCGCACAATTTGACGCATTACGGGAATTGAAATACCCTTTGACAGTTCTACTTAAGGGTAAAAACCGTAAAGTTAGCGCGACAAAATGTCAATTTTCTTCTCGATCTTTCCAAGATTTGCATATTATTTATACATGTAACATATTATACCACTGAAAATGAGCATACCCGCACTTAATGTTAGTAATTATACTAAAACATTATAGACTGCAAATTATACCAAAAACACAGTAATTCTTGTAAATGATGTATCGCAGGTGAAGGGATTTAAAGTGAACTTTGCAACTGGGGCATAATTTCCAATTATTATTGCGATACCATTTAATCTCCTTGACATTTCCACAGATAGTATTCTGCAGAACAGTTTTCTACCGAAGCACTTAGATTCCAACACGTTTTGGAAATAAAGAGACGTGCAATGTCTTCAACCTTTACTTTGATAGAACTCTCTATAGAATGTAACAAAGAATGAAGCAGCTACCATAGAGGAAAAAATTCCTGGCATTAAAGCGGCCCCCTGGGTGAGAACATAATTAATAATATTTCTTTTGAATATGCGAGCAAAAAGATTCCATGCATTTTGACCACAGACACGGGACACAGAACGTGCAAACTTGAGCGTGCGTCAATTCTGCACCTCTTTTGCACACACAAGCGTGTAAATTTGCTTCGACCTTACAGCGCTGGCAAATGCATCAAGCAGCGCTCGAGGTGTTAAATTACGCAAACACCAGTCCCAATGGCCAATAAATTTTAAACAAATAGCATGAAGAATTGTTGCCCCCTTCACAGCAAATCGGTGGAGTCTCAACACTTTGTAAGTGAAAGAGACGTCGCTGTCGCGGTCACATCAAATTGAGAGCGCCATTTAACGGTTTAGTATTGTGGAATAACGGTTAGTTGCCCATATGGGAAATGGGAATCATGAAAGATGCAGTTTAGTTTGCATCGCAATTGAATTAGAATTATTGACAATTGCATTTCATTATGCGGTTTCAAGAAGACGTTAGTTGATTTCGTTTAAGGATTTGCAAATATTTATATAGTTTTTTATATAGTATTTTTATACTTTCAAAAATGTTGAATTTTAAAAGCTTTTTTGGGACTTAAAAGTAACAGTAAAAAACTAAGATTATATTAAACTTTAGGTCAATTCGTAGAAGTGTATGTTTTCCAAGGCCATACAAAATCCATATTAATCATACCCAAGTATTTGAGTCACAGTGAATATTTTATTCAATATACACAAGACAATTTTTGTAAAAAACAATAATAATAAAATGAGGGTTTTAAATTTGTATCTCCTATGCCAATTAGAATGCGTTTCCAATACATATTAACAATATTTTTGAATTTAAGCTTCACAAGTACGAATGCAGTTTCCGTAACAACAGGACTGTGGAGTGTGGAATGTACAAACACGATGTCTACTTGGCTTAACAGTTGTTCATAAAACATAATTATTTAAAAATTTATTGCAATGGCACCAAATGGATGTAACTCACAGCCACCATAATATTATATAAATACGGCTGAAAACGGAGCACCAAAAGAACACCACGACGAGTGGCGTGCAAAGTGCATAAATCAAATTTAAAGTGCATGCTGAAACGAGCAAAAGCCTCCATCTGCGAATTTGCACAAGAGCAAGAATATACCACTGGAGAAGACTCACACTCAACGGGTAGGCGCTCCAACAAAAAGTCAACAGCCCAAAAAGACGTAAAACAGTTCCTTCACTATACAATCGTTTGTCTTTTATTTGCGAATCATTTCTTCCACACCATATTCGCGCATAACTTATACGAACATGTAAAGACACACAAATATACATCGCTCCAGTTATAACTATAAAGATGCGGAATTTTCTCTACGTTCTCTGTGGATGCCCCTGCGTCGCGTCAGCTACCGTCTACCGCCTCATTTCCAGTGCTTCGCGAGTTGCAACCGAATGTTGAAAACAACATATCATGGAGATATGTACATAGATGTGTGCGCCCTTTGCGTAATATATTGTTGTCCGTTGTTGGAATAAAGGTTTCGAAATATTTACATAAATGATGATTTAGGCGCAGTAGCAATGAAAAGCACGCAATTTTAAATGGGGGTCTTTATGTTTTATGCGAACGTCACAAACATATCAATATAAAAATTTTATGCGCGCGAATATGTTGATACCTTTTTCATGTTTGCTTCAACTGCTGTCTTGTGCTATGTTTATTTGCACGCTGCACGCTTTTATGCTGCACTTTATGTGTACTTCTGGACAGTGTGTGTTGGTATAATGTGTACCGCATGTGCTTCTGGGCTGGTGTGGAGTCAGGACGTGGCGTTAAATGTTTATGAAAACGGTTTCACACAGCGTCTGAAAAATGTCACAAGAGTGGCTATAAATTGCACGGGTTACGAGAGGCGCAACAAAAACAATATAATCCATATCATTCATTTGATGCAAAATGTGGGCACATGTGTATGATGGAAGAGTGGATGATAAGAAATACCGGAATGACCTGTTCATTTAAATAATTTTAACGGGGATGTCATCTAGAAATGGCTGCATTGTGAAACCGCGGCTTTTCATAACATCCAGTGTATTGAAGCGCAAAGCAATTTTAAATCCAGGTGAGGTGTGAAAAAATTACCTGTTCGCAGCAATAAACAATGATATCCATCTCTAGGCGATCAGTGAAAAAGACACCGAAGCGATTGTGAGCGCGGTGTGCCATAGCCCACGGGGATTTGTATCATCAGTATCACGGCAGCAAATTACAGGGAAATGCAGCCAATGGCAGTGGCCTGTGTGTGCACTGTGCTGCATGCGCAATCATTGAGGCATTATAATGTAAATTCAGATTTTTATTTTTGGTGTTCAAAGACCCTGTTTTACAATTCAAAATTACTTCCACATGCAGCAGCCAGGTATTTATTAAAATATAATAAATAAGGCAAAAAATAGAATCTGATATATTAAAATCCAGAGAAAAAAACACAAAAAATATATTCGTGTTCATTTTGATTGCATTTTCTGAGCCAATGGAAAAAAAAAACTCCTTATCTCCCGATCTTTAAACATTTAACAGCAGGCGAGAACATTAATGAACATTGTTTTTGTCGTATTCGCTGAACACACCATCCCGCTAAGACGACAAAAAAGCACCTGAGACAAAGTCCCAACTTTTAAAACGACACATTGTGTGCTTTTTCGTTCACGCGGTAAACGCTTTGTGTCGTGGTTTTGCCCAATTTTCGGTGAAACAACAAAAGGGACCCTAATCGCGCAACATGATCTAATGAGTGATAACTGATAAGATGTTGTGATGATGTTAGACGGTGTGAAATTGAGTTATTCGATGGGAACTCCAGTCGTGTATTGATTTTAAATTTGTTAGTTACGAGAATATAAACACATTACTTATATATTCGTAATAACATAAGGAAGGTGTTTTACAATGTTGCAAGTTACAACACACCACTTGGTTCTAATCGTTGGCACATTTTGCTTTTAGGGCGTGTGATGACATTAATGTTTGGAACTTTTGGAGATTTATGAACTGTTGCGTTGGTGCCATATTAAATTTTGACTAGCAATTTTATTCTGCGAAAGGACTTCGTTATTCATTATTGTCTTTGCAGTTAATGAGTAAGCAGTATGTAAAATTTAAGTTTGATTTTGTCAAAACAAAACATTTTTTTAAAACAAAAACATCACAAATGTCGGGAATTCGTTGTGTTGTCACCAAACCACTCACGAAAATTACATTTATTTTCAACGCGAATAATTTAAAGTTCTCACGCCGCTACAACACATAATTTACGAAAAATCATTGATATCTCCCAAGAGGTATAACATGATGCTGAACCACCCCAATTGCACAAAAATTGACTTTCATATCAAAACCAATTCCATGGGATAAATTCACTGCCGCTTTTTTTTACAAAAACATCTTGAACATCACCAAATAAAATTACCCAAATATCAAAAATGACATCAGACAATTGCACTTGATTTGGGATTGGCAATCGAGCGAGGGGTTGCTCAAGAGCGAATTCAATCAAATGTCCCGACAATTGCACATATCGTTTTACATTTTATTTGCAATACAAATTATTGCGTGTGTATATGTGAATTACAGGGAATAAGAAAAAACACAGAAGGTCCTGCATTCACATAATCGGAGATGTATGGGAATAATTTCTGCAAAACATTACGATTGCCCTTCCTGGATTAAACTGCAATGGGCCCAAATCGATCGGTTGCAATTCAACTGAAATTCATGTGAATGGTATAATTTATTATGCATGGGGTGTATTTTGCACATATCGTGCATGCGTACGAGGGCACAGGTGAAATTAATTCATTATTTATTATTTCATACATTTATGCGTTTTATGTGGTTTTACGCATCGCTGGAAATCAAGAGTGGCGAACCTACAGCGATGCTTCCGAAACACAACACGTTTAAGCGGATTTCGCTTATATTTATATACACTTTGGCGTTCACTTTGTTACTCTTATTTTCAACGGACTGTTTTGGGATCTCTTGACTTGCGAAGGATTATATTTTCAGCATGTGGTAACAATGGCAAGTTGTATTGTAGTTACAAGGCGCACGCATTTTAAATGCGCATAACAAGTTTTTTTAAAAATATTTTCTTTACAGTAAATAAAAAAATTGCTGAAAGGTGGTTACCGTGCTTTAACTAGAAGTAAACGGCAAGTCGAAATGTGAACTGTATGGTAGCAGTTAAACAAATTAGTTGCGTCACACATATTTTTGGAAATGTATTTTAATCCAGCATTGTTGTAATAGATTCTTACATTCACAAACTGTTTTGAAAAAGAGCTTAGAAAAACAGAAAAACTTTTATGAAAATTCTAGTTGAATATCATACTATGTTACCATCTCTTTATTTGACCTTTTGCTCTCGAGTACGAAAATTATTTTTATGATACATTTTAGTTTCTAAAAAATTCAAACCTCAGTGTGGTTTTTAAAATATTTTTTTTAAATTTTTTGTTTTTGATTTACTTCCATAACGATTTTATTTTTTTACATGGCCGTGTTCTTTTACAAAATTTTATTACAAACATATCAATTCTCTGTGAGTTTCAATTAAATATAATCAACTTTAGTAAAGACCAAGATAATATTTTTTAATTTTTTTTTTAAATTGACCAGCAGAAACATATCGCATTTTATTTATTACTTTTACTGTATGTATGAAAGACTGCATCTAATAATTATTTTTATCAAAATTTTGAATCAAGAACTCAAACACCCCTGAGCTGTGAGCAGTCAGCAGTTTAAATCAAACACAAAAAAAACGCGCCACCATACGACTCGACGCGACCGCGCCGGGAAGATGTCCATTCGAGCAGGCAAACATCCCAGCAATGCCAGCATCAACTACCCAATGATGAAGGAGCATTTATAAATCATCACACAAAACATTTGAGATGACTTCGATGATGTATTGGCACTGCGGGTGGTTCCTTGTATTTATTTGTATAGCTTGGAGCTTAAACACACTCTACTGACAGTACGCGAGTTGAATGTCTTCTTAGTCCTCAATTCTTCTTCGCCAGCCTGCTCGTCTCCCCACAATTATTCTTTGCCATAGTGGAAATGCATCTGCATAATGCTATTATTATTAATTTCCTTTGCATCTATAGACGGGTTATGTGTTGTTCTGTTTATTTCTGTTCAACACCTTGACAGGTTTGCTCTTTGTGTATTCAGGTATGGATAACTATAGATCCATGTGTATTAATAGACATTACGCAGTCGCTCTACATAAACGCGTCAGGCTAACGCTGATGGACATTGGGCTATCGAAATCATAGGCACGAATCACACCGCATGCATATAATAATATAATTATATTATAATGGCCGAAAAGTTATAAAATGTAAACCGCCAAAAACTAACAGTTAACACCATCCATTATAAGGCAAACATAAATATCCAACACAAATTGAGCATAAATTATGGCGATTTTTCTGCATTTGTCATCGAGTTGTAATTAAACTTCCTTTTGTTGTTGCGTTAAAGTGATTTAATGTGGACGATATACGATCGTGTGTTTAAAATGAGGAGAAAACTGGAACACTCACGTCCCCATCGTTACAAGGTACAACTTCTAATTGTCAAAAAACATGCACGTGCGGAAAATACGACAAGTTGTAAGTGGGACCAGGCGCTAGTGTCCGGTAAATTTTCGTGTAGTGGGATGACTTAGCAGAAAAACACTTGCATAGTGTTGAAAAATTATGATTTTTGTGACATGTTTTACATAAACTCAGTAAGATTAGAAATGTAAACAATTTGTTAAATTTTTGGGACGGCGTTCCCGATGCCAATTTCTCAATAGCTTAACCAAATAATGCTACATTGTAAGCTTGTTCAGAAAATACTACGTTAAAAGGTTCTTTTTATTTTTCGGACAATGTTACATTCGTTGTCACAGTAATTAGTTTATGAAACCTTTACAGTAAGGTGAAATTAAACATATTTCATAATTTTAAAATTAACATTAATACGGCAGGTGTTGCCAGTAATAATATTTTTATAGGTCGTATAATATTTGAAAGCGCTCTTACCCACTTATCGATGTTTCATACTAAATCGACTAGTTATTTCAAGTGTTTTGAAAACTGCTGTATTTGCACAGGACGATTGAAAGTGACATTCTTGGTGGAAGTTCAAGCAATCAGTAGTTCTTTTAAATTATTGCGATGCATATTTTATATTTGTATTTGCAGTTATCTGAACTGAATCTCAGAGTGACTAACAATTTTCCAATATTTTGCACACTGACATAACCAATTGATCTTGTAAAGGAAGCTATGAGAGTGCCAAATATTAAGAAATGCCTTTTTTATGACTAAATTAAATTCTTTATTGCATAAATTTAAAATTGCGTATATTAAATTATGCAAAATATATTTATGTAGTATAAAAATGATTGGGAAAAATAAACCATTACAGTAGTAGACCATTCACTTTGCCTCTCCAAACCAGTTGCATCGCATAATCGAAACGTGCAACATAATATCCATGGGTTCAAAAATGATGACCTAAACGGTTGGCTGTCACTTTCCAACAAAACACATTTTAATCGATTGATTCCAAAGATTATTTAATCAATGGATCGATGATTCTCGGAATCTTGTTGTATCTTTTATGGGTATAAACTATAAGTTATAACTGATCGCCTGTGTAGTGTGTACCGTGTTACTGGAGGACTAAGTGTGTAGGCAATTCGACGATTGACGGCTCTTGTTGTGTGTATGAATGAATGCTGTATCGATTGAAACCTGTTTGAATTCGATTTTCAATGTTCATGTTGGCTAATTGATTTTATAATATGTCAGATAAGTCCAAAAAGAGGTTTAACAAAACACTTGATATTGTTAGTGTGTCAGCCTTTTAATTCTTTGAAGCGTAATAAATTATTGTTTGTGTAGAAACGAGCAAAGCATTTCCACTCGTATGTGTAATATTCAATAAAATACGTATTAAGTAAAACAACATACTTTGAACTCTGTGAACTATTTAATGCAAATTATTCAGTTGTATGTAACTAATATCGAACAACACACCTCTTCATGTGATATCCTGCTCCACAGCTTAATCTAACTCTGCGCAGCGCAGACCTCGTGAGCGATAATGTTTCAATCAAATTAATGTGGTGACAACAAGATAAAAATGCGCATAAATTGCATAACACAATTCACACAGGTGAAGCGCGTTCGGATGTTTAAGGCGTGCATATTAAATTGCAAAGTTTGTATATGCGGCACAAACTGTGCGCCTTGACTGCGGAAAATAGTAAAGTATCGAATTGTCTGCGCATTAACTAACAAGCGTTATGAATTGTGATGCTGTCGACGTTTCAGAGTTTTTTGTTTCCAAGAAAGAATAGAATGGCGTTGATTAATCTGTCTTCATAATTTAAACTTGATACCTATTCGGATTCGTATACGATGGCCATTTGCTGATTACAATTTGCCTCTGCACTTGCCCCAAAATAAGAGATGCTTGTTTGGTTGTACTGCGTTGTACATTTACTGTGTAGCGAATGGTAACAATATTTTATGAGCCCGAAATTTGTTTGCTCAAACAGCGTTTTTAAATATTTTCGTTAAAGGCAATTTTCAAATATTTGTTGAGATATAAAAGGTATGACCTTGAAAAAGTTTTTTTCTGCAAACAAATTTCGGTCATTAAACACTATATGTTTTTAAATAATTTTTTTAATATTGTGTAGAGTTCTGATTAGAATACCTTTTCGTATAAACTTTGTTAAAATGAATAAAATCGTTTTCGAGCCCATCAAACAATTGAAACAGTTTTTTCACAATAATTTGAACTTAACGAAATTAAAAAACTTTCTTACTTACAAAATTTACTTAAAAAATTTATAGAAATCGATGGAGATGTGTCCTGAGGTATGGTGATGTCAATGACAATGTCGTACAGTATGAAAATACTTTAATAATCTAGCTTACCAAACTTAAAAACTCTCAATCTATTTAAGATATTTTATATACGACCACAAGGGCATATATAGATTTAGGATTCTTTTCAGCCACCTTACACAATATCAAAAAAATTCTTACGGATTATTGTAGAATTTAACAATTAAGAAAACTTTGTAAACATTTCTGTGTCAAAATTTTAAAACTCAAGGCCATATTTTTATAATGAAAATATATAATTCATAAACTGTTTGTTTTAGAGTATTATTATATGATGTTCTACATTATGGCTTATCTCAATAAAAGTACCAATTTTGGACAAAAATCAAGGTCAAAATTAAGAATTTGCAAGGTTACGCAATCAATTTACCACGTTCACGTGGCGCGTAGTGAATTTGCGTGGATTTGTAGAAGAAGGTAACGCCTCTAGTAAACAAATGTTGAAACTATTATTATTAAGTTGTGATGAGTAAAGCGATTTATTAATAACAATTGTTATTTTGCAAATTCACTACACTTCACTCCTCACATTTTGATCGGGGATTGATAATTCACTTCGCATTACATTTTTGGATGTTCATGTGGTGATTTTTAATCCACTCCACTCCAATACGCGGCATGCGAAAGCGATAATTGATATACAAACTTTTTTAACTTTACTATGTAAATGGTTTTCCAAAATAAAAATATATATTTGATTACTTTGAATTTTGGCAGATACCAGAGATTACACCCCTTATAAGTAAAGTGATATTGGTTCACTAAATTGTGTATGGAATTTTTAAACTTTTAAACAAATTAATTAAATCAATTGAAGATGTTCAATTAATTCCCTCCTGTTACAAGTCACAGTAGAAATAAATCTCCTTCCATAGGGTTAAAATAAAATGCAAAACACTTCAACCCTTCCGTCTTCATCAGCCACAGTACTGAAAAGCAACACCTCTTTCGCATACCCTAAAAGCAACCCCTTTCTCTCAACGACTACCTCGCACCAATTTTATCACCCCCGAACTGCAAACAACAAGCAAGCATAGCATGGAATGATTAAGCACTTTCACTTTGCGATTCGATAACGTGCCAAATTTTCATTAACTTTCATGTTGTTGTAATGTTTTTCAACAATTAAACCCACAACCATTTCTCTGCACCAAAAACGAGCGGTGCGGGTGTTTGCTCTTTATATAAATTTATCCGTGTATATTTGGAGAAAGTGCAAGAACATGAACACGTATTAATGTGTATCAACTATAAATACATTTAAAGTGTGACCTGTGCGGGGTGGTTGAATATGAAAGCGCACGGAAGCTTTTGGATGCACGCGATAAAAATGGCGTCCGGAAGTGCCTGTCGACTCGAAACGTTGCACGGTGCTGGAAATGGAATAGCACACTGAATGTGTTGATGTTTGAAGAATTTTGATTGCTGGTATGGGGGAAAGTAAATTATATATATGCAATAATATACAGTGATGGTAGAACTAATGGAAGTAGCTTTTACATTGCCTTGATGTTTTATTTTGTGTAACGGATTTTTCTTGAATGTTTTGTATTATGAGGCACAAACTTAGTCTTTGTATTTTTACTTAGAGCTTTTATATTTCTTACACTAATTCAAATCAGAATATAGATTCGTATATTATTACACGGATATTATAATCAATTGATTCCAGTACGATACAAAAATGCTCGAAATCAATCGAATCCCCAGTAGAACACTAACACAGGGTCGACCTAAAATCTGCTGCATCTAAAACAAAGCAGCTTAAATTAATTTGCGTTATGCGGTGGTAATAAAATTACTTTGTAGAGTTTTATTTGATTGGTCACGGGAGCTCTTCTGCCATATGGTATTCGGCGTTGTGTGTTCGATTCCTGATTGACCCAGGAGTATTATTTAACTGCAAATAAAAGACGGGGGTGGTCAGTCGATATGGTTGAGAATACAAAAACCTTATTCAAACTCTTGTGTGTGTATTCGTTCTTAGTGCATACGCTAAACAATGATGATGATTTGTTCAACGAACTATATATGGGTAGTTACGTTGTATTGTTGTAACAGTATATTGCATAAAGAAAAGGGTTCGACTCACCCTCACGCCACACATCTTCAATTAGAACGTGATCAATTTATTTTGCCGATTCTCCGATGAGATACTGACATCGTAAAATCGGTTCGACTATATCATACATTTTTCTTAATTAAAACGATTAGAGTGATTATTTCGGAGTTGGGGTGACATTTTACGAAAATGAATTAAACAGTACTGTCGAAATTTAGAGATTAGAGTGGAAGAGTTCAGACTTCAGAGATTGAGATTAAATAACTAGACTCTTCTGCTAAAATTTGAAATGTTTATGTAATTCTCTACTTTTTACCTATCCGAACATCGCTTTGTTATAACTTTTATTTTAATCTAAACGAATTATGAATATATTCGATATAAAGCTACTCTTCTAATAAAATTTCCTTGGACTATAGTTTTAAGGGTGGTTTTACATGTCGAAATAATTGGTAATAGTCGAGGAATACAATCTATCAGTAAAAGATTTGTATCCCTACAGGGTTTCTTTGGGAACACCCACATTTTTGTGAAAAGTGGATTATATTTTTTTGCAAGGAAACAGGTAGATCGATACTTTTTGTCTTTTCTTTATTCATTATATTTAAAATGAACTTTAAGTTTAAAATTTATTATTTGTTGATACTCGTTTTGTTTCAACATTTAATATGAAAGAACATGAGTCAAAACTCATATAAGGATATTTTTCAACTTGAGACTCTAATGAACTCGTTCTTTTTAGTAACTAAATTCAATATCAATTTATTTAAAAAAAAACTATTTATCACAAGGACGTAGCAGAGATAATATTTTGAAGAAAATATAATTTTGAACACTTTCTCACCTGCGAGAGTTATTACGGAAGTGATTTCACAGACAAATTACCGTTATTCTTGAATTGTATTAAAAATAAAATAATTTGTTATAGAGAGGATGTAGATAAATCGAATAGAACGCAACCAATCATCAAAGAATTATGAATGCACATTCAAAAGTATTGGTCCATTCAAATTAAAATCGTTTTGCCAATATTGAAAATTGCCTTGGTTGGACAATATTCAATAAGAAAGCAATTTTTCATTTTTTAATTCGTGACTTTATTTAGCATAGCTGCCCATTTCTTTCTATTAGTTCTTGCCACTTAGAATGCACTTCATAATTGGCAAAATACTCAGATACCAAAAATGCGCGTAATTTATTGTTACAGTATTAGGTCCCTAAATAAAATTGTAAAATTTACCTAATTTTTTTTTTTGTTGACCTCTATCTTTGACACCTGTTAACTGATAACTGAATAGATCTATCACATTACAATGACAGTACAGTTTGAAGTATATGCTCCTCTCTTTGCAATGAGTGTAAATATAGGACAAACGGATCGAAATATATGCCACTGACGCCATCTAGCGTAAAAATAATGGATTTCTTTTTGACCAACCTAATAAATCCCAATTATGTTACTGAATTTTATTAAGCTTATTCTACACCATAATTGTGATGAAATATAACAATATGAAAAACAAAATTGTGTGATTCTGTCCCCGAATAAAAGAAGTACCGAATTAAAATTATTACTAACTAATATCAGAAGGGCATTAGTGTTAACCTCTTGCTAAATTATTGGTACACCCTCATTTTATAATACAAATAATAGGTGAAGTGGCATTTAAATTGAGACTGTCTCTATTTATGAACCAACCAAAATCGACAAAACTTCCCTTACATTCGGCAAAGGCATCCACAAAAGGGGTGGACGATCATCGAGATGAGGAGGGTTCGTAAGAGTGACTGCGTATTATAACACAATTCGTACATGAATAAGGGAAACGAAAGTATGATGAAAAAAAAATTATGCACAAAAAGATAAGAACATAAATAATCGTTTCAACCCCTGGGAGAGTGTAAAAGATAAAACCGTTCTAACAAATTACATGACAAATTTACATTGCTACACCCTCATTGTTTGGACAGTAGTGTCGCTTCCAACAGCTTTATAATCGCACAGCTCCCGGAAGAGTAAAGATGAAACTCTGTAGACGTTTACCACACATTACCGCAGTACCCATCTAGGCGAATACATTCACATCATAAGCACAAGGGTAGCTGTTACACGCAGTACAGTCTTACAGTACACCTAGTATGCAGGGGTTTCTGCGCCCCGGTCGAGTTTGAGATTATCATTAGCCAGAAGGGTTATACTGTATACAGTTTTCGAAGCAAAGCGTTTGTTGATAATGTTTTGCAGTTTGCTAGTTTTTTAACATTCCTCGACACTTCTTGCTTTTTAAAACCTTTTCTGGCTTCCCCTGGCAGCACACATCACACAATTCGTTTTGGGGTTGACGATAATTGCGGTGCGGTCATTTGTGCTCGTTGTTATGTATCAAAGAGATAAGTGGGTTTAATCACATGCCGGGTAATCGATCCTATCGCACCAATGTGTACCTACTCGTTGATTATCATGGTGACGGCAGTGAGGCGGTCAACAGTATTATGGATGGAGATCGCTGCAGAATTGTGACAGGTGAAGACAACTATTTTCGTGGCTGAAAATTTTGTGTTTTTCTCACCTGTGCTGTGCAGTGTGCACTCCAGCATGTAATTACAAAAGGCGAAGTGTTTATTTTGGTGTTGCGTATGTGAGCAATTACGGGAACAAACATAGGCACGTATAATATGAACGTGGCTGCATCAAATTGAAATATTATATGATAATTATCAATTGATGGTCACGAATAAATTGCGTGGTTCTGCGTTCCATGTGCTGATTAAACATTATGGACATAATATCAACTTTCATTTTCACGAAATGTTATTTATAGCATTTAAAAATAAACTGTAACTAATTTTGAATTTTGATAATGATACTCATTCATGCTTTACCTGACTGAGAGTACTTACCAAAGGTCACACAAAAGTACAAACTCTTTTGAGTTTTAGTTGAAACTTTAACACTATGGGCAATACTATTTTGAAAATTTAACGTGTAGAATAACTATTTCAACTCCCATCTTTTAAGCTAATGTTTTTATTTGAGAGAATTTGCTTGAAAAAATAAATCCAATGATATTAGCGACACTTTACAGCATCCGTATACACAAATGCAATTTGTAACCGCAAGAAGAAAAAATCATAAAATGGTGCCACCCTCCATCAAATGCACCCTTGTCTTGTCTTTCCAAATCCACTGTATCCAATCCGATTGCATTTATAGAAACCGCAGTGTGGGAAGATAATGATGATCGTAAAACTTGAACAACGAGGGTTGCACTACATTGCATCCACAGATGATACTAATGTAATGAAACATACAAAAAATGACGCATTTCATACAGTGGAGGATTTCTAAGTCGTTTTTTATTAAAAATGATGAAAAAAATGAGTATATCAAACACATCCAGTGAATAATATATTATCAATTAGGGGCCACATCCCACACAGTCAACCGCTGCTGCAGATAAATACAGTGATTACGTTTATTGGCATTGCGGCGTTTGCTTTTTCCTTGAGGCATCATCTGTTTCCCACATGCGATTATATTGCTGAGTCATGTGAGCATATTTGTACCTTTGTAAAGTTGTATAGACAAAACACCCCAATTAAATAGCGCAATTTGTTTACTTCAATCTCGTCTAGAATAGAAACAATAGAAGAACATCAATCAATCTACCGAGTAACGTTCTCCCGGAAGGTGTCCGGCAAATGCCTATGATTTCGCTGAAGACCCGCGCAACTTAAAACTAGAGGCGTGAAGAAATTTACATTCAGTTAAACTCGCAGTAATTTTCTTAATTCTCTCATTGACTTTAGTTTTGTAAAATACATAATTATACCTTCTGAGAATCTTCCAAGAAACTGTAGAATTATGTCCAATGTGTGCCCATTGAAAATATTGTGTAACAACACATGTATAATACAAGCGTGTGCACACCTTGTGACCCTATCCAATGTTTGGACTTCCTAAATTTGTAATTTGTAAACTTTTAGAATAATTATATAGAAATTTGTTCAGTTTGAGGAAATAATTGCGCCACAGTGAAAAGCAGGTGGAAATTTAATATGACTTTGTTTGCTTAATGTACCTATTTGCTTCCAAAAGATTTTTTGTATTTTCTATGCATGGTACACTGTAGGTATGTATTCGTATTTACAAAAAAACGGAGGTCTCCATGGCCGCATGCACAGCACACCGCGAGTCTCTATCCTCTTGCTGTGCGAGTTAAAAATTAGAAGCGATGTAAACACTAGGTGTTTTGCATAATTTCCAATTATCAACATTGCAATTATCGTCAAGAGCACAATGTTTATGGAAATGTAAGAGTTTTTTAATTACCACAGCACCTCGCAGGTTTTGCTGACGTGCAATTATACGGGCCCTAATGATGATAGGTGTTTGGCATGATAAATAAAGTTTTTTTTAGACATTTAATGGACGGATCGTATACAGATGATCCCATATAATATGTGTTTGTTTAATAATTACGGATAATGATCTGTGCAATAATGGATTTACAATCCGCTCGCAAAATTATCTTCTATAATAGCAAAAACAATTATAAAAAATAAGGGATCACAGCTGGTGGTGAGTAGGTATGAGTTTTCGCACATTAACATTAAATTTAAAAATGAAAGGTGCAAAAAAAAATATTTTAAAAGGATATTTGAAACGATCTATTTCGTCTTTCTAAATTGTGTCCGATTTTAACGAGACCGAGAAGATTATTCTGGGCATATTGGCTCATGCGATTTCATAGAGAAGTAAAGGGTTTTCCATCAGGGACATCACAATTTTATCTATTAACAAAACACAGAAATATTTAAAATATTGAGTTCAAATCTATTGAGGGTGTATTGCAAGTATTACATTTTATGAATGAAATTCGATATCAGTCATATGACCACCACGAACCTGTTTACAGCGGTCAATTCTTTGGACCCAATTTTCCACCACTTTTCACACACATTCGACCGAAACGTTGGCAATTTCGCGTTGGATGTTGTCTCTGAGCTCGTCTTAAGTTAATGGCTTGAATTTGCCTTTCAATAAATGAATTGTGGTGAATGCTGTGTGGCTAGTCGCATAGTCTTGTAGAAACCACATATCGTTGTTATCAAGTTCATTCAATTTTAGCCACAAATAATCTTCCACCATACCACAATAGCGCTCTCCATTGACGGTAACATGACGGTCGTTTTCAGCCACGAAAAATAACTCCGGCATGAAAACAGCACCAAACAGTAACTTTTTGCGGATGCAACGGTGTCTCAAGAAGCACATGTCGGTTTAAAAATAATTTCCTTCAAATGTTGCCCTGTTTGCTTTCCACCGATATCTTAAAATTTTGGAAATAAAAAATCATTGATTTTTTTCATGTAGCTTCATAGGAGCTCTCTAATAATTTCTAACTTGGCACTGGTTTTGAAAATTGATTTTCACAATTAGTAAACGTTGTTCAGTGCTCAGTCTATTCCTGATGAATTAATGGTGCAGATTTGTCAAAATACATAACTCTATTTGCAAAATTACCTCCAATTGGATCACCCTTTAAAAAAAAGTGTTTTACGAGGGTTGACACATGACAAATGTTTCTTTTTAATAATGAAAATTAACTGTAACTGTTATATAATACAGTAGTTGCAAATAATGAAGTACATAATACAAAAATGTCATGTCTTAAGAAAAAGTTGTTCTGCAATTCTGAATAAATTTTGTTTATTAAATAATCATATAAAACTGACTAAGTGAAATTTCTAAATGTTCTTTACCAAAATATGATATTGTCATTAAATGTATCTTTAGTAAAGCCTGCAGACCAAATTCCATCTCCGAAATATAAATAGGATGAAGAAAAACATCAAAATGACATAAATCAAAATAGGCAAGCATATTGAAAGACCGCTGCATAATAAAATGCTTATAGAAGATGAACCTAATGTTAATTGCAGCAATTTTTATGAGTTTTATAATAATTGTACACCTAGCGGTGACGCAGCTTCCCATTCAAGTTAGAACTCTGTGCTCCACTATAATATACAAGACGGAAGCTCATTATATTGAAGTAAAATATTTTACGATCCATTCAGCTGCGACCGCAGCATGTAGGTGGTACGAGTCGCCTAAACAATTTCCGCTGCAAATGATAATAATTCAGTTTTAGTTTGAAGAACAGGAAATAACCGCTTGAACGCCAGCCCACCCTGTTTGCAGCGACGGGACTAACTCATAAACCGCATGTGATCGTATATTATAAATGTTAAGAGTATGGGACCAATAAAGTTCAGCACTTATACGACCGCGCAGATATTGTTATCTGTCAAAAAATTTCAATTAAAAATTCATCGCCTTCGAACACGGGTAGGTCATAACTGGCAACTTACAAGCCACAAAATGATGCTCCTTAATATCAAATTATGCTGCATAATCTGGGCGAAGCTGAAAAACATAATGAAGACAAAATGATGTTGGACCGCAACCGCGGCGGCGCCTATTCGATTCGTGCATGTGTAGGAGCTACCGCAGCAGCAAACAAATAAAACATAACAAAACAAAACAAAACAACAGAGCGCATTCAAATATCCTCTTGGATGGCAATAAATATTGTCGAGTGATGAAAATAAGAGATCTCGTTAAAATTTCGTTTGCTTTTCAAGAGTTATGTGAAGATGCGCATAATATTATGTGTATGCAGTATGCTTCACATTTTTATGTATCAGAGGGATGTTTCTCAAAGCCACTTCCACTCGTAGGGCACTGAACGGTTTATGTGTGTCATATGTGTAATTTAATACAGTCACCGTCTCCGGAGGTCTGGTGGATCGTAACACTGTGACGACGTTCACACTTCCAGCGACATGACCTTAAAAATGTTTGAGTGAGCGTTTCTAAATGTAACTTTTCGCTTTTATGTTTTAAATGTGTTGCACTCTTAAGCCTTAACTAAAGGACAAAATGCAAATGGTTTGTTATATAATTAATGCAATAAATTGGTGTTATCGAAGAAGTTCCACATATTCTGGGTCGGTGCGGTAAGCGGTTGCAATGGAATTATGGTTACTCGAGACATTTTACATCCTTGAGAAATGCTAGGATCAAGTGTTATATTCATAGGAAGATTAACGCTTCAACGGCATTAAATGAAATATGATATGAAGTTTTGCATTGTCTTATGTCAACAAATTTTGTAATTTCAATGATCTAAATTTTTTTGATTTAAAATAAACAAGAAAATGTTATGGTTAAAAACTTGTGAGTATGAGGTTAGAGTTTTTGGAAGAGACTAAGATTTATAAATATTTTTATTAAGTTTAAAATTTTGCATTATATGAAAAATTATCAAATTTCAGAACTCCGCTTTTGGGTTTGATTGAATGTCAAATATTCACTATTAATCTTTACATTTCAGAGGGATATTTTTAAAATTATTAAAACACTCGCAAATTGATTCCTGCAATAACTTATTTAATTAGCAATGTTTTAGAAAATTAGAAAATAATAGTAAGTGTGCATTGAATTTGAAAAGTGCACACCGAAATAAATAGTGCGGAGTGGGTAATCAACTGCAATCAAAGTTCGAGGAGTGAATTACGGTGGCCAAAATACAAGAGAAGAAGAACTGAGGAATTACTTTAGATTACGCGTAGAGACTTGTCACGGATTGTATTGGTACTCATAGCCCATTGGGCAGTGGGAGTTCATGCTGTGATACAAACGAGCAAGAGACCTTAACACACTTTTTGTGTGAGTGCTAGTCTAGGGAATGAGTTGCTCTGCAGAATTGCTAATCTCGCAGCAAAAAAACTGCAAGGGTTATATGTTCCTTAATGGTTCCGAGTGGGTACAGGTTTACTAGAGGAGCTATGGTAGATCTGCTACGATAGTCGATAACACAGACTCAGACTACGACAAGATTTGCAACTTCAGTAAACTCCACTCCGCATCCCGTGAACAATATAATAGTTGCAATATAATATAAAGTAATTTTTTTTTTAATTTCACCGCAAAATACTATGTTAGAAAAAAAGTATGTTGTTACAACACAAATTCATTACATAGAATAATTTAAGCGTTTATGTAATTTACATCAAATCTGATACAGATTAGTGTTATAAACACTCTTGAATATTAAAAACTATATGCAAGATACCGGAGACCTTCGTCTAATTCCATCATAAGCCCTCTTAAAAAATCAAGTATTTGTAACAAATCTTAATGATAATTCAGTCCATACACCGACAAAGACTGACATTTTCACACCTGTCAATCAAAACCAGTAATCTCCTTTAACTAAATTAATCCAAAGAAAAAAATCTTTCCGTATAAATAAAAAACCACTTCAGTGCCCAATATATACTGTTTGTCGCGGTGACATGAAAAGCAACACGCATGACAAACACTCACAATTATGAGTACGGGAATAGTTTACATAATCTCCATGTCATAATAATTTTAACAGCCGGAGTTCATCTTCATGCCGTGCACAATACAGAATATTTAGTAGGTCAATTTGGAACTGGAAGCGTATCCCACTGCGGCTCTAATACGCTGTTTGGCGAATCCGTTTGACGATTATGCAATGGGGCCGGGTGGAAATTATAAGTATGTACTTATTATGTACTCGCACATATATTCAGAAAGCTGTTGTACCGTAAAATGTAAAAACACAAAATTTGGCATTTAAGAGTACGAAAATTGAGGAGCGTTTAGTAGAGTTTGTCACGTAATTAAAAGCTGTGCGCCATCGTGAAAATGATTATTATTGTTATGTTATTGTGACTACCAACTATTTCTGCATGACAATGTGAAATAAATCTTAGCGCTTAATGCGCGTTCAGACAGTGTGTTTATTCATTCGTTCTGAGAAGCGAATAATTTAAGTCTCACAGCTACACAATACTATAATATTGAGCTGCATGGTGCTCCACAGAAATGTTAATTACATTTTCACACCTGCCAATCACATCATGTATGCTAATGTAACATTTTATGTGGTTTCAGTGTTGTTTATTTGGAACAAAATGGTTAAACAATGATAGCCCCTCATCAAGAGCGTCATCAACACGGCTGTTTCTTCATTCTCTACGTATATATAAGTATAATGTGTCATTCATGCTTAACTCGTCAAGTTAACAAAGTTCATTCTACATAACTACACTGCAGACATTCCTTATATTCCTGCATCAAACCTCTTTTCATTCTATCAGTTCGATAGTGTAGCTTGATGTTGTTTCTATTTAAGTGACGCTCCTTCAATTACGTGACATGGGAAAAAGACCAACAAAAAAAGGCTTGATGGAATTCCATATTCGAATCAATTTAATTTACATTTAAAATATTCCCTATGTCTATCATTTGGGCATGAAAAGTTCATCAAAACGAAACGCTCGTTGTAACTTCAAGTAAAATTTACACTCGCATACACATTTAACCGATTAAATATTAGAGCATGCTTTTAATTACAAACAATTAAGTCGGTTTTACATTGACTGTTCAAGCTCTCACTTGCAACCCCCCTTTCGAAACTTTTAATTGCATTCATTATATGTCTTGCCTTTCAATATTTTGGAAACCCTCAATCCCTGTTGGATGGTGCAGATGGATTATGTATAATAATACCAAAATCATTAGGATCTTTGGTATTTAATCGTATTCAGCAATATGCCCACCATCTTCAAAAGCACATAACAACTTCCGTATCAAAGTACATAATAAAATTATATTTTAAACGAAGGTTCTCTCATTCCAGCATTTAGACTTCCTGCGATAACAAATTACCGCGCTTTAGTCTATCTACAAACATCGCCCCAAGCCATCTCCCCCACATTACCACCCCCACCCCCACCCTATCGCAGTATACATACGAACATAAACACCCACATCCACAGCACACACATTAAAACATTACCAAAGTTAATCTAGGTTATTGCCATGACGACACTGTCATAAAATCCCAGCATTTCAAATTGTTACATCAAGCCACGAGTAAGCGACAGTTCTATTATCTGAATACAGTGTAAACAGAGGGGAGAAATCATCCCGAGGATTCACATAATGTATCCTAGTTAAAACAGTACGTTGTGTGTTAAAGGACATATAAATAACTAGATAGTCAGAGTGTGTGGAATGTGCAGGATTATCTAAGCGTTGATGATTTGTGCTTAAATCAAAGTTAGGGGGCGTGCCGAATTAAAGCGCGAAGGATTGTCCTCTATCCCTTGAAGGATGGACGGCGTTGCCCTTTTACACTTTTGCTATATCGCAGATACAAAAAAATCACAACTGAATATATCATTTTGTGGTCAAATATCTATTTTAAAAACCAACTGCAATTCGACATGTTTAATGTGCCAATACGTGTATGTACTTTATTCTATCTTTACATTACAGTTTCTGAAGTTAATCTCTTTTAAGATGACTTGCCAGCATGAAAATTGACGCTTAATTGCGTAGGATCACATATTGTTGATGGCAAAATAAAGCGGTGTTTTGTTGGCCTAGATTACGACAACACTTATGCCTAGATTGGGTACATCATCTCGTACACATAATACACCAAGTGGCGCATACACGCCGTATTGTATAAATCTTTTGTATACATGCGGGTATCACGGAGTCGACAGCCATTACACCCAGTCAACAATTCGCTTATAACGTGCCCCATCAACGGCAAAATGTCTGTTTATAAAGTGCGGAGAACGCATTACTAAGACTGAAGATGCCAGATTAGGCATAATGAGTTGCGCTGAATTTTAATGAAAGTCTTTTAATGATGATAACATGTTAATGCCGTTGAGTAAGTTTGTGAAAAATAGCAAATGGGATGTTGAGATAATGTTACTATAGATAACCGAGGCATGAAATCATCTTAACTCTCAGGAAAAGCTATTTTTGGAGTGTCTGTTAAATGTTTATGGGTTTTTTTTTCGTTGGAATTCAAATTACACATGGCCCCCTAATTATGAGCTTTGATGTTGTTTTCAAAGCAGTTTGCTATTGCGTGGGTGGCGTAATTTTGAGAGATTTTATTCATTTTAGATAAGGGGGTAAGAATTATTCGTCGATGTAATTAAAGCAAAAATTTACAACTACTGTTTTAGACATTGAGGTCCTTTTTCAAAATAAACTGGTATGTTAAAACTTGAATAGTTGCTCGATAGCACTAGTTTTTGATCGGTCGAAAAAATCTTTAAATTTTATTTTGAGTAGGTTTTTATTGTCATAAATATACAGACACAAACTAAGCCAAAGCAAATACGTTTTAATTCCGGGTTCTATTGAGACTGATATCTCGATTAAGTTGCCAAAGGAAAACAAACGATCTCTATATTAATTGGCAATGTAAAACAACCCAAGATGGCCTTGTAATATAAAATCTATTAAGCTTTACCTGTATTATACAAAAAATTTGTTGTTAAGTAGTTCTTACTTTTCACTTTACTTCAATCCCTTGGTATAGTCTTTTGTCTGAACTCATAACTACAAGCAAACATGCATCTTGCGACGCTGTTTAATGCTTGTATAAGCACCAAGAACTACTCGTAATTCTTATAACTTAAAATAAAATAACAATTTCCAATAAATTCAAATTGATTGTACCAGTAATCTAAGGTAGCGAGTAAATGTTGCTAAAGACAAGGCAAGAAACATATTAATATGTTTATGTTGTACAATTTTGCTCACACCAGGCGGCGAAAAATCTTTCTCGCTACTCACTTTTTGACCAACATATTTTGCACGATTGCCAGCGCATATCATTTACCGTAATTTATTGAAAATTGCATATTATTCAGTATTCTGCGTACCAACATTTATTACGCACAAGATTTTGCATTCATTAAACTATGTATCTAACGTCCAGATGGCGCATGGACCACATTGGTTGCGATGCTAAAAACCTAAACATTATACGCGATTTTCTGGTCATTAATTTTGAATGGTCAATGTTTCCTATTATAATGTGTATAGTTGGGGCAACATGCTTATGCGGATACCAGACAAACAGCGGTAATTGGCAAATGTCAATAAGACAATCCAAACATTTCAAATCGATAATCTCTCCATCTCAGCCACCGATCAATTAATCATTTCTTCAAAAAGTGTACTATTAATTATGTATTATGTTCAATTTAATTTATTTTGAAACAAAACATACATTAATAATGGTAAAGCTTGCAGAACAGCGATCGTTTTGTCTGCGTCTCTCGTGATGATTCGTCCCCCACAACCAGTCGCATGGAATGTCTGTGTTGAAATTCTTTTCGATAAAAGAGTGGAACATTTTTTTGTACCTAAGAATTGTTTTCCTCTAATGTTAAGTGTTTATGGACACTGGCTCGCACCGCAATGTAATTTGTAAGGTCAGTGCGGGCGCTCCGATGCCATGCCTATCATGATTTGCATTGCGGCCACACTGCTGGTCGTATAAATCGTTTTTTATGTCTTCGTCCTCGTACCTACATGTGTTTTGAGCATGAACTGATGAAAACTTTAACATTAATTATTTTTGACAATTTATTTTAGATAATTTGATTAAATGTCTGCTGGTTTTTCCATGTCACACAGCGTCATGATTTCTTCGATTGTGGTGTGATTAATGAGAATGGTCTGTGATGACTGGAGGATCATTGGCGCAATGTATAGGTACATGTGTAAAGGCGCTGAGCTGAAAAGCCACACACAGAGCGGCTGAAAACTGATCTTGCAAAAAAATATTATTATATATATTGTGTTTTGGTTTTTTATTTAGTACGTTTTTTTAGGGAACGGTGTAGGATGAAACTGCAATGCCACGAATCATTACAAAATGCGTTTTAAAAATATTATGAAATAACGTTGTGGGATGTGATTTATTTTCGAATGTTATGAACAGTAAAATATTTCAAAATGACATTAAGAAGTGTTAAAAAATTACAAAGTTCACGAGTTCTTTAGCACTTTAAAAATTATACAATAGAAAATTTTAGTTCTCAATAGACTTCAACTACGAGTATTATGTAATATCATAACAATTCGAACGATCGCGACTTTTATTTTGGAACATTGAAAACCATGATGATTTTCTATTTTGTTATTAATTATTATTAATTTAATATTTATTACCTAAAATAATAAATAAATAATTTAAAAAAAAGTATTTCTCTTTATTCCTCTATTATTTTCAATGAACTCACCACTTTTCACAAAAATCCTAACATTATAACACTGATCTAAGGAATAGTTTCGTTTGTGACGAGACATCATCACCTACTAAAGGAACATTCTTACCGGATCACCAGCGTGAGAAAACACTACATGCGTGAACATCAAGCGCATATTCAAATCAGATTTCGAACTCGCTTGAAGGGTACTCTCGAATTTCTTATTCGATTCTATTTGTTGTACACGAACGCTTTCATCACTGCTAGATAAGAGAGTGGTAGAGTAATCCAGGTTTAAAGAATAATTCTTTTAGGGGGAGGTATCACTATGCAATAAAAGTCAAACCTACGGCACATGTGATCTCTTTCAATTACATTTCACTAACAGTTAAATTTATCGCGAGGTTTATTTTGCTATTTGGACATTGGCAAAATGATTCTTGCAATTACTGTAATTTTTTTACGGGATATGGAAATGAGTGGTGTTTCTTCCTAACAGGAGAATAAAATGTAACCCTTTGTTCAAATTATTGAAACGCACTACATTGACTGGATATTGTACATCTTAAAATTCAAGGATCATTTGTTATTGCAAATTTTTTTAAATACTCTCCTCCTAGACACCCTATACTTGTTCAAAAATTATATCTAATTTTAAAGTTCCAATTTCTATTCGTATGAACAATAGACACCACAACATGACTGGCAAAACCGTGTCTTCGAATAACCACAACAAAATCAACATATTTAATAAAATAAAACCTAATTCAGCAAACCATGAACTTGAATGTTATTAATTATGCGAACAACGAAGTATGGTAATTTCTTAGAGACGTTGAGAGAATATTGCGAATAAAACAATAGGTGTAAGCCTGCAAAACGATGCGTTGCATTTCGGCATAAAAAGATCACCTTTCGCTTGAGTGAGTTTATGTAGAATGCATGAAGATTCAATTCAGGTGTTAATAACACATTTTCCGAGTTCATCACTAAGATTGTAACCGCTGTAACCATGCTAATGATGTGGTTTTAAATGGTGTAGGGTTTAGACGGAGCATGATGATCTCATAAATGACATGAGGCATTGCTTTGTATTATGGTTTCATTCGTGATATCGCTATCCTATCTTTAATTCACGTGGCCAATATTAAAAAATAATTAAACAGGTTTGTAGTTCGCATTATGACGCTCATTTGAAACACATAAACACAATGTACCCACATGATGGAGACATAGTTGTTCATTTGTCAAACGATTTATTTCAATTTCACCTGAAGCCCGAAAACGAATGCATTTATCAGCAAATGGTCAATGGACAATAAACAACAATAGCTTGCCAATTTATCTTTCCGAGTAACGAATCGCCCAATCGCACATGTTTAATTGTTTAAAATTTAACACGGTCTACCATCACTCGGTTTTTGTGTGAGTTCATTTTCCCAAAATGGGCCATATATACCCGACAAAAGCCTCATTCCCGGAACCTCCGTGTCCAAATTAGCCAATGCAAATTTGTCTATGTTGTAGGATTTTATTTCACAAGTACTGGGGCTGGGGCCTGGGTGAAATCATCTTGCTTTCCAAAAATTGTGGCTAGTCCAATTTGAAAACGATTTTGGGTGCGATGTGGTCATAAATTTGGTGACCAATTGGAGACCAAAACATATTGCATATACATAAATGAACGCGTGTACACTGTAAAATCCAGGGGGTGATTCCAGCCAGCATTGCTGTGTTATTCGACAAAAGAACATACACCCAAGTATATTTCAAATGGCTGCAACGCGCTGTTTATCTGAATTGTATCAGTTGGCTGCCGTTTTAGTTCACTAAGTAAGGGGTAAAAAATATGGACACAAATGTGTACCGAAATCAATTCAGTATGAAATTGTGATCATGTCAAGTGATCAATTTAAACACACATACCTAATGTGGGAGACTGGTGGAGGGTGGTAAAGCAAAAAGTATACTGCAGTGCAAATCTGTCGTCTGTCTGCACCCTTCAAAGAATATCAGAACGGGTGTAAGAGGGCGATGTAACCGGTTCATCCACAATGAATTGCGGGTCAAATATGCCCCTTCTATGCCCTTGTATTTGGTGTATCATTCGCTCAATAAATTTAAAATTAAATTTTTCAACTCAGTTAACAGGGTTCATGTCACAACACCATACACCACCATAACAGCATGACGAATGTTTAATCAGCACATTAAGGAATACTGTGTACCCTTTACACAGTCAAATCATCGCACCATTTCTAAAGTGTCTAATCGATAAGTTTTCGCCATTTCCTCGACAGAGTAACGTCCCTTTACGATTATATTGTAAAACCTTTTTTGGAGAAATTCCTCAGCACTGCAATTAATTAAAAAGCGGATGACAAAAGAAGCGCCCAATTTAATGTTTCATCAATTTAATTGCATTCATGTACACGTCTGCGGAATACAGTGAAATGTTTCTGGTTAAAAGGTGTGTGTGTGTGTGTGCTAGGGGACAATTTGCTTTTAATGGTGATCTCAAAGTAATTGTGACTCACTTTTCTCCTTCATCAGTGGCATTAAATGTAAAAGACACCGCTACAGGCAATGCTACGATCTACAGTGGTTGCTGCGAAGCGCACGGTCGCGTCCCAAAATTAATTTGCTTAATGTTTTCATGATTGTCTTTCATGCGCTTCTATATTCCATGTGTTTTCCCTTATTCTGACTTCCAGGGTATTGTCTATTCACAATTGGTCACGAACTCAATTTGCTGTCCACATTTTTGTTACCGTTCACTTTATATCGCTGGGTCGGTGTGTCCATTTGCCATTTGGTGTGTTGAGTTGAATTGCGAGGGTAATTTTAATATGATTGACTTAAGTGAAGGCAAATGAACGTGACCGATAATTATTTATGTTAGCTTTCCGTGTAATTATCTTTTTAGTTGATTATATTGCTAGACTTGGATGAACATTGGGAATAAACCTTCGACTAATACTCCATCAATAGAATGTTTTACAACACAGAATTTATGATCGGGCATAAAAACCATTTAATAAACATGTATAAAACCACTTTGTACAAAATCATATCTATTAGAATCGAAAGAAGCACAATCGTAAAAAAATAATTAAAATTTATTTAAGGAAGTTTTAAAATTGTCAAAGACTCTCACACTTTATTAAACATATCACTGCAAAAGTCCCACGCACTACACCAAAGTACTTAGTACGCAGCTGAAAAATGTAATGCTAGAGCAAATCGATTTTTTGTGCCTCTTTAAATCTCTAATTTATGTGGCGTTAAAAATTGCTTTACCCTTATTTTCACACCCCTTTTGTGCTCTCATCTAAGCGACTTTACATTGTATCATGACTGTATCCCATTTCCCTCAATATGTAATATGCCGAAAGCCCATATACTATATAGCTGGTTGGATGTGGTGGTGCGGATGGAGAAAATTGCCTGTTCTTGTTTCATGATGTTGAAAATTAGATTTATTTGAATGTAAATTCGCTGCTAGTTTTCTTATCAGTTTGGTGTTATATAATATTATACTGTTTTTGGTGGATGTGAAATACGTTAAGGGAGTGCGAATATTTTGTGAGTTTGCAGTTTGTAACTGCGAGTTTATGCGATACAATGCTGTGTAGTCGCGGCACTTAAAAAAAATTAAAACGATATTTAAAAATATAATTAATCAAAAACCAAAATACACACACTTTCTTTTGCACCAAGGAATGGCAGGATGAGTTTCTGCAACATCCGATTTATTTATTTCTATTTAAAGACGTAAAACCATTGCCGCATTATCTTTTCATTTGAAATCAAATCGATACTTTAAAATAGAAATTATTTTTCGGACTGAATATTACATTTCTGTTTCTCTAGCCGAGACATCGAATTTAAATATGGTAATACGGCAGCAAGAAGTGAATATTTGATGTTTATTAAATAAATAAATGCCTTGTCAAATCATGCTCGCTGTTAACCTGTCATTCACTTCGTATATATCAAACTGCAATTATGCGGTAGAATCAACATACAAAAACATGCACACCGATTGAAATCGATTACACCGAAATGATGTGTTCCATCCGTCTTTGGTGTCAAAAATCTATGATATTCATAAAGATGTGACTGACGCAGTAAAAATTGAATTGTCTGTGGAAGCCCACAATTTTAGACATGCAACTCATGTCTAACTCTCAATGCATCTGAGCAAATTACACAAAAATTGAATCGAAACGTTCACAATTTTGGTTGCAAAAACGATATTCTATGTAGACTATCTAGTAATTCACAATAGGGGAATATAATTTTTGTAGTCAAAACAATTGCAGCAACAATAATGCTATAAATAAAAAGGTATGGACAAGCTCGTGTTCATATCAGTTAATTTAACACGACATTTAAAAAACGCTGTAATTAAAAAAAAATCATGATTAATCCCAAAGAGGGGTAGAAAATTGCATTTCACACCAAAGTGCAGTTAAATTAGCAAAACATGATCACAATTTTCATCGACTTTATATGATCTTTCTGCCTGCTTTAGCAAACAAAAGCAGCACGGTTACAGCCCTACTATAAATATTAATCGTAGGAAAGTGCATTATTGAAAAATTATGCACGTCCAGGTGATGCAGCAGTCTACCCAGTTCTGCACTATTATGTTTAACATTATAACTAGGTAGTAGCTACTACACTAACACTGCGCCGGCAAACCGCGCCGAGTCATGCATTTTCCGTGGTATTTTCAATGTTCAATGTTCATGCCATTGTGATTAACAAAAACATTATCATAAACATTTAATGCGCTTGCATGGCGATCGCTGTTGTATATTTGTACGTACACATAATATATGTTGTTAGTATGTTAGTAACTAGCTGTGAGTTGTGGCGCGATTCTTATTCACGGTGAATCTCTTTTCGAGCAAATTATCTCCGCAACAAGGCGCATCATAAAAAAGCAAATGACGACAAAATGCCATGATATGTTTGGTTAAAGTAAATGACTTAGAAAAAGGTGATTTTCTTCGAAAGTTCCTACTTTGCTTCAATTATGCTTGTACAATGCACATTGTGCTTGATGCTTTTTCAGGGAACGCGGTTTGCGCTAAAAGCAGCTTGTTTGTAATTAAAACACTTGTATTCGAAATGGCTGAGGCGTTCTCAATTTAATTAATATCGGTCGATGTTTTAATTATATGTTGACAGGCAAATCTGTTTGTGATTTTATTGCGTTTTTTTAAATTTCATGTGAATTATCACTACGTATATTTTTAATATTATGAGTGGTAACATATGAGAGTGTTTTAGTAATTTGTGCACTTTTAAGTTAAATATATATTTACATTACTTAAATATTTGGCCTGTAGTGTAATATACTGCGTACACTTTATTGGTTTGATCTCAGAGTATGCCGAAATGAGTTTTTACAATTAGATCAGGAACTTTAAAAATCTATGCATTTTAGGAAAGGATATTAAATTTTAATTGAATGTCTTGGGGCACATCTTTTATCCTTCAAAAAAGGACTAACCAACCAAAAACTTCCAGATCTGTTCATTAAGAACTATAGTTTTCTTAATTGTTGATCATATCAAAAGCACTTGTCGGTGACGGTGTTGAAGAAGATGAGGAAGAAATTAGAAATGCAAACAAAATAAGCCATAATGTAGCCTTCACACGGGAGCATCTGCAGATGAACGCAGATTACACAAAAGAGACAAAATTTTTGTCGTTTTATATGAAGTCAATAAAACAAAAATTATAATTTAAATTTAACGCAAATTAAATTCTATGGTCAAATTGTCAAAATTTAAATTTTTTTTTTAATAATATTTAGGTATTATGTTAAAATTGAGGTTACATTAAATTTGAGGGAATGACATTTCAATTTCCATCGAAACTATGTGTACGAAGAAGAAGAAGATTTGATTGCTTTGATGATTTTTTCATATGCAACCATAAATGTATGGTAGCAAAGGAAATAGTTTGATTTTTTGTGGGTGCATATGAAAATATGTTTGCCTCTTTATGGTTGCAGATGACCAACACAGATCATAAAAAGTAGTGTCGTTCTCCTCTAACTTCAGTAAAATTCGTATGTGTTTTTCTGTGTCTTGAGCGATCAGCGTTCGCCACCGGATGAAGCCTACATTAAGATACGAAAGCTGCATTGGAACTGGATAACATCGTACATCGAACCAGAAATGTAAAATCACACTGGACATCGGTTTAACTAAAATTTTCATTAGTTACAGTACTATATTAACATTCAGATATTACCAAATTAAAATCTGTGAGAGTCCATAAAGAATATAATCATAAAAATGTATAACTAAAAATTAGCAAGCGTATTCTAAAACCTAACAAATATATTAATTACAGATAAAATTTTAAACCCCGTTTGAATAAAATTACTCCCGAATTCCCAAAAATGTCTGATGTTAGCAAAACAATAAACGCATTTCTTATATGTCCTAACTAATGCAACATGCCTGATTCATCTTGATCAAGTCGGTTTCTTCTGCTTGATGCCTCCATAAATTTCAGAAAGTTCAATAAATCATAAATCGCAAATATTTTTCAAGTAGGACTTGGTCGATTTTATGCTCTTATTAAACAATTTACCCACAACCAGTACGTATCAATAAACTAAAATCACATAACACAAGTATGCAGGAAAAGCATTAACATTTTCCCATACGAGAAGTGTAAAAAAAATGGAATCGAAATGAAAAGTGTGAGCGCGCACAAAGCGGCATTTCAATGCCAAATTACAGGGTGCGCTGCACCAATTACGGCAATAATAAAATGTTTGTGGATGCGTGCACGGTGCACCTCCTTCAGCTTTCAAGTCACATCGGACTCAACAAAAATCTCTATTCAAGCATGTGCGGCCGCAACATACTCGTACAAGCAAACACAACATAAGTTGAAGCATAAGAATAAATTTATTGAGGAAATTTATGCTTCCAAAGTTCTTAAATCACATCGCACACAAGCAACAAGCATATAAAAATATAAAGGAAGTGGAAGGCGCGCTTTTACTCGTTCCGTGTCCATACGTTGCGGCGAACAAGCTTTTGTGTGAATGCGTTAATTGACGATTCTATGCTGTATTGTGTTCAGTAAATAAATTAAAATACATTTTATCATAATTTAATTACTGAAAAAATAAAGAACCTAAACTGTTTTTGTACGTTAAACACATCTACAAAACGTACAGAACGAAATGACGAGAAAAATTGTTAGCTTGTAATAATGATGAGTTGCGGTTGAGTTGTGTTTTATCTTTTAAAGTAATTGCCTTACAAATTCACGTATTTAAGTAACCTTTTTTGGGTATTTGTCTAAACAAATAAGTGAAAATTGGTGCTCGCCCTCATTGTCTGTGCAGACACAGTGAACTCATCATTTGCTCAATTTTTTTACGCCCGTATTTTTAAAGCATATGCCGCATGACTGACTTGACGTGTGTGCAAGTGAAATCTTGGACATGGATTAAATTCATAAAAAAACTCATTAGTTTGATGCAATTTCGTGAATATCCATGAGGCACACGATCCGCATTAGCGTTTTCCAGCTAATCCCGTGATCGATTAGGAAAAGCCGCAGTTGCCCTACTGAATATTATCAACCACTATGCCAGTTCCAAATATACGAAACGTATATGTGTGTTAAAATAGCCAGCACCTCATGATGTTTTGTTTGCGTTTTCCTATAGCCTATTACAACGCAACATGACGCTTCATAATCCTAATTTTTGTACTTTTCCAACAAAAAAACAAGACGTAATTTTCACTGAATTTTGCTAAGTTGTAACTTGTATAGTTCTCTTTCTTTGTGTACACATTCCTCATAGTATGCATGGCGTAAAATAACGCGTTCGATTTCACGTATGCCATGCGCATTTCACAGTTTCACGTGACAAACCATCATTAAGCGTCCAGTAGCGTATGGGTTCTTAACTAGGTGGAAATTAGATTTAACGTAATTGCATCAACACGCAATTACATATGGTAAATAAATGATTGAATAGACCGAGCTGCGTATATGACGCTGCGAATGGAGTGTGGATATGCGATGATAACACGCAGCAAATCAAAACACATATTTAATATATTTTGTTAATAAAAGAAATTCGCTTGCGATGAGTGCAGTTAATTAATAATTGTGAGTTGTAACAACGGCAGGTTGTGGGATCTGCCGGTAGTATTAGAAAATGTATTTATACCAGAAATGAAATGTACAAAATTAATAGCTTCAAATTGGAAATTCAATTTTACGTAATATAAATATTTATAAATTTACGATACGTTATTGTTCACTAATTCAGCGTTGGCACCATTTCGTTAATCATGTTGCATGATGAGTGAGGACTCTGCAAAACATTTGTTAACTTAATATGGAATAATCGACCGAGCGTGTACTTAATTTAAATTTATGAAAATCTTTTCAATTCTCATACCGATCGAAGTCATATTTATGATATTTTCGGTAAAAATTTGCTGAACATCATGACCTTGAAATTTTTGAAATTCAACCTTGAACGAACCTCCGAAATTAATCCATTAATTGAGATTAACTACAATGTCAAACACCATAATACCACAAATCAAACAGTTTTTGAATAATTTCTATTATGAAATTATGACCTTTTTGAAATTTTGGCCTTAAAATTTTCAGGAATTTTAGTAATTTTATTTAATTCTATAATAAGAAAAAAAAGGATTCCAAAAATACCTGATGTTTCGGATATATGAAAAGTATAAACTTGATTTTTCGAATTTGACCTTGAAATTTTTTTTTAATTACGAAACACTATTCATATCATATATGTATATTTGAAAGAATTTTTTTCATATTGTGGAGAGCGGCTGAGATAGGAAAAATAATGCTCGTCAGCGTCTACCCCTTTTTTGAAAGAAGAATCATATTTAAAGATATAAGTTTTGTTTAGAATACCTTTACGGATAATTGTTGTGAAAATGAAGAAAATAGTCGGAACCGTTTTATTAAAAAGAGAATTAGTAAAAATTTTCCTATTTTGCTTGCCCTATTTTCTTTTAAATTATATTTTACATTAAAATTTCATAGAAATCGGTTGAGTAGTTTCTGAGATATGACGATGGCAACGGGCACAACGTACGGCACACGATCCTACATAAGCACATTTTTTCTAGACCACTTTTTTGGAATCAATGGACATTAAAACAATTCTCCGCATCATTAATTTCTATACGCTCAATGGCTCTTTATATGCTTAAGTATGAAAATATGAAAAATACAGTGGATCTCACCCCTTTCTAAAAATGATAATTTCAATTTTCCAACCGGAAACAACGAACTTAAAACTACTGCAACAAAATGACTGAACCCACTGTACACTTTATAGTACAGTAACACCATTTTAATTATGTGCATCATAAAGCAAGACATGCATAACAAATGAGCCAAATTCGTTATCAAAAAAAAATTTAATTTACAAACAATTAACGATAAAAGCGATTCAAATTAATGAAATTCTTATATTTAAGTGCATTTTGTAAACAAATTGCATTCAACAATCAACATGCCCCTTCAAACAAGCTTCCAGTGTAAACTCTTAAAATTGATTATTTTCCTTCATTTGATAGCACCAAGTCACGATTCTCCGATATTGGAGCACATACATACTATTGTAGTACTATGGGAGCAATAAGCATGTGCATGAGTCCACTTATTTAATGTGCAGCATCAGCGAATTCATTAATAGAATTACCACCGCGAAAGATAACTGCAACAATCAGTGGACGGTTTGAAATAAAATGTACCTACACACGCGTATTTTAAAAAGCTGCATTTTTATAGTGTACGCGAATTCGGGGAACAGTGTGTATGCGGCTATGCCTGGTGCGCTGCTGCATGCGAGCCGCAAGGATGAATTGCCACCATGTCCATACTTTCAAACACATAAAGTACGAAGGTGGTGCAAAAGCGCGCAGAATTTTATTTCCGACACATGCGATTATACTTGCACAATGCAAATGCACACGTTGTGTTTGAATGTATGCGTTTACGATACTGCAGGGTGCGGGGCCGCGGGCAAAATGCAGGCAACCGTGACCTCACAGTATGCGACCATATCATGTTTGCAGGTAATAAAATTAATTACTATGAATTTACAAGTATGTGTGTTAATTTAAATTGCACATCATGTTCAATATAAATGAGAGAGCTGGGCACTCCGAGTTCACTTTATACACTATGTCGTCCGATCTCCATAAATCGGCTGCGTTAGTACATTCTGTTAATTGTCGTGCAAAAATATTGACCCATTTGTTGCTAGTGATATAATTGAAGGAAGTTAGTAGATGTTTTTGAATTCAATCCATAACAATTTTAACAAGAGTGTACGTGCAATGTGTCGCATCTCGCACAAACTGGAAATCGTTTCTTGGAAGCGACAACGTATTTGTCATTATAGCGAACGGGTTTTAGGTACATTTAATATTCGAAAATAAAACGCGACTGCCGCGAAAATAAACGCGGTTCTTGAAAGAAAGATTTTTTTTTAGTAAAAATTGTTATTTGTCGCTGTTTCTCAATGTCCATTTAAAAAAAAAGTCATGGTTTTGTCCCAATACAGTAATAATCACCAAATTTTGTGAATAAATTTGCCAACAGTAGATCTACGTTTTAGGCATAGTGAAATTGTTACATTAAACCATATCTCTTAAAGAAGAATATTAAAAGAAATCGCTCATACTGCACTTACTCGTGATATACACCTTTCATTATTTTTAATTAATCGTATTAGTGAGTTTTAGATCCATTGTAGCACACCATTCTTAGTTTTTGGACACATTCAATTGAATTTCATATCCATAATGAATTTCTAACTGAAAAACCAACATAATACAGTCAAGTTCTCTGACTTGCAACAAAAGGTATAACTAACATGACTTGCAAAACTAGTAAGTCATAAGTCATAACACATACAAATAACTAACAGCATTACCTTACCAATTACACGTATGCTTTTAATTAGAAGCGCGCTGTGAAGTGGCTTCCAAATTCAAATGTCTAATCTATCCACTGTGGGTACCAACTGCAACGTTGGCATCCATTGCAAAGAGACCAGAGAGTACATGTTCACATGGTCAGATGAACGCGTAAGATAACACATTTGCGTTTAATGTTACATCCACCAACGATGAGTATAGCTAATTATTATTAAATAATACCCACCTCTGTCTCCGCTTCCGCACTTAGTGCATGCCATTGAAATATGCGTTAATTTGTAGCCGGGAATCATCATTAGGCAGCATATGTACGGCACATTCAGTTTCACTTTATTTTAAGGTGTTTCAACGTAAAGCCTAAGCAGAGCGACCGACCCTACGCGATGAAGGCGCAGAAATTTTGAGTGTGTCTCCTGAATGTAGACAAAGGAGGTATCATGTAATAAACTGGCAATGTTTACAGGTTTAGCATTTTAAATAGGTTATTTAACGACACCATTAAAAGGTTTTGACTTTTGTGTTAAAATATGCCAGCGCGGCGCAGTGTGGTGGTTCGGAGTATGCGAGCCCAACTTATTCCCCGTCCCCTGATGCGAACTCATATTTTATGTTATGTAACACTGCGCTTGCATGCATCATTTTACGGCAATTTTATTCAAGACGATCGTTTCTTCATTGTATTTGTAACTGGCCACTTGGAACAACGAGACAATGGTGCAGGCGCAACGCACTTGTGGACAGATGTAAAAAAAACATTTCAGCATTTTTATATTCATGAGGATTATCACGTAAGTGTAACAATTAATTGTCGTAAAAACATGAGTTTATTCGAAACGCTTTGTAATATTGAGAAAACAGTGCATAATTAAATTGCTGGTGAAATATATAGTATTTAATTTGAAAAATATTCATCATTGTGTGGTTTTCTTTTTTTTGGATATCGAAATGAAAAAATAATAAGATACTTTTAATTAATAGTACAAGGTATTCACTATTTAGTCTCGCTTGTAAACAATGTTTAAAAATGAAACCATAATCTCTTCGCGAGAAACTAAAATACATCAAAATCACAAAATTTGCAAAAATATAAAAATAAAGGTTTATTTAACTGACACTGGTATGATGGCATACAAAACTCGAATTAAGTATATGAAAAACAAAACGACCATGCATGTGTTGGAATCACGTATTTGTCAACATTTCGGATGTAACATAAGCATATTTTAAACGCGTAAACGAATAGTGAAAAAAATCGCGGTTCGTGAAAAAATTGACTACTTCCAATGACCTCTAATCACGCACAATGCAGAAATCTGATTATTACCAAATTTTGTACATGTACATTGTACATATTTGCCACAATTACACATGAAATATGAGCATATTTTTGGTGCCTAAATTATTAGTGCGAAAATTACGATAAAAATCGCGATTCGTGAAGAAATTAGTCAATTCTTTCTATACTTTTTTATTATTATCGCAATTTTTCACGGTTATAATGTCTTTTTTATGATGTAAACGTTTTGTACTGTGTCATTTGCTTTTATTTAAGTAAGGATTAAATTATATTTCTAATAAAGTGCATTACATATTTTAAATGTTGTCACATGATATTATTTTTTGTAATCTATATAATTTGCAAAGTATGGGCAAAGTGCTCCTTAATATTGGTCCTTCATTAAAAGTCGTAATTCAATTATAAAATCGGGGGAAAAAGGGAAGGAATTAAGTTACAACAATTTTTTTGTATTTACTATATCAAATTGAAGGATATTTTGAAAGGAAGATGATAGAAAATGATACGAAATCAAAACAATTATGAATATGCACCGTGGAATCAAAATTCTTCACAATAATTGTCAACGTTATCAATTTTTCCTTTGATTACAATACATACTTGAAAAACAGATGGGGTTTCGGTGCAATTATATTTTATTTAACATTATAATTCTGGTTTTTAAAACGCAACGTTCGAGCGGCGCACGGATTTCTCCGCTATAGTTATAAAATAGAATTAAAAATATCTCCCACAAAATGAATTGGATGAAAAAACATAAATGTATCGCAAGTAACATTCCACCAAAAACAAAAATTTAGGTATAATAGAATATACTGCAAAAATATTGTATCCATCATGAACTCGCAACACTTATCAATTATCATGAACAAAGGTAAACTATAAACAAAATGAAATAATGTAAAGATCACCATGGATTTTTTTTTTGGCTGGCAATAAAAACGCAAGCTTGATTATCATGCAATTGTTCAGTGATATTGCACATCATCAATTTTGGAGGCACCCTGTTGGCACACACAAGTCACAACAATAATATGCACTGAAAACGGAGACATAAAAACACACACGAAAAAATGAAAATGCGTCCTCCATTTTTATGCGCTGCCTCGTAGTTATGAAAGCGTAAGGGTGAAAGATAAAATGTTGTTCTCCATTTTGATCCAAACGGGCGCATGCGCAGAAACAAGCTTTCGCTGTAGCTCAAGAGACAACACAAAGAAATTCCAGTACGATACGACTGTAATTGGAATGAGGAAGTTGTCGGCGTTGTGGGCGAGGGCAGTTGTATGGGAAAGGAAATCAAAATAAAAATCGATAACTTCACACTTTGACACCTTGGCTAGAGTGCAAACGGGTTACTTTTGCACACAACGTTCCACATTTTTGCATGTGAGGCAAAAAGCACAGTTTTAATTCTAAATTGTGTTTATGTACGTACAGCAGTAGCTGTAATGCCAATTTACCGCCTATTTTATGTGTGTGTAACCCCAGTTTAGGGGATGCATATTACCAGTTATAATTCTAACTAATTTTCGTAAAACACAATCATTTGGCGAAAACTATGAACGGGTGAATGGGGGATTATTTCGAACTGTTTTAATTGGAATTGTTAATGTATTGATGTGTCGATGATGTTATCGTTAAAATGAGCCGACGCTATACTTTCGTTAATTATTTAATTAATTTATAAACGCCTAGTGGGATTGCAATTTGGGGAGATTATTGTGGCAATAATTGTATCAGTTGCAATTGAAAAGTGAACATAATTCTCGGCAATTTCCTCGTTGTATTGAAATTGCCAATCGCACAATTAAATTGATTTTCGGTAATAATTAAACGGGAATGGTTGGACATTATTCGATGTTTTTTTGACCAATATTGGCTAAGAATAAAAATTTTTTAATTATAGTTAAATAAGGATGATGATAGTGTGTTTACTTTTAAAAATAAAAACTTTATTTTCTGATGTTAAATTACAAATTAAACAGAAAATGCACGAAATAATAAATACATATAGCTGCTTGCAAATAACTCGGCTCGAGTTGATTCTGATCTGGCGTCAAAAGGACATTTTCTGTCGGTAGATTCTGTTGCAATAGAATTTCAAATTCCGTTGTTGATTCTGTTTCTGTTTCTCATTCTTGTTCTTGTCACCTCATAGTTTCTTTGAACTTTAGTGTTCAGGAAAATCTTTTCTTTTTATTTTGCAATTAAAACTCAATACTAATACTAAATACTAACCTTGATATGTTAAGCATGTTTCTGTAATTTGTTTCAATAAACTGCATTTTCGGTATGGGCAATAATTCGGAGCTATTTGACGTTATAACAATATTGAAAAGATTTTCTTATTTGGTTTCAATTTGGCTTTTAGGATGTCATAATTCTCGGTGCATATTTTGCAAAAAAAATGTTTGTGATGTTGTTTATAAGAAAAACGTAAATCGATAGTATCCGAGTACTTAAAGGATTTTCATAAAATTTCGACACGTTGTATAAAATATGAACTTCCGTAGTGCGTTTCCATATCTGTTAACACCCAATTTAGGCGACCCTGCATTGGAAAGTAATAATTTATCACTTTTAATTATATGAACTCGTTTTACGTATTTCAAATAGATTTTGTTTATTTTAGATTAATGGATACCTTTTTAAAGCCCACTGTTTATAAACAATTAGTGAAATGATGCACTTTGTTGCATATTTCTCGAATTTTCCGTAAGTGATAATTTTATTACCCGGTGAAAGTTATGGAAACGCACTACAGTTCTATCTTTTTAGGTCTCTCTCAAAATAATATCCTAGTTTATTCCAAATCGCTGTTTTTTTTAAATTTGGTGTCAAAAAAATTGGATTAATATGTCTTGACTGATGATAACTTAGCAAAACCAGAATTTATCGAAGTCAAAATAATGGTAATGTTATTATTAAATTATTCGTTACTGTGTAATTCTTTTTATTATTTTTTGCATAAGTGAAGTTCACTTTCAGATTTCTTTTTCTGTTTTTTCTTATAAACAGTTTCCTTAATGACACTTATTCAAATTATAAGTAATTATTACAATTTTGAATCTAGGTATCAGGTATGTATTCAGAATAACATGTCGAGGAGTCAAAAAATATTTTCTCGTCGATTCTTCGTTAGCCAAGACACTTTGACCTGAAAGGAGTTTTCAATTTAAATTCTATATAGTTTTCGGTGGCGCAATCAACTTTTATTAAATGAGGTAATTTGATCGTTTTTGAATCTCATTTCAAGATTTTGGTAAATTAAGAAACTGTCGATTTTTTGGTTGGTTTAACCGGAAGCACAGCGCGAAACTTTTTTCTAGCAAAGTTCTCCACCATCTCTTGTTAAAAAAAAAAAAAAAAAAATTTGATAATAAAAAATTTTCAATGTTGATTCACGCTAAGTGGTAGTGAAACATGGTTAGTGTAACTAAACACTTAGTTTAACTACATTTCATATTCAAAATCCGATCGTACAAAATTTAAACTAATCGAAAACGAATTTTAAGCTTTGTAATATTATTTATACGTAATATAAACTTCACATTATACGAAAGTTCTCGAAGTTGAATTTCGAAAAAACTTAAAAAACTTCTATTGTGTCATAGATGGCCCAACACGTATCATTGCTAAATTGAAATAAAATTTTGTTAAATTTTAAACATAAATATGTAAACTAGTCGCCAAGAAAAGTTGTGTGCAGCCCTACGTGCCATCCAATTGAGTTATTAATATACCCAATACTTTGGTAATTGCCAATGTTTATTTTGTTGTTGCATTGCCTGTTATACAAAATAATAAACCAAATTAGATCTAAATAGAATGCAACTGTTATTTAATAATCATACTGCTATTTAAAATTTTACTCCTCTGTTTTAATTTGAAAGCTTTATCAGAAAGAAATGTTTCACAGAGAGGTTCAAAACCCATATATTTAAAGGAAACATGACAATTTTAAGTGCAAATTTAATTCTTAAAATTCTTTAAAGTTCATAAGTCATAACCTGTTAACTTAAACTATCTGTGAATATAAAGTGAAAAATATAAACATTTTATAAAGTTAAATCAAACTTTATTCTGTTAATTAAAACTAAAATTTAGTAATTTGTAAATTGCATCCCCCTAATGAAACTGTTGATCACAGTTTATTCCAACTAAATTTACATTGCACAAGTATCTGTCTGAAAAAATTATTTTCAACAAAAATGCTAACAATTATACTTAAATGTGATACACAAGGCAAAAGTTTTAAATTGCAAACATTGCGCAGTCCTTAAGGCTTTTTCAAATGAAACTTTCTACATGAATATACGTGTAGGTAGGTGGATATAGTATGTAGTATTTTTGTATAAAATATAAACATAATAATAAAGCACACATTTGACAAATCAATTTAAGTAAACCCCTTGGGAATTTCTATGTTGTAAAGTTTGTTCAATGGCGATGGCATTAATATAAAAAGTGATTTCTTCTGCACAGAACTAAATTGAAGTACATGAGCATTGTGCAGTGTGCAATGAGCACGTATACGGTATACTCGCGTACCCATACTCGTATACCGTAAAATGCATCGAAAATTCGAATGCTAAAGTTTAAGTTGACATGATATTAGTGGAATGTCAGGTGCTGAGTTAAGCATAACATGTGCAATTATGAGTACAATTTATAATTTAGCCATGCAGAAAGTTTTGTTGCAGTTCACTGTAGATTGAAAATGCATGCGGAGTCACGGAAGTTTAAGTTTGTTCTCAATTAATTTGCAAAGTCTGTATTCTTCAACAACAACAAGTATCGTGTGGTGCGGTCCGTGCGGAGGGGACATAAGTGAAAGCTTTCAGCTTAAAAAGTTGCTGGGACAATTGCATTTTTTATGCACTAAGAACGAAATTTTAAGCATAACTTTTTAATTTATTTCAAGATATTTTCTGAGAAGGAACGAAAAGTTTCAAATTCATCTTAAAAGACTAGCAAAATCACAAACATCAGTTTAAAGAGCTGAAATTATAAACATTTTTTTATTTTTGACTGAAAAAAGTTTTTTTCTCCAATTTTGCCAAAACGAACTCCCGAATTCGGAAGAACAATGTAAGTAGAACAAGAAAATATTGATTTTTATTTGATAAATGCGTCCAAAATTTAATCCTTTAAAAAGTATGTTATTTATTTTACGTTAAAACTAGAAAATTTACTTGGAAAAAACTAATGACCTATAAAAAACTTTGAAAGATCTGCAACCAAAAATGTAAATTTGTGAAAACAAAAGAAATGAAATGTTTTTAGATACCCAAAACAGGATTTAAAATAAAGTTGCATGAGAATTGTGCCAACACCACCAATATGAGGTCTCACCCTACTTAAGCTTTCTGTAATGGCTAATCAGTAATCACTACATTAAACTTAAGAACGATAGAATTTGAACATGGTTTATTTATTCTTCACGCTTCTTCTGTAAATAAAAAACCACACTGTCTTATTGGTTCTTAGTAATTATAGTCTTTAAGGAAATTTCTTATGCACCATTCTGCAATCGCTCCCTCGGTGCTTGTATTTGCGAAATACTTGTAAACTTAAGTTTCGCATCGCCTCATAAAACGCTTCTAAATGGTCACTGCTGCTGAATTCAAATACATTCATGTATTCTTTTGTGATCTGGGGAAAGAAAGAGGCACATAAGAGCTCCTTCATTTTCCGTTGTAAATGCGATGCGATGTGAAATCGTGCCGACGATCTCACGTAGAACTAACGATTGTATCAATTTACACAAACATCCCCAACCCTAATTTATTAAGCTTCTTATATGCGGAATTTAGGAACGGTTATTTCCGTAATTTAGAAAAGAAAAGCTGAAGAGTGTTGACCGGAATGTTGATAAGGGCTTTTGAATCGGTTGTTTGTGCCGGCCTTTAGAGTTTAATACTCGTAACAATGCTTACGAAAATGAAATGTGCATTCAGATGGATGGTTTTTTTTTTGCTTTATGCTTCTTAATGATATTTTTGATGGTTTTGTTTTTGCATTTTATTTAACGATTATCAATAATGCATTACGTCGGCGGATATTCCTTCAACTCGTTATTTGTTTTAAAATGAATTTGAAAAGTCATTCCCTTTTGCTGTTAAAGATACTTGATAACTCTTGACGCCTGCTTCAAGGAAAAAAAACTAGAATTTAACGTAGATATTGCCGAAAAATATTTGATTGCATTTAAAGTGGCGTAAAAACAATTCTGAAGGTTGCTTGCGAGGATTAACATTTACTTCCAACCTATATTTGGAAATCAATAACGCTTAAACTGTAAATGG
Organism: Sylvicola cinctus; assembly: GCA_963854165.1. Classification (NCBI taxonomy): domain Eukaryota; kingdom Metazoa; phylum Arthropoda; class Insecta; order Diptera; family Anisopodidae; genus Sylvicola; species Sylvicola cinctus. The sequence continues at coordinate 25,531,397 of OY974082.1, forward strand.
GATCGCTACAAAATTATATACACGCATTTGCCAACATTTCGGAAATATCATAGGTATATTTAAAACGCGAAAATGAACCGCGGCAACCGCGAAAAAAATAGCGATTCGTGAAAAGTTGAATAATACCAAAAATGATTTCGGGAATTTTTCGCGATACTAATCTCATATATGTTAAAATAAAAATAAAATGTTTTTTATGAAATTGAAGGATATTTCGGAAGAAAGGCGAAAAGTACGAAATCCAAATAATTATTAATATGCGTCATAGAATCAAATTTGAACTTGAAACATAGATATTGTTCCATTGGGTTTTTGTGAATTTAGATTTTATTTAACATTATATGTAGTTCGGATTTTCAAAAAATATGTTGTTTCCGGGCAATACACGGGTTTCTCCGCTATTACAGTTATAAATGTATTGATAAATAAACAATCGTTAAAAACTTAAAAGCATACATTGTTGTAAATTATAAATTAAACCAAATGAGATCTCAAGAGAATGCAACTAATCTAAAAACCTAATTTGTGCATTTCAATCAGTTTGATTTAACTTTCACATACCACAGCCCTTACGGCATACCTCATTAATTAATCATTGCGGAATCTCCAAATACAAGGCAAACACATAGAAAATATATACTCGCACTTAAGTATACATAAATCTTTGGCATGGTTTTACGTTTAATTATTGGTCATTTCGTGCCATGAGCATTCAAATACATACAGAAATTGATGAATATCTAAAACTTTGGATGTATTTCATTTCATTCAATTAATTATTACCGATTCAATTGAAACATTTCATATATACGTAATTAAAAATGTTTCCGAATTCAAGAAGAAAACAGAAATGAAGATTGGAGTTATACAAGAATAACGTGTGGAAGCGGAAAAGGCCCAATTAACCTTCCAGATTGCAAATTAGTATGATGTTATTGACTGTTTACTATACAGCAACGTGTACATATATGCCAATCGATTTATTAGCGTCAAATTATTGAATGGCATTCCGGCGCTCTACGAGCTCCCTGCACATTCGAATATCTGAATTTGAAGTACGAGTATGTTGAGGGCTTATGGCAGCGTTAACTGTGGACTTATATGGCTCTAGCATCCTGATATTTCGACAAATTCCAAAAGGGCCACATTCGTTGTGAACACAACTGTTTAATGCGGCTATCTATATGCAAATCGGTGTTTGATTTTGAAGAACATGGCAACCGTAGAGGCGAATGGATAAAAGTAGACGACTTTATTGATTTTTCCGTGTGTAAAATTTGCATATACGTATTGTTGATTTGAATTTCAAAGTGAGATTTCTTATCATTGCGTGGAATTCGGGAATTATCGGGATGGTTAAGTTTATAATAACGTGCTGCTTGAATATGAATGCGAAATTGCTTATAGTGAGGTTGTTGATGGATTGTTCATTGTTCGGAGTTGAAAGGAATTTATTTCAGCGTAAATTTTGATGAAATGTACGTTTCAGGGTCTGAAATTGTGAAAGAAACTTTATGTTGATGGGTTGATAGATTGACTGATAATTTGATAAAGTGATTTTAGGAAAAAAGCTGTGGGAAAATTTAGTTTTCAACTGTATTGTTTAGATGTTTGGGCAGGGACTAAAAGTTATTAAAGATTTTCTATTTGTTTTTAACTGAAACAAAATGATTGATAAATCTGAATTAGAACGTACGTACAATCAAAAACAGAAATTCACATGTTTTTTATTGCTTTTTAGCATGAGGACGTATCGGGACACCTTTCTGCGTCATTATCCATTTTTGATTTTAATTTCAGCTACGAAATATGAAACTTATGTTTTCTCAATTCGAGTCAAAATAAAGGAAGAAGTGTAAAAAGGAAGGAAAAACATTTAAACAAAAAGTAATTTTGTATGAACAATTTAATCATAATATTTCAAATATCAATTAACCTTAAAATGTTCTGTAACCTACTTCCCGTTCAAAACACTTTTGGGTGATGAAACTTTTACAAACTCTCATAGTTCTAGCCGTGTAAAGGTCACGTATACAATTTATGCAGTCAAGTGTGATATTTTGGGAGGCTTCTAGTTTAATTTGACCTAAGCGATTTCTGATTTATTTTCTTTACTTGAACTTTCATTGTTGCAATTAAATTTCCGAATATCAACAAAGTTATTTTGTTAAAATTAATTTTCATCCTTGCTATACTGGACATGAGCCCTGAGCGGTTTGAAAGAATACACATTTATTATGTATGGCCAAATTTCCCAACGCTCAAAATAAAAAGACGATAAAAAGTAACAAAGTTAAATTAGGTCATTGACATAGAATCGTGTGAAATTGTTTCTTCATGGTTTCATTGAATCATAAATTATGTATGAACTATTTGCCAACGAAAATCGATAAATCACATGCCGTTACATGTGCTGTAGCCTGTATAGTGTATCATAAGGACTACAGCTACACTCCGCAGCCAGATTCTACAACATTTTATATTGTGCAAAATGTATGTTGCAAACTGTAAAACATCACGTATCCTTGGGACTGCAGAGAGAAAGTCTATAAACGGACCCGAAGGAAATATTAGCAGCGTTTACATCTTCAAGATATTTTTTGAATATTAAAGAAAAAACAACGGATACAGACATTAGATAAAATTGACATGTTTTCACAATATGGAAAGTATTCGGGAAGTCGATAAAACTATATTTAATTTTTCGGTCTTATCAGCAATTGGCTGTTTTTTCTTTTTTTGCAACGTAACATTGTTATCCATGTATCAAAATAAGAAAGTAATTAAACAAACAGTATGTACTTAACTGAAATGAGGGTATCATTTATCAAACTAACTAATGGCAGTGATATTTTATCTCCTACTTTCCGAATCTACCACATTTACGCATCGATAATATTTATTCTGCTATATACAATAATGAATTACGAACCCTTTAAATATTCAATCTCTCCATTATAATGCTGGTGTGATATTCCCTTTGGATCAGCATATCTTAATTAAATAGAGTTTAGATGGCTGATGAGCCATTGTTAAAATGTTTGATTGTTTGTTTGCTTATTATTCGGACTAAGTAAATGAGTTGGTAATTAGAAACAGAATGAAACCTTCACGGTTACTTAATAAAGCGAATACAAACGTATCTCGAATGTACATTTTTAATCGATAGAGCTTTTCGCTAGCTGGCCAATGAAAGAACAAGGTATAAATCAAATACAATATTTGATGTGATTGACTGAACGCCCTAATTACAAAAAATGGAATGGTTAAAAAAAAACTACATCGCAGGGCGAGCGAGGTGTGAATTTATATACGACTGTTGCTTTACTACATTTTAATAAAGCTTTTCGGAGATATGAAAAATTTGACCTTGAAATTTCTTAATTTTGACCATGATTTTTGTCCAAAATTGGTACTTTTATTGAGATTATCAATAATGTAGAACATCATAGTACCTTAAAACATATAGTATTTGAATTAAAAATTTTCATTATAAAAATATGACCTTGAGTTTTCAAAATTTGACCTTGAAATGTTCAGCAAGTTTTCTTATTTTATTTAAGCCTACAATAATGTGAAATTTCTTTTTTTTTAATATTAAAGGTTTCTGAGATATTAAAAATTTGACCTTGAATTTTTCGATTTTGACCTTGAAATGTTCCGCAAATTTTCTTATCTGATTTTATCTTACAATAATCTGCAAGAATTTTTTTGACATCGTGCAAGGTGGCTGAGATAGAAAAGTGGGGTTTGTCATTGTCCACCCCCTTTTTCGCCAGAAGGAGCATCTAGCGGGATATAGGATATATGCAGTTTTGTTTAAGATACCTTGAAGATTAATTGTTGTGGAAATGAAAAAAATCGTAGAACCCATTTTTGAGCCCCTATACGAAAAAAAATTCTTTTGTCAATAACTTGACCTTGAAGGATCTGACCTCGAAAAATCGAAGATCCTATTCTTATATTTTTGTTTAATTAAAAATTTTCATACAAATCGGTCCAGTAGTTTAGAAGTTTTTTTTTTCCGACCATTTTTCTATAGTACGGCGTACGGCGTACAGCGTACGGACGTACTTTTGCACATTTTTTCTAGACCACTTTTTTGGACTCAGGGGGTGTCAAAACGAGTTTCTGCATCATCAACTTTTTTTCCGAAAAAAGTCGGATTACAAATATTTCTATATGTCCTTGGGGTCGTATATAAATTAAAAATGTAGCTACTTTTAAACAAAAACACAATTTTTATGATGCAAATCAAAAAATTAATTTTATAATTTTTTTTAAATTTTCCACCCACCGTGGCGCGAGAATTGTGTATTTTTCCGTGTGCATCACATAATCGTCCGCCTTGATATTTGCATTTTATAATGATATTAAATACATATATTGGTAAAGATGGGCGTGATTTTCCTCAGTGTAGCAACTAAAAAAACCACATCGCAGGGAGAGCGAGGTGTGAATTTATATACGACTGTTGCTTAACTACATTTTAATGAAACTTTTCGGAGATATGAAAAATTTGACCTTGAAATGTTCAGCAAGTTTTATTATTTTATTTATTCCTACATTAATGTGAAAAAAAGAATTCAAAAATATTTATGGTTTCTGAGATACGTGCGGCGTACGCCGTACGTCGCACCTTGAAATTTCCGATTTCGACCTTGAAATGTTCAGCAAGTTTTCTTATTTTATTTAAGCCTACAATAATGTGAAATTTCTTTTTTTTTAATATTAAAGGTTTCTGAGATATTAAAAATTTGACCTTGAATTTTTCGATTTTGACCTTGAAATGTTTCGCAAATTTTCTTATCTTATTTTACCCTACAATAATCTGCAAGAATTTTTTTGATATTGTGCAAGGTGGCTGAGATAGAAAAGTGGGGTTTGTCCTTGTCCACCCCCTTTTTCGCCAGAAGGAGCATCTAGCGGGATATAGGATATATGCAGTTTTGTTTAATATACCTATTAGATTAATTGTTGTGGAAATGAAAAAAATCGTAGAACCCGTTTTTGAGCCCCTATACGAAAAAAAATAACTTGACCTTGAAGGATCTGACCTTGAAAAATCGAAGACCCTATTCTTATATTTCTGTTTAATAGTTTACAAAAAAAATTCATGCAAACCGGTCCAGCAGTTTAGGAGTTTTTTTTTCTCACCATTTTTCTATAGTACGGCGTACGGCGTACAGCGTACGGACGTACTTTTGCACATTTTTTCTAGACCACTTTTTTGGACTCAGGGGGTGTCAAAACGAGTTTCTGCATCATCAACTTTTTTTCCGAAAAAAGTCGGATTCCAAATATTTCTATATGCCCTTGGGGTCGTATATAAATTAAAAATTGGTTTAATTTAACTAAGTGAGCACTGGGTATAATTGTATTTATTCAAGCAATACTTTTCCTTTTTTCTGGGAGTTTAATTTAATTACATTTAATCGTCCAATTAAAACAATATTGCTCGGTCTCATAATAACTGCGAACTTACACATTTAGATTTTATTTTAAATGCGGGCGATGAAAATAAATTAAATGAAACGAAAATAGTTGCAAAATGTGTGAAACAAAAAAACTATTCAAATTTGTTTATTACCAAACCTGATTCCTTCAACAAACTTTTTATGCGCCAATTTTATGCGGGTATATCGTTATGTTTTTATTTAAAGCATATGCTGCCAAAGTCTCATAAAAGGAACAGCAGCGGTGTTCACTTCAGAAGGCGATCGCTCGCTCCCATTCTGAATAAATAAATAATGCAAATTTTACTGTTTCTAAACTTGCAAAGCTTCAACGCTTCTGAGCACTAAATTGTTCGAAATATGTACCAGACTATAGAATTGACTTGATGCGAGCTTGTTGCGAAGTTGGAATTTAAAAGTGTAAAGTAAGTGCATAAATATACATTGAGTATTTTTCAGGAAAGAGACGTTACTATATCTAGAATCAATGGATGAAATTGAAAAGTCTGCAGTCGTCTTTTGGGTGCCAGAAAATCGTTGCTCCCATTCTAGATAACACTGTAATGAAAACTGAAATGGATGCAAAATGAAAAAAAAACATGTTTTGCTTTATCTTTCAGAAACACAAACAATGAAAAAGCTAATCCCGAATTAATAACAATTTCAAAATTCGCACAAAACGTCCGACTTCTAAACTCTAATCTCATTTACCTTGCCCATTTCGACGTAATTTAAATTTGTCAAGTATTTCGTGAAAATGCTGTGCGGGCTGTGGCTGACTACGGCGTGAAAATAATTTCAGCGTTATGTAGTTAATTACGAAACTGCCTATCTTTAAGTCAAGATAAAACTTTTTCGGGCCACTGACAATAATGGTGTATTTCTGCCATACCCTTGATTCTATTAGCTAACCCTTTTTCTGCAAATCTGCTGAGACAAGATTGTTTTTCTTATGTTTTGTGTTTTGTGAGAGCGGTTGGGCTTATCACAATTAATGGTATTGGGGGACGTGCGTCGCGACGAGTCACTCGTTCTTGAGGTATACCGTTATGTTATATTATGCCCCATATTTTGGCAAGATATTCAATTATATTTATTTAACTGTTATTATGTTGAATTGCACCATCGGGGATAATTAATTTAGTTCATAATTAAATAGTCTGGAGATAAATTATTCAACCGTTTGCGGGGGTTAATTAGATGCGTATAGTATTAAGAAAAGATAAAGGAACATTGCAGGGAAAACCACGTTACTTATTATTACGCTTGTTGCCGTTTTCTGAGGTATACAAATACAAAATTTACTTAAATGTGTATGTATGTTTAAATTATTGTCATTGCTAAATTTTGGAGTTCTTTTTTTATTGTATATATTCCATTTAAAAAATCTAATAAATAACCAGTATAACTATAATAAACTAGACGTGTGACAATTCACACTTCTGTCAAATTTCAAATAGAATTCATTCTGTTTCTAAATTCCAATATTGCAACAAGTATGTTACATTTGGTTTAGTTATTAATGAGTTGTCATAAAAAAAGTTATTCCCCCAGTTACTACAGATATCTGATATTCTTTGAATTTATTGCCAAACAAATGTCTGTGTTATTTGAAAAAAAAACAAATTGAACAAACACCCGACACCATCAGCAAAAACAGCCTTTGGAGTTAGAAATAAATCTTTCCAATAAGCTTCGTTTGCCACATTACTTCTACATACTCGTACATCAATCACATTCTTAAAAACCTACCGCCATTACGTAGACTCGTACACGTTTGAATGAAGTCAACGAAGCTTGAGATAAATTCCTTGAATTTTAATAAACCGTACAACAATTTGCATTGTGTAGCCACAAACATAAAGGAATCTGTAAAATTTATAAGCATTTTGCGGTGGTAGGCAAACCACGGAATAAATGTTGAAGTATTCCCCTATACGGGCCGGGCGGTCATATCAATTATATTTACGGAATTCACAATTTATTAAACAATACGTCGTTTGATCTTCTTAAGTCTTATGTAACGTCATGTATATCAATGCGAAAGCTTTAGTATCTAAATACGCTCTTGAAAACATTTTATCTATTATTCAGAATATAATTAAAAGTAATAATAATATCGGCTGAGGATTTTTAATAATGTAATGGCATTACAATGCAACCTCTTATTTAATTCAGCTGTTGCACTATTCTAATGTTGCTAAGCATTGATTAATTCATCAATAGGCTAGTGCCTTTTATATACACAAAAGCAAAAAGGATTTCGTATTTAATGCTGGCCACTCTGTATTCACAGAAAGGTTGATAGAAACTGAGAGAAAATCAAAGAGTTGGATGTATAATCACATATACAGCTAGCACAGTTAGGAGAAAGCTTCTCTAAACTAGATCCACATTTGGAGGAGAATACGTCCATCACTTTAATACATATGATTTATAAAGAAGTGTTCAATTGGCGAAATATATATTTGTTAAAGGATCTTTTGCATGCTGGCAATGTTATTTGTATGGTGATTTCAGAAGTTCTATAATCGTAGCTTTACTAATTTTCTTTTATAATGATTAGAAAGTCGTCTTGACTCTTGCCAGTACGCCATGCTACAACATATATAAGACTGCATTTAAACATAATTTTGAAATCGAAGAAAGTCGTGTTTGCAATTTTATTACTTGAAAAAGGATTTGATTTTTTTTATTGTGTTTTTGTCGACTATTCCATTCGTCGTACATCAAACCCAAAAAATGCAAGAAAATTGTTAAAATCGTGTAAAAGAAAAAAAATTGCATATTTAGGAGATTTTTATTAATGTTATTTTTGATTATGGTAGTTTGTATTCATGGTTCAAAAAAACTCAGCTGTGCTGGATAATTAAACGCGTCCGCAAATTTTTTTAAGCCTAGTATTTTAATTGTACAAATTACATATGTAGTAAGATACTTTAATCAACTAAAATTTGTCATTCAAATCAAGAACGCTTGTACAAACTGCGTTTGTGCAATTTCAGGTAACCAAAGGTTTTATTGAAGATTTTGAGTGCAAAAATATAAATTGAATAAGTGAATATAGGATTATTGAGGTAAAGGTAAGTGCTTTTATACAAAGAAAGTTCGGGATACATTTAAAGCTTTTTTGATGCCATTCACCAGAATTGACTGAAAAGCAGTATATTATATTTGTATAATAATTTATGGTGTTTATAATAATGTTAACGTATAAAAACGTATAAAAATATTTAATAATTTTTACTCCATGCTAAAAACGACTTGAAATATTTAAAATTATTTTGAATAATATTTTAATAACATGCGTTTAAAGTAAAAAGCGTTGAATTTGTTTGCAGTATTTGTTTAAAATGTTTATGTGTGTTATGTGGAGATAATAAAAAAAACAATGTGATTAGCATTTTTTTTTTTAAATATTCGTATCACAAATTTCAGAGTATGTACAGTAGTTTCTGCTCGATGTCGTCACAGTATAAAACGAAATAACTGTCAATCATATCTGGTACTTCTTGTACCATAGTTTGTAACCAAAAAAAACTTTTCTGAACATTTCCAGGTCAAAAATGTTATGATTAAAGGTCAAACATTTGTTTTCATTTAAGACTTATAAAATATTTATTTAAATGAATCACATAAATTTAAAAAGCAATTTTAAGTACACATGCGTTCTATTGGGATTCCATTTAGTTTATTTCAGTTAAAATATATTCGGTTTTGATTCTAAACAGAGATACTTTATCTAGTTGACAAGAGGTAGCGCTCTTTTTAATGAATAAATTCAGAAGGTTGCATCATTTGTGGGAAACTTAAAAAAGTACATTTTATCATTTTATCATTTTATATCCCATTAATATAACAAGTCATTAAATGCAATTTAAACTATGTTATACAAGCAAAATATACAGAATGAGGAAACCTTAGTTCATTTATATAGAAAGATTCATTTTGTTGTTGCATTACATAAATAAGTATGACTGCAGTTTTCAGATTCACAATTAAATGAATTGGTTGATAATTTTCAACGGCTAATAGTAGTGAGCAATGAACACACATCCGTCGTTCTTTCTACGTATTATATTTCGACTTTTGTATTGTACTATAACTCTATAGTCTATGGCAAGAGAGCACTTTGCATTATCATGGAGATTATGGCAAACATTTATTTTGTGATTTTAAGTTTGAAATTAATACTGGGAAAACTAAAACAATTTCTACGAATTTTGTTTTTATTCCAATCATTTTTTTATACTAGTTTACATTTGCTTCTTTTCTTAGGCCTTTTTTACATTTATATTTTAATTTCAAGCACCACATATATTACTTTCGTCATGGACACAAAGAAAAAATTAAGGCGAATGACGAAAAAGGCGGAAAAGAAAAGGGAAAAGAATAAGACAGTAATGACTCAATATGTTTTTTTTAAGATTAAATAGTTGCTACATTTTCTTTATTATCAAAATATTAGCGTCTTTTCTTAGAAGACCGAGAAGAATTGATGAAAGAAATTATAACAGGGGTGCTGGGGAAAAAAAAATTTAATAGCGTATCATCAAAAGAATGGTCATCGAAAATCGTTGAAGAATTGTTGCATAAATTAACGTCACTTCAATTGCACTACAAATATCTAATACGATGTCTAATTATTGAAAGGAATGGTGCTGGAATTCATGAGGCAATATCTTGTCATTGGGAGGTTGATGGAGACTCTTGCCTAACACTTAAATGGCAAAACGACACTATTAACTGTATCGTCACTGTTTATTGTCTGGAAATTTAAAAACTCATCATTTGTGTTGAATAATAATTAATTAAATCATATAGAAATATAAACATAACTTGCAAAATTGAAAATAATAATATTAACGAATGGTATTGCATTTCTAATAATTCCTTACAAGACTCTTTTACAGTAATATTAACGACTATTTCTTTATCTCTTCATAAAAATGTTTTTGAAAATCGTATTTATAAATAGTATAATTCAAGTTTTATCAAGAGTAAATTACAAAAGTTTGTTTTGATGAAGAAATCTGTTTTATGGAATATGCTAAAGGTGCGTTTCGCTTTGACTAAGTTAAGACTACGTTAAAAATTAAGTCCTATGACTTCATTGGAAAATGCAAATAGCAAATTAAAAGACTACATAAAACTTTAACGTTAGTTAAACATATTCCAGCGTAAATTCAATAATAAAATAATATTTCTACACAAAAATTTTATTAATATTTTACTAAAAATTTTATTTAAAATTAAAAAAAGTTGTTTTAAAAAGCGGAAGTACATTGTTATTATAATTTCACAAAACCCCATGGATCATGATCCCTCCTTCAAGTATGTATTGTAATCAAAATAAAAATTGATAACGTTGGCAATTATTGTGAAGAAATTTGATTCCACGATGCATGTTCATAATTGTTTCAATTTCGTAGAATTCTTTTCGCCTTCGTCCAATTTCATAAAAGTAAATACAAAAATTATTTGTAACTTGATTCCTACCTTTTTCCTTCGCTTCTATAATTGACTTACGATTCTTTTATTCAAGGATCAATATCTATTAGCACTTATTGCTTATCTTTGTGACAAATCATACACTTTATTATAGTAGTAAAATATTTTAATCGTCACTTGTGCCGAATGCAAATGGTGAAACACATTTTCATTTCATCGCTTTAACAATTTAAAATTGTACAAAAATATTATCGAAAGAAATCCAATTTCCAATTTTTATATACATATTAGATTTTTATGAAATTTTGGATGTTGCAAAAAATTTATTTCGGATGTGGTTAGCCAAGTTAATTAATAACTCAAAATTCAAGGTACTAAATATATTAAGAAACATGCAGCGACGAGAAACCTTAAATATTTTTGAAATTTTTTTTCATAAAGCTTGGTTTAAAGCTTGTACTATCAATCTATAGATAGTAAGCGAAATCATGGTAACCAATTACATACACGTCATATTAATTTTCATTTACCATTTAAGACCGGGTTGTAAAATAATAAATTAAAATTTCTAATGATGCAGAAACTCACACACATGACACGGGTCCCCGTCAAATTTGGAATAAATATTAACGCCGTTTTATTGTAAGGTAATCTAAGGTCAAGTTAAGATAGAGAAAATTTTAAAATGATCAGAACTCTCCTAGGCTGTTTTGGTAGAATTCTGGGAAATGTTCTCACAATTAATTTTTTTTTTAGAAAATTCCCTTTTTTACAACCAAAATTAAATACAGTACTTAAAATTTAAATTGCTTGAACACGTAACATTTTAAAAGCATCATGTAGAGCATAATTAACGAGGCCTATAGTTTTTCAAAACATTTCAACGTTACTAACTATTTGAGTCAAATTTTTTAGCGTGTAAGTACACGTGGCCCATGCAAATTTTTTTCGAAAAATTTGAGTGGTACATAATTGCATGGTACAACAAGATATGAACAACGTTAAAAAATCTAAGGTCATACTTAAAAAATCACAAGCTCAAAAGTTGAGTTGTCAGTATAATAAACCATTTAAGCATTAAGCATCCCTATTGTCATAACGAATGTAAAATTCTGTAAACCCTTCATAAATTAATGAGTGTACGAATTTATGAAAGCTTCATAAATCTGACTAGTTTTTATTTATTTATGACAAAGGGACCAACGTCCTATTACCAGGGTGGCTCTTAAATAATGTAAACTTACACGCCAGTGCCCACGACCATTCATTATTCATTTTCCTGTATCTCTTTTGTGCGAACCGGAAAACGAGGATTACGCATACACTCGTGTTGAATGAGACTTTTTTGCAACATATACTCTCAATCAACTCTAGATTAAAGAATGTAACCTCTTTTACTCGTACATGCTTGCCAATTAATCCTATTTTAACACCGAAATATGACCGACATCCACGAATTTGACTCGTATACGAGTGTAAATACATTTTCGTTCCCGTTATCGTTCAGTACGACTTGTTGCGGTTCACTCGACCTTTAATAAATAGTATTGGACTGGCCCAGTGCCCAGTGCCCACCCGTCACAAAGTTGTTTGTGAATCGTTTTGTCGCACAACATAAATAATCATTAGCTCATCAGCGTTATTTGGCAAAGGAGAATGGCGAAATTATGTGCCGTTGCGTGGTGAGTGCCATTTATATTCATGATATGTGTTTTCTGGAGAGGTTATATTGCGCGCGTGCTGTTTGCTGAAAATTCGAATAAAAATTGTGTATGAGGTTTAAATGTTTGGATTTATTACTCTATAAAAAATATATATTCACTCCAAAAATTCAAAATGTTGAGTAATTTTACTTTTAAAATTCACAAACTTTTGACCTTTAAACACCGAGATAGGTTATTCGTTTTTTTATAAATCTTTTTTTCAGTAAACTTGCAGATTATCGAATAAAAAATTATTAAAGTTGGATGAATGTTAAAAATAATTTATCTTAAAGTGGATCATAGCATATATTTACCACCCGTGACCCTAGACACGAACATATTGTGGGAATATACGATGAATAACTTCAGTGGTTCAGCAGTAACATTCCATATTACATACGCACCAAACGTTTTTTTTATAAAAATTAAATTAAGAAAAAATGCGGACAGACAAACATTCTCGAACATTCTTTTCCATTGTTTTATACGGAAGAAGTTGCGAACTAAAAAAAACCTTTTACTCCAAAATGTCGTAATAAAATAACAATAGTTACTATAATTGCGATCCTACAAATTTAAACCATATTTTGATTACAATCCCTCGAGCCAAAATTTCATGATGTCAAGATTATGGTTAACGGGATATTGGGCGTTTGGGATTTTGGATAATCCAGATTAAAAATTTGACTATCGAGATTTCGGCATTCGAGATTTTAGTTTGCGTATGTTGGGGGATTGTGACTGACGATATTTTGTATCAACGGGATTTTAGCTCGTCCCGATTTTTGTTTGCCAGGATTTTAATTATTTAGAATCCTAGGTTTTGTAATGGTTTTGTTTTCGAATGGGTTTTATGCGCTGTCTGTTACTAGAGTGTTTCCAAAAGCACGAACATAAGGTCAAAGACTTTAAAAAAATTGCAATAAGTCTATACAAATTAGCATCTTAAGCATTTACCAACAATACCATTAATTCCACTGTTTAATTAGCGAATATCAAATGACCAATTATTTCCGTCAAAAAACATTTTAACTGCAGCACTGTAGCACCGTTGAGGTATTATTGGTGGAATGAAAATTAATGCTTCCGGTTAGGTAAGTTGCAGCACACTGTGAAAATTATGCACATTCATAACAGCTCCGGAAAGAGAAACGCGAAAGCTGCAACAAGAAAGATAAATATCGGCAATAAATAATAAGAGAGAAATGTAAATTGAGAAACAAATTGTTTTACACAAATATCGTTTAATTACAAAATTATGATTTAAAGCCATAATTCGAATGAATGAATTTAAGGTAATTAATGCAAAAATGAAATATTTGCATTGCGTGTTTAAATTACTCTTTTGAATTATCATTTCATTTGATAAAGATTTGGTAAGGTAATAAGCTGTTATGGATGTATAGATAACAACTCCAAACTCGCATATATTTCGTAGTCAAACAATTTATCACTTCGGCTCACTTTACCACCTCTGCGCGTCTTCTTACTTCAACCCACTTCAAACTCAACATTTTCTATATTCTTATCACCTCATGAAATCCACTCTGATGGTCACTTCTGCCAAATAGGATAACATTTTCTCAAATGTCATCCTTTTTAGAGCATATCCCTATAGTTGAACATAGTTCCTCCAATAAAATGTATGCATGAGAGTATAGCAAGTTTCTATACAACACAAAAACAACACAGAACGTGTATAATATAAAATGTGTGCAAGGCATCACCAAGCAGAATAAAAGCTTGTTTCAATTTACACAAACCCTACTCTAATTTATTTAGCTGCTTTAGGGATTTAAGGGACGGTCCGCGTGGTTTAGCATCAAAAAACTCTAAGCCAATGTTGTGATGAGGGAACTGCTTGTCTGTACAGTTTTCAGGCTCATAAACTGAAGCTGCTATTAACTTAATAAGATTTCAGTCATAAGAAATGAGGAAATGTGCATCAAGTGAGCCTTTTCTCAATAAATTTATTTAGCAGAAATGAGAAGGGTCGCAAATCGCAATAGTATAGTTACTCGCATATTACTTTACATAGTCATTAAGTTTTAAAATCTCTGCTGTACAGAATAAAACAAAAATAGAAAACTAGATTTTTTCCTATTTCGGACGAGTTAATGGAATATAAAATACGAGTTCATCGAGGAGATTATACTGTGGGGAAAATTTTCCATAATTTTTCTAGATTATATTATGCTCAGTTTCTCAGTAGATGTAGTATGGTTTAAAGATATTAAGTAGGACTTACTCAATTGCGTTGAAAAGTTTTTACTTCTGATAAATTATACAGTTTAAAGTACATACACTGAAAGAAATCGAGTCCTATAGTATTCAACTACAAATATATATATTCAACTACAGGATTCGATATGGATTTCCATACAACTACTAACATTTACACAAGAATCATTGATACTTACAACATCTTCAGTGTACACTGCACGTCTATATTTGGAGAAAAGAATTATGGCGTGAGGCCCACTTAAAATAATTTGATAAGACCATTTGTTTTTCCACTTTCAGTGAAATTTTAAAATTTGTAATATTTTTTAAGAACTATTAACTTAAATTTAGGACCATAAAAAATACAATGAAAATTTTTTGACACAGGAAGACCACCTCTTTGCATTTTGTCAAAATATATGTTATCCATCACTTCACCCTTTGACAAAACAATAACTGACACTTAAGGCTGCAAATCCAGCACCATAGTTCAATGCAGAAAGATCAGTTGAGCAATATTTTAAATAATCAGGTGACAATAAATCTGTTGTTGTAGATCGTCAGTTTTAAACTTTTCATGTAATATGTACGTATATCTTTAAAATTATGTAATGTAAGCCTTGAAATTTTTAACTTAACGTTTCCGTACTTGTCAACAATGCATTGAATGTTTGGTCTGTAAGACAAGCACCACTGTTTGTTCCCTTACACTTCCAGGTTCAATCTGCGGTTTTCTTATACTCATCATCACTGTACAGAGCAGCAACAGTAGGGCCAATATTTAAAATCAATTTAACTCACTTTCAATCACTGCTAAAACACTTCTTTTTAAACAAAACAAATTTTTAAAGCAAATACCGCGCTGTCATACTAACAATAATGCCTTCACGCAATACCAGTACCATTTACACAAACAATATACCGCCTGGCTTATTAAAGAAGCCTATGGTTTTAAATTATAATACAAGAATACACCAAAAATGTTCACTCCTAAAAAATATGTTTATGCGCAAATACATTTTACTTACTTTTTTAAGTGAAAATTTTAATTAAAAAATACATGAATTTATGTGGAAATTATAATCAAAATAACCACTTCAATATATATTTGACTACATATAAATTTAAGTGGAAACTACAAATATTTAAATTTGATCAATTAATTTCCACATTGAATGAAAATTGCTACGTTGTCACAGTACATTATTCACTTAGAAGTTAGAAGTCCACCTTTACATCTATCTTCAGTCTTCACCCACTAATTATTACCTTTAAATAAATAAAAATTGTGTTGCTTAATAAAATAATATAAATTAAATCAATGTACTTTTTAAAAAAATGACAAAGATTTAAGAAAATCAAAAAAAGCATCTCTTTCCTTACGTCAAATAAAACCGTTTCACTGAGAGAATAATATCAGTATAATAAGATTCATGGGGTCAAACAAGTTTCTAAATAAGTCATTGTCATTTTTTAGTTCATTAAATGGCAACAGTTATCCGGTTGAATTTACATAAGAACTTCAAATTGGTGCCTCGAATTATAATCAGAAATTAGAGACGACAATCGGAGTCAAAAAGTTTGCATGAATTCAGTCGTTAAATCTATTTGCGACTTCAGGTAGTGGATGTTGACACCGAGTGGTGGTTGTATGCCCATCAGAAAGAAGCAAATATAAAATGTAATCATTGCAATAATGCAAATGACACAATAAACTTAAATCATTATTTCCGTCTTAATAATAGCTTCATTACGGTACTACAACAACACGGAATGTTATTTTGCCATATCAGTATAGGCGTTAAGGAGCATCTATTCATGTAATTCGTAGCACAAAATGTTTATTGTCTCAGTTTATATGATAATTAGAAGCACTTTACCTAATGAAGCACAAGATATGCCGAAAATAGACTTCCAAGTTTAAATTTATACTTCATTTGGCATCTTTAATGCAGTACTTACGAACATATTATAAGTTGCACTGCGGTTTTTCATTGAAATTCTTTGATATTAAAAATTTAAATTTAATTTTCGCCACGCCAAACTTTGTAACTATGTACACGAATATCATAGCACGATGCAATCGTTTGCAGACGGTTTAATGTTTAATTACTAAAATTATTAACACAAGTATCCCATTCAAAACCACGATAGGAAACTTTTGTGTGTGCAATATGAGCGTTAAGTGTTTTGCTTGTTATTTTGCTATATTGTTTTTGCATGATTTTGTTTTGATAACTTGAAGATGGCGTATATTTGTATAGATATTTTTAATTAATGTTTAAAAGTATTTCAAAACTACGGTTAAAATGTATCCGAGAGTCAAACAAACTGCTGGATATTCTGTATATAACCCTTTTATATATAATTTCTGCATTATAGAGTCCAGCGTTTGTCATTTAATATCATTGCAATCATCGAATTCATTTTGGGGGCCTCCATTAAACGGGCACCTGCTATCTTTTGATTACTACGAAACTGTACGTTGTAATGTTTCAGAAGAGCACTCTGTTTAATTTATTTAGTCTAGAAATCCCATCAACATTGTGGATACTGGACATCCACATTGCACAACTCAAAAGCTATTTTATATGCTGCGGATATTTGAAAGTGTGCACACTATGCTCGTTTTTGCTGTCTTTTTGTCATCACATTTTTAGTTTTTATCCATTCCATTAGATTCGCCCATTTCAGCATTCTCTCTAAATTAAACCGATTGGTTTAACATGAACTCCTCTTTGATGACTGAACGACAGGCTCGAAAACAGATATAATGGAAAATTGATCAAAAATGTCACTGTCGTTTCAATGGAGATGTTCATGTTACAGAGAAGCGGAAAAAAGCAATGAAATTGCTACATGGGCGGAGATGACAAAATTGTAATATAAGCACAAAGACGATGATTCTGGTGCTGTAGCGACAATTTTTCACAAGCGTTTAGTTGAACCTAAGTTGAAATTGACTTCTCGCAATAATATATTGCCAGGAAAATATTTTGCATTTGAAGCAAATATCTGTTAAAGACAAATTAATTTAAAAACCAATAGTTTTACCTAAAACTTGCTGATAGCAATTAATGGCATAATCACTCGCAGTGCATTACAATATATTATGAAAAGTGTAATGTTCTTTCATTTCCTTTCAAGCACTTAGACTTTTAAAGGGAGGGAGAAAAAGAAAAGAAAATACAAACGATTTCCCTTATCAGACGAAAAGGCTCTCCCAAAGGCGACATTATACGAGAAAAGGCATATTCTGCAGACTGGCAAAAAGTCACAAGTTCAACTTCAAAAAGCTTATGTTGATTGGAATCAATTTCAATTTGTTTCAAGGTGATTACGGCGGGGGTTGGCATGATGGCAATAAAATGGTTTCAACATGGAAAAGGTATGAAGGTAAATAATGACAATGTCTGCAACGAAATATAATCGAATGAAGGGTATATTTGGAATCTGGATTGATTGATTTAAAGTATTTTGTAAGATTTCTAAAGATATTAGAAATACGTGGTTCTTTGCAAGGAAGGTTATTGCAGAGTGTGTATAGTTAGTTAGTATACCGACTCTTAAAGTATGAAAAAGGAGATTATTTTAACTGTAAAATTTTGCTTTAAAAGGCATGAGTTTTTCTTGAATGTGCTTTATTGTATTAATTTAAATTGATTCACGTAATATCACTCCAGTAATAATAATGTCAAATTTAGGGAGCCATCAAAAGTAAAGTCTTGTCCAAACATAACCATTTTAAATGTCCCATTTAATTCAGGAGGAATAAAAATTTATAAAATTTTAGATATAGGAAAGACGTTACACCGGAGTTCAACTTTTTGGAAGGAAAAACTGTACGCTGTTTAGTTTCCAATTTAAATTCGAATTATTCGATAGTTCTAACATTCAATTTAAATTGCTCTGTTGTGCGTTATTTTCGCAACATGGTACAATATCGCACTTTGAATGCATTAACACTTAGGAGAAATCCGACATATGTTGTTCGCATAGTCCCTACATGTAACACGCAATCGCCCTAGCAAACTTTTCACATTTAAGTTGCGTATATAGCTTTGGAAACAACACATTGTTATATTGTTAGTTGTAACAGTATGAAATTGTTACATTAATGCAAATGAGATGTGATAAAAAGCTTGAAGGGTCGCCCGAATGCGTATATGCTTGTTTATTTCAATTTGTGTCGCCTCAGTGTACGAGCTGGGGTTACACACTCGAATATGTACATGTATTGAGAATGTTCAACTGTCGCAGTTCAACTTTAATTCCGGGTATGCTCCCTTTTATATACGCAAAAAAAAAGTCCTCCCAAACCTCTGCCACAATTCGTATTATGTAGTTACAATTTACAATGTTTTCTATGGCTAATAGAAAAGTATTCAAAGCGAGCCATAAAATGTTTTTTTATGAGTTATTCGCATAAAATGCAATTTATTATGAAACTTTTTAGCGGCAGTCAACGAATTTCCTCATTCAATTGCGAGGCATTTTAAAATATCATTTTGTACCAATAATAATTGTTGTGAATCATTTCTGGTGGAGTATACGTGCATTGAATCTGCATAATATCATAAAATATATTTCAATTTGCAGTAGGACTTTTAATGAATGACACCATTAGATAATGGACTGTACACTAAATTAACGAGAAAATATGGAAATGTGCGCTCAATTTCTCAACATGAATTACGAGTATGAGATAAATTTTGCGGTCGTAAAATGCGAGTATTAGTTTTCAGTGTTATTGATAAATTTGCTTCAGTAGCAGCTCTGTATGTGTTATTAGGCTTTATGCAGAACTAGCTAGAATGCTTCTGTTGGGATCTTTTTTTTGATACGAATAAAATAGATGAAGCTAAAGTTTCTAAAAAATTCAATTTAAAATTTAATCAATAGCATCAGATTTAAAATTCATGTCCGTAACTGCTTCATGTTTTTGTTAGCAATGCGATTGCAGCAAATTTATTCATTTAAACTTTGAGGCATTAAGTATTTAACTTTTATTTTTGGTGCATTTTTTTATTTTGGACGTAATTGCTTTGTGCTCTTTTGTCATTTTTGTTGACTATTACCAGAAATCAAACACATAATCTGCATTTAATGGTAGAATGCTGAATGTGATTGTGTAACATGTGTGCACAGTTCCCTTAAAAAAGCGGGTCATGAATAAATAATTGCATTTGAAATCGCACCAACATACACACGCGTGCATAAGTCATCTTTGCGGCATTTTTTGTGTTACAAACATTATAAATTTAATTTCGCATTTTTACGATGACGATGGCATCGAATTCCATTCCCGTTTCTCGCTTTTTGCACTGATACAGAACAGTAGAAAAAGTACAACACAATGCCATTTGATGCGTTGATAAACTGCACATTTCGCCACATACTTTAGTTGTAGGAGAACAACCAGAAAAACCCATCGATTTTGCTTTAGGGTGAAACTTTAATGTTGATGATACTTTTGGTTCAGTGAACGCAATTTATTTTCAGACTTTACTATTTTCTTCGTTTGTAACGGAACAGTTTGCGGCTATAACTATTTTCGCTGCATTTCATTTTTTTCTCATTTTCTATAAGGGTTTTTTCCTAGAAAATCTGAATTACAAAGAAATTTCATCTTTGCGATGAAAAGAAAAATCATGATTTCTTATTTAACTTTAACTTTCAAAACTCAATTACAGAATTAGGTATTTCCATCATAAAGTTTTCAAGAGATGTTTTCATTATATGAGTGATTTTGATGCGAAGTCTTTTAAATTAATATGCCAAATTTGAGAACCATTAAAATTAGCAACTAAATTAAACCAAATTCCTAAATAGAATATACTTATACAGTTCGGATAAAAGGATTAGTTTTTCACCTTTCCCCAGCAGAAACTCAAATTAATTTACCAAAATTCATGTAAGGGCGGAACATGAAATGCGATTACAGTGTGTGCTTGGTGTTTTTGTAGTACATAAGCTGCTTACAGTATTGAAAATAAATTGGTTTTTAAATTTTGAGTTTTCACCGTGGGTGTTTTAAATAATTGTACATGTGTTTTAAATTTATATTAACGAAATTTCCAGGTAATTTTACTCAAAAATGTTTTTTCTCTCGTGAGCTTCATCGGAAAATTATTTTAGAGCTGTCCTAATGTCACTGTATAGTGTAGAGTGTATACCGCTAACCAGAACGCACTTTTTAATTTATATACGACCCCAAGGGCATATAGAAATATTTGGAATCCGACTTTTTCGGAAAAAAAGTTGATGATGCAGAAACTCGTTTTGACACCCCCTGAGTCCAAAAAAGTGGCCTAGAAAAAATGTGCAAAAGTACGTCCGTACGCCGTACGGTGTACGCCGTACTATAGAAAAATGGTCAAAAAAAAAAACTTCTAAACTACTGGACCGATTTGTATGAAATTTTTTTGTAAACTATTAAACAAAAATAAAAGAATACGATCTTCGATTTTTCGAGGTCAGATCCTTCAAGGTCATGTTATTGACAAAATAATTTTTTTTCGTATAGGGGCTCAAAAATGGGTTCTACGATTTTTTTCATTTCAAATAATCTTCAAAGTATCTTAAATAAAACTGCATATATCCTATATCCCGCTAGATGCTCCTTCTGGCGAAAAAGGGGGTGAACAAGGACAAACCCCACTTTTCTATCTCAGCCACCTTGCACAATATCAAAAAAAATCTTGCAGGTTATTGTAGGATAAAATCAGATAAGAAAATTTGCGAAACATTTCAAGGTCAAAATCGAAAAATTCAAGGTCAAATTTTTTATATCTCAGAAACCTTTAATATTTTTTTATTTATTTTTTCACATTATTGTAGGCTTAAATGAGTCAAAAAAACTTGCTGAACAAGGTTGAAATCGGAAATTTCAAGGTTCGACGTACGGCATACGCCGCACGTATCTCAAAAACCCTAAATATTTTTGAAATTTTTTTTTCACATTATTGTAGGAGTAAATAAAATAAGAAAACTTGCTGAACATTTCAAGGTCAAATTTTGAAAACTCAAGGTCATATTTTTATATTGAAAATGTGTAATTCAAATACTGTGTGTTTTAGGGTACTATGATGTTTTACATTATTGATAATCTCAATAAAAGTACCAACTTTGGACAAAAATCAAGGTCAAAATTCAGAAATTTCTAGGTCAAATTTTTCATATCTCCGAAAAGCTTTATTACAATGTACAATAGTTGAGCAACAATCGTATATAAATTCACACCTCGTTCTCCCTGCGATGTAGTTTTTTTCTTTTTCAAGTGATTATAAAGCAATTAAAATTTAAATTATGTTACTTGGATATAATTTTTATAAAATATAGTTATGAATTTAGAAGATTTGGATATTTTTGAGATATTTGAAGATTATGTTAAAGATATTTTAAAATATCGGTGCAAACAAGCTTTACTGTATTTATAACAGCCACTCATTCCGTTGATTTCGGTCGGCATTTTTGCAGGCTCAAAATTATTAAGTGTGATGTGGTTCTACGGTAAACGTCACAACTTGATTTTTAACAAACAAATTTAGCATATTTGTTAATTTTATACAAATAATATGATATGTTTTTCAAAAACGAGCGCCACGCTGACATAACAGATTCACCTAACATCCACTTTTAAGTTGATAATTCAATGTCCGACTGCTTAGCGATTTCAGGTCAATGTGGAAACATATTGATAAAAAGTGGATCCACCTCGATAATTTGACTGTGAATGTGTGCGTAAACTAAATTAATTTATATACCTCAATATAGTTGAATTTTTAATTGTAATAATGTATTAAAAATTTTAATTTTGTTTAAACGAAAACGAGCTTACTTTTATATAATTTTTACACATTACTTTACACAAAACTTATTATTAGGAAATCGAGTGTTATGACGCCTGTGAGAGCAAATCATAAAACACTATCCTTAAACGATCTTTTAGATATATTATATTAGGACTAAATGCCTTTGAGAATGAATTTAACCAACGCGTTACTTTAGAGATTGGCTCATTCAAACCATAATTCGTGCGGTAGAATGGTACATGTACAAGCTCTCGATGAATAAGCGACTCAGAAGGTGTATTACAAACAATTAACTCAGAAAGCTTATCACAATTAATACGACCACATAAGACATCAGACGAAAAAGTTGCATAGGCAACATGTCTTTTGTCATCTAGCAAATGCAAACCGAAAAGTAAGCATAATTGATCATAATGAGGAACTATGCTACCAGGGAACAGTCTTTCAAAAGCAAACCTTAGGAATTTCCTCTGAATCATTTTTATTCTCTTTATGTCACGAAGAGTACTGGGCCCCCATACCACAGATGCATACTAGAGTTGTGATCTGATAAGTGCACAATATAGTGACTTAAATGTCAAAGGATCTTGAAAGTCCTTTGATTATCTTATGACAAAACCCATCACTGATCTGCCTTTAGCAACAACAGAATTAATGTGTCTTGAGAAAGATAAATCAGAGGAAAAAAGGACACCAAGATCAAGAATTGTATTCACGCGCTCTAAAATATAGTCATACTGAATTGGATTCTTAATTTTGCAGTAAGTCATAACTTTACACTTGTTAAAATTAAGATGATAAGAAAGCATTATCATGACTCTATCGAACTAATTTATTCAAATCACTTTGAAAAGCAACACAATCATCTAAGACGACAAAAACAAAGGACATATACTGCATCATTCACAAATAATGAAAAAAGCAGTGGACCCAGATGACTACCCTGAGGAAGACCAGAAGTAGCAGTGGAGTCTCTTGAAGATAACCTATCGATGAATACAAATTGCTTACATCTTACCAAATATGAACTTATCCATTTAATTATGATTTTGTTAATGCTCAAACTTTCAAGTTTCCTCAGAAGGAGCACATGATCAACTTTGTCGAAAGCCTTGCTGAAGTCAGTGTAAACAACATAAGCTTGGTAACGATTGTAGACAGTTGAAGTTACATTATTAGTAAACGCGACTAAATTAGTGGTGGTAGAACGACCCGGAACAAATCCGTGTTGATAGTCTGCAATTGTACCCTTTACAGAATCAAACAATTTAGCACCGACAAGAGACTCAAAAATTTTAGGTATTGAGACACCATACAAGAAAAACTGCCCTTGACCTTGAAGCATCTGACCTTGAAAAAACAAGAATTGCATTCTTATATTCTTTTCTAATTTCTTACAAAAAACTTTCACACAAATCGGACCAGTAGTTTAGAATTTTGTTTTTTCCGCCATAGTACGGCGTACATTTTGCACATTTTTTCTAGACCACTTTTTTGGGCTCAGGGGGTGTCAAAACGAGTTTCTGCATCGTCAACTTTTTTGCCAAAAAAATTCGGAATACCAAAATCTAAATATGCCCTTGGGGTCGTATATAAACTAATTAAACTGCTTCGAAAAATTGAAATAAGCTTTTAAAAAAAAATTGTTTTTTAACAAAACAATTAGTTAAAGCCAGAACATATTTGATTTTTATCCTAATGAAAACATGATTTAACCGTTTTCCCTTAATATACCATGAGAAATCAATTGTCTTTAATAAGTATTTATGTTTTCAGCACACTGCGCTTTAATATTTAATAAAAATTCAATGTTTTTTTTCTTTGCTTTTTATAAATAAAGAAATTTGGATAAAAAGCAAATGGCGAAGACGTTTCAATACCACCTTAAACTTATTATTGAAATCCAACAATACACTCACATTCAATTTTATAACTACGTAAAAGAAGCTGTAAATCGAAAATTGTGTAGCTGCTGCTGTATTTGAGCTGTATATAGGTGGCTGTAATGCAGAAGGCTAATAAGAGAATTGAATACCGCTCTTAAACCAAAGCTGCTGTATTTCATATAGGTGCATAGGTTGCCTTAAAGCAGAAGGCTAATTAGAGACTAATATACAGCTCTTAATGCTGATCTTTAGATATATCTCTTATTTATAGCCGGAGATATTTAAGAGAAATATTTTGGACTGATATGATGCAGGTCAACACTGCTTAGTGCTAAATAGCCTATAAAAACACTATTTAATCGCTGGAGCCTGAATATACATCAATATACAGTAGATGTACAGCAGATTTTTCAATAAAAATACCAAACAGCAATAACAATGTTACTTGGGTAATTTGATAAGAGCCAAATCATGTTTTCCAACTTCATACTCTTCGAATATCGATACTAAATTAATTACTTTTAAGTTTTATATGAATTTTAGGTAACCAATATTCTTCTCATAGTGTGAAAAAAAATTCTTTCCGTTTCATTACAAAATGAAAAATTGGGAATATTTTTTTGAACAATAAGTGTAAATCTAAAAACGAAACGCAATTGTAACTTTGACTAATTTAATCAAATTGATATAAGTACATAACTATGCTAAAATAAATAAACTAAGGAAACCTAATATTTTTTGCTTCCCTGGTGCATTGCAAATCCCAAAAAACAACAATTAAAACTAACATACATTGTACAAATGGCTGCACACACACTATGCAAACACTATGAAGAACCGCTGCAGCCATTGTGGTGAACTAGAAACTTTTGTTGTGAATTCATTACCCTATCGTCCCATCCATAACAAGTCTCATCCATTTAGTAATAACTTAATGTTTGAGCTGGATGTACATTTGAAACGACTTTTAGGTAATTTAAGAGAACAATCAAATACTTCACACTGTGGTCCATGGAATAATTAGCAAGAACCATTTGCTTCCAAATCAAGCAATTCCGTTCATTCTTTGTCTAGTTGTACATTGCCCAATGTACAAGCTTTTATAATACATGTTTAATGTTAAGGGATACCAAAGCAACCGCACCATGTCATGGGTTACGCACAAATTTCTGAACTTATGTGTACGCCTCAAATCACGCCAGACATGGGTGCTTTCAATTTGGCCGCAAATTTATTTGCTATCGCACAAGAGAGCACCATGTTTCATCTCCAAATTGTATATGCATTTTACAAGGCTCATTAAGTTTTGATTACAAAATATACATAAATTCCATGACAACATGCATATTGTTAAGTTGAGTGTGTTGGGAACGGAAAGAAAATGAAAATTGTTATAAGGAATTGTGTGTTCATTTTTTAAAGATGAATTAAGAAAAAGAGTTCAGTTGACTCGTTAAAAAAAATATGTTCAAAAATACTAAACTTTCAAGCAGCATTTTTTTTTGGGCGGGTGGAGGTTTCCTCCCTTTTTGCTGAAGTTTTTGACTTTGTCTAACATGACAAAGTTTTCGTTTTGATGTTAGCTCTATGGCAACATTGTTAGTTACAACTTGGTTGATACAAACCACTGAGGTTGTGGCAAGCATAAAGAAAGTTACAAATACGGGAGGTACATGGTAAAAACCTTCGCTTATGCAAATATTATTGCGGCAGGTGTTTTCATTTCCATATTGACAAAGTTATAACATTTACCAATGATGTGACATTTCCTGATGCAAAAGGGTGAAAAAGTTTAAACCGTTACTTGTTTTTGTTTATATGGGGGGTGTATAATATTCGTGGTATTATTTGAAAATATGCGATGATAACTTTTTGGATTCAAATTAGGACATAACTATACCATTTTGAACACTCATCTCTATATCATAATTTGTCACGTTATTATGTATATTGTAAACCACATTTTTACGTCTTCAGAAATGAATAAAAACTCATTGTTTGTAACGCTTGAAGAATGCAACCCCTCGGCATTATATAACGGTTTTCAAAAATTCCTGCAATATTTTTAGTCGTCATAATACACATAGGTAAGGTTTATGTGTTAGTAACCAATGTATAACCAAATAATTTGTTGAGAATAACGACCTTGAATCATGTAAGCTCACAATAAAAACAGCCACCGATGGAAATATTTTAAATTTTGATGCAAAATGTTCTACATTTAATATATGGAAATTAAATTTTTAATTACATCAAATTGCAACTCAATACATATTATAAATTTATATAAATTATTAAATTAAACAAATGTGCATAACACGTTGTAAACTAAAGTGCACTCACAAATACGTGTAGGTAAACAATGTTTATCTGTTTAATTAGAGACAATAATTGTTGGGAAATTCAAATGTTTTGCGGCCACCACCCACCAGGCGCAAACGTCCCCTCGCCCAATAGGCTGTCGTTATTGGTTATTTGTAATTAATTTCACATTTCCAGAGTGCATAGCAATTGAACACGATTTTTCACATTCGCTGTATTGAGTTTCCATTGTTGACTTATTTAATGTTAATCGAATTATAAAATAAGCGCGCATGCAGAAATTTAAAAAAATGTATTAAAGCTGACAACGATTTGTTGTGGGATGATATTTATAGAAAAAAAAAGCACGACCACTTAGTGCGTTTTTAAGTGCATTTTACTGGAACTTCCATTAAACAATTCAACTTTATTCGGTTGTCAAATTAAAATGTGATGCGGTAAAATTTTTGTTTTGTTTTTTTTTTTGCTCCTGACTTATTTTTACTGATGACTAAAAAGTGTATCGGTGTCCATGCACTCTTCATATCATCAATTCATCGATTTACTTTTAAGGCATAGTTGAAGATCAAACTAAGGATTTCAGTTTGTCCTTAACATTGATAAAAATTTGGTCCAATTTAGCAATCTACTTGCTGCAATGCAACAAAGTGAGACAAAACTTCACTTGAATTTATTTTTACAGGTACTTTAATTATGTGAGATTAGTGGAATAGTTTATGAAACTAATTTATAAATTGTGTTACCATTTTCATCTTTAAATCCCCTTTAAACATAATAAAAATATTCAATAATTATACAAATTGGCCAACATTCTTGCCACACTTCTTTTGATATTTCACAAAGCGATTCGACGTCTTAATATTCTGAACGAAGGTTGATACTTCCAAAAGCTTTTTCACCACTCAATTGTATTTAAATTGTTCCTTTCATTGCTACCGTTTGCCAGAATTGAGCATTTTAACTTAAAATTCAATCAACGATTCCCATCGATTTTTCGGTTTTCCAAATGGTGTGGCACTCTGAATGCGATGATGTGAAGAGAAATGTTATTAGGACCATTTATGAAAGTGTATTTCACTGCCGGATCAATGTACCAAGCACGTATCATGCAACATGGCATAAGTTTATTTGAAATTTAAATTTGTATGATTCAGTGATATCTAACTGAAGACTATACAGAAAACGTTTATAATACCGTTTTTCCTAAAGAATTATGATTTATAAATCGTAAGTAAACCTAGGTGTGAATTTATTAGAACTCGGAGCAAAGTTTTTTTTGGAAGCTACAGTAATATGAAAGAAGATCTTCATAAATATATAAGGATCCTGAGATATAAATTGTGTGACCTTGAAATTTTATAAATTGACCATTCGGCAAATTTCTTTGCATTAGGTTGGTCAAAAAAAAAAAAACTGACGCTAGATGGCTTCAGGGGCAAATATCTCGCGATCTGTTGGTCGCATGTGACTACTTACACTCATTCGAAAGACAGGATTAGATAAAGAGTTTACGGACCTAATACTGTAACAGTAAATTACGCGGTATTTTAGTTTAGTCGATTTCTTTATGGTAATTTCGATGTTTAAGATGCACCACGTACTGGAAGACCAATCGTCGAAAATGTCGACAAAATGGTCGAGGCAGACATGTGGGCAGTCGTTTAGTCGCCCAAGAGCAGGAGATCAAACACAATACGGGTTTAAACCATTTGCATAAGGCTGGTTTACAAAAAAGACTCGATGTTTGGGTGGAGGAAATTGACTCATTTTTGAAGCGAATTTTGACTAAAAAAACTGATATTAAATTATTATTAATAAATTTTCAAAACTACTTTTTTGGGCTCAGGGAGCTTGTCGTGTTTCTGCATCATTTTTTTTTTTTTTTGAAAAAGTTTGCGAATGTAACAATCTATTACAACCATACTGGGTCGTATTAAATTAATAGCTCATCTCTGAATTCGCTTATTTTGTTTTGAGTAATCTTCGCATTGTACAACACAAAGCTGTAATGAATTATAATATCATCTTGTTACCTATATGATAAATTTTCGGAACAGCATAAAACAATTTCTAAGTTTTTATTGCTTGTAAATAATTCTATTAAATTTCTTTGACTGAAATAATCCTCGTGACTTGCGACTCTGTCAAATGCCGAGATTGGATTCTCTCTGAATCATCTGCGTCAACACTTGCCCTTATAAATGTGATAAAACTTTTGTAATGTCTGTATGTGCGAACATGAGTAAAACGCGTAAGCAGAAGCACTAAGAAGCGACTCTCCTGGGATATAATGTGCTTCGAATTGTGTTTATTGTTTTCATAACAAAAGGAACACCACGGTGCTTAAGGGTATCAGATTTCAAATGCCAAATAATAAAGATTTAATTGAATAATTAATCTATTATGAAGACATTACCAACAGGATATGGAAATATAGCCGTACTTAAAGGACGAAGCCTAACAAGTTACAACTACTCGTAATGTTAATCGTATTTAATTACAGTTTAAATTAATTAAGTGTATTTACATTTAACGTTTAATTAAGCACACATTTTGGGGGAATTAATATGTATGTGAATTATCAACTTAATTACCCATTATTAAAGTTTAAAAATTTAAACTGAATATGACAACGAAATTCCTTTTAAATTAAATAAAATTTTTTTTTTTTAACATTGTAACTGCTCATTGCAAATACACTCATAGGTAGCTGTATTTATGTACCGTAACTGTCACTTTTATGTTGAGGAAAAAATCCGCAACAAAAAGGATAATTGGAAAAGTTGAAAAAAGTAAAACAATTAAGCCATAGACTTTAATCCATAGAAGCGGTTAATTGAAAAATTTAAACTTTTGTACGAACAATTAAAATAAAAACAATGGGGTTTTAAATCACTTTTAAAAACGTGGTAATAAAATTGGAACATAATCGTTACATAATTGACACTCTCGACGTTCAACTTAAGAAACCATTTCATAAAAGCGTTTCATTTTAATTTGACATTTTTCCTGTGTCAGAATGCTTTATATGTAAAGGTGCTGGAATGTTAATCAGGGCATGGTCAGTTTGAAATAACAACTGAATCTGGTACTTTTAATTCTGGGTGTTTTAGCATTGATTAAATAACGAGTCAACCTTTGAGAAATGCTGGAAACGCTATAGTTTTGTTGGCTACCTCAAACGTTATTTTTAATTTAAAATGTGTTATGTATAGTTAGTTACTGCCAACATTAGATAACATATAACGACATCCACTCCACTCCACTATTGATCATCATGATTTATATATTATATATATATATATAAAATATTTGTCGCGGTTGTAATCAATTACATTTATAATTAATTATGGACTTGCATCTTTAAATATACATATTTTTATAATTTCATAGTGTACAGTGTACACTCCAGGAATGATAAATCATTCAAGTTTTTGAAAAACTCAAATTAAGGCTGTACGCTGTTAGAAGTCGAACTCAAACACTTTTTTTCATTATAACAACAAATCATATAAAGTACGCAAAGTGCATAAAATTAAGTACATATTTTTTCCAATTTTAAACAAAGACGCCCAGTTTTTCGTGCATATTATAATTCTTGCATTTTTGTTTGAGGTATAAACATGTGTTCTTAAATTAAGTACATTTGAGTTTTCATATAAACGGCGCCACGGAATATCGTTGAACTATTTTTCAATTTTAAAGAATATTTTTGCACTGCAATTATCTGTATATAGAAAATACAAAAAAAATAAAATAATTATAACTAAACTAGTTAAAAACTTCAAATTTTTAAGAATGTTTAATAATTTTTATCTTAATATATAAACCATATTTTGAAAAAGTGAGCCGTCGGTTTATAGATAATTTCATCAAGATTGCAAATAAAATTAAAAATTGTGTATATTTTCATTGCAAATGTACTTTAATCAAGATACCTTAACATGCTTTTTTGTAAATTAATGAGAAATCGCTTGTATTCAAACACTTATAACTTTTAAAATAAAAATAATTTTAAAATTTCGATCCGTCAAATAATGCGTACTTGTTTTTACCTTTAAAATAACATAAAAGTAATGTTTATAGGATATATATACAATAAGTTACAGCGATTCTGCTAACACCTTAAAACACGATTTTTAATCTTTAATTAATTAATTTTAATTTTTTTAAACGCAAACATTAAAACCGAATTTCGATTTGAAAATATTGCAGAAAAGTTTCAAGGAATTTTTACTATTGGACAGATAGAAAAAAAATAAACGGCACAAAGAGGCATCTATGGACTCAATAGATAATAAATAGCAAGTTCCCCACTCCCTGGGGTTCGAAGATTGCAATGTTGGGCCTACAAAACAAACCTTTCCCCAAGTATTATTCAAACACAATAATGAAAGCAGCGTAACAACTCGATGAAGCAAAAAAAATGTATGCCATAAGTTTTGACGAAATGTAAATTCGAAAAACACTCTGTTACAACGTGTTATCATTGGTTTCTGCAAACTTTGCCCAGGTGACTATGCTACGAAAATTTTGTTAAACGAAAATTTAGTTCACGTAATTCACAAGGTTGAATGGGTTAATGAAAGCAAACGGCTAAGACAGTTTTGTTATAGTATATTGGAGCTGGATTCACTATTTGGTAACAATTGTAAGTGATCTTGGATCATTAATGTGAATAAAAAAAATTTAGATATATATACTCGTATATTATAAATATTTGCATTTCAAATTAAAAAATATTATTTCAGTAGTGCGTTTTCATAACTTTTATCACCCAATATTTGGTGATAAATTATCACTTTTTCAGTTCGGACACTAGACTCCAGAAGGCGAAAATGAACTTGTTTTCGAAATTACGTTGAGACCCTGCATTGGAAAGTGATAAAATAAGGCCTATGTCGCGACTGTGTCAAAACTACCACTTTTAATTATATATGAACTCGTATGTTGACGTATTTCAAATACATTTTGTTAATTTTTGAGGAATGCATACATTTTTAAAGCCAACTGTTTATAAACAAGTGAAATGATGCACTTTGTTGCGTATTTCTTGAATTTTTCGTATTACACTTACATATAATTTTATCACTCGATATTGGGTGAAAGTTATGGAAACGCACGGCAACAAAAAAGTTATAACTTTTGCAGATGTTCCTCATTCAATTCAGCTTTTAAGAAATCACTTCTCAGATGAAGGATATATTATAAATAGGAATTCTGTCAAAAAAGAATATACTATAGTCATAGTCTAAGTGTTACTGGTTTCTTATCGCCAAAAGGCAACTAAACTGTTTTTACACACGATTGCATTAGCAATAAATCGAGCCGGCATCATGCGCCTATTAGAAAAGAACAATTGAGAAATATGTTAAGTTCATTTGTAAATTTTTTATAATTTCTTTTCAGACTAACGATTGGTTTGATATTATGAATGTGAGGGTACGACAAGGTGACGTCAGTTCAAAAACATATGCACATGGGCTGGCTTAACCAACAAAAAAATGTCTTAGCACAAATAATCGAAATGATTATTGAAATGAGGGCAATTGGTAAAAAAAACATTACTTCCATTCCAAAAAGGTCAGCAGTTTTAATTTATTTCTCATAACATAAAAATTAAATAATTTTTTTCAGGCGTTTTTAAACCTACTAATGCCCTTCAAATATTGTATAGGAAAATGAACGATCAGTATAGCTTCAAGTTAATCCTAACTTATAGGCTTAAGCGGGATATTTTGGAGTCATTATGACAAAACGGGGCCTGTAATCTGTATGATCTTCCGGATCGCCAAGAATTCAAAAATCGACTACGTTCGCATATCCTTGGTTTCAACGAAGGTGCCATTTCAGAAAATGCAAATGTGGGTACACATGACATATCAATGATTATTCGAAAAACAATTTTAACAAATTTTTATAGGAAACACGTCCGAAAGTACCCATACAGGTATTTCTATTTAGGACTCTGGGGGTTTCAAAACGTGTTCTGCATTAATAAATTTTTCTATAACTAGTTCGTTAATCGTTATAAATAAAAACATATTTTTCTACATAAGGAAAACGCCATAACATAATTTTGCAGTGACATGATAGACAATGTTAACGCCACAGTTTATTATTAACGCTGTAAACTTTTAGACCATTATATAGGTGAGGAGCTTTAGTAATTATATAACTAATTGAAATCGTATTTAGTTAAACTTTTCACCATAAAGCCATGCAACTCACTAATTGGGGTGCTCCATCCTGCACAGTTTACATATGAAATCCAAGAAATTACTTAAATATTCAAAGTAATTTCTTAGTTGCCTACACTGACTGCATGAATAATGCATGGAAGAGCCATAATGTTAAATCATGCTATGAATATGTAATTAAATTACAGTGTTTAGCTTTAAAAACGTTATACGAGTATTCTACAAGAATGTCTGAGAGTTTAAATTATGCATAAAATAAATGTATTTTTATATTATTCTTATAGACGATGATTTTGCTTTTTTTTTAATTATGAAAACGTTGATTTCCTAATCCCAGTAAAAACAATTATTATTCATCTGAGCGGCAAAATTGATCCTGAGTAATTCAATTTTAGCAAAAAAATATAAACAGTACTATTAAAATTTTCCGATTACGTTTAACTTTGGTTAGACACTGAAAACTGCACAATCATCGTCAAGGAGCAATAGGGAATGCGATTTCTTGTTTACATTCCAAGGAATTCATAACTCATACCTAAACATTACTGGGACTCTCTGTATATTTTCTCAAAAATGACTTACTCAAATAAAGAAGTTTTAATTAAGCGACCCATAAAACAAAACAAAAAAATAGCAATAATATTTCACCACTCGTTCGTATACATAAAAATCGCTATTCTCTTCAAAACGTACACGTATTAATTTTCTTACACGAGTTACATAAGCCGCGCCGCAACTTGCAACTTATTTAATTAATTCTAAATGTTTGAAGTAAGAAAGTAATTACGAAGAAACAATTGACGAAGAAGAAAAGTTTTAGAGCATGCAGAAGGTTTCGGTAAGTTAGGGTAGGAATGCTTCATCATAAACAGAGTTATTAATAAATCAGGAAGGTACATTCTGCATATATATGGTATATATATACGAGTGTAATGTATAGACCTTAACCACTTCCTCAAACAGCCCGCGCATTACATATTATAAAGATATAATACTAAGTGCATTAAATTAATTGATACAGAATTTTACAGTTGAAGAATTCCTTAAATGCACCAATATTTTAGTACCAAAAAACTCTTGTCAACAAATTTAAATTAAATTGACTTACCGATTGCGTTAAAACATTTAATTTGTTTTAAAGTTTTTCGAGGTCTAATTTATGATCCAAAAAGAGCCTAAGTTTTTCCTTTTTAAGAAGGCAGCTTTTAATTCTAAAGCCGATCTTTACTTTTTTGGACCATGAATCTTAATCAAATATAAAAATCATAAAACAAAAAATTAATTAAAACTTCCCTCGAAATGAACATCCCTTTACAACGTACAAATTTACAATTTTTAAATGACAACTAAAATCCTTTTTCCTTTCGTTAGCATTAAAACAAAATATTAAGGCCAAACAAACTACAAAACAAAATTACGAAAAAAATCAAGTGAAACATGATGTCTGATGAGAAAGCATAGCAATTTAAATAAACATCAAATTAAATTATGTTGTTCCGGCCATTATTTACGCAAATTAGACTCTCTGCCAAGCATGAAAAGAAATTCGGAGACGCCGTTACTTGCGTCACCAATTTATGGGGGCATCTCAAAATTCTAATTGCCTTATTTTGGTGCGACATTCTTGAAAACCAATCCTGTGTCAATAATAGTCCAGTTATTAAATTTTCTCATGGTTGTGCGGAGAAGAGGCTGAATTGAGCCCCATCGACAATGGAAAATCAATTAAGGGACTTGTCACAGCATATCATTTATAAATCAAATGTTATTGACAAGACTATCAGCTGTTGTGGTAACTATACAATGACGTTGTGATTGTTATATCAGAAAATGTAATTATGATTTATGTTCTGGAATTTTTTTTTATATTAATATACAATACAACAATTATTTATTTCACAAATCGATCTAGCTGTTATAATTCGAATTCTTATTAAGGAGCGGATACACAATGCCACAGTTAGTCAGGTTGGCTAGGTTAACGCTAACTGTTTTTTTCAATATACTTAGTTAGTTAGTCAAAGTTAACTTTCTTAACTCCACGATTTTGAATAGATGTGTATAAATATGTAATTGTTTGAATATTTTGATTTTTGACAGCTCATGAAATTCAATGAACTACGATGTATAAAAACAAAGTGAAAAACAATAGCGCTGCATTTGTGCTATATTTGGTTACATTTTATAGTTGTGTATAAAAATTTGACAACTATTTATTTTTAATATTATATTATATGTAACTATAATTAACTAACTATGGCATTGTGAAACAGGTTTCATGATTAAATTGTTAAAAATGGCAATTAACTTTGACTTAACTAACCTAATCATTTATGTATACAGTGTGTGCCCCTACGATTTTATATTCGGTTATATGGCTCAAGGAAAATAGGACGCA
This sequence comes from Sylvicola cinctus, assembly GCA_963854165.1. Lineage (NCBI taxonomy): Eukaryota > Metazoa > Arthropoda > Insecta > Diptera > Anisopodidae > Sylvicola > Sylvicola cinctus. The sequence goes on from OY974082.1 coordinate 25,566,850, forward strand.
AAACTTCGTGAACAACTATCACTCATTATTTTCACTCTTTTTCAGCAATATCCAAGAAATTCAATTAAGTGCAATTAACAACTTTTGGCTACTACATACTAAGGTGAGGTTCTCTTTTTGTATTTAAATTAATTTTCTATTTTGTGAAACTTTATATGATCAATCAAATGTCAACAAAAACAAGATAGAATATTTGGGTAATAACTTAGAATTAAATAGTAATAAAAATTGGCCTCTAATATGCAAATTATGAATATAATTGTTTGAAGGCAAATTTAACAATGTTTTATTATAAACAATTTTTTAGAATTGCCTAATAAAACAAATTAAAAATTATGCTTTCTTTCCAAAACGAAGCTTATTCCTGACTTCCGACTCTTGTGTGTCGTGTACGAGGAGTATATAGATTGAACCTGTTTAAATATTATACAAGTACAATTAAATATCGCATATCTGTTAAATTTGTACAGAACTTTATTGCCATTTTGGTTTAATTCAGCACAAAACTTCTGTCTCTCACTCGCACATATATTTTCAGTCATAAAACTAAATTGCTATTTGTTTTGTATTCAATTTATGGTCAGATTGGTAAAAGCCCGATCTGCACACAAAAAGTTGCATTTCAAACCAAAGAACTATAATCCAATGCAATAATGATGAAACTAACTTCAATGAAGCTTATGAATTATAAAGTGTAGAACTATTGCAGGGAGACCGGAGACTGCGATGTAGACGAAATATAATAAAGTAATGCCCGCAGATAAAAAGCATTCCGTAAAGCTTATTGAAAATTGTTGAGGAATATGTAAAAAAAAAGTAGATTCTGGTGTATGTTTTATTGAGTATCTTATTTCTGACGTTCAGATGTGTGACCTTGAATTTAGAAAATTTATGCGAAGCAAAATTTTTATGCAAATTTGTCCAGTTTGTGAGACAAAATTCGGCCACTCATAATTATTTACAATAATTATAAGTGCAACTGTATTGATATGTAAGAAATATATCGATTTAGTTATAATGAGTTTTATTTTGTATTTGTTTAGATAACTTTTGTGAAAATAATTAAGTGGCATCAAATTGCAAGTGATATGTACTTATTTATTTTTTTTAGATTTATGCCCGTGATTATTTATTGCATATCGTCTACAGAAAGATTAATTGTTTATAGTATTTAATAGTAGAAATGAACAGTGAATCGACTTAAAATAAATTAATTGAATGTGTTTCATTGAATTGCAATTGCAACGATGCCGAGATTAATGCTATTAAGCTTAATGTATTGGCAATCAAATAATTCCTCCTGCTTTAAATTCATTGTACGAGTATCGAGTCAGTAAAAATTCTAAAAATAAACTTTTGCAATACCAACAATTTATAAAATAAAACTCAAGAAATTGACACATAAATTGTTGAGTTGGCTATTAATTTTTATATAACTAATAAAACATGAAAATGTTTATTTCCGTTTCGCTGAGTGTTTCCTTCGTTATATTAGAGCATAACATGAACAATAAGGGGAATGTTCTCGATGTGCCTAACTGATTACAAGAATAACTTTTATAAAAAAAATATAAATACTCTATTTAAATTTTAAAAATGCTTAAATGTGAAAATGCTTGTGATATTCAGTTAAAGTTTTCTCAAGCATTTTAAGCATTATACGGCGGATGATAGTAAAGATTAACTTTACAAAAAAATTGAAACTCCAATTTTTAATGTAAAAACAATCACGACAAAATGCAGCAAATATTATGCACTAATGCATTAATTTAATTTAATATAATACAAATATAGATAAAACGGGTGGGACTATTTACATCAAATCCTTATAGTTAAATCACAAAATAATACATATTATGTGCAGCACAGAAAAACTAATGCAAAGTTTGTTGTCTTTTAATAGCGCGGAATTCTTCGCTAAGTAATTTTTATTTTTATGCAATGCGGAAACATAGTCGTTTTGATTGATTCGCTGACGAAAATATGGTATTTGTAAAAAAAAACTACATCGCGGTGTGAATTTATATACGAGTGTTACTTAACTACATTTTAATAAAGCTTTTCGAAGATATGAAAAATGTGACTTTGAAATTTCTGAATTTTGGCCTTAATTTTTGTCCAAAATTGGTACTATTATTGAGATTATTAATAATGTAGAACATCATATTACCCTAAAACACGCAGTATTTAAATTACATATTTTCATTATAAAAATATGACCTTGAGTTTTCAAAATTTTACCTTGAAATGTTCAGCAAATTTTCTTATTTTATTTATTCCTACAATAATGTAGAAAAAAAAATCAAAAATATAAAATATTTTTGAGATATAAAAATTTTGAACTTGAATTTTTCGATTTTGACCTTGAAATGTTCCGCAAATTTACTTATCTTATTTTATGTTACAATAATCTGCAAGAATTTTTTTGATATGGTGCAAGGTGGCTGAGATAGAAAAGTGGGGTTTGTCCTTGTCCATCCCCCTTTTCGCCAGAAGGAGCATCTAGCGAGATAGAGGGTATAAGCAGTTTTGTTTAAGATACCTTGAAGATTAATTGTTGTGAAAAAATTCTTTTGGCAATAACTTGACCTTGAAGGATCTGACCTTGAAAAATCGAAGATCCCATGTCTAAAACTTTACAAAAAAATTGCATACAAATCGGTCCAGAAGTTTAGGAGTTTTTTTTTCCACCATAGCACACCATTTTTCTATAGTACGGCGTACGGACGTACTTTTGCACATTTTTTCTAGACCACTTTTTTGGACTCAATGGGTGTCGAAACGAGTTTCTGCATCATCAACTTTTTTTCCAAAAAAAGTCGGAATGCAAATATTTCTAGCTCTTTTAAATCCGCATATACATTTAACATGAGTCATTTTAGTCCCCTATTTGAAGGCCAATTACGATCACTTTACAGAATGTTGTTTCAGAGCCAATGAAATTATACAATACTCGTATATGCATGAACTGCCTTGCATGAAAAGGTTTCAGTTAAAGTCTACATTTCTGTAACAAATGTCAAGCCAGCTTCATGAAATATTTATGCGACTGTACTCAAATGTAAATATGTTTATAAAATAATGTCCTTGCATACCAAGATGACAATAAGCACCATTTGTCTGCTGTTGAAACAAAACAACGTATTTAAGTTGTTAATAATTTATAGTATGCAGCCATTTACATTTGCTTTGTTGATACATACACATTTCGGTATATCAAAAAATATTTCTGCTCACCAGCTACACATGAGCTGTCGCCTGTCGGATCTTGAATGTAGTTGGTTGCCATCTGTCTCATAAATGCCCTAAATATGCGCTCGCAAATATTGAGGGTGGCAAATAAGTAAGTGTACGAAGAAGTCGCAAAATAAAAATGCGAATATTTAACTTGTATATCAATTCATATGCTAATATTTAAATTGGTAGATCTTGAAATGAAAGCTCCCACAAAGCCAGAATTCGTGAGGTTGGTTGATGGTTTATGGGATGCACAGTGAAATGGCAAATATAATCAGTCTTTGTCAGTGAAAGTTATTGAAACATCCTTGACGCGAATAGCGCAACAACCCGAGATTGGGTTGACAGATGACAGCAATCAGAATCTATTTGAAAATCTTTGATGATGCATGACTGGATGAAGCGAACCCGAACCCAAACTCACCCACCGAGATGTAGTAAATATATTATATTATGTTTGAATGGTGAAAATTATGTTTGCTTAAAATGGACGTAAATAACATATTTGAAGAAGTTTGGTCAGTACTTATGTAAGTCTCGTATATTGCTTCATATTTAAATCTTGAGAACAATGCTCTTGCGAATTATTATACAACGGAAACATTTTCTTTAAGGAATCTTTGTTGTAGATTTGAAACCAACGACATAATACACAGGATTTGTATGGCAGGCTTGAGGCGCAGGAATGTTTCGAAAAAGTTAAAGGAAACAGTTTTATTTCGTTTAACAAAATTGTTTTTAGGTCGCAAAAATAATATTCGTAATTGACAACACACATAATTACACAGCGTTGTGGTGGCGGCAACACTGCGTATCTCACTTTTTAAGCTTTCCCGAAAATAAGAAATTGAACTGTTTCTTACGTAAATACATGCACTAAATACTGTATTTATTATTTTAACATTAAATATTTTAACTATTTTGAAATAATGAAAACTTTTCTTTGTGCATCTCGTACAGCAAGGTTCACAATATTTAATTATGTTTTGCTCTTCGGAAAAGCTCAAAAAGTGAGATACGCTGTGTTGCCGCTACGAGAACTCCATGGCCGCTACTGCGATTTGTATTCAAGGTAGACCTTGATGCAAGAATACATAGTAACAAAGAAAATTCTCCTCTAGTCTCTTTTTCACATATTTCGTTTTATTATTTATTTTCTACGTTTAATGCTGGCATTACTTTTAACTATGAGCATTGAGCAATACGTACTTTATGAAATTCAAATTCGAAAATAAAATCGTTCACAATAGTATAAAGTCGCAACTTGAAAGTTGAAACTCATCGCGGCTCATATTCAATTTCTCAAAACATCTTCATAAGCCATTCGTCATCATTTGTATAAAATCACCACTCGTAATTATTACGAGTAATTATATCATTAACCGCGTTATACTACAATATATGAGATCACAAATTTTTCAAAATGCGAAAACAAAATTTCAACAACAGAATTCTTTAAGAAAATAACAATTGCACATCTGAAGAGTGTAAGAAATTCGAGCTTATGCAAGCAGTAAACAAGCACATAAATAAATGGGAAGATGGATTGCGCATATATTTACAAACATAAATATTGTTGGCCCGGAGCATTGTGGGAGGAAAAAGAACAAACAGTTAAGTTTACTCGAAGGAAATTAAATTCTTCATACCATTAGGCATTAACACCCTAAACAGTGTGCATGCAAGTTACATTCTCAGTGCCCCATACATGTTTTCAACTTCTCAACTAAATAGAGCTGAAAATAATTGAAATACTATGATGATATCAATGTTAAGTTAATGCTATTTAGGCATGTATGTTTACAATTTGCATAAACTTAATTAAATTCAGAAGCAACCATAAACTGTACCAGATGATATTGCCAAGCAAATATGCATATCAATTTCAATTTAATTAAATTCTGAATGGTCGGCGGAGTAACATGATTGTATACTCAAATGTGGCGTATTTTATGATTTAAATATTTCAGATGCCATGTTGACTCACAAAATATTCATCATTAAAATAAGTTGACCCGATCACAGTTCATGAGCTCGAAAATATCACCAATTTGCCACGATTTTAACTCAATACATTGGAATTTATGGAATGGATGTTGTTGTTTGCAATTGCTAGTACTTATTCTCATATTTTTAAACAACTGTTTAGTGTAGTTAATGAAGTATCATATATTTTTTTAAATATGTAGACGTTACAAGAATAACACTTTTCTTTTGATTTATTGAAATTTCTGTTGTAGCGCAAAATGAACTGATTATTCACTTACCAATAAATAATAATTATTTAAAGATGCACAACTACTCTGTACATATATGTACTTATATTGTGCATAGGTCCACAAATATTAAAATCTGGGAGACTCTTGTTTAAAATTGTATCATATTTTTGAGCACTTGATTATCATTTGAAATTACATATTGCTCATAACTCTTTAGGGAAATCTTAAGAATAAACAGTATAGTTATTGTCATACCTATACAAATGTTACACACAAGTTAAGCAATTGTCTAGCCCTTGACAAAGCGGCAGATAAACGCGTTTATGTATGCAGAATTGAGGGCATGAACAATTGTTATTGCAAGCAGTGTTGCCACCGACAGTGTCGTCATCAACACAAAAACGACTTATTTAAATGCTTTTGCTTATATTATGTTAGAATTTCAAATTCCATTTGCAAAAAGATAGAAAAAGCTTGAACTAATTTTAAAATCTTTGAAATTCATAAATAATTGTAATGAAAATAAACATGCAACTTTTCAATGAAAAAGTGAATATTCTAGCTACATTTAACTTATACTTTAAAAGAAAAAACATACTTGGATGCGCATTTTATAGTCCCATTAGATTACACAATTCGTTTGGCGATTTTTTTTTTTTTGATGCGTAAGAATGATGTGATATTGGATTTAAAATAATGAAGGACAGTAAAAACCCCCATTGAATCAAAGTGCCGAGTAGCTAAAATAGCAAAAGTCCCGAAAAGTTGAAATTTCGACAGCAACAGTAACTGCAAAGAATTTACCCTTTGGTCAAAATCGCAGATAAGCGAAAATCACACACTCACTGGAACAACCTAAAATTGTGGTAGAATAAAATATAGACCGCTGAAATCTCGACATCAAAATCCCTAACGTCCTAAATTCCAAATACCTAAATTCAAATCCTGATTGGTGAAAATTTCGTCAGCCACAAACCCGGTACCCAAAAACTCTTCCTAATAGATTATTTGTAAAAAATTTGGTGTTTTCGTGAGAAGAGAGAGTATCGAACAAAGTTTAGGAGAAACCTGGCCATGTATCTTGAAAGTAGAGTCAAATGTGTGTCCTTGGCCATGTTAATTATTACTTAACTATTTCGAAGGTTGTTTTTATTTTTTGACAAACTTATTTCATAACAATCGTACAGCAAAAGAAATATCATAAATACGTTGGAAACATGGTTTTATATTTGTTTTTCATGAGTCCTTAAACTAATGACTTGATAATTCAATAGCACAAATTATCGAAGTATGCTACTTAAAAATTTAAATACATATATAGGTTATATATATAACTAAGAATTACTACCAATTACCGGGTTCACATCCATATACACCCGAGACACCATACGAACATATGGTGTGATTATAAGGTGGATAGCTTCGGTAGTTGAGCCGCGGTGGTCCATAGTATATTAAGATGATAAGAAGAAGGTGGTCAAATTTTGAAGAATTCAATGCTAGCAAGTACTACATAAGAAGCCAAGAATATTTTAATTGGGTGATAAGTTTTCTTAAATAAAAATGAAGACAGAAAACAACAAATAATTTTTTTGAACAAATAACACAGTTATGGCAACACTGCCTAATTATATTACGTACTCGTACGTATACCTCTTCAGGGTGAGCTTCATTGACAGATTGCGCAAATAAAACCCTTGTGAATTGTGCATGCATTGAAAGCATAACAAAGGCCAATTGAAACTAGCTTTGTTATGAAAGCATTAGAAGTATAAGTGTACTGTATATCTATCTAACATATGAAAGGGCGCTCTGTTCTGTGCTCAAATTTGCAGCATGATAACATTCTCGATTCGGCAAAGACTGATAAAGCATATTAGTTACATAATTCCCAATGCTATGTTATGAGCATATACAGTTTGATTGACCCTTATTTTATTTTTGTATTGTTACAGCTTAATCTTGATACTATTATATTGAATTCCCGTAAAGGTCCGGAATATTTCATCGGTTAAATTTTACATAAATTGGTTGATTGCTTTATCAAACTTGCAAGAACGTCATGTGCTTGCATATTATCAGACTGTACAGTGTACAATGTACATATTCATTTTATACTCGCACAGTAATCTTTGTCTTGAAGTTTCAAACTTTTTATGTTTAAAAACTCTTTAATTTGTTAGTCATATTAAATAAAGAGAAGATTCTGTTAGGTGACTAACAAGCTGCGTTCTGGACTCTGGATAGTGATTAAATAAACACATGTGCAAGACATAGAAATGTTCACATAATCAAAAAATAGCCGAATGTTAATCTGAAATTAATTTGTAGAAATATTCTAAAATCGTTTCACACTATGCATACTAAGGGTGATACTGAGTACTGACCTGCTGGTTCAATGGTTGTTTAAATAAAAATAAATCTTTTTGAACAAAACCTAAAACGAAAATGAAAAGCGATTAGCAACGCAGACCCTTTCGTTTGAAAAAGCCAGCAGTCACTGTGCTAAATTATAATAGCATACAATGACCTCCATAAGGTATACAAACGTGCATAATATTTCGTCCCTTATACAATATAGTTAGAAATCCATTTACCGTACATTTATCAAACTTTCGGTGTCCAAGTGTATGTTGGTGGTAAAAGTTTTCCATCCTGAGTCCTGACCTAAACCGGCATGTGCATTCATTCGCTGTAAATACACGTCGCAATTTTAGGGGGTAAATTTACTTAACTACTCTTGTGATCTCCTGGTGACTGGTACTTTCCATTACACAACAAATTGTTGGAAGTGTGACGAAATTTATTTTCCAAGCAATTAATGTGTAAATTAGGATGTGTTACGAACATTTTAATGGCAATTTACATACTTTTAATGTAAATTTAAATATTATAAAAGCTTACACTTACGTTAATTGGTCAAAGGCGGTCTTCAATTAATTATAGAGATTTAGAAACTGTAAAAGACTGCGTTTGTTTTAACTATTGGTACTATATAGTTATGATAGAATAATACAAACGATTGCAAAGTACACCAATACAGTATAGAGTTTTGAAAGCTTTGTCTTTGTCATTTATTCCATTTTAAATGGAATTGTCCATATTCTCAATCTGTTGAATAATTTTTTCCATTGTCAATGCAACTTTATGAGTTAGGTTTTTACCTGACGGACCATATACCAATGCAAATAATTGATGTGGACGCGATTTTCAATTATTATAGTATAAATTTCTATATCGAGTAGATCGAAATGCAACGCTTCATCGACGATTTCATCAGATTTGCCATCATAATATGACTCTGAGTCACTCATATAAGTTTTTCCAAAACTCTTACAATAACCATGGTCTCAAATAAGAAAAGTTTTTGAAAAAGTCATAAAATACAAAATTAAAGACATTCTTGATAAAACTTCCGCATTCATTATTCTAAATTACCAAGCATCGCCAAAGCATTTGATGCATTATTTGAGGACTTACACTACAACCTGGATCAGCCGATACTGCTGGATCCAGGATTTTCCGACTTCACACAACGATTATTTGATGAATGGATGAGGAAACTCAACATATCCAAAAGGCATTCTCATAAATTGAATTCCAGTTCCCTTTTTTGTAAATATTCCCTGTATACATTAACCCTCAGTTACTAAGTTTAAGTCATGTATCATTTTTTTATTATAATATTAGTATTATTCTTTCGCCGTAAGCTGTTCAATTCACATAAACACCAAAATTGGATAGCATAACAAAAAACAATGGAAGCAAAATAAATAAAAAATTAATAAAGCAAGTAAAAAGGTCCTGCACAATCCTTTGTTATAACGATTCCAACTTTTATGCAAATAAATGAAATTTTATATAAAAAATTACTTTTTTGGCAATGTCAACCATTTTCAATTGCAGGGTCCTCATTTTATTTCGCCGCAAGCAACTTCTAAGGCAACATGAATTGGAATAGAAGTTGAGCACATTCGTAGAGGCGAAATATCGCTGACAATAACATCAGTAATATAAGGTTTAAACAAAAACGGCGTAAACGAGGTATCTATTAAATCACGCGAAGTCCAAAAAGCGTCCTCAAGACGAAACACGTGAACTACCGCATAATCTGCGATTGTACCTAAAAAAACAATAATCGGATCCTATGGAATTTTGGGAGAAGAGTGTAAAAATTTTACCAGTTCTGTCTGATATTGTCAACAAATAAAAGAATTAACAAAAATTAGACATAATATAAAAAATTTGACTTTGAATTTTCCGATGTCGAGTTTGAGATGCTCTGCGAAATTTGTCGATTATAAAAACTGAATATATGTGAAAGAATTTGTAAGGGTTTGTGTGCTGCCATCCGTTTTTTGCCAGAAGGATAAAATAGCGAGATATAAGATCGAAATAGAAATCGATGTATTTTTATATTGCGACATCACCAGTTCGAGTACAAAGTAAAGATCCTTCATTCAATCAAAGCAATCACCTAGCACCTTAGTCGTATCTACTCGCATATTTTATACAGAATATCTGCGTGCATTTAGGACTGAACATCAAATTAAGCATTTCCTTATTCACATATATTATGTTCATTGGCGCAACAGCTTTTCAATCACAATTCAGATGTAACGGAAACTGAGTATGTTACTGTAGGTACACTTGCAGCCGCTTCAACATAAGTTCACTTCAAACAATACATTTTACGAATTGCAATAAATTGCTCAGCAATTACACAGGATACTCTATATAACACAATAAAGGGATATGTATTTCTGTACGTATTTATGAATGCATATATTGCGTGGCATGGATGACCAGCTGCACATTGAATTCCATTTAAATGCGGAGAAAATAAATTGCAAGATATATAGGATGTACATTTATTGTATATGTACTCACAGCATGTACAGTGTACATGGCCATCGATCGAAAGATGAACAAAGGATGGTTAATTGCATTCATCTGGTTCCTAGATTATGTGTATTTATATATAGCAACGGGGAAATGCTTCGTATTGATTATAAGTGATTACTTAAATAGCAACTGTGTGAACTTTTATTTCAAATTGATTTTCTGTTTAATATTATAAAAATGACTGATTTAACACATACATTAAAAACGAATAAATAAAATTTCCCAAGTATAAACTATAATTGAAACCTTTTTCCTATATTTGTATTCTGTTTGTTCAGTGAAATTTGATGAGACGAGGTGTCGTAAAGGCAAATGTTCGTTCTAGGTACTATATTCTAAAAATCAAGAACTGCTGGGCCGATTGACAAAAAACTTGCACAATATATAAGTACATCCTGCAGGAAAACTGCCAAGAGGGGGCGTTTTAGTCGTGATAGTTAAAAATATTAGTGATATTTGTTATTGATTTTCGGTGTCAGAATTTTAGGTTATCGCAATACAGTGTGTTTGTGGTTTTAGGTTTTAGGCGGCCGGGGTTATGGAACGTATGAGAATTTAGAGTATCTAAAAGTACATAAAAGACAAACCATCTTTGGGTTGCATTGCAAAAAGAATGTACTGTATGAGAAACAACGCAACGTCTCGTTTAAACAAATAATATTATTCACCTTCCAGTATGCATTGACGATCATAATGTGATCTCTCCCTAAGCCGTAAACCTACTCTGTCGTAAAGCTCCCCTCCGTGTCTTGAGCTTTCGACAGTCGAGCGTTTCACTATTTTTAAAAGACTGTACAGTAACTTGTGGGTCATAATATTAATTAGTTAGAAGATAAACAAAAGTAATTTTGGGATTTTGAGTTTCATTGACGATGCCATTTTTCATTTGTTTTTTTCCCCAATATATTATGAGTGTGTACGAGTACTTTCACATTAATAAAGTATGAAATCCTTTCTAAATGTGGATTTTCTTTTCGGTATCCTTCAGGTTATTTTAAATATTTTGTTTGCTTTGAATTGAAAGGTTTGTTTATGTACTCCTTCGCTGAAATTAATATCCGTATACAAGCCAGAATTTTACAGAATCTGAGCTAAAATAAATAACTTGATATTTGCTCGATGATTGCGACCCCTTTACTTAAAGATATTCTGATTATATGTTGGTGTTTTTAAAAATTGTAGTATTAATAACTAAAATGTGGGTAATAATTTCAAATTAATTCTAAATTGAATAACAAAATATTTAAAAAAACAGTCAAGAAACGTAGAACATAAAGCTTTAAGTTAAATGTCAAATTAAATTGACCTTTGCCACAACATTTAACCATTTGTCAGATAAAAACCATTTTCCAACAAACGCAGTCCAATTTTGCTCTCATTAGTATAATTATTCATCTTTTGCCTCCCTATATTACACAATGCTATGGATGTTACTTGTAAGTTGAGGCCAATACAAAACCTAATGACTTTCCGAACTTCCCCTAAATATACGACTGGAGTATTATGCATCATAGCATATTATAAACATTAGTATGTACATTTAAAAGCCGATATGTAAGCTATTTTAATTGAACGCTAATTGTAATGAAATTGCAATTATGTTTTTTTTTTTAAAACGTTCTCTGTAAGCTTTAAGTCATGACTCATGATGAATGAACGAAAAGTCAAAGCCGCACACAAAATATTTAAGACTTTAAATAATACTTTTGAAATTCCCAAATTTTAATGGTAAACATTTATTTTAATAAAATTTCCTTTACTCCTTACCAACTGTAGTCTGCCCCAAAAACTCCTTGCGCACATCCCCCATGAATTCGCTGTGGAACTTGTTGAGCGCAGCGTTAGTTACTGCGTTTGCGTTTCAATTCCTCCACTTGCCATGCTATGACGACGCAATTCCCCTTTAAATATGGAACACACGAAAAGCGGCAAATAGCGCCACTCTCTCTCGCTGAGTCTCATATGGAATCACTATCAAATACTGTCCATAATCTGGAGTTCAGTCTCGCTTTAGATGCCTCGTAGCGCCGTCTTGTTGATGAAAGTATCGGGCTGTGGTGTTCAGTTATATTCGTAAAACGTGCGAAACCGTGTGGTTAATCACATGCATGGATTACCTTCAGTATGGAATAATTTAACAGATATAGGATACACAATACACATTACACATGGATATATGTATTATATAAAATGAAATAGCGTGAAGTGCAAATGAAAGTGTATCTCATTTTATGGTTGGTATAGTGAATAAATAAAAGTACGTGCATGGAAACAGAAGTTTATTATAGAACAAATATTTGGAAAACAAGTGAATGGGTTGGAAGGATATTCATCCGGGTTTTTATGAGCTGTGGCCTGTGGTATGGCGTTTAGCTTTAGCGTGGAATCGTGCGATTTATTTATGAGATGTTTAATGTAACGTATATATACAGATTTAACTGTCGTTGTGAATGTATCGTCGTATCTAGTTTTACTCATTCAACGTAATTTTATTTAATAAAACAAAAATTGTGTGAGGAACCTTAATTGCAACAAACAACATTCACGCATTTTTTTGGTGCATAACGACTATGTCGACTTTGCGTTACTGCCCGCATTGACATTTTTAATTTTGAAAATGTATTTCTCATTCCATCTGTCCTTCATTCTTTGTCCGCATGTATTCATTTACTACCCAACATTACAATCACCATCCGTTCGCGTACGAAATTTCAATAGCTTTTGTATTCTCTGCAACAAAGCTTTTTCAATTTGTTGCTTACGGAGAGAACCTTCTGTTGTCTTTAATGGAAAACCAAGCAGAGAAATAAAATTAACAAAAGGCTTTAAAACAAAGCAAAAGGCATTACATCTGAAAGTTTTACCGGGAACCCACTCAACCAACCGAAATTTAATAGATTCGTATTAACTTTACAGACTGTGTGGTGTGTTTGCTTATGCAAAATTGTATTGAATGTTAAAACAGCGGTTAAATCATCTTCAAGACAATATTTATGGTACAAAAGAAAAAGTGGATAAAAGGTAAATAAAATCGTGGTGAAAAAGTTAAAATCCTTCTAAATTATATTCAAAAATAATGGAATTTGTTTGGGAGCAGTGAAAAATTTGAAATGAAATTGGAGAGTGGTACCAAAAGCTAAAATGTTATCGAAAATCCTTGTTTGTTATCAAAAGGCTTGAACGCTTTTGTGGAACTCACTAAGTTGGGCTTTGCCTGCGAACGAAGATAACAATAATTGTGTGAAAACAACAAAAGGCATCGTAATTCAAGTGAATGTAACAAAAATATTCACATTTTAATCCAAAAACCAACAATCCGCTATTATATCAATTGTTTTCGCAATTGAAAATGCAAAAGAGATAGTATTTGTGGTAGAGTGTTTGTATAGCATTATACATAGGTCAAGGATAGATTGGTGGGCTAAAATCTATTTGACCATGCCGTTTCAATAAAATCATGTAAATTAGTGTTAGTATGTGTACTACATGGTGAGTGTTCGATGAAAGCCATTGAATGCAATTTATAAAGTTATCAACCTACCCCAACCACCAGCCACCCCAATGTGGCCCCCCGACTGACATATGGCTATGTACTATTACGCCAGTAAAATATCAGCTATCGCCTGCGGAACCAGATGCAAACAAAGCGTTTTGCAAAAGAATCGCGGTCAGCGTGATCGTGACAAAGAGCAATTCTACGATAAACAGCAGAATCATCAGCAAGAGCGGATGCCGTCGACACTGCTGTATAAAAGCGACAGCACTGGAGCCTGCAATTTCGAGTGCTACGACGAGCGAAATGCAGTGGTATGTCCTTGTATGATTACACAGAAATGTTTGCATACAAAATTTGATTTTAATTTCGTTGATTTTGAGTATTCTTCTAGAACTTTGTGATATTTTGCCAGATTTGCAGCAAGGCAAACTTTATTTGAACATTTTTTGGAATAGTTGAATAATGCAAACGAAATAAAACTTTTTATTCGATAGTTTCAAGAATGTTAAGAAACCGAGTTGTTTGTATTTCGTTGTTGTTTTGAAATTTCAAAACATTCCTGTATTCGTCGTTTTTGTGCATTTACAAATAGATGAACATTTCAGATAGTACGGGTAGTTATTGAATATTGATTGAGTGCTGCATCCAATGCAAGTACAATTTTTGCGTAATATTGAATTATAGTAGTTATAAACAAGTATGTTTTGAAACCTTATATATTATGATAGTTAGTAGGTATTTACTTTGAATCTTTAAGGACCAAGAGGTATATTACATTTCATATGAGCTACGTGGATCTTATGTGCCATTTAGTTTTTGCAAACAATTTATTTGCCAAACCAATATATTAGTGGAGTTAGTGCTTAAAGTAATCTGTCGTTAATCAGTTTAGTGTTTGACAGTAATTTAATTAGCTTACCGCAATCGTTAGTTTCGTTAAGTGTTTAAATACGAGACTTCCTTTACAAATAGCAGGAAGATGAAACGTTAAAACGGTTTTACGTTATTCGTATATACATATCCCAATTTATTTCATATTTTGTTCAAATGTACATTTGTTTTTTCCCCACACTGCCGGACTAATAAAGTACTGAATTTGTTAACTTTTTCGAAATTTTTTAATAATGCATAATACACCCTTGAGTAAATCAAGTCATTTAGAAAAAACTACATCGCACGGAGAGCGAGGTGTGAATTTATGACGACTGTTGCTTAACTACATTTTAATAAAGCTTTTCGGAGATATGGAAAATGTGTCCTTAAAGTTTCTGAGTTTTTGTCCAAAATTGATACATCTATTGAGATCAGCACTAATGTAGAACAGTATAGTACCCTAAAGCACACAGTGTTTTTATTTTATTTAATCCTACAATAATGTGAAAAAAATATTTAAGGTTTCTGAGATTGACCTTGAATTTTTAGATTTTGAGGTTGAAATGTTCAGCAAGTCTTCTTATAAGAATTTTTTTAATATTGTGTAAGGCTGAGATAGAAAAATGGGGTTTGTCTTTGTCCACCCTATTTTTCGCCAGAAGACGCATCTAGCGGGATATAAGATATATGCAGTTTTGTTAAAAATGCTTTGAAGCATAATTTTTGTTAAAATGAAGAAAATCGTAGTGCTCGTAGTTTCTGAACCCTCATACGAAAAAAAAAATATTTTGGAACCTTGAAAACTCACTACTATATTTTGCCAAAAAAAATTACACTAATCGGTCCAGTAGTTTCCCAAAATGGCTTTTGTATAACCATCTTAGTATGGCGTACGGACGTTCATTTGCACATTTTTTCTAGGCCACTTTTTTGGGCTCAGAAGGTGTCAAAACGAGTTTCTGCATCGACAACTTTTTTTGGAAAAAAGTAGGAATGCCAAAATAGAATCGCATATAAATTAAAAAATTGGTTGTTTTTTGTTTATTAATAAGTAGCGCAATATAACGAACGTTGTCAATGCCGTTTTGCAAGTGCAGCTAACTCTTAACGCGGAACTTTAATTGCGAGTTTTCGATTTTAAGCGGAAAAAAATATTTTTTAATTAACTTTTTTTTGAAAAATGTAAACGGAAATATATTTCTATTATCATGTACATAATTTTGGATTTATTATTGGCCACATCACTTAGAATACGTTTTAAGGAGAATCCCCATTTACATTCTTGCGAAAGTGCAAATAATTTTTATGCTAGGTTTTGTTGCTAAAAGTGATGAAAATGAATTAAAGGATTTTAAACAGCATTGAATAGAAATTTAGTTCATAAATTTAGTAAAGAGAATTTAAGCAAGCCTTATTACATAAGAATAAGGGTGTTAAATTTTTTTTTTTCAAACTGGCATACATGAAAAAACAACTCAGAACTTCAAGGTTCTACTAACAATTGACGATGATCCAAGAAACACATTAGAACTTAGTCATCCGAATATAAAAGTTGTGTTCGTAAAATCAAACACGACATCGTTTTTATACACAAGATCAAGGCGTCATAGCGACATTTAAAGCAATTTTCATACGAAAAACATTTGAACTTATTCTTGACAAATTCGATGCAAATTAAAGAGTTAAAACCATCAACTTTAAATGGGTGTTGGAAGAAGTCGTGGACTGATATTGTGGTTTCCAATCACATTTTAACCAAAGATACAGACACTGAAATAAATAATATTGTTGAACTTGAACATTGATGCGTGAAGTTTTTGATGAGTTACAATTGATATTTAACAATTAATTTCTTATAATATAGATTTAACTGAGAAAGATTTAGTCCTTATAGTAGAAGAAGAACCAGTTAGAAACTTCTCATTTTTATTCAACGTGGTCCAGGCATGTCCAGGAGCTAAACATCCAACGAAAGCTAAAGTGTTGCCCTCTATATTGAGATTCAAAAGAAACTGAAGAAATCCAAGAAGCAAATGCGAATCACCGATTTTATAACCCAGAAATAAGATTCAGAAAATAGCTCAACAAGAAATTCGAGCGATGAAAGCTTAGTTCTCAACAACTCCTAATGACGAGTTTGTAGAACCAGAAAATTTATGAAGCAATTTAAAGTTCGGATGATTTTTTTTCATTAGTTTTTCTTTTATCGTTTTTTTTTAAATATAAATTTTATTTGCAATGGATATTTCTCTTTATTTTATAATATGATTTTTATTTTATTTATTGTTAACATTTGTTATTTATGCTTACATATAAAACCAATAACCCCGTTTTGAATGGTTTTCTCGCCTCGATCGTGTTTTGTTTTACGCGCTGGTTTATATATGTTTTAACATTTATCTCTTAAGTCTATTTAAGATGTTGTGGAAATCGCTTACCTCCTATCATTTCTGAGGAGACAACAATAGCAAAGGTAAAATGAGTTCATCTAAAAAAATTGTGTATTTTTATAGAAATTCACCAATTTTTACCGCTTAAATAGTACTAAATCGTTCTAAAATATTTTTTTGCATAAAAAACCTGACGCTATGTCAAATTTTTACCATGTATGAGTTAAAAACTGATATTGATTTATTTAATAAAATAATAAGTACTAGGGAAACTAATTTTTTTTTTTTGTTCGAAACAAGTTTTATTGTTTTTGAGGAAAAAGCGTTTTTAACCTATATTGTTAATGTAACATAACAAATCGCCATTATTGAACTGACAATAATGTGAGTCATGGAATATTACAACTTGAAAGAACGTCTTTGTTTTAAAATCTGACATACCTGTTATAAAAAAAAGCTTCGTGCTCGAAAATTACATGTAATACGATCTATTCGATGTTGTCTAAGTTGGGTTTTCCAAGAAAAGAAAAAGATGTTATTTTAAATCTTAATATATTAGCAAAATTGTTCACTTTGTGAAGGATACATATAGCAATCACGTAGTTTAGTTTAATTTTGTGCAATATCGATTGTTTATTTGAACACATCGTCTTTTATGAAACAACCCTTGCAATTTCTTGATACTGTTTTTAGACTCCAAAATAGGTCTCTAGAACAGTAGTCTAATTACGATTGTAATAACGTCTATGCACACGAAATGTGAATGTTGACTCTATAAATATCAACACTACATTTGTAACAACAACAATGCATACCGACCTAAGGTCCGTATACATCAGGGCTTATTACCACCAACCACTGGTTACATTGAGTGAAATTTATTCCGACATTGAACAGGCGATTATAAAAAAAAATGGTATACATCGGCCTGGATTATTTGTCAAAAATTTGTTTTTTTTCCCAAAAACTATCATAAATACAAAGATGGATATTTTGTTGATAGCAAGTAAATACATATTACGTTTTTTGAGATATGAACTAAATCATAATAGGTTTTGAGATATTGAGCATTTTAAAATTGTGCACTTAAAAATATTTAGTATGGCAAAAATAATTGAGGTATTAAACATTAAAATGATAAATATAAAACCTTATAAAAACGAATTCATTTATGATGTTTACATTGTTTTATAACAATTATTGGAACAAAAAGTCAATTGCAACCTGAAGAAGAGAATTTTTTTTGTATGTCCTTAACTCATTAAAGGCTGCCCATAGATCGGCTTGTACGATTTTGATGAAATTTTGAAATTTGTGCCTGTACCATAGAAGTTGATAGGGAAAAAAAAAATTTCCTGCTCGCATACCTGAGATACAACATGGGTATTTAAATGCCCGACAGGCTTTAATGTGATAATTTTACTTTATTTTAGAAAAAAAAACCGTTGCTATGTTGTCGCGGTATGTATAATGTTAAAAGTACTTGTTAATATAAAAAATACTAAATATTATGTTACCATTTAATTTAACCAACCAACCAACCAACTCAATAATACAGAATGGATTTTGACAAAAAACACATACGAAATTTACTAAAACCAGAAGAGAACTACTTTTTCATCTGCACCCATAAAAAGACAAACTATTACATCTGCTACCATCAATTTATGGAAAATAATTTTACATGAAACCATAGACTAACTAAAGACAAGCGATAACCGAAGACTAAAAAGTCCACAAAAAGCCCAAATACATATGTATATGAATGAGTATGAATGATCAGTGAAGCTTTATATGTTTGTGTACTTTATTCTCTTCTTTTCGTCACTTAAAATTAAAAAGCATTTATATATTTAGATATTTAAATATATGCTTGACAAATAATTATTTCCATAATGTTGAGCCGAAAATTTAGCACACACTTTCTATACGTACTCGTTCCATTTTAAAGAAATAAAAACGATATTTTACGTCATTTGTTAATGAATCTATTTTATAAAATACCATCATTACTGTACAAATAAAAATTACGAATAAGAACTCGCATTTAAAAACAATAATGTGCATTTTTTTCTGCAGACTTTAATACTTTTTAAACTGCGAACTGACCAAAAATATGCTTGTTTTTTTACCAACAGTGTATGTGTTGGTACACCCAGGCACTAAACATTCTATTTTATGCAAATAAAAATTAAATTAATTTAAAAGATTAATTAATGAGGTTTGGTAAGGAACAAAGGCTATCACGAGCAATAAAAATATGTCAAGGCATCCTTGAACCAATGGTGTAATTACTATTCTACCATACATCTCGATCTGCGTGCGCCAGAATAAGGTAGATAGCTTCCTTATTTTTTGTGTATGTGCCATAGCCTTGTATATATACAAAATTTAACTAGTATGTGTTTAAGCTAAAAAAAAACAAGTAGTGCGTTTCCATAACTTTCACCAGATACCGAGTGAAAAAATCACATACGAAAAGTTCGAAAAATTCGCAACAAAGTGCATCATTTCAATTGTTTATAAACAGTTGGCTTTTAAACGGAAAGCATTCCTCAAAAATAAACAAAATCTATTTGAAATACGTCAAACGAGTTCATATAATTAAAAGTGATAAGTTTTGACACAGTCACGACATAGTCCTTATTTTAGAATTTCGAAAATATTCTCACTTTCGCCATCTAGAGTCTGGTGTCCAAACTTAAAAAGTGACAATTAATCACCCAATAGTGGGTGATAAAAGTTATGGAAACGCACTACAGGACGATGCACAAATAAGTAGTTCAGTAATATTCTTTTCATCCAACAGTATTATTAATGTACTCAAAATTCCAGTCTTTAACTCGACTTCTTAACTGTTTATGCAAAAAGAGAACAATTTGCAAAATAAACATAATTAAAATACTTACACATATAGATATAAAATCTCGTTGTTACACACCTTCCTAAAAACTTTCGAAGTCTCAACAATTAAACCGCAGAATAGAATCTAAACAAACGAATCACACGCATTTTGAGAGGTGTTGTGTTTATTTAGGTTTCGTGTAACTAATTTTGATTATTTCACAGAGCATGTCGGGGACTACATCCACACTGACAAATGGTGACAGTGGCACGATTATGGGGCGCACCAAAGAACTGCCAGAAGTAAATTGCGACACCAGCCCAAGCGAGGTAAATGCAAAACATACACAATATACATATGTACGATATTATGTACTTGACACCCGTATCCACGCACGCCCTAAATTAATCCTTGTTGCTGCAATTAAAACCTCTATTGTGGTTGATATCCTGTGAGTATATAAACAATACAGTGCACAATCGCTGGGGAAGCGCTATGCATGACATGTACTCGTTAATTGTACATTTGTATAATTAGTTTAAGCATTTATTGAAAGCATAGGATAGATTGTATCTAATAATTTAATGTAATTACATTTCATTTGAATGTGTGTAGAATATCGTCATTGATGCTGACGGGGTGAAATACAAAGGCGGTGAAATTGTGGCTGGCCCATTGGATGCGCTTATCAATCTTCTAATTCCCACGAGCCTCATGGATTTAGATAAAGTAAGCTTTTTGGTTAATTCAACTTAGTCACACGCACTGTAAAGAAAAATCCAAAAGCTATCATACCGCTATTTACTGAATAAATTCGTTTTGGAACATGCCGGCAAATATATATTACATATTTAAATATCAAAATTCCTTTTTAAATTCATTTTCATCCTTTTTGCTAATTTAAATATCACCTCCAACAGGATTTTATATTTTCATTTTTGCTTTCCTCGAGATTTTTTATTCAACCATTTGAACTGCTGGGCCAGTTAGTTGCCACCGTACCTGAGAATGAGTCGCAGGAACGTTTAGTAAGCCTTCTGGGAATCTGGACAAAGACATTTCCCTACGACTTTCGGGACGAGCGAATAATGTGTCATGTTAAACATATCGTAGCCAGGTAATCAATATAAATTTGTTAAAAAAACGGTTTACATAAAACAGAGGACATTATGCGAAAAATCGTAGCAACATTGAGTAAATTGTAAAATAAATTATAGCGGGCATGCGAAAATTCAATTGGTTGCCACTGAGTTGAATCTTAAGCTAAATAATAAAAATAACAGTCGTTCGGTTAGTTAAGGTGCGTACACAATCGACAAAAATATAAATATGCCAGCGAAAAAAATGCCTTAAATATTCGCCTGTTTACCGCAGCTTGCGAATTGCAATTTCCATCTGCGTTTAGTTTAACATACACGCTCAAATCAAAACAAAAAAATCCGAAACATTTTTGACCAAGGGTAAGGTGCGGAGAAAGATTTTTACGAAAACGCTTGTTTTGGCGTATGTTACGGTATTCGCGCATAAATTCGTCGGTTTATATGTTCGCCTAGTGTGTACGCACCATTATATATATACAAATACAGGACAGAGTCGTATTGTGAAAGGCACGTAATCTCCCAATTTATGAACAATTTGTCATAACTTAATAACTATTATAAATACAGCTTTAAATTTAAAATAAAGTGAGCGTTATTGATTCTAAAATATGTGTCTCCTGCACAGGTGTACAAATACTGGATTAGGTGATTTAGTCTCTGAACTATTGAGTGCCTTGTTAAATCGCTTGACTGAATTAGAGCAACATGAGGAGGAATTGCGCGCTTGTCAATCAACCGTATCAACATCGGAAAAAGTATACAAACATAAATGACATGATGAAATCAGTAGAGCTCAACTTTCAATTACATCTAAAAAAAAATAACTTTATTCATTTTCTGCCACTCTGGTTATTGATTTGTGCATTTTGTATCCCGGCACCACCATCACTCACCAAAACACACACACACCCGCCACAGACAGTAGCTATCAATTGGCCATCAACGTCATCGCTAGCACAAATTCTGTGCCACATTGAACGAAAGCTTGCGAAGCATGTGGGTCCAGAAGAATTTCTGCAATGCAGCTCGCATATTTTATTACGCCAGGTAAATTATTGTTGTTGTAGACTGCAGTTTGATTTTCGCTTCATTGTCATTACATTTTTTAATTTTATCTCAACCAATTCCATTATTTTGGTTGTGCAGGTTTTCTCATATCTCAAAGAGAGCTTTAAGTTTGTGTTCTTTAAAATATTTTCGTGCTCACTCAACACTGAACACATTGTACAACTATTATTCCAGAAGAACTCCGATATCCCACCTACAGGACCGCTTGGTGTGCAGGATTCGAAAAAGACGTGTAATCTCGAAAGTTATCTTGATTGGTCAGCACGTTTGCGGCTGCTCGTTCCAAATGAAATTCTGCTGGTAGGACAATGATTTACAGTCACACACAAACTTAGAATTATAAATGCTGTTTGAAATAATTGTATTTTAACTTTATAAATGTGTTAATAAACAGTGCAAAGGACATTCGGATCGCAGCAAAATGGTGGAGCTGTGGAGTGGAGTAGCCCAATATTGCCTACTAGTTGGAAATTATAATAGTGCGACAGTGATTTTGGAAGCATTGGAATCGGCCCCGATTGCAAGATTACAAGTGACGGTAATGGCAAGCACGATCTTTATTTACAAATCTAAAATTGTGATACTCCATCAAAAAATTACCTTAAAACTCACACACAACACATTTGAATCACCCACAGCTACTTGCAAATTAGAAGAAAAAAATTGAACATTTTTTACCTTGCCATTTTTTTACAGTAACCTTACCTAAGCTCTTTAGTGAAATATGAAATATCTGCCCTGATTGCAATCTGCATATTTTATTCAAAAGCTGAGCTTCTTATACTTAGGCTGGGGTAGAATAAAAATGAATACACGAACGCTCCTCACAGCGCGGTAATAAAAATGCGTTGTAGGTCACATAAACAAGGTCGTCGCGGTGGTTGTGAGTACACAGAATGGACTGAAATGATTTAAAATGGAAATTTATATTACGGGATGTACGATGTATACGCGGTTACATAATGTATGCAGAGGTGTATATTTTATATAGGATACATCATACACTTAGTTTGAATGCTATGCGAAATTACAAAAAGTGACTGCGCAACATAAAAATTAGGGCGCATCAAATTATGGAGCTTACAAGCAAAGGCCACGTAGAAAACGTTTTTTTTTTTTTCAAATTCAACTATGTATTTATAGTTGAATTGGGGAGAATTTAAATGATATGTCCTTGATAATTATTTATGTACTACCCGTTAACAGACAATAATTTTGGAGCTTGTGAAGTACAATATATACTCTACTTGTGCAATACAAAAGCACAAAAAACTGCTTCACTTTCTTTACATAAAATTTAAGACTCAATTATCGTATATTTACGCCACAGCTCGTTCCCAATCCCTACATACGGTTAAAATGTATTATTCCCACAAACAAATGACCAGCTGTCATTTCCTTGAGTAAACACGTTTCAAGAAGATAGCTGGACAGATAATGCATTGCATTACGATAGTACGTGAACAATGAGCATCTGTATGCTAATCTTTCCATGACGTGAATCCTTTACCCCACCTCGCTCGTCGTTCTAACAAAAACATGTGTAAACAGTTTCCATTTCATTTTCAGTCTGTTTACAAATGTTATTTATTTTGGAAGTTTCCATGTTTGTGTCCAATGCAATGGCTTCATTACAAATGGTTTTTGTGGTCAGTTTGAATGGATGGAGCCAACCAAATTGTTGACAATGCAAATTGTGTGCACCAAATCGTACTTCTGTAAAAGTAGGTATGCGGCAATACCTATAAAAACGTACTGGTTAGGTTTTATAATTTGCTTTATCAAAAATGTCATGAAACTTTATTTGAACTGTTAGTTTTTTCAGTTTTATGTTTGCAGCCTACACATAACAGGTTTATTGCAAAAAATCCATAAATGTTGGTAAAAGCTGTAAGCAGCCTCAAAAATGGTGTGCCTTCATAACGTTTTTCTCATGCATCCATTTGGATTAGTTTGTTTTTCACTTTTTCTTGAATGCACTTACAGTTTTCACATGCATTCCGTCATATGAATTTTGGACAAAAACATTAATTTTTCCACATCCTTGATCCTTGAATACATACGCTTGCTCCGGAGGTTAAATAGTGACGAGTATAATGCAATGAAAAGAACTTATCTCCGTATGTAGGTCACAACGATAAAACGCCCAAGCATTTGCACAATGTAAACGAGAAATTCCTCTGATCATGTTTGTTTTTCTTTCTGTGACATGAAATTATGCAACACAGTGGAGCAAGCTTTCCTCAACGAGTCAACAATTAAACTGCATGCAAAGACACGCCGAGGGTTGTGGTGACCTGTGGCACAAGCAGACTGATGCCGGCGCTAATTTAGTCAATAAATGTGCTAAGGACAATGAAAGCAGCAACAGCAGCAGCGGCAGTGGCAATAACGAAATCGGTATGGTTGCCGGCAGTGGTCAACAGCAGGACAAACGATGTCACTCTGCTGGAGTGAAATCGCGTATGAAATCCTCGAATGACTGGGTGGTGCTGCCTGTGTTTGCTGACATCGTGCATTTAGCGTTGTCAGCACGTGACGAATGCCTTCAAAAGTTAGTGCTCGTGCAAATTCACACATAGTTGTTGTTATATCCTGTTCTGCATACTGTTATGCGGTATCTGTTATGCTAATCCAATTTGTACTTTCTAATTAAAGACTTCCACTAGGACATTTAAATGTGGCTGCATTCGATCGGCTATCTGCAATTGTCGGTGCATTTACGCGTCACATGAACGATGCGGTCTCGTCTGGTGTAACCAATTCATGTGATTTCCATGAAATTTGGAGGCACATTCACAGCTGTCCATTGAGAAATGAGTCAGGTAAATAATTATTACACGGCGTAGTCTTTTGTCGTGTTTTCTTTGTGGTAAAAGGATTATGTCTGGTGTGATATCGGTACAGACATTTATTACGCAAGAGCTTTCTGTGGTTTATGTATTGCCGCATGAATAAAACTTTAATGTATTAGGGAGTTTTAAAGTTAATTTTGTTGTTAAATTTATTCAGCGGAATATTTAATTCTTAAGGATTGTTTGATATATCTAAATTGGTTTACATGCTGCATCCTTTTGTTCTATTAACGTTGAAATGAACATTTATTTCCTGTTTTTGCATAATGCACTTCCGTTATTCCCGGCACTATTATGGAGCAATTCCGTTCTATGTTTACATTTTATATAATCTCCATTGAGCGCATAATGTCGTTTTGTAGTCTTCCTTTATTAAGGATGCTAAGAAGTTTTTATTTCCTTATTACTTGTCGTCTTTTCCGCATTAAGACACCCGGCTTTCTTTTCGTTTCACACTAGATGTATTTCAAAGAATTCAGGACGATAAATATTATGCACTGTTTACGTTCGTTAATATATCTTTGTTGTAGGCAGTTTAAGAAAATATATAACAAACGTGCACACATCGCTAATGACATCTCAAAAAGATGTCCTTGTTAAAAAATGCAATGAAAAGTATATATTACAGTAATAGTACCGTAAAAATGTGCCTATACCAAATACTTAAAACAATTTTGGCTCTACTCAACATATATTTTTATTTAGAACTTATGCTGTCTTCATTTGAATGCGAAGCTCCCAGCGAAGCCGAAAAACACATGTACGACCTAACGTAGATCTATGGCCATTACGCTTCAAATACTCATCTGTTTTATGTTGCTCGAGACTCCCAACATAATTAATATTATGAATGTTTAGATACCGGGTTATTATGTGTAGAATAAACACTATTTTAATGCTTAATGAAAATATATATTAGTTTGTTTAGTTACACAAAATAATAAGATTAATCATTAACATAGTTAAGAAATACATAGTTAAGTTTTTTACCAGAAAAAAAAATTGAACAAACAATTAAATTTCAATACTTTTTGTGAATGGTCATTTAAAAAATGTAGGTATTTTACTGACAGGTAATCAAAATTCTAATTCCGTAGCGTCTGTAACATGTGCTACTCACAAGATTAAGAACCAATGTAAATACAAAATAAATTTGAAATTGGAAAATAATCATTCAAGTGTAGCATTTTATTTTTATTTGAAATAAATGACATTTATTACACATGAAATACATATTTTACTGTGATAAAAAAGTACCCAAAGATCCGTTTTTTTTATATCCTGTATTTATATAATTAGAAGACAATAAAACGTCATGTCGATGAATTTATCATTACCATGAGTAAGTTGGTATATACATTGAAAATTACTTAGGCACAAAAATTTTACAGGCAAAAGAAAGAAAAACCTTGTCATCCGAAAGATTTTAAACTTTTCCACATTATCTCATTCACACTTTCGTTCACACAACACTTTCAATGGGAACATAATTTATGGATCGATGGAGGTGACGTTCACCGGCGGGGGAGTGTAGTTCACAACTGGAAGGGAAGGGGTGGGATTTAATTACAGGAACTCGGTGACGTGAATAGCTGAAGGCAATCAATCACTTTGGTATTGTAATTTTTGTTCCCATCAGGGCGCGACAGAATTGAAAATGTTGCCGCATTGTTAGGAAAACTTTTGCTATGCGGTTAAGGGAAATTATGTCATTGTGCGATTTTAAACGGTAATGTTTTAAAAATGTTAACATTTAACAATGCAAAATTTATTAAAAGAGATCATCCATTCTTTTTTTCAACAAAAAAATAAATCAGTTGGTATTGTATAGTTACGTTTGTGTTGAAAATATTCTTCAGATTTTTAGTGTGAGTGCATATTTTCAGAATATGTAGTTGTATTAGCCTAAAAATTGTTATATTTATTTATCACCACCATACTGGAGTAACATATTCTTTCAAACAATTAACCAACAATAAACCACTGGTTACATTGAGTGAAATTTGAAACAGAAGCACTCAATCTGAACAGCAGTTGATGGTTAACAAGTGGATTTTGAACGGCCTGTTTATAATTTTGACACATAATTTTAAAGTTCAAAAGTTGTGTAAAAATTGTGAATACAAACAAATTTATAAATTAATTGAAATTACATTTTTTTTAAATGCATAAATGTTTATCAAAGCCGATGTACACTTTTAGTTTAATCGCCTGTAAATAAATTTTACTCAATGTAACCAGCGGTTGGTGGGAATCAGGCCGATGTACACGGACCATAATGATGCAGAAATATACTACTTCTTTCTCTTATAATATTGAAAATTTTCATAGCATAAAAGGCATTAATGTATTGCACAATAAACAAATGGGTTGTTGTAATAAACAAATGCGTGGATTCTTTATTATTTAAACTCTATATGAGTAGTTATATAGTGAAGTAAGTAAACACTTACAGTAAATAAATCTACAACTTCCAACTTCCAAGCATATTCTTCAATTTGGTGCGCTCATTTTTTAAAATCATTCTTATCTGCGTTGTGAATTATATCAATGCAGTCTGCAAACGGTTCATCTGTTATACAGCTATAACATTCTCGTCAAAAATTCCGCATTGTATTTACCACCATTGATTTCCTAATTGTAGAAATAATTGCTAAAAACAAAAAACCGAGACTAGTTTAATTGCGTTTCAATTTTATTTCAACATTATTGCTGCAGATGCGAGGTCAAAAAATATTCATCGGCGCTTTCAATGCCACCAGCTAGCAAGCACACGAAAATCACATACAATGCTTCATTTGGAACGTTCCTTTTGCAGTATAACGATTGTGCTTTTCTTCAAACTAACAGTGTCACGTAGCGTCCGAGAAGATTAAACGCTTTATACTCGCGCAGTGACCAACAGTGCGGAAAAAGGGGTGTAATTGGAATAAAAAAGCACTTTACAACATATAGCATTGTTTCTCACGGTTGGTATCTCTACTGGTTTTTAATTACATCCCCTTCATTTTTACAGGATGTATGAGGTTGGCTGATTTTTATATTTACATTTAAATGGTTTTACAACGGACGTATAATAAATAAAACACCGCGATAAATGTTTATTTCGCAATGCTTGTACCGCGTATATAAAAAATGCTTAATCATATGCTACATGAATCATAACTTAACATATTAGTTATTACGTGTTACATAAAGAAATGTGAATTGTTTGACCACAAATCCTTTATTCTAATTTCTTGGCATTCATATCTCTCGCTACTGTAAAACTGCAATATAAAGTAAAATTTTTGGAATTTGATATTTTTAACTTTTTTTTAAAAAATAGTGTGTGTCAGAGAGACATTAAATCAGAAGTCATTAAGGTATTCAAAATATCATAAAAATATTTATCTTTTTACTTTGTGTACTACTTATTTTAGATTTTTGCAAAAAAAAATTTAAATACACGTCACGGCATTTCTTATATTCCTCGAGTAAATATTGCTCTTTATTTATACTTCAGTCCTGCTTACGTTGGCATACTAAAACATAACTAGCGAATACATGACAGGCACACGCACACGCATGCCTAAAAAGCTCTAAAATCGCTGGGAAAGAATACTACTACACATAAATATAAAGAAATGACCATTTTGCCCCATGAATAGCTTTTATTTATTTCTCAGCGATTTCAGAGCTATTCAGGCATGCGTATGCGTTTTACCGATTTAATACTCTTGAGTGTTCTTACGCTTCATCGTATCGGTACGCTTCAATGCTTCAATATGTATTACATAGAATGTTATGTATTAGTATATAAAGATGATGCGATGGTCATTACTGCCACAAAAGCTTTTATATTGCTGAAAGGGTAGTGTAATCGTTATGTTAAGTCAAGTATTGCGCTTTTTACAAAAATAAAAACCCAAAAGGGTCAAAAGTAGGAAGTGAAGTGAAATTTTTGAGGAAAAGTGTACAAATCGTCAGGTAAGTGGTAACACAACGAATTCACAACTTTTTGCATCATTAGAAGAAAACAATTATGTATTCGAAATTTTTAGCCACGATTATAGAACTACTGAAATCTAAATACATTCTGTTTGACTTCGCACTGTAAAAACTGCAGTAATGAGTCAAGTCGAGTCACGAATCACGATCGCGTAAATTGTATAAGACGAATCATAAATAACTTGTGGTGTTCTGACGAATCTCACGAACATTTTGTGCCTGCTAGAACCACGCGGCGTACACTACGAATTCGTATGAGTTAAAGAAAGCAATCAGCCGAAAAGTTTTCCTATTAAAGTTGTTTGCTTTCAAAGCCAATCTGAACTTGTCCCATTTATGCAAATCGTCATGTCAGTGGCGGCAATGCAGAATTTATGAATTTTTGCATCACAGAAACAATCTTCCGTAATGTATGTACACACAAGTTTAATGTTTAAACTTTAAATGAACACGTACTCGTACCTATACATCATAAAACTATGCGTAGAGCGCATAAACATCTCAATTTAATAAAACATTTGAGCTTTTATCTTTTAACGAAATGTATTATGAAGATTTGTATTTGTATCAAACACACTCAAATATATAAATTATAATAATAGGTAAGAACTAAGGACAGTTCATCGATTTTTAGAAAACAAACACATTGAAATGTTTGCGATAATTGCGAATAAGTAATTGTAATGAATAATTGCAAGTTTGCAAGACAATATCTCAAAAATAAAAGGTAATGCAAACTTTTGCAGTTTAGTTAATTCCACTTGAATGCCAATGAGTGTGATTACATCCAAGTTCTAGTGTTTCCCTTGTATTGTCATAACAACAATAACTGTTAATAGTTTCTAAATGTATTCTTTACCATGTGGTTGATCATGTCTCTTCTTATAAATACTGCAACGCCAGCATGCTCAATGCGGCCGTTTCTAATCGAATGCACCGCACTTTACAATCATTTCATTTCATGACAACAATCCCTTTATATGCCATCACCAACAACTCCGCATGCCATAAAAATCCGTTACCACGTTTGAATTCCTGTTTACTATTGCAAATTCTCGACCGTGATAAAAGCTGACAGCTGCTGAATAAGTAATTGAAAATGGAAGCAACGAAATAAGTGGATTCCCACCTAAATGCCACTACAGCTTTTACATAACAATGGCGATACGTATACGACAGCTTACAAGCGCGGTAAAAGCACTCTGCTTTAAGACGATATGAAAATATTTTTGGCGTCGCAGTTATGTGCATTCACAATATAAGGAGATGGATAATGGATGTAAACCAACAAAACATTCCAATAAAATATCACACGCGTGTACTGTGTAGGTGGATAACGTAAACAACCGTGTGAAAAATAAAATATCGATAAACTATAGTGCAGACACTTTTCCTACTTCGCACGTCTATACCCAATTCGCATGGAAGGTGAAGCTGAGTGATTCCATTTAATGTTGTATTAAGGCATGTTTTTATTGAGTGAATACTTTTAAAATGGTTTAACAAATACTTTTTATAGAGGTCATAAAAGACATTTTTTTAAATTAGTTTCTCTCTAAATAAATTAATCGCAACTCAGGTCTTCATCCATAATAGTCTAGTGTGCCCCATTGTTTGTTTGTGGAAATCATAAACAGTTCCCGGCTGTCCCTAACCGATTTATTTAGAAATGAAGTGTGAAAAATGGGTAGCCAAAGCGGCAATCATTTAGTCGTGCTTTTATCGTAAGGATTATGTTGACGAAGATACAAAAAGACGCTGACTTCATCAGGCAAACGAATTCATTTTAGATATGCAAAGCTGAAAGCCACACACAGATGGGCTGTGATGGGGAGAAAAAGCTTCGCAAATAAACATTTATTAAAATGACTAAACTTTTTCGCTGCACAACATATCCCCCCGCCTTTGCTTCCGGTGTATGTTAAATGATAAAGTATATATTTGTACATAATACGCAGCCAGTATCTCAGTGAAATGTTTGCTGACATGTCAAAGGAATTTATTCTCATTTGCTTTTTAGGAGAAAATAGAAAATGAAATCAGTTGAAAAAGACCGACAGAAACACTAAAAGCGAGCGCGATATGAGTGGGCGAGCTTTAAAGTGACTGACAAAGGCGATTTTAAAATAAATTAGGAAATGTAGGGATGGTAATGAAAGAGAGGGGAGTTGGTTTGAAGATTTGATGCCAAAATGTATACGACGCTATATGAACGAAATTTCTCAGTCCTGACTAGCTTAAGGGTGTAACGCAGTGTCTAAGATACAAGACAATTTCCAAGCTCGAGAATAATATAAAGGAATTGAAAATGAACTAACATCATGAAATTTTGCGATGCCTTTGTTGGCAACGCAACGTCTCTTTAACAGCGTATCTAAGGGTTGGAATTATTGTTCGTCTTCCTAGTTTCAATATTCTGAATTGATGTTCGAAATAATGCTTCAATTCTTTTAAATTTCTTTGCAGGTTGAAAAGTATGTGTACCAGTAGTTGCGTCTCATCGATGCAGAAAATTTTACATTTTATTCAAAACTTTATCTTATTTTATCCAAAGTATTATAAAAGTTTTATACAAAAGTTCGAAACAAGACATCATTTCTGTCACTGATCGAAGGTTGAGTTAATTTCGAAAGACAGTGGAAAAAATAAGAATGAACAAAATGGAGTTTGGTGTTAAGAAGATAAACGCATAAGTTCGTGGAAAAGCTTAAGTCTGAGCTTCTACGTTATTTTATGTACACCAAATTAGATTTCTGTTTTCTCTGACAGGGGCTCATCATCTTATACGATTTAGAAAACTGTTTCACGGGTTCATCCAATCAATAGCATCTTTCCGAAAATGGAGACACTTAATATTTGTTTATTATGTTTGACTGCGTATAAAATAAACGCATTTTTGAGCATTTTCCGTAATTAAGAAAAGAAATGCAAGCATAACAGTTTACATTATTAAGTTTTATATAGTTAGGACTAGTGAAGGTTCACGATATATCCCCCGAAAGGTATATAGAGTACATGGTGGGATATTGCGCATGTGACATGCTGTCGCTTTTCAATATTTGACGTCAACATGGTGAAATACATGGGAAATAAGAATACTTAATTCAGATATTTCAGAGAACTTTAAATCAAAAAAAAAAAATATAAATAAAACTATTAATTAAACACAAATAAAACTGTGCATAATATGCGTATTAAAATCCAAATTTCACCTAAACTAGATACAAATAAAGTACAGTAGCTACATATCAAAATTTATTTCACCGCATGTTAGTGAAGATGTCAAAAATGAAACCCGGAATATCCTACCATGTTACTCTATATACCTAGTATCCTTCGGTAGTCCA
Organism: Sylvicola cinctus; assembly: GCA_963854165.1. NCBI lineage: Eukaryota > Metazoa > Arthropoda > Insecta > Diptera > Anisopodidae > Sylvicola > Sylvicola cinctus. The sequence goes on from OY974082.1 coordinate 25,599,175, forward strand.
TTTGACAGTTAATTGCCCACAATTTTTGTTTTGAAATTATTGTGAATTCATTTGCGGTCGTAGGAGAAATAATCGAAAAGCACGTCTGTTTTCAATTTTCATATAAAACATTTTTCCCCTCTTATAACAGCTCGAAATGAATGAATAAAATTTGTTTTTTCGAAATAGTTGTTTTTCACACAACAAAATATTTGAAATTGGACATTTAATTTTATTCACATTTTCTGAATATAGTGAGCATCACATGGTTTCATAAGAAAAAAAGTTTTCGAGTTTATTAAAACGTAAGTTTAATTTTTTTTTTTTATATAAATATACATATATTTACAATATATTATTCAAATATTCAAAACTACTAATAATTATCTCAAATGATTGTTGTGCTGAGAAAATATGGACAAACATAATGCGCTTTAATTAATTAATTAATTAAATTACAGATTTAATAAGCTTTATTGATTTTAATCAAATTCTACTTTATAATACTTTATATTTTTTCATTGCAAACTACAGTTGTTTTTTTTTAAATATGTAAACTTTTTTACCTCTGTTTTTTAAATTTTTATTTAATAAAAATATATCTTGTTACCCATGCGTTTCCATAGAAACCAGTATAAGTTCGAAAAATGAATGTTTCAGAACCGTTTCCCCTCCGTAAGGCGCGATTCACCCAAAATAGTCAAAAACACTCTGTTTTTCATACAAAAAAGTGCTAAATGAATTTACGCCTCACGCGTATATATTTTCCGCTTCACTTCTCACCGAGTGTTGGTAGTCCACGAGGTCGGAATAAAAAAATCGACAAAAAAATTCTAAATATCTATAAAGCTACTAAATAATAAATAATTTGTTGAAATATTATATATTATACATAAATCTGGTGTCACAGCGTTTGTAGTCGCACTCTTCCGAAACTTCTCGACCACACCGTATGCCGTACTACGGTGGCCATTCCGGGAACTACTGGACCGATTTTTTAAAATATTAGAGAAAAAAAAAATGCAATTATAATATAATAATTATATTGTAATTTTTCAAAGGTCAGGTGCTTCAAGGAAACGGGCAATACGATTTTCTTCATTTTCACAACAAGTAATCTCCAAGGTATTCTAAACAAAACTGCATATATCTTATATCCCGCTAGATGCCCCTTCCGGCGAAAAAGAGGATGGACAAAGACAAACCCCACTTTTCAATCTCAGACACCTTACACTATATCGAAAAAAAAACATATTTAATAACATAAGAAAACTTGCAGAACATTTCAAGGTCAAAATTTTAAAACATGAGGTCACATTTTTGTAATGAAAATATGTTATTCAAAAACTGTGTGTTTTAGGGTACTATGATGTTCTACTTTCTTGATAATCTCAATAAAAGTACTAATTTTGAACAAAAATCAAGGTCAAAACTCATAATTTTCGAGGTCACCATTTTCATATCTCAGAAAAGCTTTAATACAATGTAGTTAAGCGTATATAAATTCACACCTCGCTCTCCCTGCGATGTAGTTTTGTTTTCTGTACTTAGGTACTTACTACGGAATGTACATTAACCATTGTACAAGCATAAATAAAAGATAAATCATTCGTCCGGAAATCGGAAAATCAACGGTAGCTATTATATACTTAATATTATTGTGCGATGTTTCAGCAAAGCCTAAAGTAATCATGAATGTAAAATTTACAATTTAGTCAGAATGTTGTACTTTGATTTGCTACGGCATTAATTATGCATAACCAGCATCAGTTTAATTTCCGAAATTTGTAGTTTATATTTTGTAGAAATGTCAGGGTGATGAAGAATCCAATTCATTGCGAAACATAAGCTTTATTGTATACTGGGGGCTTTTGGAAAATTTATGTTATTCAATGTTTTATACATTTATTAAGTACGACGTTCTGCACAAAAAAAAACATACATCGCAGGGACAGCGAGGTGTGAATTTATATAAAAATGTTGCTTAAATGCATTTTAATAAATGATGAGATGTGAAATTTCTGAATTTTGACCTTTATTTTTGTCCAAAACTGCTACTTTTATTGAAATTAGCAATAATGTAGAACATCATGGAACTCTAAAACAAACAGTTTTTGAACTACATATTTTCATTATAAAAATATGGCTTTGAGTTTTAAAATTTTTGACTTTATAATGTTAAACAAGTTTTCTTATCTTGTTGAGCCCTACAATAAGGTGAAAAAAAACTTAAAAAATATTTGAGGTTTCCGAGATATAAAAAACTTGACCTTGAATTTTCCGATTTTGACCTTAAAATGTTCTGCAAGCTTTTTTCGAATTGTGTATGTGAAAGAATTTTTTTGATATTGTGTGAGGTGTCTGAAATAGTAAAGTGGGGCTTGTCTTTGTCCACCCCCTTTTTGGCCAAATGGATTACCTAGCGGGATGTAAGATAAATGCAGTTTTGTACCAACCCCGACAAATTTACGTTACGTAGCGGTGTTAGTGTATGTGTGCTGAGCAAAATGATTATAATAGCAATCATCAATACGCGGGATTTTTAAATTTTGAGATCCAAACTCAGCTACAATAAAAAATAAAATTTTTCGTTAAATATCATTTGAATAAAATTTCATTTAATATAACATTGCGTTATTTAACAATTTAACAGAAGCACCTGGAGAGCGATTTTGTAATTTTCGGATTATAACGCTTGCGTTATGAAACATCAGGTTGACGTTTATTTTTGTGTAAATACACAACGTATATGATAGTATGGGTATTAAACACATATTGACTTATTTTTGCGGTTTACAAATTTAGAATTTCGAATTCATAACGCAAATGCTGTCATCCATAGCAACTGGTTAAGATAGCAATTTGAGCTGAAAATGGAAAAGTAAAGGTTAAAGCAGCCTCATTTTAACCGATGTAAATTATGGCTTAATATCACAAGTTTCCAAGAACAACTGAATTTTATTTATTATATATCCAAATTTCATTTGTATACTATTGTAAATACATGCTAAGTTTGCAATTTTATTATATTAAATATTGAATTTTCCAAATTTGCTTGTGCATCAATTCCCATGCAATGGTGAATTACTGCAAATCGCGTGCGTATATATTCTTTTACAATTAGGTTGATGCACTTATAATGCGATGTCAACTAATTGTAGAATAGGTGTGCAACAAAGTTTGAATAAGCGTGCAACAAAATAAAAACAAAGATAATGTTTCTGGACAATAACAATACCCAGTGGTGAATACGACGCCGAATCAACGTACAGCTCTACGCCGAAAGATACATAGCTTCCGGCGTAGAGCATGTTCCCATTACTCGGCGTCATAACGCTTTAAGTGAATAAGCTTAAAAGTGAACATATATCCGTCTCTTTCTAATTTTAAATGTTTGTCTCGCTCTGCATTTTACTTCATATTTATTATATTTACTGAAATAACAAAATTAAAAACGAAGACAACAAAAAACAATGCAGCTTCATATATACGTTGAAATATGTAATATATTATTATTGAATATATATTTCCAACTCGTAGCTACTGTATCTTTCTTCGGTTGGCGTCGCTTTTCTACTATAATATTGTAGTAGACAGGATGAAGCGTCCCATCTTCAATTTTTTTTGTTTAAACGTCGGCGAATCAATACAAACGCGTGGGGTGCCGTCCTTGTTTCGTACAATCACCATCGGGCTTGCATAGTCCGAACATGATCGTTTGATGACATCTTCGTCCAACCAATCCTCGATTTGTTTTTTTACAACGTCGTTTTCCTGCATTGTCATACGCCTCGGTGATTGATACGTCGGTATTTCGTCATTTAAGATAATTTTAAGAGTCAGGTCAGTTGTTCTAATTTGTGGGGTTTATAATTTTTTACAATTTTCTGAACAATTTTTGAATACTTAAAATTATCCGGCCCATCATAAACCTCTGAGTCCGACTGTATATTGTTGATTGGCATGTAATTTACTTCCTGGCTACCTTCGTCGTTCCTGTCGACCGTTTGGTTGTTCTCGTCTACTAACACCCTACAGACCGGCAAACACGTCTACCGAAAAATACTTTAATGATTGCCATGCCTTAAAAAGGAATACTATAGAAAGGGCAATTGGTTTATTTAAAGCGAGGTTTAGGTAAGAAAATTAAATTAAAAAATTTAAATGTATTTATTCCTAACAGATGTTGCTCAAGTGAAAAACCCATGAGGTATGCCCCGGCAGCAGCAGGTGCTATACTTAATGCATTTACAATATTGCACAATATTTTGGTTGACACCAAGCACCCAATTTCCGTCGAAGAAAAACGACATGTAGAATTAGAGGAGCTGCACTTTGTGCAGTCCGAAGAAATGAAGAAGGAGAGTATGTCAACGACTTCCAATCTGACCTTAATTTGCTTAATGTCGCAAAAAGGACAAGAAATGCTCATGCAAATTCAATTGCATAAAACAAAAAAAAAGAATAATAAAAAGAAATATTTTTAAAGAAATAATTTTAATAATATATATAATATATATAATTGAATATTTTTGAATGCTCCTGCATATGTGAAAGCAAGTTAGAAATCGAAGTACTTGAAACGAAATAATTTTTGTAACTATGTACATATATCCGCTTGAACTAAATATTGCACATTTCTTGTGAAGTCATCAGTTTTTGGAAACTTATTATTTATTGTTTCTGTCGTTAACTCGTTTTTTGCAATTATATTATCTTATATTTACCTAAAAATAATTTAACATCCCCTATTCTTTTTCAGATGTATTGAGAAGATCATTACAGTGAAGAACAGTGCACTACCATCACCGGAGTTGTGTGAAATTTTTTTGAATCATATACAGATTTTTCAAAAGTTTGTGTTGACGTTGGCAAATTTGATAGTTCTAAAACTTCCTTTTTCATAAAGGAGCAATTAGAGCTATTAATCGTGACTTGCGTCCTTTGTATTAAAAAAATAGTTTATTTAAAATCTGTTCATTGCCTAAGCATCCTATATTGCAAACATGCTTCATGCACTATGTCATATAGGGTATCATTAAAATCATTGCCACAGCCGAATGAAATGGCTGCATTTTCAGTTCGTGCTGATGTTAAACTCAAACATGAGAATCTCATCACCACGTCTTGTAAGGGGGCTGAAAGTGTATTGGTGAAACAAAATCTAGAGCTTAGGTACGCATCTGTATATAGAATGAGTTTACTCCCTCACGTCAACGAGGATTTGCTTAAGAGTAAAAACTTGAAAAACCTGTATTCAGATGATGTATACCGAAAAATGCGATCCGAGAAGCTGAAAGAGCAAGATAAAGCCTCAGATCACCTAACAGATCTAATTTTGCACCAAAAAGCCGACTCTGAAAGCCCGGAAACCTCAAGACTTTTCCATCGGTTTGATCCCGACACCACTTCTGCAATGATCATGTCCCGTGATTCTCTTAAGACTGCTTACAACAATTTTAATAAAACGGGCATGGAAGTTGCAGAATCGTTTTGCATTGATACCACTGGGTCACTAATATGCCTTATTTCAAATTTCTTTCAACCAAAAAAGCTATTTTTTCTCAAGTAAGAAGGTGGACATGACAAAACCTAAGCATTATTTATTATTTGCAGGAGTAATAAGACTACCACTCCAAAACAGGTTTTTCCCTGCTATCAGTAGTATCTCATATAGAAATACAGCCCGTGATATACAGAAATGGCTGGAGGAGACAAAAGTTTTAGCACTGGAAATCCATTGTTGGCCCTTTTTTAATGAATGGGTCTCCGATAAAAGTTACCCACTAATGACAGCTTCTATTAACGCTTTCAATGGTTTAGATTATTTCGATTATTTAAACTTGCTTCATTCGTACATCGATAATAATCAAATGGTTCCGACAAACCTACTCATCCATCGATTATGTCACTAGATGTGGTGTGAAAGGTGATGTAGTGAAGAAGAAGTTGAAAAACAATATGTTTTCAATCTTCCGAATGAAGTTGAAATATATGACACAACCATAGAATTAATAGAAGTAGCAGACACAATTATTGGAAATTTAGGGCCCAATAATAAAGTAGCTCCTAAATACAAGTCAAGTAGATTTTATCAGGACGCAGAAAACTGTTTTAATTATGCTCAATCGGCAAATATTGTCACGGGATCCAACTTAATTGTGTTGTACAATACGAATTTAGCCAGAGCTTTTTTGAAAAATCATTGTACTTTTCTTCCGGTCATGACTCTACTCCCACTACAAATGGTCTTCTGCCTTTCAAACGACACAAATTCATACTAATAATAATGCGAAGGGTTGCTTTAGTGTCTTAAGGCTGTACGCTGTTGGAAGTCGAATTCAAACACTTTTTTTCATTACAACAACAAATCATATAAAATACGCAAAGTTGCATAAAATGAAGTACATATTTTTTCCAATTTTGAATAAAGAAGGCCGGTTTTTCGTGTATATAATAATATACACGAAAATCTGGTCGTGCATTTTTGTTTGAGGTATAAACATATCACATATAACATATTAATATTCCATTCTTGTCGGTTCAGATGTTTTCGATGATAGAGGAGCAGACAGAGAAGTTCTGGAGTGATAAAGCTTCGAGTCTCATGATCGAAGCAGGAAAAGAAGAAGTTGCAGCAGCTCGAGCTAGAGGTGACGTGTCGGATGATGGGATTCCTTTCATCAAAGTAGTAAGCGACGCATGTTGGTCGAAACGATCATATAGAAAAAATTATTCGGCATTATCAGGAACAGCATCGATTATTGGTTACCACACTCAAAAAGTTCTTTATGTAGATACCAAAAATAAATTCTGTTGTATATGCCAACGACATGAAGTAAAGGGAACTATTACACCAGCGCATGCATGCAATAAGAATTTTAAAAAGACGTCTACTGCAATGGAGCCTGGAGGCTGCGCTTGTCGTTGAAGGTTTCAAAAAAAGCATTGAAACGCACAATCTTTGATTCACATCATTGATAGCAGCGTGTATAAGCAATTGCTAGACATAAAACCGTATGGAGATATTCGCATTGAAAAGTTAAAATGCCGTAACCACTTGATGCGTAATTTCAGAAGGAAATTGGTAGATGAAATTTCAAAAATCCGTAAACAACCGGAATTAAATTTTTTTTTAAAGGGATCTTTGGAGAAAATTAAAAAAGACATATGCTCTGCAATCCAGTCACGCAGGAAAGAACATACTAATGGCATAACATTTGAAAACGAGGCCATTCAAAATATTAAAGATGACGTTGGAAATGTAATTAACCACGTTTGCGGAGATCATTCGAAATGTCCCTCCAACATTAAAAATAAATGTAGAATGGACGAAATAAATCGAATACCAAAAATTAAAGAATCTGGAGTACTTGACGCATTGATGAAGCCAACAAGACGACTCATTTACCACGCGCGCTGTCTTTTTAGTTATGTAAACAACAACTTATCGGAACAATTTAATTCCATTGTTGCAAAGTTTGTTGGGGGTAAAAGAATAAATTTCTCGCGCAAGCAAATTTATTCTAAACGTTGCCTTGCATCGGTTGTACAATTTAATTCTCAACGGCCAATATATAATGTTCATAAGACTATCTTAAATTGCAGTCCATCAAGAAGAGTCAAGCCATTAGAATTGAAAAAAATCGCACATAATACGCGCAGAAGGCAATCGAAGTTATTATTCAATTCGACTTCCGAGGCATCGAACAAAGTTGGTGAAAAATAACAAAAATTATGGACAAAACTGCCAAAAACCGGATTTGGTTCAATCCGATTTTGAAATAGAAAGCAATATTAATTTTTCAAAATTAATTGAGTTTCAAATGCATCGTGACTATATACAAAATGAAACTGATCAACAGGCGCAATGCACTCTTTGGCACACAGTCCGAAATTATTGTTTGACCTCGTCAAAATTTGGGCAAATATGCAAGGGCAGAACATTTGCAGGACACACAAAAAATGTTGCGCACAAAGCAGTTTTTACTTCACCATACGTGGAACACGGTAAAATTCATGAAGATGTTGCGCGAAAGAAACTAGAAATGGTAATGGAACAAACAATTGCCAAATGCGGCATTTTCATTGACGCCAATGACATATTTTTGGCAGCATCTCCAGATGGAGTAATTGGTGAGGATGATATAGTGGAAATAAAATGTCCATACAATGCCTCCAATAAAAGCATTTCTGAAGCTGTGGAGTGTAGGATGATAACCTATTTAAAAGTAGATAGTTGTAGTACTTTAACCATAGATGAAAACCACAATTATTACTACCAAATCCGGGGGCAACTCGGTTTTCGGGACAAAAAAATGTATCATCAGCTGCGGAAATTTTATTTTAAATGGATGCTTCCTGAAATTGTTGATAGTAGGCATAAGCGTGGAATGACTATAACTAGTAGGTATAATCATATAAATTAATGTACATATAACATAATACATATGTTAATGTTATATCTATAATATGTATGTAAATTTTGGTTAATTATTTTAAAATAAAATGATCTTAAAATAAATATAAAAATTATATTTTTTATATATTTTTTTTATATTCAATATATTTTTATATATCAAATAATGTTTCAAATATTATATAACGAAAACCGAAAAAATATTTAGACATATTGCTAAACGCCAAACATAATGAAAGAAAACCATTAGACAGAAAGCTCAAATAAATTGCGGCAATAAAACTTTACTGGCTACGGCAATAAATCATTTCATAAATACTTATTAGAGCTTATCAGTACTTAATTTAAGTACATTTGAGTTTTCATATAAACGGCGCCACGGAATTTCGTTGAACTATTTTTCAATTTTAAAGTATATTTTTGGCGCTAACTTTAAAATATATGGAATTTTAGGACAATTTTGTATGATTAAAAAGTATACAAATACGAAATTCACAAATTGAATTTTTTGGTATCTTGTTAAAACTGCAATTATCTGTATAAAAAATACAAAGAAATAAAAAATAATTATAACTAGCTTCGTAAAATGAATTTAAAAACTTCGAATTTTTAAGAATGTTCAATAATTTTTATCTTAGGATAGAAACCATATTTTTAAAAAGTGAGCCGTCAGTTTATAGATAATTTCATCAAGTTTACAAATAAAATTTAAAAATGTGTATATTTTCATTGAAAATGTACCTTAATCAAGATACCTTAACATGTTTTTTGTAAATTATTGAGAAATTGTTTGTTTTCAAACACTTATAACTTTTAAAATAAAAATAATTTTAAAATTTTAAACCGTCAAAAATGCGTACTGGTTTGACCTTTAAAGTAACATAAAAATAATATTTATATAATATATACAATAAGTTACAGCGATTCTGCAAACACCTTAAAACACGATTTTTTGGACGTACAGCCTTAAAAACTAATTTAATTAGTACTAGTATGGGAATCGGCAAATGACCGGTTAAATATGGCCGATTTCTTAATTCTTTTTTTTTTTACATAAAATCGTTAATTATAGAACTTGGCTCTCGGATTCGTACTGGACAGCAAAGAATTGTGAAATCTAGAAAAAGAGTTATGGAGTTTATTTCAGACAAACAATTCCCAAAGACCAATTTTTTTAGATATATTTGCCCCATCTGAATGGCAATGAATTAAATATTTCTTTACTTTCCAGGAAATTTGATAAACATTTTTTGTTCATGACATTTAATACAGAAGCGGCACATTGGGTACTAGAGGTAGCGGACTTTCGGTCTAATATCTTCTATTACATTGATCCATTAAAAAGTAATAATGGTGCTGGTGACGCCCCAAATCAATCCGCTTTGAAACACTACATTCATTTTTCCAATTTTCTTTGCAAATACACAACCCACAACGCAGATGAGTGGGCGTTGGGTCAGTTAGAACACGAGTTACAAACTGACCCCCACAGCTGCGGCCAAATTATTGCTCAGGAGAAGTTTTTTTTGCACCCGGTTCATAGTATTGCTGGATACCGCACAGAATTTAAGTCTCCTACTCTCAAATTCTGAATCGATCAAAGACGTATTGTGTGTTGTGTCGTTTCTAATATTCCAGGGTACAGATGTGAAGACTGTGTTGCGAAAAATGTCCACATCCTATTGACGAATTTCGGCAGAAAGTGCTACATAAATTTCGGTGCAGGCTTTGTGATCAGGGGGCAGATCTAAATTAAAATTCATTCAAAAATCTTGTGTTGTGGAGTACGCACGCATTTTTGTTTTATCCTCAAATTCTCTATTATTTAATTAAAAAATAATATTAATTATACAAATTAATATTATAATTCATTATATAATTATATATTACTTGTGCCTTGTGTTTTTGATTATGAAGTGCATTTGCAATAAGAAGGTCGAGAGGGATCACAATAAAGTGGTGTGCTTTGATTGCAAGACATTTTTTCATCTAGGATGTATCAATGTGACTACTAGCGATCTGGACTTTTTTTTAAAACTCAAGGAAAGTCATATAGATGTGACAAGTTTTCTGCACTTCGCCGAGTGTCGCTGCGTAGTCAACCTATTTCGCCGTCCTTGATATCTATCCCAGATGTCTCACCAGTAGATTCACATATAACACTGGAGATGGTCTACACAAAATTATTGTCGATGGAAAAGGCAAATAATAAATTATTATCGAATATAGCCGAGTTACAAAAGGGAAAATCTGAACTTATAATAAAGCTGTCGACTCTGGAGCTCCGCGTAAATGCCCTGGAACAAAAGAGTTGTAATAATCAACTCGACATTGTTGGTCTAACGGGAGTGGATCGGTCGAACGTTTTGTCTACCACAAAGCGAGTATTTTCGGAATGCCTTGGTGTGGAGATCGATGACAAAGATATTGAGAATTGCTATGTAAAGACTATACAGAAATCATCTAATAACAATAGTTCCACTCATTCGCCTAATTTTAAAGTAGTTTGTGTCAAGCTTGTCAATGTCAATATTAAAAACAAAATAATGAGAGCAAAAAATCTAAACAAAAAAAAAATTCAGGCAATGGCTTTAATGATAAACCAATCTACAATACATTACCCAACCAGCGTCTCTGAAGAAAACTATCATTAATGATTGCAAGTGCACTCAACCGCTACGTATGTACTAGGCGAGCGAAGAAATGTTGGACGGCAATTCTTATGTACAACGTTGTGTATTAGGAAATAATTGTGTTTACCTACCTTCTCGTGTACACTACGCTTGCACTGCGTATACAAAATTTGTGAGGCATCATCCACACAGCTATACTGCGGGCTGCGCGCATATAAATATTGTTTATTTCTCTTCTTATTTTTTTTCCTTCATCGTGTGATAAGAAAAATTTATTTTCCCACGTTTTATTCTGTACATTCTACGTATACCAATATGGTTATACGTATTATCGGTTCAATTAATTTTTACTCGCATTCGCTTGCATTTATTGAGTTATGAGTAGTCGCTCAAAATCTTTTGCTCTAAAAGGTCGTGATTGCTGATATACGGAGACTGTTCATCGAGTTCAATATTGTACATTTTAAAACACAACATACTAAAACACGTCGTAATGATAAGTTTTACTATTATAAGCTTTTAAAATTGGCCAGTGGCCACACCGACAAACGATGACCGCAATTTGAACGACGCACCATCCATGACGTCATCATCAGCGACGACGATACACATACTATGAAAAGAAAGAATATTTCTCCTTCATCAAATAAAAAAATAAATTCATCCAGAGAATCGATCATCTCTGATGAATCTATTATTAACAATCGCCAAAAACACAATGATAACATTCAAAAAGACCTAGCCTTCCTTAGGGAAGAAGTAAATAGGCTTAGAATTGAACATAACAAAACAGCCATTGCCCATGCTCGCGAAAAACGCGATATAATATCAAAATTTGAAACACTTCTCAAAAATAATAATAATTCGCCCATGGAACCTTAAACTTTCACATCCACTCAAATAATAAATACGCATGAGGATCGTCAGTTTCTGACACCCAAACGCACAGCCAAACAGACACAAAATCCACTCACACCGACACTCCATTACCCATACATTCATCCTTTGATTTGCTCCCCCACGACATCATCTCGCCTCGAAAGTCGAAATAAGGCAGCGAATAGAGCAGCGGCTGTGGGTACACCTTGTATATAAATTCAAATTAGATTGGCGCTCTTCTTAAGTCAGTATTCATACCGACCATAGAAAATCTCATCGTTTGAACTTCAAACTTTGAAGTATGTACTGTTGACTGTTGTAACTCAGCACATCTATGAATAATCGTTATAACGCACTAAATTTACTTTCATATACATAGTACATACTTCAAAGTTTGAAGTTCAAACGATGAGATTTTCTAAGGTCGATCGGTATGAATAGTTGTCTCTGCAGTTAAGTTCACCGACCTGAGTCTTATCTTCTTCTAATTATTGTCTTCATCTTGCTCTGTTTTTCCATGAAATAAGAATTCAGAAGTCAATTTTGTATTTCAAATAAATTTCGAGCATCATCATATCTGCCCAAAATGTCATCTGAAGTTGAAGAAATTGATAGTGAATTAGTGGAGTTGGACATCATTGATAATAATCGTGAGTGAGTAAATGGTTTTTGTTCTTTTTTTTATTTATTTTCTAATATAATTTCTAATCGAATTTCTAGCAATCAAGCTGCGGCCACCTCTGTAAATTTTTTAATTATGGAGCAGAATTTGTATCGCTTAAAAGCCAACACTATGACGAAATCGCCAAAAACTGCCGCTGAAATTGAATTAAAATTCCATGATCAACGTATTATCGATGAATGGGGATTTTCGCAGGTTTTTGCAAAATTTGTCAATTCTATATTTTTCTGTTTTTAAACACGTGTTTTTTCCTGTATTCAGTTCAACAGTATCAATGACGACATATATCGTTTTAATCGTGGTGTTGTGAGTGACGATCAAAAACGATTTAAATTTTGCGTCTTTGCATCGGAAGCAATAATTCGAATGATTGAGAGCCACATCTAAGTTCGTCGACGAAATTATTTAATGGATGCGACGTTTGCCGTTTGTCCGGCTGGTGAATTTACCCAATTTTTAATAATACACATTGAGTACTTGGACACGGTGCGTTGAATAACATCGAATTAAACAGAGAATTCCAAAGCTTCTTTTCAAAGTTTATTTTCCTATAAGAAACCGCACGAGATTGTGGACTAGTATGAAGATTTTCCATTCTAATACATCATCTTGACATGCGTTTCCTTATTGGAAAAGGAGATTTGGAGATATTTAATATAATTAGTATATGATATTTAGTCTATGATGAAAGTGTACATGTATTTCTTTTTTAGAGGTATGGAAGACAATTAGTGCAGAAGCTCTCGCATTTGACAAGAAACGATTCACAAAATTTGTATGGTATTATGAGCAACAGTGGATTAAAAAGGTCAGTTGTGTTTGGTATTTTGATTCTGTTTTTTAAATATCTTTAATTACAGGAAGGACCGAATAAAATATTTGTGCACGGTCGTCAAACGAGGACAACAAATGCTCTTGAGGCGTACAACGGTGTAATTGGGCGACGCATGGCAAAAAAAGGGCAGTTTTTCGCTTTTCTGAAGGTCCTTTTAAGTGAAGAATTTGTAAAATGCAAGGAGTTTTCCGATTTGCTCCCGACTGGCGGGGAAACTGGGCGCAAACGACGTAGACGAGTGAGTATTTGCTGTATTAATTGTGTTTCATCGTATGCTGTTTTCTATTATTTTTTGCATTGGTTTCAATAGACTCGAAATGAAAGAATTAATGAAATGGGCATGAAATTATCTGATATTTATCGTCGTTTACGCATTCCGGGCATGACGACAGACGGCGAAGGAAGCTGGATGCTCAAATCTTCCAACTCCGACGCGTCGGTATTAACGGAAGCCTTAAAAATAAAAATAAAAGTCAAAATAAAATCATAATAGAATTTCAATGCAAATACTACCAGTGCAAATGATGACACCGATTTCGTTGCTTGCTGGACATCATTCGCCTCCAAAAACAGCATCTGCTTGAAATACCTCCAATACACGTTGATGGCATTTTCCCTGCTTTGGCCCGACTTTTTTGCACGGTACTTTGGCAAGTTATGCTTGAAGGTAATGTGCAAATTCACCCACTTTGCCTTGGCGTCGTCTATGGTGGTGAAAATCCCCTCCGCCACCTTCTTCCAGGCGCCCGTTTTTGGCAATTTATACGCTGGTAGGCTGAAATTCCACAACTCTCACCGCTCTCCGACCCCGCAATCAGATCCGTGATTTTTTAAGAAAAAGCTCCAAACACAGCAAAATAATTTCAGCAGAGCTAAAAAAATTAAATAAATAAAATTCTTATTTTTTTTTCCAAAATACATATTTTAAAATTACAGGATCGTCAAATAAATCATGTCCTTGAGAAATTGGCATCGAAATCTATCGTTTATTACTCCAAAACATCTCTCTAAAACGTTTCGCGCGCTCAAAAATTTCTTATTGTATTTTGATTCTGGCGTACCCGTTCCCGTATTTGTGCACGGAGTAAGAAGCCAGGGCTCCAAAGGGACCCAGAATCACCGACTAAAATTATTTTTTGACGCGCTACGTTCGTGTTATCGTTGCGTAAGGCGGCTCTCAACCTGCTGTATTGCCGAATCATGCACAGATCCTGGGTACCTTGCATTGCGTATGTAATTTCTAAACTTGCATCGCATACTACCAACGTATTCAGGCTATGAAATGTTTTTCTGTTCCCAATAATCAAAGCTCGCTGTACTCTCTATGTTTTATATTGTCTATCCTTCTCATTCTTATGGTAAAATATTTTCTTCCCTTTTTAACACGATTTCTCTCTATTTTTGGTGAATGTATTTAAAAACTGCCCACAAAATACATACTTAAGGGTATTTTGGTATAGTGATTGGCTTTTTCACCAAATTTAAGTATAAAACTTAATAAAAAAAAACTGATACATATAATTTCTATAATTATAACTTAAAGTGTATATATTAACGACGAAAGCGGCAAATTAGTTCTTCCGTCGTCATATAAAACAAAAACAAAATAATTCTCATCACATCACGCGAGCATGTTACTGGGAAAATTCCATTATTTGAAAATAAAATATAACAGGTTAGTAATTTATTATGGAAATGTAATAAATTAATTAATTTTATCTTTTAGTTGTGATAGAAGCATTAAGGAACTGGCTAAAATTGCCGCAGTTGATGATCATGAAATTGCAGGCCGAACTTTGCCACGCCTTGGAAGCAGAAGAGAATTCAAAATAGATCGAAGGCTGCGTAAAGAGGGTGGGGGTGGAATTATATGTGTCCTTCAAGATGGCCATGTTTTTGAAAAAACTAGTGTTAATATTTATGTAGTCCGGTATGTACCACAAGGTGCCGTCCAACAACTGACATCAAGGGCCATGGGGTAAACAGTTGGGCGAAGGAAGTTTACCTACTTGAAAGAAAAGGATGCGGTGCACTTTCACAAGATACTTAAATCGGAATGCAATGAGCAAAACAACACATAATATATTACCCTAAATTTAAGGAGTGGTGTGATGAACATTTTCGAATTACACATCGCTCATCGCACGGCTGCGAGGAAGAAATTTTTAGTTTCCTGCCAAATTCGAATGGCGGCATTTTTTTAAAATTAGTTCCAATAAATATGCATTTTTGTTCGTTGTTATAATAATTGATTTAAATAAACAAAACTTTTGTTTTCATAATAATTAATTTAAATGTCTTTCGATTATGTATAATATATAAACTATATATATATATATATATATATATACGCATTGTGGGGATATGTATATATATATATATATACATAGATCGTGGTGAAATTACTTATGCAAGGTGCGTATTCACTATTCAAACCTTTTTTTAGTGCGTACTTAAATCATTTAAATAACAAAATTGAGATTTCGTATTCCAACATTTGGGTAGAATTTTACCCAGATCAGCTGCTAGAATTCTACCCAAATCTAGCGGCGAAACGACTATTGGGTTCAAGAACGACGCTCCATTCTCATTCACATTAATTCCAATGGGTTCGAAACTGAATTGAAATTGTTGATAATGGAGGTGGAGTTGCAAGAGTAAGAAAAAAAAAGTAAAAAAATAGTCGTTCGGTTTGTATGGTAAATTGGTTGCGGAAGCGAATCGCAGACGGTGTTTGCAAAAAATTGTTGAAGGAATTGAACGACGACATTCCATTGAAGAAGAAACTTCATAAAAACTTCATTCATATGACCGAAGAAGATTTACAAATGTTATTGAATTTGGTGACACCTTGGGACCTTACATTCAAAAGCCAAATACGAAATTTCGTGATGTCATTTCGGCCGCCACTCGAGTGAGAATCACGTTGCCGTAGCTTCAGGTGACAGTTTCTCTTCGCTGCAATACCTATTTCGTGTACCACACCCATACGCTCCAAATGCATTATTTTTTTTTTTAAATCGGGTATTCGAAGCAGTTTTATTCCATTCCGTTTTATTAAAGCCGCTGTAGTTGGCTTTTCAAAATCAAGATCCTACCCAGTTTATAAATTAAAACCAAATTTCGTACGAAACTCACATATTCGCACCCATATAAAACACTAAAAATAAAAGAAGACATTTTACACATAACTATATATTGCGGTAAAAATTAGGTGACATACTAACGTTTCTTGCGCTATTTACTCAACGCATTACTATTTGTTCACCAAAATAATATTTTGACATCAAAGCTCAGGCAAACTTTTTCACCTAAATGATATGTTGACAGTATCTGAAGTAGTAGGTTTATAAACCTATAAACTTAAAAAGTTTAAAAAATTTATCATATGAAAGAAGATTTTAAACATACAAATTTATATGCCGTTAAATTAAACAGTTTCGGCCCAGAAATAGTTGTAAATTAATGTTTAATATAAAATAGAAGAAACAGTAAGGTTTTAGATGATTGTAATGTCTATTTCATTGATAATTAGATTTTCATATTTTGGGCATTTGTCTTTGCGTCATAATAAAATGGCTATCGAAATGTTTATTATGTTCGTATATGCTAAAAAAAATTATCTAATACACATAAAGCTTCTTAAATTGGAGAAAATACCCATTGGTGAATACGACGCCGAAACAACGTAGAGCTCCACGCCGAAAGCTACGTATCTTTCGGCGTAGAGCATGTTCCCTTTACTCGGCGTCATAAAGCTTAAAATAGTTGTGAGCTTAAAAAGGCACATATATTCGTCTCTTTCTAATTAAAAATATTCGTCTCACATGCATACATGCACATTCTGTTTGGATTTTTCATTGAAACAAAAAACAAAAACTATGCTATTCACTTCATTTAACTCATATTTTAATTCATGTTACAATTACATTATTACATATTTTAGTAATGGTTGTTTAACTGGGAATATAATTTATTTGTTCTGTTTTTTTTTTCATTCTGTCCCGTGTCTTTCTGAAATGCTCAATCGCAGCTGTATCAAATTCTTGTTTAGTTACTATTTCACCCCAAGTTTCTATAATAAGAGAAATATTTTGCCGTAGCGTTAATAGTTGATACTATATGTTAGTAATGTAAATCTAAAAAACTTCGCATGGCTTCTTATTTGCCTTAAATGATTTTTTTTTCTTTTGCCCCATGTAGGTCATCATTGCACTTAAAGGTTTGTTTAGATGACTATAATCAATTGCTTGGCTTGAAAACAAGGGCCCGAGTAAAAGAGAAAGTACGTAAAACGTAGTATGATTGTAAGAGAGGTCCGATCGTCAGCATTACCCCATGCTAGGGACTTATAGCAAGCGGGGAAAAATCAAGGGCCTTATCCATAATCAAGTGCTTGCCTTGAGCATTGCAAAAAAAATGCAGGGCCCTTGATTTTGATACACACAAACAAAATAAAATACGTACACCCATGACATGAACTGATACTATTGCAAAATTATAGTATGTACAAAATATAGAATTCTTAGGTTAAATACTTGCAATAAAATGTGACAGTTTCATATAATATTTTAAAGTAGTGGGGATTGATTTATATAAATTGCAAATTTACTCACTCTTAAAGATAAATTGTATAGGCTTTCTTTTTTGCTCCGGCCCTTGATTTCAAGCCAAGCACTTGTTTATAGTCATCTAAACCCACCTTAACTCGTCAGCCATTATCATCCTAATGCTTTTTAGTATGGATGACTTGTGTCGTGGTTTTATTGTATACAAATACATTTTCTGTTAAAAAAAGGAAACATGAATAATGTCAAATAATATAATTAAAAAAAAAAAAATTACAAATTTTTCTAAGAACTCCTTATTCAATTTTAATTTTTCATTCATGTCCAGGAGTTGATTAAAGTTGGAAAGAGGGAATTGCTGATCAATGTCATTCATACTGCTTGGTGCAACTGGATGTTTTATATTTAGGGACATATTTCCTAATAAAACGTAGTTTTCATTGACCATTCGTTCCATTACTAATATTGTTGTATTAACTACGGAAATAAACCATAAACACATGTTATTAATACAAAATCGCTATTGTTATATTTTAAGTCTAACCGTTACTTCGTTCTTTTTCCTGGTTCTCCAGTATCCGGACAATTTCTGTTATAGACTATAAATAAATATTATATCAATTATTTGTTATTACAGTATTAATTTTTATAAAATTCGCTCTTACTTTGTTTTATTTCGCTGTTTAAATTATCACCTTTGCATGGTGCGTGCTGTTTACCAGTTTTTTCAAGAGAATTTTCGCAAGGAGTTTTGAAAAAATCTGTGAAACGAAAAGTCAAAATTATGTCAAAGTGCATCTCAAAAAAAAAAGCTCATTAACTTACCATCAAGAATATTTTCGTCTCTATTTAAAGGACCAGTAATATTTCTCCTTTTGGTGGCAGGAATCAAAGACGAACATTCACTTTCGTTGTTTTGTGGCAACACAAAAAATTTTGGATTCAAGGTATAAAAAGCAAAAGTTCGAATATTTTATAACACTCCGTTGTTTTACCTTCCAACATATCCTCATCATCGCTTATCGTCAGATTTGGCTGCGTTTGAATTGGTATCAGCGATACTACTCGGGACTCGGGAGATTAACTGTTATTTATTAGAATATTAGTACCGTAATTAAATTATTAAGACAAAGATTATATCGTACATGCACTATCTCTTAAAACTCGTGGATATTTCTTCTTGCAAATTGGGGCACACGACGTCATCTTAGTTACTAATAACTACTTAAATATAATATATAAACATACATACTCGTATATTAGACAATAATAAATAAACATCAATAAATAATACAATATATAAAATACAAATTACAAATAATGTAACAATGGCAATAACACATACTTATTATTGTACGGAAAGGAACAGTATTTGAAAAGCACTTGTTCCTGTTCAAAAATTTCAACATCATTGCTAATTTGGTTCGCAATTACAATATTTAAATCCCCAGAGTAAACAGGCGAATCAAAAAAATTTTCAATACCCAAATACCGACACCCCAATATAACTTCTTTTCCATCTTGAATCGCTAGGTCTTTTATTAGTAAAGGAATATTCGGATATATGCAACATGATCTGTTAGCGGCATATAACCCAAACCTACAGCCTCCATTGTCTGTTTCTTTGTGGAAGCTTGCAAATGAATATGTCTAAATGTTATGTCAGATGAATTAAAAACCGAATTTGCATATTGTTGCTGACAGTCTTTTGTATACTTGGTCCAGTACATGCCCTTTTTTTTCTGATATATTAGGTTGTCCAAAAATTCCTGCAGTATTTTTATTGAATTTTCAATTGTTCATAAAATTCGTTACAATAATGCGATTCAAGTCAAATATGCGCCGTTTTGTTCGATGATGCGTTCCCAACGAGATGCCAACTCATAATGCCCCTCTCATAGAAGCTCGCTTCCCTATTGGCAAAAAACTCGGAGAACCAATTTTCACAGGACTCTCTTGTGGCCAACTTCAGACTACCAAGCGCGTTCGCCATGGACAGAAACAGGTGGTAATCACTTGGTGCGAGATCCGGACTATACGGTGGATGCAAAAGAACATCCCATCCGAGCTCCTGGAGCTTCTGGCGCGTCACCAAAGATGTGTGTGGCCTGGCGTTGTCCTGATGGAAGACAATTCGGCCTCTGTTGATCAAAGATGGCCTCTTCTGCATGAGTGCTGCCTTCAAGCGGTCCAGTTGTTGGCAGTACAGGTCCGAATTGAGCGTTTGGCCATAGGGGAGCAGCTCATAGTGGATGATTCCCTGCCAATCCCACCAAACACACAGAAGAACCTTCCTGGCCGTCAATCCAGGCTGGACCGCTTCACCGCTTTTCGACCACGACCGTTTGCGCCTTACGTTGTCGTAAGTGACCCACTTTTCATCGCCAGTCACCATACGCTTCAAAAACGGGTCGATTTTGATGCGATTCAGAAGCGATTCGCATGCGTTGATACGGTCAAAGATGTTTTTTTGCGTCAATTCGTGTGGCACCCATACATCGAGCTTCTTAGTGAGTCCAAGCTTCTTCAAATGGTTTATAACCGTTTGATGACTCATGCCCAGCTCTTGACCGATACTACGGCTGCTACTATGCCGGTCTCTTTCAACCAATTCAGCGATTTTATCGCAATTTTCGACGACAGGCCTTCCGGAGCGTGACACATCTTTGACCACCACTACACCAGAACGAAAACGTTTAAACCATCGTTGAGCGGTGGAAATAGAAACTGTATCGGGTCCATAAACTGCACAAATTTTATTAGCGGCTTGAGATGCATTTTTGCCTTTATCGTAGTAGTACTGTAAAATATGCCGTATTTTCTCTTTATTTTGCTCCATGCTTGCGACGTTATAACTCATGAACGACTGAAAAGAAACGACAGTCAATCAAGCACGTGTTAGCGCGTGAAAAGAGCTTTCCAAAAAGGTATAGTATTGCCAGATGCGATGAATAAAACTAGAATTACGCGCTTGAAGCGGCAACTAGCGGAAAAACCGCAAGACTTTTTGGACAACCTTATATATTTTTTTGATTGTTTGCATGAAGTTTTCAAATTTATACGCACTGAATGAACTTAGGCAACCAAAATCTTCAAGACATTATGTTAAAAAATTTTCTCCATACAACACTGAAAATTCTTCAACAAACGACTGGAGTAATTCATTACATAACATATGTTCAAATTATTTTTGTAATGCGCAAGATCATACATCAGTCTTATCGCTACCGCAAATATTAAATATATTCTGTTGCTTTCCACATATGATATTGATCTACTTTATCGGTTTTTCTGTTAAATTCCATAGGAATATATGGTTTTAAATTATTTAATGACTGTTGTAACTTTTTTTGCATATACGAATTGATTTTGGTGTCTTTATTTTCTATAAGAAAGTAAAGAAGTTTGTTGGAAACACCTAAGTCTAACAAATGCATCGGATCTATGGGAAACTGGGTGATCATTTTAATATGTAGTTTCTCGAAGGGATGAGAATATGGTTCCATAAAATGTGTGTGAAATTCTTTTCCGTTTCGAAGACCAAAATCTAAATCCATTCTTAAACTACTGGAATGTGGGTCAAGAAAACCACCATAGTTGATTTGGCTTGTTAATAGGTATTAATCCCCATTAATAAGGGAATTTTCAATCCCTATTTGAATACATTCGCCAGGAGGGCAAATTTTTTTGGAAGGTGGTGTCCTATTTGTTTTTAATAAAGTATATGCCGTCAATGGCATTTTAAGATTGTAGACGTTAAGGCCCGGCTTCTCACATTGAACTAGAAAAATATGTTTTAAATTTGTCAAGAGATGGCGCAACGAGTACCGTTTTGGAATTAAATTTCAATTTTGAACATTTTCTGAATTTAGCAAAATGTTGTTGTTGGTTTTCATACATTTTTGTTTTTGAAACAAATATGATTCATCCTCATATGATTTGTCATAGCCTGCATAGGCACCATATATGAATGTGTATGTACAATTTTATATGTGTTTGTCGTAGAGGCTCGCGGTTTTCGGTGTGGTGTTCAATTTATAAAGGGAAAACCGTGTATGTTACCCCAGTTGGCGTGATTGCCAAAACTGAAAATGGGATCGCCACGAAATTTTACACACGTATTTGCAAACTAAAAGTAGCATAGGCATATTTTCAACGCGAATATAAACCGCAAAAAAAAAGGTTCGCGAAAAATTTGGTTTTTAGCAAAAATTATTGCTGTAATCGGTTTGTCAGTAGTCAGTTAATAAAAAACATGTCGCGAAAAAATAAGGTTTGCCATTTCATCATGGAGATATACGATCCAACGTTTCTATGACGTTTCATCGGGGGACTATTCATCGGCGGACGGTATGTTTTTTTCGTAAAATAATTTTCCGTATTTCCACTCCGATGTCACACATAATGAACGTGTAGTTGGCGTCGCAGATGGCCATAAGCATTATAGAGCTGTAGCTTTTGTAATTGTAGAACTCCGAAGTCCGATCCAGTTTTTGGGAGCGCCTGGATTGCTACATGTTTTCTATAAATAGCCCCAATGCAGTGCGGAAAATTCCATTTCTGTTCAAAATCTTTGGCAATGGATTTATATTTGCCCTCATCCAATTTTGCAAAAACTTTTTTGGAAAGCACGATAATTATTGCTTTGGTGGTTTCCAAAACAATACCATGAACAGACGACGGGGAGCATTTAAAAGAAAATGCAATGGATCTTAGGGACTCTCCAGTTGCTAAATATCTAATATTATTTAATTAATATTGTTGTACGAGTAATTTATGTCATAAAATAAATACCTCAGTGTTAATACTAAACGCATTTCCGGGCAAATCGGCTCTCTTGTCAGAAATTGTTTATGTATCATTGGACCCACTAGGAGCGCAAGTTCGTTAAATTGTGTTGTCGATATTCGTGTATACGATTTGAACATACTTGGATCATCAATGGCATTAAGAGCCCCAAATGCTCCAGTTTGGTTCCTATCTTTTTAATAGGGGTGAACCCAAAACTTCTTCGGTTTGTTGTTTTTTTTCCTTTGGCACTGCTGGCTCTGCACACGTTTTTAATTTCTCGGTATCGATCATACTCTTAATTACGGTAATTAAAGAATTTTTTAATTGTTTATCCATTATTTTTGTTATTTATATTTGTTTTTACGATTTGATTATATTTTGTAATAGCTAATACCGAATTCTTAGGTTAAATACTTGTCATAAAATGTGACAGTTTCATATAACATTTTAATGGTAGTGGGGATAGATTTATAAAAATTGCAAATTTTGCTATCAACTCACTCCTAAATTGTATCAAAGAAGGGTTGCCGATGTCACTTCCCAGTGGTGAATACGACGCCGAATCAACGTTGAGCTCTACGCCGAAAGCTACGTTGCTTTCGGCGTAGAGCACCCAGTGGTGAATACGACGCCGAATCAACGTAGAGTTCCACGCCGAAAACTACGTAGCTTTCGGCGTTGAGCATGTTCCCTTTACTCGGCGTCAAAAAGCTTTAAGTGAATAAGCTTAAAAGGAAACATATATGTTCCCTTTTCTCGGCGTCATAAAGCTTAAGTGAATAAGCTTAAAAGCAAACATATATCCGTCTCTTTCTAATTTTAAATGTTTGTCTCGCTTTACCCTATTCCATATTCTATTTTGATTTTGTTTACTGAAATAAAAAAACAAACCAAAAAAACAAAAAAAAACAATACACCTTCAAGTACACAGGCATTTGCTGCAACATTATAAAATTTATTTGCGTTTGGTAGTTTATGTAATTTTTTTGCAGTCTCATCAAATCAATGCATTTTTAAACAATAATTCATATACATGTCGGTGTAAAACGTCTGCATTTCCGCCACATATTGTAATTTTGGTCCAGCGTCCTTATATGAATTCCAAAAAATCAATCTCACTGGTCGATGGGCAAAGACTAAAATATAATTTTTTTCCTTGTACCTGCTTTTGATAAAAAAAAATTAATATACAGTTATAGATTTATACAATTGTACTTACTTTTAACTGTTCCAACTATTCCAATTAAATTTATTTTATTTGGAGCCAAGGAAAAATTTATTTACCACTTCGATTCGTATAAAATAAACGAAATAAAGTAAATGAACAATGAAATGAACGTATAAATATTTCTCAAAACGTATGGTAATGTGATCAAAAACAAAATATTTTTAAAGAACACTTGCGTTTCGACGGTGAAATACGTGCATTTGTGTGCATGCAGGCGTTAAAAATGCTTAAATTTATCATAGCTTAATTAGGTAGAGACAGGACATTTATTCACCCTTAGTGCGAAAGGAAAAACTATAGAAAAAAATGTATGAGCTTTAAAGTTTAGGAGCTGGGCAGAGTCTTTCACCACTGGGTTCAATCGAAGTGAACCGCTTCTATATGAAAGCTCTGAAAAAAAAGCGTGATTTAACACGACTAGACTAAGTAGCATATAAATAACGTCATACCGGCAAAACTAAAAAATAAACAAAAACAATTGCGGTTATGGGCAAGTTTCTTAAAAAATAAAATGTTTTTTATTAATTTTATTTATTTTTTAAAATTTTATAATTTAATTTAGATAATATAAAACGTGCACTGCCACGACAGAGCAGCAGTTAGAGGTGTACGTCTGCTTTTGTGAAGCCAACAATAAAATAAAGGACGCCGGAAAACTATTGAGGAGTGGAAAATCGTACTGAAAATTATTTTTTATTTTTTTAATATAATGATGAATATTTAATGAATTTTTATATTTGCATTCGTTACAAAAATGGAAGTACGCGGTGCACCGTAAAGTGAGATTGGTGAAGGCCGACCTTATGGCAACAGGCGGAGGCCCTCAAAGTGCCAAAAAACCTACTGATCTGGAAGAGCGAGCTCTTAGTTTGTGGGGAAAAGAAAAGGTGGACGGTGTAAACAATAGTGGGGTCCTATATGAAAAATGGAAGGATAGATCCGGTTTCTGAGGCTCATCCGGAGGCAAGCTATGGCCCACCGACACCACCTCCGATTTTGCAATACCCACGCGAGGCTAATAAAAAAAAGTACACAATTGAATTTCATTTGATCCGATATAAGTTGATAAATAAACTTACGCTCTGTTTCTCTATACGTGTGCGAGAGTTAGACCATAAAATGATCCTTTGGCTTTAATACGTCCGTTAAGAGCGCAGTTGTATGCTTCTAGAGAAGCTGTTGTGTGCAATGTGCACCCAAACACCGAATTTTTCTCAGGTCCTTCCTGTGACATTCAAAGTAAGAAAACGGATATAGAGGATTTATTTACATTCTTAACACGTTAACTGTCCCCATACATTTTTGAAATCGCTGCTGTACAGTCCTATGACCCACCGGTGTGTCACACAATCTAAATTTTCCTGCAAGTCCTGTGACCCACCGATGGGTCACATTTTTTTTATTGCAAATTAATTAAATAAAAAAGAAAAAAAAAATTGAAATAAAAGAAAAGGAAAAAAACAATTCAAATAGTTTTGAAGAGGATGTTTTAATTGAAAGCATTGGACGCAAAATGCTTGCTTGCAACCTTTGCAATCATATTTGTTTTTTTTTGCTTTCGCACCTGCAATTTTTGAATTATAATCTTTTTTAACTCCTCGTAACAGCCATGGCATCTTTTCCTCATATTTTTGTTCTGCATTTTTCCAATCTCAGTCATTTCTGCTGGCCTTTCTTCTGGTGGAATTCCCATCAATCCTTCAATAATTTTTTCTGTGAAAGCAAGCAGACTCATTTTATTTTCTTTGGTTTTATTATATATTATGTGTGCATTGGTAAGAGCTGCACTGCATATTGCCTCGATGGCAATTTTTTTGTACCAAGTACGCTGTTTTCGCAGCGGTGTGTAGTAACTCGCTATTTGATCGGAGACATCAATTATTATAGGCCACAACAATTTCGGGTTTAATTTTCTCCGCGCCGAATCTCGAACGCACACATTATCATTAGTTTTTGCTCGAAACGGGATCATAGTTTCATCCACAACTAACGTCTTTCCAGGATTGTACATATTTTGAAACTTTTGCGTACGAAGTAGAATAAGGGGACGCACTTTGTACGACCCTTAGATTATATGTACACTAGATGGGAAATGTTTGTTATTTATGTTTGCAAGGTGCAAGCGAGAGCAACAATGAACATATAATATTAAACCAGTGGTTTGCGTATTTTGTAAACAAATTTTTGTTTCTTGCAATTTCTTATACTACTTGTAAATATGCACTCTAATATTGTACAAATTGTACATATACAACAATTAAATTTTTTAAATATACGTACTTATATGTTAAGTTTCGTTTTACAACTGCAAAATTTTAAAATTTTTGACATGAACTTAATGTGTCCCATCAAGCAATATATAATGCTGAGAACGAGAAATTCGGGTCGCCCTCGTATTTAAATGTATTAGTGAGTACTTGAAATACGTACAGTACAGAAGTACGTACAGTACCTCAGTATTGCACACTCACCCATTAACACACAGCGCTGCGCACACATCCATGCGTGCGATAGCTCTGAAAATGTTTACTATACTACATATAAAACATAAAATAAAGACAAAAATTATGTGTGGAACATTGAACATAATATATTTATTTTTTATAATGTTCGATTATTGAGGGAGATGGTGGGCTCACATTACAACGTGTTGTGGGCGGAGGTGTGGTGGGTGTGGAGGGAATAAAAATTGGAGTGGCTGGGGGCGATGGATGGTTTTGTGAGTGGACTGGTTGTGTGGAAGAATGGCCGATTATTTGGAGTTGACTGTAAGTGGGATTTGTAGGTGGTTCACTAAGGAATTCAAATTTGGTTGAAAAATTAATGAAAGGAAGCGTGGGAATTGACGGTGGATTAGACGGAACATTTGGGATCGGAATTATGGATATCGAACATTTGGGAGCATTCTTTTTTGGGAGCATTTGTGGTAAAGTTGATGCTCCCACAGGCGCCTGTCCGCTCTTATTGGGCGCCTTACTTTTTGGGAGCATTTGTGGTAAAGTTGGTGTTCCCACAGGCGCCTGTCTGCTCTTAATAGGCGCCTTACTTTTTGGGAGCATTTGTGGTAAAGTTGATGCTCCCACAGGCGCCTGTCCGCTCTTATTGGGCGCCTTACTTTTTGGGAGCATTTGTGGTAAAGTTAATGCGCCCACAGGCGCCTGTCCGCTCTTATTATTATTTTTAAAACAAACACTTACTTTCAATTAATCACTTTATACTTTTATACACGATATAATTTAATTTTTCACGAAATATATATTTATTTTTTTTGCTGCTTATCACTTAATGTGGACACTTATAAAATTCAATATTGAATGAAGCTAATATGGCCGAATGCAGGTGTACACGTACTTAGTTTTTTTACTCTCACACACTATCAAGCATAGGCCTGCGAGTACCCCAATACTTGAATACACATATTATACAATGAACAACTAAATGCAAGTGAGTATTTTACGCACGTCATATGAATAACGCACTTAACTCATTACTCACGCACGTATGCTGATAAAAGTTGGAGTACGCGCGTTCGGAAAAAAAGCAACACAAGTAAAGACGCATGTTAAAAGAGCATGCTATGCAAAGGTAACGGCATGAATAGCGGCTAGCGCACTGAGCGTACGTATGTCTATATATATAAAAGAAAGTCGTGTTAGTTACACCACTTATAACTCAAGAACGGCAGAACAGATTTGGATGAAAATTGGTAGGGAGGTAGCTTAGAGCCAGGAGATGGACATAAGATACTTTTTATCCCGTTCGACAGCGGTAAAATGTGACTTGACATGAAAAGTCAGTCACTATAAAACGTGGTATAACAAAAAAGAATCAGACTTGGAATAACAAAACGCAAATGACAGCTATGTAATTGACGTATAATGACAGCTATGTATTATAAGTGGTGTAACTAACACGACTTTCTTTTATATATATAGATAAGAAGATCAGTGGTCGGCACCAACACATTTATATGTTTGCATTGCGTTAGTGTGCATTTTTGTTCGCCTAACAGCGGAATAACAGTGACGTAACAGAAACAAATCGCAGCAGCGACGCATACGTGAGCGTACGTGAGCGGCAGCGCAGTCGCCACGAAAATTTCCTATGCGCTCGAGATAGGGCCGTGCCGATAGCTGATATAGATGATAGTGCCATTGCCCATTCGTATAAACAGTGAAGTGAACTATAAAGCTCGGTATGGTTGAAAATTTGAGTTTTGAAATAAATTAATAATAATAGGTGAATTGAAGTGAAGTGAAGTTTAATTAATAATGCCGCGAGCAAGACGATCGAATCTTTCCCGACAAAGCCGTGATGCAAGAAGAATACGAAAAAATGCAAATGAAAGGAATGAAGAAGAACAAGAAATTGCACGTGAACAGCGCCGCGATAGTATGGCTCGACTTCGTGCTTCTCAATCACGAGAGCAAAGTGAAGCAGCCCGTGAAACAGCTCGGTTGGCAATGCGGAATAGTCGGAACAAAGTTCGCCGGGTCAGCTAGTATACTAATAAAAGTTGGAGTGCGCGTACGTAACAAACACAATACAAGTAAAATCGCAACACTCGATGTGTCTCGTATGTAGAACGCGTACTTTAAATCTTAGTACGAATTTGTAATACTTAGTATAATTCAGTACTCAATGCTTGGCACGCTGCGTAAAAACACTAGAAACTACTACATTTAAAAAAAAGATTCTGACGAGATGCAGACTGGGGTTATTATATTGGCCCATGAATTGCACTAATTTTGTTAATGCATTCCGATGATAAATATTCTTTTCTGACTCTTTTTTTGCCATACCCATCTAGCATCTCTGAAGAAAACTATCATTAATGATTGCAAGTGCACTCAACCGCTACGTATGTACTAGGCGAGCGAAGAAATGTTGGACGGCAATTCTTATGTACAACGTTATGTATTAGGAAATAATTTTATTTACCTACCTTCTCGTATACACTATCGCTTCACGCTTGCACTGCGTATACAAAATTTGTGAGGCATCATCCACACAGCTATACTGCGGGCTGCGCACATATAAATATTGTTTATTTCTCTTTTTTTTTCTCCTTCATCGTGTGATAAGAAAAATGTATTTTCCCACGTTTTATTCTGTACATTCTACGTATTATCGGTTCAATTAATTTTTACTCGCATTCGCTTGCATTTATTGAGTTATGAGTAGTCGCTCAAAATCTTTTGCTGTAAAAGGTCGTGATTGCTGATATACGGAGACTGTTCATCGAGTTCAATATTGTACATTTTAAAACACAACATACTAAAACACGTCGTAATGATGACTATTATAAGCATTTAAATTCTTCTGTGATTATTGTTTTGTGTTTTAAAATGTGCAATATTGAAAAATGATTATTTTGAAAGGTAAAATGGTCATCTCTTTGTATTTATGTATGTAGTATAGTATAATTATTTTACATGTAGTAATTTTTAGATACAGCGATTTAGTTTTCAGTACTACTACAACCATGCAAACCGCGCTATGTGTGTTTGTGCAATACATGCACGGTGCATTAAACAATAATCAACGATCATTAGTAAGCACCGTCGACTTTTTCTTCGTTTGGCCTTATATATTATATATGCTAGTTGGGAGTTGAGCTATGAACGTCAATGTGGTCTCTTGTGGCATAATTGTGGTGTCTTAAATCGTCGAATACCCCATGGACTGAAGATAGTTCAAAAATATTCAGAACCATTTCTTGAACAAAATTTTTATTATTTTTTTATATAATATCTGTATTCTATCTAAGAATGAGCTATATACCCAGAAATGTACTTAACAACGGACACTATGAACTGAGACAATGGATCTATTTCTAAAATATAATTTATGTTATAGCGATCATCATCTGAGTCTTCCTCGGATATACCACTAAAATTAGTAATAGAGTCCAAACTCATACATCGTCTATCATTGTTGCAGGCAATACTCAAAATGGGTAAATTCTCCAGAGGAATGCAATTTCCTAGCCCACGATCACTAAGCTGTGCATAAACAACAATTCGTTTGTATGCTACCGCAAATTGCCTGGCTGATGGGTTATTGTTAAATCCACCCTTAGACCGAATTGTGGAAAACAACAACTCTAGGTGGTCTTGGCTTAAGCGGTATGTTGGCAAATATTATTATTACACTATATATTTTTTAGCCATGCTTATAGTGTTTTCCATGCCAACAATCAGTCCAAAGAATCCGATTTTCCGTTTGCTTTCCACCAAGAAATCGCCACTAGAATTCGTGAAGGTTTTTAAATATTATATTGCATAATTAACAAACTGCTCAGACTTTTCCAAATTGTTTGCAGTCAAAGGGCGCTTCCACTCTGGTGCTTTAGAGCAACGGCTGTTTAACAGGTCAAATATTCGATTTATGTTTCGGATAAGCAAAACAGTCCCTTCAGAATTTTCAAAACCTTTAAGTTAAAGCTTCTCCCGGCAGTACTCAATCGAGTCACTTGCTTGTACAGCTAAGCGGACCTTCATTTTTTGCTTGAAGAAATATATGTGGGCTTTCAGATTCCTGTACATCACTTAGTGCTATCACAAAAGCCCAATCAATTTTATTTTTATTTTTGTCATAAAAAGGTCCTTTTTCTGCTAGTGCATTCCGAATTAATTTTATTGCATGACATGGATCATACAGAGTGAATATTGTAAGTATGGCTGTATTTCAAAATATTCATCATTATCTATGGAGTTTCGATTTTTAAAGGCCATAACGCTACCTAGACACTTTGCCATTGTTGTGTTTGAATTGGCTCTATCAAAAGTTATGCTTGCCACTTGGATATTAATTTTAGCAAGATACTCAGGGCATTTTGAGATCAACGTTTTTTTAAGGCTACCGCTTAGCCCACTTACTAAAAAATATCCTAGTGGAATTTTCCAATTTCCATTGATGGGAACCAGTAAAAACACAAGCGCGTCTTTGACTATGGTTCCATTGTTGCTACACTGAAAAAAAGTCGTTCATAATATTTATAAACGACGTTCGTTAAAATATTATACGTTGAATAAACGAATTATTCGTAGAATACACAAACTATTTGTAGTTTTATAAAAACTAGGAGATTATGGTCTTTCTTATAATCTGAAAGAGGTATATTCTGTATATAGTATCTGTATTCTGTATGGAACCTTTTCTGCTGTATATGTTGAAAGGATGGCTGTTCGATTTCGGCCGGTATAAGTAAGAATAAAACATGCATAAACGTGTTCGGTCCGGCTGGATATGAATAGTATCTAATGAGATATATTCTGCAGTATGCAATATTTCAATTGCATAT
Source organism: Sylvicola cinctus (assembly GCA_963854165.1). Lineage (NCBI taxonomy): Eukaryota > Metazoa > Arthropoda > Insecta > Diptera > Anisopodidae > Sylvicola > Sylvicola cinctus. Next base: position 25,630,495 of record OY974082.1, read on the forward strand.
CGGTTTAATGTTTTCTTTCTAATAATATAGTTTTATTTTGTTGTTGTTCATTTAACCTATGTTATTTACATATTTTGTTCCTAGAGATACAAATATGTTGTGAATGTTCCATTTAAATAGACATCTAGGATATTATATTTATTTTAAAATTTCATTTTACGTAAGATTTTTGACCAAGCAACACGCTTAACGGAAAAAAGTTCGAATAAAACATACAGTTCTTCAACATAAAAAAAAAATTTAAAAAAGTGCTATCATAGGTATATACTCGTGAATAACTATAATTTAAAATTAATTAATTAAAAAAATTATATTTCCTATCAACATTTAGATGTGAAAGAAGGATGTGGCGAGCTATAAAAGACATTTAATACGTCATTTCAAATTAATGAAACATTCAAAAAGCCAAACATCATATACTATAGTAAGTAAAAAATTATATAAAACATTGATTAACTTTTGAATAAATTTATTAATTTAATTTATGTATTTATTTACTTCTCTTTTTTTGCAGACATTATTGTGGGCTTTGCACGGCTATTTAGTGCCCAACCAAAACATGACCCGCGGGCAATAGAAAATCAACAGCGAAATTTTCTATTAAGGATTCACAAAATGTGTTTATATTTGTATTTAGATTTTTGAATTTTAACGCAAGAAATTGAGGACCACCTTCAATTCTTAATGAACAAAGGTGAAAAAGTTCAGCCCTTCATAGCTGTCATCGGGAGGAATGTTTATACTATTGACGAAATATTCGTCATTTTTGATGACACAAAATACGTGTGTATTATTTTATTTTATTTTTTTCCTGACATACAATGTTTAATTTCGTTAATTTAAAGGGTTTATTCTGAAATAATTAAGTTTAATCCACCAAGAATTTAAGCAACTTGTTAAATATTATAGAACTAAAAATATCAATAAATATCTCTCTAATAATAATTAAAATAGTGTTAATTAGTAAGTATTCGGAATTAATAAAAAATATAATTAAGCATACCCTTATTATTATTTTATTTGAATGAAATTATTTTTATAAGTTTATTTGTTTTTGACATAGGGAATAAATAATTGTTCATTGAAATTAATAAGTTGCTTGTCAAAAATAGAAAACACGAAAAGTATTTTAATGAACAAAGTTTAGTGTTTCATTCTATGTTCAATATTACAATACTTTTCGTGTTTTATTTTTTTGACGAGCAATTTATTAATTTTTCTAGAAAGAAACACATTACAAGCAAATTTCACAAACTGTTTTAGTCAAAATTCAATTATTTAATTAATTAAAATACATTTATTATATGACAAATCACACAGGTAGTTTCAAAGATCTCCGAATTTTTTTTTTATGAATCTATGCGTTCAAAAAACGTATTTAGTTAAACCAATTTAGTTTAAATCTCGATCAGCGTGGGCAAGAATAAGATAGTAGTGCTTACTTTTTTTTGTGTATGTACACAACATTTAATTAGTATGCGTTTAAGCTAGAAAAGATAAGGACGATGCACAAATATTTCAGTAGCATTTTAATATCTTTTCCTATCTCGTGTACATAAATTCTAAGGTACAACCTATCCAAATTAGCTTCGTTTGCGTTGTTGTCCACAAAATGCCAGCACCTCAAAATCAGTGCAAAGCGATTGTAGCTCAACCCACCACTTCGATGAAAATATTTGTGGTAATACATTGGATTGTTACTCCAACATTTTTCTATTGAAGGAAAATGAACTATTCCCATAAGAAGCATCATTCCAAAAAATTTCTTCATTGTTTCTGAATCTACATCTTCCCATCGATGGATTCGACTGCTTGCTTTATTTCGCGCTTGTTGTCGCGCATACCTATAAAATAATATTATAACATTTATAAAAAGCATGCAATAAAAAAACAAAACTATTTGTCTCGATAACCATTACCGCGATAATTTCTTCATCCAAGAATGAGCTGTACACATCTATCGGAGCTAGGCTTTGTCCAATATGTTGGATTGGAATTTTTAATCCTTCCTCTCCCCCAGAATATAAATGGTTATTAAATTTTTGAACACTATCCGACCAATGCCCCAATTCTACTTGAAAATTATTGTCAGATAATAAGTCGTTGCTTTGTTCCAAATCAGTTTCCGAATCAGTGTCCATTTCAAATGCATCGCTTCTATCGCCAGAGAAGTCATAATCGGGGTAGCTATTGTCATTACCAGAGAAGTCAGTATCAGAGTCGCTATCGTCATTGCCAGAAAAATTCATATCCATATTTGAAGCCATGTCGTATATTCACAATTTTCACTAATTTTTTGCATTTTTATAACCGGAGTCAAAATCACAAGTAATGAAAGGTGAGCCATCATCTTGTGTTCGCGCAACAGCCAGCATTTTGGCTAGCATGCTGCTTAACTGCCTGGCAATGGTGAAACCAGCAGCCTTTCATACTGGCGTTCGGATAAGTGGAACGAAGAGCATTGCGCTTGGTTACTTCGTAGTCCGTCATCATTGAAGCTGGCTGCATATCATTCAATTCACTATTGATATACCATTTGCACTTCAACAACAACCTTTTGCAAATCAATAGCAACATTTCGCAATTCATTAACAACACAATTACAATCATTAGCAACATTTGTCAAAACAATACCATCATCACACAGCTTATAACAACACTCTATAATTCAATAACAACAATAATTAATTTAATAACGGCACTTTTTTGCATTTTAATATACAATATTTATTCAGTTCTTTTGTTAAATTTATTATATTATATGATAGTAATGCGGCAACAATTAAAACATGTTACGATACAACGTAATGGATCTGAAATGATGATCGAAATAACAATAAATACAGCAGTGTAGTAACGGATAAGTGCAAGTTAATGAGATTTTACAATCGCAATTATTACTTTTGTAGCTAATTATTTTAAGAAATTTTATTTTACTAGTCAGTAACATTTACAACAAGTAATGCATTGATCATCGGGCTCTGAGATTTCGGTCTCCGATTTTTCACATTCGGCATATATTGGTAAGAATTTCTTTTTAAATTATTAATTTCAAATTTGAACTACTTTGAATACTTTTTTAGTTACTTAACCAATACAGCGCAAAAATGCTATTTCTATCGAAAAAAAAAAAAATTTAGTACAGGAGTACGAAAAAGGGCGTACTGGAAAAGAGGCTGCGGAGATCGTAGGCATCAATGCCAGCTCCGCACGGTCAATCATCCGGCAATACCATGCCGATGGTGACGATATATTACTGCGAAATCGCGGGGGAGGAAGGACGGTCAAACGGTATTACGTTGAAAACCATACAACAAAAGTTAATTACATCAGGATTCGGCTTTCAATATCATCCGTAATGAATGGCCTTTCAGTTTTGACGATTAAAAATAAATTTTAAAAAGTCGAGCTTGGAAGTCGACCGGATGAATTCAACATCAACGATGGGATTCAGAAAGAATATGCTGAAAGATATTTTCTGGAATCTCCGTCTGAAAGAGAGCGGATTATTTTTATTGATGAGTCTGGGTTCAACCTCCACTTGCGGAGATCACAAGCCAGGAGCCGTAGGGGTACGAGAGCTAATGTTCTGGTACCTACGGTTCGGGGCCGTAATGTGTCCCTCACTGCCGCCGTCAAGATTAATGGCCTGGTATACCATACAGTAGTATCAGTAGGCAGTATCAATTCCAACAGATTTTGCATTTTTCTAAGAGTAGTTCCCTTGCAAAGTCTGTCAGAAAAAAGTTTGACGGAAACATGGCTGGTGATGGACAATGCAAAAATCTACAAAACGGCACAGGTGCGCGACATCGTGGAAGGATCAGGGAATCGAATTTTTTTTTGCCACCATACTCGCCTCAACTCAATTCTATTGAGAGTGTGTTCTCAAGGGTCAAGATGCATGCGCGTTCAATGCTGAGTGATCCGGAGGACACTAACTCATTGGTCCAAGTTATCAACACATCGGTTGGAACGGTAGCTGCCAGTGACTGCAACAACTATTACCATAATATGGCTAGACAAATGAACATTGATGCATCAGGTGATCCGCTATGAGCCTTCCTCCGTTTGTGCTTTTTTTATTGATTCATTAATACATTTATTTTATATTCGTAATTATAAACTTCTTCAAAAAATTTGTGTATAAGGATTATATTTAAAAAAATTTATTGTCGGAATAAATAAATTGTTTTAATCAATTTTTTTTTAATTTACCAATATCTTAAAATTATTTCCATTATTATTGAATATTTATTATTCATGATATTTCGGTACATATTACTATCATATATACTATATCTTTTTTTTGCCCTTGCGGGAGCTGCCAGGCCGTGCGCGCGCTGAGACGGTTGCACTAAAAAGGACAGCGCTCTTTATTGGTATGAAAGAAACCACCTCGGATCTTCGTGATCCTCGGCGGGAGCTACTTAATAGGGCGGCTAAGCCCTTTCCCTAAGTCTATTTGTACATAATTCATTTGTTTAAACATTTCTATATATTATATAATTTGAACTTTTGTGTATGTGCTGTGGTGCGGGAAAATGCTGGCCAGGCGAAAAAAAACCCGCTACTTTACATTTAAAGAACACTACCCAAATTTACAGCTGTTTGGAAGTATTGAGTTTCTTACACTGTTTATCGGCGCGCATGTATAAGTATTTTAAATTGTGTGCGCGGCTTAAACAATTTGACAGTTGGCACACCAAAGTTTGAAATATTGCAAAACCTTAAAATCTTTTATCACCCTATATTCTTTTTTATCTATATCATTTCCACAACAATTAATCTTCAAGGTATCTTAAACAAAACATGCATATATCCTCTATCCCGCTAGATGCTCCTTCTGGCGAAAAAGGGGGTGGACAAGGACAAACCCAACTTTTCTATCTCAGCCACCTTGCACAATAACAAAAAAATTCTTGCAGATTATTGTAAGGTAAAATCAGATAAGAAAATTTGCGAAACATTTCAAGGTCAAAATCGAAAAATTCAAGGTCAAATTTTTTATATCTCAGAAACCTTTAATATTTTTTTAAAAAAATGTTCACACTATTGTAGGCTTAAATGAGACAAAAAAACTTGCTGAACATTTCAAGGTCAAAATCGGAAATTTCAAGGTTCGACGTACGGCGTACGGCGCACGTATCACAGAAACCCTAAATATTTTTGAAATTTTTTTTTCACATTATTGTAGGAATAAATAAAATAAGAAAACTTGCTGAACATTTCAAGGTCAAATTTTGAAAACTCAAGGTCATATTTTTATAATGAAAATGTGTAATTCAAATACTGTGTGTTCTACGGTACTATGATGTTCTACATTATTGATAATCTCAATAAAAGTACCAATTTTGGACAAAAATCAAGGTCAAAATTCAGAAATTTCAAGGTCAATTTTTTCATATCTCCGAAAAGCTTTATTAAAATGTAGTTAAGCAACAGTCGTATATAAATTCACACCTCGCTCTCCCTGCGATGTAGTTTTTTTTGTTTATTTAGCTCTTTGGCTGTTTTTTTTAAACGTTCAATAAAATGAACAATAATTAGGTATATGATACAAATTTTTTAATTAATTGGTCATAATAATTTTCATGATAAAAATATACACTGGCGCCACCTGAATCTGAAATATGAAAAATATTCCAAAGCATAAGTCACAACACGAGCATAATAATATGGTGGGAGAACGAACGATTCGGCGACGCGTAGCACTCGGCACCGAGACCGAAATTATTGAAAACACAAATTTATATGTTGTTAAATTAAACAGTTTCAAACATCTGTTATTTCAAAATTTTTATATGGATATATCATTTGCACTTCAATAACAACAGTCATCATACATTAACGACAAATTGCAAATTATTAACAACATCTATTTTTTGAACCAGATTTATTATTATTAGATTTTATAATTTTTTGTTAAATGATAATCGTATGAACATAAATTATCTCAAAATGGAGACGAAACGCAATCCAATAGCGATAAATTCAGTATAAAATGGCAAACACTTTGGATTTCTTTGTATAACTTAAGATTGACACTCATATATGGACCACCCCAGACACCACAAAAACATAATAAAGTATAAATTGTAGGTAATAGCATCAGTGGATTGGCCGTGATGGTCCATACGCACAGAACGGATTTTAAATATGAAAAACCACAAGAATTAACTTTTGCCCCATCTATAGGTTAAAGACCAAACCGTATATAACCATCTCTTCATTATTACCTTTTAAATAAAACCAGTTTGGAGCAAATCAGTTGAATGGTTGTTAAGATACATGAGTACAAAATTTTTTTGGGTTTGATCTACTATGTAGATAATAGCAGTGTAGAAAAAAAAAAAAAAAAAATACAACGAACATTAAAAAAAATAAGCGAGGAATCCATTTCACAAGGGTGAGAATATTATGGTTTTGTGAAAATGGATTCAGGTTACTTGACTTTGAAATCTAACGTTGATCTCTTTGATGTGTATTACTCCAGGCGACTGCTATTTTAGTGTTTTTGTGAAATGTTTTTTACTAACTAAGAATGCAGTTGAGGGCGCGTTGTTAAATGTAATTGTTGAAACGGTGTGAGTGTTAAGGTGCGATGGTGAAAGTCGTTCACTGGTCATTTGAGGGACAGTAAAATGAATAAAAATGCCATAGTTCGTGAGACCTTTAAATGGTGTCCCATATCATTACCAATAAGGTGAAAGTAATGGTGTTCTTCTTCAATAGGCTTTGAAATGGATTTAACAGCAAAAAAATTGTTTGTGTAAATTGTATTTAAATTTTTGTTTTAATTCCGCCTGCTTTTTCTCCGATGTTGATTTCATTATTCCTCACCCACGTTTCTTTCTGTTTAGCTAAAGCTAAAACCGTAGACAGGCTAGCACTTAAATGACGATTAAGCACCTAAATGACGCTTTCAAAATTGTTTAAACACTAAAATCTAAATTACGACATCGATCGATTTTGACTACTTTTCGTACACTTTACGTAACCACTTTACAGATTTACATGGAAGCGGGAAAGTTATTTTGATTGTGAAATGAGGTTGTGTTTACATTTGTATGAAATATATAAAACATCAAAATGTAATCGCGTTCAATGACGAAAAGTGTTTTTTCAAATACGTTTAATTCTGCATAAATGATCATTTAAAAGTGCTAGTCTGCCTACAGTTCATCATTTCAGTATTTTATTCCTCAATTCATGCACTAAAGACATTTCAATTAATACTAAATTCTAATGCAGTGCTTCTCCTTGCAATATGAATATTATGAGCTGCAATAAACTGTTGTCCTCGCACAAGTTTTACAATGGGTTTAACCCGCAATAAAACAATATGGCAATTCAGTTTGGGTTTTCTGATTAAGCTGAAAGAGGAGTAATTGTAAACAAACTCAATCATTAGTCATTACTGACGATTTCCCCACCATGTAGGTAAATCCTGGTTATTGAGGGCAAAGGATGAGATGTGTTAAAACTTAAAGTAGACATAGTCAGTTCGTTTTGGGTATTCGTGGTGCGTAGATGGTTTAAATTGGACAAGTTATTTTTAAAGATTACATTGCAATTGAGTACAGATTTAAATCAAAATACAAACTCAAAAAAGTGTTATTTAGTGTTACACAATTACGTTGTTTATACAATTCTGGATAAAGAGACTTTAAAATTGAATTAAGCTAATTAAAATGGAAAAAATAGTAAGCAAAACAACCCCAGCGCTTGTTGAAGAGGATAGCGTTAAAGTGGGCACTTTTGCTATTTCCCATCAAGGTGATGAAGAATTGGCGAAAATGCATAATTTCCAAAAGAATGAAGAACTCTGTGACGCTAGCCTGATTGCGGAGTCCGATAAAACTAAGTAAGTGCAGACAATTCCAGAGATTAATCACAAGAAGTCTTCCCATTGTTTGTGTCCAATAAATAACTCAATTTTTCATCTATTCTGCAGAATTTTCGTCGACATACTTGTTCTATCAGTGGCCAGAATACTTTCGTAGCCTGTTAAAACCAAATCGGGAAGAATTCAAATTAGTAGCTCCCCTAAAGGATGTGTCCGGCAAAGTACTTTCGCAAATTGTGGATTTCATCTACACGGGTGAGTTAAAATGATCTCGTTTTTGTAATTTCTGTTGTTTTACTAAGTCCATTTGACGAATTTTTAGGAGAAATCAGGCTTACAGAGGAGGATGTCGAGGAATTCCTTAAGTGGTCAAATGTTTACCGATTGCAGAACCTGGCTTTAGTTTGCGAGAAGTTTTTAATCCTAAACATAAACTCGACCAATTTAATGAAATACAAAAAACTATCCTCAATCTACTAATGTGAGCTTTTGAAAGAAGAAGTTCACAAATTTATTGACGAGAACTTTATGGATTTTTATCAAACTGAAACTCTACAATTGACAAGCGTTGACGATTTGAAACAAATTTTGTCAAGAAACTCCCTGCGTTGTGAATCCGAAGAAAATGTTTTTGATGCTGTGGTCCGTTGGCTGAAATTCAATCGCGAAGAACGAATACAACAAATTATGGAGTTGATTCCGTGCATAAGATTTTTGTTTCTCCCACAAAAAGTAAGTTTTTGATGAATACCGATTTATTTTTTCTTTAATTTTAGTACATTCTTAAACGCGTGGACGAATTCAAAGAATGTAGTGAGGCTGTCTGGCACTTCGTTAAAGCATTGCAATGTCAAATTTTAAGTGAAAAAGAAAAAAAACAAGAGAGTTTTGTACCATCCCAAGACTCTATCGTGCAACTACAGCCTTCCAACCTTTAGCCTGGTTTGGACAAGGATTTTTCTCTAACGATGTTGCCGATAAATCTTGGACAAAAGTTTACAGCACGAAAAGTTTAATTATCTCAATTTTTTCAAAAGATGGCAACAAAATTCTATTCGTAGAAAATGAGGTAACGTTTTCCTAAATTTTGTTTTAAATAATCAAATTCAATTCAAGTTTAAATTTATTATCTGATCTTTATGTTTATTAATGTTAAACACATAAACTTACAAAATCTTTACTCTTTCCATTTCAGGGCTCAGAGTACTTCCTAATTGAATTAACGGATCCGTCACAAACAGAAAAACTACATCGCAGGGAGAGCGAGGTGTGAATTTATATACGACTGTTGCTTTACTACATTTTAATAAAGCTTTTCGGAGATATGAAAAATTTGACCTTGAAATTTCTTAATTTTGACCATGAATTTTGTCCAAAATTGGTACTTTTATTGAGATTATCAATAATGTAGAACATCATAGTACCCTAAAACATATAGTATTTGAATTACAAATTTTCATTGTAAAAATATGACCTTGAGTTTTCAAAATTTGACCTTGAAATGTTCAGCAAGTTTTCTTATTTTATTTGTTCCTGCAATAATGTGAAAAAAAAATTTCAAAAATAGTTAGGGTTTCTGAGATACGTGCGCCGTACGCCGTACGTCGAACCTTGAAATTTCCGATTTCGACCTTGAAATGTTCAGCAAGTTTTTTTGTCTCATTTAAGCCTACAATAATGTGAAATTTTTTAAAAAAAAATATTAAAGGTTTCTGAGATATAAAAAATTTGACCTTGAATTTTTCGATTTTGACCTTGAAATGTTCCGCAAATTTTCTTATCTTATTTTATCCTACAATAACCTAAAAGAATTTTTTTGATATTGTGCAAGGTGGCTGAGATAGAAAAGTGGGGTTTGTCCTTGTCCACCCCCTTTTTCGCCAGAAGGAGCATCTTGCGGGATATAGGATATATGCAGTTTTATTTAAGATACTTTGAAGATTAATTGTTGTGGAAATGAAAAAAATCGTAGAACCCATTTTTGAGCCCCTATACGAAAAAAAATTCTTTTGTCAATAACATGACCTTGAAGGATTTGACCTCGAAAAATCGAAGATCGTATTCTTTTATTTTTGTTTAATAGTTTACAAAAAATTTTCATACAAATCGGTCCAGTAGTTTAGAAGGTTTTTTTTTCGACCATTTTTCTATAGTACGGCGTACGGCGTAAGGCGTACGGACGTACTTTTGCACATTTTTTCTAGACCACTTTTTTGGACTCAGGGGGTGTCAAAACGAGTTTCTGCATCATCAACTTTTTTTCCGAAAAAAGTCGGATTACAAATATTTCTATATGCCCTTTGGGGTCGTATATAAATTAAAAAACGCACATTTTTTCTAGACCTTTTTTGAGCTCAGGGGGTGTTAAAACGAGTTCCTGCATCGTCAACTTTTTTTCCGAAAAAAGTCGGATTACAAATATCTATATATGCCCTTGGGGTCGTATATAAATAAAAAATAAAAATTATTGATTCAAAATACAACGGCGAGGAGTAGTGACTACCACTACTGACTTCGGTGGCGGTAGTGTGCATGTATTGTGTATTGCCGATTTGGTGGAATTAATTCTCGTGGCGTTAATTGACAGAGCCAAAAAAATTAATAATCAGAAATTATAAATCAAATTTAATAAAAGTTTTTATTTAATTAATTACTTTTTTTTCATAATAATTAAAATTACAGAATCGAAAAACACGACATGATTTATGTCCTTGAAAAACGGCGCGGCGTCTGAAATGCGCGAAAGACGCCAAAAATTTAGTCTTTCATTTTTCTTTCAGGTGAAGGAGAAAGAACTATTGCAGAATATAAAATTATTCCACTATCTATAAAATATAGTAGGGAAAGAAGATATATATGTATGAGAATTGGGCTGCTTAACAATGCTCTCTGCATCACCGCGGTCGATTTCTTTTAACTTTAAAAAAGTTGTAATAATCATAAACCTCTTTTTTCTCATTGGATACATCGACTAAAAGGCTGTATGGTCCTTCAGTGTCATTTATGAGATTAGTTATAAAACACGGATGCCATACATTGCTAATTATACCCGTGCATTTAATACGATTGAGCGTCAATCCACTGGCATCTTTGAAACAAACATCTACTGTTTCTTTTAAAATGATCTGCAACATTAATTGATATGTGTTGCGCCAAGGCTTAATGGGCCCCTTAATTTTTTTTTAGGATGATTCACAGTACTTATTGTTTTGATAGTCTGCTATAAATTCACATAATTTCCTACATGTTTTTTTGACTTCATCTGCAGATTTTTTGGCATTGTTGCATCACATATTTGCACTTCACATGAGTCTTGTAAACAATCAGTACCCAATATTAAAAGTGTACACTTTGCAACTAATCTTCGCGTGCAGTTTGAACTTTTTTTTTCTCCACTTTTGCTCTTTTTTTGTCTGACCTACTTTTATAAAATAATTATAAACCATCTTATATTAGACAGTTGTCAGAATGAAATCAACCGATGTTCACCTGTCTATAATCCAGGAAGCAAAACTTACCAGGTCTCGGTAACTTCTTGGTGAAAAAGTTTGCTCCTGAGTTAATGTAAAAATATTATTTTGGAAAAATGTTGAAAGTTGAGTTTCGAGGCAGATTACAACAATGTTCACCTCACTTTTAGCATACATATAATTTAAAATAAAATATAAATTTTCTTCAATAACTTTTTTATTGGAATGTGTGGGTTTCGTACGGCGTTTTGGTTTAATTTACAAAGAGGGATGTTTATTTGACATACAGAGCTTTTGCACGAGAATCAAAGAGAACTATTGCATTTTTGCAGCAACTGCTTGATGCTATAAAATACTCGCTTAGCATTGAAACTCATCGTGCTGCATTTTTGCCCTTACTGGCTTTACTGATTTGCATATCTTCTCTCTACTTTGTCTCAATTAATTTGAAACGCAAATACGACGAAACGATTTATGGAATAGGGTTTTAATGTACTATTAATACCAAAAGTAATTTATGGCGAAAATAAATTATTCATCTAAAATTTCGCCCCAAAATTTGTTGACAAAACAATACATTTTTTTTGCTAAATTCTGAAAATTTTGAAATTGAAAATCCAAAACGGTACATATTTTAATACGTCACTGATGTGTTTTATCTGTACATATAAAAGGCTTTGTATATGTTAGTCTTCCTTATAGATTCTGAATTAGGAATTATCAACTTCAAAGTGGATTTTAATTGATTTCGTTCTCTCAGTTATTGAGTAACAAATGTTTTTGTTTTGGGATAGCAATGCGTCGTAAAAACAGTAGACTCAATTACAAACAACAAGAAATTCTGAAGAACCTTTTTATTTGAAAAATAATATTGTAGTTATTAATTCAACTAAAAGCTGGTAAAATATAAATAAGGAAATATTAAAAATACATTTATTATTATTACTTATAAGTTATGCCTTACTCCATACTCGGAGGCATTCATTCGCAAAATTGCATTTCAGCATTTATTGCAACAAGCATATTTTTGCCAAAACTAATGTTTTTCACCCAAGGTGATATTAAAATGGAAGTACATAAACAACTCAAATACCAATATTATACAAAATTGCAACCAACAACCACACACTTAAGCAAAATGCAAGTGATTGTAAAATATTGCTCAATAATCCAAACTCACGTTAGCAACCAGCTTGCCAACGAGTAAACAACCAACGCTGTTCTCATCATCATCACTAACGCCAACCACCCCCGACATTCACCAACAGTACACATAATAGCCAACCTCAACACAGTTTCTGTTCGCATTTAGTAGAAATTGTGCAATGAACTGATACAGAACTCTGATGGATAATCATATAGCGATTTCAAAATTATTAGCAGCATCCGTGTTTTGTGTACTTTCCATTGCCGTGGGTAGTCTACCGTTGTTTATTGCTCAACGCTTGAAAAGTGTTCATTTCGCAACCGAAAATGGAGGCGGCAAAAGAGCGATGTCGCTGGTGCTGTGCTTTAGTGGAGGAGTCTTATTTTTCACCGCGTTTCTTCATCTGCAGCCGGAGGTGCGGGTAACATTTAAGCAGTTGGGACAGATCAATTTCATTGCCACTTTTGAACAAACGAGTGGTTTGGAGTTATCGGAAATTGTGATTTGTTGTGGATTTTTCTTGATTTATTTAATGGAGGAGATTGCACACACTATACTTGACAGTGGTTGGATGCAGCGTCATCAAAATTGTGTAACTATTCCGGAAACTAATGGAAAGTCGACATCCTGTATGTCGTCAATTCAACACAATGTTATTGGATGCCCTTCAAACGACTGTCATGAGATAACGCATTCGGGTGTAGTATACCCTGTGGAACAAAACGATAAATGCTCATCCAAATATCAATTAGACATCGGAGATCAGAAACGCTCAAGGTCGTCGCTTTTGGGTGGTGATGGTAATGATTTTAAGGCATGCTCCAATAAAACAAAAATTTCTGGAAGAATTCGCGGCCTTATGGCATTACTTTCGCTGTCCATACACTCACTCTTTGAGGGAATTGCTGTTGGATGCGAGGAGAATGTATCAAATGTTTGGTACTTGTTGACTGCTGTGGCCATGCATAAATTCGCAATTGTTTTTTGCCTTAGTGTCGAGCTCATCATGACTAAATCACGACCATTCTCCACATTCATCAATGTGTCTATATTTTCAGCAGTCACACCCGTAGGCATTGTAATTGGTGCCGTTCTCACCGCATCCACTGACGACAACGACGTGACGGACAATGTCACCCTCTTTATTGTGGATGCTGTACTGCAGGGGATGGCAGCTGGCACATTGCTCTATGTAATCTTTTTTGAAATTCTGTCCAGAGAACGTGACATAAATCACAACGGTCTGGCACAGCTTCTGGCAACCATGTTCGGATTCATTTTCATGGGTTTAGTGCAAACATTAGGCAAATGTGAGTTGAACATGAATTTCTAATATAAACGATGTGCCGAATGTTAAGGTCGACATTCAGTTCCTGGCACGGAGTATTGATTTCTTGGCGCACGTTTGCAAAATAGTTATTTATGTACATACTCGTATCTTGTGATTTATACAAATTTCTAGCCGTAAACTATATGCGTGTGTTTTCATGTGTCGACTTTGGAATTTGTATTTCACATGTGTAGTATGTATGTACCGTTAATAAGTATGCACGTTCATATACTTTCAGATCAACAAATCGAAACACGTTCAATGGAAAATGGAACAGGGAATGGAAATAATAAACACCACCATCACCATTGATACCATAAATATATGTCGATCGTCGCGTCAATTTCAAGACTTCATGAGATGTATAAATAATTATGTGATAACATTTAATGTTACGCTGTTTGCGTTTTCATTATTTAAAAAAATTTAAAAAAATTTGTTAAAGTCAATTGGTATTTTTATTGAATTCATCAGTGTGCAGTGAGCATGAAACAAAATGCAGTTATAACCGTCAATTGTAGGTAAATTTTTACTTACAAAAAATAATATTAGCCTATCAATTATTTGTACATCGCATTTGTGCTTGTTTTTTTTCATTACTCAAATATTGCAAACACCGCATAGAATAGTATGCGTTTATTCACAGACTCTAAACGATAGATATATTGAAACTCATACGATGAAACTTGTACTAAATATTATGCGGTGCTTGCATAGCAAAAGAAGGCGAGGGCGTATGAATCAAAAAACCGTTATAAGCACTGACACCACCGCAAATGCAGCAATCGTTCTGAGTATACATCACATAGTATACTAAGTATTGACTCATAGAATCGAGTACACCGCAACTGCACTTAGTTTTAATTACATTAAAAAATTTATTGCAATAATAAATAAAATAAATTTACAAGTGAACACATATTGCATAATACCCAAAAAAAAAAACATGAGAAAAAACACACAGATACAAAATATTATAGTTTATGATGATTATTAAGATTTTGCTGAAAAAAAAAAACCAATTGGATATATCTTATACAAATCGTCAGAACGACGCAAGGGCAGAAGTTCCGTGTCAAATGCACTTTTAGAAATCGTGAAAGAAGATGGAACCCCACTGGAACATCATAGTACCCTAAAACACACAGTATTTGAATTACACATTTTCATTATAAAAATATGACCTTGAGTTTTCAAAATTGTTCAGCAAGTTTTCTTATTTTATTTCTTCCTACAATAATGTAAAAAAAAAATTTCAAAAATATTTAGGGTTTCTGAGATACCGGCGGTGTACGCCGTACGTCGAACCTTGAAATTTCCGATTTCGACCTTGAAATGTTCGGCAAGTTTTCTTATTTTATTTATTCCTACAATAATGTGAAAAAAAAATTCAAAAGATTTTATTTGATATTGTGCAAGGTGGCTGAGATAGAAAAGTGGGGTTTGTCTTTGTCCACCCTCTTTTTCGCCAGAAGGATCATCTAGCGAGATATAGGATATATGCAGTATTATTTAAGATACCTTGAAGATTAATTGTTGTGGAAATAAAAAAAATCGTAGGAGCCATTTTTGAGCCCCTATAAGAAAAAAAATGTCCTTGACAATAACTTGACCTTGAAAAATCGAAGTTTCTGTTCTTATATTTTCGTCTAATACTTTACAAAAAAATTTCGTACAAATCGGTCCAGTAGTTTAGGAGTTTTTTTTTCCCACCATAGTACACCATTTTACTCTAGTACGGCGTACGGACGTACTTTTGCACATTTTTTCTAGACCACTTTTTTGGACTCAGGAGGTGTCAAAACGAGTTTCTGAATCATCAACCTTTTTTCCGAAAAAAGTCGGATTACAAATATTTCTATATGCCCTTGGGGTCGTATATAAATTTAAAAAATGCTATTGAGGCATGCACAGCATGGGTAGTTGAGGGTTGCCGTCCATTTTCGTCTAATAATGGTTTGTAATTTTTAAAGAGTAAAAATTATTATTAAGATTGGTGCAGATTATGGAGAAAATGTTGATATTCATGACTTCTTGCCTAATCCTTTAACGATTTCGCGTAAGCTGTTGAGTTTGACAGACGAAAAAAAATAGAATTCTAAAGTGAATTAAACAGAACTCTCAACAGCAGTGAGGCATCTGCTAAAATTGATATGTGGACTGACAATTATGTAAAACCGAATTTTCTGGGTGTCACGTTTCACTACAAACTATTTGATATAGTTTTAGGTGAAGTCGATGGATTTTGAGAGGTCAACGGATGACAGCATTCTACTAAAATTTAAAAATATGGTGTAGAAAACATTGATGAAATTATGCTTGTAGGGGCAAATCTTATGAAGGCATTAGAAAACAACATTAGGTTGAACTGTAGCATTTACTTCTCTTAGACAAGTCGTTTGATGATACAACAGAGCAGACAGAAATAGTTGAATAGTGCAAAACATTTTTAAATATTTTAAAAAGACAAATTTGCAACATAGATTGTAAATCACTTTAAGGAATTACTGCCCTACACGATGAAATTCCAACTATGCAACGTTTAAATCTATCGTAGATAATTGGTATAACATCAATGATGCAGACAAAGCTATCATTTCCTGTTTAAAGGCAGGACATCGATATTTGGCTCAAAAGTTTGAGCATATGGCATAAAACGGCATTCTTTTTATATCCACCAGCTTCAAGTATGCAAACAGATGACCTGGGTGATATAAATTACTTTTGTATTTCGCGCATGCAACATTTGGAAAATGCCCCACCTATGCTTAATTATATTGCCTCTTTATCAGTAACAAACCCAACAGTAGACTTAATAAGTGCTTTAACATTTGCACATCTATCATTATCCCCATAGCAGGACAACGATCTTAATCGGACTTGTCAACAGAATCAGCACAGGTCATCCCAGAAACTTTTAGAGAAGAAATAGAAACTCTATCAACAAACTAAAACTCATTTAAATAGAATACTGATTAAAATCATTAAAACAGTTTGAAAACTATGAAGCACCACAATCAGCGCCATATTAAAACCGAGACAAACATGGAATTCTTTTGTTCAACACAAAAATCAAACTTAAACAACTGTTAAACACCAAAAAAACATGCAATTTTATAATGAACAGAATAATTTGCAAGTATAAGTATTTTCGCTTCTCTCTTGCGGCGCAGAATGAAAAACGAGAAATCTTAATTATTGTCTTCAACATGAATGTATAAGTTTCCTGCAGCTGCATCTTTTCTCTACAAGTCGGCGGATAAAATGAACTTTGTACAGCGTTCAGAAATTTAAAAGGATTGCAGACTTCTCGCCCAAAATGAAATTCCTGCAAAATTATGATGATAAATGGGCGAAAGAACAGATTAAAAAGCTTGTTTCGTGAGAGTCAGCTAAAAGAACTTCAAATTTAAATATTAAACGAAACAAAACCTCAATTACCGCAGAACACTCTGTGTAATATACATCTCGTAAGTCGTAAGTCGCATGTCATTTTTAAATTATATATGAATTACGACCCCAAGAGCACATAAAGATTTTTGTAATTCCATTATTTTCGAAAAAAAAATGAAAATGCAGAAACGTTTTGAATCTAAAAAAGTTGTCTAGGAAATAAATCTTCGAAATGGGGATAATTGAGCATTCAGCCAGGTCTAGGTATATAGAGTACAACATGGTAGAATATTTGAAGTCATCAACATGGTGAAATACATGGAAAATAAGAATACTTAATTCAGAAATTTCAGAAGATGTTTAATAAAAAAAAGGAAAATAAATAAAACTATTAATTAAACACAAATAAATCTGTGCACAATATGCGTATTAAAATCCAAATTTCACCTAAAGTAGATCAAATAAAGTACAGTAAGCTACATATAATAATTTATTTCACCATGTTAGTGACGAAGATGCGCAGAAAATGTCAAAAATGAAACTCGGAATATCCTATCATGTTACTCTGTATACCTAGCAGCCAGGTAGAGGACTAATGGGCAATGGGTGCATTTCATTATGAAATAGTGTTTTTACCGTATACATTGTGAAATAGCAAGGTTTATTTTGTTGTTACATTGCATATAAAATTTTCAATTAAACTTAATGAGATTGTGAATAGAATAGACCTAGGGGGCAATTCTTGAATAGGACGGATTGAAACCACGCACTAAAATTTTCGATCCTTGTGGGAAACTTTCGTCCAACTTTTTTATATAAAATGCATTTTGAACGTTTTGCCCGCGCTGGCTGCGTACTTAGGTTTTCTAGCACAATTCTGCCTGAATATTTAAATGTCACTCAAATATTTATCGACTCGTTAATCGTTATAATCTTTTGTAGATGATACAGTTGCAAAGCAGCCCAAAAAAACGAATTAGCAAAATCTCTATCTCTATCTCCATCTCTATCTATATAAAAGAGCTGCTGCACCAAAAGATACCAAAATGTATGTGTGTGTTCTATGGGTTGTGAGTCATGTTCGTGTGCAGTTTGGCCATAATTCGATGGATGGTTCAAAAGTTAGTTCTTTTGCTACAATGGACCATTACGGCTGAACCACTGAAGCTTTTAACCTAATATTCACACTATATGTTCGTGTGGTGTCTGGAATGTTTCCCATATAGGTGTCAACTGGGTAGATTGTGGCAATTCTTTCTTATGGACGAAAAAAAGAAGAGTTTATATAGGAAAAATGTCATTTCACAACTCACAGTAGATTTTTAAACAGAAGTTACTGGGATTTTATTGCGTTTTTCAATAGTCAGTATTTTTTGGACTGATGAATAAGAGAAACGATCAGTATACATTATGTGTCATTAATATTTGGGTGAAAGAATCACTTATATTTTTGATGATAAATTTGTAGTATGGTCTACGGACCATAACGGATGGACCACTCAAACTATCAAAGTTATATTCACACCATTATTTCGTTACTCGGGATTAAACCGGTGGAGCTTTTGAAAGTCTGTATTGATGTTCACGAAATTTTGATGTCAAGATTTTTGCCTCTTTTGAAGTTAACATTTTTGCGTTGTTTCTAACTGATTTTAAGATATTCGGATGACCCGTCGGAATTTTAGATTTCCAGGATTTTAAGTGTTAGTAGTTCAAATTTTTAATTGTCGAAATTTCAGGTTGTAGGAATGTTCAATTGTTATCTAAAGTAAGTTGTTGTAAGTTGGACCAATTGCAATACAGTTTTGACTAAAGTTAGCACGTTGGATAACATTTTTACTCAATTAAATTATAATTCATTCGGGGAAGGGCCATATAGGCATTTTAAGAGTTTCGCCAGTCAGAATTTTAAGTTGACGGTATTTGAGTCTCGAAATTAAATGTGATGAGATTTAGAAAAATCGTTGGCTGCATTTATACTTTGGCCCATCACGGCAGAATTACTAAAGCTTTGTATCTTATATTCATAAAATATGTTATATGTTCGTGTGGTTTATTTAATGGTTGATTAATGTATTGACATCACTCTTTTCACAAACTCCACTTCAATATCAAATCGGTTTGAAAAGAACGATCGCCATCACAAAGACGTAACAGCCGGTATAACGTGGATAATTTTGTACTAATTTAATTTGATTTGAAAGTTTTTAAATGATGATAGTGCCAGTCAAAATGGCGGATAATATAATTAATAACACACAGTGGAGTGAGACGGACATGAGTAGGTAGATTAGCGTTGTTGTTGTATTGCATATAAAAATGACGGTGAGAGACGAGGAGTTTCGATCGTGCGTTCAACGAGAGCAGTCGTATGAACACAAAGCTGCGGCTAAAACAACAATTCATTTAAATAATAAATTAATCAAAAGCCAAACACTTACATACTGTCAAAATAAATAATCTATGCATTCTTTAGTGCAATAGTGCATAAGCATATGTACATAGTTAAAGTGACAAGTGCAGTTCAGAAACATAAACGCAATAGTGATAGTGAACTCAACATTGAAAGCACCACAATAGGCGCTTAAACCCTATTTATCTGTAGTGATCCAAAGGCAAGAGTGCAATGACCGCGTCAAGGCCATTCGGTATCAAAATAAAATACACTAACTATATTTAGCAACACTAAAAATATAAAGTTTCGTTAAAAAAAAAAAAAAAAAACAAAATTAAAAATTATATTATATATCTACACCCATAATATATATATACACTGTTATACATATTCATATATATATACAGAAAAACTTACATATATTGATATGTAAATAAAGAACAAAAATATATAAGTGCAAAAAAAAAAACAAAAAAAAACAAAAACAAAAAAAAAAAACATAAATAAACAACTATAAAAAAAAAAAAAATATATAAATATAAATATAAATATAAACAAAACACATAAATCACATATTTACGCTTATATACACATCCTTACACATATTTATTTATTTATTTATTTAATAATCTATATTTATCTTTAGTATCTAGGTATATCTAATTTAAGCTTTCTTTTGTACCATTTTATATTTATACATATTTATTCTCATAAGTGATTATATTATATTATATTGTCCCTTATATTCCGTAGCGCGTACACTATATACTAAAAACCTGTGATATTTACAACTAATTGTTAATTTATTTCAGTGTTTAGTGTTATTTATTACGTCCTTATATTTATTTATTTATTAAATAATCCTACCTATTTATAATAAATATTAAGTATTTGTATATATTTTGTAAAGTTAAACCAATAAAATAATACACACACACAATCTCCATAAATTTAAAATAAACAATGAAAAATAAAAAACAAAAATTAAAAAAAAATAATTAAAATGTCAGACAGCGACAAAAGCGAAAAAAGAAGAGTACAACTTAACAAATTAAGAAACAAAAATAGAGTGAGTGTACTCAAAGAAGAAAAAGAGAAAAAAGCCGCACCACACACTGCACCAAAAACAAAAATCAATAAAAAAACTAACACAGAAACACTAGGCGACGATGCTCTAAATGCGCCACGACCAAGTTCCCCATTCGAAGCTATGGAGGAAACACCAGCAAATTTCGATACAAGAACTGCAGAAATCACAAACAAAAACACCATAATGTCACAAAACTTCCAGGTCAACGAGGGTGCCAGCACAAGCGAACAAAAATCCACATCGCCACTTATAGAGATTTTATCGCAAATACAAAATATCAAAGACGCCCTCACTGACATCAACACCTCACAAAACTACATGAGATACATAGAAAAAAAAACAAAAAACTACTGAACAAAAATCTCACAGAAAACAACGGAAACAAACCAAACAACAGCAACACGTCAAAACCAAAAAATAAAAACACAAAAACCCCAGCTGATGAAGGTACTTCGGCCAATAGCGGAACTGAGACGCAATATGCAGTATCAACCGGCAATAGGTATACTGATTTATCAACCGACTCATCCGACGACGAAGATTTTCCGATGATCACTGTTCAGAGGAGAAAAAAACGTCCAAGAAAAGCAGCCAACGATGGACAGTCAGAACAAAAAAAAACAAAAATGACAACATCAAATAAACACCAACACAAACAAACATCACAACAATATCAACAAATCCCACCATCAACACAACAATCACAGCAGCAAAAAGCCACAATGCAAACCGACACAGAAAATGACAAAAGAGAGCGCATTCCGCCAATTAATGTCAAAAACCTAAACATAAGACTGTTCATCACGGAACTTAATAATTTAAACATAATAAATTATAAAATTGTTGCTAATAATCCCTTCACTTCCAGAATCCTAAGCGACACCGTTGAAACCTGGATAGCGATCAAAAATTTATTAAAAACAAAAAACACCGAGTTTTACACGTACACTCTACAGAGCGAAAGGAAGAATATTGTCCTCCTAAAAAAATATATATACAGACTACACGCCAGACAAAATAAAAGATGAACTCGAATACATTATTAAAAATGATAATCTGGAAATCAAAATTGTAGATGTCTCGCGTTACCAAACACAAAAGTCGAGGGAGGAGAAATACACACTCCCAATTTACCAAATCCTGTTAGACAACACATCCAATTTAAAAGACCTGTATCTGATTAAAAGTCTTTTGCACCAACAGCCAGAATGGGAACCGCTCAAGCGATTCAATAATATAGCACAATGCACCCGCTGCCAAAGGCCGGGTCATACGAAAAATGGCTGCAATATGGATCCACGTTGCGTAAAGTGCAACGAAGAGCACCCATACGCTGAATGCAAAAGAACTGACAGAGAGGAAGGAAAACCCTTTTGCGTTAATTGCAATGAACATGGACACCCGGCCAACTACTCACAATGTCCTAAACTCGTTGCATGGAAGGCCAGGTCACAAACAAGGGCCCCACAAACCGCAGTGCCTCCACCACCCAAAATACCACAAATCCCACCTGGCTTCAAGCGCACCTTGGTGGAACCAATGACAGACAGGCTAAACAGACAAAGCAAAACCTTCGCACAAATAATACAAGCAAAACCAAAGAATACGTCTACAAATAACACAACTAACATGGCACTTTACACCAACAACTGACAAATACTAACCTCACTAACACGCAACTAATCACTAACCAAACAACAGGCATGAATCGTTTAGAGCGGCTTCAAAAATACTATAAAGAGTACCTCGGTGGCGATATGTTTGATTTCGTCAATGCGACCACTCACGTGCTACGTATTTGTGACTCAACTACGGATCCTGGTATCATACGACCAACTCTGATCAATTTCACAATACAGTACGGCGAGGAAATCACTCAAATGTTGCTACATGGAGCTCAGAAATGAAAATACAGCTGCTCAACGTTAATTCAATATGCTCTGGATACAGACAAACACTACTTAATAACACACTACAGGACGAAAACACTGACGTGCTTCTTGTAACCCGAGACAAAACTAACATTGACGCATAACACAACTAACAAATTCCCAGGGTACCAGGTCTTTTCGACGCCAAGACCGAACGACACACATGGTGGCACAGCCATCCTGGCGAAGAAAAATTTTGTCACCTCTGAAGTTTAACCACCTTTTCTACGGGCTTTAGAAGTGACAATAGTCAAAATAAAAACATTAACGGGGAACATCTTTTTCACATCAGTATACCACTCGATACACACAAACAACAGAACTGTACTGTTAACAGCCGACCTGAAAAAGCTGCTTAGTTTCTTGTGGAACACAGGTAATGAGTTTATCATCGGTGGAGACCTGAACGCAAGGCATAGCAACTGGAATAATTCCACTGACAACCCTGACGGTCGCACACTGCTAAATTTCGTCAACACATATACTAACACCTATAACTTCAATCTAATACACACCCATGAACCAACTTTCCCATCCGCAGGATCCTACCTAGACATATTCATGATACAAAAAAGCGTAGACGTTGACTTTCCTCCTGGACAGCTGGACTGCAGTCTGTCTTTCTCTGATCACAATCTCGTCACTCTTCAAGTGGGCTCTTTTGTCGTACGGGATGTTTCTGGTCGTGAAAAAAAAAAGAAACTAAATCAGACATCAAAACACTTAATACCAAAAAATTCCTTAATGGAGTTAAATGCTCAAAAAAAATCAATATTCGATGTTTTTTTAAGGGCCTTCTGTCCGTTTTTTTTTTTTTATCGTAACTATTTATTTCTTTATTAATTTATTTTGTCTAATAGTCTTATATATGTTTTTTTTTTTTCATGTCAAAATAGGTCTAGAAAGTTTTGTTTATAGCATTAAGTTGAACCTTAAGTAAATGTACAAACAAACCAAAACATGTATGGGATTATTTACTGTGTTGAAATATATGTATTAAATTTGAATTTGAATTTGACGGTGAGAGACGTACATAAAGTGAAAAGAACAATGTCATAAATAAAGGTGTTACCCGGGTATTTGGTATAATAAAATTGGTAAAATAGCCTACTAAAATGTGTGTGTTTTTCGATTTTGACCCATCGGGATGATTTGACAACATTTCATTTCACTTTAAATTGTGTGCCGTATTTGTCGATGACGGGATATTCTCGAATCACCAGTCATAATTATGGCCCTATGAGATTTTGTTTTACCGAGAGTCAGAATTTCAGGTTTAATAATTAAGGTTAACTTGACTTTGGAGTGTGACTAATGGGATTATGGCCCGTCAGTATTTTAAGTTTGCATCGGTGTCGGGTTTTAGGATTGCCGGCTTTTTAGTTTACTTATTGAGTGTTGTGATTGTGGCTGACAGTATGTTATTATTATTATTATTTGTATGAGTGTTGAGGTAGGAGCTTGTATAATATATAGCCCAAGGCACTGAGACATTGTCCATTGTACCCAGACCTCACTCTGTATCAGATTTCCAACTCTAGGCTTTAAAAGTAACCTAGTATGGTTTTCAGAGTCTTTTGTGTCAGTTCGCTCGGAGGGCACATCTGTTTACCCAACGCAACTTCTCGATTATTGCTTAGTGCTTCGCAATAGCATAGGATGTGAAGAGTATCCTCTGGAGCAGAATTGCAGAAATGGCAATCTGCTGAAGGTGATAGTTTCATTTGGTGAAGATTGAAGTTGAGTGCACAATGGCCTGAGAGTAGACCAGTTACAGCTCGTAGATCCTTTTTGGTAATTCCAGAGATCTCCTGTGTCCATCTATGGTTTGGATGTAGGAGCAGTTTGGCCCTATAGAGTCCCGAAATGTTGTTCCAGTGATTGATGTGTTCCATCTTTATGAATTTATTTATGATGTTCCTGGTATTTGATTTAGATGGAGGACGTGTGGGAAAAGCGCCTATGAATTTCATAGACGCCGCTTTCCTTGCAAGTGAGTCTGCTATGGTGTTGCCCCTACACGACGAATGTCCTGGGACCCAAGCTACGGTGAGACTTGTGCGAAGTGCGAGGTTGTTTAATTGTTGTCTGCATTCAGATAAGAGTTTGGATGCATTTCCTTGATTTCAGAACCTTAATCAGTGCTTGCCTATCACAGAAGATAACTGTTTTTGAGCCAGGACTGCTGTTACGCTTACTGCATTCTACGGCACAGATTGTGATGGCAATAGTTTCTGCCTGAAAGACTGACATATCGTCCCCCAGCGGAATAGAGATTCTTCTATTATGTCATCTAAATAAACAAAAACAATATTACCACAAACGGCCATTCATTATTGATTATGACGTAGTTACCTTATATGTAATGCATTTGCATATTTATTACTTGCATTCCGCATTTTTGCAGCGTAATTGTAATCAATGGATTTGAGTCAGTTGTTATTTTTCTTCAGAAGTGTTATTAAGAGTTGTTATTTTTTCCTTAAGATGGTAAAGAATTAAATTGTTATTCCTAAGAGTGCTAATTTCTGTAAAAGTAGTTACTATTTGTTTTAAGTTTCTTTAATGTAGCCAGTATTCAGTTATATTTTAGATTGAACATTTATTAATCTGTGAGAGTGATTTATTAATGTTTTTGTATAACTAGACAGTACTTTGATTTTTCATAAAAATAAAAAGAGCAATAGCCAACTAAATTATAACAATATAGTGTTCTCATTTATTTATAAAATAAGTATTAATTTATAAAAAAGAAAAAGGTTCTTGGTTACTCATAACCAAGTGGTAACAGCGGAAGCTAATAAAGTGAGTTAAAAAAAACAGTGTGAGAGTTTATAAAAAGCTGCCACATAACATTTTGTTGTAGCCAAACTAGAGCCTAATTCATATCTAGAATGTATGAAGCACTCTTCACCAACCAAACTCGACACGCCTACTACGGATGACAAATGTGGTGTCATCTCTTTTGACCAGTATGTAGCTCGATCACCTTGTATTGTGCAACCACTATACGTATTTTGAAAGATGAGAGCTCTAACTGTAGTCCTGTTGCTAAGAGCATTTCTAGCTCTCTTGCCCGATCCATCAGCTGAAGCTGGAAGATTCGAGAAGCGCGATCTAATCGTAATTGGCGTAGTCCAGACCAAAGCCCACTTAGAGCACCATTTCCTCCCCATGTAAAACGGAGAATGGTATGTTTGGGCAATCTTGGTTGAACACGCGTCAGCAAGTTCTTGTAGGCGTGGAGGTCTGCATTTAGATCATTCACTGTATATACCGCTGGATATATATCATCAGGGTTTAACAGGAGATCAGCATTGACATTAGCTCCAGGGATACTATTGTATCTAAAGTACTCACTACGTTCAACGGCTGGTACATTTGGATCTGCTAGTCTGACAACAATTTCACGGATGTTATTGGGGTAACACATAGAGTTAGATACTCTATCTTGTCGTCTAAAGCAGTTGGAACTTCAAAGATGATAAACTCGATCATTAGTTGTAATCTTCCCAATGGAATCAAGAACCATCGTCATAAGTCCTGGAATCTCAAGAACAGTATCAAGAGCTCCACGGTATTCGTCGTCAATGAAGACGCGTTGTAAGGTTTTAGCTGTAAAAAATCGTCGTTGAAGTCGTTCAAAATCTGCGCCTAACGCTTCATTGCTGGCATCCGTTGTTAATAAGAATTACTATCAATAAACAAAACTTAATAGAGACCAGCCTCAGTCTCAATTTGGGATTATGGCTTTGGGATATTCAATAAAGAAATACATTGACCAATAGAAATCATTTAAACAATATCCCATACATTCTACAAAAATTATTTTCCCATACAGAATGCTGGGCCAAAAAGTTACTTTTTTTTTTAATACTCGCGGCGGCTTTTCATACGACAAATGTGCGTTTTCGGGTATTTTTTTGATGCATTTCTATTCTTATGACGGTTTCAAACAACTTTGCATCAAAAAAATTTCCTATATAAAAAATCAAAACGAGCATTCCAAAAAAGTTTTACTCGCGGCCTAAGCATTTCGTATTTATTTGATTTTAAATACTCGCGGCGGCTTTTTATACGTCAAATGTGCGTTTTTGGAAAAAAAATTTATGCAAACTTGTTCTACACCACCAAAAGAATAAAAATGCATTAAAAAAAATTCCGAAAACAAACATTTCCTGTATAAAAACCCGCCGCGAGTATTCCCAAAAACTATTTACACGCGGCCCATACATTTCGTATTTATGTTATTCTGCAAAAATTATTTTCCCATACAGAATGCTGGGCCAAAAAGCAACTTTTTTTTTAATACTCGCGGCGGCTTTTTATACGACAAATGTGCGTTTTCGGGCATTTTTTTGATGCATATCTATTCTTATGACGGTTTCAAACAACTTTGCATCAAAAAAATTTCCGAAAACGAAAATTTCCTATATAAAAAATCAAAACGAGCATTCCAAAAAAAAATTGAAAAATTTTACTCGCGGCGTGAGCATTCGTTTTCAAAATTTTTAAAAATGCTCATCAAGCGATGAGTAATTTAAAAAAAAATTAAACTCATTACTCGTGGCGTGAGCATACTCGTTTGAAATTTGTGCTCGCACTCGTGAACGATGAGCATACTCACAAATGAGCATCGAAAATACTCATCGCGTGAGCTGCTTGACACATGAGTTGCGAGTTTTGCTCACTCTTCAATGCCTGGTTATATGGGGATAATAAAAAAGTTATCTGATCAAAGACAATCAGGGCGCAAAAGATGGGTAATTGCCTTCAATTTTTGGTACTACACGAAATCCAAAAAATCAACTGCTAAGGAGCACCACCAAATCTTCCAATTGTGAAAAATTCATCCTCAAATAGGAATGGAGCGTCTTCTCTGGTAAAGGCACCCCTATTTCTGTAATATGGATGCACCCAATGCTTCCTTTTTTTTTAATTCACTTTTTTTCCTCTGATTCGTTTTCTACATTCTCTTGCAAAACGTAATATGCAGCACTTATAAGAAGTACCTCTTAGGTAGTGTGGAAAACTTTTATTAATTTGTAATTTGAATAAAACTGAATTTAGTTAAGTTATTATCTTTAATAATATCAAAATTGAGGATAACCGTTCGTTATTTATTTGAATTTTGAATATTTTAACCGACATTTGTAGAAACCTCTGCTCAATTAAGTATTATGTATATTGGAGCTGCTGTCATTCATATATTTTATATATTTCGCAATGCTCAAATGTCCCATACAAAAAAATTTGTGACCCGCCGGTGGGTCATAAAACTTTACGGCTTACTAATTTTTTTTTATAAAAAGAACAACCAAATTTCTGCTGATACAATAATTGATACTGATGATGAATTATGCAGTAAAGGTTTCTACAAGCAGTACTCTACTATTACCGTTACTGAAAATTGCTTTTTTATTGCAATCAATTATCACACAAAACATGTTGTGGTAATTGATATATAATTGTAATAAAATATATTATGACTCCGACACAAGATAATGGCTCACCTTTCATTACTTGTGATTTTGACTCCGATTATAAAAATGCAAAAAATTAGTGAAAATTGTGAATATACGACATGGCTTCAAATATGGATATGAATTTTTCTGGCAATGACGATAGCGACTCTGATACTGACTTCTCTGGTAATGACAATAGCTACCCCGATTATGACTTCTCTGGCGATAGAAGCGATGCATTTGAAATGGACACTGATTCGGAAACTGATTTGGAACAAAGCAACGACTTATTATCTGACAATAATTTTCAAGTAGAATTGGGGCATTGGTCGGATAGTGTTCAAAAATTTAATAACCATTTATATTCTGGGGGAGAGGAAGGATTAAAAATTCCAATCCAACATATTGGACAAAGCCTAGCTCCGATAAATGTGTGCAGCTCATTTTTGGACGAAGAAATTATCGCGCTAATGGTTATCGAGACAAACATTTTTTTATTTTTTATTGCATGCTTTTAATAAAACCAATGCATTTATGATATAATATTATTGCATTACGCATGCGCGTAATATCGGACAAGAAGCTCAAAGCAAACAGTCGAATCCATCGATGGGAAAATGTAAATTCAGAGATAATGAAGAAATTATTTGGAATGATGCTTCTTATGGGAATAGTTCATTTTCCTTCAATAGAAAAATATTGGAGTAACAATACAATGTATTACCATAATTATTTTCATCGAAGTGGTGGGTTGAGCTACAATCGCTTTGCACTGATTTTGAGGTGCTGGCATTTTGTGGACAACAGCGCAAACGAAGCGAATTTAGATTTTGGAAAGGTTGTACAGAGTGCGTCCCCTTATTCTACTTCTAACGCAATGTTTCAAAATATGTACAATCCTGGAAAGACTTTAGTTGTGGATGAAACTATGATCCCGTTTCGAGGAAGACTTCTTTTTAGGCAATACAACCCTTCGAAGGCTAGTAAATGCGGCATAAAAATTTACAAATTATGTATGCCGTCTGGCTACATATGGGATTTTTCTCCATATTGTGGAAAAAATGCTGCCCAAAGAGTTGTGTGTTCAATTTAGTGTCTGGTCTAATAGGCGTGGGAAGAGTCGTGGTGTGCGACAGTTTTTTTACGAGTATACCATTGGCTAAAATTATTTTGAGTAAACAGACGGATTTAGTTGGCCCAACAAAGAAGAACCGCATACCAAGGTCTTTAACAGAAAAAAAAAAGGAAAAAAAGGAGAGTACATTGCCAAACAAAATGGTGCAATCGTCATTATGAAGTGGCATGATAAACGAGATGTGATTATGATCTCTACATGCCATGATTCGGCGCGGAGAAAATACAGATACAGAGAAATATAGCACATAAAACTGTCTTCAAAATGTTACTTAATAATAATAGTATCGCAAGCAATACTTTTTGTTCGCCTAAAAGTTTTCAGAAGTTTTCCATACCACCCAAGAAGTACTCCTGTAAGTGCATTTCCAATTCTTTTACATGGCTGGACCCCTAAGAGGTCTATGACGCCATGCGAGCATTAACAATTTTAGAGATCACATACAGAATAATACGAAATCGAAAATAGAGACTGGTTTGAAAGCGACCTTCGCAAGCCGAAAATGCACTTTTTGTAGTAGCCCTATTTTTCTTTTCCCAGGTTTCTTCCCCATTGCCGTCAATACTACATTCAGTAAACGAAGAATTGTCTAACCTAGCTTTTGGAAATGTACAATCTCTAACTCTTTTACTAGACTTTAACAGAAACACGCAACTCATCTTCCTTAACTAATCTCCTAATATAATGAAAGTGTAATTTCAGAAAACGACCATATTTGGCTGGTCGTTTTCCGATACACATACTGCTCCCCACTAAACTAGTCTTTATTACACTAAAAAACCCTTCCACAATCCACACTGTTGTTTGTATGGAAAGATTTTGTTCTGAACGATAGTAGGTCATTAATAATGGGAGTCATTACAGGCAAAAAGGGTCAATGTTTTTTTTTAAATGCTTTAGCTAAATCTGAATTTCTAAATTATACATTTATACATTAATGGGGGCATTAGCATTAGCTGTACTATATAAGCTCCCGATTGAGCTACTTCATACACCTTCGTACATCGGGTGATGTCATTTATGAAATTCTTCATCAAATGAACACATAACCGATGGATAAGAAGAATAGTCGGTACTTTCTGATTGTTTACAATGTGCGAATGAAAAACTGCTTAGAAGCTACCATTAGGGGATAGCTTTTATCGGAAACCCATTCATTAAAAAAGGGCCAGAAATGGATTTTCTGTGCTACAACTTTTGTCTTAGGAAGCCACGTCAATATATCACGGGCTGTATTACTATAAGAGATGCTACTTGTGGCAGGAAAAAGTCTATTTTGATATCGGAGTCTCGTGACTCCCGCAAAAAGCAAATACTGCTTCGGCTTTGTCTGACTCTTCTGCTTACTAAAAAAATAAAAGGCC
This sequence comes from Sylvicola cinctus, assembly GCA_963854165.1. Classification (NCBI taxonomy): domain Eukaryota; kingdom Metazoa; phylum Arthropoda; class Insecta; order Diptera; family Anisopodidae; genus Sylvicola; species Sylvicola cinctus. The sequence continues at coordinate 25,661,064 of OY974082.1, forward strand.
CTCGGTCTAAAAGAATTTTCAGTAGGCTGAATGAAGCATCAATGCAAAATATTTCGGCAATTTGATTGTCTGTTGCCTTAAAATTGTTGTGAACAGTTTTAAGACAATTATGAGACAAGATAATAGCAGATGTATTTTTAGTCTCAAAACGAAGGAAAAGTCGTGTTTGTGCAATAGAAGGTCTTCTTACGGATCCGAGGCTTTATCCTGTTCTTTAAGCTTCTCGGACCGCATTAGAGAAAACTCATTCTATATGCAGATGGATATCTAAGCTCTAGTTCTTTTTTCTTAATTTCCCTTTCCTCCCCCCTACAAAACATAGCAATGAAATTCTGATGACAAATTATTCCCTCCCCCTGAACTACAAATTTAGCCATTTCAGTAGTTAAAATAACCATATATGCCATTGTGCATGAAACATGTTTGCAATAAAGGTTAATAGCAGAATGAAATGACTTAAAGTATTTTTTTTTCTGAATGCAAATGACGCAAGATATAATTTAGGACGGTTACGAACGTTTTTTTTAGAGTAATCATTACATTTAAAATGTTTAATACAAACAAAATGTGATGGTCCTTTTACTATTGGACCATCCAATGCCCCCAATGGAAAAACCGCCTTAATCCAAGCCGCTCGTAAGTCCATAGCTTGCGGAAATCTGAAAATTTTTCTCATAAAATATCGTGTTACCTGAATAAACAACGATTTCCACAACCAACATTAAAATAAAACTTGCACATCGACAAATCACATAAAATGGCAGCCCTGAACAGACGTCATATTAGTTACAGCTGAAACAACAAAACACATAAAGAACATAAAAACACAATATTTCAAAACATATATCAATTTTTTTAAATATAAAAAACTAATAATTACAACACATAACTGACAATGTTTAATTGTACACATCTTCTATTTTATTATTTAAATATTTTCCATGTTCACATTTCTATTTAATGACGGAAACTATTGAGTTCCCAACTACCATATATGAAAGTTTACCAATACACGCAAAAAATTTACAAAATGATTTCCTATACGCACAGTAGCTGTACATAATGCGAGCGCTAATTGCACCTATTATGTGCTTATACAGTTTATTATGTACTAATGGAATTTTCAGTTTCAAACATTTTCTATACAATTTTTATATGAGAAAAAAAAAATCCGAAAATTTTTCGCATACATTTTCTTTATATACTGCAGCACTCGAAATAAATGAATATAATAGTGTGTAGCTGATACGTATATATTGTGTGTTCGCAAAGACCTCATTGGGTCGCAGCAACGACATAGCTGGACATGGCACGTGCAAATAAGAAATCCAAACTCAAATTTTGTGTACATACACAGGCAAAGGCCAACCTTGTTAAATTATTTTTTTTTTTTTTATTATTATAATACATAAAGGCCTGACACATTTTCTTGTTAAATTAAATTAAAATCACTTTGTTTTTTTTTTCGAATTTTTAAATTTTGCTAGAAATTTGTAATTTATATATGTACTTGCATTCGAACTGCACCCATGAAAAAAAACGAAACAAGTGATAACTAATGAAAACATCGAATTCCGCGCAGAAAATAAGAACCAAAAATGACTGCGTCTTCCACATGATTATATTAAATTACTAGGCCGTTGTTAAATTAGATTTCAAGTGTCTTGTTACTCATACAGCATATATTTAAATTAATTCCACGAGTACAGTTTTATGTAATGCAAAACTTTTTTTTCCGGCGTTAGAAGTCCTTATTAAAATAGTTTAAATCCTGCATATTATGTATGCAAATTGTGATAAGAGATTTATCATTGTGTAAAGGTATGTTTATGTATCTATATTCAAAGAAAAATAAATTTCAAAATTGTAAATAAATAATAATGGTCCCGTTTTACAATGTTATTTATTTTAAAATTTAATTTCATTTATTGTATTAAACCTTGGGTTATTATAAAAAATAATACTTATACAAATTTTAATACGAGCCGTACCTTGTTTGACACACTGATTACAATTTACAACGGGCCAAAACGACTGGAATAAGATTGGCATGAAGAAATTGTGTATTTATACATATGTATACAAAGGCCTCTCACGATATACATTAATATATACAGAATATAAAGTAAGAACTTTAAAAACAAAAACTTCAGAACTAATTTCATTTATTTCAGTTTGATTGTATAACGCGGCGCCTACTCATAATTGTCAATTGGGTTTTCGCTTATTTTAAACAAAATATTATTTTATACATAATACATAAATCCATATATGTAAACTAATAATCAAAAATTAAAAAATATTTGTCGGAATAATGCCAGAAAGCCAAAACATCTTTTTTTTTAATAAAAACAAATTTATTTATTTATTTATTTATTATTTTCATTAAAACATTACAAAACGTAATTTACCATAATGAAACCAAATTTACAATGTAGGTAGTGAAATTTAAAGAAAAGGAAAACAAACAATTCATAATTTATACTCTACAATTCAAAACTTATTACTAGGAAATCGAGTGTTATGACGCCTGTGAGAGCAAATCATAAAAACACTATCCTTAAACGATCTTTTAGATATATTAGGACTAAATGCCTTTGAGAATGAATTTAACCAACGCGTTACTTTAGAGATTGGCTCATTCAAACCATAATTCGTGCGGTAGAATGGTACATGTACAAGCTCTCGATGAATAAGCGACTCAGAAGGTGTATTAAAAACAATTAACTCAGAAAGCTCATCACAATTAATACGACCACATAAGACATCAGACGAAAAAGTTGCACAGGCAACATGTCTTCTGTCATCTAGCAAATGCAAACCGAAAAGTAAGCATAATTGATCATAATGAGGAACTATGCTACCAGGGAACAGTCTTTCATAAGCAAACCTTAGGAATTTCCTTTGAATCATCTCAATTCTCTTTATGTCACCAAGAGTACTGGGTCCCCAAACCACAGAAGCATACTCAAGTTGTGACCTCACAAGTGCACAATATAGTGCCTTGAAAGTCAAAGGATCATAAAAATCCTTCGATTGCCTTATGACAAAGCCCATCATTGATCTGCCTTTAGCAACAACAGAATCAATGTGTCTTGAGAAAGATAAATCAGAGGAAAAAAGGACACCGAGATCAAGAATCGTGTTAACATGCTCTAAAACATAGTCTCCCAGTATGTAGTCATACTGAATGGGATTCTTAATTTTGCAGTAAGTCATAACTTTACACTTGTTAAAGTTAAGATGTAAAGCATTATCATGACTCCACTGAACTAATTTATTCAAATCACTTTGAAAAGCAACACAATCATCTAAGGACTTGATACATGCCAAAAGCTTCATATCATCCGCATAAATATACGGACGACAAAAACTAAGGACATGTACTGCATCATTCACAAATAATGAAAAAAGCAAAGGACCCAGATGACTACCCTGAGGAACACCAGAAGTAGCAGTGAAGTCTCTTGAAGATACTCCATCGATGAATACAAATTGCTTACGTCTTACCAAATATGAACTTATCCATTTAAGGATGATTTTGTTAATGCTCAAACTTTCAAGTTTCCTCAGAAGGAGCACATGATCAACTTTGTCGAAAGCCTTGCTGAAGTCAGTGTAAACAACATCAGCTTGGTAACGATTGTAGACAGTTGAAGTTACATTATTAGTAAACGCGACTAAATTAGTCGTGGTAGAACGACCCGGAACAAATCCGTGTTGACAGTCTGCAATTGTTCCCTTTACGGAATCAAACAATTTAGCACCGACAAGAGACTCAAAAATTTTAGGTATTGCCGAAATAATTACAATAGGTCTATAATTTTTGACATCACGCCTTACACCTGATTTGAAAATAGGTGTAACAGAGGCCCGTTTCCACTCATCAGGAAATAACCCTTGAGATAGAAGGCAATTGAACACTGACGTCAAAATAGGTGCTAGAGAAGGAGCACACAATTTCAATAATCGCGGTGGAATTCTGTCAGAACCTGGGCCCTTTTGAGCTACCAGCTTTCCAAGTGCCTCAAACACTTCTGTTTCAGACAACTGAACAGTCGATAACTCTGTAGGGGAAAAGTCAACAGAATCGAAATGGTGGTGAAAGTCTAAAGTGGTCGGATTATAAACAGATTCAAATGCATCAGCTAAGAATCCGCAAATATCCTCTTTAGAACTAGCCACGGAACCGTTGTACACCATGGACGAAGGGAAACCCGAAGTTTTTCTTTTGTTATTCAGATAACTCCAGAATCGTTTCGGGTTAGCCGCTAAATTGGACTTAAGGTTCACATGGTACTGCGCAAGCAGAAACCTATGAAGGCAAGAGAATTGCTTCCTCAAGGACGAGAATCTGAGGTAGTCAGAATACATCTTTGAGGAAATCCAATCACGATGAGCATTATTCTTTTCACACGCCAGCCTTATCAGTCTGGAACTGAACCACGATGGAAATCGTTTCTTTGTATTCCTTTTTAAGGGAACACATAGCTTGAAACCAGCCTCTAAAGTTTTATATAACTTAGAAACAACATCCGTAGACAAACTACTAGGCGCAAAATCTTCATACTGCGAATCTAAAAAATCATTTAAGCGATTAAAATCAGTGTACCAAAAATCAAAACCATCACCCTTAGGTAATGGATGATGATGGCGCACCTCCACATCAACAACAATTTCCAGCGGAAAATGATGCAGAGAGGAAATACGCTTTGGCACAAGTTCATCGCACTTATTAACAGTGATGTTTGCATCACAATTGCAAAAAACTAAGTCCAGTTGATTGTTATTGAGATTACAAACGCCACTGTACTGCTGCAATCTCAAATCATACATTGCATCAACTAGAAGATGATCTTTAGGCGAACACAATTGTGTTGGCACCAGAGAACCATCAACTTCAATCCATACAATATGGCAATTGAAATCGCCGCAAACAAGAACGATGTCATCTGATCCCACATTACTAATCTTATTACTAATATTAAACATACATTTTTCAAAATTGTCAAGCAAAATATTTGGTTGCAGGTAAACAACAAAAATATGTACAAACTGAGTCTTCAATTTCAAAGACACATGTAGACACTCAAAATCAGGCTCCTGCCTGAAGTCGTCCAAATGTGACACAAGGAAACCCCTCTTGAAAGCAACAAAGACTCCACCACCTCGCTGAGTAGCAGAAATTGCAGAATGCCGATCCCTTCTGAAGATTTCATAATCATCAGAGATGAACTCAGCATCAGAAATGGCTGAGATGAGCCAGCTCTCAGCAATGACTATGACGTCAAAAGGACAAAACGACAAAGATGACAAAAACTTCTGAGTCTTACTTCTCATACCACCTATATTCTCGTAATATAACGAGAGACGAGGTGATACGGACGATGAAGCAGAACAAAACGAGTCGTCATCAGCAGAAACATTTAAAAACGAGTCAGGACGTACGACTAATGTCGTACATTTGACGCGTTTTTTGGCAAATTGTTGCGGAAAACAAAATCCCGTATAGATAAACCATCTGGCCAGAATTCATGCCCCGAGTGACACGACTGAAGCGGAATCCCAACCTTGAAAGATATTGATCTGAATTTCATTAAATCTACACCATTCTTTAAAAGAACGGCACATTCGATTTTGTCCCGTTCAATATTTAGAATGCCTGCAATGCATTCAGCAAGTTCATTAGCAGTGGTTGACGGGGCCGCACGACCCACATGAAACCACTTTAACGCCTCCACTGCAACAATTTTATTGTTGGCTTTATTAGAACCCACAAACACTTTTCGCGATTGTTTGCGATGAACAATTTTTGTCCAACCAATATTTTTTGCCGGCACCACTGGAACAGTCATACCAGAAGATACCGATGACTGCGACACAATAGGAATGTCGGCTACACGAGCAACAGCAGGTGCATTGTTCTGACGGCTTATTGATCAGCTGCACACTCTGTTTTGTTTTTTTCGATGAAGCATTTTGTTTTACTGTGTTTTCCACATTCATTGTTTTAATGAAATCAGCCTTCAACTCTGCGACTTCTTTGCCAATTTTATTTACTGCATCGGAGACTCCCACGAAATTGACAATTGTTCTGATTGGATGAAGTTTGACAGTCGTTTGAATTAATTATGTTTCAAAAAATAACCAAACAATAATGTTAAAAACATGAATTTAGAAACAAAATGATTGTGGCCGTGACGATTATAGAATATCTCTTAATGGGGAAAGGCGGCTATATTGAATATATACATTACCTTTCATTTGTCAATATTCGAATTATTTTTCGTTTGTTTTCGTGTGCGCAATTTAAAAAATATAATATATCATATTCTTGAGTTTGTGCCGTTCATTTGTAACAAATTTGTGACTATTAATTACAAACAAATATTTTTTATTTATTAAACAAATAATAAAATTATTGTTAATTAATTTAAGAAGGAAAAAATATTGAAAAAACGTATAAAAAATGAAGTGTATCGTTTGAAGAGTGTGGCAGCAAGAACTCATCTCGAGCATCGAAAATTTCATTTCAAAGGTGCGCTATTTTTTTGTCAATTTTATAAAGTGTTACTATTTTTATAAATAAGTTTATATATCAAAGTTTATTTATCTACTTTTTTAAAGAACGCACCTAGTATACCTATTTAATTATATATTTTCAAAAATCATGTTGGTAAAACAACCTGCAATATTTGCAATAATGTGCCAGTGACGTTCTAGACCCCCTTGTAGGAGTCTTCGAAACTTTAGAAATCCTTTATGATTTTATTGCCGAGGTGCCCCGATTTTTTCGATGATTACGGCGTTAATGTAATTTTAATGCCAACCAATACACATAAATGCATTGCAATACATACAAACATTTGGATAAAATATTTGTTCTACGTGCCATGTCTACCTAATGATGTCTTTGGGTCGCAGTATGTCGAGATTCGAGTAGCGCCTGTATATTTGTATCCAGTTACACGTGTAGCATTTATTCGGTAAATAAATATGTATGCATTTAAACGTAGGCAGCTTTGTTTTTAGCCGGTCATTGCTGTTTTGAATATATTTGATCAAGCAACGCAATTTTCAAACTCCAAATTACACATTGGAAAAAATATTAAATAAATAATTAAAAATAATTGCGAATAATTTAAAAGTGATTATTAAATTAAGTGCCCTGATTAGTGTTTTTGAGAAAGTAAGTCAATTTTCATTTTAATTTTAATTTGTGTATATTTTATTATTTTGATTAACACAATATTTTTTTTAGGTTAAATATTTAAAGGAAAAAAGGTGTACAGGAAAATTTTTGTCGTACAAAACGGTCCTTTGTTTTTGTGAAAGTGAGTAAATTTTCATTGTGTTTTTAAAATTTTTAAAATTTATATTAATATTATTAACAAGATTTAAAAAAATGCAATTGTTAGTTTTAAATTACTAAATAACTCTTTAAAAAAGATTGTTATTTTGCAGCAATTTTTTTGATGCAATTTTACTATTGTATATGTAATTAACGAAATCGGAAACGATTTCTCGATGCAATTTTGAATATTATACCGTATATTGGTATATATTTCATTAGTTTTTCAGTGTGGAACAAAACATATTCTTAATCGAAAATCTTTATCGTCGCAAACTCTTTTTATAGGAATCAGCTTGTGATACAAAAACTATTATATATCAATGACTTCTAATAATATTCCATGTATGCATTATTTAAATTGCATCGAGAAATCGATTCCCACATAATTTTTACAAAAAAAAATTAAAATTTGTACCGCGATATTTTTTACCGATCTCGCGATATTTTCGGCGGATCTCGCGTTTTTATTGTGCATAAAATCTGCTTAAACATACAAAAATCACATATGTTAATTACATATACAATAGTAAAATTGCATCAAACTTGATAAGCATTTGCTTTAATTTGTATATGTGATTTTTATATTTAATGTTTTTACTATGCAATTTAAAGTTAATTTTCAAAAAAAATCATGTAGGTTATCCAGAAATGTTCCATTTTACATTTTGCATCGATATATTTTTTTACCAAAACTTTTAAAATAAAAATCATTGGATAAGAGTTATTCCTTAACTCAAAAAATAATTTTTTTTTTTAAGAGTTATTTAGTATCAAAAAAAATAAAAATCTTTTGTAAGAGTTATTTAGTAATTTAAAATTAAAAATTAAATTTTAACTGTTATTCATTAACCAATTGAAAAAAAGTTATAACAGTTACGGTCTCTGCTTTAAAAAAAGTGGCGCTAGGCACATAGTTTTTTAACATTAGACGTGGGCGTTTAGTTATGATAATATTTATTTTTTAATATATCTAATATAAATTATTTATTTACTCTTATTTATTTCCGATAATATACTAAGTTAATCTAAAAAATGTTCCTGGATCTTGATGCAACATTTTTTAGATTTACTTTCCTCATTTCATAAGTTGAGTGGTCTCAGTTTAAATTTTTTTGCTAGTTGAAGACCATACGCTAAGTCATCCGCTTTGTTGTATTTAACTAAAATAACCTAATTTTATGATGAACTATGTTTATTTATGTTGAATTTAAATTAAAATTGGACAAAGATCTATTTTGTTACCTTTCACATTTTTTATTTTTTTTAAATTGGCTACTCGAATATTGTTTGTTATTTATTTTACATTTTAAACTGATATTTATGTCTTTTAAAATATTTCACTTATGCTTATTTCTACGAGCTCAGGTGGATTTATTGTATTTAGCAGCTACTTACCACTAATTGTTACAATTGTGAGAGCATTATTAGTTATTTATAATATAAACTACGCGCATACTAGAAATTCTAATACTGAATTGATTTTATGTATAAAAATATAATTATTTAGGTATGCATCGGAATTCCGCGTTCAAGGTTAAGGCAAAAATGCACAGACGCCGCATTGAAAAAAAATTTCAAAGAGAATTGAATGATGCATTAGCGGCTCAAAATCTCCCTTTATATTATCCTATTGTCCCTTCCCAAAATGACGGTTTTTCTTCAGAGGTTACGTCTTCCGAAATGGCAAACACTGCAGAAGGAACTTTTTCCGGAATGGAGGTTCCTGCAGAACAAATTGAAACTTTTTCCGAAATGGAGGTTTCTGGGGAGGAAGACAGAGAACCGGAGGATCCGAATATGAGAGATCAGTATTCGGAAAAAGTGGAGACACTTAAAAAATGGGCAGTGGATAGCGGATTCAGCCATGCGAAATTAGATGCTCTATGGAAGATTCTGATTGAAAATTTCCATTTAGATATTCCGTATTCAACTAGGGCTCTTCTGAAAACTAACGCACGCAAAGTGGTAACCAGAACTGTATCACCTGGTGAATATGTGCACATTGGGATCCAAAGATGCCTCAAACAGTATCCGTTATTAGAATCATTGCCCAATGTGGAAATTGATATCGGGATAGATGGTTTGCCCCTTTACACTTCATCTCCTAGGGTTCTTTGGCCTATATTAGGTTCAGTTGTAAATAGAAGAGATCTGCAGCCGTTTGTAATTGGGGTCTATTGTGGTGAAGGACATCCAACAAATATTGACGCGTTTGTAAAAGATTTTGTTGAAGAGTACAATGAATTGAAGGAAAGTGGCATTGTTGTAAAGGGGTGCAATGTACCAAAGCCTTTCCGAATTCGTGCTTTCATTGATGACACTCCAGCAAAATCTTTTGTAACCGGCACTATGAGTCATAATAGTTACCACGGTTGCCACAAGTGCACACAAATAGGCACCAAACTTAGACGTTCGCCAATGATGTTTGAAAGCATTGTGGCGAGCCTCCGGACGGATTCAGATTTCCTTAATAGGGCAGATCCTCTACATCATTCCATTCATTTTCGGAATAAAATTTCACTTTTGGAAACTGCGGGGTTTAATATGGTTACTCAATTTCCATTAGACCCCATGCATCTTTTGGATCTCGGTGTCACCAGGAGGCTTTTAAGGTTATTGTTGGAACCTGGAAGTACTTTACGGCATCGTTTACGCCCCAATGGTATATTGGCTTTTAGTGTAAGGTTGGATACTATTCGTAATCGCACGCCAGCCGAATTTGCTCGGAAAGCACCACGTTTTGACAATTTCAAGCGTTGGAAAGCCACCGAATTTCGGCAAATAATTCTGTATAGTGGAATTGTGTTGCTCAAAAAATTAGTTTCAGACGATGTTTACAATAATTTTGCAACATTACACTGTGTATATCGTCTCATTGCGAATCCACAGCCGTCAGCCGAAAACATAAATACCGCTGAAGAGTTCTTTAAAAAGTTTGTTGAAACATTTAAAGAACTTTATGGCGATACTAATGTTACCTCAAACGTTCACAATCTGTTGCACATATCGGATTGTGTTCGGCTTTATGGAAGTGCAGATTCGTTTAGTGCATACAGGTTCGAAAATTTTTTGCAGTACTTTAAATTACTTCTTCAAAAAAGGACTTTGGAAATACAGCAAATTTTCAACCTTGTACTCGAACGATTTTCTTTGGATGACGCTCACACAGTGATTTGTAAAAATCCTATTCTTAACACAACAGAAGCAAATAGATATGTTTTTATTTTGCCTGATGTTGTGTTGAGAATACACGAAATTGATGAAAAGCAACGTCTTGTACATGGTACAAAGTTCGAGTTACTTGAAGACTTTTTTAGTGTGCCAATTCCATCATCAGAATTAAACATTTACAAATGTTCGCGATTAAGGGAAAACCAAACCACTTTTGCGTTTAGTGATATAGTTTGTAAGCTCTATGCCCTTCCATTTGAAGAAAGCACCATAGTCATTCCTATCCTTCATCATAAATAATCCAATTTCCCTTTTCCTATTTCCCTTTTCCAATTTCCCTTTTCCATTTCCTTTTTTGTAATTTTATTTGGCCAATGATCTTCCCAGATGGATTTTGCAGTTTCAACACCGAGACAACCTCCAGGACCAAAAAAAAGACCACGGTTCAGCTCGCCAACTGGGGATGTAAACAGTCTCAAACGTGGTAAGTCGAAAACTCTTTTTAATTAAAATTTAAAAATTGGTATTTTAAAATAGATTTTTATTTTAGTAATTGAACTCCAGTCACAGACCCTAAATATATTTGAGACGAATTTCGCAAATATATTTGCAACGTTGCATGAGCTTGGCATCGGTCTGAAAACGTTGCAAATATTTTGTGAAAAAGGTCGAGCTGCTGTCACAGAGGAGCAGTCAACAATTTGTGCGTTCATGACAAATATTTCTGAAATAATTTCTCGCAGCTCGATTAGTCAAAATATCATAGATGTTTTCCCCATCAAACAGGAGGACGATTTAGTGATGATAGAGCTTAAACTAAAGAATGCTAATTTTTATGCAAAAATTGTAAGTGTGTTCATTCAATATTTATGTAAAGTCTAACGAATTTTTAATATTTTATAGGAAAACATTGTAGGAAATTTGGCTGGTCCCAAAAATTTTCGGCGTTTTTTTAGCGATTGTGTTGTGGCGTTATTGGAGCCGTCGATGGGTATTTACCAGATACTACAAAAATATTGGGAGGACCCAAATTTCTCAATGTCCTTCAAAAAATTTGCGCTGAAGGCAAAACATCGGGTCAATGTCTTGCAAAATTACCGGGCACAAAGGTTAGGGTTTAATTGTTATCATAATATTTTTTTAAATATTTTAAAAACTGTTGATTGGCATATGTTACAGAAATGCAAAACAACAGCCACAACGACAGCCACATCAACAGCAACAACATGAGCCTCAACAACATCCACAACAAGAATCGCAACGACAACATCAACCAGAACACCTGCACCCACAAAACCAGCCACAACAGCAATCACAACATCGACGGCCACAAGGAGAACAGCAACAACAGCTTCAACAGCCACAACGACAGCCACATCAACAGCAACAACATGAGCCTCAACAACATCCACAACATGAATCGCAACGACAACATCAACCAGAACACCTGCACCCACAAAACCAGCCACAACAGCAATCACAACATCGACGGCCACAAGGAGAACAGCAACAACATCTTCAACAGCCACAAAGACAGCCACATCAACAGCAACAACATGAGCCTCAACAACATCCACAACAAGAATCGCAACGACAACATCAACCAGAACACCTGCACCCACAAAACCAGCCACAACAGCAATCACAACATCGACGGCCACAAGGAGAACAGCAACAACAGCTTCAACAGCTACAACGACAGCCACATCAACAGCAACAACATGAGCCTCAACAACATCCACAACAAGAATCGCATCGACAACATCAACCAGAACACCACATTCCTAAGCAACACCCAATGGACCAACATACAGACCAGACAGAATACAGCGCTACGCGTTGCGACAGGGTGTCACTCCATCACACATCCTGACCACCTCCACGACGAAACATCATTGCTTAATGCCAGGCAGCACAATGAACTGCTCACAAAGCAGTTCTTGCTTGCCTGTCATAATCCTCAACACCCTAGTCATGATGTCATATCACGTCCATTACCTCCCCGTAGCATCAGGTCCTATTATATTGGCACCTGGAATACCAATACGATGCGAACATCCCTGAATTCCCTTCAACAAGAAGCTGTATCGGCAGCAATCTCTACCAATAAACACAACAGAGTCCTTGGTTCCCATCCCCCTCCTATTGACCCCTCCGAACAAACCCTCCCAAGAGAGACAAGAACAACATTAGCTCAGCTAAGATCTGGTTGGTGTCATCTGCTACAAAGCTACAAAGCTCGTACAATCCCTGGCACAGACCACCTGTGCCCAAATTGCCAGCAAGAAAACCATGACACCAACCATCTTTTCAACTGTCATCTCAATCCTACAACCCTTACAGCAATAGACCTTTGGCGTCAGCCAATCAAAGCTGCAGAATTTCTGGGGCTTCAGGTCAGGCCCAACTAATACAACCAGCCTCTTTGTCAGCCTAAAGTAGTTCATTCATCTAGTAGTTAGTATTGCTTTTAGTTTACTTTAAGTACGCTTTTACTTGATGCTTGTTTTTATAGTGGACTTAATCAAGATGTGTTGTTCATGTATGTGGAGGGGATTCTTTTTTGGTTTACTTTCAGATCTGAACTCGCTACAACAACAACCAGAACACCTGCACCCACAAAACCAGCCACAACAGCAATCACAACATCGACGGCCACAAGGAGAACAGCAACAACAGCTTCAACAGCCACAACGACAGCCACATCAACAGCAACAACATGAGCCTCAACAACATCCACAACAAGAATCGCATCGACAACATCAACCAGAACACCTGCACCCACAAAACCAGCCACAACAACAGCCACAACATCGACGGCCACAACGAGAACAGCAACAACAGCTTCAACAGCCACAAAAACAGCCAAAACCCAACACCCAACCCGAAATTTTTCTAATTTCAAAGGCAATGCCCAAAAAACCTCTAGCCACTCCGCACTGCTCCATATCGATAATACCTATCCCACCACTGCCCAGATCCCCCTTGCAACCAATTAAATTTCCTTATTTTAACATATCATCCCAGTCCATATTTTCAAGCGAACCACCCACATCCAGCACTCCCTTGTGCAGCTCCCAAAACCATACCTACACCCAACCAATTCCAGACCGCCCATCCCCGACATCGACTCCAAGCAATACTCCAAGCCCACCTCCTAGTCCGTCTGTCTTTGACACGCGGATAAATAAATATAATTAATATGTTTAAATAAAAAATAATATATTCCGAAAATGCGCCTTTTTTAATTATTAGATGTAGCGGTAACATTTTTAGCGCTTTTGCTAGCATTTTTGTATGTGGTTCTATGTGTGCGTGTGCAATACATGCATATCGAAACGCTACGTATGTATTGTTTCTAATACACATGCAATGAACAATACAAGTGCATCTTATTTACAACTAACTTGAAAATGGTTGCGACAAATTTTATATTTCCCTTATATATATGCTGGTTGGGTTGAAGTTCACCATCAAGGGTCACATCTAACCTGAAAAAAAACAAAATTTTTTTCACTTTTTAACTTTTTTGTGTCACAGCCAAGAACACAACACTTCATTTTGAATTTCTATAAAGTTTTTTTTCCCAAATTCTATTGAAATCTTTTGAAAAACTACAGATCCAACCGCATCTAATAGAAAATTTTGAAAAGTGACGTTTCTGCCCAAACAATTTTTAATTTATTCGTTGCCTAGCAACACACATGTAGCACAGCTAAAAGCACTGATAGGATTGCTAACACATTCAATTCAAAACCCAAAAAATTTCAAGCTGGTATACAAAACGATTTATTGCGATTTCATTTATGTTTTTTTATTAGTAGATATTTATATATCATCCCGAAACTAATTACAATAATTTAAAAAAACGTTTTCATGTTTTAATATGCTTTTACTCTTGTTTTTAATATATTTATATTTTTTTACATTTTGCAAAGTATAATACACTGAGTTTGTAAAGTGTTCTACAGGCAATCGTATATGATTCGCAATGTTCTTTTATTGTTTTGCTTGAGGCTTTTTTGGATCATATATGGACACATTTTAAGGTTGTGGTAGAATTGTCATCAGAGGCCTGGTGCAAAATTGACTTCATGTCATGTCCAGGTAGGTCAATGGGGCATTTTTTTGGTGTGGATTCCATTTTGATTTTCAACAGCAAAATCATAATGTTTGCTTTGCATTTCAAATTATTGAAAAAATTATTGCAGCCAAAGAAATAGTGCAAAAATTTCAAAAGTTTCAAAAGTTTTGGAAATTTAAATAAATTATAATAAAAAAAAAAAAAAATTAATTTACAATGGACGAGAAGTTAATAGAGGCAGTAAGGGTTCGTTCAAATAAATAGGCTGCAAAACTATCCAAATTGTACAGCACGTCTCCAGGGTTATTGTCCTCACTGTCTCTAGTCCCAGTTTGAACCAAAGTGACAAAACATGCCTCATCTAGGCCATGAGCGAGGTAACTAAATTCAAAATATGTGTATTGATAAAAACATAGAAACTATATTATATATATAATATTTCACTTACACAAGCGTGAGAAACAACCGCTCTTTAGGACAAATGGGCCGCCTTATAGAATATTTGCGGGTTCACTTTGCAAATATTCTATAAGGCGGCCCATTGGTCCCAAAATATTCAATAAAGCGTTAAATGAGGCAGGCGACATCCTGACAGACTTAAAAAATAAATTTGCATCTGCAGAATGCAGCAATTCAAAAGAAGTATAGAAGCCGCCTTGCTTTGCCCTTGTTGCAAATGTTTGGAGCACCCAAATTCTTCGGGACCTTCTCTGATTTGCCAATTTTTTCAATTTCACTGCAACATACACAGCTGTAGCTATTAGCGCCAATTCCAAAATTACATCTATTTTCAATAAACTTAAAAATGTAATAATAATCAAATTAATTTTTAAACAAAATGTACTCACCGCAATCCACAAATTGTTTTTTTGTTTTGCTCCGAACGTCAAAAGATTCAAAAACAAAATAAATGAACATATTATTCCTCTTCAAAAAATATCTGCTCGCATTGCGGTAGCAAATTTTTCGACCGCAACCGTGGTTGGGCCATTATGAAACCACGTGATGCTTACTTTCAGAAAATTTGCATAAAATTAACAAAAGCATAAATGTCCAATTTCAAATATTTTATTTTTCTACACAATTATTTCGAAAAACAAAATTTATTTATTCATTTCGAGCTGTTATTAGTGGGGACTGGGGAAATGTCATTGTTTTGTATAATATGAAAACAGAAGTGCTTTTCGATTGTTTTTCTTAGGATAGCAAATGAATTCAAAATAAATTCAAAATTTTGTTTTATTTCGGTTGTTTATAATTTCGACACATTGGTTATAACCTAACTTTGATAGTTCAATAGTTGTGTAAAAATTGTGCAACATCGGTTGTGAACAGCGTTACCGGCTACCGCGCTGATGTAATTTCGAGTACCAAAAAAATTAAATTTTGCCACTGGGTGTTTTTAATTTATATACGACCCCAAGATGATGCAGAAACTCGTTTTGAATATTTAGTCCCTGAGTCCAAAAAAGTGATCTAGAAAAAATGTGCAAAAGTACGTCCGTACGCCGTACTATAGAAAAATGGTGTACTATGGTGGAAAAAAAAACTCCTAAACTACTAGACCGATTTGTAAGGAATTTATTTGTAAAGTATTAGACAAAAATATAAGAATCGGATCTTCGATTTTTCAAGGTCAAGTAATTGCCAAAAGAATTTTTTTTTCGTATAGGGGCTCAAAAATGGGTCCTACGGATTTTTTTCATTTTCAAAACAATTAATCTTCAAGGTATCTTAAACAAAACTGCTATATCCTATATCCCGCTAGATGCTCCTTCTGGCGAAAAAGGGGGTGGACAAGGACAAACCCCACTTTTCTATCTCAGCCACCTTGCACAATATCAAAAAAATTCGTTCGGATTATTGTAGGATAAAATAAGGTAAGAAAATTTGCGCAACATTTCAAGGTCAAAATCGAAAAATTCAAGGTCAAATTTTTTATATCTCAGAAACCTTTAATAGTTTTTTAAAAAAAATTTCACATTATTGTAGGCTTAAATGAGACAAAAATAACTTGCTGAACATTTCAAGGTCGAAATCGGAAATTTCAAGGTTCGACGCACGGCGTACGGCGCACGTATCTCAGAAACTTTAACTATTTTTGAAATTTTTTTTTCACATTATTGCAGGAACAAATAAAATAAGAAAACTTGCTGAACATTTCAAGGTCATATTTTTATAATGAAAATATATAATTTAAATACTATGTGTTTTAGCGTACTATGATGTTCTACATTATTGATAATCTCAATAAAAGTACCAATTTTGGACAAAAATCAAGGTCAAAATTAAGAAATTTCAAGGTCAAATTTTTCGTATCTCCGAAAAGCTTTATTAAAATGCAGTTAAGCAACAGTCGTATATAAACTCACACCTCGCTCTCCCTGCGATGTAGTTTTTTTTAAATTCACATCCAATGCGGAAATTTCATAAACGAGGGAAAAAACGAAAAAAAATTGCTAAATTTTTGCTGAGTTTCCTTTTATGAAGTTGGAAGATATGATATTTCAGAAAAAAGAGAAAAAATGCTACGAAATCGAAACCATTATGAACAATCAGCAGCATCATGAAAACAAAATTCTGCATAATAATTGTCATCGTTTTCAATTTTTACTTTGATTACAATAAATAAAAACTTAAAAATAGACATTATTTTATCAAATATTTATGATATTAAAGTATATATGTAAGTGATTACTAAAAACGCTTTTAGAAAACAACATGTTGTGTCCGAGCAACGCATGGGTTCCTCCGCTAGTAATAAATAAATTTTTAATTTAATAATTTAAGGTGTTTCCTACAAAAACTGCCAAATCGATTTCCGAAATAATTCCGATTCGCGTTTTTTTTTCGCCTTTGAAAAATGATTTCGTTGCATTCCGAATGCTGATAAATAGGTGTGTAAAATCTCGTTTATAGTTTTACCGTCATTTGAATTTTTATACTTAAGCCTGGTTGATTCCTAAACTCACACTGTCGTTTATATTTTTATATTTTAGCTATCTAAAACGCGGATTTTTTTCGCAATGTGAATTTTACTAAATTAATACTGACAAATCGATTCTTCCTTTCATTTTTGGTAAAAGTAAATTTTTTTGCGAATACTCCTATGTTACTTTTAGAATGCTGGCAAACACGTGTGTAAATTGTCAGTTTTAGAGTGATTGATTTCTAAATACCATATATATACATACACGTTCGAAATTTAAAGGGTTTTTCAATAAGAGCGCTACAAAAGTTTTTTTTAAATAAAACAAAAACGGTTTGGGATGTCAATTAAATCCTTTATTACTGTGAAAGTACATTCGATGACATCATGTATTAAACACGATTTCTTTTGCATGGCGACCACGGGCGCGCTTGCAGAAGTCCAGACGCTGAACACCATTTCGACGATTTTCAAGCATATGTTAAATCGGCAGATACTACTGCAATTTCACGTTCGATATTCGTACGAAGTTCATCAATCGTCGCTGGTTTGTTTTCATAGACCACAGACTTGACGTAGCCCCACAGGAAAAAGTCTAACGGCGTCAAATCGCACGACCGAGGCGGCCAATTGACTGTGCCATTTCGTGAAATAACACTTTCACCAAACTTGGTTTTCAATAAATCAATTGTGGTATTCGCTGTGTGGCTTGTGGCGCCGTCCTGTTGGAACCACATATTGTCCAAGTCCACATCATCCAATTCGGGCCAAATATGTTCGCTTATCATTGAGCGGTAGCGATTCCCCTTCACAGTAACGTTGATTTGGGTCTTCCTCAACTGCTAGCGGCAGCAATATTCTCGACACTACGGGCACTTCGTTGTCTCACTGGCACGGGAACATTTTGTACTGTGCCTGTGGATTCAAATTTTTCCACTAGACGCTCAATTGTTGATCTGACAGGACGATTATGACGACCATAAATTGGACGTAATGCTTTTAAAGTTGAGGCCACTGATTCCGAATTTCGGTAGTAAATTTTAATAATTTCGACTCGTTGTTGGATCGTATATCTTTCCATGATGAAATAGCAAACCTTACTGAAGAGAAAAGTCAAAAGAGCGGGAAAAAATATGGCGTAGTTTGCTGTCCCTATCGGCCTACTTTTGTAGGATTCCTATTGAAAAACCCTGTATATATAAGACTAGCGGAGGAACCCGTGCGCAGCTCGGACACAACGAGTTGTTTTCTAAAATCACTTTTAAGATGGGTTTAGATGACTATAATCAAGTGCTTGGCTTGAAAACAAGGTAATTTATAAGGTTTAATTTACCTTGTCGCAACCAAGAATGATACAAAGAAAGTTACGCTTACCAAAGTTTCAAATTTTTTTTCCTGGGCATCTACGTAACTGGTGAGATATACGCGCAGTTCTGATAAATCGTGTGAATTTGCATTAAAATATGACATATGCGAAAAAGCGAACAATAAATTAATTTCGTTTTTAGTACATTTTAAAAATATTTTTAAAATTTACAAAAACTGGATAACAAAATTGGTATGAATTTTTGCCATTAGCGGTTACCAGCACTGTATATGCGACGCTTCATAAATTATGTTGAAAACATTATTTGGATTATTATTTAGAATATTTGGGCCTCATTTGCCTGGTGCACTATGTAAACATTGGCACCAACGACGTAAGAAACAAAATCAGTAGATGTGAATTTTTCTGCTCAATTTTTCTTTCTATCATTTTTGCTTATAAAACATATCTATCCAAGACCAAAAATTTTAATTTTCTTCATTGTGTACTCAGTCAAATCGGACATAGAAGATTCTGTTACAGTAATATATATTAAGAAATAAATAAATAAATTAACATATTGACAATTAAATAAATAAATAAATTAACATATAGACAATAAAATAAATAAATAAACTAACATATAGACAAAAAAATTAATAAACATACATTAAAAAAAAAGAAGGTATATTGATGTATTAGCGTAGTGCTTCCTCGTAAACGACATTGTTTGTGGGTTCTCATCAATCCCTACTACAGATAATGTTTGACCTTGCGATTTGTTATTGCAAAACTAAGCCTTAAAGGAAACTGGAGTCTTTTATATTCATAAATGCTGTCAGATGGTATCAATGGTATCCTTGGAATAAAGACTTATTCGGTGAAAAACACATCCTGTTAAAATTTCAGCTTCAATTACATTTAATTTTAATTTTGTTATTCTTAATATTGTACCGTTACATAACCGAGGAGCGTCTAAGTTTCTAAGTAGCATAACAATCACCCCAATTTTGAGTGTTAATTTGTGTGATGGAAGTTCGGGAATTTCAAGTGAATTCAAAAACTCTTTTGGAAACTCCTCTGTCTTATCGGTATCAATGATTGTATCCACAGAAGTGTATACGTGTTCTTGTGAATTGAAGAATTTTAATATAAAGTTTTTTATATTTCTTACTGCGTCGTTTCGAGGAGATAAAATGGAACGCTGCTCCCACCTAGATACCGTTTTATTTTTCCAGTTTTTGAGATCAGGGTAAACATTTTGCACTAATTTTTCAATGGAATTAACTTTATTTCCAAGACTTTCAGGTATTTTCATAACATAATTATTATTTAAAATTTTCCCTTCACCCACTTTCAATAAGAGGTTAGAAAACACAGCCGTTTCTCCTTGTAGGGCAACTCTCATATTAATATTCATTTTTAGTTTGATTGCTTTTGCCCAAATAATGATGACTTCAGACTCACATTAATTTCATCTGCACGTGTATCTCTTGGTATCACAGGCAAAGTCTGTCTGAAATCACCCGAAAATAACACTGTCAATTTACCCATTAAAGAGTTATTACCACAAATATCTTGAAGTGTGCGATTAAGAGCTTCTACAGCCAATTTGTGTGACATTGTACACTCATCCCATGTAATTAAACTACATTCACTTAGAAGCTTTGCAATAGAACTATTTGGAAATGTTACAGGGGTGTCAGTTTTTATCAAGGTTAATGGAATTTTAAAAGCAGAATGGGCTGTTCTACAACCTTGTAATAATGAAGTCGCAATTCCGGATGAAGCAACTGCAAGTGCAATTTTGTTATCCGATCGAATTTTAGCAAAAATTAAATTAATTGCAAATGTTTTTCCAGTGCATCAAGAAAATAAATCTCACCAAGTTTTTTGGTAGCATTATAAATTACTTTTTTATCCGTTATTCTCTGATCCTCATTCAATTTCGAAATGTTTGTGTTTAAAATGTCAAGAAGTGTTTGAATGTTATAATAAGTCTCTCGTAAATATTCACGATCAGATCTACTTTCGCTGTCACGATTGGGTTGTGGTAAGCCATAGGCTTCAAGTGCTTTTCCACCCATTTCAAGTAGAAAATCTTCTATTAAACAGAGAAATATCTTCAGAATATTGGACAACAACATTTTGATTTTGCCTTTGTTCATTATGCAATATATCTTCAGATAGACTTTCCTTAAATTTTATCCACTCATTGGGTCGGCTATATGACAAATATTCAACATTACTGCAAATAAATAACGAATTGCTTTTGGAGAATTAGTCAAAGCAGCTTCTTCCATAGTAGCATACCACTTTTGGTCTTCTTCCAATAAACCAAGAGCTTTACATGCAAGAATAATAGTAGGGTGAACTATCTCATTCACTGTTTTTAAACAATCATAACAAGTTGGTCCTTTTATCGTGTGTAATAGCAGTCTCAAATAATAGCATTCACTATTATTTGGATGTATAGTTAACACACGTCCTAAAACATCACTCCTCTTCACCGATGTTTCAGGCACAACTAAGCCTCTTTTGCGTCGTTCCCACTTTTTGTTTGCCGCAAATATGTAATATTGCGGCACTTCAAAATAAAATAATGTTTTAGCAAATTCATCGGCTGCACATAATTCAAAGAATGCAGTCAGAGTGGTTTTTGGTGCCGTAGAACCAAGAGATGTATTTAAAACTGAATTCGGATCAAAGTAAATGTACTTGTAAGTACAGTATCGCAGGATATCTTTCGTGTATTGGATAGTGAAACAATCTCCATGTTGCTTCGGATGAGCTAACATATCTATTATCTACCACTTTGGAAAGTAGTGACTTCATCTCTTTCATATAAACTAAAAGTTGCTTGGTCAGAACCTTTGTTAATATATTTACAAACATACTTTACGGATTTTAGATATTGGCACGATTCAACATTAATATGTGCGGAAAATACTCTAGACAGTACAGGACAATACGGTACCAACCAACTATTATCTATTGTAAAATTACCTGATTTTCGCTGAACGGTTGCTGTAAAATCTCCATCTGTAACGCTTCGCCGCCGATAAGATGGATATCCATCCTTATCGGTCTGTGTACTTTGAATCAGTTTTCGAGGATATTTTTTAGAACATACACGATTAATCATGCATGGAATCATATTTGACTTTACTATTGCGAACAGTTCTGGGTCTTCTTCTGGATTTGGAAACTCAGCCGATATAATTGAATTTATTTAGTTAATAAATCCATTAAAGCTTTTACTTTTAGATGAAATACTCGTGCAATAAGATCGGTCTCTCTTCGACACTTTGCCCAGATAGAAGAGCTTCTGTTACTTCTTTCCATTTGGGGTTCGTCGTAAAGGATCGGGACGACCAAAATTTCGCACATAGACCATGGCATCTTGTGTTCTTTCATGCATGTAACGTGGACCACCAGTAAGACTTGAAGGTAAAATACACATTAGACCCACATTTTCAGCATTACCATCCCTATTAATGGCATCCTGAAGGTGAATATAGGTTTCAACGCGTAATTTCTTTTGGTTAAGCCGAATAAATAAAAGCCTTTCAGTCTCAACTTTAACATACATGTCTACAATGTATTGGTTAAATAGACTTCGACAGTAATGTAAGTCATTACAGTTATTGTCTCTAATTTGCAAACGGTATGCGTAAAAATGAGTGCAACTTTTTTTTTTTAAATGTTGCTTGATTTGTTCTTGGATTAACTTGAAATAATTAAAAATGATTACCATCTTCTCCGTGACAAAATAGTAATGGATATTGTAAACAGTCGTAAGATCGGTGCGTTTCACTAACCATTGTTAAAACATTACTTCTCATAATTATATATCTGCAAAGTCCTTCAATAATAGCAGTTACTTCGCTGGATGCTGGTGCGTTGAAACGTCCTCTATGACTATCTACTGGTCTTTTATCAGCATGAATTTGCAATCTAAAATCTGGACACGTAGTATTTCGATATTTGTTTTAAAATCCCTAACATATCTATTGCATTCATGCAGCATTTTTTGAAGTTGGGAGACTATTGTCTTGTCAATTTTAAGGATACTATGATATCTAGTATTTAGCTGCTCGTCATGAAATATATATATTTGAAGAGAGGTAGGTTGTTCATTTAATGCCGGTAATAATGATCTAATTCTGTGGTAACTACATTAGCTCCGAAAGATGTCATCTGGAAAGCTGCATTATATTTCCAAATATTCTTTAAAAAAGCTTTGGATTTTACATAATTTTTAAAATAAGGGAATTCAACGGTTCAGGAAGAGTTTGAATAGAATCTATTTTTACCTTTCCTGCAGGACAACAAATGCCTAAAGATTCGCCAATATATTTTTTCGCTCTACAAAATTTACATACAACGGACATATTACCGATGTCATTCAAATATGATATAGATTTATCATAATTAAACGCAGACTGTAATGAGTTTTTCCATTTTTTGGAATTTGCAAGTGAAGCTTGGTTACGCCTAACACCTCGTCGTTCTTCGCTTTCTATTGTACTTCATTTGGATTAGCCCGTGTCATCAAATATCGATTCCGTTGACTAACCAATCGAGACTCTCGAGCTAAATCGTCTTCAGTGGCTCTTGCAGTAGAAGCACGATTACGCATCGCTTCTAATAGAGATTCTCGAGCTAAATGAGTCTCATTTTGAATTTTTCTTCTTTTGGCAATCACTGATTTAACAGATTTACCCAAAGAAGATTTTCTTTTACCTGGCATATTATTGGATTAAGTAATAATAATAACAATAATAATAATAAAAATAATAATAATTAAAGGAAATAAATGTAAAAATAGAAAATAATAATGTCTAGGTTATTAAAAATTTTGGTATGCACCGACTAAGAAAAGCTGGGATCGTAATAAAAAAATCAAAAAACGAAAATAAATATGTGTACAATAATAATGTAATAATAATAAGTAACGAAAGAATAATAATTATGTACTACTACTATATGTAATTAATAATCTTTGTATGCACTAACTATCGAAAGTCGTATGGTGAATAATAGTAAAATAATCAATGGAAAATCAATATTTTTGTATATTTACGTTAACGTGTACGTAATATGGGAACAATTGTTGCTCGAGATATAGCTGCACACTTTAAGGTTTGAACTCTTATATAATTTCATATGTACTTACTTTTCCACTTTTTACTTAATAAGTTAACCTGTATATTTCATTTCCTTATACAATTGTTTTTTTTTATTTTCACTTCATTAATGTAAAATAATAATACATCATTATTTCAAAGTATTTGAAAATGTAATATTTTATACTATTAATTTTTTTTTTTTTTCAAACTCATTTTTTTCAATACGACCCCAAGGGCATATAGAAATATTTGGAATCCGACTTTTTTCGGGAAAAGAGTTGATGATACAGAAACTCGTTTTGACACCCCCAGTCCAAAAAAGTGGTCTAGAAAAAATGTGCAAAAGTACGCCTGTACGCCCGCGCCGTACGGTGTACGCCGTACTATAGAAAAATGGTCGAAAAAAAAAACTTCTAAACTACTGGACCGATTTGTATGAACATTTTTTGTAAAGTATAAGACAAAAATATAAGAATAGGATCTTCGATTTTTCATGGTCAAGTTATTACAGCATAGGTCGTATAGGGGTTCAAAAATGGGTCCTACGATTTTTTTCATTTCCACAACAATTAATCTTCAAGGTATCTTAAACAAAACTGCATATATCCTATATCCCGCTAGATGCTCCTTCTGGCGAAAAAGGGGGTGGACAAGGACAAACCCCACTTTTCTATCTCAGCCACCTTGCACAATATCAAAAAAATTCGTTCGGATTATTGTAGGATAAAATAAGATAAGAAAATTTGCGAAACATTTCAAGGTCAAAATCGAAAAATTCAAGGTAAAATTTTTTATATCTCAGAAAACTTTAACATTTTTTTAATTTTTTTTTCACATTATTGTAGGTTTAAATGAGACAAAAAAACTTGCTGAACATTTCAAGGTCAAATTTTAAAAACTCAAGGTCATATTTTTATAATGAAAATGTGTAATTCAAATACTGTGTGTTTTACGGTACTATGATGTTCTACATTATATAATAAAAGTATCAATTTTGGACAAAAATCAAGGTCAAAATTTAGAAATTTCAAGGTCAAATTTTTTATATCTCCGAAAAGCTTTTTTAAAATGTAGTTAAGCAACAGTCGTATATAAATTCACACCTCGCTCTCCGTGCGATGTAGTTTTTTTAACGTTTAATGGTTCGTCGATAATTCTATTATTCAACTGCTGAAGGATACGAATTGGCTTGCGTATTGTGGCAAATTTTTAAATGTTTCAAAATATTTTCTAACAGTATGCAGTAAAATTGTAAATGAACCCTGTTTCCTTGACACATTCAGCTAAATATAGAATATTGTGTACGTTATATGTTACACTTTCCTAACTGTATAATATCGTAAAATTTTCCACTAATATATTAGGTTGTCCAAAAATTCCTGCAGTATTTTTATTGAATTTTCAATTGTTCATAAAATTCGTTACAATAATGCGATTCAAGTCAAATATGCGCCGTTTTGTTCGATGATGCGTTCCCAACGAGATGCCATCTTCATAATGCCCCTCTCATAGAAGCTCGCTTCCCTATTGGCAAAAAACTCGGAGAGCCAATTTTCACAGGACTCTCTTGTGGCCAACTTCAGACTACCAAGCGCGTTCGCCATGGACAGAAACAGGTGGTAATCACTTGGTGCGAGATCCGGACTATACGGTGGATGCAAAAGAACCTCCCATCCGAGCTCCTGGAGCTTCTGGCGCATCACCAAAGATGTGTGTGGCCTGGCGTTGTCCTGATGGAAGACAATTCGGCCTCTGTTGATCAAAGATGGCCTCTTCTGCATGAGTGCTGCCTTCAAGCGGTCCAGTTGTTGGCAGTACAGGTCCGAATTGAGCGTTTGGCCATAAGGGATCAGCTCATAGTGGATGATTCCCTGCCAATCCCACCAAACACACAGAAGAGTCAATCCAGGCTTGGGCACAGTCTGGACCGCTTCATCGCTTTTCGACCACGACCGTTTGCGCCTTACGTTGTCGTAAGTGACCCACTTTTCATCGCCAGTCACCATACGCTTCAAAAACGGGTCGATTTTGTTGCGATTCAGAAGCGATTCGCATGCGTTGATACGGTCAAAGATGTTTTTTTGCGTCAATTCGTGTGGCACCCATACATCGAGCTTCTTAGTGAGTCCAAGCTTCTTCAAATGGTTTATAACCGTTTGATGACTCATGCCCAGCTCTTGACCGATACTACGGCTGCTACTATGCCGGTCTCTTTCAACCAATTTAGCGATTTTATCGCAATTTTCGACGACAGGCCTTCCGGAGCGTGACGCATCTTCGACCACCTCTACACCAGAACGAAAACGTTTAAACCATCGTTGAGCGGTGGAAATAGAAACTGTATCGGGTCCATAAACTGCACAAATTTTATTAGCGGCTTGAGATGCATTTTTGCCTTTATCGTAGTAGTACTGTAAAATATGCCGTATTTTCTCTTTATTTTGCTCCATGCTTGCGACGTTATAACTCATGAACGACTAAAAAGAAACGACAGTCACGTGTTAGCGCGTGAAAAGAGCTTTCCAAAAAGGTATAGTATTGCCAGATGCGATGAATAAAACTAGAATTACGCGCTTGAAGCGGCAACTAGCGAAAATACCGCAAGACTTTTTGGACAACCTTATATTTAGAAATTTTTCAGATACTGGCAAATTGGCAACATAGTTTCTCGAATTACGGATATGACAGTAAACCAATATACCGTATGTAAAAGCAGAAAATGGTAATAATAATCTTCCTTTTAACATCACAATTCCGGGGTACAAAACAAATTGCCTAAACCCCGTAGCCGGATCTTCCCCATTGAATTTGCCAATGATGATCCTTGCCTCAATCAAATTTGGTGTTAATTTTTTGACCGTTAGTCTGGTTCCGTTGAACAGTTTTTGCTGGTTAACATCAAATTGCTGGTCTCTGTCCAAGATATATAAAGTTATTATGGTAGGATATTGCGCATGTGACATGCTGTCTCTTTTCAATATTTCGCATCATCAACATGGTAAAATACATGGAGAAATATATGGAAATAAAGAATACTTAATGCGCGGAAATGTCAAAAATGAAACTCCGAAATATCCTACCATTATAGCTCTATATACCTTGCGTTAAAACAATAAATTTTGTTTGTTTCATGTGTTCAAAATTATAATTCTTGAATATTTGTTAGCGTGAAACACTATTTTAATTATTATTCACTTTAAAACTGTAATTAACTAATTAATTTGAGACGAATAAAAACTGGAAGTATTTTTTTTCATATTCATGGACCTGATTTTTCCAATATGACTTGAAATCTCCTTATCCTTTATGTTGCCATCAGTCACCAAAAATTCGTAAATACTGCCCCTTTTCGTATGACATTTGTCCAGAAAGGACGCACTATTTTCATGTCAGCGGCGAAATCGATCCCAACCTATAAGAGTTAAGCATTAAATGCATATATAATTTTTATAGTGTATCCCGCCGGTTTTTTATAATTCGGGCCATTTTTTAAAAACTTCAATACTGTTTGGCGCCGCTTTAATGTCAGAGAGGCGGTGCTGAGTGCATGCTTCCCAACACCGGTCAAATTCTTCCGCTGACAACTTGTCATACTGTTGTAGAGTTTTCCTTTTTTACCTGCCCTATATAACCTTTAACAATGATAAAAAACATATTTATTATTTGTATTGTTTACTTACTTTTTAAATGGTTTAATACTATAAGCTGATTCCATTCTCTCAGAAAATATCCAAATCACTTGGTGCTTCAGAACTGCGTTGAAATGAAAATAGTGCATACTACATATATCTATTATTATTATTATTATTCATTTATTGATCATCAAAACAAAATTAAAAAATTTACACGTAATAGGAATAAAAACAATATTAGAAAAAAGATGAATCACAAAAAAAAGAAGATATTCAATATTCTAATTTTAGGTAAATATTTTAGGAAAATTAAAATAGTGGTAAATAGTACCTTCACAAAAATATAAAGCAAAATAATGTAATGTGGGGAACATAGTAAAATAGTATTTATTAGCAAACAAGAGTTCAGAAATAGTAAATAAAAATTATAAAAAAAATTAAATGTTAAATGAAATTAAATGTAAAACAAAAATAATGAAGCAACAAAACCGAAACCAAACACTCAGTAATATAAGGAGAAAAGAATAAAAATGAAAAATACAACGGCTTCATACAATCACTGATAATAAAGAATCAATCTTAGTATTATCAAATGATAGGTCATAGGACCCAGATTTTAACCAGTTTCAGGAACTTTGGAAAGAAATAAAACACTCCTTAGACAATCTATGATAGCATTAAAAAAAAACGATAAGAAACAAAATCAAAAATTTCATTACTAATGGAACACTTTAATAAGAAAATATCAGCACTGGCAAAACGAAGAGACTTGATACTCAATAGAATCCCTAACAAAAACAGCCACACCACCTGCAGGATAAGAATCGTTACAAAGAGCATGAAACGTATACCGTAAACTGAAATCACTAACTTCAAATGAATAGATCCAGATTTCACTTAAAAAATAAAAAATCTGTTAAAATTGCAAAACCTTCCAGTTCACATACTAGTAGATCGAAATTTTTCCTCATACTTCTAATATTTTGGTGAGCAATTAAAATATGAGAATTCAGACAATTAGAATTAAAATAAACAGTACAAGTACATGAAGACCGAGAAGAGTGGATAGAGGAGTCAGCTGTAAAATCAAACGTATCCGTAGCGAATATAATATTATTTAAATCATCGAACGATTTTACAGTAACGGCTCTATCTCCCTCGGTCCTCCTAAGTAGGATTGTAGAATTACGTAACCACATATACTTGTATTGTTTAATCAATTTTAGCTTTTTGGCTTCAGCAAACAATCTTCTAGTAAATGGCGTGAAGCTATCATTAATATAGATCGACTTATCATTGAAACCATTTTGCCTGAATTCAATTTTTTCTTGTTTTGATTTTTTGCTCTTATTATTTTGCTTTTAATATTAACATTGACAAACTTGCCACAAACTACTTTAAAAGATGATTTTTGTATAGTCTTCACATAGCACTTCTCAATATCGGTGTCATCGATCTCCACACCAAGACATTCCGAAAATACTCGCTTAGTGGTTGACAATACGTTGGACCGATCCACTACCGTAAGACCAACAATGTCGAATTGATTATTACAACTCTTTTGTTCCAAGTCATTCACACGAAGCTCCAGAGGCGAAGTTCAGATTTTTCCTTTTGTAATTCGTCTATCGATAATAAATTATTGTTTGCCTTTTCCATCGACAATAATTTTGTGTAGACCATCTCAAGTGTTATTTGTGAATCTACTGGTGAGTCATCTGTGATAGATAGCAAGGACGGCGATATATGTTGACTACGCAGCGACACTCGGCGAAGTGCAGAACACTTGTCATATCTATATGACTTTCCGTGAGATTTAAAAATCTCCAGATCGCTATTAGTCATATTCACACATCCAAGATGAAAAAAGGTCTTACAATCGAAGCACTCCACTTTATTGTGATCCCTCTCAACCTTCTTATTGCAAATGCACTTCATGTTCAAAAGAACTTAATAAAATTTAAGGCACTAAATAATATGTAATTATATAACAATTTATAATATTAATTTGTATTATTATTATTTTTTATTAAGTAATAAGGAATTTATGGATAAAAGAAAAACGCGTGCGTAACCCACAACACAAGACTTTTGAAAAGATCAGTTGCAGACTCTGGTAGAAAAACTATGTATTCATAAATCATATCAAGCCGGTACGAACACGTTTATGCATGTTTTATTCTTACTTATACCGGCCGAAATCGAACAGCCATCGTTTCAACATACACATGAAAAAAAAAATGATTCATACAAAATGCATTTCTGTATACAAAATATGTAGAAAACAATTTTTAAATATTTCTTCTTCTAATCTGAAAGAGGTATATTCTGTCTGTAGTATCTGTATTCTGTATGCAGATAATTAACGAATTCATATTCGTTAAATACACAAACGGTTCGTAGACCATAATCTCCTAGTTTTTATAAAATTGCGAATAGTTTGTGTATTCTACGAATAATTCGTTTATTCAACGTACAATATTTTAACGAACTCCGTTTAGAAATATTATGTAAGACTTTTTTTCAGACAGATTGAAACCACGCACTTAACTTTTCGACGCGTTTGTATCTACACAAAAGTGACTGAATAAATGCGTTTGTGTGAGTACGTCAATTCGACTAACTCGACCCTTGTTCGAAATTTTCGTCCAACTTTTTCAAATAAAATATATTTTGAACGCTGGCTGCGTACTCAGGTTTTCTAGCACAATTCTGCTAGAATATTTAAATGTCACTCAAATATTTATCAGAAGAGCATGCGGCGACTCGTTAATCGTTATAACCTTTTGTTTCTTTTTGTTTACAAGTCTGAAATAATTGAATAAAATACTCATAATATAATCAAAATAAAAATATGTCGTAAGAAAATGACATATGCAAATACTTACGCAGCCAACAAAGGCTGCGTACTAATCTCATTTTTCCATTGATTTGATGAATTTCCAAAGCATTTAAGGTCAAAAAAACAAAGGTTTTCAGATCAAGCTGCTTCATCAAGCGCGTCAATGCTTCAATTTTAAAAAAAACGTATTCACCGACTTCCAAAGATTTGGATATATCTGCAGCAGAAGGAGCGTGGGCGTATCAGTGTATCACACAGTGCAAGAGAATCATAGCTTTCGCTCAAATGACTGTGTTTCAAAATTATTTCAATCATTTTTCGAACAAAAATGTAGGTGTGCTCGTACGAAATCGCAGGCTATTGTTGAAAATGTGCTAGAACAAATGGCAATGAATGAATTGAAAAACCACCTTCACGAAGTACACTGTATAACTTTATCAATGGACTCTTCGAATCATGGGTCGATAAAGTTATTCCCTGTTCTGATTCGGTATTTTTTACCATATGAAGTCGATAAGGTCAAAATTTTAGAGTTTGGCTGCTCTCGAGCCAGGTAAGACATCGGATATAGTTTTCAATTATTTGAAGGAGGAGCAATGATATTACTAAAAAAAACTACATCGCAGAGAGAGCGAGGTGTGAATTTATATACGACTGTTGCTTAACTACATTTTAATAAAGCTTTTCGGAGATATGAAAAATTTGACTTTGAAATTTCTTAATTTTGACCTTGATTTTTGTCCAAAATTGGTGCTTTTATTGAGATTATCAATAATGTAGAACATCATAGTATCCTAAAACACAGAGTATTTGAATTACACATTTTCATTATAAAAATATGACCTTGAGTTTTCAAAATTTGACCTTGAAATGTTCTGCAAGTTTTCTTATTTTAATATTCCTACAATCATGTGAAATCAAAATTTCAACAATATTTAGGGTTTCTGAGATATGTGTGCCGTACGCCGTTCGTCGAACCTTGAAATTTCCGGTTTCGACCTTGAAATGTTCATCAAGTTTTTTTGTCTCATTTAAGCCTATAATAATGTAAAAAAAAATAAAAAAAATATTAAAGGTTTCTGACCTATAAAACATTTTACCTTGAATTTTACGATTTTGACC
The DNA here is from genome assembly GCA_963854165.1 of Sylvicola cinctus. Lineage (NCBI taxonomy): Eukaryota > Metazoa > Arthropoda > Insecta > Diptera > Anisopodidae > Sylvicola > Sylvicola cinctus. The sequence goes on from OY974082.1 coordinate 25,692,636, forward strand.
TTGAAATGTTGCGCAAATTTTCTTATCTTATTTTATCCTACAATAATCCGAACGAATTTTTTTGATATTGTGCAAGGTGGCTGAGATAGAAAAGTGGGGTTTGTCCTTGTCCACCCCCTTTTTCGCCAGAAGGAGCATCTAGCGGGATATAGGATTTATGCAGTTTTGTTTAAGATACCTTGAAGATTAATTGTTGTGGAAATGAAAAAAATCGTAGGACCCATTTTTGAGCCCCTACACATTTTTTCTAGACCACTTTTTTGGACGGACTCAGGGTGTGTCAAAACGAGTTTCGCATCATCAACTTTTTTTTCCGAAAAATGTCGGATTCCAAATATTTCTATATGCCCTTGGGGTGGCATATAAATTAAAAATTGTGGCATTTTGTGGAGACAATACAAAGTGCAATTTCGGAGGGAAAAATAGGAAAGAAAAAAACAATATTTACGTGAAATTGAAGCTTTCACTCGCGAAAAAACTTATTGGGATTAGGTGTGGAGTGGATCCCACATAGTTCACAACACAATCAAAACAGCTTCAGATTGTCTCCCTGTGGACTTTGAATGTATTATTGCGAAAATTTATTAATTTTTTTACATTTACAGCGTTTGAGTGGAAACTCTAAAAGAGTTCTGTGATTCCACAAACACAGAGTATGAGAAACTACTGGGCTATAGCAAAACAAGGTGGCTCGCATTAAGAAAGAATTTTGAAAATGTTCCAGCCATTAAAGCTATTTTCTGAGCATCGAAAAGTGCCCAAGTATTTTATAATCATTTTTCGAAAATTCCAGTGCAGTCAGAATGTAAAAACGGCTGATTACAGTGGGGTACTGATCATATTGCTGTCGAAGATCGTTGGGTTGAATTATTTTCAAATTTTCGTGATAACAATCTTAACCCAACAAATTTTAAAATTATGATGCCCATCAAGCAATATATAAGGCTGAGAACGAGAAATTTGGATCGCCCCCGTATTTAAATATATTAGTGAGTACTTGAAATATTAAGTACGTACGGTTTAAATGTATTAGTAAGTACTTGAAATATTAAGTACGTACAGTACCTTAGTATTGCACACTCACACATTAGCACACAGCGCGCGACGTGCACACATCCATGCGTGCGATAGCTCTGAAAATGTTTACTATACTACATATAAAACATAAAATAAAGACAACAATTATGTATGGAACATTGAACATATTATATTTATTTTTTATAATGTTCGAATATTGAGGGAGATGGTGGGCTCACATTACAACGTGTTGTGGGCGGAGGTGTGGTGGATGTTGAGGGAATAAAAATTGGATGGTTTTGTAAGTGGACTGGTTGTGTGGAAAAATGGCCGATTAATTGGAGTTGACTGTAAGTGGGATTTGTAGGTGGTTCACTAAGGAATTCAAATTGGGATGAAAAATTAATGAAAGGAAGCGTGGTGGATTAGACGGAACATTTGGGATCAGAATTATGGATATGGAACATTTGGGAGCATTTGTTGTAAAGTTGGTGCTCCCATAGGCCTGTCCGCTCTTAATGGGCGCCTTACTTTTTGGGAGCATTTGTGGTAAAGTTTGTGTTCCCATAGGCGCCTGTCCGCTCTTAATGGGCGCCCTACTTTTTGGGAGCATTTGTGGTAAAGTTGATGCTCCCGCAGGCGCCTGTCCGCTCTTATTGGGCGCCATACGATTTGTTGGAATTGCCAATTTAAAAACAAACAAAACGTAATTATGTTTTATATTAATTGCCACATATAGCATTCTTAAATTATTATTTTTTAAAACAAACACTTACTTTCAATTAATCACTTTATACTTTTATACACGACTAGCGGAGGAACCCGTGCGCTGCTCGGACACAACATGTTGTTTTCTAAAAGCGTTTTTAGTAATCACTTATATACTTTAATATCATAAATATAAATATAAATCCGAAATTGTGGAAAACCAAAGAATTAGGGTAGAATTTTTTGGCGAGGTGTTTTTAAAAGGATCATATTAATTTTTATGTATTAGACGAACTTCATTGACAGCTTTCTTCGTGAGGTATTTTTTTACTCTATTTATTTTCGCGTTTCCAAAATACTTCAGGAATGTTGAAAAATACGTGTGAACATATTCGGAGCGATCCCATTTACAGTTTCAGCAAAGTTTTTCGCAAGGTGGGTTTTCTTGTTTCATTTCGCTGTAAAAAAAGCCTTTGTTGCTTTCCGAATGCTGACAAATACGTGTGTAAAATCTCCGATTCCGTTTATAATTTTACCGTTGTTTGAATTTTTATATTGGATTATGAAACATAACCGCAGAAAATCGAGGAGTTTATCACTTTAATAATTAAGCAATTTTTTGGGGAACCACTATTGTTTTCGCGGTTTTCGCGGTTTATTTTAATTTTTTAAATATGCTATGTTACTTCTAGAGTGTTGTGATATACTTGTGTAAAATTTCGTATTGAATGTTCGTTTTAGCCTTGTTGATTCTTATACCCAAACGGCCGTTTATATTTTTATATTTTAGATAGTTGGGCGGAAAATCGCGGAATTATTTGCTGATTTTTTCGTGATGTGAATTTAACTAAATGAATACTGACTAATCGATTCCTCCCATTAATTTTTAGGAAAAGTAAACTATTTCGCGAACCACGCTTTTTTCGCGATTTGGTGGCGATCCCATTTACGGTTTTATCCTGGTTGATTCCTACGACATGTCTTCTGTTAATTGAACACTGACAAATCGATAAGTGCAATCATTTTTGGTAAAAGTAATTTTTTTCGCGATCCGGCGTTTTTTTGAGGTTTTCGCGGTTTATTTTTGCGTTGTAAAAATGCCTATGTTACTTCTTGGATGTTGGCAAACACGTGTGCAAAATTTCGTAGCGATCCCATTTTCAATTTTGGCGTAATTGAAAGGTATACCCACACGGTCGTTTAGGAATATATAAAAATAGATAGTTCCACGGAAAATCGCGGAAAATTTCGTGGATTTTTTCGCGACATGTTTTTTTATTAACTGACTACTGACAAACCGATTACAGCAATCATTTTTGGTAAAAGTAAATTTTTTCACGAAACGAAAATTTTTTCGCGGTTTTCGCGGTTTATTTTCGCTGTAAAATACCCCTATATTACTTGTACAATGTTGACAAACACGTGTGCAAAATGTTGTGGCGATTCCATTGTCGGTTTTGGCGTAATTGAAAGGTATACCCACACTTTCGTTTAGGAATATTTAAAATTGATAGTCCCGCGGAGTATCGCGAAAAATTTCGAGGATTTTTTCGCGACATGGCTTTTATTAATTAAATGCTCACAAATCGATTCGCGCAATCATTTTTGGTAAAAGCCAATTTGTTCGCAAACCGCGAATTTTTTTCGCGGTTTTCGCGGTTTATTTTCGCGGTACAAATACCCCTTTATTACTTCTACAATGTTGACAAACACGTGTGCAAAATGTTGTGGCGATCCCATTGTCGGTTTTGTAGTAATACCCACACGGTCGTTTAGGAATATATAAAATAGATAGCCCCGCGGAAAATCGCGGAAAATTTCGTGGATTTTTTTGCGTCATGTTTTTTTTATTAACTGACTACTGACAAACCGATTACAGTAATCATTTTTGGTAAAAGACCATTTTTTCGCGAACCGCGATTTTTTTCGCGGTTTATATTCGCGTTGAAAATATGCCTATTTTACTTTCAGAAAGTTGGCAAATACGTGTGTAAAATTTCGTGGCGATCCCATTTTCAGTTTTGGCTTGATTGCGTGAGATACATACATGGTCGTTTAGAAATTTATATATTAGATATAATTTAATTTTTCACGATATATATATATTTTTTTGCGGCCTTTCCTTAATGTGGATACTTGTAAAATTCAATATTGAATGAAGCTAATATGGCCGAATGCATGTGTACACGTACTTAGTTTTTTTTACACTCACGTCTCACCTTGTACATATCACTATACACTATCAAGCATAGGCCTGCGAGTACCCCAATACTTGAGTACACATATTATACAATGAACAACTAAATGCAAATATATTAAGAGACTATTTTACGCACGGCATATGAATAACGCACTTAACTCATTACAACACAAGTAAAGACGCATATGGTAAAAGAGCATGCTACGCAAAGCCAACGGCATGAATAGCAGCTAGCGCACTGAGCATAAGTACGTATACTAATAAAAGTTGGAGTACGCGTACGTAAAAAACACAATACAAGTAAAATCGCAACACTCGTATAGCAAATACGTCCTAAAATAAAATTTATTTCACCATATTATTTTCACCCACTGAAAATTTCCTGTTGAAAATTTGTTAAAATTTCAAAAAGATATTTTTCGATACCATGTGCCGAAAAATCTCCATTATTTATAGGAAAAAACAATCCCATTGAATATCCCCGTGCTATTTAGCGAGTTCACATATATAATATTTATATATGTCCCCGGTAGTACAATTCCCCTTGATAGTGATATTCTATCCGACTCTGAAGATGATGTACCATCTCTTCATTGTGATTCTGAAGATTATTGCTCTGATGTAGATTCTCCTCAGCTTGATATTGATAAACGTTCCCATTTAATGAATGGTATATTCGACATAATATAACACACAATGCCTTATCGGATTTACTATCGATTTTGAATGACCAATTTAAGATTCCATTTCCACGAAGTGCTGTTGCCTTTTTGCACACAAACAGGAAACCAATTACAAAAATTCCTTGTGAACCTGGCCATTACTCTCATATTGATCTTCAAAATTGTTTGATTAATAGTAATCACCATTTCCTCACGACGTGCGAAGAAGTAGTACTCGATATTATCATTGATGGTTTCCTCCTTTTTTAATTGGTTTTTATTACGGAATTGGAAAGCCAGACCATCTTGAGCAGTATTTGGATTACAGAGGCCAAAGGCTTACTTCTGAATGGAGTTTTGGTAACTCATCTTAAGGAAAGAAAAACACTTCGCTTCCGCAGCTTTTGTTGTGACACTCCCGCTTTGTCCTATCTTACTGGAACGAAAGGCCATGGTGGCTATTCTGCCTGTAAAAAATGTGAACAAATAGGTACTTGGCATGGCAAAGTTTGTTTTGAAACAACTTCAGGAAATTTAAGAAGTGACCAATTATTTTTGTCTCGGAAGTATGTTTCCACTGGTTTTCATATTCAGCTTGCCCAGCCATCTTCGCACCCTCTTGAGCAAATAAATATTAATATGATAACTCAATTTCCTCTCGACCCAATGCACCTTCTCGATCTGGGTGTTACGAAGAGACTTATGAAAGCATTATTTTTTAAAAGCGAAGCTCAGAGTTATGTCCAAAGGAGAGCATAAATTTCCAAAATTTTGAAAGACATCTCTGTTTTAATTACGAAAAAATTCAACAGAAAACCGACAAGTTTTTATATGCTCAAAATTGGAAGGCAACAGAGTACCGCTTTTTTGCTCTATACACAGGTATTGTTGCCTTGAAAGATGTCATTCCAGCCGATTTGTATAGTCACTTTTTGGTTTATACGTGCGCCATTCGTTTGTTGTATGACCCATCTAATTGCCAATCAAAGGAAGTTGTCTAGTTCTTTTCTTGAAACTGTTCCAGTTTCTGATATCAAGCTAAAATTCTTTTGCATTCCGTTTGATGGTCAATTTGTTTTAATCCCATTACTTCACTTATTGTAATTTTCTGTTTCTTTTATGCAATTTTCATTAACATAAGTTAACTCCTTCAAAATGTTTCAAATGACAACTTTTTGTTAAAACTTTAAATATATTCAATATATTTTACATACTTTAAATACCAACAAGAACATGAGCAGAAGCGCATATATCGAGAAGATGCTGTCAAGTCAAGGATGTAAGTTAATTGTTTCCAGTATGAATTATTTATATATTTGTTAATGATTACTGTCTTTATATTTAGTTACTATGACTCCAGGGTTAAGCGTTAAACCCATGTCTTCCCAAGCAACACGATCCCAGACACGACCCGTATTGATAGCAAGGCCAAGTAAGCATGCTGAAGAGGACTTGTTTTCCGAGAGTGACGAAGATGATGCCATTGGCAAAGCATAGCAATGAGGAGTGGCTGGACTCATATATAGATACTCTATCGGCACCAGTGGTAAAAAGTTATGCTGATAAGACTGATCGGGAATTTTTGTTATAGATATGCGGAAGACTGTCAGCAATAGAACAAGAAAGTAATTAAATATTTAAAAGATACATAATAATAGACATACTAAAAAAAAATAATTTTAGACAAAAAGAGAGAGAAAAGAAATAGTTATGCAATATCAGAAGAAACTGTTGGTTTTATCCAATCGGATTGCGGTGGCCACAACAATGCCGAGCTCGCATTTGTATGTTGTGGGAGGCAAATTTCCTGTGGCTGACGAAGCGCAATTTATGGAACTGGAAACGAGTCTGACGGAGTCTAAATTTAGGCACGAAATGGTAAAGAACTTTTTTTTTCTGTTTATGAATGATTTAATGGAAATCATGTTTTGTAGGATATCTTTTGTGGATTCACTTCTAGAATCCAAGATGGCCAGTAAGTATTTTATGGAACTAGTAAATTTTATGAATTACGGTTGCTAAAGAATTATTGTTTTACAGAAGCCTGGCGTTCCCATTTCCCTCTTGGGCGTTTCAAGGAGATGTGCATTTGTTGCTTCAAGAAAGCTCGTTGCCGGGAGCGCATGAGGGTCGCCAGAAAATAAGTCGGCGCGTGAGTTGATTGGATAGTGGATTAGGCCTACACGGGGAACCACTTTAAAAAAAACGCTCCACTGCTCTACATCAATTAAGATGGTGTGGAAATGAGTACATATTCACCATACTTTCTATGTTTGATGTAAATACTTTGTGCCAATCCGTTATATCTTTAATTGAAATATTAATGCTTATATTTAAATTACACAATAATATGTATAGTATATTACATGGCAACGAAGATGACAACATGAGGGAAGCTTGAGGGGATTGGATGCTTTTTGTTCAAAAAGTACACTACTTGTACTGAAGAGATTACGAGGAAAGAAGGAGGAGTAGAGAGATCACAGCTATCTGTGTATGTTTTATTGATTTCCATTTTAAAGATTTAACGATTTAATTGTAAAAAAACTACATCGCAGGGAGAGCGAGGTGTGAATTTATATACGACTGTTGCTTAACTACATTTTAATAAAGCTTTTCGGAGATATGAAAAATTTGACCTTGAAATTTCTGAACTTTGACCTTGATTTTTGTCCAAAATTGGTACTTTTATTGAGATTATCAATAATGTAGAACATAATAGTACCCTAAAACACAAAGTATTAAACATTTTCATTATAAAAATATGACCTTGAGTTTTCAAAATTTGACGTTGAAATGTTCAGCAAGTTTTCTTATTTTAATTATTCCTACAATAATGTGAAAAAAAAATTCAAAAATATTTAGGGTTTCTGAGGTACGTGCGCCGTACGCCGTACGTCGAACCTTGAAATTTCCGATTTTGACCTTGAAACATTTAGCAAATTTTCTTATCTGATTTTATCCTATAATAATCTGAAAGAATTTTTTTGATATTGTGTAAGGTGGCTGAGATAGAAAAGTGGGGTTTGTCCTTGTCCACCCCCTTTTTCGTCAGAAGGAGAATCTAGCGGGATATAGGATATATGCAGTTTTGTTTAAGTTACCTTGAAGATTAATTGTTGTGGAAATGAAAAAAATCGTAGGATCCATTTTTGAGCCCCTATACGAAAAAAAATTCTTTTGGCAATAACTTGACATTGAAGGATCTGACCTTGAAAAATCGAAAATCTAATTCTTATATTTTTGTTTAATAGTCTACAAAAAATGTTCATACAAATCGGTCCAGTAGTTTAGAAGTTTTTTTTTTGACCATTTTTCTATAGTACGGCGTATACCGTACACCGTACGGCGTACGGACGTACTTTTGCACATTTTTTTTAGACCACTTTTTTGGACTCAGGGGGTGTCAAAACGAGTTTCTCCATTATCAACTTTTTTTTTGAAAAAAGTCGGATTCCAAATATTTCTATATGCCCTTGGGGTCGTATATAAATTAAAAATCGTAGGACTCATTTTTAAGCCCCAATACGAACAAAAAATTCTTTTGGCAATAACTTGACATTGAAGGATCTGACCTTGAAAAATCGAAAATCTAATTCTTATATTTTTGTTTAATAGTCTACAAAAAAATTTCATACAAATCGGTCCAGTAGTTTAGGAGTTTTTTTTCCACCATGGTACACAATTTTTCCATAGTACGGCGTACACCATACTGACGTACTTTTGCACATTTTTTCTAGACCACTTTTTTGGACTCAGGGGGTGTCAAAACGAGTTTCTGCATCATTAACTTTTACCCGAAAAAAGTCGGATTCCAAATATTTCTATATGCCCTTGGGGTCGTATATAAATTAAAACAACCTAAATGCCTTCAATAAACACCGGAGAGATCAAAACGATAAATACGGTTTGAAATCACAGGATTCTCATTAACATTGATAAACTATAAAGGTGCAATGCGCAATGGAAACCGATGAACGACACAGAGACGACAGAAAAGGCTCTACTGCATTAGGAGTAATGTCGGATGCAGCAGCAACATTCAAGTTACACTTTAAGCAACAAAAGCAGTTTTATAAATGGCAACAAATCTTCAGTTTCTTCCTACATAACAAGAATTCTGTTATTATAAAAAATTATTATAAATAAAATTAAAAATATAATTTAAAACATTTCTTTATTTTGAATACAAATTATAGATATATGTATACCGGTGACGTTTAGTATAGATATATATATAATCTATATAAATATCCCAATCGGGGGATATTTGACCATAAAAAGCAGCTCATCCTATACGAGCACTTGTTCGATAATTATTCTAGGCGCGTTTTAACAACGGATACAATTTTATAGGGCATACTTTGTTTTCTTTCAAGGTAAATAGAGCTAATATGGTAGGATATTGCGCATGTGACATGCTGTCTCTTTTCAATATTTCGCATCATCAACATGGTGAAATATATGGAAAATAAACTCTTAATTAAACTTCTTCTTGTTTGGGAAATTTTTTTAATTCTTTTATATGCAACATACGACATCCATCAAAATCGAATATAAAATTGCATCTAACTTCAAATATGGGTCAATTAAACATGATCACATTGTTTACGCAAACACCCTAACGTAAATATCGTTGTATGCAGTATGATCAGCTGATCTTGCTTCTTGTGTAGGCGGTGAGGATTGAGAAAAGCACGGTGACATATATGAATGTATGAAAAAACTATTATAATATGTAGACATTCACGCATAAAAATTTATGTTTGGAAAAAACAGCTAGCTGTGGTACTAGTATGTAATTTTTTAGCAACTAGCACTAAAAAGTGCAATCAGCTGTTTTTTCCAAACATAAACTCCTACGCGTGTTTGTGTACATAATACGTTGAATTCTTTGCAATAAACGGTTCAGAAAAAGTCTTATTTTCAATATAATTAAATTTGTTATAATTCTTGGGATGATTTGGATATAATATGAAATGGTAAGTTTATAAATTATAATTATAATTCTCTAATTTTAATTAATGTATAATTAATATATATAATTAATATTATCAAAAAACAGACGCCAGCAGTCGTGAACTGGAATCAATTGTGGGCATTCCACCAGATGTTGATTTGGAGCAAAGTTATGCATTTTTACATAATTATTTAATTAAATATTGCAATGAGCAAATAACTATTATATACTTCATTTTATTTTGTTCATAGAAGTGAGAAGGAGGTAGATGAGAGTGAAGACTTGACTACCGAAAATGCCGCAGTCTGTCCATATCAAAGATAGTTAAATACGATTTCTTTAAATTATCATTTATGTTAAAAAACTTTTCCTAAAATGGGAAAAAGAGCTACTGGACACAGGCCTTTAAAGACAGTTGGATGTCAACTAAGGTTTGGCTTGTGGAGAAAAACAGGAAAGCCTACTGCAACTCATGCAATTGTGTGTTAGCTAACAATATAACAAGTATTGACCGGCATGCAAATAGGACTTCGCACAACAACATATTAAAAGTCCTAAAGGAAACGTCCCAAATTGAGCCATCACTCCAATTTCGGGGGCACGTCAAATTGGCAAAACAAGCCGAACTGCAAATGATCCTATATTTGATCTATATTTCATAGGAATAGGCCAATTGGAGATATGGACACATTGCCGCAACTTTACAAGGGAATGAATCTTATTGACCCAAAGGTGTGTGCAGGCATAAATTGTGGCAGGATCAAAGCCACTTATGTCATTGTAAGTTTTTCGGGACCCAGGGGCAAATTCAATTTGGCTTCCTACATTCAGGAGTACTTTTCGCAAAAACCTCAAAAAATTTTAAAATTATGCAACACACGCTGGTTGTCCACAGAGGCAGTAGTCAACAGAGTATTAGAACAGTGGGTTCCATTGGAATATTTCTTTTTGAATACTGAGTTTGAAGAAAAAGACGTAAATATTGACAACAGAGTTCAGTTTTATTTCTATCATTTGTATTAAAAAAATTAAAATTGGCAAATTTAAAATTGAAATCGGAAAACGTTCGAATAACATCCTTGTTGGAGATTTTTCGCGACCTATACGTCAATGTATTATGTTACATTGATGAGCCAAAATCAATGGAAAACATTAATTTTTACAAAGTTGATTATAATAAGCCAACCAATAGGGAAATAAAATAATGACATATATATTGGTGCAAAAGCTGGGCTGGAAATACAGGGATTAGGGGATGAAGCAGCCCATGAAGTCAAAAGACATATAATGGCATTTTATGTTACTCTTCTTGATCAGTTAAAAATGCGCAATAATTTTGAATGCCCAGTTTTTAAAAATATGCATTGTCTCAATCCAGCATATTTTTCAAAATTTGACGGAATATCGGAACTCTGCCATCAATTTCCGAATACTATAATAAGTGATTCCGAACTGGAAGATATTGATGAAGAGTATCGATGTCTCAAATATGATGCCATAATTTGCTAGGAGACAAATCAATAAGAGTTGTGGAAACAGTCTACAAGTTAAAAATTTCATTGGGACAAGATAAATTTCCAATGTTAAACAACTTTACGAAAGCAATGTTTTGCTTGCCGCATAGCAGTGCTGAAAGGGTATTTTCCCAATTAAACCTCATTAAAACTAAAAAAGCAACCGTTTTAATACAAAAACGATTGACGCCATAATGACTTTTAGCCTGGTCTATCATATTTTCAAGATAAGCTAAACGCTGCTCTAGTTCCCCTAAGTTTATCTTTTATCTTTGCATGGCATGGCGCATTCTCAATAATAAGCACCAATTCTTTGAGCTGGTTTCCCATATACTCCCAAACTTGCATCAAATTTCCAACCCAAGCATTCGCCAATTCTGAATTATAGGAGCTACGCTGTCGGTCCATTGCTACTACCCCTACTGCAGAAATTGCACCAATCAGATGTATATTGGTGCCTTTCGATGCAGGATGATGTTGGACTGCCCGTGCTCCAGCTATAGCGCGACCTCTTGTTCGGCGGCAAAATAAATTAAAATTCGTTTCGTCAATGAAAACAATTTGCTTTCCATTTTGCATTTGTCGATTTAATTGTTCCACATATTGAAATCTTTTTAATTTATTGCCCTCCGAATTCATCGTTACAGGCTCTTTATGAACTTGCTTCACTGTGAATAACCTCCCTTCCAAATAATTGAACACTGTTGACAAGGACACGTTTTGGTTGAATTCGGCTTGAATTTTTCCTTTTAGTTGTTGTAGCGTTATCCCACAATTTAACTCAACCCAACCAGTCACTGAATTACACTTGACAATATCTGAATTACACTTGACAATATCTAAATTACACTTGACAATATCTGAATTACAATTAAAAAATCTGAATTACAATTGGAAAAGGTGTAGTGAAACCTTTTTCGCAAACAATTCGTATTGTACCATAAACTGATTTTTAACCAATAAAATAAAATTTAATGTAATAATATAATAATAATAAATGACAGATATAATGAAAATTTATTCACTTTTTCGCAAATGAAAGGAGTATTTACCGTAAATACTCTGAAAATCTGTAAATCGTAAGAAATTCAAATCTCCAAAAATACAAAAAGTATTATTTTTATAAAAATCACTTGTAGTAGCTTAACTCTTGTGATCCATTGTATTAATTTGTTATTATACAAAAAAGTCTATTTCTAATATTGTCGCGGGTCGTACTGATATATTTGTTTGTATTTACAAATTCAATTACTCATGAGCACCGCTAAATGGATAATACGATAATCACTATTGGCGACGTTTGACATTTGACTATTTTCTGATCATCCTTTGAGTTCTTTCCTTGCTGCCCTTTCTCTTTAAGGTAATTATGTGTCTCCAACGTTTGAATTCAAATGAAAAATGTACTATATAGAAGTAAATAGCTTCCACAAAGAGCAGTAAACTTTGTCCCATAAAAGAGCTAAATATGGCACCAACCGCCACTGCATGTTAAAACATATGTACACGAATAATATATTAGTAGAGATGACATTTGATCAAAGTGAAAGCATACAAAACCTAGAATATCACTATAGCTGTAAACAATGTTTCTCAGAAAACGGACCTTTGCTTCTGTCACTTCCCATCTCACGTTATTACTGCGAAACCAATTGACAACATTGGCAGTACGGACGTTGAATTTTGTGTCACGACAATTGGGTAAACATCGACATTGCTTCCTTGCCTCCCCAATGTAATCCGCGTAGAAACTAACACAATTTAATCCTGCTACATTACAATACGTCTCATGGGGCAGTTTTCTGTAAAACATTCCTGGTACACAGCCACACAGTTTGACAATTTCTTGTAATTTACACTCTGTTTTACACAAATTGAATGAGTAGACGCCTCCGAAATGAGGTAGGCCGCCTTCGTCATTAAATTTGCACCTTCGTTGACTATGGAAAAGATTGCGAAGGTTTGCGTGTGTTACTGTTGTTATGCTATCAAATATTATTGTGGTAAATGTGGGTGAAATACGGTTGGTCTGTACAATATTTTTTGTTTCCGGAAGGTTGGCTGGATCGTGATAGTAAATCTGAAATAACAAATAAATTTTTATGATTATAAACCGTTATTGGAACAATGTTATGGGCCTATGTTGTATTTGTATACATCATTTCCTTCAGTGCGATGGACGTAAGCAAATTTTTCCGAATCGACAAAGCTGACTTGAAATAAATCCGGTAGCTTTGATGGTATTCCTGTTTTAAAATAATCATACGTCATAACTGAAGCAATCTCGGAATTAAAAGCATTGCATATTCCCTTTTCTGTTAAAACCTCCACCATTGGGAGATGAGTATTTGACGATGTCGTTACTTCCATTGAATATCGATTACATATCTGAATTAATATGTCAAAGTGATCGTGCTTAAGTGGCAGTGCGTATTCCGTGATGTCTTCCAAATGGTCATACGAAGTGTCGGCTATAATTCGAAGGTGTTGTTCCAGAAGGGTATAGTTATAATGGTTAGCATCATAATTGTTGAGGTAATTGTACAAAGCGGTTTCATTCAACTTTGAATGGGGACATAATGTTATGCTAGGAAACGTAGTGTTCCAGTTCATGTAGTCCCGTTGTACGTTTAACTCTGTGGGATTAACGAATCGTTTAACCCATATACCTTTGGTTACAATACCAGACAAGACCATAGTGGATACGGTTAGGAAGCCCCAAATGAACCTGTTGAAGATAGTAGGTTTAATAATAGTTTTTACTTTATTGTTTCAAATAAGTAATTTTATGAAACTTACAATTCTAGAGGATGACGATCAATTTGGGCACAATGTCGGACACCATGCATGCTACTATTTTGAAAAATCCAAAATATGTATCGAAATACGAACTGATGACGAGACATTGACTCTTTGAAATCACCGGCCATATAATCGAACAACCGTAGAACCCATTGGTGTTCCCATATATAAAATCTTCCCCACCAAGTATCTCGTGATGGATGATTATTCACAAACCACTGCAAATCCTCACGAAAATTCTGTTTTGCACGTTCAACATTAACATCCATTTTAAATAAAAAGGTAATTAGCTAAGAAATGTAAAAAAGGTTGAGAAATGTTAAAAAGGTTGAATTTAAAAAAATATATTGTTTAAATTGTGAATAGAATTTGAATTGAGTTCCACCTGAGAGAGAAAATCCAAATCTGAGACTGATAAAATTAACGTACAGCCATATAAAGACAACGCAAGTGTGTTTCATTATTCCATTCCTATCTAAGCTATAATCTCTTCATATTGCTATCATTAAATCAATTCAATTCACATCAGTAGAAGTACCTCAATACGTCACTGACGGCTATGCTATTTATTTGGTAAATGGCTCAAACATTCAACAATAGGTTAGGTAATAGTCTTTCTCGGATTCACTTCCTTTAAATAGTTAATGAAACAATGTTATACTATACAAAATGTAATGTCCATTAATATATTTATTACGATTTACGAGAATAAAATGGTTAGAACTTTATTAAATCTCATGACTCATGACTCTCTCAGGAATTAGAACTAACTCAGCCAGTTTTTTCTAATTCGTGTTGTTAGTGTTTCACTTGTTTCCTTTTAGAACTACTTCCTCTTACGTGTGCTGGTTCTTTGGCTCTTGTAAAGCAGTTACAATTTTATCTAACAAAAATACACACAGCAATATGCGGGAGGTATCACATATTATTTGTAGTTTTTGGTAGAAAATTACACAAACAGTTACAGATTTTAACAAAAGTTCCTGTAGATATCAAATGGTGTAAATTTAAGTATAAAAATTTCTCTATATCATAATTATTATACGGCAGTTGGTTGTATTCAGCTGCTAAGGTATGCATTTCTCATGCTGCTATGCATTATCCAATTTAATAACGGGCGTCCACACTACCAAATTATCTCTATGCATTATATATGCATACCTTATTAATAAAGTTCGACAGCCCGCTATACCCTCCATATACGATTGCATAAATAGAACTTATTTCTCTATCACACAAATAACATCATAAGCGTGCGCAGTTCAAAAACGTTGTTCATCTCATCAAGACCTATAATTATGCAGTTGACAAGCTTTTCAAATAAATACGGCTTATGAGAAAAATTTTACCTTGAAATGTTCTGCCTACCTAAAGATTTGTTTAAAATCTACAATTATACTCCACACCATAAGTTTCATGGGTTGCCGTCAATGTCTGGACCACCCAAGACACCACACGAACATACAATATGAATTTAAGGCGAATACATTCAGTGGTTCAGTCGTAATGGGACAAACTTCACAGTAATCAAAAGAACTAACTTTTTCACCAATCTACCGTATAATGGCCAACACAGGAACACTCCCCACTTCCCATAGAATGCAAATTAATATAAATTTTGGATAACATTTTACACGTCTTTCATTATTACTCTCTATATTTAGAACTCTGCCGTACTGTGTAATAACTACAATACTATGTTTTTCAAAAACTTCAATATAACATAATGCAAAATAACATAGTAATTTTGCTTTTTTGTTTTATCATAGTAGCATGTTATAATTTTTGTATGGTTTCTCATTTTCCGACATTTTCGACTTTTCCGTTGGATTTTCTCAATTTTTTTCAAACCCGCAGAAGGAAGTATCTCATTTGGTCCAGTCGTTTTTAAGTTTTAAGGACAGTAACAAACCACGATTCATTTTTATATATATTGATTGATGTGAAAGAGCAGATACATATTATATTATGTTAAATGTGCATACGTGAACGTCGAGAGTAGTTACTGCTTGGTAAGTGTAAGTCGAGACTTTTGAGTTATGAGTCGTTGGTATACAAAATTTACAAGTGATGAGTTCATAAAAATGTCCGCGCCGTTTGAAAAATATTAACTTATAAATGATAAAGATATATTCGAATTTGTGGTTAAGCCTAAACGTAAATTTTAATGCGCATTTAATGGACTCTCTAAGGTCGTAATGCATAGTTGTTGTTACAAATGTTGTGTTAACATTTCAAGAGTCAACATTCACATTTCGTATGCATAGACGTTATTACAATCGAAATTATCGCGAATCATATTTCGTAAAAGTCAAGTTTTTCGCGAACCGCGATTTTTTTTTGCGATTTTCGCGGTTTATTTACGCGTTGAAAATATGCCTATGTAACTTATAAAAAACTGACAAATAGGTGTGTAAAATTTCGTGGCGATCCCATTTTCAGTTTTGTCGTGATTGCGTACCTTACATACATACATACACACACGGTCGTTTAGAAATTTATATATTAGATAACGTCTATGCATACCAAATGTTGATCTGAATAGATCAGGATCAACAAATTCATCGATTCACGAAATGTAAACACAACATTTGTAACAACAACTATGCATTCCGATCTAAAAAATTAAACTGCTTCGAAAAATTGAAATGGGCTTTTAAAAAAAATTTTTTTTTAATAAATCAATTAATTAAAGAAAGAACATATTTGGTTTTTTACCTAATGAAAACATGATTAAAACGTTTTCCCTTAAAATACCATGAGAAAACAATTGTCTTTAATAAATATTTATGTTTTCAGCGCACTGGGCTTTAATAGTTATTAAAAATATAATGTTTTTTTTCTTTGCTTTTTATAAATAAAGATATTTGAATAAAAAGCAAACGGCGAGCAACGGCGACCTAAGTCCTAACACGTTTCAATACCACCTTAAACCTATTATTGAGCTATCCGCGCGGAGATATGTCGCTTTGAAACGACATATTTCCGCCGAACTAAGAACGGCATACCATCTCCGCGCGGAGATACAACGCCAATAGACTTGTTTATACACAAAGTTTCATATCGCAAATTATCTACACCTTTTCCAGTTGTAATTCAGAAAGTATCAAATTGATTTCAGATTAGTCAAGTTGATTTCAGAAAAATCTCAGGCATTTTCAATGAGCCATACCTCTTCATAAAGTTGACTTACATCCATCACACATAAATAACAACATTAAAAAGAAGAAGCTACCAAAATGCCTTCACCGATCGTTTAAAACAGATCTCAGGCATTTTCAATGAAGCATACCTCTTCATAAAGTTGACTTACATCCACCACACAACAAGAACAACATTAAAAAGAAGAAGCTACCAAAATGCCTTCACCGATCGTTTAAAACAGATCTCAGGTATTTTCAATGAGCCATACCTCTTCATAAAGTTGACTCACATCCATCACACATAAATAACAACATTAAAAAGAAGAAGCTACCAAAATGCCTTCACCGATCGTTTAAAACAGATCTCAGGCATTTTCAATGAAGCATACCTCTTCATAAAGTTGACTTACATCCACCACACAACAAGAACAACATTAAAAAGAAGAAGCTACCAAAATGCCTTCACCGATCGTTTAAAACAGATCTCAGGCATTTTCAATGAAGCATACCTCTTCATAAAGTTGACTCACATCCACAACACAACAAGAACAACATTAAAAAGAAGAAGCTACCAAAATGCCTTCACCGATCGTTTAAAACAGATCTCAGGCATTTTCAATAAGCCATACCTCTTCATAAAGTTGACTCACATCCACCACACAACAAGTACAACATTAAAAAGAAGAAGCTACCAAAATGCCTTCACCGATCGTTTAAAACAGATCTCAGGCATTTTCAATGAAGCATACCTCTTCATAAAGTTGACTCACATCCATCACACAACAAGAACAACATTAAAAAGAAGAAGCTACCAAAATGCCTTCACCGATCGTTTAAAACAGATCTCAGGCATTTTCAATGAAGCATACCTCTTCATAAAGTTGACTCACATCCACCACACAACAAGAACAACATTAAAAAGAAGAAGCTACCAAAATGCCTTCACCGATCGTTTAAAACAGATCTCAGGTATTTTCAATGAGCCATACCTCTTCATAAAGTTGACTCACATCCATCACACATAAATAACAACATTAAAAAGAAGAAGCTACCAAAATGCCTTCACCGATCGTTTAAAACAGATCTCAGGTATTTTCAATGAGCCATACCTCTTCATAAAGTTGACTCACATCCATCACACATAAATAACAACATTAAAAAGAAGAAGCTACCAAAATGCCTTCACCGATCGTTTAAAACAGATCTCAGGCATTTTCAATGAAGCATACCTCTTCATAAAGTTGACTCACATCCACCACACAACAAGAACAACATTAAAAAGAAGAAGCTACCAAAATGCCTTCACCGATCGTTTAAAACAGATCTCAGGCATTTTCAATGAAGCATACCTCTTCATAAAGTTGACTCACATCCACCACACAACAAGAACAACATAAAAAAGAAGAAGCTACCAAAATGC
Organism: Sylvicola cinctus; assembly: GCA_963854165.1. NCBI lineage: Eukaryota > Metazoa > Arthropoda > Insecta > Diptera > Anisopodidae > Sylvicola > Sylvicola cinctus. The sequence goes on from OY974082.1 coordinate 25,711,062, forward strand.
CTTCACCGATCGTTTAAAACAGATCTCAGGCATTTTCAATAAGCCATACCTCTTCATAAAGTTGACTCACATCCATCACACATAAATAACAACATTAAAAAGAAGAAGCTACCAAAATGCCTTCACCGATCGTTTAAAACAGATCTCAGGTATTTTCAATGAGCCATACCTCTTCATAAAGTTGACTCACATCCATCACACATAAATAACAACATTAAAAAGAAGAAGCTACCAAAATGCCTTCACCGATCGTTTAAAACAGATCTCAGGCATTTTCAATGAAGCATACCTCTTCATAAAGTTGACTTACATCCACCACACAACAAGAACAACATTAAAAAGAAGAAGCTACCAAAATGCCTTCACCGATCGTTTAAAACAGATCTCAGGTATTTTCAATGAGCCATACCTCTTCATAAAGTTGACTCACATCCATCACACATAAATAACAACATTAAAAAGAAGAAGCTACCAAAATGCCTTCACCGATCGTTTAAAACAGATCTCAGGCATTTTCAATGAAGCATACCTCTTCATAAAGTTGACTTACATCCACCACACAACAAGAACAACATTAAAAAGAAGAAGCTACCAAAATGCCTTCACCGATCGTTTAAAACAGATCTCAGGTATTTTCAATGAGCCATACCTCTTCATAAAGTTGACTCACATCCATCACACATAAATAACAACATTAAAAAGAAGAAGCTACCAAAATGCCTTCACCGATCGTTTAAAACAGATCTCAGGTATTTTCAATGAGCCATACCTCTTCATAAAGTTGACTCACATCCATCACACATAAATAACAACATTAAAAAGAAGAAGCTACCAAAATGCCTTCACCGATCGTTTAAAACAGATCTCAGGCATTTTCAATGAAGCATACCTCTTCATAAAGTTGACTTACATCCACCACACAACAAGAACAACATTAAAAAGAAGAAGCTACCAAAATGCCTTCACCGATCGTTTAAAACAGATCTCAGGTATTTTCAATGAGCCATACCTCTTCATAAAGTTGACTCACATCCATCACACATAAATAACAACATTAAAAAGAAGAAGCTACCAAAATGCCTTCACCGATCGTTTAAAACAGATCTCAGGCATTTTCAATAAGCCATACCTCTTCATAAAGTTGACTTACATCCACCACACAACAAGAACAACATTAAAAAGAAGAAGCTACCAAAATGCCTTCACCGATCGTTTAAAACAGATCTCAGGTATTTTCAATGAGCCATACCTCTTCATAAAGTTGACTCACATCCACCACACAACAAGAACAACATTAAAAAGAAGAAGCTACCAAAATGCCTTCACCGATCGTTTAAAACAGATCTCAGGCATTTTCAATAAGCCATACCTCTTCATAAAGTTGACTCACATCCACCACACAACAAGTACAACATTAAAAAGAAGAAGATACCAAAATGCCTTCACCGATCGTTTAAAACAGATCTCAGGCATTTTCAATAAGCCATACCTCTTCATAAAGTTGACTCACATCCACCACACAACAAGAACAACATTAAAAAGAAGAAGCTACCAAAATGCCTTCACCGATCGTTTAAAACAGATCTCAGGCATTTTCAATAAGCCATACCTCTTCATAAAGTTGACTCACATCCACCACACAACAAGTACAACATTAAAAAGAAGAAGCTACCAAAATGCCTTCACCGATCGTTTAAAACAGATCTCAGGCATTTTCAATAAGCCATACCTCTTCATAAAGTTGACTCACATCCACCACACAACAAGTACAACATTAAAAAGAAGAAGATACCAAAATGCCTTCACCGATCGTTTCAAACAGATCTCAGGCATTTTCAATAAGCCATACCTCTTCATAAAGTTGACTCACATCCACCACACAACAAGTACAACATTAAAAAGAAGAAGCTACCAAAATGCCTTCACCGATCGTTTAAAACAGATCTCAGGCATTTTCAATAAGCCATACCTCTTCATAAAGTTGACTCACATCCACCACACAACAAGTACAACATTAAAAAGAAGAAGCTACCAAAATGCCTTCACCGATCGTTTAAAACAGATCTCAGGCATTTTCAATAAGCCATACCTCTTCATAAAGTTGACTCACATCCACCACACAACAAGTACAACATTAAAAAGAAGAAGATACCAAAATGCCTTCACCGATCGTTTCAAACAGATCTCAGGCATTTTCAATAAGCCATACCTCTTCATAAAGTTGACTCACATCCACCACACAACAAGTACAACATTAAAAAGAAGAAGCTACCAAAATGCCTTCACCGATCGTTTAAAACAGATCTCAGGCATTTTCAATAAGCCATACCTCTTCATAAAGTTGACTCACATCCACCACACAACAAGTACAACATTAAAAAGAAGAAGATACCAAAATGCCTTCACCGATCGTTTAAAACAGATCTCAGGCATTTTCAATAAGCCATACCTCTTCATAAAGTTGACTCACATCCACCACACAACAAGTACAACATTAAAAAGAAGAAGCTACCAAAATGCCTTCACCGATCGTTTAAAACAGATCTCAGGCATTTTCAATAAGCCATACCTCTTCATAAAGTTGACTCACATCCACCACACAACAAGTACAACATTAAAAAGAAGAAGCTACCAAAATGCCTTCACCGATCGTTTAAAACAGATCTCAGGCATTTTCAATAAGCCATACCTCTTTATAAAGTTGACTCACATCCACCACACAACAAGTACAACATTAAAAAGAAGAAGCTACCAAAATGCCTTCACCGATCGTTTAAAACAGATCTCAGGCATTTTCAATAAGCCATACCTCTTCATAAAGTTGACTCACATCCACCACACAACAAGAACAACATTAAAAAGAAGAAGCTACCAAAATGCCTTCACCGATCGTTTAAAACAGATCTCAGGCATTTTCAATAAGCCATACCTCTTCATAAAGTTGACTCACATCCATCACACATAAATAACAACATTAAAAAGAAGAAGCTACCAAAATGCCTTCACCGATCGTTTAAAACAGATCTCAGGCATTTTCAATAAGCCATACCTCTTCATAAAGTTGACTCACATCCACCACACAACAAGAACAACATTAAAAAGAAGAAGCTACCAAAATGCCTTCACCGATCGTTTAAAACAGATCTCAGGCATTTTCAATAAGCCATACCTCTTCATAAAGTTGACTCACATCCATCACACATAAATAACAACATTAAAAAGAAGAAGCTACCAAAATGCCTTCACCGATCGTTTAAAACAGATCTCAGGCATTTTCAATGAAGCATACCTCTTCATAAAGTTGACTTACATCCACCACACAACAAGAACAACATTAAAAAGAAGAAGCTACCAAAATGCCTTCACCAAACGTTTAAAACAGATCTCAGGCATTTTCAATAAGCCATACCTCTTCATAAAGTTGACTCACATCCACCACACAACAAGAACAACATTAAAAAGAAGAAGCTACCAAAATGCCTTCACCGATCGTTTAAAACAGATCTCAGGCATTTTCAATAAGCCATACCTCTTCATAAAGTTGACTCACATCCACCACACAACAAGAACAACATTAAAAAGAAGAAGCTACCAAAATGCCTTCACCGATCGTTTAAAACAGATCTCAGGCATTTTCAATGAGCCATACCTCTTCATAAAGTTGACTCACATCCACCACACAACAAGAACAACATTAAAAAGAAGAAGCTACCAAAATGCCTTCACCAAACGTTTAAAACAGATCTCAGGCATTTTCAATAAGCCATACCTCTTCATAAACTTGACTCACATCCACCACACAACAAGAACAACATTAAAAAGAAGAAGCTACCAAAATGCCTTCACCGATCGTTTAAAACAGATCTCAGGCATTTTCAATAAGCCATACCTCTTCATAAAGTTGACTCACATCCATCACACATAAATAACAACATTAAAAAGAAGAAGCTACCAAAATGCCTTCACCGATCGTTTAAAACAGATCTCAGTCATTTTCAATAAGCCATACCTCTTCATAAAGTTGACTCACATCCACCACACAACAAGAACAACATTAAAAAGAAGAAGCTACCAAAATGCCTTCACCAAACGTTTAAAACAGATCTCAGGCATTTTCAATAAGCCATACCTCTTTATAAAGTCGACTTACATCCACCACACAACAAGAACAACATTAAAAAGAAGAAGCTACCAAAATGCCTTCACCGATCGTTTAAAACAGATCTCAGGCATTTTCAATGAGCCATACCTCTTCATAAAGTTGACTCACATCCACCACACAACAAGAACAACATTAAAAAGAAGAAGCTACCAAAATGCCTTCACCGATCGTTTAAAACAGATCTCAGGCATTTTCAATAAGCCATACCTCTTCATAAAGTTGACTCACATCCACCACACAACAAGAACAACATTAAAAAGAAGAAGCTACCAAAATGCCTTCACCGATCGTTTAAAACAGATCTCAGGCATTTTCAATGAGCCATACCTCTTCATAAAGTTGACTCACATCCACCACACAACAAGAACAACATTAAAAAGAAGAAGCTACCAAAATGCCTTCACCGATCGTTTAAAACAGATCTCAGGCATTTTCAATAAGCCATACCTCTTCATAAAGTTGACTCACATCCACCACACAACAAGAACAACATTAAAAAGAAGAAGCTACCAAAATGCCTTCACCGATCGTTTAAAACAGATCTCAGGCATTTTCAATGAAGCATACCTCTTCATAAAGTTGACTCACATCCACCACACAACAAGTACAACATTAAAAAGAAGAAGATACCAAAATGCCTTCACCGATCGTTTAAAACAGATCTCAGGCATTTTCAATGAGCCATACCTCTTCATAAAGCTGACTCACATCCACCACACAACAAGTACAACATTAAAAAGAAGAAGCTACCAAAATGCCTTCACCGATCGTTTAAAACAGATCTCAGGCATTTTCAATAAGCCATACCTCTTCATAAAGTTGACTCACATCCACCACACAACAAGAACAACATTAAAAAGAAGAAGCTACCAAAATGCCTTCACCGATCGTTTAAAACAGATCTCAGGCATTTTCAATAAGCCATACCTCTTCATAAAGTTGACTCACATCCACCACACAACAAGAACAACATTAAAAAGAAGAAGCTACCAAAATGCCTTCACCGATCGTTTAAAACAGATCTCAGGCATTTTCAATAAGCCATACCTCTTCATAAAGTTGACTCACATCCACCACACAACAAGAACAACATTAAAAAGAAGAAGCTACCAAAATGCCTTCACCGATCGTTTAAAACAGATCTCAGGCATTTTCAATGAGCCATACCTCTTCATAAAGTTGACTCACATCCACCACACAACAAGAACAACATTAAAAAGAAGAAGCTACCAAAATGCCTTCACCGATCGTTTAAAACAGATCTCAGGCATTTTCAATAAGCCATACCTCTTCATAAAGTTGACTCACATCCACCACACAACAAGTACAACATTAAAAAGAAGAAGATACCAAAATGCCTTCACCAAACGTTTAAAACAGATCTCAGGCATTTTCAATAAGCCATACCTCTTTATAAAGTCGACTTACATCCACCACACAACAAGAACAACATTAAAAAGAAGAAGCTACCAAAATGCCTTCACCGATCGTTTAAAACAGATCTCAGGCATTTTCAATAAGCCATACCTCTTCATAAAGTTGACTCACATCCACCACACAACAAGAACAACATTAAAAAGAAGAAGCTACCAAAATGCCTTCACCGATCGTTTAAAACAGATCTCAGGCATTTTCAATGAGCCATACCTCTTCATAAAGTTGACTCACATCCACCACACAACAAGAACAACATTAAAAAGAAGAAGCTACCAAAATGCCTTCACCGATCGTTTAAAACAGATCTCAGGCATTTTCAATAAGCCATACCTCTTCATAAAGTTGACTCACATCCACCACACAACAAGAACAACATTAAAAAGAAGAAGCTACCAAAATGCCTTCACCGATCGTTTAAAACAGATCTCAGGCATTTTCAATAAGCCATACCTCTTCATAAAGTTGACTCACATCCACCACACAACAAGAACAACATTAAAAAGAAGAAGCTACCAAAATGCCTTCACCAAACGTTAAAAACAGATCTCAGGCATTTTCAATAAGCCATACCTCTTTATAAAGTCGACTTACATCCACCACACAACAAGAACAACATTAAAAAGAAGAAGCTACCAAAATGCCTTCACCGATCGTTTAAAACAGATCTCAGGCATTTTCAATAAGCCATACCTCTTCATAAAGTTGACTCACATCCACCACACAACAAGAACAACATTAAAAAGAAGAAGCTACCAAAATGCCTTCACCAAACGTTTAAAACAGATCTCAGGCATTTTCAATAAGCCATACCTCTTTATAAAGTCGACTTACATCCACCACACAACAAGAACAACATTAAAAAGAAGAAGCTACCAAAATGCCTTCACCGATCGTTTAAAACAGATCTCAGGCATTTTCAATGAGCCATACCTCTTCATAAAGTTGACTCACATCCACCACACAACAAGAACAACATTAAAAAGAAGAAGCTACCAAAATGCCTTCACCGATCGTTTAAAACAGATCTCAGGCATTTTCAATAAGCCATACCTCTTCATAAAGTTGACTCACATCCACCACACAACAAGAACAACATTAAAAAGAAGAAGCTACCAAAATGCCTTCACCAAACGTTTAAAACAGATCTCAGGCATTTTCAATAAGCCATACCTCTTTATAAAGTCGACTTACATCCACCACACAACAAGAACAACATTAAAAAGAAGAAGCTACCAAAATGCCTTCACCGATCGTTTAAAACAGATCTCAGGCATTTTCAATGAGCCATACCTCTTCATAAAGTTGACTCACATCCACCACACAACAAGAACAACATTAAAAAGAAGAAGCTACCAAAATGCCTTCACCGATCGTTTAAAACAGATCTCAGGCATTTTCAATAAGCCATACCTCTTCATAAAGTTGACTCACATCCACCACACAACAAGAACAACATTAAAAAGAAGAAGCTACCAAAATGCCTTCACCGATCGTTTAAAACAGATCTCAGGCATTTTCAATGAAGCATACCTCTTCATAAAGTTGACTTACATCCACCACACAACAAGAACAACATTAAAAAGAAGAAGCTACCAAAATGCCTTCACCGATCGTTTAAAACAGATCTCAGGCATTTTCAATAAGCCATACCTCTTTATAAAGTTGACTCACATCCATCACACAACAAGAACAACATTAAAAAGAAGAAGCTACCAAAATGCCTTCACCGATCGTTTAAAACAGATCTCAGGCATTTTCAATGAAGCATACCTCTTCATAAAGTTGACTCACATCCACCACACAACAAGTACATTAAAAAGAAGAAGCTACCAAAATGCCTTCACCGATCGTTTAAAACAGATCTCAGGCATTTTCAATAAGCCATACCTCTTCATAAAGTTGACTCACATCCACCACACAACAAGAACAACATTAAAAAGAAGAAGCTACCAAAATGCCTTCACCGATCGTTTAAAACAGATCTCAGGCATTTTCAATAAGCCATACCTCTTCATAAAGTTGACTCACATCCACCACACAACAAGAACAACATTAAAAAGAAGAAGCTACCAAAATGCCTTCACCGATCGTTTAAAACAGATCTCAGGCATTTTCAATGAAGCATACCTCTTCATAAAGTTGACTTACATCCACCACACAACAAGAACAACATTAAAAAGAAGAAGCTACCAAAATGCCTTCACCGATCGTTTAAAACAGATCTCAGGCATTTTCAATAAGCCATACCTCTTTATAAAGTTGACTCACATCCACCACACAACAAGAACAACATTAAAAAGAAGAAGCTACCAAAATGCCTTCACCGATCGTTTAAAACAGATCTCAGGCATTTTCAATGAAGCATACCTCTTCATAAAGTTGACTCACATCCACCACACAACAAGTACAACATTAAAAAGAAGAAGCTACCAAAATGCCTTCACCGATCGTTTAAAACAGATCTCAGGCATTTTCAATAAGCCATACCTCTTCATAAAGTTGACTCACATCCACCACACAACAAGAACAACATTAAAAAGAAGAAGCTACCAAAATGCCTTCACCGATCGTTTAAAACAGATCTCAGGCATTTTCAATGAGCCATACCTCTTCATAAAGTTGACTCACATCCACCACACAACAAGAACAACATTAAAAAGAAGAAGCTACCAAAATGCCTTCACCGATCGTTTAAAACAGATCTCAGGCATTTTCAATAAGCCATACCTCTTCATAAAGTTGACTCACATCCACCACACAACAAGTACAACATTAAAAAGAAGAAGATACCAAAATGCCTTCACCAAACGTTTAAAACAGATCTCAGGCATTTTCAATAAGCCATACCTCTTTATAAAGTCGACTTACATCCACCACACAACAAGAACAACATTAAAAAGAAGAAGCTACCAAAATGCCTTCACCGATCGTTTAAAACAGATCTCAGGCATTTTCAATAAGCCATACCTCTTCATAAAGTTGACTCACATCCACCACACAACAAGAACAACATTAAAAAGAAGAAGCTACCAAAATGCCTTCACCGATCGTTTAAAACAGATCTCAGGCATTTTCAATGAGCCATACCTCTTCATAAAGTTGACTCACATCCACCACACAACAAGAACAACATTAAAAAGAAGAAGCTACCAAAATGCCTTCACCGATCGTTTAAAACAGATCTCAGGCATTTTCAATAAGCCATACCTCTTCATAAAGTTGACTCACATCCACCACACAACAAGAACAACATTAAAAAGAAGAAGCTACCAAAATGCCTTCACCGATCGTTTAAAACAGATCTCAGGCATTTTCAATGAGCCATACCTCTTCATAAAGTTGACTCACATCCACCACACAACAAGAACAACATTAAAAAGAAGAAGCTACCAAAATGCCTTCACCGATCGTTTAAAACAGATCTCAGGCATTTTCAATAAGCCATACCTCTTTATAAAGTCGACTTACATCCACCACACAACAAGAACAACATTAAAAAGAAGAAGCTACCAAAATGCCTTCACCGATCGTTTAAAACAGATCTCAGGCATTTTCAATAAGCCATACCTCTTCATAAAGTTGACTCACATCCACCACACAACAAGAACAACATTAAAAAGAAGAAGCTACCAAAATGCCTTCACCGATCGTTTAAAACAGATCTCAGGCATTTTCAATGAGCCATACCTCTTCATAAAGTTGACTCACATCCACCACACAAAAAGAACAACATTAAAAAGAAGAAGCTACCAAAATGCCTTCACCGATCGTTTAAAACAGATCTCAGGCATTTTCAATGAGCCATACCTCTTCATAAAGTTGACTCACATCCACCACACAACAAGAACAACATTAAAAAGAAGAAGCTACCAAAATGCCTTCACCGATCGTTTAAAACAGATCTCAGGCATTTTCAATAAGCCATACCTCTTCATAAAGTTGACTCACATCCACCACACAACAAGAACAACATTAAAAAGAAGAAGCTACCAAAATGCCTTCACCAAACGTTAAAAACAGATCTCAGGCATTTTCAATAAGCCATACCTCTTTATAAAGTCGACTTACATCCACCACACAACAAGAACAACATTAAAAAGAAGAAGCTACCAAAATGCCTTCACCGATCGTTTAAAACAGATCTCAGGCATTTTCAATAAGCCATACCTCTTCATAAAGTTGACTCACATCCACCACACAACAAGAACAACATTAAAAAGAAGAAGCTACCAAAATGCCTTCACCAAACGTTTAAAACAGATCTCAGGCATTTTCAATAAGCCATACCTCTTTATAAAGTCGACTTACATCCACCACACAACAAGAACAACATTAAAAAGAAGAAGCTACCAAAATGCCTTCACCGATCGTTTAAAACAGATCTCAGGCATTTTCAATGAGCCATACCTCTTCATAAAGTTGACTCACATCCACCACACAACAAGAACAACATTAAAAAGAAGAAGCTACCAAAATGCCTTCACCGATCGTTTAAAACAGATCTCAGGCATTTTCAATAAGCCATACCTCTTCATAAAGTTGACTCACATCCACCACACAACAAGAACAACATTAAAAAGAAGAAGCTACCAAAATGCCTTCACCAAACGTTTAAAACAGATCTCAGGCATTTTCAATAAGCCATACCTCTTTATAAAGTCGACTTACATCCACCACACAACAAGAACAACATTAAAAAGAAGAAGCTACCAAAATGCCTTCACCGATCGTTTAAAACAGATCTCAGGCATTTTCAATGAGCCATACCTCTTCATAAAGTTGACTCACATCCACCACACAACAAGAACAACATTAAAAAGAAGAAGCTACCAAAATGCCTTCACCGATCGTTTAAAACAGATCTCAGGCATTTTCAATAAGCCATACCTCTTCATAAAGTTGACTCACATCCACCACACAACAAGAACAACATTAAAAAGAAGAAGCTACCAAAATGCCTTCACCGATCGTTTAAAACAGATCTCAGGCATTTTCAATGAAGCATACCTCTTCATAAAGTTGACTTACATCCACCACACAACAAGAACAACATTAAAAAGAAGAAGCTACCAAAATGCCTTCACCGATCGTTTAAAACAGATCTCAGGCATTTTCAATGAAGCATACCTCTTCATAAAGTTGACTCACATCCACCACACAACAAGTACAACATTAAAAAGAAGAAGCTACCAAAATGCCTTCACCGATCGTTTAAAACAGATCTCAGGCATTTTCAATAAGCCATACCTCTTCATAAAGTTGACTCACATCCACCACACAACAAGAACAACATTAAAAAGAAGAAGCTACCAAAATGCCTTCACCAAACGTTTAAAACAGATCTCAGGCATTTTCAATAAGCCATACCTCTTTATAAAGTCGACTCACATCCACCACACAACAAGAACAACATTAAAAAGAAGAAGCTACCAAAATGCCTTCACCGATCGTTTAAAACAGATCTCAGGCATTTTCAATGAGCCATACCTCTTCATAAAGTTGACTCACATCCACCACACAACAAGAACAACATTAAAAAGAAGAAGCTACCAAAATGCCTTCACCGATCGTTTAAAACAGATCTCAGGCATTTTCAATAAGCCATACCTCTTCATAAAGTTGACTCACATCCACCACACAACAAGAACAACATTAAAAAGAAGAAGCTACCAAAATGCCTTCACCGATCGTTTAAAACAGATCTCAGGCATTTTCAATGAAGCATACCTCTTCATAAAGTTGACTCACATCCACCACACAACAAGTACAACATTAAAAAGAAGAAGATACCAAAATGCCTTCACCGATCGTTTAAAACAGATCTCAGGCATTTTCAATGAGCCATACCTCTTCATAAAGCTGACTCACATCCACCACACAACAAGTACAACATTAAAAAGAAGAAGCTACCAAAATGCCTTCACCGATCGTTTAAAACAGATCTCAGGCATTTTCAATAAGCCATACCTCTTCATAAAGTTGACTCACATCCACCACACAACAAGAACAACATTAAAAAGAAGAAGCTACCAAAATGCCTTCACCGATCGTTTAAAACAGATCTCAGGCATTTTCAATAAGCCATACCTCTTCATAAAGTTGACTCACATCCACCACACAACAAGAACAACATTAAAAAGAAGAAGCTACCAAAATGCCTTCACCGATCGTTTAAAACAGATCTCAGGCATTTTCAATAAGCCATACCTCTTCATAAAGTTGACTCACATCCACCACACAACAAGTACAACATTAAAAAGAAGAAGATACCAAAATGCCTTCACCAAACGTTTAAAACAGATCTCAGGCATTTTCAATAAGCCATACCTCTTTATAAAGTCGACTTACATCCACCACACAACAAGAACAACATTAAAAAGAAGAAGCTACCAAAATGCCTTCACCGATCGTTTAAAACAGATCTCAGGCATTTTCAATGAGCCATACCTCTTCATAAAGTTGACTCACATCCACCACACAACAAGAACAACATTAAAAAGAAGAAGCTACCAAAATGCCTTCACCGATCGTTTAAAACAGATCTCAGGCATTTTCAATAAGCCATACCTCTTCATAAAGTTGACTCACATCCACCACACAACAAGAACAACATTAAAAAGAAGAAGCTACCAAAATGCCTTCACCAAACGTTTAAAACAGATCTCAGGCATTTTCAATAAGCCATACCTCTTTATAAAGTCGACTTACATCCACCACACAACAAGAACAACATTAAAAAGAAGAAGCTACCAAAATGCCTTCACCGATCGTTTAAAACAGATCTCAGGCATTTTCAATGAGCCATACCTCTTCATAAAGTTGACTCACATCCACCACACAACAAGAACAACATTAAAAAGAAGAAGCTACCAAAATGCCTTCACCGATCGTTTAAAACAGATCTCAGGCATTTTCAATAAGCCATACCTCTTCATAAAGTTGACTCACATCCACCACACAACAAGTACAACATTAAAAAGAAGAAGATACCAAAATGCCTTCACCAAACGTTTAAAACAGATCTCAGGCATTTTCAATAAGCCATACCTCTTTATAAAGTCGACTTACATCCACCACACAACAAGAACAACATTAAAAAGAAGAAGCTACCAAAATGCCTTCACCGATCGTTTAAAACAGATCTCAGGCATTTTCAATGAGCCATACCTCTTCATAAAGTTGACTCACATCCACCACACAACAAGAACAACATTAAAAAGAAGAAGCTACCAAAATGCCTTCACCGATCGTTTAAAACAGATCTCAGGCATTTTCAATAAGCCATACCTCTTCATAAAGTTGACTCACATCCACCACACAACAAGAACAACATTAAAAAGAAGAAGCTACCAAAATGCCTTCACCAAACGTTTAAAACAGATCTCAGGCATTTTCAATAAGCCATACCTCTTTATAAAGTCGACTTACATCCACCACACAACAAGAACAACATTAAAAAGAAGAAGCTACCAAAATGCCTTCACCGATCGTTTAAAACAGATCTCAGGCATTTTCAATGAGCCATACCTCTTCATAAAGTTGACTCACATCCACCACACAACAAGAACAACATTAAAAAGAAGAAGCTACCAAAATGCCTTCACCGATCGTTTAAAACAGATCTCAGGCATTTTCAATAAGCCATACCTCTTCATAAAGTTGACTCACATCCACCACACAACAAGAACAACATTAAAAAGAAGAAGCTACCAAAATGCCTTCACCGATCGTTTAAAACAGATCTCAGGCATTTTCAATAAGCCATACCTCTTTATAAAGTCGACTTACATCCACCACACAACAAGAACAACATTAAAAAGAAGAAGCTACCAAAATGCCTTCACCGATCGTTTAAAACAGATCTCAGGCATTTTCAATGAGCCATACCTCTTCATAAAGTTGACTCACATCCACCACACAACAAGAACAACATTAAAAAGAAGAAGCTACCAAAATGCCTTCACCGATCGTTTAAAACAGATCTCAGGCATTTTCAATAAGCCATACCTCTTCATAAAGTTGACTCACATCCACCACACAACAAGTACAACATTAAAAAGAAGAAGATACCAAAATGCCTTCACCAAACGTTTAAAACAGATCTCAGGCATTTTCAATAAGCCATACCTCTTTATAAAGTCGACTTACATCCACCACACAACAAGAACAACATTAAAAAGAAGAAGCTACCAAAATGCCTTCACCGATCGTTTAAAACAGATCTCAGGCATTTTCAATGAGCCATACCTCTTCATAAAGTTGACTCACATCCACCACACAACAAGAACAACATTAAAAAGAAGAAGCTACCAAAATGCCTTCACCGATCGTTTAAAACAGATCTCAGGCATTTTCAATAAGCCATACCTCTTCATAAAGTTGACTCACATCCACCACACAACAAGAACAACATTAAAAAGAAGAAGCTACCAAAATGCCTTCACCAAACGTTTAAAACAGATCTCAGGCATTTTCAATAAGCCATACCTCTTTATAAAGTCGACTTACATCCACCACACAACAAGAACAACATTAAAAAGAAGAAGCTACCAAAATGCCTTCACCGATCGTTTAAAACAGATCTCAGGCATTTTCAATGAGCCATACCTCTTCATAAAGTTGACTCACATCCACCACACAACAAGAACAACATTAAAAAGAAGAAGCTACCAAAATGCCTTCACCGATCGTTTAAAACAGATCTCAGGCATTTTCAATAAGCCATACCTCTTCATAAAGTTGACTCACATCCACCACACAACAAGAACAACATTAAAAAGAAGAAGCTACCAAAATGCCTTCACCGATCGTTTAAAACAGATCTCAGGCATTTTCAATGAAGCATACCTCTTCATAAAGTTGACTTACATCCACCACACAACAAGAACAACATTAAAAAGAAGAAGCTACCAAAATGCCTTCACCGATCGTTTAAAACAGATCTCAGGCATTTTCAATGAAGCATACCTCTTCATAAAGTTGACTCACATCCACCACACAACAAGTACAACATTAAAAAGAAGAAGCTACCAAAATGCCTTCACCGATCGTTTAAAACAGATCTCAGGCATTTTCAATAAGCCATACCTCTTCATAAAGTTGACTCACATCCACCACACAACAAGAACAACATTAAAAAGAAGAAGCTACCAAAATGCCTTCACCGATCGTTTAAAACAGATCTCAGGCATTTTCAATGAAGCATACCTCTTCATAAAGTTGACTCACATCCACCACACAACAAGTACAACATTAAAAAGAAGAAGCTACCAAAATGCCTTCACCGATCGTTTAAAACAGATCTCAGGCATTTTCAATGAGCCATACCTCTTCATAAAGTTGACTCACATCCACCACACAACAAGAACAACATTAAAAAGAAGAAGCTACCAAAATGCCTTCACCGATCGTTTAAAACAGATCTCAGGCATTTTCAATAAGCCATACCTCTTCATAAAGTTGACTCACATCCACCACACAACAAGTACAACATTAAAAAGAAGAAGATACCAAAATGCCTTCACCAAACGTTTAAAACAGATCTCAGGCATTTTCAATAAGCCATACCTCTTTATAAAGTCGACTTACATCCACCACACAACAAGAACAACATTAAAAAGAAGAAGCTACCAAAATGCCTTCACCGATCGTTTAAAACAGATCTCAGGCATTTTCAATGAGCCATACCTCTTCATAAAGTTGACTCACATCCACCACACAACAAGAACAACATTAAAAAGAAGAAGCTACCAAAATGCCTTCACCGATCGTTTAAAACAGATCTCAGGCATTTTCAATAAGCCATACCTCTTCATAAAGTTGACTCACATCCACCACACAACAAGAACAACATTAAAAAGAAGAAGCTACCAAAATGCCTTCACCAAACGTTTAAAACAGATCTCAGGCATTTTCAATAAGCCATACCTCTTTATAAAGTCGACTTACATCCACCACACAACAAGAACAACATTAAAAAGAAGAAGCTACCAAAATGCCTTCACCGATCGTTTAAAACAGATCTCAGGCATTTTCAATAAGCCATACCTCTTCATAAAGTTGACTCACATCCACCACACAACAAGAACAACATTAAAAAGAAGAAGCTACCAAAATGCCTTCACCGATCGTTTAAAACAGATCTCAGGCATTTTCAATGAAGCATACCTCTTCATAAAGTTGACTTACATCCACCACACAACAAGAACAACATTAAAAAGAAGAAGCTACCAAAATGCCTTCACCGATCGTTTAAAACAGATCTCAGGCATTTTCAATAAGCCATACATCTTTATAAAGTCGACTTACATCCACCACACAACAAGAACAACATTAAAAAGAAGAAGCTACCAAAATGCCTTCACCGATCGTTTAAAACAGATCTCAGGCATTTTCAATAAGCCATACCTCTTCATAAAGTTGACTCACATCCACCACACAACAAGAACAACATTAAAAAGAAGAAGCTACCAAAATGCCTTCACCGATCGTTTAAAACAGATCTCAGGCATTTTCAATGAAGCATACCTCTTCATAAAGTTGACTTACATCCACCACACAACAAGAACAACATTAAAAAGAAGAAGCTACCAAAATGCCTTCACCGATCGTTTAAAACAGATCTCAGGCATTTTCAATAAGCCATACCTCTTTATAAAGTCGACTTACATCCACCACACAACAAGAACAACATTAAAAAGAAGAAGCTACCAAAATGCCTTCACCGATCGTTTAAAACAGATCTCAGGCATTTTCAATGAAGCATACCTCTTCATAAAGTTGACTTACATCCACCACACAACAAGAACAACATTAAAAAGAAGAAGCTACCAAAATGCCTTCACCGATCGTTTAAAACAGATCTCAGGCATTTTCAATGAAGCATACCTCTTCATAAAGTTGACTCACATCCACCACACAACAAGTACAACATTAAAAAGAAGAAGCTACCAAAATGCCTTCACCGATCGTTTAAAACAGATCTCAGGCATTTTCAATAAGCCATACCTCTTCATAAAGTTGACTCACATCCACCACACAACAAGAACAACATTAAAAAGAAGAAGCTACCAAAATGCCTTCACCGATCGTTTAAAACAGATCTCAGGCATTTTCAATGAAGCATACCTCTTCATAAAGTTGACTCACATCCACCACACAACAAGTACAACATTAAAAAGAAGAAGCTACCAAAATGCCTTCACCGATCGTTTAAAACAGATCTCAGGCATTTTCAATAAGCCATACCTCTTCATAAAGTTGACTCACATCCACCACACAACAAGAACAACATTAAAAAGAAGAAGCTACCAAAATGCCTTCACCGATCGTTTAAAACAGATCTCAGGCATTTTCAATGAGCCATACCTCTTCATAAAGTTGACTCACATCCACCACACAACAAGAACAACATTAAAAAGAAGAAGCTACCAAAATGCCTTCACCGATCGTTTAAAACAGATCTCAGGCATTTTCAATGAAGCATACCTCTTCATAAAGTTGACTCACATCCACCACACAACAAGTACAACATTAAAAAGAAGAAGCTACCAAAATGCCTTCACCGATCGTTTAAAACAGATCTCAGGCATTTTCAATAAGCCATACCTCTTCATAAAGTTGACTCACATCCACCACACAACAAGAACAACATTAAAAAGAAGAAGCTACCAAAATGCCTTCACCGATCGTTTAAAACAGATCTCAGGCATTTTCAATGAAGCATACCTCTTCATAAAGTTGACTCACATCCACCACACAACAAGTACAACATTAAAAAGAAGAAGCTACCAAAATGCCTTCACCGATCGTTTAAAACAGATCTCAGGCATTTTCAATAAGCCATACCTCTTCATAAAGTTGACTCACATCCACCACACAACAAGAACAACATTAAAAAGAAGAAGCTACCAAAATGCCTTCACCGATCGTTTAAAACAGATCTCAGGCATTTTCAATGAAGCATACCTCTTCATAAAGTTGACTCACATCCACCACACAACAAGTACAACATTAAAAAGAAGAAGCTACCAAAATGCCTTCACCGATCGTTTAAAACAGATCTCAGGCATTTTCAATGAGCCATACCTCTTCATAAAGTTGACTCACATCCACCACACAACAAGAACAACATTAAAAAGAAGAAGCTACCAAAATGCCTTCACCGATCGTTTAAAACAGATCTCAGGCATTTTCAATAAGCCATACCTCTTCATAAAGTTGACTCACATCCACCACACAACAAGTACAACATTAAAAAGAAGAAGCTACCA
Source organism: Sylvicola cinctus (assembly GCA_963854165.1). Taxonomy (NCBI): domain Eukaryota; kingdom Metazoa; phylum Arthropoda; class Insecta; order Diptera; family Anisopodidae; genus Sylvicola; species Sylvicola cinctus. The sequence continues at coordinate 25,728,933 of OY974082.1, forward strand.
AAATGCCTTCACCGATCGTTTAAAACAGATCTCAGGCATTTTCAATGAGCCATACCTCTTCATAAAGTTGACTCACATCCACCACACAACAAGAACAACATTAAAAAGAAGAAGCTACCAAAATGCCTTCACCGATCGTTTAAAACAGATCTCAGGCATTTTCAATAAGCCATACCTCTTCATAAAGTTGACTCACATCCACCACACAACAAGAACAACATTAAAAAGAAGAAGCTACCAAAATGCCTTCACCGATCGTTTAAAACAGATCTCAGGCATTTTCAATGAAGCATACCTCTTCATAAAGTTGACTCACATCCACCACACAACAAGTACAACATTAAAAAGAAGAAGCTACCAAAATGCCTTCACCGATCGTTTAAAACAGATCTCAGGCATTTTCAATGAGCCATACCTCTTCATAAAGTTGACTCACATCCACCACACAACAAGAACAACATTAAAAAGAAGAAGCTACCAAAATGCCTTCACCGATCGTTTAAAACAGATCTCAGGCATTTTCAATAAGCCATACCTCTTCATAAAGTTGACTCACATCCACCACACAACAAGTACAACATTAAAAAGAAGAAGATACCAAAATGCCTTCACCAAACGTTTAAAACAGATCTCAGGCATTTTCAATAAGCCATACCTCTTTATAAAGTCGACTTACATCCACCACACAACAAGAACAACATTAAAAAGAAGAAGCTACCAAAATGCCTTCACCGATCGTTTAAAACAGATCTCAGGCATTTTCAATGAGCCATACCTCTTCATAAAGTTGACTCACATCCACCACACAACAAGAACAACATTAAAAAGAAGAAGCTACCAAAATGCCTTCACCGATCGTTTAAAACAGATCTCAGGCATTTTCAATAAGCCATACCTCTTCATAAAGTTGACTCACATCCACCACACAACAAGAACAACATTAAAAAGAAGAAGCTACCAAAATGCCTTCACCAAACGTTTAAAACAGATCTCAGGCATTTTCAATAAGCCATACCTCTTTATAAAGTCGACTTACATCCACCACACAACAAGAACAACATTAAAAAGAAGAAGCTACCAAAATGCCTTCACCGATCGTTTAAAACAGATCTCAGGCATTTTCAATGAGCCATACCTCTTCATAAAGTTGACTCACATCCACCACACAACAAGAACAACATTAAAAAGAAGAAGCTACCAAAATGCCTTCACCGATCGTTTAAAACAGATCTCAGGCATTTTCAATGAGCCATACCTCTTCATAAAGTTGACTCACATCCACCACACAACAAGAACAACATTAAAAAGAAGAAGCTACCAAAATGCCTTCACCGATCGTTTAAAACAGATCTCAGGCATTTTCAATAAGCCATACCTCTTCATAAAGTTGACTCACATCCACCACACAACAAGAACAACATTAAAAAGAAGAAGCTACCAAAATGCCTTCACCGATCGTTTAAAACAGATCTCAGGCATTTTCAATGAAGCATACCTCTTCATAAAGTTGACTCACATCCACCACACAACAAGTACAACATTAAAAAGAAGAAGCTACCAAAATGCCTTCACCGATCGTTTAAAACAGATCTCAGGCATTTTCAATGAGCCATACCTCTTCATAAAGTTGACTCACATCCACCACACAACAAGAACAACATTAAAAAGAAGAAGCTACCAAAATGCCTTCACCGATCGTTTAAAACAGATCTCAGGCATTTTCAATAAGCCATACCTCTTCATAAAGTTGACTCACATCCACCACACAACAAGTACAACATTAAAAAGAAGAAGATACCAAAATGCCTTCACCAAACGTTTAAAACAGATCTCAGGCATTTTCAATAAGCCATACCTCTTTATAAAGTCGACTTACATCCACCACACAACAAGAACAACATTAAAAAGAAGAAGCTACCAAAATGCCTTCACCGATCGTTTAAAACAGATCTCAGGCATTTTCAATGAGCCATACCTCTTCATAAAGTTGACTCACATCCACCACACAACAAGAACAACATTAAAAAGAAGAAGCTACCAAAATGCCTTCACCGATCGTTTAAAACAGATCTCAGGCATTTTCAATAAGCCATACCTCTTCATAAAGTTGACTCACATCCACCACACAACAAGAACAACATTAAAAAGAAGAAGCTACCAAAATGCCTTCACCAAACGTTTAAAACAGATCTCAGGCATTTTCAATAAGCCATACCTCTTTATAAAGTCGACTTACATCCACCACACAACAAGAACAACATTAAAAAGAAGAAGCTACCAAAATGCCTTCACCGATCGTTTAAAACAGATCTCAGGCATTTTCAATGAGCCATACCTCTTCATAAAGTTGACTCACATCCACCACACAACAAGAACAACATTAAAAAGAAGAAGCTACCAAAATGCCTTCACCGATCGTTTAAAACAGATCTCAGGCATTTTCAATAAGCCATACCTCTTCATAAAGTTGACTCACATCCACCACACAACAAGAACAACATTAAAAAGAAGAAGCTACCAAAATGCCTTCACCGATCGTTTAAAACAGATCTCAGGCATTTTCAATGAAGCATACCTCTTCATAAAGTTGACTTACATCCACCACACAACAAGAACAACATTAAAAAGAAGAAGCTACCAAAATGCCTTCACCGATCGTTTAAAACAGATCTCAGGCATTTTCAATGAAGCATACCTCTTCATAAAGTTGACTCACATCCACCACACAACAAGTACAACATTAAAAAGAAGAAGCTACCAAAATGCCTTCACCGATCGTTTAAAACAGATCTCAGGCATTTTCAATAAGCCATACCTCTTCATAAAGTTGACTCACATCCACCACACAACAAGAACAACATTAAAAAGAAGAAGCTACCAAAATGCCTTCACCGATCGTTTAAAACAGATCTCAGGCATTTTCAATGAAGCATACCTCTTCATAAAGTTGACTCACATCCACCACACAACAAGTACAACATTAAAAAGAAGAAGCTACCAAAATGCCTTCACCGATCGTTTAAAACAGATCTCAGGCATTTTCAATAAGCCATACCTCTTCATAAAGTTGACTCACATCCACCACACAACAAGAACAACATTAAAAAGAAGAAGCTACCAAAATGCCTTCACCGATCGTTTAAAACAGATCTCAGGCATTTTCAATGAGCCATACCTCTTCATAAAGTTGACTCACATCCACCACACAACAAGAACAACATTAAAAAGAAGAAGCTACCAAAATGCCTTCACCGATCGTTTAAAACAGATCTCAGGCATTTTCAATGAAGCATACCTCTTCATAAAGTTGACTCACATCCACCACACAACAAGTACAACATTAAAAAGAAGAAGCTACCAAAATGCCTTCACCGATCGTTTAAAACAGATCTCAGGCATTTTCAATAAGCCATACCTCTTCATAAAGTTGACTCACATCCACCACACAACAAGAACAACATTAAAAAGAAGAAGCTACCAAAATGCCTTCACCGATCGTTTAAAACAGATCTCAGGCATTTTCAATGAAGCATACCTCTTCATAAAGTTGACTCACATCCACCACACAACAAGTACAACATTAAAAAGAAGAAGCTACCAAAATGCCTTCACCGATCGTTTAAAACAGATCTCAGGCATTTTCAATAAGCCATACCTCTTCATAAAGTTGACTCACATCCACCACACAACAAGAACAACATTAAAAAGAAGAAGCTACCAAAATGCCTTCACCGATCGTTTAAAACAGATCTCAGGCATTTTCAATGAAGCATACCTCTTCATAAAGTTGACTCACATCCACCACACAACAAGTACAACATTAAAAAGAAGAAGCTACCAAAATGCCTTCACCGATCGTTTAAAACAGATCTCAGGCATTTTCAATGAGCCATACCTCTTCATAAAGTTGACTCACATCCACCACACAACAAGAACAACATTAAAAAGAAGAAGCTACCAAAATGCCTTCACCGATCGTTTAAAACAGATCTCAGGCATTTTCAATAAGCCATACCTCTTCATAAAGTTGACTCACATCCACCACACAACAAGTACAACATTAAAAAGAAGAAGATACCAAAATGCCTTCACCAAACGTTTAAAACAGATCTCAGGCATTTTCAATAAGCCATACCTCTTTATAAAGTCGACTTACATCCACCACACAACAAGAACAACATTAAAAAGAAGAAGCTACCAAAATGCCTTCACCAAACGTTTAAAACAGATCTCAGGCATTTTCAATAAGCCATACCTCTTTATAAAGTCGACTTACATCCACCACACAACAAGAACAACATTAAAAAGAAGAAGCTACCAAAATGCCTTCACCGATCGTTTAAAACAGATCTCAGGCATTTTCAATGAGCCATACCTCTTCATAAAGTTGACTCACATCCACCACACAACAAGAACAACATTAAAAAGAAGAAGCTACCAAAATGCCTTCACCGATCGTTTAAAACAGATCTCAGGCATTTTCAATAAGCCATACCTCTTCATAAAGTTGACTCACATCCACCACACAACAAGTACAACATTAAAAAGAAGAAGATACCAAAATGCCTTCACCAAACGTTTAAAACAGATCTCAGGCATTTTCAATAAGCCATACCTCTTTATAAAGTCGACTTACATCCACCACACAACAAGAACAACATTAAAAAGAAGAAGCTACCAAAATGCCTTCACCGATCGTTTAAAACAGATCTCAGGCATTTTCAATGAGCCATACCTCTTCATAAAGTTGACTCACATCCACCACACAACAAGAACAACATTAAAAAGAAGAAGCTACCAAAATGCCTTCACCGATCGTTTAAAACAGATCTCAGGCATTTTCAATAAGCCATACCTCTTCATAAAGTTGACTCACATCCACCACACAACAAGAACAACATTAAAAAGAAGAAGCTACCAAAATGCCTTCACCAAACGTTTAAAACAGATCTCAGGCATTTTCAATAAGCCATACCTCTTTATAAAGTCGACTTACATCCACCACACAACAAGAACAACATTAAAAAGAAGAAGCTACCAAAATGCCTTCACCGATCGTTTAAAACAGATCTCAGGCATTTTCAATGAGCCATACCTCTTCATAAAGTTGACTCACATCCACCACACAACAAGAACAACATTAAAAAGAAGAAGCTACCAAAATGCCTTCACCGATCGTTTAAAACAGATCTCAGGCATTTTCAATAAGCCATACCTCTTCATAAAGTTGACTCACATCCACCACACAACAAGAACAACATTAAAAAGAAGAAGCTACCAAAATGCCTTCACCGATCGTTTAAAACAGATCTCAGGCATTTTCAATAAGCCATACCTCTTTATAAAGTCGACTTACATCCACCACACAACAAGAACAACATTAAAAAGAAGAAGCTACCAAAATGCCTTCACCGATCGTTTAAAACAGATCTCAGGCATTTTCAATGAGCCATACCTCTTCATAAAGTTGACTCACATCCACCACACAACAAGAACAACATTAAAAAGAAGAAGCTACCAAAATGCCTTCACCGATCGTTTAAAACAGATCTCAGGCATTTTCAATAAGCCATACCTCTTCATAAAGTTGACTCACATCCACCACACAACAAGTACAACATTAAAAAGAAGAAGATACCAAAATGCCTTCACCAAACGTTTAAAACAGATCTCAGGCATTTTCAATAAGCCATACCTCTTTATAAAGTCGACTTACATCCACCACACAACAAGAACAACATTAAAAAGAAGAAGCTACCAAAATGCCTTCACCGATCGTTTAAAACAGATCTCAGGCATTTTCAATGAGCCATACCTCTTCATAAAGTTGACTCACATCCACCACACAACAAGAACAACATTAAAAAGAAGAAGCTACCAAAATGCCTTCACCGATCGTTTAAAACAGATCTCAGGCATTTTCAATAAGCCATACCTCTTCATAAAGTTGACTCACATCCACCACACAACAAGAACAACATTAAAAAGAAGAAGCTACCAAAATGCCTTCACCAAACGTTTAAAACAGATCTCAGGCATTTTCAATAAGCCATACCTCTTTATAAAGTCGACTTACATCCACCACACAACAAGAACAACATTAAAAAGAAGAAGCTACCAAAATGCCTTCACCGATCGTTTAAAACAGATCTCAGGCATTTTCAATGAGCCATACCTCTTCATAAAGTTGACTCACATCCACCACACAACAAGAACAACATTAAAAAGAAGAAGCTACCAAAATGCCTTCACCGATCGTTTAAAACAGATCTCAGGCATTTTCAATAAGCCATACCTCTTCATAAAGTTGACTCACATCCACCACACAACAAGAACAACATTAAAAAGAAGAAGCTACCAAAATGCCTTCACCGATCGTTTAAAACAGATCTCAGGCATTTTCAATGAAGCATACCTCTTCATAAAGTTGACTTACATCCACCACACAACAAGAACAACATTAAAAAGAAGAAGCTACCAAAATGCCTTCACCGATCGTTTAAAACAGATCTCAGGCATTTTCAATGAAGCATACCTCTTCATAAAGTTGACTCACATCCACCACACAACAAGTACAACATTAAAAAGAAGAAGCTACCAAAATGCCTTCACCGATCGTTTAAAACAGATCTCAGGCATTTTCAATAAGCCATACCTCTTCATAAAGTTGACTCACATCCACCACACAACAAGAACAACATTAAAAAGAAGAAGCTACCAAAATGCCTTCACCGATCGTTTAAAACAGATCTCAGGCATTTTCAATGAAGCATACCTCTTCATAAAGTTGACTCACATCCACCACACAACAAGTACAACATTAAAAAGAAGAAGCTACCAAAATGCCTTCACCGATCGTTTAAAACAGATCTCAGGCATTTTCAATGAGCCATACCTCTTCATAAAGTTGACTCACATCCACCACACAACAAGAACAACATTAAAAAGAAGAAGCTACCAAAATGCCTTCACCGATCGTTTAAAACAGATCTCAGGCATTTTCAATAAGCCATACCTCTTCATAAAGTTGACTCACATCCACCACACAACAAGTACAACATTAAAAAGAAGAAGATACCAAAATGCCTTCACCAAACGTTTAAAACAGATCTCAGGCATTTTCAATAAGCCATACCTCTTTATAAAGTCGACTTACATCCACCACACAACAAGAACAACATTAAAAAGAAGAAGCTACCAAAATGCCTTCACCGATCGTTTAAAACAGATCTCAGGCATTTTCAATGAGCCATACCTCTTCATAAAGTTGACTCACATCCACCACACAACAAGAACAACATTAAAAAGAAGAAGCTACCAAAATGCCTTCACCGATCGTTTAAAACAGATCTCAGGCATTTTCAATAAGCCATACCTCTTCATAAAGTTGACTCACATCCACCACACAACAAGAACAACATTAAAAAGAAGAAGCTACCAAAATGCCTTCACCAAACGTTTAAAACAGATCTCAGGCATTTTCAATAAGCCATACCTCTTTATAAAGTCGACTTACATCCACCACACAACAAGAACAACATTAAAAAGAAGAAGCTACCAAAATGCCTTCACCGATCGTTTAAAACAGATCTCAGGCATTTTCAATGAGCCATACCTCTTCATAAAGTTGACTCACATCCACCACACAACAAGAACAACATTAAAAAGAAGAAGCTACCAAAATGCCTTCACCGATCGTTTAAAACAGATCTCAGGCATTTTCAATAAGCCATACCTCTTCATAAAGTTGACTCACATCCACCACACAACAAGAACAACATTAAAAAGAAGAAGCTACCAAAATGCCTTCACCGATCGTTTAAAACAGATCTCAGGCATTTTCAATAAGCCATACCTCTTTATAAAGTCGACTTACATCCACCACACAACAAGAACAACATTAAAAAGAAGAAGCTACCAAAATGCCTTCACCGATCGTTTAAAACAGATCTCAGGCATTTTCAATGAGCCATACCTCTTCATAAAGTTGACTCACATCCACCACACAACAAGAACAACATTAAAAAGAAGAAGCTACCAAAATGCCTTCACCGATCGTTTAAAACAGATCTCAGGCATTTTCAATAAGCCATACCTCTTCATAAAGTTGACTCACATCCACCACACAACAAGTACAACATTAAAAAGAAGAAGATACCAAAATGCCTTCACCAAACGTTTAAAACAGATCTCAGGCATTTTCAATAAGCCATACCTCTTTATAAAGTCGACTTACATCCACCACACAACAAGAACAACATTAAAAAGAAGAAGCTACCAAAATGCCTTCACCGATCGTTTAAAACAGATCTCAGGCATTTTCAATGAGCCATACCTCTTCATAAAGTTGACTCACATCCACCACACAACAAGAACAACATTAAAAAGAAGAAGCTACCAAAATGCCTTCACCGATCGTTTAAAACAGATCTCAGGCATTTTCAATAAGCCATACCTCTTCATAAAGTTGACTCACATCCACCACACAACAAGAACAACATTAAAAAGAAGAAGCTACCAAAATGCCTTCACCAAACGTTTAAAACAGATCTCAGGCATTTTCAATAAGCCATACCTCTTTATAAAGTCGACTTACATCCACCACACAACAAGAACAACATTAAAAAGAAGAAGCTACCAAAATGCCTTCACCGATCGTTTAAAACAGATCTCAGGCATTTTCAATAAGCCATACCTCTTTATAAAGTCGACTTACATCCACCACACAACAAGAACAACATTAAAAAGAAGAAGCTACCAAAATGCCTTCACCGATCGTTTAAAACAGATCTCAGGCATTTTCAATGAGCCATACCTCTTCATAAAGTTGACTCACATCCACCACACAACAAGAACAACATTAAAAAGAAGAAGCTACCAAAATGCCTTCACCGATCGTTTAAAACAGATCTCAGGCATTTTCAATAAGCCATACCTCTTCATAAAGTTGACTCACATCCACCACACAACAAGAACAACATTAAAAAGAAGAAGCTACCAAAATGCCTTCACCGATCGTTTAAAACAGATCTCAGGCATTTTCAATAAGCCATACCTCTTCATAAAGTTGACTCACATCCACCACACAACAAGAACAACATTAAAAAGAAGAAGCTACCAAAATGCCTTCACCGATCGTTTAAAACAGATCTCAGGCATTTTCAATGAGCCATACCTCTTCATAAAGTTGACTCACATCCACCACACAACAAGAACAACATTAAAAAGAAGAAGCTACCAAAATGCCTTCACCAAACGTTTAAAACAGATCTCAGGCATTTTCAATAAGCCATACCTCTTTATAAAGTCGACTTACATCCACCACACAACAAGAACAACATTAAAAAGAAGAAGCTACCAAAATGCCTTCACCGATCGTTTAAAACAGATCTCAGGCATTTTCAATGAGCCATACCTCTTCATAAAGTTGACTCACATCCACCACACAACAAGAACAACATTAAAAAGAAGAAGCTACCAAAATGCCTTCACCGATCGTTTAAAACAGATCTCAGGCATTTTCAATAAGCCATACCTCTTCATAAAGTTGACTCACATCCACCACACAACAAGAACAACATTAAAAAGAAGAAGCTACCAAAATGCCTTCACCGATCGTTTAAAACAGATCTCAGGCATTTTCAATAAGCCATACCTCTTCATAAAGTTGACTCACATCCACCACACAACAAGAACAACATTAAAAAGAAGAAGCTACCAAAATGCCTTCACCGATCGTTTAAAACAGATCTCAGGCATTTTCAATAAGCCATACCTCTTCATAAAGTTGACTCACATCCACCACACAACAAGAACAACATTAAAAAGAAGAAGCTACCAAAATGCCTTCACCGATCGTTTAAAACAGATCTCAGGCATTTTCAATGAAGCATACCTCTTCATAAAGTTGACTTACATCCACCACACAACAAGAACAACATTAAAAAGAAGAAGCTACCAAAATGCCTTCACCGATCGTTTAAAACAGATCTCAGGCATTTTCAATGAAGCATACCTCTTCATAAAGTTGACTCACATCCACCACACAACAAGTACAACATTAAAAAGAAGAAGCTACCAAAATGCCTTCACCGATCGTTTAAAACAGATCTCAGGCATTTTCAATAAGCCATACCTCTTCATAAAGTTGACTCACATCCACCACACAACAAGAACAACATTAAAAAGAAGAAGCTACCAAAATGCCTTCACCGATCGTTTAAAACAGATCTCAGGCATTTTCAATGAAGCATACCTCTTCATAAAGTTGACTCACATCCACCACACAACAAGTACAACATTAAAAAGAAGAAGCTACCAAAATGCCTTCACCGATCGTTTAAAACAGATCTCAGGCATTTTCAATAAGCCATACCTCTTCATAAAGTTGACTCACATCCACCACACAACAAGAACAACATTAAAAAGAAGAAGCTACCAAAATGCCTTCACCGATCGTTTAAAACAGATCTCAGGCATTTTCAATGAGCCATACCTCTTCATAAAGTTGACTCACATCCACCACACAACAAGAACAACATTAAAAAGAAGAAGCTACCAAAATGCCTTCACCGATCGTTTAAAACAGATCTCAGGCATTTTCAATGAAGCATACCTCTTCATAAAGTTGACTCACATCCACCACACAACAAGTACAACATTAAAAAGAAGAAGCTACCAAAATGCCTTCACCGATCGTTTAAAACAGATCTCAGGCATTTTCAATAAGCCATACCTCTTCATAAAGTTGACTCACATCCACCACACAACAAGAACAACATTAAAAAGAAGAAGCTACCAAAATGCCTTCACCGATCGTTTAAAACAGATCTCAGGCATTTTCAATGAAGCATACCTCTTCATAAAGTTGACTCACATCCACCACACAACAAGTACAACATTAAAAAGAAGAAGCTACCAAAATGCCTTCACCGATCGTTTAAAACAGATCTCAGGCATTTTCAATAAGCCATACCTCTTCATAAAGTTGACTCACATCCACCACACAACAAGAACAACATTAAAAAGAAGAAGCTACCAAAATGCCTTCACCGATCGTTTAAAACAGATCTCAGGCATTTTCAATGAAGCATACCTCTTCATAAAGTTGACTCACATCCACCACACAACAAGTACAACATTAAAAAGAAGAAGCTACCAAAATGCCTTCACCGATCGTTTAAAACAGATCTCAGGCATTTTCAATGAGCCATACCTCTTCATAAAGTTGACTCACATCCACCACACAACAAGAACAACATTAAAAAGAAGAAGCTACCAAAATGCCTTCACCGATCGTTTAAAACAGATCTCAGGCATTTTCAATAAGCCATACCTCTTCATAAAGTTGACTCACATCCACCACACAACAAGTACAACATTAAAAAGAAGAAGATACCAAAATGCCTTCACCAAACGTTTAAAACAGATCTCAGGCATTTTCAATAAGCCATACCTCTTTATAAAGTCGACTTACATCCACCACACAACAAGAACAACATTAAAAAGAAGAAGCTACCAAAATGCCTTCACCGATCGTTTAAAACAGATCTCAGGCATTTTCAATGAGCCATACCTCTTCATAAAGTTGACTCACATCCACCACACAACAAGAACAACATTAAAAAGAAGAAGCTACCAAAATGCCTTCACCGATCGTTTAAAACAGATCTCAGGCATTTTCAATAAGCCATACCTCTTCATAAAGTTGACTCACATCCACCACACAACAAGAACAACATTAAAAAGAAGAAGCTACCAAAATGCCTTCACCAAACGTTTAAAACAGATCTCAGGCATTTTCAATAAGCCATACCTCTTTATAAAGTCGACTTACATCCACCACACAACAAGAACAACATTAAAAAGAAGAAGCTACCAAAATGCCTTCACCGATCGTTTAAAACAGATCTCAGGCATTTTCAATGAGCCATACCTCTTCATAAAGTTGACTCACATCCACCACACAACAAGAACAACATTAAAAAGAAGAAGCTACCAAAATGCCTTCACCGATCGTTTAAAACAGATCTCAGGCATTTTCAATAAGCCATACCTCTTCATAAAGTTGACTCACATCCACCACACAACAAGTACAACATTAAAAAGAAGAAGATACCAAAATGCCTTCACCAAACGTTTAAAACAGATCTCAGGCATTTTCAATAAGCCATACCTCTTTATAAAGTCGACTTACATCCACCACACAACAAGAACAACATTAAAAAGAAGAAGCTACCAAAATGCCTTCACCGATCGTTTAAAACAGATCTCAGGCATTTTCAATGAGCCATACCTCTTCATAAAGTTGACTCACATCCACCACACAACAAGAACAACATTATGTTAAAAAGAAGAAGCTACCAAAATGCCTTCACCGATCGTTTAAAACAGATCTCAGGCATTTTCAATAAGCCATACCTCTTCATAAAGTTGACTCACATCCACCACACAACAAGAACAACATTAAAAAGAAGAAGCTACCAAAATGCCTTCACCAAACGTTTAAAACAGATCTCAGGCATTTTCAATAAGCCATACCTCTTTATAAAGTCGACTTACATCCACCACACAACAAGAACAACATTAAAAAGAAGAAGCTACCAAAATGCCTTCACCGATCGTTTAAAACAGATCTCAGGCATTTTCAATGAGCCATACCTCTTCATAAAGTTGACTCACATCCACCACACAACAAGAACAACATTAAAAAGAAGAAGCTACCAAAATGCCTTCACCGATCGTTTAAAACAGATCTCAGGCATTTTCAATAAGCCATACCTCTTCATAAAGTTGACTCACATCCACCACACAACAAGAACAACATTAAAAAGAAGAAGCTACCAAAATGCCTTCACCGATCGTTTAAAACAGATCTCAGGCATTTTCAATAAGCCATACCTCTTTATAAAGTCGACTTACATCCACCACACAACAAGAACAACATTAAAAAGAAGAAGCTACCAAAATGCCTTCACCGATCGTTTAAAACAGATCTCAGGCATTTTCAATGAGCCATACCTCTTCATAAAGTTGACTCACATCCACCACACAACAAGAACAACATTAAAAAGAAGAAGCTACCAAAATGCCTTCACCGATCGTTTAAAACAGATCTCAGGCATTTTCAATAAGCCATACCTCTTCATAAAGTTGACTCACATCCACCACACAACAAGTACAACATTAAAAAGAAGAAGATACCAAAATGCCTTCACCAAACGTTTAAAACAGATCTCAGGCATTTTCAATAAGCCATACCTCTTTATAAAGTCGACTTACATCCACCACACAACAAGAACAACATTAAAAAGAAGAAGCTACCAAAATGCCTTCACCGATCGTTTAAAACAGATCTCAGGCATTTTCAATGAGCCATACCTCTTCATAAAGTTGACTCACATCCACCACACAACAAGAACAACATTAAAAAGAAGAAGCTACCAAAATGCCTTCACCGATCGTTTAAAACAGATCTCAGGCATTTTCAATAAGCCATACCTCTTCATAAAGTTGACTCACATCCACCACACAACAAGAACAACATTAAAAAGAAGAAGCTACCAAAATGCCTTCACCAAACGTTTAAAACAGATCTCAGGCATTTTCAATAAGCCATACCTCTTTATAAAGTCGACTTACATCCACCACACAACAAGAACAACATTAAAAAGAAGAAGCTACCAAAATGCCTTCACCGATCGTTTAAAACAGATCTCAGGCATTTTCAATGAGCCATACCTCTTCATAAAGTTGACTCACATCCACCACACAACAAGAACAACATTAAAAAGAAGAAGCTACCAAAATGCCTTCACCGATCGTTTAAAACAGATCTCAGGCATTTTCAATAAGCCATACCTCTTCATAAAGTTGACTCACATCCACCACACAACAAGAACAACATTAAAAAGAAGAAGCTACCAAAATGCCTTCACCGATCGTTTAAAACAGATCTCAGGCATTTTCAATGAAGCATACCTCTTCATAAAGTTGACTTACATCCACCACACAACAAGAACAACATTAAAAAGAAGAAGCTACCAAAATGCCTTCACCGATCGTTTAAAACAGATCTCAGGCATTTTCAATGAAGCATACCTCTTCATAAAGTTGACTCACATCCACCACACAACAAGTACAACATTAAAAAGAAGAAGCTACCAAAATGCCTTCACCGATCGTTTAAAACAGATCTCAGGCATTTTCAATAAGCCATACCTCTTCATAAAGTTGACTCACATCCACCACACAACAAGAACAACATTAAAAAGAAGAAGCTACCAAAATGCCTTCACCGATCGTTTAAAACAGATCTCAGGCATTTTCAATGAAGCATACCTCTTCATAAAGTTGACTCACATCCACCACACAACAAGTACAACATTAAAAAGAAGAAGCTACCAAAATGCCTTCACCGATCGTTTAAAACAGATCTCAGGCATTTTCAATGAGCCATACCTCTTCATAAAGTTGACTCACATCCACCACACAACAAGAACAACATTAAAAAGAAGAAGCTACCAAAATGCCTTCACCGATCGTTTAAAACAGATCTCAGGCATTTTCAATAAGCCATACCTCTTCATAAAGTTGACTCACATCCACCACACAACAAGTACAACATTAAAAAGAAGAAGATACCAAAATGCCTTCACCAAACGTTTAAAACAGATCTCAGGCATTTTCAATAAGCCATACCTCTTTATAAAGTCGACTTACATCCACCACACAACAAGAACAACATTAAAAAGAAGAAGCTACCAAAATGCCTTCACCGATCGTTTAAAACAGATCTCAGGCATTTTCAATGAGCCATACCTCTTCATAAAGTTGACTCACATCCACCACACAACAAGAACAACATTAAAAAGAAGAAGCTACCAAAATGCCTTCACCGATCGTTTAAAACAGATCTCAGGCATTTTCAATAAGCCATACCTCTTCATAAAGTTGACTCACATCCACCACACAACAAGAACAACATTAAAAAGAAGAAGCTACCAAAATGCCTTCACCAAACGTTTAAAACAGATCTCAGGCATTTTCAATAAGCCATACCTCTTTATAAAGTCGACTTACATCCACCACACAACAAGAACAACATTAAAAAGAAGAAGCTACCAAAATGCCTTCACCGATCGTTTAAAACAGATCTCAGGCATTTTCAATGAGCCATACCTCTTCATAAAGTTGACTCACATCCACCACACAACAAGAACAACATTAAAAAGAAGAAGCTACCAAAATGCCTTCACCGATCGTTTAAAACAGATCTCAGGCATTTTCAATAAGCCATACCTCTTCATAAAGTTGACTCACATCCACCACACAACAAGAACAACATTAAAAAGAAGAAGCTACCAAAATGCCTTCACCGATCGTTTAAAACAGATCTCAGGCATTTTCAATAAGCCATACCTCTTTATAAAGTCGACTTACATCCACCACACAACAAGAACAACATTAAAAAGAAGAAGCTACCAAAATGCCTTCACCGATCGTTTAAAACAGATCTCAGGCATTTTCAATGAGCCATACCTCTTCATAAAGTTGACTCACATCCACCACACAACAAGAACAACATTAAAAAGAAGAAGCTACCAAAATGCCTTCACCGATCGTTTAAAACAGATCTCAGGCATTTTCAATAAGCCATACCTCTTCATAAAGTTGACTCACATCCACCACACAACAAGTACAACATTAAAAAGAAGAAGATACCAAAATGCCTTCACCAAACGTTTAAAACAGATCTCAGGCATTTTCAATAAGCCATACCTCTTTATAAAGTCGACTTACATCCACCACACAACAAGAACAACATTAAAAAGAAGAAGCTACCAAAATGCCTTCACCGATCGTTTAAAACAGATCTCAGGCATTTTCAATGAGCCATACCTCTTCATAAAGTTGACTCACATCCACCACACAACAAGAACAACATTAAAAAGAAGAAGCTACCAAAATGCCTTCACCGATCGTTTAAAACAGATCTCAGGCATTTTCAATAAGCCATACCTCTTCATAAAGTTGACTCACATCCACCACACAACAAGAACAACATTAAAAAGAAGAAGCTACCAAAATGCCTTCACCAAACGTTTAAAACAGATCTCAGGCATTTTCAATAAGCCATACCTCTTTATAAAGTCGACTTACATCCACCACACAACAAGAACAACATTAAAAAGAAGAAGCTACCAAAATGCCTTCACCGATCGTTTAAAACAGATCTCAGGCATTTTCAATAAGCCATACCTCTTTATAAAGTCGACTTACATCCACCACACAACAAGAACAACATTAAAAAGAAGAAGCTACCAAAATGCCTTCACCGATCGTTTAAAACAGATCTCAGGCATTTTCAATGAGCCATACCTCTTCATAAAGTTGACTCACATCCACCACACAACAAGAACAACATTAAAAAGAAGAAGCTACCAAAATGCCTTCACCGATCGTTTAAAACAGATCTCAGGCATTTTCAATAAGCCATACCTCTTCATAAAGTTGACTCACATCCACCACACAACAAGAACAACATTAAAAAGAAGAAGCTACCAAAATGCCTTCACCGATCGTTTAAAACAGATCTCAGGCATTTTCAATAAGCCATACCTCTTCATAAAGTTGACTCACATCCACCACACAACAAGAACAACATTAAAAAGAAGAAGCTACCAAAATGCCTTCACCGATCGTTTAAAACAGATCTCAGGCATTTTCAATGAGCCATACCTCTTCATAAAGTTGACTCACATCCACCACACAACAAGAACAACATTAAAAAGAAGAAGCTACCAAAATGCCTTCACCAAACGTTTAAAACAGATCTCAGGCATTTTCAATAAGCCATACCTCTTTATAAAGTCGACTTACATCCACCACACAACAAGAACAACATTAAAAAGAAGAAGCTACCAAAATGCCTTCACCGATCGTTTAAAACAGATCTCAGGCATTTTCAATGAGCCATACCTCTTCATAAAGTTGACTCACATCCACCACACAACAAGAACAACATTAAAAAGAAGAAGCTACCAAAATGCCTTCACCGATCGTTTAAAACAGATCTCAGGCATTTTCAATAAGCCATACCTCTTCATAAAGTTGACTCACATCCACCACACAACAAGAACAACATTAAAAAGAAGAAGCTACCAAAATGCCTTCACCGATCGTTTAAAACAGATCTCAGGCATTTTCAATGAAGCATACCTCTTCATAAAGTTGACTTACATCCACCACACAACAAGAACAACATTAAAAAGAAGAAGCTACCAAAATGCCTTCACCGATCGTTTAAAACAGATCTCAGGCATTTTCAATGAAGCATACCTCTTCATAAAGTTAACTCACATCCACCACACAACAAGTACAACATTAAAAAGAAGAAGCTACCAAAATGCCTTCACCGATCGTTTAAAACAGATCTCAGGCATTTTCAATAAGCCATACCTCTTCATAAAGTTGACTCACATCCACCACACAACAAGTACAACATTAAAAAGAAGAAGCTACCAAAATGCCTTCACCGATCGTTTAAAACAGATCTCAGGCATTTTCAATAAGCCATACCTCTTTATAAAGTTGACTCACATCCACCACACAACAAGTACAACATTAAAAAGAAGAAGCTACCAAAATGCCTTCACCGATCGTTTAAAACAGATCTCAGGCATTTTCAATAAGCCATACCTCTTCATAAAGTTGACTCACATCCACCACACAACAAGTACAACATTAAAAAGAAGAAGATACCAAAATGCCTTCACCGATCGTTTAAAACAGATCTCAGGCATTTTCAATAAGCCATACCTCTTCATAAAGTTGACTCACATCCACCACACAACAAGAACAACATTAAAAAGAAGAAGCTACCAAAATGCCTTCACCGATCGTTTAAAACAGATCTCAGGCATTTTCAATAAGCCATACCTCTTCATAAAGTTGACTCACATCCACCACACAACAAGTACAACATTAAAAAGAAGAAGCTACCAAAATGCCTTCACCGATCGTTTAAAACAGATCTCAGGCATTTTCAATAAGCCATACCTCTTTATAAAGTTGACTCACATCCACCACACAACAAGTACAACATTAAAAAGAAGAAGCTACCAAAATGCCTTCACCGATCGTTTAAAACAGATCTCAGGCATTTTCAATAAGCCATACCTCTTCATAAAGTTGACTCACATCCACCACACAACAAGAACAACATTAAAAAGAAGAAGCTACCAAAATGCCTTCACCGATCGTTTAAAACAGATCTCAGGCATTTTCAATGAAGCATACCTCTTCATAAAGTTGACTCACATCCACCACACAACAAGTACAACATTAAAAAGAAGAAGATACCAAAATGCCTTCACCGATCGTTTAAAACAGATCTCAGGCATTTTCAATAAGCCATACCTCTTCATAAAGTTGACTCACATCCACCACACAACAAGTACAACATTAAAAAGAAGAAGATACCAAGATGCCTTCACCGATCGTTTAAAACAGATCTCAGGCATTTTCAATAAGCCATACCTCTTCATAAAGTTGACTCACATCCACCACACAACAAGAACAACATTAAAAAGAAGAAGCTACCAAAATGCCTTCACCGATCGTTTAAAACAGATCTCAGGCATTTTCAATAAGCCATACCTCTTCATAAAGTTGACTCACATCCACCACACAACAAGTACAACATTAAAAAGAAGAAGCTACCAAAATGCCTTCACCGATCGTTTAAAACAGATCTCAGGCATTTTCAATAAGCCATACCTCTTCATAAAGTTGACTCACATCCACCACACAACAAGAACAACATTAAAAAGAAGAAGCTACCAAAATGCCTTCACCGATCGTTTAAAACAGATCTCAGGCATTTTCAATAAGCCATACCTCTTCATAAAGTTGACTCACATCCACCACACAACAAGTACAACATTAAAAAGAAGAAGCTACCAAAATGCCTTCACCGATCGTTTAAAACAGATCTCAGGCATTTTCAATAAGCCATACCTCTTCATAAAGTTGACTCACATCCACCACACAACAAGTACAACATTAAAAAGAAGAAGATACCAAAATGCCTTCACCGATCGTTTAAAACAGATCTCAGGCATTTTCAATAAGCCATACCTCTTCATAAAGTTGACTCACATCCACCACACAACAAGAACAACATTAAAAAGAAGAAGCTACCAAAATGCCTTCACCGATCGTTTAAAACAGATCTCAGGCATTTTCAATAAGCCATACCTCTTCATAAAGTTGACTCACATCCACCACACAACAAGAACAACATTAAAAAGAAGAAGCTACCAAAATGCCTTCACCGATCGTTTAAAACAGATCTCAGGCATTTTCAATGAGCCATACCTCTTCATAAAGTTGACTCACATCCACCACACAACAAGTACAACATTAAAAAGAAGAAGCTACCAAAATGCCTTCACCGATCGTTTAAAACAGATCTCAGGCATTTTCAATGAAGCATACCTCTTCATAAAGTTGACTCACATCCATCACACAACAAGAACAACATTAAAAAGAAAAAGCTACCAAAATGCCTTCACCGATCGTTTAAAACAGATCTCAGGCATTTTCAATAAGCCATACCTCTTCATAAAGTTGACTCACATCCACCACACAACAAGTACAACATTAAAAAGAAGAAGCTACCAAAATGCCTTCACCGATCGTTTAAAACAGATCTCAGGCATTTTCAATGAAGCATACCTCTTCATAAAGTTGACTCACATCCATCACACAACAAGAACAACATTAAAAAGAAGAAGCTACCAAAATGCCTTCACCGATCGTTTAAAACAGATCTCAGGCATTTTCAATGAAGCATACCTCTTCATAAAGTTGACTCACATCCATCACACAACAAGTACAACATTAAAAAGAAGAAGCTACCAAAATGCCTTCACCGATCGTTTAAAACAGATCTCAGGCATTTTCAATAAGCCATACCTCTTCATAAAGTTGACTCACATCCACCACACAACAAGTACAACATTAAAAAGAAGAAGCTACCAAAATGCCTTCACCGATCGTTTAAAACAGATCTCAGGCATTTTCAATAAGCCATACCTCTTCATAAAGTTGACTCACATCCACCACACAACAAGAACAACATTAAAAAGAAGAAGCTACCAAAATGCCTTCACCGATCGTTTAAAACAGATCTCAGGCATTTTCAATGAGCCATACCTCTTCATAAAGTTGACTCACATCCACCACACTACAAGAACAACATTAAAAAGAAGAAGCTACCAAAATGCCTTCACCGATCGTTTAAAACAGATCTCAGGCATTTTCAATGAGCCATACCTCTTCATAAAGTTGACTCACATCCACCACACTACAAGAACAACATTAAAAAGAAGAAGCTACCAAAATGCCTTCACCGATCGTTTAAAACAGATCTCAGGCATTTTCAATGAGCCATACCTCTTCATAAAGTTGACTCACATCCACCACACAACAAGTACAACATTAAAAAGAAGAAGATACCAAAATGCCTTCACCGATCGTTTAAAACAGATCTCAGGCATTTTCAATAAGCCATACCTCTTTATAAAGTTGACTCACATCCAACACACAACAAGTACAACATTAAAAAGAAGAAGCTACCAAAATGCCTTCACCGATCGTTTAAAACAGATCTCAGGCATTTTCAATAAGCCATACCTCTTCATAAAGTTGACTCACATCCACCACACAACAAGAACAACATTAAAAAGAAGAAGCTACCAAAATGCCTTCACCGATCGTTTAAAACAGATCTCAGGCATTTTCAATGAGCCATACCTCTTCATAAAGTTGACTCACATCCACCACACAACAAGTACAACATTAAAAAGAAGAAGCTACCAAAATGCCTTCACCGATCGTTTAAAACAGATCTCAGGCATTTTCAATAAGCCATACATCTTCATAAAGTTGACTCACATCCACCACACAACAAGTACAACATTAAAAAGAAGAAGCTACCAAAATGCCTTCACCGATCGTTTAAAACAGATCTCAGGCATTTTCAATAAGCCATACCTCTTCATAAAGTTGACTCACATCCACCACACAACAAGAACAACATTAAAAAGAAGAAGCTACCAAAATGCCTTCACCGATCGTTTAAAACAGATCTCAGGCATTTTCAATGAAGCATACCTCTTCATAAAGTTGACTCACATCCACCACACAACAAGTACAACATTAAAAAGAAGAAGATACCAAAATGCCTTCACCGATCGTTTAAAACAGATCTCAGGCATTTTCAATGAGCCATACCTCTTCATAAAGTTGACTCACATCCACCACACAACAAGTACAACATTAAAAAGAAGAAGCTACCAAAATGCCTTCACCGATCGTTTAAAACAGATCTCAGGCATTTTCAATGAGCCATACCTCTTCATAAAGTTGACTCACATCCACCACACAACAAGTACAACATTAAAAAGAAGAAGCTACCAAAATGCCTTCACCGATCGTTTAAAACAGATCTCAGGCATTTTCAATGAGCCATACCTCTTCATAAAGTTGACTCACATCCACCACACAACAAGTACAACATTAAAAAGAAGAAGCTACCAAAATGCCTTCACCGATCGTTTAAAACAGATCTCAGGCATTTTCAATGAGCCATACCTCTTCATAAAGTTGACTCACATCCACCACACAACAAGTACAACATTA
This sequence comes from Sylvicola cinctus, assembly GCA_963854165.1. Taxonomy (NCBI): domain Eukaryota; kingdom Metazoa; phylum Arthropoda; class Insecta; order Diptera; family Anisopodidae; genus Sylvicola; species Sylvicola cinctus. The sequence continues at coordinate 25,750,641 of OY974082.1, forward strand.
AAAAGAAGAAGCTACCAAAATGCCTTCACCGATCGTTTAAAACAGATCTCAGGCATTTTCAATGAGCCATACCTCTTCATAAAGTTGACTCACATCCACCACACAACAAGTACAACATTAAAAAGAAGAAGATACCAAAATGCCTTCACCGATCGTTTAAAACAGATCTCAGGCATTTTCAATGAGCCATACCTCTTCATAAAGTTGACTCACATCCACCACACAACAAGTACAACATTAAAAAGAAGAAGCTACCAAAATGCCTTCACCGATCGTTTAAAACAGATCTCAGGCATTTTCAATGAGCCATACCTCTTCATAAAGTTGACTCACATCCACCACACAACAAGAACAACATTAAAAAGAAGAAGCTACCAAAATGCCTTCACCGATCGTTTAAAACAGATCTCAGGCATTTTCAATGAGCCATACCTCTTCATAAAGTTGACTCACATCCACCACACAACAAGTACAACATTAAAAAGAAGAAGCTACCAAAATGCCTTCACCGATCGTTTAAAACAGATCTCAGGCATTTTCAATGAGCCATACCTCTTCATAAAGTTGACTCACATCCACCACACAACAAGTACAACATTAAAAAGAAGAAGATACCAAAATGCCTTCACCGATCGTTTAAAACAGATCTCAGGCATTTTCAATAAGCCATACCTCTTTATAAAGTTGACTCACATCCACCACACAACAAGTACAACATTAAAAAGAAGAAGCTACCAAAATGCCTTTACCGATCGTTTAAAACAGATCTCAGGCATTTTCAATAAGCCATACCTCTTCATAAAGTTGACTCACATCCACCACACAACAAGAACAACATTAAAAAGAAGAAGCTACCAAAATGCCTTCACCGATCGTTTAAAACAGATCTCAGGCATTTTCAATGAAGCATACCTCTTCATAAAGTTGACTCACATCCACCACACAACAAGAACAACATTAAAAAGAAGAAGCTACCAAAATGCCTTCACCGATCGTTTAAAACAGATCTCAGGCATTTTCAATGAGCCATACCTCTTCATAAAGTTGACTCACATCCACCACACAACAAGTACAACATTAAAAAGAAGAAGCTACCAAAATGCCTTCACCGATCGTTTAAAACAGATCTCAGGCATTTTCAATGAGCCATACCTCTTCATAAAGTTGACTTACATCCACCACACAACAAGAACAACATTAAAAAGAAGAAGCTACCAAAATGCCTTCACCGATCGTTTAAAACAGATCTCAGGCATTTTCAATGAAGCATACCTCTTCATAAAGTTGACTCACATCCATCACACAACAAGAACAACATTAAAAAGAAGAAGCTACCAAAATGCCTTCACCGATCGTTTAAAACAGATCTCAGGCATTTTCAATGAGCCATACCTCTTCATAAAGTTTACTTACATCCACCACACAACAAGAACAACATTAAAAAGAAGAAGCTACCAAAATGCCTTCACCGATCGTTTAAAACAGATCTCAGGCATTTTCAATGAAGCATACCTCTTCATAAAGTTGACTCACATCCATCACACAACAAGAACAACATTAAAAAGAAGAAGCTACCAAAATGCCTTCACCGATCGTTTAAAACAGATCTCAGGCATTTTCAATAAGCCATACCTCTTCATAAAGTTGACTCACATCCACCACACAACAAGAACAACATTAAAAAGAAGAAGCTACCAAAATGCCTTCACCGATCGTTTAAAACAGATCTCAGGCATTTTCAATGAAGCATACCTCTTCATAAAGTTGACTCACATCCATCACACAACAAGAACAACATTAAAAAGAAGAAGCTACCAAAATGCCTTCACCGATCGTTTAAAACAGATCTCAGGCATTTTCAATGAGCCATACCTCTTCATAAAGTTGACTCACATCCACCACACTACAAGAACAACATTAAAAAGAAGAAGCTACCAAAATGCCTTCACCGATCGTTTAAAACAGATCTCAGGCATTTTCAATGAGCCATACCTCTTCATAAAGTTGACTCACATCCACCACACAACAAGTACAACATTAAAAAGAAGAAGCTACCAAAATGCCTTCACCGATCGTTTAAAACAGATCTCAGGCATTTTCAATGAGCCATACCTCTTCATAAAGTTGACTTACATCCACCACACAACAAGAACAACATTAAAAAGAAGAAGCTACCAAAATGCCTTCACCGATCGTTTAAAACAGATCTCAGGCATTTTCAATGAAGCATACCTCTTCATAAAGTTGACTCACATCCATCACACAACAAGAACAACATTAAAAAGAAGAAGCTACCAAAATGCCTTCACCGATCGTTTAAAACAGATCTCAGGCATTTTCAATAAGCCATACCTCTTCATAAAGTTGACTCACATCCACCACACAACAAGAACAACATTAAAAAGAAGAAGCTACCAAAATGCCTTCACCGATCGTTTAAAACAGATCTCAGGCATTTTCAATGAAGCATACCTCTTCATAAAGTTGACTCACATCCACCACACAACAAGAACAACATTAAAAAGAAGAAGCTACCAAAATGCCTTCACCGATCGTTTAAAACAGATCTCAGGCATTTTCAATGAAGCATACCTCTTCATAAAGTTGACTCACATCCATCACACAACAAGAACAACATTAAAAAGAAGAAGCTACCAAAATGCCTTCACCGATCGTTTAAAACAGATCTCAGGCATTTTCAATGAAGCATACCTCTTCATAAAGTTGACTCACATCCACCACACAACAAGAACAACATTAAAAAGAAGAAGCTACCAAAATGCCTTCACCGATCGTTTAAAACAGATCTCAGGCATTTTCAATGAGCCATACCTCTTCATAAAGTTGACTCACATCCACCACACTACAAGAACAACATTAAAAAGAAGAAGCTACCAAAATGCCTTCACCGATCGTTTAAAACAGATCTCAGGCATTTTCAATAAGCCATACCTCTTCATAAAGTTGACTCACATCCACCACACAACAAGAACAACATTAAAAAGAAGAAGCTACCAAAATGCCTTCACCGATCGTTTAAAACAGATCTCAGGCATTTTCAATGAAGCATACCTCTTCATAAAGTTGACTCACATCCATCACACAACAAGAACAACATTAAAAAGAAGAAGCTACCAAAATGCCTTCACCGATCGTTTAAAACAGATCTCAGGCATTTTCAATAAGCCATACCTCTTCATAAAGTTGACTCACATCCACCACACAACAAGAACAACATTAAAAAGAAGAAGCTACCAAAATGCCTTCACCGATCGTTTAAAACAGATCTCAGGCATTTTCAATGAAGCATACCTCTTCATAAAGTTGACTCACATCCACCACACAACAAGAACAACATTAAAAAGAAGAAGCTACCAAAATGCCTTCACCGATCGTTTAAAACAGATCTCAGGCATTTTCAATGAGCCATACCTCTTCATAAAGTTGACTCACATCCACCACACAACAAGTACAACATTAAAAAGAAGAAGCTACCAAAATGCCTTCACCGATCGTTTAAAACAGATCTCAGGTATTTTCAATGAGCCATACCTCTTCATAAAGTTGACTCACATCCATCACACAACAAGAACAACATTAAAAAGAAGAAGCTACCAATATGCCTTCACCGATCGTTTAAAACAGATCTCAGGTATTTTCAATGAGCCATACCTCTTCATAAAGTTGACTCACATCCACCACACAACAAGAACAACATTAAAAAGAAGAAGCTACCAAAATGCCTTCACCGATCGTTTAAAACAGATCTCAGGTATTTTCAATGAGCCATACCTCTTCATAAAGTTGACTCACATCCACAACACAACAAGAACAACATTAAAAAGAAGAAGCTACCAAAATGCCTTCACCGATCGTTTAAAACAGATCTCAGGTATTTTCAATGAAGCATACCTCTTCATAAAGTTGACTCACATCCACCACACAACAAGAACAACATTAAAAAGAAGAAGCTACCAAAATGCCTTCACCGATCGTTTAAAACAGATCTCAGGCATTTTCAATGAGCCATACCTCTTCATAAAGTTGACTCACATACACACACAACAAGAACAACATTAAAAAGAAGAAGCTACCAAAATGCCTTCACCGATCGTTTAAAACAGATCTCAGGTATTTTCAATGAGCCATACCTCTTCATAAAGTTGACTCACATCCACAACACAACAAGAACAACATTAAAAAGAAGAAGCTACCAAAATGCCTTCACCGATCGTTTAAAACAGATCTCAGGTATTTTCAATGAGCCATACCTCTTCATAAAGTTGACTCACATCCATCACATATAAATAACAACATTAAAAAGAAGAAGCTACCAAAATGCCTTCACCGATCGTTTAAAACAGATCTCAGGCATTTTCAATGAAGCATACCTCTTCATAAAGTTGACTTACATCCACCACACAACAAGAACAACATTAAAAAGAAGAAGCTACCAAAATGCCTTCACCGATCGTTTAAAACAGATCTCAGGCATTTTCAATGAAGCATACCTCTTCATAAAGTTGACTCACATCCACAACACAACAAGAACAACATTAAAAAGAAGAAGCTACCAAAATGCCTTCACCGATCGTTTAAAACAGATCTCAGGCATTTTCAATAAGCCATACCTCTTCATAAAGTTGACTCACATCCACCACACTACAAGAACAACATTAAAAAGAAGAAGCTACCAAAATGCCTTCACCGATCGTTTAAAACAGATCTCAGGCATTTTCAATAAGCCATACCTCTTCATAAAGTTGACTCACATCCACCACACAACAAGAACAACATTAAAAAGAAGAAGCTACCAAAATGCCTTCACCGATCGTTTAAAACAGATCTCAGGCATTTTCAATGAAGCATACCTCTTCATAAAGTTGACTCACATCCACAACACAACAAGAACAACATTAAAAAGAAGAAGCTACCAAAATGCCTTCACCGATCGTTTAAAACAGATCTCAGGCATTTTCAATAAGCCATACCTCTTCATAAAGTTGACTCACATCCACCACACTACAAGAACAACATTAAAAAGAAGAAGCTACCAAAATGCCTTCACCGATCGTTTAAAACAGATCTCAGGCATTTTCAATAAGCCATACCTCTTCATAAAGTTGACTCACATCCACCACACAACAAGAACAACATTAAAAAGAAGAAGCTACCAAAATGCCTTCACCGATCGTTTAAAACAGATCTCAGGCATTTTCAATGAAGCATACCTCTTCATAAAGTTGACTCACATCCATCACACAACAAGAACAACATTAAAAAGAAGAAGCTACCAAAATGCCTTCACCGATCGTTTAAAACAGATCTCAGGCATTTTCAATAAGCCATACCTCTTCATAAAGTTGACTTACATCCACCACACAACAAGAACAACATTAAAAAGAAGAAGCTACCAAAATGCCTTCACCGATCGTTTAAAACAGATCTCAGGCATTTTCAATGAAGCATACCTCTTCATAAAGTTGACTCACATCCACAACACAACAAGAACAACATTAAAAAGAAGAAGCTACCAAAATGCCTTCACCGATCGTTTAAAACAGATCTCAGGCATTTTCAATAAGCCATACCTCTTCATAAAGTTGACTCACATCCACCACACTACAAGAACAACATTAAAAAGAAGAAGCTACCAAAATGCCTTCACCGATCGTTTAAAACAGATCTCAGGCATTTTCAATAAGCCATACCTCTTCATAAAGTTGACTCACATCCACCACACAACAAGAACAACATTAAAAAGAAGAAGCTACCAAAATGCCTTCACCGATCGTTTAAAACAGATCTCAGGCATTTTCAATGAAGCATACCTCTTCATAAAGTTGACTCACATCCACAACACAACAAGAACAACATTAAAAAGAAGAAGCTACCAAAATGCCTTCACCGATCGTTTAAAACAGATCTCAGGCATTTTCAATAAGCCATACCTCTTCATAAAGTTGACTTACATCCACCACACAACAAGAACAACATTAAAAAGAAGAAGCTACCAAAATGCCTTCACCGATCGTTTAAAACAGATCTCAGGCATTTTCAATGAAGCATACCTCTTCATAAAGTTGACTCACATCCACAACACAACAAGAACAACATTAAAAAGAAGAAGCTACCAAAATGCCTTCACCGATCGTTTAAAACAGATCTCAGGCATTTTCAATAAGCCATACCTCTTCATAAAGTTGACTCACATCCACCACACTACAAGAACAACATTAAAAAGAAGAAGCTACCAAAATGCCTTCACCGATCGTTTAAAACAGATCTCAGGCATTTTCAATAAGCCATACCTCTTCATAAAGTTGACTCACATCCACCACACAACAAGAACAACATTAAAAAGAAGAAGCTACCAAAATGCCTTCACCGATCGTTTAAAACAGATCTCAGGCATTTTCAATGAAGCATACCTCTTCATAAAGTTGACTCACATCCATCACACAACAAGAACAACATTAAAAAGAAGAAGCTACCAAAATGCCTTCACCGATCGTTTAAAACAGATCTCAGGCATTTTCAATAAGCCATACCTCTTCATAAAGTTGACTCACATCCACCACACAACAAGAACAACATTAAAAAGAAGAAGCTACCAAAATGCCTTCACCGATCGTTTAAAACAGATCTCAGGCATTTTCAATGAAGCATACCTCTTCATAAAGTTGACTCACATCCATCACACAACAAGAACAACATTAAAAAGAAGAAGCTACCAAAATGCCTTCACCGATCGTTTAAAACAGATCTCAGGCATTTTCAATGAGCCATACCTCTTCATAAAGTTGACTCACATCCACCACACAACAAGAACAACATTAAAAAGAAGAAGCTACCAAAATGCCTTCACCGATCGTTTAAAACAGATCTCAGGCATTTTCAATGAAGCATACCTCTTCATAAAGTTGACTCACATCCACCACACAACAAGAACAACATTAAAAAGAAGAAGCTACCAATATGCCTTCACCGATCGTTTAAAACAGATCTCAGGTATTTTCAATGAGCCATACCTCTTCATAAAGTTGACTTACATCCACCACACAACAAGAACAACATTAAAAAGAAGAAGCTACCAAAATGCCTTCACCGATCGTTTAAAACAGATCTCAGGCATTTTCAATGAAGCATACCTCTTCATAAAGTTGACTCACATCCACCACACAACAAGAACAACATTAAAAAGAAGAAGCTACCAAAATGCCTTCACCGATCGTTTAAAACAGATCTCAGGCATTTTCAATAAGCCATACCTCTTCATAAAGTTGACTCACATCCACCACACAACAAGAACAACATTAAAAAGAAGAAGCTACCAAAATGCCTTCACCAAACGTTTAAAACAGATCTCAGGCATTTTCAATAAGCCATACCTCTTTATAAAGTCGACTTACATCCACCACACAACAAGAACAACATTAAAAAGAAGAAGCTACCAAAATGCCTTCACCGATCGTTTAAAACACATCTCAGGCATTTTCAATGAGCCATACCTCTTCATAAAGTTGACTTACATCCACCACACAACAAGTACAACATTAAAAAGAAGAAGCTACCAAAATGCCTTCACCGATCGTTTAAAACAGATCTCAGGCATTTTCAATGAGCCATACCTCTTCATAAAGTTGACTTACATCCACCACACAACAAGTACAACATTAAAAAGAAGAAGCTACCAAAATGCCTTCACCGATCGTTTAAAACAGATCTCAGGCATTTTCAATGAAGCATACCTCTTCATAAAGTTGACTCACATCCACCACACAACAAGAACAACATTAAAAAGAAGAAGCTACCAATATGCCTTCACCGATCGTTTAAAACAGATCTCAGGTATTTTCAATGAGCCATACCTCTTCATAAAGTTGACTTACATCCATCACACATAAATAACAACATTAAAAAGAAGAAGCTACCAAAATGCCTTCACCGATCGTTTAAAACAGATCTCAGGCATTTTCAATGAAGCATACCTCTTCATAAAGTTGACTTACATCCACCACACAACAAGTACAACATTAAAAAGAAGAAGCTACCAAAATGCCTTCACCGATCGTTTAAAACACATCTCAGGCATTTTCAATGAGCCATACCTCTTCATAAAGTTGACTTACATCCACCACACAACAAGTACAACATTAAAAAGAAGAAGCTACCAAAATGCCTTCACCGATCGTTTAAAACAGATCTCAGGCATTTTCAATGAGCCATACCTCTTCATAAAGTTGACTTACATCCACCACACAACAAGTACAACATTAAAAAGAAGAAGCTACCAAAATGCCTTCACCGATCGTTTAAAACAGATCTCAGGCATTTTCAATGAAGCATACCTCTTCATAAAGTTGACTCACATCCACCACACAACAAGAACAACATTAAAAAGAAGAAGCTACCAATATGCCTTCACCGATCGTTTAAAACAGATCTCAGGTATTTTCAATGAGCCATACCTCTTTATAAAGTCGACTTACATCCACCACACAACAAGAACAACATTAAAAAGAAGAAGCTACCAAAATGCCTTCACCGATCGTTTAAAACACATCTCAGGCATTTTCAATGAGCCATACCTCTTCATAAAGTTGACTTACATCCACCACACAACAAGTACAACATTAAAAAGAAGAAGCTACCAAAATGCCTTCACCGATCGTTTAAAACAGATCTCAGGCATTTTCAATGAGCCATACCTCTTCATAAAGTTGACTTACATCCACCACACAACAAGTACAACATTAAAAAGAAGAAGCTACCAAAATGCCTTCACCGATCGTTTAAAACAGATCTCAGGCATTTTCAATGAAGCATACCTCTTCATAAAGTTGACTCACATCCACCACACAACAAGAACAACATTAAAAAGAAGAAGCTACCAAAATGCCTTCACCGATCGTTTAAAACAGATCTCAGGCATTTTCAATGAAGCATACCTCTTCATAAAGTTGACTCACATCCACCACACAACAAGAACAACATTAAAAAGAAGAAGCTACCAAAATGCCTTCACCGATCGTTTAAAACAGATCTCAGGCATTTTCAATAAGCCATACCTCTTCATAAAGTTGACTCACATCCACCACACAACAAGAACAACATTAAAAAGAAGAAGCTACCAAAATGCCTTCACCGATCGTTTAAAACAGATCTCAGGCATTTTCAATAAGCCATACCTCTTTATAAAGTCGACTTACATCCACCACACAACAAGAACAACATTAAAAAGAAGAAGCTACCAAAATGCCTTCACCGATCGTTTAAAACAGATCTCAGGCATTTTCAATAAGCCATACCTCTTCATAAAGTTGACTCACATCCACCACACAACAAGTACAACATTAAAAAGAAGAAGTTACCAAAATGCCTTCACCGATCGTTTAAAACAGATCTCAGGCATTTTCAATAAGCCATACCTCTTCATAAAGTTGACTCACATCCACTACACAACAAGAACAACATTAAAAAGAAGAAGCTACCAAAATGCCTTCACCGATCGTTTAAAACAGATCTCAGGCATTTTAAATAAGCCATACCTCTTCATAAAGTTGACTCACATCCACCAAACAACAAGTACAACATTAAAAAGAAGAAGATACCAAAATGCCTTCACCGATCGTTTAAAACAGATCTCAGGCATTTTCAATGAGCCATACCTCTTCATAAAGTTGACTTACATCCACCACACAACAAGTACAACATTAAAAAGAAGAAGCTACCAAAATGCCTTCACCGATCGTTTAAAACAGATCTCAGGCATTTTCAATAAGCCATACCTCTTCATAAAGTTGACTCACATCCACCACACAACAAGTACAACATTAAAAAGAAGAAGCTACCAAAATGCCTTCACCGATCGTTTAAAACAGATCTCAGGCATTTTCAATAAGCCATACCTCTTCATAAAGTTGACTCACATCCACCACACAACAAGTACAACATTAAAAAGAAGAAGCTACCAAAATGCCTTCACCGATCGTTTAAAACAGATCTCAGGCATTTTCAATAAGCCATACCTCTTCATAAAGTTGACTCACATCCACCACACAACAAGAACAACATTAAAAAGAAGAAGCTACCAAAATGCCTTCACCGATCGTTTAAAACAGATCTCAGGCATTTTCAATAAGCCATACCTCTTCATAAAGTTGACTCACATCCACCACACAACAAGTACAACATTAAAAAGAAGAAGCTACCAAAATGCCTTCACCGATCGTTTAAAACAGATCTCAGGTATTTTCAATGAGCCATACCTCTTCATAAAGTTGACTCACATCCATCACACATAAATAACAACATTAAAAAGAAGAAGCTACCAAAATGCCTTCACCGATCGTTTAAAACAGATCTCAGGCATTTTCAATAAGCCATACCTCTTCATAAAGTTGACTCACATCCATCACACAACAAGAACAACATTAAAAAGAAGAAGCTACCAAAATGCCTTCACCGATCGTTTAAAACAGATCTCAGGCATTTTCAATGAAGCATACCTCTTCATAAAGTTGACTCACATCCATCACACAACAAGAACAACATTAAAAAGAAGAAGCTACCAAAATGCCTTCACCGATCGTTTAAAACAGATCTCAGGCATTTTCAATAAGACATACCTCTTCATAAAGTTGACTCACATCCACCACACAACAAGAACAACATTAAAAAGAAGAAGCTACCAAAATGCCTTCACCGATCGTTTAAAACAGATCTCAGGCATTTTCAATGAAGCATACCTCTTCATAAAGTTGACTCACATCCACCACACAACAAGAACAACATTAAAAAGAAGAAGCTACCAATATGCCTTCACCGATCGTTTAAAACAGATCTCAGGTATTTTCAATGAGCCATACCTCTTCATAAAGTTGACTTACATCCACCACACAACAAGAACAACATTAAAAAGAAGAAGCTACCAAAATGCCTTCACCGATCGTTTAAAACAGATCTCAGGCATTTTCAATGAAGCATACCTCTTCATAAAGTTGACTCACATCCACCACACAACAAGAACAACATTAAAAAGAAGAAGCTACCAAAATGCCTTCACCGATCGTTTAAAACAGATCTCAGGCATTTTCAATAAGCCATACCTCTTCATAAAGTTGACTCACATCCACCACACAACAAGTACAACATTAAAAAGAAGAAGCTACCAAAATGCCTTCACCGATCGTTTAAAACAGATCTCAGGTATTTTCAATGAGCCATACCTCTTCATAAAGTTGACTCACATCCACCACACAACAAGAACAACATTAAAAAGAAGAAGCTACCAAAATGCCTTCACCGATCGTTTAAAACAGATCTCAGGCATTTTCAATGAAGCATACCTCTTCATAAAGTTGACTCACATCCATCACACAACAAGAACAACATTAAAAAGAAGAAGCTACCAAAATGCCTTCACCGATCGTTTAAAACAGATCTCAGGCATTTTCAATAAGCCATACCTCTTCATAAAGTTGACTCACATCCACCACACAACAAGAACAACATGAAAAAGAAGAAGCTACCAAAATGCCTTCACCGATCGTTTAAAACAGATCTCAGGCATTTTCAATGAAGCATACCTCTTCATAAAGTTGACTCACATCCATCACACAACAAGAACAACATTAAAAAGAAGAAGCTACCAAAATGCCTTCACCGATCGTTTAAAACAGATCTCAGGCATTTTCAATGAGCCATACCTCTTCATAAAGTTGACTCACATCCACCACACAACAAGAACAACATTAAAAAGAAGAAGCTACCAAAATGCCTTCACCGATCGTTTAAAACAGATCTCAGGCATTTTCAATGAAGCATACCTCTTCATAAAGTTGACTCACATCCACCACACAACAAGAACAACATTAAAAAGAAGAAGCTACCAATATGCCTTCACCGATCGTTTAAAACAGATCTCAGGTATTTTCAATGAGCCATACCTCTTCATAAAGTTGACTTACATCCACCACACAACAAGAACAACATTAAAAAGAAGAAGCTACCAAAATGCCTTCACCGATCGTTTAAAACAGATCTCAGGCATTTTCAATGAAGCATACCTCTTCATAAAGTTGACTCACATCCACCACACAACAAGAACAACATTAAAAAGAAGAAGCTACCAAAATGCCTTCACCGATCGTTTAAAACAGATCTCAGGCATTTTCAATAAGCCATACCTCTTCATAAAGTTGACTCACATCCACCACACAACAAGAACAACATTAAAAAGAAGAAGCTACCAAAATGCCTTCACCAAACGTTTAAAACAGATCTCAGGCATTTTCAATAAGCCATACCTCTTTATAAAGTCGACTTACATCCACCACACAACAAGAACAACATTAAAAAGAAGAAGCTACCAAAATGCCTTCACCGATCGTTTAAAACAGATCTCAGGCATTTTCAATGAGCCATACCTCTTCATAAAGTTGACTTACATCCACCACACAACAAGTACAACATTAAAAAGAAGAAGCTACCAAAATGCCTTCACCGATCGTTTAAAACAGATCTCAGGCATTTTCAATGAGCCATACCTCTTCATAAAGTTGACTTACATCCACCACACAACAAGTACAACATTAAAAAGAAGAAGCTACCAAAATGCCTTCACCGATCGTTTAAAACAGATCTCAGGCATTTTCAATGAAGCATACCTCTTCATAAAGTTGACTCACATCCACCACACAACAAGAACAACATTAAAAAGAAGAAGCTACCAAAATGCCTTCACCGATCGTTTAAAACAGATCTCAGGCATTTTCAATGAAGCATACCTCTTCATAAAGTTGACTCACATCCACCACACAACAAGAACAACATTAAAAAGAAGAAGCTACCAAAATGCCTTCACCGATCGTTTAAAACAGATCTCAGGCATTTTCAATAAGCCATACCTCTTCATAAAGTTGACTCACATCCACCACACAACAAGAACAACATTAAAAAGAAGAAGCTACCAAAATGCCTTCACCAAACGTTTAAAACAGATCTCAGGCATTTTCAATAAGCCATACCTCTTTATAAAGTCGACTTACATCCACCACACAACAAGAACAACATTAAAAAGAAGAAGCTACCAAAATGCCTTCACCGATCGTTTAAAACAGATCTCAGGCATTTTCAATAAGCCATACCTCTTCATAAAGTTGACTCACATCCACCACACAACAAGTACAACATTAAAAAGAAGAAGCTACCAAAATGCCTTCACCGATCGTTTAAAACAGATCTCAGGTATTTTCAATGAGCCATACCTCTTCATAAAGTTGACTTACATCCACCACACAACAAGTACAACATTAAAAAGAAGAAGCTACCAAAATGCCTTCACCGATCGTTTAAAACAGATCTCAGGCATTTTCAATAAGCCATACCTCTTCATAAAGTTGACTCACATCCACCACACAACAAGTACAACATTAAAAAGAAGAAGCTACCAAAATGCCTTCACCGATCGTTTAAAACAGATCTCAGGTATTTTCAATGAGCCATACCTCTTCATAAAGTTGACTCACATCCACCACACAACAAGAACAACATTAAAAAGAAGAAGCTACCAAAATGCCTTCACCAAACGTTTAAAACAGATCTCAGGCATTTTCAATAAGCCATACGTCTTTATAAAGTCGACTTACATCCACCACACAACAAGAACAACATTAAAAAGAAGAAGCTACCAAAATGCCTTCACCGATCGTTTAAAACAGATCTCAGGCATTTTCAATAAGCCATACCTCTTCATAAAGTTGACTCACATCCACCACACAACAAGTACAACATTAAAAAGAAGAAGCTACCAAAATGCCTTCACCGATCGTTTAAAACAGATCTCAGGTATTTTCAATGAGCCATACCTCTTCATAAAGTTGACTCACATCCACCACACAACAAGTACAACATTAAAAAGAAGAAGCTACCAAAATGCCTTCACCAAACGTTTAAAACAGATCTCAGGCATTTTCAATAAGCCATACCTCTTTATAAAGTCGACTTACATCCACCACACAACAAGAACAACATTAAAAAGAAGAAGCTACCAAAATGCCTTCACCGATCGTTTAAAACAGATCTCAGGCATTTTCAATAAGCCATACCTCTTCATAAAGTTGACTCACATCCACCACACAACAAGTACAACATTAAAAAGAAGAAGCTACCAAAATGCCTTCACCGATCGTTTAAAACAGATCTCAGGTATTTTCAATGAGCCATACCTCTTCATAAAGTTGACTTACATCCACCACACAACAAGTACAACATTAAAAAGAAGAAGCTACCAAAATGCCTTCACCGATCGTTTAAAACAGATCTCAGGCATTTTCAATAAGCCATACCTCTTCATAAAGTTGACTCACATCCACCACACAACAAGTACAACATTAAAAAGAAGAAGCTACCAAAATGCCTTCACCGATCGTTTAAAACAGATCTCAGGTATTTTCAATGAGCCATACCTCTTCATAAAGTTGACTCACATCCACCACACAACAAGAACAACATTAAAAAGAAGAAGCTACCAAAATGCCTTCACCGATCGTTTAAAACAGATCTCAGGCATTTTCAATGAAGCATACCTCTTCATAAAGTTGACTCACATCCACCACACAACAAGAACAACATTAAAAAGAAGAAGCTACCAATATGCCTTCACCGATCGTTTAAAACAGATCTCAGGTATTTTCAATGAGCCATACCTCTTCATAAAGTTGACTTACATCCACCACACAACAAGAACAACATTAAAAAGAAGAAGCTACCAAAATGCCTTCACCGATCGTTTAAAACAGATCTCAGGCATTTTCAATGAAGCATACCTCTTCATAAAGTTGACTCACATCCACCACACAACAAGAACAACATTAAAAAGAAGAAGCTACCAAAATGCCTTCACCGATCGTTTAAAACAGATCTCAGGCATTTTCAATAAGCCATACCTCTTCATAAAGTTGACTCACATCCACCACACAACAAGAACAACATTAAAAAGAAGAAGCTACCAAAATGCCTTCACCAAACGTTTAAAACAGATCTCAGGCATTTTCAATAAGCCATACCTCTTTATAAAGTCGACTTACATCCACCACACAACAAGAACAACATTAAAAAGAAGAAGCTACCAAAATGCCTTCACCGATCGTTTAAAACAGATCTCAGGCATTTTCAATAAGCCATACCTCTTCATAAAGTTGACTCACATCCACCACACAACAAGTACAACATTAAAAAGAAGAAGCTACCAAAATGCCTTCACCGATCGTTTAAAACAGATCTCAGGTATTTTCAATGAGCCATACCTCTTCATAAAGTTGACTTACATCCACCACACAACAAGTACAACATTAAAAAGAAGAAGCTACCAAAATGCCTTCACCGATCGTTTAAAACAGATCTCAGGCATTTTCAATGAAGCATACCTCTTCATAAAGTTGACTCACATCCATCACACAACAAGAACAACATTAAAAAGAAGAAGCTACCAAAATGCCTTCACCGATCGTTTAAAACAGATCTCAGGCATTTTCAATGAGCCATACCTCTTCATAAAGTTGACTCACATCCACCACACAACAAGAACAACATTAAAAAGAAGAAGCTACCAAAATGCCTTCACCGATCGTTTAAAACAGATCTCAGGCATTTTCAATGAAGCATACCTCTTCATAAAGTTGACTCACATCCATCACACAACAAGAACAACATTAAAAAGAAGAAGCTACCAAAATGCCTTCACCGATCGTTTAAAACAGATCTCAGGCATTTTCAATGAGCCATACCTCTTCATAAAGTTGACTCACATCCACCACACAACAAGAACAACATTAAAAAGAAGAAGCTACCAAAATGCCTTCACCGATCGTTTAAAACAGATCTCAGGCATTTTCAATGAAGCATACCTCTTCATAAAGTTGACTCACATCCACCACACAACAAGAACAACATTAAAAAGAAGAAGCTACCAATATGCCTTTACCGATCGTTTAAAACAGATCTCAGGTATTTTCAATGAGCCATACCTCTTCATAAAGTTGACTTACATCCACCACACAACAAGAACAACATTAAAAAGAAGAAGCTACCAAAATGCCTTCACCGATCGTTTAAAACAGATCTCAGGCATTTTCAATGAAGCATACCTCTTCATAAAGTTGACTCACATCCACCACACAACAAGAACAACATTAAAAAGAAGAAGCTACCAAAATGCCTTCACCGATCGTTTAAAACAGATCTCAGGCATTTTCAATAAGCCATACCTCTTCATAAAGTTGACTCACATCCACCACACAACAAGAACAACATTAAAAAGAAGAAGCTACCAAAATGCCTTCACCAAACGTTTAAAACAGATCTCAGGCATTTTCAATAAGCCATACCTCTTTATAAAGTCGACTTACATCCACCACACAACAAGAACAACATTAAAAAGAAGAAGCTACCAAAATGCCTTCACCGATCGTTTAAAACAGATCTCAGGCATTTTCAATAAGCCATACCTCTTCATAAAGTTGACTCACATCCACCACACAACAAGTACAACATTAAAAAGAAGAAGCTACCAAAATGCCTTCACCGATCGTTTAAAACAGATCTCAGGTATTTTCAATGAGCCATACCTCTTCATAAAGTTGACTTACATCCACCACACAACAAGTACAACATTAAAAAGAAGAAGCTACCAAAATGCCTTCACCGATCGTTTAAAACAGATCTCAGGCATTTTCAATAAGCCATACCTCTTCATAAAGTTGACTCACATCCACCACACAACAAGTACAACATTAAAAAGAAGAAGCTACCAAAATGCCTTCACCGATCGTTTAAAACAGATCTCAGGCATTTTCAATGAGCCATACCTCTTCATAAAGTTGACTTACATCCACCACACAACAAGAACAACATTAAAAAGAAGAAGCTACCAAAATGCCTTCACCGATCGTTTAAAACAGATCTCAGGCATTTTCAATAAGCCATACCTCTTCATAAAGTTGACTCACATCCACCACACAACAAGTACAACATTAAAAAGAAGAAGTTACCAAAATGCCTTCACCGATCGTTTAAAACAGATCTCAGGCATTTTCAATAAGCCATACCTCTTCATAAAGTTGACTCACATCCACTACACAACAAGAACAACATTAAAAAGAAGAAGCTACCAAAATGCCTTCACCGATCGTTTAAAACAGATCTCAGGCATTTTAAATAAGCCATACCTCTTCATAAAGTTGACTCACATCCACCAAACAACAAGTACAACATTAAAAAGAAGAAGATACCAAAATGCCTTCACCGATCGTTTAAAACAGATCTCAGGCATTTTCAATGAGCCATACCTCTTCATAAAGTTGACTCACATCCACCACACAACAAGTACAACATTAAAAAGAAGAAGCTACCAAAATGCCTTCACCGATCGTTTAAAACAGATCTCAGGCATTTTCAATAAGCCATACCTCTTCATAAAGTTGACTCACATCCACCACACAACAAGTACAACATTAAAAAGAAGAAGCTACCAAAATGCCTTCACCGATCGTTTAAAACAGATCTCAGGCATTTTCAATAAGCCATACCTCTTCATAAAGTTGACTCACATCCACCACACAACAAGTACAACATTAAAAAGAAGAAGCTACCAAAATGCCTTCACCGATCGTTTAAAACAGATCTCAGGCATTTTCAATAAGCCATACCTCTTCATAAAGTTGACTCACATCCACCACACAACAAGAAAAACATTAAAAAGAAGAAGCTACCAAAATGCCTTCACCGATCGTTTAAAACAGATCTCAGGCATTTTCAATAAGCCATACCTCTTCATAAAGTTGACTCACATCCACCACACAACAAGTACAACATTAAAAAGAAGAAGATACCAAAATGCCTTCACCGATCGTTTAAAACAGATCTCAGGCATTTTCAATAAGCCATACCTCTTCATAAAGTTGACTCACATCCACCACACAACAAGTACAACATTAAAAAGAAGAAGCTACCAAAATGCCTTCACCGATCGTTTAAAACAGATCTCAGGCATTTTCAATAAGCCATACCTCTTCATAAAGTTGACTCACATCCACCACACAACAAGTACAACATTAAAAAGAAGAAGCTACCAAAATGCCTTCACCGATCGTTTAAAACAGATCTCAGGCATTTTCAATAAGCCATACCTCTTCATAAAGTTGACTCACATCCACCACACAACAAGTACAACATTAAAAAGAAGAAGCTACCAAAATGCCTTCACCGATCGTTTAAAACAGATCTCAGGCATTTTCAATAAGCCATACCTCTTCATAAAGTTGACTCACATCCACCACACAACAAGAAAAACATTAAAAAGAAGAAGCTACCAAAATGCCTTCACCGATCGTTTAAAACAGATCTCAGGCATTTTCAATAAGCCATACCTCTTCATAAAGTTGACTCACATCCACCACACAACAAGTACAACATTAAAAAGAAGAAGCTACCAAAATGCCTTCACCGATCGTTTAAAACAGATCTCAGGCATTTTAAATAAGCCATACCTCTTCATAAAGTTGACTTACATCCACCACACAACAAGTACAACATTAAAAAGAAGAAGCTACCAAAATGCCTTCACCGATCGTTTAAAACAGATCTCAGGCATTTTCAATAAGCCATACCTCTTCATAAAGTTGACTCACATCCACCACACAACAAGTACAACATTAAAAAGAAGAAGCTACCAAAATGCCTTCACCGATCGTTTAAAACAGATCTCAGGCATTTTCAATAAGCCATACCTCTTCATAAAGTTGACTCACATCCACCACACAACAAGTACAACATTAAAAAGAAGAAGCTACCAAAATGCCTTCACCGATCGTTTAAAACAGATCTCAGGCATTTTCAATAAGCCATACCTCTTCATAAAGTTGACTCACATCCACCACACAACAAGAAAAACATTAAAAAGAAGAAGCTACCAAAATGCCTTCACCGATCGTTTAAAACAGATCTCAGGCATTTTCAATAAGCCATACCTCTTCATAAAGTTGACTCACATCCACCACACAACAAGTACAACATTAAAAAGAAGAAGATACCAAAATGCCTTCACCGATCGTTTAAAACAGATCTCAGGCATTTTCAATAAGCCATACCTCTTCATAAAGTTGACTCACATCCACCACACAACAAGAACAACATTAAAAAGAAGAAGATACCAAAATGCCTTCACCGATCGTTTAAAACAGATCTCAGGCATTTTCAATAAGCCATACCTCTTCATAAAGTTGACTCACATCCACCACACAACAAGTACAACATTAAAAAGAAGAAGCTACCAAAATGCCTTCACCGATCGTTTAAAACAGATCTCAGGCATTTTCAATAAGCCATACCTCTTCATAAAGTTGACTCACATCCACCACACAACAAGTACAACATTAAAAAGAAGAAGATACCAAAATGCCTTCACCGATCGTTTAAAACAGATCTCAGGCATTTTCAATAAGCCATACCTCTTCATAAAGTTGACTCACATCCACCACACAACAAGTACAACATTAAAAAGAAGAAGCTACCAAAATGCCTTCACCGATCGTTTAAAACAGATCTCAGGCATTTTCAATAAGCCATACCTCTTCATAAAGTTGACTCACATCCACCACACAACAAGTACAACATTAAAAAGAAGAAGCTACCAAAATGCCTTCACCGATCGTTTAAAACAGATCTCAGGCATTTTCAATAAGCCATACCTCTTCATAAAGTTGACTCACATCCACCACACAACAAGTACAACATTAAAAAGAAGAAGCTACCAAAATGCCTTCACCGATCGTTTAAAACAGATCTCAGGCATTTTCAATAAGCCATACCTCTTCATAAAGTTGACTCACATCCACCACACAACAAGTACAACATTAAAAAGAAGAAGATACCAAAATGCCTTCACCGATCGTTTAAAACAGATCTCACGCATTTTCAATAAGCCATACCTCTTCATAAAGTTGACTCACATCCACCACACAACAAGAACAACATTAAAAAGAAGAAGCTACCAAAATGCCTTCACCGATCGTTTAAAACAGATCTCAGGCATTTTCAATAAGCCATACCTCTTCATAAAGTTGACTCACATCCACCACACAACAAGTACAACATTAAAAAGAAGAAGCTACCAAAATGCCTTCACCGATCGTTTAAAACAGATCTCAGGCATTTTCAATAAGCCATACCTCTTTATAAAGTTGACTCACATCCACCACACAACAAGTACAACATTAAAAAGAAGAAGCTACCAAAATGCCTTCACCGATCGTTTAAAACAGATCTCAGGCATTTTCAATGAGCCATACCTCTTCATAAAGTTGACTTACATCCACCACACAACAAGTACAACATTAAAAAGAAGAAGCTACCAAAATGCCTTCACCGATCGTTTAAAACAGATCTCAGGCATTTTCAATAAGCCATACCTCTTCATAAAGTTGACTCACATCCACCACACAACAAGTACAACATTAAAAAGAAGAAGCTACCAAAATGCCTTCACCGATCGTTTAAAACAGATCTCAGGCATTTTCAATAAGCCATACCTCTTCATAAAGTTGACTCACATCCACCACACAACAAGAACAACATTAAAAAGAAGAAGCTACCAAAATGCCTTCACCGATCGTTTAAAACAGATCTCAGGCATTTTCAATAAGCCATACCTCTTCATAAAGTTGACTCACATCCACCACACAACAAGTACAACATTAAAAAGAAGAAGCTACCAAAATGCCTTCACCGATCGTTTAAAACAGATCTCAGGCATTTTCAATAAGCCATACCTCTTCATAAAGTTGACTCACATCCACCACACAACAAGTACAACATTAAAAAGAAGAAGATACCAAAATGCCTTCACCGATCGTTTAAAACAGATCTCAGGCATTTTCAATAAGCCATACCTCTTCATAAAGTTGACTCACATCCACCACACAACAAGTACAACATTAAAAAGAAGAAGCTACCAAAATGCCTTCACCGATCGTTTAAAACAGATCTCAGGCATTTTCAATAAGCCATACCTCTTCATAAAGTTGACTCACATCCACCACACAACAAGTACAACATTAAAAAGAAGAAGCTACCAAAATGCCTTCACCGATCGTTTAAAACAGATCTCAGGCATTTTCAATAAGCCATACCTCTTCATAAAGTTGACTCACATCCACCACACAACAAGTACAACATTAAAAAGAAGAAGCTACCAAAATGCCTTCACCGATCGTTTAAAACAGATCTCAGGCATTTTCAATAAGCCATACCTCTTCATAAAGTTGACTCACATCCACCACACAACAAGTACAACATTAAAAAGAAGAAGATACCAAAATGCCTTCACCGATCGTTTAAAACAGATCTCACGCATTTTCAATAAGCCATACCTCTTCATAAAGTTGACTCACATCCACCACACAACAAGAACACATTAAAAAGAAGAAGCTACCAAAATGCCTTCACCGATCGTTTAAAACAGATCTCAGGCATTTTCAATAAGCCATACCTCTTCATAAAGTTGACTCACATCCACCACACAACAAGTACAACATTAAAAAGAAGAAGCTACCAAAATGCCTTCACCGATCGTTTAAAACAGATCTCAGGCATTTTCAATAAGCCATACCTCTTTATAAAGTTGACTCACATCCACCACACAACAAGTACAACATTAAAAAGAAGAAGCTACCAAAATGCCTTCACCGATCGTTTAAAACAGATCTCAGGCATTTTCAATAAGCCATACCTCTTCATAAAGTTGACTCACATCCACCACACAACAAGTACAACATTAAAAAGAAGAAGCTACCAAAATGCCTTCACCGATCGTTTAAAACAGATCTCAGGCATTTTCAATAAGCCATACCTCTTCATAAAGTTGACTCACATCCACCACACAACAAGTACAACATTAAAAAGAAGAAGCTACCAAAATGCCTTCACCGATCGTTTAAAACAGATCTCAGGCATTTTCAATAAGCCATACCTCTTCATAAAGTTGACTCACATCCACCACACAACAAGTACAACATTAAAAAGAAGAAGCTACCAAAATGCCTTCACCGATCGTTTAAAACAGATCTCAGGCATTTTCAATAAGCCATACCTCTTCATAAAGTTGACTCACATCCACCACACAACAAGTACAACATTAAAAAGAAGAAGATACCAAAATGCCTTCACCGATCGTTTAAAACAGATCTCACGCATTTTCAATAAGCCATACCTCTTCATAAAGTTGACTCACATCCACCACACAACAAGAACAACATTAAAAAGAAGAAGCTACCAAAATGCCTTCACCGATCGTTTAAAACAGATCTCAGGCATTTTCAATAAGCCATACCTCTTCATAAAGTTGACTCACATCCACCACACAACAAGTACAACATTAAAAAGAAGAAGCTACCAAAATGCCTTCACCGATCGTTTAAAACAGATCTCAGGCATTTTCAATAAGCCATACCTCTTTATAAAGTTGACTCACATCCACCACACAACAAGTACAACATTAAAAAGAAGAAGCTACCAAAATGCCTTCACCGATCGTTTAAAACAGATCTCAGGCATTTTCAATGAGCCATACCTCTTCATAAAGTTGACTTACATCCACCACACAACAAGTACAACATTAAAAAGAAGAAGCTACCAAAATGCCTTCACCGATCGTTTAAAACAGATCTCAGGCATTTTCAATAAGCCATACCTCTTCATAAAGTTGACTCACATCCACCACACAACAAGTACAACATTAAAAAGAAGAAGCTACCAAAATGCCTTCACCGATCGTTTAAAACAGATCTCAGGCATTTTCAATAAGCCATACCTCTTCATAAAGTTGACTCACATCCACCACACAACAAGAACAACATTAAAAAGAAGAAGCTACCAAAATGCCTTCACCGATCGTTTAAAACAGATCTCAGGCATTTTCAATAAGCCATACCTCTTCATAAAGTTGACTCACATCCACCACACAACAAGTACAACATTAAAAAGAAGAAGCTACCAAAATGCCTTCACCGATCGTTTAAAACAGATCTCAGGCATTTTCAATAAGCCATACCTCTTCATAAAGTTGACTCACATCCACCACACAACAAGTACAACATTAAAAAGAAGAAGATACCAAAATGCCTTCACCGATCGTTTAAAACAGATCTCAGGCATTTTCAATAAGCCATACCTCTTCATAAAGTTGACTCACATCCACCACACAACAAGTACAACATTAAAAAGAAGAAGCTACCAAAATGCCTTCACCGATCGTTTAAAACAGATCTCAGGCATTTTCAATAAGCCATACCTCTTCATAAAGTTGACTCACATCCACCACACAACAAGTACAACATTAAAAAGAAGAAGCTACCAAAATGCCTTCACCGATCGTTTAAAACAGATCTCAGGCATTTTCAATAAGCCATACCTCTTCATAAAGTTGACTCACATCCACCACACAACAAGTACAACATTAAAAAGAAGAAGCTACCAAAATGCCTTCACCGATCGTTTAAAACAGATCTCAGGCATTTTCAATAAGCCATACCTCTTCATAAAGTTGACTCACATCCACCACACAACAAGTACAACATTAAAAAGAAGAAGATACCAAAATGCCTTCACCGATCGTTTAAAACAGATCTCACGCATTTTCAATAAGCCATACCTCTTCATAAAGTTGACTCACATCCACCACACAACAAGAACACATTAAAAAGAAGAAGCTACCAAAATGCCTTCACCGATCGTTTAAAACAGATCTCAGGCATTTTCAATAAGCCATACCTCTTCATAAAGTTGACTCACATCCACCACACAACAAGTACAACATTAAAAAGAAGAAGCTACCAAAATGCCTTCACCGATCGTTTAAAACAGATCTCAGGCATTTTCAATAAGCCATACCTCTTTATAAAGTTGACTCACATCCACCACACAACAAGTACAACATTAAAAAGAAGAAGCTACCAAAATGCCTTCACCGATCGTTTAAAACAGATCTCAGGCATTTTCAATAAGCCATACCTCTTCATAAAGTTGACTCACATCCACCACACAACAAGTACAACATTAAAAAGAAGAAGCTACCAAAATGCCTTCACCGATCGTTTAAAACAGATCTCAGGCATTTTCAATAAGCCATACCTCTTCATAAAGTTGACTCACATCCACCACACAACAAGTACAACATTAAAAAGAAGAAGCTACCAAAATGCCTTCACCGATCGTTTAAAACAGATCTCAGGCATTTTCAATAAGCCATACCTCTTCATAAAGTTGACTCACATCCACCACACAACAAGTACAACATTAAAAAGAAGAAGCTACCAAAATGCCTTCACCGATCGTTTAAAACAGATCTCAGGCATTTTCAATAAGCCATACCTCTTCATAAAGTTGACTCACATCCACCACACAACAAGTACAACATTAAAAAGAAGAAGATACCAAAATGCCTTCACCGATCGTTTAAAACAGATCTCACGCATTTTCAATAAGCCATACCTCTTCATAAAGTTGACTCACATCCACCACACAACAAGAACAACATTAAAAAGAAGAAGCTACCAAAATGCCTTCACCGATCGTTTAAAACAGATCTCAGGCATTTTCAATAAGCCATACCTCTTCATAAAGTTGACTCACATCCACCACACAACAAGTACAACATTAAAAAGAAGAAGCTACCAAAATGCCTTCACCGATCGTTTAAAACAGATCTCAGGCATTTTCAATAAGCCATACCTCTTTATAAAGTTGACTCACATCCACCACACAACAAGTACAACATTAAAAAGAAGAAGCTACCAAAATGCCTTCACCGATCGTTTAAAACAGATCTCAGGCATTTTCAATGAGCCATACCTCTTCATAAAGTTGACTTACATCCACCACACAACAAGTACAACATTAAAAAGAAGAAGCTACCAAAATGCCTTCACCGATCGTTTAAAACAGATCTCAGGCATTTTCAATAAGCCATACCTCTTCATAAAGTTGACTCACATCCACCACACAACAAGTACAACATTAAAAAGAAGAAGCTACCAAAATGCCTTCACCGATCGTTTAAAACAGATCTCAGGCATTTTCAATAAGCCATACCTCTTCATAAAGTTGACTCACATCCACCACACAACAAGAACAACATTAAAAAGAAGAAGCTACCAAAATGCCTTCACCGATCGTTTAAAACAGATCTCAGGCATTTTCAATAAGCCATACCTCTTCATAAAGTTGACTCACATCCACCACACAACAAGTACAACATTAAAAAGAAGAAGCTACCAAAATGCCTTCACCGATCGTTTAAAACAGATCTCAGGCATTTTCAATAAGCCATACCTCTTCATAAAGTTGACTCACATCCACCACACAACAAGTACAACATTAAAAAGAAGAAGATACCAAAATGCCTTCACCGATCGTTTAAAACAGATCTCAGGCATTTTCAATAAGCCATACCTCTTCATAAAGTTGACTCACATCCACCACACAACAAGTACAACATTAAAAAGAAGAAGCTACCAAAATGCCTTCACCGATCGTTTAAAACAGATCTCAGGCATTTTCAATAAGCCATACCTCTTCATAAAGTTGACTCACATCCACCACACAACAAGTACAACATTAAAAAGAAGAAGCTACCAAAATGCCTTCACCGATCGTTTAAAACAGATCTCAGGCATTTTCAATAAGCCATACCTCTTCATAAAGTTGACTCACATCCACCACACAACAAGTACAACATTAAAAAGAAGAAGCTACCAAAATGCCTTCACCGATCGTTTAAAACAGATCTCAGGCATTTTCAATAAGCCATACCTCTTCATAAAGTTGACTCACATCCACCACACAACAAGTACAACATTAAAAAGAAGAAGATACCAAAATGCCTTCACCGATCGTTTAAAACAGATCTCACGCATTTTCAATAAGCCATACCTCTTCATAAAGTTGACTCACATCCACCACACAACAAGAACACATTAAAAAGAAGAAGCTACCAAAATGCCTTCACCGATCGTTTAAAACAGATCTCAGGCATTTTCAATAAGCCATACCTCTTCATAAAGTTGACTCACATCCACCACACAACAAGTACAACATTAAAAAGAAGAAGCTACCAAAATGCCTTCACCGATCGTTTAAAACAGATCTCAGGCATTTTCAATAAGCCATACCTCTTTATAAAGTTGACTCACATCCACCACACAACAAGTACAACATTAAAAAGAAGAAGCTACCAAAATGCCTTCACCGATCGTTTAAAACAGATCTCAGGCATTTTCAATAAGCCATACCTCTTCATAAAGTTGACTCACATCCACCACACAACAAGTACAACATTAAAAAGAAGAAGCTACCAAAATGCCTTCACCGATCGTTTAAAACAGATCTCAGGCATTTTCAATAAGCCATACCTCTTCATAAAGTTGACTCACATCCACCACACAACAAGTACAACATTAAAAAGAAGAAGCTACCAAAATGCCTTCACCGATCGTTTAAAACAGATCTCAGGCATTTTCAATAAGCCATACCTCTTTATAAAGTTGACTCACATCCACCACACAACAAGTACAACATTAAAAAGAAGAAGCTACCAAAATGCCTTCACCGATCGTTTAAAACAGATCTCAGGCATTTTCAATGAGCCATACCTCTTCATAAAGTTGACTTACATCCACCACACAACAAGTACAACATTAAAAAGAAGAAGCTACCAAAATGCCTTCACCGATCGTTTAAAACAGATCTCAGGCATTTTCAATAAGCCATACCTCTTCATAAAGTTGACTCACATCCACCACACAACAAGTACAACATTAAAAAGAAGAAGCTACCAAAATGCCTTCACCGATCGTTTAAAACAGATCTCAGGCATTTTCAATAAGCCATACCTCTTCATAAAGTTGACTCACATCCACCACACAACAAGAACAACATTAAAAAGAAGAAGCTACCAAAATGCCTTCACCGATCGTTTAAAACAGATCTCAGGCATTTTCAATAAGCCATACCTCTTCATAAAGTTGACTCACATCCACCACACAACAAGTACAACATTAAAAAGAAGAAGCTACCAAAATGCCTTCACCGATCGTTTAAAACAGATCTCAGGCATTTTCAATAAGCCATACCTCTTCATAAAGTTGACTCACATCCACCACACAACAAGTACAACATTAAAAAGAAGAAGATACCAAAATGCCTTCACCGATCGTTTAAAACAGATCTCAGGCATTTTCAATAAGCCATACCTCTTCATAAAGTTGACTCACATCCACCACACAACAAGTACAACATTAAAAAGAAGAAGCTACCAAAATGCCTTCACCGATCGTTTAAAACAGATCTCAGGCATTTTCAATAAGCCATACCTCTTCATAAAGTTGACTCACATCCACCACACAACAAGTACAACATTAAAAAGAAGAAGCTACCAAAATGCCTTCACCGATCGTTTAAAACAGATCTCAGGCATTTTCAATAAGCCATACCTCTTCATAAAGTTGACTCACATCCACCACACAACAAGTACAACATTAAAAAGAAGAAGCTACCAAAATGCCTTCACCGATCGTTTAAAACAGATCTCAGGCATTTTCAATAAGCCATACCTCTTCATAAAGTTGACTCACATCCACCACACAACAAGTACAACATTAAAAAGAAGAAGATACCAAAATGCCTTCACCGATCGTTTAAAACAGATCTCACGCATTTTCAATAAGCCATACCTCTTCATAAAGTTGACTCACATCCACCACACAACAAGAACACATTAAAAAGAAGAAGCTACCAAAATGCCTTCACCGATCGTTTAAAACAGATCTCAGGCATTTTCAATAAGCCATACCTCTTCATAAAGTTGACTCACATCCACCACACAACAAGTACAACATTAAAAAGAAGAAGCTACCAAAATGCCTTCACCGATCGTTTAAAACAGATCTCAGGCATTTTCAATAAGCCATACCTCTTTATAAAGTTGACTCACATCCACCACACAACAAGTACAACATTAAAAAGAAGAAGCTACCAAAATGCCTTCACCGATCGTTTAAAACAGATCTCAGGCATTTTCAATGAAGCATACCTCTTCATAAAGTTGACTCACATCCATCACACAACAAGAACAACATTAAAAAGAAGAAGCTACCAAAATGCCTTCACCGATCGTTTAAAACAGATCTCAGGCATTTTCAATAAGCCATACCTCTTCATAAAGTTGACTCACATCCACCACACAACAAGTACAACATTAAAAAGAAGAAGCTACCAAAATGCCTTCACCGATCGTTTAAAACAGATCTCAGGCATTTTCAATAAGCCATACCTCTTTATAAAGTTGACTCACATCCACCACACAACAAGTACAACATTAAAAAGAAGAAGCTACCAAAATGCCTTCACCGATCGTTTAAAACAGATCTCAGGCATTTTCAATGAAGCATACCTCTTCATAAAGTTGACTCACATCCATCACACAACAAGAACAACATTAAAAAGAAGAAGCTACCAAAATGCCTTCACCGATCGTTTAAAACAGATCTCAGGCATTTTCAATAAGCCATACCTATTTATAAAGTCGACTTACATCCACCACACAACAAGAACAACATTAAAAAGAAGAAGCTACCAAAATGCCTTCACCGATCGTTTAAAACAGATCTCAGGCATTTTCAATAAGCCATACCTCTTTATAAAGTCGACTTACATCCACCACACAACAAGAACAACATTAAAAAGAAGAAGCTACCAAAATGCCTTCACCGATCGTTTAAAACAGATCTCAGGCATTTTCAATGAGCCATACCTCTTCATAAAGTTGACTTACATCCACCACACAACAAGTACAACATTAAAAAGAAGAAGCTACCAAAATGCCTTCACCGATCGTTTAAAACAGATCTCAGGCATTTTCAATAAGCCATACCTCTTTATAAAGTCGACTTACATCCACCACACAACAAGAACAACATTAAAAAGAAGAAGCTACCAAAATGCCTTCACCGATCGTTTAAAACAGATCTCAGGCATTTTCAATGAGCCATACCTCTTCATAAAGTTGACTTACATCCATCACACAACAAGAACAACATTAAAAAGAAGAAGCTACCAAAATGCCTTCACCGATCGTTTAAAACAGATCTCAGGCATTTTCAATGAAGCATACCTCTTCATAAAGTTGACTTACATCCATCACACAACAAGTACAACATTAAAAAGAAGAAGCTACCAAAATGCCTTCACCGATCGTTTAAAACAGATCTCAGGCATTTTCAATAAGCCATACTTCTTTATAAAGTCGACTTACATCCACCACACAACAAGAACAACATTAAAAAGAAGAAGCTACCAAAATGCCTTCACCGATCGTTTAAAACAGATCTCAGGCATTTTCAATGAGCCATACCTCTTCATAAAGTTGACTTACATCCATCACACAACAAGTACAACATTAAAAAGAAGAAGCTACCAAAATGCCTTCACCGATCGTTTAAAACAGATCTCAGGCATTTTCAATAAGCCATACCTCTTTATAAAGTCGACTTACATCCACCACACAACAAGAACAACATTAAAAAGAAGAAGCTACCAAAATGCCTTCACCGATCGTTTAAAACAGATCTCAGGCATTTTCAATAAGCCATACCTCTTTATAAAGTCGACTTACATCCACCACACAACAAGAACAACATTAAAAAGAAGAAGCTACCAAAATGCCTTCACCGATCGTTTAAAACAGATCTCAGGCATTTTCAATGAGCCATACCTCTTCATAAAGTTGACTTACATCCATCACACAACAAGAACAACATTAAAAAGAAGAAGCTACCAAAATGCCTTCACCGATCGTTTAAAACAGATCTCAGGCATTTTCAATGAGCCATACCTCTTCATAAAGTCGACTTACATCCACCACACAACAAGTACAACATTAAAAAGAAGAAGCTACCAAAATGCCTTCACCGATCGTTTAAAACAGATCTCAGGCATTTTCAATAAGCCATACCTCTTTATAAAGTCGACTTACATCCACCACACAACAAGAACAACATTAAAAAGAAGAAGCTACCAAAATGCCTTCACCGATCGTTTAAAACAGATCTCAGGCATTTTCAATGAGCCATACCTCTTCATAAAGTTGACTTACATCCATCACACAACAAGTACAACATTAAAAAGAAAAAGCTACCAAAATGCCTTCACCGATCGTTTAAAACAGATCTCAGGCATTTTCAATGAAGCATACCTCTTCATAAAGTTGACTCACATCCATCACACAACAAGAACAACATTAAAAAGAAGAAGCTACCAAAATGCCTTCACCGATCGTTTAAAACAGATCTCAGGCATTTTCAATAAGCCATACCTCTTTATAAAGTCGACTTACATCCACCACACAACAAGAACAACATTAAAAAGAAGAAGATACCAAAATGCCTTCACCGATCGTTTAAAACAGATCTCAGGCATTTTCAATAAGCCATACCTCTTCATAAAGTTGACTTACATCCATCACACAACAAGAACAACATTAAAAAGAAGAAGCTACCAAAATGCCTTCACCGATCGTTTAAAACAGATCTCAGGCATTTTCAATGAAGCATACCTCTTCATAAAGTTGACTCACATCCATCACACAACAAGAACAACATTAAAAAGAAGAAGCTACCAAAATGCCTTCACCGATCGTTTAAAACAGATCTCAGGCATTTTCAATGAAGCATACCTCTTCATAAAGTTGACTCACATCCATCACACAACAAGTACAACATTAAAAAGAAGAAGCTACCAAAATGCCTTCACCGATCGTTTAAAACAGATCTCAGGCATTTTCAATAAGCCATACCTCTTTATAAAGTCGACTTACATCCACCACACAACAAGAACAACATTAAAAAGAAGAAGCTACCAAAATGCCTTCACCGATCGTTTAAAACAGATCTCAGGCATTTTCAATGAGCCATACCTCTTCATAAAGTTGACTTACATCCACCACACAACAAGTACAACATTAAAAAGAAGAAGCTACCAAAATGCCTTCACCGATCGTTTAAAACAGATCTCAGGCATTTTCAATAAGCCATACCTCTTTATAAAGTCGACTTACATCCACCACACAACAAGAACAACATTAAAAAGAAGAAGCTACCAAAATGCCTTCACCGATCGTTTAAAACAGATCTCAGGCATTTTCAATGAGCCATACCTCTTCATAAAGTTGACTTACATCCACCACACAACAAGTACAACATTAAAAAGAAGAAGCTACCAAAATGCCTTCACCGATCGTTTAAAACAGATCTCAGGCATTTTCAATAAGCCATACCTCTTTATAAAGTCGACTTACATCCACCACACAACAAGAACAACATTAAAAAGAAGAAGCTACCAAAATGCCTTCACCGATCGTTTAAAACAGATCTCAGGCATTTTCAATGAGCCATACCTCTTCATAAAGTTGACTTACATCCACCACACAACAAGTACAACATTAAAAAGAAGAAGCTACCAAAATGCCTTCACCGATCGTTTAAAACAGATCTCAGGCATTTTCAATAAGCCATACCTCTTTATAAAGTCGACTTACATCCACCACACAACAAGAACAACATTAAAAAGAAGAAGCTACCAAAATGCCTTCACCGATCGTTTAAAACAGATCTCAGGCATTTTCAATGAGCCATACTTCTTCATAAAGTTGACTCACATCCACCACACAACAAGAACAACATTAAAAAGAAGAAGCTACCAAAATGCCTTCACCGATCGTTTAAAACAGATCTCAGGCATTTTCAATAAGCCATACCTCTTTATAAAGTCGACTTACATCCACCACACAACAAGAACAACATTAAAAAGAAGAAGCTACCAAAATGCCTTCACCGATCGTTTAAAACAGATCTCAGGCATTTTCAATGAGCCATACCTCTTCATAAAGTTGACTTACATCCACCACACAACAAGTACAACATTAAAAAGAAGAAGCTACCAAAATGCCTTCACCGATCGTTTAAAACAAATCTCAGGCATTTTCAATAAGCCATACCTCTTTATAAAGTCGACTTACATCCACCACACAACAAGAACAACATTAAAAAGAAGAAGCTACCAAAATGCCTTCACCGATCGTTTAAAACAGATCTCAGGCATTTTCAATGAGCCATACCTCTTCATAAAGTTGACTTACATCCACCACACAACAAGTACAACATTAAAAAGAAGAAGCTACCAAAATGCCTTCACCGATCGTTTAAAACAGATCTCAGGCATTTTCAATAAGCCATACCTCTTTATAAAGTCGACTTACATCCACCACACAACAAAAACAACATTAAAAAGAAGAAGCTACCAAAATGCCTTCACCGATCGTTTAAAACAGATCTCAGGCATTTTCAATGAGCCATACCTCTTCATAAAGTTGACTTACATCCACCACACAACAAGTACAACATTAAAAAGAAGAAGCTACCAAAATGCCTTCACCGATCGTTTAAAACAGATCTCAGGCATTTTCAATGAGCCATACCTCTTCATAAAGTTGACTCACATCCACCACACAACAAGAACAACATTAAAAAGAAGAAGCTACCAAAATGCCTTCACCGATCGTTTAAAACAGATCTCAGGCATTTTCAATGAGCCATACCTCTTCATAAAGTTGACTCACATCCACCACACAACAAGAACAACATTAAAAAGAAGAAGCTACCAAAATGCCTTCACCGATCGTTTAAAACAGATCTCAGGCATTTTCAATGAGCCATACCTCTTCATAAAGTTGACTTACATCCACCACACAACAAGTACAACATTAAAAAGAAGAAGCTACCAAAATGCCTTCACCGATCGTTTAAAACAGATCTCAGGCATTTTCAATGAGCCATACCTCTTCATAAAGTTGACTCACATCCACCACACAACAAGAACAACATTAAAAAGAAGAAGCTACCAAAATGCCTTCACCGATCGTTTAAAACAGATCTCAGGCATTTTCAATGAGCCATACCTCTTCATAAAGTTGACTCACATCCACCACACAACAAGTACAACATTAAAAAGAAGAAGCTACCAAAATGCCTTCACCGATCGTTTAAAACAGATCTCAGGCATTTTCAATGAGCCATACCTCTTCATAAAGTTGACTCACATCCACCACACAACAAGAACAACATTAAAAAGAAGAAGCTACCAAAATGCCTTCACCGATCGTTTAAAACAGATCTCAGGCATTTTCAATGAGCCATACCTCTTCATAAAGTTGACTCACATCCACCACACAACAAGAACAACATTAAAAAGAAGAAGCTACCAAAATGCCTTCACCGATCGTTAAAAACAGATCTCAGGCATTTTCAATGAAGCATACCTCTTTATAAAGTCGACTTACATCCACCACACAACAAAAACAACATTAAAAAGAAGAAGCTACCAAAATGCCTTCACCGATCGTTTAAAACAGATCTCAGGCATTTTCAATGAGCCATACCTCTTCATAAAGTTGACTTACATCCACCACACAACAAGTACAACATTAAAAAGAAGAAGCTACCAAAATGCCTTCACCGATCGTTTAAAACAGATCTCAGGCATTTTCAATGAGCCATACCTCTTCATAAAGTTGACTCACATCCACCACACAACAAGAACAACATTAAAAAGAAGAAGCTACCAAAATGCCTTCACCGATCGTTTAAAACAGATCTCAGGCATTTTCAATGAGCCATACCTCTTCATAAAGTTGACTCACATCCACCACACAACAAGAACAACATTAAAAAGAAGAAGCTACCAAAATGCCTTCACCGATCGTTAAAAACAGATCTCAGGCATTTTCAATGAAGCATACCTCTTTATAAAGTCGACTTACATCCACCACACAACAAAAACAACATTAAAAAGAAGAAGCTACCAAAATGCCTTCACCGATCGTTTAAAACAGATCTCAGGCATTTTCAATGAGCCATACCTCTTCATAAAGTTGACTTACATCCACCACACAACAAGAACAACATTAAAAAGAAGAAGCTACCAAAATGCCTTCACCGATCGTTTAAAACAGATCTCAGGCATTTTCAATAAGCCATACCTCTTCATAAAGTTGACTCACATCCACCACACAACAAGTACAACATTAAAAAGAAGAAGCTACCAAAATGCCTTCACCGATCGTTTAAAACAGATCTCAGGCATTTTCAATAAGCCATACCTCTTCATAAAGTTGACTCACATCCATCACACAACAAGTACAACATTAAAAAGAAGAAGCTACCAAAATGCCTTCACCGATCGTTTAAAACAGATCTCAGGCATTTTCAATAAGCCATACCCCTTCATAAAGTTGACTCACATCCATCACACAACAAGAACATTAAAAAGAAGAAGATACCAAAATGCCTTCACCGATCGTTTAAAACAGATCTCAGGCATTTTCAATAAGCCATACCTCTTCATAAAGTTGACTCACATCCATCACACAACAAGAACAACATTAAAAAGAAGAAGCTACCAAAATGCCTTCACCGATCGTTTAAAACAGATCTCAGGCATTTTCAATAAGCCATACCTCTTCATAAAGTTGACTCACATCCATCACACAACAAGAACAACATTAAAAAGAAGAAGCTACCAAAATGCCTTCACCGATCGTTAAAAACAGATCTCAGGCATTTTCAATGAAGCATACCTCTTTATAAAGTCGACTTACATCCACCACACAACAAAAACAACATTAAAAAGAAGAAGCTACCAAAATGCCTTCACCGATCGTTTAAAACAGATCTCAGGCATTTTCAATGAGCCATACCTCTTCATAAAGTTGACTTACATCCACCACACAACAAGAACAACATTAAAAAGAAGAAGATACCAAAATGCCTTCACCGATCGTTTAAAACAGATCTCAGGCATTTTCAATAAGCCATACCTCTTCATAAAGTTGACTCACATCCACCACACAACAAGTACAACATTAAAAAGAAGAAGCTACCAAAATGCCTTCACCGATCGTTTAAAACAGATCTCAGGCATTTTCAATAAGCCATACCTCTTCATAAAGTTGACTCACATCCACCACACAACAAGTACAACATTAAAAAGAAGAAGCTACCAAAATGCCTTCACCGATCGTTTAAAACAGATCTCAGGCATTTTCAATAAGCCATACCTCTTCATAAAGTTGACTCACATCCACCACACAACAAGTACAACATTAAAAAGAAGAAGCTACCAAAATGCCTTCACCGATCGTTTAAAACAGATCTCAGGCATTTTCAATAAGCCATACCTCTTCATAAAGTTGACTCACATCCACCACACAACAAGAACAACATTAAAAAGAAGAAGCTACCAAAATGCCTTCACCGATCGTTTAAAACAGATCTCAGGCATTTTCAATAAGCCATACCTCTTCATAAAGTTGACTCACATCCATCACACAACAAGAACAACATTAAAAAGAAGAAGCTACCAAAATGCCTTCACCGATCGTTTAAAACAGATCTCAGGCATTTTCAATAAGCCATACCTCTTCATAAAGTTGACTCACATCCATCACACAACAAGAACAACATTAAAAAGAAGAAGCTACCAAAATGCCTTCACCGATCGTTTAAAACAGATCTCAGGCATTTTCAATAAGCCATACCTCTTCATAAAGTTGACTCACATCCATCACACAACAAGAACAACATTAAAAAGAAGAAGCTACCAAAATGCCTTCACCGATCGTTTAAAACAGATCTCAGGCATTTTCAATAAGCCATACCTCTTCATAAAGTTGACTTACATCCACCACACAACAAGTACAACATTAAAAAGAAAAAGCTACCAAAATGCCTTCACCGATCGTTTAAAACAGATCTCAGGCATTTTCAATAAGCCATACCTCTTCATAAAGTTGACTCACATCCACCACACAACAAGTACAACATTAAAAAGAAGAAGCTACCAAAATGCCTTCACCGATCGTTTAAAACAGATCTCAGGCATTTTCAATAAGCCATACCCCTTCATAAAGTTGACTCACATCCATCACACAACAAGAACATTAAAAAGAAGAAGCTACCAAAATGCCTTCACCGATCGTTTAAAACAGATCTCAGGCATTTTCAATGAAGCATTCCTCTTCATAAAGTTGACTCACATCCATCACACAACAAGTACAACATTAAAAAGAAGAAGCTACCAAAATGCCTTCACCGATCGTTTAAAACAGATCTCAGGCATTTTCAATAAGCCATACCTCTTCATAAAGTTGACTCACATCCACCACACAACAAGAACAACATTAAAAAGAAGAAGCTACCAAAATGCCTTCACCGATCGTTTAAAACAGATCTCAGGCATTTTCAATAAGCCATACCTCTTCATAAAGTTGACTCACATCCACCACACAACAAGTACAACATTAAAAAGAAGAAGCTACCAAAATGCCTTCACCGATCGTTTAAAACAGATCTCAGGCATTTTCAATAAGCCATACCTCTTCATAAAGTTGACTCACATCCATCACACAACAAGAACATTAAAAAGAAGAAGCTACCAAAATGCCTTCACCGATCGTTTAAAACAGATCTCAGGCATTTTCAATGAAGCATACCTCTTCATAAAGTTGACTCACATCCATCACACAACAAGTACAACATTAAAAAGAAGAAGCTACCAAAATGCCTTCACCGATCGTTTAAAACAGATCTCAGG
The DNA here is from genome assembly GCA_963854165.1 of Sylvicola cinctus. Taxonomy (NCBI): domain Eukaryota; kingdom Metazoa; phylum Arthropoda; class Insecta; order Diptera; family Anisopodidae; genus Sylvicola; species Sylvicola cinctus. The sequence goes on from OY974082.1 coordinate 25,787,400, forward strand.
CATTTTCAATAAGCCATACCTCTTCATAAAGTTGACTCACATCCATCACACAACAAGTACAACATTAAAAAGAAGAAGCTACCAAAATGCCTTCACCGATCGTTTAAAACAGATCTCAGGCATTTTCAATAAGCCATATCTCTTCATAAAGTTGACTTACATCCACCACACAACAAGTACAACATTAAAAAGAAGAAGCTACCAAAATGCCTTCACCGATCGTTTAAAACAGATCTCAGGCATTTTCAATAAGCCATACCTCTTCATAAAGTTGACTCACATCCATCACACAACAAGTACAACATTAAAAAGAAGAAGCTACCAAAATGCCTTCACCGATCGTTTAAAACAGATCTCAGGCATTTTCAATAAGCCATACCTCTTCATAAAGTTGACTTACATCCACCACACAACAAGTACAACATTAAAAAGAAGAAGCTACCAAAATGCCTTCACCGATCGTTTAAAACAGATCTCAGGCATTTTCAATAAGCCATACCTCTTCATAAAGTTGACTCACATCTATCACACAACAAGTACAACATTAAAAAGAAGAAGCTACCAAAATGCCTTCACCGATCGTTTAAAACAGATCTCAGGCATTTTCAATAAGCCATACCTCTTCATAAAGTTGACTTACATCCACCACACAACAAGTACAACATTAAAAAGAAGAAGCTACCAAAATGCCTTCACCGATCGTTTAAAACAGATCTCAGGCATTTTCAATAAGCCATACCTCTTCATAAAGTTGACTCACATCCACCACACAACAAGTACAACATTAAAAAGAAGAAGCTACCAAAATGCCTTCACCGATCGTTTAAAACAGATCTCAGGCATTTTCAATAAGCCATACCTCTTCATAAAGTTGACTCACATCCATCACACAACAAGAACATTAAAAAGAAGAAGCTACCAAAATGCCTTCACCGATCGTTTAAAACAGATCTCAGGCATTTTCAATGAAGCATACCTCTTCATAAAGTTGACTCACATCCATCACACAACAAGTACAACATTAAAAAGAAGAAGCTACCAAAATGCCTTCACCGATCGTTTAAAACAGATCTCAGGCATTTTCAATAAGCCATACCTCTTCATAAAGTTGACTCACATCCATCACACAACAAGTACAACATTAAAAAGAAGAAGCTACCAAAATGCCTTCACCGATCGTTTAAAACAGATCTCAGGCATTTTCAATAAGCCATACCTCTTCATAAAGTTGACTCACATCCACCACACAACAAGTACAACATTAAAAAGAAGAAGATACCAAAATGCCTTCACCGATCGTTTAAAACAGATCTCAGGCATTTTCAATAAGCCATACCTCTTCATAAAGTTGACTCACATCCACCACACAACAAGAACAACATTAAAAAGAAGAAGCTACCAAAATGCCTTCACCGATCGTTTAAAACAGATCTCAGGCATTTTCAATAAGCCATACCTCTTCATAAAGTTGACTCACATCCATCACACAACAAGAACAACATTAAAAAGAAGAAGCTACCAAAATGCCTTCACCGATCGTTTAAAACAGATCTCAGGCATTTTCAATAAGCCATACCTCTTCATAAAGTTGACTCACATCCATCACACAACAAGAACAACATTAAAAAGAAGAAGCTACCAAAATGCCTTCACCGATCGTTTAAAACAGATCTCAGGCATTTTCAATAAGCCATACCTCTTCATAAAGTTGACTCACATCCATCACACAACAAGAACAACATTAAAAAGAAGAAGCTACCAAAATGCCTTCACCGATCGTTTAAAACAGATCTCAGGCATTTTCAATAAGCCATACCTCTTCATAAAGTTGACTTACATCCACCACACAACAAGTACAACATTAAAAAGAAGAAGCTACCAAAATGCCTTCACCGATCGTTTAAAACAGATCTCAGGCATTTTCAATAAGCCATACCTCTTCATAAAGTTGACTCACATCCACCACACAACAAGTACAACATTAAAAAGAAGAAGCTACCAAAATGCCTTCACCGATCGTTTAAAACAGATCTCAGGCATTTTCAATAAGCCATACCTCTTCATAAAGTTGACTCACATCCACCACACAACAAGAACAACATTAAAAAGAAGAAGCTACCAAAATGCCTTCACCGATCGTTTAAAACAGATCTCAGGCATTTTCAATAAGCCATACCTCTTCATAAAGTTGACTCACATCCACCACACAACAAGTACAACATTAAAAAGAAGAAGCTACCAAAATGCCTTCACCGATCGTTTAAAACAGATCTCAGGCATTTTCAATAAGCCATACCTCTTCATAAAGTTGACTCACATCCACCACACAACAAGTACAACATTAAAAAGAAGAAGATACCAAAATGCCTTCACCGATCGTTTAAAACAGATCTCAGGCATTTTCAATAAGCCATACCTCTTCATAAAGTTGACTCACATCCACCACACAACAAGTACAACATTAAAAAGAAGAAGCTACCAAAATGCCTTCACCGATCGTTTAAAACAGATCTCAGGCATTTTCAATAAGCCATACCTCTTCATAAAGTTGACTCACATCCACCACACAACAAGTACAACATTAAAAAGAAGAAGCTACCAAAATGCCTTCACCGATCGTTTAAAACAGATCTCAGGCATTTTCAATAAGCCATACCTCTTCATAAAGTTGACTCACATCCACCACACAACAAGTACAACATTAAAAAGAAGAAGCTACCAAAATGCCTTCACCGATCGTTTAAAACAGATCTCAGGCATTTTCAATAAGCCATACCTCTTCATAAAGTTGACTCACATCCACCACACAACAAGTACAACATTAAAAAGAAGAAGATACCAAAATGCCTTCACCGATCGTTTAAAACAGATCTCAGGCATTTTCAATAAGCCATACCTCTTCATAAAGTTGACTCACATCCACCACACAACAAGTACAACATTAAAAAGAAGAAGCTACCAAAATGCCTTCACCGATCGTTTAAAACAGATCTCAGGCATTTTCAATAAGCCATACCTCTTCATAAAGTTGACTCACATCCACCACACAACAAGTACAACATTAAAAAGAAGAAGCTACCAAAATGCCTTCACCGATCGTTTAAAACAGATCTCAGGCATTTTCAATAAGCCATACCTCTTCATAAAGTTGACTCACATCCACCACACAACAAGTACAACATTAAAAAGAAGAAGATACCAAAATGCCTTCACCGATCGTTTAAAACAGATCTCAGGCATTTTCAATAAGCCATACCTCTTCATAAAGTTGACTCACATCCACCACACAACAAGTACAACATTAAAAAGAAGAAGCTACCAAAATGCCTTCACCGATCGTTTAAAACAGATCTCAGGCATTTTCAATAAGCCATACCTCTTCATAAAGTTGACTCACATCCACCACACAACAAGTACAACATTAAAAAGAAGAAGCTACCAAAATGCCTTCACCGATCGTTTAAAACAGATCTCAGGCATTTTCAATAAGCCATACCTCTTCATAAAGTTGACTCACATCCACCACACAACAAGTACAACATTAAAAAGAAGAAGATACCAAAATGCCTTCACCGATCGTTTAAAACAGATCTCAGGCATTTTCAATAAGCCATACCTCTTCATAAAGTTGACTCACATCCACCACACAACAAGTACAACATTAAAAAGAAGAAGCTACCAAAATGCCTTCACCGATCGTTTAAAACAGATCTCAGGCATTTTCAATAAGCCATACCTCTTCATAAAGTTGACTCACATCCACCACACAACAAGTACAACATTAAAAAGAAGAAGATACCAAAATGCCTTCACCGATCGTTTAAAACAGATCTCACGCATTTTCAATAAGCCATACCTCTTCATAAAGTTGACTCACATCCACCACACAACAAGAACAACATTAAAAAGAAGAAGCTACCAAAATGCCTTCACCGATCGTTTAAAACAGATCTCAGGCATTTTCAATAAGCCATACCTCTTCATAAAGTTAACTCACATCCACCACACAACAAGTACAACATTAAAAAGAAGAAGCTACCAAAATGCCTTCACCGATCGTTTAAAACAGATCTCAGGCATTTTCAATAAGCCATACCTCTTTATAAAGTTGACTCACATCCACCACACAACAAGTACAACATTAAAAAGAAGAAGCTACCAAAATGCCTTCACCGATCGTTTAAAACAGATCTCAGGCATTTTCAATAAGCCATACCTCTTCATAAAGTTGACTCACATCCACCACACAACAAGAACAACATTAAAAAGAAGAAGCTACCAAAATGCCTTCACCGATCGTTTAAAACAGATCTCAGGCATTTTCAATGAGCCATACCTCTTCATAAAGTTGACTCACATCCACCACACAACAAGTACAACATTAAAAAGAAGAAGCTACCAAAATGCCTTCACCGATCGTTTAAAACAGATCTCAGGCATTTTCAATAAGCCATACCTCTTCATAAAGTTGACTCACATCCACCACACAACAAGTACAACATTAAAAAGAAGAAGCTACCAAAATGCCTTCACCGATCGTTTAAAACAGATCTCAGGCATTTTCAATGAAGCATACCTCTTCATAAAGTTGACTCACATCCATCACACAACAAGAACAACATTAAAAAGAAGAAGCTACCAAAATGCCTTCACCGATCGTTTAAAACAGATCTCAGGCATTTTCAATGAAGCATACCTCTTCATAAAGTTGACTCACATCCATCACACAACAAGTACAACATTAAAAAGAAGAAGCTACCAAAATGCCTTCACCGATCGTTTAAAACAGATCTCAGGCATTTTCAATAAGCCATACCTCTTCATAAAGTTGACTCACATCCACCACACAACAAGTACAACATTAAAAAGAAGAAGCTACCAAAATGCCTTCACCGATCGTTTAAAACAGATCTCAGGCATTTTCAATAAGCCATACCTCTTCATAAAGTTGACTCACATCCACCACACAACAAGAACAACATTAAAAAGAAGAAGCTACCAAAATGCCTTCACCGATCGTTTAAAACAGATCTCAGGCATTTTCAATGAGCCATACCTCTTCATAAAGTTGACTCACATCCACCACACTACAAGAACAACATTAAAAAGAAGAAGCTACCAAAATGCCTTCACCGATCGTTTAAAACAGATCTCAGGCATTTTCAATAAGCCATACCTCTTCATAAAGTTGACTCACATCCACCACACAACAAGAACAACATTAAAAAGAAGAAGCTACCAAAATGCCTTCACCGATCGTTTAAAACAGATCTCAGGCATTTTCAATGAAGCATACCTCTTCATAAAGTTGACTCACATCCATCACACAACAAGAACAACATTAAAAAGAAGAAGCTACCAAAATGCCTTCACCGATCGTTTAAAACAGATCTCAGGCATTTTCAATGAAGCATACCTCTTCATAAAGTTGACTCACATCCATCACACAACAAGAACAACATTAAAAAGAAGAAGCTACCAAAATGCCTTCACCGATCGTTTAAAACAGATCTCAGGCATTTTCAATGAAGCATACCTCTTCATAAAGTTGACTCACATCCATCACACAACAAGTACAACATTAAAAAGAAGAAGATACCAAAATGCCTTCACCGATCGTTTAAAACAGATCTCAGGCATTTTCAATGAGCCATACCTCTTCATAAAGTTGACTCACATCCACCACACAACAAGTACAACATTAAAAAGAAGAAGCTACCAAAATGCCTTCACCGATCGTTTAAAACAGATCTCAGGCATTTTCAATGAAGCATACCTCTTCATAAAGTTGACTCACATCCATCACACAACAAGTACAACATTAAAAAGAAGAAGATACCAAAATGCCTTCACCGATCGTTTAAAACAGATCTCAGGCATTTTCAATGAGCCATACCTCTTTATAAAGTCGACTTACATCCACCACACAACAAGAACAACATTAAAAAGAAGAAGCTACCAAAATGCCTTCACCGATCGTTTAAAACAGATCTCAGGCATTTTCAATGAGCCATACCTCTTCATAAAGTTGACTTACATCCACCACACAACAAGTACAACATTAAAAAGAAGAAGCTACCAAAATGCCTTCACCGATCGTTTAAAACAGATCTCAGGCATTTTCAATAAGCCATACCTCTTTATAAAGTCGACTTACATCCACCACACAACAATAACAACATTAAAAAGAAGAAGCTACCAAAATGCCTTCACCGATCGTTTAAAAGAGATCTCAGGCATTTTCAATGAGCCATACCTCTTCATAAAGTTGACTTACATCCACCACACAACAAGTACAACATTAAAAAGAAGAAGCTACCAAAATGCCTTCACCGATCGTTTAAAACAGATCTCAGGCATTTTCAATGAGCCATACCTCTTCATAAAGTTGACTCACATCCACCACACAACAAGAACAACATTAAAAAGAAGAAGCTACCAAAATGCCTTCACCGATCGTTTAAAACAGATCTCAGGCATTTTCAATGAGCCATACCTCTTCATAAAGTTGACTCACATCTACCACACAACAAGAACAACATTAAAAAGAAGAAGCTACCAAAATGCCTTCACCGATCGTTAAAAACAGATCTCAGGCATTTTCAATGAAGCATACCTCTTTATAAAGTTGACTTACATCCACCACACAACAAGTACAACATTAAAAAGAAGAAGCTACCAAAATGCCTTCACCGATCGTTTAAAACAGATCTCAGGCATTTTTAATAAGCCATACCTCTTTATAAAGTCGACTTACATCCACCACACAACAAGAACAACATTAAAAAGAAGAAGCTACCAAAATGCCTTCACCGATCGTTTAAAACAGATCTCAGGCATTTTCAATGAGCCATACCTCTTCATAAAGTTGACTTACATCCACCACACAACAAGTACAACATTAAAAAGAAGAAGCTACCAAAATGCCTTCACCGATCGTTTAAAACAGATCTCAGGCATTTTCAATGAGCCATACCTCTTTATAAAGTCGACTTACATCCACCACACAACAAGAACAACATTAAAAAGAAGAAGCTACCAAAATGCCTTCACCGATCGTTTAAAACAGATCTCAGGCATTTTCAATGAGCCATACCTCTTCATAAAGTTGACTTACATCCACCACACAACAAGTACAACATTAAAAAGAAGAAGCTACCAAAATGCCTTCACCGATCGTTTAAAACAGATCTCAGGCATTTTCAATAAGCCATACCTCTTTATAAAGTCGACTTACATCCACCACACAACAAGAACAACATTAAAAAGAAGAAGCTACCAAAATGCCTTCACCGATCGTTTAAAACAGATCTCAGGCATTTTCAATGAGCCATACCTCTTCATAAAGTTGACTTACATCCACCACACAACAAGTACAACATTAAAAAGAAGAAGCTACCAAAATGCCTTCACCGATCGTTTAAAACAGATCTCAGGCATTTTCAATGAGCCATACCTCTTCATAAAGTTGACTCACATCCACCACACAACAAGAACAACATTAAAAAGAAGAAGCTACCAAAATGCCTTCACCGATCGTTTAAAACAGATCTCAGGCATTTTCAATGAAGCATACCTCTTCATAAAGTTGACTCACATCCATCACACAACAAGAACAACATTAAAAAGAAGAAGCTACCAAAATGCCTTCACCGATCGTTTAAAACAGATCTCAGGCATTTTCAATGAAGCATACCTCTTCATAAAGTTGACTCACATCCATCACACAACAAGAACAACATTAAAAAGAAGAAGCTACCAAAATGCCTTCACCGATCGTTTAAAACAGATCTCAGGCATTTTCAATGAAGCATACCTCTTCATAAAGTTGACTCACATCCATCACACAACAAGTACAACATTAAAAAGAAGAAGATACCAAAATGCCTTCACCGATCGTTTAAAACAGATCTCAGGCATTTTCAATGAGCCATACCTCTTCATAAAGTTGACTCACATCCACCACACAACAAGTACAACATTAAAAAGAAGAAGCTACCAAAATGCCTTCACCGATCGTTTAAAACAGATCTCAGGCATTTTCAATGAAGCATACCTCTTCATAAAGTTGACTCACATCCATCACACAACAAGTACAACATTAAAAAGAAGAAGATACCAAAATGCCTTCACCGATCGTTTAAAACAGATCTCAGGCATTTTCAATGAGCCATACCTCTTTATAAAGTCGACTTACATCCACCACACAACAAGAACAACATTAAAAAGAAGAAGCTACCAAAATGCCTTCACCGATCGTTTAAAACAGATCTCAGGCATTTTCAATGAGCCATACCTCTTCATAAAGTTGACTTACATCCACCACACAACAAGTACAACATTAAAAAGAAGAAGCTACCAAAATGCCTTCACCGATCGTTTAAAACAGATCTCAGGCATTTTCAATAAGCCATACCTCTTTATAAAGTCGACTTACATCCACCACACAACAATAACAACATTAAAAAGAAGAAGCTACCAAAATGCCTTCACCGATCGTTTAAAACAGATCTCAGGCATTTTCAATGAGCCATACCTCTTCATAAAGTTGACTTACATCCACCACACAACAAGTACAACATTAAAAAGAAGAAGCTACCAAAATGCCTTCACCGATCGTTTAAAACAGATCTCAGGCATTTTCAATGAGCCATACCTCTTCATAAAGTTGACTCACATCCACCACACAACAAGAACAACATTAAAAAGAAGAAGCTACCAAAATGCCTTCACCGATCGTTTAAAACAGATCTCAGGCATTTTCAATGAGCCATACCTCTTCATAAAGTTGACTCACATCTACCACACAACAAGAACAACATTAAAAAGAAGAAGCTACCAAAATGCCTTCACCGATCGTTAAAAACAGATCTCAGGCATTTTCAATGAAGCATACCTCTTTATAAAGTTGACTTACATCCACCACACAACAAGTACAACATTAAAAAGAAGAAGCTACCAAAATGCCTTCACCGATCGTTTAAAACAGATCTCAGGCATTTTTAATAAGCCATACCTCTTTATAAAGTCGACTTACATCCACCACACAACAAGAACAACATTAAAAAGAAGAAGCTACCAAAATGCCTTCACCGATCGTTTAAAACAGATCTCAGGCATTTTCAATGAGCCATACCTCTTCATAAAGTTGACTTACATCCACCACACAACAAGTACAACATTAAAAAGAAGAAGCTACCAAAATGCCTTCACCGATCGTTTAAAACAGATCTCAGGCATTTTCAATGAGCCATACCTCTTTATAAAGTCGACTTATTATACATCCACCACACAACAAGAACAACATTAAAAAGAAGAAGCTACCAAAATGCCTTCACCGATCGTTTAAAACAGATCTCAGGCATTTTCAATGAGCCATACCTCTTCATAAAGTTGACTTACATCCACCACACAACAAGTACAACATTAAAAAGAAGAAGCTACCAAAATGCCTTCACCGATCGTTTAAAACAGATCTCAGGCATTTTCAATAAGCCATACCTCTTTATAAAGTCGACTTACATCCACCACACAACAAGAACAACATTAAAAAGAAGAAGCTACCAAAATGCCTTCACCGATCGTTTAAAACAGATCTCAGGCATTTTCAATGAGCCATACCTCTTCATAAAGTTGACTTACATCCACCACACAACAAGTACAACATTAAAAAGAAGAAGCTACCAAAATGCCTTCACCGATCGTTTAAAACAGATCTCAGGCATTTTCAATGAGCCATACCTCTTCATAAAGTTGACTCACATCCACCACACAACAAGAACAACATTAAAAAGAAGAAGCTACCAAAATGCCTTCACCGATCGTTTAAAACAGATCTCAGGCATTTTCAATGAGCCATACCTCTTCATAAAGTTGACTCACATCCACCACACAACAAGAACAACATTAAAAAGAAGAAGCTACCAAAATGCCTTCACCGATCGTTTAAAACAGATCTCAGGCATTTTCAATGAGCCATACCTCTTTATAAAGTCGACTTATGTTACATCCACCACACAACAAGAACAACATTAAAAAGAAGAAGCTACCAAAATGCCTTCACCGATCGTTTAAAACAGATCTCAGGCATTTTCAATGAGCCATACCTCTTCATAAAGTTGACTTACATCCACCACACAACAAGTACAACATTAAAAAGAAGAAGCTACCAAAATGCCTTCACCGATCGTTTAAAACAGATCTCAGGCATTTTCAATAAGCCATACCTCTTTATAAAGTCGACTTACATCCACCACACAACAAGAACAACATTAAAAAGAAGAAGCTACCAAAATGCCTTCACCGATCGTTTAAAACAGATCTCAGGCATTTTCAATGAGCCATACCTCTTCATAAAGTTGACTTACATCCACCACACAACAAGTACAACATTAAAAAGAAGAAGCTACCAAAATGCCTTCACCGATCGTTTAAAACAGATCTCAGGCATTTTCAATGAGCCATACCTCTTCATAAAGTTGACTCACATCCACCACACAACAAGAACAACATTAAAAAGAAGAAGCTACCAAAATGCCTTCACCGATCGTTTAAAACAGATCTCAGGCATTTTCAATGAGCCATACCTCTTCATAAAGTTGACTCACATCCACCACACAACAAGAACAACATTAAAAAGAAGAAGCTACCAAAATGCCTTCACCGATCGTTTAAAACAGATCTCAGGCATTTTCAATGAAGCATACCTCTTCATAAAGTTGACTCACATCCATCACACAACAAGTACAACATTAAAAAGAAGAAGATACCAAAATGCCTTCACCGATCGTTTAAAACAGATCTCAGGCATTTTCAATGAGCCATACCTCTTTATAAAGTCGACTTACATCCACCACACAACAAGAACAACATTAAAAAGAAGAAGCTACCAAAATGCCTTCACCGATCGTTTAAAACAGATCTCAGGCATTTTCAATAAGCCATACCTCTTCATAAAGTTGACTCACATCCATCACACAAGAACAACATTAAAAAGAAGAAGATACCAAAATGCCTTCACCGATCGTTTAAAACAGATCTCAGGCATTTTCAATAAGCCATACCTCTTCATAAAGTTGACTCACATCCACCACACAACAAGTACAACATTAAAAAGAAGAAGCTACCAAAATGCCTTCACCGATCGTTTAAAACAGATCTCAGGCATTTTCAATAAGCCATACCTCTTCATAAAGTTGACTCACATCCATCACACAAGAACAACATTAAAAAGAAGAAGATACCAAAATGCCTTCACCGATCGTTTAAAACAGATCTCAGGCATTTTCAATAAGCCATACCTCTTCATAAAGTTGACTCACATCCACCACACAACAAGTACAACATTAAAAAGAAGAAGCTACCAAAATGCCTTCACCGATCGTTTAAAACAGATCTCAGGCATTTTCAATAAGCCATACCTCTTCATAAAGTTGACTCACATCCATCACACAACAAGTACAACATTAAAAAGAAGAAGCTACCAAAATGCCTTCACCGATCGTTTAAAACAGATCTCAGGCATTTTCAATAAGCCATACCTCTTCATAAAGTTGACTCACATCCACCACACAACAAGTACAACATTAAAAAGAAGAAGCTACCAAAATGCCTTCACCGATCGTTTAAAACAGATCTCAGGCATTTTCAATGAAGCATACCTCTTCATAAAGTTGACTCACATCCATCACACAACAAGTACAACATTAAAAAGAAGAAGATACCAAAATGCCTTCACCGATCGTTTAAAACAGATCTCAGGCATTTTCAATGAGCCATACCTCTTTATAAAGTCGACTTACATCCACCACACAACAAGAACAACATTAAAAAGAAGAAGCTACCAAAATGCCTTCACCGATCGTTTAAAACAGATCTCAGGCATTTTCAATGAAGCATACCTCTTCATAAAGTTGACTCACATCCATCACACAACAAGTACAACATTAAAAAGAAGAAGATACCAAAATGCCTTCACCGATCGTTTAAAACAGATCTCAGGCATTTTCAATGAGCCATACCTCTTTATAAAGTCGACTTACATCCACCACACAACAAGAACAACATTAAAAAGAAGAAGCTACCAAAATGCCTTCACCGATCGTTTAAAACAGATCTCAGGCATTTTCAATAAGCCATACCTCTTCATAAAGTTGACTCACATCCATCACACAAGAACAACATTAAAAAGAAGAAGATACCAAAATGCCTTCACCGATCGTTTAAAACAGATCTCAGGCATTTTCAATAAGCCATACCTCTTCATAAAGTTGACTCACATCCACCACACAACAAGAACAACATTAAAAAGAAGAAGCTACCAAAATGCCTTCACCGATCGTTTAAAACAGATCTCAGGCATTTTCAATGAAGCATACCTCTTCATAAAGTTGACTCACATCCATCACACAACAAGTACAACATTAAAAAGAAGAAGATACCAAAATGCCTTCACCGATCGTTTAAAACAGATCTCAGGCATTTTCAATGAGCCATACCTCTTTATAAAGTCGACTTACATCCACCACACAACAAGAACAACATTAAAAAGAAGAAGCTACCAAAATGCCTTCACCGATCGTTTAAAACAGATCTCAGGCATTTTCAATAAGCCATACCTCTTCATAAAGTTGACTCACATCCATCACACAACAAGTACAACATTAAAAAGAAGAAGCTACCAAAATGCCTTCACCGATCGTTTAAAACAGATCTCAGGCATTTTCAATAAGCCATACCTCTTCATAAAGTTGACTCACATCCACCACACAACAAGTACAACATTAAAAAGAAGAAGCTACCAAAATGCCTTCACCGATCGTTTAAAACAGATCTCAGGCATTTTCAATAAGCCATACCTCTTCATAAAGTTGACTCACATCCACCACACAACAAGAACAACATTAAAAAGAAGAAGCTACCAAAATGCCTTCACCGATCGTTTAAAACAGATCTCAGGCATTTTCAATGAGCCATACCTCTTCATAAAGTTGACTCACATCCACCACACTACAAGAACAACATTAAAAAGAAGAAGCTACCAAAATGCCTTCACCGATCGTTTAAAACAGATCTCAGGCATTTTCAATAAGCCATACCTCTTCATAAAGTTGACTCACATCCATCACACAAGAACAACATTAAAAAGAAGAAGATACCAAAATGCCTTCACCGATCGTTTAAAACAGATCTCAGGCATTTTCAATAAGCCATACCTCTTCATAAAGTTGACTCACATCCACCACACAACAAGTACAACATTAAAAAGAAGAAGCTACCAAAATGCCTTCACCGATCGTTTAAAACAGATCTCAGGCATTTTCAATAAGCCATACCTCTTCATAAAGTTGACTCACATCCATCACACAACAAGAACAACATTAAAAAGAAGAAGCTACCAAAATGCCTTCACCGATCGTTTAAAACAGATCTCAGGCATTTTCAATGAAGCATACCTCTTCATAAAGTTGACTCACATCCATCACACAACAAGTACAACATTAAAAAGAAGAAGATACCAAAATGCCTTCACCGATCGTTTAAAACAGATCTCAGGCATTTTCAATGAGCCATACCTCTTCATAAAGTTGACTCACATCCACCACACAACAAGTACAACATTAAAAAGAAGAAGCTACCAAAATGCCTTCACCGATCGTTTAAAACAGATCTCAGGCATTTTCAATGAAGCATACCTCTTCATAAAGTTGACTCACATCCATCACACAACAAGTACAACATTAAAAAGAAGAAGATACCAAAATGCCTTCACCGATCGTTTAAAACAGATCTCAGGCATTTTCAATGAGCCATACCTCTTTATAAAGTCGACTTACATCCACCACACAACAAGAACAACATTAAAAAGAAGAAGCTACCAAAATGCCTTCACCGATCGTTTAAAACAGATCTCAGGCATTTTCAATGAGCCATACCTCTTCATAAAGTTGACTTACATCCACCACACAACAAGTACAACATTAAAAAGAAGAAGCTACCAAAATGCCTTCACCGATCGTTTAAAACAGATCTCAGGCATTTTCAATAAGCCATACCTCTTTATAAAGTCGACTTACATCCACCACACAACAATAACAACATTAAAAAGAAGAAGCTACCAAAATGCCTTCACCGATCGTTTAAAACAGATCTCAGGCATTTTCAATGAGCCATACCTCTTCATAAAGTTGACTTACATCCACCACACAACAAGTACAACATTAAAAAGAAGAAGCTACCAAAATGCCTTCACCGATCGTTTAAAACAGATCTCAGGCATTTTCAATGAGCCATACCTCTTCATAAAGTTGACTCACATCCACCACACAACAAGAACAACATTAAAAAGAAGAAGCTACCAAAATGCCTTCACCGATCGTTTAAAACAGATCTCAGGCATTTTCAATGAGCCATACCTCTTCATAAAGTTGACTCACATCTACCACACAACAAGAACAACATTAAAAAGAAGAAGCTACCAAAATGCCTTCACCGATCGTTAAAAACAGATCTCAGGCATTTTCAATGAAGCATACCTCTTTATAAAGTTGACTTACATCCACCACACAACAAGTACAACATTAAAAAGAAGAAGCTACCAAAATGCCTTCACCGATCGTTTAAAACAGATCTCAGGCATTTTTAATAAGCCATACCTCTTTATAAAGTCGACTTACATCCACCACACAACAAGAACAACATTAAAAAGAAGAAGCTACCAAAATGCCTTCACCGATCGTTTAAAACAGATCTCAGGCATTTTCAATGAGCCATACCTCTTCATAAAGTTGACTTACATCCACCACACAACAAGTACAACATTAAAAAGAAGAAGCTACCAAAATGCCTTCACCGATCGTTTAAAACAGATCTCAGGCATTTTCAATGAGCCATACCTCTTTATAAAGTCGACTTACATCCACCACACAACAAGAACAACATTAAAAAGAAGAAGCTACCAAAATGCCTTCACCGATCGTTTAAAACAGATCTCAGGCATTTTCAATGAGCCATACCTCTTCATAAAGTTGACTTACATCCACCACACAACAAGTACAACATTAAAAAGAAGAAGCTACCAAAATGCCTTCACCGATCGTTTAAAACAGATCTCAGGCATTTTCAATAAGCCATACCTCTTTATAAAGTCGACTTACATCCACCACACAACAAGAACAACATTAAAAAGAAGAAGCTACCAAAATGCCTTCACCGATCGTTTAAAACAGATCTCAGGCATTTTCAATGAGCCATACCTCTTCATAAAGTTGACTTACATCCACCACACAACAAGTACAACATTAAAAAGAAGAAGCTACCAAAATGCCTTCACCGATCGTTTAAAACAGATCTCAGGCATTTTCAATGAGCCATACCTCTTCATAAAGTTGACTCACATCCACCACACAACAAGAACAACATTAAAAAGAAGAAGCTACCAAAATGCCTTCACCGATCGTTTAAAACAGATCTCAGGCATTTTCAATGAGCCATACCTCTTCATAAAGTTGACTCACATCCACCACACAACAAGAACAACATTAAAAAGAAGAAGCTACCAAAATGCCTTCACCGATCGTTTAAAACAGATCTCAGGCATTTTCAATGAAGCATACCTCTTCATAAAGTTGACT
Source organism: Sylvicola cinctus (assembly GCA_963854165.1). Lineage (NCBI taxonomy): Eukaryota > Metazoa > Arthropoda > Insecta > Diptera > Anisopodidae > Sylvicola > Sylvicola cinctus. The sequence goes on from OY974082.1 coordinate 25,803,032, forward strand.
CACATCCATCACACAACAAGTACAACATTAAAAAGAAGAAGATACCAAAATGCCTTCACCGATCGTTTAAAACAGATCTCAGGCATTTTCAATGAGCCATACCTCTTTATAAAGTCGACTTACATCCACCACACAACAAGAACAACATTAAAAAGAAGAAGCTACCAAAATGCCTTCACCGATCGTTTAAAACAGATCTCAGGCATTTTCAATAAGCCATACCTCTTCATAAAGTTGACTCACATCCATCACACAAGAACAACATTAAAAAGAAGAAGATACCAAAATGCCTTCACCGATCGTTTAAAACAGATCTCAGGCATTTTCAATAAGCCATACCTCTTCATAAAGTTGACTCACATCCACCACACAACAAGTACAACATTAAAAAGAAGAAGCTACCAAAATGCCTTCACCGATCGTTTAAAACAGATCTCAGGCATTTTCAATAAGCCATACCTCTTCATAAAGTTGACTCACATCCATCACACAACAAGTACAACATTAAAAAGAAGAAGCTACCAAAATGCCTTCACCGATCGTTTAAAACAGATCTCAGGCATTTTCAATAAGCCATACCTCTTCATAAAGTTGACTCACATCCACCACACAACAAGTACAACATTAAAAAGAAGAAGCTACCAAAATGCCTTCACCGATCGTTTAAAACAGATCTCAGGCATTTTCAATAAGCCATACCTCTTCATAAAGTTGACTCACATCCACCACACAACAAGAACAACATTAAAAAGAAGAAGCTACCAAAATGCCTTCACCGATCGTTTAAAACAGATCTCAGGCATTTTCAATAAGCCATACCTCTTCATAAAGTTGACTCACATCCATCACACAACAAGAACAACATTAAAAAGAAGAAGCTACCAAAATGCCTTCACCGATCGTTTAAAACAGATCTCAGGCATTTTCAATAAGCCATACCTCTTCATAAAGTTGACTCACATCCATCACACAACAAGAACAACATTAAAAAGAAGAAGCTACCAAAATGCCTTCACCGATCGTTTAAAACAGATCTCAGGCATTTTCAATAAGCCATACCTCTTCATAAAGTTGACTCACATCCATCACACAACAAGAACAACATTAAAAAGAAGAAGCTACCAAAATGCCTTCACCGATCGTTTAAAACAGATCTCAGGCATTTTCAATAAGCCATACCTCTTCATAAAGTTGACTTACATCCACCACACAACAAGTACAACATTAAAAAGAAGAAGCTACCAAAATGCCTTCACCGATCGTTTAAAACAGATCTCAGGCATTTTCAATAAGCCATACCTCTTCATAAAGTTGACTCACATCCACCACACAACAAGTACAACATTAAAAAGAAGAAGCTACCAAAATGCCTTCACCGATCGTTTAAAACAGATCTCAGGCATTTTCAATAAGCCATACCTCTTCATAAAGTTGACTCACATCCACCACACAACAAGAACAACATTAAAAAGAAGAAGCTACCAAAATGCCTTCACCGATCGTTTAAAACAGATCTCAGGCATTTTCAATAAGCCATACCTCTTCATAAAGTTGACTCACATCCACCACACAACAAGTACAACATTAAAAAGAAGAAGCTACCAAAATGCCTTCACCGATCGTTTAAAACAGATCTCAGGCATTTTCAATAAGCCATACCTCTTCATAAAGTTGACTCACATCCACCACACAACAAGTACAACATTAAAAAGAAGAAGATACCAAAATGCCTTCACCGATCGTTTAAAACAGATCTCAGGCATTTTCAATAAGCCATACCTCTTCATAAAGTTGACTCACATCCACCACACAACAAGTACAACATTAAAAAGAAGAAGCTACCAAAATGCCTTCACCGATCGTTTAAAACAGATCTCAGGCATTTTCAATAAGCCATACCTCTTCATAAAGTTGACTCACATCCACCACACAACAAGTACAACATTAAAAAGAAGAAGCTACCAAAATGCCTTCACCGATCGTTTAAAACAGATCTCAGGCATTTTCAATAAGCCATACCTCTTCATAAAGTTGACTCACATCCACCACACAACAAGTACAACATTAAAAAGAAGAAGCTACCAAAATGCCTTCACCGATCGTTTAAAACAGATCTCAGGCATTTTCAATAAGCCATACCTCTTCATAAAGTTGACTCACATCCACCACACAACAAGTACAACATTAAAAAGAAGAAGCTACCAAAATGCCTTCACCGATCGTTTAAAACAGATCTCAGGCATTTTCAATAAGCCATACCTCTTCATAAAGTTGACTCACATCCACCACACAACAAGTACAACATTAAAAAGAAGAAGATACCAAAATGCCTTCACCGATCGTTTAAAACAGATCTCAGGCATTTTCAATAAGCCATACCTCTTCATAAACTTGACTCACATCCACCACACAACAAGTACAACATTAAAAAGAAGAAGCTACCAAAATGCCTTCACCGATCGTTTAAAACAGATCTCAGGCATTTTCAATAAGCCATACCTCTTCATAAAGTTGACTCACATCCACCACACAACAAGTACAACATTAAAAAGAAGAAGCTACCAAAATGCCTTCACCGATCGTTTAAAACAGATCTCAGGCATTTTCAATAAGCCATACCTCTTCATAAAGTTGACTCACATCCACCACACAACAAGTACAACATTAAAAAGAAGAAGATACCAAAATGCCTTCACCGATCGTTTAAAACAGATCTCAGGCATTTTCAATAAGCCATACCTCTTCATAAAGTTGACTCACATCCACCACACAACAAGTACAACATTAAAAAGAAGAAGCTACCAAAATGCCTTCACCGATCGTTTAAAACAGATCTCAGGCATTTTCAATAAGCCATACCTCTTCATAAAGTTGACTCACATCCACCACACAACAAGTACAACATTAAAAAGAAGAAGCTACCAAAATGCCTTCACCGATCGTTTAAAACAGATCTCAGGCATTTTCAATAAGCCATACCTCTTCATAAAGTTGACTCACATCTACCACACAACAAGTACAACATTAAAAAGAAGAAGATACCAAAATGCCTTCACCGATCGTTTAAAACAGATCTCAGGCATTTTCAATAAGCCATACCTCTTCATAAAGTTGACTCACATCCACCACACAACAAGTACAACATTAAAAAGAAGAAGCTACCAAAATGCCTTCACCGATCGTTTAAAACAGATCTCAGGCATTTTCAATAAGCCATACCTCTTCATAAAGTTGACTCACATCCACCACACAACAAGTACAACATTAAAAAGAAGAAGATACCAAAATGCCTTCACCGATCGTTTAAAACAGATCTCACGCATTTTCAATAAGCCATACCTCTTCATAAAGTTGACTCACATCCACCATACAACAAGAACAACATTAAAAAGAAGAAGCTACCAAAATGCCTTCACCGATCGTTTAAAACAGATCTCAGGCATTTTCAATAAGCCATACCTCTTCATAAAGTTAACTCACATCCACCACACAACAAGTACAACATTAAAAAGAAGAAGCTACCAAAATGCCTTCACCGATCGTTTAAAACAGATCTCAGGCATTTTCAATAAGCCATACCTCTTTATAAAGTTGACTCACATCCACCACACAACAAGTACAACATTAAAAAGAAGAAGCTACCAAAATGCCTTCACCGATCGTTTAAAACAGATCTCAGGCATTTTCAATAAGCCATACCTCTTCATAAAGTTGACTCACATCCACCACACAACAAGAACAACATTAAAAAGAAGAAGCTACCAAAATGCCTTCACCGATCGTTTAAAACAGATCTCAGGCATTTTCAATGAGCCATACCTCTTCATAAAGTTGACTCACATCCACCACACAACAAGTACAACATTAAAAAGAAGAAGCTACCAAAATGCCTTCACCGATCGTTTAAAACAGATCTCAGGCATTTTCAATAAGCCATACCTCTTCATAAAGTTGACTCACATCCACCACACAACAAGTACAACATTAAAAAGAAGAAGCTACCAAAATGCCTTCACCGATCGTTTAAAACAGATCTCAGGCATTTTCAATGAAGCATACCTCTTCATAAAGTTGACTCACATCCATCACACAACAAGAACAACATTAAAAAGAAGAAGCTACCAAAATGCCTTCACCGATCGTTTAAAACAGATCTCAGGCATTTTCAATGAAGCATACCTCTTCATAAAGTTGACTCACATCCATCACACAACAAGTACAACATTAAAAAGAAGAAGCTACCAAAATGCCTTCACCGATCGTTTAAAACAGATCTCAGGCATTTTCAATAAGCCATACCTCTTCATAAAGTTGACTCACATCCACCACACAACAAGTACAACATTAAAAAGAAGAAGCTACCAAAATGCCTTCACCGATCGTTTAAAACAGATCTCAGGCATTTTCAATAAGCCATACCTCTTCATAAAGTTGACTCACATCCACCACACAACAAGAACAACATTAAAAAGAAGAAGCTACCAAAATGCCTTCACCGATCGTTTAAAACAGATCTCAGGCATTTTCAATGAGCCATACCTCTTCATAAAGTTGACTCACATCCACCACACTACAAGAACAACATTAAAAAGAAGAAGCTACCAAAATGCCTTCACCGATCGTTTAAAACAGATCTCAGGCATTTTCAATAAGCCATACCTCTTCATAAAGTTGACTCACATCCACCACACAACAAGAACAACATTAAAAAGAAGAAGCTACCAAAATGCCTTCACCGATCGTTTAAAACAGATCTCAGGCATTTTCAATGAAGCATACCTCTTCATAAAGTTGACTCACATCCATCACACAACAAGAACAACATTAAAAAGAAGAAGCTACCAAAATGCCTTCACCGATCGTTTAAAACAGATCTCAGGCATTTTCAATGAAGCATACCTCTTCATAAAGTTGACTCACATCCATCACACAACAAGAACAACATTAAAAAGAAGAAGCTACCAAAATGCCTTCACCGATCGTTTAAAACAGATCTCAGGCATTTTCAATGAAGCATACCTCTTCATAAAGTTGACTCACATCCATCACACAACAAGTACAACATTAAAAAGAAGAAGATACCAAAATGCCTTCACCGATCGTTTAAAACAGATCTCAGGCATTTTCAATGAGCCATACCTCTTCATAAAGTTGACTCACATCCACCACACAACAAGTACAACATTAAAAAGAAGAAGCTACCAAAATGCCTTCACCGATCGTTTAAAACAGATCTCAGGCATTTTCAATGAGCCATACCTCTTTATAAAGTCGACTTACATCCACCACACAACAAGAACAACATTAAAAAGAAGAAGCTACCAAAATGCCTTCACCGATCGTTTAAAACAGATCTCAGGCATTTTCAATGAGCCATACCTCTTCATAAAGTTGACTTACATCCACCACACAACAAGTACAACATTAAAAAGAAGAAGCTACCAAAATGCCTTCACCGATCGTTTAAAACAGATCTCAGGCATTTTCAATAAGCCATACCTCTTTATAAAGTCGACTTACATCCACCACACAACAAGAACAACATTAAAAAGAAGAAGCTACCAAAATGCCTTCACCGATCGTTTAAAACAGATCTCAGGCATTTTCAATGAGCCATACCTCTTCATAAAGTTGACTTACATCCACCACACAACAAGTACAACATTAAAAAGAAGAAGCTACCAAAATGCCTTCACCGATCGTTTAAAACAGATCTCAGGCATTTTCAATGAGCCATACCTCTTCATAAAGTTGACTCACATCCACCACACAACAAGAACAACATTAAAAAGAAGAAGCTACCAAAATGCCTTCACCGATCGTTTAAAACAGATCTCAGGCATTTTCAATGAGCCATACCTCTTCATAAAGTTGACTCACATCCACCACACAACAAGAACAACATTAAAAAGAAGAAGCTACCAAAATGCCTTCACCGATCGTTAAAAACAGATCTCAGGCATTTTCAATGAAGCATACCTCTTTATAAAGTCGACTTACATCCACCACACAACAAAAACAACATTAAAAAGAAGAAGCTACCAAAATGCCTTCACCGATCGTTTAAAACAGATCTCAGGCATTTTCAATGAGCCATACCTCTTCATAAAGTTGACTTACATCCACCACACAACAAGAACAACATTAAAAAGAAGAAGCTACCAAAATGCCTTCACCGATCGTTTAAAACAGATCTCAGGCATTTTCAATAAGCCATACCTCTTCATAAAGTTGACTCACATCCACCACACAACAAGTACAACATTAAAAAGAAGAAGCTACCAAAATGCCTTCACCGATCGTTTAAAACAGATCTCAGGCATTTTCAATAAGCCATACCTCTTCATAAAGTTGACTCACATCCATCACACAACAAGAACATTAAAAAGAAGAAGATACCAAAATGCCTTCACCGATCGTTTAAAACAGATCTCAGGCATTTTCAATGAGCCATACCTCTTTATAAAGTTGACTTACATCCACCACACAACAAGAACAACATTAAAAAGAAGAAGATACCAAAATGCCTTCACCGATCGTTTAAAACAGATCTCAGGCATTTTCAATAAGCCATACCTCTTCATAAAGTTGACTCACATCCACCACACAACAAGTACAACATTAAAAAGAAGAAGCTACCAAAATGCCTTCACCGATCGTTTAAAACAGATCTCAGGCATTTTCAATAAGCCATACCTCTTCATAAAGTTGACTCACATCCACCACACAACAAGTACAACATTAAAAAGAAGAAGCTACCAAAATGCCTTCACCGATCGTTTAAAACAGATCTCAGGCATTTTCAATAAGCCATACCTCTTCATAAAGTTGACTCACATCCACCACACAACAAGAACAACATTAAAAAGAAGAAGCTACCAAAATGCATTCACCGATCGTTTAAAACAGATCTCAGGCATTTTCAATAAGCCATACCTCTTCATAAAGTTGACTCACATCCACCACACAACAAGAACAACATTAAAAAGAAGAAGCTACCAAAATGCCTTCACCGATCGTTTAAAACAGATCTCAGGCATTTTCAATAAGCCATACCTCTTCATAAAGTTGACTCACATCCATCACACAACAAGAACAACATTAAAAAGAAGAAGCTACCAAAATGCCTTCACCGATCGTTTAAAACAGATCTCAGGCATTTTCAATAAGCCATACCTCTTCATAAAGTTGACTCACATCCATCACACAACAAGAACAACATTAAAAAGAAGAAGCTACCAAAATGCCTTCACCGATCGTTTAAAACAGATCTCAGGCATTTTCAATAAGCCATACCTCTTCATAAAGTTGACTCACATCCATCACACAACAAGAACAACATTAAAAAGAAGAAGCTACCAAAATGCCTTCACCGATCGTTTAAAACAGATCTCAGGCATTTTCAATAAGCCATACCTCTTCATAAAGTTGACTTACATCCACCACACAACAAGTACAACATTAAAAAGAAGAAGCTACCAAAATGCCTTCACCGATCGTTTAAAACAGATCTCAGGCATTTTCAATAAGCCATACCTCTTCATAAAGTTGACTCACATCCATCACACAACAAGAACAACATTAAAAAGAAGAAGCTACCAAAATGCCTTCACCGATCGTTTAAAACAGATCTCAGGCATTTTCAATAAGCCATACCTCTTCATAAAGTTGACTCACATCCATCACACAACAAGAACAACATTAAAAAGAAGAAGCTACCAAAATGCCTTCACCGATCGTTTAAAACAGATCTCAGGCATTTTCAATAAGCCATACCTCTTCATAAAGTTGACTTACATCCACCACACAACAAGTACAACATTAAAAAGAAGAAGCTACCAAAATGCCTTCACCGATCGTTTAAAACAGATCTCAGGCATTTTCAATAAGCCATACCTCTTCATAAAGTTGACTCACATCCATCACACAACAAGAACATTAAAAAGAAGAAGCTACCAAAATGCCTTCACCGATCGTTTAAAACAGATCTCAGGCATTTTCAATGAAGCATACCTCTTCATAAAGTTGACTCACATCCATCACACAACAAGTACAACATTAAAAAGAAGAAGCTACCAAAATGCCTTCACCGATCGTTTAAAACAGATCTCAGGCATTTTCAATAAGCCATACCTCTTCATAAAGTTGACTCACATCCATCACACAACAAGTACAACATTAAAAAAAAGAAGCTACCAAAATGCCTTCACCGATCGTTTAAAACAAATCTCAGGCATTTTCAATAAGCCATACCTCTTCATAAAGTTGACTTACATCCACCACACAACAAGTACAACATTAAAAAGAAGAAGCTACCAAAATGCCTTCACCGATCGTTTAAAACAGATCTCAGGCATTTTCAATAAGCCATACCTCTTCATAAAGTTGACTCACATCCATCACACAACAAGTACAACATTAAAAAGAAGAAGCTACCAAAATGCCTTCACCGATCGTTTAAAACAGATCTCAGGCATTTTCAATAAGCCATACCTCTTCATAAAGTTGACTTACATCCACCACACAACAAGTACAACATTAAAAAGAAGAAGCTACCAAAATGCCTTCACCGATCGTTTAAAACAGATCTCAGGCATTTTCAATAAGCCATACCTCTTCATAAAGTTGACTCACATCCACCACACAACAAGTACAACATTAAAAAGAAGAAGCTACCAAAATGCCTTCACCGATCGTTTAAAACAGATCTCAGGCATTTTCAATAAGCCATACCTCTTCATAAAGTTGACTCACATCCACCACACAACAAGTACAACATTAAAAAGAAGAAGCTACCAAAATGCCTTCACCGATCGTTTAAAACAGATCTCAGGCATTTTCAATAAGCCATACCTCTTCATAAAGTTGACTCACATCTACCACACAACAAGAACAACATTAAAAAGAAGAAGCTACCAAAATGCCTTCACCGATCGTTTAAAACAGATCTCAGGCATTTTCAATAAGCCATACCTCTTCATAAAGTTGACTTACATCCACCACACAACAATTACAACATTAAAAAGAAGAAGCTACCAAAATGCCTTCACCGATCGTTTAAAACAGATCTCAGGCATTTTCAATAAGCCATACCTCTTCATAAAGTTGACTCACATCCACCACACAACAAGAACAACATTAAAAAGAAGAAGCTACCAAAATGCCTTCACCGATCGTTTAAAACAGATCTCAGGCATTTTCAATAAGCCATACCTCTTCATAAAGTTGACTCACATCCACCACACAACAAGTACAACATTAAAAAGAAGAAGCTACCAAAATGCCTTCACCGATCGTTTAAAACAGATCTCAGGCATTTTCAATGAAGCATACCTCTTCATAAAGTTGACTCACATCCATCACACAACAAGTACAACATTAAAAAGAAGAAGCTACCAAAATGCCTTCACCGATCGTTTAAAACAGATCTCAGGCATTTTCAATAAGCCATACCTCTTCATAAAGTTGACTCACATCCACCACACAACAAGAACAACATTAAAAAGAAGAAGCTACCAAAATGCCTTCACCGATCGTTTAAAACAGATCTCAGGCATTTTCAATAAGCCATACCTCTTCATAAAGTTGACTCACATCCACCACACAACAAGTACAACATTAAAAAGAAGAAGCTACCAAAATGCCTTCACCGATCGTTTAAAACAGATCTCAGGCATTTTCAATGAAGCATACCTCTTCATAAAGTTGACTCACATCCATCACACAACAAGTACAACATTAAAAAGAAGAAGCTACCAAAATGCCTTCACCGATCGTTTAAAACAGATCTCAGGCATTTTCAATAAGCCATACCTCTTCATAAAGTTGACTCACATCCACCACACAACAAGTACAACATTAAAAAGAAGAAGATACCAAAATGCCTTCACCGATCGTTTAAAACAGATCTCAGGCATTTTCAATAAGCCATACCTCTTCATAAAGTTGACTCACATCCACCACACAACAAGTACAACATTAAAAAGAAGAAGCTACCAAAATGCCTTCACCGATCGTTTAAAACAGATCTCAGGCATTTTCAATAAGCCATACCTCTTCATAAAGTTGACTCACATCCACCACACAACAAGTACAACATTAAAAAGAAGAAGATACCAAAATGCCTTCACCGATCGTTTAAAACAGATCTCAGGCATTTTCAATAAGCCATACCTCTTCATAAAGTTGACTCACATCCACCACACAACAAGTACAACATTAAAAAGAAGAAGCTACCAAAATGCCTTCACCGATCGTTTAAAACAGATCTCAGGCATTTTCAATAAGCCATACCTCTTCATAAAGTTGACTCACATCCACCACACAACAAGTACAACATTAAAAAGAAGAAGCTACCAAAATGCCTTCACCGATCGTTTAAAACAGATCTCAGGCATTTTCAATAAGCCATACCTCTTCATAAAGTTGACTCACATCCACCACACAACAAGTACAACATTAAAAAGAAGAAGATACCAAAATGCCTTCACCGATCGTTTAAAACAGATCTCAGGCATTTTCAATAAGCCATACCTCTTCATAAAGTTGACTCACATCCACCACACAACAAGTACAACATTAAAAAGAAGAAGCTACCAAAATGCCTTCACCGATCGTTTAAAACAGATCTCAGGCATTTTCAATAAGCCATACCTCTTCATAAAGTTGACTCACATCCACCACACAACAAGTACAACATTAAAAAGAAGAAGCTACCAAAATGCCTTCACCGATCGTTTAAAACAGATCTCAGGCATTTTCAATAAGCCATACCTCTTCATAAAGTTGACTCACATCCACCACACAACAAGTACAACATTAAAAAGAAGAAGCTACCAAAATGCCTTCACCGATCGTTTAAAACAGATCTCAGGCATTTTCAATAAGCCATACCTCTTCATAAAGTTGACTCACATCCACCACACAACAAGTACAACATTAAAAAGAAGAAGATACCAAAATGCCTTCACCGATCGTTTAAAACAGATCTCAGGCATTTTCAATAAGCCATACCTCTTCATAAAGTTGACTCACATCCACCACACAACAAGTACAACATTAAAAAGAAGAAGCTACCAAAATGCCTTCACCGATCGTTTAAAACAGATCTCAGGCATTTTCAATAAGCCATACCTCTTCATAAAGTTGACTCACATCCACCACACAACAAGTACAACATTAAAAAGAAGAAGATACCAAAATGCCTTCACCGATCGTTTAAAACAGATCTCAGGCATTTTCAATAAGCCATACCTCTTCATAAAGTTGACTCACATCCACCACACAACAAGTACAACATTAAAAAGAAGAAGCTACCAAAATGCCTTCACCGATCGTTTAAAACAGATCTCAGGCATTTTCAATGAAGCATACCTCTTCATAAAGTTGACTCACATCCATCACACAACAAGTACAACATTAAAAAGAAGAAGATACCAAAATGCCTTCACCGATCGTTTAAAACAGATCTCAGGCATTTTCAATGAGCCATACCTCTTTATAAAGTCGACTTACATCCACCACACAACAAGAACAACATTAAAAAGAAGAAGCTACCAAAATGCCTTCACCGATCGTTTAAAACAGATCTCAGGCATTTTCAATGAGCCATACCTCTTCATAAAGTTGGCTTACATCCACCACACAACAAGTACAACATTAAAAAGAAGAAGCTACCAAAATGCCTTCACCGATCGTTTAAAACAGATCTCAGGCATTTTCAATAAGCCATACCTCTTCATAAAGTTGACTCACATCCACCACACAACAAGTACAACATTAAAAAGAAGAAGCTACCAAAATGCCTTCACCGATCGTTTAAAACAGATCTCAGGCATTTTCAATAAGCCATACCTCTTCATAAAGTTGACTCACATCCACCACACAACAAGTACAACATTAAAAAGAAGAAGATACCAAAATGCCTTCACCGATCGTTTAAAACAGATCTCAGGCATTTTCAATAAGCCATACCTCTTCATAAAGTTGACTCACATCCACCACACAACAAGTACAACATTAAAAAGAAGAAGCTACCAAAATGCCTTCACCGATCGTTTAAAACAGATCTCAGGCATTTTCAATAAGCCATACCTCTTCATAAAGTTGACTCACATCCACCACACAACAAGAACAACATTAAAAAGAAGAAGCTACCAAAATGCCTTCACCGATCGTTTAAAACAGATCTCAGGCATTTTCAATGAAGCATACCTCTTCATAAAGTTGACTCACATCCATCACACAACAAGTACAACATTAAAAAGAAGAAGATACCAAAATGCCTTCACCGATCGTTTAAAACAGATCTCAGGCATTTTCAATAAGCCATACCTCTTCATAAAGTTGACTCACATCCACCACACAACAAGTACAACATTAAAAAGAAGAAGCTACCAAAATGCCTTCACCGATCGTTTAAAACAGATCTCAGGCATTTTCAATAAGCCATACCTCTTCATAAAGTTGACTCACATCCACCACACAACAAGAACAACATTAAAAAGAAGAAGCTACCAAAATGCCTTCACCGATCGTTTAAAACAGATCTCAGGCATTTTCAATGAAGCATACCTCTTCATAAAGTTGACTCACATCCATCACACAACAAGTACAACATTAAAAAGAAGAAGATACCAAAATGCCTTCACCGATCGTTTAAAACAGATCTCAGGCATTTTCAATGAGCCATACCTCTTTATAAAGTCGACTTACATCCACCACACAACAAGAACAACATTAAAAAGAAGAAGCTACCAAAATGCCTTCACCGATCGTTTAAAACAGATCTCAGGCATTTTCAATGAGCCATACCTCTTCATAAAGTTGGCTTACATCCACCACACAACAAGTACAACATTAAAAAGAAGAAGCTACCAAAATGCCTTCACCGATCGTTTAAAACAGATCTCAGGCATTTTCAATAAGCCATACCTCTTTATAAAGTCGACTTACATCCACCACACAACAAGAACAACATTAAAAAGAAGAAGCTACCAAAATGCCTTCACCGATCGTTTAAAACAGATCTCAGGCATTTTCAATAAGCCATACCTCTTCATAAAGTTGACTCACATCCACCACACAACAAGTACAACATTAAAAAGAAGAAGATACCAAAATGCCTTCACCGATCGTTTAAAACAGATCTCAGGCATTTTCAATAAGCCATACCTCTTCATAAAGTTGACTCACATCCACCACACAACAAGTACAACATTAAAAAGAAGAAGCTACCAAAATGCCTTCACCGATCGTTTAAAACAGATCTCAGGCATTTTCAATAAGCCATACCTCTTCATAAAGTTGACTCACATCCACCACACAACAAGTACAACATTAAAAAGAAGAAGCTACCAAAATGCCTTCACCGATCGTTTAAAACAGATCTCAGGCATTTTCAATAAGCCATACCTCTTCATAAAGTTGACTCACATCCACCACACAACAAGTACAACATTAAAAAGAAGAAGCTACCAAAATGCCTTCACCGATCGTTTAAAACAGATCTCAGGCATTTTCAATAAGCCATACCTCTTCATAAAGTTGACTTACATCCACCACACAACAAGTACAACATTAAAAAGAAGAAGCTACCAAAATGCCTTCACCGATCGTTTAAAACAGATCTCAGGCATTTTCAATAAGCCATACCTCTTCATAAAGTTGACTCACATCCACCACACAACAAGTACAACATTAAAAAGAAGAAGCTACCAAAATGCCTTCACCGATCGTTTAAAACAGATCTCAGGCATTTTCAATAAGCCATACCTCTTCATAAAGTTGACTCACATCCACCACACAACAAGTACAACATTAAAAAGAAGAAGCTACCAAAATGCCTTCACCGATCGTTTAAAACAGATCTCAGGCATTTTCAATAAGCCATACCTCTTCATAAAGTTGACTCACATCCACCACACAACAAGTACAACATTAAAAAGAAGAAGCTACCAAAATGCCTTCACCGATCGTTTAAAACAGATCTCAGGCATTTTCAATAAGCCATACCTCTTCATAAAGTTGACTCACATCCACCACACAACAAGTACAACATTAAAAAGAAGAAGCTACCAAAATGCCTTCACCGATCGTTTAAAACAGATCTCAGGCATTTTCAATAAGCCATACCTCTTCATAAAGTTGACTCACATCCACCACACAACAAGTACAACATTAAAAAGAAGAAGCTACCAAAATGCCTTCACCGATCGTTTAAAACAGATCTCAGGCATTTTCAATAAGCCATACCTCTTCATAAAGTTGACTCACATCCACCACACAACAAGTACAACATTAAAAAGAAGAAGCTACCAAAATGCCTTCACCGATCGTTTAAAACAGATCTCAGGCATTTTCAATAAGCCATACCTCTTCATAAAGTTGACTCACATCCACCACACAACAAGTACAACATTAAAAAGAAGAAGCTACCAAAATGCCTTCACCGATCGTTTAAAACAGATCTCAGGCATTTTCAATAAGCCATACCTCTTCATAAAGTTGACTCACATCCACCACACAACAAGTACAACATTAAAAAGAAGAAGCTACCAAAATGCCTTCACCGATCGTTTAAAACAGATCTCAGGCATTTTCAATAAGCCATACCTCTTCATAAAGTTGACTCACATCCACCACACAACAAGTACAACATTAAAAAGAAGAAGATACCAAAATGCCTTCACCGATCGTTTAAAACAGATCTCAGGCATTTTCAATAAGCCATACCTCTTCATAAAGTTGACTCACATCCACCACACAACAAGTACAACATTAAAAAGAAGAAGCTACCAAAATGCCTTCACCGATCGTTTAAAACAGATCTCAGGCATTTTCAATAAGCCATACCTCTTCATAAAGTTGACTCACATCCACCACACAACAAGTACAACATTAAAAAGAAGAAGATACCAAAATGCCTTCACCGATCGTTTAAAACAGATCTCAGGCATTTTCAATAAGCCATACCTCTTCATAAAGTTGACTCACATCCACCACACAACAAGTACAACATTAAAAAGAAGAAGCTACCAAAATGCCTTCACCGATCGTTTAAAACAGATCTCAGGCATTTTCAATGAAGCATACCTCTTCATAAAGTTGACTCACATCCATCACACAACAAGTACAACATTAAAAAGAAGAAGATACCAAAATGCCTTCACCGATCGTTTAAAACAGATCTCAGGCATTTTCAATGAGCCATACCTCTTTATAAAGTCGACTTACATCCACCACACAACAAGAACAACATTAAAAAGAAGAAGCTACCAAAATGCCTTCACCGATCGTTTAAAACAGATCTCAGGCATTTTCAATGAGCCATACCTCTTCATAAAGTTGGCTTACATCCACCACACAACAAGTACAACATTAAAAAGAAGAAGCTACCAAAATGCCTTCACCGATCGTTTAAAACAGATCTCAGGCATTTTCAATAAGCCATACCTCTTCATAAAGTTGACTCACATCCACCACACAACAAGTACAACATTAAAAAGAAGAAGCTACCAAAATGCCTTCACCGATCGTTTAAAACAGATCTCAGGCATTTTCAATAAGCCATACCTCTTCATAAAGTTGACTCACATCCACCACACAACAAGTACAACATTAAAAAGAAGAAGATACCAAAATGCCTTCACCGATCGTTTAAAACAGATCTCAGGCATTTTCAATAAGCCATACCTCTTCATAAAGTTGACTCACATCCACCACACAACAAGTACAACATTAAAAAGAAGAAGATACCAAAATGCCTTCACCGATCGTTTAAAACAGATCTCAGGCATTTTCAATGAGCCATACCTCTTTATAAAGTCGACTTACATCCACCACACAACAAGAACAACATTAAAAAGAAGAAGCTACCAAAATGCCTTCACCGATCGTTTAAAACAGATCTCAGGCATTTTCAATAAGCCATACCTCTTCATAAAGTTGACTCACATCCACCACACAACAAGTACAACATTAAAAAGAAGAAGCTACCAAAATGCCTTCACCGATCGTTTAAAACAGATCTCAGGCATTTTCAATAAGCCATACCTCTTCATAAAGTTGACTCACATCCACCACACAACAAGTACAACATTAAAAAGAAGAAGCTACCAAAATGCCTTCACCGATCGTTTAAAACAGATCTCAGGCATTTTCAATAAGCCATACCTCTTCATAAAGTTGACTCACATCCACCACACAACAAGAACAACATTAAAAAGAAGAAGCTACCAAAATGCCTTCACCGATCGTTTAAAACAGATCTCAGGCATTTTCAATGAAGCATACCTCTTCATAAAGTTGACTCACATCCATCACACAACAAGTACAACATTAAAAAGAAGAAGATACCAAAATGCCTTCACCGATCGTTTAAAACAGATCTCAGGCATTTTCAATGAGCCATACCTCTTTATAAAGTCGACTTACATCCACCACACAACAAGAACAACATTAAAAAGAAGAAGCTACCAAAATGCCTTCACCGATCGTTTAAAACAGATCTCAGGCATTTTCAATGAGCCATACCTCTTCATAAAGTTGGCTTACATCCACCACACAACAAGTACAACATTAAAAAGAAGAAGCTACCAAAATGCCTTCACCGATCGTTTAAAACAGATCTCAGGCATTTTCAATAAGCCATACCTCTTTATAAAGTCGACTTACATCCACCACACAACAAGAACAACATTAAAAAGAAGAAGCTACCAAAATGCCTTCACCGATCGTTTAAAACAGATCTCAGGCATTTTCAATGAGCCATACCTCTTCATAAAGTTGACTTACATCCACCACACAACAAGTACAACATTAAAAAGAAGAAGCTACCAAAATGCCTTCACCGATCGTTTAAAACAGATCTCAGGCATTTTCAATGAGCCATACCTCTTCATAAAGTTGACTCACATCCACCACACAACAAGAACAACATTAAAAAGAAGAAGCTACCAAAATGCCTTCACCGATCGTTTAAAACAGATCTCAGGCATTTTCAATGAGCCATACCTCTTCATAAAGTTGACTCACATCCACCACACAACAAGAACAACATTAAAAAGAAGAAGCTACCAAAATGCCTTCACCGATCGTTAAAAACAGATCTCAGGCATTTTCAATGAAGCATACCTCTTTATAAAGTCGACTTACATCCACCACACAACAAAAACAACATTAAAAAGAAGAAGCTACCAAAATGCCTTCACCGATCGTTTAAAACAGATCTCAGGCATTTTCAATGAGCCATACCTCTTCATAAAGTTGACTTACATCCACCACACAACAAGAACAACATTAAAAAGAAGAAGCTACCAAAATGCCTTCACCGATCGTTTAAAACAGATCTCAGGCATTTTCAATAAGCCATACCTCTTCATAAAGTTGACTCACATCCACCACACAACAAGTACAACATTAAAAAGAAGAAGCTACCAAAATGCCTTCACCGATCGTTTAAAACAGATCTCAGGCATTTTCAATAAGCCATACCTCTTCATAAAGTTGACTCACATCCATCACACAACAAGAACATTAAAAAGAAGAAGATACCAAAATGCCTTCACCGATCGTTTAAAACAGATCTCAGGCATTTTCAATGAGCCATACCTCTTCATAAAGTTGACTTACATCCACCACACAACAAGAACAACATTAAAAAGAAGAAGATACCAAAATGCCTTCACCGATCGTTTAAAACAGATCTCAGGCATTTTCAATAAGCCATACCTCTTCATAAAGTTGACTCACATCCACCACACAACAAGTACAACATTAAAAAGAAGAAGCTACCAAAATGCCTTCACCGATCGTTTAAAACAGATCTCAGGCATTTTCAATAAGCCATACCTCTTCATAAAGTTGACTCACATCCACCACACAACAAGTACAACATTAAAAAGAAGAAGCTACCAAAATGCCTTCACCGATCGTTTAAAACAGATCTCAGGCATTTTCAATAAGCCATACCTCTTCATAAAGTTGACTCACATCCACCACACAACAAGTACAACATTAAAAAGAAGAAGATACCAAAATGCCTTCACCGATCGTTTAAAACAGATCTCAGGCATTTTCAATAAGCCATACCTCTTCATAAAGTTGACTCACATCCACCACACAACAAGAACAACATTAAAAAGAAGAAGCTACCAAAATGCCTTCACCGATCGTTTAAAACAGATCTCAGGCATTTTCAATAAGCCATACCTCTTCATAAAGTTGACTCACATCCATCACACAACAAGAACAACATTAAAAAGAAGAAGCTACCAAAATGCCTTCACCGATCGTTTAAAACAGATCTCAGGCATTTTCAATAAGCCATACCTCTTCATAAAGTTGACTCACATCCATCACACAACAAGAACAACATTAAAAAGAAGAAGCTACCAAAATGCCTTCACCGATCGTTTAAAACAGATCTCAGGCATTTTCAATAAGCCATACCTCTTCATAAAGTTGACTCACATCCATCACACAACAAGAACAACATTAAAAAGAAGAAGCTACCAAAATGCCTTCACCGATCGTTTAAAACAGATCTCAGGCATTTTCAATAAGCCATACCTCTTCATAAAGTTGACTTACATCCACCACACAACAAGTACAACATTAAAAAGAAGAAGCTACCAAAATGCCTTCACCGATCGTTTAAAACAGATCTCAGGCATTTTCAATAAGCCATACCTCTTCATAAAGTTGACTCACATCCACCACACAACAAGTACAACATTAAAAAGAAGAAGCTACCAAAATGCCTTCACCGATCGTTTAAAACAGATCTCAGGCATTTTCAATGAGCCATACCTCTTCATAAAGTTGACTTACATCCACCACACAACAAGAACAACATTAAAAAGAAGAAGCTACCAAAATGCCTTCACCGATCGTTTAAAACAGATCTCAGGCATTTTCAATAAGCCATACCTCTTCATAAAGTTGACTCACATCCACCACACAACAAGTACAACATTAAAAAGAAGAAGCTACCAAAATGCCTTCACCGATCGTTTAAAACAGATCTCAGGCATTTTCAATAAGCCATACCTCTTCATAAAGTTGACTCACATCCATCACACAACAAGAACATTAAAAAGAAGAAGATACCAAAATGCCTTCACCGATCGTTTAAAACAGATCTCAGGCATTTTCAATGAGCCATACCTCTTCATAAAGTTGACTTACATCCACCACACAACAAGAACAACATTAAAAAGAAGAAGATACCAAAATGCCTTCACCGATCGTTTAAAACAGATCTCAGGCATTTTCAATAAGCCATACCTCTTCATAAAGTTGACTCACATCCACCACACAACAAGTACAACATTAAAAAGAAGAAGCTACCAAAATGCCTTCACCGATCGTTTAAAACAGATCTCAGGCATTTTCAATAAGCCATACCTCTTCATAAAGTTGACTCACATCCACCACACAACAAGTACAACATTAAAAAGAAGAAGCTACCAAAATGCCTTCACCGATCGTTTAAAACAGATCTCAGGCATTTTCAATAAGCCATACCTCTTCATAAAGTTGACTCACATCCACCACACAACAAGTACAACATTAAAAAGAAGAAGATACCAAAATGCCTTCACCGATCGTTTAAAACAGATCTCAGGCATTTTCAATAAGCCATACCTCTTCATAAAGTTGACTCACATCCACCACACAACAAGAACAACATTAAAAAGAAGAAGCTACCAAAATGCCTTCACCGATCGTTTAAAACAGATCTCAGGCATTTTCAATAAGCCATACCTCTTCATAAAGTTGACTCACATCCATCACACAACAAGAACAACATTAAAAAGAAGAAGCTACCAAAATGCCTTCACCGATCGTTTAAAACAGATCTCAGGCATTTTCAATAAGCCATACCTCTTCATAAAGTTGACTCACATCCATCACACAACAAGAACAACATTAAAAAGAAGAAGCTACCAAAATGCCTTCACCGATCGTTTAAAACAGATCTCAGGCATTTTCAATAAGCCATACCT
This sequence comes from Sylvicola cinctus, assembly GCA_963854165.1. Lineage (NCBI taxonomy): Eukaryota > Metazoa > Arthropoda > Insecta > Diptera > Anisopodidae > Sylvicola > Sylvicola cinctus. The sequence continues at coordinate 25,823,041 of OY974082.1, forward strand.
CTTCATAAAGTTGACTCACATCCATCACACAACAAGAACAACATTAAAAAGAAGAAGCTACCAAAATGCCTTCACCGATCGTTTAAAACAGATCTCAGGCATTTTCAATAAGCCATACCTCTTCATAAAGTTGACTTACATCCACCACACAACAAGTACAACATTAAAAAGAAGAAGCTACCAAAATGCCTTCACCGATCGTTTAAAACAGATCTCAGGCATTTTCAATAAGCCATACCTCTTCATAAAGTTGACTCACATCCACCACACAACAAGTACAACATTAAAAAGAAGAAGCTACCAAAATGCCTTCACCGATCGTTTAAAACAGATCTCAGGCATTTTCAATAAGCCATACCTCTTCATAAAGTTGACTCACATCCATCACACAACAAGAACATTAAAAAGAAGAAGCTACCAAAATGCCTTCACCGATCGTTTAAAACAGATCTCAGGCATTTTCAATGAAGCATACCTCTTCATAAAGTTGACTCACATCCACCACACAACAAGTACAACATTAAAAAGAAGAAGCTACCAAAATGCCTTCACCGATCGTTTAAAACAGATCTCAGGCATTTTCAATAAGCCATACCTCTTCATAAAGTTGACCCACATCCATCACACAACAAGAACATTAAAAAGAAGAAGCTACCAAAATGCCTTCACCGATCGTTTAAAACAGATCTCAGGCATTTTCAATGAAGCATACCTCTTCATAAAGTTGACTCACATCCATCACACAACAAGTACAACATTAAAAAGAAGAAGCTACCAAAATGCCTTCACCGATCGTTTAAAACAGATCTCAGGCATTTTCAATAAGCCATACCTCTTCATAAAGTTGACTCACATCCATCACACAACAAGTACAACATTAAAAAGAAGAAGCTACCAAAATGCCTTCACCGATCGTTTAAAACAGATCTCAGGCATTTTCAATAAGCCATACCTCTTCATAAAGTTGACTTACATCCATCACACAACAAGTACAACATTAAAAAGAAGAAGCTACCAAAATGCCTTCACCGATCGTTTAAAACAGATCTCAGGCATTTTCAATAAGCCATACCTCTTCATAAAGTTGACTTACATCCACCACACAACAAGTACAACATTAAAAAGAAGAAGCTACCAAAATGCCTTCACCGATCGTTTAAAACAGATCTCAGGCATTTTCAATAAGCCATACCTCTTCATAAAGTTGACTCACATCCACCACACAACAAGAACAACATTAAAAAGAAGAAGCTACCAAAATGCCTTCACAGATCGTTTAAAACAGATCTCAGGCATTTTCAATAAGCCATACCTCTTCATAAAGTTGACTCACATCCATCACACAACAAGTACAACATTAAAAAGAAGAAGCTACCAAAATGCCTTCACCGATCGTTTAAAACAGATCTCAGGCATTTTCAATAAGCCATACCTCTTCATAAAGTTGACTCACATCCATCACACAACAAGTACAACATTAAAAAGAAGAAGCTACCAAAATGCCTTCACCGATCGTTTAAAACAGATCTCAGGCATTTTCAATAAGCCATACCTCTTCATAAAGTTGACTTACATCCACCACACAACAAGTACAACATTAAAAAGAAGAAGCTACCAAAATGCCTTCACCGATCGTTTAAAACAGATCTCAGGCATTTTCAATAAGCCATACCTCTTCATAAAGTTGACTTACATCCACCACACAACAAGTACAACATTAAAAAGAAGAAGCTACCAAAATGCCTTCACCGATCGTTTAAAACAGATCTCAGGCATTTTCAATAAGCCATACCTCTTCATAAAGTTGACTTACATCCACCACACAACAAGTACAACATTAAAAAGAAGAAGCTACCAAAATGCCTTCACCGATCGTTTAAAACAGATCTCAAGCATTTTCAATAAGCCATACCTCTTCATAAAGTTGACTCACATCCATCACACAACAAGTACAACATTAAAAAGAAGAAGCTACCAAAATGCCTTCACCGATCGTTTAAAACAGATCTCAAGCATTTTCAATAAGCCATACCTCTTCATAAAGTTGACTCACATCCATCACACAACAAGTACAACATTAAAAAGAAGAAGCTACCAAAATGCCTTCACCGATCGTTTAAAACAGATCTCAGGCATTTTCAATAAGCCATACCTCTTCATAAAGTTGACTCACATCCATCACACAACAAGTACAACATTAAAAAGAAGAAGCTACCAAAATGCCTTCACCGATCGTTTAAAACAGATCTCAGGCATTTTCAATAAGCCATACCTCTTCATAAAGTTGACTCACATCCACCACACAACAAGTACAACATTAAAAAGAAGAAGCTACCAAAATGCCTTCACCGATCGTTTAAAACAGATCTCAGGCATTTTCAATAAGCCATACCTCTTCATAAAGTTGACTCACATCCATCACACAACAAGAACATTAAAAAGAAGAAGCTACCAAAATGCCTTCACCGATCGTTTAAAACAGATCTCAGGCATTTTCAATGAGCCATACCTCTTCATAAAGTTGACTTACATCCACCACACAACAAGAACAACATTAAAAAGAAGAAGATACCAAAATGCCTTCACCGATCGTTTAAAACAGATCTCAGGCATTTTCAATAAGCCATACCTCTTCATAAAGTTGACTCACATCCACCACACAACAAGTACAACATTAAAAAGAAGAAGCTACCAAAATGCCTTCACCGATCGTTTAAAACAGATCTCAGGCATTTTCAATGAGCCATACCTCTTCATAAAGTTGACTTACATCCACCACACAACAAGAACAACATTAAAAAGAAGAAGCTACCAAAATGCCTTCACCGATCGTTTAAAACAGATCTCAGGCATTTTCAATAAGCCATACCTCTTCATAAAGTTGACTCACATCCATCACACAACAAGAACATTAAAAAGAAGAAGCTACCAAAATGCCTTCACCGATCGTTTAAAACAGATCTCAGGCATTTTCAATGAAGCATACCTCTTCATAAAGTTGACTCACATCCATCACACAACAAGTACAACATTAAAAAGAAGAAGCTACCAAAATGCCTTCACCGATCGTTTAAAACAGATCTCAGGCATTTTCAATAAGCCATACCTCTTCATAAAGTTGACTCACATCCATCACACAACAAGTACAACATTAAAAAGAAGAAGCTACCAAAATGCCTTCACCGATCGTTTAAAACAGATCTCAGGCATTTTCAATAAGCCATACCTCTTCATAAAGTTGACTCACATCCACCACACAACAAGTACAACATTAAAAAGAAGAAGATACCAAAATGCCTTCACCGATCGTTTAAAACAGATCTCAGGCATTTTCAATAAGCCATACCTCTTCATAAAGTTGACTCACATCCACCACACAACAAGAACAACATTAAAAAGAAGAAGCTACCAAAATGCCTTCACCGATCGTTTAAAACAGATCTCAGGCATTTTCAATAAGCCATACCTCTTCATAAAGTTGACTCACATCCATCACACAACAAGAACAACATTAAAAAGAAGAAGCTACCAAAATGCCTTCACCGATCGTTTAAAACAGATCTCAGGCATTTTCAATAAGCCATACCTCTTCATAAAGTTGACTCACATCCATCACACAACAAGAACAACATTAAAAAGAAGAAGCTACCAAAATGCCTTCACCGATCGTTTAAAACAGATCTCAGGCATTTTCAATAAGCCATACCTCTTCATAAAGTTGACTCACATCCATCACACAACAAGAACAACATTAAAAAGAAGAAGCTACCAAAATGCCTTCACCGATCGTTTAAAACAGATCTCAGGCATTTTCAATAAGCCATACCTCTTCATAAAGTTGACTTACATCCACCACACAACAAGTACAACATTAAAAAGAAGAAGCTACCAAAATGCCTTCACCGATCGTTTAAAACAGATCTCAGGCATTTTCAATAAGCCATACCTCTTCATAAAGTTGACTCACATCCACCACACAACAAGTACAACATTAAAAAGAAGAAGCTACCAAAATGCCTTCACCGATCGTTTAAAACAGATCTCAGGCATTTTCAATAAGCCATACCTCTTCATAAAGTTGACTTACATCCACCACACAACAAGAACAACATTAAAAAGAAGAAGCTACCAAAATGCCTTCACCGATCGTTTAAAACAGATCTCAGGCATTTTCAATAAGCCATACCTCTTCATAAAGTTGACTCACATTAACCACACAACAAGTACAACATTAAAAAGAAGAAGCTACCAAAATGCCTTCACCGATCGTTTAAAACAGATCTCAGGCATTTTCAATAAGCCATACCTCTTCATAAAGTTGACTCACATCCATCACACAACAAGTACAACATTAAAAAGAAGAAGCTACCAAAATGCCTTCACCGATCGTTTAAAACAGATCTCAGGCATTTTCAATAAGCCATACCTCTTCATAAAGTTGACTCACATCCACCACACAACAAGTACAACATTAAAAAGAAGAAGATACCAAAATGCCTTCACCGATCGTTTAAAACAGATCTCAGGCATTTTCAATAAGCCATACCTCTTCATAAAGTTAACTCACATCCACCACACAACAAGTACAACATTAAAAAGAAGAAGCTACCAAAATGCCTTCACCGATCGTTTAAAACAGATCTCAGGCATTTTCAATAAGCCATACCTCTTCATAAAGTTGACTCACATCCACCACACAACAAGTACAACATTAAAAAGAAGAAGATACCAAAATGCCTTCACCGATCGTTTAAAACAGATCTCAGGCATTTTCAATAAGCCATACCTCTTCATAAAGTTAACTCACATCCACCACACAACAAGTACAACATTAAAAAGAAGAAGCTACCAAAATGCCTTCACCGATCGTTTAAAACAGATCTCAGGCATTTTCAATAAGCCATACCTCTTTATAAAGTTGACTCACATCCACCACACAACAAGTACAACATTAAAAAGAAGAAGCTACCAAAATGCCTTCACCGATCGTTTAAAACAGATCTCAGGCATTTTCAATAAGCCATACCTCTTCATAAAGTTGACTCACATCCACCACACAACAAGAACAACATTAAAAAGAAGAAGCTACCAAAATGCCTTCACCGATCGTTTAAAACAGATCTCAGGCATTTTCAATGAGCCATACCTCTTCATAAAGTTGACTCACATCCACCACACAACAAGTACAACATTAAAAAGAAGAAGCTACCAAAATGCCTTCACCGATCGTTTAAAACAGATCTCAGGCATTTTCAATAAGCCATACCTCTTCATAAAGTTGACTCACATCCACCACACAACAAGTACAACATTAAAAAGAAGAAGCTACCAAAATGCCTTCACCGATCGTTTAAAACAGATCTCAGGCATTTTCAATAAGCCATACCTCTTTATAAAGTCGAATTACATCCACCACACAACAAGAACAACATTAAAAAGAAGAAGATACCAAAATGCCTTCACCGATCGTTTAAAACAGATCTCAGGCATTTTCAATAAGCCATACCTCTTCATAAAGTTGACTTACATCCATCACACAACAAGAACAACATTAAAAAGAAGAAGCTACCAAAATGCCTTCACCGATCGTTTAAAACAGATCTCAGGCATTTTCAATGAAGCATACCTCTTCATAAAGTTGACTCACATCCATCACACAACAAGAACAACATTAAAAAGAAGAAGCTACCAAAATGCCTTCACCGATCGTTTAAAACAGATCTCAGGCATTTTCAATGAAGCATACCTCTTCATAAAGTTGACTCACATCCATCACACAACAAGAACAACATTAAAAAGAAGAAGCTACCAAAATGCCTTCACCGATCGTTTAAAACAGATCTCAGGCATTTTCAATGAAGCATACCTCTTCATAAAGTTGACTCACATCCATCACACAACAAGTACAACATTAAAAAGAAGAAGCTACCAAAATGCCTTCACCGATCGTTTAAAACAGATCTCAGGCATTTTCAATGAAGCATACCTCTTCATAAAGTTGACTCACATCCATCACACAACAAGAACAACATTAAAAAGAAGAAGCTACCAAAATGCCTTCACCGATCGTTTAAAACAGATCTCAGGCATTTTCAATAAGCCATACCTCTTTATAAAGTCGACTTACATCCACCACACAACAAGAACAACATTAAAAAGAAGAAGATACCAAAATGCCTTCACCGATCGTTTAAAACAGATCTCAGGCATTTTCAATAAGCCATACCTCTTCATAAAGTTGACTTACATCCATCACACAACAAGAACAACATTAAAAAGAAGAAGCTACCAAAATGCCTTCACCGATCGTTTAAAACAGATCTCAGGCATTTTCAATGAAGCATACCTCTTCATAAAGTTGACTCACATCCATCACACAACAAGAACAACATTAAAAAGAAGAAGCTACCAAAATGCCTTCACCGATCGTTTAAAACAGATCTCAGGCATTTTCAATGAGCCATACCTCTTCATAAAGTTGACTTACATCCATCACACAACAAGAACAACATTAAAAAGAAGAAGCTACCAAAATGCCTTCACCGATCGTTTAAAACAGATCTCAGGCATTTTCAATGAAGCATACCTCTTCATAAAGTTGACTCACATCCATCACACAACAAGTACAACATTAAAAAGAAGAAGCTACCAAAATGCCTTCACCGATCGTTTAAAACAGATCTCAGGCATTTTCAATGAGCCATACCTCTTCATAAAGTTGACTTACATCCATCACACAACAAGAACAACATTAAAAAGAAGAAGCTACCAAAATGCCTTCACCGATCGTTTAAAACAGATCTCAGGCATTTTCAATGAAGCATACCTCTTCATAAAGTTGACTCACATCCATCACACAACAAGTACAACATTAAAAAGAAGAAGCTACCAAAATGCCTTCACCGATCGTTTAAAACAGATCTCAGGCATTTTCAATGAGCCATACCTCTTCATAAAGTTGACTCACATCCATCACACAACAGGTACAACATTAAAAAGAAGAAGCTACCAAAATGCCTTCACCGATCGTTTAAAACAGATCTCAGGCATTTTCAATGAAGCATACCTCTTCATAAAGTTGACTCACATCCATCACACAACAAGTACAACATTAAAAAGAAGAAGCTACCAAAATGCCTTCACCGATCGTTTAAAACAGATCTCAGGCATTTTCAATGAGCCATACCTCTTCATAAAGTTGACTCACATCCATCACACAACAAGTACAACATTAAAAAGAAGAAGCTACCAAAATGCCTTCACCGATCGTTTAAAACAGATCTCAGGCATTTTCAATGAAGCATACCTCTTCATAAAGTTGACTCACATCCATCACACAACAAGAACAACATTAAAAAGAAGAAGCTACCAAAATGCCTTCACCGATCGTTTAAAACAGATCTCAGGCATTTTCAATAAGCCATACCTCTTTATAAAGTCGACTTACATCCACCACACAACAAGAACAACATTAAAAAGAAGAAGATACCAAAATGCCTTCACCGATCGTTTAAAACAGATCTCAGGCATTTTCAATAAGCCATACCTCTTCATAAAGTTGACTTACATCCATCACACAACAAGAACAACATTAAAAAGAAGAAGCTACCAAAATGCCTTCACCGATCGTTTAAAACAGATCTCAGGCATTTTCAATGAAGCATACCTCTTCATAAAGTTGACTCACATCCATCACACAACAAGAACAACATTAAAAAGAAGAAGCTACCAAAATGCCTTCACCGATCGTTTAAAACAGATCTCAGGCATTTTCAATGAGCCATACCTCTTCATAAAGTTGACTTACATCCATCACACAACAAGAACAACATTAAAAAGAAGAAGCTACCAAAATGCCTTCACCGATCGTTTAAAACAGATCTCAGGCATTTTCAATGAAGCATACCTCTTCATAAAGTTGACTCACATCCATCACACAACAAGTACAACATTAAAAAGAAGAAGCTACCAAAATGCCTTCACCGATCGTTTAAAACAGATCTCAGGCATTTTCAATGAGCCATACCTCTTCATAAAGTTGACTTACATCCATCACACAACAAGAACAACATTAAAAAGAAGAAGCTACCAAAATGCCTTCACCGATCGTTTAAAACAGATCTCAGGCATTTTCAATAAGCCATACCTATTCATAAAGTTGACTCACATCCATCACACAACAAGAACAACATTAAAAAGAAGAAGCTACCAAAATGCCTTCACCGATCGTTTAAAACAGATCTCAGGCATTTTCAATGAAGCATACCTCTTCATAAAGTTGACTCACATCCATCACACAACAAGTACAACATTAAAAAGAAGAAGCTACCAAAATGCCTTCACCGATCGTTTAAAACAGATCTCAGGCATTTTCAATGAGCCATACCTCTTCATAAAGTTGACTTACATCCATCACACAACAAGAACAACATTAAAAAGAAGAAGCTACCAAAATGCCTTCACCGATCGTTTAAAACAGATCTCAGGCATTTTCAATGAAGCATACCTCTTCATAAAGTTGACTCACATCCATCACACAACAAGTACAACATTAAAAAGAAGAAGCTACCAAAATGCCTTCACCGATCGTTTAAAACAGATCTCAGGCATTTTCAATGAAGCATACCTCTTCATAAAGTTGACTCACATCCATCACACAACAAGAACAACATTAAAAAGAAGAAGCTACCAAAATGCCTTCACCGATCGTTTAAAACAGATCTCAGGCATTTTCAATAAGCCATACCTCTTTATAAAGTCGACTTACATCCACCACACAACAAGAACAACATTAAAAAGAAGAAGATACCAAAATGCCTTCACCGATCGTTTAAAACAGATCTCAGGCATTTTCAATAAGCCATACCTCTTCATAAAGTTGACTTACATCCATCACACAACAAGAACAACATTAAAAAGAAGAAGCTACCAAAATGCCTTCACCGATCGTTTAAAACAGATCTCAGGCATTTTCAATGAAGCATACCTCTTCATAAAGTTGACTCACATCCATCACACAACAAGAACAACATTAAAAAGAAGAAGCTACCAAAATGCCTTCACCGATCGTTTAAAACAGATCTCAGGCATTTTCAATGAAGCATACCTCTTCATAAAGTTGACTCACATCCATCACACAACAAGTACAACATTAAAAAGAAGAAGCTACCAAAATGCCTTCACCGATCGTTTAAAACAGATCTCAGGCATTTTCAATAAGCCATACCTCTTTATAAAGTCGACTTACATCCACCACACAACAAGAACAACATTAAAAAGAAGAAGCTACCAAAATGCCTTCACCGATCGTTTAAAACAGATCTCAGGCATTTTCAATAAGCCATACCTCTTCATAAAGTTGACTTACATCCACCACACAACAAGTACAACATTAAAAAGAAGAAGCTACCAAAATGCCTTCACCGATCGTTTAAAACAGATCTCAGGCATTTTCAATAAGCCATACCTCTTCATAAAGTTGACTCACATCCACCACACAACAAGTACAACATTAAAAAGAAGAAGCTACCAAAATGCCTTCACCGATCGTTTAAAACAGATCTCAGGCATTTTCAATAAGCCATACCTCTTCATAAAGTTGACTCACATCCACCACACAACAAGAACAACATTAAAAAGAAGAAGCTACCAAAATGCCTTCACCGATCGTTTAAAACAGATCTCAGGCATTTTCAATAAGCCATACCTCTTCATAAAGTTGACTTACATCCACCACACAACAAGTACAACATTAAAAAGAAGAAGCTACCAAAATGCCTTCACCGATCGTTTAAAACAGATCTCAGGCATTTTCAATAAGCCATACCTCTTCATAAAGTTGACTCACATCCATCACACAACAAGAACATTAAAAAGAAGAAGCTACCAAAATGCCTTCACCGATCGTTTAAAACAGATCTCAGGCATTTTCAATGAGCCATACCTCTTCATAAAGTTGACTTACATCCACCACACAACAAGAACAACATTAAAAAGAAGAAGATACCAAAATGCCTTCACCGATCGTTTAAAACAGATCTCAGGCATTTTCAATAAGCCATACCTCTTCATAAAGTTGACTCACATCCACCACACAACAAGTACAACATTAAAAAGAAGAAGCTACCAAAATGCCTTCACCGATCGTTTAAAACAGATCTCAGGCATTTTCAATGAGCCATACCTCTTCATAAAGTTGACTTACATCCACCACACAACAAGAACAACATTAAAAAGAAGAAGCTACCAAAATGCCTTCACCGATCGTTTAAAACAGATCTCAGGCATTTTCAATAAGCCATACCTCTTCATAAAGTTGACTCACATCCATCACACAACAAGAACATTAAAAAGAAGAAGCTACCAAAATGCCTTCACCGATCGTTTAAAACAGATCTCAGGCATTTTCAATGAAGCATACCTCTTCATAAAGTTGACTCACATCCATCACACAACAAGTACAACATTAAAAAGAAGAAGCTACCAAAATGCCTTCACCGATCGTTTAAAACAGATCTCAGGCATTTTCAATAAGCCATACCTCTTCATAAAGTTGACTCACATCCATCACACAACAAGTACAACATTAAAAAGAAGAAGCTACCAAAATGCCTTCACCGATCGTTTAAAACAGATCTCAGGCATTTTCAATAAGCCATACCTCTTCATAAAGTTGACTTACATCCACCACACAACAAGAACAACATTAAAAAGAAGAAGCTACCAAAATGCCTTCACCGATCGTTTAAAACAGATCTCAGGCATTTTCAATAAGCCATACCTCTTCATAAAGTTGACTCACATCCACCACACAACAAGTACAACATTAAAAAGAAGAAGCTACCAAAATGCCTTCAACGATCGTTTAAAACAGATCTCAGGCATTTTCAATGAAGCATACCTCTTCATAAAGTTGACTCACATCCATCACACAACAAGAACAACATTAAAAAGAAGAAGCTACCAAAATGCCTTCACCGATCGTTTAAAACAGATCTCAGGCATTTTCAATAAGCCATACCTCTTCATAAAGTTGACTCACATCCACCACACAACAAGAACAACATTAAAAAGAAGAAGCTACCAAAATGCCTTCACCGATCGTTAAAAACAGATCTCAGGCATTTTCAATGAGCCATACCTCTTCATAAAGTTGACTTACATCCACCACACAACAAGAACAACATTAAAAAGAAGAAGCTACCAAAATGCCTTCACCGATCGTTTAAAACAGATCTCAGGCATTTTCAATAAGCCATACCTCTTCATAAAGTTGACTCACATCCACCACACAACAAGTACAACATTAAAAAGAAGAAGCTACCAAAATGCCTTCACCGATCGTTTAAAACAGATCTCAGGCATTTTCAATAAGCCATACCTCTTCATAAAGTTGACTCACATCCATCACACAACAAGAACATTAAAAAGAAGAAGATACCAAAATGCCTTCACCGATCGTTTAAAACAGATCTCAGGCATTTTCAATGAGCCATACCTCTTCATAAAGTTGACTTACATCCACCACACAACAAGAACAACATTAAAAAGAAGAAGATACCAAAATGCCTTCACCGATCGTTTAAAACAGATCTCAGGCATTTTCAATAAGCCATACCTCTTCATAAAGTTGACTCACATCCACCACACAACAAGTACAACATTAAAAAGAAGAAGATACCAAAATGCCTTCACCGATCGTTTAAAACAGATCTCAGGCATTTTCAATAAGCCATACCTCTTCATAAAGTTGACTCACATCCACCACACAACAAGTACAACATTAAAAAGAAGAAGCTACCAAAATGCCTTCACCGATCGTTTAAAACAGATCTCAGGCATTTTCAATAAGCCATACCTCTTTATAAAGTCGACTTACATCCACCACACAACAAAAACAACATTAAAAAGAAGAAGCTACCAAAATGCCTTCACCGATCGTTTAAAACAGATCTCAGGCATTTTCAATGAGCCATACCTCTTCATAAAGTTGACTTACATCCACCACACAACAAGAACAACATTAAAAAGAAGAAGCTACCAAAATGCCTTCACCGATCGTTTAAAACAGATCTCAGGCATTTTCAATAAGCCATACCTCTTCATAAAGTTGACTCACATCCACCACACAACAAAAACAACATTAAAAAGAAGAAGCTACCAAAATGCCTTCACCGATCGTTTAAAACAGATCTCAGGCATTTTCAATGAGCCATACCTCTTCATAAAGTTGACTCACATCCATCACACAACAAGAACATTAAAAAGAAGAAGCTACCAAAATGCCTTCACCGATCGTTTAAAACAGATCTCAGGCATTTTCAATAAGCCATACCTCTTTATAAAGTCGACTTACATCCACCACACAACAAAAACAACATTAAAAAGAAGAAGCTACCAAAATGCCTTCACCGATCGTTTAAAACAGATCTCAGGCATTTTCAATGAGCCATACCTCTTCATAAAGTTGACTTACATCCACCACACAACAAGAACAACATTAAAAAGAAGAAGCTACCAAAATGCCTTCACCGATCGTTTAAAACAGATCTCAGGCATTTTCAATAAGCCATACCTCTTCATAAAGTTGACTCACATCCATCACACAACAAGAACAACATTAAAAAGAAGAAGCTACCAAAATGCCTTCACCGATCGTTTAAAACAGATCTCAGGCATTTTCAATAAGCCATACCTCTTCATAAAGTTGACTCACATCCATCACACAACAAGAACATTAAAAAGAAGAAGATACCAAAATGCCTTCACCGATCGTTTAAAACAGATCTCAGGCATTTTCAATGAGCCATACCTCTTCATAAAGTTGACTTACATCCACCACACAACAAGAACAACATTAAAAAGAAGAAGATACCAAAATGCCTTCACCGATCGTTTAAAACAGATCTCAGGCATTTTCAATAAGCCATACCTCTTCATAAAGTTGACTCACATCCACCACACAACAAGTACAACATTAAAAAGAAGAAGATACCAAAATGCCTTCACCGATCGTTTAAAACAGATCTCAGGCATTTTCAATAAGCCATACCTCTTCATAAAGTTGACTCACATCCACCACACAACAAGTACAACATTAAAAAGAAGAAGCTACCAAAATGCCTTCACCGATCGTTTAAAACAGATCTCAGGCATTTTCAATAAGCCATACCTCTTTATAAAGTCGACTTACATCCACCACACAACAAAAACAACATTAAAAAGAAGAAGCTACCAAAATGCCTTCACCGATCGTTTAAAACAGATCTCAGGCATTTTCAATGAGCCATACCTCTTCATAAAGTTGACTTACATCCACCACACAACAAGAACAACATTAAAAAGAAGAAGCTACCAAAATGCCTTCACCGATCGTTTAAAACAGATCTCAGGCATTTTCAATAAGCCATACCTCTTTATAAAGTCGACTTACATCCACCACACAACAAAAACAACATTAAAAAGAAGAAGCTACCAAAATGCCTTCACCGATCGTTTAAAACAGATCTCAGGCATTTTCAATGAGCCATACCTCTTCATAAAGTTGACTCACATCCATCACACAACAAGAACATTAAAAAGAAGAAGCTACCAAAATGCCTTCACCGATCGTTTAAAACAGATCTCAGGCATTTTCAATAAGCCATACCTCTTTATAAAGTCGACTTACATCCACCACACAACAAAAACAACATTAAAAAGAAGAAGCTACCAAAATGCCTTCACCGATCGTTTAAAACAGATCTCAGGCATTTTCAATGAGCCATACCTCTTCATAAAGTTGACTTACATCCACCACACAACAAGAACAACATTAAAAAGAAGAAGCTACCAAAATGCCTTCACCGATCGTTTAAAACAGATCTCAGGCATTTTCAATAAGCCATACCTCTTCATAAAGTTGACTCACATCCACCACACAACAAGTACAACATTAAAAAGAAGAAGCTACCAAAATGCCTTCACCGATCGTTTAAAACAGATCTCAGGCATTTTCAATAAGCCATACCTCTTCATAAAGTTGACTCACATCCATCACACAACAAGAACATTAAAAAGAAGAAGATACCAAAATGCCTTCACCGATCGTTTAAAACAGATCTCAGGCATTTTCAATGAGCCATACCTCTTCATAAAGTTGACTTACATCCACCACACAACAAGAACAACATTAAAAAGAAGAAGATACCAAAATGCCTTCACCGATCGTTTAAAACAGATCTCAGGCATTTTCAATAAGCCATACCTCTTCATAAAGTTGACTCACATCCACCACACAACAAGTACAACATTAAAAAGAAGAAGCTACCAAAATGCCTTCACCGATCGTTTAAAACAGATCTCAGGCATTTTCAATAAGCCATACCTCTTCATAAAGTTGACTCACATCCACCACACAACAAGTACAACATTAAAAAGAAGAAGCTACCAAAATGCCTTCACCGATCGTTTAAAACAGATCTCAGGCATTTTCAATAAGCCATACCTCTTCATAAAGTTGACTCACATCCACCACACAACAAGTACAACATTAAAAAGAAGAAGATACCAAAATGCCTTCACCGATCGTTTAAAACAGATCTCAGGCATTTTCAATAAGCCATACCTCTTCATAAAGTTGACTCACATCCATCACACAACAAGAACAACATTAAAAAGAAGAAGCTACCAAAATGCCTTCACCGATCGTTTAAAACAGATCTCAGGCATTTTCAATAAGCCATACCTCTTCATAAAGTTGACTCACATCCATCACACAACAAGAACAACATTAAAAAGAAGAAGCTAACAAAATGCCTTTACCGATCGTTTAAAACAGATCTCAGGCATTTTCAATAAGCCATACCTCTTCATAAAGTTGACTTACATCCACCACACAACAAGTACAACATTAAAAAGAAGAAGCTACCAAAATGCCTTCACCGATCGTTTAAAACAGATCTCAGGCATTTTCAATAAGCCATACCTCTTCATAAAGTTGACTCACATCCACCACACAACAAGTACAACATTAAAAAGAAGAAGCTACCAAAATGCCTTCACCGATCGTTTAAAACAGATCTCAGGCATTTTCAATAAGCCATACCTCTTCATAAAGTTGACTCACATCCATCACACAACAAGAACATTAAAAAGAAGAAGCTACCAAAATGCCTTCACCGATCGTTTAAAACAGATCTCAGGCATTTTCAATGAAGCATACCTCTTCATAAAGTTGACTCACATCCATCACACAACAAGTACAACATTAAAAAGAAGAAGCTACCAAAATGCCTTCACCGATCGTTTAAAACAGATCTCAGGCATTTTCAATAAGCCATACCTCTTCATAAAGTTGACTCACATCCACCACACAACAAGAACAACATTAAAAAGAAGAAGCTACCAAAATGCCTTCACCGATCGTTTTAAACAGATCTCAGGCATTTTCAATAAGCCATACCTCTTCATAAAGTTGACTCACATCCACCACACAACAAGTACAACATTAAAAAGAAGAAGCTACCAAAATGCCTTCACCGATCGTTTAAAACAGATCTCAGGCATTTTCAATAAGCCATACCTCTTCATAAAGTTGACTCACATTCATCACACAACAAGAACATTAAAAAGAAGAAGCTACCAAAATGCCTTCACCGATCGTTTAAAACAGATCTCAGGCATTTTCAATGAAGCATACCTCTTCATAAAGTTGACTCACATCCACCACACAACAAGTACAACATTAAAAAGAAGAAGCTACTAAAATGCCTTCACCGATCGTTTAAAACAGATCTCAGGCATTTTCAATAAGCCATACCTCTTCATAAAGTTGACTCACATCCATCACACAACAAGTACAACATTAAAAAGAAGAAGCTACCAAAATGCCTTCACCGATCGTTTAAAACAGATCTCAGGCATTTTCAATAAGCCATACCTCTTCATAAAGTTGACTTACATCCACCACACAACAAGTACAACATTAAAAAGAAGAAGCTACCAAAATGCCTTCACCGATCGTTTAAAACAGATCTCAGGCATTTTCAATAAGCCATACCTCTTCATAAAGTTGACTCACATCCATCACACAACAAGAACAACATTAAAAAGAAGAAGCTACCAAAATGCCTTCACCGATCGTTTAAAACAGATCTCAGGCATTTTCAATAAGCCATACCTCTTCATAAAGTTGACTTACATCCACCACACAACAAGTACAACATTAAAAAGAAGAAGCTACCAAAATGCCTTCACCGATCGTTTAAAACAGATCTCAGGCATTTTCAATAAGCCATACCTCTTCATAAAGTTGACTCACATCCATCACACAACAAGTACAACATTAAAAAGAAGAAGCTACCAAAATGCCTTCACCGATCGTTTAAAACAGATCTCAGGCATTTTCAATAAGCCATACCTCTTCATAAAGTTGACTCACATCCACCACACAACAAGAACAACATTAAAAAGAAGAAGCTACCAAAATGCCTTCACCGATCGTTTAAAACAGATCTCAGGCATTTTCAATAAGCCATACCTCTTCATAAAGTTGACTCACATCCACCACACAACAAGAACAACATTAAAAAGAAGAAGCTACCAAAATGCCTTCACCGATCGTTTAAAACAGATCTCAGGCATTTTCAATAAGCCATACCTCTTCATAAAGTTGACTCACATCCACCACACAACAAAAACAACATTAAAAAGAAGAAGCTACCAAAATGCCTTCACCGATCGTTTAAAACAGATCTCAGGCATTTTCAATAAGCCATACCTCTTCATAAAGTTGACTCACATCCACCACACAACAAGAACAACATTAAAAAGAAGAAGCTACCAAAATGCCTTCACCGATCGTTTAAAACAGATCTCAGGCATTTTCAATAAGCCATACCTCTTCATAAAGTTGACTCACATCCACCACACAACAAGTACAACATTAAAAAGAAGAAGCTACCAAAATGCCTTCACCGATCGTTTAAAACAGATCTCAGGCATTTTCAATAAGCCATACCTCTTCATAAAGTTGACTCACATCCACCACACAACAAGAACAACATTAAAAAGAAGAAGCTACCAAAATGCCTTCACCGATCGTTTAAAACAGATCTCAGGCATTTTCAATAAGCCATACCTCTTCATAAAGTTGACTCACATCCACCACACAACAAGAACAACATTAAAAAGAAGAAGCTACCAAAATGCCTTCACCGATCGTTTAAAACAGATCTCAGGCATTTTCAATAAGCCATACCTCTTCATAAAGTTGACTCACATCCACCACACAACAAGAACAACATTAAAAAGAAGAAGCTACCAAAATGCCTTCACCGATCGTTTAAAACAGATCTCAGGCATTTTCAATAAGCCATACCTCTTCATAAAGTTGACTCACATCCACCACACAACAAGTACAACATTAAAAAGAAGAAGCTACCAAAATGCCTTCACCGATCGTTTAAAACAGATCTCAGGCATTTTCAATAAGCCATACCTCTTCATAAAGTTGACTCACATCCACCACACAACAAGAACAACATTAAAAAGAAGAAGCTACCAAAATGCCTTCGCCGATCGTTTAAAACAGATCTCAGGCATTTTCAATAAGCCATACCTCTTCATAAAGTTGACTCACATCCACCACACAACAAGAACAACATTAAAAAGAAGAAGCTACCAAAATGCCTTCACCGATCGTTTAAAACAGATCTCAGGCATTTTCAATAAGCCATACCTCTTCATAAAGTTGACTCACATCCATCACACAACAAGAACAACATTAAAAAGAAGAAGCTACCAAAATGCCTTCACCGATCGTTTAAAACAGATCTCAGGCATTTTCAATAAGCCATACCTCTTCATAAAGTTGACTCACATCCATCACACAACAAGAACAACATTAAAAAGAAGAAGCTACCAAAATGCCTTCACCGATCGTTTAAAACAGATCTCAGGCATTTTCAATAAGCCATACCTCTTCATAAAGTTGACTCACATCCATCACACAACAAGAACAACATTAAAAAGAAGAAGCTACCAAAATGCCTTCACCGATCGTTTAAAACAGATCTCAGGCATTTTCAATAAGCCATACCTCTTCATAAAGTTGACTCACATCCATCACACAACAAGAACAACATTAAAAAGAAGAAGCTACCAAAATGCCTTCACCGATCGTTTAAAACAGATCTCAGGCATTTTCAATAAGCCATACCTCTTCATAAAGTTGACTCACATCCATCACACAACAAGAACAACATTAAAAAGAAGAAGCTACCAAAATGCCTTCACCGATCGTTTAAAACAGATCTCAGGCATTTTCAATAAGCCATACCTCTTCATAAAGTTGACTCACATCCATCACACAACAAGAACAACATTAAAAAGAAGAAGCTACCAAAATGCCTTCACCGATCGTTTAAAACAGATCTCAGGCATTTTCAATAAGCCATACCTCTTCATAAAGTTGACTCACATCCACCACACAACAAGAACAACATTAAAAAGAAGAAGCTACCAAAATGCCTTCACCGATCGTTTAAAACAGATCTCAGGCATTTTCAATAAGCCATACCTCTTCATAAAGTTGACTCACATCCACCACACAACAAGAACAACATTAAAAAGAAGAAGCTACCAAAATGCCTTCACCGATCGTTTAAAACAGATCTCAGGCATTTTCAATAAGCCATACCTCTTCATAAAGTTGACTCACATCCATCACACAACAAGAACAACATTAAAAAGAAGAAGCTACCAAAATGCCTTCACCGATCGTTTAAAACAGATCTCAGGCATTTTCAATAAGCCATACCTCTTCATAAAGTTGACTCACATCCATCACACAACAAGAACAACATTAAAAAGAAGAAGCTACCAAAATGCCTTCACCGATCGTTTAAAACAGATCTCAGGCATTTTCAATAAGCCATACCTCTTCATAAAGTTGACTTACGTCCACCACACAACAAGTAAAACATTAAAAAGAAGAAGCTACCAATATGCCTTCACCGATCGTTTAAAACAGATCTCAGGCATTTTCAATAAGCCATACCTCTTCATAAAGTTGACTCACATCCACCACACAACAAGTACAACATTAAAAAGAAGAAGCTACCAAAATGCCTTCACCGATCGTTTAAAACAGATCTCAGGCATTTTCAATAAGCCATACCTCTTCATAAAGTTGACTCACATCCATCACACAACAAGAACATTAAAAAGAAGAAGCTACCAAAATGCCTTCACCGATCGTTTAAAACAGATCTCAGGCATTTTCAATGAAGCATACCTCTTCATAAAGTTGACTCACATCCATCACACAACAAGAACAACATTAAAAAGAAGAAGCTACCAAAATGCCTTCACCGATCGTTTAAAACAGATCTCAGGCATTTTCAATAAGCCATACCTCTTCATAAAGTTGACTCACATCCACCACACAACAAGTACAACATTAAAAAGAAGAAGCTACCAAAATGCCTTCACCGATCGTTTAAAACAGATCTCAGGCATTTTCAATAAGCCATACCTCTTCATAAAGTTGACTCACATCCACCACACAACAAGAACAACATTAAAAAGAAGAAGCTACCAAAATGCCTTCACCGATCGTTTAAAACAGATCTCAGGCATTTTCAATAAGCCATACCTCTTCATAAAGTTGACTTACATCCACCACACAACAAGTACAACATTAAAAAGAAGATGCTACCAAAATGCCTTCACCGATCGTTTAAAACAGATCTCAGGCATTTTCAATAAGCCATACCTCTTCATAAAGTTGACTCACATCCATCACACAACAAGTACAACATTAAAAAGAAGAAGCTACCAAAATGCCTTCACCGATCGTTTAAAACAGATCTCAGGCATTTTCAATAAGCCATACCTCTTCATAAAGTTGACTCACATCCACCACACAACAAGTACAACATTAAAAAGAAGAAGCTACCAAAATGCCTTCACCGATCGTTTAAAACAGATCTCAGGCATTTTCAATGAAGCATACCTCTTCATAAAGTTGACTCACATCCATCACACAACAAGAACAACATTAAAAAGAAGAAGCTACCAAAATGCCTTCACCGATCGTTTAAAACAGATCTCAGGCATTTTCAATAAGCCATACCTCTTCATAAAGTTGACTCACATCCATCACACAACAAGAACAACATTAAAAAGAAGAAGCTACCAAAATGCCTTCACCGATCGTTTAAAACAGATCTCAGGCATTTTCAATAAGCCATACCTCTTCATAAAGTTGACTTACATCCACCACACAACAAGTACAACATTAAAAAGAAGAAGCTACCAAAATGCCTTCACCGATCGTTTAAAACAGATCTCAGGCATTTTCAATAAGCCATACCTCTTCATAAAGTTGACTCACATCCATCACACAACAAGTACAACATTAAAACGAAGAAGCTACCAAAATGCCTTCACCGATCGTTTAAAACAGATCTCAGGCATTTTCAATAAGCCATACCTCTTCATAAAGTTGACTCACATCCACCACACAACAAGAACAACATTAAAAAGAAGAAGCTACCAAAATGCCTTCACCGATCGTTTAAAACAGATCTCAGGCATTTTCAATAAGCCATACCTCTTCATAAAGTTGACTCACATCCACCACACAACAAGTACAACATTAAAAAGAAGAAGCTACCAAAATGCCTTCACCGATCGTTTAAAACAGATCTCAGGCATTTTCAATAAGCCATACCTCTTCATAAAGTTGACTCACATCCACCACACAACAAGAACAACATTAAAAAGAAGAAGCTACCAAAATGCCTTCACCGATCGTTTAAAACAGATCTCAGGCATTTTCAATAAGCCATACCTCTTCATAAAGTTGACTCACATCCACCACACAACAAGAACAACATTAAAAAGAAGAAGCTACCAAAATGCCTTCACCGATCGTTTAAAACAGATCTCAGGCATTTTCAATAAGCCATACCTCTTCATAAAGTTGACTCACATCCACCACACAACAAGAACAACATTAAAAAGAAGAAGCTACCAAAATGCCTTCACCGATCGTTTAAAACAGATCTCAGGCATTTTCAATAAGCCATACCTCTTCATAAAGTTGACTCACATCCACCACACAACAAGTACAACATTAAAAAGAAGAAGCTACCAAAATGCCTTCACCGATCGTTTAAAACAGATCTCAGGCATTTTCAATAAGCCATACCTCTTCATAAAGTTGACTCACATCCACCACACAACAAGAACAACATTAAAAAGAAGAAGCTACCAAAATGCCTTCACCGATCGTTTAAAACAGATCTCAGGCATTTTCAATAAGCCATACCTCTTCATAAAGTTGACTCACATCCACCACACAACAAGAACAACATTAAAAAGAAGAAGCTACCAAAATGCCTTCACCGATCGTTTAAAACAGATCTCAGGCATTTTCAATAAGCCATACCTCTTCATAAAGTTGACTCACATCCATCACACAACAAGAACAACATTAAAAAGAAGAAGCTACCAAAATGCCTTCACCGATCGTTTAAAACAGATCTCAGGCATTTTCAATAAGCCATACCTCTTCATAAAGTTGACTCACATCCATCACACAACAAGAACAACATTAAAAAGAAGAAGCTACCAAAATGCCTTCACCGATCGTTTAAAACAGATCTCAGGCATTTTCAATAAGCCATACCTCTTCATAAAGTTGACTCACATCCATCACACAACAAGAACAACATTAAAAAGAAGAAGCTACCAAAATGCCTTCACCGATCGTTTAAAACAGATCTCAGGCATTTTCAATAAGCCATACCTCTTCATAAAGTTGACTTACGTCCACCACACAACAAGTACATCATTAAAAAGAAGAAGCTACCAAAATGCCTTCACCGATCGTTTAAAACAGATCTCAGGCATTTTCAATAAGCCATACCTCTTCATAAAGTTGACTCACATCCACCACACAACAAGTACAACATTAAAAAGAAGAAGCTACCAAAATGCCTTCACCGATCGTTTAAAACAGATCTCAGGCATTTTCAATAAGCCATACCTCTTCATAAAGTTGACTCACATCCATCACACAACAAGAACATTAAAAAGAAGAAGCTACCAAAATGCCTTCACCGATCGTTTAAAACAGATCTCAGGCATTTTCAATGAAGCATACCTCTTCATAAAGTTGACTCACATCCATCACACAACAAGTACAACATTAAAAAGAAGAAGCTACCAAAATGCCTTCACCGATCGTTTAAAACAGATCTCAGGCATTTTCAATAAGCCATACCTCTTCATAAAGTTGACTCACATCCACCACACAACAAGAACAACATTAAAAAGAAGAAGCTACCAAAATGCCTTCACCGATCGTTTAAAACAGATCTCAGGCATTTTCAATAAGCCATACCTCTTCATAAAGTTGACTCACATCCACCACACAACAAGTACAACATTAAAAAGAAGAAGCTACCAAAATGCCTTCACCGATCGTTTAAAACAGATCTCAGGCATTTTCAATAAGCCATACCTCTTCATAAAGTTGACTCACATCCATCACACAACAAGAACAACATTAAAAAGAAGAAGCTACCAAAATGCCTTCACCGATCGTTTAAAACAGATCTCAGGCATTTTCAATAAGCCATACCTCTTCATAAAGTTGACTCACATCCATCACACAACAAGAACAACATTAAAAAGAAGAAGCTACCAAAATGCCTTCACCGATCGTTTAAAACAGATCTCAGGCATTTTCAATAAGCCATACCTCTTCATAAAGTTGACTCACATCTACCACACAACAAGAACAACATTAAAAAGAAGAAGCTACCAAAATGCCTTCACCGATCGTTTAAAACAGATCTCAGGCATTTTCAATAAGCCATACCTCTTCATAAAGTTGACTCACATCCAACACACAACAAGTACAACATTAAAAAGAAGAAGCTACCAAAATGCCTTCACCGATCGTTTAAAACAGATCTCAGGCATTTTCAATAAGCCATACCTCTTCATAAAGTTGACTCACATCCACCACACAACAAGAACAACATTAAAAAGAAGAAGCTACCAAAATGCCTTCACCGATCGTTTAAAACAGATCTCAGGCATTTTCAATAAGCCATACCTCTTCATAAAGTTGACTCACATCCACCACACAACAAGAACAACATTAAAAAGAAGAAGCTACCAAAATGCCTTCACCGATCGTTTAAAACAGATCTCAGGCATTTTCAATAAGCCATACCTCTTCATAAAGTTGACTCACATCCACCACACAACAAGTACAACATTAAAAAGAAGAAGCTACCAAAATGCCTTCACCGATCGTTTAAAACAGATCTCAGGCATTTTCAATGAAGCATACCTCTTCATAAAGTTGACTCACATCCATCACACAACAAGTACAACATTAAAAAGAAGAAGCTACCAAAATGCCTTCACCGATCGTTTAAAACAGATCTCAGGCATTTTCAATAAGCCATACCTCTTCATAAAGTTGACTCACATCCACCACACAACAAGAACAACATTAAAAAGAAGAAGCTACCAAAATGCCTTCACCGATCGTTTAAAACAGATCTCAGGCATTTTCAATAAGCCATACCTCTTCATAAAGTTGACTCACATCCACCACACAACAAGTACAACATTAAAAAGAAGAAGCTACCAAAATGCCTT
The DNA here is from genome assembly GCA_963854165.1 of Sylvicola cinctus. Lineage (NCBI taxonomy): Eukaryota > Metazoa > Arthropoda > Insecta > Diptera > Anisopodidae > Sylvicola > Sylvicola cinctus. The sequence goes on from OY974082.1 coordinate 25,846,708, forward strand.
CACCGATCGTTTAAAACAGATCTCAGGCATTTTCAATGAAGCATACCTCTTCATAAAGTTGACTCACATCCATCACACAACAAGTACAACATTAAAAAGAAGAAGCTACCAAAATGCCTTCACCGATCGTTTAAAACAGATCTCAGGCATTTTCAATAAGCCATACCTCTTCATAAAGTTGACTCACATCCATCACACAACAAGTACAACATTAAAAAGAAGAAGCTACCAAAATGCCTTCACCGATCGTTTAAAATAGATCTCAGGCATTTTCAATAAGCCATACCTCTTCATAAAGTTGACTCACATCCATCACACAACAAGTACAACATTAAAAAGAAGAAGCTACCAAAATGCCTTCACCGATCGTTTAAAACAGATCTCAGGCATTTTCAATAAGCCATACCTCTTCATAAAGTTGACTCACATCCATCACACAACAAGTACAACATTAAAAAGAAGAAGCTACCAAAATGCCTTCACCGATCGTTTAAAATAGATCTCAGGCATTTTCAATAAGCCATACCTCTTCATAAAGTTGACTCACATCCATCACACAACAAGAACAACATTAAAAAGAAGAAGCTACCAAAATGCCTTCACCGATCGTTTAAAACAGATCTCAGGCATTTTCAATGAAGCATACCTCTTCATAAAGTTGACTCACATCCATCACACAACAAGTACAACATTAAAAAGAAGAAGCTACCAAAATGCCTTCACCGATCGTTTAAAACAGATCTCAGGCATTTTCAATACGCCATACCTCTTTATAAAGTCGACTTACATCCACCACACAACAAGAACAACATTAAAAAGAAGAAGCTACCAAAATGCCTTCACCGATCGTTTAAAACAGATCTCAGGCATTTTCAATAAGCCATACCTCTTTATAAAGTCGACTTACATCCACCACACAACAAGAACAACATTAAAAAGAAGAAGCTACCAAAATGCCTTCACCGATAGTTTAAAACAGATCTCAGGCATTTTCAATGAGCCATACCTCTTCATAAAGTTGACTTACATCCACCACACAACAAGTACAACATTAAAAAGAAGAAGCTACCAAAATGCCTTCACCGATCGTTTAAAACAGATCTCAGGCATTTTCAATGAGCCATACCTCTTCATAAAGTTGACTTACATTCACCACACAACAAGAACAACATTAAAAAGAAGAAGCTACCAAAATGCCTTCACCGATCGTTTAAAACAGATCTCAGGCATTTTCAATGAAGCATACCTCTTCATAAAGTTGACTCACATCCATCACACAACAAGAACAACATTAAAAAGAAGAAGCTACCAAAATGCCTTCACCGATCGTTTAAAACAGATCTCAGGCATTTTCAATAAGCCATACCTCTTCATAAAGTTGACTTACATCCACCACACAACAAGAACAACATTAAAAAGAAGAAGCTACTAAAATGCCTTCACCGATCGTTTAAAACAGATCTCAGGCATTTTCAATGAAGCATACCTCTTCATAAAGTTGACTCACATCCATCACACAACAAGTACAACATTAAAAAGAAGAAGCTACCAAAATGCCTTCACCGATCGTTTAAAACAGATCTCAGGCATTTTCAATGAAGCATACCTCTTCATAAAGTTGACTCACATCCATCACACAACAAGTACAACATTAAAAAGAAGAAGCTACCAAAATGCCTTCACCGATCGTTTAAAAATGATCTCAGGCATTTTCAATGAAGCATACCTCTTCATAAAGTTGACTCACATCCATCACACAACAAGAACAACATTAAAAAGAAGAAGCTACCAAAATGCCTTCACCGATCGTTTAAAACAGATCTCAGGCATTTTCAATGAAGCATACCTCTTCATAAAGTTGACTCACATCCATCACACAACAAGAACAACATTAAAAAGAAGAAGCTACCAAAATGCCTTCACCGATCGTTTAAAACAGATCTCAGGCATTTTCAATGAAGCATACCTCTTCATAAAGTTGACTCACATCCACCACACAACAAGAACAACATTAAAAAGAAGAAGCTACCAAAATGCCTTCACCGATCGTTTAAAACAGATCTCAGGCATTTTCAATGAAGCATACCTCTTCATAAAGTTGACTCACATCCATCACACAACAAGAACAACATTAAAAAGAAGAAGCTACCAAAATGCCTTCACCGATCGTTTAAAACAGATCTCAGGCATTTTCAATGAAGCATACCTCTTCATAAAGTTGACTCACATCCATCACACAACAAGAACAACATTAAAAAGAAGAAGCTACCAAAATGCCTTCACCGATCGTTTAAAACAGATCTCAGGCATTTTCAATGAAGCATACCTCTTCATAAAGTTGACTCACATCCACCACACAACAAGAACAACATTAAAAAGAAGAAGCTACCAAAATGCCTTCACCGATCGTTTAAAACAGATCTCAGGCATTTTCAATGAAGCATACCTCTTCATAAAGTTGACTCACATCCATCACACAACAAGAACAACATTAAAAAGAAGAAGCTACCAAAATGCCTTCACCGATCGTTTAAAACAGATCTCAGGCATTTTCAATGAAGCATACCTCTTCATAAAGTTGACTCACATCCATCACACAACAAGAACAACATTAAAAAGAAGAAGCTACCAAAATGCCTTCACCGATCGTTTAAAACAGATCTCAGGCATTTTCAATAAGCCATACCTCTTCATAAAGTTGACTCACATCCACCACACAACAAGAACAACATTAAAAAGAAGAAGCTACCAAAATGCCTTCACCGATCGTTTAAAACAGATCTCAGGCATTTTCAATGAGCCATACCTCTTCATAAAGTTGACTTACATCCACCACACAACAAGTACAACATTAAAAAGAAGAAGCTACCAAAATGCCTTCACCGATCGTTTAAAACAGATCTCAGGCATTTTCAATGAGCCATACTTCTTCATAAAGTTGACTCACATCCACCACACAACAAGAACAACATTAAAAAGAAGAAGCTACCAAAATGCCTTCACCGATCGTTTAAAACAGATCTCAGGCATTTTCAATAAGCCATACCTCTTCATAAAGTTGACTTACATCCACCACACAACAAGTTCAACATTAAAAAGAAGAAGCTACCAAAATGCCTTCACCGATCGTTTAAAACAGATCTCAGGCATTTTCAATGAGCCGTACCTCTTCATAAAGTTGACTTACATCCACCACACAACAAGTACAACATTAAAAAGAAGAAGCTACCAAAATGCCTTCACCGATCGTTTAAAACAGATCTCAGGCATTTTCAATAAGCCATACCTCTTTATAAAGTCGACTTACATCCACCACACAACAAGAACAACATTAAAAAGAAGAAGCTACCAAAATGCCTTCACCGATCGTTTAAAACAGATCTCAGGCATTTTCAATGAGCCATACCTCTTCATAAAGTTGACTTACATCCACCACACAACAAGTACAACATTTAAAAGAAGAAGCTACCAAAATGCCTTCACCGATCGTTTAAAACAAATCTCAGGCATTTTCAATAAGCCATACCTCTTCATAAAGTTGACTTACATCCACCACACAACAAGTACAACATTAAAAAGAAGAAGCTACCAAAATGCCTTCACCGATCGTTTAAAACAGATCTCAGGCATTTTCAATGAGCCATACCTCTTCATAAAGTTGACTTACATCCACCACACAACAAGTACAACATTAAAAAGAAGAAGCTACCAAAATGCCTTCACCGATCGTTTAAAACAGATCTCAGGCATTTTCAATAAGCCATACCTCTTTATAAAGTCGACTTACATCCACCACACAACAAGAACAACATTAAAAAGAAGAAGCTACCAAAATGCCTTCACCGATCGTTTAAAACAGATCTCAGGCATTTTCAATGAGCCATACCTCTTCATAAAGTTGACTTACATCCACCACACAACAAGTACAACATTAAAAAGAAGAAGCTACCAAAATGCCTTCACCGATCGTTTAAAACAGATCTCAGGCATTTTCAATGAGCCATACCTCTTCATAAAGTTGACTCACATCCACCACACAACAAGAACAACATTAAAAAGAAGAAGCTACCAAAATGCCTTCACCGATCGTTAAAAACAGATCTCAGGCATTTTCAATGAAGCATACCTCTTTATAAAGTCGACTTACATCCACCACACAACAAAAACAACATTAAAAAGAAGAAGCTACCAAAATGCCTTCATCGATCGTTTAAAACAGATCTCAGGCATTTTCAATGAGCCATACCTCTTCATAAAGTTGACTTACATCCACCACACAACAAGAACAACATTAAAAAGAAGAAGCTACCAAAATGCCTTCACCGATCGTTTAAAACAGATCTCAGGCATTTTCAATAAGCCATACCTCTTCATAAAGTTGACTCACATCCACCACACAACAAGTACAACATTAAAAAGAAGAAGCTACCAAAATGCCTTCACCGATCGTTTAAAACAGATCTCAGGCATTTTCAATAAGCCATACCTCTTCATAAAGTTGACTCACATCCATCACACAACAAGAACATTAAAAAGAAGAAGATACCAAAATGCCTTCACCGATCGTTTAAAACAGATCTCAGGCATTTTCAATGAGCCATACCTCTTCATAAAGTTGACTTACATCCACCACACAACAAGAACAACATTAAAAAGAAGAAGATACCAAAATGCCTTCACCGATCGTTTAAAACAGATCTCAGGCATTTTCAATAAGCCATACCTCTTCATAAAGTTGACTCACATCCACCACACAACAAGTACAACATTAAAAAGAAGAAGCTACCAAAATGCCTTCACCGATCGTTTAAAACAGATCTCAGGCATTTTCAATAAGCCATACCTCTTCATAAAGTTGACTCACATCCACCACACAACAAGTACAACATTAAAAAGAAGAAGCTACCAAAATGCCTTCACCGATCGTTTAAAACAGATCTCAGGCATTTTCAATAAGCCATACCTCTTCATAAAGTTGACTCACATCCACCACACAACAAGTACAACATTAAAAAGAAGAAGCTACCAAAATGCCTTCACCGATCGTTTAAAACAGATCTCAGGCATTTTCAATAAGCCATACCTCTTCATAAAGTTGACTCACATCCACCACACAACAAGTACAACATTAAAAAGAAGAAGATACCAAAATGCCTTCACCGATCGTTTAAAACAGATCTCAGGCATTTTCAATAAGCCATACCTCTTCATAAAGTTGACTCACATCCACCACACAACAAGAACAACATTAAAAAGAAGAAGCTACCAAAATGCCTTCACCGATCGTTTAAAACAGATCTCAGGCATTTTCAATAAGCCATACCTCTTCATAAAGTTGACTCACATCCACCACACAACAAGAACAACATTAAAAAGAAGAAGCTACCAAAATGCCTTCACCGATCGTTTAAAACAGATCTCAGGCATTTTCAATAAGCCATACCTCTTCATAAAGTTGACTCACATCCACCACACAACAAGTACAACATTAAAAAGAAGAAGCTACCAAAATGCCTTCACCGATCGTTTAAAACAGATCTCAGGCATTTTCAATAAGCCATACCTCTTCATAAAGTTGACTCACATCCACCACACAACAAGTACAACATTAAAAAGAAGAAGCTACCAAAATGCCTTCACCGATCGTTTAAAACAGATCTCAGGCATTTTCAATAAGCCATACCTCTTCATAAAGTTGACTCACATCCACCACACAACAAGAACAACATTAAAAAGAAGAAGCTACCAAAATGCCTTCACCGATCGTTTAAAACAGATCTCAGGCATTTTCAATAAGCCATACCTCTTCATAAAGTTGACTCACATCCACCACACAACAAGTACAACATTAAAAAGAAGAAGCTACCAAAATGCCTTCACCGATCGTTTAAAACAGATCTCAGGCATTTTCAATAAGCCATACCTCTTCATAAAGTTGACTCACATCCATCACACAACAAGAACAACATTAAAAAGAAGAAGCTACCAAAATGCCTTCACCGATCGTTTAAAACAGATCTCAGGCATTTTCAATAAGCCATACCTCTTCATAAAGTTGACTCACATCTACCACACAACAAGAACAACATTAAAAAGAAGAAGCTACCAAAATGCCTTCACCGATCGTTTAAAACAGATCTCAGGCATTTTCAATAAGCCATACCTCTTCATAAAGTTGACTCACATCCACCACACAACAAGTACAACATTAAAAAGAAGAAGCTACCAAAATGCCTTCACCGATCGTTTAAAACAGATCTCAGGCATTTTCAATAAGCCATACCTCTTCATAAAGTTGACTCACATCCACCACACAACAAGAACAACATTAAAAAGAAGAAGCTACCAAAATGCCTTCACCGATCGTTTAAAACAGATCTCAGGCATTTTCAATAAGCCATACCTCTTCATAAAGTTGACTTACATCCACCACACAACAAGAACAACATTAAAAAGAAGAAGATACCAAAATGCCTTCACCGATCGTTTAAAACAGATCTCAGGCATTTTCAATAAGCCATACCTCTTCATAAAGTTGACTCACATCCACCACACAACAAGTACAACATTAAAAAGAAGAAGCTACCAAAATGCCTTCACCGATCGTTTAAAACAGATCTCAGGCATTTTCAATAAGCCATACCTCTTCATAAAGTTGACTCACATCCACCACACAACAAGTACAACATTAAAAAGAAGAAGCTACCAAAATGCCTTCACCGATCGTTTAAAACAGATCTCAGGCATTTTCAATAAGCCATACCTCTTCATAAAGTTGACTCACATCCACCACACAACAAGTACAACATTAAAAAGAAGAAGCTACCAAAATGCCTTCACCGATCGTTTAAAACAGATCTCAGGCATTTTCAATAAGCCATACCTCTTCATAAAGTTGACTCACATCCACCACACAACAAGTACAACATTAAAAAGAAGAAGCTACCAAAATGCCTTCACCGATCGTTTAAAACAGATCTCAGGCATTTTCAATAAGCCATACCTCTTCATAAAGTTGACTCACATCCACCACACAACAAGAACAACATTAAAAAGAAGAAGCTACCAAAATGCCTTCACCGATCGTTTAAAACAGATCTCAGGCATTTTCAATAAGCCATACCTCTTCATAAAGTTGACTCACATCCACCACACAACAAGTACAACATTAAAAAGAAGAAGCTACCAAAATGCCTTCACCGATCGTTTAAAACAGATCTCAGGCATTTTCAATAAGCCATACCTCTTCATAAAGTTGACTCACATCCACCACACAACAAGAACAACATTAAAAAGAAGAAGCTACCAAAATGCCTTCACCGATCGTTTAAAACAGATCTCAGGCATTTTCAATAAGCCATACCTCTTCATAAAGTTGACTCACATCCACCACACAACAAGTACAACATTAAAAAGAAGAAGCTACCAAAATGCCTTCACCGATCGTTTAAAACAGATCTCAGGCATTTTCAATGAAGCATACCTCTTCATAAAGTTGACTCACATCCATCACACAACAAGTACAACATTAAAAAGAAGAAGCTACCAAAATGCCTTCACCGATCGTTTAAAACAGATCTCAGGCATTTTCAATAAGCCATACCTCTTCATAAAGTTGACTCACATCCACCACACAACAAGAACAACATTAAAAAGAAGAAGCTACCAAAATGCCTTCACCGATCGTTTAAAACAGATCTCAGGCATTTTCAATAAGCCATACCTCTTCATAAAGTTGACTCACATCCACCACACAACAAGTACAACATTAAAAAGAAGAAGCTACCAAAATGCCTTCACCGATCGTTTAAAGCAGATCTCAGGCATTTTCAATGAAGCATACCTCTTCATAAAGTTGACTCACATCCATCACACAACAAGTACAACATTAAAAAGAAGAAGCTACCAAAATGCCTTCACCGATCGTTTAAAACAGATCTCAGGCATTTTCAATAAGCCATACCTCTTCATAAAGTTGACTCACATCCATCACACAACAAGTACAACATTAAAAAGAAGAAGCTACCAAAATGCCTTCACCGATCGTTTAAAATAGATCTCAGGCATTTTCAATAAGCCATACCTCTTCATAAAGTTGACTCACATCCATCACACAACAAGAACAACATTAAAAAGAAGAAGCTACCAAAATGCCTTCACCGATCGTTTAAAACAGATCTCAGGCATTTTCAATGAGCCATACCTCTTCATAAAGTTGACTCACATCCATCACACAACAAGTACAACATTAAAAAGAAGAAGCTACCAAAATGCCTTCACCGATCGTTTAAAACAGATCTCAGGCATTTTCAATGAAGCATACCTCTTCATAAAGTTGACTCACATCCATCACACAACAAGAACAACATTAAAAAGAAGAAGCTACCAAAATGCCTTCACCGATCGTTTAAAAATGATCTCAGGCATTTTCAATGAAGCATACCTCTTCATAAAGTTGACTCACATCCATCACACAACAAGAACAACATTAAAAAGAAGAAGCTACCAAAATGCCTTCACCGATCGTTTAAAACAGATCTCAGGCATTTTCAATGAAGCATACCTCTTCATAAAGTTGACTCACATCCATCACACAACAAGAACAACATTAAAAAGAAGAAGCTACCAAAATGCCTTCACCGATCGTTTAAAACAGATCTCAGGCATTTTCAATAAGCCATACCTCTTCATAAAGTTGACTCACATCCACCACACAACAAGAACAACATTAAAAAGAAGAAGCTACCAAAATGCCTTCACCGATCGTTTAAAACAGATCTCAGGCATTTTCAATAAGCCATACCTCTTCATAAAGTTGACTTACATCCACCACACAACAAGAACAACATTAAAAAGAAGAAGATACCAAAATGCCTTCACCGATCGTTTAAAACAGATCTCAGGCATTTTCAATAAGCCATACCTCTTCATAAAGTTGACTCACATCCACCACACAACAAGTACAACATTAAAAAGAAGAAGCTACCAAAATGCCTTCACCGATCGTTTAAAACAGATCTCAGGCATTTTCAATAAGCCATACCTCTTCATAAAGTTGACTCACATCCACCACACAACAAGTACAACATTAAAAAGAAGAAGCTACCAAAATGCCTTCACCGATCGTTTAAAACAGATCTCAGGCATTTTCAATAAGCCATACCTCTTCATAAAGTTGACTCACATCCACCACACAACAAGTACAACATTAAAAAGAAGAAGCTACCAAAATGCCTTCACCGATCGTTTAAAACAGATCTCAGGCATTTTCAATAAGCCATACCTCTTCATAAAGTTGACTCACATCCACCACACAACAAGTACAACATTAAAAAGAAGAAGCTACCAAAATGCCTTCACCGATCGTTTAAAACAGATCTCAGGCATTTTCAATAAGCCATACCTCTTCATAAAGTTGACTCACATCCACCACACAACAAGAACAACATTAAAAAGAAGAAGCTACCAAAATGCCTTCACCGATCGTTTAAAACAGATCTCAGGCATTTTCAATAAGCCATACCTCTTCATAAAGTTGACTCACATCCACCACACAACAAGTACAACATTAAAAAGAAGAAGCTACCAAAATGCCTTCACCGATCGTTTAAAACAGATCTCAGGCATTTTCAATAAGCCATACCTCTTCATAAAGTTGACTCACATCCACCACACAACAAGAACAACATTAAAAAGAAGAAGCTACCAAAATGCCTTCACCGATCGTTTAAAACAGATCTCAGGCATTTTCAATAAGCCATACCTCTTCATAAAGTTGACTCACATCCACCACACAACAAGTACAACATTAAAAAGAAGAAGCTACCAAAATGCCTTCACCGATCGTTTAAAACAGATCTCAGGCATTTTCAATGAAGCATACCTCTTCATAAAGTTGACTCACATCCATCACACAACAAGTACAACATTAAAAAGAAGAAGCTACCAAAATGCCTTCACCGATCGTTTAAAACAGATCTCAGGCATTTTCAATAAGCCATACCTCTTCATAAAGTTGACTCACATCCACCACACAACAAGAACAACATTAAAAAGAAGAAGCTACCAAAATGCCTTCACCGATCGTTTAAAACAGATCTCAGGCATTTTCAATAAGCCATACCTCTTCATAAAGTTGACTCACATCCACCACACAACAAGTACAACATTAAAAAGAAGAAGCTACCAAAATGCCTTCACCGATCGTTTAAAGCAGATCTCAGGCATTTTCAATGAAGCATACCTCTTCATAAAGTTGACTCACATCCATCACACAACAAGTACAACATTAAAAAGAAGAAGCTACCAAAATGCCTTCACCGATCGTTTAAAACAGATCTCAGGCATTTTCAATAAGCCATACCTCTTCATAAAGTTGACTCACATCCATCACACAACAAGTACAACATTAAAAAGAAGAAGCTACCAAAATGCCTTCACCGATCGTTTAAAATAGATCTCAGGCATTTTCAATAAGCCATACCTCTTCATAAAGTTGACTCACATCCATCACACAACAAGAACAACATTAAAAAGAAGAAGCTACCAAAATGCCTTCACCGATCGTTTAAAACAGATCTCAGGCATTTTCAATGAGCCATACCTCTTCATAAAGTTGACTCACATCCATCACACAACAAGTACAACATTAAAAAGAAGAAGCTACCAAAATGCCTTCACCGATCGTTTAAAACAGATCTCAGGCATTTTCAATGAAGCATACCTCTTCATAAAGTTGACTCACATCCATCACACAACAAGAACAACATTAAAAAGAAGAAGCTACCAAAATGCCTTCACCGATCGTTTAAAAATGATCTCAGGCATTTTCAATGAAGCATACCTCTTCATAAAGTTGACTCACATCCATCACACAACAAGAACAACATTAAAAAGAAGAAGCTACCAAAATGCCTTCACCGATCGTTTAAAACAGATCTCAGGCATTTTCAATGAAGCATACCTCTTCATAAAGTTGACTCACATCCATCACACAACAAGAACAACATTAAAAAGAAGAAGCTACCAAAATGCCTTCACCGATCGTTTAAAACAGATCTCAGGCATTTTCAATGAAGCATACCTCTTCATAAAGTTGACTCACATCCACCACACAACAAGAACAACATTAAAAAGAAGAAGCTACCAAAATGCCTTCACCGATCGTTTAAAACAGATCTCAGGCATTTTCAATGAAGCATACCTCTTCATAAAGTTGACTCACATCCATCACACAACAAGAACAACATTAAAAAGAAGAAGCTACCAAAATGCCTTCACCGATCGTTTAAAACAGATCTCAGGCATTTTCAATAAGCCATACCTCTTCATAAAGTTGACTCACATCCACCACACAACAAGTACAACATTAAAAAGAAGAAGCTACCAAAATGCCTTCACCGATCGTTTAAAACAGATCTCAGGCATTTTCAATAAGCCATACCTCTTCATAAAGTTGACTCACATCCACCACACAACAAGAACAACATTAAAAAGAAGAAGCTACCAAAATGCCTTCACCGATCGTTTAAAACAGATCTCAGGCATTTTCAATAAGCCATACCTCTTCATAAAGTTGACTCACATCCACCACACAACAAGTACAACATTAAAAAGAAGAAGCTACCAAAATGCCTTCACCGATCGTTTAAAACAGATCTCAGGCATTTTCAATAAGCCATACCTCTTCATAAAGTTGACTCACATCCATCACACAACAAGAACAACATTAAAAAGAAGAAGCTACCAAAATGCCTTCACCGATCGTTTAAAACAGATCTCAGGCATTTTCAATAAGCCATACCTCTTCATAAAGTTGACTCACATCCATCACACAACAAGTACAACATTAAAAAGAAGAAGCTACCAAAATGCCTTCACCGATCGTTTAAAATAGATCTCAGGCATTTTCAATAAGCCATACCTCTTCATAAAGTTGACTCACATCCATCACACAACAAGTACAACATTAAAAAGAAGAAGCTACCAAAATGCCTTCACCGATCGTTTAAAACAGATCTCAGGCATTTTCAATACGCCATACCTCTTTATAAAGTCGACTTACATCCACCACACAACAAGAACAACATTAAAAAGAAGAAGCTACCAAAATGCCTTCACCGATCGTTTAAAACAGATCTCAGGCATTTTCAATAAGCCATACCTCTTTATAAAGTCGACTTACATCCACCACACAACAAGAACAACATTAAAAAGAAGAAGCTACCAAAATGCCTTCACCGATCGTTTAAAACAGATCTCAGGCATTTTCAATGAGCCATACCTCTTCATAAAGTTGACTTACATCCACCACACAACAAGTACAACATTAAAAAGAAGAAGCTACCAAAATGCCTTCACCGATCGTTTAAAACAGATCTCAGGCATTTTCAATGAGCCATACCTCTTCATAAAGTTGACTTACATTCACCACACAACAAGAACAACATTAAAAAGAAGAAGCTACCAAAATGCCTTCACCGATCGTTTAAAACAGATCTCAGGCATTTTCAATGAAGCATACCTCTTCATAAAGTTGACTCACATCCATCACACAACAAGAACAACATTAAAAAGAAGAAGCTACCAAAATGCCTTCACCGATCGTTTAAAACAGATCTCAGGCATTTTCAATAAGCCATACCTCTTCATAAAGTTGACTTACATCCACCACACAACAAGAACAACATTAAAAAGAAGAAGCTACCAAAATGCCTTCACCGATCGTTTAAAACAGATCTCAGGCATTTTCAATGAAGCATACCTCTTCATAAAATTGACTCACATCCATCACACAACAAGTACAACATTAAAAAGAAGAAGCTACCAAAATGCCTTCACCGATCGTTTAAAACAGATCTCAGGCATTTTCAATGAAGCATACCTCTTCATAAAGTTGACTCACATCCATCACACAACAAGAACAACATTAAAAAGAAGAAGCTACCAAAATGCCTTCACCGATCGTTTAAAAATGATCTCAGGCATTTTCAATGAAGCATACCTCTTCATAAAGTTGACTCACATCCATCACACAACAAGAACAACATTAAAAAGAAGAAGCTACCAAAATGCCTTCACCGATCGTTTAAAACAGATCTCAGGCATTTTCAATGAAGCATACCTCTTCATAAAGTTGACTCACATCCATCACACAACAAGAACAACATTAAAAAGAAGAAGCTACCAAAATGCCTTCACCGATCGTTTAAAACAGATCTCAGGCATTTTCAATGAAGCATACCTCTTCATAAAGTTGACTCACATCCACCACACAACAAGAACAACATTAAAAAGAAGAAGCTACCAAAATGCCTTCACCGATCGTTTAAAACAGATCTCAGGCATTTTCAATGAAGCATACCTCTTCATAAAGTTGACTCACATCCATCACACAACAAGAACAACATTAAAAAGAAGAAGCTACCAAAATGCCTTCACCGATCGTTTAAAACAGATCTCAGGCATTTTCAATGAAGCATACCTCTTCATAAAGTTGACTCACATCCATCACACAACAAGAACAACATTAAAAAGAAGAAGCTACCAAAATGCCTTCACCGATCGTTTAAAACAGATCTCAGGCATTTTCAATGAAGCATACCTCTTCATAAAGTTGACTCACATCCACCACACAACAAGAACAACATTAAAAAGAAGAAGCTACCAAAATGCCTTCACCGATCGTTTAAAACAGATCTCAGGCATTTTCAATGAAGCATACCTCTTCATAAAGTTGACTCACATCCATCACACAACAAGAACAACATTAAAAAGAAGAAGCTACCAAAATGCCTTCACCGATCGTTTAAAACAGATCTCAGGCATTTTCAATGAAGCATACCTCTTCATAAAGTTGACTCACATCCATCACACAACAAGAACAACATTAAAAAGAAGAAGCTACCAAAATGCCTTCACCGATCGTTTAAAACAGATCTCAGGCATTTTCAATAAGTTATACCTCTTCATAAAGTTGACACACATCCACCACACAACAAGAACAACATTAAAAAGAAGAAGCTACCAAAATGCCTTCACCGATCGTTTAAAACAGATCTCAGGCATTTTCAATGAGCCATACCTCTTCATAAAGTTGACTTACATCCACCACACAACAAGTACAACATTAAAAAGAAGAAGCTACCAAAATGCCTTCACCGATCGTTTAAAACAGATCTCAGGCATTTTCAATGAGCCATACTTCTTCATAAAGTTGACTCACATCCACCACACAACAAGAACAACATTAAAAAGAAGAAGCTACCAAAATGCCTTCACCGATCGTTTAAAACAGATCTCAGGCATTTTCAATAAGCCATACCTCTTCATAAAGTTGACTTACATCCACCACACAACAAGTACAACATTAAAAAGAAGAAGCTACCAAAATGCCTTCACCGATCGTTTAAAACAGATCTCAGGCATTTTCAATGAGCCATACCTCTTCATAAAGTTGACTTACATCCACCACACAACAAGTACAACATTAAAAAGAAGAAGCTACCAAAATGCCTTCACCGATCGTTTAAAACAGATCTCAGGCATTTTCAATAAGCCATACCTCTTTATAAAGTCGACTTACATCCACCACACAACAAGAACAACATTAAAAAGAAGAAGCTACCAAAATGCCTTCACCGATCGTTTAAAACAGATCTCAGGCATTTTCAATGAGCCATACCTCTTCATAAAGTTGACTTACATCCACCACACAACAAGTACAACATTTAAAAGAAGAAGCTACCAAAATGCCTTCACCGATCGTTTAAAACAAATCTCAGGCATTTTCAATAAGCCATACCTCTTCATAAAGTTGACTTACATCCACCACACAACAAGTACAACATTAAAAAGAAGAAGCTACCAAAATGCCTTCACCGATCGTTTAAAACAGATCTCAGGCATTTTCAATGAGCCATACCTCTTCATAAAGTTGACTTACATCCACCACACAACAAGTACAACATTAAAAAGAAGAAGCTACCAAAATGCCTTCACCGATCGTTTAAAACAGATCTCAGGCATTTTCAATAAGCCATACCTCTTTATAAAGTCGACTTACATCCACCACACAACAAGAACAACATTAAAAAGAAGAAGCTACCAAAATGCCTTCACCGATCGTTTAAAACAGATCTCAGGCATTTTCAATGAGCCATACCTCTTCATAAAGTTGACTTACATCCACCACACAACAAGTACAACATTAAAAAGAAGAAGCTACCAAAATGCCTTCACCGATCGTTTAAAACAGATCTCAGGCATTTTCAATGAGCCATACCTCTTCATAAAGTTGACTCACATCCACCACACAACAAGAACAACATTAAAAAGAAGAAGCTACCAAAATGCCTTCACCGATCGTTAAAAACAGATCTCAGGCATTTTCAATGAAGCATACCTCTTTATAAAGTCGACTTACATCCACCACACAACAAAAACAACATTAAAAAGAAGAAGCTACCAAAATGCCTTCACCGATCGTTTAAAACAGATCTCAGGCATTTTCAATGAGCCATACCTCTTCATAAAGTTGACTTACATCCACCACACAACAAGAACAACATTAAAAAGAAGAAGCTACCAAAATGCCTTCACCGATCGTTTAAAACAGATCTCAGGCATTTTCAATAAGCCATACCTCTTCATAAAGTTGACTCACATCCACCACACAACAAGTACAAGATTAAAAAGAAGAAGCTACCAAAATGCCTTCACCGATCGTTTAAAACAGATCTCAGGCATTTTCAATAAGCCATACCTCTTCATAAAGTTGACTCACATCCATCACACAACAAGAACATTAAAAAGAAGAAGATACCAAAATGCCTTCACCGATCGTTTAAAACAGATCTCAGGCATTTTCAATGAGCCATACCTCTTCATAAAGTTGACTTACATCCACCACACAACAAGAACAACATTAAAAAGAAGAAGATACCAAAATGCCTTCACCGATCGTTTAAAACAGATCTCAGGCATTTTCAATGAGCCATACCTCTTCATAAAGTTGACTTACATCCACCACACAACAAGAACAACATTAAAAAGAAGAAGCTACCAAAATGCCTTCACCGATCGTTTAAAACAGATCTCAGGCATTTTCAATAAGCCATACCTCTTCATAAAGTTGACTCACATCCATCACACAACAAGAACATTAAAAAGAAGAAGATACCAAAATGCCTTCACCGATCGTTTAAAACAGATCTCAGGCATTTTCAATGAGCCATACCTCTTCATAAAGTTGACTTACATCCACCACACAACAAGAACAACATTAAAAAGAAGAAGCTACCAAAATGCCTTCACCGATCGTTTAAAACAGATCTCAGGCATTTTCAATAAGCCATACCTCTTCATAAAGTTGACTCACATCCATCACACAACAAGAACATTAAAAAGAAGAAGATACCAAAATGCCTTCACCGATCGTTTAAAACAGATCTCAGGCATTTTCAATGAGCCATACCTCTTCATAAAGTTGACTTACATCCACCACACAACAAGAACAACATTAAAAAGAAGAAGCTACCAAAATGCCTTCACCGATCGTTTAAAACAGATCTCAGGCATTTTCAATAAGCCATACCTCTTCATAAAGTTGACTCACATCCATCACACAACAAGAACATTAAAAAGAAGAAGCTACCAAAATGCCTTCACCGATCGTTTAAAACAGATCTCAGGCATTTTCAATGAGCCATACCTCTTCATAAAGTTGACTTACATCCACCACACAACAAGAACAACATTAAAAAGAAGAAGCTACCAAAATGCCTTCACCGATCGTTTAAAACAGATCTCAGGCATTTTCAATAAGCCATACCTCTTCATAAAGTTGACTCACATCCATCACACAACAAGAACATTAAAAAGAAGAAGATACCAAAATGCCTTCACCGATCGTTTAAAACAGATCTCAGGCATTTTCAATGAGCCATACCTCTTCATAAAGTTGACTTACATCCACCACACAACAAGAACAACATTAAAAAGAAGAAGATACCAAAATGCCTTCACCGATCGTTTAAAACAGATCTCAGGCATTTTCAATAAGCCATACCTCTTCATAAAGTTGACTCACATCCACCACACAACAAGTACAACATTAAAAAGAAGAAGCTACCAAAATGCCTTCACCGATCGTTTAAAACAGATCTCAGGCATTTTCAATAAGCCATACCTCTTCATAAAGTTGACTCACATCCACCACACAACAAGTACAACATTAAAAAGAAGAAGCTACCAAAATGCCTTCACCGATCGTTTAAAACAGATCTCAGGCATTTTCAATAAGCCATACCTCTTCATAAAGTTGACTCACATCCACCACACAACAAGTACAACATTAAAAAGAAGAAGCTACCAAAATGCCTTCACCGATCGTTTAAAACAGATCTCAGGCATTTTCAATAAGCCATACCTCTTCATAAAGTTGACTCACATCCACCACACAACAAGTACAACATTAAAAAGAAGAAGATACCAAAATGCCTTCACCGATCGTTTAAAACAGATCTCAGGCATTTTCAATAAGCCATACCTCTTCATAAAGTTGACTCACATCCACCACACAACAAGAACAACATTAAAAAGAAGAAGCTACCAAAATGCCTTCACCGATCGTTTAAAACAGATCTCAGGCATTTTCAATAAGCCATACCTCTTCAT
The DNA here is from genome assembly GCA_963854165.1 of Sylvicola cinctus. Lineage (NCBI taxonomy): Eukaryota > Metazoa > Arthropoda > Insecta > Diptera > Anisopodidae > Sylvicola > Sylvicola cinctus. The sequence continues at coordinate 25,864,384 of OY974082.1, forward strand.
AAAGTTGACTCACATCCACCACACAACAAGAACAACATTAAAAAGAAGAAGCTACCAAAATGCCTTCACCGATCGTTTAAAACAGATCTCAGGCATTTTCAATAAGCCATACCTCTTCATAAAGTTGACTCACATCCACCACACAACAAGTACAACATTAAAAAGAAGAAGCTACCAAAATGCCTTCACCGATCGTTTAAAACAGATCTCAGGCATTTTCAATAAGCCATACCTCTTCATAAAGTTGACTCACATCCACCACACAACAAGTACAACATTAAAAAGAAGAAGCTACCAAAATGCCTTCACCGATCGTTTAAAACAGATCTCAGGCATTTTCAATAAGCCATACCTCTTCATAAAGTTGACTCACATCCACCACACAACAAGTACAACATTAAAAAGAAGAAGCTACCAAAATGCCTTCACCGATCGTTTAAAACAGATCTCAGGCATTTTCAATAAGCCATACCTCTTCATAAAGTTGACTCACATCCACCACACAACAAGTACAACATTAAAAAGAAGAAGCTACCAAAATGCCTTCACCGATCGTTTAAAACAGATCTCAGGCATTTTCAATAAGCCATACCTCTTCATAAAGTTGACTCACATCCACCACACAACAAGAACAACATTAAAAAGAAGAAGATACCAAAATGCCTTCACCGATCGTTTAAAACAGATCTCAGGCATTTTCAATAAGCCATACCTCTTCATAAAGTTGACTCACATCCACCACACAACAAGAACAACATTAAAAAGAAGAAGCTACCAAAATGCCTTCACCGATCGTTTAAAACAGATCTCAGGCATTTTCAATAAGCCATACCTCTTCATAAAGTTGACTCACATCCACCACACAACAAGTACAACATTAAAAAGAAGAAGCTACCAAAATGCCTTCACCGATCGTTTAAAACAGATCTCAGGCATTTTCAATAAGCCATACCTCTTCATAAAGTTGACTCACATCCACCACACAACAAGTACAACATTAAAAAGAAGAAGCTACCAAAATGCCTTCACCGATCGTTTAAAACAGATCTCAGGCATTTTCAATAAGCCATACCTCTTCATAAAGTTGACTCACATCCACCACACAACAAGTACAACATTAAAAAGAAGAAGATACCAAAATGCCTTCACCGATCGTTTAAAACAGATCTCAGGCATTTTCAATAAGCCATACCTCTTCATAAAGTTGACTCACATCCACCACACAACAAGTACAACATTAAAAAGAAGAAGCTACCAAAATGCCTTCACCGATCGTTTAAAACAGATCTCAGGCATTTTCAATAAGCCATACCTCTTCATAAAGTTGACTCACATCCACCACACAACAAGTACAACATTAAAAAGAAGAAGATACCAAAATGCCTTCACCGATCGTTTAAAACAGATCTCAGGCATTTTCAATAAGCCATACCTCTTCATAAAGTTGACTCACATCCACCACACAACAAGTACAACATTAAAAAGAAGAAGCTACCAAAATGCCTTCACCGATCGTTTAAAACAGATCTCAGGCATTTTCAATAAGCCATACCTCTTCATAAAGTTGACTCACATCCATCACACAACAAGAACAACATTAAAAAGAAGAAGCTACCAAAATGCCTTCACCGATCGTTTAAAACAGATCTCAGGCATTTTCAATAAGCCATACCTCTTCATAAAGTTGACTCACATCCATCACACAACAAGAACAACATTAAAAAGAAGAAGCTACCAAAATGCCTTCACCGATCGTTTAAAACAGATCTCAGGCATTTTCAATAAGCCATACCTCTTCATAAAGTTGACTCACATCCACCACACAACAAGTACAACATTAAAAAGAAGAAGCTACCAAAATGCCTTCACCGATCGTTTAAAACAGATCTCAGGCATTTTCAATAAGCCATACCTCTTCATAAAGTTGACTCACATCCATCACACAACAAGAACAACATTAAAAAGAAGAAGCTACCAAAATGCCTTCACCGATCGTTTAAAACAGATCTCAGGCATTTTCAATAAGCCATACCTCTTCATAAAGTTGACTCACATCCATCACACAACAAGAACAACATTAAAAAGAAGAAGCTACCAAAATGCCTTCACCGATCGTTTAAAACAGATCTCAGGCATTTTCAATAAGCCATACCTCTTCATAAAGTTGACTCACATCCACCACACAACAAGTACAACATTAAAAAGAAGAAGATACCAAAATGCCTTCACCGATCGTTTAAAACAGATCTCAGGCATTTTCAATAAGCCATACCTCTTCATAAAGTTGACTCACATCCATCACACAACAAGAACAACATTAAAAAGAAGAAGCTACCAAAATGCCTTCACCGATCGTTTAAAACAGATCTCAGGCATTTTCAATAAGCCATACCTCTTCATAAAGTTGACTCACATCCATCACACAACAAGAACAACATTAAAAAGAAGAAGCTACCAAAATGCCTTCACCGATCGTTTAAAACAGATCTCAGGCATTTTCAATAAGCCATACCTCTTCATAAAGTTGACTCACATCCATCACACAACAAGAACAACATTAAAAAGAAGAAGCTACCAAAATGCCTTCACCGATCGTTTAAAACAGATCTCAGGCATTTTCAATAAGCCATACCTCTTCATAAAGTTGACTCACATCCACCACACAACAAGTACAACATTAAAAAGAAGAAGCTACCAAAATGCCTTCACCGATCGTTTAAAACAGATCTCAGGCATTTTCAATAAGCCATACCTCTTCATAAAGTTGACTCACATCCACCACACAACAAGTACAACATTAAAAAGAAGAAGATACCAAAATGCCTTCACCGATCGTTTAAAACAGATCTCAGGCATTTTCAATAAGCCATACCTCTTCATAAAGTTGACTCACATCCACCACACAACAAGTACAACATTAAAAAGAAGAAGCTACCAAAATGCCTTCACCGATCGTTTAAAACAGATCTCAGGCATTTTCAATAAGCCATACCTCTTCATAAAGTTGACTCACATCCACCACACAACAAGTACAACATTAAAAAGAACAAGCTACCAAAATGCCTTCACCGATCGTTTAAAACAGATCTCAGGCATTTTCAATAAGCCATACCTCTTCATAAAGTTGACTCACATCCATCACACAACAAGAACATTAAAAAGAAGAAGCTACCAAAATGCCTTCACCGATCGTTTAAAACAGATCTCAGGCATTTTCAATGAAGCATACCTCTTCATAAAGTTGACTCACATCCATCACACAACAAGTACAACATTAAAAAGAAGAAGCTACCAAAATGCCTTCACCGATCGTTTAAAACAGATCTCAGGCATTTTCAATAAGCCATACCTCTTCATAAAGTTGACTCACATCCATCACACAACAAGAACAACATTAAAAAGAAGAAGCTACCAAAATGCCTTCACCGATCGTTTAAAACAGATCTCAGGCATTTTCAATGAAGCATACCTCTTCATAAAGTTGACTCACATCCACCACACAACAAGTACAACATTAAAAAGAAGAAGCTACCAAAATGCCTTCACCGATCGTTTAAAACAGATCTCAGGCATTTTCAATAAGCCATACCTCTTCATAAAGTTGACTCACATCCACCACACAACAAGTACAACATTAAAAAGAAGAAGATACCAAAATGCCTTCACCGATCGTTTAAAACAGATCTCAGGCATTTTCAATAAGCCATACCTCTTCATAAAGTTGACTCACATCCATCACACAACAAGAACATTAAAAAGAAGAAGCTACCAAAATGCCTTCACCGATCGTTTAAAACAGATCTCAGGCATTTTCAATAAGCCATACCTCTTCATAAAGTTGACTCACATCCATCACACAACAAGTACAACATTAAAAAGAAGAAGATACCAAAATGCCTTCACCGATCGTTTAAAACAGATCTCAGGCATTTTCAATAAGCCATACCTCTTCATAAAGTTGACTCACATCCACCACACAACAAGAACAACATTAAAAAGAAGAAGCTACCAAAATGCCTTCACCGATCGTTTAAAACAGATCTCAGGCATTTTCAATAAGCCATACCTCTTCATAAAGTTGACTCACATCCATCACACAACAAGAACAACATTAAAAAGAAGAAGCTACCAAAATGCCTTCACCGATCGTTTAAAACAGATCTCAGGCATTTTCAATAAGCCATACCTCTTCATAAAGTTGACTCACATCCATCACACAACAAGAACATTAAAAAGAAGAAGCTACCAAAATGCCTTCACCGATCGTTTAAAACAGATCTCAGGCATTTTCAATAAGCCATACCTCTTCATAAAGTTGACTCACATCCATCACACAACAAGAACAACATTAAAAAGAAGAAGCTACCAAAATGCCTTCACCGATCGTTTAAAACAGATCTCAGGCATTTTCAATGAAGCATACCTCTTCATAAAGTTGACTCACATCCACCACACAACAAGTACAACATTAAAAAGAAGAAGCTACCAAAATGCCTTCACCGATCGTTTAAAACAGATCTCAGGCATTTTCAATAAGCCATACCTCTTCATAAAGTTGACTCACATCCATCACACAACAAGAACATTAAAAAGAAGAAGCTACCAAAATGCCTTCACCGATCGTTTAAAACAGATCTCAGGCATTTTCAATAAGCCATACCTCTTTATAAAGTTGACTCACATCCACCACACAACAAGTACAACATTAAAAAGAAGAAGCTACCAAAATGCCTTCACCGATCGTTTAAAACAGATCTCAGGCATTTTCAATGAAGCATACCTCTTCATAAAGTTGACTCACATCCATCACACAACAAGTACAACATTAAAAAGAAGAAGATACCAAAATGCCTTCACCGATCGTTTAAAACAGATCTCAGGCATTTTCAATAAGCCATACCTCTTCATAAAGTTGACTCACATCCATCACACAACAAGAACATTAAAAAGAAGAAGCTACCAAAATGCCTTCACCGATCGTTTAAAACAGATCTCAGGCATTTTCAATAAGCCATACCTCTTTATAAAGTTGACTCACATCCACCACACAACAAGTACAACATTAAAAAGAAGAAGCTACCAAAATGCCTTCACCGATCGTTTAAAACAGATCTCAGGCATTTTCAATGAAGCATACCTCTTCATAAAGTTGACTCACATCCACCACACAACAAGTACAACATTAAAAAGAAGAAGATACCAAAATGCCTTCACCGATCGTTTAAAACAGATCTCAGGCATTTTCAATAAGCCATACCTCTTCATAAAGTTGACTCACATCCATCACACAACAAGAACATTAAAAAGAAGAAGCTACCAAAATGCCTTCACCGATCGTTTAAAACAGATCTCAGGCATTTTCAATAAGCCATACCTCTTCATAAAGTTGACTCACATCCATCACACAACAAGTACAACATTAAAAAGAAGAAGCTACCAAAATGCCTTCACCGATCGTTTAAAACAGATCTCAGGCATTTTCAATGAAGCATACCTCTTCATAAAGTTGACTCACATCCACCACACAACAAGTACAACATTAAAAAGAAGAAGCTACCAAAATGCCTTCACCGATCGTTTAAAACAGATCTCAGGCATTTTCAATAAGCCATACCTCTTCATAAAGTTGACTCACATCCATCACACAACAAGTACAACATTAAAAAGAAGAAGATACCAAAATGCCTTCACCGATCGTTTAAAACAGATCTCAGGCATTTTCAATAAGCCATACCTCTTCATAAAGTTGACTCACATCCACCACACAACAAGTACAACATTAAAAAGAAGAAGCTACCAAAATGCCTTCACCGATCGTTTAAAACAGATCTCAGGCATTTTCAATGAAGCATACCTCTTCATAAAGTTGACTCACATCCATCACACAACAAGTACAACATTAAAAAGAAGAAGATACCAAAATGCCTTCACCGATCGTTTAAAACAGATCTCAGGCATTTTCAATAAGCCATACCTCTTCATAAAGTTGACTCACATCCATCACACAACAAGAACATTAAAAAGAAGAAGCTACCAAAATGCCTTCACCGATCGTTTAAAACAGATCTCAGGCATTTTCAATAAGCCATACCTCTTCATAAAGTTGACTCACATCCATCACACAACAAGAACAACATTAAAAAGAAGAAGCTACCAAAATGCCTTCACCGATCGTTTAAAACAGATCTCAGGCATTTTCAATGAAGCATACCTCTTCATAAAGTTGACTCACATCCACCACACAACAAGTACAACATTAAAAAGAAGAAGCTACCAAAATGCCTTCACCGATCGTTTAAAACAGATCTCAGGCATTTTCAATAAGCCATACCTCTTCATAAAGTTGACTCACATCCATCACACAACAAGTACAACATTAAAAAGAAGAAGCTACCAAAATGCCTTCACCGATCGTTTAAAACAGATCTCAGGCATTTTCAATAAGCCATACCTCTTCATAAAGTTGACTCACATCCATCACATAACAAGAACATTAAAAAGAAGAAGCTACCAAAATGCCTTCACCGATCGTTTAAAACAGATCTCAGGCATTTTCAATGAAGCATACCTCTTCATAAAGTTGACTCACATCCACCACACAACAAGTACAACATTAAAAAGAAGAAGCTACCAAAATGCCTTCACCGATCGTTTAAAACAGATCTCAGGCATTTTCAATAAGCCATACCTCTTCATAAAGTTGACTCACATCCACCACACAACAAGTACAACATTAAAAAGAAGAAGATACCAAAATGCCTTCACCGATCGTTTAAAACAGATCTCAGGCATTTTCAATAAGCCATACCTCTTCATAAAGTTGACTCACATCCACCACACAACAAGAACAACATTAAAAAGAAGAAGCTACCAAAATGCCTTCACCGATCGTTTAAAACAGATCTCAGGCATTTTCAATAAGCCATACCTCTTCATAAAGTTGACTCACATCCATCACACAACAAGAACAACATTAAAAAGAAGAAGCTACCAAAATGCCTTCACCGATCGTTTAAAACAGATCTCAGGCATTTTCAATAAGCCATACCTCTTCATAAAGTTGACTCACATCCATCACACAACAAGAACAACATTAAAAAGAAGAAGCTACCAAAATGCCTTCACCGATCGTTTAAAACAGATCTCAGGCATTTTCAATAAGCCATACCTCTTCATAAAGTTGACTCACATCCATCACACAACAAGAACAACATTAAAAAGAAGAAGCTACCAAAATGCCTTCACCGATCGTTTAAAACAGATCTCAGGCATTTTCAATAAGCCATACCTCTTCATAAAGTTGACTTACATCCACCACACAACAAGTACAACATTAAAAAGAAGAAGCTACCAAAATGCCTTCACCGATCGTTTAAAACAGATCTCAGGCATTTTCAATAAGCCATACCTCTTCATAAAGTTGACTCACATCCACCACACAACAAGTACAACATTAAAAAGAAGAAGCTACCAAAATGCCTTCACCGATCGTTTAAAACAGATCTCAGGCATTTTCAATAAGCCATACCTCTTCATAAAGTTGACTCACATCCATCACACAACAAGAACATTAAAAAGAAGAAGCTACCAAAATGCCTTCACCGATCGTTTAAAACAGATCTCAGGCATTTTCAATGAAGCATACCTCTTCATAAAGTTGACTCACATCCATCACACAACAAGTACAACATTAAAAAGAAGAAGCTACCAAAATGCCTTCACCGATCGTTTAAAACAGATCTCAGGCATTTTCAATAAGCCATACCTCTTCATAAAGTTGACTCACATCCACCACACAACAAGTACAACATTAAAAAGAAGAAGCTACCAAAATGCCTTCACCGATCGTTTAAAACAGATCTCAGGCATTTTCAATAAGCCATACCTCTTCATAAAGTTGACTCACATCCACCACACAACAAGAACAACATTAAAAAGAAGAAGCTACCAAAATGCCTTCACCGATCGTTTAAAACAGATCTCAGGCATTTTCAATGAGCCATACCTCTTCATAAAGTTGACTCACATCCACCACACTACAAGAACAACATTAAAAAGAAGAAGCTACCAAAATGCCTTCACCGATCGTTTAAAACAGATCTCAGGCATTTTCAATAAGCCATACCTCTTCATAAAGTTGACTCACATCCACCACACAACAAGAACAACATTAAAAAGAAGAAGCTACCAAAATGCCTTCACCGATCGTTTAAAACAGATCTCAGGCATTTTCAATGAAGCATACCTCTTCATAAAGTTGACTCACATCCATCACACAACAAGAACAACATTAAAAAGAAGAAGCTACCAAAATGCCTTCACCGATCGTTTAAAACAGATCTCAGGCATTTTCAATGAAGCATACCTCTTCATAAAGTTGACTCACATCCATCACACAACAAGAACAACATTAAAAAGAAGAAGCTACCAAAATGCCTTCACCGATCGTTTAAAACAGATCTCAGGCATTTTCAATAAGCCATACCTCTTCATAAAGTTGACTCACATCCACCACACAACAAGAACAACATTAAAAAGAAGAAGCTACCAAAATGCCTTCACCGATCGTTTAAAACAGATCTCAGGCATTTTCAATGAAGCATACCTCTTCATAAAGTTGACTCACATCCATCACACAACAAGAACAACATTAAAAAGAAGAAGCTACCAAAATGCCTTCACCGATCGTTTAAAACAGATCTCAGGCATTTTCAATGAAGCATACCTCTTCATAAAGTTGACTCACATCCATCACACAACAAGTACAACATTAAAAAGAAGAAGCTACCAAAATGCCTTCACCGATCGTTTAAAACAGATCTCAGGCATTTTCAATAAGCCATACCTCTTCATAAAGTTGACTCACATCCACCACACAACAAGAACAACATTAAAAAGAAGAAGCTACCAAAATGCCTTCACCGATCGTTTAAAACAGATCTCAGGCATTTTCAATGAAGCATACCTCTTCATAAAGTTGACTCACATCCATCACACAACAAGAACAACATTAAAAAGAAGAAGCTACCAAAATGCCTTCACCGATCGTTTAAAACAGATCTCAGGCATTTTCAATGAGCCATACCTCTTCATAAAGTTGACTCACATCCACCACACTACAAGAACAACATTAAAAAGAAGAAGCTACCAAAATGCCTTCACCGATCGTTTAAAACAGATCTCAGGCATTTTCAATAAGCCATACCTCTTCATAAAGTTGACTCACATCCACCACACAACAAGAACAACATTAAAAAGAAGAAGCTACCAAAATGCCTTCACCGATCGTTTAAAACAGATCTCAGGCATTTTCAATGAAGCATACCTCTTCATAAAGTTGACTCACATCCATCACACAACAAGAACAACATTAAAAAGAAGAAGCTACCAAAATGCCTTCACCGATCGTTTAAAACAGATCTCAGGCATTTTCAATGAAGCATACCTCTTCATAAAGTTGACTCACATCCATCACACAACAAGAACAACATTAAAAAGAAGAAGCTACCAAAATGCCTTCACCGATCGTTTAAAACAGATCTCAGGCATTTTCAATAAGCCATACCTCTTCATAAAGTTGACTCACATCCACCACACAACAAGAACAACATTAAAAAGAAGAAGCTACCAAAATGCCTTCACCGATCGTTTAAAACAGATCTCAGGCATTTTCAATGAAGCATACCTCTTCATAAAGTTGACTCACATCCATCACACAACAAGAACAACATTAAAAAGAAGAAGCTACCAAAATGCCTTCACCGATCGTTTAAAACAGATCTCAGGCATTTTCAATGAAGCATACCTCTTCATAAAGTTGACTCACATCCATCACACAACAAGTACAACATTAAAAAGAAGAAGCTACCAAAATGCCTTCACCGATCGTTTAAAACAGATCTCAGGCATTTTCAATAAGCCATACCTCTTCATAAAGTTGACTCACATCCACCACACAACAAGAACAACATTAAAAAGAAGAAGCTACTAAAATGCCTTCACCGATCGTTTAAAACAGATCTCAGGCATTTTCAATGAAGCATACCTCTTCATAAAGTTGACTCACATCCATCACACAACAAGAACAACATTAAAAAGAAGAAGCTACCAAAATGCCTTCACCGATCGTTTAAAACAGATCTCAGGCATTTTCAATAAGCCATACCTATTTATAAAGTCGACTTACATCCACCACACAACAAGAACAACATTAAAAAGAAGAAGCTACCAAAATGCCTTCACCGATCGTTTAAAACAGATCTCAGGCATTTTCAATGAGCCATACCTCTTCATAAAGTTGACTTACATCCACCACACAACAAGTACAACATTAAAAAGAAGAAGCTACCAAAATGCCTTCACCGATCGTTTAAAACAGATCTCAGGCATTTTCAATAAGCCATACCTCTTTATAAAGTCGACTTACATCCACCACACAACAAGAACAACATTAAAAAGAAGAAGCTACCAAAATGCCTTCACCGATCGTTTAAAACAGATCTCAGGCATTTTCAATGAGCCATACCTCTTCATAAAGTTGACTTACATCCATCACACAACAAGAACAACATTAAAAAGAAGAAGCTACCAAAATGCCTTCACCGATCGTTTAAAACAGATCTCAGGCATTTTCAATGAAGCATACCTCTTCATAAAGTTGACTCACATCCATCACACAACAAGTACAACATTAAAAAGAAGAAGCTACCAAAATGCCTTCACCGATCGTTTAAAACAGATCTCAGGCATTTTCAATGAAGCATACCTCTTCATAAAGTTGACTCACATCCATCACACAACAAGAACAACATTAAAAAGAAGAAGCTACCAAAATGCCTTCACCGATCGTTTAAAACAGATCTCAGGCATTTTCAATAAGCCATACCTCTTTATAAAGTCGACTTACATCCACCACACAACAAGAACAACATTAAAAAGAAGAAGATACCAAAATGCCTTCACCGATCGTTTAAAACAGATCTCAGGCATTTTCAATAAGCCATACCTCTTCATAAAGTTGACTTACATCCATCACACAACAAGAACAACATTAAAAAGAAGAAGCTACCAAAATGCCTTCACCGATCGTTTAAAACAGATCTCAGGCATTTTCAATGAAGCATACCTCTTCATAAAGTTGACTCACATCCATCACACAACAAGAACAACATTAAAAAGAAGAAGCTACCAAAATGCCTTCACCGATCGTTTAAAACAGATCTCAGGCATTTTCAATGAAGCATACCTCTTCATAAAGTTGACTCACATCCATCACACAACAAGTACAACATTAAAAAGAAGAAGCTACCAAAATGCCTTCACCGATCGTTTAAAACAGATCTCAGGCATTTTCAATAAGCCATACCTCTTTATAAAGTCGACTTACATCCACCACACAACAAGAACAACATTAAAAAGAAGAAGCTACCAAAATGCCTTCACCGATCGTTTAAAACAGATCTCAGGCATTTTCAATGAAGCATACCTCTTCATAAAGTTGACTCACATCCATCACACAACAAGTACAACATTAAAAAGAAGAAGCTACCAAAATGCCTTCACCGATCGTTTAAAACAGATCTCAGGCATTTTCAATGAGCCATACCTCTTCATAAAGTTGACTTACATCCACCACACAACAAGTACAACATTAAAAAGAAGAAGCTACCAAAATGCCTTCACCGATCGTTTAAAACAGATCTCAGGCATTTTCAATGAGCCATACCTCTTCATAAAGTTGACTTACATCCACCACACAACAAGTACAACATTAAAAAGAAGAAGCTACCAAAATGCCTTCACCGATCGTTTAAAACAGATCTCAGGCATTTTCAATAAGCCATACCTCTTTATAAAGTCGACTTACATCCACCACACAACAAGAACAACATTAAAAAGAAGAAGCTACCAAAATGCCTTCACCGATCGTTTAAAACAGATCTCAGGCATTTTCAATGAGCCATACCTCTTCATAAAGTTGACTTACATCCACCACACAACAAGTACAACATTAAAAAGAAGAAGCTACCAAAATGCCTTCACCGATCGTTTAAAACAGATCTCAGGCATTTTCAATGAGCCATACCTCTTCATAAAGTTGACTCACATCCACCACACAACAAGAACAACATTAAAAAGAAGAAGCTACCAAAATGCCTTCACCGATCGTTAAAAACAGATCTCAGGCATTTTCAATGAAGCATACCTCTTTATAAAGTCGACTTACATCCACCACACAACAAAAACAACATTAAAAAGAAGAAGCTACCAAAATGCCTTCACCGATCGTTTAAAACAGATCTCAGGCATTTTCAATGAGCCATACCTCTTCATAAAGTTGACTTACATCCACCACACAACAAGAACAACATTAAAAAGAAGAAGCTACCAAAATGCCTTCACCGATCGTTTAAAACAGATCTCAGGCATTTTCAATAAGCCATACCTCTTCATAAAGTTGACTCACATCCACCACACAACAAGTACAACATTAAAAAGAAGAAGCTACCAAAATGCCTTCACCGATCGTTTAAAACAGATCTCAGGCATTTTCAATAAGCCATACCTCTTCATAAAGTTGACTCACATCCATCACACAACAAGAACATTAAAAAGAAGAAGATACCAAAATGCCTTCACCGATCGTTTAAAACAGATCTCAGGCATTTTCAATGAGCCATACCTCTTCATAAAGTTGACTCACATCCACCACACAACAAGTACAACATTAAAAAGAAGAAGCTACCAAAATGCCTTCACCGATCGTTTAAAACAGATCTCAGGCATTTTCAATGAAGCATACCTCTTCATAAAGTTGACTCACATCCATCACACAACAAGAACAACATTAAAAAGAAGAAGCTACCAAAATGCCTTCACCGATCGTTTAAAACAGATCTCAGGCATTTTCAATAAGCCATACCTCTTCATAAAGTTGACTTACATCCACCACACAACAAGAACAACATTAAAAAGAAGAAGATACCAAAATGCCTTCACCGATCGTTTAAAACAGATCTCAGGCATTTTCAATAAGCCATACCTCTTCATAAAGTTGACTCACATCCACCACACAACAAGTACAACATTAAAAAGAAGAAGCTACCAAAATGCCTTCACCGATCGTTTAAAACAGATCTCAGGCATTTTCAATAAGCCATACCTCTTCATAAAGTTGACTCACATCCACCACACAACAAGTACAACATTAAAAAGAAGAAGCTACCAAAATGCCTTCACCGATCGTTTAAAACAGATCTCAGGCATTTTCAATAAGCCATACCTCTTCATAAAGTTGACTCACATCCACCACACAACAAGTACAACATTAAAAAGAAGAAGCTACCAAAATGCCTTCACCGATCGTTTAAAACAGATCTCAGGCATTTTCAATAAGCCATACCTCTTCATAAAGTTGACTCACATCCACCACACAACAAGTACAACATTAAAAAGAAGAAGCTACCAAAATGCCTTCACCGATCGTTTAAAACAGATCTCAGGCATTTTCAATAAGCCATACCTCTTCATAAAGTTGACTTACATCCACCACACAACAAGAACAACATTAAAAAGAAGAAGATACCAAAATGCCTTCACCGATCGTTTAAAACAGATCTCAGGCATTTTCAATGAGCCATACCTCTTCATAAAGTTGACTTACATCCACCACACAACAAGAACAACATTAAAAAGAAGAAGATACCAAAATGCCTTCACCGATCGTTTAAAACAGATCTCAGGCATTTTCAATAAGCCATACCTCTTCATAAAGTTGACTCACATCCACCACACAACAAGTACAACATTAAAAAGAAGAAGCTACCAAAATGCCTTCACCGATCGTTTAAAACAGATCTCAGGCATTTTCAATAAGCCATACCTCTTCATAAAGTTGACTCACATCCACCACACAACAAGTACAACATTAAAAAGAAGAAGCTACCAAAATGCCTTCACCGATCGTTTAAAACAGATCTCAGGCATTTTCAATAAGCCATACCTCTTCATAAAGTTGACTCACATCCACCACACAACAAGTACAACATTAAAAAGAAGAAGCTACCAAAATGCCTTCACCGATCGTTTAAAACAGATCTCAGGCATTTTCAATAAGCCATACCTCTTCATAAAGTTGACTCACATCCACCACACAACAAGTACAACATTAAAAAGAAGAAGATACCAAAATGCCTTCACCGATCGTTTAAAACAGATCTCAGGCATTTTCAATAAGCCATACCTCTTCATAAAGTTGACTCACATCCACCACACAACAAGAACAACATTAAAAAGAAGAAGCTACCAAAATGCCTTCACCGATCGTTTAAAACAGATCTCAGGCATTTTCAATAAGCCATACCTCTTCATAAAGTTGACTCACATCCACCACACAACAAGAACAACATTAAAAAGAAGAAGCTACCAAAATGCCTTCACCGATCGTTTAAAACAGATCTCAGGCATTTTCAATAAGCCATACCTCTTCATAAAGTTGACTCACATCCACCACACAACAAGTACAACATTAAAAAGAAGAAGCTACCAAAATGCCTTCACCGATCGTTTAAAACAGATCTCAGGCATTTTCAATAAGCCATACCTCTTCATAAAGTTGACTCACATCCACCACACAACAAGTACAACATTAAAAAGAAGAAGCTACCAAAATGCCTTCACCGATCGTTTAAAACAGATCTCAGGCATTTTCAATAAGCCATACCTCTTCATAAAGTTGACTCACATCCACCACACAACAAGTACAACATTAAAAAGAAGAAGCTACCAAAATGCCTTCACCGATCGTTTAAAACAGATCTCAGGCATTTTCAATAAGCCATACCTCTTCATAAAGTTGACTCACATCCACCACACTACAAGTACAACATTAAAAAGAAGAAGCTACCAAAATGCCTTCACCGATCGTTTAAAACAGATCTCAGGCATTTTCAATAAGCCATACCTCTTCATAAAGTTGACTCACATCCACCACACAACAAGTACAACATTAAAAAGAAGAAGATACCAAAATGCCTTCACCGATCGTTTAAAACAGATCTCAGGCATTTTCAATAAGCCATACCTCTTCATAAAGTTGACTCACATCCACCACACAACAAGAACAACATTAAAAAGAAGAAGCTACCAAAATGCCTTCACCGATCGTTTAAAACAGATCTCAGG
This sequence comes from Sylvicola cinctus, assembly GCA_963854165.1. Classification (NCBI taxonomy): domain Eukaryota; kingdom Metazoa; phylum Arthropoda; class Insecta; order Diptera; family Anisopodidae; genus Sylvicola; species Sylvicola cinctus. Next base: position 25,879,567 of record OY974082.1, read on the forward strand.
CATTTTCAATAAGCCATACCTCTTCATAAAGTTGACTCACATCCACCACACAACAAGTACAACATTAAAAAGAAGAAGCTACCAAAATGCCTTCACCGATCGTTTAAAACAGATCTCAGGCATTTTCAATAAGCCATACCTCTTCATAAAGTTGACTCACATCCACCACACAACAAGTACAACATTAAAAAGAAGAAGCTACCAAAATGCCTTCACCGATCGTTTAAAACAGATCTCAGGCATTTTCAATAAGCCATACCTCTTCATAAAGTTGACTCACATCCACCACACAACAAGTACAACATTAAAAAGAAGAAGATACCAAAATGCCTTCACCGATCGTTTAAAACAGATCTCAGGCATTTTCAATAAGCCATACCTCTTCATAAAGTTGACTCACATCCACCACACAACAAGTACAACATTAAAAAGAAGAAGCTACCAAAATGCCTTCACCGATCGTTTAAAACAGATCTCAGGCATTTTCAATAAGCCATACCTCTTCATAAAGTTGACTCACATCCACCACACAACAAGTACAACATTAAAAAGAAGAAGATACCAAAATGCCTTCACCGATCGTTTAAAACAGATCTCAGGCATTTTCAATAAGCCATACCTCTTCATAAAGTTGACTCACATCCACCACACAACAAGAACAACATTAAAAAGAAGAAGCTACCAAAATGCCTTCACCGATCGTTTAAAACAGATCTCAGGCATTTTCAATAAGCCATACCTCTTCATAAAGTTGACTCACATCCATCACACAACAAGAACAACATTAAAAAGAAGAAGCTACCAAAATGCCTTCACCGATCGTTTAAAACAGATCTCAGGCATTTTCAATAAGCCATACCTCTTCATAAAGTTGACTCACATCCATCACACAACAAGAACAACATTAAAAAGAAGAAGCTACCAAAATGCCTTCACCGATCGTTTAAAACAGATCTCAGGCATTTTCAATAAGCCATACCTCTTCATAAAGTTGACTCACATCCATCACACAACAAGAACAACATTAAAAAGAAGAAGCTACCAAAATGCCTTCACCGATCGTTTAAAACAGATCTCAGGCATTTTCAATAAGCCATACCTCTTCATAAAGTTGACTTACATCCACCACACAACAAGTACAACATTAAAAAGAAGAAGCTACCAAAATGCCTTCACCGATCGTTTAAAACAGATCTCAGGCATTTTCAATAAGCCATACCTCTTCATAAAGTTGACTCACATCCACCACACAACAAGTACAACATTAAAAAGAAGAAGCTACCAAAATGCCTTCACCGATCGTTTAAAACAGATCTCAGGCATTTTCAATAAGCCATACCTCTTCATAAAGTTGACTCACATCCATCACACAACAAGAACATTAAAAAGAAGAAGCTACCAAAATGCCTTCACCGATCGTTTAAAACAGATCTCAGGCATTTTCAATGAAGCATACCTCTTCATAAAGTTGACTCACATCCATCACACAACAAGTACAACATTAAAAAGAAGAAGCTACCAAAATGCCTTCACCGATCGTTTAAAACAGATCTCAGGCATTTTCAATAAGCCATACCTCTTCATAAAGTTGACTCACATCCACCACACAACAAGTACAACATTAAAAAGAAGAAGCTACCAAAATGCCTTCACCGATCGTTTAAAACAGATCTCAGGCATTTTCAATAAGCCATACCTCTTCATAAAGTTGACTCACATCCACCACACAACAAGAACAACATTAAAAAGAAGAAGCTACCAAAATGCCTTCACCGATCGTTTAAAACAGATCTCAGGCATTTTCAATGAGCCATACCTCTTCATAAAGTTGACTCACATCCACCACACTACAAGAACAACATTAAAAAGAAGAAGCTACCAAAATGCCTTCACCGATCGTTTAAAACAGATCTCAGGCATTTTCAATAAGCCATACCTCTTCATAAAGTTGACTCACATCCACCACACAACAAGAACAACATTAAAAAGAAGAAGCTACCAAAATGCCTTCACCGATCGTTTAAAACAGATCTCAGGCATTTTCAATGAAGCATACCTCTTCATAAAGTTGACTCACATCCATCACACAACAAGAACAACATTAAAAAGAAGAAGCTACCAAAATGCCTTCACCGATCGTTTAAAACAGATCTCAGGCATTTTCAATGAAGCATACCTCTTCATAAAGTTGACTCACATCCATCACACAACAAGAACAACATTAAAAAGAAGAAGCTACCAAAATGCCTTCACCGATCGTTTAAAACAGATCTCAGGCATTTTCAATGAAGCATACCTCTTCATAAAGTTGACTCACATCCATCACACAACAAGTACAACATTAAAAAGAAGAAGCTACCAAAATGCCTTCACCGATCGTTTAAAACAGATCTCAGGCATTTTCAATAAGCCATACCTCTTCATAAAGTTGACTCACATCCACCACACAACAAGAACAACATTAAAAAGAAGAAGCTACCAAAATGCCTTCACCGATCGTTTAAAACAGATCTCAGGCATTTTCAATGAAGCATACCTCTTCATAAAGTTGACTCACATCCATCACACAACAAGAACAACATTAAAAAGAAGAAGCTACCAAAATGCCTTCACCGATCGTTTAAAACAGATCTCAGGCATTTTCAATAAGCCATACCTATTTATAAAGTCGACTTACATCCACCACACAACAAGAACAACATTAAAAAGAAGAAGCTACCAAAATGCCTTCACCGATCGTTTAAAACAGATCTCAGGCATTTTCAATAAGCCATACCTCTTTATAAAGTCGACTTACATCCACCACACAACAAGAACAACATTAAAAAGAAGAAGCTACCAAAATGCCTTCACCGATCGTTTAAAACAGATCTCAGGCATTTTCAATGAGCCATACCTCTTCATAAAGTTGACTTACATCCACCACACAACAAGTACAACATTAAAAAGAAGAAGCTACCAAAATGCCTTCACCGATCGTTTAAAACAGATCTCAGGCATTTTCAATAAGCCATACCTCTTTATAAAGTCGACTTACATCCACCACACAACAAGAACAACATTAAAAAGAAGAAGCTACCAAAATGCCTTCACCGATCGTTTAAAACAGATCTCAGGCATTTTCAATGAGCCATACCTCTTCATAAAGTTGACTTACATCCATCACACAACAAGAACAACATTAAAAAGAAGAAGCTACCAAAATGCCTTCACCGATCGTTTAAAACAGATCTCAGGCATTTTCAATGAAGCATACCTCTTCATAAAGTTGACTCACATCCATCACACAACAAGAACAACATTAAAAAGAAGAAGCTACCAAAATGCCTTCACCGATCGTTTAAAACAGATCTCAGGCATTTTCAATAAGCCATACCTCTTTATAAAGTCGACTTACATCCACCACACAACAAGAACAACATTAAAAAGAAGAAGATACCAAAATGCCTTCACCGATCGTTTAAAACAGATCTCAGGCATTTTCAATAAGCCATACCTCTTCATAAAGTTGACTTACATCCATCACACAACAAGAACAACATTAAAAAGAAGAAGCTACCAAAATGCCTTCACCGATCGTTTAAAACAGATCTCAGGCATTTTCAATGAAGCATACCTCTTCATAAAGTTGACTCACATCCATCACACAACAAGAACAACATTAAAAAGAAGAAGCTACCAAAATGCCTTCACCGATCGTTTAAAACAGATCTCAGGCATTTTCAATGAAGCATACCTCTTCATAAAGTTGACTCACATCCATCACACAACAAGTACAACATTAAAAAGAAGAAGCTACCAAAATGCCTTCACCGATCGTTTAAAACAGATCTCAGGCATTTTCAATAAGCCATACCTCTTTATAAAGTCGACTTACATCCACCACACAACAAGAACAACATTAAAAAGAAGAAGCTACCAAAATGCCTTCACCGATCGTTTAAAACAGATCTCAAGCATTTTCAATGAGCCATACCTCTTCATAAAGTTGACTTACATCCACCACACAACAAGTACAACATTAAAAAGAAGAAGCTACCAAAATGCCTTCACCGATCGTTTAAAACAGATCTCAGGCATTTTCAATAAGCCATACCTCTTTATAAAGTCGACTTACATCCACCACACAACAAGAACAACATTAAAAAGAAGAAGCTACCAAAATGCCTTCACCGATCGTTTAAAACAGATCTCAGGCATTTTCAATGAGCCATACCTCTTCATAAAGTTGACTTACATCCACCACACAACAAGTACAACATTAAAAAGAAGAAGCTACCAAAATGCCTTCACCGATCGTTTAAAACAGATCTCAGGCATTTTCAATGAGCCATACTTCTTCATAAAGTTGACTCACATCCACCACACAACAAGAACAACATTAAAAAGAAGAAGCTACCAAAATGCCTTCACCGATCGTTTAAAACAGATCTCAGGCATTTTCAATGAGCCATACTTCTTCATAAAGTTGACTCACATCCACCACACAACAAGAACAACATTAAAAAGAAGAAGCTACCAAAATGCCTTCACCGATCGTTTAAAACAGATCTCAGGCATTTTCAATAAGCCATACCTCTTTATAAAGTCGACTTACATCCACCACACAACAAGAACAACATTAAAAAGAAGAAGCTACCAAAATGCCTTCACCGATCGTTTAAAACAGATCTCAGGCATTTTCAATAAGCCATACCTCTTTATAAAGTCGACTTACATCCACCACACAACAAGAACAACATTAAAAAGAAGAAGCTACCAAAATGCCTTCACCGATCGTTTAAAACAGATCTCAGGCATTTTCAATAAGCCATACCTCTTTATAAAGTCGACTTACATCCACCACACAACAAGAACAACAGTAAAAAGAAGAAGCTACCAAAATGCCTTCACCGATCGTTTAAAACAGATCTCAGGCATTTTCAATGAGCCATACCTCTTCATAAAGTTGACTTACATCCACCACACAACAAGTACAACATTAAAAAGAAGAAGCTACCAAAATGCCTTCACCGATCGTTTAAAACAGATCTCAGGCATTTTCAATGAGCCATACTTCTTCATAAAGTTGACTCACATCCACCACACAACAAGAACAACATTAAAAAGAAGAAGCTACCAAAATGCCTTCACCGATCGTTTAAAACAGATCTCAGGCATTTTCAATAAGCCATACCTCTTTATAAAGTCGGCTTACATCCACCACACAACAAGAACAACATTAAAAAGAAGAAGCTACCAAAATGCCTTCACCGATCGTTTAAAACAGATCTCAGGCATTTTCAATGAGCCATACCTCTTCATAAAGTTGACTTACATCCACCACACAACAAGTACAACATTAAAAAGAAGAAGCTACCAAAATGCCTTCACCGATCGTTCAAAACAAATCTCAGGCATTTTCAATAAGCCATACCTCTTTATAAAGTCGACTTACATCCACCACACAACAAGAACAACATTAAAAAGAAGAAGCTACCAAAATGCCTTCACCGATCGTTTAAAACAGATCTCAGGCATTTTCAATGAGCCATACCTCTTCATAAAGTTGACTTACATCCACCACACAACAAGTACAACATTAAAAAGAAGAAGCTACCAAAATGCCTTCACCGATCGTTTAAAACAGATCTCAGGCATTTTCAATAAGCCATACCTCTTTATAAAGTCGACTTACATCCACCACACAACAAGAACAACATTAAAAAGAAGAAGCTACCAAAATGCCTTCACCGATCGTTTAAAACAGATCTCAGGCATTTTCAATGAGCCATACCTCTTCATAAAGTTGACTTACATCCACCACACAACAAGAACAACATTAAAAAGAAGAAGCTACCAAAATGCCTTCACCGATCGTTTAAAACAGATCTCAGGCATTTTCAATGAGCCATACCTCTTCATAAAGTTGACTTACATCCACCACACAACAAGTACAACATTAAAAAGAAGAAGCTACCAAAATGCCTTCACCGATCGTTTAAAACAAATCTCAGGCATTTTCAATAAGCCATACCTCTTTATAAAGTCGACTTACATCCACCACACAACAAGTACAACATTAAAAAGAAGAAGCTACCAAAATGCCTTCACCGATCGTTTAAAACAGATCTCAGGCATTTTCAATAAGCCATACCTCTTCATAAAGTTGACTCACATCCACCACACAACAAGTACAACATTAAAAAGAAGAAGCTACCAAAATGCCTTCACCGATCGTTTAAAACAGATCTCAGGCATTTTCAATAAGCCATACCTCTTCATAAAGTTGACTCACATCCACCACACAACAAGTACAACATTAAAAAGAAGAAGATACCAAAATGCCTTCACCGATCGTTTAAAACAGATCTCAGGCATTTTCAATAAGCCATACCTCTTCATAAAGTTGACTCACATCCACCACACAACAAGAACAACATTAAAAAGAAGAAGCTACCAAAATGCCTTCACCGATCGTTTAAAACAGATCTCAGGCATTTTCAATAAGCCATACCTCTTCATAAAGTTGACTCACATCCACCACACAACAAGAACAACATTAAAAAGAAGAAGCTACCAAAATGCCTTCACCGATCGTTTAAAACAGATCTCAGGCATTTTCAATAAGCCATACCTCTTCATAAAGTTGACTCACATCCACCACACAACAAGTACAACATTAAAAAGAAGAAGCTACCAAAATGCCTTCACCGATCGTTTAAAACAGATCTCAGGCATTTTCAATAAGCCATACCTCTTCATAAAGTTGACTCACATCCACCACACAACAAGTACAACATTAAAAAGAAGAAGCTACCAAAATGCCTTCACCGATCGTTTAAAACAGATCTCAGGCATTTTCAATAAGCCATACCTCTTCATAAAGTTGACTCACATCCACCACACAACAAGTACAACATTAAAAAGAAGAAGCTACCAAAATGCCTTCACCGATCGTTTAAAACAGATCTCAGGCATTTTCAATAAGCCATACCTCTTCATAAAGTTGACTCACATCCACCACACTACAAGTACAACATTAAAAAGAAGAAGCTACCAAAATGCCTTCACCGATCGTTTAAAACAGATCTCAGGCATTTTCAATAAGCCATACCTCTTCATAAAGTTGACTCACATCCACCACACAACAAGTACAACATTAAAAAGAAGAAGATACCAAAATGCCTTCACCGATCGTTTAAAACAGATCTCAGGCATTTTCAATAAGCCATACCTCTTCATAAAGTTGACTCACATCCACCACACAACAAGAACAACATTAAAAAGAAGAAGCTACCAAAATGCCTTCACCGATCGTTTAAAACAGATCTCAGGCATTTTCAATAAGCCATACCTCTTCATAAAGTTGACTCACATCCACCACACAACAAGTACAACATTAAAAAGAAGAAGCTACCAAAATGCCTTCACCGATCGTTTAAAACAGATCTCAGGCATTTTCAATAAGCCATACCTCTTCATAAAGTTGACTCACATCCACCACACAACAAGTACAACATTAAAAAGAAGAAGCTACCAAAATGCCTTCACCGATCGTTTAAAACAGATCTCAGGCATTTTCAATAAGCCATACCTCTTCATAAAGTTGACTCACATCCACCACACAACAAGTACAACATTAAAAAGAAGAAGATACCAAAATGCCTTCACCGATCGTTTAAAACAGATCTCAGGCATTTTCAATAAGCCATACCTCTTCATAAAGTTGACTCACATCCACCACACAACAAGTACAACATTAAAAAGAAGAAGCTACCAAAATGCCTTCACCGATCGTTTAAAACAGATCTCAGGCATTTTCAATAAGCCATACCTCTTCATAAAGTTGACTCACATCCACCACACAACAAGTACAACATTAAAAAGAAGAAGATACCAAAATGCCTTCACCGATCGTTTAAAACAGATCTCAGGCATTTTCAATAAGCCATACCTCTTCATAAAGTTGACTCACATCCACCACACAACAAGAACAACATTAAAAAGAAGAAGCTACCAAAATGCCTTCACCGATCGTTTAAAACAGATCTCAGGCATTTTCAATAAGCCATACCTCTTCATAAAGTTGACTCACATCCATCACACAACAAGAACAACATTAAAAAGAAGAAGCTACCAAAATGCCTTCACCGATCGTTTAAAACAGATCTCAGGCATTTTCAATAAGCCATACCTCTTCATAAAGTTGACTCACATCCATCACACAACAAGAACAACATTAAAAAGAAGAAGCTACCAAAATGCCTTCACCGATCGTTTAAAACAGATCTCAGGCATTTTCAATAAGCCATACCTCTTCATAAAGTTGACTCACATCCACCACACAACAAGTACAACATTAAAAAGAAGAAGATACCAAAATGCCTTCACCGATCGTTTAAAACAGATCTCAGGCATTTTCAATAAGCCATACCTCTTCATAAAGTTGACTCACATCCATCACACAACAAGAACATTAAAAAGAAGAAGCTACCAAAATGCCTTCACCGATCGTTTAAAACAGATCTCAGGCATTTTCAATGAAGCATACCTCTTCATAAAGTTGACTCACATCCATCACACAACAAGTACAACATTAAAAAGAAGAAGCTACCAAAATGCCTTCACCGATCGTTTAAAACAGATCTCAGGCATTTTCAATAAGCCATACCTCTTCATAAAGTTGACTCACATCCACCACACAACAAGTACAACATTAAAAAGAAGAAGCTACCAAAATGCCTTCACCGATCGTTTAAAACAGATCTCAGGCATTTTCAATAAGCCATACCTCTTCATAAAGTTGACTCACATCCACCACACAACAAGAACAACATTAAAAAGAAGAAGCTACCAAAATGCCTTCACCGATCGTTTAAAACAGATCTCAGGCATTTTCAATGAGCCATACCTCTTCATAAAGTTGACTCACATCCACCACACTACAAGAACAACATTAAAAAGAAGAAGCTACCAAAATGCCTTCACCGATCGTTTAAAACAGATCTCAGGCATTTTCAATAAGCCATACCTCTTCATAAAGTTGACTCACATCCACCACACAACAAGAACAACATTAAAAAGAAGAAGCTACCAAAATGCCTTCACCGATCGTTTAAAACAGATCTCAGGCATTTTCAATGAAGCATACCTCTTCATAAAGTTGACTCACATCCATCACACAACAAGAACAACATTAAAAAGAAGAAGCTACCAAAATGCCTTCACCGATCGTTTAAAACAGATCTCAGGCATTTTCAATGAAGCATACCTCTTCATAAAGTTGACTCACATCCATCACACAACAAGAACAACATTAAAAAGAAGAAGCTACCAAAATGCCTTCACCGATCGTTTAAAACAGATCTCAGGCATTTTCAATGAAGCATACCTCTTCATAAAGTTGACTCACATCCATCACACAACAAGTACAACATTAAAAAGAAGAAGCTACCAAAATGCCTTCACCGATCGTTTAAAACAGATCTCAGGCATTTTCAATAAGCCATACCTCTTCATAAAGTTGACTCACATCCACCACACAACAAGAACAACATTAAAAAGAAGAAGCTACCAAAATGCCTTCACCGATCGTTTAAAACAGATCTCAGGCATTTTCAATGAAGCATACCTCTTCATAAAGTTGACTCACATCCATCACACAACAAGAACAACATTAAAAAGAAGAAGCTACCAAAATGCCTTCACCGATCGTTTAAAACAGATCTCAGGCATTTTCAATAAGCCATACCTATTTATAAAGTCGACTTACATCCACCACACAACAAGAACAACATTAAAAAGAAGAAGCTACCAAAATGCCTTCACCGATCGTTTAAAACAGATCTCAGGCATTTTCAATAAGCCATACCTCTTTATAAAGTCGACTTACATCCACCACACAACAAGAACAACATTAAAAAGAAGAAGCTACCAAAATGCCTTCACCGATCGTTTAAAACAGATCTCAGGCATTTTCAATGAGCCATACCTCTTCATAAAGTTGACTTACATCCACCACACAACAAGTACAACATTAAAAAGAAGAAGCTACCAAAATGCCTTCACCGATCGTTTAAAACAGATCTCAGGCATTTTCAATAAGCCATACCTCTTTATAAAGTCGACTTACATCCACCACACAACAAGAACAACATTAAAAAGAAGAAGCTACCAAAATGCCTTCACCGATCGTTTAAAACAGATCTCAGGCATTTTCAATGAGCCATACCTCTTCATAAAGTTGACTTACATCCATCACACAACAAGAACAACATTAAAAAGAAGAAGCTACCAAAATGCCTTCACCGATCGTTTAAAACAGATCTCAGGCATTTTCAATGAAGCATACCTCTTCATAAAGTTGACTCACATCCATCACACAACAAGAACAACATTAAAAAGAAGAAGCTACCAAAATGCCTTCACCGATCGTTTAAAACAGATCTCAGGCATTTTCAATAAGCCATACCTCTTTATAAAGTCGACTTACATCCACCACACAACAAGAACAACATTAAAAAGAAGAAGATACCAAAATGCCTTCACCGATCGTTTAAAACAGATCTCAGGCATTTTCAATAAGCCATACCTCTTCATAAAGTTGACTTACATCCATCACACAACAAGAACAACATTAAAAAGAAGAAGCTACCAAAATGCCTTCACCGATCGTTTAAAACAGATCTCAGGCATTTTCAATGAAGCATACCTCTTCATAAAGTTGACTCACATCCATCACACAACAAGAACAACATTAAAAAGAAGAAGCTACCAAAATGCCTTCACCGATCGTTTAAAACAGATCTCAGGCATTTTCAATGAAGCATACCTCTTCATAAAGTTGACTCACATCCATCACACAACAAGTACAACATTAAAAAGAAGAAGCTACCAAAATGCCTTCACCGATCGTTTAAAACAGATCTCAGGCATTTTCAATAAGCCATACCTCTTTATAAAGTCGACTTACATCCACCACACAACAAGAACAACATTAAAAAGAAGAAGCTACCAAAATGCCTTCACCGATCGTTTAAAACAGATCTCAGGCATTTTCAATGAGCCATACCTCTTCATAAAGTTGACTTACATCCACCACACAACAAGTACAACATTAAAAAGAAGAAGCTACCAAAATGCCTTCACCGATCGTTTAAAACAGATCTCAGGCATTTTCAATAAGCCATACCTCTTTATAAAGTCGACTTACATCCACCACACAACAAGAACAACATTAAAAAGAAGAAGCTACCAAAATGCCTTCACCGATCGTTTAAAACAGATCTCAGGCATTTTCAATGAGCCATACCTCTTCATAAAGTTGACTTACATCCACCACACAACAAGTACAACATTAAAAAGAAGAAGCTACCAAAATGCCTTCACCGATCGTTTAAAACAGATCTCAGGCATTTTCAATGAGCCATACTTCTTCATAAAGTTGACTCACATCCACCACACAACAAGAACAACATTAAAAAGAAGAAGCTACCAAAATGCCTTCACCGATCGTTTAAAACAGATCTCAGGCATTTTCAATGAGCCATACTTCTTCATAAAGTTGACTCACATCCACCACACAACAAGAACAACATTAAAAAGAAGAAGCTACCAAAATGCCTTCACCGATCGTTTAAAACAGATCTCAGGCATTTTCAATAAGCCATACCTCTTTATAAAGTCGACTTACATCCACCACACAACAAGAACAACATTAAAAAGAAGAAGCTACCAAAATGCCTTCACCGATCGTTTAAAACAGATCTCAGGCATTTTCAATAAGCCATACCTCTTTATAAAGTCGACTTACATCCACCACACAACAAGAACAACATTAAAAAGAAGAAGCTACCAAAATGCCTTCACCGATCGTTTAAAACAGATCTCAGGCATTTTCAATAAGCCATACCTCTTTATAAAGTCGACTTACATCCACCACACAACAAGAACAACATTAAAAAGAAGAAGCTACCAAAATGCCTTCACCGATCGTTTAAAACAGATCTCAGGCATTTTCAATGAGCCATACCTCTTCATAAAGTTGACTTACATCCACCACACAACAAGTACAACATTAAAAAGAAGAAGCTACCAAAATGCCTTCACCGATCGTTTAAAACAGATCTCAGGCATTTTCAATGAGCCATACTTCTTCATAAAGTTGACTCACATCCACCACACAACAAGAACAACATTAAAAAGAAGAAGCTACCAAAATGCCTTCACCGATCGTTTAAAACAGATCTCAGGCATTTTCAATAAGCCATACCTCTTTATAAAGTCGGCTTACATCCACCACACAACAAGAACAACATTAAAAAGAAGAAGCTACCAAAATGCCTTCACCGATCGTTTAAAACAGATCTCAGGCATTTTCAATGAGCCATACCTCTTCATAAAGTTGACTTACATCCACCACACAACAAGTACAACATTAAAAAGAAGAAGCTACCAAAATGCCTTCACCGATCGTTTAAAACAAATCTCAGGCATTTTCAATAAGCCATACCTCTTTATAAAGTCGACTTACATCCACCACACAACAAGAACAACATTAAAAAGAAGAAGCTACCAAAATGCCTTCACCGATCGTTTAAAACAGATCTCAGGCATTTTCAATGAGCCATACCTCTTCATAAAGTTGACTTACATCCACCACACAACAAGTACAACATTAAAAAGAAGAAGCTACCAAAATGCCTTCACCGATCGTTTAAAACAGATCTCAGGCATTTTCAATAAGCCATACCTCTTTATAAAGTCGACTTACATCCACCACACAACAAGAACAACATTAAAAAGAAGAAGCTACCAAAATGCCTTCACCGATCGTTTAAAACAGATCTCAGGCATTTTCAATGAGCCATACCTCTTCATAAAGTTGACTTACATCCACCACACAACAAGAACAACATTAAAAAGAAGAAGCTACCAAAATGCCTTCACCGATCGTTTAAAACAGATCTCAGGCATTTTCAATGAGCCATACCTCTTCATAAAGTTGACTTACATCCACCACACAACAAGTACAACATTAAAAAGAAGAAGCTACCAAAATGCCTTCACCGATCGTTTAAAACAGATCTCAGGCATTTTCAATGAGCCATACCTCTTCATAAAGTTGACTCACATCCACCACACAACAAGAACAACATTAAAAAGAAGAAGCTACCAAAATGCCTTCACCGATCGTTTAAAACAGATCTCAGGCATTTTCAATAAGCCATACCTCTTCATAAAGTTGACTCACATCCACCACACAACAAGAACAACATTAAAAAGAAGAAGCTACCAAAATGCCTTCACCGATCGTTAAAAACAGATCTCAGGCATTTTCAATGAAGCATACCTCTTTATAAAGTCGACTTACATCCACCACACAACAAAAACAACATTAAAAAGAAGAAGCTACCAAATGCCTTCACCGATCGTTTAAAACAGATCTCAGGCATTTTCAATGAGCCATACCTCTTCATAAAGTTGACTTACATCCACCACACAACAAGAACAACATTAAAAAGAAGAAGCTACCAAAATGCCTTCACCGATCATTTAAAACAGATCTCAGGCATTTTCAATAAGCCATACCTCTTCATAAAGTTGACTCACATCCACCACACAACAAGTACAACATTAAAAAGAAGAAGCTACCAAAATGCCTTCACCGATCGTTTAAAACAGATCTCAGGCATTTTCAATAAGCCATACCTCTTCATAAAGTTGACTCACATCCATCACACAACAAGAACATTAAAAAGAAGAAGATACCAAAATGCCTTCACCGATCGTTTAAAACAGATCTCAGGCATTTTCAATGAGCCATACCTCTTCATAAAGTTGACTTACATCCACCACACAACAAGAACAACATTAAAAAGAAGAAGATACCAAAATGCCTTCACCGATCGTTTAAAACAGATCTCAGGCATTTTCAATAAGCCATACCTCTTCATAAAGTTGACTCACATCCACCACACAACAAGTACAACATTAAAAAGAAGAAGCTACCAAAATGCCTTCACCGATCGTTTAAAACAGATCTCAGGCATTTTCAATAAGCCATACCTCTTCATAAAGTTGACTCACATCCACCACACAACAAGTACAACATTAAAAAGAAGAAGCTACCAAAATGCCTTCACCGATCGTTTAAAACAGATCTCAGGCATTTTCAATAAGCCATACCTCTTCATAAAGTTGACTCACATCCATCACACAACAAGAACAACATTAAAAAGAAGAAGCTACCAAAATGCCTTCACCGATCGTTTAAAACAGATCTCAGGCATTTTCAATGAAGCATACCTCTTCATAAAGTTGACTCACATCCATCACACAACAAGTACAACATTAAAAAGAAGAAGCTACCAAAATGCCTTCACCGATCGTTTAAAACAGATCTCAGGCATTTTCAATAAGCCATACCTCTTCATAAAGTTGACTCACATCCACCACACAACAAGAACAACATTAAAAAGAAGAAGCTACCAAAATGCCTTCACCGATCGTTTAAAACAGATCTCAGGCATTTTCAATAAGCCATACCTCTTCATAAAGTTGACTCACATCCACCACACAACAAGTACAACATTAAAAAGAAGAAGCTACCAAAATGCCTTCACCGATCGTTTAAAACAGATCTCAGGCATTTTCAATAAGCCATACCTCTTCATAAAGTTGACTCACATCCACCACACAACAAGAACAACATTAAAAAGAAGAAGCTACCAAAATGCCTTCACCGATCGTTTAAAACAGATCTCAGGCATTTTCAATAAGCCATACCTCTTCATAAAGTTGACTCACATCCACCACACAACAAGTACAACATTAAAAAGAAGAAGCTACCAAAATGCCTTCACCGATCGTTTAAAACAGATCTCAGGCATTTTCAATGAAGCATACCTCTTCATAAAGTTGACTCACATCCATCACACAACAAGTACAACATTAAAAAGAAGAAGCTACCAAAATGCCTTCACCGATCGTTTAAAACAGATCTCAGGCATTTTCAATAAGCCATACCTCTTCATAAAGTTGACTCACATCCACCACACAACAAGAACAACATTAAAAAGAAGAAGCTACCAAAATGCCTTCACCGATCGTTTAAAACAGATCTCAGGCATTTTCAATAAGCCATACCTCTTCATAAAGTTG
The DNA here is from genome assembly GCA_963854165.1 of Sylvicola cinctus. Taxonomy (NCBI): domain Eukaryota; kingdom Metazoa; phylum Arthropoda; class Insecta; order Diptera; family Anisopodidae; genus Sylvicola; species Sylvicola cinctus. Next base: position 25,894,711 of record OY974082.1, read on the forward strand.
ACTCACATCCACCACACAACAAGTACAACATTAAAAAGAAGAAGATACCAAAATGCCTTCACCGATCGTTTAAAACAGATCTCAGGCATTTTCAATAAGCCATACCTCTTCATAAAGTTGACTCACATCCACCACACAACAAGAACAACATTAAAAAGAAGAAGCTACCAAAATGCCTTCACCGATCGTTTAAAACAGATCTCAGGCATTTTCAATAAGCCATACCTCTTCATAAAGTTGACTCACATCCACCACACAACAAGTACAACATTAAAAAGAAGAAGCTACCAAAATGCCTTCACCGATCGTTTAAAACAGATCTCAGGCATTTTCAATAAGCCATACCTCTTCATAAAGTTGACTCACATCCACCACACAACAAGTACAACATTAAAAAGAAGAAGCTACCAAAATGCCTTCACCGATCGTTTAAAACAGATCTCAGGCATTTTCAATAAGCCATACCTCTTCATAAAGTTGACTCACATCCATCACACAACAAGAACATTAAAAAGAAGAAGCTACCAAAATGCCTTCACCGATCGTTTAAAACAGATCTCAGGCATTTTCAATGAAGCATACCTCTTCATAAAGTTGACTCACATCCATCACACAACAAGTACAACATTAAAAAGAAGAAGCTACCAAAATGCCTTCACCGATCGTTTAAAACAGATCTCAGGCATTTTCAATAAGCCATACCTCTTCATAAAGTTGACTCACATCCACCACACAACAAGAACAACATTAAAAAGAAGAAGCTACCAAAATGCCTTCACCGATCGTTTAAAACAGATCTCAGGCATTTTCAATAAGCCATACCTCTTCATAAAGTTGACTCACATCCACCACACAACAAGTACAACATTAAAAAGAAGAAGCTACCAAAATGCCTTCACCGATCGTTTAAAACAGATCTCAGGCATTTTCAATAAGCCATACCTCTTCATAAAGTTGACTCACATCCATCACACAACAAGTACAACATTAAAAAGAAGAAGCTACCAAAATTCCTTCACCGATCGTTTAAAACAGATCTCAGGCATTTTCAATAAGCCATACCTCTTCATAAAGTTGACTCACATCCATCACACAACAAGAACAACATTAAAAAGAAGAAGCTACCAAAATGCCTTCACCGATCGTTTAAAACAGATCTCAGGCATTTTCAATAAGCCATACCTCTTCATAAAGTTGACTTACATCCACCACACAACAAGAACAACATTAAAAAGAAGAAGCTACCAAAATGCCTTCACCGATCGTTTAAAACAGATCTCAGGCATTTTCAATAAGCCATACCTCTTCATAAAGTTGACTCACATCCATCACACAACAAGAACAACATTAAAAAGAAGAAGCTACCAAAATGCCTTCACCGATCGTTTAAAACAGATCTCAGGCATTTTCAATAAGCCATACCTCTTCATAAAGTTGACTCACATCCACCACACAACAAGAACAACATTAAAAAGAAGAAGCTACCAAAATGCCTTCACCGATCGTTTAAAACAGATCTCAGGCATTTTCAATAAGCCATACCTCTTCATAAAGTTGACTCACATCCATCACACAACAAGAACAACATTAAAAAGAAGAAGCTACCAAAATGCCTTCACCGATCGTTTAAAACAGATCTCAGGCATTTTCAATAAGCCATACCTCTTCATAAAGTTGACTCACATCCACCACACAACAAGTACAACATTAAAAAGAAGAAGCTACCAAAATGCCTTCACCGATCGTTTAAAACAGATCTCAGGCATTTTCAATAAGCCATACCTCTTCATAAAGTTGACTCACATCCATCACACAACAAGAACAACATTAAAAAGAAGAAGCTACCAAAATGCCTTCACCGATCGTTTAAAACAGATCTCAGGCATTTTCAATAAGCCATACCTCTTCATAAAGTTGACTCACATCCATCACACAACAAGTACAACATTAAAAAGAAGAAGCTACCAAAATGCCTTCACCGATCGTTTAAAACAGATCTCAGGCATTTTCAATGAAGCATACCTCTTCATAAAGTTGACTCACATCCATCACACAACAAGTACAACATTAAAAAGAAGAAGCTACCAAAATGCCTTCACCGATCGTTTAAAACAGATCTCAGGCATTTTCAATAAGCCATACCTCTTCATAAAGTTGACTCACATCCATCACACAACAAGTACAACATTAAAAAGAAGAAGCTACCAAAATGCCTTCACCGATCGTTTAAAACAGATCTCAGGCATTTTCAATAAGCCATACCTCTTCATAAAGTTGACTCACATCCACCACACAACAAGAACAACATTAAAAAGAAGAAGCTACCAAAATGCCTTCACCGATCGTTTAAAACAGATCTCAGGCATTTTCAATAAGCCATACCTCTTCATAAAGTTGACTCACATCCATCACACAACAAGAACAACATTAAAAAGAAGAAGCTACCAAAATGCCTTCACCGATCGTTTAAAACAGATCTCAGGCATTTTCAATAAGCCATACCTCTTCATAAAGTTGACTCACATCCACCACACAACAAGTACAACATTAAAAAGAAGAAGCTACCAAAATGCCTTCACCGATCGTTTAAAACAGATCTCAGGCATTTTCAATAAGCCATACCTCTTCATAAAGTTGACTCACATCCACCACACAACAAGAACAACATTAAAAAGAAGAAGCTACCAAAATGCCTTCACCGATCGTTTAAAACAGATCTCAGGCATTTTCAATAAGCCATACCTCTTCATAAAGTTGACTCACATCCACCACACAACAAGTACAACATTAAAAAGAAGAAGCTACCAAAATGCCTTCACCGATCGTTTAAAACAGATCTCAGGCATTTTCAATGAAGCATACCTCTTCATAAAGTTGACTCACATCCATCACACAACAAGTACAACATTAAAAAGAAGAAGCTACCAAAATGCCTTCACCGATCGTTTAAAACAGATCTCAGGCATTTTCAATAAGCCATACCTCTTCATAAAGTTGACTCACATCCACCACACAACAAGAACAACATTAAAAAGAAGAAGCTACCAAAATGCCTTCACCGATCGTTTAAAACAGATCTCAGGCATTTTCAATAAGCCATACCTCTTCATAAAGTTGACTCACATCCACCACACAACAAGTACAACATTAAAAAGAAGAAGATACCAAAATGCCTTCACCGATCGTTTAAAACAGATCTCAGGCATTTTCAATAAGCCATACCTCTTCATAAAGTTGACTCACATCCACCACACAACAAGAACAACATTAAAAAGAAGAAGCTACCAAAATGCCTTCACCGATCGTTTAAAACAGATCTCAGGCATTTTCAATAAGCCATACCTCTTCATAAAGTTGACTCACATCCATCACACAACAAGAACAACATTAAAAAGAAGAAGCTACCAAAATGCCTTCACCGATCGTTTAAAACAGATCTCAGGCATTTTCAATAAGCCATACCTCTTCATAAAGTTGACTCACATCCATCACACAACAAGAACAACATTAAAAAGAAGAAGCTACCAAAATGCCTTCACCGATCGTTTAAAACAGATCTCAGGCATTTTCAATAAGCCATACCTCTTCATAAAGTTGACTCACATCCATCACACAACAAGAACAACATTAAAAAGAAGAAGCTACCAAAATGCCTTCACCGATCGTTTAAAACAGATCTCAGGCATTTTCAATAAGCCATACCTCTTCATAAAGTTGACTCACATCCACCACACAACAAGAACAACATTAAAAAGAAGAAGCTACCAAAATGCCTTCACCGATCGTTTAAAACAGATCTCAGGCATTTTCAATAAGCCATACCTCTTCATAAAGTTGACTCACATCCACCACACAACAAGAACAACATTAAAAAGAAGAAGCTACCAAAATGCCTTCACCGATCGTTTAAAACAGATCTCAGGCATTTTCAATAAGCCATACCTCTTCATAAAGTTGACTCACATCCATCACACAACAAGAACAACATTAAAAAGAAGAAGCTACCAAAATGCCTTCACCGATCGTTTAAAACAGATCTCAGGCATTTTCAATAAGCCATACCTCTTCATAAAGTTGACTCACATCCACCACACAACAAGTACAACATTAAAAAGAAGAAGCTACCAAAATGCCTTCACCGATCGTTTAAAACAGATCTCAGGCATTTTCAATAAGCCATACCTCTTCATAAAGTTGACTCACATCCATCACACAACAAGAACAACATTAAAAAGAAGAAGCTACCAAAATGCCTTCACCGATCGTTTAAAACAGATCTCAGGCATTTTCAATAAGCCATACCTCTTCATAAAGTTGACTCACATCCACCACACAACAAGTACAACATTAAAAAGAAGAAGCTACCAAAATGCCTTCACCGATCGTTTAAAACAGATCTCAGGCATTTTCAATAAGCCATACCTCTTCATAAAGTTGACTCACATCCACCACACAACAAGAACAACATTAAAAAGAAGAAGCTACCAAAATGCCTTCACCGATCGTTTAAAACAGATCTCAGGCATTTTCAATAAGCCATACCTCTTCATAAAGTTGACTCACATCCACCACACAACAAGAACAACATTAAAAAGAAGAAGCTACCAAAATGCCTTCACCGATCGTTTAAAACAGATCTCAGGCATTTTCAATAAGCCATACCTCTTCATAAAGTTGACTCACATCCACCACACAACAAGAACAACATTAAAAAGAAGAAGCTACCAAAATGCCTTCACCGATCGTTTAAAACAGATCTCAGGCATTTTCAATAAGCCATACCTCTTCATAAAGTTGACTCACATCCATCACACAACAAGAACAACATTAAAAAGAAGAAGCTACCAAAATGCCTTCACCGATCGTTTAAAACAGATCTCAGGCATTTTCAATAAGCCATACCTCTTCATAAAGTTGACTCACATCCATCACACAACAAGAACAACATTAAAAAGAAGAAGCTACCAAAATGCCTTCACCGATCGTTTAAAACAGATCTCAGGCATTTTCAATAAGCCATACCTCTTCATAAAGTTGACTCACATCCATCACACAACAAGAACAACATTAAAAAGAAGAAGCTACCAAAATGCCTTCACCGATCGTTTAAAACAGATCTCAGGCATTTTCAATAAGCCATACCTCTTCATAAAGTTGACTTACGTCCACCACACAACAAGTACAACATTAAAAAGAAGAAGCTACCAAAATGCCTTCACGGATCGTTTAAAACAGATCTCAGGCATTTTCAATAAGCCATACCTCTTCATAAAGTTGACTCACATCCACCACACAACAAGTACAACATTAAAAAGAAGAAGCTACCAAAATGCCTTCACCGATCGTTTAAAACAGATCTCAGGCATTTTCAATAAGCCATACCTCTTCATAAAGTTGACTCACATCCATCACACAACAAGAACATTAAAAAGAAGAAGCTACCAAAATGCCTTCACCGATCGTTTAAAACAGATCTCAGGCATTTTCAATGAAGCATACCTCTTCATAAAGTTGACTCACATCCATCACACAACAAGTACAACATTAAAAAGAAGAAGCTACCAAAATGCCTTCACCGATCGTTTAAAACAGATCTCAGGCATTTTCAATAAGCCATACCTCTTCATAAAGTTGACTCACATCCACCACACAACAAGAACAACATTAAAAAGAAGAAGCTACCAAAATGCCTTCACCGATCGTTTAAAACAGATCTCAGGCATTTTCAATAAGCCATACCTCTTCATAAAGTTGACTCACATCCATCACACAACAAGAACAACATTAAAAAGAAGAAGCTACCAAAATGCCTTCACCGATCGTTTAAAACAGATCTCAGGCATTTTCAATAAGCCATACCTCTTCATAAAGTTGACTTACGTCCACCACACAACAAGTACAACATTAAAAAGAAGAAGCTACCAAAATGCCTTCACCGATCGTTTAAAACAGATCTCAGGCATTTTCAATAAGCCATACCTCTTCATAAAGTTGACTCACATCCACCACACAACAAGTACAACATTAAAAAGAAGAAGCTACCAAAATGCCTTCACCGATCGTTTAAAACAGATCTCAGGCATTTTCAATAAGCCATACCTCTTCATAAAGTTGACTCACATCCATCACACAACAAGAACATTAAAAAGAAGAAGCTACCAAAATGCCTTCACCGATCGTTTAAAACAGATCTCAGGCATTTTCAATGAAGCATACCTCTTCATAAAGTTGACTCACATCCATCACACAACAAGAACAACATTAAAAAGAAGAAGCTACCAAAATGCCTTCACCGATCGTTTAAAACAGATCTCAGGCATTTTCAATAAGCCATACCTCTTCATAAAGTTGACTCACATCCACCACACAACAAGTACAACATTAAAAAGAAGAAGCTACCAAAATGCCTTCACCGATCGTTTAAAACAGATCTCAGGCATTTTCAATAAGCCATACCTCTTCATAAAGTTGACTCACATCCACCACACAACAAGAACAACATTAAAAAGAAGAAGCTACCAAAATGCCTTCACCGATCGTTTAAAACAGATCTCAGGCATTTTCAATAAGCCACACCTCTTCATAAAGTTGACTTACATCCACCACACAACAAGTACAACATTAAAAAGAAGAAGCTACCAAAATGCCTTCACCGATCGTTTAAAACAGATCTCAGGCATTTTCAATAAGCCATACCTCTTCATAAAGTTGACTCACATCCATCACACAACAAGTACAACATTAAAAAGAAGAAGCTACCAAAATGCCTTCACCGATCGTTTAAAACAGATCTCAGGCATTTTCAATAAGCCATACCTCTTCATAAAGTTGACTCACATCCACCACACAACAAGTACAACATTAAAAAGAAGAAGCTACCAAAATGCCTTCACCGATCGTTTAAATCAGATCTCAGGCATTTTCAATGAAGCATACCTCTTCATAAAGTTGACTCACATCCATCACACAACAAGAACAACATTAAAAAGAAGAAGCTACCAATATGCCTTCACCGATCGTTTAAAACAGATCTCAGGCATTTTCAATAAGCCATACCTCTTCATAAAGTTGACTCACATCCATCACACAACAAGAACAACATTAAAAAGAAGAAGCTACCAAAATGCCTTCACCGATCGTTTAAAACAGATCTCAGGCATTTTCAATAAGCCATACCTCTTCATAAAGTTGACTTACATCCACCACACAACAAGTACAACATTAAAAAGAAGAAGCTACCAAAATGCCTTCACCGATCGTTTAAAACAGATCTCAGGCATTTTCAATAAGCCATACCTCTTCATAAAGTTGACTCACATCCATCACACAACAAGTACAACATTAAAAAGAAGAAGCTACCAAAATGCCTTCACCGATCGTTTAAAACAGATCTCAGGCATTTTCAATAAGCCATACCTCTTCATAAAGTTGACTCACATCCACCACACAACAAGAACAACATTAAAAAGAAGAAGCTACCAAAATGCCTTCACCGATCGTTTAAAACAGATCTCAGGCATTTTCAATAAGCCATACCTCTTCATAAAGTTGACTCACATCCACCACACAACAAGTACAACATTAAAAAGAAGAAGCTACCAAAAGTCCTTCACCGATCGTTTAAAACAGATCTCAGGCATTTTCAATAAGCCATACCTCTTCATAAAGTTGACTCACATCCACCACACAACAAGAACAACATTAAAAAGAAGAAGCTACCAAAATGCCTTCACCGATCGTTTAAAACAGATCTCAGGCATTTTCAATAAGCCATACCTCTTCATAAAGTTGACTCACATCCACCACACAACAAGAACAACATTAAAAAGAAGAAGCTACCAAAATGCCTTCACCGATCGTTTAAAACAGATCTCAGGCATTTTCAATAAGCCATACCTCTTCATAAAGTTGACTCACATCCATCACACAACAAGAACAACATTAAAAAGAAGAAGCTACCAAAATGCCTTCACCGATCGTTTAAAACAGATCTCAGGCATTTTCAATAAGCCATACCTCTTCATAAAGTTGACTCACATCCATCACACAACAAGAACAACATTAAAAAGAAGAAGCTACCAAAATGCCTTCACCGATCGTTTAAAACAGATCTCAGGCATTTTCAATAAGCCATACCTCTTCATAAAGTTGACTCACATCCATCACACAACAAGAACAACATTAAAAAGAAGAAGCTACCAAAATGCCTTCACCGATCGTTTAAAACAGATCTCAGGCATTTTCAATAAGCCATACCTCTTCATAAAGTTGACTCACATCCATCACACAACAAGAACAACATTAAAAAGAAGAAGCTACCAAAATGCCTTCACCGATCGTTTAAAACAGATCTCAGGCATTTTCAATAAGCCATACCTCTTCATAAAGTTGACTTACGTCCACCACACAACAAGTACAACATTAAAAAGAAGAAGCTACCAAAATGCCTTCACCGATCGTTTAAAACAGATCTCAGGCATTTTCAATAAGCCATACCTCTTCATAAAGTTGACTCACATCCACCACACAACAAGTACAACATTAAAAAGAAGAAGCTACCAAAATGCCTTCACCGATCGTTTAAAACAGATCTCAGGCATTTTCAATAAGCCATACCTCTTCATAAAGTTGACTCACATCCATCACACAACAAGAACATTAAAAAGAAGAAGCTACCAAAATGCCTTCACCGATCGTTTAAAACAGATCTCAGGCATTTTCAATGAAGCATACCTCTTCATAAAGTTGACTCACATCCATCACACAACAAGTACAACATTAAAAAGAAGAAGCTACCAAAATGCCTTCACCGATCGTTTAAAACAGATCTCAGGCATTTTCAATAAGCCATACCTCTTCATAAAGTTGACTCACATCCACCACACAACAAGAACAACATTAAAAAGAAGAAGCTACCAAAATGCCTTCACCGATCGTTTAAAACAGATCTCAGGCATTTTCAATAAGCCATACCTCTTCATAAAGTTGACTCACATCCACCACACAACAAGTACAACATTAAAAAGAAGAAGCTACCAAAATGCCTTCACCGATCGTTTAAAACAGATCTCAGGCATTTTCAATAAGCCATACCTCTTCATAAAGTTGACTCACATCCATCACACAACAAGAACAACATTAAAAAGAAGAAGCTACCAAAATGCCTTCACCGATCGTTTAAAACAGATCTCAGGCATTTTCAATGAAGCATACCTCTTCATAAAGTTGACTCACATCCATCACACAACAAGTACAACATTAAAAAGAAGAAGCTACCAAAATGCCTTCACCGATCGTTTAAAACAGATCTCAGGCATTTTCAATGAGCCATACCTCTTCATAAAGTTGACTTACATCCACCACACAACAAGAACAACATTAAAAAGAAGAAGCTACCAAAATGCCTTCACCGATCGTTTAAAACAGATCTCAGGCATTTTCAATAAGCCATACCTCTTCATAAAGTTGACTCACATCCACCACACAACAAGAACAACATTAAAAAGAAGAAGATACCAAAATGCCTTCACCGATCGTTTAAAACAGATCTCAGGCATTTTCAATGAAGCATACCTCTTCATAAAGTTGACTCACATCCATCACACAACAAGTACAACATTAAAAAGAAGAAGCTACCAAAATGCCTTCACCGATCGTTTAAAACAGATCTCAGGCATTTTCAATAAGCCATACCTCTTCATAAAGTTGACTCACATCCACCACACAACAAGAACAACATTAAAAAGAAGAAGCTACCAAAATGCCTTCACCGATCGTTTAAAACAGATCTCAGGCATTTTCAATAAGCCATACCTCTTCATAAAGTTGACTCACATCCATCACACAACAAGAACAACATTAAAAAGAAGAAGCTACCAAAATGCCTTCACCGATCGTTTAAAACAGATCTCAGGCATTTTCAATAAGCCATACCTCTTCATAAAGTTGACTCACATCCATCACACAACAAGAACAACATTAAAAAGAAGAAGCTACCAAAATGCCTTCACCGATCGTTTAAAACAGATCTCAGGCATTTTCAATAAGCCATACCTCTTCATAAAGTTGACTTACGTCCACCACACAACAAGTACAACATTAAAAAGAAGAAGCTACCAAAATGCCTTCACCGATCGTTTAAAACAGATCTCAGGCATTTTCAATGAGCCATACCTCTTCATAAAGTTGACTTACATCCACCACACAACAAGAACAACATTAAAAAGAAGAAGCTACCAAAATGCCTTCACCGATCGTTTAAAACAGATCTCAGGCATTTTCAATAAGCCATACCTCTTCATAAAGTTGACTCACATCCATCACACAACAAGAACAACATTAAAAAGAAGAAGCTACCAAAATGCCTTCACCGATCGTTTAAAACAGATCTCAGGCATTTTCAATAAGCCATACCTCTTCATAAAGTTGACTCACATCCACCACACAACAAGAACAACATTAAAAAGAAGAAGCTACCAAAATGCCTTCACCGATCGTTTAAAACAGATCTCAGGCATTTTCAATAAGCCATACCTCTTCATAAAGTTGACTTACATCCACCACACAACAAGAACAACATTAAAAAGAAGAAGCTACCAAAATGCCTTCACCGATCGTTTAAAACAGATCTCAGGCATTTTCAATAAGCCATACCTCTTCATAAAGTTGACTCACATCCATCACACAACAAGAACAACATTAAAAAGAAGAAGCTACCAAAATGCCTTCACCGATCGTTTAAAACAGATCTCAGGCATTTTCAATGAAGCATACCTCTTCATAAAGTTGACTCACATCCATCACACAACAAGTACAACATTAAAAAGAAGAAGCTACCAAAATGCCTTCACCGATCGTTTAAAACAGATCTCAGGCATTTTCAATAAGCCATACCTCTTCATAAAGTTGACTCACATCCATCACACAACAAGAACAACATTAAAAAGAAGAAGCTACCAAAATGCCTTCACCGATCGTTTAAAACAGATCTCAGGCATTTTCAATGAAGCATACCTCTTCATAAAGTTGACTCACATCCATCACACAACAAGAACAACATTAAAAAGAAGAAGCTACCAAAATGCCTTCACCGATCGTTTAAAACAGATCTCAGGCATTTTCAATGAAGCATACCTCTTCATAAAGTTGACTCACATCCATCACACAACAAGTACAACATTAAAAAGAAGAAGCTACCAAAATGCCTTCACCGATCGTTTAAAACAGATCTCAGGCATTTTCAATAAGCCATACCTCTTCATAAAGTTGACTCACATCCATCACACAACAAGAACAACATTAAAAAGAAGAAGCTACCAAAATGCCTTCACCGATCGTTTAAAACAGATCTCAGGCATTTTCAATGAAGCATACCTCTTCATAAAGTTGACTCACATCCATCACACAACAAGTACAACATTAAAAAGAAGAAGCTACCAAAATGCCTTCACCGATCGTTTAAAACAGATCTCAGGCATTTTCAATGAAGCATACCTCTTCATAAAGTTGACTCACATCCACCACACAACAAGTACAACATTAAAAAGAAGAAGCTACCAAAATGCCTTCACCGATCGTTTAAAACAGATCTCAGGCATTTTCAATGAGCCATACCTCTTCATAAAGTTGACTCACATCCACCACACAACAAGAACAACATTAAAAAGAAGAAGCTACCAAAATGCCTTCACCGATCGTTTAAAACAGATCTCAGGCATTTTCAATAAGCCATACCTCTTCATAAAGTTGACTCACATCCACCACACAACAAGAACAACATTAAAAAGAAGAAGCTACCAAAATGCCTTCACCGATCGTTAAAAACAGATCTCAGGCATTTTCAATGAAGCATACCTCTTTATAAAGTCGACTTACATCCACCACACAACAAAAACAACATTAAAAAGAAGAAGCTACCAAAATGCCTTCACCGATCGTTTAAAACAGATCTCAGGCATTTTCAATGAGCCATACCTCTTCATAAAGTTGACTTACATCCACCACACAACAAGAACAACATTAAAAAGAAGAAGCTACCAAAATGCCTTCACCGATCGTTTAAAACAGATCTCAGGCATTTTCAATAAGCCATACCTCTTCATAAAGTTGACTCACATCCACCACACAACAAGTACAACATTAAAAAGAAGAAGCTACCAAAATGCCTTCACCGATCGTTTAAAACAGATCTCAGGCATTTTCAATAAGCCATACCTCTTCATAAAGTTGACTCACATCCATCACACAACAAGAACATTAAAAAGAAGAAGATACCAAAATGCCTTCTCCGATCGTTTAAAACAGATCTCAGGCATTTTCAATGAGCCATACCTCTTCATAAAGTTGACTTACATCCACCACACAACAAGAACAACATTAAAAAGAAGAAGATACCAAAATGCCTTCACCGATCGTTTAAAACAGATCTCAGGCATTTTCAATAAGCCATACCTCTTCATAAAGTTGACTCACATCCACCACACAACAAGTACAACATTAAAAAGAAGAAGCTACCAAAATGCCTTCACCGATCGTTTAAAACAGATCTCAGGCATTTTCAATAAGCCATACCTCTTCATAAAGTTGACTCACATCCACCACACAACAAGTACAACATTAAAAAGAAGAAGCTACCAAAATGCCTTCACCGATCGTTTAAAACAGATCTCAGGCATTTTCAATAAGCCATACCTCTTCATAAAGTTGACTCACATCCATCACACAACAAGAACAACATTAAAAAGAAGAAGCTACCAAAATGCCTTCACCGATCGTTTAAAACAGATCTCAGGCATTTTCAATGAAGCATACCTCTTCATAAAGTTGACTCACATCCATCACACAACAAGTACAACATTAAAAAGAAGAAGCTACCAAAATGCCTTCACCGATCGTTTAAAACAGATCTCAGGCATTTTCAATAAGCCATACCTCTTCATAAAGTTGACTCACATCCACCACACAACAAGAACAACATTAAAAAGAAGAAGCTACCAAAATGCCTTCACCGATCGTTTAAAACAGATCTCAGGCATTTTCAATAAGCCATACCTCTTCATAAAGTTGACTCACATCCACCACACAACAAGTACAACATTAAAAAGAAGAAGCTACCAAAATGCCTTCACCGATCGTTTAAAACAGATCTCAGGCATTTTCAATAAGCCATACCTCTTCATAAAGTTGACTCACATCCACCACACAACAAGTACAACATTAAAAAGAAGAAGATACCAAAATGCCTTCACCGATCGTTTAAAACAGATCTCAGGCATTTTCAATAAGCCATACCTCTTCATAAAGTTGACTCACATCCACCACACAACAAGAACAACATTAAAAAGAAGAAGCTACCAAAATGCCTTCACCGATCGTTTAAAACAGATCTCAGGCATTTTCAATAAGCCATACCTCTTCATAAAGTTGACTCACATCCATCACACAACAAGAACAACATTAAAAAGAAGAAGCTACCAAAATGCCTTCACCGATCGTTTAAAACAGATCTCAGGCATTTTCAATAAGCCATACCTCTTCATAAAGTTGACTCACATCCATCACACAACAAGAACAACATTAAAAAGAAGAAGCTACCAAAATGCCTTCACCGATCGTTTAAAACAGATCTCAGGCATTTTCAATAAGCCATACCTCTTCATAAAGTTGACTTACATCCACCACACAACAAGTACAACATTAAAAAGAAGAAGCTACCAAAATGCCTTAACCGATCGTTTAAAACAGATCTCAGGCATTTTCAATAAGCCATACCTCTTCATAAAGTTGACTCACATCCACCACACAACAAGTACAACATTAAAAAGAAGAAGCTACCAAAATGCCTTCACCGATCGTTTAAAACAGATCTCAGGCATTTTCAATAAGCCATACCTCTTCATAAAGTTGACTCACATCCATCACACAACAAGAACATTAAAAAGAAGAAGCTACCAAAATGCCTTCACCGATCGTTTAAAACAGATCTCAGGCATTTTCAATGAAGCATACCTCTTCATAAAGTTGACTCACATCCATCACACAACAAGTACAACATTAAAAAGAAGAAGCTACCAAAATGCCTTCACCGATCGTTTAAAACAGATCTCAGGCATTTTCAATAAGCCATACCTCTTCATAAAGTTGACTCACATCCACCACACAACAAGAACAACATTAAAAAGAAGAAGCTACCAAAATGCCTTCACCGATCGTTTAAAACAGATCTCAGGCATTTTCAATAAGCCATACCTCTTCATAAAGTTGACTCACATCCACCACACAACAAGTACAACATTAAAAAGAAGAAGCTACCAAAATGCCTTCACCGATCGTTTAAAACAGATCTCAGGCATTTTCAATAAGCCATACCTCTTCATAAAGTTGACTCACATCCATCACACAACAAGAACATTAAAAAGAAGAAGCTACCAAAATGCCTTCACCGATCGTTTAAAACAGATCTCAGGCATTTTCAATGAAGCATACCTCTTCATAAAGTTGACTCACATCCACCACACAACAAGTACAACATTAAAAAGAAGAAGCTACCAAAATGCCTTCACCGATCGTTTAAAACAGATCTCAGGCATTTTCAATAAGCCATACCTCTTCATAAAGTTGACTCACATCCATCACACAACAAGTACAACATTAAAAAGAAGAAGCTACCAAAATGCCTTCACCGATCGTTTAAAACAGATCTCAGGCATTTTCAATAAGCCATACCTCTTCATAAACTTGACTTACATCCACCACACAACAAGTACAACATTAAAAAGAAGAAGCTACCAAAATGCCTTCACCGATCGTTTAAAACAGATCTCAGGCATTTTCAATAAGCCATACCTCTTCATAAAGTTGACTCACATCCATCACACAACAAGTACAACATTAAAAAGAAGAAGCTACCAAAATGCCTTCACCGATCGTTTAAAACAGATCTCAGGCATTTTCAATAAGCCATACCTCTTCATAAAGTTGACTCACATCCACCACACAACAAGATCAACATTAAAAAGAAGAAGCTACCAAAATGCCTTCACCGATCGTTTAAAACAGATCTCAGGCATTTTCAATAAGCCATACCTCTTCATAAAGTTGACTCACATCCACCACACAACAAGTACAACATTAAAAAGAAGAAGCTACCAAAATGCCTTCACCGATCGTTTAAAACAGATCTCAGGCATTTTCAATAAGCCATACCTCTTCATAAAGTTGACTCACATCCACCACACAACAAGAACAACATTAAAAAGAAGAAGCTACCAAAATGCCTTCACCGATCGTTTAAAACAGATCTCAGGCATTTTCAATAAGCCATACCTCTTCATAAAGTTGACTCACATCCACCACACAACAAGAACAACATTAAAAAGAAGAAGCTACCAAAATGCCTTCACCGATCGTTTAAAACAGATCTCAGGCATTTTCAATAAGCCATACCTCTTCATAAAGTTGACTCACATCCACCACACAACAAGAACAACATTAAAAAGAAGAAGCTACCAAAATGCCTTCACCGATCGTTTAAAACAGATCTCAGGCATTTTCAATAAGCCATACCTCTTCATAAAGTTGACTCACATCCACCACACAACAAGTACAACATTAAAAAGAAGAAGCTACCAAAATGCCTTCACCGATCGTTTAAAACAGATCTCAGGCATTTTCAATAAGCCATACCTCTTCATAAAGTTGACTCACATCCACCACACAACAAGAACAACATTAAAAAGAAGAAGCTACCAAAATGCCTTCACCGATCGTTTAAAACAGATCTCAGGCATTTTCAATAAGCCATACCTCTTCATAAAGTTGACTCACATCCACCACACAACAAGAACAACATTAAAAAGAAGAAGCTACCAAAATGCCTTCACCGATCGTTTAAAACAGATCTCAGGCATTTTCAATAAGCCATACCTCTTCATAAAGTTGACTCACATCCATCACACAACAAGAACAACATTAAAAAGAAGAAGCTACCAAAATGCCTTCACCGATCGTTTAAAACAGATCTCAGGCATTTTCAATAAGCCATACCTCTTCATAAAGTTGACTCACATCCATCACACAACAAGAACAACATTAAAAAGAAGAAGCTACCAAAATGCCTTCACCGATCGTTTAAAACAGATCTCAGGCATTTTCAATAAGCCATACCTCTTCATAAAGTTGACTCACATCCATCACACAACAAGAACAACATTAAAAAGAAGAAGCTACCAAAATGCCTTCACCGATCGTTTAAAACAGATCTCAGGCATTTTCAATAAGCCATACCTCTTCATAAAGTTGACTTACGTCCACCACACAACAAGTACAACATTAAAAAGAAGAAGCTACCAAAATGCCTTCACCGATCGTTTAAAACAGATCTCAGGCATTTTCAATAAGCCATACCTCTTCATAAAGTTGACTCACATCCACCACACAACAAGTACAACATTAAAAAGAAGAAGCTACCAAAATGCCTTCACCGATCGTTTAAAACAGATCTCAGGCATTTTCAATAAGCCATACCTCTTCATAAAGTTGACTCACATCCACCACACAACAAGTACAACATTAAAAAGAAGAAGCTACCAAAATGCCTTCACCGATCGTTTAAAACAGATCTCAGGCATTTTCAATAAGCCATACCTCTTCATAAAGTTGACTCACATCCACCACACAACAAGAACAACATTAAAAAGAAGAAGCTACCAAAATGCCTTCACCGATCGTTTAAAACAGATCTCAGGCATTTTCAATAAGCCATACCTCTTCATAAAGTTGACTTACATCCACCACACAACAAGTACAACATTAAAAAGAAGAAGCTACCAAAATGCCTTCACCGATCGTTTAAAACAGATCTCAGGCATTTTCAATAAGCCATACCTCTTCATAAAGTTGACTCACATCCATCACACAACAAGTACAACATTAAAAAGAAGAAGCTACCAAAATGCCTTCACCGATCGTTTAAAACAGATCTCAGGCATTTTCAATAAGCCATACCTCTTCATAAAGTTGACTCACATCCACCACACAACAAGTACAACATTAAAAAGAAGAAGCTACCAAAATGCCTTCACCGATCGTTTAAAACAGATCTCAGGCATTTTCAATGAAGCATACCTCTTCATAAAGTTGACTCACATCCATCACACAACAAGAACAACATTAAAAAGAAGAAGCTACCAATATGCCTTCACCGATCGTTTAAAACAGATCTCAGGCATTTTCAATAAGCCATACCTCTTCATAAAGTTGACTCACATCCATCACACAACAAGAACAACATTAAAAAGAAGAAGCTACCAAAATGCCTTCACCGATCGTTTAAAACAGATCTCAGGCATTTTCAATAAGCCATACCTCTTCATAAAGTTGACTTACATCCACCACACAACAAGTACAACATTAAAAAGAAGAAGCTACCAAAATGCCTTCACCGATCGTTTAAAACAGATCTCAGGCATTTTCAATAAGCCATACCTCTTCATAAAGTTGACTTACATCCACCACACAACAAGAACATCATTAAAAAGAAGAAGATACCAAAATGCCTTCACCGATCGTTTAAAACAGATCTCAGGCATTTTCAATAAGCCATACCTCTTCATAAAGTTGACTCACATCCACCACACAACAAGTACAACATTAAAAAGAAGAAGCTACCAAAATGCCTTCACCGATCGTTTAAAACAGATCTCAGGCATTTTCAATAAGCCATACCTCTTCATAAAGTTGACTCACATCCACCACACAACAAGTACAACATTAAAAAGAAGAAGCTACCAAAATGCCTTCACCGATCGTTTAAAACAGATCTCAGGCATTTTCAATAAGCCATACCTCTTCATAAAGTTGACTCACATCCACCACACAACAAGTACAACATTAAAAAGAAGAAGCTACCAAAATGCCTTCACCGATCGTTTAAAACAGATCTCAGGCATTTTCAATAAGCCATACCTCGTCATAAAGTTGACTCACATCCACCACACAACAAGTACAACATTAAAAAGAAGAAGATACCAAAATGCCTTCACCGATCGTTTAAAACAGATCTCAGGCATTTTCAATAAGCCATACCTCTTCATAAAGTTGACTCACATCCACCACACAACAAGTACAACATTAAAAAGAAGAAGCTACCAAAATGCCTTCACCGATCGTTTAAAACAGATCTCAGGCATTTTCAATAAGCCATACCTCTTCATAAAGTTGACTCACATCCATCACACAACAAGTACAACATTAAAAAGAAGAAGCTACCAAAATGCCTTCACCGATCGTTTAAAACAGATCTCAGGCATTTTCAATAAGCCATACCTCTTCATAAAGTTGACTCACATCCACCACACAACAAGAACAACATTAAAAAGAAGAAGCTACCAAAATGCCTTCACCGATCGTTTAAAACAGATCTCAGGCATTTTCAATAAGCCATACCTCTTCATAAAGTTGACTCACATCCACCACACAACAAGTACAACATTAAAAAGAAGAAGCTACCAAAATGCCTTCACCGATCGTTTAAAACAGATCTCAGGCATTTTCAATAAGCCATACCTCTTCATAAAGTTGACTCACATCCATCACACAACAAGTACAACATTAAAAAGAAGAAGCTACCAAAATGCCTTCACCGATCGTTTAAAACAGATCTCAGGCATTTTCAATGAAGCATACCTCTTCATAAAGTTGACTCACATCCATCACACAACAAGTACAACATTAAAAAGAAGAAGCTACCAAAATGCCTTCACCGATCGTTTAAAACAGATCTCAGGCATTTTCAATAAGCCATACCTCTTCATAAAGTTGACTCACATCCACCACACAACAAGAACAACATTAAAAAGAAGAAGCTACCAAAATGCCTTCACCGATCGTTTAAAACAGATCTCAGGCATTTTCAATAAGCCATACCTCTTCATAAAGTTGACTCACATCCATCACACAACAAGTACAACATTAAAAAGAAGAAGCTACCAAAATGCCTTCACCGATCGTTTAAAACAGATCTCAGGCATTTTCAATAAGCCATACCTCTTCATAAAGTTGACTCACATCCACCACACAACAAGAACAACATTAAAAAGAAGAAGCTACCAAAATGCCTTCACCGATCGTTTAAAACAGATCTCAGGCATTTTCAATAAGCCATACCTCTTCATAAAGTTGACTCACATCCACCACACAACAAGAACAACATTAAAAAGAAGAAGCTACCAAAATGCCTTCACCGATCGTTTAAAACAGATCTCAGGCATTTTCAATAAGCCATACCTCTTCATAAAGTTGACTCACATCCATCACACAACAAGTACAACATTAAAAAGAAGAAGCTACCAAAATGCCTTCACCGATCGTTTAAAACAGATCTCAGGCATTTTCAATGAAGCATACCTCTTCATAAAGTTGACTCACATCCATCACACAACAAGTACAACATTAAAAAGAAGAAGCTACCAAAATGCCTTCACCGATCGTTTAAAACAGATCTCAGGCATTTTCAATAAGCCATACCTCTTCATAAAGTTGACTCACATCCACCACACAACAAGAACAACATTAAAAAGAAGAAGCTACCAAAATGCCTTCACCGATCGTTTAAAACAGATCTCAGGCATTTTCAATAAGCCATACCTCTTCATAAAGTTGACTCACATCCACCACACAACAAGTACAACATTAAAAAGAAGAAGCTACCAAAATGCCTTCACCGATCGTTTAAAACAGATCTCAGGCATTTTCAATAAGCCATACCTCTTCATAAAGTTGACTCACATCCATCACACAACAAGAACAACATTAAAAAGAAGAAGCTACCAAAATGCCTTCACCGATCGTTTAAAACAGATCTCAGGCATTTTCAATGAAGCATACCTCTTCATAAAGTTGACTCACATCCATCACACAACAAGTACAACATTAAAAAGAAGAAGCTACCAAAATGCCTTCACCGATCGTTTAAAACAGATCTCAGGCATTTTCAATAAGCCATACCTCTTCATAAAGTTGACTCACATCCACCACACAACAAGAACAACATTAAAAAGAAGAAGCTACCAAAATGCCTTCACCGATCGTTTAAAACAGATCTCAGGCATTTTCAATAAGCCATACCTCTTCATAAAGTTGACTCACATCCACCACACAACAAGTACAACATTAAAAAGAAGAAGCTACCAAAATGCCTTCACCGATCGTTTAAAACAGATCTCAGGCATTTTCAATAAGCCATACCTCTTCATAAAGTTGACTCACATCCATCACACAACAAGAACAACATTAAAAAGAAGAAGCTACCAAAATGCCTTCACCGATCGTTTAAAACAGATCTCAGGCATTTTCAATGAAGCATACCTCTTCATAAAGTTGACTCACATCCATCACACAACAAGTACAACATTAAAAAGAAGAAGCTACCAAAATGCCTTCACCGATCGTTTAAAACAGATCTCAGGCATTTTCAATAAGCCATACCTCTTCATAAAGTTGACTCACATCCACCACACAACAAGTACAACATTAAAAAGAAGAAGCTACCAAAATGCCTTCACCGATCGTTTAAAACAGATCTCAGGCATTTTCAATAAGCCATACCTCTTCATAAAGTTGACTCACATCCACCACACAACAAGTACAACATTAAAAAGAAGAAGCTACCAAAATGCCTTCACCGATCGTTTAAAACAGATCTCAGGCATTTTCAATGAAGCATACCTCTTCATAAAGTTGACTCACATCCATCACACAACAAGTACAACATTAAAAAGAAGAAGCTACCAAAATGCCTTCACCGATCGTTTAAAACAGATCTCAGGCATTTTCAATAAGCCATACCTCTTCATAAAGTTGACTCACATCCACCACACAACAAGTACAACATTAAAAAGAAGAAGCTACCAAAATGCCTTCACCGATCGTTTAAAACAGATCTCAGGCATTTTCAATAAGCCATACCTCTTCATAAAGTTGACTCACATCCATCACACAACAAGAACAACATTAAAAAGAAGAAGCTACCAAAATGCCTTCACCGATCGTTTAAAACAGATCTCAGGCATTTTCAATGAAGCATACCTCTTCATAAAGTTGACTCACATCCATCACACAACAAGTACAACATTAAAAAGAAGAAGCTACCAAAATGCCTTCACCGATCGTTTAAAACAGATCTCAGGCATTTTCAATAAGCCATACCTCATCATAAAGTTGACTCACATCCACCACACAACAAGTACAACATTAAAAAGAAGAAGCTACCAAAATGCCTTCACCGATCGTTTAAAACAGATCTCAGGCATTTTCAATAAGCCATACCTCTTCATAAAGTTGACTCACATCCACCACACAACAAGTACAACATTAAAAAGAAGAAGCTACCAAAATGCCTTCACCGATCGTTTAAAACAGATCTCAGGCATTTTCAATGAAGCATACCTCTTCATAAAGTTGACTCACATCCACCACACAACAAGAACAACATTAAAAAGAAGAAGCTACCAAAATGCCTTCACCGATCGTTTAAAACAGATCTCAGGCATTTTCAATAAGCCATACCTCTTCATAAAGTTGACTCACATCCACCACACAACAAGTACAACATTAAAAAGAAGAAGCTACCAAAATGCCTTCACCGATCGTTTAAAACAGATCTCAGGCATTTTCAATAAGCCATACCTCTTCATAAAGTTGACTCACATCCATCACACAACAAGTACAACATTAAAAAGAAGAAGCTACCAAAATGCCTTCACCGATCGTTTAAAACAGATCTCAGGCATTTTCAATGAGCCATACTTCTTCATAAAGTTGACTCACATCCACCACACAACAAGAACAACATTAAAAAGAAGAAGCTACCAAAATGCCTTCACCGATCGTTTAAAACAGATCTCAGGCATTTTCAATAAGCCATACCTCTTTATAAAGTCGACTTACATCCACCACACAACAAGAACAACATTAAAAAGAAGAAGCTACCAAAATGCCTTCACCGATCGTTTAAAACAGATCTCAGGCATTTTCAATGAGCCATACCTCTTCATAAAGTTGACTTACATCCACCACACAACAAGTACAACATTTAAAAGAAGAAGCTACCAAAATGCCTTCACCGATCGTTTAAAACAAATCTCAGGCATTTTCAATAAGCCATACCTCTTCATAAAGTTGACTTACATCCACCACACAACAAGTACAACATTAAAAAGAAGAAGCTACCAAAATGCCTTCACCGATCGTTTAAAACAGATCTCAGGCATTTTCAATGAGCCATACCTCTTCATAAAGTTGACTTACATCCACCACACAACAAGTACAACATTAAAAAGAAGAAGCTACCAAAATGCCTTCACCGATCGTTTAAAACAGATCTCAGGCATTTTCAATAAGCCATACCTCTTTATAAAGTCGACTTACATCCACCACACAACAAGAACAACATTAAAAAGAAGAAGCTACCAAAATGCCTTCACCGATCGTTTAAAACAGATCTCAGGCATTTTCAATGAGCCATACCTCTTCATAAAGTTGACTTACATCCACCACACAACAAGTACAACATTAAAAAGAAGAAGCTACCAAAATGCCTTCACCGATCGTTTAAAACAGATCTCAGGCATTTTCAATGAGCCATACCTCTTCATAAAGTTGACTCACATCCACCACACAACAAGAACAACATTAAAAAGAAGAAGCTACCAAAATGCCTTCACCGATCGTTAAAAACAGATCTCAGGCATTTTCAATGAAGCATACCTCTTTATAAAGTCGACTTACATCCACCACACAACAAAAACAACATTAAAAAGAAGAAGCTACCAAAATGCCTTCACCGATCGTTTAAAACAGATCTCAGGCATTTTCAATGAGCCATACCTCTTCATAAAGTTGACTTACATCCACCACACAACAAGAACAACATTAAAAAGAAGAAGCTACCAAAATGCCTTCACCGATCGTTTAAAACAGATCTCAGGCATTTTCAATAAGCCATACCTCTTCATAAAGTTGACTCACATCCACCACACAACAAGTACAACATTAAAAAGAAGAAGCTACCAAAATGCCTTCACCGATCGTTTAAAACAGATCTCAGGCATTTTCAATAAGCCATACCTCTTCATAAAGTTGACTCACATCCATCACACAACAAGAACATTAAAAAGAAGAAGATACCAAAATGCCTTCACCGATCGTTTAAAACAGATCTCAGGCATTTTCAATGAGCCATACCTCTTCATAAAGTTGACTTACATCCACCACACAACAAGAACATCATTAAAAAGAAGAAGATACCAAAATGCCTTCACCGATCGTTTAAAACAGATCTCAGGCATTTTCAATAAGCCATACCTCTTCATAAAGTTGACTCACATCCACCACACAACAAGTACAACATTAAAAAGAAGAAGCTACCAAAATGCCTTCACCGATCGTTTAAAACAGATCTCAGGCATTTTCAATAAGCCATACCTCTTCATAAAGTTGACTCACATCCACCACACAACAAGTACAACATTAAAAAGAAGAAGCTACCAAAATGCCTTCACCGATCGTTTAAAACAGATCTCAGGCATTTTCAATAAGCCATACCTCTTCATAAAGTTGACTCACATCCACCACACAACAAGTACAACATTAAAAAGAAGAAGCTACCAAAATGCCTTCACCGATCGTTTAAAACAGATCTCAGGCATTTTCAATAAGCCATACCTCTTCATAAAGTTGACTCACATCCACCACACAACAAGTACAACATTAAAAAGAAGAAGATACCAAAATGCCTTCACCGATCGTTTAAAACAGATCTCAGGCATTTTCAATAAGCCATACCTCTTCATAAAGTTGACTCACATCCACCACACAACAAGTACAACATTAAAAAGAAGAAGCTACCAAAATGCCTTCACCGATCGTTTAAAACAGATCTCAGGCATTTTCAATAAGCCATACCTCTTCATAAAGTTGACTCACATCCATCACACAACAAGAACATTAAAAAGAAGAAGCTACCAAAATGCCTTCACCGATCGTTTAAAACAGATCTCAGGCATTTTCAATGAAGCATACCTCTTCATAAAGTTGACTCACATCCATCACACAACAAGTACAACATTAAAAAGAAGAAGCTACCAAAATGCCTTCACCGATCGTTTAAAACAGATCTCAGGCATTTTCAATAAGCCATACCTCTTCATAAAGTTGACTCACATCCACCACACAACAAGAACAACATTAAAAAGAAGAAGCTACCAAAATGCCTTCACCGATCGTTTAAAACAGATCTCAGGCATTTTCAATAAGCCATACCTCTTCATAAAGTTGACTCACATCCACCACACAACAAGTACAACATTAAAAAGAAGAAGCTACCAAAATGCCTTCACCGATCGTTTAAAACAGATCTCAGGCATTTTCAATAAGCCATACCTCTTCATAAAGTTGACTCACATCCATCACACAACAAGAACAACATTAAAAAGAAGAAGCTACCAAAATGCCTTCACCGATCGTTTAAAACAGATCTCAGGCATTTTCAATGAAGCATACCTCTTCATAAAGTTGACTCACATCCATCACACAACAAGTACAACATTAAAAAGAAGAAGCTACCAAAATGCCTTCACCGATCGTTTAAAACAGATCTCAGGCATTTTCAATAAGCCATACCTCTTCATAAAGTTGACTCACATCCATCACACAACAAGTACAACATTAAAAAGAAGAAGCTACCAAAATGCCTTCACCGATCGTTTAAAATAGATCTCAGGCATTTTCAATAAGCCATACCTCTTCATAAAGTTGACTCACATCCATCACACAACAAGAACAACATTAAAAAGAAGAAGCTACCAAAATGCCTTCACCGATCGTTTAAAACAGATCTCAGGCATTTTCAATGAAGCATACCTCTTCATAAAGTTGACTCACATCCATCACACAACAAGTACAACATTAAAAAGAAGAAGCTACCAAAATGCCTTCACCGATCGTTTAAAACAGATCTCAGGCATTTTCAATAAGCCATACCTCTTTATAAAGTCGACTTACATCCACCACACAACAAGAACAACATTAAAAAGAAGAAGCTACCAAAATGCCTTCATCGATCGTTTAAAACAGATCTCAGGCATTTTCAATAAGCCATACCTCTTTATAAAGTCGACTTACATCCACCACACAACAAGAACAACATTAAAAAGAAGAAGCTACCAAAATGCCTTCACCGATCGTTTAAAACAGATCTCAGGCATTTTCAATGAGCCATACCTCTTCATAAAGTTGACTTACATCCACCACACAACAAGTACAACATTAAAAAGAAGAAGCTACCAAAATGCCTTCACCGATCGTTTAAAACAGATCTCAGGCATTTTCAATGAGCCATACCTCTTCATAAAGTTGACTTACATTCACCACACAACAAGAACAACATTAAAAAGAAGAAGCTACCAAAATGCCTTCACCGATCGTTTAAAACAGATCTCAGGCATTTTCAATGAAGCATACCTCTTCATAAAGTTGACTCACATCCATCACACAACAAGAACAACATTAAAAAGAAGAAGCTACCAAAATGCCTTCACCGATCGTTTAAAACAGATCTCAGGCATTTTCAATAAGCCATACCTCTTCATAAAGTTGACTTACATCCACCACACAACAAGAACAACATTAAAAAGAAGAAGCTACCAAAATGCCTTCACCGATCGTTTAAAACAGATCTCAGGCATTTTCAATGAAGCATACCTCTTCATAAAGTTGACTCACATCCATCACACAACAAGAACAACATTAAAAAGAAGAAGCTACCAAAATGCCTTCACCGATCGTTTAAAACAGATCTCAGGCATTTTCAATGAAGCATACCTCTTCATAAAGTTGACTCACATCCACCACACAACAAGAACAACATTAAAAAGAAGAAGCTACCAAAATGCCTTCACCGATCGTTTAAAACAGATCTCAGGCATTTTCAATGAAGCATACCTCTTCATAAAGTTGACTCACATCCATCACACAACAAGAACAACATTAAAAAGAAGAAGCTACCAAAATGCCTTCACCGATCGTTTAAAACAGATCTCAGGCATTTTCAATGAAGCATACCTCTTCATAAAGTTGACTCACATCCATCACACAACAAGAACAACATTAAAAAGAAGAAGCTACCAAAATGCCTTCACCGATCGTTTAAAACAGATCTCAGGCATTTTCAATAAGCCATACCTCTTCATAAAGTTGACTCACATCCACCACACAACAATAACAACATTAAAAAGAAGAAGCTACCAAAATGCCTTCACCGATCGTTTAAAACAGATCTCAGGCATTTTCAATGAGCCATACCTCTTCATAAAGTTGACTTACATCCACCACACAACAAGTACAACATTAAAAAGAAGAAGCTACCAAAATGCCTTCACCGATCGTTTAAAACAGATCTCAGGCATTTTCAATGAGCCATACTTCTTCATAAAGTTGACTCACATCCACCACACAACAAGAACAACATTAAAAAGAAGAAGCTACCAAAATGCCTTCACCGATCGTTTAAAACAGATCTCAGGCATTTTCAATAAGCCATACCTCTTTATAAAGTCGACTTACATCCACCACACAACAAGAACAACATTAAAAAGAAGAAGCTACCAAAATGCCTTCACCGATCGTTTAAAACAGATCTCAGGCATTTTCAATGAGCCATACCTCTTCATAAAGTTGACTTACATCCACCACACAACAAGTACAACATTTAAAAGAAGAAGCTACCAAAATGCCTTCACCGATCGTTTAAAACAAATCTCAGGCATTTTCAATAAGCCATACCTCTTCATAAAGTTGACTTACATCCACCACACAACAAGTACAACATTAAAAAGAAGAAGCTACCAAAATGCCTTCACCGATCGTTTAAAACAGATCTCAGGCATTTTCAATGAGCCATACCTCTTCATAAAGTTGACTTACATCCACCACACAACAAGTACAACATTAAAAAGAAGAAGCTACCAAAATGCCTTCACCGATCGTTTAAAACAGATCTCAGGCATTTTCAATAAGCCATACCTCTTTATAAAGTCGACTTACATCCACCACACAACAAGAACAACATTAAAAAGAAGAAGCTACCAAAATGCCTTCACCGATCGTTTAAAACAGATCTCAGGCATTTTCAATGAGCCATACCTCTTCATAAAGTTGACTTACATCCACCACACAACAAGTACAACATTAAAAAGAAGAAGCTACCAAAATGCCTTCACCGATCGTTTAAAACAGATCTCAGGCATTTTCAATGAGCCATACCTCTTCATAAAGTTGACTCACATCCACCACACAACAAGAACAACATTAAAAAGAAGAAGCTACCAAAATGCCTTCACCGATCGTTAAAAACAGATCTCAGGCATTTTCAATGAAGCATACCTCTTTATAAAGTCGACTTACATCCACCACACAACAAAAACAACATTAAAAAGAAGAAGCTACCAAAATGCCTTCACCGATCGTTTAAAACAGATCTCAGGCATTTTCAATGAGCCATACCTCTTCATAAAGTTGACTTACATCCACCACACAACAAGAACAACATTAAAAAGAAGAAGCTACCAAAATGCCTTCACCGATCGTTTAAAACAGATCTCAGGCATTTTCAATAAGCCATACCTCTTCATAAAGTTGACTCACATCCACCACACAACAAGTACAACATTAAAAAGAAGAAGCTACCAAAATGCCTTCACCGATCGTTTAAAACAGATCTCAGGCATTTTCAATAAGCCATACCTCTTCATAAAGTTGACTCACATCCATCACACAACAAGAACATTAAAAAGAAGAAGATACCAAAATGCCTTCACCGATCGTTTAAAACAGATCTCAGGCATTTTCAATGAGCCATACCTCTTCATAAAGTTGACTTACATCCACCACACAACAAGAACATCATTAAAAAGAAGAAGATACCAAAATGCCTTCACCGATCGTTTAAAACAGATCTCAGGCATTTTCAATAAGCCATACCTCTTCATAAAGTTGACTCACATCCACCACACAACAAGTACAACATTAAAAAGAAGAAGCTACCAAAATGCCTTCACCGATCGTTTAAAACAGATCTCAGGCATTTTCAATAAGCCATACCTCTTCATAAAGTTGACTCACATCCACCACACAACAAGTACAACATTAAAAAGAAGAAGCTACCAAAATGCCTTCACCGATCGTTTAAAACAGATCTCAGGCATTTTCAATAAGCCATACCTCTTCATAAAGTTGACTCACATCCACCACACAACAAGTACAACATTAAAAAGAAGAAGCTACCAAAATGCCTTCACCGATCGTTTAAAACAGATCTCAGGCATTTTCAATAAGCCATACCTCTTCATAAAGTTGACTCACATCCACCACACAACAAGTACAACATTAAAAAGAAGAAGATACCAAAATGCCTTCACCGATCGTTTAAAACAGATCTCAGGCATTTTCAATAAGCCATACCTCTTCATAAAGTTGACTCACATCCACCACACAACAAGTACAACATTAAAAAGAAGAAGCTACCAAAATGCCTTCACCGATCGTTTAAAACAGATCTCAGGCATTTTCAATAAGCCATACCTCTTCATAAAGTTGACTCACATCCATCACACAACAAGAACATTAAAAAGAAGAAGCTACCAAAATGCCTTCACCGATCGTTTAAAACAGATCTCAGGCATTTTCAATGAAGCATACCTCTTCATAAAGTTGACTCACATCCATCACACAACAAGTACAACATTAAAAAGAAGAAGCTACCAAAATGCCTTCACCGATCGTTTAAAACAGATCTCAGGCATTTTCAATAAGCCATACCTCTTCATAAAGTTGACTCACATCCACCACACAACAAGAACAACATTAAAAAGAAGAAGCTACCAAAATGCCTTCACCGATCGTTTAAAACAGATCTCAGGCATTTTCAATAAGCCATACCTCTTCATAAAGTTGACTCACATCCACCACACAACAAGTACAACATTAAAAAGAAGAAGCTACCAAAATGCCTTCACCGATCGTTTAAAACAGATCTCAGGCATTTTCAATAAGCCATACCTCTTCATAAAGTTGACTCACATCCATCACACAACAAGAACAACATTAAAAAGAAGAAGCTACCAAAATGCCTTCACCGATCGTTTAAAACAGATCTCAGGCATTTTCAATGAAGCATACCTCTTCATAAAGTTGACTCACATCCATCACACAACAAGTACAACATTAAAAAGAAGAAGCTACCAAAATGCCTTCACCGATCGTTTAAAACAGATCTCAGGCATTTTCAATAAGCCATACCTCTTCATAAAGTTGACTCACATCCACCACACAACAAGAACAACATTAAAAAGAAGAAGCTACCAAAATGCCTTCACCGATCGTTTAAAACAGATCTCAGGCATTTTCAATAAGCCATACCTCTTCATAAAGTTGACTCACATCCACCACACAACAAGTACAACATTAAAAAGAAGAAGCTACCAAAATGCCTTCACCGATCGTTTAAAACAGATCTCAGGCATTTTCAATAAGCCATACCTCTTCATAAAGTTGACTCACATCCATCACACAACAAGAACAACATTAAAAAGAAGAAGCTACCAAAATGCCTTCACCGATCGTTTAAAACAGATCTCAGGCATTTTCAATGAAGCATACCTCTTCATAAAGTTGACTCACATCCATCACACAACAAGTACAACATTAAAAAGAAGAAGCTACCAAAATGCCTTCACCGATCGTTTAAAACAGATCTCAGGCATTTTCAATAAGCCATACCTCTTCATAAAGTTGACTCACATCCACCACACAACAAGAACAACATTAAAAAGAAGAAGCTACCAAAATGCCTTCACCGATCGTTTAAAACAGATCTCAGGCATTTTCAATAAGCCATACCTCTTCATAAAGTTGACTCACATCCACCACACAACAAGTACAACATTAAAAAGAAGAAGCTACCAAAATGCCTTCACCGATCGTTTAAAACAGATCTCAGGCATTTTCAATAAGCCATACCTCTTCATAAAGTTGACTCACATCCATCACACAACAAGTACAACATTAAAAAGAAGAAGCTACCAAAATGCCTTCACCGATCGTTTAAAACAGATCTCAGGCATTTTCAATGAGCCATACTTCTTCATAAAGTTGACTCACATCCACCACACAACAAGAACAACATTAAAAAGAAGAAGCTACCAAAATGCCTTCACCGATCGTTTAAAACAGATCTCAGGCATTTTCAATAAGCCATACCTCTTTATAAAGTCGACTTACATCCACCACACAACAAGAACAACATTAAAAAGAAGAAGCTACCAAAATGCCTTCACCGATCGTTTAAAACAGATCTCAGGCATTTTCAATGAGCCATACCTCTTCATAAAGTTGACTTACATCCACCACACAACAAGTACAACATTTAAAAGAAGAAGCTACCAAAATGCCTTCACCGATCGTTTAAAACAAATCTCAGGCATTTTCAATAAGCCATACCTCTTCATAAAGTTGACTTACATCCACCACACAACAAGTACAACATTAAAAAGAAGAAGCTACCAAAATGCCTTCACCGATCGTTTAAAACAGATCTCAGGCATTTTCAATGAGCCATACCTCTTCATAAAGTTGACTTACATCCACCACACAACAAGTACAACATTAAAAAGAAGAAGCTACCAAAATGCCTTCACCGATCGTTTAAAACAGATCTCAGGCATTTTCAATAAGCCATACCTCTTTATAAAGTCGACTTACATCCACCACACAACAAGAACAACATTAAAAAGAAGAAGCTACCAAAATGCCTTCACCGATCGTTTAAAACAGATCTCAGGCATTTTCAATGAGCCATACCTCTTCATAAAGTTGACTTACATCCACCACACAACAAGTACAACATTAAAAAGAAGAAGCTACCAAAATGCCTTCACCGATCGTTTAAAACAGATCTCAGGCATTTTCAATGAGCCATACCTCTTCATAAAGTTGACTCACATCCACCACACAACAAGAACAACATTAAAAAGAAGAAGCTACCAAAATGCCTTCACCGATCGTTAAAAACAGATCTCAGGCATTTTCAATGAAGCATACCTCTTTATAAAGTCGACTTACATCCACCACACAACAAAAACAACATTAAAAAGAAGAAGCTACCAAAATGCCTTCACCGATCGTTTAAAACAGATCTCAGGCATTTTCAATGAGCCATACCTCTTCATAAAGTTGACTTACATCCACCACACAACAAGAACAACATTAAAAAGAAGAAGCTACCAAAATGCCTTCACCGATCGTTTAAAACAGATCTCAGGCATTTTCAATAAGCCATACCTCTTCATAAAGTTGACTCACATCCACCACACAACAAGTACAACATTAAAAAGAAGAAGCTACCAAAATGCCTTCACCGATCGTTTAAAACAGATCTCAGGCATTTTCAATAAGCCATACCTCTTCATAAAGTTGACTCACATCCATCACACAACAAGAACATTAAAAAGAAGAAGATACCAAAATGCCTTCACCGATCGTTTAAAACAGATCTCAGGCATTTTCAATGAGCCATACCTCTTCATAAAGTTGACTTACATCCACCACACAACAAGAACATCATTAAAAAGAAGAAGATACCAAAATGCCTTCACCGATCGTTTAAAACAGATCTCAGGCATTTTCAATAAGCCATACCTCTTCATAAAGTTGACTCACATCCACCACACAACAAGTACAACATTAAAAAGAAGAAGCTACCAAAATGCCTTCACCGATCGTTTAAAACAGATCTCAGGCATTTTCAATAAGCCATACCTCTTCATAAAGTTGACTCACATCCACCACACAACAAGTACAACATTAAAAAGAAGAAGCTACCAAAATGCCTTCACCGATCGTTTAAAACAGATCTCAGGCATTTTCAATAAGCCATACCTCTTCATAAAGTTGACTCACATCCACCACACAACAAGTACAACATTAAAAAGAAGAAGCTACCAAAATGCCTTCACCGATCGTTTAAAACAGATCTCAGGCATTTTCAATAAGCCATACCTCTTCATAAAGTTGACTCACATCCACCACACAACAAGTACAACATTAAAAAGAAGAAGATACCAAAATGCCTTCACCGATCGTTTAAAACAGATCTCAGGCATTTTCAATAAGCCATACCTCTTCATAAAGTTGACTCACATCCACCACACAACAAGTACAACATTAAAAAGAAGAAGCTACCAAAATGCCTTCACCGATCGTTTAAAACAGATCTCAGGCATTTTCAATAAGCCATACCTCTTCATAAAGTTGACTCACATCCATCACACAACAAGAACATTAAAAAGAAGAAGCTACCAAAATGCCTTCACCGATCGTTTAAAACAGATCTCAGGCATTTTCAATGAAGCATACCTCTTCATAAAGTTGACTCACATCCATCACACAACAAGTACAACATTAAAAAGAAGAAGCTACCAAAATGCCTTCACCGATCGTTTAAAACAGATCTCAGGCATTTTCAATAAGCCATACCTCTTCATAAAGTTGACTCACATCCACCACACAACAAGAACAACATTAAAAAGAAGAAGCTACCAAAATGCCTTCACCGATCGTTTAAAACAGATCTCAGGCATTTTCAATAAGCCATACCTCTTCATAAAGTTGACTCACATCCACCACACAACAAGTACAACATTAAAAAGAAGAAGCTACCAAAATGCCTTCACCGATCGTTTAAAACAGATCTCAGGCATTTTCAATAAGCCATACCTCTTCATAAAGTTGACTCACATCCATCACACAACAAGAACAACATTAAAAAGAAGAAGCTACCAAAATGCCTTCACCGATCGTTTAAAACAGATCTCAGGCATTTTCAATGAAGCATACCTCTTCATAAAGTTGACTCACATCCATCACACAACAAGTACAACATTAAAAAGAAGAAGCTACCAAAATGCCTTCACCGATCGTTTAAAACAGATCTCAGGCATTTTCAATAAGCCATACCTCTTCATAAAGTTGACTCACATCCATCACACAACAAGTACAACATTAAAAAGAAGAAGCTACCAAAATGCCTTCACCGATCGTTTAAAATAGATCTCAGGCATTTTCAATAAGCCATACCTCTTCATAAAGTTGACTCACATCCATCACACAACAAGAACAACATTAAAAAGAAGAAGCTACCAAAATGCCTTCACCGATCGTTTAAAACAGATCTCAGGCATTTTCAATGAAGCATACCTCTTCATAAAGTTGACTCACATCCATCACACAACAAGTACAACATTTAAAAGAAGAAGCTACCAAAATGCCTTCACCGATCGTTTAAAACAGATCTCAGGCATTTTCAATAAGCCATACCTCTTTATAAAGTCGACTTACATCCACCACACAACAAGAACAACATTAAAAAGAAGAAGCTACCAAAATGCCTTCATCGATCGTTTAAAACAGATCTCAGGCATTTTCAATAAGCCATACCTCTTTATAAAGTCGACTTACATCCACCACACAACAAGAACAACATTAAAAAGAAGAAGCTACCAAAATGCCTTCACCGATCGTTTAAAACAGATCTCAGGCATTTTCAATGAGCCATACCTCTTCATAAAGTTGACTTACATCCACCACACAACAAGTACAACATTAAAAAGAAGAAGCTACCAAAATGCCTTCACCGATCGTTTAAAACAGATCTCAGGCATTTTCAATGAGCCATACCTCTTCATAAAGTTGACTTACATTCACCACACAACAAGAACAACATTAAAAAGAAGAAGCTACCAAAATGCCTTCACCGATCGTTTAAAACAGATCTCAGGCATTTTCAATGAAGCATACCTCTTCATAAAGTTGACTCACATCCATCACACAACAAGAACAACATTAAAAAGAAGAAGCTACCAAAATGCCTTCACCGATCGTTTAAAACAGATCTCAGGCATTTTCAATAAGCCATACCTCTTCATAAAGTTGACTTACATCCACCACACAACAAGAACAACATTAAAAAGAAGAAGCTACCAAAATGCCTTCACCGATCGTTTAAAACAGATCTCAGGCATTTTCAATGAAGCATACCTCTTCATAAAGTTGACTCACATCCATCACACAACAAGAACAACATTAAAAAGAAGAAGCTACCAAAATGCCTTCACCGATCGTTTAAAACAGATCTCAGGCATTTTCAATGAAGCATACCTCTTCATAAAGTTGACTCACATCCACCACACAACAAGAACAACATTAAAAAGAAGAAGCTACCAAAATGCCTTCACCGATCGTTTAAAACAGATCTCAGGCATTTTCAATGAAGCATACCTCTTCATAAAGTTGACTCACATCCATCACACAACAAGAACAACATTAAAAAGAAGAAGCTACCAAAATGCCTTCACCGATCGTTTAAAACAGATCTCAGGCATTTTCAATGAAGCATACCTCTTCATAAAGTTGACTCACATCCATCACACAACAAGAACAACATTAAAAAGAAGAAGCTACCAAAATGCCTTCACCGATCGTTTAAAACAGATCTCAGGCATTTTCAATAAGCCATACCTCTTCATAAAGTTGACTCACATCCACCACACAACAAGAACAACATTAAAAAGAAGAAGCTACCAAAATGCCTTCACCGATCGTTTAAAACAGATCTCAGGCATTTTCAATGAGCCATACCTCTTCATAAAGTTGACTTACATCCACCACACAACAAGTACAACATTAAAAAGAAGAAGCTACCAAAATGCCTTCACCGATCGTTTAAAACAGATCTCAGGCATTTTCAATGAGCCATACTTCTTCATAAAGTTGACTCACATCCACCACACAACAAGAACAACATTAAAAAGAAGAAGCTACCAAAATGCCTTCACCGATCGTTTAAAACAGATCTCAGGCATTTTCAATAAGCCATACCTCTTTATAAAGTCGACTTACATCCACCACACAACAAGAACAACATTAAAAAGAAGAAGCTACCAAAATGCCTTCACCGATCGTTTAAAACAGATCTCAGGCATTTTCAATGAGCCATACCTCTTCATAAAGTTGACTTACATCCACCACACAACAAGTACAACATTTAAAAGAAGAAGCTACCAAAATGCCTTCACCGATCGTTTAAAACAAATCTCAGGCATTTTCAATAAGCCATACCTCTTCATAAAGTTGACTTACATCCACCACACAACAAGTACAACATTAAAAAGAAGAAGCTACCAAAATGCCTTCACCGATCGTTTAAAACAGATCTCAGGCATTTTCAATGAGCCATACCTCTTCATAAAGTTGACTTACATCCACCACACAACAAGTACAACATTAAAAATAAGAAGCTACCAAAATGCCTTCACCGATCGTTTAAAACAGATCTCAGGCATTTTCAATAAGCCATACCTCTTTATAAAGTCGACTTACATCCACCACACAACAAGAACAACATTAAAAAGAAGAAGCTACCAAAATGCCTTCACCGATCGTTTAAAACAGATCTCAGGCATTTTCAATGAGCCATACCTCTTCATAAAGTTGACTTACATCCACCACACAACAAGTACAACATTAAAAAGAAGAAGCTACCAAAATGAATTCACCGATCGTTTAAAACAGATCTCAGGCATTTTCAATGAGCCATACCTCTTCATAAAGTTGACTCACATCCACCACACAACAAGAACAACATTAAAAAGAAGAAGCTACCAAAATGCCTTCACCGATCGTTAAAAACAGATCTCAGGCATTTTCAATGAAGCATACCTCTTTATAAAGTCGACTTACATCCACCACACAACAAAAACAACATTAAAAAGAAGAAGCTACCAAAATGCCTTCACCGATCGTTTAAAACAGATCTCAGGCATTTTCAATGAGCCATACCTCTTCATAAAGTTGACTTACATCCACCACACAACAAGAACAACATTAAAAAGAAGAAGCTACCAAAATGCCTTCACCGATCGTTTAAAACAGATCTCAGGCATTTTCAATAAGCCATACCTCTTCATAAAGTTGACTCACATCCACCACACAACAAGTACAACATTAAAAAGAAGAAGCTACCAAAATGCCTTCACCGATCGTTTAAAACAGATCTCAGGCATTTTCAATAAGCCATACCTCTTCATAAAGTTGACTCACATCCATCACACAACAAGAACATTAAAAAGAAGAAGATACCAAAATGCCTTCACCGATCGTTTAAAACAGATCTCAGGCATTTTCAATGAGCCATACCTCTTCATAAAGTTGACTTACATCCACCACACAACAAGAACATCATTAAAAAGAAGAAGATACCAAAATGCCTTCACCGATCGTTTAAAACAGATCTCAGGCATTTTCAATAAGCCATACCTCTTCATAAAGTTGACTCACATCCACCACACAACAAGTACAACATTAAAAAGAAGAAGCTACCAAAATGCCTTCACCGATCGTTTAAAACAGATCTCAGGCATTTTCAATAAGCCATACCTCTTCATAAAGTTGACTCACATCCACCACACAACAAGTACAACATTAAAAAGAAGAAGCTACCAAAATGCCTTCACCGATCGTTTAAAACAGATCTCAGGCATTTTCAATAAGCCATACCTCTTCATAAAGTTGACTCACATCCACCACACAACAAGTACAACATTAAAAAGAAGAAGCTACCAAAATGCCTTCACCGATCGTTTAAAACAGATCTCAGGCATTTTCAATAAGCCATACCTCTTCATAAAGTTGACTCACATCCACCACACAACAAGTACAACATTAAAAAGAAGAAGATACCAAAATGCCTTCACCGATCGTTTAAAACAGATCTCAGGCATTTTCAATAAGCCATACCTCTTCATAAAGTTGACTCACATCCACCACACAACAAGTACAACATTAAAAAGAAGAAGCTACCAAAATGCCTTCACCGATCGTTTAAAACAGATCTCAGGCATTTTCAATAAGCCATACCTCTTCATAAAGTTGACTCACATCCACCACACAACAAGTACAACATTAAAAAGAAGAAGCTACCAAAATGCCTTCACCGATCGTTTAAAACAGATCTCAGGCATTTTCAATAAGCCATACCTCTTCATAAAGTTGACTCACATCCACCACACAACAAGTACAACATTAAAAAGAAGAAGCTACCAAAATGCCTTCACCGATCGTTTAAAACAGATCTCAGGCATTTTCAATAAGCCATACCTCTTCATAAAGTTGACTCACATCCACCACACAACAAGTACAACATTAAAAAGAAGAAGATACCAAAATGCCTTCACCGATCGTTTAAAACAGATCTCAGGCATTTTCAATAAGCCATACCTCTTCATAAAGTTGACTCACATCCACCACACAACAAGAACAACATTAAAAAGAAGAAGCTACCAAAATGCCTTCACCGATCGTTTAAAACAGATCTCAGGCATTTTCAATAAGCCATACCTCTTCATAAAGTTGACTCACATCCACCACACAACAAGTACAACATTAAAAAGAAGAAGCTACCAAAATGCCTTCACCGATCGTTTAAAACAGATCTCAGGCATTTTCAATAAGCCATACCTCTTCATAAAGTTGACTCACATCCACCACACAAC
Source organism: Sylvicola cinctus (assembly GCA_963854165.1). NCBI lineage: Eukaryota > Metazoa > Arthropoda > Insecta > Diptera > Anisopodidae > Sylvicola > Sylvicola cinctus. The sequence continues at coordinate 25,932,369 of OY974082.1, forward strand.
AAGTACAACATTAAAAAGAAGAAGCTACCAAAATGCCTTCACCGATCGTTTAAAACAGATCTCAGGCATTTTCAATGAAGCATACCTCTTTATAAAGTCGACTTACATCCACCACACAACAAAAACAACATTAAAAAGAAGAAGCTACCAAAATGCCTTCACCGATCGTTTAAAACAGATCTCAGGCATTTTCAATGAGCCATACCTCTTCATAAAGTTGACTTACATCCACCACACAACAAGAACAACATTAAAAAGAAGAAGCTACCAAAATGCCTTCACCGATCGTTTAAAACAGATCTCAGGCATTTTCAATAAGCCATACCTCTTCATAAAGTTGACTCACATCCACCACACAACAAGTACAACATTAAAAAGAAGAAGCTACCAAAATGCCTTCACCGATCGTTTAAAACAGATCTCAGGCATTTTCAATAAGCCATACCTCTTCATAAAGTTGACTCACATCCATCACACAACAAGAACATTAAAAAGAAGAAGATACCAAAATGCCTTCACCGATCGTTTAAAACAGATCTCAGGCATTTTCAATGAGCCATACCTCTTCATAAAGTTGACTTACATCCACCACACAACAAGAACAACATTAAAAAGAAGAAGATACCAAAATGCCTTCACCGATCGTTTAAAACAGATCTCAGGCATTTTCAATAAGCCATACCTCTTCATAAAGTTGACTCACATCCACCACACAACAAGTACAACATTAAAAAGAAGAAGCTACCAAAATGCCTTCACCGATCGTTTAAAACAGATCTCAGGCATTTTCAATAAGCCATACCTCTTCATAAAGTTGACTCACATCCACCACACAACAAGTACAACATTAAAAAGAAGAAGCTACCAAAATGCCTTCACCGATCGTTTAAAACAGATCTCAGGCATTTTCAATAAGCCATACCTCTTCATAAAGTTGACTCACATCCACCACACAACAAGTACAACATTAAAAAGAAGAAGCTACCAAAATGCCTTCACCGATCGTTTAAAACAGATCTCAGGCATTTTCAATAAGCCATACCTCTTCATAAAGTTGACTACATCCACCACACAACAAGTACAACATTAAAAAGAAGAAGATACCAAAATGCCTTCACCGATCGTTTAAAACAGATCTCAGGCATTTTCAATAAGCCATACCTCTTCATAAAGTTGACTCACATCCACCACACAACAAGAACAACATTAAAAAGAAGAAGCTACCAAAATGCCTTCACCGATCGTTTAAAACAGATCTCAGGCATTTTCAATAAGCCATACCTCTTCATAAAGTTGACTTACATCCACCACACAACAAGTACAACATTAAAAAGAAGAAGCTACCAAAATGCCTTCACCGATCGTTTAAAACAGATCTCAGGCATTTTCAATAAGCCATACCTCTTCATAAAGTTGACTCACATCCACCACACAACAAGTACAACATTAAAAAGAAGAAGATACCAAAATGCCTTCACCGATCGTTTAAAACAGATCTCAGGCATTTTCAATAAGCCATACCTCTTCATAAAGTTGACTCACATCCACCACACAACAAGTACAACATTAAAAAGAAGAAGCTACCAAAATGCCTTCACCGATCGTTTAAAACAGATCTCAGGCATTTTCAATAAGCCATACCTCTTCATAAAGTTGACTCACATCCACCACACAACAAGTACAACATTAAAAAGAAGAAGATACCAAAATGCCTTCACCGATCGTTTAAAACAGATCTCAGGCATTTTCAATAAGCCATACCTCTTCATAAAGTTGACTCACATCCACCACACAACAAGAACAACATTAAAAAGAAGAAGCTACCAAAATGCCTTCACCGATCGTTTAAAACAGATCTCAGGCATTTTCAATAAGCCATACCTCTTCATAAAGTTGACTCACATCCATCACACAACAAGAACAACATTAAAAAGAAGAAGCTACCAAAATGCCTTCACCGATCGTTTAAAACAGATCTCAGGCATTTTCAATAAGCCATACCTCTTCATAAAGTTGACTCACATCCATCACACAACAAGAACAACATTAAAAAGAAGAAGCTACCAAAATGCCTTCACCGATCGTTTAAAACAGATCTCAGGCATTTTCAATAAGCCATACCTCTTCATAAAGTTGACTCACATCCACCACACAACAAGTACAACATTAAAAAGAAGAAGCTACCAAAATGCCTTCACCGATCGTTTAAAACAGATCTCAGGCATTTTCAATGAAGCATACCTCTTCATAAAGTTGACTCACATCCATCACACAACAAGAACAACATTAAAAAGAAGAAGCTACCAAAATGCCTTCACCGATCGTTTAAAACAGATCTCAGGCATTTTCAATGAAGCATACCTCTTCATAAAGTTGACTCACATCCACCACACAACAAGAACAACATTAAAAAGAAGAAGCTACCAAAATGCCTTCACCGATCGTTTAAAACAGATCTCAGGCATTTTCAATGAAGCATACCTCTTCATAAAGTTGACTCACATCCATCACACAACAAGAACAACATTAAAAAGAAGAAGCTACCAAAATGCCTTCACCGATCGTTTAAAACAGATCTCAGGCATTTTCAATGAAGCATACCTCTTCATAAAGTTGACTCACATCCATCACACAACAAGAACAACATTAAAAAGAAGAAGCTACCAAAATGCCTTCACCGATCGTTTAAAACAGATCTCAGGCATTTTCAATAAGCCATACCTCTTCATAAAGTTGACTCACATCCACCACACAACAAGAACAACATTAAAAAGAAGAAGCTACCAAAATGCCTTCACCGATCGTTTAAAACAGATCTCAGGCATTTTCAATGAGCCATACCTCTTCATAAAGTTGACTTACATCCACCACACAACAAGTACAACATTAAAAAGAAGAAGCTACCAAAATGCCTTCACCGATCGTTTAAAACAGATCTCAGGCATTTTCAATGAGCCATACTTCTTCATAAAGTTGACTCACATCCACCACACAACAAGAACAACATTAAAAAGAAGAAGCTACCAAAATGCCTTCACCGATCGTTTAAAACAGATCTCAGGCATTTTCAATAAGCCATACCTCTTTATAAAGTCGACTTACATCCACCACACAACAAGAACAACATTAAAAAGAAGAAGCTACCAAAATGCCTTCACCGATCGTTTAAAACAGATCTCAGGCATTTTCAATGAGCCATACCTCTTCATAAAGTTGACTCACATCCACCACACAACAAGTACAACATTAAAAAGAAGAAGCTACCAAAATGCCTTCACCGATCGTTTAAAACAGATCTCAGGCATTTTCAATAAGCCATACCTCTTCATAAAGTTGACTCACATCCATCACACAACAAGAACATTAAAAAGAAGAAGATACCAAAATGCCTTCACCGATCGTTTAAAACAGATCTCAGGCATTTTCAATGAGCCATACCTCTTCATAAAGTTGACTTACATCCACCACACAACAAGAACAACATTAAAAAGAAGAAGATACCAAAATGCCTTCACCGATCGTTTAAAACAGATCTCAGGCATTTTCAATAAGCCATACCTCTTCATAAAGTTGACTCACATCCACCACACAACAAGTACAACATTAAAAAGAAGAAGCTACCAAAATGCCTTCACCGATCGTTTAAAACAGATCTCAGGCATTTTCAATAAGCCATACCTCTTCATAAAGTTGACTCACATCCACCACACAACAAGTACAACATTAAAAAGAAGAAGCTACCAAAATGCCTTCACTGATCGTTTAAAACAGATCTCAGGCATTTTCAATGAAGCATACCTCTTCATAAAGTTGACTCACATCCATCACACAACAAGAACAACATTAAAAAGAAGAAGCTACCAAAATGCCTTCACCGATCGTTTAAAACAGATCTCAGGCATTTTCAATGAAGCATACCTCTTCATAAAGTTGACTCACATCCATCACACAACAAGAACAACATTAAAAAGAAGAAGCTACCAAAATGCCTTCACCGATCGTTTAAAACAGATCTCAGGCATTTTCAATAAGCCATACCTCTTCATAAAGTTGACTTACATCCACCACACAACAAGAACAACATTAAAAAGAAGAAGCTACCAAAATGCCTTCACCGATCGTTTAAAACAGATCTCAGGCATTTTCAATGAAGCATACCTCTTCATAAAGTTGACTCACATCCATCACACAACAAGAACAACATTAAAAAGAAGAAGCTACCAAAATGCCTTCACCGATCGTTTAAAACAGATCTCAGGCATTTTCAATGAAGCATACCTCTTCATAAAGTTGACTCACATCCACCACACAACAAGAACAACATTAAAAAGAAGAAGCTACCAAAATGCCTTCACCGATCGTTTAAAACAGATCTCAGGCATTTTCAATGAAGCATACCTCTTCATAAAGTTGACTCACATCCATCACACAACAAGAACAACATTAAAAAGAAGAAGCTACCAAAATGCCTTCACCGATCGTTTAAAACAGATCTCAGGCATTTTCAATGAAGCATACCTCTTCATAAAGTTGACTCACATCCATCACACAACAAGAACAACATTAAAAAGAAGAAGCTACCAAAATGCCTTCACCGATCGTTTAAAACAGATCTCAGGCATTTTCAATAAGCCATACCTCTTCATAAAGTTGACTCACATCCACCACACAACAAGAACAACATTAAAAAGAAGAAGCTACCAAAATGCCTTCACCGATCGTTTAAAACAGATCTCAGGCATTTTCAATGAGCCATACCTCTTCATAAAGTTGACTTACATCCACCACACAACAAGTACAACATTAAAAAGAAGAAGCTACCAAAATGCCTTCACCGATCGTTTAAAACAGATCTCAGGCATTTTCAATGAGCCATACTTCTTCATAAAGTTGACTCACATCCACCACACAACAAGAACAACATTAAAAAGAAGAAGCTACCAAAATGCCTTCACCGATCGTTTAAAACAGATCTCAGGCATTTTCAATAAGCCATACCTCTTTATAAAGTCGACTTACATCCACCACACAACAAGAACAACATTAAAAAGAAGAAGCTACCAAAATGCCTTCACCGATCGTTTAAAACAGATCTCAGGCATTTTCAATGAGCCATACCTCTTCATAAAGTTGACTTACATCCACCACACAACAAGTACAACATTTAAAAGAAGAAGCTACCAAAATGCCTTCACCGATCGTTTAAAACAAATCTCAGGCATTTTCAATAAGCCATACCTCTTCATAAAGTTGACTTACATCCACCACACAACAAGTACAACATTAAAAAGAAGAAGCTACCAAAATGCCTTCACCGATCGTTTAAAACAGATCTCAGGCATTTTCAATGAGCCATACCTCTTCATAAAGTTGACTTACATCCACCACACAACAAGTACAACATTAAAAATAAGAAGCTACCAAAATGCCTTCACCGATCGTTTAAAACAGATCTCAGGCATTTTCAATAAGCCATACCTCTTTATAAAGTCGACTTACATCCACCACACAACAAGAACAACATTAAAAAGAAGAAGCTACCAAAATGCCTTCACCGATCGTTTAAAACAGATCTCAGGCATTTTCAATGAGCCATACCTCTTCATAAAGTTGACTTACATCCACCACACAACAAGTACAACATTAAAAAGAAGAAGCTACCAAAATGCCTTCACCGATCGTTTAAAACAGATCTCAGGCATTTTCAATGAGCCATACCTCTTCATAAAGTTGACTCACATCCACCACACAACAAGAACAACATTAAAAAGAAGAAGCTACCAAAATGCCTTCACCGATCGTTAAAAACAGATCTCAGGCATTTTCAATGAAGCATACCTCTTTATAAAGTCGACTTACATCCACCACACAACAAAAACAACATTAAAAAGAAGAAGCTACCAAAATGCCTTCACCGATCGTTTAAAACAGATCTCAGGCATTTTCAATGAGCCATACCTCTTCATAAAGTTGACTTACATCCACCACACAACAAGAACAACATTAAAAAGAAGAAGCTACCAAAATGCCTTCACCGATCGTTTAAAACAGATCTCAGGCATTTTCAATAAGCCATACCTCTTCATAAAGTTGACTCACATCCACCACACAACAAGTACAACATTAAAAAGAAGAAGCTACCAAAATGCCTTCACCGATCGTTTAAAACAGATCTCAGGCATTTTCAATAAGCCATACCTCTTCATAAAGTTGACTCACATCCATCACACAACAAGAACATTAAAAAGAAGAAGATACCAAAATGCCTTCACCGATCGTTTAAAACAGATCTCAGGCATTTTCAATGAGCCATACCTCTTCATAAAGTTGACTTACATCCACCACACAACAAGAACATCATTAAAAAGAAGAAGATACCAAAATGCCTTCACCGATCGTTTAAAACAGATCTCAGGCATTTTCAATAAGCCATACCTCTTCATAAAGTTGACTCACATCCACCACACAACAAGTACAACATTAAAAAGAAGAAGCTACCAAAATGCCTTCACCGATCGTTTAAAACAGATCTCAGGCATTTTCAATAAGCCATACCTCTTCATAAAGTTGACTCACATCCACCACACAACAAGTACAACATTAAAAAGAAGAAGCTACCAAAATGCCTTCACCGATCGTTTAAAACAGATCTCAGGCATTTTCAATAAGCCATACCTCTTCATAAAGTTGACTCACATCCACCACACAACAAGTACAACATTAAAAAGAAGAAGCTACCAAAATGCCTTCACCGATCGTTTAAAACAGATCTCAGGCATTTTCAATAAGCCATACCTCTTCATAAAGTTGACTCACATCCACCACACAACAAGTACAACATTAAAAAGAAGAAGATACCAAAATGCCTTCACCGATCGTTTAAAACAGATCTCAGGCATTTTCAATAAGCCATACCTCTTCATAAAGTTGACTCACATCCACCACACAACAAGTACAACATTAAAAAGAAGAAGCTACCAAAATGCCTTCACCGATCGTTTAAAACAGATCTCAGGCATTTTCAATAAGCCATACCTCTTCATAAAGTTGACTCACATCCACCACACAACAAGTACAACATTAAAAAGAAGAAGCTACCAAAATGCCTTCACCGATCGTTTAAAACAGATCTCAGGCATTTTCAATAAGCCATACCTCTTCATAAAGTTGACTCACATCCACCACACAACAAGTACAACATTAAAAAGAAGAAGCTACCAAAATGCCTTCACCGATCGTTTAAAACAGATCTCAGGCATTTTCAATAAGCCATACCTCTTCATAAAGTTGACTCACATCCACCACACAACAAGTACAACATTAAAAAGAAGAAGATACCAAAATGCCTTCACCGATCGTTTAAAACAGATCTCAGGCATTTTCAATAAGCCATACCTCTTCATAAAGTTGACTCACATCCACCACACAACAAGAACAACATTAAAAAGAAGAAGCTACCAAAATGCCTTCACCGATCGTTTAAAACAGATCTCAGGCATTTTCAATAAGCCATACCTCTTCATAAAGTTGACTCACATCCACCACACAACAAGTACAACATTAAAAAGAAGAAGCTACCAAAATGCCTTCACCGATCGTTTAAAACAGATCTCAGGCATTTTCAATAAGCCATACCTCTTCATAAAGTTGACTCACATCCACCACACAACAAGTACAACATTAAAAAGAAGAAGCTACCAAAATGCCTTCACCGATCGTTTAAAACAGATCTCAGGCATTTTCAATGAAGCATACCTCTTTATAAAGTCGACTTACATCCACCACACAACAAAAACAACATTAAAAAGAAGAAGCTACCAAAATGCCTTCACCGATCGTTTAAAACAGATCTCAGGCATTTTCAATGAGCCATACCTCTTCATAAAGTTGACTTACATCCACCACACAACAAGAACAACATTAAAAAGAAGAAGCTACCAAAATGCCTTCACCGATCGTTTAAAACAGATCTCAGGCATTTTCAATAAGCCATACCTCTTCATAAAGTTGACTCACATCCACCACACAACAAGTACAACATTAAAAAGAAGAAGCTACCAAAATGCCTTCACCGATCGTTTAAAACAGATCTCAGGCATTTTCAATAAGCCATACCTCTTCATAAAGTTGACTCACATCCATCACACAACAAGAACATTAAAAAGAAGAAGATACCAAAATGCCTTCACCGATCGTTTAAAACAGATCTCAGGCATTTTCAATGAGCCATACCTCTTCATAAAGTTGACTTACATCCACCACACAACAAGAACAACATTAAAAAGAAGAAGATACCAAAATGCCTTCACCGATCGTTTAAAACAGATCTCAGGCATTTTCAATAAGCCATACCTCTTCATAAAGTTGACTCACATCCACCACACAACAAGTACAACATTAAAAAGAAGAAGCTACCAAAATGCCTTCACCGATCGTTTAAAACAGATCTCAGGCATTTTCAATAAGCCATACCTCTTCATAAAGTTGACTCACATCCACCACACAACAAGTACAACATTAAAAAGAAGAAGCTACCAAAATGCCTTCACCGATCGTTTAAAACAGATCTCAGGCATTTTCAATAAGCCATACCTCTTCATAAAGTTGACTCACATCCACCACACAACAAGTACAACATTAAAAAGAAGAAGCTACCAAAATGCCTTCACCGATCGTTTAAAACAGATCTCAGGCATTTTCAATAAGCCATACCTCTTCATAAAGTTGACTACATCCACCACACAACAAGTACAACATTAAAAAGAAGAAGATACCAAAATGCCTTCACCGATCGTTTAAAACAGATCTCAGGCATTTTCAATAAGCCATACCTCTTCATAAAGTTGACTCACATCCACCACACAACAAGAACAACATTAAAAAGAAGAAGCTACCAAAATGCCTTCACCGATCGTTTAAAACAGATCTCAGGCATTTTCAATAAGCCATACCTCTTCATAAAGTTGACTTACATCCACCACACAACAAGTACAACATTAAAAAGAAGAAGCTACCAAAATGCCTTCACCGATCGTTTAAAACAGATCTCAGGCATTTTCAATAAGCCATACCTCTTCATAAAGTTGACTCACATCCACCACACAACAAGTACAACATTAAAAAGAAGAAGATACCAAAATGCCTTCACCGATCGTTTAAAACAGATCTCAGGCATTTTCAATAAGCCATACCTCTTCATAAAGTTGACTCACATCCACCACACAACAAGTACAACATTAAAAAGAAGAAGCTACCAAAATGCCTTCACCGATCGTTTAAAACAGATCTCAGGCATTTTCAATAAGCCATACCTCTTCATAAAGTTGACTCACATCCACCACACAACAAGTACAACATTAAAAAGAAGAAGATACCAAAATGCCTTCACCGATCGTTTAAAACAGATCTCAGGCATTTTCAATAAGCCATACCTCTTCATAAAGTTGACTCACATCCACCACACAACAAGAACAACATTAAAAAGAAGAAGCTACCAAAATGCCTTCACCGATCGTTTAAAACAGATCTCAGGCATTTTCAATAAGCCATACCTCTTCATAAAGTTGACTCACATCCATCACACAACAAGAACAACATTAAAAAGAAGAAGCTACCAAAATGCCTTCACCGATCGTTTAAAACAGATCTCAGGCATTTTCAATAAGCCATACCTCTTCATAAAGTTGACTCACATCCATCACACAACAAGAACAACATTAAAAAGAAGAAGCTACCAAAATGCCTTCACCGATCGTTTAAAACAGATCTCAGGCATTTTCAATAAGCCATACCTCTTCATAAAGTTGACTCACATCCACCACACAACAAGTACAACATTAAAAAGAAGAAGCTACCAAAATGCCTTCACCGATCGTTTAAAACAGATCTCAGGCATTTTCAATGAAGCATACCTCTTCATAAAGTTGACTCACATCCATCACACAACAAGAACAACATTAAAAAGAAGAAGCTACCAAAATGCCTTCACCGATCGTTTAAAACAGATCTCAGGCATTTTCAATGAAGCATACCTCTTCATAAAGTTGACTCACATCCACCACACAACAAGAACAACATTAAAAAGAAGAAGCTACCAAAATGCCTTCACCGATCGTTTAAAACAGATCTCAGGCATTTTCAATGAAGCATACCTCTTCATAAAGTTGACTCACATCCATCACACAACAAGAACAACATTAAAAAGAAGAAGCTACCAAAATGCCTTCACCGATCGTTTAAAACAGATCTCAGGCATTTTCAATGAAGCATACCTCTTCATAAAGTTGACTCACATCCATCACACAACAAGAACAACATTAAAAAGAAGAAGCTACCAAAATGCCTTCACCGATCGTTTAAAACAGATCTCAGGCATTTTCAATAAGCCATACCTCTTCATAAAGTTGACTCACATCCACCACACAACAAGAACAACATTAAAAAGAAGAAGCTACCAAAATGCCTTCACCGATCGTTTAAAACAGATCTCAGGCATTTTCAATGAGCCATACCTCTTCATAAAGTTGACTTACATCCACCACACAACAAGTACAACATTAAAAAGAAGAAGCTACCAAAATGCCTTCACCGATCGTTTAAAACAGATCTCAGGCATTTTCAATGAGCCATACTTCTTCATAAAGTTGACTCACATCCACCACACAACAAGAACAACATTAAAAAGAAGAAGCTACCAAAATGCCTTCACCGATCGTTTAAAACAGATCTCAGGCATTTTCAATAAGCCATACCTCTTTATAAAGTCGACTTACATCCACCACACAACAAGAACAACATTAAAAAGAAGAAGCTACCAAAATGCCTTCACCGATCGTTTAAAACAGATCTCAGGCATTTTCAATGAGCCATACCTCTTCATAAAGTTGACTCACATCCACCACACAACAAGTACAACATTAAAAAGAAGAAGCTACCAAAATGCCTTCACCGATCGTTTAAAACAGATCTCAGGCATTTTCAATAAGCCATACCTCTTCATAAAGTTGACTCACATCCATCACACAACAAGAACATTAAAAAGAAGAAGATACCAAAATGCCTTCACCGATCGTTTAAAACAGATCTCAGGCATTTTCAATGAGCCATACCTCTTCATAAAGTTGACTTACATCCACCACACAACAAGAACAACATTAAAAAGAAGAAGATACCAAAATGCCTTCACCGATCGTTTAAAACAGATCTCAGGCATTTTCAATAAGCCATACCTCTTCATAAAGTTGACTCACATCCACCACACAACAAGTACAACATTAAAAAGAAGAAGCTACCAAAATGCCTTCACCGATCGTTTAAAACAGATCTCAGGCATTTTCAATAAGCCATACCTCTTCATAAAGTTGACTCACATCCACCACACAACAAGTACAACATTAAAAAGAAGAAGCTACCAAAATGCCTTCACTGATCGTTTAAAACAGATCTCAGGCATTTTCAATAAGCCATACCTCTTCATAAAGTTGACTCACATCCACCACACAACAAGTACAACATTAAAAAGAAGAAGATACCAAAATGCCTTCACCGATCGTTTAAAACAGATCTCAGGCATTTTCAATAAGCCATACCTCTTCATAAAGTTGACTCACATCCACCACACAACAAGTACAACATTAAAAAGAAGAAGATACCAAAATGCCTTCACCGATCGTTTAAAACAGATCTCAGGCATTTTCAATAAGCCATACCTCTTCATAAAGTTGACTCACATCCACCACACAACAAGAACAACATTAAAAAGAAGAAGCTACCAAAATGCCTTCACCGATCGTTTAAAACAGATCTCAGGCATTTTCAATAAGCCATACCTCTTCATAAAGTTGACTCACATCCATCACACAACAAGAACAACATTAAAAAGAAGAAGCTACCAAAATGCCTTCACTGATCGTTTAAAACAGATCTCAGGCATTTTCAATAAGCCATACCTCTTCATAAAGTTGACTCACATCCACCACACAACAAGAACAACATTAAAAAGAAGAAGCTACCAAAATGCCTTCACTGATCGTTTAAAACAGATCTCAGGCATTTTCAATAAGCCATACCTCTTCATAAAGTTGACTCACATCCACCACACAACAAGTACAACATTAAAAAGAAGAAGATACCAAAATGCCTTCACCGATCGTTTAAAACAGATCTCAGGCATTTTCAATAAGCCATACCTCTTCATAAAGTTGACTCACATCCACCACACAACAAGTACAACATTAAAAAGAAGAAGATACCAAAATGCCTTCACCGATCGTTTAAAACAGATCTCAGGCATTTTCAATAAGCCATACCTCTTCATAAAGTTGACTCACATCCACCACACAACAAGAACAACATTAAAAAGAAGAAGCTACCAAAATGCCTTCACCGATCGTTTAAAACAGATCTCAGGCATTTTCAATAAGCCATACCTCTTCATAAAGTTGACTCACATCCACCACACAACAAGTACAACATTAAAAAGAAGAAGCTACCAAAATGCCTTCACCGATCGTTTAAAACAGATCTCAGGCATTTTCAATAAGCCATACCTCTTCATAAAGTTGACTCACATCCACCACACAACAAGTACAACATTAAAAAGAAGAAGCTACCAAAATGCCTTCACCGATCGTTTAAAACAGATCTCAGGCATTTTCAATAAGCCATACCTCTTCATAAAGTTGACTCACATCCACCACACAACAAGTACAACATTAAAAAGAAGAAGATACCAAAATGCCTTCACCGATCGTTTAAAACAGATCTCAGGCATTTTCAATAAGCCATACCTCTTCATAAAGTTGACTCACATCCACCACACAACAAGTACAACATTAAAAAGAAGAAGCTACCAAAATGCCTTCACCGATCGTTTAAAACAGATCTCAGGCATTTTCAATAAGCCATACCTCTTCATAAAGTTGACTCACATCCACCACACAACAAGTACAACATTAAAAAGAAGAAGATACCAAAATGCCTTCACCGATCGTTTAAAACAGATCTCAGGCATTTTCAATAAGCCATACCTCTTCATAAAGTTGACTCACATCCACCACACAACAAGAACAACATTAAAAAGAAGAAGCTACCAAAATGCCTTCACCGATCGTTTAAAACAGATCTCAGGCATTTTCAATAAGCCATACCTCTTCATAAAGTTGACTCACATCCATCACACAACAAGAACAACATTAAAAAGAAGAAGCTACCAAAATGCCTTCACCGATCGTTTAAAACAGATCTCAGGCATTTTCAATAAGCCATACCTCTTCATAAAGTTGACTCACATCCATCACACAACAAGAACAACATTAAAAAGAAGAAGCTACCAAAATGCCTTCACCGATCGTTTAAAACAGATCTCAGGCATTTTCAATAAGCCATACCTCTTCATAAAGTTGACTCACATCCATCACACAACAAGAACAACATTAAAAAGAAGAAGCTACCAAAATGCCTTCACCGATCGTTTAAAACAGATCTCAGGCATTTTCAATAAGCCATACCTCTTCATAAAGTTGACTTACATCCACCACACAACAAGTACAACATTAAAAAGAAGAAGCTACCAAAATGCCTTCACCGATCGTTTAAAACAGATCTCAGGCATTTTCAATAAGCCATACCTCTTCATAAAGTTGACTCACATCCACCACACAACAAGTACAACATTAAAAAGAAGAAGCTACCAAAATGCCTTCACCGATCGTTTAAAACAGATCTCAGGCATTTTCAATAAGCCATACCTCTTCATAAAGTTGACTCACATCCATCACACAACAAGAACATTAAAAAGAAGAAGCTACCAAAATGCCTTCACCGATCGTTTAAAACAGATCTCAGGCATTTTCAATAAGCCATACCTCTTCATAAAGTTGACTCACATCCATCACACAACAAGAACAACATTAAAAAGAAGAAGCTACCAAAATGCCTTCACCGATCGTTTAAAACAGATCTCAGGCATTTTCAATAAGCCATACCTCTTCATAAAGTTGACTTACATCCATCACACAACAAGAACAACATTAAAAAAGAAGCTACCAAAATGCCCTCACCAGTTTGCGAAATAAGAAGTGATAATACATAATTAGTGTCAAAAATTAAATAAAAATTGAAAATGTAAGTATAAGCAATAATATATATTAGATATTCTAATAGTAATTACATTTAAATTAAGTTTTATTTAGTGCCGTTTGTTTTATATTAATTATAAGTTCAGTAAGTGCACAGGGACGCTTTCTAAATTACTATTGGAAAAGGTGTAGTAGGCAGTAGTTTAATTTGGTTTATTTTAGTTTAATTTCAGAACGTATATTCTTATATGAAATATGGCTACATTTATGGATGAAACACAAAGTTTGTTTATAAAAGCTCCAAACTAATGCAGAGTTCGTGAAAAGGATTTTATCGAGGGTGATATCCTCCAAGCAAGGTACGGTACCGAATATTCTAAGTTTGATCGGTACAGAAACTGATGGTAAGTAACATTTTAAATTTTTGGAAAAGCACTGAAATGTATAATTTAAATTGTATTTCTTTCAGATGTCTCAAAGTATGCGGTTTCATTAATGTTGTTACCGTACGTTTTGCCGAACGCTATATTAAAGAGAAGCATTGAAGGAGCATTGAGTTGAAAATTCAAGTTCGAGTTTTTTACATTGCCAGTTGATGAAATAAATTTTTGCAAACACTCTTTTATTTTCGTCGATACAGAAAGTAGGAAATTGGTCAATTTTGATAATGTCATCAAAAACGAAATTGAACAGGAATTTGTTATCTAGTTTTAAGCTGAATTTATATATTTTTTTATAAATTTTTTGTTATAAATTTTTTTGACTTTCATTATCTTTTATATTCATTTCCCCCTTAAAATAATTTTTTTTCAGAAATAATGAACCAGAATTTTGCAACAAACGCAAATATTTTTTTAGCACAAATCCAAGAGTTTTTGAAGAGAAAGAATCTGTGTTTCCAACGATTCGAGATTTTTTCCCAACGAAAGAACCAGTTTTGAAGCAAAAAGACTTTGGTTGCAACAACTTAAGATTTTTTCCCAATGAAAGAATCTGTGTTTATAACGATTATATGTTGTTTGCAACGATTTAAGATTTTTTCCCAATGAAAGAATCTATGTTTGAATTGCGAAATTTGATTTGTATTCAAAAATGTTTGTCCTACGTTAATGTATAAGATAATTGTTTCTTTCAATAAATTTCATTCTAATTATTGTAACTGTAATATATTTCTATACCGAAAGCAGACAACAGTACAAGCTCGTTGTGTACAAGTTGTTACAATGCAGCCTTACTGGGATTGATGTTCGTTGCTTGTACTTTAATATACATTTTGTAAGTATTTTACGTGTAACAGCTAAATGCATTTTTGATACTACTTCGCTCCGGTTTTTTTCTCAACACGATGGAAATTGTGCAGCTTTACGGTACATGCAAATTATTATAACTGCTGCAATCTTTAAGCTTTGATAAATTTTTGCAGTTCATAAAAAATTGATACATTAATTGGCATAGCGACATATCTCCGCGCGACATATCTCCGCCCGGTACTATATCCGCGCGGAGATATGTCGTTCTTAGTTCGGCGGAGCTATGTCGTTTTCTAAACGTCATATCTCCGCGCGGAGTTATGTCGCTTTCAAAACGACATATCTCCGCCGAACTAAGAACGACATATCTCCGCGCGGAGGCATGTCGCTTAGAAACGACTTATCTCCGCGCGGAGATATGTCGTTTCTAAGCGACATGCCTCCGCGTGGAGATATGTCTTTCAAAATCCTCATATATCCGCGCCTAGATATATTCTATTTTATTATGTATTTATTTATTTAAATGCAAAATTAAATAACTGCTATTACATGAACAACGAAGAATCGCGAATATTATAATTTAATAAAATTCATGTCATAAAATATGATCCGTGGCTATAAATTATTAATTACTTAACAGGCACAAAAACGCTGCTTCAATTTAAAAGTAATTAACAAATCGAAATTTGCAAACATAATACATAATTATTTTATAATAGGATTTTCGGCATTTTGAAAATAGCCAATATGTAATTTTTTTAATAGTAATAATATCCGCGCGGAGTTATGTCGCTTTTAAAACGACATATCTCCGCGCGAAGATATGTCGTTTCAAAGCGACTTAACTCCGCGCGGAGATATGTCGCCCAAAAACGTCATATCTCCGCGCGGAGATATGTCGTTCTCAGTTCGGCGGAGATATGTCGCTACCCCACATTAATTCTTTCCACTAACTTGCTTTATTTCTGAATAATGCTTTAGCGTATTATGCCGTATAACTGAAACCCCATGAAATTATGAACAAAAAATTACATGGAAGGGAGAGCCACATTACGATTTTTTACGACGTTGCAAAATATACAAAAATGTATTATTCTGATGCTAATTTCATGTTACAAACGGAATAATGACCTCAAAATATTTATCAAAGGTGAAAGTACAATAATAATAAATAGTTGTCGCAAATTTTTTTTTTCATTTTTTTAAATTTTCTAACACGAAATAGAAATAAATCCTTGAGCTTGATTTTTTTAAATTTTACCATTTAAATACAAAATATGTTATAAAAATTGCCAAAACTAAAATAAAAATAATCGATTCTCTTACTCGCTTTCGCCTACATGTATTCGCATAAATCGAGTTTTAATGTATGTATGCTGCGTATGCATATTGTTGTATCAAAAATGAAAACTCGTATCGAAAATTAATTTATGTGTACACTGTACAGTTTGTATATAAAAAAAATATCTGCTGCGATCGGCCATTGCTATTCCAGAGTACTTAGTGAATGGACGCGCATTATATTAATATTTAACTACATTTTGTGATCTATGAATTTGTGTTAATAGTAATTAAAGGTAGAACTTATTAAAATTTGTACGAGACATTATTTGCCGTACAAACGACATATTATTTAAAGACAAGTGAGTGAACAAAAATTTTATAAAAACAAGTAGTGTGTGGTGTGTGTAATGTGATAAGTGTTAACGTTAATAACGTTTTCTGTTTTCAATTCTAGGTGAATTTTATTTGAAGAGATCTTACATGGATACAACAGCCACCAAAAAAAAAAAATCGCCGATCCAACAACAAAGCCTGAGAACACCGACACAACAATAAAAAAATCGCCGATCCAACAACCACAATTTCAATAGCCTAAAAATTTTAACATAAGTGTTGCTAAAAGCCTAAAAATATTGCGTCCCCCACTCCCCACAGCTCCACATCTATTCCACCTATCCCACCACCTCCTAGTTTGCCACCTTCCATTCAAAAAATAAACCCCAAGCAAAGGAAGTTTCATGCCACAGTTCAATGATTTGTCGTCCCAGTCCTTATTTTTAAGCCAATCACCCACAACCGACCCCCCTTAAGTCAAATTCAAATCCATCCTTTTACCTAACCAATCCTCCAAAACCATCCATTTCCACCATCGAATAACAATTTTGTACACGCTTCACAATATGTATCTAGTCCTTCCTCTTCCACAAATGTATGCCCTCCAACAAGCCCGTCAAATAGAAATGTTAGCCCTCCAACAAGCCTGTCAATATTTGACACGCGGCAAAATAAAAATAAATGATAATAACAAACAAATGCATTTCTTTTATTTTATTGTAAAAGTATTTTTTAATTGTAATGAATAAAATTCATGTTGCCCATGCCTTTAAAAAAAATATCATTGACTCATCACATGTATTTACATACTACATACACAATATATCAATACGGAAATTTTCATAAAAATTGGAATCAATTTCATCCAGATCAAAATTCCGTTCTCTCTAAATATTGAAGAATAAGCATTTTTAATGAATTTTTATTTGGTATACATAGTAATAAATTTTCAAGAGGGTATATACAAAAATGTTAGCAAACATTTTACTTTTTTTTCAGATTTTTTAAAGCACATAAAAAAATATATTATACATAAAACACGTGGTCATTATTATATACCGTCAAAGCAATTTAAAATAAAAATTTAACAATTTCTTTAAATACTTACAATGTATGCACCGCTATTCTTTTTTAATTTAACTTGTGTACACGCACAAACAGTAAATATTTAATAACATGCTTGAAACTTAACTTTCATGTGACTCAGGACTTAGAATGCGCAAACAAAACTGCTGCAGCCTGCAAACTACAACCTTCATTAAAAGTTTAGAGATGAACTTATAGCAAAAAATAGCTCTACTGAAATCGTCAAGCGTCAACCATCATCAAAGCTTATTAGAATTTGTTTTAAGGTGACTGTACACGGTGAAATTTTTCCCGAAAATTTTCAAAAATTATTATTTTTTATTAAAAAAAAATGAGAGAAAGCACGAAGTCGTATACGCGAGAAATATTGTGAAATAAACGACGTTGTTAAGGTTACTGTACACGATGTGATTTTTCATGAAAATTTTCAAGGATTTTTTTTTACTTACATGTTTTTTTTTTTATCTGAGAAACAATTTTTATTTTAATAAATATATTTTTTCTATTTAAATGAAAGTGAAAAAAATACTGGCAAAAAATGTTTACAGACATTTCGCCGTATAAAAGAAAATGAATACATTTAATTCTCGACAAACTAATAGTCGCATTTTGAAATAACTTTAAAGATAAAAATTAAATCTTTAAAGTTATTTCAAAATGCGACTATTAGTTTGTCGAGAATTAAATGTATTCATTTTCTTATATACGGCGAAATGTCTGTAATAGCCTAGACAGACTAGCACTTTGATGTACATTATTGGTCTGATGTAGTTGCGTGACGCGTTTAATGGACTTTCGGAAAGTAGTTCAACATTTAAATCAGGGGAAATCCGATATGTACCGATTAGTCAAAAGCGAAGACATGATCATGATTTTATTCAAACCGCATAAATTGTTCAATCCATCAGCTGTTGGTTCATGTCCAATCTGTTTTTTTTGTATTTCTCTTTTCTCTGATGACGAAACAGTTAAATAACATGTTTAGTGTAGTCTGTCACCATCGTTTTATAGGCCATTTTTTACTACATCCAAACTACATCACAAATGCTAGTCTGTCTAGGCTATAAAAAAACTATTATATATGCAAGTTATTTAAAAATATTGATGCAAAACATAGTAATAAATATTACCAAGGTTAAAACAATAATTTTTATAAATCTGCATATGTTTGTTAAATTATTATATTTTTATGATCTGTGAATTAATTTAAATAAAAATTTTACAATTGTTTTCTGGTTCCTATGACAATTAATACTAAATTCCCCGGTAGTCCAATTCCCCTCATGCGGTGAGGCGTGAGACAGAAATATATACGAATGAGGCACAAATTTATTCAGCACTTTTTTGTATGAACAACCATTTTGAGTGACTTGCGTCTCACGGAGAGAAAATGATTAATGACACATATATTTTTTTTAAATAATTACACGCGAATGCGTGGGACATGAAACAAGTATAAAAAATATGGAGCTTATAGTGGAACTTCAAAAACTTATATCCTTCGTCAATTTATCGGAAGTTTTGTCAGAAAGGATTTTTTTTGATTGCTTCTGTTGCGACACTCGAGCGATGTTCTTTGTAACACAGGAGAGCGATTTTGTACCAACTTCGACAAATTTACGTTACGTTACGGTGTTAGCACAAAGTAAATATATATCAGAGGTTCCACCTGGCTGAGGCGTCATATCCAAGTTGTTATCAACCTTGAAAAGGTATTTGAAAAATACTAAATGTATACATCTATATGAAAAATAAAATGTATTATTAATATGAATTGCATTAATATTAATTAATTTGAAATTATTGAATTTTTAGTGCTGCCAACATAAAAAAACTAAATAATACGAACAACAAATAATAAAAAAATAAAACAAATTGACATTTTAAATTTAAATAACAAAAGAAAACAAGATTATCAGTCCCAGAACGAATGGTCCTACTCCAATCTACCAAGGCGTAGAGAATTACTTGAATTGTGTGTGTTGTCATCAAATGTAATCATATTCTAAATCTACACCATTCCGTAGGATCTCTCTCCTTTTTCGGCATCAAAATCTTATTATTAATATAGATATTAAAAAATGTCGAAGAACTACTTACTTTTGATCTTTCTCTAGCCGCTTTTTATTTCTTTATCACTTCTAATATTTTTTATTTTATTTCTTTATCACTTCTAATATTTTTTATTGCATGCAAACCAAATTATTTCATGTTCACACATGTTAATGAATTTGCAGAATCGACAAATATTATACGATTAACAACTGAATTAAATAGTCTGCATGCTCTATCCAGGGGCTCACGACTTTCAAATAGCGTATGGTGGTCAGTTGTAAGTAAAAGTTGTCTCAAACCAAATATCGAAGGCCAAACATTTAAGACTGATAATAAATCATCAGCATCAATATTGTTGCATAAAATATCGAAGAGAAATGATGCACTGGCAACATTTCTTCTCTTATGTAGAGACGACATACCCAAAAGCAAAAGACGATCTTCATACGGAGGTAAAATGTAACTGTCACGCCAGGAAAGATGACGGAGAGCATAACGTAAAAACTTTCTTTGAATTTTTTCAACGGAATCCTAATAAACAGTAAAGATTGGATTCCATACAACCGATGCAAACTCTAATTGAGAACGCACAAGAGTCTCATACAATGCTTTTTATGCGTGTGGATATTTAAATTCTCGAGTGAACCTGATGACAAATCAATGGGTTGACATAGCCTTCGAGCATATTCGATCAATATGTGGAATAAAGGACATATTATTATCAAAATAGACACCTATGTCAAGAATTAAATCCAGCTTGTCTAGAGGTATACAATGAGTTCTGTACTTAAATTGTTTAGTTGTTTTTCTGGGTTTATAGAATGACATTACTTTGCATTTCGCATGGTTGAGGTTTAGCTTACTTATTTTACACCACTCAGTTAACCGGTCGAGGTCCGATTGGAGTAAACTGCTGTCTAAATCATTATTTACAGGTATATACAATTTAACGTCATCAGCAAATAAGACACATTTTGCATTCCGCAAAGAGTCCGGCAAGGAATTTATAAAAATCAAAAATAAAAGAAGGCCAAGGTGACTTCCTTGGGGAACCCAAAAAGCAGAGCCGGATTTAACCCTCAGTAGGCATTATAGCCTAGACAGACTAGCACTTGTGATGTAGTTTGGATGTAGTAAAAAATGGCCGATGAAAAGATGGTGACAGACTACACTAAACATGTTATTTAACTGTTTCGTCATCAGAGAAAAGAAAAATACAATAAAAACCAGATTGGACATGAACCAACAGCTGATGGATTGAACAATTTATGCGGTTTGAATAAAATTTGTCCATATTCCAAATATTTTTACCTTATTATCACAAAATATTATGGATCATGTCTTCGCTTTTGACTAATCGGTACATATCGGATTTCCCCTCATTTAAATGTTGAACTACTTTCCGAAAGTCCATTAAACGCGTCACGCAACTACATCAGGCCAATAATGTACATCAAAGAGCTAGTCTGTCCAGGCTATTACGCAAAAATAAATCAGGGGCCCCAATAGTGAAAAAAACATTTTAGTTACAAAAACGTTTATATGAACTACATACACTAATTTATTTAAAAACATTAAAAAAAAATTATTAAATTCTTTTTCGAGCCTTTTCTAATGAATATTCTTTTATAATATCTTCAAAATCAATTTTTTAAAGTATTTCTGCTTCGATGCACATGATCGCTACAGCACTCAATCGATCCTGAGCAGTTGAGCTTCTGAGATGATTCTTCACTCTAGCAAGAACAGAAAAATATCTCTCTCCTTCGCAGGGATTGTGTAAAAAATTCTTAATGCTATTTTAACGTTTGGGAAGGCACCAACTATTATGTTGTCATTATCAAATACTTTTAACATGGCATGTATTGTACCATACATGGTTTCTCAGCACTTAGAAAGTATTTGAATTGGAGGAACTCCTCTATAAAATTGTTTTCCAAATCATATATGTAGTTAGTAAACTACCCAGTTTATAAGTTAAGTCAATTTTGTACCAAAAATATTTTCCAATCTTGTGTACATACGCATTGCTTAAAAGTGGTGAGGTGAATTCATTCAGATGCTATTCTCTACAATTTAAGAAGCTTTATGTGTATTAGATAATTTTTTTAGCATGTACGCAAAAAAAATTCATATATGTTATACATCACACATAGTATTCTGTAGTAATACTTATTAAGTTTCATTTAAAGATACATATAGTATTTACCTACATAATTCACATAATTTATGACGTATTTGTGTAGACAAAGAACTATTTCGATAGCCATTTTATTATTGCCCAAAATTTCCGAATTTTAGGTTTTTGGCTCTCGCAGGGCGATCGAGATGTGAATTTATATACGACTATATATACTATCATTTTATTAAAGATTTTCTGAGATATGGAAAATGTTACCTTGAAATTTCTGAGTTTCGACATTGATTTTTGTCCAAAATTGGTACTTTTATTGAGATTATTAATAATGTAGAACATCACAGTACACACAGTTTTTGAATTACATATTTTCATTTTAATAAAATATGACCTTGAGTTTTAAAATTTTGGCCTTGAAATGTTCAGCAAGTTTTCTGATCTTATTTAATACTACAATAATCTGAAAGAATTTTTTTGATATTGTGTAAGGTAGCTTTAGTTTTAGGGTAGCCGAAATTTCAGTTTAATTATTGAGTGTTGTGATTGTGGCTGACGGTATGTTTGATGAAAGCGATTTCTGTGCTTGTAGAGTGACAGGATTTTGCTCCTTCGAAATTTTATTTTCCGAAGATTTTGACTACGAATGGATGTCATACTGTTTATAAATAGTGTGTCTGAACAAAGCGAGGTTGTAACGAAACGACGTTCGCCAGTTGTTTAACATTTCTCTTCAGTAAGGTTAGTCATTTCATCATGGAAAGATATACGATCCAACAACCTGTACAGAAATTCAGAGTCAGTGGCTTCAATTTTAAGAGCGCTGGGTCTAATTTATGGTCGTCGTAATCGTCCTGTTAATTTGTAAATTTGAATTCATAGGCACAGTACAAAATGTTCCAGTGCTAGTGAGACAAAGAAGTGCCCGTAGTGTCGAGAATATTGCTGCCGCTAGCGCATCAATTGAGGAAGACCCAAATTAACTGTGAAGGGGAACCGCTACCGCTCAATGATAACCGAATATTTTTGACCCGAATTAGATGATGTGGACTTGGACAATATGTGGTTCCAACAGGACGGCGCCACAAGGCACACAGCGAATACCACAATTGATTTATTGAAAACCAAGTTTGGTGAAAGTGTTATTTCACGAAATGGCACAGTCAATTGGCCGCCTCGGTCGTGCGATTTGACGCCGTTCGACTTTTTCCTGTGGGGCTACGTTAAGTATCTATGCCAAAAAGCCAGCGACGATTGATAAACTTCGTACGAATATCGAAATTGAAATTGCAGCAGTATCGGCCGATTTATGCTTGAAAACCGTAGAAAATTGAGTTTAGCGTCTAGACTTCTGCAAGCATGCCCGTGGCCATACAAAAGAAATCGAGTTTCATACATAATGTCATCGAATGCACTTTCACAGGAATAAAGATTTCATTGACATCCCAAACCTTTTATTAAGTCGATTTTTTTTTATCTTTTTCATTGCAAATTAATTTTTTTAACCAAACATAAGTAACATAAACTGTTGAAGGTTAGTTTTTAAGTTGATATATTGTGTTAAATGTCTTTTTATACATTCATGCAATATTTGTTGCATAAGTGTGTTTTTTTTTATAAATATTTAATTAAATATATTCAAAAATAAAACATAACCTCAATTTCTGTGTGCTGTAATTATTGTGTTCCTTTTATATTATTTGTTTAAAATAATTATCTGAAAGCCCGTATTTATTAATAATAATTTTTTTTTTTGCAATATACTTACAAATTTACAATTGTTCTACACATAAATTTGAGATTAAATTTTCAGATTGTATACTGTGTATTGGTGTTATTTATTGTATAAATTGTTTTGAATATGTCGTTTAAAAGGTTTGGTCTGTCGAAATCCCAATTTAATAATTTGGCGGCGAAATGTCACGAGGATGTTCTTGAAAATTTTCAAGTTGTTGAGTATCACCTGTCGAACCTAGTCCCTAATAATGTCATCGAATCTGATGCCCTCAACAAGCACCAATTTGAATATTTCCTCGGCCTCTATAATATCCAATATGAAAATTTATTGTGATATTTAATCCGACTCTGAAGATGATGTACTATCTCTTCATTGTGATTCTGAAGATGATTACTCTGATGTAAATTCTCCTCAGCTTGATATTGACAAACGTTCCCATTTAATAGAATGGTATATTCGACTTAATATCACACACAATGCATTATCGGATTTCCTATCTATTTTGAATGACTGATTTAAAATTCCATTTCCACGAAGTGCTGTTGCCTTTTTACAGGAAACCAATCACAAAAATTCCTTATGAACCTGACCATTACTCTCATTTTGTCTTCAAAACTGTTTGATAAATAGTAATCACTTTTTCCTCACGACGTGCGAAGAAGTGGTACTCGATATTGGCATTGATGGTTTGCCACCTTGAAAGATTTCTTAGTTGACTTTATGACCAATTTTAGGTGCTTTTGTCGATCGTCCAAATATACCTAAATTTTTAATTGGTCTTTATAACGGAATCGGAAAGCCAGACCATCTTGAGCATTATTTGGACAGTTTCATTACAAAGGCCAAAGACTTACTTTAGAATGGAGTTTAAGTAACTCAGGAAAGGAAAACAAACTCAATATCAAACGTCATATCGTACTTGTGCGAAAAGCCATGGTGGCTATTTTGCCTGTAAAAAATGTGACCAAGTAGGTACTCGGCATGGTAAAGTTTGTTTTGAAACAACTTCAGGAAATTTGAGAAGTGGCCAATTTTTTTTGTCTCGGAAGTATGTGTCCAGTGGTTTTCATATTCAGTTTCCCCAGCCATCTTCGCACCCTCTTGAACAAATAAATATTAACATAATAACTCAATTTCCTCTCGACCCAATGCACCTTCTCGATCTGGGCGTTACAAAGAGACTTATGAAAGCATTATTTTTAAAAGCGAAGCTCAGAGTTATGCCCAAAAAAGAGCCCAAATTTCCAACATTTTTGAAAGACATCTTGGTTTTAATTCCGAAAGAATTCAACAGGCAACCGGCAAATCTTATAATATATAACCGTATATATGCTCAAAATTGAAAGGCAACAGAGTATCGCCTTTTTGCTCTCTACAAAGGAATTGTTGCCTTGAGAAATGTTATTTGTTTTGGTTTATGCGTGCGCCATTCGTTTGTTGTATGATCCATCTAATTGCCAATCAAATGCAAAAGTTGCGCAGACTCTGTTGGAACATTTTGTGGGCGAGTTGCCATCACTATATGGAATTGGTAATTGCGTATACAATACCACAACTTGTTGCACATATCAAAGTGTGTGGAAGAATTCGGCTGTTTCAGCTCATTTTCAGCATACAAATTTGAGAATGTAATGCAAGTATTAAAGCGTAAGATCTGAAAACGTGGTTCGTTGTAGAACAAGTTTCCAATAGGCTATCAGAACAAAAGTTTGCCAACAACATATTCCATTCAAAAATGCAACTGCAACCAATAATTTTGTGAGCAAGAACGAATTGTGTCAATTAGGTGTATGTATTGTGTAATTAGGCTTAGCAGATAGTTCATGTTGTTTATTATCAAATGTTCCGTTTCGTATTAAAGGTTTTGCTATGCGCGGAAATGAAGAGGTTGTTACTGGCCATCGCTACATTGGTGTGAAACCGTTCTTAATATATCCTATCAACTCTTAACATAATGGAATGTGGTGGAAATAGTTTTTTTCTTGAAACTGTATAAGTTTCTGATATCAAGTTAAAGTTCTTTTGCGTTCCGGTTTGTGTTTTAATCCTATTACTTATTGTAATTTTTTGAATTCCAAAATTTTCTGTTTTAATCTCAATACTTCTTTTATACAATTTTTAGTAATGTCTGTGAACCCCTTCACAATGCTTTAGCAAAACTTAGAATAAATACATATTTTAAATATCAACAGGAACATGAGCAGAGGCGAATTTATCAAGAAGATGCAATCAAGTCAGTTATGTAAGTTGATTGTTTCCAGTATGAATTATTTATATATTTGATAATGATAACTGTCTTCATATTTAGTTACTATGCCTCCAGGGTTAAGCGTTAAACCCATGTCTTCCCAGACACGACCCGTATTGATAGCAAGCCCAACTAAGCGGCATGCTGGAGAGGACTTGTTTGCCGAGAGTGACGAAGATGATGCCGTTACTCAACTGCCTCAATCGCCAGTGTCAGTGTCAAGACATAGCAATGAATAGTGGCTAGATTCATCCATAGATGCGCCTTCGGCTCCAGTGTTATAAAGTTATGCTGATAAAACTGACCGGGAATTGTTGTTGGATATATGCTGAAGACTGTTAGCAATGGAACAAGAAAGTAATTAAGACTTAAAGGCTTAATCCATATACATCTATACAAATATATACATACTAAAAAAATAATTATTTTAGACAAAAAGAGATACAAAGTATCTTCTGCAATACCACAAAAAGCTGTTGGTTTTATCCAAACGGTGGCCACAACACTGTCGAGCTCGCATTTGTACGATGTGGAAGGCGAATTTCCTGTTGCTGACGAAGCGCAATTTATTGCACGGGAAACAATGTTGCCTTGTGTACTCCGATCGAAGTACTTTGATCCGATTTGACGGTCATATTACACATGATGCTCCACTCGAGTTTTTACTCCGATTTTACTCCGATCTAAGTTTTATATAAAGTATTGCTGAAAAGTGAGGAGCAAAAAGTAAACCCTCCTAGAAGTTAGACCACTTTGCGGCTGCACATTGCCAAAATTTTAATTAAATACAAAGTTATAAAAAATATTACTGTTTAAGAATTAATATTAAATAGAAATACTTAAGTTCATAGTCATAATTTTTTTATATTATTTGCTTAACTTTATTTATTAGATATTAGTTTTTGTGTAACATTTTTTAGTAAGCTAAGTTTTAGTTTTAATTATTGGTTAAGGTTGCGTTTGAATAGTCGAATATTTAAAGTCTGTGTTGTTAATAACTATTCACTGTTGCAAAACGAAGAGGTCAGTATCCTATATTTAAGGTGTTCATTCATTTATATAACGTGTTTCTTTAAATTTTTCTCACCCATCAACAAACAACTGTTCCTATTCCTGCTACTAGGTTTGTTTGGATGATGTAAAAGATTTCCTCTGATGCTGAATTTGTTTAAATTTAAATTTCAGTAAGGCAATAGAAAACACTACGGAGAGCAATATTGTTGATGACATTCAAGAGGTTACCCTAAGCAATGTGCCAAAGAGGTTAAATGATACATAACATTTCTTAAAGCAGTTAATTTAATTAATTTTGTTCAGGATGAAGAAAACATTGCAAGGATTTCGAAGTGCTTGGATGGACAAAAGGAATTGGCTAGTTGGCAAAAATGGCAAAGGTTATTGCAAGCTGTGCAACTTGCCGTTGGGCAACAACATTTGTCATATTGAGCGGCACGAAAAAAGGTCAGACCACGTCTTCAAAGCATTATCCTCGAAAAATATTGTGGAAGCTATGTCGGTGTATGAGTGACACGATTCAGAAAGCAAAAGGTTCTGAGCTTCAAATGATTCTATTTGTGGTAAGCAATAACTTACCAATCTCTACAATGGACTTGAAAATATAGCTATGGAAATCCATTGTAGAAGAACGAAAGCGACAATTATTTTAATCACAGCAATACTTGTGTTAATGAATTATCCGAATTTCAAAAATATTTTAAATCACCGCCGCACAAATTGTTAAAATTGTGCAACACGAGGTGGCTATACACAGAATCAGTTATAAATAGGATTATTGAGCAGTGGGAGCCCCTTAAATATTATTTCTTAATTGAAAATTGATACCCTTGGTGAAGGAGAAGAATGTGCGTTAGATCATAAAAAAATTGGAGGGTTTATGAATTCAAAAACAAAATGCTATTTATTATTCCTCTCATTCATATTAGGAAAAATAAATAGCATAAATTTGAAGTTTCAGTCGGAGTCGATACAAGTGATAAGCTACCTACGCATTTTCAGCGGACTTTACAAAGATGTGTTGACTTATACCATATTGTGAAACCCGAACTAATAAATAACAAATTCTTGAATATTGATATTATGAAGCAATCAAACCGGAAAAATAATAAGTTTAATATTACTACTATTGATGCTTACATGAGTACTAAAGAATTGATTGAGTCTGGGAGAGCGGAAGACTGGTGTCCTTCAGCACAATTATTGAAGGCATATTTAAATTTTAAGTAAATTATTGTTTGAGAATTGAGACTGTGCATAGGGCAATTTACACTTTATGCTTTTATATATATATTTTTTTTTAAATTTGTTATTAGTTATAAAACATATCTTATTAAACATATTATTCAAACATTCTTAAACTTTTTTGTTATGACAAAAGTTTTACGAGAAATTGTTTTCTTTTCACATATTAGTACAAGAAATTCGAGAAAAAGTTATTGCGATGAAAGTGAGGAGCAAAAAAAAAAAAAACCAAATATCGTGAACTCGGAATATTACACATGGATTTTCCACAGTACTCCGATTTATTATTTTTGGCCAGCGGCAACACTGACGGGAAACTAGTCTGACGGAGACAAAATTTGGGCACGAAATGGTAATAAACTTTTTTTTTCTGTAAATGAAGGATTTATTAGAGTTTCTTGCAATTTTTATCATAATCTCATTATTGATTGTTTATTAACAGAATTGCGTAAAAGGCTACTTTCGTATGAAAATCTTAAAGAGGTATTTGGTTTCTTTTCCGATTACGAAACTCTTACCGATTCTAAGTTAAGACAGAAATGTGAAAACTTAGTAAAGAAATATCCAAATGATTTGGAAAACAATTTTTTTTTAAATATTTTTAAATAAATTAGTGTATGTAGTACATATAAACGTTTTTATAACTTAAAGCTTTTTTCACTATTGGGGCCCCTGATTTATTTTTACCTAAGGCATACTGAGGGTTAAATCTGTCTCTGCCGTCACAAGAAGGAAAAAGCGGCCAAGAAAAACAGCAGGCGTTCAATTAAAACAAAAAAAAAAATCAAAGACTTCACAACAAAAACCTGCTAACAATCAACACGACAGCCACAACATCAACAAGCAACTGCGAGTAAAAACAGCGAAAAATATGATGAAACAAAAGAGCGCATCCCACCAATCAACGTCAAAAAACTAAATATTAGAAAACTGATAGCGCAACTAAATGCTTTAAATGTCACAAATTACAAAATTATTGCGAACAACCCCTTCTCTTCCAGGATTCTGAGCGACACCATCGAGACCTGGAAAAAAAAATTACAGAAATACTTAAAATAAACATATTATACATACAATTTACAAAGCGAACGGAAGAGTATTGTCCTCCTCAAAAAAATGTATACGGACTGTAGTCCAGATGAAATTAAAGAGAAATTAAAATACATCATACAAAAAGACAATCTGGACATCATAATCCTCGATGTTACATGGAACCGTGTTGCGTAAAATGCAACGAAGAGCATCCCAACGCTGCATGCAAAAGGACAGCCTTTCTGTTTGAACTGCCAGGAATATGGTCACCCAGCAAACTACTCACAATGGCCGAAACTAATGAAATGGAAGGTCAGGTCGTAAGCTAGGGCGCCACAAGCCGCAGTGCCTCCACCAAAAATACCTTAAATACCACCCGGTTTCAAGAACCGATGAGTGAAAGGCTAGACAGACAAAGCGGAACTTTCGCCAAACAAGTTCAGACCCAACCAACAACTTTAACGACAA
This sequence comes from Sylvicola cinctus, assembly GCA_963854165.1. Classification (NCBI taxonomy): domain Eukaryota; kingdom Metazoa; phylum Arthropoda; class Insecta; order Diptera; family Anisopodidae; genus Sylvicola; species Sylvicola cinctus. The sequence continues at coordinate 25,962,334 of OY974082.1, forward strand.
ATACTAACAAATCAAATAACATGGCCTTTTACACTAAAAATCTGACAAATACTACTGACACATTAGTTTCCAGGATATAACGTATACTCGACACGAAGACCTAACAACACACACGGTGGAGGCACGGCGATCCTTGTAAAAAAAAGGCTTCGTCACCACAGAGTTTCAGCCACGTATGCTACTTTCTGTAGAAACCACAATAATAAAAATAAAGTCACATACTGGATACCTATTTTTCACATCAGTGTACCACACGACGCAAATAGACAACAGAATTGTACTGTTAACAGCTGACCTGAAAAAGCTGCTTAGTTTCTTGTGGAACACAGGAAATGAGTTTATCATCGGTGATGACCTAAACGCAAGGAATAGCAGTTGGAATAACTCCACTGATAACACTAATGGATGCACCCTTTTCAATTTTGTCAATACATGTAATAAAACAGCGTAGACATTGACTTTCGTCCTGGCCGATGTGAACAGCTGGATTGCAGTCTGTCTTTTTCTGATCACAATCTCGTTTCTCTTCAAGTGACGGGATCTTCAGACAATATCAACGGTCGTCTCGACGTAGTATCCGCGAATAATATCAAAGTTTTAAATTACTGTAAGGCTAAATTTAGCAAATTCTCGCATTTACTTTAATCCAACCAAGTAGTTAAATCCTTCCGCACATATAACACCACTAACCTCTCAAATAGCCAAATAGATTTCCTTTTAGAAACTCTAACAATAGAGATACAGTACACAATTAACAAAACAATCCCTAAGACAAATGTAGTCGCGCGTACATGCACGCCTGTCTCTTCACTGGTCAATAAACTGATCCAGATGAAAAAGACTTTAAGGCGACAAATGTACAGATATCTAACGCGGAGTTCATACCACAATTTGTTTGAACCACCAGTTTGAATTGGATATTTTTTGACAGGTATACAATATTTTGGATAGTTTAGTAACCATAGTCCATATGAGTCATATGGATTGGAAGGTTTAGTAACCATATGACTTATTAAGTCATAATATGAACCAATACATTGTATTCAATACTTGAGAACTATACAGTACCGTTAGGCCGTGAGTCACTAAATTTCAAATTGTACACAAACATCATAGTATACAGAAATATACATTGAATGCATCATATTAATTACTTTAATATATTATTAAATTGCTGTTGTTAATATTGGTCAATTAATTGTGCGAAGAAAATTTCATCCTGCAAAAGAAGATTATACTTCGATAAAAATTAACGCCAAATAAAATGTAATTGCATTTATTTAAAAAATTATTCATGACACAAATTTATTTGCCACTATATTAAACAATTTTAGTCCAAAAATAATTGCAAATTAATGTTTAATATAAAGCAGAGGAAACCAAAACGATTTTTTATTATAATAATGATTATATGACCCATAATACAATTTTTATTGCTTTTGTATTTCCCTTCCAGATTATGAAAAATGGTTGTCTGAATAGTTTCTTTTGCGTCAGTATGTATGAGTGTGTATATTGATAATGTGTACCACCGAGTACCGATCAGAGACATGTATTGACAAATTTTAATTTGTAAGATTTCTCCGATCGGATGGCGAAATTTTAATATTTTTAATATTTCTCGCCAATTTTTTTTTTAAATAAGCATAATTTTGTAATGACTCTCACAGGTTTCCGGTTTGCGGTAAAATTGTAGAAAATGATTTTATGAATAAATGACATTGTCAAATTTATGGTAGCGGATGAAACAGTATGAATTTTTATGGGTGCCGATGAAAAAATTTCCCCTCTTTATGGTAGCAGAACGTCGATGAAAAATAAGTAGTTCCGTTCTCCTCTGACTTTAGTATATTTCGGATCTGATGTTCTTTCTCTTTTGCGCGATCTGCGTTCGCTACCGTGTAAATCCTCAAATACTATTTCCAGGTCACATTTTCCAACTCTAAAAAGCTTTGTTAAAATCAAAGAATTCGGATAGAAGTGGCAAAATGGCAAAATGGCAAAATTGATGTTACCATTTTTTTCAATTTTCAAATTCACTGCAATGGTATGAGTAACGGATATAAATCCCCATATCGATAACTTCGAAAAACTAAAATGCACTTGGGATTTATTATATCCCAACGTCGAAACAAGTACAAATTCAATAAAAGACCGTTAATTTTGTGTTATTGCATTTATTACCAGTTATAATATATATATGTATTTGTAAAAAACAAATTGAAATATTACACAAATAATTAATTTTATTGATAACAGTTATTTTAATATGATAATATAATTACTAAAGAAAAAAGAAAAAAATAATGCTAAAAATATTTTATATATGTATACAAATAAAATAGAAATAAATTATTACCAAGTTTCTAAAGTTTACGTTATACATTATGGCCAAATACAAATTCCACATGCAATTGTAAAAGGAGGGTTTAAAATATAATATAATTATATGTATTGCTATGTATGTGTTGCAACTTGTTATAATAAAAATTGCAAAATTTAAAAAAAAGTTTCGAAAATGTTAAAAATGGTACATTTGTTCAAATTACAGAAATCATCAACTTTTTTACCGATTATCGGTCAAAGTGAAGGGAGCTATCTGTTGTGACTTTGGGGTAGATGATAATTTCTCTAATATATAAGAACAAATGATTAATAACTTTGTAGGCATAATAAATAAATCGAGATCATATCTTGAGATAACATAGTAATATATACAAATATTTATCAATAGATTTTTGGGCTTCTGTTATGAAATACATTTTTATTCTCATTTTCCCAAAAATCACAGCATTATTTTATATTGTCAATTAACAAAAATTTACAATTGTACAAATATATTCCCATAAATATTGATGTAAATGATACAAAAATAGTAAACAACTTTAAAAGAACTCAAGGAATATTTTCACACACGATATTTTGAACGAAAACGTCTATCGAAATAAATAGAATTATGTGGGGAAAAAATGTAAAGAAAGAAAGAGATTAGAAGGACATTTTTATTATAACCGTTTTAATTTCAACTTTAGATGATGACAAAATAGTAGTTATATGTGCCGACTTTCGCAATTAATATATAATAAATCGAAGCATTTTTTTGATAATAATATATAATAATAAACAAAGCAAACGAATGACAGTAAATATAAAATAACGAATGCATGAAGGATAATTTAGGAAGGAGAATTTAAAAATATCAGTTATTAAAGAAATTATTAAAGCATAGTAAAACATATTCATCAACAATGTTACACAAAAAGAGGATTTCTTTAGTAATATTTAAAGAAAAAAAATAATAGTATTAAAATTTGTGACCAAAAAAGAAGTAACATTTTTCTTATAGAAATGAAAAACAAACCAACCAATTATTTAATGCAACATACTCATATTTATCAAGAATTTTAAATGATTTTCTATTAAAAGTCAATGACAAAGTTTTACATTCCAATGTACCTACATCCTAAATAAAATGACCATTTATGAATAAAACGTACCTTTAAAAATGCATTCATTAAGAATTAAAAAAAAGTTAGTATATCAGTGCGATATTGAATAGTCTGAGATAGTTTTTTTTTGGGTTTATGCTTCACTTTGATAATCCATTACTTTTTTCATACATATGTGCTACATTTACAATAATATTTGATATACGTATATAATATCAGAAGTATTTGCAGTTCTTTGATCTTTGGTACTCTTTATCTCAATACGAAAATGATAAAACAATTCAGTCTTCATATTTAAAGATCAGGTTTCAACAAGCTTTTGTGACTGATATATATTATACACTACAAGAAAAGTAATACATTTTAAATTAGAGAATTAAAACTTTGTCAGAAATGAAAATGGATTTGAAAAATCAACAAATATATATCAGAATAGTATAATAAATATTTGAAAATGTTCAAACTCTATTGAAATGAAGTAAATGTAAACTATATCTTGATTTATTAAATAACTCATAAAAAAAAAGTATTGCAAGAAATGTAAAAGACCACAAAAATCAAGGAAACATGCTTTTAAAATTGTTTGTTTGATGATCCCTCAGAAATAATATAGCACAAAAAATTATATTAAAATTCTAGAGAAAAAGACACAAAAATGCCACTACTAATCCTGTAAAACAAATGAAACATCTGTTTTAAAATACCACTGAAGAGTAAAGGCAGCTCTATTACATAGCTCGCATTGGCGATAAAATAAACGCCGGTTTTTCCGATTTCATTTGTGAATAATTTTAGTAAAGAACTGCCTTTCTTTTCCTTAAACATGGTCTTTTGATGCATCATGTTTCAATCGTAGTTTTATATATTTATGAATTATTACTTTAATTTGGATAGTATGTCCATTATATATATGTCTCTCTTCTTGCTCATGTATTCTAATTTCATTTAAAATATTTTTCTCGACTAAATTTTTTAAAATCTTATTTCGACATACTCAACATAATTTTTTCTTAATTTTTCATGCTTTGTTGCACGTACAATTTTTTTATTTGTGTGCATATATTTATCACTAAATCTGAGGAATACGACAAACCACCCCTGTCTTTGGCTTCTATCAAAGAATTAAGTAATGTGGCCTTAGTTCCTGTTACAAAGTCTATACATTTATCACAATAAATTTTTTTTTAATTGAACATGTAACAAATCCAGAAATATAAACAACCACTTTTTTAACAAATTCGGTAGTATTTTCATTTACCAAAATAAAATTTATATCAAAGTCAGACACATCTTCGTCTGAATTTTTAAAATGATCGTCACATCTTATCGAAGAATTCAAAACTGAAATACTCTCTTGAGGTATGCAATTACTACTACTAATCTCTTATATGAAGCATTAAAATGCCGAGCAGACGGATTATTATTATGACCTCCTTTTGATCTTATAGCACCAAAGAGTCAAGTAGCTTTAAATGGTCCTGATACGTTGGAAAATATTTTAATTTTTGTTTTTTAAGCACATATTCTGAAAAAAGCGACAAAGAACTTTGCAAAGCAATTATAAATCCTACAAATCTGGTTTTTCTTTCACTATTCACAATCAATACCTCATTGAAACCTAACCCAATTTTCTTTTCTTTTAAATAAGTTAAAGTACTTATGTATTTTATTGATTCCTCGATGAATGAGAACTTGGTAGTTATCTTCAGTAATGCCAGATTTACTATAAGGAGTAAGGACCCCGGATATTCAAAATGTCAAATATTTTGTCAACATTTTGAAATTCTTTTAAACACAATTTATTTTTGCAGAAATCAATTCCAGTTGCTACAGATTCGCTTAACGTTGGTTGCACTGCAAGTCTTACCTCCATTTTTTGTCTAAAAAAATGATATGATCATTTTTTAATTTATTACCAAGGCGCATACCCTGATTCTCTTGTAAATCATGCAGGAGACGAATATACTCCCAACTAATTAAGTTGCCTTCACCATCATAAAATGGCCCGGTTTGTTGTAATGCATTTCGAATAAGTTTAACCGCATAAATAATTTAAATTTCTCTACCTTTGTGTTCGAAAAACGGTTTTAAATCATCGCATTCATTCATATTTTTAAATGATACATTGCATCCCAGCTTATTTATCATTGATATATTGGAGGCTGCTCCATCAAATGTTATGCTTATAACATTAATATTAATTGCTACTAAACGGTCCAAACACTCTGTTAAAAGCAAGCCTTTTTGTTTGCCATCCAAACCATTAATTAAAAAATATCCGACAGGCAATTTCCAATATCCATTTATTGGTACGATCATAAAAACTAGCGCTTCTTTTGCAACTTCAGTTCTTTGGCTATCATTTCCAAACGTAACCACACCATGATGGTTTTTACCATCAAATTCTATTTTTTGATGAATAGCCATTTCATCTAAAATTAGGGCATAAATATTTTCAGGACAATTCGCAGAAACTACCCTAAGTGTTTGAAATGATTCGTTAGCCCATCCAGGCCAGCAATCAACTACTTTATACCACTTGCTCAATTTTCTTGAATGTGGCAAACTATGTTATTTGCAAATTGATCCCGTATAAAGTCATAGGCTTTTGGCGATATAAAATGTAAATGTAAATAAAACTTTTTTAAATCTGCACTGAAAGTTTTGGGAAGATGAGGATGCTGTTTTCTAAAAATATGCTCTATTAGACACCCTTCCTTTATTGATTGTGCAAATTTTTTTATTGTGTAAACACTACTATATTTTTTTTAATTGTTGTCCAGTTTTGATAACTTATATTCTAAATTAATGTTTTGTCTTTTAAGTTTTCTTATTTCCATTTTTTGCTTAAAAACTATTTGTTGGAGACGCGCATAAGCCCTTTTCAATTTGGAAAAATCTGGTAGATCTACAGTCTGAATATAGTAATCATGTCATGTATGGTTACATATAAAATCATAAATTTACTTACTTGGGTTTTTACACTTTTTAAATTTAATATATTATCGACAGTCTATAAAAAAATCAAATATGAATTTATGGCTGCTTTAAACGACTGTTTTAGAATAAGTATAAAATTGTGCAAAACGTGGGTAAAATTTAGTAGGAGCAGCAAAATCCTCAACACTTCTACAGACCGAATTTGCAGTACTCATTTTGTGAAAGATGATTTTAAAAACTATTCGCAGTATACATTGGGTAATGAACACATTTTTATGGCTTTCCATTATTTTATATCCCATATTTTTTAGGGTTTGCAGATAAACTTGTTTTAAAACCATCGGCCGTTCCAAGCGTTACAATATTGGCGAAAATGAGCTATTATATTAAGATACACGATCTGAGCGAATAAAAATTAAAAACCGGAAAATGATTATTTCTGAATTGCTCATACTTACTGATCCGGAAACAGATGCACAAATTCTCAATATACACCAGAAAGAGGAAGTTAACTCAGAAAAACAAGATGAACGAAAATTTGAAGAGCTGAATACGAAGATGTGTGTATTTAATTGATTTTGTTTTATATTTCTCATATTTTTCAAACTATTTTAGAAATGATCTCCCAACAAGCATATATACCCATCTAGCATATATATAAGGCCAGACGAAGAAAAAGACGACGGTTCTTATTACTGATCGTTGATTATTGTTTAATGCACCGTGCATGTATTGCACAAACACACATAGCGCGGTTTGCATGGTTGTAGTAGTGCTGAAAACTAAATCGCTGTATCTAAAAATTACTACTACATACATAAATACAAAGAGATGACCATTTTTCCTTTCAAAATAATCATTTTTCAATATTGCACATTTTAAAACACAAAACAATAATCACAGGACAATTTAAAAGCTTATAATAGTAAAACTTATCATTACGACGTGTTTTAGTATGTTGTGTTTTAAGATAATATAAGTAATATGTATGGTTTCAAAAAAAAACAAAATGTGTAGGTATACAAAATATTTATTAGTATGTGATTTTTTGCATTTAACAATTTTTTCCCATATAATTATTTTGTTTTGCCACTTCTATCCGAATTCTTTGGTTAAAATGTAGTTAAGCAGCAGTCGTATATAAATTCACATCTCGCTCTCCCTGCGATGTAGTTTTTTTTTCAGTACTATCTTTTAAAGATTATTGAATGAATCTGGTATTCGGTAAACTTTCTTTTTTCAACTTCATCTGAAAGTGAAGAGCACATTTCAGTCCTTCACTCGTCTCAAATATACTTTTGTTTATGGAAGAAGAAGGAGTGTATGTAATTGTAGGCCATTGATAAAGTAAAATAAATTAAATATATTATTCTTCTTTAAATAGTCGTCAATGAGTCGCGATTGAATAAATTACTAGACTAGTTAACAATCACCTACAACCGTAGCTGTAACATATTTTATTGCAGTAAAACTACAATTGCAGTAATGGCATTTCGGGTAACGGCTAACGAGTTCTAGAATTTCTTTTCTTTCTATACAAAACAAAAAATGATGCATAAACAATAAAAACACATATTTCTTGAGTACAACGATTTCTTCATGGAATTCTGCGACAAAACAAATTTCACCCCAATCACAACTTCACAATGTCAACAATTACAGCTGCTCACCTCAGTTTCACCCTCTTATCGTCGCGGTGCCTGTTATTAAGTGTCACTGTAACTTTTTTAATTAATTCGAACTATTTTCGTTACTTCTGTACAAGAATTTGTGGCACTTTGAAACAGTCACTCCAAATGAAACAATTAACCGGAAACCAAACAAAATATATGGGAACGGATGCATGAATTTCCGTTGAAACAAATACTCGCCTAACTGCTACTCGCGTAGAACGTAAAAGCCATTTTTAATCAATGAAGATAATAGCGCTCATTTCACTTAATGGAGGAGGGCATATTTAATTAAACCGTAAACGTTATGAAATCTTGTAGGATGGGAAATTATTGAGTTGTTCTTCACTTTGGCAATATGTGTTTAATAAGAAATTTTTTGGTAATGACCATCATATCTCTGGGTATCTTTTTGCGTTTATCTCGTGGTATATCTCAAGCCGGATCAGCAGTTTAAATTGCCCATAACATTAGTCATTACCCTAATATTGAGATGAAATTGAAGAAGTGACCGTAAGAAAATCGATTTCTTTAACTATCGACAGATTATGATTTATCACTCAATGGAGAAATATTGCGAATTAGTAGAAAATATATTATATCATCTATTTAGTTTCTTTGGCTTGGCAGACGACGCGACGCCTTTATTGCCTTCAAATATTTAAATTCCTTTAGTGTTTGGCCTGGTTCAAAGTTGCAAACACTAGGCCCTAAGTTGTAATGAGGGAGAATTCGTTAAAAACAATTATTGGTTTGTTCGGTTTTGAAACATTGTGAAATATTTAATTGTGGTGATGACGGATGCATAAAACTCGTTCAAAGTGAATATACAAAAACAAATATTGTCAACTACGTGGCTGAATCACTTTTTTCTAAATGTACGATGACATACCAGCGAAGATTGTGCTACTATGAAGAACCGTCTTCCATTCACAAATTTTTAGTAATAAAAAATATAATCTAATGGTCAATTGTAACGCCTCAGGTCATGGGTTTCCGCTCATTTATAGTAAAACTAAAAAAGGCAAAATTCTAAAAAATTTACTAATTATGAACAAATCAATTTTTAACTAAATAAAACAAAAATTAATGTGTCTCCATTTTTCAATATATTTTTTTACTTTTTTTTTTTAAATGAACTGATAATTGAACAATTTTAATTAGGTCATGATGTTAGCTAGAACCCATCTCTTTTTAACATTTTTAAACCTTTACAGGTAAATATTTATTTTGAAAAATTTTAAAGTAATCTATACTTATAAATAAAACTTGTTTTTAAAATTTTAACAATATATCGATACCCCCTTGTTGAGAATGATCCCATCGATCCGATTGGGAAGCGATTCGAACAACTTTCCTTTATAATGTAAATTCAATTAAATCCTCTTTGGTGGAATACTGCCTACTAGATTCGTAAACATTGCGATCCAGCCATCCCCACATGTTTTCTATTATATTGATGTCCGGTTAGTAATGAAGTTGATCCAACTGATGTTCTCCTTCCATAGATTATGGAAATAGTAATTGTATCCATCGGGACCTTCCAAATTAAATTTCGCTTCATCCGAAAAGCCAACATAACGCCAATCATACTTCTAGGCCATGTGATCTCGTGCGAAATTCAATCGTGTTTCTTATCGAGCACTAAGTGTTTTTTTTTTAGTTTCAATCTTTTCAAATGTGAAGCATTCCTTATCAACCTTTGATCAGTAGATAAGCTTGTTTCAACACCCCTTATCTTTTCGGTCGATTCATATATAAGAGTTGGAAGCTTCTCATAAAAATGCTCTCTTATCAGGATCTCATATCCCGATTTATTACGCAAAAAATTGTATGCAACTTTTCAATATTCGAGCCAAACTTTTTTCGATATTTCACTTATTGAAAGCTTTAACTCTTTTTAGGCTTCGACTTTTGCTTCCTCTTCAACCGATAGGATTTTGCTTTGCCCATATTAAAGAAATAAGATCACTTGAGCAATAAATAAAAATTTGGTGTTAATACGTGCTCGAATTCTGAAGATAACTGAAAAACAAATTGCATGTGCTAATGTGTAGTTGTAATTGAGGATGTGAATTCTTTTCTTTTTGATGAACCCCTCAGATCTTTGGCCATTGATGCCTCGCCGCTGTAATCAATATTAAACAAAAACACACTTCATTACTACATTATTTACATATTTTTATGAATTTAGTACTTACTTTTCACAACGCACGCCTTAGTGTTTCCAGCTTGTAGGGGTTTGTTGTTGCGATGACTAACCTAAGAAAACAAGAGAAATGTTTTACAATTAAAACCACACTGCAACATTATTACACAAATAATATATAATAATATAATTAATGCGTTACATATTTCTACACTGTACGTTGAATAAAAGTAAAAGAAATACAAACAAAACTTGACCATATGGCATACAGTGCACGAGCAAGGTATATAAAGCTATTATGATAGGATATTGCGCATGTGACATGCTGTCTCTCTTCAATATTTCGCATCATCAACAAATTTTGGTGAAATACATGGAAAAATATATGGAAAATAAGAATACTTAATTCAGAAATTTCAGAACATATTAAATAAAAAAAAACTACATCGCAGGGAGAGCGAGGTGTGAATTTATATACGACTGTTGCTTAACTACATTTAAAAAAACTTTTCGGAGATATAAAAAATTTGTCCTTGAAATTTTTGAATTTTGAACTTGATTTTTGTCCAAAATTGGTACTTCTATTGAGATTATCAATAATGTAGAACATCATAGTACCCTAAAACACATAGTATTTGAATTAAACATTTTCATTGTAAAAATATGACCTGGAGTTTTCAAAATTTGACCTTGAAATGTTCAGCAAGTTTTCTTATTTTATTTATTCCTACAATAATGTGAAAAAAAAATTTCAAAAATATTTAGGGTTTCTGAGATACGTGCGGCGTACGGCGTATGTCGGACCTTGAAATTTCCGATTTCAGAAAGTAGGTGAGTTTTTACCAAAAAAATAATTACTTAGTTTTTCACTTGAAAATGTTAATATAATTTCTTTTAAACATAGTAACATATGATGCCTTTTTTTTCGTTTTTATTAAAATACCGATTTTTGGATTTTTGTTCCACGAAAAATCAACATCGCAAAAATAAAAAAATAATACGAAAACATTAACAGATTATTCGCATAGTTCTTCTTATTTTATGTTCAATTTTTGTTAATTTGTTCAATAATTTGTTAAATTGTTATACTGTTTTAAATAATATATAATGGAGCTAAATAACAATTGTCCAATATGCCTTGTAACGATGGCCCGTGGTAACATTAAACGTATGCTGCCATGTAAGCATTTACTACATGCGACTTGCATTCAAAATTTGAATGTTTCCGGAAATGGAGTGGCCTCTAACTGCCCAATATGCAGAACATTGTTAGAGGGCGAGGAAGATGTCCAGCGCAAGATTTACAAGAAAAACAATAAGCAAGATAGAGAGAGAATTATTGCATGTGCCAACAGGGGGGAGGACTGGGTAGCTTTAGCGTTGAGCTTAGATGTGAAGTATAAAACTGCTTACACTTGGGTGCGTTCTGGACGGGAAGAAATGCTTCCAAAAGGAGGAAACAAGAAAAAATTAATGAGTGAAGATGAAATAAGTGTAATAATAGGATGTGTTAAAAACGATTCCAGCTGCACCTTAAAACAACTGAAAGAGAAAATAATGTTGGATTTAAATAAATCGGTGTCAAAATCAACCGTTAGTAATTACCTAGAAGGAAGAATGTTTTCCGTAAAAAAATTTCACGATGAGCCAATAACTATGAATTCAGAAGCTAATAAGCACAAAAGGGCCGAGTACGTTCAAGAATTAAACATTTTAATTCAGGAAGGGAAGCAAATAGTATGGATTGATGAAACAAATTTTAATTTGTTTTGTCGAAAGACAAGAGGTCGGGCTAAAGCTGGCAATAGGGCTGTTCAAATTTTACCAGCATTCAGGGGTCCTAATATACACCTTATAGGAGCCATATCCACAACAGGAGTCATAATGACGGAGCGCAAGAGAGGATCATTTAATGCCGTATCAGCAAATGCGTGGGTTCAAAAGCTATTGGATCAGTGGGTTGAATTGGGAAATAATTTGGCTGATTTGGTGATTGTCTGTGATAATGCTCCATGTCATTCAAAGCTACAGACGATTTTAAATAATATTAGAATTCCACAAACTGAAGGAACAGGACTCACGGAGCAACGATTAGTGTATTTGGAAAGAATAATTGACAACGCAAAAAATACGATTGTAGGAGGTGACTGCGCTCGAGCAGTTCAGCATGCTTTAACCCATCAAATAACTGCTTTGGGAATGGGTGATATGCAAGTTGGAGAGTAAAATCGAAAAACATTTTTTTTCATTTTTTTTTTTAATTGTTTTTATGTTCACCTGTTAATAAAATACATTACATACTTGTAATAATATACCGTTTTTTTCAACATCATGTATTTAAAAGAAATTATATATTCACATTTCAAGTAAAAAACTAAGGAGTTTTTACTTTTTTTTTGGTAATAACGCACATATTTGACGATTTCTGAAATCAAATTGACGATTTCTGAAATCAACTTGACTAATCTGAAATCAAATTGGCACTTTCTGAAATCAACTTGACTAATCTGAAATCAAATTGATTAATCTGAAATCAAATTGGCACTTTCTGAAATCAACTTGACGCTTTCTGAATTACAATTGGAAAAGGTAAGGTGTAGACATCTGCATGAATGCATCCAAAAGGGCAAATGAATCATTCATTCTAAAAACGTGTACAACTTTTGCGGCAGAGTTTTAAATGGATGTTCACTTACTGTACAGTGAGTTATTATTATTTGCTTATTAAAAAAATCGGAATGTCATATGCAAGAAAAAGAAAGCTAATATAGTTGTTATTATTATAAATTTATTTCAAAAAATGACTCATTATATAAAAATTCAATATTTGAGTGCAAGAACATTATCTTATTCACCATATCATCTGTGGTTGCAATTTTACAGCGTTTATAATTGATAAGATTTTTAGCGACCGGGAAGGCTCTTTCGGATGCTGCGCTGCTCGCTGGAACGGCTAACAATTTACAAGCAACTTTAAACAGTAGGGGAAATTGATGTTTGGTGTTTGTCCACCAACTCAGAACATCAAAGTCTGCACTATATGGAATATTTACATTTTGATATAAATATTTGAATTTCATTGCTTATAATTGATTGGATATTATTATTCAGGATGGGTTGTACATAATCGGTGAAAATATCATCTATTTCTTGGGTGGGTGGAATAATTTCACTTTCATCAGTTTGTTTTTTAGGTCAATATCTGTCATTATTGCTTTAAGGTTCCCGATAGTTTCTTCCTTTTAAAATTCAGTAAATTGTGATAATTTATTTGTTGGCGGAAATAAAAAAAGGGCAATTTTATGAATTTTTTTTAAATTACCTTGAACTATATAAACCAAATTTGCCTCAAGAGCAAGTTTGCATTTTTTCACCATTTCCACATCGTTATCACTAGGTGTTAATATTTTTTTTAAGTTATTGATGTGTGGAATAACTAGGTGCAATGTTGGGTATTTGCTCCCTTCAAGCTTCTTTGAACAAGCTTCAAAAGGAGCCAGAAGGTTTGCCAATGCGTTTACGTCGCTTAAATTTATATTTTGAATCCTACAAATTTCATTTTTTTCAATTAAAATGTTGGATATTTCCATTCAATTCAATTCGATGGATTTAAATAGGTAAAATAGGTGCTTTTAAAAAAAAAAATTTGACCAGATTTCTTAAAATATTTTACAAGTTTGCTGCAGCGATTCACCGTCTTCTCCAATTCTGGCACCACATCCACAACTTTCCCAATAACATTGTGAATTAAATGATTCACACAGTTTAAAGTGTTAAGTCCGCTAAATGCAGCCTTCATGTTAGCGCCTCGGTCGGTGACTATTATTGGTTCATCCATATGCAAATCACACCCGAATTCCCGTAAAATATTTTCTACTTTGTTTTTAATTCTGTCACCTAAAAAAATTTGGTTTAAAAAATGTATTTCCAAATAATCAATAAAATTTCAAAATTCTTACACTGTATTCTTACAGGATACAGGATTTTCCTTCCATTGATTTAACTGCAAGCAGGCGGTTGGTAAGGGTTCCTTCTGCGACATAATGAATAGTCAACGATATATACGAAACTTTGTAGAAGTCGTCTGTCCATATATCAGACGTTATGCTGTATCCAAATTTCGTACGATCCACTATTTCCTTTTTTATTTCATTAAAATGAAATTCGTAGAGAGCTCCGATGTTCCGTGAGATGGGATGTGGAAATAACGATTCAACATTGACATTATCTCCGAACTTCGCACCAACAGATTTAAAAAACTGGGCCATGTTTTTTAGTCCTGAGTCCGCAATAATATTAAAGGATCGCCCATTCTTTACTTTCCATTCAGTTGCTAACTTAATGCACATCTTTTTTGATTCAAGATCTACAGCAACTTCAGGATGGTTGCGCTTACGACTATTTGCCATTACGTAGCATTAGTGTTTCACTAAATTCGATGTGCTTTTCTCAAATTTATACACATTTTTGCATGTATTGCACACTACTACATAAGGGTTTTCTATGCCGGTTTCATCGACTATTCGAGAAAAGGTGTCCCAAACTTTGCTTCGACCTCGTTTAATAGATGGTTTAAGTTCATTAGCTAATAATTTTAATTTGATATTAGCTGCGTACTGTTTAAAATGTGTCCCCGTTTGTGAAGAATTTTGTTGTGTGTTTGAACTGTCGAACGATGAAATCTATAATATTTACAATTATGAAAAATACTTGGACCAAATTAAAGGATATATACAATATACATACATACATACATATAAACACAGTTATGCGGGAGATTTTGCGAGCTGCGACTTTCCTCATGCATAACCTTGCAAAAAACAATTACGAGGACGAAACTAACACAAATATTAAGTAAATTAACAGATTTCTTTGTAATTTAACATTAATAAGTAACATAATATTTAATTTTAACAAAAACTTACACTTTCATTCGTATTTATAGCGTTTGCGTTATTTTCTTTAGCAGCCATGACCACGTTCCGCAAAATATTAAATTCATCTGTACAGATAGTTTGAAAAATCTAACTGAGTATTTCTAGCTACCTGAATATACTGCACAGCAAAGAATGAGTACAGTATTTTTAAGAACAGTTTACTACTGTACAGTAAGTGAACTGCGCACCAATATAGTGTGCAGTAAAATAACTGCACACCAATTTTAGTGTACTCATTAAATGATGTACAACATGAAAGTGAGTGACAACATTCACTCACACTCATTTAAAACTGTGCAGCAAAAAGTTGTACACGTTTTTAGAATGAATGATTCATTTGCCCTTGTAATTTCCCTATAATTTATATACGACCCCAAGGACATATAGAAATATTTGGAATCCGACTTTTTTCGAAAAAAAAGTTGATGATGCAGAAACTCGTTTTGACACCCCCTGAGTCCAAAAAAGTGGTCTAGAAAAAATGTGCAAAAGTACGTCCGTACGCCGTACGGTGTATGGTGTACGCCGTACAGTGTACGGTGTACGCCGTACTATAGAAAAATGGTCGAAAAAAAAAACTTCTAAACTACTGGACCGATTTCCTACGGTTTTTTTCATTTCTATAACAATTAATCTTCAAGGTATCTTAAACAAAACTGCATATATCCTATATCCCGCTAGATGTACGGCGTACGGCGCACGTATCTCAGAAACCCTAAATATTTTTTTAATTTTTATTTCACACGATTGTAGGATTAAATAAATTAAGAAAACTTGCAGAACATTTCAAGGTCAAATTTTGAAAACTCAAGGTCATATTTATATAATGAATATGTGTCATTCAAATACTGTGTGTTTTCGGGTACTATGATGTTTCAATAAAAGTACCAATTTTGGACAAAAATCAAGGTCTAAATTCAGAAATTTCAAGGTCAATTTTTTCATATCACCGAAAAACTTTATTACAATGTAGTTAAGCAACAGTCGTATATAAATTCACACCTCGCTCTCCCTGCGATGTAGTTTTTTTAATTCTTTTGAAGAAACCAGACTAAAAATGTCTCTGTTTTGTCTTTGGATTATTTTCAGATTCATAATTTTTGCCATAATTGTCTTTATTCGAAATATAGTTATTAATTGATTAGAATATCCGATGCAATAATGAAGTGACTGACCTTAAAAATCAGTTCACAATTAAAAAAAAAATACTGCTGTGAAAACAAAGGAAGCGTCCAGTACAATAACAGTCTCTGAGCAGCTGGCCCAAAAGCCGATTGCTGTACAGATTGAAAAAAAAAAGGAAAAACAAAGGCAACAAACAAAAAACAAAAGGCAATGTGAATAGTAATGTTGCTCGTGTTGTTGACACTGTGAGCGTGTCAGTAGCGCCGTCAGTACAGACAAAAAAAAAGTGGCAGTGGCGCCGAATCAAGGTTGGTCCACTGTTTCTAGCCGTAAGGAACGGCTTCCAACTTTTGCGGGAAAAAGTTCTAGTTCAACTATTGTAGCTGTATAGAAGCTGTCAAGTGGTTTCACGTGCCACAACCACCACAGCTGAGGAGATTAAGCAGTTTGTATTGCGGCCCTCCAAGGAATATCATCTGATAAAGTCGAATGTCGTAGACTTCTGAAGGATGATGTCGACTTGAGCAGGCTGAGGTCTATCTCATTCAGAGTTGGTATATCGTAAAAGAGCTGTAACCTTCAGGAAGAGTTCTGGCCTGATGGTCTGTCTGTAAGAGACTTTGTTTTTTATAACAGTCATCCAAAAAAACTTGTTGAATGTACGACGGTAGTCGTACATGATCTTAATGTATTCATCAATTTCGGCTAATGAATCTTTTGTTTCTTGTTCATCGTATAGTACTTCTCTCTCATTGTATTATGAAAATATTGGTGGGATGAGAAGTAAAACGCAAAGTTTTCTTTTGTCTTTGTTGTTCTGTACTATGATGTTGTTATAATAGCTGAGAGCTGGCTCACATCATCGGTCTTGAATGCCGAATTCATCTCGGATGATTTCGAGATTTTCAAGAGGGATCGTCATGAACATCATTTTCAACTCTCAGGGGTGGAGGTGTCTTAAATATTTTAGTTCAAAATTTTGAAACATATATAATAAATATGAGTAATAAGGTCAAAAATGTGGGATCAGGGGACATCATACTTGCCTGCTGTGATTTTAATACTCGTCGTAATGATAAGTTTTACTATTATAAGCTTTTAAATTCTTCTGTGATTATTGTTTTGTGTTTTAAAATGTGCAATATTGAAAAATGATTATTTTGAAAGGCAAAATAGTCATCTCTTTGTATTTATGCATGATAGTATAATTCTTTTTCAGAGATTTCAAAGCTATTCATGCATGCATGAGCGTGTGCGTGTGCTTGTGTATGTGTGCGAGTGCGATTTAACACACTCGCGTACAATGTTATGTAAGAGATAGATAAACTGAGTATATAATATGAACGAGCTGTTTTCTCTGACTTCCCTCTTATGTATTAGATGCGGCTAAGCCCTTTCCCTAAGTTCATTTTTACATTTTTTTCATTGTTTGTACATTTCTAAATATAAAAAATTCCCTTGGCAATAACTTGACCTTGAAGTATCTGACCTCGAAAAATCTTAGATCCTATTCTTATATTTTTGTTTAATAGTTTACAAAAAAATTTCATACAAATCGGTCCAGCAGTTAAGGAATTTTTTTTTCCACCATTTTTCTATAGTACGGCGTACGGACGTACTTTTGCACATTTTTTCTAGACATTAAAAACATTAAGTGGTGTGATTAAAGTAAATAAGAGGAAGTGTTCTTGCTAACAGTTTGAAAATTTTCTAATCCCTTTAATTTATTAAAGAGTTATTATTTATTTAATCCATAATTTGTGATCATGGTTGGCTTTCACGTAGAAATTGGCACGTTTGTACTTTCATTCGGGCCTAAAGTAAAGCCATCGCTAGGAGCACTCCTTATGGATGGCATTCGAGCTACTGGCCGCGGTGTTTTCACCGCGGTCTGTAGCATCCCCATGCCTGCTGTCTGGACACAGCGGACGGAAATGGAGAAATACCTCATAGGTGGAGCCACTGCTTACATTGCCTGGTAAGCATGTAGGTTTGGCTACCACAAACGTGTGGCAGATCTCTCGTCTGCGATAATTCCGGGCGTGCAGGCAATACGGGACCGCTTTGGCCCGCTAAAGCTTGTAGTAGACCGCACTACCGTCACTGGTAGTAAAGTAATGGAGTCTAGGCGCAATGGTTCTGACGAAAGTCAGATGACTGTTCCTGAATTCCAGTGTAAGATCGGATACAAGCAGGGTACCAAATTTGTCGTGTTGGGAGGCGCGGTGAGGTTTGATGGCATGGCTCTGGTCGCACCAGATCATGTGCTGTGCGATACATCGGAGGAGAAGTTTTGTCATGGCAGGCAGGGCTATCTCTCTCTGAAAGGTAAACCCCGCATCACGTTGGACACGGATTTAGTCATGATAGTTTTAACAGAGGCTGAATTTTCGCAGATAGGCATTAAAAGCAATAAAATCCACTACATTAGTAGGGATGGAGAGTTTGCTGCAATCGTCGGTCCGGAGAACCTTGGTACAACAGGAGTTCTTCGCCACGATCCACATTGTTTTGGCAAAGTCACTTATGACGGCTCAACTTTGGCAGGATACTCGGGATTTCCTTACACTGCGGGCGGAAATTGCATTGCCGGGACTCATCAATTCGGGGGAAATGTCAACGGTGGATATAACGCAAGTTACATCTGGATGTTGATTAGACTCGAGTTAAAAATAAAGTTCGAAGATTCAGGCGATTGGCTTTTGGGCGAATTTAGAGCTGGTAAAATGCTGCGTTGGAAACATCATCCCTTCGATTCTGATATGATCGAAGTTTGTGCCAACGGTAGATATTCTGCCGTGGCAGTTGATGCAATGCAGAAAGCATTTGGAGATAAGTGGAGAGAGTCGAACGAGATATACTGTGGTACTTCTAGCAAAAGAACGTATGTTGATTACCCGGTGTATGAGTCGGCTTCTCTCAGTGAGTCGGGGGAATCCGACGGCTTGAGACACCCTGGGGTTTCGAGCCTTATAGGAAATTCCCAGGACTCCACCCCACAAAATGCCCCAGCGCTAATGGACGCCTTCAGCAAATTATCAAAGACACAGAAGAAGGATTTCCGGAGGTTGCTAAGCTCAGTGAAGCCGCTGACTCAAACTATCAGTGGCCAGGCGAGCTTAATCCCGCCTCAGAATTCGACAGTCTGATAATCCACACACGTGATTATTTTCGACCCTCAACAATGGCATTGGACCCAAGCGAACAAACTAAGGAAAAGATTTTATATGAGTGTGAGAAAGAGTACAAGAGTTGTGTCTGGACTTTGCCGGATGATTTCGATACTTATTCTAAGTTCGAGGTTGCCCTGTATCGGCTCGACATGACTTCAAGTCCTGGCTGGCCTTATCAAAGGGAAGCCACTTCCAATGGAGACTGGCTCAAATGGAACGGAATCACAATGGACGCTATGCAGAAAGCTAGACTTTGGCACGACGTCAAACTCGTCATGGCGGGCAAGTGGGAACATGTTATACGTGTTTTCATTAAGCAAGAGCCCACCAAGAAAGCCAAAGCTAACGCCGGAAGGTGGAGGCTTATCATGGCAACGTCTCTTTGTGTTCAAGTTCTGTGGCATATGTTATTCTCGGAGTTGAATGATCTCGAGAATAGCAAGGCCTATGAGATTCCTAGTCAACATGGTATGACCTTGGTAGCCGGGGGTTGGAAAGTTTTTCTGGCCTCTTGGCGTGCCATGGGCTTATCTTGTGGCATGGATAAAAGCTCTTGGGATTGGACAGCACCGTACTGGGCACTCAAACTGGATTTGGAACTTAGGTTTAGATTAGGACGAGGCGACAGAATGCAGGAGTGGGCCCTTCTGGCGAGGCTCCTATACCGAGGAATGTTTGAGGACCCTGTCCTCTTGCTTTCCGACGGTCGCTCTTTCAAGCAGGTGATACCTGGCGTAATGAAGTCAGGCTGCGTTAATACCATATCTACAAATAGCCATTGTCAAGTTTTCTTGCACTTGGCTGTTTGTATTGATACAGGTACTGACTTGCGGCCTTTCCCTAGAGCGTGTGGCGATGACACGATTCATCACGTTAAGCATACTTATCAAATGGATGTATATAGAAGGTATGGAATTCAAAACTCTCGGCTGGAGCTCAAGCTAGAGAGGGGGTCAGCAGGTGGCGGATCGCTGAACGGCCCCCGGTGGTTTTGGTGGGGGTCTCTTAAGACGTCTACTAATCCACCGGAGGTTAACTGTGAATATCCAATAAGCAGTCCCCGACCAAAGAGCAACCCATAATTATGACGGACAATTCTCTTAACACAACTACCCCAAGTGGTCTCAAAGAATGTCTCAATTGATAAATCCCTCATGGAGGAAGGTAAAGTGCCTCCATATCACCAAGAAGCTGACGCAGATCAGATGGTGGACCATTGAATCTTCTCCACAAATTGGAATGGAATTCGAAGCGGCCAGAGCCAAGGCCATTCAACCAACGACGGATGTTATCGCCCCCTCCACAAAGCTTTCACTTATAATAATATTGTGGATAATATTTTGATCCATTTGGACATTAGAAACAACACTTTCAGAAATTCCCCTTTGGTTGTTATTTAAAAAACAATTTTCATCATTCTTGTCTTGTACAATTTCTTCACAAGACTGATCACAATCAATAATTTCGGAAAGTTGATTGGATTCGCATTCCACATTACCTTCAATAAGTGTTTTTAAAACCCGTTTGCGGTTACTCAAAACCATCCGACCAAATTGTTTTTTTGAAATATTTAATACCTTATGTGCCATTTTGAGATAATTTTGTTTCCATATAATTATATTGTTTTATGTATGTATAATAATTATTTTTTAATAATTAGTCTTTTTTTACGTATACCTCTGTATGTATGTACCTATATATATTTGCACTTGAATGGCACTATAGTGTTCCTGAAAAAAAAATGTTTAAAGTTAATAACTATTATTTCTATATTTTAAAGTAAATAAATCACAATAATGTTTAGTTTATGTTTACTCACCTTTTCACGGTCAAATTAAGTATAACTAATCACAAATTTCGTCTTGAAATGACAATATATACATTTGGTGAAAAACAAAAATGAATAATAAATAATATGCCTATTATGTTTCATAAAACGGTAATACACGAGTATTTAAAAAAAACATTTGAATTTCGTTGTTAATTCCTTTGCTTTAATCTGCATGTATGTGTTTCATATGCTTGAATTTATCGTAGCTTTATTAAGTAGAGACAGGACATTTTTTCGCCCTTAGTGGGAAAGGAAAAACTATAGAAAAAAATGTATGAGCTTTAAAGTTTAGGGGTAGGGCAGAGTCTTTCACCACTGGGTACCTTATCAACAACACCGATAATATTATTAACATACATAACTGGTACCGGCTATCATCAGCTGTGGCAAGCTAACGGTATTATTATTATGATACAAAAAAAATTCTCGGCTGGAGCTCAAGCTAGAGAGGGGGTCAGCAGGTGGCGGATCGCTGAACGGCCCTCGGTGGTTTTTGTGGGGGTCTTTTAAGACGTCTACTAATCCACTGGGGGTTAACTGTGAATATCCAATAAGCAGTCCCCGACCAAAGAGCAACCCATAATTATGACAGACACATCTTACAACACAACTACCCCAAGTGGTCAGCATGAAAATGCAAATCCACCCATGGCGTCCATCGCCATGGCAGAGGCTCGGATTTTGGGGGCCTCAAAGAATGTCTTCAGTAATGAATCCCTCATTGAGGAAGGTACCGTGCCTCCATGTCGCAACGTAGCTGACGTAGATCAGATGGAGATTACCAGGGAATCTCCTCCACAAAGCGACCAGCAAACATCCTCTGGTGAAGTTCTGGGGCTGATAAAAAGCACCAGCAACTTGACCATTAACACAACTACAACTGCAAAACTAAGTGGGGCGGCTAGGAAACGAATTAAGCGATTTCTGGCAGCTGGCATGGACTACGAAGCGGCCAGAGCCAAGGCCATTCAACCACCAGCGGATGTCACCGTCCCACCCACAAAACCTGCCACAAAGAGACAGAGGTCAGATGACGTCCCCCCGGAGTCTCGTCCGAGCAAGCAGCCCAAGCAGCCACAATCTGCTGAGGAACGAACTTCGGCACAGTCGGGCAGCACGAATGCCCACCTCTACAGTCAGGTTGTTGGCCTGATGAGGATGACTGTGATGGACGCGTCTTTTCCAGAGACCCTCCTCACCACGCAACAACTCGATGCCACCAAACAGGCGATCACCAACGCCATTTGGAAGGGCACTTCCACACACGGACCACCAGCCTTTCAGGATTGTCTGTACAGAGTAGGGTACCTTATCCTACTCTGCAAAACGGCAACAACTGTGGACTGGTTGAAGGAGACGGTGCCCACATTAACACCGTGGGAGGGAGCCAAGCTTCAGGTTATGGACGAGGCGGACGTTCCCAAGGGTAAAGTCGTGGTAGGACTTATCCCAAACGCAGCGGAGATGCAGGATGATGACCTGATCCAGGCCATCCGCACTCAGAATCCAGAGCTGAAGCCTCAGCACTGGAGAGTTCTGAGTCGTGAGACGAAGGGTCTCTCCTCTCTCCTGACGGTCTCCATAGACCACACTAGCGCCACCAGACTCTCAAGCCAAGGGATGTCTATTAACTTTGCGTTGGGTCAAGTACGCTTCAGCAACAAGCAGATTCTCCGGAAGGCGGAGAACCCTCAAAGGAAGCAGGACGGACGGACGCCTCTTCCTAGGAGGACGGAGCGTAAACCCGAAGAGGACAAAAGGAAGCAGGTCGGCAGGACGCCTCTTTCTGGCAATCCTCCCAGGCGTAACGACCCCCCCCAGAAGCGAATTCCCCAGGGGGACCTACGCAGTAGGCTCTCAGCATCAAAGCCCTCGCAATCCCACAGCGAGAGGCTATACAGTAGGCTAAACAAAAAAGCCACTGAGGAGGAATCCAAGGCTTCAACAGCTCGCCATGCCCATAGGTCCTGCCCAAGCTCAAGGCGTAGCTCGCCGAGCGCTCCAACGGACCTAGGATCCCAGGCCAGCAACGCACATCGGTCCGGTTCTGGCACAAGGCGTAGCACGCCTGGGGCTGGAGAACGACTCCAAAAACACGGCAACAACTCTCCCTCAGCTGTTCCAAGCACCTCCAAGGGTGCTCAGGACAACTAGGGAGCTCCACCACCAATCGGGACAATATGGCAGACCATAACATCAAGGTCGTGCAGGTGAACCTACATCACGCTAAGCTAGCCTCGGCTGCGCTTGTGAATAGGTTTATTGAAGAGTCCCTGGACCTTGGGCTTATCCAAGAGCCATGGGCACACAACTATCAAGTCAAAGGACTAAACATGCAACAAGGTAAATGTGTCTATGACACCAATTCAGTTAAGCCACGAGCACTAATACTAATTAGGAATGAATTAAAATACTTTGTTCACCAAAATTTTCTCACACAGGACTTGGTCACTATCCAACTCCCAGCTGCTCAAGGCAGAGACACCATTATTGCATCTGCATACTTCGATGGAGGGAATGAAAACGCCATTCCCCCAGAGGTCGAGAACCTCATTACTCACTGTAAGAAGGAGGGGCTCCCTTTAATTCTTGGATGTGACGCCAACGCCCATCACAAGATTTGGGGTAGCTCCGACACCAATGCTAGAGGTGAGTACATTCTTGAGTATGCTCTGTCAAATAACCTAGAAATTCATAATCGTGGGGACAAGCCAAC
Source organism: Sylvicola cinctus (assembly GCA_963854165.1). NCBI lineage: Eukaryota > Metazoa > Arthropoda > Insecta > Diptera > Anisopodidae > Sylvicola > Sylvicola cinctus. Next base: position 25,986,324 of record OY974082.1, read on the forward strand.
GTTCCGCAATGCGATCAGGCAGGAAGTTCTCGACCTGACCTTCTCCAGAGGCTTCGTTGGCAATCGTCTTACAAAATGGATGGTGTCAGATTACATGTCTTTCTCGGACCACATGCACATTACCTACACAATCGACAGCAACTGCCAAAAACAGGCTAGTATCAACAGAGTTCCCAGGCATACTAAATGGCCAGAGTACTCTGATTTGATTAAAGCCGGTGTGGCAGGACTCCCTCAGCTTGTGAAATCACCTGAAGGCTTAGAACAACTAAGCAACAATTGTCTAAACTTGCTCACCTCCTCCTATCACTCCTGCTGCCCACTAAAACAGAGGGTTTCTAACAGGAAACAACCCTGGTGGAACCAGCCCTTGCAGGACATGAGATCCCTTGTACGGAAACAATGGAATAGAGCAAAGAAGTCGGGCAACTGGGCTCAATATAATGAAGCACTAAAATCCTACAAATACCACATAGAAGAAGCAAAGAAGAAAACGTGGGCAACATAATAAGGAAAGCGTCACCAGAGATAGGCTGGCGGCTAGGCTTTTCTGCAAAGCATCGGTAGAGTGGGCAATCATGGCCTCTAAACCCTACAAGGCTGCAGGTCCGGATGGAATTTTCCCAGCACTACTCCAACAGGGACTTCCGCACATTACTCCAATTCTGATGGATATGTTTAATGCAAGTTTCTCGTTAAACCACATCCCGCTACACTGGAGAGAAACGAATGTGATCTTCATTCCGAAGGGCAACAAGAAGTCCAATCTAGCGAAATCCTACAGGCCAATCAGTCTTTCATCATGTTTGCTTAAAACAATGGAAAAGATCATTGACCACCACTTAAGAGAGGAGGCACTTAAGGATATGCCACTCCACAAGACTCAACATGCCTACCAGAAAGGCAAATCCACAATTACAGCCCTTCACGCAATTACGAGCACAATTGAGAAAACTTATGCGGCAAAGGACTCTAGGTGCATTTATAGACATCTCGGGCGCCTTTGACTGCACAAGTTATGAATCAATCTGGCACGCAGCAAGAAACAAACACATAAACCACCACATTATTAAATGGATTATGAATATGCTCCGCTCCCGCATAATCTCCACCGGTGATATAAGGAATAAGGTTACCATCAGGGCCATAAAGGGATGTCCCCAAGGGGGAGTTTTATCGCCCTTATTATGGTCCCTGGTCATCGATGGACTTTTAGAAACACTAGCAGAAGATGGAATCAAGGCCATAGGGTATGCAGATGACATAGCTATTCTAATCCAAAGCAAATACGAGGCGACCATCAAGGAACGCATGCCGCACGCGCTGAACACTACATGGATGTGGTGCACAAAACAAGGCCTTACAATCAATGCGACAAAGACTCACATAATTCCATTCACCAAGCGAAATAATATCAACACTCTAACGCTTAACCTGAACGGTTCACCCCTTCAACTGGGCAACGAAGTGAAATATCTTGGACTAATTCTAGACAAGAGACTCACTTGGAACACTCACATAACAAACATCACTGCAAAGGCTACACGTGCCTTGTGGATCACTAAGAAAATGGTTGGAAAGAGATGGGGGCTTAAACCTAATATCATAAAATGGATTTACGAAGCAATCGTCCGCCCAACCATATCTTATGGCTGTGAAATATGGTGGCCCAAAACAAAACAAGTAACTGCCACTGCCATCCTCCAGAAAACTCAAAGACTCGCCTGTCTTTTGATGACTGGAGCATTCCGCACATGCCCCACTGCAGCAATGGAAACCTTAATGGGGCTTCCTCCGCTACATATACACCTTCAGGCAACGGCAGCTCTTCAGTTGCTGAACATCACAAAGTCAATGAACCTAAAAGAGGGGGACCTCACTGGCCACCTAGGAATACTCAACACATTCAAAGGAACTCCACTAGAGATTGGACTCCACGATCTACTACAGAAGGAAACCATACTAGACAGGAAATTCCTCACACTTATCCCTCCAAAGAATGAGTGGCTCAGCTACAGCAAGGCGTTGCTAGCTGAAAGCAAGGCCATCTGGTACACGGATGGCTCGAAAAAACCTACGGGATCAGGTGCAGGCATATACGGACCCAGAAGAAGAATCTCTATTCCGCTAGGGGACGACATGTCAGTCTTTCAGGCAGAAACTATTGCCATGACAATCTGTGCCGTAGAATGTAGTAAGCGTAGCATCAAACCTGGCTCAAAAACAGTTATCTTTTGTGATAGCCAGGCTCTGATAAAAGCTCTGCAATCAAGGAATTGTGCATCCAAACTGTTATCGGAATGCAGACAACAATTAAACAACCTCGCACTTCGAACAAGTCTCACCGTAGCTTGGGTCCCAGGACATTCGTCGTGTAGGGGCAACACCATAGCAGACTCACTTGCAAGGAAAGCGGCGTCTACGAAATTCATAGGCCCTTTTCCCACATGTCCTCCATCTAAATCGAATACCAGGAACATCATAAACAAATTCATAAAGATGGAACACATCAATCACTGGGACAACATTTCTGGTCTCCGTAGGGCAAAACTGCTCCTACATCCAAATCATAGATGGACAAAGGAGATCTATGGAATTTCAAAAAATGATCTACGAGTAGCAACTGGTTTACTCTCAGGCCATTGTGCACTCAACTTTAATCTACACCAAATGAAACTGGTACCTTCAGCAGATTGCCGTTTCTGCAACACTGCTCCAGAGGATACTCTTCACATCCTATGCTACTGCGCAGCACTAAGCAATCATAGAGAAGTTGCGTTGGGAAAGCAGTTGTGCCATCCGAGCGAACTAACACAATATACTCTGAAAACCATACTAGGCTACTTTAAAAGCCTAGAAATGGAAATTTAATTCAGAGTGATTTCTGGGTACAATGGATAGTGTCTCAGTGCCTTGGGCTACATATAGCTCCTACCTCAACACTACTAATAATAAAAAGTGGTGTAATATTTCGTCATAAGTAATTAAATTCCTTTAAAAAGAATTAGCTTCGTGAAGAACTGCCTGTCTTTCCTGATTTCAAAGTCTTTGGTAGCTTCATGTCGTAGACGAAGTTTTAAAAATTTATTAATAATGTGTTTAACTAAATTGGTACCATGTCCATCAATAGGTCCAGTTTCAAAGTTATGAGTTTTTAAGGGGTCTAAAATATTGTCATCGTATAATTGTGAGTGAATTTTGTTTCCTAGATACATAAAATAGTTTGTTTATTTTTTCTATCAATTAAAGTATGCAACAAGTTTGCCTTTTCACCTATAATGAAAGACAAACAACTTTCACAATGCAGTTGTGAAGTGTAAATTGAACGTGTGTTACTAATCTTTTATATGCTCCATTAAAATGGAGTGCAGAAGGATTGTTATTATTACCACCTCGAGATCTAATTGCACCAAAAAAACAGTTCCAAGTGATCTTGGCTTAGGCGATAGGTTGGAAGATGTGTTAATTTTTTCTTTTCAAATACAAGTTCCTGAAATAGTTTTAATGAATTTTGCAAAGCTATTATAAACCAACAAAACCTACTTTACGACCACTGGTAACTACTGGAATTCGATTATAGCCTGATTGACATTTTTTAACTTCTTTTAAACAACAAAAATGATTTAAATAAACAATGCCTTTCTGCACAAAATCAAGTGTCTGCGAAAAGTCCTCTGTGGTAATTGACGATTTATTAAACAAGTAACGGCTATTGAGAATATCAAATATTTTGTTAATGGTTTTTATAAAATAGACTGTCCCATCAGAATTTTCGAACTCTTTAAGCTGCAGTTTTTCTTTGGAATATTCAATTGATGTTGCAACCGATTCGCTTAAAGTTTGAACAGCAAGCCTTACGTTCATTTTTTGTCTAAAGAAATTTATATGGTCTTTCTATGTCATTACTAACGTCATACAATATTTTTATTTCTTCGTCTTCATGCATAAAAGACGGTTTTAATTCGTCCCACTCATTGGAATCTAAAGAGTGACCAATATTGCACCCCAATTTATTAATCATTGATGAATTGGAACCTGCTCCATCAAATGTTATACTAACTACATTAATATTAATTGCTTTAAGGCGACTTAAACATTCATAAACTAACGTTTTTTTCTTCTCCTGTTAAACCATTCATAAGAAAGTATCCTACTGGCAATTTCCAAAAACCTTTGATTCGTACAATCATGAACACGAGCGCTTCTTTAGCTACATCAGTTTTTGTATTGCATTTTTTGCCATATGTAACCATTTTATGATAGTTTTTACCATCGATCTCAATTTTTTGCCGAATAGCCATTTCGTCAAATGTAAGAGCATAAACCAAATTTGGGGAATATTTTTGCACATGTTTTAAAGTCGCTAAAGACTCTTCTGTCCATGCCGGTTTGCAATCAATAACCACATACCATTTAAATAAAGTTCTACTATGTGGCAAATATTTGCCGAAACTTTCTCTTATAAAATCATATGCTTTTGGAGAAATAAAATGCAAATTTAAAGCAAACGTTTTAAAATCTTTAGAAATTTTTTTTGGCAGATTTGAGTTTTGTTTGTTGAATAGTTGTTGGATCAAGCATCCTCCCGAAACTGATGCTGCAAAATTTTTAATTATTTTTTCGGGAGTTTTAAGAGTTATTTTTACAACTTTGCTTCTAAGTCTTACAATTTGGGCTTTCATTTTTTTAATTATCGCTTTATTATTGCGGGATTTTTTTTTAAGGTTGTTGTTTTGGCGGAGAAGTTCCAACAATTCTAAAGATTTTTTTGATTTCTATATAAAATGTGGGAGCACGAGAAAATAAATTTTTAATATCATTATTTATAATTTTAATTCAATGTGCGAAAAAGATTTTTAATAATCTGAATTTTGAAAACAAAAATTATTTTTCTCAATAAATAATTTTATAAACAATCACAAAATAAATCTTTTTACCAGATCGAAATTAACATTTAACTTATTAGTGCAGTATTACAGTACAAAAAAAGAACAAAACTATTAAGATAATATAGTTTTAAAATTAATTGTGTTAACTTACATGAAAATTTTGGTTGGAAGAAGTTGATGGTTCATTAACGGTCACGTCAACGATCTCGAAATTTTAAAGCTAAATTTAAGACAAAGCGTGTTATAATTTGTCATTGTCTAAATAAAAGTAAAATCACATCAAAGAGTACACTTACACATTCAACGATTATCCGTGCCTTCTGTTGGATCATTTACCTGTAGTTGTATTAAATATAATGTGACAATTAATGTTAAATGTTTATCAGTTGCTACGTCCTTCAATGGGGATACATTTTTTACACTTTTTTTATCTCCCTTTTCTAAAAATTGAGGCACAGCTCCCTTTTTTAAAATAATTTTTGTGCCCGCTCTCTTTTTATCATTCCTATGAAAATGATAACCACCAGACATTTTGTCTCCAATGGCATTAATCCAAACTTGGAGTAGTTCTGGATCAGTCGGGAAACTTAAAATTTAAAAAAAATTAATATTCATTTTTTTAAGAATAACGGTCGTTTGCCACTTTTGAAAATTTGCATTCCTTAAATAAAATTATGGGTAGCACTGAATTCTAGAATCAAGAAAAACGAATATAAATGTTAGGAAAGCAAAATGGCGCCGACAAAATGGTAGGCATAATTAAAATGAAACTTATTAATTAAAACATTCAAATTATTAATTTTTGAATCCAATACAATAAATGCATTTATAATTAACTAATATACACTATAAATCACTGTTATTAGAATGTTCCATCATCTGAATGCGTTCAAAGTAATTTCTAATTGTAATTGCAATACTTACCGGTAACTTTTTTTTTATAAATTTGTGGTGTTTTACAACACCAGTTGATGATGCACTTCATTTTTTATTTAAAGTACTCTTTATAAATTTGTTTTCATTAATTTCAATGTCTTTTTTTAAAATAATTTCGCTGTATTTCTATTTTAATTGCACGATTTCGTTTTCGCTGTTTACCAATTTTCTTTTGTTTGTTTTTTTTATGTCATTTGACAAGCCGCAGTGATGCCGGTAAAATTTTTTGTTGCAAAGATTTCTGCGTGTTGTATATTTCGACTAACAGAGCTCGTAGAGTCGCCTTTTATAAGTAATGAGCAAGACAAATTTTGGGATTTCATTTATATGCGTTAGTGAGGTCGCGGTGAGATGGTGTTAGGTTCAAAATAAATATTTAACACCAGTTGCGCCGTGTTTTTGGAACAAGGAGTCGCCGATATCCCATTTTATTCGAACTGAAATAAAATTTATAATTGTCGCTTTTTTTAAAACAATTTTATAAAATAAAACCATATTACTTTTTTTTTTGTAAAAATTTTGTTTATTATGTTTATATTAAATATAATATGTATAGTATTATTGATAACAGTAAAAAAGAGGTATTTGAAGAAAAAAAAAAGAATAATGAAAACGCTACATAGAAAAAACAACTACAATTTATTCATTAAAAAGTTGTTTCAATTTAAAAATACCTAAATAAGAAAGCGTTAGTACAAATAATTTATTAAAACCTGAAGGATCTAACAACAGGATAATTCAAATAATTTCTAAAGCTATTTTTAAATATCATATCATGCACAATTTTTTAAATATTAAAAAGCAAAATTAGCCGGAATGCATTAATAATTAATAATATCGAATGATTACTATTTTATAGAGTGGTTACAAAATTTTTAACAACAATAAGCAATTATAGTACTATTCCAGTTAGATGTTACAATTTACTGATTACTATTTTAACTACACAAATACCTACAATAAAAATGTTTAAATATACAATTTATAATTTGAATATACGTTAACAATAGTGATCCAGGTGGTTGTTTCAATAAAAAAAAATTTAATAAAAAAAAAAAATGAAATGTAAAGTAAGGGAAAATGTTTTTAAAGCTTTTGAATTTTTTTTTTCAAGATGGGGTTGTTGCTTTACATAACATTTCTTAATTAAACAACCACCTGGGATCGATTTCGAAAAAGTGTCAATAATATTAGCAGTTGAAGACTGTTTTAACTGCACCTCCAATTCTTCTATTTTACGTAGAAGGCGCTCGTTTCTCGCAGACAAATTTCTATTTTTTTTTTCTTTCTTCGGCCCATTTAAAAAAAATTACATTTGATTTTACAAGGGTCTGATTGTTAAAAGAAATATGTTAGAATGTATTAAGTTAACTGTAAAAAGGATAAACTTACAGCTTAATGCATTCTACCCAGTGGTGAATACGGCGCCCAATCAACGTAGAGTTCCACGCCGAAAACTACGTAGCTTTCGGCGTAGAGCATGTTCCCTTTACTCGGCGTCAAAAAGCTTTAAGTGAATAAGCTTAAAAGGAAACATATATCCGTCTCTTTCTAATTATAAATATTTGTCTCGCTCTACCCTATTCCATATTCTATTTTGATTTTGTTTACTGAAATAAAAACAAACCACAAAAACAAAAAAACAATACATCTTCAAGTACATAGGCATTTGCTGCAACATTATAAAATTTATTTGCGTTTGTTTTTAACAATTATTCATCTACATGTCGGTGTAAAACGTCTGCATTTCCGCCACATACTGTAATTTTGGTCCAGCGTCCTTATATGAATTCCAAAAAATCAATCTCACTGGTCGATGGGCAAAGACTAAAATAGAATTTTTTTCCTTGTACCTGCATTTGTTGAAAAAAAAATTAATATACAGTTATAGATTTATACAATTGTACTTACTTGGAACAGCTATTCCAATTATATTTATTTTATTTGCAGTCAAAGAAAAATTTATTTACCACTTCCATTTAAACGCACGTATAAAATAAACGAAATATAATAATTGAACAATGAAATAAACGTATAAATATTTTTTAAAACGTATGGTAATGTGATCAAAAACAAAATATTTTTAAAGAACACTTGCGTTTCGACGGTGAAATACGTGCATTTGTATGCATGCAGACGTTTAAAATGCTTAAATTTATCATAGCTTAATTAAGTAGAGACAGGACATTTTTTCGCCCTTAGAGGGAAAGGAAAAGCTATAGAAAAAAATGTATGAGCTTTAAAGTTTAGGGGCAGGGTAGAGTCTTTCACCACTGGGTATGGATATTACCCAGTGGTGAATACGACGCCGAAGCAACGTTGAGCTCTACGCCGAAAGCTACGTTGCTTTCGGCGTAGAGCATGTTCCCTTTTCTCGGCGTCATAAAGCTTAAAAGCAAACATATATCCGTCTCTTTCTAATTTTAAATGTTTGTCTTGCTCTACCTTTTACTTCATATTTATTATATTTACTGAAATAACAAAATTAAAAACAAAGAAAACAAAAAACAATGCAGCTTCATATATACGTTGAAATATAATATGTAATATATTATTATTGAATATATGTTATATGTACAAATTTTCATTACAAAATGCTTAATATTTTATTATCACATTAACCATGGCCACATTTTGCTAATTAAGTAGTAATCCCAAAAATTCTGATCCAGCTTTATCCAGATATATATTCCACTAAAATATCAGCTTCACTGGCCGAATGGTTTTATTGCACACCCATAACCACCTCATCATCCAACTTAAACACCAATAGCTGCATGGGAGTCACTTCCTTTAAGCATAGTTATAATAACAAATAATACAGCAAGAATGGATTTGTAGATTGTGGTTAGCTCCTGTGCGTTATTCAATCCTATATGCAATCTGTGGAAGATTTAATTGTTGTCATGAATTTATTAACTTAAAAGCAAGCGTAACAAACCATTGATCAACTGTGGTAGGATTAATATTGGGACACAACACATTTCGGTAGATATTCAAATAGATACGCAATGTGTGTTGATGCTAAAAGATCCGTCAAGAGCATGAAAATTACTATTTACATAGCAACTGATTTTGCTGAAAATTAAAAAAGTAATTGATCGTACTACATTATAATACATATTACGAGTAGATATTTATTTTTACTTACTGGGAATACGCTGGATTACAAACGTTATAATCCATTTTTCCCTTTATGTGTACATAATTTTATTTTAAATAATAATATAATATAATAATATAATTTAATAATGTATTTGTCACATTTTGAACTAAACAAAACCAATATTTCTCAAAACGTATGGTAATGTGGTCAAAAACACAATATTTTTTAAAAACACTTGTGTTTCGAAAGTGAAATATGTGCTTCTGTATGCATACAGGCGTTAAAAACGATTAAATTTATCATAGCTTTATTGAATAGAGACAGGACATTTTTTCGTCGTTAGTGGGAAAGGAAAAACTATAGAAAAAAACGTATGAGCTTTAAAGTTTAGGAGCTGTGCAGAGTTTTTCATCATTGGGTAAAAACTGACGATTTTGCTGATTTATTACATCTGTGATAAATTTTACCTTAGGATGTAAAATTGCAGTGTAATTTTAAAATTACTATATCGCAGTTAAGGTTTATATAAGACTTCATATTTCTTTTTTTTAAATAATCTTAACACTTTGAATTATGTATGGAGATAAACTATAACCAATTTTAATTTCCCTTTGTGATTACAATACTCACTTGAACATGGAACATTTTTTCCACGTGCTTGATCCGTGTTTTGCACAAATTTTACCCTTTACAGTTGCACATTCAGTCACAACGCACCTCATTTTTATTGTTTTGCTTTTTTTAAACTATTTTACTCAATTTATTTTATTATTTTATTCTTTTTAATCACCTTTTTAACTTTCAACACAATCCAACACACAAATCACCAAATCATAATAAGAATAATACCGGAATAATTAATTATTTGACAGATCATTATTTTCCTTTGTTCTCGAAAATTCGCATAACAGCTGATATCAGCGATGCCATATTTATATTTTTAAAATACGCAAACAAATTCATTTTGTGTTTGCTTTCATACAATTCGTTTCAGAAAATAGCTGTTTCTGAAAAAAATATTGTGGGCAGCGGTGATACGAATGAAAGAGATAAACAACGAAATTCAAATGTTGGTTAGTCTCTCTCTGTTCTGTATATGTACACGAATTATTGCAAGTTTTTTATTTTACGTTTCTTTTCTTTATAAAAGGCGACTCTACGAGTTTTTCGACTCTTCATATCACGCTACATATAACATACAAATTTTTATTGCATATTATAATTTTAGTGCTTTAAATACTCGCCAAAGGTCACAGTTTGGTGTGCAATTTCTTCAGTTGGGATTATCGGACCTTGGTTTTTTGAAGTTGTTGAGCGGGTGGTCACGGTAAATTCAGACCGTTACGTCAATATGCTTGAGGAGTTTTTTGTCCCCCGACTAGATGAAATGGACTTAGGGAACGTATGGTTCCAGCAGGACGGAGCAACGGCTCACACTGCGAGGAGTTCGATGGCTTTGTTGAGGGAGCACTTCCCTGGACGCCTCATCTCTCTCAGAGGCGATTTGGAGTGGCCACTACGATCGCCTGATTTAACCCCGTGCGACTTCTTTTTGTGGGGTTACCTCAAGTCCCGGGTTTTCAATAACCGTCCACGGACTCTTGATGACTTTAAGACCAACATCCGCGATAATAATATAATATATATAGGATATAATATTTATTAAACGAAAATAAAATATTTCAGGAATATGTTGGAATACTTATTTATACACATATTTTTTTAATGTCTTATATTAACATAGACCTAGAAAAAAAATTTTATTCTGGCAACTATGATTTTCTAATCTGGCAATTTGGTTCATTTATTTGCCTTGTGTACATATTCACAACAACGTATGTGTGAGTAGTTTTCATATAACTTCTTCTAAAAGGCAACTCCAGAGAGCTCTTGTTGTTATAGTTCAATATTATTTTAGGTTTCCACAGGATAAGAATCTTCGAGAAGCATGAGTCAAAGTGATTTGGTGGGCCGATGGTAATAAGGCCATCACATATTGTTTGTATCAACCATTTCAGAGAATCTGAATTTATAAAAAAAACTGCCGCGGCAACCGCTTTAATTTAATTACAGGTTCTGTCCCGTCTCTCAACATACAGCCACCGTTGCAGCCTGAGACTACGGTTGTCCAAGATGACATCAGTATTACAACAGATTCACAGGACTCAGATTATACAAAAGATATCGTAAGTTACAAATCCAAGCTTTGTTATTATTTGATTGATATGTGTTGGTTTGTGTTCGTTTATGTTCGTTTGTGTTCTTAAACACAGCCGTGTATTTAAATATTAACTAATATGCCCACACCCACTAGCTCAAACGTTTAAAATTAAAACTAGAGAAAATGTGTGAAGCTGCAAAATGAGAGAAGAAGAAGCAAAACTTTCCGACAGAAGGTGCTTCGTCAAAAAAAAAACACATTGCATCTTTATCTTCACAGTTAGAGTAATTGGGCAAAAAAGCAAGCGGTGTTCTTGACCACCAGTACAACGCCGATTTAAATTTCTTTTTTGTAAATTTAAATTATTTATCTCCAAAAGCGAATGATTATGTTAGAGAATCATTCGGGAATGCCCTTCCCCACGCTCGCAATATCTCAAGATGGTCAGTATGTCAATGCAAAACCTGGTTTCACTGAAGAGTCTTTTCACACGTTAAAGACAGTCCTTAAAAAAACACCGAATATTCTGTTAGCTTTTATTATTGATGAAATGGCCATAAGGCAAAAATCTGATTTTGATGGTAACATTTTTCATGGGTATGTGAGTCATGGTAGCAGTGACAAACATTTGGCTAAAGAAGCTTTAGTCTTTATGGTGGTTGCGATTAATTCCCATTGGAAGCTTCCCATTGGGTATTTTCTTATTGCTGGTTTGGGTGCCAAAAAAAAAATTAAGTATTCAGTGTTTAGATCAGTTAAATGTGATAAATGCAAATGTCATAAGTTTAACTTTCGATGGGGTTCGATCTAACATCTCTATGGCCAAGCAATTAGGCAGCCAAATTTATTACGATACAGAGACTCATATAAAAAACATCTCCGTCTCATTCCTTAAGCCAAGCTTCATTCATTGTGGTAAAATTATTAGAATTATATATGATGCATGTCACGCCATTAAATTAGTAAGAGGTGCTTTTGAAAAAAAAGGTCCATTTGTTGACGATGAAGATAATGAAATAAGTTGGCATTTCATAGTTCAGCTTGAGAAACTTCAAGAATCTGAAGGAGTACATTTTGGAAATAAGTTGAGAAAGGCACACGTCAACTTTTTCAAACAAAAAATGAAATTGCGTTTAGCATTGCAAGTATTATCCCAATCTGTGGCAGATGCATTGAAATTTTGTAGAAATGTATTACAAAATAAAATATTTGAAAATTTATTGAAATAATAAATAAAATTTTCGATATTTTGAACAGCCGTTTTCCACCGGCTAGAAATTGGAAACGTGCTATCATGAATAATAATTATGATGAAATTTTCAAGTTTGCTCATTCCGCCATCACATACCTTAAACATTTAAAATTTCCCAATGGAAACTATTTAGTTCTCAGTGAAAGAAAGGCGGGTTTCATTGGTCTCATAATAGGTCTTACCAACTCATTAGAATTATATTTGGAATATTTCTCAAAAAAAAAAAATTATAGATTATCTCCCCACCTATCGCCTAAGCCAAGACCACCTAGAGCTTTTATTTTCCACAATTAGGTCAAAAGGAGGTTTTAACAACAATCCTTCTGCCAGACAGTTCAATGCGGCTTATAAAAGGATTGTGGTTCATGTTCAAGGTATTATATATAGAGCTATTATGGTAGGATATTGCGCATGTTTTCAATATTTCGCATCATCAACATGGTGAAGTGTATGGTGAAATATATGGAAAATAAGAATACTTAATTCAGAAATTTCAGAAGATATTCAATTAAAAAAAAAGGAAAATAAATAAAACTATTAATTAAACACAAATAAATGATTAATGACGTAGATGCGCGGAAAATGTCAAAAATAAAACTCGGAATATCCTACCATATTAGCTCTATATACCTTGGTTCATGTTCAACTCAGTGAACGTGGTGTTGGGAACTGTATGCCACAAGAAAGTGTGCCTATTTTGCACACTTCAGCCATTCAAAAAGACCGTCGATGTGACGAACCAATTCGCAATAATGAAGAGTACGAAATGAAAAGGAATTTAGATTTTATTTTAGAAAATCAAAATATTTCTGAGTTTGTAGGTGAAGTTCCTATTTATATCGCGGGATTCGTAATTCACTCACTTAAACCAAGAAAGCTCATATATCCGTCTAAATACGTTATTACTGTATGTAGGGAATATGAAAAACAGCTACGAGGTAGTTTACATAATAAAAAACAATCCCAATATATGACAAAATTGTGCAACACATTTTAACCAAAAATATAATTAATAAATTTTGTACTTTCCGATTCAGGCACGAATGTTTCAAGGAATGTCAACAATTGTTGAATCGTCAACTACTTTCAAAATTAATTTTATTCCAAGGACATTAAAACGTCCTAATGAGTAAACAGAGACAGACAGGGTAGGCTTTGACTGGTTGTATGCCTGTTCCGGCTACCTCTCAGAGTTGTAACTGTCGGTATTCTCTATCATTAATTTTGAACAACTTCAAATAAGGTGTATGCACTGTGCACTGAGGTGGGAACAGTAGGGGGTGATAGGGTAGGCTCTGACCGGATGTAGCACAGGCGTGGTTACATCCCAGAGTTGCAACTATGCACCACTCTACCATGTCCTCCACGCGGCGACCACTGGATACTGGAAATATTGTTTCAGGCTAAGACTCGGGGGATAAATTTTGTAATGATCGTATAATAAAACAAAACATTTTATAAATAATACCCATTTTTTATTATCATCAACTCAATTCAGTAGTGTTCAGCTATAAGCATTACAGAATTCTTTAACGTTTCATCTCTCCTTCAACTGAGATAATACAAAATAAAACACATACATAAAATCATTATAAAAATTTATTTTGAAATATTCAGCAGCCGTTAATGCAAAATAGAAACAAAACTTGCCATATGCGTAATGTTGAGACGAATAGTCCATTCTATTGGATATTGCCTATTGTTGACGATATCAGAGGTAACAATAACATGTTTGGATACATGTAAATTGGTACGTTTATATCCTAGACAGACTAGCACTTTGATTATTGGCCTGATGTAGTTGCGTGACGCGTTTAATGGACTTTTGGAAAGTAGTTCAACATTTAAATCAGGGGAAATCCGATGTAAACGATTAGTCAAAAGCGAAGACATGATCCATAATATTTGGTCATAATACGGCGGAAATATATAAAATATAGACAAATTTGACTCAAACGTCATAAATTGCTCGATCAGCTGTTGATTCATGTGCGGTCTTGTTTTTATTGTTATTTATTTTTGTGTTAAAACTTGTGCCGTATTCATAAAAATATGCCTGACAATAAAAGAATTAATTGGTACACTCACAAACACGAATTGTTTGAGGTATGGCGGGAATATTTATCACAGCTTCGGTCTGCCAGAAGAAATAATCATATCTTCAAAGAAATGGCAAAAAAATTGGAGGAAAGGTGTGTGATCGCAATAGCTGAAGAAGTTAAATGTAAAATACGCAATTTGACCCAGCGATACAGGTATGTGTACATGCAGTTTAACATTATTTTCACAAATCATAATTATAATGCTTAATTTTATAAATTTTAAAAGAGCAGAAAATTAAAAGAAGGGTCCATCCGGAGGCGAGACATCATCATGGTCGGATTATGATGCTGTGCACCTTCTATTGGGTGGTTATAAATGTAACAGAATGGATTTAGTGGAGGATTCGCTAGAAGAAGCAACAAATGTAATAATAATGCTGTTTAATATTTTTTCGTATACAGTACGAGTACTATTTATTAATTTTTTTTTTTTATTCGACTACAGACTGCATCAGTTCCATCTCCAAGCTCCCCACCATGTTCAATCGCTTTGCCTCAACAGTGTGAAGTGCCATTAAATATTTTGTCAGATATGCTGGTATCATCTCCGACCTTCTCTTCATCACAAGTGCCAACCTCAGCTACAGCTCATTCTTCTCCACAAGTGTTGAGCTCCATTAATCCATCCATCATTGTTCCAGACACTCCGTCGGCCTGATCGCCAGTTTCGCGTTCAACTGACCGTGCAAGAACTGCAAAAAGAAAGATTGACCAAGCAATATTGGCAACATTTTTTCTTCCTCGGCAGTCGGAAGCCATGTCTTTTTGACTAAGTCCCTTTGCTCACTACAAAAATTGTGCAGCACACACACGGCCTTAATAACAGTAGGGACATTATTTACGTCCACTTCCAACGCCTTTCCCACCTTTCTAAATCTCGCTTTGAGGTGGCCGAAGGCATTTTCCACAACTCGTCTGCACGAAGATAGCCTTGCATTAAATAGTTTTTCCGATGCTATCATCTCAGTTGAGAAGGGAAATGGTTTCATCATATTTGCAGTTAGTTTGAACGCTGAATCGCCTATCAAAAGCACTGGGACCTTTGTGCCCTCAATATTTTTGGACATTTTTTTGAAAATTGCTGCATCGTGTTGTTCCTTGACCCTTGATGTATCAAACAAATATGCATCATTACAACGTCCAGGCGATCCAGTGCTGATATATGTAAATCTGTATCGGAAATCCACAACTGCGAGTAAAACCACAGAAAACCATCCCTTGAAGTTGTAGTAGTCTGTCGCCTCCTCTTTTGGTGGCTGAATTTCGATGTGGCATCCATCAATTGCTCCGAAACAATGCGGAAAGCCAAGTTGTTCAAACCCGCCCACAATTTCTGCAATAGTACTTTCGTTTGGTGGATAGGTGTTCAAGTAATCGGACTTTAGCTTCCAAATTTCTTTGCAAAAATCCATCGTTATTTCGCCCACCGTTGACCGTCCAACACCAAACAAATTTCGTATGGTCCTGTTTTCAGCTGATGAGCCCAATGAATATAGCGCAATGGCTACCCTCTTTTGTAGTGGGATGCATTTTCTGAATGTTGTGTCATTTTTACACAAAGCAGAGAGTTTTTTTTAACAAGAATACCCATTGATTTCCTCGTCATCCGGAATTCTTCCTTGAATTGCTGGTCTGTCAAGTACGGAACGTCGTCTTCCCAATACCTTGCGGACCGTTTTTTTTGTCAAATGCGGTTAAATCTTGGCTGCAAGTTGGCTTGGATTCCGAGTGCCATTGATTGGTTCGCCAATATTTCAATTGCTTGCTGATGCATTGCCAGTTTTCGCTTGCATACAGCTGTTCTCTGAAAATTTCGCTCAATGCGTTGTTTTTGCCGTTTTATTTTCATTTGTCCATGTTTTTTTTTAATACGAATTCCGATATCACTTTATGTTCACTTTTGTTTACTTGTTCACTTGTTCACTTGTTTCACTTTTAATTTAATATTTTTTTTTTTTGGTTATGTTCACTTAACCGGCAAATATGGTAAACGATTAAATAACACGATTAGTGTAGTCTGTCACTATCTTTTCATCGTCAGTTTTTTACTACACCCAAACTACATCACAAGTGCTAGTCTGTCTCGGCCAAAGACATCATTAGGTAGACATGGCACGTAGAACAAATATTTTATCCAAATGTTTGTATGTATTGCAATGCATTTATGTGTATTGGTTGGCATTAAAATTACATTAACGCCTTAAACATCGAAAAAATCGGGGCACCTCGGCAACAAAATCACAAAGGATTTCTAAAGTTTCGAAGACTCCTACAAGGGGGTCTAGAACGTCACTGGCACATTATTGCAAATATTAAAGGTTGTTTTTTAAAGACGATTTTTGAAAATTTATAATTAAATAGGTATATTAGGTGCGTCCTTTAAAAAAGTAGATAAATAAACTTTGATATATAAACTTATTTATAAAAATAGTAACACTTTATAAAATTGACAAAAAAATATCGCACCTATGAAATGAAATTTTCGATACTCGAGATGAGTTCTTGCTGCCACACTCTTCAACGATACACTTCATTTTTTACAGGTTTTTTCAATATTTTTTCCTTTTAAAATTAATTAAAAATTATTTTATTATTTCTTTAATAAATAAAAATTATTTGTTTGTATAATAATTAGTCACAAATTTGTTAATAATGAACGGTTAATATGATATTTTTTTAAATTGCGCACACGAAAACAAACGAAAAATAATTCGAATATTGACAAATGAAAGGTAATGTATATATTCAATATAGCAGCCTTTCCCCATTAAGAGATATTCTATAATCGTCACGGCCTCATTTTGTTTCTAAATTCATGTTTTTAACATTATTGTTTGGTTATTTTTTGAAACATAATTAATTCAAACGACTGTCAAACTTCATCCAATCAGAACAATTGTTAATTTGTTTTTATTAAAAAAAAGATGTTTTAGCTTTCCTTCATTATTCCGACAAGAATTTTTTAATTTTTGATTATTAGTTTACATATATGGATTTATGTATTATGTATAAAATAATATTTTGTTTAAAATAAGCGAAAACCCAACTGACAATTATGAGTATTCGCCGCGTTATACAATCAAACTGAAATAAATAAAATTAGTTCTGAAATTTTTGTTTTTAAAGTTCTTACTTTATATTCTGTATATATTAATGTATATCGTGAGAGGCCTTTGTATACACATGTTCTTCATGCCAATCTCATTCCAGTCGTTTTGGCCCGTTGTAAATTGTAATCAGTGTGTCAACAAGGTACTTTGTATAAGTATTATTTTTTATAATAATCCAAGGTTTAATACAATAAATGAAATTAAATTTAAAAATAAATAACATTGTAAAACGGGACCATTATTATTTATTTACAATTTGAAATTTAATTTTCTTTGAATATACCTTTATAGGTCACAATGGTAAATCTCTTATCACAATTTGCATACATAATATGCATGATGTAAACTATTTTAATAAGGACTTCTAACGACGGAAAAAAAAAGTTTTTCATTACATAAAACTGTACTCGTGGAATTAATTTAAATATATGCTGTATGAGTAACAAGACACTTGAAATCTAATTTAACAACGACCTAGTAATTTAATATAATCATGTGGAAGACGCAGTCATTTTTGGTTTTTATTTTCTGCGCGGAATTCGATGTTTTCATTTGTTATCACTTGTTTCTTTTTTTTTTCATGGGTGCAGTTCGAATGCAAGTACATATATAAATTACAAATTTCTAGCAAAATTTAAAAATTCGCAAAAAAAACAAAGTTGAAAAAACATGGTTGGCCTTTGCCTGTGTATGTACACAAAATTTGAGTTTGGATTACATATTTGCACTACGTGCCATGTCTACCTAATGATGTCTTTGGTCTCGGCTATTAACTATTTCTGTTTGAACATTTGTTATAGAGCTAGCAGGTTCATTCAAATTATCAACCACTTCTGCTTGAACAATTGCTGCAGAGATCGCAACCCATTCTGCATTGATATGTACCGTTTGTTCTGCTTGCTGAGCATTGTATGCAGCTCCATCATCTTCAGTAATTGAAAAATTGAAATTTAGTTTATCGTCTACCACCGTTAGGCGATTACCAATTTCGTGAACGCGTTTTTTATTAATTAAATTATTAAGGGTTTTGTGGGACATGTTTTCTTTATTTCTATGGGATATGGTCTGTACATATTTAAATATTGTGTGCTAAGAAACGCACACAAATGAAACGCATAATTAGCCCAATTCTCATATATATATCTTCTTTCACTTTTCTTTCACCACTATATTTTATAGATAGTGAAAGAATAGTGAAAGAATTTGGTATTCTGATATAATTATTTCACCTTCACCTGAAAGAAAAGTGAGACTACATTTTTGGTGTCTTTCACTCGTTTTATATATTTTTATTTTCTCGCCACAATTTGACAGATCCGATTTTTATTTCATTCTTCGACTTTTATGTGTACTGTGTGCATTAAAATACATTTGTGGTTTTAAAATAAAACAAAGATAATTCGGAATGTTCTTTTTTATGTTAAGAGAAGAAGACGATCTGTAAGTAATTAAAGACCTTCAATAAATTTATTTCACTTTAATAAATTTTCCACTAAATAGTCAACAACATCGAAATGACCTGCAGCGTTTGCGTGATGCAAGTGACCCATTCAGTTTACCAACGGCGCGGTTTATAAAGGATTTTCGGCTGCAGAAACAAAGTGCACGCATGTTATAGGAGCAATAGACGGATGCCATATCGCGATTGTTGCACCTCCTATTAATGAGAATGGAGCGTCGTTCTTCAACAGAAAAGGATTTTATAGCCGAAATACGTTGGTGGTGTGCAATGCAAATCTAGACATTAGATACGCAATTGCAAAGATCCTTGATCTGTGCGTGATTCGGCAATATGGCAAGTTTAACAATTAAGGGCCGATTTATGCAACGATTACACGAGCGTAGCGCGTCAAAAAAAGTTTTTGATTGGTGATTCTGGGTTTCCTTTGGAGCCCTGGCTTCTTACTCCGTGCACAAATACAGGAACGAGTACGCCAGAATCAAAGTACAATAAGAAATTTTTGAGTGCGCGAAACGTTATAGAAAGATGTTTTGGAGTAATAAAAAATAGGTTTCGATGCCTGTTAAAGCATCGTGTGTTGCACTATAAGCCGCTTAAGTCTATCAGCATCATATGTGCTATACAATTACGTGCGTCAACGAAACGAAGCGGATTTTGAAAATGATGATCCGACATTATCAGAAGAGGAAGATGATGATGAGGAACACGAATCTATAGTGCGTTGGCATACTTTGGGTAGAAAAACACGTAATCTTTATATCAGACGCCATTTCTCATGGACATAAATCATGTCGTGTTTTTCAATTCTGTAATTTTAATTAATATAGAAAAAAAAATGTAATTAATTAAATAAAATATTTTATTTAATTTTATAATTATAATTTTTGATTCAGCTCTGTTAAATGCTCTCTTGAATTTGTAGTTTCTTTTTTTCAATTTCTAACCGCTGCTTTTTGATTTGGATGTACTCCGCAAATTGGTCTATAAAATAAAGATTATAAATTTTTTAATTTCAAATTACTACCTTACTACCTTTTCCAAGCGCCCTCTTTGCTTGTGGGAAAATCGGAGATGGTGTCGATGGGCCATGGCTTGCCTCAGGATTAGCTTCAGGAACTGGCTATATTCTTCCATTTTCCAATATTTCGTCACCATCGTCTACACCGTCCACCTCCTCTTTTCCCCACAAACTAAAGGTACGCTCTTCCAGTGCTCAAGTTTTTTGGCACTTTGAGGCCATAAGGTCGGCCTTCACCAATCTTGCCTTACGCATACATCCATTTTTGTAGCGACTGCAAATATAAAAAAAATTATCATTATATTAAAAAAATAAAGAGCCGTAAGTATTTCTCGTTTCGTGCAACACCTATAATATATATATAACAAAACGAATATAAGTAGGAGTGCATAAACCTCCATTGTATCCTGCGCCACTGTAATTTTTAGTAAGATTTTTAATAACGGTTTATGTTTTTTATCATGTTCTAATAGTTTATTTTTAAAATTCTTAATTTCTTTGGCGATTTATTTTCACTTATATAATAATGAACATAAATCAACAAGTTTTAGGCTTTTTGATAAGGAAATGAACTAGAAACTTGAATATTTCGATGACACTACAAGCACATTGGTCATCTTAAAAAAATTAATTATGCTTGTTTTTTACCAGCAATGTAACGTGTTGATACACCCAGGCACTGAACATTCTAATTTATGCCATTATTTTAATTAAATTGTTTTAAATAATTAATTATTAAAGTTTGATAAAAGCAAAGACTATCACGAACAATAAAAAAATGTCATGGCTTGCTTGAACAAATCTTGTATGTATTTGACAAATCGAATGTTTTAATCAATACTCTTGTGAGAAAGAGTGAAATAGAAACAACCTATTTTAAATCTCCATCAGCATGGGCCAGAATAAGGTAGATAGTGCTTAGTCATTTGTTGTGTATGAACACACAATTTAATTAGTATGTGTTTAAGCTAGAAAAGATGAGAACAATGTACAAATATTTCAGTAATTTAATATATATAATTTTTTTTTCCTATCGAGTGTACATATAATCTAAGTATATAGCCCAAGACACTGATTGTCCATTGTACCCAGACCTCACTCTGTTTTAAATTTCCAACTCTTGGCTTTTAAAGTAGCCGAGTATGGTTTCCAGAGTCTTTTGTGTCAGTTTGCTCGGAGGGCACGTCTGTTTACTCAACGCAACTTCTTGATGATTGCTTAGTGTTTCGCAATAGCATAGGATGTGATTCCTTTGGGGCAGAATTGCAGAAACAGCAATCTGCTGAAGGTACCAGTTTCATTTGGTGTAGATTAAAGTTGAGTGCACAATGGCCTGAGAGTAAACCAGTTGCTACTCGTAGATCATTTTTTGAAATTCCATAGATCTCCTTTGTCCATCTATGATTTGGATGTAGGAGCAGTTTTGCCCTACGGAGACCAGAAATGTTGTCCCAGTGATTAATGTGTTCCGTCTTTATGAATTTATATATGATGTTCCTGATATTCGATTTAGATGGTGGACATGTGGGAAAAGGTCCTATGAATTTCATAGACGCCTGCTATGGTATTCCTCCTGCACGACGAATGTCCTGAGACCGAAGCTTAAGACTTGTACGAAGTGCGAGGTTGTTTAGTTGTTGTCTGCATTCAAATAAGAGTTTGGATGCACATTTCCTTGATTGCAGAGCCTTAATAAGTGCCTGGCTGTCACAGAAGATAACTGCCAAGACTGCTGCTACGCTTACTGCTTTCTACGACACAGGTTGGTAACGATTGTAGACAGTTGAAGTTACATTATTAGTAGACGCGACTAAATTAGGCGTGGTAGAACGACCCGGAACAAATCCGTGTTGACAGTCTGCAATTGTACTCTTTACGGAATCAGCAATTTTGCACCGACAAGAGACTCAAAAATTTTAGGTATTGCCGAAATAATTACAATATGCCTATAATTTTTGACATCACGCCTTACACCTGATTTGAAAATAGGTGTAACAGAGGCCCGTTTCCACTCATCAGGAAATAACCCTTGAGAGAGAAGGCAATCGAACACTGACTTCAAAGTAGGTGCTAGAGAAGGAGCACACATTTTCAATAATCGCGGTGGAATTCTGTCAGGACCTGGGCCCTTTTGAGCTACCAGCTTTCCAAGTGCCTCAAACACTTCTGTTTCAGACAACTGAACAGTTGATAACTCTGTAGAATTGCTTCCTCAAGGACGAGAATCTGAGATAGTCAGAATCCATCTTTGAGGAAATTCAATCACGATGAGCATTATTCTTTTCACATGCCAGCCTTATCAGTCTGGAATTGAACCACGATGGAAATCGTTTCTTTGTATTCCCTTTTAAGGGAACACATAGTTTGAAGCCAGCCTCTAAAGTTTTATATAACTTAGAAACAACATCCGTAGACAAACTACTAGGCGCAAAATCTTCATACTGCGAATCTAAAAAATCATTTAAGCGATTAAAATCAGTGTACCAAAAATCAAAACCATCACCCTTAGGTAATGAATAATGATGGCGCACCTCCACATCAACAACAATTTCCCGTGGAAAAGGATGCAGAGAGGAAATACGCTTTGGCACAAGTTCATCGCACTTATTAAGAGTGATGTTTGCATCACAATTGCAAAAAACTAAGTCTAGTTGATTGTTATTGAGATTACAAACGCCGCTGTACTGCTGTAATCCCAAATCACACATTGCATCGACTAGAAGATAATATTTAGGCGAACACAATTGTGATGGCACCAGAGAACCATCAACTTCAATCCATACAATATGGCAATTGAAATCGGCGCAAACAAGAACGATGTCATCTGATCCCACATTATAACGCAAACTTAGAAATTTTAGGTTCTAATGCTCGCTTTCCCGGAAGTTCGCATGATGCACATATTTGGGGGATGTTTGGGACTATAAATACTGCAAATGGCAAAACATGGTTGATAGGTATGTTAAATTTATTAACTTTCAATCATTTTTTATAAGCAATTTCTTTGTTTTTCTGTAGGAGATTCCGGCAATCCACTTGAGCCATGCTTATGACGCCTTTTAGGCCACAAAGCACCGACGAAATTCGCTATAATGAGATTATAGCCAATCGTCGGTGCTTAAATGAACGATGCATTGGGGTTCTGAAAGGTCGATTCCGGTATAATCTTATACTTAATTATAAAACCTTTGTAATGTATTGTAATTTAATTCTTTAAATTATAATTATATATGTTATAGTTGCATTCTGAAGGAACGTAAATTGCAATACAACCACGAGACGGCAGCGTCAATCATCTATAGCTGCATAGTTCTACATAATTTCCTCGATCTCAACAAATACCCTATGGATGAGGGGTTATATGCACCTCATTCGAGGGTAGCACCGCCACCGCCCATGGAAAGTTCAGAGGACCTAAGTCTAGCAGCAGAGAACAGGGAATTCTTAAAAAATTATATAGTTCAAAACACCCTTCGTTGCCGAACGTCTTTTTAATTTTTTTTAATAAATTTATTTTAACATTTATGTTTATTTTTTATTGACTAAACTTGTCATTAATTCTAACATTTTAACATGGTATTCCCTGTTTTCATCGGTCATTTTTTTTATCGCCAATGCCGTGTTACTTTTGTAACTTTAGGCTCTCATCGTAGTACTTTTGCTGATCACACAGCCCTGCCCTAACAAAGTCGGGTCCCTTGTCCTTTAGTGATGTGCACGCTGTATGCACCAGTGGAATCGCTTCTGTTGTAGTAGTGCTGAAAACTAAATCGCTGTATCTAAAAATTACTACTACATGTAAATAAAATTTACTGGGTTTTTTGTTTCTTATTTTTTCTTCTGGTGTCAAAAATTGACCGGCTCGATGGCGGGGATGGCGAGGATCGGTTGTTTTTAATTAAAGTTAGTGTGAAAGAATGGATTTGTTCAGGATTAAGGATTAAGGGAGTGCTGGTTGTGGGTGCTCCGCTGGAGAATATTGCCTGGGATTCGAAATCAAAAAAATTGGGATTTGTTGAAATTTGTAAACTGGAGGGCTGTGGTGGGAGAGGGATAATGGATATGGAGCATAGTGGATTAGATGCACGCAAAGTCATTACACCTGATGTATTTTTTATGATAGAAATTTGAGACTGTTGTTGCGCCAGTCGATTTTGTGGATGTTGCATGTGTTCCTGTTGTTGTGGCTTTCCTTGTTGTGCCAGTCGATATTGTGGCTGTTCCTGTTGTGACTGTTGTTGCGGCTGTTGATGTTGAGGCTGTTGTTGTGCCTGTTGCTGTTGTGACTGTTGTTGTGGAAATCCTTGTTGTGGTTGCTGCTGTTGGGACTGTTGTTGTGATAGTCGATTTTGTGCCTTTTGCTGTTGTGGCTCTTGTTGTGGCAATCCTTGTTGTCGTTGTTCCTGTTGTGACTGTTGTTGTGCCAGTCGTTGTTGTGGCTGTTGTTTTTGTTTTGTGTTTCTTTAATATAAAAAAACGGTTAAAATATAAAATCAAAAAAATTAATAATTACTAATATCTAACCGTTTTGTCTGGTACTTTTGCCAAGTTGCATATCGATGTTTTGCCTTTAAAATATATTTGTGTACTGAAGTTGAAAAGTTTGGGTCTTCCCAAAACTTTTCTAAAATTTTGAATATTGCCATTGTTGGCTCTAATAAAACAATAATTTTATCGCTGAAAAAGCGTCGAAAATCTTTGGTGCCAGAAAAATCAGCTACAATATTTTCCTATAAAATATTAATAATTTTATTAAGGATTTCGAGTAAAGTGGAAAACACACTTACAATTTTGGCATGGAAATTTGTATCCTTCAGCCTCAACTCTAAAACCGTCAAATCATCTTTCCTTTTTATAGGAAAAACATCCAAGACGGTTTTCGAGATTGTTCTGTACTTTTTATTATTAGTATATTCTCACCTAAATCAAAAACAATTATTTTTTACTATTGACATCACAATTATTACCACTCACGTTTTTGTTAAACAAATGGCCGTTTTGCACGGCAAATATTGCCCTGTACATGAATTATTGTACTCGCACCACACATGTGTCGGACAAGCTGGGCATGCGATGCTGCATGTACATTTTACGGGATTCCTACTTAAACAATATTTATATGTGCGCATCCCGCAGTATAGCTGTGCGGATAATGCCTCACAAATTTTGTATGCGCAGTGCAAGCGAATAGCGATAGTGTACACGAGAAGGTAGGTAAATAAAATTATTTCCTAATACATAACGTTGTAAATAAGAATCGCCGTCCACATTTTCTTAGCTCGCCTAGTACATACGTAGCGGTTGAGTGCACTTGCAATGATTAATGATAGTTTTCTTCAGACACGCTAGTTGGGTGTACATGAAACGTAACGTACACATTTTTGTTTCATAATTCAATTAATTTTGTCGCTTGTGCCTCTTTTTGCAATCATCAATGATTTTGATGATCGTAAAGTGTGAGCAAACGTAAGCACTATTTATGGCAATAAAATGAATTAAATATGTTTAAATGTGTGTAAAATTGTTAAATAACGCAATGTTATATTAAATAAAATTTTATTCAAATAATATTTAACGAAAAATGTTGTTTTTTATTTTAGTTGAGATTGGATCTGAAAATTTAAAAATCCCGCGTATTGATGATTGCTATTGTCATTATTTTGCTGTGCTCTAATACACATACACCGTAACAATTAACAATTTTGTTAGGAATTCGTACAAAATCGCTCTCCAGATGCCATAGTATTACGTTATCGGTTTTATATTTCTACACTGTGCTTTGAAAATATAAGAGCAAAAATATATACAAGTAAAGAAAGACAAAATTTAACCACATATATATCGGCCCATATCTAGCAATTATATGGAGTACGTATTATGTAAAACTAAATAACCACTCCGTGTCCAAAACTTTATATCATCGAGAATTTTTCGTTATCTATCTCATTGGACATAGTGATTTTAAATGTATTTTCCCATTTTATTTATTTCAAATGCGTACACAGATAAAACACGTAAGAGAAAAAACACATCTTCGAAGTACCTAATACCAGAGACAATTATTACCGAGATACGTCATCGTCATATAAGCATATGATGATATGTTGCCGTCGGTTTTTATTCTCAGCCATTTAAAATGTTCGTAATTATCGTCGGCCGATAAGTTCGGATTTTGAATAGCTTCGGGCCAGCAGGGCTGCTGCCTGCTTTATGCTCAATGCTTATCGTCTATCAAATATTTTTTTAAAAAATATATTTTCAGATTTCAAACTGCTTTTAGTTAGCACTGGTGGATGGAGGTTGGCACATAAGTGGGTCCAGTGAGCAGTGAGCATTAGCTCTCGGACGACAAATCGTATGAATATGCGCACAAATTTTGTGATTTATGATGCATATACTAAGGTTTTATGGCTTGATAATTTAAATTGTTAAGCTATATTCTGCAACATATCCAAATCTAGTTTGACTACTTTTGTCAAATCTTATAATTTGGCAATGAAATGTAAGAAATAATATTCATATGTACACACAGAACATTTATGCGGGATGTAGATGGCAAATTTTAAGAACAAGTATGTACATGTATGTTTTTTATGTGCAATACTTTTTCAGGTCATTCCGCTATCCACATGCATTCGATATTACAAATTTAATATTGTATTAAGTGTTTGAGTTTAATATCTAACCTACCTCTGAATTGTGATATATGTAGATGCCAAAATAGTTCAGAATTTTGATTTGAGTGTCCCAAAAACTTTTAAAATATAATAATTAATAACCTTAGACGGTAAAAAAATTGTCAACTTAAAAAAATTAGATTCAAAAGAAGTTTTTTTTAGTTTAAATGGGTATTAACCTCTATATTTTGCTCTTAAAATATTAATTACAGAGTTTAATGTTAACAGGTCCTGACTCCTGCTCCTATTGCAAAAGGAGGTGACTCCTGGTTAAGTCTAATTTAGGCTAGCTATAGAAATGGTTTTCGTTTGATTGTGCTTAAACACATTTATTTTATTTTTTTTAAGTTTGCCTTTGAAGTTTTTTAATACATTCTATAGAGGTCTTATCGTTAATCCACTTAAAATTTTTTAATAAAAGCACCTCAATAAGGAACTGCAAAGCTTTAGTTCTATGATTTTTGCACCAACCAAAACCAGGTTTTGTATTCACAGTGATTGTCGGTTTGTTGTATGCATTTGTTAACAATACGCGATGTTCAAAATATGAGGGTATTCTTTAAAACACGCAGTAAATATTTCGACATGCATCTTGCAAATTTTAAAAAATAATTCGGAAGGAGGAACAAGGCTACCGAAATCAGAATCTTTTCGGTAATTTTTATGAAAAATTAGGATCTCCGATGTCTCAGTCATAGACTGGTCCTTTTTCACCAAAACGTCAACGCAATCCTGACACTGAACTGTTTTAAAAAGTTTTTGAATTGTGTATCCCCCAAAGATTTGTTGACTCGAGGATCCATTAGCGATGCCGTCTACAACGGTATTAAAATATTCCGAGGATGCGTTATCACATTGTATATTGTCCATTGCAGCATCAATATTATTTTCCTCATTGTTTTGTATGATATTTAAAGTTCTCATACCAAAATAATTTGATTTTATCCTTTGACTTGTCGCACACTTCATTAAGAGGATCATTTAATGCCGTATCAGCAAATGCGTGGGTTCAAAAGCTATTGGATCGGTGGGAAGCTACAGACGATTTTCAATGAGAGTCCAGCAACTCTTTTACGATAGGGCCCTTATTCACCAATGCTTAATTCGATAGAGACAATTTGGTCAAAAATAAAAACATGTGCGAAAAATAATATCAGAATTCTACAAACTGAAGGAACAGGACTCATGGAGCAACGATTAGTGTATTTAGAAAGAATAATTGACGCCGCAAAAAATACGATTGTAGGGGGCGACTGCGCTCGAGCAGTTCAGCATGCTTCAACCCATCAAATAACTGCTTTGGGAATGGGTGAGATATGCAAGTTGGAGAGTAAAATCGAAAAACCTTTATTTTCATTTTTTTTTTTAATTGTTTTTATGTTCACCTGTTAATAAAATACATTACAAACTTGTAATAATATACCGTTTTTTCAACATTATGTATTTAAAAGAAATTATATTCACATTTCAAGTAAGGAGTTTAACGTTTTTTTGGTAATAACGCACGTAATTGACGATTTCTGAAATCAAATTCACGATTTCTGAAATCAAATTGGCGCTTTCTGAAATCAACTTGACTAATCGGAAATCAAATTGGCGCTTTCTGAAATCAACTTGATGCTTTCTGAATTGCAATTGGAAAAGGTGTAGATTAATGCCGCACACTTCCAGCGACTGCCCTTGTGACTTATTTACGGTCATCGCAAATGCTAGTTTCACTGGGAACTGAATGCGTTTGAACGGAAACGATAAATCGGTTGAAGTCAAGGAAATTCGCGGAATTAAGCATTCTTCTTCCTTGAATGGCCCTTTTAAAATCCTTGCCACATTGTTCGTTAGCTTTGTAACAATCAGCCGGGACACATCCAAAATCAAGTTAACTTCATCAAACCAGAAATTCTGACGAATTTAATCCCAATTCTCAATTTCCAATTTCAAAACATCTTATATTACAGTTTCAATTTTCAATGACGCCTGAAAAAGTATAACTCTGGAGATACTTCGTCTCTTGGATTCAAAAAAATAATCGTAACAACTATTATTTTTAAAACTACTATGAAGTAAGTTTTATTATTTTTGTATGGCTTCTCATTTTTCGACATTTTCGACTTTTCTGTTGGATTTTCTAAATTATTTTTTTGTTCACAAACCTTCTTCTCACAATTATGAACAAACTCGCAGAAAGAAGTACCCCATTTGGTCCAGTCGTTTTCAAGTTTTAAGGACAGTAACAAACCACGATTCATTTTTATAAATATTGTTTTTTTAGAATTTGAATATATTATATTTACTTATTTATTATACGATTTGGAATGTATTCCACAATTAATCTAATGTGTTCTCACTTCTGCATTAAAAATTCGTATTTGTCGATATATGTATATATTTATATTATAATTTATAAATGAAAGGGATCATATGTGCCCATCTGATCGAGGTCTAGGCACTTCGACCTTCGGTCCATAAAATAATTTACTCCGACTTTTGCATACACATATTATTCTTAGTTTACCATTATGTTGTATTGCAGAGTATGGTTTATAACTTTTGTAACTTATGAATTAATTAAATATATGTTATAATTCATTCATTAAATATACAATATCAAACTCTCAGGCAAGTGGATATTGGGTTATGCTCGACGCGAGTTTTTTTTGGGAGATACGATGCCCAGCCAAGATCGCATGATATAATGCAAAACGCATTACGCGTAATGCTCATGAGCAGGCTGAAGGTGCAGCACATACCTTGGCTGATGTTGAAATGGAAGTGATTGTACACAACTCAAACACACTAGGTTACGTTTTTTTATCGCAACTTCTGGCCTGTCTCTCAATTTGAAGGCAGAATTGTTATCAATTCTAAGACAGGATTATAACATTATTGTCCCTACAACTGCCCAGAGGCCAGAGCCTCTTGAAAACGCTATGGAATCGACTCATTTCAAGAGAAGTTCATACTGGAAAATATTGGCACTACGGAATCCAAAACGCCGTATAAGGTTTCAATAATGAATTATTGACAGATGCGGAAACAATAATAATTGGCATAGGCATAGACGGTTTCGCTCCCTTTAATAGCTCTAAAAATGCCTGTGGCCAATAATGGGTTCGTTTTCCAATCAACGGCGTCTATCATCTTTTATTATAGGCGTATATGAGGGATAGAAATATAAGGTATACTTTGTTTTCAATATTCAATTGGCTACGGATATCGCAACCTATTTTAACGTCTTTTTCTTGAAACTCATTATTCAAAAAAAAATATTCCAATGGAACCCATTGTTCTAATATTCTGTTGACTACTGCCTCTGTAGACAACCAGCGTGTGTTGCATAATTTTAAAATTTTATGAGGTTTTTGCGAAAAGTACTCCTGAAATTCTTTAAACTGTCCAATTCGTTTGGAGCTATAATGGAAAAAATTATAAATATCTCTTAGCAACTCGTCCAAGTGGGTAGGTAATGTATTCGACGCGTTGGCGCTGCACAAATGCAGCGAGTGGCAACTGCAGCCCACTGCGAACAAATATGGACATTCCTTTTGAAGAAGGGCTTTCACACCCTTGTGCTTTCCCATCATTACTGACGCATTGTCAGCGCCAAATCCAATCATTTTTTGAACAGAAATATTATTTTCTCTTAGCGTGTTGCACAAGGCTTCTTTGATATTCAGTGCATTACATTGATCTAATTCCACCATAGATAAAAAATCATCTACAATGGCCTGTCGTACTTCGTCAAAATATCTTAGTAAAATCACGAGACATTTGGTTGTGCTGACATCTGTTGTTTCGTCAATAATTACTGAATAGTAATTGTTTTGAATGTAGGAAGCCAAATTCAATTTGCCCCTGGGTCCCAAAAAATTTACAATAACACTAGTGGCTTTGGTTCTGCCACAATTTATGCCAGCACACACCTTTGGGTCAATAAGCTTCATCCCCTTGAAAAGTTGCGGCAAAGTGTCCATATCTCCAATTGGCCTATTCCTATCAATCAAATATAGGATCATTTGCAGTTCGGCCTGTTTTACCAATTTCACGTGCTCCCGAAATTGGAGCGATGGCTCAATTTTGGACGTTTCCTTTAGGACTTTTAATATATTTTTGTGCGATGTGCTATTTGCATGCCGGTCAATGTTTGTAATATTGTTAGCTAACGCACAATTGCATGGGTTGCAGTAGGCTTTCCCATTTTTCTCCGCAAGCCTAACCCTAGTTGACATCCAACTATCTTTGAAGGCCTGTGTCCAGCAGCTTTTTTTCCTATTTTAGAAAAAGTTTTTTTAACATAAATGATAATTGAAAAAAATCATATATAACTACCTTTGAGATAGACCGGCTTCGGCATTTTCGGTAGTCAAGTCTTCACTCTCATCTACATCCTTCTCATTACTACGAACAAAATAAAATGAAGTAGATAATACAATAGTTATTTGTTTATTGCAATTTTTATTTAAATAATTATGTAAAAATACATACCATTGCTCCAAATCAACATCTGGTTAAATGTCCACAATTGGCTCCAGTTCACGACTTGCTGGCGTCGGTTTTTTGATAATATCGAAATACCTTAAAAAGTTATTAATAAATTGGCTATTCATAAATTAAAATTTAAGAATTATAATTATAAACTTACCTTTTCATATTATATGTAACAAATTTAATTATATTCAAAGTAAGACTTTTTTCTCGACCGTTTATTACAAAGAATTCAACGTATATGTATTATGTACACAAACACGCGTAGGAGTTTATGTTTGGAAAAAACAGCTGATTGTAGTACTAGTTGCTAAAAAATTGCAGACTAGTTCTACAGCTAGCTGTTTTTTCCAAACATAAACTTTTACGCGTGTATGCCTACATATTGTAATAGTTTTTACATACATTCATATATGCCAGTTGCCACCGTGCTTTCCTTAATCCTCACCGCCTACATAAGGGGCAAGATCAGCTGATCATAATTCATACTGCATACAACGATATTAACGTTAGTGTGTTTGCGTAAACAATAGATCATTTTTAATTTTCCCACATTTGAAGTTAGATGCAATTTTATATTCCATTTTGATAGATGGCGTATGTTGAATATAAAAGAATTTAAAAAATTTCCCAAACAGGCTAGAAAACAAAAATGTGGCGCAAAATTTTTAAATTCTTATGTTAAATAAATATAACAAATGGAAGTGATATTGAAGTAGGAAGTGATGCTTTCAAATAGAAGTGATTCACTTCGATTGAAGTGACATCGGCAACCCTGGAACTACCGCATCAGGGTAGAGAGTATTTTTGCTGTGAATAAAACATGAATGTCAGAAAAAACACGATTAGATTGCAACACATTAAATGCAATTCTGACCGTGAAATGTAACCTGAAGTCTTCATGTGTCGTTTGAAAGCAAATCCGCAATTGCTTCGTCAAATATACTACAATAGAAGGCTAAATACAACAAGTGCAGATAACGATTAACGACTGATGACTGACTAATAATTAGTTACATAATAGACAATTTTTAATTTTTTTATAATAAACTTATACTGCCAAAAATACTCTTTTTCAAAACCGATTTACTGTTTTAAATTTTTTTTTTGTGAAATATACTGATTTTGGTGCGAAAATTTTTGATACAATCGTTAGGCATACCGTATACTTATAGACCCAAATAGTGATTGTGTACCTTCAAAAATTTGTAAGGTAATTTGGTCGTTTATGTGGTTCAACTGGAGTAAAATCAAATGTGCACTATCTTTTGCGGATTGCGTATCACAATTTGGCCCGGCAGATTCTTTCAGTGCATATAAGTACGAAAATACGATTGACAAAATCCATACAGACATTAGATCTGGCAATAACATTTTGGCGCAAGTTCGCAATCGAATGCTTGAAAAGGATTATGTATCATACACTGAGCAATATTTTGATGTTCCAGTTGAATCAGAAAAAGAACGCGACTCATTTTACTGCTTGCGAGGTAATCTTTTTGGAAAGGTTGTTGGTTCCTTAAATGTGAATGGATATCGGCTGATATTGTTTCGGAAATTTTAAAGTGTGGAGGAATTTTAAACCATTGTTGTTGATGGCAATTATTTTCTCCAAAGGATTTAGGAATACACGTATGCACCAACTTATCAAATCTAGAAGTTCTCATCCCACGCGAAAATATGTGCATGCATCTTTCACTGAATCCGAACAATTTAGAAGCGCAACAATTTGTGTTACTGCCACTTGTGCATCAATACCATTAAATATACATACCGGTTTATAACACTTGTATGTTGAGAGGAGCAAACAATAGACCATCTAATTGGTATGGTAGAAGCCCAAAAAAGATTTTGACAAATTGAATTATCGCGTTGAAGTATTGTCAAAAGCGCTGGTGGAATCTGTGAAGGCAATAAACAATAGCATTAGGAATGGAATTCGGTGGCGCACACTGCCAAATTAGAATACATCTTGACGCGTGTATATAAAAATATATGCAACTCGCGTGTATATAGAGGGGGAAAAAAATCAGGGACCAAAAAAGTTCCATCAGCTAAAAACGCCTTAAAGCCCACTGAAGTCTGGGGTCAAATTTCATCCCTGGCGGTAGAGGAGATCGAATGTAAGTGGAACTGTGGAAGGACTATTGCCGCTCAAGATATAGAAAATTTAGGAGCTTTAAACCATTTCTTGAAAAATTAAAAATATGTATGTAAGTATATTATGGAATTTGTCTATATATTTAATAAATATGTTAATGCGAAAAATTACCAAGTTATGTATTTTTTTTTTCAATTAATTACAATTAACAATGTGAAAGAATTTTTTCGATACTCTGTAAAGTGTCTGAGATAGAAAAGTGGGGTTTGTCATCATCCACTACCTTTTTTGCCATAAGGATCACCTGACAGTTTCGTTTACAATACATTTGATTCTTTATGTTTTATGTATAATGCTTTCAAGGGTTTGATAGGCATTTTTAATTAAATAAATATGCAAGGAAACGAACGTTTTATAACAGAAACTTAGGGAAATGCTGCATTATCAGGGGATTATCGTTTATCTTAACACTTTATGCTAAAGCTAGCAAAGCGTTTAACTTCAACACAATAAACGACTCAAATTGTAAGTTATGTTAATATTAAATTCTATAGCTCATCTTGATGACACTTTATCCTCACCGAACTGTGTTGAATATGAAGCAGATTCCATTCATCTCTATTGAAGACGCTTAACTTTTCTCATATATTCGACATTTATTGCCGCATTTGCGTTTCACAATTTTATTGTATACCGCAGAATAACAAAAAGGAAATTTCCGCAATATGCGAAAGCATTTGTGAGAAAAATCTTCATTTATTCCCATTGTGGTATGTTGACTAACGCGCATATAAAACATACGAGTATGTACAATGTAGAACATTCCTTAACAATGAACTTGTTAAGGACGTCTCAATAGGATGAAAAGTGGCATACCGAATACAGTTAAAGAAATTATTACAAATTAAATAGCTTGGAAGTTGGAACTCATCAAAATAACTATTATTATTTTTCGTTTCAATATTTACATACGAAAGTGCATTAAAAGACTTTAGTTGCGTTCAATTGTAGATAAACATTTTAAAAAATTAGTTGTGTGTTAGTTAGCTTTTATATAAAAGTATCGGAGCTATGTAATTTTAAGTGTTAAATTCTAATCTAACCTATAGAGTAGCGCTTGTAAAAAAGCATTATTTTGTGCAAGAAACAAACGGCAATTCAGAATGTGGAATCAGCGTAGTTATACAAATTCATCGAGTCTTACATATTTTTAATGTGTACACTCGTAGCTCGTACGAATACCAAGTTCACATGACACATTCCAGTTTACCGTATGTACATTTTTAGATCAACTTTCTGAATTCAGGGGTGTCGAAACGTGATTCTGCATCATTAACTTTTTTCGAAGGAGTCTGCGAATATACAAATCTTATACTCCAGTATATTGGATTTGCCGAAAATTTATGTTGTGAATTTGGTAAAGAAATTATTAGCAACGTTTAAATTGTACGAGTATGTGGATAATAAAAATCACAAACATAAAAAGCATACTGCATGCCTTTTAATGAAAGAGACGCTTTGCGAAAATTACCCCGAACTTTATTTTTATGTGAATTCCAAACCATTCATTTTGTTTGTAGTTTTCCTGCTTAATCTCCAGGAGTATATATAATCGAGAATAAAGTATCTGGAATAATACTTTTAAAAGCAGAATATTTAATAATTTAAAATAATTTGCAAACGTTTTGCACACGCTCATTTTCATGCTATATGTTGAATGCAAAAACTTTTTATGTCAATATTGAAAATAATCCGGCAATTGCTTCACGTTTCCAATACTTAAAATATGAGGGTGTTTTCGAACGTAAAACCATCAAAGGAAATAATGGCTTTAAACTTTATACTATTGTTGTGTAAGTTGTGTGTCTCGATATATTTGTAGCATACAAGGGCCCTCAAACTTTTGCCATTAATGTTTTTTAGGGCGGAAAGAATAACAATGTGAAGTTGTGGCATTAATGAAGTATTGTTTGTACTCATATATGTATGGAAATTTAATATATTGAAGTGTCTCTTGATACATTATAAAACTTTCATCATTTAAATTGGACAATATGGAAGTATCGAATGTGAATTATCATTATTTTATTAATTTCTTAAAGGTAAGTTGTTATTGAAAATTGATTACGCAGAAATGTTATATAAATGTATTTACTTTACTAGCTTAGGAAACGACATGTTGTTCTACAAAACGGAATTCTAAAATTGTTAAATAATATCTAATATCACGAATAAAATTTTTTTTTGGAAAAAAAAAATTGCACATTAGAGATGCTCGTAGATGTAATATGTACGTGCAGATTTAGGCTATGTTATATAATATTCCTCCCAAAAACTGGCCTATTTAAAGTTTCCAGTTGTCACCAAGTAAAGGCGCTTGAAATACTTGATATAAGGTTTAATTTAACACCTTGTTAACTAAGAATGATAGAAAGAAAGATTACGCATTGCGAAGTTTCAAAGTTGTTTTCCTGCGCGTCTACGTAACTGGTGTCATTATACTCGCAGTGCTGATAAAACGTAGGAAATTTCACATTTTGTGTGAATTTTCATTTAAAAAAAACTACATCTCTAACTACATTTTAATTAAGCTTTTCCGAGATATACACTCATAGAAAACCATCTTTTATTTTTGTTCGCTGCGATTATAGTTTATACGATGCTAAAGAACATTATTACACGCGAACAAATTGAAAATACGCTTAGTATCAACAAACAAGCAATGGTATCTTCAACCAAATTCTTATTCGTTATTAACATTGATTTGACTGAAATTTGTTTACAATAAAATCATTTCGCTTTGATGCAAAAAAAACTTTGGTTGCCACATCCATTATACTGTTTGACTGTATTAGAAACCCTAGTTTCTGAGAAAGATATCCTTTTGGAAGCGATTAAAGATATGCTGTTGCATCGAATGTGTATTTCGATGCGGGTAAACAAACAATAGTTGACCAGCTGGATACATGTTGTAACTTGTATCACTTGTATGACTGTACATACTACATATACACGTATTCCGGAATGCAAAATATATTTTTGGGTTCTGCGTCTAAACTCTTACTACATTGAGAACATAGGAACTCTTCGGCAGTCGTCATTTACAAGTTTGCGAAATAAGAAGTGATAATACATAATTAGTGTGAAAAATTAAATAAAAAATGAAAATGTAAGTATAAGCAATAATATATATTAGATATTCTAATAGTAATTACATTTAAATTAAGTTTTATTAAGTGCCTTTTGTTTTATATTAATTATAAGTTCAGTAAGTGCACAGTGACGCTTTCTAAATTACTATTGGAAAAGGTGTAGTAGGCAGTAGTTTAATTTGGTTTATTTTAGTTTAATTTCAGAACGTATATTCATATATGAAATATGGCTACATTTATGATATGATTTCGAGCAATTAACCAAAAACATAATTGCAGTATTTCCCAGCGAAATAGGAGATACGTTTTATTATCCCTACACTGATGGTTGCTCTGTGTCAGGGACTTTATACAATGCCTACACTAACAGCAGGACAAATTTAAAAAAGTTAGGCCTAATAAAGAGACGCAAGAAGGCGATAAACAGAGCCAGAGTTGGCTGTGAATAGCAGTAAGTAATACATACTCGTACTATATATATCAGCACTAAAATTTCTTTACCACTTAAGGCGCCGATACTGCAGATGCCACAAAATACCTACAAATTTTAGAAGACACGCATCCTGAAAATTATCGGGAATTATGGTCATCTACCATCATTTTGCGCCAGGAGCTTTTAAGGTCGAATATTTCCACTTCGGAATATGTAAACCGATTTCCATCACTGCAGCAAGCTGATGGATTTAAACTGGTAAGTAAAATTTTGTTCTGACATTTAGACTGACTATTTACAATGACTATTTAGAACTGATTTAAAACACCATTTAATGAAGTTTTTTAAAGATTGTCTGGATCTATACAAAACGGAACCAAAGCTCCAAACTAATGCAGAGTTCGTGAAAAGGATTTCATCCAGGGTGATATCCTCCAAGCATGGTACGGTACCGAATATTCTAAGTTTGATCGGTACAGAAACTGATGGTAAGTAACGAAATTGAACAGGAATTTGTTATCTAGTTTTAAGATGTATTTTATATATTTTTTAATAAATTTTTTGTTATAAATTTTTTTGACTTTCATTATTTATTCATTTCCCCCTTAAAAGAATTTTTTTCAGAAATAATGAACAAGAATTTTGCAACAAACGCAAATTTTTTTTAGAGATATTAAATATTTTTTTAGCACAAATCCAAGAGTTTTTGAAGAGAAAGAATCTGTGTTTCCAACGATTCGAATTTTTTTCCCAACGAAAGAACCAGTTTTGAAGCAAAAAGACTTTGGTTGCAACAACTCAAGATTTTTTCCCAATGAAAGAATCTGTGTTTATAACGATTAAATATTGTTTCCAACGATTTAAGATTTTTTCCCGATGAAAGAATCAGTGTTTGTAACGATTAAATATTGTTTCCAACGATTCGAGAGATTTTACCAATGAAAGAACCTCTATTATTTACAAAAAAAAAGTTGATTTCTCGCCGAATTTGGTTGGCAAATTATTTCTATGAATGTAGAAAATGTGATCTACGTCACTAACATGGTAAAATACATTTTTATATGAAGACTACTGTACTTTATTTGATCTACTTTAGATGAAATTTGGATTTTAATTTTATTTAATTCTTATTTTCCATGATGATGCGAAATATTGAAAAGAGACAGCATGTCACATGCGCAATATCCTACCATAGTAGCTCTATATACCTTGCTATTCAGGGATATAAAAATATGCATAGTTGAAAGGAGGCGGCACAATGGACAGAAGGTCGAAGTGCCTAGACCTCGATCAGATGGGCACATATGATCTCTTTCATTTACATTTACAACAAAAAATGTTAGTTGCCACAATAAAACGACATTTTTGTGAAACAGAAGATATAATTCAAAATCCATCCATTCTGGAAAATGATGAAAGGCGCAACAAAAGGGATCAGTTGGTAGAAATAGTGGTCAATAGAGGCCACCTAGAGGTAAAAGAAAATTTCTAATTAAAATGTGATTCATTTTCAAAAATTTTACCAAAAAATTAACTTATAAATATTTAAAAACGATGCCTGGTTATTTATTTATTCGGATTAAAATGTATGGATATTGTTTTCCCAGAAAAGAACTGTTGTATGAGAAGGGCTGCATTTTGGTCGGCAATTACCTTCAGCAAGTCCATTTTGTCTTTGTGACGTTCCTTCTACTCATCGTTCAGCAATAGAGCCGGTTTACGCTTCTCATCCCATGATTTTTTTTTTCCTCCACCCGCAAGTATTTTGCCACTGCAAATGGATTTCGTGGACGTTCTGATTGCAGAGTCTCTCGTGCCGAAATATCCGTTTGCGTTGTTGCAAGTACACGAGGAATCTCACTCGACACGATGTTCTCTGTCGTCGACAAAATCGGTCGATTTCCGAAGACATCATTCAAAATTTCCGCGAAAGGGACGATTGTTAGCGCATTCCGAGTTTGGCTCTTGGCTTCTTTTGCAGCTTTGTAAGCCCGGATGCAACTTTTCACTTGATGTTCCACCATCATTGAGTAACATTGACCTATTGAAATAAATTATAAAATTTTCTAAATTTTTTTTATAAGCTGTTTAAATAACCAAAATCCCCAGATCCGTGAGCTCCTCGCTCAATATCGCGCGATATATTGGAAAACACAAAATTTTTTTTGCGTGTGCTCCACTTCGTGATAACGGCGCTGTATGACCACTGTTTTCGTCTAAAAATTAAAATCATTTAGAAATCTATTCATAAAAATAGTGACATACATTTGCTTTCCAACTTCAGCCAACTCCTTTTTGAATTTGAACTCTTTTATTTGTTTTAAATAATGATATTAAACCAATTTTGCTTTCCAACTTCAGCCAACTCCTTTTTGAATTTGAACTCTTTTATTTGTTTTAAATAATGATATTAAACCAATTTTTTTATTTGCACGTTTGTAATAAAATTCAAATTATGAATAACAAATGTTTTCACAGAGTGACAGATGCCATATATATACGTATATGTTAAGTTGAGATTATTCTATATATTCCACGCAGAACAACCAACCGTCAAATAACAAAACTAAAAAAAGGCTAGATAAGCACAATTCTTATTTCTTAACACAACACACTATAAGAGATAAGAGAAAGGCTTAATTTGTCAGTTTCATATAAAAGTGATAACTAGCAAAAAGTGTTAGTTGCAAAAAAACGCACCACATAATGCAGCCCTAAAACACACAGATTTTGAATTACACATTATAAAAATATGGCCTTAAGTTTTAAAATTTTAACCTTCAAATGTTTAACTTGTTTTCTTATCTTACTTAATCCCACAATGAGAAAAAAATTCAAAAACATTTATGGTTTATGAGATATGAAAAATGACCTTGAATTTTTCGATTTTGACCTTGAAATGTTGTGCAAGTATTCTTATCTTATTTAATCGTATAATAATGTGAAAGAATTTTTTTGATATTGTGTAAGGTGGGGTTTGTCTTTGTCTTACACCTTTTTCGTCAGAAGGAGCATCTAGCGGGAGATAAGATATACATATGCAGTTTTATTTAGAATGCCTTGAAGAATAATTGTTGTGAAAATGAAGAAAATCGGATTACCTATTTTTGAGGCCCCATACAAGAAAAAATGTTTTTTTTCAGCAACGTGACCTTGAAACATTAAAAATCGCATTCTTTTTTTTTTCTCTAGGTTATTATAGGTTTTTTGCCATGAATCATTTCGTTGTTTCATTGTAATAGATCGTGTTTAGATCAGTGGAACCCACTTCAAAGATATTTGAACATTTCGAGAATGATAGAGTTTGCGTTCTCATTGTAGAAAAATTGGGTGACAACAATTTTTCATACTTAAATTTATAATGTTATAACTCCTCTGTGGTTGCAATGAGCCCTGAGAAACAAGTCTTTTAATGTACACAGCTTGTAAAAAGTGAGATAGGCATAGGAATCAAACTTAACTGCAGAGGTTTTTATCTTATTATAGCAATGCAGATTAAAAGTTGCAACATAGTGTAAACACAACAAGTAGAGTCTCTATGCTAGATTTTGTGCTCTATATCGAAAATAATTATAGAGCGGTAATTAAAGCTTTATAACAAACAAAACAATTTATTTATTATATACATAAATATTAATATATTATTAATTATTAATGCACATATAAAAATCAGCAATCAATCAGTGTGCAATTATTCCCAAAATTTGTAATCAAAATATCGTTTAAGATTTTATGACGAACATAGAAAACACCGTTTATTTGAACAATCATATCAAATGTCGAGCATAAATGAATACACAGCTGAACAACTGTGTGTATACTTTGCACCCAATACGTCCCATTCATTACTTTTATTGTGCAATTAAATGTTAATATGTTCCACGCTTATTACATTGTGCGAATAAAAGGGATGCCAAATCAGGGCCATTCAGCATTTAAGTGCCTATTAATTGTCTCATTGGTTGTATATATTATATATTCGTTTTGTTATA
This sequence comes from Sylvicola cinctus, assembly GCA_963854165.1. Lineage (NCBI taxonomy): Eukaryota > Metazoa > Arthropoda > Insecta > Diptera > Anisopodidae > Sylvicola > Sylvicola cinctus. The sequence goes on from OY974082.1 coordinate 26,027,197, forward strand.
CATGAAGAACGTGGCACGCGGGCGGCTGGCGGGATTGATAACAAATCTAACTATGTTTTGTAGGCGGTTCTTGAAGTCTATTTTTAAAAACACATGAATTTTGTGTATCAACTGCTAAGGCAACGTAGTGAAATAAACATTTTCTTGAGGACACCGAAAATATTTTGTTTTCATTTCCTTTACATGTTGAATTAATAAATAGTATTGGTTCATATGTTACAGTTCGGTTTATTGTCTGTTTGAATAAAATCAGGAACAAATACATTGAAACACACATTACATACTTTAAAACGACTTAAAAAATCAGCTTAAAACAAATACACATTCAAAAACGGAAATAAATAAAGCCACTTCTAAGTTTCACTTCAGAAATACCAAGGTGCTCAAAAAGCAACATTGTCCTACATTCAACCGCAAATTGCAAATGATTAACAACATTTATTATTTTGTATAATTTTTTTGCAAAATCATATCAACATAAATTATCCCTATAAGGACGCGAAACACAACCCAATAACGATCTTCAATATTTCGCATCATCAACATGGTGAAATACATGGAGAAATATATGGAAAATAAGAATACTGAATTCAGAAATTTCAGAAGAAGAAAGAAATTTATTTTACCATGTTAATGACGTAGATGCGCGGAATTGTCAAAAATGAAACTCCGGAATATCCTACCATATTAGGTCAACGTCCATATGCAGGCCGAAGCGGCAAAAATAAACATTCTCTTGCCAAGTATTGAAAGGTATATTAGAAAAAAAAGAAAAGAATATATCAAAAATTGCGAGGTGTGGGACATTGATTTAAAAACACACCGTTTTGATGTTAATCAAATTTTTGCTGAACTAAAGCAGAAATTTAATTATGTAAGCTTGCCGATTCTGATTTTACAAATGAATTTAAAATAATGTCAGAAAGTTTTATATAAATTTTTGTGAACATTTTTATCTCAAAAATTAACTTTAAAAACAAAATTTTGAATTTTATACCTAAGCTAGAGGCCATATGCTTATAGTTATAGTGCAGAATCATGCTCAAATAATTTTAAATATGCAAATATTGCAAGAATTGCTAAAGGTTTATAGCAATTCCACATTCGTCTGCTAATATGGAACGAATTTTCTCTTTCCAAAATTTAATGAAAGCTAAATGTAGGAATAGATTGTTGTGGAGAATTAACGCCACGTGCATTAACGCCACCAGCTAGTGTGCATTATTGCCACGAAAGCTCGTGGCGGTAATGCACACGGACATTGTGAATTAACGCCACAAAATCGGCAATACACAATACATGCACACTACCGCCACCGAAGTCAGTAGTGGTGTCCACTACTCCTCGCCGTTGTATTTTGAATCAATAATTTTTATTTTTTATTTATTTTTTTATTATTATTATATATTATTGTTATTTAATTTTTTTTTTTTGCATACTGCTATTATATATATATTAGATAAACCCCAAAAAATGTTTGTACTCATGTATCTTAACAACCATCCAACCGATTTTCTCCAAACCGGTTTTATTTAAAAGGTAATAATGCTGAGATGGTTATAGACCACTTCCTAGTTTGGTCTTTAACTGATAGATGGGGCAAAAGTTAATTATTGTGGTTTTTCATATTTAAAATCCGTTCTGTGCGTATGGACCATCACGGCCAATCCACTGATGCTATTTACCTAGAATTTACACTTTTTTATGTTTTTGTGGTGTCTGGGGTGGTCCATATATGAGTGTCAATTCAGTAGTTGGTGGTATTCTTAAGTTATACAAAGAAATCCAAAGTGTTTATAGTTTTTTGGTGCAAAGTTAGTGTGTTACTTTCTCTTTGCACGGAAACGCCATTAAAAAAAAAAACACTTTAAGGGGTTTTAACATTCGGAACTTTGTATTGTAAGTTTTTTGGTTTCGAAGGCGTTTCAGGCTGTTAGCAATGTGAATTGGGAGCATATGAGAATTCATATTTGCACATATCGAATTAGATCCCTATCAATCTAAATTTAAAACACAGCTAGCAATACATTTTAGACCACTGTACTTTGCAGCGGATTTCTAGTTTTCTTTTGTTTGTGCTTGTCGAGTTGTCGCCAATGAAAACATTAAAATGTGTGAATATATGAAATGAATAAAATCTAGCATATATTATATGTAATGGAAAAGGAGGGAAACGTGAATGAAAACGGTTAAAAGTATTTGAGAAGTTGTACGAAAATTTTTGAATATTTTTAATAACTGTCGACAAGTTAATGACAATCGCCTAAAAAAAACAGGCAGCATAAAAACTATTGGTTTCAAAGTTAAAACTCATGATTTGTTTTTCGGTAACAAATGTTTATTGCTTATTTTTTGTAATATTATTCCTTTGTATCATTTTTAAACATATGAAAGAAGTTACCAAATACAAATAGAAAAAGGAAGCTGGTTTGGTGACATTTTCTATTGCACTGAATGAAAAAAAAATAAAATAAATTGCAAAAAAAATCACGTATTATTTACGAAAATGCCATGGATGATTTGATCCGGTCGGTGCAATTCTTGGCAGCTTGGACATTTGATGAGATGAGGTGGTGGTGTTGTATCGGTGTCCAATTCGGCCACCGTTTCCATGTGCCTTTTTGTTTCATCCGCCAAAAAAATATTGTAGCAATTCTCACACATATTTAAATGTTTGCACAGAATAAACATGACTGTCAGTATCGATGCCTCTTTGTATATCATGCATAACGGATTATTGTTCATTTCTCCTGTAGTTACACCTTCCAAAATTTCTGTGACAAGATCATCCCTGTTATCACCAACAGAATCAAAATCGGTCATAGTAAAAGATTTTGACTTGTAGGCGACCTGGAGTATAAATTGGTATGGCGTGATGCGATTCGCATTCAAGTTCGAGCTGGCATTTAAAATCAACTTTTCGCGAGGCTAATAAAAAAAAAGTATACAATTGAATTTCATTTGCTCCGATATAAGTTGATAAATAAACTTACGCTCCGTTTCTCTATACGTGTGCTAGCTCCCCCACTGACCAAAAGTTCAGATAGCTCTGAACGCTTAAAGAATTCTTCATTGATCAGTGCGAGAGCCAGACCATAAAATGATCCCTTGGCTTTGATACGTCCATTGAGAGCGCAATTGTAGGCTTCTAGAGAAGCTGTTATTCGCGATGTGCACCCAAACACCGAAATTTTCTCAGGTCCTTCCTGTGACATTCGAAGTAAGGAAACGGATATAGAGAATCTATTTCTTAAGAGAGCGAAATAAATATATTACCTTTTTCAGCCATTGTTTCTCGTAGTAGCTCAGGAATGGATCAAACAATGAGCCAAATTGTTTCTTTGCCATATTTTTGATTGTATTAAAAACAATTGCAATGAATTTGGCTGGCAGTAGCGGTAAACATAGTAACTGGTAGTACAGATGTGCCGATTTGCTGTCATTTCGCGCAACAGCCATAAACCCAGCAATTTGGCTAGCATGCCGCTTAACTGCCTGACAATGGTGAAACCAGCAGCCTTTCATAATGGCGTTCGGATAAGTGGACCGAAGAGCGTTGCGCATGGCTACTTCGTAGTCCGTCATCAGTGATGCTGGCTGCATATCAATCAATTCACTATTGATGTACTGAAATAAATGAGTATAGGCTTCCTCCGTTCGACGTGTCATTAATACGTAAATGAACGGGAACATCTGTTGTTGTGATTTATCATAAATAAAGTTTAAACATTATTGTAAATAATAGTGGAAAAAGAATTTGAGTTATAAAAGGAAATTATATCACTCAGAAAAAAATTGCATTGTAAAATCTTGAATTTGAATTAAAATATATTTAACCATCTTTGTGATTTCAATATTTTTATTATATTGAATTCGCGCACTGTTAATATAAACCAAAAATATGTGAATATAATAATTCAGAAACAAAATTATATTAAACGTTGAATTAATGTCAAATTAACACAACGTTAGACTGAATTCAACAGGAATATTTATCTTAATTTAACATGCTCTTCGGGTGAATTCAACAGAGATTTTCGTAATGCTTTAAAAAATAAAAATTCGGCAAACCAAAATAGTTAAATCAACCTGAATCTTTGAAAATGACATTAAAAGTGACTGTCAGAGAATTATAATTGAGTCCAAGCTAAAAGCTTAAGTTAGGGATTAATCCTGAGCTAAAAGCTCGGTCCCGGTGCCGAGTCATACGCGTCACCGAATCGTTCGGTCTCCCACCATATTATTATGCTCGTGTTGTGACTTACGCTTCGGAATATTTTTCATATTTCAGATTCAGGTGACGACAGCGTATACTTAATTGGTGTGCCAACTGTCAAATTGTTTAAGCCGCGCACACAACTTAACGTGCTCATACATACGCGCCGATAAACAGTGTAAGCAATTCAATACTTCCAAACAGCTGTAAATTCAATGCAATTGTTGTCTCATATATTATCTTATGAGAGTAGACCTATACTCCATGAGCCAGAATAGAACAGATACAACATCATAATTCTTATGAGTGAATGGTTTATGTGTATAAGTTTTTTATATTAAACTTGTGTAAATATATGAGCTGAGAAAAGTTCGTTTTTTATGCATTTTTTAAAGCTGCGTGAAGATGGCACCTCGAGGCCAAAAAAGTCGTACTTAAGGCCGTTTTTCAATAATTGCTCCTAAACGGCGTCATGAAAAAGATGAGAAAAAATTCGCGCATCAAGAGAATTTATTATTCAAGAATCCAAAATTTTAATTCTTGCTATTAAGGATCTGTGGTGCACAAAAAGAGCGATTAACTGAAGGCATATTTTAATAAAGTACAGGTTAAATATTCGAAAATGTATAAAATATATATACCGTATGTCAACAGATTCGATATATATAATTCTTAATTCAGCAGATTCGATATATATAATATTTATTTCAGCAGAATGAGTTTTTACTGTTAACATATTCAAAATTCAAATAAATAACGAACGGTTATCCGCAATATAATTATTATAGATATTACCTTGGGCTGTGTAATTGAAAAAAATGCGTTACAGGTAAAGCTAAATTAATTACTTACACTTCCCTGCGAGATTGTGATGAACTAAATGTATGATTTTAAACTTGAAACTAAAATTATAAATCGTTAATTATAAGGGTATTAATTGAGTCAGTGAGTTAGTTTAATAATTACTAACTTTTTTTTAGTTTATTTACAAAATTTTAATATTTACGTCAGCTTTAGCAATCACTGTCGTGCCCAAAAATCATATCTTAAATGCATGCTGCAAAATGTAATGTTTTTTTTAAATTGGCATTTTTAAGGACATTTATGGAATCCAATTTGATTCAATAAAAAGAAATGAAACACCATTTTCAATAAAGTTTTTCGATTATGAAAGCTCAAAAATGGTGCTATCAACTTTGAGCCTTTTCATAACGATATTTTAAGCAAAACTACATTTACCGTATATCCCTAAATGATAATTTTTTTAATATATTGGGTCTATTCTATTCACAATCTCACTAAGTTTGAGACAAATTATATATTTATAATATGCAATGCAACAAGAAAACAAACCTTGCTTTTTCAGAAGGTTTACTCATACAGTTTGCAAGTGGCGCTGAAAAATCACTCATAATTTATTCATTCTCATACGATCCATAATTTGAGTCTACAATCCTGGTACGTGTGGAATGGGAATTTTGCTTTGCCTATTAATAGCATTTAACGTCTATTTATGATTTTTAATAAATGAAATGTACATTACTACGTATAGTTTGTTTATGTTTCCAACAAGAGATGAAACATTCTGAATTCATTCCTGAAATAGTGCGCCACCTCTTGTCGATAATTGCAAACATTTTTACAATAATTTCGCCGCGTGTATCAAAGCTGCATTTACAAATTCAATTCAAATTATATCTATATATATAAAGCTTCTTGGCTTATATTATAATAGTATATATATGCTGTACCAGTCCGTTATAAAAAATATATGCTAATATTTCAGTTGAGTTTTGTGAAATCAGCGCTGAATATTCCCGAATATTTATTTGTATATATTTCTTATTTGAATCTGTTTCAAAAAAATAAGATTATTGTGTGAATTACCAAATTTATAATAATAGAAAATGAATCCTGTTGTGAAAATTATTCGTGAAATAGTATCCAGTTTGTGTGAGAAGCCAAAAACGATTGCAGAGGTCGTCAACGAATGCACTTCGTCCATGGATGTCTGTTTGAAGATTGTGGCAGCTCAAGGAAAGGGAGCTTCCGTTCTACAAGGCAGAGCGAATTTGGCGAAAAGGAAGAGATTGCTTACCCTTTTATCAGGAACAACATCGAAGCTATAAATTTCGGCCTAACAACAAAGTAACTATGTTTTGATATTATTTTCGATTTCCAGAGACAATAATATAAAGTGAAAAAGTAAAAAATAAATCGTTGCGGTTCCTTTGCATTTTGGTTCCATTGAGCGTATCAAAAAGTTCTAGTTACACAATTAGAATTGGAATTTAAATAGAGGGTTACTGGCTTAACAGAATGTTTGTTTGCCACAGTCGTTTGGTTCTTAAGAGAGTGATCAACTTGTTTGAATTTAAAATATAATGAACTCAGTGGCGTAACTAGAAATTAAATTAATTGCACCCGCAGTATTTGTCTGGATCTCAGAAATTAGTATAATAAAATGTAATTTCAAGATTAAATATTACCAAAAAATTTATGACTCACATTTAGTGTTGCCTAGAATATATGATTCTTACAAAATCTAAGGGCCATAAATCACATTATTTAGGATTATTTTCTTTTCACAATTTATTGCCAGCAGAAATTTTTGTATACAAAGAGCTCGTAAATATATTTCAGAGACCTAAAACTATGTCACATTGGCAAAATGGGAAATGCTACCAAACTTAAAATATTTATAATGTAACATAAAACTGAGCGATTATTTATATATATATATATATATAAGATTTTTTTTTGTCATACTTTGTACGGGCCATAGCCCATATTATTTTAAAGGCCCCCCCCCCCGCGATCGCGTGGCCTGCGGCACCCTAGTTAAGCCACTGCAAGTTACATGGAAATCGAAGTACATCAAACTAAATAATTTTTGTAACTATGTACATCCGCTTGCACTAAATATTGCACATTTCTTGTGAAGTCATCAATTTTTAGGAATTTATTTAGTTTTATGTCGTTAACTCTTTTTTGCTATTTCATTATCTTATATTTATTTAGAAATCATTTAACATCCTCTATTCTTTTTCAGATGTATTGGGAAGACCATTACAGTGAAGAACAATGCACCACCATCGCCGAAGTTCTGTGAGTACAATTTTTTTGTATCATATACAGACTTTTCAAAAGTTTGTGTTGACTTTGGCAAATTTGATAGTTCTAAAACTTCCTTTTTCATAAAGGAGCAATTAGAGCTATTAAACGTGACTTGCGTCCTCTGTTTTAAAAAAAACAGTTTATTTAAAATCTGTTCATTGCCTAATCATCCTATATTGCCACAGCCGAATGAAATGGCTGCATTTTCAGTTCGTGCTGATGGCAAACTTAAACATGAAAATCTCATCACCACGTCTTGTAAGGGGGCTGAAAGGGTATTGGTGAAACAAAATTTAGAGCTTAGGTATGCCTCTGTATATAGAATGAGTTTACTCCCTCACGTCAATGAGGATTTGCTTAAGAGTAAAAACTTGCAAAACCTATATTCAGATGACGTATACCGCAAAATGCGATCCGAGAAGCTGAAAGAGCAAGATAAAGCCTCAGATCCCCTAACAGATCTAATTTTGCACCAAAAAGCCCGGAAACCTCAAGACTTTTCCATCGGTTTGATCCCGACACCACTTCTGCAATGATCATGTCCTCTTAAGACTGCTTACAACAATTTTAATAAAACGGGCTTGGAAGTTGCAGAATCTTTTTGCATTGATGCCACTGGGTCATTAATACGCCCCATTTCAAATTTGTTGCAACCAAAAAAGTCTTATTTCTCAGGTAAGAAGGTGAACCTGGCCAAACCTAAGCATTATTTATTATTTGCAAGAGTAATAAGACTACCACTCCAAAATAGGTTTTTCCCTGTTACCAGTAGTATCTCATATAGAAATACAGCCCGTGATATACAGAAATGGCTGGAGGAGACAAAAGTTTTAGCACTGGAAATCCGTTGTTGGCCCTTCTTTAATGAATGGGTCTCCGATAAAAGTTACCCTCTAATGGCAGCTTCTATGAACGCTTTCAATGGTTTAGATTATTTCGATTATTTAAACTTGCTTCATTCGTACATCGATAATAATCAAATGGTTCCGACAAACCTTCTCATCCATCGATTATGTGGTGTTCATTTGATGAAGAATTTCATAAATGCCATCACTAGATGTGGTGTGAAAGGTGATGTGAAGAAGAAGTTGAAAAACATTATGTTTTCAATCTTCCGAATGAAGGATTACAAATCTTTGTTGACATGGTGTCGGCATTTTTTTGTTGTTCTTTTGAGTGAATTTAAATGGAGGGCATTTACTTACTCATTAACATTCCTCGAAAATGTCCCATATGAATATGACGATGTGCATTTTGAGCTAGTTGAAATATATGACACAACCATAGAATTAATAGAAGTAGCAGACACAATTAGTGGGAATTTAGGGCCCAATAACCAAGTAGCTCCTAAATACAAGTCAAGTAGATTTTATCAGGACGCAGAAAACTGTTTTGATGATGCTCAATCGGCAAATATTGTCACGGGATCCGACTTAAATGAGTTGTACAATACGGATTTAGCCAGAGCTTTTTTAAAAATTCATTGTTCTTTTTTTCCGATCATGACTCCCATTATAAACGGCCTTTTGCCTTTCAAAACACAATTTCATACTAATAATAATGTGGAGGGTTTCTTTAGTGTCTTAAAAACTAATGTAATTGGTACTAGCATGGGAATCGGCAAACGACCAGTTAAATATGGCCGATTTCTTAATTCATATTTTTCTTATATAAAATCGTTGGTTATAGAAGATGGCTCTCGGATTCCCCGTAAAAACTGTACTGGACAGCAAAGAATTGTGAAATCTAGAAAAAGAGTTATGGAGTTTATTTCAGACAAACAATTCCCAAAGACTAATTTTCTAGATATTTCTGCCCCTTCTGAATTAAGTATAGACAGCGAAGTTGAAGAAATTTGGAAGAAAAGGAATAAGCCTACACCGCAAAGTGCGTTTTCGGCTAGCAAAGGCCGCCTTCAATCCAGTAGGATTCAAGCAAGCCAAACCACACGCCCTGTATCCACAAATTTTCTTCCTTTGCCAACAAATAGTGACCATCATATGCCTTTGAGGCCTAACGGTTTGATGTTCAATTTCGACTTTTATCTGATTCGTTCTGATAAAATTAGGATTCAAACGTTTTATGTTGGCCACTATAAGTCTTTAAATTCTTTTAGCAAAGGTTTTTTCAATGATCTCACTTTACATTTGTACCCTGGATGCAAATTCCTTTTTAAATAATTTTGTGATCGATGTAATATTAAGTGTTTTGATACGAGATGTTGATGCCGCGGCTTTCTCCTGCAACATCTCAGAATTAATAATGAATGGCAATAAATTTGATATTTCTTTACTTTCCAGTCAATTTGATAAAAAATTTTTGTTTTTGCCATTCAATACAGGAGCGGCACATTGGGTATTAGGGGTAGCGGACTTTCGGTCTAATATCTTCTATTATATTGAACCATTAAAAAGAAGTAATGGTGCTGGTGACACCCCAAATCAATCCGCTTTGAAACATTACATTCATTTTTCCAATTTCCTTTGCAATTACACAACCCACAACGCAGGTGAGTGGGCATTGGGTCAGTTAGACCACGAGTTACAAACTGACTCTCACAGCTGCGGCCTGTGGGTTCTGTTTTTCTGCAAGCAAATTATTGCTCAGGAGAAGCTCTTTTTGCACCCGGTCCATAGTATTGCTGGATACCGCACAGAATTAAAGAGTCTTCTACTCTCAAGTTCTGAATCGATCAAAGATTTGTGTTTGTATTGTGCCGCTTCTAATATTCCAGGGTACAGATGTAAAGACTGCACTCGCCTGATTTGCGAAAAATGTCCACAACGTATTAACGAATTTCGGCAGAAAGTGCTACGTAAATTTCGGTGCGGGCTTTGCGATCAGGTGGCAGATCTAATTTGAACTATTTTTTTTTGTATTTTATTATTATTTTATTTTGTTATCTGTATATGATACTTTAAATATTGTTAATGCTCACATGGTGTCATAGGCCTCCCGGGGATCCAGCCATGTAAAATAATTGGAAACGCACTTTTAAGAAGTACCTCCTAGGTAGTGTGGAAAACTTCTAATAATATGAATAAATATGGAAATATAAATATTATTACAATTGTTTTTTTTTAACTTTTAAATTCCCTGCCATAAAAACAGTCTTTTAATTTATTTCTTCAACCTACATATTAAGTATTAAAATGATTTAACAGATGTAAGAATTGTCAACTATAATAAAGAATAGTTACAGAAAAAACAAAAACAAATGAATAAATGTAATCAATTTTTAATCATTAAATCATAAAAATCGTTTTGTCCAGAATTATATTATTCCTAATATTAAGCAGTAACTTTATTAAATGGATATAGAATTTTAGTACATGTATCCGCTATGTTAATTTTAGGTATTACATTTGTTTCAGTTTGGCATACACAACCACCCCAACAAGAATTTCAGCTCTGTATATTGCCAGAAAGGGCTGGTCACGTCAAAGTAAACATAACAATTGTAATACAAGTATAATTAGTTTATTCTCTCTTTCTGTGAACCACAGATGCTTAATAGCAAGAATTAAAATTTTGGATTATTGATTAATAAATTCTCTTGAAGCGCGAATTATTTCTCATCTTTTTCTTGACACCGTTTAGAAGCAATTATTGTAAAACGGCCTTAAGTACGACTTTTTTGGCTTTAAGCAGCCATTTTTTAACGTAAATTGTTGCGATTCCGATACTTTAAGGTGCGGTTATTAAGTAAATTCTTCCTTTTTTTTGATAGCAATTGCCACAAGTGTTATAAAAATAGTGTCAATTCAACAAAAAAGTAAAAGTAATTATCTGAGAATATTTTTATTTCAAAAATAATAATTGGTGAGTTTGAAAAATCCGGAAAAGCATTGCTTATAAATTTTTTTTTTGAATAATCCATAGCACATCAATAATATATTTTGTGAAACGACGTTCAAAATTTATACAAAGTAAGTACAGTGAATTATTTGATTAAAATTTAAAGTTGCAAAAATTTGTCAATGCAGTATCATAACTTTATTTTTTGATTTTTTTCGTCAACTTTTTTTACAACTGAATTCGTTGATAGAAATGAGTACATCACAGGCGCAGAATTTGTTAGCGGTTGATCGTTCTCGATCCCCATTACAATCTTTCCCCCAAGAAAGAGCGCAATCACTACTTCTGAATTTAAATATTTCGAATCTGCGCTACGAGTTCGTTGCAGGGAAACACGTGCGCTCGCAAATGTTGCATACAATCGACGAAATGCAGTTGTACCGGAAGAAAATTGCACAACGGAATGTCTGCCAATATAACTGCTACAAAGCAAGTTGTCTGGCAAAGGTTTACATGGATTTGATTTCCGAAGTGTGCTACCGGAAGGCTGGATGCATTGGCCACAATCATGGTGCAAACGATGAAATTGGGAGCATTAAGCGTCGCTGCCGCAGCCCCACATTGATGACAACGGCTCAAAGTATGCATCAGATTTTTAATGAAACTGTGCGAAGGTATCTCTCTATATCATATGCTCTCTACTATTTTCAATTTATACTAATCAGTAATCACTAATCTTAAAATTTTACTTGCAGTGAAACTGTATATGTGGAGGTCCCCAATTGGATTGCAATTCGACGCAATTTATATCGCATCAGAATTGCTTCGATGCCGCCGTCACCTAAAACAATTGACGATGTCATTTTATCGTTTGGTAATGATGACATAATGGCCACTTTTGAATCGACGGCCAAAAGTGTGGGCGTTGAAAGCTCCCCATTTAAAAAAAAAAGGTGAATGAAGAGGGCTTCGCATACGTCGTATTTGCCTCAGACACAATAATTGCGCGAGTCGCGGAACTCGAACACAAACAACGGCACTTTTAAAGTTGCGCTGAACAGCGATTTCACGCAATTGCTCATTGTTCACGTCGAGTTTCATTTTATTTAAATACAACCTAATGATACAGAGAAAAAATATGTATTAAAATATAACACATTTTAGCTATGAAATTACTTCATAATTTATTCATGCTACCAAAATATTTAATTTTGCATCACTTCATTTTAATCACAATTATTTTTGATTTAAAGTGATCATTATTATGGAATTGTAATTATATTTCGAATAGTTTGAAACCATATTTGTTGAAAACAATATTTAAATCTCTGTTGAATTCACCCGAAGAGCATGTCAAATTAAGATAAATATTCCTGTTGAATTCAGTCTAACGTTATGTTAATTTGACATTAATTCAACGTTTAATATAATTTTGTTTCTGAATTATTATATTCACATATTTTTGGTTTATATTAACAGTGCGCGAATTCAATATAATAAAAATATTGAAATCACAAAGATGGTTAAATATATTTTAATTCAAATTCAAGATTTTACAATGCAATTTTTTTCTGAGTGATATAATTTCCTTTTATAACTCAAATTCTTTTTCCACTATTATTTACAATAATGTTTAAACTTTATTTATGATAAATCACAACAACAGATGTTCCCGTTCATTTACGTATTAATGACACGTCGAACGGAGGAAGCCTATACTCATTTATTTCAGTACATCAATAGTGAATTGATTGATATGCAGCCAGCATCACTGATGACGGACTACGAAGTAGCCATGCGCAACGCTCTTCGGTCCACTTATCCGAACGCCATTATGAAAGGCTGCTGGTTTCACCATTGTCAGGCAGTTAAGCGGCATGCTAGCCAAATTGCTGGGTTTATGGCTGTTGCGCGAAATGACAGCAAATCGGCACATCTGTACTACCAGTTACTATGTTTACCGCTACTGCCAGCCAAATTCATTGCAATTGTTTTTAATACAATCAAAAATATGGCAAAGAAACAATTTGGCTCATTGTTTGATCCATTCCTGAGCTACTACGAGAAACAATGGCTGAAAAAGGTAATATATTTATTTCGCTCTCTTAAGAAATAGATTCTCTATATCCGTTTCCTTACTTCGAATGTCACAGGAAGGACCTGAGAAAATTTCGGTGTTTGGGTGCACATCGCGAATAACAGCTTCTCTAGAAGCCTACAATTGCGCTCTCAATGGACGTATCAAAGCCAAGGGATCATTTTATGGTCTGGCTCTCGCACTGATCAATGAAGAATTCTTTAAGCGTTCAGAGCTATCTGAACTTTTGGTCAGTGGGGGAGCTAGCACACGTATAGAGAAACGGAGCGTAAGTTTATTTATCAACTTATATCGGAGCAAATGAAATTCAATTGTATACTTTTTTTTATTAGCCTCGCGAAAAGTTGATTTTAAATGCCAGCTCGAACTTGAATGCGAATCGCATCACGCCATACCAATTTATACTCCAGGTCGCCTACAAGTCAAAATCTTTTACTATGACCGATTTTGATTCTGTTGGTGATAACAGGGATGATCTTGTCACAGAAATTTTGGAAGGTGTAACTACAGGAGAAATGAACAATAATCCGTTATGCATGATATACAAAGAGGCATCGATACTGACAGTCATGTTTATTCTGTGCAAACATTTAAATATGTGTGAGAATTGCTACAATATTTTTTTGGCGGATGAAACAAAAAGGCACATGGAAACGGTGGCCGAATTGGACACCGATACAACACCACCACCTCATCTCATCAAATGTCCAAGCTGCCAAGAATTGCACCGACCGGATCAAATCATCCATGGCATTTTCGTAAATAATACGTGATTTTTTATGCAATTTATTATTTTTTTTTTTTTCATTCAGTGCAATAGAAAATGTTACCAAACCAGCTTCCTTTTTCTATTTGTATTTGGTAACTTCTTTCATATGTTTAAAAATGATACAAAGGAATAATATTACAAAAAATAAGCAATAAACATTTGTTACCGAAAAACAAATCATGAGTTTTAACTTTGAAACCAATAGTTTTTATGCTGCCTGTTTTTTTTAGGCGATTGTCATTAACTTGTCGACAGTTATTAAAAATATTCAAAAATTTTCGTACAACTTCTCAAATACTTTTAACCGTTTTCATTCACGTTTCCCTCATTTTCCATTACATATAATATATGCTAGATTTTATTCATTTCATATATTCACACATTTTAATGTTTTCATTGGCGACAACTCGACAAGCACAAACAAAAGAAAACTAGAAATCCGCTGCAAAGTACAGTGGTCTAAAATGTATTGCTAGCTGTGTTTTAAATTTAGATTGATAGGGATCTAATTCGATATGTGCAAATATGAATTCTCATATGCTCCCAATTCACATTGCTAACAGCCTGAAACGCCTTCGAAACCAAAAAACTTACAATACAAAGTTCCGAATGTTAAAACCCCTTAAAGTGTTTTTTTTTTTAAATGGCGTTTCCGTGCAAAGAGAAAGTAACACACTAACTTTGCACCAAAAAACTATAAACACTTTGGATTTCTTTGTATAACTTAAGAATACCACCAACTACTGAATTGACACTCATATATGGACCACCCCAGACACCACAAAAGCATAAAAAAGTGTAAAGTCTAGGTAAATAGCATCAGTGGATTGGCCGTGATGGTCCATACGCACAGAACGGATTTTAAATATGAAAAACCACAATAATTATTTTTTGCCCCATCTATCAGTTAAAGACCAAACTAGGAAGTGGTCTATAACCATCTCATCATTATTACCTTTTAAATAAAACCGGTTTGGAGCAAATCGGTTGGATGGTTGTTAAGATACATGAGTACAAACATTTTTTGGGGTTTATCTAATATATATATTATATATAACAGCAGTATACAAAAAAAAAATTTATATACGACTGTTGCTTAACTACATTTTAATAAAGCTTTTCGGAAAAATTTGACCTTGAAATTTCTTAATTTTGACCTTGATTTTTGTCCAAAATTGGTACTTTTATTGAGATTATCAATAATGTAGAACATCATAGTACCCTAAAACACATAGTATTTAAATTAAACATTTTCATTGTAAAAATATGACCTTGAGTTTTCCAAATTTGACCTTGAAATATTCAGCAAGTTATCTTATTTTATTTAATCCTACAATCATGTGAAATCAAAATTTCAACAATATTTAGGGTTTCTGAGATACGTGCGCCGTACGCCGTACGTCGAACCTTAAAATTTCCGATTTCGACCTTGAAATGTTCAGCAAGTTTTTTTGTCTCATTTAAGCCTACAATAATGTGAAAAAAAAATTTAAAAAATATTAAAGGTTGCTGAGATATAAAAAATTTGACCTTGAATTTATCGATTTTGACCTTGAAATGTTTCGCAAATTTTCTTATCTGATTTTATCCTACAATAATCTGCAAGAATTTTTTTGATATTGTGCAAGGTGGCTGAGATAGAAAAGTGGGGTTTGTCCTTGTCCACCCCCTTTTTCGCCAGAAGGAGCATCTAGCGGGATATAGGATATATGCAGTTTTGTTTAAGATACCTTGAAGAATAATTGTTGTGGAAACGAAAAAAATCGTAGGACCCATTTTTGAGCCCCTATACGAAAAAAAATTATTTTGTCAATAACTTGACCTTGAAGTATCAATAACTTGACCTTGAAGTATCTGACCTCGAAAAATCGAAGATCCTATTCTTATATTTTTGTTTAATAGTTTACAAAAAATTTTCATACAAATCGGTCCAGTAGTTTAGAAGTTTTATTTATTTTTTTATAGTACGGCGTATATAAATATTTTCATTCAAGTTAAAACTTACTCTTTTTATTCATTGTAAATCACTGTTGCTTGCACGCAATAAAAACTGAAATAAGTAATATATTTTAATTTGCCTTGACATCTGATATGTCAAATATTTGATTTTCCACCATAAAATCATTCACAATAAACATCGAATTTCTATATGTTTATCTGACCTGAAGGCGCTAAAATTTTTATATTGTATAAAATTTTTATTTATAAATTTTATACATAATAACTTTTTTTCTTTACAAATATTAGTACACATTATCAAAACGGAGGTGCTGAAAAGACCACGCTCCCAAATGTCGTTGTTTCAAAGTGGCAGCCCAACTGAGCTTGGGAACGACTTTGACGACAATGCAATCTCCAGTTTCGACAGTACAGAACAAGTGTATTCGCAAGCATCCAGGTTTCACATATACGAAAATTTAGACGAGACAGTCTCAAGCAACCATTACGAGCTGCCGAATGAAGATCTGACAGAGTCGACGACGGGTAATTTTGTATATACTTATTTATATATTTGCTTAATGTTTAAAACTTGTTATTATTTAGTAAAAATGTGTGAAGCCCTGGAATTGCGTCCCGAAATTTGGGACATCAGGAATCCGCTTTTCAAAAACAGGACTGTTCGCGATAAAAAATGGCATGAGGTTCTGAAGGAAATTGGTAAAAAGTTATATGATATTATAATTTATTTTTGTTAAATATGAACGGTTTTTCAGGATTGCCGTCGAAAATGTTAAATGCGGCCAAAAAAAAGTTTCGGACGGTGAAAGGCGGTAATGATCGGGCGAAGAAACAGCTGGCAAGTGGTTCGAGTGCTGGCTCACAAAAGGCATATAAGTTCGCGAATTGTTTCGCCTTTCTTAATGATACATATGTCCCACGAGCGTAAGTAAATTTTTCGAGAATATTTTAAATTTGCTAATTTATTATTTTTATATTCAGAACTACATCTTTATATAGCGAGGAGAGTTCAACTTGGGAAACGCCGCAGAAAAGAAAGAAGATGAGCACTCCAAATGGTAAAAATAATTTTAAAATTTTAACACGAGCTGTAAATATAATGTATTCTTTAGATACACAACCTACCGTTTCCATGGTGTCCAACCAGCAACAGGGAGACACGGACGTGGATATAAGGAGAGGTATTGTAAATTATTTACAAAAATAAAAAATAAATGAAACAATCAACGACTTAAGAGGCAAATTATATGTTCAACATCTCAACTCGCTGTCGGAGGAAGGCCAGTTTATTGTTGAACGAAAGCTCAACGAAATCATACTCGAACAAAAAGCTTTTGAAAAATCTAATTTTAAAATATAATTATGGATAAAAATTAAAAACGTTTTAACTTATTTAAACAAATAAAAAACATTTATTTCAGATCATCTTTGTCTGCCACCTGACTTCATAAAATGTTTAGTGAAATCTTCCCTTATCTGCTTTGCAGTTTTTGTCGCATTACCACCAGTTTTGCTTAACGATGCCGCGATACTGGTTCTATTTATTCGCCACTTTGCTCCTAATATTCCAAAAGAATTTTCGATTATTCTCCTTGCCCTACTTAATCTATAATTGAAAATTCTTTGTGGAATGGAGAGGTCACAACTCCCATATGGCTTAAGCATATTATTCGTCAGGCTAAATGCGTCATCGGCAACGAAAACAAAAGGAGCATTTGGTAACTCCGCCGAGACGAAACGCGATGGTGGAATCCTGAAAATAAATAAATAATTATAATAGTACACATATGCTCCAGACAATTAAAAAAAACAGATATATATACTAACGGTAGTTCATCGGCATAAAATTGTTTTCCATAGCTGGAATTGCGGAAGATACCACCGTCACACTGCCGACCTGCTGCACCTACGTCACACATAATAAATTTGTAGTCATGATCGCATATGGCCATAAGTACAATTGATGAAAATTTTTTGTAGTTGTAGAATTCGGATCCTGCATTTGGAGGTGCTTGTGTGGTCACATGTTTGCCATCAATTGCCCCAATGCAATTAGGAAAATCCCAACGACTTAAAAAACCATCGGATACTTTTCGATAGGAATCCTCCGAATAGTCTGGAAAAGCCCCTTCCTTTAGAACAAATGTTATAGCACTTGTTGTTTCAAATAAAATCCGATGGATGGATGTCTGCGAGCATTTAAAAGTATACGACAGCGATCTCTGAGATTCCTCAGTAGCTATGTTAGAAATCTATCGACAAATTATTCAACATGTTATATTATGTACACATTCTTTAGAATACCAATTATTGTAGGATACTAACCTCAATGTCACAACTAGTCGCGTTTTTGCACAAATTGGTTCCCTTGTCAATTTGGCTTTTGTAACAATAGGACCCACTATACAAAATAGTTCTTATATAGTTTTTAAACATTATAGGATCCTTCAAGCTGCTGAAAATTGTGATGAAAGCACCTGTCGCACTCCGTCCTTCGTAGTACGGGTTCTTGACCACAGAACTCACGGCTTCTTTTTTCTGGGCTTCTTGCTACAATCCGTTAGCCAAACGTACGCTAACATCAGGAAATCTTCACTGTCCATATTGTTTATTATATTATTATATTATTTATTTATTTTGCAACAAAATATTATAATCTCTTTTTATTTATTAAATTTCATTGGTATTGCTATAAATATTGCCATAAAAACGACAGTTCAACTCATCGTTTAGGATTTTATATATAAATTATATAAACTCGCTCTTATGAAAATCACACAATTAAGTCTATCGCTTTCACTGGATATGTTTGATATTTTCAAGCACTTTCATGGAATCACCAAAACGATTTATGGAATTTTAGATTTATTATGCAACAATATCAATGCAGATGATTTATTATCATCCTTAAATATTTTACCGTCGATATTTGGTTTGCGCTCGAGACAATTTTTATGTACAACTGACCACCGGACGCAATTTGATAGTCGTGAGCCCCTTGATAGAGCAAGCAGACTATTTAATTCCGTTGTTAAAGTATTTGTATCTAAGGGTTTCAGTCTGTTTGATCTTGGAATCAGCTGAGTGAAGTTCAAGCATTGTGGTTTTGAGACTAGTTTTAATTAGACTTATCTAATCTTGTTTCTCATTTTACTTTTGTAAAATTTATATATTTTTGGTCTGTAATTTTTTCTTTACCCAAAAACCCATACCCATTTTTTTCTGGGTTTTATTTGGGTTTACCCAACTACTGAAAAACCCTAAAATTAATTGTAAAAGTAGAAAAAAATGACATTAATTTTTTATTTATTTTCAGTATTTAAGTTTTTTTAAATTTAAAAAAAACAAAATTTAAATTTTTTTACTAGTTTATAAACTTTTTCTACTCTTAAGCGATTCCGGAGCTTACTCTTAACATGGCCAACTGTGCTGAACATTCGCTCGATTCCTGCTGAGCTGGCTGGACATCCATGTATTTTCGCCATACATTGGCAAAAGGCCTTAAAATTAGGATTTTGGGTCCTCAAATACATAACTGCCCACCATTTATTGCTAGGCATCGTATTAATTATCTGTTCTTTGAACAGAGATTCCGTATAAATGTTGTCACGTATCTTAAATCTGAAGTAAAAGCTTGACCATTCAGAATTTCTAGAATGTAGCCATTCCACTGCTTTCCTCTTCCTTCTCATCGATTTCAATTGCATTTTCTAAAAAATTATGTAATATTTAAATATTATCGTACTAGGTTTCAAGTCTTATAAATACTTACGACCAAAAATTAATTTGACGTCGGTGAAATATGCCATCAATTGGAAATCGGTTACAGCTTCTTTATATCTCTTAATAATTTCTGGTTTGTATCCAATTAAATTGTTATTTGACAGACATTCCTTCCACAATTGCACAGCTTCAGCCAAAGTGGCTGAATCGGATTGCATCCTGTCTAAACCTGCACCAATAATCGCAATATGCATTTTTAAATCAATGGCATTTTGATAAATTTCAGTTGATTTAATTTTTCCTTGAATGCCAAATGGAATATCATCTTCAAACGTTTATAATTTCGCGGTAAATTTGATAATTGTCAATGAAGGTTTGAAGATAATCTAGTTGCGAGCTCCATCTGGTCGCATTTGGTATCTGTGTTTAGATGTTCGTTCACTTCACTGATCACTCACTGAGTCACTGGTCACTACACTCTTATGCAATGCATAAAGTAAATTGATTACATTTTTCAAGTTTCAACCATATTTAAAACCCAATAAATGAAGAAAACCCAGAAAAACCCACAACCCACGGGTTTTTGCATCAACCCAAGGGTTTTTGACAACCCTGGGTGTGGGACATTGATTTAAAAATACACCGGTTTGATGTTAATCAAATTTTTGCTGAAACTAAAGCAGAAATTTAATTATATAAGCTTGTCGATTCTGATTTTACAAATGAATTTAAAATAATGTCAGCAAATTTTATATAAATTTTTGTGAACATTTTATCTCAAAAATTAACTTTAAAAACAAAATTTTTAATTTTATACCTAAGCTAGAGGCCAAAGTTTAAGTGCAGAATCATGCTCAAATAATTTTAAATACGCAAATATTGCAAGAATTGCGAAAGATTTATAGCAATTCCACATTCGTCTGCTAATATTGAACGAATTTTCTCTTTCTAAAATTTAATGAAAGCTAAATGTAGGAATAGATTGCAGATAAAAACATTGTCGTCTTTAATACATCCTACCCTGGTGAGAGGCAAAAAACGAACGAGGCAAACAAACCGTGGCAATCTTTCTTGTATGCGTACGGACCTTTGAAGTTAAAATTTGTAAAATATTGGTTCTATGAACCTTTTTGATACTTATTTCTTTTCTCATGCAGCTCCCGCACTAATGAACCGGTATTTTTTTATGCATCTCATGCTTAGTCAAGGTATATAGAACTAGTAAGGTAGGATATTACGAGTTTCATTTTTGACATTTTCCGCGCATCTACGTCACTAACATGGTGAAATACATATTTTTATGAAGCCTACTGTACTTTGTTTGATCTACTTTAGATGAATTTTGGATTTTAATACGCATATTATGCACAGATTTATTTTTTAATTAATAGTTTCATTTATTTTCCTTTTTTTTTGATTTAATATCTTCTGAAATTTCTGAATTAAGTATTCTTATTTTCGATATATATTTAACCATGTTGATGATGCGAAATATTGAAGAGAAACAGCATGTCACATGAGCCAATATCCTAACATATTAGCTCTATATACCTTGATGCTTAGTTACAGAAAAAACTATATGAGCAGACACCTTTAGCAACAATAAAACCTAATAATATACATATATAAAACTAGCTGACCCGGCCACGCGTTGCTGTGGCTAAAGTTTTTGTTATATTACATTATAGTAAACAATCTAAGAGGAACAATAAGAGAACATCAGTCACGGAGTCCACTATGCTTTTTCACACAGATGGTATTTGTAAAAAAATATGGTGATCTCCTCATTTGACTTTCTACTACTATAACCCTTTAGTACAATGAAATTATTTACTAACAAAGACGAAAATGTTGATGTTGGTATACAAATTCACTGGATCGAGATTTGAAGGGGAAGTACGTTGAACACAATTAATTAAAATGTTCTTACACTTGATATTAAGCAGAAATCAATAGGTACAAAATAAAAATTTATCAGATTTATTATTTCCATTTAATTTTATAACAAATATAAGTATATTACAGTATAATATAGTGAATAATATGTGACGCTTAAACTCATGAATGAGGTAGGCAAGGCAGACAGTCTTAAACTTTTAAACATTAATATCTATTTTTTTGAATTATAAATACTTTCAATTTAATTTAACACCAATCGCTGCACAATGTTTTTGGTTAACCTGTCTTTAGCTAACACAAATAGATTCGACGGTTTCCCAACACGTGAACACGCAACATATAGTTGCCCATGAGAAAAACATGGATTTTCCAAATCTAAACCACAAATGGACATTGTTTGACCTTGAGATTTATTTATAGACATGGCGAAGCTAAACGAATTGGAAACTGTAGCCTTTTGAAGGGTATGGTAGAATCTGATGGTATCATCGGAATACGTGGCAGCAGGACCACTTTTCCTTTAAACTTCCCAGCCAAAATGGTTGCTTCAAGAATGTTTCCGGTGATCTTTTTGATGACCAAACGCGTACCGTTACATAATTGAGGTGGATTCAAATTACGGAGGAGAATAATAGGGGAACCAATCTTTAATCGAAGATTATGTGGTGGCATTCCAGGGATATCTAATGAATTTAAAAATTCAATCGGAAAATTTACACTTTCATTTTCATCAACAACAGTATCGATTGATTTAAAAGACATCAGATCGCCTGGTAACAAATGTTGTTTTGTTGTTGTCAACATCAACGTTTTTGGCTGCCAAAATCGCCCGTTCACTAAGCCATTCATGATTCAAATAATTATTCTGTATATCCGGGAAAATACTCTGAATCAATTCATTTTTATCCTGAACAACAGTGCAAAAATTGTCTGGTAGTTTAATGCATTGCGTATTTGGTTGCAGTTCTATTTTACCGTTCCCAATATCTAGTAGTTGTTCGGAAAATATTTGTGCTGATGGATCATTTTGCAATTGTACTCGCATATTTATGGTCAATCGAAGTGTTTCAACACTTCGCCATAAGAATGATTGTTTCAAACATGCATTAATCTCATCCGCGAAAGTAGAGCGAGGTATAACCGGTAAGGTCTGCCGGAAGTCACCAGACAAAAGTAAGATAGCACCACCGAAAAGTTTATTATTGCTGTTTAAATCTTGCATAGCTCTGTTTAATGCTTCAAGTGAATATTTGTGTGCCATTGTGCACTCATCCCAAATTATTATAGAACTCTTCCGCAACACTGCAGCTATTCCACTATTCTTTTTGATGTTACACATTGCATCTGGTTTATTATGAACGTCCAATGGCAGCTTGAATGTTGAATGTGCTGTTCGCCCACCATCCAGTAAAGTAGCCGCAATGCCTGACGATGCTACTGCTAATGCGATTTTTTGTTGCGACCGTATTTTGGCAAGAATCAACGATATTAAAAATGTCTTACCGGTTCCACCGGGTGCATCCAAGAAAAAAAAACCGCCTTGTTCAGCAGCAACAGCCAGCATAATCCGATCATAAATAATTTTTTGTTCTGCTGTCAGTAATGGTTCACTGTTCATGATAATTGTTGCTAAACTTCCATGGTCATATTGCTTTTCTCGTTGTAAATCGGTATTGACTAAGTCGGTGGCTGGACGATTAGGTGATGGCATACTATAATGATTAAGTGGTAAATTTGAAATAAGAACACATAAATCCTCGATCAAGACCAATGCTTCATTGTACATCTCTGGTGTATAATCTATGTTTTGGCATTGATTTGTTTGTCTAATTCGGTGCAAGATGTCTTCTGTCATACAATTTTTATATTTTTCCCACAAAGTTTGTGCTTGCGAGGGATAACATGTCGTCAAAATAATTGCAAACAACTGACGAATGTTATTCGGTGTTGATGTCAACGCAGCATCAGCAAGCGTTAAGTCCCAATGGTTATCGTCTTCTAGCAATTGCAGTTCACGACATGCATCCTGGTATGTATTGAATACTCGACCATTAACTGTTCGTAAAAATTCAAAAGACGTTGGTCCGGGAACATTCACCAATAACAAACGTAAATAGAAGCACTCACGTTGCTTTGGATGTACCGTGTAAAGTCTCCCCAATGTCTTAGCTTTGAATATGCCTGTAATGGAAGGATGTGGTTTTCCTTGTTTCCGTGGCTCTCGTTTTTTACTGGATTTGTTCCATGTGAAATAACGTGGAACATCACCATACACCAATCTCTTCGCGAATTGGCCAAAAACATCAGGTTTTTGACACAATGTAAAAAATTCAGTTAGAGTCGTTTTCGGAGCTTCGAACGCTCTTTGGAGAACATTTTCTTCAGTGAAGTATACACGTTGACCGTTTTCAAGATGTATTGCCAGATGTTGGACAGCAGGATCTCTTTCGTGGATGGGAAAGCTGAGAATATGCCAAATAGCTTCATTGCTGCTAATGTATCTGCCCATTTGGTATCGTGCTATTTCGTCATTTTTATTCATGTTTTGTACTTCAAATATGGCCAAATCACTGCCTTTGTTTACATATTTACAAATATACTTAATTGATTTAACAGAACTGCAAAGCTCAACATTGATATGAGCTTTGTAAGTTTTTGAAAGTAGTGGTGAGTATGGTACCACCCACTGATTATCAAACTCAACTTGATTTGGAAAGTTCGGCAGTCGCATTGTAAATGTGTGGCCACCATTCTCAGTACTTCTGCGGCGATACATTGGATAACCATCAATATCCGTGATGGTGTCATTCGTATACGGCTTTGGGAATTTTTTTTTACATTTTCCATTGTCCATGCACGGTGACGTCATGTTGAAAGCACCGCATGGCCCATGGATCATGTGTTTGGTGACAATATCAAATAATTCTTGATCAATTAATGGGTCTGGAATTTCGGCTGAAATTATTTGATCGATTTTCTTCAGGACGGATTCTATCTTTAAGCCAAACCAAAATGTGGGCATGAGGCAAACCTCGCTTTTGCCACTCTATCGTATACAGCCAACAACGTGTGATACCAAAAATTGAATATTTAACAATAAAATCAATTAATGATTTCAATTTTTGTTTAAACACACGTGCAGTTAAATCATGACGATGAATGGCTTGTTGTCCTGGGAATAGTAAAGTTTGTATCTCTTCCCAATTCGGATTACATGTGAATGTAATAAATAAATCCGGTCGGCCGTAATGACGTACGTAAGTCATCGCATCTTGTATGTATTCCTGCATGTTCCGTGGACTGCCGATGTAGCTTGAAGGTAAAATGAAAGCATTACCGATGTCATTGGGATTTAAATTTCCATCGATGTTTCCAGCAACAGCATCTCGTAAGTGAATATATTCTTCCGATCGTAGTTTTGCCTGGTTGAATCGAAGGAATCGCAAGCGTTCGCTTTCGACCTTAGCATACATATCAACAATGTATTGATGGAACAGCTGACGATATCGAAGGATATAATTGTCTTGATGTTGTCTAACCATTATTCGGTGTGCGTAGTAGTTCATTGAGCTAACTTTCTTATTTCTGTAATCACCTAAGAAAATAAAAAATAAAATGCAATACGAAATTAAAATCTATACATACAGTGAGAAAGTAAATAGATAATTGTCAAATTTACCGGTATTTGGATCATACTGTTTCATATTAAGGTGATATTCATCTTGTCCTTGCCAAAATATCAATGGATATTGTAGTGCGTCATATGAACGGTGTAGATCCGAAATCGTACTGACAGTGTTGTCTCGCCGTGTAATTTTTATAGATCTTTTGTCAACTGGATCACCAACCATGATAACAGCAACCTCATCAACAGTTGGAGCGTTGAATCTACCAGCATGTTCACCTAATGGTACTTTGTCGGCTTTTATGACGATTTGATAATTGTCATTTCGCAGTCGTGGCGAAACTCTTTTGATCAATTGAATTAGTTGATTGTGATCTTCTAAAAAATTTTCCAATAATATCACAATTGCTCTTTCCTCTGCTTGTTCAATAAAATTATACAGGCACCGAGTCGTCACGCGCTCTTCACAATCGCCCATAAAATAAATTTGAAGAAATTTCGGATTGTGATCAGGCATTTACATCAGTGATCCGATTTTATGGTACACCTGGCCTTGAATTTTGAATGTAGTTTTAAAATTACGTCCATCGGATGCACGATCGCAAATTTTAGTTGCCCCAAATGACGTCATTTGGAAGCAAGAATTAAATTTGCGTATCTTACGCAAAAATAATTTGGAATCATCTGAATTGCCAGTAAGAAGGGATAATAAAAGCTCCGGCGGAGCGGGTAGAGGTGACAGAACAACTTTTCCTGATGCGCAGCACATGCCGGCTGCTTCATTCCGAAATTTCAATGCCTGACAATATTGACATACTTTATCCATTCCACCGATAGCAATTTTCGAATGCGCTGAGTAATTAATATCTGGTGCATATTCAAAGGCAAGCCGAACGAATGATGCACGTGTTAATGAGCGGCTGATCCGTTGCCTTCGTCGATCTAGTACTCGTACTGTAGCTATGTTTCGTTCTCGTGCCGCTCTTATTCTCGTAATATTCTGTTGCAGACGTTCGTCACGCTGTTCTTGAGATTCTTGTGCACGACTTTCTGCGGTCCTGATTCTTTGAGCTGCATTTCTTGTTTCGATTTGTTCTGGTAATTGCTGAGCTCTTTCAACACGTTTGCGTCGTGACCCTTTGCTGCTCGCGTTGTTGAGGTTAGATTTTTTCGGTGGCATTTGGCTGAAAATAATAATTTATTCGTTTAAATATCAGAAAAAAAAAATTGAAAATCATTCTAATTAACTTTTATAATTATGTCATAATACTGACATCTACATATTTAAATTATAGAGTTTAAATAATAATTTCAATAAGAATTGAAATACTAATTTGATCGTTTAAATATAAGAAAAAAAATCTGAACAACTTGTTATCATAACACATTGAAATAATAAGTGCTAAATATTTTTTAATAGAGGTTAAATAAAAACAATGAAAAAAAATATTTGTACAACTATTGAAAAAGTGTAGGAAATGGTGTATCATTTTTGCATTGACATTTTAATTAAATTTTATAATTTTATAATTATGTGATAATACTTACATACATATATTCAAATTAAATTATAAAGTTTTGATCAATGAAGCACAAATAAGTCAAAACAGGATTAATTTCACTGTATTATCTTCATTATAATATGAATTCAATTTACACTTCAGTCTAAGTAACACGTGGCCGGCTATGCTAACACCAAAAATTTAAAAAGTGGAAATAATTGAATTATACGGTATTTCGTTCACTACAAAATAAATGTAATTAATTTTATAGCGTCAACAACACGTGGTAATTATGATGTTAAAATGTAGCTTATATGACACGTTCGTAGATTTCCCATAGCAGCGCCATCTATTGATTACTTACTCAACCCAGTCGAAAGGTATAGACATCTGTTAGAATCATTTGGAGTTAACAAATAATTGTGACTGTCAAATAATAACAGACAAATAATTAGCAATAAATTAAAATTGCGACTATAATTTGAGATTTAAACTATCCTATCTCTCAAGTTGGACCGAACTGCACATGGTGTGCGAATTTTATTATAATCGGTTAAGTGGTTTAGGAGTCCATTGAAGACAAACATTGTGACACGAGATTTATATATATTAGATAAGTTAGTAAGACATTAATGTATATTATATAAAATTATACATCAAGATATTTAATTGAAAGTGTGAAAAATACTCGTACTAATTTATGAGATATATTTCTGGTTTTTAGTTGTAGGATATAATTTGTATTTTATCTTTAAAATGAATTGAAGATTTTCGGAAGACTCAAGAGGCTTTATGTCCAATTGAATGAGCAAGCCATACCGTAATAAAATGAAATTTACCGTAAAGTTAAATGAACTATCTAATGAGATGAAACGGAATCCTTTGGAATAAGGGCAATGCTATGAAAGAATTATTGTTTATTTATTATTTGGGAGCAAATGGGGATTACATACAAATTCGCAGTTGGATACGTAAATTGTTTACGTGATGTGCGTTCAAGAAAAAACTTCGTTTTACTTTTGTGTAGTTGCTTTTAATTTAAAAAATACCTTTTAAGTTTAGAACTACAAAATGAAGGTAACGTTTCAAAACACAATAAGTACATCTTTTGTACATTTAGGTTGGAATTACACGAAATTTTACAGTGAGCTATATTTGTATTAAAGAATGCAGCGCTCGGCACGTCACTTTCAGCTACTATATTAAGTAACCAAAGTAACCTTGACCTTGACTACAGACGAACCTTTTGATTTATACAAACACTGAAAAAAAAGTCGTTCGTAATATTTATAAACGGCGTTCGTTAAAATATTGTACGTTGAATAAACGAATTATTCGTAGAATACACAAACTATTCGTAGTTTTATAAAAACTAGGAGATTATGGTCTACGAACCGTTTGTGTATTTAACGAATATGAATTCGTTAAATATTTCTTCATATAATCTGAAAGAGGTATATTCTGTATAGTATCTGTATTCTGTATGCAACCTTTTCTGCTGTATGTTGAAAGGATGGCTGTTCGATTTCGGCCGGTATAAGTAAGAATAAAACATGCATAAACGTGTTTGGTAGGGTTTGATATGATTTATGAATAGTTTTCCTACCAGAATCTGCAAGAGATAAACTTTCGAACGAAGTGTACTCATTCGCATTAAAGAATACTTCTCCTTGCACAATTATTAAATAATTAGTTTATAATATAAAAGTTTTAAAGTGACTCTTTAATAATAATTAAAATAGTGTTAATTAGTTAGTTAGTATTCGGATTTAATAAAAAATGTAATTAAGCATGCCCTTATTATTATTTTATTTGAATGAAATTATTTTTATAAGTTTATTTGTTTTTGACATAGGGAATAAAAAATTGTTCATTGAAATTAATAAATTGCTCGTCAAAAAAAAAGAAAACACGAAAAGTATTTTAATGAACAAAGTTTAGTGTTTCGTGCTATGTTCAATATTATAAATTTCAATGAAAAACGTACAGAATTCGTTTGGTTAACGTACATAATTCGTTGTTTAAACGTACAGAATTCGTAGTTTTAACGAACAAAATTCGTAGTTTTAACGTACAAAATTCGTTGTCTCAACGTACAGAGTTCGTTGCGTCAACGTACATAATTGTACGTAGATTTAACAAACAGCGGTTCGTTGACTAAACGAACCAGTTCGGGGGTTGATTATCTACACTGAACCAAAATGGTACGTAATAAACACGAAAAAGTTCATAGAGATAACGAATAGTTCGAAGATAATCAACCCTCGAACTGGTTCGTTTAGTCAACGAATTTTGTACGTTAAAACTGCGAATTCTGTACGCTCTTCATTGAAATTAATAAATTACTCGTCAAAAAAAGAAAACACGAAAAGTATTATAATATTGAATTAATACATAGCAAGAAGCACTAAACTTTGTTCATTAAAATACTTTTCGTGTTTTATTTTTTTGACGAGCAACTTATTAATTTCAAAGAACAATTTTCCCTATGTCAAAAACAAATAAACTTACAAAAATAATTTCATTCAAATAAAATAATAATAAGGGTATGCTTAATTACATTTTTTATTAATTCCGAATACTTACTAACTAATTAACACTATTTTAATTATTATTAGAGAGATATTTATTGATATTTTTAGTTCTATAATATATTTTTGAGACAATTATAAACAGTTTTTAATTAAATTGCTGTCAAATTTTAATAGAACAGTTACTTTTAAGCAAAAAATAAACCTTAATAATCGCATTTTAATTCAGAATAAAGTGCTCATTTATAAATTGTGAATAGAATTATATTATATGTTGTCGTAAATCAAAAACTCGTGCGAGAGGACAATAAATTTGGACCAAACAACAAATTTAAATAATTGTAATTTAAAAAATTTAACTAATTTAATACCGAAGCAATCTGTCAAGCCAAATGCATATTCATGCCATTCAATAGTATTTATTTTACTTCTCCAATTTTTGCATTAACATTTGCACCTTCGGATAATTAATTTAGGTTTTAATTTGGTAAAAAAAATTTTGAATGAAATTCCAAAATATGGAGCAAGCTGCTGGGTATTCCAAATTAAAAACAAAAAAATTTTTAAATACTATATAAATATATAATGACACAAAACACAATCCCAAATTATTGTTTCGTTTACACAACTATTCAAAATTCAGAAAGAATTTGAAGACTTATAATTTTTCTACGCTAATAATTGAAAATGTAGACTCATCCTAATATTTTTTTAAGGTCGCTTCTTTCGACTTTTTATTGGGAAAAACACATAACCAATCGAGGTGGTCATATCAAAATAAATCGAATACATGTTCTGAAAAGTTTGAAATGGTTGAAAACTCCAGGTCATCTAAATATTTATAAAAAAAATTGACTCCGTCATTAAAACGGTTATGCTGAAAATTGTTTCCTATTTCAATAATATGTAGACTAACAAGGACACGATTTCTTTTTTGTTTGGTTTTTATTTTTTACTTTTTTAAAATGTTTTTTAACACAATGTAATATATTACACATTATTTCTCATCGACATCGTCATGACCTTTATTCAGACAGTTTTCTGACTTTGTACTGAATAGACCTTTTGGAACGTTTCCACAATTTTTCAAATTAATAATTCTCCATCCAGTGAAGTAATCCGATGGGATGTAGAAAGCAGGGCTCCTCAATGATGGTGCAGCAAAATTATTATCATCATCACCATCCGAGTCATCAAATATGTGAAGATCTAGCTTTGGCACTGATTTTGATCTTGGTAATCGAGCTGTAATGATAAGAATATAATTGTTAAATATTTATAATTATTAATACAAATTAAAAGTTAGTACTAAACAATATTGTTTAGTAGCAAAATATCTAGTTTTGGAAATGTTGTTTATAAATCATTAATTCACTCACCTTCGTGCATAGCCTTAAAATATTTTTTAATTGCTCTGGTCAAAGTGACGCTCTCCGTAACTGGTCTTTTATCTGGTTTCGGAATGCCAATAATTTCAAACACCGGAATTTGTTCCATATTTTAAAAAATTATGAATTATTATAATAAAATAAACTTTAATATTTTCAATATTTCAGCACTTTTCAAAACTCTAAATTTCGTATGACTGCTTTGCGAGATGTCTTTAGCTTGAGTATTGTCCTTAGAATGAATTTAAGAATTAAATTTTTGTAAACGAAAACTAGAGGTTCAGCAACACCTGGAGGCAGGCTGAAGAATTAAGTGAGATTTTAAAGACCCTTCAGCGTCAGCCTCAACGCTGACGCCGGAGTTGATGATGGCAAATTTACCGGCTAGCGGCTAGCGGCTGCAACACGATCCTACATGTACGTTATTTTATGATTCTTAATTTGTATTTTCTACCTATTCTTTATTAGGGGTTGAAAGTTGAGTGTTAAAATCATTCATAGTTCACATAACTCATTAGATAATGATTTTATTGCCAGTATAAAGGTGCGTCACAGTTTTTATTATTCACTTATTTAAATATGTATGGCCGTTTAAGGAATAAATTATTATTATTAATTAAAAGCAAAACCATTCGTCATTATGACGTGTACCACTTGATTAAGCATAATAGTATGAAAGTTCTCTAGTTAGTGCTATAAAGTTTTTAAACCCAAGGTAATTAATATATTATTTTAACAACATTACTTGAAGCATAAGTATCTCGAGTCCCTAGGTAAAAATTAAGTAAATAATTTAATTGCACATAATAACAAATTTGGCAATCGTGTGTAATTAAATAAGGATTCGATTGAAATGTTTTCCGTTAATTCATTTTGAAAATGAAAATGTTTAATTTTATCAAAAAATATCAGTATATAAACTGTTTTTTAAGAGATGACTGAGGAGGAATTTATAGTGAGGATTTATTATTAATCTGATCAGAGTATTTACCACTTAATCTCCCACATTAAATTTTTACACATTGAATGTAACCTTTAAAAAAATGAAGATTTTAGAATTTTCGGTTAAAAATTGCCGTTCTCTAATGCCCTCTGCTTTGGTTTAAGCTGTTCTTTATATTATGTTTATATATATTATATGCGTATGTTTAATGTTTTAATATATTTAAATTATTAAATATAAATTGCATTAACCAAAAGTCGAAAGAAGCGACCTTAAAAAAATATTAGGATGAGTCTACATTTTCAATTATTAGCGTAGAAAAATTATAAGTCTTCAAATTCTTTCTGAATTTTGAATAGTTGTGTAAACGAAACAATAATTTGGGATTGTGTTTTGTGTCATTATATATTTATTTATTGTAATAATTCATCGATGTTAATAATAACTATTATTAAATAACAAATTGAATTGCTTTCTAAACATTTTATTTCACAAAACGTCTTAATGTCTATTCCTTATAATACACATTGTAAAAGCGTTTTACTTTATTATTAAAGTTTAGTAACATGAAGGTTTTATGAAACCATACAAAACATATTATGTATAAAAAATTGCATCAAATCAAAGTACATAAAAAAAAATTCCCGGAAAATACATTAAAAGTAGGTAACATGCACTAAAATAAATTTTAAACCAAAAACTTGGAAAATGTACTTAGTGAATTTTGCTTGTAAACCAATGATATATCATTAGATTCTATTCATATCCAGCCGGACCGAACACTTTCATGCATGTTTTATTCTTACTTATAGCGGCCGAAATTGAACAGCCATCGTTTCAACATATACATGAAAATAAAAATGATTCATACAAAAATGCATGCGTTTACAAAATATGTAGAAAACAATCCTTAAATATTTCTTCATATAATCTGAAAGAGGTATATATTCTGTAGTATCTGTATGCAACCTTTCTATTGCATACAGAATACAGATACTATATACAGAATATACCTCTTTCAGATTATATGAAGAAATATTTAACGAATTCATATTCGTTAAATACACAAACGGTTCGTAGACCATAATCTCCTAATTTTTATAAAACTACGAATAGTTTTCTACGAATAATTCGTTTATTCAACGTATAATATTTTAACGAACGCCGTTTATAAATATTACGTACTACTTTTTTTTCAGTGTACGAATTATTCGTTATCTCAACGAACTTTTTCGTGTTTATTACGTATCATTTTGGTTCAGTGAATATATGTGAAATAACCAACTACTATAATTAATAAATTAATTGAAAAGTTTTATCACAACAGGACCGCTAAAAAAATTGTCTTGTACAGGATAATCAATGTCTAACATATTAATCTTCTATTTTATGTTCAACAGCCGGTAGTAAAACAAATTAATTTCCTGCTTTTCAAAGCAAATGGATTTGCTTCTAAAAAAAAATTCGAAAAATAATAGGAAATGTTTGAAAAACATAAAATTTTGGAGCTTCAACTGGAGGAGAAACCAAGATTAGAGGCACGAGAAGTGCCTAAACACGAAAAAGTTCGTTGAGATAACGAATAATTCGTAGATAATCAACCCACGAACTGGTACGTTTAGTCAACGAACCGCTGTTCGTTAAATCTACGTACAATTATGTACGTTGACGCAACGAACTCTGAAAGTGGACATTTCTAATTTTTAACAGATACAATATTTATTCAGTTCTTTTATTAAATTTATTATACTATATGATAGTAATATGTACTGAAATATCATGAATAATAAATATTCATGTTTAAATAATAATGAAAATAATTTTAAGATATTGACAATAAAAAAATTTAAATTATATTAAACTTATACACAAATTTTTTGAAAGAGTTTATAATTACGAATATTAAATAAATGTATTAATTAATCAATAAAAAAAGCAAAAACGGAGGAAGGCTCACAGCGGATTACCTGATGCAGCAATGTTCATTTGCCTGGCCATATTATGGTAATAACTAATAATTCTTGCAGTCACTGGTAGTTACCATTTCAACCGATGTGTTGATAACTTGGATGTTTTGACAATGTGTTAGTGTCCTTCGGATCACTCAGCATTGAACGCATGTATTTTGACCTTTGAAAACACACTCTCAATACGATTAAGTTGCGGCGAGTATGGTGGCAAAAAAAATCCAATGCCCTGATCCTTCCACGATGTCGCGCACCTGTGCCGTTTTGTGGATCTTCGCATTGTCCATCACCAGCCATGTCTCCGTCAAACTTTTTTCTGACACTCTGCAATAGTTCCTTTAGGAAAATACAAAATCTGTCGGAATTGACGCTGTATCAGTAGGCATCGACCACTGTATGGTGTACCAGGCCATGTATTTTGACGGCGGCAATGAGGGACACATTACGGCCCGAACCGTAGCCGCAATTTTAACTTAATTTAAAGATTATTTAAACATGAATATTTATTATTCATGATATTTCAGTACATATTACTATCATATAGTATAATAAATTTAACAAAAGAACTGAATAACTATTGTATCTATTAAAAATTAGAAATGTCCACATTAAAATGCAAAAAGTGTCGTTATTAAATTAATTATTGTTGTTATTGATTTATAGAATGTTGTTATAAGGTGTGTGATGTTGATATTGTTTTGACAATAATATTGCTAATGATTGTTATTGTGTTGTTAATGAATTGCGAAATGTTGTTATTGGTTTGCAAAATGTTGAAGTTCAAAATGCATTTTGTCCCATTTTGTACTGAAAATATCGTTATTGGGTTAGGTTTCGCGTCCATATAGGGATAATTTATGTTGATATGATTTTGCAAAAAAATTATACCAAATAATAAATGTTGTTAATCATTTGCAATTTGTTGTTAAATGTTGAGCGATGTTGCTATTGATTTGCAAAAGGTTGTTGTTGTAGTGCAAATGGTATAGCATGAAACACTTTGTTCATTAAAATACTTTTCGTGTTTTCTTTTTTTTGACGAGCAATTTATTAATTTCAATGAACAATTTTTTATTCCCTATATCAATAAACTTATAAAAATAATTTCATTCAAATTAAATAATAATAAGGATATGCTTAGTTACATTTTTTATTAAATCCGAATACTTACTAACTAATTAACACTATTTTATTTATTATTAGAGAGTCACTTTTAAACTCTAATTAATTTGAAACGATTAAAAACTACATAGAAGTAATTTTTTTTTTAATTGTGAAAATAAATAAAATGATGTTGATATTTTTAGTTCTATAATATTTAACAAGTTGCTTAATTTTTTGGTGGATTAAACTTAACTATGTTAGAATAAACCCTTTAAATTAACGAAATTAAACATTGTAAGTCAGAAAAAAAATTAAATAAAAGTCGTAAAAAAATTATTCCAAAATATGGGGCAAGCTGCTGGGTATTCCACATTAAAAACAAAAAAATTTTTAAATACTATATCTACAGCCCTTATTAAAGATGTGCACACGTATTTTATGACATCAAAAATGACGAATATTTCGTCAATATTATGGACATTCCTCCCGATGA
This sequence comes from Sylvicola cinctus, assembly GCA_963854165.1. NCBI lineage: Eukaryota > Metazoa > Arthropoda > Insecta > Diptera > Anisopodidae > Sylvicola > Sylvicola cinctus. Next base: position 26,062,329 of record OY974082.1, read on the forward strand.
CAACTATAAAGGGCTGAACTTTTTCACCTTTGTTCATTAAGAATTGAAGGTGGTCCTCAATTTATTACGTTGTTCATTCAAAAGTTAATCAATGTTTTATATATTTTTTTATTTACTTACTTCCAAATGTATTATATGACGTTTGGCTTTTTGAATGTTTCATTAATTTGAAATGACGTATTAAATGTCTTTTATAGCTCGCCACATCTTTCTTTCACATCTAAATGTAAATGTACAATACGTTGATAGGAAATGTAATTTTTTTAAATGAGTAATTAGCAAATCCACTGAATTTTGCAAACAAAACAAATCATTGCTTTTTAATTTTAAACTATAGTTATTCACGAGTGTATACCTATGATAGCACCTTCAACTGTAGTGGCTTGATGGTTCTGATGGATTCCTGCACCACCAAATTTATAGTGTGAGCAAAACAGGAATATTGGTTCCACCCATTTAATTTTATTGCAGCAACAATATTTGCAGCATTGTCTGATACAGGATACTACAGTGTGCACTTTGCTTGTAATATCCCATTTGTTGGTCTCCTCCAACATCAATTTTTTTAAATTGTCAGCTGTGTGGCGATCGGTGATGTGAAAACAATTTAAAAGGAAACTCTTCATCTCCCAATCCTTTGAAATGTAATGAGCAGTGATGGTTATGTAGCCTTCACATGCCAAGGAAGTCCACGTGTGTAAGCGAAACAATCGCTATTTAAATGACGTAAATTCAAAAACTTAACTAGCTACTCAAATCATGCCCTTAAACAGCTTAAAATTATTATTGTTAACATGGTATGTGCTCGATTATGAAATTTCGATTCGTAATCAATGGGCATGTTTGGAGTAGATCTTTGTTAAAATCATACCTTTACAGGATAGTATCGTCTGGCAAAAATGACATTTCACCTTATTTTCATCATTTTACAAACGACAACGTTGTACAATTTAAAGCAATTACAATATGTATACCCTTTCACTCATACCTATTTTGCGATGCTGATATTATTATTGTATGTGTACCTATTCACTCACTCATTCATTCAGAATTCAATATTCATCTCCATCATTTCGATTACTCACAAACCACATAAGATTCAAATGCGAAATGAATACATGAGTACAAAATTTCTTTTTGAATACGAGTATTCATTTGAATATTGTATTCGATACTTTTTTTTTGAGTATTGGATACATTTTTCAGACAAAAATATCCAATACAATGTATTGGATACTCAAGTTTTGCAATTCACTAGTAGTCGCTCAAAATCTTTTGCTGTGGAAGGTCGTGATTGCTGATATACGCAGACAGTTCATCGAGTTCGATATTGTACATTTTAAAACACAACATACTAAAACACGTCGTAATGATAAGTTTTACTATTATAAGCTTTTAAATTCTTCTGTGATTATTGTTTTGTGTTTTTAAATGTGCAATATTGAAAAATGATTATTTTGAAAGGCAAAATGGTCATCTCTTTGTATTTATGTATGCGTAGTATAGTATAATTCTTTTTCAGAGATTTCAAGGCTATTCATGCATGCATGAGCGTGTGCGTGCGCGTGTGCTTGTGTATGCGTACGTGTGCGATCGCGTGAGCGTGTGCGATTTAATACACTCGCGTACAATGTTATGTATTACCTAATATGATAAGCGTTATATATTAAACGTATGTATTGAAATTTTCAAGTCATCTATCGTGCTGTTTATTTTGACTTCCCTCTTATGTATTAGGTTATATGGAACCCAATAATCTAATATATAAGGCGGGAATAAGGAATAACAGCACGATGAATCGTTTGAAAATTTCAATACTTACCTTATATATATCGCCCAACCATGCTTATAATTAGGGCAACCAAAAATATGTAAATACATTTTTTTTTCCTGACGGTCGATTCAAAAATGAGTATAATGCGTAAAACATCTGTGGATGTTGAAAGATCATTTTCGCAGTTTAAACTTTTTAATAAATCGAATAGGCCAAGTTTTTTATTTGAAAATGTATGCCCATTGTTCGTAGTGTACTACAACCTCAACTTGAAAACTGCTAACGAGACTTCAAATGCCTATTTTAAATATTAAAACCAATTTTTTATTTTTTATTGATTGCATTAGCAGTTACACTCAAAAAAAAAAATTTAATTCATATATAGAAAGAATTTCCATTTTTTTAAGGGCATATAATATTTTTTTGTGTGCATATTATAAGCGCCTAAAACCGTTTTTTAGGGCATATTTTTGGTTGCCACACTTATAATATTAGGTAATACATAACGTTGATATCAAGCATATAAATCGGTTGATTGCCCACTCACATGCACACGCACACGCATGCCTGAATAGCTCTGAAATCGCTGAAAAAGAATTATACTATATAATATACTATGTACATAAATATAAAGAAATGACCTTTTGCCTTTTTAAACTTTTTTATTTATTTAAAAATAATCAATTTCCAATATTGTACATTTTAAACCACAAAACAGAAAACAGAAATAATAATAATCACAATTACAATATATGTGTATCACAAAATACGAATTCAGAACTTTAAAACTTAAAATACTAAAACACGTCTTATTTAAACTCATATGAACATATATCTTCGTATATCGCAATCACCACCTTCCACAGCCAAAGAAGAGCGACTTCCTTAATTTGGTGGATGTTGCTTGTGTTCCTGTTGTTGTGGCTGTTCTTGTTGTGGCTTTCCTTGTTGTTGTTGTAGCGAGCTCAGATCTGAAAGTAAACCAAAAAAAGAATTCCCTCCACATACATGAACAACACATCTTGATTAAGTTCACTATAAAAACAAGCATCAAGTAAAAGCGTACTAAAAGTAAACTAAAAGCAATACTAACTACTAGATGAATGAACTACTTTAGGCTGACAAAGAGGCTGGTTGTATTAGTTGGGCCTGACCTGAAGCCCCAGAAATTCTGCAGCTTTGATTGGCTGACGCCAAAGGTCTATTGCTGTAAGGGTTGTAGGATTGAGATGACAGTTGAAAAGATGGTTGGTGTCATGGTTTTCTTGCTGGCAATTTGGGCACAGGTGGTCTGTGCCAGGGATTGTACGAGCTTTGTAGCTTTGTAGCAGATGACACCAACCAGATCTTAGCTGAGCTAAGGTTGTTCTTGTCTCTCTTGGGAGGGTTTGTTCGGAGGGGTCAATAGGAGGGGGATGGGAACCAAGGACTCTGTTGTGTTTATTGGTAGAGATTGCTGCCGATACAGATGCTACGGGGGGGTAATGGACGTGATATGACATCATGACTAGGGTGTTGAGGATTATGACAGGCAAGCAAGAACTGCTTTGTGAGCAGTTCATTGTGCTGCCTGGCATTAAGCAATGATGTTTCTTCGTGGAGGTGGTCAGGATGTGTGATGGAGTGACACCCTGTCGCAACGCGTAGCGTTGTATGTTGGTCCATTGAGTGTTGCTTAGGAATGTGGACCAGATGGGAGCAGCATAATTAATTATGGAACGACCAATAGCTTTGTAGGTGGTGATTATGACTTCCTTATTCTTGCCCCAGGAGGTTCCAGCAAGAGCCTTTCCTTGTTGTGCCTGTTGCTGTTGATGCTGCTGTTGTGATAATAATTATTTCATTTTAATTATTTTTATTTATTATACAAGGTATATAAAGCTAATATGTTAGGATATTGCGCATCATCAACATGGTGAAATATATGGAAAATAAGAATACTTAATTCAGAAATTTCAGAATATATTAAATCAAAAAAAAGGAAAATAACTAAAACTATTAATTAAACACAAATAAATCTGTACATCCAAATTTCATCTAAAGTAGATCAAACAAAGTACAGTAGGCTTCATATAAAAATGTATTTTACCATGTTAGTGACGTAGATGCGCGGAAAATGTCAAAAATGAAAGTTTTTGGACCCGATTTCCACCCGAAAAGTCGTAATTTTTTTATTATGCCATTTGAGAAACTGCCGAACGGATTTTCATGATATTTTCAGAAATACTATTATAATAGTTCAGGGAAGGTTTGTGTGCTTCGAGAGTTGCCATATTTTTTTTTTTCACCTGTAATTTGACACTGTATTTTTTGGTTTTCTTTTCGTTTTTCGTTTTTTAAACGTCATTTCATATAAAAATGGTAAATCTAACAGTTCATTGTCCAAAAATTGATGTGAAAACATGTGGAAAACAATGTGGTGTTAATGCCAAATCAAAAAATGTACGTAAGATTTTGATGAAGCACCCCTCCCCATGTCAGGATCTGTCAGCGTTTCGTCAACCCTCTCCGATGGGACCATTAATTAATTTTTTAATCTGGTAAGTGTTCCTGTAAAGTTTGGTGCCGATCATAAATACCATTACTTCACTTTTAATTTTTCACAGAATTTGTTTGTATGCTATTTATACGATACGATTACACTGTAAAAAAATCATAGTACTGTATATTTATCAGGATCGTATTTCAGAATTCAGAACGGAATACCAGGCGACACGACAACGTATAAGTCCATCGATACTGTGATGATGAATCAAGACGAAGTTGTCAATTATCCAACAGAATTTTTGAATTCACTGGATTTGCCTGGTATGCCACCACACATTTTAACATTGAAAATTGAAGTGCCTATCATTCTTCTTCGAAACATTAATCCACCCCGACTTTGCAACGGTACAAGACTTTCAGTGAAACAGACTATGAACAACATCATCGAAGCTACTATTTTAAATGGAAAATTTAAAGGTGAAAATGTACTTTTGCCACGTTTCTCACATGGCCAACTCTACGTAGCCTGCTCACGTGTTGGCAAACCTTCTGATTTGTTTATGTATGCACCAGATGGAAAAACCAAAAATATCGTGTATCCACAAGCACTCCAGAATAGAATTTAATTTTTTTCGTTCACATTTTTGTTTGCGTTTATTTTTTTTTCAATTCAATGTTTTTTGTTATTTAATTTAAAAAAAAACAACAAGTTCATCTCTGTATATATGTTAATAATGCTATAGTAATAATTTTTCTTTATAAACAATCACTGTAAATATTATTTCAATTGTTTGAATTGAATGTTTAAATTTCAATAAAAATTAAATAATGTACATATATGTATGTAAGTTGAATCTTATCACGAGTTTTTTTGAATTTCCTTTTTTAAGAATTTAGACGCAGCAACGCGCGACGGGTCAGTTATAAAATATAAATTTTGTTTTTTTTTTCAAGATTGTTGTGTCTACAAATCCGCTTTATAATATAAGTAGCACAAGTTGCAGTCTTAATTTGATTTTTAATGTGAGCGTTAAATTTCGATCACTTCTGTCAAAGGTCACTTCTAAATATTTTGCCTGAACAACACACTTTATCGACGTGTCACCAATTGTTATTGCACAGTTGCGGGACTTCTTTCTACTAATGCCTTTATTAGGAGGGCGAAAGATAATAAAAATAGTTTTTTTGGGGTTGATAGAAAATTTCCAACTCTTATAATACTCATGAAGAAGATCCAAATAAGCTTGAAAACGACTGGTGGCTATTTCTGGAGAATGAGAAGAAGAACGAATAAGTGTGTCATCAGCATAAAGTAAAACAGAAAATTTGAAAGCGACCAAAGCACAGTGGTTCCGCTTGTATGGAAGCGCGGCCAAAAATGCTTTTAATGGCATTAGAGGGCTGAAAGTTTTACCAAGCTTCGTAAATAGTGTTTGTAGTTGAAAAAATCCGCCAACCATTGAACCCCAAACAATAAAATTTAACAAATAATTAAACAATAACAATTTATGAGCCACTTAAGTACTAAACAAAATTTACAATGGTTGTAACTTCAAAATTATACAAAAATTTTAGGATGTCTCCTCAAGCAAGCTATTAACTGAGGGAAATAATTTTAAATTGTCCTTTTTTTCAATATTTCTCTGCCCAGTAATATATGGGTCGGACCGTAAAAGCAAATAATTCAATATGTCTGTATTTGTCAGTATTCGTGACATTTTGCGGGTATGATTCAGTCTGCATTTCTTTATTTCTTTGTTGTTCGCCTCTGCAGCTTCCTCCGAGAGCTCTCCAATTGAAACAATTGCGTGCTCTATAATAGCAGATCCATGAATAAGCACCTTGTGAACCGTCGCAGGCAAATAGTACCAGGGATACTCCTTGATTAACCCTTTGGCAGTATCGAGGGCATATTCATTAAATTTGTGTACGTTAATTTTGTGTCCCGATGCCAAAGCTTGCAGTAAGGTAGAACAACGATGAATCAAATTTTCATTAAGGCCTGTAATTTCTGCAGACAACCGAGGATTCGAAAAAAAATTTCTCGCCACATTGCCATCGTTGGATGTTCCTTTGCCACCATCTCTAGGCTGGTCCACTATTAAGCCCATTTTATCTCGAAAATCCCGTTGAACTTCTCTCTTTCTTTCTAAAACTTTTTGTTTTTGTTGGGGCCCTCTGGCCTGCCACATTTTTATGACTGACTTATAAGAAAGGTGAAGAAAGTATTCAAAGAATCTTATTTTTGCATGCAGTGGAGATAAGCCAAACTCGAAATATTTTGTTGATACCTTTTTGTCCAAACATTCATTCAAATTGTTCATCTCCGTTGGCTTTGCTTCGCAAATATAACATTTAGTGGAGTGCGATTCACTTAAAACGTTACAAACTATCTACCATAGTTAATTGTAAGCTATGCTCAACGAATATTTTTCTCTTTTGGACACATAGTTCTGTAGGTAATAGAAAATTTATTTTCTCCTTAAAGTATTTCTCCTCTGATTTTGATACTTCGGTCGTCTCTTTTTTAAACTGGAATCGAATTGGTCTGCAATAACGAGTTGACGAAGGCCGAGGGTTTTTCCAAATTTCTTTTTGATCAGTTTTTGAAATAAGTGGAAGAGGCACGTAAGATGTAACGAATAAACTTGAATTTTGAGAGGGTGAAAAACTTATAGCAAAAGCGAGCGGCTATGCGGTTAAGTTTTCTGAAGCAGTTTGGACCAGGTTTTATTGAAGACACAAATTCAGCCAACTTTGCATTACGGTGCTCATTTGTAACCTCTCTAATAATAATTAGTTAAGTTATATGCATTTATTTTCATAACGAGTCTTAGTGTGAGAAACTTCCTTTTAAGTTTGCGACGCAATTTAAACAAATTGTTTAAGGATTCTGGTGGATCAGTCATAACAGGATTACAATTATGAATTGGAGAAAAGTGTTCTCTAGTAATATTCGTAATACAATCAGAAATAGTTGTAATGGAGGAATCTATTTCATCATTCGAGAGATTGACATCAGTTCTTAACATAAGTCTTCTACCCTTTCAGAAATAACCTCCCAGCAGTATTATATTTAAAAGTAACTTCCGGTGCTAAAAACCGTAAAGAGTTCACGGATGAAATTGAAAGTTTCACACCTCTATGATCCATGGATTGTAAAGCATTGGGCAGCGTCATCTGTGACAAAGAATCCTTAAAGGAAATCCCTTTTTGAATCATAGATGATTTACCATTATGTGCCGGCATCGTTAATGATAAATCAAATGGTGGTCTGCGCTTTGGGAATTTACTCAGCGCCTTGATAAAAATAGGACATCCACGGAAGTTGGCGAGGTGTTCTCCATCGCAGTTTACACATTTTGGGATTTCATCATCCAAGGACAAGGACCGGCTTGATGGTCACGGGTACACCGTATGCAGCGAAATTTTCTACCACAATAATTATGAGTGTGGCCAAACAAACAGCATCTAGAACATTGAAGTGCTTGATTGCTTGTAAATTTAGTAAATACGACACCTATGCTGAAGAACGAACTTAACAGCTCTAATATGAGCGATAGGCGTGTCATTCGAAAATTGAACAATGTGCATATGCAGTTTAGTGTTCCGTTTCTCCGACAAGGGAGTTTTGAAATGTCGGACAGCAATAACATGATTACCAAAATGTAACTTCAGTTCAGCCAAAATATCTTCAGTGTTAACCGCAAAGTGCAAAGGAAGTGTGAACTTCCTTTCCTTTTTTTTCAGATGATTGAATAGTTCATTGTGTGTAACTAAATCAGCACACTTTATGATTTTTGTATTATTCCGAGTTATACGTATTTCAAATTTAGTTTTTTCGTTGAGGGAGCTGCGTTTTGATACGCCGCGATATTAAGACCACCAACGATAATGGGTGGATATATGTGAGTGCTCATTTTCAGAAGCACTTGACTCAAGATATATAGAGAATAAGATATGCTCACGCGCATGATACATGTTGTCTATCTCTCAAATTAAACGTCACTCAGAGACTACTCGCTGTTTGTTATTGTTTTTCTGTCATTTCATATTCGGTGTTTTCAGTGAGTTTTGTGACTAAATAATTAAATAAATTCTTTTTAAATATTAAAATAAAACATTTATATATATTAATATAATTATGGTGATGTGCGCAATGTTTGGTTGTAACACCAACAACAATAAAAAGCTAAAAAATTACAATAGCAGTGATAGTTTTTATACTTTTCCAAAAGATGCCGATTTGTGTAAACAATGGGTAGGTAAGTGCTCACGAATGGATAAATTTAACGTAAATACCGCAAGAATTTGTAATAAACATTTTAATGCGGATGATTTCGAAAGAAATCTAAAATATGAATTGTTAAATATTGAAAGTTATAGAGAAAAATTAAAATACGGGGCAATACCGACCGCAAATCTATTTCATTCAGCTGATGAAAGATATTTCCGTCAACAATCGACAAAAAAGAAAACTTACACGAGAAAATAAATTGGTGGTCGAAAACCTATTGTAAGTGTTTTTATAATATATATTTAGTTGTGAATATTTTTTTTACTTATGTATATTGTTTTTAGAAAACCTAGCGAAGGAGAAAAAGAAAACACAACAGTAATAGAAGATTTGCAGTTTTTGCGAAATTTCTATGTAAGTTTTAATAATATCTAAATTAAAATTCAGGGTCCAAATTCTTATTTATATTTTAGTGAAATAGAGGATCCAGAAAAGATTCAGTTTCAAGAGGAGATAAAAAGACTGAATACGGAAATTGTAGGTAACAGAGCGGACATCGATAGGCTAAAAGCGGAAAACCTGCAATTGATGAATCAAATTCAAGAGATGAAAGATGCTGAAATGTCTTCAAATATTTTGCGGAAATAATAAAAAGCAAAAATAGTATATATATTTAATACTAAATAAAACTAATTTATTTTAAAAAAATTAACAATTGGCGTTTGATTACAAATAAAATTCTATTACGAGTATATTATCATAATAGTAAATATTCTATTCTCCATACTAAATTCCCCAAATATATGCAATTCCAATATAAAGTTGTCTCTGAGTGACGACATGCGCAGAACGTGACCAGTTTCGTACATCAACTGAGCATATCTTATTTTTCCTATATCGTGCACTTGACTCATAATCCGAAGCAAATTTTACAAATAGCTGGTTAGCCTTATTTTGACCATATTTTTTTGAGAATGAGTTCATTGAATCAGAAAGTGGAGATATGGTGGCAATTTAATCAGCCTTCAGAACATCGACATCCATAGCAGATTTGCGAGAACTTTTGGCTTTACGAGGCTTATCGTTGGCTAAAGTTGCCATTTTTTGATTAATTTTTGATTTTAAAGTCAGATTACTTGCACAAGGTTTATTTTATTTGAACGCAAAGAAAGTATAGTATGCCACGAACAAAAACAAACAGTTGAAAAACACCAAGAAAATGAAACATAATTTTTTTTTTATTAATATAAAGGCTACGTACATTCGTCCAAAATTACAATTCTACAGCGCTGGAGTACACGTGCCATAGCTGGGTTTCTGGAAATATTGCATGTTGGTGTATCGTTTGTTATCAAGTTTAATGGTAGTTTCAATGCTGAATGGGCAGTTCGACCACCTTCCAACAAAGCGACGGTTATTAAAGATGACGCGAGTGCAAGTGCATTTCACCTTCGTCTCGAATAGTTGCCAAAACGAAATCAGAAAAGTTTTTCCAGTTCCACCAGGAAAGCGATTTTGTAGGAAACACAAATTGCCAATTGCGTTCTCACACTGATGCAAATAATAATCGCAAAATTGATTACTCATTCTTTGTTACGCGGCAATTTTAAAATATTTCCTTTTAGTCCTTTTAAAAAATAAAATAAAGTGTAAATAAAATACTTTATTTGATTTATTGCCCATGAATTAAAGTGTAATTAATTTTTATGTTTGTTTTTTTTTAACCAAATTTCGCGTTAAAAGGTTAAAGTTGTAGCTCAGTATGTAATATTTACGTGATGTTTTTTGACAGCTTGATATATTTCATATTCAAACGCCAAATGGGTTTAATCGGGCGCAAAACTCAAAAACAATTGAAAGTCTTAAAGTTTAGTTCTTTAAAAATAAAATAGTTTTTGCAAATAAAATGAATAGACAAACAAAATCGAATAAGGATCAGTTGGATGCATTGTTTGATGCAGTGGACGCTAATACATTTATTTTATTTTTCCATAACGTGTCCAATGGTCACATTGCAGCTTAAAATAAGTGGGAAGAGATTGCGCAGAAGTGCAACTTGTTGGGAATCCCAAAAGAAGCGCTGGGTTGGAAGAGGGTAAGCAACAATTCACTTCAAATAAATTTTTTATACACAAATAATTTATTTGTAGGTGCTAACGGATTTGAAGGCACGAGCAAAAAAAATAACAGACGAAATTGCTGAAACACCTTAATGGCACTGGAGGTGGTGAACCAGAACAGATGGGTTATCATGCGTGGATGAGCGAGTGATTCGCGTTTTTGAAGACAGGATCTTCACTGAGATAACAGTAAAGAAGCCGGGCAACTTGCGTTGGAAAGTAGTCTCTTCGCAGCCGCAGTGGCAGTCTTCAACCTCACAACGGATGCTGCGTGATGATGGTACCATCACTTCGCAGCCACTACCTTCAACCTCACAGCAGCTTCCATTTAGAGGACAAGCGAGAGAGCACGACTGCCAAAACGAGCAAGGGTCCAAATAGCACGTTTGCAACCACAACAACCGGCAAGGAAGGGAGAGGTCGGGCTCGACATTGTTCGTGATTCAATGCAAAAGCAGTCGGAACTTCCTTTCAAATTTCCAATGCATCTTTTATTGACATTCCTCCTGTTGGTTAGGATACTATTGTACCGCGTCTCGCTTTCTGTGCGTGAACGTCTGTATGGAGTCATGAGCCAAGGCTGCAGTGGATATCCGGAGCCGCCTATTTAGAACTATAAGTTTAATATTATCCTACAATTAATTTATGCTATTCATGTCACAGCTTTCAGCAATGATTCATACACGCCTTTTTGTTGATCATTCAATTTCAAAACGTTCATTACTACTAAGTAAAGCGATCATATTGTTGTTCACGACGCAGCCTAATGCATCGGTTGAATATCTTTCTTTAGAAAGACGTGTTACAATATCAAAAAAATTCTTTCAGAATATTGTATGATAAGAAAACTAGCTGAACATTTCAAGGTTAAAATCGGAAAATTGAAGGTCAAATTTTTTGTATCTCAGAAACCTTAAATATTTTTGAATTTTATTTTTCGCATACAGGATTAAATAAGACAAGAAAACTCGCTGAATATTTCAAGGTCAAATTTCAAAACTCAAGGTCATATTTTTATAATGAAAATATGTAATTTAAAAACTGTGTGTTTTATGGTACTATGATGTTCTACATTATTGCTAATTTCAATAAAAGTACCAACTTTGGACAAAAATCAAGGTCAAAACTCGAAAATTTCAAGGTCGCATTTTCCATATCTCCGAAAGCTTCATTACAATCTAGTTAAGCAACAGTCGTATATGAATTCACACCTCGCTCTCCCAGCGACGTAGTTTCTTCATTTGTTTAAATTTTGAAAATAAGAGAAGAAACACTAAAATAACTTTCGTGTTTTCTTTGCTTGACGAACAACTCATTATTTTCAATGAACACTTATTTATTCCCTATGTCAAAAACAAATAAACTTATAAAAATTATTTCATTCAAATAAAATGCGTTAAGGGTATGCTTAATTCAAAAATTTATTAAATCCGAATACTAAGGAAAACTAATTATTGATAATAGTAGTTAATTAATAATTAGTTGTTATTGCTCCAACTTCTGCATTAAAATTTGCACCTTTCAATAACATGTTTTAATTTTAATATTATAGAAAAATGTTTGAATAAAATTGCAAAATATTGGGAAAGCTGGCGGATATTCCAAATGAAAAACGAACAAAAATTTTGCACACGTATTGTGTGCCATCAAAAAAAGCGAATATTTCGATTATGTGGCAAATGTTTCTCCTGATGAGAGCTATGAAGGGCTGAAAATTTTCACCTTTGTTAAACAAATATTGTAGGCGGTCCGCAATATCTTGTGTTGTAACTTGTATTTGCAATAAATACAAATGCATTTTGCGAGTCCTTGATAGAATATTTTGCTGTCGATTCTATGTTGTAATTGTTCTTGCGGGTCATGTGGGTACTAAATAGCCGTGCAAAGCCCAAAATAATGTGGCATCAAGGGAGTCTGCAAAAATAAGGGAAGTGAATAAATACATAAATTAAAATAATAAATTTAATCAAAAGTTAATCAATGTTTTATATAATTTCTTACTTACTTCCAACTACATTCATGGACCTGATTTTTGCAACTTGTTGTTTTATTTCCTTGTTTTTAACGTTGCCATCGGCCACCAAAATTTCGTGAATACTGTCTTTTCGTATGGCATTTGTCCAGAAAAAACGCACTTTTATCATGGAGTGCGGCGAAATCTATCGCAACCTATAAGAGTTAAGCATTAAATAATGTGATGCATATAGAATTTTTATAGTGTAAAAATTATTACCAATCTATATCCGGCCTATGTCTTTTATAGCTCGCCAAGTTTGAAAATACTTGACTACATGAATTCACTTCACATCTAAATGTACAATACGTTGATAGGAAATGTATTTTTTTAAATGAATAATAAGCAAATTCACTGAAGGAAATTGAATTTTAAAAACAAAACAAATCATTGCCTTTTAATTTTAAACTAGTTATTCATGAGTATATCGATGTGATAGAACTTTTTTAAACTAACATTTTTTGCTTGTATCTTGAAAAATTGTATATTTTATTTTTCCGTTAAGCGTGTTGCTTGGTCAAAAATCTTAGTTAAAAAGAAATTTTAAAATGAATATATTATTCTAGATGTCTGGACATTCACAACACATCTGTATTTATAGGAACAAAATATGTAAAAACATAGGTCAAATAAACAACAACAAAAAAAAACTATATATTATTAGCCATAAAACAATATAAACCAATACGTTATTGAAATACATAGTGCATACTGCAGAATATATCTTTTGTAGATTCTGCGACGCATTATATACCATCAGAAATAAAAAATTAAACAGATTTACAATAGAAAGGAGAATACAAATACAGATACTACAGAATATACCTCTTTCATATTAGTCTTTTGATGAAAAAATATTTAACGAATTCATATTCGCAAGCACATGTAGTGAATGAATTTAAAAGTGAGTAATTGAAGAATAGGGATCAATTACAATTTATCAGAAAATAAATATTCAATTGGCTTACATAATAAATTGGAAATGGGTAATAAATTGAAACGCTATTTACCAACAATAAAAGTGGAAAACAGCTTCTTTCACGGTACGGTTTAGCTATTAGCAAACATATTTCACCGCTTCCAGAATACAAATATGTTCGCATATATACGCTTACGCCATGCATAGCCACGTTTGAAAAGAAAAAGTGAGAGCCGTAGGTGTTTTCAAGCTACTACAAACATAGCATAGCATTTTATTATTTTCGCGGTCGTAATCGTAAATCTTGTATCGACCGTCACTGCAGGGCGATCGGAATGCAGTAGTCGCCACCGCCCACCACTGTCTCAACCACGCACCACTGTCCTTACTCCTCAATGGGTATTCGAAAGCCGAGCGGAAAGATTTACCGATGTGGTCGAATTCTGCGCCATTATTTATTTTACTGTTGTTGGGCTTACTTGAAGGCATTGGTAATAAGTCTCTATTGCCTTTTAACCATTTTGTGAACGCTGCACTGGTTTTATAATTTTGTCAATACATACTGGCAGAAGTTGAGTCGTTAAGCAAATGTCATAAATCCTGATATCATTGCATAAACATTATAAAGTGCAATAAGTGATTATAATAATCTAGAAAATAAATTGAACCGAAACAATACCTAAATTTTTAATTATAACTTTCAACACAATGATAAAAAATTATCTTTGACAGCCCAGTATAAGGTTGGACTGCATCCACATTTCGCAAAAACGAAATTCCACACTTCGCGAGTTTTTAATAGTGTGCAAAAATTGCCTTGGTGTGGTGTACATACACAAAATGCTATTTTTTTTTTCCACATTCTGTAGTTGTCTCTTTTTATTATTCTAAGAGTCTCTTTCTTTTAAATATTGCAATAACATGGCCTTGACTTGATGTATGATAAAAAACTTTTTTTTTTTTCATTATTGAGATTCTGTTAATAAACGTGGTTTTGATTAATCATTGTTGTGTGTTCAATATTTTGGGAAATATATTAAGTCTCTGGTAAGTTTTTTAATTAAATTTTTTATGAATTTAAAATTTATCAATATTAAAGTGTACTTAACACTGAGTTTTTTTTAAATTGTCCTTTACTTTTAACAGTTACCGTAAATATTGGGACTCTGGTGTACCTGAAGAAAATAAAAAGAAGCGTGTACAATTAATATACGTATGTGTTTATTGGAAGCAATTTTTGGTAATTAATTTTTTAAATATTCTTATACATATTAATTGTTTTGTTTTAATTGCAGATTGTGCATTGTGGGAAAAAGGACTTTGAATTTGCTGCATAACTTAAAATCGGTAAGTACAATTTTTAATATGTAATTAATAATAATTAATATGATAATTTGCAAGTTCTTGCGAACAGGAATTAATTAGCTATGGGTTTCTTGTTGAATGTAGGGAGAATGTTTTAGTGTATCATTACGTGATTCCGTGATTCCACAATCCATGTTCAAGAAATTTTATTATTTTCTTTATTTTGAACCTCAGTTGAGCGCTCAGTTTGTTACGCATTAATATATTTTAATGTTTTATTTCGTTTATGCACAGACACACATATTTTCATATTTCTTTAATGATATTGTGATTTTTTTTTGAAAAGCACATATGTATTTACCCAGTCTCCTCCGGACACTTAAATCCAGTAATAGGGCAGTTTTTTTATCCAGTCTCCGGGCACATATGTTCGCATAAAATTTATTAAGTGACAATAATTTAGATACCCTGAATTTCAAGAAATAATGAAGAACATAAGTGTCCGGACAATCAAATGTAGCGATTCTGGATATTTTGAAAATGCTAAAAATAGCCTTATCATTTTAACTGTCTCATTTAACTCATTCAAAAAAGCTTTAAATATTTTCAAATTAAAACATAATGCAAAAATAAATATGGAGATATACCGCTTTACATATCCAAAACTACATTTGAAAATATTTGAAATACATTTAATAATATTTGAATGACTATTGGTATTTAGAATTGCAATTGATATTTCATGAATTACAATTGGAAAGTAGTACAATGTGCCCACTGACTAGAGAATCATTAAAAATTTAGTTAGAGTGTCCGAACCCGAGTTCTTTGCACTCTTTTTTATAAAATTTGAAAATAGACTATTGTATATTAACTTTTCTGCATTAAATAAGTACATGTACATAATATGTATGAGTTAATATATTTTTATCCATGGAAAAATACGTATTTAATATTAATACTCCTTATGATCAAGCCGATCCGGCCTGTCGAACTCTTGCCAATAACTTGGCAAGAAAATATATAATATATTTTTCAATAAATTTTTTGTTATAAATTTTTTTGACTTTCATTATCTTTTATATTCATTTCCCCCTTAAAAGAATTTTTTTTCAGAAATAATGAACAAGAATTTTGCAACAAACGCAATTTTTTTTTAGAGATATTAAATATTTTTTTAGCACAAATCCAAGAGTTTTTGAAGAGAAAGAATCTGTGTTTCCAACGATTCGAAATTTTTTCCCAACGAAAGAACCAGTTTTGAAGCAAAAAGACTTTGGTTGCAACAACTCAAGATTTTTTCCCAATGAAAGAATCTGTGTTTATAACGATTATATGTTGTTTCCAACGATTTAAGATTTTTTCCTAATGAAAGAATCTGTGTTTGTAACGATTAAATATTGTTTCCAACGATTCGAGATTTTTTACCAACGAAAGAACCTCTATTATTAACAAAAAAAAAGTTGATTTCTCGCCGAATTTGGTTGGGTGAAACAAACTATTTCCATGAGTGCAATTAAAATTCTTTCAATGAATAAAAATGCTTTAGAAGCAATATTTAACGCATTTGGCCATGTTCACTAATTTTGAGTCTTTTTACAGAACATATTACATATAGTAAATCTATGTTTATAACGTCCTGTAACTTTGTCTAATATTGCTTACTTTTGATTAAATTTTTGTGGTTTGTAAATTTACTACAATCAACAATATTTTCTCATTTTATAAATTGTTAATTCATATAAATTCTTATTTTTGAAAACTATTTTTTTTCATTGCTCAGTGCCTTTACCCTTTTGTTCTTTGGATCTATTATTGTAGCAAAAGTTATAAGCTATTATCATATTATAACGTATAATCATATTTTTTAGAATTTGAATACACAATTAATCTAATGTGTTCTCACTTCTCCATTAAAAATTCGTATTTGTCGATATACATGTACATATTTTTATGATAATTTACTCCGACTTTTGCATACACATATTATCATTCTTAGTTGAACATTATGTTGTATTGCAGCTAGTATGGTTTATAACTTTTGTAACTTATGGCCCTTGCATAGATTGGATATATGTTATAACTTAATAATAATCATTGACATTGGCATAGACGGTTTCGCTCCCTTTAAAAGCTCCAGAAAATGCCTGTGGCCAATAATGGGTTCGTTTTCCAATCAACGGCGTCTGTCACCTTTTATTCAAGAGTTTGTAAGTGAGTACAACCTTCTGAGACGGGACAGAATACATATTGCAGGATGTGATGTTCGCAAACAATTTAAAATTCGGCTTTTCGTCATGGACTCTCCTGCCAGGGTTTTGTTGCAGATGTTAGGCAATACAATGGGCTTAAAGCGTACATTCAGCACTGTACCTGCGGAAACCTACGGACCGATGAAACTTTTTCACGTCGTTTAGATCCTCTTCACCATAGGCGACAAGAACAGTCTGCTTTGGAATCGACTGGAATCGGAATGGTGTCCATGTTTCCGATTGATCCAATGCACATGTGGACTTAGGCGTCACAAAAATCTTATTGAAAGTTGGCTCAAAGGGACACCCATTTTGCGACTGAGCCCAAATGCTAAGCAGAAGATGTCGGGCGACTACGTGGCACTGGCAAATTTTATACCTTCGTCCTTCCGATTTCCAATTAACATTAAATGAATTGTTCAATTTTAAAGCCAATGAGTTTCGTCAATTTATTTTGTATACCGGTATTATAGTCATGAAGAGCATTTTATCTTCAGAGTTTTATACTTTTTGCTTTTACTTCATACAGTATACCCCACGTGAACAGACATATATATAACTAGTGGATAACAAAAATGATCCGATCCAATCCAGTCCCCTCGCGACGTGAACGCGGTATTAGTTATTTTATTGTTACATTGTAATTATATCCATAATAGAGCGGTTCCATGCAGGCGATCATTGAAAATGCACGACGTGCTTGATAAATGCAGTACGTCAAAGATTGAAAAACGGCAAATTTTTTAGTGGTTTCAGACTTTCAGGCATCGGTCAAGAAAAGAAAATACATTCATCGGAAAAATTTATGAGTATATTCGTACTACCGAGAAGGAAACGTGTCAGGTGTGCTCAACTGTCTCCAGGATCCGATTATGATTCAAAATTATGTAAGAATGACTTCAAGTCAGTTTGAAGAACTCTATAATATGGTGAGCCTCCAAACAAACGGTGACCAGGGATCCCATATGTACCAAGACACTACTTGTTGTACCATTGAGGTCAGTATTTTGGAAATAACGTTTAAATTAATTAAAACAGTATTCATATTTTCTTCACAGGCATCTGGCTGTGGGGATCCCAGCGATCACAATCGTACAAATTTAAATGCTCGCAGACATCTATTCACTGCATCATTAAGGAAACTACAATTGGAATTTTTATGTGTCTTAAAAGCAAGGCATTTACGAAAAAGAAGAAAACGTTCCAAAGAACTGCAGGCTTTGAAAACCGTTAGAACTTTCCAAATTGCATTGGTGCAATCGATGGAAAGCACGTCAGCATCCAAGCACCTTCAAACGCAGGATCTCAATTTTTCAATTGTGCTCATGGCAGTTTGTGACCACAATTATACTTTTATAGTGTGTGATATAGGAGCTGCTGGTCGACAAAGCGATGGTTGCATTTTTCGAAATTCCGAAAATAAAATACAAGTTCAAAGCTTTTTTTTACAGAATTCCACCAACTCGTTTCGTTTCAACAGGGTCAGAAGAGATAAATTTTGGAGCACTCTCTGAAAACAATTTCAATTCCACATCAATTGCCAAAAAAAATACGGATAAATTTTACAAAATGTTTTATGAAATCAGTGGCAAGATGATATAAGTTATAACATTACTGTCGAGTGTCTATTTCATCCGGCAGCACGTTTTTGAAAATATTTTAGTTGTTTTATACACCATTTTGACATATTAATTCTGTTATGAAACATCTTTTAATAATAAAAATTTCAATTAAAAAATTGATGAGTTGAGAATTATTGAGATGAGAGATTACTGAGAAATCGTTACAACATTTTTGATTTATCAGATAAAAAGTAAGTTCTCAAAATTTCTATTACATATTATATTTAAAGTTTAGGTTTGCAGAATCGTTTCGCTTATCCAAGCATGCATTCTTGGAAGTATTAAGGAAATCGAAGGTATTTTTGTTGGCAATGGTGTGAATTCCCGAATTACCAGAATTCCTTTAACTACTCGACTGGCAGCAGTATTACATTTTTATGACATTGGGTCATATCAGAGGACGATGTGATGCTTCATTCAATGCATCAGTCCACGATTTCTAGATCCATTGAAGAAATTACAGATGTACTCGAGCAGAAATTGTGTGGCAAATGGATCAAATAACCGACTGATATTGAAAAGATTCAATCCAATTTATTGTTCTACGAAAAGGCAAAAATTCCTGGCGTAATTGGCTGTGTTGATTGTACACATCTCAATATGATTGCACCTACCGAAAATGAACATATTTTCGTAGATAGGAAAAATGAACATTCTATGACTCATAATTATTGTGGTAGAAAGTTTCACTGCATACGGTGTACCCGTGACCATAAAGCCGGTCCTTGTCCACGGGATGATTAAAACCTCAAAATGCGTGAACTGCGATAGAGACCAACTTCCCTGCATGTCCTATTTTTATCAAGGCGCTGAGTAAATTGCCAAAGCGCATATCACCATTTGATTTATTATCAACGAAGCCTGTACATAATGTCAAATTTTCGATGATTCAAAAAGAGACTTCCTTTGCGGATTCTCTGTCAAACTGTCAAGTCGTATGGACAAACAAATGGCCAATATTCGATTTATTCAAAATATTACTTCTAATGGGTGTTTGTAAGGAAATTTCGATTTTAACTTTAAATACTTGTTCTATCAAAGCAATTTTCAGACGGCTTGAACTGCAAAATTTACTTAATAGTACTAATTTACCAATGTTTGACTACAGGAGGCAAATTTATTATCATCTCATAATCCTTTCTTGCATGGATACAAGATAGTTAGAACAGATAATAATCGTGCTGGTACTGCTATTTAATTTAAAAAATTCGTTAATACAAATATCAGAATTCTGCATGAGTTGTGGCTTGATGGTACATTTTTAGGTAGATTTGAATTACTAGCGCCTTCCATTCCGACTTTTTATAACTCCAATAATACCTTAAACTTCTTTTTAATAAGTTCTAATTTATTTCACAATAATAATAATTTTTATAATCATACTTATATTCGATTTATTCCTTTTGGGATAACAGAGATGTGAAACTTTCAATTTCGTCCGTGAATTCTTTACGGTTTTTAGCACCCATTCCGGAAGTTACTATCAAATATAATACTGCTCACTGGGAGGTTATTTCTGAAAAGGTAGATTCAGAGCTTTAGAGACTTATGTCAAAAACTGATGTCAATCTCTCTAATGATGAAATAGATTCATCCATTACAACCATATCTGATTGTATTTTAAATGTTATTCGAAATCACTTTTCTCCAATTCATAGTTGTAATCCTGTTATGATTGATCCAAAAGAATCCTTAAACAATTTGTTTACATTGCGTCGCAAACTTAATAGGAAGTTGACTCACACTAGGACTCGTTATGAGAATAAATGCATATAACTTAACTAATTCTAATTAAAGAGGTTACAAATGAGCACCGTAATGCAAAGTTGGCTGAATTTGTGCCTTCCATAAGTCCTGGTCCAAACTGCTTCAGAAATGTAACCGCATAACTGCTCGTGGTGCTTCCGCATTTCCATCTTCTCTGATTGTTGACAATGCTGTCACTACTAATGGAAAGCAAATAGCGGATGTGTTTGCATCCCATTTTGCTAAATGTTTTTCACCATCTGAAAGTTCATTTAATAAACAATGATAGTATTGTTAAACAATCGTTGAATGCACTTAAAAATGAAATATTGACTCCATTGACAATTTTCTCTGCTTCTAACATTTCCGATAATACATTTGATATTGATACTTTCATTTAAGAACATACAGTTTTTTCCACTATTTCTGACCTTTTAAATAAGAAATTATTTGACCATTTCGAAATTTCAAGTACTTTTATAAAAAAAACTTAATGTTCCTCTCGCCCCAATTTTGACAACTGTATCAATAATTGAAATTTTTCGTTCACGTTGAAAATTAGCAAAATAGTTCCAGTCCCTAAAAAAGGTGACGGTAGAATTGTCGACAACTATCGTATCATTTCTTTGGTCCCTAATATCGGAATAGTATTTGAAAAAACTATTAAATGTAACCTTGACATATTCCTTGAATTAAATGCCACCATTCCATCCGATTCCTTCTGAACGGTATTGTAGCTTTGTCAATAACCTTTAACCCTTTTTATTTCACACCTTATTCGTTTAATTCAATCTTATTTTTCTGCGAGAACATTCATTGTTAAAATCAACAGTCATGACTCATAAGTTTTCATTTTTTTAAATTTTTACAATTTTCCACCACCCGTATGTGAAAGATTGTTTAGTTGTCCACTGGACTTTCCCTTTACGTTGCATTTTATATCAAGCCATGCCTTTCATTAATAAAAAGTGAAATACAAAAATTTAAAATGAAATAAATTTGAATAATAATTTTAAATTAAAAATAATTACCTTTCGCCAATGCTTCCAATCTTTATTTGCACCGTTGCAAGTATTAATATAAAGACGCCACTTAAAAGATCCGGGTTATTCTCCATGAAGTCTACCAACTTCTCCTTTTGGATGTAGATTAAATGCTTTTCTTTATTTTCATGCGACTTTTTACACTTTTATTTACCTATTTCAATCAAGAACCAATTTTAAACAGAGATGATGATATGATAATAATGTTGCATGTCGATTGGTACGTTCGGTGAAAACTTCAATGCGTGATTTGCATACGTCCTATTTAAGAATTGCCCCCTTAGGATTGATCATTGCCATGAAAAACACAATAAGAATAGCTAAAAAAATAAATTGTTGATTGCAGAAGCATCAAAGTTAAAGTATTTGCCAACATATCGCTTACCCAGACAATATAGAGCCTTGAAATAAGTATAGAAGATATAGGATTACGCATCGCAGCCTACATCACAAACTTATTCTTGTAAATATACTTAGACTTTGTACATTTTGTATTAAGCGGTAACCAGTTGATGAAAGTTCATCAAATTGAAAGCATTGAGGATCTATAAGCAAATAAATGAACTTGAACCATCGACATCCTCTCAAACAGATCGTACTAAGAACTATGTATTTTCGGCAAGTCAAGGATGGTTAACAGGGTTTCCCAAAAAGTGCTCACTCCATAATATAAAAATCAAAGGAGAAATTGCTTCTGGAGATGAGAAGGCTGCCAAAGACTTGAAACTTGCCAAGATAATTGCCGACGATGTGTACAATCCAGATCAGGTATGTAATGCGAACGAAACTGGTCTCTTAACTCTTGGAAAAAAATGAGCCGCATATATGTAGCAAAATCACAAAAGAATGCTAGTGGTTTTAAGGTTTTTCATAAAAATAATCGGGTTACATTTTTATTTTGTAGCAATGCTTCAGGAGACCGTATGCTGAAGCCGCTGCTTGTTAATCGAGCACTTAAGCCTCGATCAATGAAAGGTGTCGACTTTAATATATGACCGGTTTATTGGCTGGCGAACAAAACAGCATGGGTAACTACTGCCACTTCTGAATGAAAAAGGTCTGGTATTGAAAATACTTCTGATTGTGGACAACGCTCCCGGTCATCCCGTTACATAATGGTCATAATGCACAAGTTTTGTTTCGCCATCACACTCGTAATGTGCTCGTATCGCAAATATTTTGAATTCAAAATACACGTACGATTCCAGTTCTAACAGTTATGACTATTTAGAATTTTTACTGTGAATTGGAAATGTTGAAAAAAGTTACGAATAAACGATTTAAGCTACGAATAACAATTTTATTAATCTGAAAATCCCCACACATTTTTAATGGACACAATGAGAGTTTCGTAGTGAAATTCGAGTTCGTTGCTTTCCTTTCTTCATTTAAAGCTTGTTCATTTTTAAATTTGAATTTTAAAGTCATAAATTCCTTTCAAACGAAATTTAAGTGAAAGCTACAGCATTTTATCGAATGTATTCAAATCACCTTAATATATTCCACTGTTAACACCTTTGTTTGCCAAGTGATTTACGTTAGCACATAAACGCTAGCACGAACATTGCACAATGTGTACAGTGTACATTGAACACTCGTGTAAAAGACTACACACTGCAACGCAACGTGCAAAATATGCAGTGGCTGTTTAATGTATTCATATGCAAAGTCGAACCAAACAAGAAGTCGATGCAAAACCTTTAAATATGTATAAATTTCTGGATTTTATCAGCTGGAGTTACAGATGAATTCTAATCTAGCTGCAAAGAGGTATTTTGTAAATGTTGGGATTACTAGTAATAATATAACTCATTCAATAAAATAAAGGATGCAGTAATTGTTTCAAATGGTGTAGATGAATTCTCGAAAAAAAAAACGTTATTTAACATAAAGAATTATGAAGCAAACAGCGTAAATTTTGTTTATGTAAAAATTCTGTTTATTATGTTATAGTAATATTATTAACATATATAAACAAAGAAGAAAAAAAATTTATTTGTGACATCGTCACATATTTTTAGGGGATCAAACGCCCAATCCAAGCTGGAGAAGAAATTGTTAATGCTGGATGGGTGAATGCATTAGGCATTGAAATTTGCACCACAACCACATAAAAATCGCATCTTAGGTTAAGTAATAGGCATCGTCTACTAAACTCGAACAAGGTGTATATTGTATAATCTGCATCATGCACGTCATGCAATAAGGTATTTGCTGTTCAAATTCATAATAATTACCAATATATTGCAACTATGCAATGTGCTATGTCAAATGTTTATTTGAAAACATCGTCTTTTATGAAACATAACCTGCAATTTGTAAATATTATTTTTAAACTCCAAAATAGGTCTCTAGAACAGTAGTCTAATTATGATTGTAAAAACGTCTATGAATACGAAAAGTAAATGTTGACTCCAGAAATATAAACACAACTATGCATATTGACTTGAGTGTTTGTTCATAAATCAAAAGGTTTTCCATTAGGGACATAACAATTATTAATTAAACCTAGAAATATTTGAGATATTGAGTTCAAATTTATTGTGGGTGCAAAGCATTACATTTTATGAATGAAATTCGATATCGGTCCGGTCATATACGAGCCTGTTTACAGCGGTCGATTCTTTGGACCCAATTTTCCACCACTCCGGCTCACATTTCGACCGAAACGTTGGTAATTTCGCGTTGGATATTGTCTTGTTGTAACTAACGTTTTGACATTGACATTTCATTAAAAAAGTTTAAGGGTGCGTTCATATAAAGATACGAAATTGTTATGTCTCTGTTGGAAAACCCATTACTATAAAGAAATATAAAGATTCAAAATATTCCCTTTGTAAATTGGAACTTTATTGCTTGTATGCGCCACACTTTCTCCAGGGACCTGTGTCGCGACCATTCACTACTTTGAGCCCGCCTAGACCCCGCGTCTAAGCAATTGAAGATATGAATGAATTAGTGTGACGGTTCAACCGCTGTTGGCAGATTGCCAAAGACGACCTACTCGCAGTGGTTTGGCAACGATGAACTAGTTTGATGAAATGGTCACCCCTAGAAGAAGCGAGCACATTGCTCGAGATATCGATATTCATCGTTGAACAACAACAAAGGGTTACTGTCTTGGTCACGAGGATTTTGGTGCCTTACAAAATAATGATTTGACCGTGGCTTTAGTCAGAAATTGTCACAAATTTGGTTTAGATGTATGACAGAGGCTAAGTTACTCATAATGGTGCATCAATTACTGTGGTTATAATATTACATTTATACTGACTTTGTGTCCTGTGCTTAAATTTAATTACGAACATTATATGGTCATTGATAATAATAAAGAACTATTCAAATTAATTCTACGAAATTAATAAAAAAAATAAATATTCATGAGTCTATGACATACAATGATGTTGTACCAAATTTGGTTAAATATTTTATTCATTGTTAAAGTACCAACATGTTCATTGTGTTTATTGATAACATTAGTTCACGTGCAGCCCGAAATGGATATAGATGTAGGGAAAAAGAAACGCAAACTTAGAGCAGACTTACAGTGGTTTATACAATACCACCCATTACGAAATTCACCCTATGGAAGATTTTACATTTGGGTCTTTAAATGGATTCTGCATTACTTTGACTACACGGCTGATGACTATAGAAAATCTAGCAATTGGCTTCAGTTTGTATCTCGGTATTTTTTTTGGGTACTCCAAACTAGCAGTATGCATGGCATGAAGCACATCTGTCAAATAGATAGAAATCCGTTTGAATTGTGAGTGAAATCCAGTGGCTTCTCCTGGATATTTAAGTTTTCTAAATGTTTTGTTTAAATTCATTACACTTTAATAATGAAAATTATTTGCACAGATTAATATGGAGTGCCCTAACTATATCGATGCTGATTGTGTCCGTCGTAGTTACATTCGATGTGTTTCAAAAACGTTTTGGTAACCCCACCAACATCAATGTTCAACGTGACTACATGAATTGGAATACAACATTTCCTAGTCTCACGTTTTGCCAGCGTAACAAACTTAACGAAACAGCACTTGCTTCTTACATTATGGAGTACGACAACAATTACAACAAATCAGAATTGGAGAAATTTCTCCGAAATTTGGTTCATGTCACCTATGACACATTGGATGAGATTATGGAGTATAATGAATCATTACAGCATAATCACTTTGAAATATTAATACGCATCAGCAATCGATTTCCTTTTGAAGTGAAGTCATCCAATCAAGAATTTCATCCTACCGAAATTTTGACGGAGATGGGAGTTTGCATAATGTTTAACTCAGAAATTGTGGGAGTGATGACTTATGATTTCTTTCAGACGGGTATTCCTTCAACGCCACCAGAATTTTATAAAATTAATTTTGTAGACACGGACAAATTTGCTTATATGCAAAGATCAGAGTCTAGTGATGTAAGCATTCGAATGAATGTGTTTTGCACGTGAATAACTGTAATATCTTAAAACTATAATTACCATTGCAGATTTACTATCATGGTCCAGGAAATCTCCCAGAGGCAAAAAACTACATCAAAATAAACCGAAATTCAACGTCATTTACAACAATTGTTTTTACTGCTGTCACCACGGCACCACATCCAGGTCTACGCAACCTTTACCAGAACCAACGAAAATGCAAATTTTACGATGAAGGTGGACTTCCACATTTTGGAAATTTATATTCCTTCAGTTTGTGCAAAACTGAGTGTAAACTGCAAGAGATTATTCGACTTTGTGGCTGTATACCAGGAATGTTTTACAGAAAATTGCCGCATGAAAAATATTGTGAAGTTCTTGACATAAAATGCATCAGCTTCTATAGGAGCTACATCGATGATGCCGTTAATGTTTGTAATTGTTATCAGAACTGTGATGATACTCAATATCGAATAAGTAGCATTGAAGTGGCAGATTGGGCACAAAGTAATAGTGTTCGATGGGAGTTAACTGAACCAAAAGTGCGATATTTTCGCAACATCGTCTACACCTACAGCGACATACTCGGTATGAAGGTTTTTGTTAACGGTACTTCGATAATGATTTAATTTATATGTTCAATCTACTTTAGTTGCAGTTGGTGCCATTTTCAGTTCATTTATGGGACAGAGCATTTTACTTTACATCGAGGGCTTCTACTTCTATGTAATCCATTTTCTTTTTCAATTGAGTGTGTGGTCAAAATCGAAGAAACGGACTGCATAGTGACGGTCGTTAGTTGTTTGTATTAATTTTATTAAAGCAGAACATGGTATACTATTTAATTTTGTTTTTTCATTAAAATATTGTACTACATAATTTACCTTATGCCTGAACACGTTATGAAACGGAAGCAGAACCTCAAACTTCAATTTATCTGCCAAATCTTGTATGAATTTTTTTTTTACAATTTGACATTCAATAGTGAATATACACATTGTACGTGTAACGTGATATACATCAAAACGGGGATGGATTCTGGCGATAAATAGTAAGTACATACAGTAGATAAGTATTCAGCAATCACCAAATATCTTAAGTGTCGCATCTCGCAAGCCATCACAGCTACAAATCATGTATGTCCTGTGGGCTGTGGCTACTGATGCGACGCCCAGGCCCCAGCTAGCAAACATTGAAATTGATAATTCCCCATGCGGTTTATTGATTTACATTTAGTCCTGTTCGCCGACGTTCCACTGAGAGGTAATTCAATTTACGTTTGTTTATTGTACGTATGCAATGAAATATCTTGGCAGTCCATGTACGGGTTGTGGAGTGCAGGTTTACTAAATTATTACACGAAGTTGTCTCTTGTGCAGCGATATTCTTTTTTGTGCATACACAATATAAAAGAGGGGGCATTAAGGAACCAGGAATGAAACGGATTCAATGCGATATAAAACGTACTCTAACTGTTTTGCATTAATGATATTGCAAAATCACTTTACATAATGAAATAATTGCGTGCATTTTAAATATTGCAGCTGTACTTTTTCTGAACATTTTCGTGAAATCATAATCCACGACTTTCTTATGAACTGTAGGCATAATTTATTTTAATTTGAATCCATTGCATTTAAAAAAGCTTACCAACGATACGCTTTATGAAAGATTTAGTTAAAAGCATTTCGACTTCAATTATATTTTAATTGACACCTTCGAACACGGAAGCACGTTCCCTAAAATATCAACTTAGTAAAATGTATCCAAAGTGTATTTAAGTGAATTATCTTGGATCGAAACTCCTGACATTTGGGTGTCGAGGGGAGGGGGGAGAAAGAGTGTGCTGTAAGTGTCCATGTCAAATATAATGGCTTACAGGATGATTCAAGATTGTAAATGACGTGGGACCAAACATTTCAATCTATGGGGAAAACACTCCGGCATTACAACCCTTCCTATCTAATTTCAGATACCGTGTGCTCTGTTATTTATATCATTTGTCACGTCTAGACATATTGTCTGAATTGTGTGTTTGATGGTGCCATCAATCTGTGCAATGGTTCCTATTCTGATGTACATATTATATTAACGTTGAAGCTATCCCAAATGTGTTGCAAATGTTGTAATTTTACAGAATGATGTTAAATATTATTGATATTTCATCAAGCAATATAGACTACTATATAACAATTTAGGTATTACAACTGTACATATTTTACCCCAGCGTATCTGCTGTACAGCCGTGGACGAAAAAACAACAGGCCGTGCGTCGCGTTGCAACAAAACTACACCGCAATAATATTCTTTATGAAAAAATATTACAATTCAAAAATCATTAAGGGATCATAAAATTACTTTGATTCATTATGTTTTTTATCGCTTTTACAAGTACAATTATTTTACATGTATTTGAGCAAAATCATTTATTGGCATTTTAACTAATTAATAAGGTCGTTCACACAAAATATAATTTTGATAAAATAATTTTTGGAATTTTTGACAACCGCTCTGATTGGTCAATGAAATAATTATTTTATAATTCAGCGTGAACGGACATAATAATTTTGATAAAATAATTTCGATAATTTTTGACAGTTCGCGGAGCAATGAAGTCATAACGCACCCTTACAACAAAAGTGACGTAGCCCAAAAATCGTAATTGAGTTAGTAACGAATTTTGTGATCTCTAAGCAATATCTACCAGTCAACAAAAGCTTATTAAATTATCATCAACTTCTGGCCGCTTAGTGGCAGAAGTGTCGTTTTCGTGATTCAAGATTTGTATACAACTAATATACACAAATTCTAGAAAAGTGTATTATATCAAAATGTTTGTATAAAAACATTGGAGTGTTTTAAATAAATTATTTTGAGTTGTGACATTTTTGGTGATACAATCCAATTTTTTTTTTTTTTTTCTCAAAACTGTCACAACTTAAAATAATTTATTCTATTGGGGGTCAAAACCGCATATAAAACTTTATATGTCAAAAAAGATGATAGAACGTGTAAAGCTGTTTTTTTCCAGAAGGAGACATTTAAAATAGTAACCTTGTTGAAAATTGAATTTAATTTTACTTGTTTAAATAAATATTTGCTAAATTCGTATTGTACCATATAATTATGAATACCGCGCACAATTGCATATGTCAAATTCTTGACGTTTCCTACTGTCAAAAACAAATTATCAAAATTATCAAAAATATTATACCCCGGGGCATGATATTTTTGATATTTTTGATAATTTTTTTCTATCAATCAGAGCGGTTGTCAAAAATTCCAAAAATTATTTTATCGAAATTATATCTTGTGTGAACGACCTTATTAATACTTTTGTTATTCTTTATATGCATTTAAGAACGGGTTATAAAATATAAGATTATAACGAAACTTTATTTTCATTTCTGGTTAATTATAAAACTGTTTGTGCCTTTTTTTTTAATATATAAATATTAAATTATAAAATACGAGCATCATGTCTGTTAGTATTACAGTGAGCTATTTGAAATAATTTTTGCCTGCAATAAGGATAAACTTCTTTTTAAGAATCGTATATTGAATTTATCCGAAAGTGTTCTTACCGATAGTGAAAAAACTAAAGTTTAGGGTCGACATGATAGCTTTTATGAGAACTTAACAGTAAAATGAAAAATAGTGTCATATGTTCGCATAGATTTTGTGATAAAGTGTGAAGTAAAATAAAAATTAGTATATGCGTGTCACATTCAAATTCAAATAAAAATTGATTTAACAGTCATATTTTCTTTTAAATGAATATCTAAAACAGGCTTACCCCGGTAGTCCATTTGACAGGTAAATGTCCACGAAAGTGGAAAACCGTGAGATGCAAAACAAAATTTTAAATTTACTTTGAATACATTTGCGGTTGTAGGAGAAATATTCGAAAAGCACATCTGTTTTCGTATAAAACATTTTTCCCCACTCATCACAGCTCTAAATGAATGAATAAATGTTGATTTTTCGAAATAATTGTTTCATGAGAAATAAAAAAAAAAAAATATGAGTGTTTGAGATTATTGAAACGTAAGTTTGAAAAAAAAATTATATTTAATTGCGATACATTAAAATATTTAAAATTAATGAACATCTTAATTTGTTTTAGATTCAGCGATAATATTGGTGCAAAAAAACCAAACAAATTAAAATATCGCATTTTTCGGGACTTGTAAGTTTTATTTTTAACTAGCGGAGAAACCCGTGCGCTGCTCGGACATAACATGTTTTCTAAAAGCGTTTTTAGTAATCACTTATATTCTTTAATATCAAAAATAATTGATAAAAGAATGTCTATTTTTCGAGAAAAATTTAGCAACTTTATTTCGTTTTTACATTCGTTTATGAAACTTCCGCATTGGATGTAAAAAAAAAAATTTTTGCTGTAAAACCGTTATGATGGAAAACCACAGATGCTCGAATTTTTTGGCGAGGTGTTTTTTATAGGATCGTATCAATTTTTATATATTAGACGAACTTCACTATCGGTAAAAATCGCGGAATTATTTACTGATTTTTGCGTGATGTGAATTTTACTAAATGAATACTGACTAATTGATTCCCCCCATTAATTTTTAGGAAAAGTAAACTATTTCGCGAATCGCGCTTTTTTTCGCGATTTGGTGGCGATCCTATTTACGGTTTTAGCCTGTTTGATTCCTACACCAACAAGGTCGTTTATGTATATATGTAGTTGCACGGGAAATTTCTCGGATTTTAATGCGACATGTCTTCTATTAATTGAACACTGACAAATCGATTAGTGCAATCATTTTTGCTAAAAGTCATCTTTTGCGCGAACCGCGATTTTTTTTTGCAGTTTTCGCGGTTTATTTTCGCTTCGAAAATACTCCTCTATTACTTCTACAATGTTGATAAATATATGTGTCAAATTTCTTAGCGATCATGATGTCCGTTTTAGCGTGATAGAAATGTCTACCCACACGATCGCTTAGGAAAACCCGGAAAACAATTTTAGACCAAGTGAATCTATTACTGTGGATGAGCAGTTGTATTCATTTAGAAGCCGGACAAAATTTTCACAGAACATCCGACAAGGTGAACGACTTGTAAAAGAGCTAGTTTTCCCATACAAAAACACGGGAAGAAACGTCACCAATGGACAATTTTTTTACCACGTTACGACTTGCACAAAGAGCTAATGAAAGGGAAAATGCCGGTGGTAGGAACATTGAAAAAAAAAATATATTACCAGAAAAAGTCAAACCAACAAAATAAAAAACGGAACGGTAAACAGTTTGAAAAGGTTTGAGTGAACAAAAAATTTGAAAAACAGTGATAGTTCTTGTGAAAATCAAATTTGTCTGAGGGCATTTTCAAATTGAAAACCGCCTCGGCGGAGTTTCACATAAGAAGGAGACAATTAATGAGCGTAAACGACCTAAAAATTAACATCGATGCTGATCGCAATATCAATATAAAAGAAGCAAGGCCTCTTGACAAAATGAGTGAAAAGGACATCGAAACATACAAACATTTAATCACTGAACGCAAATTATCAGAAAATATAAGTGTATTGAAGAAAATGAATGGTGGTCTACATGCCAATAAAAATAAAACAAAATTGAACCCATTCACACGTATGAAATTTGACACAAACACAAAGCCTACGCCGCACACTCGTTCAAAGTGTGTAGGGGCAGTAGATGAATAAGAAGCAGGAGAGCAATTTTGTAGGAAACGCAAAATTTTGTCAGTGCGAATTGCGTTTTGG
Organism: Sylvicola cinctus; assembly: GCA_963854165.1. Classification (NCBI taxonomy): domain Eukaryota; kingdom Metazoa; phylum Arthropoda; class Insecta; order Diptera; family Anisopodidae; genus Sylvicola; species Sylvicola cinctus. Next base: position 26,094,032 of record OY974082.1, read on the forward strand.
GATGTGTAAATACACGAAAATGTGCTAATATTAGTGTGTTGATAAATGTCAATATCAAAAAACGCAAAAAAGTTTAACCGATTTGAGCCCTGCGAGAATGCGACCGATACTTTAGGTGTATTATCGTTTAGGCTTTGTTTTTTGTTATTCCTCTACGCTTGAGCATTTGCGAAAGTGACGTTAAAGTGTGTTTCTCTTTTCTGCGCATGCGCGTCTTTTAATTCAGTCGACTTCACATAATAATTCAGTTGAATGCTTCATTAAATAAACAAACTGTCATTAGAATTGAATTTGTTTTATTAAAGTTTGTGGGTTATATTAGTGACAAATAAATTGTGCTATTATTAAATAATCATCATTAAATATATCGAAAATGGCTAATTTTGCTCTCGAATATTATTTACGCAAGAAATGCATGCGCATTTCGAGACAAAAACTCCGTGACTCCACAGATTCTTTCATTATTCCTCAAGCAAGGTACGTTGTAACACTCATAAATTGTATGAATTTTATAATAATGTATTATATTCAATATAGATTTGTTTTTTTTATCGACTCCCTCCAACGCTGGCGCTAGAGTTCTTGGAAGAAATTCAACCGTTATTTCAAGCTAGTTTCAATCCCCGTCAAATCTCACTGCGCATAATGTTTTTATCGGCATTCAATTTTTATGCAAGTGGGGGCTACCAGACGGGAGTTGGAATGGATGCTTTAGCCAATGTAAGCCAATCGGTCGTCTCAAAAGCCATTAAGACAATAAGCAACTTGATATCGGACAATTTGTGCGACAAGTACGTCAATTTCCCAAAAAAGTGATTCGGAAATTATTGCTGCCAAAGAGCTTTCGTTTTCAAAAACTGACATTCCTGGGGTAATTAGATGGATTGATGGTACACACGTCGCTTTGAGTGGTTTGAATTTATTACATAGAATTTAATTATGTTAATCGGAAATCCATCCACTTCATCAATGTTCTTATTGTAAGTATATTTATCAACAGTTTATAAGAAATCAAAATCATATACTTTTATTATAGATTTGCGATTCTAATTTGAGAATTTTAGGGGCTGATGCTGCTTTTCCCGGCAGTGTTCACGACTCGCATGTTTGGGGAATGAGAGATGTCCAAGATGAAATAAGGAGGCAAAACTCCTTAGATCATCATACTTGGTTAATTGGTACACATACAAGAATAGCATAAATTAATTGTAGGATAATATTTAACTTATTGTTCTCTAAATAGGCGACTTCGGATATCCACTGCAGCCTTGGCTCATGACTCCATACAGACGCCCACGCACAGAAAGCGAGACGCGGTACAATAGTATCCTAACCAACAGGAGAAATGTCAATGAAAGATGCATTGGAAATTTGAAAGGTCGCTTCCGGTAAATGCCTTTGATAATTTTGTTTATGCGTAATATATTAAAAATAATTGTATCTATTAAGTTGTTTACTAGGTGAAAGAAAGTGGTAGTAATCTCATAAAGCTGCAGCAAACATAATAAATAAAAAAGTTGCATCGTTCACCAGAGTTTGCGTACTGATCGATAGTGGAGAAGGTTCGTGAGTTACCTCCATCTGAGCTGCGTCAGCTTCTTGGTGGCATGGAGGCACCGTCTCTTCCTCCATGAGAGTTTTTTCAATTGAGACATTCTTTGAGTCATGGTTATTGGTGCTCTTTGGTCGAGGACTGCTTATTGGTTATTCACAGTTAACCCCCAGTGGAATAGTAGACGTCTTGAAAGACCCCCATATAAACCACCGAGGGCCGTTCAGCGATCCGCCACCTGCTGACCCCCTCTCTAGCTTGAGCTCCAGCTGAGAGATAGTTCTTATAGTCAATTTTTTTTTCTTATTATTATAACATCTACATTAGGGTGGAGCGTGGTGGAATTTCGACCTTCCTTGGGGCGCAAAAGATGGGTAATTGATAGACCTTCAATTTTTGGTACTACTCTAAATGCAAAAAGTCAACTCCTGAGGAGCACCACGGCTTTGAAATTTTGATTTTTTGCAAAAATATGGGAAATTTGGGGTTTACGGCATCATAACTCGGAAACTAATTAATTCACAATAAAAAAAACTGTCTTCCATAAAATTTTAGCCCATTTCATTGGTAACAATTTACTAGTATAAGGTTTTCTCATAAAATGCATGATTTTTCAATCACAGTACAACACAAAAATGAATCACTTCTTTTCTTCTTTTTTTTGATTTTATCTGAAATATTGATAAAATTTATTTGGTAAAAAGTAAAAGCTTATTTCATGTTTTAAATATATGGTTTTTATTATTTATTTTTCAGTTATAACATAATCTTTTTTTGTCTCAAATTTTATCTTACTTTTCCTCGAAATTAATGTATTTCTGATAACACCATCGCGCCTATTAGCACCACAAACTGTGGCCGATGCTGCTGTTACATTTTTGCCAGTACGCTTTATTGCCTGCGTGTGACATGGAATGTCCCGTACCCATGCAGCTAGTTCGGTATTTGGGTCATTTCCAATTACTTGTAATTCTTCCAGTGAGAATTGGCTAAGAATGGGAGGCTCAGTTAACTGTGTCGACTTCCAATTAAATAAATCATAATAATAATTTGATTCTAAATTAATATTCTAAATCATCTTTGGAAAGGGAATTCAAAGTGATTCCCTTTCCAAAGATGGGTTTTCCCTAGCTTTTATGATCCGCTTTAAAGCCTGGTCACGTATAAAACTCTGGCTATCATAGCCAGCAAGACATTTTCATGGTGCCTAAAGTAGCCATTATGCTGGATTACGGGATCAATTATTGCTTCAATGGAGTCTGGAAGATATCTGCTCCATTTGATAGCATTATGCATGTGTTTGGCTCCATTAACGCATGATGGCTCCTTCTCAATGCTAAACCAACACGGTGTATAAACATTTACCGCATATGCAGCCAATGTCTTTAATTTTTCGGAAGGTTCATTGGTTGAAACGTATGTACGCAGAATGCGATTAGCAGATGTCAGCCAACGTGAATAAGCCATTTTCCCTGGCTGTTTTTTGGAGAGCACTTTCCCTGAATAGGGTCATGTGTCGTCCACAAGATGTGATGAATTACATCTAAAATTGTTGAAAGCTGACTTTTAGGTATCTCCGATGGAACTTCTACAACATGGTTGAAACACATGCGATTTTTAAAATTTTTTAAACTTATTTGCACTTTAACGGGATATTGTGTGCGCACGGTAGCTCATAACCCATTGAGTTCACGATAGTGAATTTGTCCCTTATATATTGTATTTAAAATTATCAATTATATAAGGAGGAGTATAACTTAGAAATTTAAAAAATAAGTATTGTATTCAATGCAGATTCTAAAAGAGTTACCTCAATATAACATCAACTTCCGGATAAAGTGGTTAAATTGTTAATGAATATGACTTATGAACCACCTGATGATATATGATGTAGATACCCAAAATTCTTAATTAAAGGAATATTAGGGATTACCTGCTTTATATCCTAAATATAATATAATAAAAGCTTTTATTACCGTTTGAGAGAAATATTCAACAAATTTTATTGCTTTGATTTCCTGTTATAAAAATATTTTCGAATTTTTGAGGGAAATTAATATAAATTAGAAAGGAAATAACCCTCTTTACAAATAACTGATTACAATATTACAATACTTTCATTACCCAACTAGCGTCTCTGAAGAAAACTATCATTAATGATTGCAAGTGCACTCAACCGCTAGGTATGTACTAGGCGAGCTAAGAAAATGTACAATTTTATTTGTGTTTGTCGTAGAGGCTCGCTGTTTTCGGTGTGGTGTTCAATTTATAAAGGGAAAAGATATTTTGTGAATAAGCTTTGTCTTTGTTGCTTCATTTCTTGGAAAATGTATTTTTCAGAAGTTTTTGAATTTCCCATTTTTTGAGAAAATTTAAATATTTGTTTCTTTTTTATTTTATTTAGTTACAAAATTCAAATTTTTGATATTTTTCGAAGCTTGTATCTTTTTCATTTCTGATTATTAGGATATCATTTATACATTTTGGGAATCTCCGAAGATTCGTCTCTACACTAACATCAGCACTTTTTTTAATCTTGGAAATACTTTTCGAGATATAGGCTAATAACAAGGAGAGAGGTGTGAATTTATATACGACTGCTGCTAAACTACATCGAAATTCAGTTTATGTGACGTTAAATATTTCTTAGGTTTTTGAAATATTTTTATTTTCAAATATGACCTTGAGATTTCAAATTTTGCCCTTGAAATGTTTGGCAGGTTTTGTTAGCCTAGAGAGCTTAGAGCTACAATAATATGAAAAAAAAAATTTAAAAAATTTAAAGATTTCTGAGATAAAAAATATTTGAGCTTGAGTTTTCCGATTTTGACCTTGAAACATTATGGAGGTTTTCTTACCTCATCAAAAGCAATAATATTATAAAAAAAAATTAAAAAAAAATTTAAACAGGGGTATACAAACCGATGTGCTACAGCCGAATTTTTCTCATTTGGATTTGGGTTCAATAGCTAATATCTCGAAAAGTATTTCCAAAATTAAAAGAAGTGCTGATTTTAGTGTAGAAACGAATCTTCGGAGATTCCCAAAATGTATAAATGATATCCTAATTCCTAATGATCAGAAATGAAAAAGATACATGCTTCGGACAATCCATAAAAAAGTGAAATGTAGATATGAGAGACACATCTCACTGACGACATCTATTTGCAAAACGCTGTGCTAAAACGCATTTTGTACTAGGAAACTCAGTCTATTAAAATTACAAAAATAAATATAAAGAATCGGGGTTTACATAAAAAAATACAATTAATATTATTTTGTCACTTATCGTTGAGATATAACGTTTGGAAAAATGACGTTTTTCAAAAAATCTTGGAGTTGGATTTAAAAATTTGTATCTCAAAATTTAGTTCGAAGATTAAAAAAAGTGCTGATGTTAATGTAGAGGTGGATTTATCACGATTAAACCAAAAAATAAATGACGTCCTAATTATTTAAAGTAAAAAAGTTACATCCTTCGAAAAATTCCTAAAAAAATTTAAATTTTGACATTTGGACTCCTACTTTAGTCCATTTTACAAGAGAAATTTTTTTTTTTCAAAAAAGTGCTGATGTTAATGTTTAGATCACTAGTTTATCTTTAATTTAAAACCACTAAAAAAAATGTTCCTTAAAAAAAGCCGCCCCTTAATGCAGGTCATGCCGCATTTTTCTATATTGAATATTCATTTGCAGTTTGTTTTACTTCGTGATACTACGCATCTCAATTACGTGAAACGTGTTTTGTAAAATATAATGTAATATTTAATTACTAAAAAAAAAGTGTACATGGCAATATTTGCCGTGCAAAACGGCCATTTGTTTAACAAAAACGTGAGTGGTAATAATTGTGATGTCAATAGTAAAAAATAATTGTTTTTGTTTTGGTGATAATATACTAATAATAAAAAGTACAGGACAATTTCGAAAACCGTCTTGGATGTTTTTCCTATAAAAAGAAAAGATGATTTGACGGTTTTAGAGTTGAGGCTGAAGGATACAAATTTCCATGCCAAAATTGTAAGTGTGTTTTCCACTTTACTTAAAATCCTTAATAAAATTATTAATATTTTATAGGAAAATATTGTAGCTGATTTTTCTGGCACCAAAGATTTTCGGCGCTTTTTCAGCGATAAAATTATTGTATTATTAGAGCCAACAATGGCAATATTCAAAATTTTAGAAAAGTTTTGGGAAGACCCAAACTTTTCAACTTCAGTACACAAATATATTTTAAAGGCAAAACATCGATATGCAACTTGGCAAAAGTACCAGACAAAACGGTTAGATATTAATAATTATTAATTTTTTTGTTTTTATATTTTAACCGTTTTTTTATATTAAAGAAACACAAAACAAAAACAACAGCCACAACAACGACTGGCACAACAACAGTCACAACAGGAACAACCACAACAAGAGCCACAACGGCAACAATCACAACAAGGATTTCCACAACAACAGTCACAACAGCAACAGGCACAAAATCGAATGGAACAAGAACAGTCTCAACAGCAACAGTATCAGCGACAACAGTCACAACAGGAACAGCTACAATATCGACTGGCCCAACAACAGCCACAACAAGGTAAGCCACAACAACAGGAACACATGCAACATCCACAAAATCGACTGGCGCAACAACTCAACACAGTCTCAAATTTCTATCATAAAAAATACATCAGGTGTAACGACTTTACGTGCATCTAATCCACTATGCTCCATATCCATTATCCCTCTCCCACCACAGCCCCCCCAGTTCACAAATTTCAACAAATCCCCATTTTTTTGATTTCGAATCCCAGGCAATATTCTCCAGCGAACCACCTGGTTGTGGCACTCTCTTAATCCTTAATCCTAGTTATTGTTATTGATTAGAATTATTATAATTATAACATGTAGTATAGTTAATATTAGAATTTATAACATAATACTTAAAGTCAATTTTTTATACGATTCAATAATAATCTTATATTAAAATGACCAACGTTGCAATCTAGTATTATTTGCGTAAAAATCATATGCGCATTAATCGCAAGCATTTACGTGATGTGAGTGATCCATTTATGATTCCGGAGAGAAGGTTCGTTTGTCACAATACATTGCATTGAAATTGAATTAATTACTTTTCCTTATTTACAGTTTTATTTCTTATTACCGATTTCCACCATCACTGGCATTCGAGTTCTTAGGGAAAATCGAGCCGTTTTATGAGGGTAGTACTAACAGACGGCAAATCCCTTTGCGAATCCTTTTCGTATCTACATTAAACTTCTACGCAAGTGGGAGTTACCAAATTAGAGTTGGTATGGATTCGTTTGCGAGTTTGAGCCAGACAATTGTGTCTAAAGATGTTCGGACCATCAGTAAATTGATACAGGATAATTTGAATGAGAAATATTTTTTTTTTTTTTTTTTTTTTTGGCGTTAGCTATTGTCACAGACGGACGTGTTTTTTTTAAGCTCACTTTTCACATTTATTAAATTTAAATATTTTTTTTTTCTCTTTTTTTTCTTATAAAAGTTTATATTTCACTTTTAAAAAATGTCTTCCTCTGACGTGTGTGGAATATGTGAAAGTGCACTTGCTCTTCCCATTGTGGAGTGTGGATTTTTCTGCAGTCAGCGGTTTCACGCTGAGTGTGCAGGTATTTCTAATACCGTTGCCAATGCGGCGTTGAAGAATGCCAGTTTAAGGTACTGCTGCCCCAGCTGCTTAAAGATGCCTCTCACGGGTTTAAAGGAGTTCTCATCTGCCTTGATTGGAATATCTGATGCAATAATGAAGGTATCGAATGAAGTGACTGACCTTAAAAATCAGTTCACAATTTAAAAAAAAAAAACTGCTGTGTTAACAAAGGAAGCGTCCAGTACGATAACGGTCTCTGAGCAGCTGGCCCAAAAGCCGATTGCTGCACAGATTGAAAAAAAAAAAAAAGGAAAAACAAAGGCAACAAACAAAAATCAAAAGACAATGTAAATAACAATGCTGCTCGTGTTGTTGACACTGTGAGTGTGTCAGTAGCGCCGTCAGTACAGGCAAAAAAAAAAGTGGCAGTGGCGCCGAATCAAGGTTGGAACGACGTCCAACTTTTGTGGGAAAAAGCTCTACTTCAACTAGCGGTAGAAGCGGTCAAGTGGTTTCACGTGGGTCGTGCTGCCACAACCACCACAGCTGAGGAGATTAAGCAGTGTATTGCGGCCCTCCAAGGAATTTCAGCAGATAAAGTCGAATGTCGTCGACTTCTGAAGGATGATGTCGACTTGAGCAGGATGAGGTCCATCTCATTCAGAGTTGGTATACCGTCAAAAAGGTGTAATCTTCAGGAAGAGTTCTGGCCTGATGGTCTGTCTGTAAGAGACTTTGTTTTTTACAATAGTCGTCCAAAAAACATGGTAAATGTACGACGGTAGTCGTACATGATCCTAATATCTCTTCGTCAATTTAGGCTAATGAATCGTTTGTTTCTTGTTCATCATATAGCACTTCTCTCTCATTGTATTATGAAAATATTGGTGGGATGAGAAGTAAAACGCAAAGTTTTCTTTTGTCTTTGTTATTCTGTAGCTATGATGTTGTTATCATAGCTGAGAGCTGGCTCACATCATCGGTCTTGAATGCCGAATTCATCTCGGATGATTTCGAGATTTTCAGGAGGGATCGTCATGAAGATCATTTTTCAACTCTCAGGGGTGGAGGTGTCTCCATAGCAGTAAAGAAAGGAATTTCTGTGACCGCTGTTGAAGACTGGAGGCATGAAATTGACAATGAGTGTCTATGTGTGACATTAAAAATAGGAAAATTGTATGTACATATATTTGTTGTTTACCTGAAGCCAAATATTTTAGTTGAAAACTTTGAAAAATGTATGTTAAATATTAGTAATAAGGTTAAAAATGTGGGATCAGGGGACATCGTACTTGTCTGCGGTGATTTTAATACTCACAGTATTTGGCTAGATGTTGATGGTTCATTGGTACCAACACAATTGTGTTCGCCAAAGGATCATCTTCTTGTCGAGGCTATGTGTGACTTGGGATTGCAGCAGTACAGTGGTGTTTGTAATCTCAATAACAAGCAACTAGATTTAGTTTTTTGTAATTGTGATTCGAACATCACTGTTAGCAAGTGCGATGAACTAGTGCCAAAGCGCATCTCTTCTCTTCATCATTTTCCGCTGGAAATTGTTGTTGATGTGAAGGTGCGCCATCATCATCCATTACCTAAGGGTGGTGGATTTGATTTTTGGCCAGTGGCGTAACTAGAAATTAAAGGCCCCCCCGCAATATTTGCCTGACTTTTAGAAATTAGTTGAAATTTTTTTTTTATCTTACTACGTAATAAGAATGCATATTAAAACACATTTTTCATAACAATAATATTTAATTGTATTGCAACAAAACATTTTTATTTATTTTAAGGGAAAATAATTATAAATGTAAAAACGAAGGTATCTGGTTAATATTATTATTGAAAATATAGGAAAGAAATCATAGAAAATAATAATAATTAAAAACATTTTTGATGTCAATTTTCTTTGCTTTTTCAGCCTCAATCGCTAAAATTGAAAACGTAATCTATTTTGCGACCTAGATGTCCTTAAATAATTTAGAATATTTTTAACTTTTTGAAATATCTTTCAGCACTAGCAGATGTTATGGGAATTGAAAAAAAAAAAACCTTATTACTTCATTATATGATGATATAAATCTAAAATGGATGTGGCTTCTTTTATATCGTTGCTAAATTTATGTTTTGTATAATAAAATTTGTATTGGGAAAGCAGAACTAATGACGGTATGGTACTTTTGAATTAATCTGTTAGCGTTGGTATATAATTATTAGCTTTATTATTTAAAGATAACAGTTTATCAGGCAATAAAAATTATAAAAACTTTGAAATTTTAGGCATGCTCCCAAATCATCGCTGTATTATCCTAAAACTATATCTAAAATTCTGTTAAAAACATTGACTTCAAATATTATTGTTTCATTCAAAAATCGATGATCTTTAAAAAAGTTCATCGAAGTGTCATTTCACCATTCTCACTCTTTTACTTTTAAATTCAGGCAAAACTCCCAATTGTTTCAGTATACTTTTTAATTTATTCAAAAATTTACTGAAATTTTTCCGATATTCATCAGATTTATTTGAAATAGTCCTTTAAATATCATAGGCCCGAATTTAATTATTAATTATTTAGATTGCAATATTTTTCATATTTTTTGTTTAAAACTAAATTAAAACGAAAGGGAAACAACTGCAGACCTCTAAATCAATATTCTAAACATAAATAATATAAACATATAAAATAAGGGTAGACTAAGATTACTACAGTCTGTTGATGAACCGATGCAACAAAGCATACTTTGTTTAACTAAATATAAGGGCCAATCTTGTTAGACGAACGCATAAACAAACGAATATTACTACAATCTGCTGTGGGACCAATGAATCTTAAACATATATTTCAGTTTATGATCCTTTTGCTAGAACCTAGCATTTAGCACACTCGAAATAAAGATCTAAATTGTAACATAGAATATTATATAGATGCATGGGAAATGGGTTATATCTGAATTTTTTCATAACTGACCAAAACTGAGCGATTAGGTACAAGAAATTTTCTTTCATTTTTATACGGGCCCCCTGATTCATTTTTTTAAAGGGCCCCCCCCGCGATCGCGGGGTCTGCGGCACCCTAGTTACGCCACTGTATTTAGCATTATACCAGGTGTGGCAGTTAATAATTCTTAATTTTTTTCGAAAAAAAATCGTCATTTTTAGTATGAGTGAATAAATTCATTTATTCAAAGTATGCTCCATCGTTTGATATACATTTTTCCCATCTTTCCGGTAAATTGTGAATCCCCTTCCAAAAAAACTTTTCATCTTTCGATACGATCCACTCATCGACCCATTTTTTGACTTCTTCGTAGTTTTTGAAGTGCTGCATAGAGAGCGCGTGCGACATCGATGAAAACAGATGGTAATCTGATGGGGCCAGGTCCGGTGAGTAGGGCGGGTGGGGCAAAAGTTCCCAGCCAAACGTAGAAACGGTTTCTCTGACTGCTTTCGCTGTGTGCGAGGGGGCGTTGTCGTGCTGCAGAATCACCTTGCCGTGCCTTGATGCCCATTCCATTCTCTTTTCTTCCAACGCACGCTTCAAATTAACCATTTGTTGATTGTAGCGGACGGTATTAACCGTTTCACCTGATTTCAGAAGCTCATAGTGCACCACACCCTTCTGGTCCCACCAGATGCACAGCATTCCCTTCTTTCCAAAGCGATTTGGTTTTGCGGTGGATGTTGATGCTTGACCTGGGTCAACCCATGATTTTTTACGTTTGGGGTTCTCAAAATTCAGAATTCGTCGGCTCTCACTCGCGTTTTTCTTCTGGTTAAACAAAAAAAGCAACACGTGCCGCAAATGCTCTTTATCTGGCTCGTAACTTGACATTTTTACAACACTAAAAAACCAAGACGCTAACACGGAACTGTACAAGTATTTATGTCGATTCAAAGTGCATTGACATAACAACAAAACGGCGTAAGATAGAAGAGTGTAAACCAATGGGTGCATTCAGCGCCATCTCCGGAAAAAATTAAGAATTATTAACTGCCACACCTGGTATATAAACTATAAACCGCGGAATTTTCCGCGAGGGTATTTTTAGTGTTTCATCGAGAAATCGATGACTATGATGTTTTTAAAAAAGCAAAAAAATTATTGTGGCTGCGATATTTTCCGCGAGTCTCGCGATATTTTTACGGATTTCACGGATTTTCTTGCGTTTTCGTCTGCTTAAAATCGACATAAACACACATATATATACATACACGTGAATTACGTATGCAACAGTAAAATAGCATTATACTTGACAAACCATTGTTTTGATTTTTATATTTAATGTTATTACAAGGCAATTAAAAGTTAATTTTCCAAAAAAAAATATGTAGGTCATATGTTCCATTTTACATTTTGCATCGATAAATTTTTTTACCAAAATTTTTAAAATAAAAATCACGGTCTCTGGTATAATCAAATATAAAAATTCAAATGAAACTATTAACGGATTCTCTACGAGATTTTACACACGTATTTGTCAGCAAATAAATTCGGAAAGCAACAAAGACATTTTTCAAAAGCTAAATGAAACGCGAAAACTATGAAAAATCGCGGTTTATGAAAAAATTGAGTAATTCCTAAAATTATTTCGGAAATCGATTTGGCAGTTTTTCTATACGTAGAAAACACCTTGCGAAAAACTCCGCTATTTTTGGAGATACTATCAATCAGGCTGAAACTGTAAATGTTATCGCTCCGAAATTTTTCACACGTATTTTTCATCATTCCAGAAGTATTTTGGAATCGCGAAAATAAATCGAGAAAACTGCGAAAAACATCGCGGTCCGCGAAAAAATGATTGCGGGAATCGATTTTCCAGTATTTGATTAGTAAAAAAACACCTCATGGGGAAATCTGTTAATAACTCTGCGACTTTCCGCGTTAATGAAGTTCGTCTAACACATAATAATTGATATGATCCTGTCAAAAACCCTTGGCAAAAAACGATTACGGTTTTATAGTATAGATTTTTTATAATGACTTCAAATGCGGAAATTTCATAAACAAAGCAAAAAACGACATAAAGTTACAAACATATTTTTCTGTTTCTGATGAAGTTAACAGATATTTCAGAAGAAAAGAGAAAAAATGCTACAAAATCGAAACCATTATGAACAAGCAGCGCCATGAAAACATAATTTTTGCATAATAATTTTCGCCAAAAAATTCGAGCAACTGTGGTTTTCCATCATTACGGTTTTATAGCAAAATTTTTTTTAAAATCCAATGCGGAATTTTCATAAACGAAATGAAGTTGATAAATTTTTCTCGAAAAATAGACATTCTTTTATCAATTATTTTTGATATTAAAGAATATAAGTGAATACTAAAAACGCTTTTAGAAAACATGTTATGTCCGTGCAGCGCACGGGTTCCTTCGCTAGTATCGTATAAAATTATAACATATATAAAATTTATGCAAGGGCAAGATAATTCATAAGTTACAAAAGTTATAAACCATACTGGCTGCAATACAACATAATGTTCAACTAAGAATGATAATATGTGTATGCAAAAGTCGGAGTAAATTATCATATAAATATATACATGTATATCGAAAAATACGAATTTTTAATGGAGAAGTGAGAACACATTAGATTAATTGTGTATTCAAATTCTAAAAAAATTATTATACATTATAATATATAAGAGCGTTTAACTTGCTGCAATAAAATATATTCAAAAAACACTGAGCAATGGAAAAATTATCGTTTTTCAAAAATAAAAAAATGTGAATTAACAATTTATAAAATGAGAAAAGATTGTTGGTTGTAGTATATTTACCAAACCCAAATATTTTATTAATGTAATATGTTTTGTAAAGAGACTCAAAATTAGTGAACATGGCAAAATGAGTTAAATATTGTTTAAGAATTTTTATTCATTTAAAGTATTTTAATTATATAAAAATATATTAACGATTTCAAATTATAATAATAATAATATTAATAGCCTTACCTAACTCTTTATGGTATCGTCGATTTCTATTTAGTCTAACTACCGCTTTTTTGCAGTATTCCTTAAAGATATTTGAGAAATTGGGGTCCCCCCAAACTTCCTCAATTAAAGCGTACAGTCGCATTGAAGGCTCCAACTTCGATACAACAGAATCACTAAAAAAGTATTTCAAGTTTTTCGTGTCTGCTAAATTTGTTGTAATGTATTCCTGTGAAATATTCATAACAATTATACTCGAGATTTATTGTTAATATAATATACTGTTTTTAATTTAATATAATGAATAGTGAGAATAGCACATGTCCGTGATTGCTCTTTCACGATAGAAGTGCGGCTACCTTCAAACACCAGATGCATATTATTAAATTTTTGGAGTCGAAATTTTAATACAGAACCAATTTCTGCGAAATTGGCTTTGCAATTGCCTTTGAATTGTTTTAATGGCGTGCTATCGAAAAGCTTGGAAATTGGAGAAAAGAACCAGAGAATTCGCAGCACTTTTGGGGTCGGAGAGAAATGCTACAAACGCTGCAAAAGATTCGGAAAAAAAGTTAGTTCTGGCAATTTTTTCTTATGGACGAAACAAGTACATATTTATATACGAAAAATGAGCCTACTACCTTACTACGATATTTCATTTTATTGAAATGTCGTTTCACAACTCACACATTAGATTTTAAAACAGAAGTTGCTGGGATTTTATTGCCTTTTTCAATAGTCATTACTTATAGATTAAGAATTTGGGTGAAAAAATTATTTATATTTTTGATGATGAATTTGTAGTATGATCTAAGGACCATGACGGATAGACCACTCAATTATTATTTCGTTACACGGGATTAAACCGGTCGAGCTTTTGAAAGTTTGTATTGAATGTAACGAAATTTTTATTACTGCGATATAAGGTGTCGAGATTTTGCCTCTTTTGAATTTATAATTTTTAAAATATTCGGTCAATTTGACCATTATCCGACGGATGGTTCAAAAGTTACTTCTTTTGCTACAATGTAGCGTTACGGCTGAACCACTGAAGCTTTCAACCTTCTCTTCACACTATGTGTTTGTGTAGTGTCTGGAGTGTTTCCCATATAGGTGTCAACTTGGTAGATGGTGGCAATTCGTTGTCATGGACGAAAGAAGTATTTATATAGGGAAAATGAAAACACTGTACTGAGAACTCTCTGATTTCAATTGAAATTACGGTATTTATATTTGATAACCAAATCAGTCGTAATTTTTTATTACAACAAAAAAATAAATAGACCTCACTCTGTACCAAATTGCCAAATCTAGGCTTTTAAAGTAGCCGAGTATGGTTTTCAGAGTCTTTTGTGTCAGTTCGTTTGGAGAGCACATATGCCGTCCCAACGCAACTTCTCGATGATTGCTTAGTGCTTCGCAATAGCATAGGATGTGAAGAGTATCCTCTGGAGCTGTGTTGCAAAAACGGCAATCTGCTGAAGGTACCAGTTTCATTTGGTGAAGATTGAAGTTGAGTGCACAATGGCCTATGAGTAGGCCAGTTGCAACTCGTAGATCCGTTTTTGAAATTTCAGAGATCTCCTTTGTCCATCTATGGTTTGGATGTAGGAGCAGTTTGGCCCTACGGAGACCCGGAATGTTGTTCCAGTGATTGATGTGTTCCATCTTTATGACTTTGTTTATGATGTTCCTGGTATTAGATTTAGATGGAGGACATGTGGGAAAAGGGCCTATGAATTTCATAGACGCCGCTTTCCTTGCAAGTGAGTCTGCTATGGTGTTGTCCCTACACGACGAATGTCCTGGGACCCAAGCTACGGTGAGACTTGAGCGAAGTGCGAGGTTGTTTAATTGTTGTCTGCATTCCGATAAGAGTTTGGATGCACAGTTCCTTGATTGCAGAGCTTTTATCAGAGCCTGGCTATCACAGAAGATAACTGTCTTTGAGCCAGGTTTGATGCTACGCTTACTGCATTCTAAGGCACAGATTGTCATGGCAATAGTTTCTGCCTGAAAGACTGACATGTCGTCCCCTAGCGGAATTGAGATTCTTCTTCTGGGTCCGTATATGCCTGCACCTGATCCCGTAGGTGTTTTCGAGCCATCCGTGTACCAGATGGCCTTGCTTTCAGCTAGCATCGCCTTGCTGTAGCTGAGCCATTCATTCTTTGGAGGGATTAGTGTGAGGAATTTCCTTTCTTGGATGGTTTCCTTCTGCAATAGATCATGAAGTCCAATCTCTAGTGGAGTTCCCTTGAATGTGTTGAGTATTCCTAGGTGGCCAGTAAGGTCCCCCTCTTTTAGGTTCATTGATTTAATGATGTTCAGCAACTGCAGAGCTGCAGTCGCCTGAAGGAGTATGTGCAGCGGAGGAAGCCCCATTATGGTTTCCATTGCTGCAGTGGGGCATGTGCGGAATGCTCCAGTCATCAGAAGACAGGCGAGTCTTTGAGTTTTTTGGAGGATGGCAGTGGCAGTTACTTGTTTTGTTTTGGGCCACCATATTTCACAGCCATAAAATATGGTTGGGCGGACGATTGCTTCGTATATCCATTTTATGATATGAGGTTTGAGCCCCCATCTCTTTCCAACCATTTTCTTAGTGATCCACAAGGCACGTGTTGCCTTTGCAGTGATGTTGATTATATGAGTGTTCCAAGTGAGTCTCTTGTCCAGAATCAGTCCAAGATATTTCACTTCGTTGCTCAGTTGAAGGGGTGTACCGTTCAGGTTAAGCGATAGAGTGTTGATATTGTTTCGCTTGGTGAATGGAATTATGTAAGTCTTTGTCGCATTGACTGTGAGGCCTTGATTTGTGCACCACATCCATGTAGTGTCCAGCGCGTACTGCATGCGTTCCTTGATGGTCGCCTCGTATTTGCTTTGAATTAGAATAGCTATGTCATCTGCATACCCTATGGCCTTGATTCCATCTCCAGCCAGGATTTCTTAAAGTCCATCGATGATCAAGGACCATAATAAGGGCGATAAAACTCCCCCTTGGGGACATCCCTTTATGGCCCTGATGGTAACCTTATTCCTTATATTACCGGTGGAGATTATGCGGGAGCGAAGCATATTCATAATCCATTTAATAATGTGGTGGTTTATGTGTTTGTTTCTTGCAGCATGCCTGATTGATTGATAGCTTGTGCAGTCAAAGGCGCCCGAGATGTCTATAAAGGCTCCTAGAGTTATGTCCTTTGCTGCATAAGTTTTCTCAATTGTGCTCGTAATTGCGTGAAGGGCTGTAATTGTGGATTTGCCTTTCTGGTAGGCATGTTGAGTCTTGTGGAGTGGCATATCCTTAAGTGCCTCTTCTCTTAGGTGGTGGTCAATGATCTTTTCCATTGTTTTAAGCAAACATGATGGAAAGATTGATTGGCCTGAAGGATTTCGCTAGATTGGACTTCTTGTTGCCCTTCGGAATGAAGATCACATTCGTTTCTCTCCAGTGTAGCGGGATGTGGTTTAACGAGAAACTTGCGTTAAACATATCCATCAGAATTGGAGTAATGTTCGGAAGTCCCTGTTGGAGTAGTGCTGGGAAAATTCCATCCGGACCTGCATCCTTATAGGGCTTAGAGGCCAGGACTGCCCACTCTACTGTTGCTTTGCAGAAAAGCCTAGCCGCAAGCCTATCTCTGGTGACGCTTTTCCTAGTAGGTGTGTGCCAGTTGTGGTTACGTTCTTCTTTGCTGATTAGCTGGCAGTCCGGAAAGTGTGTTTGTAGGAGGAGTCTATTGGTTTCCAGTGGTGTATTCGTAAAAGAACCGGGTCCCATCTCAATGGAGCATGGGCCATTGTCGTGTTCTTTTGCTAGGATTTTCTGTAATCTAGCGGCTTGGGAAGTGCTTTCGATCTCCTCCGAGAATGTTGCCCACGTTTTCTTCTTTGCTTGTTCTATGTGGTATTTGTAGGATTGTGCTTCATTATATTAAGCCCAGTTGCCCGACTTCTTTGCTCTATTCCATTGTTTGCGTACAAGAGATCTCATTTCCTGCAAGGGCTGGTTCCACCCTCTGTTTTAGTGGGCAGCAGGAGTGATAGGAGGAGGTGAGCAAGTTTAGAAAATTCTGACTTAGTTGTTCTAAGCCTTCTGGTGACTTCACAAGCTGAGGGAGTCCTGCCACACCGGCTTTAATCAAATCAGAGTACTCTGGCAATTTGGTATGCCGGGGAACTCTGTTGATGTTAGCCTGTTTTTGCCAGTTGCTTTCGATTGTGAAGGTGATGTGCATGTGGTCCGAGAAAGACATGTAATCTGACACCATCCATTTTGTAAGACGATTGCCAACGAAGCCTCTGGAGAAGGTTAGGTCGAGAACTTCCTGCCTGATCGCATTGCGGAACGTTGGCTTGTCCCCACGATTGTGAATCTCTAGGTTATTTGATAGAGCATATTCAAGAATGTACTCACCTCTAGCATTGGTGTCGAAGCTACCCTAAATCTTGTGATGGGCGTTGGCGTCACATCCAAGAATTAAAGGGAGCCCCTCCTTCTTGCAGTGAGTGATGAGGTTCTCGACCTCTGGGGGAATGACGTTTTCATTCCCTCCATCGAAGTACGCAGATGCAATAATGGTGTCTCTGTCTTGCGCAGCTGGGAGTTGGATAGTGACCAAGTCTTGTGTGAGAAAATTTTGGTGAACAAAGTATTTTAATTCATTCCTAATTAGTATTAGTGCTCGTGGCTTAATTGAATTGGTATCATAGACACATTTACCTTGTTGCATGTTCAGTCCTTTGTCTTGATAATTGTGTGCCCAGGGCTCTTGGATTAGCCCAAGGTCCAAGGACTCTTCAACAAACTCTACTCACTAGCGCAGCCGAGGCCAGCTTTGCGTGATGTAGATTCGCCTGCACGACCTTGTTGTCCCGATAGGTGGTGGAGCTCCCTAGTTGTCCTTAGCACCTTTGGAGGTGCTTGGAACAGCTGCGGGAGAATTGCTGCCGTGTTTCCGTCGTCGTTCTACAGCCCCAGGCGTGCTACGCCTTGTGCCAGAACCGGAACGATGGGATTTGCTGCCGTGGGATCCTAGGTCTGTTGGAGCGCTAGGCGAGCGGTAGAGGCCTTGGACTCCTCCTCAGTGGCTTTTTTATTGAGCCTACTGTAGAGCCTCTCGCTGTGGGATTGCGAGGGCTTTGATGCGGAGAGCTTATTGCGTAGGTCCCCATGAGGAATCCGCTTCTTTGCTGGTTCATCGCGCCTGGGAGGATTGCGAAGAAGAGGCGTCCTACCGACCTGCTTCCTTTTGTCCTCTTCGGGTCTACGCTCAGTCCTCCTAGAAAGGGGCGTTCGTCCGTCCTGCTTCCTTTGAGAATTCTCCGCCTTCCGGAGAATTTGCTTATTGCTGAAATAAACCTGACAAAACGCGAAATTAATGAACATCCCTGAGCTTGTGAGTTTGGTGGCGCTTGTGTTGTCTATGGAGACCGTCAGGAGAGAGGAGAGACCCTTCGTGTCACGACTCAGAACTCTCCAGTGCTGAGGCTTCAGCTCTGGATTCTGAGTGCGGATGGCCTGGATCCGGTCATCATTCTGCATCTTCGCTGCATTTGGGATCAGTCCTACCACGACCTTACCCTTAAGAACATCCGCCTCGTCCATAACTTTTAGCTTGGCTCCCTCCCACGGTGTTAATGTGGGCACCGTCTCCTTCAACCAGTCGACAGTTGTTGCCGTCTTACAGAGTAGGATAAGGTACCCTACTCTGTACAGACAATCCTAAAGGCTGGTGGACCGTGTGTGGAAGTGCCCTTCCAAATGGCGTTGGTGATCGCCTGTTTGGTGGCATCCAGTTGCTGCGTGGTGAGGAGGTCTCTGGAAAAGACCCGTCCATCACAGTCATCCTCATCAGGCCTACAACTTGACCATAGAGGTGGGCATTCGTGCTGCCCGACTGTGCCGGAGTTCGCTTCTCAGCAGTTTGAGGCTGCTTAGGCTGCTTGCGCGGACGAGACTCCGGGGTGACGTCATCTGACCTCTGTCTTTTTGTGCCAGGCTTTGTGGATGGGGCGATGTCATCCGTTGTTGGTTGAATGGCCTTGGCTCTGGCCGCTTCATAATCCATGCCAGATGCCAGAAATCGCTTGATGCGTTTCCGAGCCGCCCCACTTAATTTTGCAGTTGGAGTTGTGTGTATGGTCAAGCTGCTGGTGCTTTTTATAAACCCCAGAACTTCACCAGAGGTTGTTTGCTGGTCACTTTGTGGAGGAGAATCACTGGTAACCTCCATCTGATCTGCGTCAGCTTCGTTGCGACATGGAGGCACGGTACCTTCCTCCATGAGGGATTTATTATTTAAGACATTCTTTGAGGACCCCAAAATCCGAGCCTCTGCCATGGCGATGGACGCCATGGTTGGATTTACATTTTCATGCTGACCACTTGGGGTAGTTGAGTTAAGAGATGTGTCTGTCATAATTGATGTTGCTCTTTGGTCGGGGACTGCTTATTGGATATTCACAGTTAACCCCCAGTGGATTAGTAGACGTCTTAAAAGACCCCCACAAAAACCACCGAGGGCCGTTCAGCGATCCGCCACCTGCTGACCCCCTCTCTAGCTTGAGCTCCAGCCGAGATTTTTTTTTGTATCATAATAATAATACCGTTAGCTTGCCACAGCTGATGATAGCCGGTACCAGTTATGTATGTTAATAATATTATCGGTGTTGTTGATAAGGTACCCAGTGGTGAAAGACTCTGCCCTACCCCTAAACTTTAAAGCTCATACATTTTTTTCTATAGTTTTTCCTTTCCCACTAAGGGCGAAAAAATGTCCTGTCTCTACTTAATAAAGCTACGATAAATTCAAGCATATGAAACACATACATGCAGATTAAAGCAAAGGAATTAACAACGAAATTCAAATGTTTTTTTTAAATACTCGTGTATTACCGTTTTATGAAACATAATAGGCATATTATTTATTATTCATTTTTGTTTTTCACCAAATGTATATATTGTCATTTCAAGACGAAATTTGTGATTGGTTATACTTAATTTGACCGTGAAAAAGTGAGTAAACATAAACTAAACATTATTGTGATTTATTTACTTTAAAATATAGAAATAATAGTTATTAACTTTAAACATTTTTTTTTTCAGGAACACTATAGTGCCATTCAAGTGCAAATATATATAGGTACATACATACAGAGGTATACGTAAAAAAAGACTAATTATTAAAAAATAATTATTATACATACATAAAACAATATAATTATATGGAAACAAAATTATCTCAAAATGGCACATAAGGTATTAAATATTTCAAAAAAACAATTTGGTCGGATGGTTTTGAGTAACCGCAAACGGGTTTTAAAAACACTTATTGAAGGTAATGTGGAATGCGAATCCAATCAACTTTCCGAAATTATTGATTGTGATCAGTCTTGTGAAGAAATTGTACAAGACAAGAATGATGAAAATTGTTTTTTAAATAACAACCAAAGGGGAATTTCTGAAAGTGTTGTTTCTAATGTCCAAATGGATCAAAATATTATCCACAATATTATTATAAGTGAAAGCCAGCCAACCAATTTAATAAATGCAATGGGTGATCCAAAAAATGACCATCGCAATTTTATAAAATGGGTCATTCAATATAATTTGTCGCATAACGCGATTTCCGCTGGTTTAAAAATTCTCGTTAACGACTACAATCTTAAAATGCCATTGACGGCATACACTTTATTAAAAACAAATAGGATACCACCTCCCAAAAAAATTTGCCCTCCTGGCGAATATATTCATATAGGGATTGAACATTCCCTTATTAACTCGAATTATGATTTTTGGCTTAAAAGCGATGCCATTTTTATTGATGGAATACCTATTAACAAGCCAAATCAACTATGGTGCTTTTGTTGACCAGCCCCAAGTGCCACCGTTTGTAATTGGTGCCTATTACGGACCCAGCAAACCGAAATGCGCCAAGACGTATTTAAGTAGCTTCTCGAAAGAAACGAGAAGGTTACTTAAAAATGGTGTCCTGGTAACAGCTTCAAAAGAAAGAAAAATGTTTCGCATTCGCAGCTTTTGCTGCGATACGCCTGCATTGTCCTTCATCACAGGTACCAAGGGTCACAATGGACTCTTAGGGTGTAAAAAATGTGTTCAGGTTGGAAGACGTATTGGCGCAACTACCGTTTTCAGCTCACATTCCAGTATTTTAAGAACGGATTTAGATTTTCGTCTTCGAAACGGAAAAGAATTTCACACACATTTTTTGGAACCATATTCTCATCCCTTCGAGAAACTACATATTAAAATGGTCACCCAGTTTCCCATAGATCCGATGCCTTTGTTAGACTTAGGTGTTTCCAAAAAACTTCTTTACCTTCTTATAGAAAATAAAGACACAAAAATCAATTCGTATATGCGAAAAAAGTTAGACGGGTCTTTAAATAATTTAAAACCATATATTCCTATGGAATTTAACAGAAAAGCCGATAAAGTAGATCAATATCATATGTGGAAAGCAACAGAATATAGATTGTTTTCGCTATATCTGGGAATCGTAGCACTAAAGGATGTTATCCCACTTAAATATTATACACACTATTTAAAATTTGCGGTAGCGATAAGACTGATGTATGATCCTACGCATTACAAAAATAATTTGAACATATGTAATGAATTACTCCAGTCGTTTGTTGAAGGATTTCCAGTATTGTATGGAGAAAATTTTTTAACATATGTGGTTCATACGCTGTTGCATATAAAAAAATGTGTTGAAGACTTTGGTTGCCTAAGTTCATTTAGTGCGTATGAATTTGAGAACTTCATGCAAACAATCAAAAAAAAATGTAGCAGAAAAAAAGGGCATGTGCTGGACCAAGTATACAAAAGAATGTCAGAGCAACAATATGCAAATTCGGTTTTTAATTCATCTGACATACCATTTAGACATTCATTTGCAAGCTTCCAAAAAGAAACAGACAATGGAGGCTGTAGGTTTGGGTTAGATGCCGCTAACAGATCATGTTGCATATATCCGAATATTCCTTTACTAATAAAAGATCTTGCAATTCGAGATGAAAAAGAAGTTATATTGGGGTGTCGATATTTGGGTATTGAAAATTTTTTTGATTCGCCTGTATACTCTAGGGATTTTAGGAACCAAATTAGAAATGATGTTTAAATTTTTGAACAGGAACAAATGCTTTTCAAATACTGTTCCTTTCCATACAATAATAAGTATGTGTTATTGCCATTGTTACATTATTTGTAATTTGTGTTTAATATATTATTTATTGATGTTTATGTATATTATTGTCTAATATACTAGTATGTCTGTTTATGTATGATATTTGAGTAGCTATTGGTAACTATCATAAGATGACGTCGTGTGCCTCAATTTGCAAGAAGAAATCTCAACGAGTTTTAAGAGATAGTGCATGTACGATATAATCTCTGTCTTAATAATTTAATTACAGTACTAATATTCTAATAATTAACAGTTAATTTCCCGAGTAGTGTATCGCTGATACCAATTACAACGCAGTCAAAACTGACGATAAGCGATGATGAGGATATGTTGGAAGGTAAAATTGAAACAATGGAGTGTTATTAAATAATCGAACTTTTGCTTTTTATACCTTGAATCCAGACTTTTTTGCATTGCCACAAAACAACGAAAGTGAATGTTCGTCTTTGATTCCTGCCACCAAAAGGAGAAATATTACTGGTCCAGCGCATACTGCATGCGTTCCTTGATGGTCGCCTCGTATTTGCTTTGGATTAGGATAGCTATGTCATCTGCATACACTATGGCCTTGATTCCATCTCCAGCCAGGATTTCCAAAAGTCCCTCGATGAACAAGGACCATAATAAGGGCGATAAAACTCCCTATTGGGGACATCCTTTTATGGCCCTGATGGTAACCTTATTCCTTATATCGCCGATGGAGATTATTCGGGAGCGAAGCATATTCATAATCCATTTAATAATGTGGTGGTTTATGTGTTTGTTTCTTGCAGCATGCCTGATTGATTGATAGCTTGTGCAGTCAAAGGCGCCCGAGATGTCTATAAAGGCTCCTAGAGTTATGTCCTTTGCTGCATAAGTTTTCTCAATTGTGCTCGTAATTGCGTGAAGGGCTGTAATTGTGGATTTGCCTTTCTGGTAGGCATGTTGAGTCTTGTGGAGTGGCATATCCTTAAGTGCCTCTTCTCTTAGGTGGTGGTCAATGATCTTTTCCATTGTTTTAAGCAAACATGATGGAAAGATTGATTGGCCTGAAGGATTTCGCTAGATTGGACTTCTTGTTGCCCTTCGGAATGAAGATCACATTCGTTTCTCTCCAGTGTAGCGGGATGTGGTTTAACGAGAAACTTGCGTTAAACATATCCATCAGAATTGGAGTAATGTTCGGAAGTCCCTGTTGGAGTAGTGCTGGGAAAATTCCATCCGGACCTGCAGCCTTATAGGGCTTAGAGGCCAGGACTGCCCACTCTACTGTTGCTTTGCAGAAAAGCCTAGCCGCAAGCCTATCTCTGGTGACGCTTTTCCTAGTAGGTGTGTGCCAGTTGTGGTTACGTTCTTCTTTGCTGATTAGCTGGCAGTCCGGAAAGTGTGTTTGTAGGAGGAGTCTATTGGTTTCCAGTGGTGTATTCGTAAAAGAACCGGGTCCCATCTCAATGGAGCATGGGCCATTGTCGTGTTCTTTTGCTAGGATTTTCTGTAACCTAGCGGCTTGGGAAGTGCTTTCGATCTCCTCCGAGAATGTTGCCCACGTTTTCTTCTTTGCTTGTTCTATGTGGTATTTGTAGGATTGTGCTTCATTATATTAAGCCCAGTTGCCCGACTTCTTTGCTCTATTCCATTGTTTGCGTACAAGAGATCTCATTTCCTGCAAGGGCTGGTTCCACCCTCTGTTTTAGTGGGCAGCAGGAGTGATAGGAGGAGGTGAGCAAGTTTAGAAAATTCTGACTTAGTTGTTCTAAGCCTTCTGGTGACTTCACAAGCTGAGGGAGTCCTGCCACACCGGCTTTAATCAAATCAGAGTACTCTGGCAATTTAGTATGCCGGGGAACTCTGTTGATGTTAGCCTGTTTTTGCCAGTTGCTTTCGATTGTGAAGGTGATGTGCATGTGGTCCGAGAAAGACATGTAATCTGACACCATCCATTTTGTAAGACGATTGCCAACGAAGCCTCTGGAGAAGGTTAGGTCGAGAACTTCCTGCCTGATCGCATTGCGGAACGTTGGCTTGTCCCCACGATTGTGAATCTCTAGGTTATTTGATAGAGCATATTCAAGAGTGTACTCACCTCTAGCATTGGTGTCGAAGCTACCCTAAATCTTGTGATGGGCGTTGGCGTCACATCCAAGAATTAAAGGAAGCCCCTCCTTCTTGCAGTGAGTGATGAGGTTCTCGACCTCTGGGGGAATGACGTTTTCATTCCCTCCATCGAAGTACGCAAATGCAATAATGGTGTCTCTGTCTTGCGCAGCTGGGAGTTGGATAGTGATCAAGTCTTGTGTGAGAAAATTTTGGTGAACAAAGTATTTTAATTCATTCCTAATTAGTATTAGTGCTCGTGGCTTAATTGAATTGGTATCATAGACACATTTACCTTGTTGCATGTTTAGTCCTTTGACTTGATAATTGTGTGCCCAGGGCTCTTGGATTAGCCCAAGGTCCAGGGACTCTTCAATTAACCTATTCACTAGCACAGCCGAGGCCAGCTTAGCGTGATGTAGATTCACCTGCACGACCTTGATGTTGTGGTCTGCCATGTTTTCCGGATAGGTGGTGGAGCTCCCTAGTTGTCCTTAGCACCTTTGGAGGTGCTTGAACAGCTGCGGGAGAATTGCTGCCGTGTTTCCGTCGTCGTTCTACAGCCCCAGGCGTGCTACGCCTTGTGCCAGAACCGGAACGATGGGATTTGCTGCCGTGGGATCCTATTCAATATAATTTGTCGCATAACGCGATTTCCGCTGGTTTAAAAATTCTCGTTAACGACTACAATCTTAAAATGCCATTGACGGCATACACTTTATTAAAAACAAATAGGATACCACCTCCCAAAAAAATTTGCCCTCCTGGCGAATATATTCATATAGGGATTGAACATTCCCTTTCTAACTCGAATTATGATTTTTTGCTTAAAAGCGATGCCATTTTTATTGATGGAATACCTATTAACAAGCCAAATCAACTATGGTGCTTTTGTTGACCAGCCCCAAGTGCCACCGTTTTTAATTGGTGCCTATTACGGACCCAGCAAACCGAAATGCGCCAAGACGTATTTAAGTAGCTTCTCGAAAGAAACGAGAAGGTTACTTAAAAATGGTGTCCTGGTAACAGCTTCAAAAGAAAGAAAAATGTTTCGCATTCGCAGCTTTTGCTGCGATACGCCTGCATTGTCCTTCATCACAGGTACCAAGGGTCACAATGGACTCTTAGGGTGTAAAAAATGTGTTCAGGTTGGAAGACGTATTGGCGCAACTACCGTTTTCAGCTCACATTCCAGTATTTTAAGAACGGATTTAGATTTTCGTCTTCGAAACGGAAAAGAATTTCACACACATTTTTTGGAACCATATTCTCATCCCTTCGAGAAACTACATATTAAAATGGTCACCCAGTTTCCCATAGATCCGATGCATTTGTTAGACTTAGGTGTTTCCAAAAAACTTCTTTACCTTCTTATAGAAAATAAAGACACAAAAATCAATTCGTATATGCGAAAAAAGTTAGACGGGTCTTTAAATAATTTAAAACCATATATTCCTATGGAATTTAACAGAAAAGCCGATAAAGTAGATCAATATCATATGTGGAAAGCAACAGAATATAGATTTGTTGTGTGTGCAAATTATGCACACACAAAATGCACTTAGTGCATGACGTCCACAAAGTCAAGCAGAGTCATTGTCCGGCAAAATTGCAAAACATGCCATCTAGACATGCGCATGGAGTAATTGCTTTTCATACTATAAGCAATAATAAAATCGCGACGAAAAATGCTCACATACGATTTTTGATAGAAAGGTCAATAATCGAACAATGAGTGCTGAACGCATTTTATTCTCCAGCATAAGAAACAATAATTTTCATGCGAAATTCCGTAATTACAATTACGATGCGAAAAATGTGGAATGCAAGTAATAAATATGCCTATGCATTACATATAAAGTAACTAGGTCATAATCAATATGGGGTTTTTGACCATTTAATAAGTTACCAAAGAAAATTATTGATTAGTTCTAGATTTGTTATATTGCCCATTTCTCTGCTGACAGGACACCTTTTTAAGTTAATAAAAGATCCCGGGCGGAAACACCAATTATGTCATCTAAATATACAAAACATTTAATGCCTTGTAAACCAATATTACCACAAACGACCATTCATTCTGACCCCCCTCTCGATTTGAAAACGATTACTGTTCCGTCGAAAAGTTCTAAACATGGTTCACTAACTTTGCTCGTAGACACAGGCGCCACTCATAGTATCATAAAGCCTTCAACACTCATTCCTTCGATCAAAATCCAGCCCGCCAAGACCTCACCTATGATGGGAGTGAGCGGTTCTGATGTGGTTATCCAAGGAGAGGTTGAATTGCCAATTACCTCTAATACCGGATGTCGATTTCTCGTTCCGAAGACAGAGATGAATTTTGCCTTTGACGGCATTTTAGGAAACAATTTCCTTGGTGCAAATAATGCACATATATTTTATGATCTGGATGAAATAAGCCTAAGCAATCACAAAGAAGTGATAGATTTCCAATTTAATGAAAATAGAACTAATGACTTGGATTATATAAAAGCAAGATCGGAACAGGCAATTAGTATTCTTGCCCCCAACCTTAGCGGTGACTACTATTGTCCTAAACAGGAAATCGATAAGGGAGTACACGTGCCCCCTTGCATTATAAACTTTTTTTTTTTTTTAAATTAGATCTAGAAAATTGGAAATTAAAATTAAAAAGTGAAAATGATCAATTATATCAATGTAATGTGAAAAAATAAATCTAAATTATGTTGTATTTAAGCAATAATTCATTATAAGATATGGTGAAGTGAGATAATGTAAAAGAAGTAGAGAATTTAAGTGTAAATGTATAACCAGTAAATATCATATACTACTGAGAGATCAGTGCTGTATATTCTTGTCATGGATCAGTTTTTCAGCCTCGCACAAAGATGCATATAGGCTAGGATCTTCTTGGGAGATGATTTCTGAAAAGTTTACTTTCATGATTTCCTCACCTTTGATACCCAGGAAGCTATACAACATTAGCCAATCCTCTTGGGTAGTAAGAGATTGTTTAGATGATTCTTCTAAGTATTTCTGATCAAGTTTCCTACTTAGTGGTCCAGCCATTTTAGTATGAGTTAGCAATTGACTCTTCATATTTAACATCGTTTGATTATTGGTATTATGGTAATACCATAAGAAAGCACACGAAGCAAGTTTTTTGATATCAGTAATCGCAGTTAAGTTACTTTGAGGTTCATATAGTTTATGATATCCCCAATTTTCTCCATAGCAAGAGATAAGAGTTTCATACCGCTTCATATATTTTACTGTTTCATCAACAATCTGAGGGTCAATATGAGCCAGAGTTCTATCAGCACAAGTCAAAAATAAATGTATGAAACTAAACATGGACATCTGCGCTTTCACAATAAACTGTTTTACATGGATTAAATGAACATCTTCACTCTTAATGACAAAATCATATATGACTCTTTTAATATCCTGCATATGAATAGTTCGGGTCCCCAAGTTTATAAAGAATGACTCTTCAATAATTTCTTTGAATCGATCAATTCTTAGATCCTGTGTTAGGAACTGACCTATAAATGCATTGCTACGATTCTTGAGTATAGTTAAGAAATGGTCAATTTCTGCAACATTCTTTGACATACAGTAAACAATCAACAGACAAAGAAAATGAGCTTCAACTTCGTATAAACCTTCTCCTCGCATTGGGGCTAACAAAGCTGCCCTTTGATGTTCATTGGCATTCTTGTATGCTTGAAGTTCATCATTATATTTGCTCTCAATAGTAGTATAAGCAAGTTGGATCCTTTGTCCTTGAGGAGAATATATAAGCATGATCCCATCTGATAGGTTTGGTTCAGGATAAAAATCTAAGGACATATCATTTTCAGTCAGATAGTAAAACCAGATCTCTCTAAACCCGGGATAAATCATAAAGGGATATACTATATCAATAGGATCAACAAGAGAGGAATCAGTTTTAAGACCCTTAAGATAATGTTTAGTGCGACAACCTAAGAAGTACTCACTGATTAATTGAGTCTCTTGATAGGTGCACAATTTTACCTTGGATGGGGCTGAACAGTTTACCAGAGGATCTCTTACATCTTTAAATTCAGCTTGATTAAATTCCATTAATAGATTTGCGCCATACTTATTGACTTCCAAGTAAACAGATCTATGTATATAGTTTCTTTCTGTCCCTTCAAGATATTCAAAAGAACAGAATGATCCTTCAGTAGAAATAAAGGTCAACCGCTTTTTCTTTACTTTCTCAGTCAGACCCTTTGGATACGGAAGACAAGATGATAATAGAGCAAAGCATTTTGCTCGATTCACTTTTACCTTATCGTCTTTGCTTGTATTAAAAAGAGTAGAACTTTTCACACTGAGTAAATCCATGATGAAGTAGTAGTTTCGAATTCGTATTGGATAATAAGCAACTCAAACGTAATTTGATTTGTAACTATTTAAAAGCAGCAAGCTTTCTAAATGAATTAGTTTTAGACGCAGAAATGGCAACCATGGCTTTAGCTGATAAACAGCAGGAAACACTTTCGTTTCTAAATGCCTTAGATAACGGACATGTCCATCCTTATTTATTCGATCCAGAACAACTAGAGTTGTTACTGAGAAACGTCACTTCCTCTACAAATTTTGCTCCAATATTTAAAAGTTTCGAAAATATGCGAAGAGTCATGTCAACCTCACATATACATTTAAAAGATAAAACCATTATAAAAGTTAGTATCCCCTTACCACAACGAGAACCCTGCGTTATAAGTCGAATATATATTCTCCCCATTCAGAATGTATCTGATTTTTCGATTATTAAGACAAATTCAAAATATATAGTCTCTGGTAACAATGAGCCGAAATTCTGGCAAGTACCAAGTATCACCAGCAGTTGCATTGAATTAAATCTTCAGCAACTAGATAACCAGGAATGGTTATGTCATACGACTAAACTTGATATGATAACAGAAACAGGGGAGTGCGTAGTAAACGCATACAAATTTCACGTAATATCTGAAAATTGTGAACTAATTCACATAAAAGCCCCCAAACAAAAATTGGTAATTACCACAAATCCAAACCATCTATTATATTTAAATAACGTTTCTGTACTAGGAAATCTCACCTGTAATTCAAATAAAATACAAATTTTGTTTCATCCGCCCGGACTCATAACCTTACGAGCCAAATGTAGTTTAAACATCGGTAATGTTACACTAAACTACACATCTCAAAATATTGAGGAAGTAACATTACACAAGTATCACTACCCCATGTACCCTCTCTCTGAACTGGAATTTAAAAAGCGAGATAATAATTCTCGTAATAATATTCATCCAACCTCTGAGCCTGAAACATTGTATCTAGAATTCGATCAACTGAACTCAGAATTGATCAACCAGAAATCCGAACTGACCACGGTAGAAAAGGAAATAACTACCGTAAGATCAAAATGGGACAACTATATACCACCTTTCCCAATTACTCTTCTGAGCGGGATAGGCGTAACTATTATAATAGTTTGTACTTTCTTTTACAAGTTAAAAATTTAAAAAAGAGCCAGAGAGGTAAGACAGGTACACTTCACTAATGTACCTCTCCCCGCAACTACAACCCACATTGAGTTGCCAGATAGTGATCTACCAGTCATTCATAGAGGACAACTTTCAGCCTCCAAACACTGGAAAAGATCCAGGATTGGCATGAAATAAAAAAAAAAAAGGATACTTAAAATATATTATTGCATGTATATATATAATATAAAAAAAAAAAAATTTAAAATATATAACCATCTAAAAAAAAAGACATAATTCTCCAAGGCACCAAAAAAATCAAAAAAAAAAAACAAAAAAAAAAAAACAAGTTTTAATATTGAAAAAAAAAAAGGGCAATTTATTGAAATTTGTAGTATTTTTCCCATGAAAGTATGCTCCAGTATGCGCCCACTGGCAAGAACGATGCCCCTGATGCCATAAGTGGGATGCTCCCAGCATCGAATGGGCACATCTTCACCCAGGTAGAAGTGTTTGCTCCAGACCCGGAATCTCCTGGGCCCCGTCAGCAACACGCGGCAGCGCCGCCGACGGTTGTCTACCATCACCCGGAACCACCAATTATCGTTGGTCCGGAAGACCAGTGGCCTATCTTCAAACGACATCGTAAATCCCCAAAATGTAATGCAGGTCACGGTGCGCATCGTGGAAGGTTTAAAATTTTAAAACTGAATGGGCCACTTACCAAAATGAAGGCAGTTTTATATTAAAATTCTAGATACTAAGCAAAAATTTAATATGAAACATAAAACCTCACAAAATTAATTCCATACGTAAAATCATTGACATTATTTTACTACTTAAAAGGGGGAGGGATGTTGTGTGTGCAAATTATGCACACACAAAATGCACTTAGTGCATGACGTCCACAAAGTCAAGCAGAGTCATTGTCCGGCAAAATTGCAAAACATGCCATCTAGACATGCGCATGGAGTAATTGCTTTTCATACTATAAGCAATAATAAAATCGCGACGAAAAATGCTCACATACGATTTTTGATAGAAAGGTCAATAATCGAACAATGAGTGCTGAACGCATTTTATTCTCCAGCATAAGAAACAATAATTTTCATGCGAAATTCCGTAATTACAATTACGATGCAAAAAATGTGGAATGCAAGTAATAAATATGCCTATGCATTACATATAAAGTAACTAGGTCATAATCAATATGGGGTTTTTGACCATTTAATAAGTTACCAAAGAAAATTATTGATTAGTTCTAGATTTGTTATATTGCCCATTTCTCTGCTGACAGGACACCTTTTTAAGTTAATAAAAGACTCAAATCAATGGATTTGAGTCAGTTGTGATTTTTCGTAGGAGGATAGTGTACTTTAAAGTAGTTATTATTTGCCATTCGAAGTGGATATTTTCTATTAGTTAGTTGTTATTTTTCAGTCAATTGTTTAAGTTTTCTTGTGAGTTGTTATTTTTAGCCAAAGTAGTTATCGTTTGAATTGTGAATTAAAAATTAGTTAATAATCTGTTGTAATAGAATAATTACAAAGTTCTTTAAAACTCACAAAAAATTGTTTAAGTGAGTAATTCTGGAAATTAAATATATTTATAACCAGACATTTGCCATAACTTCAAGTTTAATAAAAAGAGCTAGAGCTCAATAAAAATAAAAATAAATAAAGTGTTTTTATTTTTTATTTGGTGTTAAATCCAAAGTTTAAAATTCAATAAGTGATTTATTTTTCAAGACGTTCTTGGTTACGTATTTAACCAAGTGGTGACAGTGAAAAAATAAATAAAATAAAACAGTGTGGGAGTTATAAAAAACTGCCACACAACAGATTGTTTTCGCTATATCTGGGAATCGTAGCACTAAAGGATGTTATCCCACTTAAATATTATACACACTATTTAAAATTTGCGGTAGTGATAAGACTGATGTATGATCCTACGCATTACAAAAATAATTTGAACATATGTAATGAATTACTCCAGTCGTTTGTTGAAGGATTTCCAGTATTGTATGGAGAAATTTTTTTAACATATGTGGTTCATACGCTGTTGCATATAAAAAAATGTGTTGAAGACTTTGGTTGCCTAAGTTCATTTAGTGCGTATGAATTTGAGAACTTCATGCAAACAATCAAAAAAAAATGTAGCAGAAAAAAAGGGCATGTGCTGGACCAAGTATACAAAAGAATGTCAGAGCAACAATATGCAAATTCGGTTTTTAATTCATCTGACATACCATTTAGACATTCATTTGCAAGCTTCCAAAAAGAAACAGACAATGGAGGCTGTAGGTTTGGGTTAGATGCCGCTAACAGATCATGTTGCATATATCCGAATATTATTTTACTAATAAAAGATCTTGCAATTCGAGATGAAAAAGAAGTTATATTGGGGTGTCGATATTTGGGTATTGAAAATTTTTTTGATTCGCCTGTATACTCTAGGGATTTTAGGAACCAAATTAGAAATGATGTTTAAATTTTTGAACAGGAACAAGTGCTTTTCAAATACTGTTCCTTTCCATACAATAATAAGTATGTGTTATTGCCATTGTTACATTATTTGTAATTTGTGTTCAATATATTATTTATTGATGTTTATGTATATTATTGTCTAATATACTAGTATGTCTGTTTATGTATGATATTTGAGTAGCTATTGGTAACTATCATAAGATGACGTCGTGTGCCTCAATTTGCAAGAGGAAATCTCAACGAGTTTTAAGAGATAGTGCATGTACGATATAATCTCTGTCTTAATAATTTAATTACAGTACTAATATTCTAATAATTAACAGTTAATTTCCCGAGTAGTGTATCGCTGATACCAATTACAACGCAGTCAAAACTGACGATAAGCGATGATGAGGATATGTTGGAAGGTAAAATTGAAACAATGGAGTGTTATTAAATAATCGAACTTTTGCTTTTTATACCTTGAATCCAGACTTTTTTGCATTGCCACAAAACAACGAAAGTGAATGTTCGTCTTTGATTCCTGCCACCAAAAGGAGAAATATTACTGGTAAAGCGCATACTGCATGCGTTCCTTGATGGTCGCCTCGTATTTGCTTTGGATTAGGATAGCTATGTCATCTGCATACACTATGGCCTTGATTCCATCTCCAGCCAGGATTTCCAAAAGTCCCTCGATGAACAAGGACCATAATAAGGGCGATAAAACTCCCTATTGGGGACATCCTTTTATGGCCCTGATGGTAACCTTATTCCTTATATCGCCGATGGAGATTATTCGGGAGCGAAGCATATTCATAATCCATTTAATAATGTGGTGGTTTATGTGTTTGTTTCTTGCAGCATGCCTGATTGATTGATAGCTTGTGCAGTCAAAGGCGCCCGAGATGTCTATAAAGGCTCCTAGAGTTATGTCCTTTGCTGCATAAGTTTTCTCAATTGTGCTCGTAATTGCGTGAAGGGCTGTAATTGTGGATTTGCCTTTCTGGTAGGCATGTTGAGTCTTGTGGAGTGGCATATCCTTAAGTGCCTCTTCTCTTAGGTGGTGGTCAATGATCTTTTCCATTGTTTTAAGCAAACATGATGAAAGACTGATTGGCCTGTAGGATTTCGCTAGATTGGACTTCTTGTTGCCCTTCGGAATGAAGATCACATTCGTTTCTCTCCAGTGTAGCGGGATGTGGTTTAACGAGAAACTTGCGTTAAACATATCCATCAGAATTGGAGTAATGTGCGGAAGTCCCTGTTGGAGTAGTGCTGGGAAAAATCCATCCGGACCCGCAGCCTTGTAGGGCTTAGAGGTCAGGACTGCCCACTCTACCGTTGCTTTGCAGAAAAGCCTAGCCGCAAGCCTATCTCTGGTGACGCTTTGCCTAGTAGGTGTGTGCCAGTTGTGGTTGCGTTCTTCTTTGCTGATTAGCTGGCAGTCCGGAAAATGTGTTTGTAGGAGGAGTCGATTGGTTTCCAGTGATGTTTTCGTGAAAGAACCGGGTCCCATCTCAATGGAGCATGGGCCATTGTCGTGTTCTTTTGCTAGAATTTTCTATAATCTAGCGGCTTGGGAAGTGCTTTCGATCTCCTCCGAGAATTTTGCCCACGTTTTCTTCTTTGCTTGTTCTATGTAGTGTTTTTAGGATTGGAAGGCTTCATTATATTGAGCCCAGTTGCCCGACTTCTTTGCTCTATTCCATTGTTTGCGTACAAGAGATCTCATTTCCTGCAAGGGCTGGTTCCACCAGGGTTGTTTCCTGTTAGAAACCCTCTGTTTTAGTGGGCAGCAGGAGTGATAGGAGGAGATGAGCAAGTTTAGAAAATTATTGCTTAGTTGTTCTAAGCCTTCTGGTGACTTCAGAAGCTGTGGGAGTCCTGCCACACCAGCTTTAATCAAATCAGAGTACTCTGGCAATTTGGTATGCCCGGGAACTCTGTTGATGTTAGCCTGTTTTTGCCAGTTGCTTTCGATTGTGAAGGTGATGTGCATGTGGTCCGAGAAAGACATGTAGTCTGACACCATCCATTTTGTAAGACGATTGCCAACGAAGCCTCGTCGAGAACTTCCTGCCTGATCGCATTGCGGAACGTTGGCTTGTCCGCACGATTGTGAATCTCTAGGTTATTTGACAGAGAGTATTCAAGAATGTACTCACCTCTAGCATTGGTGTCGGAGCTACCCCAAATCAGTGTGATGGGCGTTGGCGTCACATCCAAGAATTAAAGGGAGCCCCTCCTCCTTGCAGTGAGTGATGAGTTTCTCGACCTCTGGGGGAACGGCGTTTCCAATAATGGTGTCTCTGCCTTGAGCAGCTGGGAGTTGGATAGTGACCAAGTCCTGTGTGAGAAAGTTTTGTTGAACAAACTATTTTAATTCATTCCTAATTAGTATTAGTGCTCGTGGCTTAATTGAATTGGTGTCATTGATGAATTTACCTTGTGGCATGTTCAGTCCTTTGACTTGATAATTGTGTGCCCAGGGCTCTTGGATTAGCCCAAGGTCCAAGGACTCTTCAACAAACTCTACTCACTAGCGCAGCCGAGGCCAGCTTTGCGTGATGTAGATTCGCCTGCACGACCTTGTTGTTGTTATGGTTTGCCATGTTGTCCCGATAGGTGGTGGAGCTCCCTAGTTGTCTTTGGCACCTTTGGAGGTACTTGGAACAGCTGAGGGAGAATTGCTGCCGTGTGTCCGTCGTCCTTGTGCTGGAGCCGGAACGGTGGGATCTGCTGCCGTGGGGTCCTTGGTCTGTTGCAGCGCTAGTCGAGCTACGCCTTGAGCTGGGACAAGACCTGTGAGCATTGCGAGCGGTAGAGGCCTTGGATTCCTCCTCAGTGGCTTTTTTATTAAGCCTACTGTAAGGCCTCTCGCTGTGGAATTGCGAGGGCTTTGATCCGGAGAGTCTCTTGCGCAGATCCCCATGAGGAATCCGCTTCTTTGCTGGTTCGCTAGCTTTTGTATCGCGGTGCGTGAGTGCTGGTCTCCTCGGTGGGCTGTGAGCATAGCGCCTGGGAGGATTGCGAGGAAGAGGCGTCCTACCGACCTGCTTCCTTTTGTCCTCTTCGGGTCTACGATCAGTCCTCCTTGGAAGAGGCGTCCGTCCGTCCTGCTTCATATAAGGATTCTCCGCCTTCCGGAGAATTTGCTTGTTGCTAAAATGCACCTGACCCAGCGCGAAGTTGATGGACATCCCTGAGCTTGTGAACTTGGTGGCGCTGGTGTTGTCTATGGAGACCGTCAGGAGAGAGGAGAGACCCTTCGTCTCACGACTCAGAATTCTCCAGTGCTGAGGCTTCAGCTCTGGATTCTGAGTGCGAATGGCCTGGATCTGGTCATCATCCTGCATCTCCGCTGCATTGGGAATCAGTCCTACCACGACCTTATCCTTGGGAACAGCCGCCTCGTCCATGGCTTTTAGGTTGGCTCCCTCCCACGGTGTCAATGTGGGCACCGTCTCCTTCAACCAGTCGACAGTTGTTTCCGTCTTACAGAGTAGGATAAGATAGCGTACTCTGTACAGGCAATCCTGAAAGGCTGGTGGGCCGTCTGTGGAGGTGCCCTTCCAAATGGCGTTTGTGATCGCCTGTTTGGTGGCATCCAGTTGCAGCGTGGTCAGGAGGGTCTCTGGAAAAGACCCGTCCATCACAGTCATCCTCATCAGGCCTACAACCTGACCATAGAGGTGGGCATTCGTGCTGCCCGACTGTGCCGGAGTTCGCTTCTCAGCAGTTTGAGGCTGCTTAGGCTGCTTGCGCGGACGAGACTCCGAGGTGACGTCAACTGACCTCTGTCTTTTTGTGGCAGGCTTTGTGGAGGGGGCGATAACATCCGTCGTTGGTTGAATGGCCTTGGCTCTGGCCGCTTCGAATTCCATTCCAATTTGTGGAGAAGATTCAATGGTCCACCATCTGATCTGCGTCAGCTTCTTGGTGATATGGAGGCACTTTACCTTCCTCCATGAGGGATTTATCAATTGAGACATTCTTTGAGACCACTTGGGGTAGTTGTGTTAAGAGAATTGTCCGTCATAATTGTTGGTGCTCTTTGGTCGGGGACTGCTTATATCCAATAACAGTTAACCCCCAGTGGATTAGTAGACGTCTTAAAAGACCCCCACAAAACCTCCGAGGGCCGTTCAGCGATCCGCCACCTGCTGACCCTCTCTCTAGCTTGAGCTCCAGCCGAGAGTATTTACGTTATAAGTCAGATAAATATGAAATTAAATTAATCCTGATATAATATTGTTTTTGGATTGTGCTGCCTTAATTTGAAGGCCAGAACTCATTTAAGCACCAGAATCTTTATTAAATTTAGTGTCTGGAACGACGCCAAATTCAAAGCATTTCCTAGCAAATATTCGAAAGTATAATACCTGCTTTCAAATGACTTCATTTGGAGCACAAAATATAATATTAAGTAATTATAGAAATCATCATTGGTTGAGCGAACGCGCAATATTAGCAGCCTAAAACAAAGATGTAAACGACATAAATATTGAAATTCAACACAATATAATTGGCGAAATAATTACATACAAATCCATTGATTGCGTTATGAATCCTGATGAAGTTGTAAATTATCCGATTGAATTTCTAAATTCACTTGATTTGCCAGAAACTCCAGTAGTTCTTCTACGCAATTTAAATCCTCCACTTGTGTAATGGTACAAGATTGGCAGTGAAAAAATTAAGGAATAACATCATCGAAGCATGTGTAATTACTGGACAATACAAAGGAGAAATTGTATTAATTCCACGAATCATTCCATCAGATATGCCCTTTAAATTTAAACGTATTCAATTTCATGTGCGTTTAGCATTTGCGATGACAATAAAGCGCGGGGTCAATCACTAAACGTATGTGGATTAAATCTGGAAAATTAATGTTTCCCACATGGCCAATTATACGTTGGATGTTCACGCGTTGATAAACCATCAGCGTTATTTATATTTTCGAAAGATGGAAAAACTGGGAATATTGTTTACCAACGAGCATTACAATAACTAAAAAACTACATCGCAGGGAGAGCGAGGTGTGAATTTATATACGACTGTTGCTTAACTACATTTTCGGAGATATGAAAAATTTGACCTTGAAATTTCTTAATTTTTACCTTGATTTTTGTCCAAAATTGGTACTTTTATTGAAATTATCAATAATGTAGAACATCATAGTACCCTAAAACACATAGTATTTGAATTAAACATTTTCATTGTAAAAATATGATCTTGAGTTTTCAAAATTTGACCTTGAAATGTTCAGCAAGTTTTCTTATTTTATTTATTCCTACAATAATGTGAAAAAAAATTTCAAAAATATTTAGGGTTTCTGAGATACGTGCGCCGTACGCCGTACGTCGAACCTTGAAATTTCCGATTTCGACCTTGAAATGTTCAGCAAGTTTTTTTGTCTCATTTAAGCCTACAACAATGTGAAAAAATAAATAAAAAAAATAATAAAGGTTTCTGAGATATAAAAAATTTGACCTTGAATTTTTCGATTTTGACCTTGAAATGTTTCGCAAATTTTCTTATCTGATTTTATCCTATAATAATCTGAAAGAATTTTTTTGATATTGTGTAAGGTAGCTGAGATAGAAAAGTGGGGTTTGTCCTTGTCCACCCCCTTTTTCGCCAGAAGGAGCATCTAGCGGGATATAGGATATATGCAGTTTTGTTTAAGATACCTTGAAGATTAATTGTTGTGGAAATGAAAAAAATCGTAGGACCCATTTTTGAGCCCCTATACGAAAAAAAATTCTTTTGTACTATATAACTTGACCTTGAAGGATCTGACCTCGAAAAATCTCCTCTTATATTTTTGTTTGATAGTTTACAAAAAATTTTCATGCAAATCGGTCCAGTAGTTTAGAAGTTTTTTTTTCGACCATTTTTCTATAGTACGGCGTACGGACATACTTTTGCACATTTTTTCTAGACTCAGTGTTGGACTCAGGGGGTGTCAAAACGAGTTTCTGCATCATCAACTTTTCCAAAAAAAGTCGGATTACAAATATTTCTATATGCCCTTGGGGTCGTATATAAATTAAAAATGGGAGAAATCGTCTAATATCTCCGAGTTTTGTCTAAAAACTAATTTTGTTGTATCAAATGATTTAAGTAATTTTTTATGCCGCCGTTGAATATTGTCATTTTTATATGAAAAGCCTACTTTCTCCGAGTTTGCTTATGCATACCGTGTTTTGGACTAAATGGGAAATAAAATTGAATTATAGTAATATATGTAAAATTTGCGCTTTTATTCATATTTGTTTTTCGAAAATCCAAAATTTAGTGAGCCGCAATTATTCGGGTAATTGCACAGTTAGGTTCGAAGTTGATGTTTTATATGACAATTTGTCGTGGAAATATTACACTTAGCCAAGTACTTATCAATTATTTTGAAAAAGTCCCAAATCGGGTTGATTTTTAGTAGTTTGCCAAGCATTTTTCTCACTAAAAAAGATAAAATGAATGCTAATTTTAAAGAACTAAGATGTAAATTTTACCTTTCAATTTTTCACAATGCTATTCATTTATTGAAGTACAATTACGTTTACCAAATTTCCTTTCGTGACATATTAGCTACCACTAGTATTTCATAAATTTATGAAAACAATTTTTTATATATGAATATGTCAAGTGCACTTTAATGAAATTTGATCTTAGTCTTTGACAGTCCCTTCGGGCACTTTATACTCACAAGTAACTAGTCACTAGTCACTAGTCACTAGTCAGTTCCTATCACCAGAGACAAGTATGGAATTGACAGTGATTGCTGTTACCCCAACCACCATATATATAAGGCAGAAAAAGACGACGGTTCTGATTACTGATCGTTGATTATTGTTTAATGTACCGTGCATGTATTGCAAACACACAAGCACACGCACACGCTCATGCATGCATGATTAGCTCTGAAATCTCTGAAAAAGAATTACTATACTACGCATACATAAATACAAACAGATGACCATTTTGCCTTTCAAAATAATCATTTTTCAATATTGCACATTTTAAAACACAAAACAATAATCACAGAAGAATTTAAAAGCTTATGTAATACTAAAACTTATCATTACGACGTGTTTTAATATGTTGTGTTTTAAAATGTACAATATTGAACTCGATGTACAGTCTCCGTATATCAGCAATCACGACCTTTCACAGCAAAAGATTTTGAGAGACTACTCATTAGTGATGTGCAAAACTTGAGTATCCAATACATTGTATTGGATATTTTTGTCTGAAAAATGTATCCAATACTCAAAAAAAAAAGTATCGAATACAGTATTCAAATGATACTCGTATTCAAAAAGAAATTTTGTACTCATGTATTCATTTCGCATTTGAATCTTATTGGTTTGTGAGTAATCAAAATGATGGAGATGAATATTGAATACTGAATGAATGAGTATTGAGTAAGTGAATAGGTACATACAATAATAATATCAGCATCGCAAAATAGGTATGAGTGAAAGAGTATACATATTGTAATTGCTTTAAATTGTACAACGCTGTCCCTTTGAAGTGATAAGAAGGTAAGGTATAGAGAACACATGGTAATATTTTCCAAACTCTTTGTTTTACCTGGGATTCAAATTTGAACTTTGTGAGTATTGAATGGAATGAGATGATTATAGAATGAATGAGAACAGGAAAATATTAAATAAGTGAGAGTAAACGAGTACACATTCTAAATTCTAATTGATTGTATGTTCCATGTTTATGTCGCTTTGAAGTGATAAGAAGGCAAGGTATATAGAACACATGGTAATATTTTCTTCTTTCTTTCTTTGTTTTACCTTTCATACTCCATAGTTAGTACACACTCCATAGAACGTAGTCGACTATTCATATTGAGGGTAAAAATATTATATTTAAAAAAATGGATCGAAAACGTAGTGAAGTTTGGTTGCATTTTAGTCATTTGAAAAATGATGAAAACAAGGTGAAGTGTCATTTTTGCCAGACGATACTATCATGTAAAGGTATGATTTTAACAAAGATCTACTCCAAAAAACATGCCCATTGATTGCGAATCGAAATTTCATAATCGATATTAAGAATAATAATTTTAAGCTGTTTAAGGGCATGATTTGAGTAGCTTGTTAAGTTTTTGAATGTCATTTAAATAGTTATTGTTTCGCTTACACAACAATTTTTTGAATGAAGGTGGCGCTATTTCCAACTTGAGAAAGCACTTGCTTAAATCACATCCGGCAATCAACTTACAAGGAGGAACAATTAATGTTATCGAAGAGAGTGGTATTATTTGTACAATATTTATAGCATACAAATATGTGATAACGTTTTTAATTAAGGTTCAAGGGAAAATATTGAGTCATCTGCATCAACATCACGCGATCATGAAGCAGAGTCTGCAGCTCCAATTACACAAATTAATAAAAAATCGCAGAGTTCATTGCGGGAATATTTGTTAAGACCGGCCTCCATAAACCGCCAAAAAAAGCTTAACAACATATTAATTGAAATGATTGTGACCGATCTACAACCCTTTTCAATTGTTGAAGATGTAGGCTTTAAAAAATTTACTGCTGCGTTAGATCCGTCGTACACATTGCCAAGCCGCACAACATTGAGCAGGACTTTGTTGCCCCACGTATATCAAACGTGTCTGGAGAAAGTTCAAGAAGCGCTTCATCAATGTGAACACATCACATTGACGACGGACACGTGGACGTCCTTGGCATGTGAAGGCTACATGGCCATCACTGCTCATTATATTTCTAAGGATTGGGAGATGAAGAGTTTCCTTTTAAATTGTTTCCACATTGCCGATCGCCACACAGCTGACAATTTAAAAAAACTGATGTTGGAGGAGACAAACAAGTGGGATATAACAAGCAAAGTGCACACTGTAGTATCTGACAATGCTGCAAATATTGTTGCTGCAATAAAACTAACTGGGTGGAACCAATATTCCTGTTTTGCTCACAATATAAATTTGGTGGTGCAGGAATCGATCAGAACCATCAAGCCACTACAGTTGAAGG
Source organism: Sylvicola cinctus (assembly GCA_963854165.1). Classification (NCBI taxonomy): domain Eukaryota; kingdom Metazoa; phylum Arthropoda; class Insecta; order Diptera; family Anisopodidae; genus Sylvicola; species Sylvicola cinctus. The sequence continues at coordinate 26,135,426 of OY974082.1, forward strand.
TGAAAGCAATTGTTGAGCACTTTCATCGCAGTACGGTTGCAGCTGACAAATTGGCTAAAACCCAGGAGCAGATGGGCTCTAAAGCTCCACTAAAACTAATTATGGATGTTGTAACCAGGTGGAACTCAACATTCCATATGTTCCAAAGGATGTATGAGTTGCAGGAGCCACTGAAAGCCACACTCGGCATTTTGAATAACCCTGTGGAGGCTTTAAACGACTTGGAATGGAGAAAAATTAAGTCATACTGCCAGATTCTACAGCCTTTTGAAGAAGCAACTGTGGAAATGAGTGGAGATAAATACATCACAGTTTCAAAAATAATTTTAATTGTAAGGGGGTTACAGAAGGCGATGCAACGAATTAAATTGTTACAAAATTGTGAGGAAAAAGATTTTGTGGATTTAATATTGCATCAACTGTCATTGCGCTTTTCAAACATTGAAAAAAATTTGTTTTTGGCTCAACCAACGTATTTAGATCCACGGTTCAAAAACAAAGCGTTCTCTGCCGAAGCAAACATAAAAGCAGTTAAGGATAGCTTGCTAAGTTCAATGAACCGTTACCGAAAGGATGGAGAACTTTTGGAGTCAACAGTGCCGGTCGAGGAAATTGCTTCAGACTCTATTTGGGCTGACTTCGATAAGTCTGTAGCCAATACTGTTCGAACGTCGACATCATCCTCACTGATCGAACTGCGACAATATGGCGAGGATGATCTGATCCAAAGGAATAGCGATCCGCTGATGTGGTGGAAAACACGAGAGGTATTATATCCCACACTCTCGAAAATCGCAAAAAAAAAACTATGTATAGTAGCTACTTCTGTGCCAAGTGAGCGAATATTCTCTACTGCGGGACAATTAATTTCAGAAAGGAGAAATAGACTGAAACCGAAGTCAATAGAAAAAATATTATTTTTAAACGCAAACATGAACAAGCTTTAAAATATTGTTTTTCTGTTTTTTTTTTATAATATGTTTTATTCGTTAATATTTATTATTTAAATAATAAATTCAAATTTTTACAAATTTTTTTGTTTTTTTACTTTAGTTATTAATAACTGAGTGGCATTAATTAACTCATTTAAACTTTTAATCTGTAAAGACCAAAATGGTGGCGAGTACTTTAAATCTCATTTGATATGCGTCATAAGCACTCAAAAGATTAAAGAAGTATTGAAAAAAAGTAACGATTGAGTACGAATACTTGAAAGTATCCAATTTGCACATCATTACTACTCATAACTCAATAAATGCAAGCGAATGCGAGTAAAACTAATTGAACCGATAATACGTACATAAAATTATATACGTAGAATGTACAGAATAAAACGTGGGAAAATATATCTTTCTTATCTTATAATGAAGGAGAAAAAAAAAGAGTATCTGCTCAGCCCGCAGTATAGCTGTGTGGATGATGCCTCACAAATTTTGTATACGCAGTGCAAGCGAGAAGGTAGGTATAAATTTAAAATGATTTCCCAATACATAACGTTGTACATAAGAATTGTCGTCCAACATTTCTTCGCTCGCCTAGTACATTCCAACTATATACGCCTATATACGTAGCGGTTGAGTGCTCTTGCAATCATTAATGATAGTTTTCTTCAGAGATGCTAAATGGGAATAGGATTAAGTAACGGTTAGTTATATAAACTCACACCTCGCTCTCATTGCGATGCAGTTTTTTAATTTATATACGACCCCAAAGGCATATAGAAATATTTGGAATCCGACTTTTTTCGGAAAAAAAGTTGATGATGCAGAAACTCGTTTTGACACCCCCAAAAAAGTGGTCAAGAAAAAATGTGCAAAAGTACGTCCGTACGCCGTACAGTGTACGGTGTACGCCGTACTATAGAAAAATGGTGGGAAAAAAAAACTCCTAAACTATTAGACAATAAAATAAGAATTGGATCTTCGTTTTTTCAAGGTCAGATCCTTCAGGGTCAAGTTATTGCCAAAAGATTTTTAATTTATATACGACCCCAAGGGCATATAGAAATATTTGGAATCCGACTTTTTTCGGAAAAAAAGTTGATGATGCAGAATCTCGTTTTGACACCCCCTGAGTCCAAAAGTGGTCTAGAAAAATGTGCAAAAGTACGTCCGTACGCCGTACGGTGTACGCCGTAATAAAAAAATAGTGGGGAAAAAAAAATCCTAAACCACTGGACCGATTTGTATGAAATTTTTTTGTAAAGTATTAGACAAAAATATAAGAATAGGAACTTCGATTTTTCAAGGTCAGATCCTTCAAGGTCAAGTTATTGACAAAAGAATTTTTTTTCGTATAGGGGCTCAAAAATGGGTACTACGATTTTTTTCATTTCCACAACATATAATCTTTAAGGTATCTTAAACAAAACTGCATATATCCTATATCCCGCTAGATGCTCCTTCTGGCGAAAAAGGGGGTGGACAAGGACAAACCCCACTTTTCTATCTCAGCGACCTTGCACAATACCAAAAAATTCTTGCAGATTATTGTAGGATAAAATCAGATAAGAAAATTTGCGAAACATTTCAAGGTCAAAATCGAAAAATTCAAGGTAAAATTTTTTGTATCTCAGAAACCTTTAATATTTATGAAAAAATATTTTCACATTATTTTAGGCTTAAATGAGACAAAAAAACTTGCTGAACATTTCAAGGTCGAAATCGGAAATTTCAAGGATCGACGTACGGCGGACGGCGCACGTATCTCAGAAACCCTAAATATTTTTGAAATTTTTTTTTTCACATTATTGTAGGAATAAATAAAATAAGCAAACTTTCTGAATATTTCAAGGTCAAATTTTGAAAACTCAAGGTCATATTTTTATAATGAAAATATGTAATTCAAATACTGTGTGTTTTAGGGTACTATGATGTTCTACATTATTGATAATCTCAATAAAAGTACCAATTTTGGACAAAAATCAAGGTCAAATTTTTCATATCTCCGAAAAGCTTTTTTAAAATGTAGTTAAGCAACAGTCGTATATAAATTCACACCTCACTCTCCCTGCGATGTAGTTTTTTTAAACGGGTATTCGAAACCGTTTTATTAAAGCCGCTGTAGTTGGCTTTTCAAAATCAAGATCCTAGCTTTTCATATAAAAGTAACAAACTCTAAAGGTACACAGTACACACACACGATGCAAACAATTTGCAGCAAGTTGATTGCTGCAATCAAATTTGCACGTATAAACACGAGTGCAACCATTTTGCTGCAAACAAAGAACTTGCAAAATTTTTTTGCAGCAATATTTTTTGCTTGTCGTCTGTATACATTATTTTACCGATATCTTGGTTGCGTCACTTGCTTGCTTGTTTGCATGTGCTGTTTGCTTTCAGTCGCAATATTGCAGCAAACCATGAGCATATTCTATAGCGTTACTTACTGTTTTCATTTCAATTGTAATGAATAGAGAACAATTAGCTTAACGTGAATTGTTTTGTGCTTTTTGAAATTATTCCGCATATAAAGTAATTTAAATTATATTTTATATATTTATATTCTAGAGCGTTACTTACTGTTTTCATTTCAATTGTAATGAATAGAGAACAATTAGCTTAACTTGAATTGTTTTGTGCTTTTTGAAATTATACCGCATATAAAGTAATTTAAATTATATTTAAATTCCTAATAAATTGTGTTTGCAAAACTTCATTACCGTTCATGTTTTAATGTATACTTACAAATACGAGAAGCATTACAATATTCGTTCAGTAACCGAAAATTCTTCTTTGCAACATGTGGGATCGCGAGAAAACCATAAATTGAATTCAATTGTACGAGAACTATTCTATTTTATGGGATGTCTCGTCAGCAGACTATAGAAATAAGGTTAAAAAGCAAAATGCTTATCGCGAAATTGGTGAAAAGTTACACAAAAGTGATGATCAAATAAAAACCAAAATTCATCATTTGCGCACACAATTTTTGCAAGAGGTGCGCAGAGTGAAACAAAAAAAGAGTGGCCAGGGTACATCGGACAACTACACCAGCAAATGGGAGTTTTTCGATGCCCTTAAATTTATTAAAAATGACGACGCAAATAATTACAAAATTCAAAATTTGGTAAGTAGTACAATTTATTGAACATATCCTAGTAATTAATTATTTTATATATGTTTATATTGCCATGACACTTCACAATCAGGCGAAACAAAAAATTTTTTAAATTCTTCACGTATATCTTTTGCTTCAGTAGAGTTTTGCGTACTTCTTTGAATTGGTATGCAGTTTCCTCCTAACGTCAGATCGTTACGCCAAGTACCTGGTACCACTTCTCCATCAACTTCATTGTCGAATGTTCCATTCGGAACATATTTTTGTTTTGACTCTTTTTTGTCCATCAACCAGTTATGTAATGCGCAAATAGCAGAGACAACATCTATTGTCTTTTCTGGCCCAAGTTCCAATGGCTTTCTTAAAACCCGAAATCTATTTGCCATTATGCCAAAAACATTTTCTACCACTCTTCTTGCTCTGGAAAGACGGTAGTTAAAAACACGATTTGGAGCTGGTTGATTTCTGAATGGATATGGTTTCATTATGTATCTTTTCAATGCGAATGCATCATCCGCTACAAGTACATAGGGCACCTTTAGATCTCGACCTGGAAGTGGCTGCTCCTCAGGAACATTAAGTTGTTCATTTTGTAACGCATATGATAGACTACATGCGTTAAAAATTCCTCCATCAGAAATTCTTCCTTTGCCTCCTACATCGAAGTAAATTATTTTATAGTTTGCATCTGCTAACACCATAAGCACAACGCTATGCGTGCCCTTATAGTTGAAGTAGGTACTACCACTGTTAGACGGAGCTTTCATAACTACGTGTTTTCCGTCTAATGCACCGATACAATGAGGAAAGTTCCAACTACTTTCAAAATCGGATGAAATTTTAAGCCACTCGTTTGTAGAATTGGGAACCTAAGAAAATTCAAACAAATTATTAATATTTTGTTTACATTTTCATTTCATACTTTTTCACATATATTTAGGATCTAAGTGAAAGCGCCGTTAACACAATATTCATAGGAGAGGCACCATGTTCAGCTAATTCGTCAATAACAACAGATGACGTACCAAGTACATCCAAAGCAAAAAAAAGAAAACGTGACGAGATAGAATTTAAGGACGAAGATCTGCTTATTAAAAAGGCAAGCGCTTTACTCGATAAGCCAGCGGATGACCATCAGGTGTTCGGTGATTTCGTTGCATCTGAGCTCAGATTGTTGAAATCACACCAAAATAGACTTTTGCTTCGCAGAAAAATTCAAAGAGCTATTTTGGAAGTATCGGAAATTGAAAGCGAGGGCACTTTTACTTGTTCCGCAACTAATACCGTGTACTCGTCTACCAATTCTCCAGTTTTTACATTTTCAGATGGTAAAAAAGTAAATGCATATATAATTTACATACTTACTTTAAGATATTCCCTTTTCAGGCACTCATATACAGCTTGACAACACTCTGGCACAATGCTTGCAACCGTACTCACAGGAATGCGAAAAAGAAACATCAGAGAATGATATGAATCACCTGTAAAAAATTACATCAATAAACATATTAATTAAAAGTCCATAATGTTAATTATATTTAATACATACCCGTGGCTAAAAAATGCAATGTCAGGGCCAATCGCTCATTTGGTGGAATCGCAAGACGCATTACAGTGTCTTGTTTAGTTATGTACTTTTTACTTTTTCTAATAAAAAATTGAAATCACTGACTGACATGCGAAAAAAATTGTAATAGTTTGTTTCATCGCCATTTTGTAGCTCTTTTAAAAGGTTCTTGTGCGCTTCTTTTTCATCTCTTTTGGAAATCTACTCTTTCACCCAACACTTTCTTTTTTTTGCAGACTTTAATCTTCTCACTTTTTTACGTTTAATTAAAGTTGCTAATATAGCAATAGCAGCAACTCTCGATTTTTGTGCCGACATAATATAAACACGTCGTTATTCCTTGACTTTCACAAAACAACAGAACTTGCAAATGAGTGTCACTTGCAAGCATTGCAAACAAAAAATGAAAACACGTGTAGACATTAACGCAATATATTGCACGAAATAGCCATGCAAAAGTTTGCGTGCAAAACAAAAATTGATTGAAGCAATAAATTTTCTTGCAATATTTGCATAGGTGTAAACATTTGTGCAAACTTTTGCTGCAAATTATTTTCAACTTTCTGCAAATTGTTTGCATCGTGTGTACCTAGCTTAAAGGTACACAGTACACACACACGATGCAAACAATTTGCAACAAGTTGATTGCTGCAATCAAATTTGCACGTATAAACACGAGTGCAACCGTTTTGCTGCAAACAAAGAACTTGCAAAATTTTTCTGCAGCAATATTTTTTGCTTGTCGTCTATGTACATTATTTTACCGTCATCTTGGTTGCGTCAGTTGCTTGCTTGTTTGCATGTGCTGTTTGCTTTCAGTCGCAATATTGCAGCAAACCATGAGCATATTCTAGAGCGTTACTTACTGTTTTCATTTCAATTGTAATGAATAGAGAACAATTAGCTTAACGTGAATTGTTTTGTGCTTTTTGAAATTATTCCGCATATAAAGTAATTTAAATTCCATAAATTGTGTTTGCAAAACTTCATTACCGTTCATGTTTTATTGTATACTTACAAATACGAGAAGCATTACAGTATTCGTTCAGTAACCGAAAATTGTTCCTTGGGAAAGCAACATTTGGGATCGCGAGAAAACCATAAATTTAATTGAATTGTACGAAAATTATTCTATTTTATGGGATATTTTGTAACGCATATGATAAATCGGATGAAATTTTAAGCCACTCGTTTGTAGAATTGGGAACCTAAGAAAATTCAAATAAATTATTAATATTTTGTTTACATTTTCATTTCATACTTTTTCACATATATTTAGGATCTAAGTGAAAGCGCCGTTAACACAACATTCTTAGAAGAGGCACCATGTTCAGCTTATTCGTCAATAACAACAGATGACGTACCAAGTACATCCAAAGCAAAAAAAAGAAAACGTGACGAAATAGAATTTAAGGACGAAGATCTGCTTATTAAAAAGACAAGCGCTTTACTCGATAAGCCAGCGGATGACCATCAGGTGTTCGGTGATTTCGTTGCATCTGAGCTCAGATTGTTGAAATCACACCAAAATAGACTTTTGCTTCGCAGAAAAATTCAAAGAGCTATTTTGGAAGTATCGGAAATTGAAAGCGAGGGCACTTTTACTTGTTCCGCAACTAATACCGTGTACTCGTCTACCAATTCTCCAGTTTTTGTCTTTTCAGATGGTAAAAAAGTAAATGCATATATAATTTACATACTTACTTTAAGATATTCCCTTTTGAGGCATTCATATACAGGTCGACAACACTCCGGCACAATGCTTGCAACCGTACTCACAGGAATGCGAAAAAGAAATATCAGAGAATGATATGAATCACCTGTAAAAAATTTAGTTACATCAATAAACATATTAATTAAAAGTCCATAATGTTAATTATATTATATTTAATACATACACGTGGCTAAAAAATGCAATGTCAGGGCTAATCGCTCATTTGGTGGAATCGCAAGACGCATTACAGTGTCTTGTTTAGTTATGTACTTTTTACTTTTTCTAATAAAAAATTGAAATCACTGACTGACATGCGAAAAAAATTGTAATAGTTTGTTTCATCGCCATTTTGTAGCTCTTTTAAAAGGTTCTTGTGCGCTTCTTTTTCATCTCTTTTGGAAATCTACTCTTTCACCCAACACTTTCTTTTTTTTGCAGACTATAATCTTCTCACTTTTTTACGTTTAATTAAAGTTGCTAATATAGCAATAGCAGCAACTCTCGATTTTTGTGCCGACATAATATAAACATTCCTTGTCTTTCACAAAATAACAGAACTTGCAAATGAGTGTCACTTGCAAGCATTGCAAACAAAAAATGAAAACACGTGTAGACATTAACGCAATATATTGCACGAAATAGCCATGCAAAAGTTTGCGTGCAAAACAAAAATTGATTGAAGCAATAAATTTTCTTGCAATATTTGCATAGGTGTAAACATTTGTGCAAACTTTTGCTGCAAATTATTTTCAACTTGCTGCAAATTGTTTGCATCGTGTGTACCTAGCTTAACGCCGGCTTGAATAAATTTACGTTCAGCGCGAACTAAATTTCAGGCGTATATTTGGCACCTGCGCTTTTATTATTTCTTTTGTACCGATCTGGCAACAATGCGAGAAGAATCAATATTCAGTAAGCAGTTTGCTCACAATACATGAATAATAACTTGCCGCCATGGAATTATTCGCATGTATATACATTACAGATTTCACTTGCCACGATATACGTTGCAGTGTGCGGGATGTGTCATGTGCACTTAATTGTATGTGTATTGTGCAGTGCGTATATTTAATTTTAAAAGTACATCTCGCATTGAAAGTCGGCTTCTTATTCCATGATAATGAGTTATCAAGTTAAGACCTGTGAAAAAAGTTATTTTATAAAATACTAGCTGACCCGGCGAACTTTGTTCCGCCTTAATGGCAATAAATAAGCAGATTTTTTTTTTTTATTGGAAAAAATACAAAAAAATTAAATACTTTTATTAATCATTCATTATTATTTCTGTATTGTAGTACATAGGTTCACTTAAGTACCTTGTGATACACAACATTTTTTGTTTTATTATCTGGCGCAAAAACAAACAACGCAGATGGTCTTCCGACCCGTGAACATGCCACGTATAATTGACCATGTGAAAAACATGAATGTTCTAGATTTAAACCACAAACTTTTAAGGATTGTCCTTGTGATTTGTTGATGGTCATGGCAAATGCAAGACGTATTCTTTTTCGTATTCTTCTTGCATTACGGCTTTGTCGGGAAAGATTCGATCGTCTTGCTCGCGGCATTATTAATTAAACTTCACTTCACTTCAATTCACCTATTATTATTAATTTATTTCAAAACTCAAATTTTCAACCATACCGAGCTTTATAGTTCACTTCACTGTTTATACGAATGGGCAATGGCACTATCATCTATATCAGCTATCGGCACGGCCCTATCTCGAGCGCATAGGAAATTTTCGTGGCGACTGCGCTGCCGCTCACGTACGCTCACGTAAGCGTCGCTGCTGCGATTTGTTTCTGTTACGTCGCTGTTATTCCGCTGTTAGGCGAACAAAAATGCACACTAACGCAATGCAAACATATAAATGTGTTAGTGCCGACCACTGATCTTCTTATCTATATATATAAAAGAAAGTCGTGTTAGTTACACCACTTATAATACATAGCTGTCATTATACGTCAATTACATAGCTGTCATTTGCGTTTTGTTATTCCAAGTCTGATTCTTTTTTGTTATACCACGTTTTATAGTGACTGACGTTTCATGTCAAGTCACACTTTAACGCTGTCGAACGGGATAAAAAGTATCTTATGTCCGTCTCCTGGCTCTAAGCTACCTCCCTACCAATTTTCATCCAAATCTGTTCTGCCGTTCTTGAGTTATAAGTGGTGTAACTAACACGACTTTCTTTTATATATATAGATTAGTGCAAATTTATATCATCAAATAATTTGTTATAATTTTGTTCAAAAGTGCATTTTTTAACACACGTGTTTCATTTCATGACACATCCAATGTAGGTACATGCGAATAATTCCATGGCGGCAAGTTATTATTCATGTATTATGAGCAAACTGCTTACTGAATATTGATTCTTCTCGCATTGTTGCCAGATCGGCACAAATACAAATAATGCCCATATGAATTTCTGTGCAAACTTAGTAAATAAAAGCGCAGGTGCCAAATATCACGCTGCGCCTGAAATTTAGTTCGCGCTGAACGCAAAATTATTGAATTAGAATTTGTTACTTTTATATGAAAAGCAAGGATCTTGATTTTGAAAAGCCAACTACAGCGGCTTTAATAAAACGGAATGGAATAAAACTGCTTCGAATACCCGTTTTAAAAAAAAATGCATTTGGAGCGTATGGGTAATTCAATTTTAGATAAGATAACATTTGATAAAACATATTATTAAGTAAAACCTAGTATGTTATTAAGAATATGTAAACTTAAAATAATAATAAATGTAGAGATGTTGTATTTACATACCAATAATGTATAACAACCGCTATTATTTTTAATTCACGATAAGTAAACCGTTACTGGTATATTTTTGCATGCATGAGGGTACATCGTGAATAGTTCTTTCTAAGTTACATTGCACGATTGGGATTGTGGGTGCACTTCGATATGACCTCGGCATATTTAGCAAAGTTGTTAAGCTCAACACGGCCTATAATTTATAATTTAAATTTCGAGTACTCTCCATGTCTCATTTTAGTCGCCTCGTTTACTGTACTATGCAATTTCGATTATTTTGTAGAAAAATTAGTCAAGTGTTGTGAAGAATAAAACGCTCACCCTGATGTATACACTGTTTGCCTTAAAAGACGAATAAAATAATAATGTAACCAATAAAAACAAGCGTCATTGTGTCAATATAATTTGCATAGAGTATGCGATGTCAAATTACTGTTACGGTTAAACCAAACATCATTCAAACGTATTACATTTTTCTCTTGGGTCCAAATAAATAACATCGGTTATTATTTATTATTTGAACAAAAACATCCAGGTTATTAAATTTTATAATAAATTGATTTATACAACAGCAAAACAAATAGAGAACAATAAGTGAAAATTTGGTTGCCTATATAAAGTTTAACACTTTCTCACCGTAGTTCACTGAAACTCCACCCATTGACCGTTTCAAATAAACATATTCGAGTATGTCCAAATTTATTATTGAAATAGTTGGTGTATTGTTCGTGTTTGTTAAAAATGTGTTAACATTTTCGAGTGCCTTTGAAGTTACGCCAGATAGATGCTTTGATATTCGTCCCTGGAAAAACCAATTGTTTCTAGAATGTGTACACTTGATAGATGACAGCGAATTTTCTGATGACGAATTTAAAAGGGAGCTGTACAAGTTACTACATAGCTCTTCGATTGCGCTTAAAACAATTGATGCCGATAAATTGAGAGCAACCAATTTAGGTACACATCAACAATGTGCTATGTTTGTTGTGCTTGTTAGGGATGTTAGACGATTGGAAGAAATTCTTGAAATCGATTCCAAAACACCAATTTTAGTGGCTCACGCTAGTGTCTATGTGTTTTTTAACAAAAGAAACGAACAAATCTCGCCAAATCTTATTGCCTACTCTTACAGCACAGTTATACGATTCTTTCTTATACATATTGAGAGAAAAAATTGCTGGAAGTTGAAATCAGTCACCGATGCTTTTTCAAATGTCACGATTGGGGAGGCAGCAACAATAAAAGAATACAAACTCTTTCAACTTGCGATCAAAAATCATCCATTCTTAAATCGCAGCGACACCAGTAAGGTGTTCAAAGTCAGTATGTTTCATTGCCCCCCGTATGTAATCCGGCGAGGAAATATAACGGTGAACAAATACGATGGAATCGAATACCGGATGATTCGTGAAGTGATAAGCAATTGGAAGCTATTACATGTTCTTGCAGATAATCCACCTACAAATGACGGTTGGGGCATTGTTAAAGAGCATGTAACTTCAGGTGTGGCAGATGTTGGTCTGTGTTCTATTTGGCTCACATTCGAAAATAACTTGAAATTAGCCCTTACAAAATCCTATTCAGTGCAGTGCCTTACGTTTTTCGTACCAAAACCTCATGCCATCATTCGTAGAAATATTTTTGTGCCTCTTGATAATTTTGTATGGATTTCATTTGTCATTGTCGTTATTTTATCTACTGGTTTACTGAAATTCGTCAGACGTTTCGATGTGGAAAGAAATTCTTACAACGATTGGAGTGAATCAATATTGGATATAGCAAATACAGCATCTGGCCATGGTGTGACCAAATTCCCAAATTTTCTTCCTTCTAAAATTCTGGTTACAAGGTATATGCAAATATTGTTAATGTTGAAACGAGCTACTTTCGAAAAAAAACGATATTTCCAGTTGGTCGGTATTTGGGCTTTTGTTTGGCGTTGGCTATTCAACAGGATACACATCCCTTATGACGAAACCATCCTTTTCAGCGACAGTAAACACTCCGCGTGAATTCCTAAACAACAATCTTATTTTACTTGTCCAAACTGATGTTACCGGTATGATATCCCAATTGATTGAAATTGACAACGCGGATTATAAAAAAATAGGAAATGAGGCGCGTATTGTGACAGATATTAAAGAGCGTTTTAAGATGTTGCTTACTGAAAAATATGCGATATACGTCAAGCTGATGGACAAAAACTATGTGTCAGATGACAGGGTTATACGGACAATAGAGCACCGCTTCAGATATATGCAGCACTGTATGTTCACATTTAATTTAGTAGTCGGATTCCGAAAAAATTCTCCATATGTCAATTTTTTTAACGACAAAATATTAACGTGAGTATACAAACAGGAGATAAAACTTTAATTCATTTAATAAAGTATCCTTCCTTGTTAACGTATGGATGTATATAGATTAAAGGAGTCCGGAATTATGGCACATTGGACTAACGACATTTTTAAATCAATCAACGATGAAATAAATACTGTCCCAAACATTGAGGAGCAACAGATGAAAAGTAATAGATTTACATTTCAAAACATAATAGGAGCTTTTATTTTTCTAGGCGCAGGGCTCGTTCTATCCAGCTTTGTATTTGCAATCGAAATAGTGTTTAATAAAATTATTACCACTTAAGAACATACATCATGAATATACATTTTTTAATCTCTTATCAAATTCAAATTCAAAATTCCATTTAGTTCCCTTAAAAACTAAGTGTATGTCGGCAGTGAGAACTATGCACCGTGGTGTTTCGATCAGTATGATTACTGATAGTGCTAACCCGTCGCTCAATAGGGAATCCGACGCCGAATCAGCATCAGCATCAGCATCTTTATGGTGAAATACTACAGAGCTTTCGGAGTGGGGCATATTCCTCTTTTTTTGAGTAATAGCGAGCTTATTGTAGCCTTTACACGGGAGCATTTGCAGCGAACGCAGATTACACAAAAGAGACAAACATTGTATCGTTTTATATGAAGTGAATGAAACAAAAATTATGATTTAAATTATGCGGCATTCAAATTTTATGGATATAAAACACTTTTCACATCCTCCACTTCAATATCAAATTGTTTTAAAAAGAACGTAAAAGCTGAGTTAGCGTGGATAATTTTTCGAATGTATAACAAATTTTGTATCAATTACTTTGATTTAAAAGCTTTTAATTAATGATGACAGCGCCAGTCAAAGTTATAACTTCAAGCTGGGCTTCAAATGAAAGCCGATCATTTCTCCCAGCCCATTTTTTCAAAACGATTTCTTTGGTAAAGCTTAAACAAAGTGGTCCCGGACATTGCTTAATTTGTCTGTTATTTCAGTGCTCTTTAATGGTTCAGCATTTGTCAACTTCGTCCCTAAATAGTAGAAGTGTTTTTTTTATTTATTACACCTAATTGCATTTAACTGTAACTTTATACCCACTTTTGGCTGGTGGATGCTCATAATTTGAGGTCGTCACATTGCTGGTGCTATCGTTAGTCTATTTAATGTTGATCTGCTATATTATTTTTAAAACAATTACGAATTTCAGCGACTCCATGTGTTTAAATCGAGTCGATGCTGCACAAGATCCACTTGGGATATTTTGGTTTCGCAAATATGTCGTACGCAAACTATCCCTTTTTTTGCCTCTGGCATTTGGTGATGAGGTAACTCTTTACATAAAGAATTAATATTATTTCAAAAAAAAATTAAATATGTACAAGTGTACTTATTTTGAAAAAGTATGAGAAACAACAATTGATATATTTCCACAACCTCATTCCATCTACTGGATTTAATGACACGATAATCCAAATTTCGGGGTGATTCCTGATCGTCTGTAATAGCTGATCTACATATAACATATATTATCATTATATATGAATTTTATTATTTATTATTTATTTCTGGAAAATATCCTTTTTCGTCCGACATGTTTGTTGAAAACGTCGGCGAAGTTTCGGAAATAAACATGTATTAATAAAATTTGTGGTGAACCGTAAACAAAAATGTGCCACTCATATGGTCTAGCTGTGAGTGTTGAAGGGCCTTCCTCCAAATGACCCAACCCCCCATCGCTGTCATCCTGCTCGTCACCAGGTTCGGCAATTTGAATATTACTAAAATTGTGAATTTTCCGACCTAAATTATTTTGGAAATTTAATTATAATTTAATTTATAATTTATCATATTACATATCTTTAAAAAAATATAAACTTACCTTTTTCCGACACATTATTAAATAATTACCACTGATTTTATAAAAAAATTCACTAACTATGCTATCCGGCAATATTCCAAATTATATGTACGACAAGTGAAGTTTTTGTGATTGCTTTGATGATTTTTCATCTGCAACTTTAAATTTATGCTAGCAGATGAAACAGTTTGACTTTTTATGGGTGCAGATGAAAAAACTACATCGCAGGGAGAGCGAGGTGTGAATTTATATACGACTGCTGCTTAACTACATTTTAATAAAGCTCTTCGGAGATATGGAAAATGTGACCTTGAAATTTATGAATTTTTACCTTGGTTTTTGTCGAAAATTGGTACTTTTATTGAGATTATCAATAATGTTGAACATTATAGTACCCGAAACCACACAGTATTTGAATTACACATTTTTATTATAAAAATATGACCTTGAAATGTTCAGCAAGTTTTATTATTTTATTTATTCCTATAATAATGTGAAAAAAAAAATTCAAAAATATTTAGGGTTTCTGAGATACGTGCGGCGTACGCCGTACGTCGAACCTTGAAATTTTCGAAGCACTGTATTCGGTTAAACAAACAACATGCTTATTTATAAACGGTTTCTTGCAAGCTATTCTACCATTGAGTCCATTATTGCGAAGCATACGGCGGACGATTTCGGTACTACACGTCAATTATTTCAATTCAATTTAAATTATGTATATGCAAATTGAATGGACATTTATAATTTATAATTAAGAATGTTACACAATAACTTATTAAAGTTTTGAATGTACCCGTAATATATATTATCATTTCAATTTGGCTGATTCAAAATTAAAGATTACTTAATTGCATGTATTTTTTAAATACCGGAAAAACACATCTAATTTAGAAACCATACCAAACAATACTTTACAACTCGACTTTTGTTTGTCAACTCAGCAATTTGCAACTACATATATCAATAATATTCGTAAGTGCTGTACAACTGTTATATAGATCACATACATTTTGTGTATTAATATTTGTCTTTTATTATAAAATTGAATGCAATATTTGAGAATATATATCTGGAATGGGCCTTGATTAATAATTGCATTTATTCAGTTTTATAAATACGAACACTTCTAACACACACGTTATTAACCCAATCAAACAGCCAATAGTAAGAAACATGAAGGCTCCAACAAGATGTTGCATTGTGCACATCCTGTTTTGTTTCGATTTCGGAAACAAAAGTGCATTTTGTTGCTTTTTTGAATACGTCCTAAACGATACCTCTGTCCAGTACTGAATAATTCCTGCTTCCTTTAATCTGTGCAATAAACGTGCATACAATTTATTTTAATCAATGTTAGCATATCAATATGTAATATCTTGGGCAACAAATATTTATATTTAATACCTTCGTATCTGCCAGTTAAATGAGTCCAAGTAGGGAGAGTTTTTTTGCAGACCAAAAACGGAGTAAAAGGAAAAAAAGCATTTATTCATAAAACGAAACGAGTTTTCAATTCCTTTAATGCCATCTATGTCAGTTATAAAGTTCCTTTTATATTTCATAGCAAATGCAGCATACGTTGACTTTTTCATTAATAACTCCCTCTGCCTTTTTGTATCATTAACCACAAGCAGTTGATGTGCGATTTTCTGATATTCAATCAGATTCGATCTAAGTAGATCATGATACATACCAATTTCAGGTGACACCTGGATAAACTTCATATTACTTTTCAGAAAATCTTCGGGCGTATTTATTGCAGGTGTGTTTGGAGGCTTGGTTAGGAGTGCTGTATATCCCGTTGAGTAGTTCACATTTAATAGAGCGTATCCCGCTAACAAACTGAAATACATTTATGAAATTATTGTGACGTTAATGTACGAAGTAATCACAATATGGTTGCACTAACAACGTTATAAAAATTTTTGCAGGTAAGTAGTTTGGAACCATTGAAACACTATGCAGAGTCGCAGCGTTAATAATGTCGAGAAAGGCGCCACTAAAATCCCATTTTTCACGTGTTCTTTGGTTTATGCTTTTTTTTCGCAGAATGGCTAACAAAACTATAAGGAATATGGTCATTGTTATAATTAGCAACCAAATGGAAGTGTTGAATGAGAAGAATATAATAGACGATTCATGAACTGGAGTTGGCTTTGGAACAAGAAATGTTGAACACTGAAACTCAAAAATGTTTGAGAAGTCCAATCTTTGGAAATTTCTGTAATCCATCCAGAGCGTACCAAAGATTACATCCGACTTATTGCTTGTAACCAAGTTAATAGAATGTAACCAATATTCTAAATTATTATTTTCAACTGAAATGTTTTTTGATGTAGGTTTATAATGAACATACTCTATTTGCCATGATCTAATTAACTCGCGTATAATTCTGAATTCCAATCCATCATATCCTGCACTTAATTTAACAACGAATGGGGGATGAATCATTAAAGTCATTCGAAACACTTTGTTGGAATCACTCCTGTTTAAAAATGGATGATTATTTAGAGCCATTGTAAAAGTGTCTACATCTTTTGAGTTTGCTGTTAAGCGAATTTTTGAATACGACTCTGTCATCGATAGTATTTTAGCACAGTCTTTCATTTGAATCTCCAAAAGAACGAAATATAAAACTTTGTTGTATCCAAACTTTAGAACGTCACTTGAAATTTCTTTACTTTTTGATCCAAAATACACTAAAATTTTTGCATGTGGTAAAATTGTACTTCTTATTGCATGACTATCAAATATTACCCGATTAAGAGCATTGTTGTCATTGACAAAAAGTAAAATGAAAATCGCACACTGCTTGTCATTGAATTCGTTAATATTTCCGCTGTTTTTCGAAATAATCTTTACAGACACGTTGTTATTTTGAAGTTCTTTTAAAAACAATGATTTCATTTCAATGTCATTGAAATCATGGTCATTAAGAAATGTAACACACTTTGGAAAAATACTCCACAAATTAGCGGTTGAATAAAAACAAAATTCTGCTTCATCAATGGGGCTTATTAAAGCAGAAATTTTACAAAAAAAATAAAAAATATATATCGCAAACAGTTTCAACTGCATGTTGTTTGTACAAGTTGATGTAAATTTCCACCCACACAGGTATAGAACGCAAATCCAACTGTGGGCTTTAAATACCATTTTATTTCATATATAAAGCATCACTCAGGGATTTTACAAACAATCATTATGATATAAATTTATGGTTTTAAAATATATAATAAACAATACAAACTAATGATACCGGTATATTAAAGTAAAATTAATTGTGCGTACTTATTTGTGTGTCAATGTTGATTGTTGATATAGTAATTTCAAAAAATCTATCATTAAAATATTTATTATTTACAACGATGCTTTTGAAGCCAGAACTTCTATGCACGAATGCATAGTTGAGGACAAAAATGTAGCCTTGATTTTTGTCTTTTGTTCGTATGCACGCCAACAAAATGAAAAATATGTCCTCAGATTGCTCGAAAGCCCAATGTTTGTTACCAGCTTTGTTTAGGCGAAAAACCGAAGCTATAAATTTTAAAAGCATAAACATATGTAAATAAATGTAACAACAATTTGATCTGTTCATATTGCAATAAATATTAAACACGCTCATCAAGATTGGCCGCACGCAATCATTACATTCTATGGCTCCCAACAACCAATATATAGGAAATCAAGGACAATTATCCTATGGACGGCTGGTTAATTAGCTGATGCATAATTAATACGTTATCTGTTTTATGTTTCTACACTGTGCGTTGAATATAAGTGTAATAAAAATGTATACAAGTAATGAATAAGACAAAATTTAACCACATATATATCGGTCCATATCTAGCAACTATCATATATAAGGATTACGTTATTATGTAAAACTAAATGACCTGTCGGTCACCGAAACGTTATATAAAAAAAAATAAAAAATTTGCGGAACATTTCAAGGTCAAAATCGAAAAATTCAAGGTAATATTTTTATAAAGAAAATATGTAATTTAAAAACTGTGTGTTTTAGGGTACTGTGATGTTCTACATTATTGATAATCTCAATAAAAGTACCAATTTTGGACAAAAATCAAGGTCAAAATTCAGAAATTTCAAGGTCTCATTTTCATATCTCCGAAAAGCTTTATTAAAATGTAGTTAAGCTACAGTCGTATATAAATTCACACCTCCCTGCGATGTAGTTTTTTCATCTGCACCCATAAAAAATCAAACTGTTACCATAAATTTAAAGTTGTCGATGAAAAATCATCAAAGCAATCACAAAAACTTCACTACGTATAATTTGGACTGAAATTGAAATGTCATTCCCTCAAACTTAATACAACTTCATTATAAAAAAAGTAAATATAAATAAGGAGAGCGATTTTTTTAATTTTGGGATTACAACACTTGCGTTATGGCCTTGTATGTGTTTGTGTAACCGCAAACGGGCTGTGCTTAGCGCAATTTTCAAAACAGATTTTGCATTACCATTTATTGGACAAATTTTCCTTAAAATAAATTGTTTCAGATAAAAAATATTGTTCAAAAATGTTGTGATATAATTATTATACTACACAATTAATTTTAAAGTACTTAAATAATTTTCATTATTGATTCCGGGTCGAGTTTTCAAGAAGGCGGTGTTAATATTTCTTGTTGTGAAGCAAAAACAATATGTGGAAACGACAACGAATAATGACAAATTTGTATTTTTCATACATTTATTTGACATCGCAATCATAGCGCCAGCTATTCACGTTAGCGCTATGGATGACAGCATTTGCGTTATGAATTCTCAAAATTCTTTAATATCCATAAATATTTGCATATTCATAAATCGTACCTCTAATTCTTTTTGGTTGTCTTGATTCTACTTACAGGCTCCTCTACATACCCCATTTGACATATCTATAAGGGCTCGCAGAGCGATACAAAATTCTCATGCGTTAAGTTTGTCAAAACTGTCCAATTTTGAAAAATTTGCGACTGCAGGAATACTAATGTATTTTACCGTTATATCATAGTCGGCTGTAAAATATTTTGTTTATCACGTGTAAGTAATATATAGTGAAAAAAATAAGTTGATACGTCCGATTTAATTAAAATAAATAAATAAATATTAATTAATGATTTTAAGTTAACTTAAAATTAAAATAAATAAAAAGTAAATATTAACGTCTTTATAGTTAAAATTGTGGATTGTGAGTGTGGTAAGTAAAAATCAAGTATGTAAATGTGTAGAGTTAACTAAAAGTTGAGGATTGATATATATTTATGAACATACGTAAACGGTTTTGTTAAAGTTTTAGCAAACATGAGACGTATGATACATCACAATTTAGATTGGATGCAAGGCGTTATTTTGAACGCCACAGGCAACAGCATCGATTGACCTATAGCATTGACCTACCTGGACATGACATGAAGTCAATTTTGCACCAGGCCTCTGATGACAATTCTACCACAACCTTAAAATGTGTCCAGATATGATCCAAAAAAGTCTCAAGCAAAACAAAAAAAGAACATTGCGAATCATATAGGGTTGCCTGTAGAACACTTCACAAACTCAATGTGTTATACTTTGTAAAATGTAAAAATAATATATGTATATTAAAAACAAGAAAAAAAAACATGAAAAACGTTTTTTAAATTTATTGTAATTAGTTTCGGAATGATATATAAATATCTAATATATAAATTTCTAAACGACCATGTATGTATGTCACGCAATCACGCCAAAACTGAAAATGGGATCGCCACGAAATTTTACACACGTATTTGCCAACTTTCTGAAACTAAAATAGGCATATTTTCAACGCGAATATAAACCGCGAAAACCGCGAAAAAAATCGCGGTTCGCGAAAAAATGGTCTTTTACCAAAAATGATTACTGTAATCGGTTTGTCAGTAGTCAGTTAATAAAAAAACATGACGCGAAAAAATCCACGAAATTTTCCGCGATTTTCCGCGGGGCTATCTATTTTATATATTCCTAAACGACCGTGTGGGTATTACTACAAAACCGACAAGGGGATCGCCACAACATTTTGCACACGTGTTTGTCAACATTGTAGAAGTAATATAGGGGTATTTTTACAGCGAAAATAAACCGCGAAAACCGCGAAAAAATTGTCGTTTCGCGAAAAAATTTACTTTTACCAAAAATGATTGCTGTAATCGGTTTGTCAGTAGTCAGTTAATAAAAAACATGTCGCGAAAAAATCCACGAAATTTTCCGCGATTTTCCGTGGAACTATCTATTTTTATATATTCCTAAACGACCGTGTGGGTTTACCTTTCAATTACGCCAAAACTGAAAATTGGATCGTCACGAAATTTTGCACACGTGTTTGCCAACAAGAAGTAACATAGGTATTTTTACAACGCAAAAATAAACCGCGAAACCGCGAAAAAAACGCCGGTTTGCGAAAAAAATTACTTTTACCAAAAATTATTGCGGGAATCGATTTGTGAGCATTCAATTAATAAAAGCCATGTCGCGAAAAAATCTGTGATTTTTAGCGGAACTATCTATTATATAAGTACATTCCTAAACGACCGTGTGGGTAGACATTTCAATCACGCTACGGACATCATGATCGCTAAGAAATTTGACACATATATTTACCAACATTGTAGGAGTAATAGAGGCGGATTTTCAAAGCGAAAATAAACCGCGAAAACTGCGAAAAAAATTGCGGTTCGCGCAAAAGATGACTTTAACCAAAAATGATTGCACTTATCGATTTGTCAGTGTTCAATTAACAGAAGACATGTCGCAATAAAATTTTCCGCGAAACTACATATATATATGTTGGTGTAGGAATCAACCAGGCTAAAACCGTAAATGGGATCGCCACCAAATCGCGAAAAAAAGCGCGGTTCGCGAAATAGTTTACTTTTCCTAAAAATTAATGGGGGGAATCGGTTAGTCAGTATTCATTTAGTTAAATTCACATCACGAAAAAATTAACAAATATCTAAAATATTATATAAAAATATAAACGGCCGTTTGGGTATAGGAATCAACCAGGCTAAAACGAACATTCAATACGAAATTTACAATTATATCACTATACTCTAGATGTAACATAGGCATATTTAAGTAATGAAAATAAACCGCGAAAACAATAGTGGTTCGCCAAAAAATTGCTTAATTATTAAAGTGATAAACTCCGCGATTTTCTGCGGTTATGTTTTATAATCCAATATAAAAATTCAAACAACGGTAAAACTATAAACGGAATCGGCGATTTTACACACGTATTTGTCAGCATTCGGAAAGCAACAAAGGCTTTTTTTACAGCGAAATGAAACACGAAAACCATGAAAACCCACCTTGTAAAAAACCTTGCTGAAACTGTAAATGGGATCGCTCCGAAAATTTTCACACGTATTTTTCAACATTCCAGAAGTATAGAAACGCGAAAATAAATAGAGTAAAATAAATACCTCACGAGGAAAGCTGTCAATAACTCCGCGATTTTCCGCGGTAATGAAGTTCGTCTAATACATAAAAATTAATATGATCCTTTTAAAAACACCTCGCCAAAAAATTCGACCATAATTCTGTGGTTTTCCACAATTTCGGTTTTATAGTAAAGATATTTTTTATAATCACATCCAATACGGAAACTTCATAAACGAGGGAGAAAAAGAAAAAAATTGCTAAATTTTTGTTGTGTTTCCTTTTATGAAAGATATTTCAGAAAAAAGAGAAAAAATGCTACGAAATCGAAACCATTATGAACAAGCAGCAGCACCATGAAAACAAAATTCTGCATAATAATTGTCAGTGTTTTCAATTTTAACTTTGATTACAATAAAAAAACTTAAAAATAGACATTCTTTTATCAAATATTTATGATATTAAAGTATTTAAGTGATTACTAAAAACGCTTTTAAAAAAAAACATGTTGTGTCCGAGCAGCGCACGGGTTCCTCCGCTAGTCTACTAATAAAAAACTACATCGCAGGTAGAGCGAAGTGTGAATTTATATACGACTGTTGCTTAACTACATTGTAATAAAGCTTTTCGGAGATATGATAAATTTGAGCTTGAAATTTCTGAATTTTGACCTTGATTTTTGTCCAAAATTGGTACTTTTATTGAGATTATCAATAATGTAGAACATCATAGTACCCTAAAACACACAGTATTTGAATTACACATTTTCATTCTAAAAATATGACCTTGAGTTGTCAAAATTTGACCTTGAAATGTTCAGCAAGTTTTCTTATTTTATTTAATCCTACAATCGTGTGAAATAAAAATTTCAAAAATATTTAGGGTTTCTGAGATACGTGCGCCGCACGCCGTACGTCGAACCTTGAAATTTTCGATTTCGACCTTGAAATAATCAGCAAGTTTTTTTTGTCTCATTTAAGAATACAATAATGTGAAAAAAAAATTCAAAAATAGAAAGGTTTCTGAGATATAAAAAATTTGAACTTGAATTTTTAGATTTTGACCTTGAAATGTTCCACAAATTTTCTTATCTTATTATTATCCTACAATAATCTGAATTTTTTTTTTGATATTGTGCAAGGTGGCTGAGATAGAAAAGTGGGGTTTGTCCTTGTCCACCCCCTTTTTCGCCAGAAGGACCATCTAGTGGGATATAGAATATATGCAGTTTTGTTTGAGATACCTTGAAGATTAATTGTTGTGGAAATGAAAAAAATCGTGGTACCCATTTTAGAGTCCCTATACGAAAAAATATTCTTTTGGCAACAACTTGACCTTGAAAAATCGAAGATCCTATTCTTATATTTTTGTTTAATAGTTTACAAAAAAATTTCATACAAATCCTTCCAGTAGTTTAGGAGTCCCCCCCCCATTTTTCTATAGTACACCGTACACCGTACGGCGTACGGACGTACTTTTCCACATTTTTCTATACCACTTTTTTGGACTCAGGGGGTGTCAAAACGAGTTTCTGCATCATCAACTTTTTTTCCGAAAAAATTCGGATTCCAAATATTTCTATATACCCTTGGGGTCGTATATAAATTTTAAAAACATAAAGGATATCGCAATAAATCGTTAGTTAGTTTTTATATTGAAAAAAATTTATATATGTTTTGAAATATTGTGTTGTTACGTTATTTATGTGTTTTGCTGTTTCAGCTGTATCTTATATGACTTCTGTTCAGGTCTGCCAGATTATGTGATTTGTCAATGTGCAAGTTTTTTAATGTTGGTTGTGGAAATCGTTGTTTATTCAGGTAACACGATATGTTAAGAGAAAATTTTTCAGGTTTCCTCAAGATGCGGACTTACGAGAGGCTTGGATTAATGCGGTTTTTCCATTTGGGGACACTTTAAAACTAATGAATACACTATAAAAACCGGTCGTAACCGGTATATTTGTCTAATTAAAGGTTCCGTACCCTCTCTTAATTTAGAAATGGAAAGGGTTGTGGATGCTGAAGTAGTGGATAATGAACTGATCACAGCAAAAAGTTTGTATCATACTTTTAATAGCTACTGATGAAAGAGGATGTTATAAAGAGCTAATTCATCTTGAAAGGTTCAGTACCATCTCCGGATTTGGCAGCGGAGAAAATTGTGGAGGGAATCAAGTTTTAAAAGTTATGAATTCGTAAGTATTAGAGTTTTAATTTATAACATATTCGATTTGTATATTTGAATATGTAACGAAAATTTTTTATTTGTGACATTCATTATTTATATTAAGATTTTGTAACGTTTACATATTTTGATTGTTAGTTTATAATAATTATTAATGGGCGTTGACGATCTTTTTTAATGCAGTGATTCGATTAAGAAAATGCAGAATTCATTCAAACGGAATGTTTGTCTGTGCCTAATTCTAATCACATTTATTTTTGGTTTGTAATTGAAGCCACACGATTTGATGATGAAATTAAAAAAAAACAAACCCCAACTTAGCAGCAGAGAGGATAAAAACTAAAATGCTTCGACAAAAAGTGTCTCGCCAAGAGAGACAAATAGCGGATCTCAAAGCGGAATTGGCTTTGTTAAAATCGTCTGATAAAGGTTGCTGACGTAGCTTCGCAATTTGAAGGGCTTTCATAAAGCAACTATGCCAACAAAAAAGATGTTTGCACGAAACCGCTTACAGTGCTGATTTAAAAAAATTTACGCCTTACGGTAAATTTCTCCTCGAGCATACGATTTTTTCCGAGAATCGTTCGAAAATGCTCTTTCTCATCCCTGTACGATATCGAGATGGTATCACTTTGTAGATGCCAAACCTGGTTTCACAGGCGAGTCTTTCCACACATTAGAAGTTGTACTTCAGGAAAGACCGTCTACTCTGTTAGCTCTAATGATCGATGAGATGCCAATAAGGCAAAAATCCGAATTTGATGGGCAAATATTTCATGGATACGTAAATCATGCCAATAACAAACATTTAGCCAAAGAAGCTTTAGTGTTTATAGTAGTCGCAGTTAATGATCACTGGAAGCTACCAATTGGCTATTTCCTTATTGCTGGATTAGGAGCAACATAGAAAAAACAGCTCATGATCGAGTGCTTAAATAAGTTTCACGACATTAATACCAAAGTCGTCAGATTAATTTTTGACTGTGCAAAATAAACTATAATGCACTTCACTCATATTATGGCGAAATTTCTGAATCCCTCGTTCAAAATTTCACTCATAAAGACAATAAAAATACGCATTATATATGATGCATGTCATGCTATAAAATTAGTTAGAAGTACTTTAGCAGAAAAGGGTCGTTTCCTTGATAGTGACGATGGTGAAATTAGGTGGCATTATTTAATTGAACTCCAAAAACTTCAGGAAACGGAGACTGCATCTCGCCAATAAATTTCAAAAAAGCGGATATTAAATTTTTCAAGCAAAGAATGAAAGTCCACTTAGCTGTGCAAGCACTATCACAATCAGTCGCGGATGCATTGCGATTTTGTCGAAATGTACTGCAAATAGCGATTTTTAAAAATTGTGGAGCAACAAATAACAATCCATTTTATTGAAAAAATCAACAAAGCCTTCGATATTTTAAATAGCCGCTTTCCCAGGACGCGAAATTGGAAGCGTGCTATCACAAACTCAAATTATGAAGATGCATGTAATTTTGTGAAAAAAACTGTTTCCTATATACAGCAGTTGCGTTTTGTAGATGGACCTTACCTTTTTTTAAGCGAAAGAAAGGCTGGCATCACAGGTTTAATCATCGACCTCACAAACGCTTTAGAATTATATGTAGATTATGCCAACATTTTAAAAATTTTCCCAACATATAGATTAAGCCAACATCACCTTGTGTTATTCTCCACCATAAGGTCAAAGGGAGGATTTAATAACAATCCTTCCGCAAGGCAGTTTAATGCGGCATACAAAAGGGTTGTAGTCCATGTACAATTGAGTGAACGCGGGTGTAGGGAATTGCATGCCACACGAACAAGTTCCAATATTACAAATTGGAACAATTCAAAAAAATCGTCGATGTGAAGATTTTGCTCTTAACAGTGAAGACTTACTCAAAATCGAGTTGTAGAAAACAGCACATTTTGAACGAAGACCACGAACATTTTGGTAGTACATAGAAATCGACAATTCCTCTAATTTAAGTATTCCTTTGTTGATTCCGATTGGACTTTTTTTTTGATGCGAGAATTTTTTCACCACGACTGATGATGGCCAAAAACTATTATTCATCACTTTTGATAAATAATTATCAGCAATGAGTAGCCGAAACGAAATAAACTCTCTTGAATTAAGGTCCACATTATCCGCAATCAGCTTTTTGCAACGTAGTTGCAGTGATTGTGTCGGTGTTAGTTCCAATTTGGATGTAACGTAAGACAAAACATCTGCTTCTGTTGTAGAAGTAACTAGCCTTCTAATGTATAGCCAGTTACTGTTTACAGCTGGAACACCGACAAGTGGAGAAACAGTTTTAATAGAATTGCTGCCATTGTCATCATTAACAATGGGCCGCAATTCAGAGGTTGGCTGAAATTGTGAAGGCGAGCTCCTCACTACATTTTCACAAATACCACCAGTTTCTCCTGCTAATTGCTCGATCCTGCCTTTGGCTTGTCACCAGTTCATCAACGCACTTGTTTACACAAATTCCACAGTTTAAAGGCATAATTAGAAGTTGGTAATCAATCAAAAAATTTAAAAACCAAAAAAAAAAAAATCAAAAATAATTAAAGAGCACAAAAAAGAGCGACTATAATGAATTACGATTGAAGTCAGAATTATGTTATATTTGATTGGGGCGCCCGACGGGTTCAGCCCTTGTCACTTTATTGGTATATTGTATTTAAACAAAAAATCAACTTTTTATTTTTATTTTTTTAACATTTCCTAAAATTAAATTACTATTAAATTAAAACTTACTTACAACTAAGTCAAGACCAATAACTACAACTAATAACTGTTTAAGCCTAAGAGGTAAAAATTGTGCATTTCAACTGAAACTTTCTTGTGCGACAAACTTGATATTTATGCAAAATGGATAAAACATATTATAATAAAATTTATATTCTTGAACGAGGTCATAAATTTGGAACCATTTAGTAAATACATATTATAAAAATATTAACATTTCTTTTTCATCCATGCCATAAATCCCCACATTTCTCAAAGATTCAGACATTTCGCTGCAGCACTATTGTATGATGCCGGCAGCTATCGATTGTCGGAGACAGCTAAAATTTATGACCATTTTTTTTCTCACAGACACTATACTATGATGATGTAAAAGTTTACACCTTCGTAGACATATAACGTATGATATTACGTTTCCATGCGGCTTTAAGAGCTTTTCTTATATATTCGCTATCAACATATTTAAGTTAAGGAAATTTGAAAACGAATTCAAAAGTTAAATATTCCAATGCTATTTGTATTATTGTAGCGAAAATATTGTAAAAATAAAATATTATATATCAATTAACTGCAACAGTATCCGGTATCCTTCATAAAAAGTTTAGTCAGGACATTTGCCAATGGCCTTCGACGTGGGGTTAATTCAGAATGGCATTTGCATTGAAGCGAAATAGAACTCTAATAATAGGTCCATATCATTTTAGCATGCAATTTTTAACATTCCTTAGAGATAACCAGCAACTGGATATAAAAATGAAAAGCAACAACCATTTTGTTTTATGTACATAAACACATTTACAACGTCCTTTAATGAAGGCAATTTGATTCGAATTGTGCACTCAGCAGGCAAAAAAGAAGCTTTATTTGATTGGAATCAATTCTTATTTGTCTCCAGGTGCGCTTTAGGCGAATCATCCTAATAAATGTAAGTAAGCCTTTGAAAAATGAAATGTAAATAATAAATATGTACTAAATAATGAAAACAAATTCTAAGCACATATCGTCGTATGAGTATTGTGGTGCCCGATAACCAAAAACATGATTTCGAGATATCGTCAAAACAAACTTTGTCCACCAAAATAGCCATGTTTTACATTTTCCATTTTTTTTTAAAGTATGCCTTCTTATATCTATCTGGTAGTAACATAAGTATTAAAAAGATAAAAAATAGTTTTGAAAAGACAAGGACTAAAAAAAACATTGCATATATGGCATAAAATTGATTTTATTCTTCGGTTTTGTATGGTTGAATTCGGCATTTTGTTTCTGATTTACGGCATTTTATATTTCAGAATTAAAATGCTTTATACATACAAAATATATGAAAAAATCTTTTTGTTTTTTGTAATTTTATAAGATTATATTATAAATTATTATTATATTATACAGATAAAATAGAAAATTTTTGATATTTTAATAAAATAAATTAATCTTAATAAAGTACTTTTTTATGGATTGTCCGAAGCATGTATCTTTTTCATTTCTGATCATTAGGATATCATTTATACATTTTGGGAATCTCCGAAGATTCGTCTCTACACTAACATCAGCACTTTTTTTTAATTTTGGAAATACTTTTCGAGATATAAGCTATTGAACCCAAATCCAAATGAGAAAAATTCAAATTTTTGATATTTTTCGAAGCATGTATCTTTTTCATTTCTGATCATCATATCAAATCAAAAACTTTCAAATTTCAATCCCAACCCCTTTCCTATCAATCACAATACCGTATGAAACTTATCCAATGGAATCGAAAAGGATTTTTCAATAAACTTGAAGATGTTAAACTCATTTGCAAAGGGGTTTCTTGCAATAGCAAGCAATCAGGAGCGTGTTCGAAGCAAATGAGTTTAACTTCTTCAAGTTTAGAAAGAAAAACAAATCTCAAAAATTAATGGATATGAAGGTATTTTCTACAACCATCAGAATGCCCTAAAAGCATCTGGGGTACACGTATTTTTATAAAAAGTGGCATAATTTATAAAAAAGTATTGATTTCTTTACCACAAAATATACAAGCGACTGCTTGTGAGTTAAAAACAAAACAGACTCTAACTTTATGCTCAATCTATATAGCACTTGACAAACGCATCGACACACAAGACTTGATATCTGTTATAGATCAACTACCGACACCATTCATACTGGCAGGCGACTTCAACGCCCACAATCCATTATGGGGAAGCATCACAACAAATCAAAGAGGACGATGCATTGCAGAAGTCCTAGAAAACCCCAGAAGCCTTGCAATCCTTAACCTTAATGCACCAACTCATATCAATATTGCTAATAGAATTTTCTCAAATATCGACCTTACAATTGTGAGCAATAATCTAGCAACAAAATTTGACTGGTCTATCCATACCGACTTCCACGGTAGTGATCATGCGCCGATATTCATTCGCCATAGGGACTGTATCATCCATAATTCTGATCAGATACGGCCACGCTAGAGAGAAAGCGAAACAAATTGGCAACAGTTTTCAATTGATGCAAATCTTGAGAGTAATGAAATACACGACGTTAACCAGACCAACAATGATTTAACTGAAAACATAATTAGCACCGCAAACAAACATATTCCCAAGACCTCATCAAAACCGCATCCAAAGCAAGTCTCGTGGTGGAATCCGTCTGTAAAACATGCAATAAAAACAAGAAAAAAATCTTTAAAAACCCTCAAACTACACCTGACTTGGGTACCGGCTCATATAGGTATCCCTGGAAATGAGTTAGCCGATTTCGCTGCAAAGAGAATCA
The DNA here is from genome assembly GCA_963854165.1 of Sylvicola cinctus. Lineage (NCBI taxonomy): Eukaryota > Metazoa > Arthropoda > Insecta > Diptera > Anisopodidae > Sylvicola > Sylvicola cinctus. Next base: position 26,164,858 of record OY974082.1, read on the forward strand.
TCGAAGACCCATATGCAGCAATTCTTGATTTCTGCAAAGAAGACTCTTGGCGCTATGCCAAATCAAAAATAATAACACACAAAAATAACCCATGTCCATATACTGGAAAAACATCCCCCTTCAAAGTGCGAACACTGCCAGAAACCCCTGACTGTATAACATTTGCTAATAGAATGCACAAAATTTAGTGAAGAAAGAAAAAACATTCTGCAAAAATTTATTCGCATACCTCAAAAAAAAAAAAATAAATAAACAAAATTTAAAAAAATATAAATAAAAATTAATAATAATAATAATAACAATAGTAATGTTAGTTTTAAACTCTTTATGTATTTAAAATCTATATACATTAAAACGAAAAGGAAAAGAGGTGCAAACAACCGCAACGTTGAGTTGAGGCAAAAATAAACGATTTAAAAAAATTAGTGGAAAATTAACAAATGGAAATGTCTGATTTATTTAACATTAATTCCGCACATCTTTCAACAATTTCCATTCTGCGATTGTTCCTTTCATCCACAATTTCTTAAATAAAAATGCTCTAAATTTCTTCTCATTTTCGATCCCCAAAAATCGTCGTCTCTATTTACATATTCCACATAAATGTCTTCGGTCGATCCCGTCCATACAGAAAAAATGCAGTACTGTCGATTTGATCCTGAATTTGGTAGTAATATGCGGAAGTTTTTTTCAATCCTGTTATCATATTATTTGACAGATAGTTTACACTGCCAGAACTAACACAATCAAGTAATATTTTTCCGAATGCCGAAAATGGACACTTTATTTCGACAATTCCATTATCGTCGACGACTAAACCGTCTCCGCAGCCAAAAATAATTCGAAACTGTCGATGAAAATTCCACAAAGTTTTATGGAAATATTTAATTGCTTTCTAGCAGGCTCTTCATTTTCCCGACCATGTTCAATTGCCTTGTTAAAAATATGTCGCTTATGAACAAGATCTTTAGTATAAATATTAAATTTAGGGGCTTTGCAAATTTTTCCAAAATTGGAAGCAGTCAATAAATATTGTCGCACAGAATGCCAAAGTGGATTTTCCGACTGTCCTATTGTTTTAATTTCAATATTATCTATACTATCTGCATGATTGATTATAAGTTTTGACAAAACAATATTACGCTCGATGCAAAAATCCGTTGTGCATAGATCGGGTTGAGCAGCATTTAAACCGTAATGATGGGAGGTGTGTTGTTTATTTCGGATTGGTTTTTGTCTCCGTGGTTTTAATTTTTTGTTTTTGTTTTGTAGCTCTAACTTTCTAGTTCGCCGTTTTTCGATTACATTCATCCGTATAGTGGGTTGTGTTGTTGAGTACAGTTCTGTGCAAGTTGGTGTATGCTTGTTGCGAATTGAACTCCACAACGGCTGCAGCACATCGATTTGTATACCCCTGTTTCAATAAAAAGTTTACTCGTTTGCCACCAACGAATTGTAATTCTCAGCCACATTTTAAGTCTGTGAGAAAAACAAACTTCTTGCATGTGTAACCAGTTTTCTAAAGGGTTTCATTATATCATCAATAATATTACATGCAGTTATATCAGGAATGTAGTTCCGCTCATTTTTATTGCATCTATGTTGGATGTAATCTGGACAATTCCCATGATCACCACACACATGATTGATGACATTCGCAATGTCAGATTTAATATTTTTGATAACCGATTCGTCTAGTTTCCCATGATTTACCCTAAATTGCAATGCAGAAGCAACATCAATCCGAAAGCGTTCTAACTTGCTCTTCAACATGATTTTAAAGCCGGTTGCTTCTCTGCTTTTTTGATAATTTTTGTTACGGCAGCAATCAAGTTAGTTCAAAAATTCCGCAGTAAGTGATTTTTGCACTCAATTTTTTGGATGTGACGATGTTCATATAGCTTAGCATCTAACAATTTTGAGTATACACTACTATCTCCGTCTGCAATCAAAGTTCTATACCGGAGACCATTTTCCCGAACACTACACATAAAACCATCTAAAATGACAGCCGATTCCATTGCAGGTCCGTTGAAATTTCGGTTACAGTTGTGAGATGGTGTTTCCAAATTCGCTCTCTCGAAGCGAGAACATATGAATCCAGACATATTTCACATTGTATTCTTGGCTTAAGTGAGTGAATTACGAATCCCGCGATATAAATAAGAACTTCACTTACAAATTCAGAAATATTTTGGTTTTCTAAAATAAAATCTAAATTCCTTTCCATTTCGTACTCTTCATTATTGGGAATTGGTTCGTCACATCGACAGTCTTTTTGAATGGCTGAAGTGTGCAAAGTAGGCACACTTTCTTGTGGCATACAGTTCCCAACACCACGTTCACTGAGTTGAACATGAACCACAATTCTTTTATAAGCCGCATTGAACTGTCTGGCGGAAGGATTGTTGTTAAAACCCCCTTTTGACCTAATTGTGGAAAATAAAAGCTCTAGGTGGTCTTGGCTTAAGCGATAGGTGGGGAGATAATGTATAATATTATTTTTTGAGAAATATTCCAAATATAACTCTAATGAGTTGGTAAGACCTATTATGAGACCAATGAAACCCGCCTTTCTCTCACTGAGAACTAAATAGTTTCCATTGGGAAATTTTAAATGTTTTAGGTATGTGATGGCGGAAAACTTGAAAATTTCATCATAATTATTATTCATGATAGCACGTTTCCAATTTCTAGCCCCTGGAAAACGGCTGTTCAAAATATCGAAAATTTTATTTATTATTTCAATAAATTGAATTGTTGCGCCACAATTTTCAAATATTTTATTTTTTAATACATCTCTACAAAATTTCAAAGCATCTGCCACAGATTGGGATAATACTTGCACTGCTAAACGCACTTTCATTTTTTGTTTAAAAAAGTTGACGTGTGCTTTTCTCAACTTATTTCCAAGATGTACCCCTTCAGATTCTTGAAGCTTCTCAAGCTGAACTATGAAATGCCAACTTATTTCATTATCTTCATTGTCAACAAATGGACCTTTTTCTGCAAGGGCACCTCTTACTAATTTAATGGCGTGACATGCATCATATATAATTCTAATTTTTTACCACAATGAATGAAGCTTGGCTTAAGGGATGACTCGGAGATATTATTTATATGAGTCTCTGTATCGTAATAAATTTGTCTGCCCAATTGCTTAGCCATAGAGATGTTAGATCGAGCCCCATCGAAAGTTAAACTTATGACATTTGCATTTATCTCATTTAACTGATCCAAACACCGAATAATTATTTTTTTCTTTTCTGTGGCACCCAAACCAGCAATAAGAAAATACCCAATGGGAAGTTTCCAATGGGAATTAATCGCAACCACCATAAAGACTAGAGCTTCTTTAGCCAAATTTTTGTCACTGCTACCATGACTCACATACCCATGAAAAATGTTACCATCAAAATCAGATTTTTGCCTTATGGCCATTTCATCAATAATAAAAGCTAACAGAATATTCGGTGTTTTTTTAAGGACTGTCTTTAACGTGTGAAAAGACTCTTCAGTGAAACCAGGTTTTGCATTGACATGCTGACCATCTTGAGATATTGCGAGCGTGGGGAAGGGCATTCCCGAATGATTCTCTAACATAATCATACGCTTTTGGAGATAAATAATTTAAATTTACAAAAAAAAAATTTAAATCGGCGTTGTACTGGTGGTCAAGAACACCGCTTGCTTTTTTGCCCAATTGCTCTATGAACGAACCCCCTTTGAATTGTGAAGATAAAGATGCAATGTGGGGTGCTGGTGTTGAAGTGGACAATTTTTGAGTCAAATGCGTAATGTGTTTTTTTTGACGAAGCACCTTCTGTCGGAGAGTTTTGTTTCTTCTTCTCTCAATTTGCAGCTTCACAGACATCTTTTCTAGTTTTAATTTTAAACGTTTGAGCTAGTGGGTGTGGGCATATTCGTTAATATTTAAATACACGACTGTGTTTAAGAACACAAACGAACATAAACGAACACAAACGAACACAAACCAACACATATCAATCAAATAATAACAAAGCTTGGATTTGTAACTTACGATATCTTTTGTATTATCTGAGTCCTGTGAATCTGTTGTAATACTGATGTCATCTTGGACAACCGTAGTCTCAGGCTGCAACGGTGGCTGTATGTTGAGAGACGGGACAGAACCTGTAATTAAATTAAAGCCTCTGCCGCGGCAGTTTTTTTTTGTAAATTCAGATTCTCTGAAAATGGTTGATACAAACAATATGTGATGGCCTTATTACCATCGGCCCACCACCTAATGGCCATATCACTTTGACCCATGCTTCTCGAAGATTCTCATCCTGTGGAAACCTAAAATAACATTGAACTATTTCAATACTTATTCTTCAACGTAATATTATTTTTACGACGATTTAATGGTTTTTAAACAATTATTAATAATTTTTGCATTATTATTGATTCATTGCAATTAATTTTTTTTTAAAATTAATACCGGCAACCCTGGTACTTTAAACACATGTTTTTGTTATAATAGAGAAAATATGAAAATTCGAAAGAGATAATGATATAGATCATATTGACAGAATGGCATGTCTCGTTGTTTATTAAAAATTAATTTAAAAACACCAAATTTTTAATTAAAAATAAAACGACTTTAAATTTACACTCTATTTTATATTACACAAACAGTTTTGTCACTTTACATAATGAGGAAAGCACTGATTTTATCAAATAAAAATGAGGTATTTTCAAACCCTCAGAATCACAGCCCAAACTTACCTGAAAAAACCCTTATGCGATGGTTTTCTTTCGCACGTAATTTGGATGTGGCACATCCTGGCACGCAACACTTCATTGTAGTTTTTAATCACAAAATTCACTTTTATTGCAATTTAATTTAATAATTGGATATTTTTGAGAACACTTCTTCCAAAGTGACAGCTCATATAAACAATTTATTTCGTTATGAGGTTGCCAGAGCAACCGAACAGGGTTATCAACATTTTTTTGTTTTAAATAAAAATATTTCAAAACTGTTCTACACATACATTTTTACGAGCTCTATTTTAAATAAAGTTCTATCATTTATATGCTTTGTCTCACTAAAAAAATTAAGAATTGTGCGGCAAATCCAAGATAAGGTTTTGGAATCGATTTAATTGATATATCGATAAAATATTTAGTACTATTTTCAGAAAATTTCCTTTACCAAATCAAATTAGAGGATATGTTTAATAGTAAAAATCATTTAAAATTTTGCAGTTGACGCATCAATACATCAAATTGAACGCAAAATTTTGCTTTATAGGATAAAGGATCAATAGTGCGTATTTACAATTAATTAATAAGAATACATTTATCGAATTTCTACAAATATCTGAGTTAAGCTCGCTTGCGCCGTGCCGCCTACTGCTGCGAGAGCTGTGTACAATTTACCTTTTGAGCTTGTCGCTCGTATATTAATGTCACATTCAGAATAGTTTTTTGGTAAATTAATATGTTTATTATTATTATTCACTGAAAATCTAGAATTTTACAAGAAATGGAAATAATTGTTATTTCGATAAAATTTTTGTTAATGTTTTAAATTAACAAAAATGATATCGAGATAACGATTATTTACATTTCTTGTAAAATTAAGTAGGTATATACATTTTTAATTTGTTTATACTACATGGTTTTACAATATTTCGTAATAATTAAAGTTTTAGTCTAAGATTAAAGTCAATTTAATTATTGTTTTATTCATAAAAATTGCAAAGCTGTGAAATATAACAGATTTTTATTGTAAAGTGTACTACACGTTTTTGTGGGCAACGCTTAATTGTATACCAGTTATTTTATGGAATAAAATGGTGGTTAGTACATACACGATTAATGTGAAAATGTATTTGATTTGCATTAGTATTGATGCATTCTAGAGTATGCCTCAAGCACTAACTGCAAAATTTAGGCTTTGTCGTGTCCCATAGTAAGTCAATGTTTGTGTCTAATACTTTACAAAAAAATTTCATACAATTCGGGTCCATTAGTTTAGGAGTTTTTTTTTCCCACCATTTTTCTATAATACGGCGTACACCGTACGGCGTACGGACGTACTTTTGCACATTTTTTCTAGACCACTTTTTTAGATTCAGGGGATGTCAAAACGAGTTTCTGCATCATCAACTTTTTTTCCGAAAAAAGTCGGATTCCAAATATTTCTATATGCCCTTGGGGTCGTATATAAATTAAAAAGTATTAAAAATATTTGTCGTGCAAAACGGCCATTTGTTCAATAAAAACGTGAGTGGTTTTGTTAAAAATATAATTGTGATATCAATTTTTGACACCAGGAAAAATAATAAAAACAAAAAGTAAGAAACAATTAATTAAATTTTACATGCACGGTGCATTAAACTATAATCAACGATCATTAGTAAGCACCGTCGTCTTTTTTTTAGTTTGGCCTTATATATTTGGCTATTGGGATATATATATTATCTTTCAATTGTCAAAATTCGAATTATTTTTCGTTTGTTTTCGTATGCGCAATTTAAAAAATAAATCATATTCTTGAGTTTGTGCCGCTCATTTGTGACCATTAAACATTTAATTACAAACAAATATTTTTTATTTATTAAACAAATAATAAAGCATTGTTTATAACATTTTAAGAATGAAAAAAATTTTAAAAACGTATGTAAAATGAAGTGTATCGTTGAAAAGTGTGTTAGCAAGAACTCATCTCGAGCATCGAAAATTTCATTTCATAGGTGCGTTATTTTTTTGTCAATTTTATAAAGTGTTAATATTTTTATAAATAAGTTTATATATTTACTTTTTTAAAGGACGCACCTAATCCAACTATTTTATTATAAAGTTTCAAAAATCATCTTGAAAAAACAACCTTTAATATTTGCAATAATGTGCCAGTGACGTTCTAGAATCTGGAGCCCCTTGCGGGGTCTCCGAATATTTAGAAAATTTTCATGATATTGTTGCAACTTGGTGCAACATTTATTCTCGATTTTTTTATTTTTTTTAAATTTATGTTTTTCACACAATTTTTGTAAATCAATCGCCATTATCATTTTGTATAGATGTATTGTGGAAATTGCCACTTATCCGCCACGTTATGCTTTAAAATATTGAATGAAGCCTATTGTGATTTTGATTTATAAAAATATGTAAATATTAAAAGTACACGATTCGTATTATGTTTATTTCCTTATTTTAAAGAATAACGTGACCAATAATTGGATGCTTCTTTACTAACTAATAATAGCTATTACAGTTACCCAAACAAATGTAAGAAAAACAACATTAAATTTTTAATGAAAAATAATCGCAAGTAATATTAAATTTTGAAATAGAAGGGTTTTGAATCAAATTTATACAATGTATTTTTTAGAATATTCCATACAGATATAATAAAAGGAAGGCAACACAGCGTATTTCTAATTATAAAAACTGTTAAAAATTTTAAGCTAAATTGTAATAAAAGTTCAAGATTTTTGACCAATGCATCAAATTGGAATAAGAAAAACAAATAATTACAAAATATAAATACTTTATTACTCTAAAACAAAATCAATAAGATGAATACTTTATTTGTGATTATAATTTAGTTTTGATTTTTAATTTGTTAATTTGTCTAAAATCTGTTACTGTTTTTAGCGAATACCTAAAAAAAAATTCAAAACATATTTTCTTAATAGACAGTATTTATTCATTGGGAGCACCTAAACATTTTGTAAAATCCTTTGGCTTCAGTTAAAATTCATTAGACGGATTTATTTTGCGATGTTTAATGTGTTTAAATTATTTTAGTTTTCTAAATGATCCAGTATTACGCGATGCATAGATAAGGGCATTAAAGCTCGTGCCAACATCCGTTCACGCAACATCTTATGGCATAACCACATAGGCGCAAAGCAAAGCGAACGGTGGCTCTGTGAAGATGGCATAGTAAGTATATTTGAGTCCAAAAAAGTCGTACTTAAGGCGGTTTTTAATTTATTGCTCCTAAAAGAGGTCAAATAAAAAAAAGAATTACTCCTGGGGAAAATTTAATTATTATCGATTGATCAACTGTGGTTCCCAGAAAATGCTCAAATATGAAGACATAATTTGGCTTAAGTATTGCGAAATATATAAAATATATAAAATATGTATAATATGTTTGTCATGTGTCATCAGCACCAATATACATAATACTTAATTCAGCAGAGGTTTCTACAAATGTCGGTTAAAATATTCAAAATTCATATAATTAACGAACGATTATCCGCAATCTTGATGATAACCTATTACTGATAAAAACTTTAACTAAATTAAGTTTTATTCAAATTACAAATTATTAGAAGTTTTCCACACTACCTAAGAGGTACTTCTTATAAGTGCGTTTCCATTTATTTTACATGGCTGGATCCCCGGGAGGCCTACGACACCATGGGAGCATTAACAATTTTAAATGAATCATATACAGAAAACAAAACAAAATAATAATAAAAAGTAAAAGGAAATCTCAGAGCAGATCTGCCCTCTGATCGCAAAGCCCGCAAAGAAATTCGTAGCAAATTGTGACGTTCGCCAATATGGGCTAGACATCTTACGCAAATCAGACGTGTTCAGCATTCACATCTGTACCCTGAATTAATAGAAGCGGCACAATACAAACACAAATCTTTGATCGATTCAGAACTTGAGAGTAGAAGACTCTTAAATTCAGTGCGGTATCCAGCAATACTATGGACCGGGTGTAAAAAGAGCTTCTCCTTTGCAATAATTTGCTTGCAATAAAACAAAACCCACACGCCGCAGCTGTGGAAGTCATTTTGCAACTTTTGGTCTAACTGACCCAATGCCCCCTCACCTGGGTTGTGGGTTGTGTAAACAATAAATTAATATCAAATTGACTGGAAAGCGATTCAGTATTAAATAAATTGCCATTCATTATTAATTCTGAGATGTTGCAGGAGAAAGCCGCGGCATCAACATCTCGAATCAAAATGCTTAAAATTATGTCGATCACAAAATTATTTAAAAATGAACTTGCATCCAGGGTACAAATGTCTTCTTAAGTGAGATAATTCAAAAAAAACTTTACTGAAGCAATTTAAAGACTTATAGTGGAATCAGATAAAAGTCGAAATTGAACATCAAACCGTTAGGCCTCAAAGGCATATGATGGTCACTATTTGTTGGCAAAGGAAGAAAATTTGTGGATACAGGGCGTGTGGTTTGGCTTGCTTAAATCCTACTGGATTGAAGGCGGCCTTTGCTAGCCGAAAACGCACTTTGCGGAGTAGGCTTATTTATTTTCCTCCAAATTGAGGAATCGGCCATATTTAACAGGTCGTCTGCCAATACCCATACTAGAACCAATTACACTTGTTTTTAATACACTAAAGAAACCCTCCACATTATTATTGGTATGAAATTGTTTTGTTTTAAAAGGCAGAAGGCTGTTTATAATAGGAGTCATGACTGGAAGAAAAGGGCAATAATTTTTTTAAAAAAGCTCTGGCTAAATCTGTATCACTCATTTAATTCGGAACCCATTGCAACATTTGCCGATTGATCAAAACAAATTTTTGCATCCTGATAGAATTTACTTTCTTTATATTTGGGGACTTTATTGGATACAAAATTCCCACTAATGTTGTCAGCTCTTTCTATCATTTCTATGGTTGTGCTACACATGTTAATTTGTTCCAATTGAACATCGTTATAATCATACGGTACATTTTCGAGGAATGATAATGAGAGTTCAAAAGCATGGCATTTAAATTGACTCAAAAAAACAACAAAAAAATGCCGACACCATGTCAACAAAGATTTGTAATCCTTCATTCGGAAGATTGAAAACATAATGCATTTCAACTTCTTCTTCACTACATCACCTTTCGCACCACATCTAGTGATGTCATTTATGAAATTCTTCATCAAATGAACGCCACATAACCGATGGATGAGAAGGTTTGTCTGAACCATTTAATTATTTCGAATATACGAATGAATCAAATTCCAGCAACGGATTTTCAGTGCCAAATCTTTTGTCTCTTGCAGCCATTTCTGTATGTCGCGGGCTGTATTTTGATATGAGATGCTACTAGTGACAGGAAAAAAACTATTTTTGGAGTGGAAGTCTTAACACTCCCGCAAAAAGTAAATAATTCTTCGGTTTTTTCGGATCAATATTCTTAGTTGTGAAATACGATTTTTTGGGTTTTAAGGAATCTGAAATGGGTTTTATTAGTGAACCAGTGGCATCGATGCAAAATGATTCAGCAACTTCCATGTCCGTATTTATAAAAATGCTTTATATGCTGTTTTAATAGAATCACGGGACATTATCGTTGCAGAAGTGGTGTCGGGATCAAACCGATGGAAAAGTCTTGAGGTGTCCGGGCTTTCAGAGTCGGCTTCTTGGTGCAAAATTAAATCTGATAGAGGATCTGAGGCTTTATCTTGCTCTTCGGATCGAATTTTTCGGTATACGTCATCTGAATACAGGTTTTGCAAGTTTTTACTCTTAAGCAAATCCTCATTCACGTGAGGGAGTAAACTCATTCTATATACAGAGGCATACCTAAGCTCTAAATTTTGTTTCGCCAATACCCTTTCAGCCCCTTTACAAGACGTGGTGATGAGATTCTCATGTTTGAGTTTAACATCAGCACGAACTGAAAATGCAGCCATTTCATTCGGCTTTGGCAATGATTTTAATGACACCCTATATGACACAGTGCATGAAGCATGTTTGCAATATAGGACGATAAGACAATGGACAGATTTTAAATAAGCCGTTCTTGCAATACAAAGGACGCATGAAATGTTTAATTTTTGTGGGTGATCCCTCATCAAAGAAGCAGTTTTAGTGGAATCAAATTTACCAAAGCCGTCGCAAACGTTAAAAAAAAACTGTATAAGATACATCAAAATTGAACTCACTCGGCAGTGGTGTTGTGCTGACCGTTACTGCAATGGTCTTCTCAACATGCCTGAAAAAGCAAAGAGGATGTTAAATGTGATTTGGGGAAAAGTAGGATAATAAATAAATTAAAAATAAATAGTCAAAATTACAGAAAACCATCTCACGACAATTCTGTTTTACACAATGAGTACGCATCCTCCAGTGTACGCCGTACTATTGAAAAATGGTGTACCATGGTGGAAAAAAAAACTTCTAGACTACTAAACCGATTTTTATTAAATTTTTTTGTAAAGTATTAGACAAAAATATAAGAATAGGATCTTCGATTTTTCAAGGTCAGATTCCAAGGAGTTATTGCCAAAAGAATTTTTTTTCGTATAGGGGCTCAAAAATGGGTCCTACGATTTTTTTCATTTTCACAACAATTAATCTTCAAGGTATCTTAAACAAAACTGCATATATCCTATATCCCGCTAGATAATTTTGATAATTTATTTTTGATAGTTGGTTCTATTAAAGTTGTCAATGGTTCTATTAAATAAATTTGGCTTTTGTTTTGCGCCTAATATATTTCAACTTGTCAATGGCGACTGCCGTGCGAACTGACGAAAATTATCAAAATTATTAAGCGCGTTCACGATGGAAATTAAAATATTTATTTCATTGACCAATCGGAGTGCTTTTTAAAAAATTATTATTTTATCAAAATTATTTCTTAAGTGAAGGCCCTTACTAAAAAGTATTAAAATTTTTGTTTATTCAATTGAAAACGGCATAAGTATTAAAATGTTTTTTGTGTCAAGAATTATCTCCTTTAGTTTAAAATTTTGATAACAAAAATTTTTGCTGCAAAATGTTAAATAGAACATTTCTTCATGACCCACAAACATTTTTTTTGAAACTTAACTTTTAATTTCTTTTTAATAAATAATAACATTAAATATAAAAACCAAAGCGATTGCTTTTCAAGCATGATGCATTAATTTTACTATTTTAACGACGCAATAATCATCATAAATAGCAACATTTGTCAAAACAATATCAACATCACAAAGTTTATAACAACATTCCTAAAATCAAAAAGAACAGTAACTAATTTAATAACGACACTTTTTGCATTTTTATATGGATATTTCTAATTTTTAATAAAGACAATATTTATTCAGTTTAAAAAAAAAATTATTATATTACATTATATAGTAATGTAAATAATTATATATTATTACAAATCTCAATGAATAGAATAAATCAGTTACCGTAACGGTTTTAACTTATCTTCAATTTGTTAATGAACACAGTTGAAATCAAATTTTTAAAGAAAAGAATTTATTAATTCAAGTAATTAAGTTTCTGTGTTCTTTAACAAATTGAAGATAAGTTAAAACCGTTACAGTAACTAATTTATTCTATTTATTAGGATTAACAAGCCAGTTATATCGAAGAAAACTTTTGAATATAATGCCTTTTTCATTTGTGTTTTTAAAACTTTTCTTAGCATAACAACAAAAATTACACTGTGGTACACCAAAAGAAGCCACACATATTCTGGAGATACAATTATTTATTACCACAAAGCCGCGACTTTTTTTTTAAATTGCTAACAATAAAAATAAATAAAAAATTAAAATAGTTACATTGCTGTTATGCTGCTATTTATAGCTTCGATGTTGTTCATAACGAACAATCGTAGCTGCTTCTTCCATTTACCAAAATTCGTCTTGCCTTGTAGAGCTGATGGTGCCTTTCCTTGGGCAGACGCAATCTTCAGACAGCGATCCATGGATAAAGTGCATTCGTGTAGGATCTCTGCAGTTGTTGGCGGTTTCTCACACCTGCTGTGCACTATCTCACTTATAATTTGAACAATAGCAGCATTCATTTTATTATTTTTTTTTTTTATTGAGCGGCAATAAGTATTAAAAAATTTTAACACTATAAATTCTTTAATTTTATAATGTTTAAAAATTCTAGAAACGGTAGTTATCTAATTCGTATCTATTTGACTGAATCATGTAAGAATATACATATATTTATGTATATATATGTTCTGCATATTTGCAAATTTCTGCTGAAATAATAAATAATATATATGCAGCGACTGATATATATAAATATGAATCAAGGAAAACTTTAATAAAATTACGTACATGCTTATATACGAGCAAGAGAGAATGCGCAATGTAACATACAATGTACATATCCGTTTAATTGTGTTCAAATTTTTTGTAGTCACAGTACGATTTGGCTTAAATTTACAAAAAAATACAACTTTTATAATCAGTTGTATTTTTGTAAATTTAAGCAACTAAGATAGTTGATAAATTTGGTAAGGATTGATATTTAGTTTCAGCTATATTGGGTGTCGACCACGATATAGGAAAAATAAGATATGCTCAGTTGATGTACGAAACTGGTCACGTTTTGCGCATGTCGTCACTCAGAGACAACTTTATATTGGAATTGAAATGACAGAAAAACAATAACACACAGCGAGTAGTCTCTGAGTGACGCTTAATTTGAGAGAGAGACAACATGTATCATGCGCGTGAGCATATCTTATTTTTCCTATATCGTGGGTGTCGACCTATCGGCATTATTGGAATTCCAGGCTTTCAGGCTTTTGGATATCGAGACTGACAGAGATTTTAGTTTCTGGGAGTTTTGGTTTCGAAGAGATTTCAGGCTAAGATTTTTATAGTATAGAGATTATGAGTTGTGGCCCTCTGGAAACTTATGTAGCCGAGACTTTTGCATTTAAATAATAATGTGTATCGTAAAGCACCAAAACCAAATTATTTTTCGGTATCATTGCAACACGAATAGTACATTGTGAAACAATGTTCGCATGCTTTCGTTAGTAAGTACATATTATTAATTTAGTAATTTAATTTAAACTAGTGTCAATTTCAAGATGACATTATTCAAAATTGAGGTTATATATACAGGGTGGGGCAACATAACCCCCCGATTTTGTAACGCAATAAATAAAAAAGTATTAGAGATATTTGTTTATTTTTTTAAATTATGTGTAGGAAATATCTTAAAGTTTTTTTTCACATAGTTTTGAAAATCATATCGGCCAAGTGACGCCCTCTATTATCAATGCATTGAACGAACCGATTTCGCGTGTTTCGCATCACTCTCTCCAACATGTCGACCGGTATGTTCGCCACTTCCTCGCGGATGTTGGTCTTGAGGTCATCAAGAGTCCGTGGACGGTTATTGAAAACCCGGGACTTGAGGTAACAAATCGCCTCTGAGAGAGATGAGGCGTCCAGGGAAGTGCTCCCTCAACAAAGCCATCGAACTCCTCGCAGTGTGAGCCGTTGCTCCGTCCTGCTGGAACCATACGTCCCCTAAGTCCATTTCATCTAGTCGGGGGACAAAAAACTCCTCAAGCATATTGACGTAACGGTCTGAATTTACCGTGACCACCCGCTCATCAACTTCAAAAAACCAAGGTCCGATAATCCCAACTGAAGAAATTGCACACCAAACTGTGACCTTTGGCGAGTGCAAAGGCCTCTGATGGAGTTGTCGGGGGTTCGTCTCGGCCCAGTAACGCATGTTTTGCTTATTGACACACCCGCTTAAGTGAAAATGCGCTTCGTCACTGAAAAACACAATTGCGTCGTCAGGGACGCTTTCGAGGAACGGTTCACATCCATTTATTCGCGAATTGAAGTCGCGTTCCGAAAGTTCCTGCCCAATGGCCAACTTGTATGGATGAAGATGCAGGTCATCGTGAAGGATTCGCCTCACAGAACGCGAAGACAGTCCAAGGGCCGCTGCATGCTTGCGAGCAGAACGCTGCGGTGATTGGGCAATTGATTGTCTCACTGCCTCGATGTTTTCAGGAGATCTGATGGGGCGGGCGCCTACAGGTCTTTTTTTCACTACACTACCGGTTTCACGAAAACATTTGACCCAATCAGCAATGGATTTATGGTTCGGAACAGGGGCCAAGGGCGCGAGATTAAACCGATTTCGGAACTGACGCTGGGCTGTGATGACTGAGTTGCCATTGGATAAATAGGCCTCTACGGCGAACGCTCGTTGCTCTTTACTCCACCGCATGATCACGACTGGCCTTGGTGGTAACAAAACTTTAAAACCTTATCTATCAATTGAGACCACGCCCACCCATCCACATTATCATTGAGCGGATTGGCGCTCATTTCAAATCGGGGGGTTATGTTGCCCCACCCTGTATAAGGTCAAGTTGATGCCATCAGAAAGCAGGTCAGGGGCATTGGGTCAGTCAGACCACGAGTTGCAAACTGATTCAAACAGCTGCGGCGTGTGGGTTTTGTTTTATTGCACAGGAGAAGCTCTTTTCACACCCGGTCCATAGTATTGCTGGTATTGTGCCGCTTCTAATAATCCAGGGTACAGATGTTAATGCTGCACTCGCCTGATTTGCGAAAGATGTACTAAAACTATCGAACATATTATATGAAATTTTAAAATTAAACAAAAATATAGATACTATTAATTATTAATGCTATAAACCTAACTCACTGATTCTATTTATAATCTTTATGTTATTTATGATTCCCGATTCATCACTTAATTAGCAATATATCACCTAGTTTAAATTCAAACATTAAGTTCTCAGCAATCTCACAGGAAAGTTTTTTTTCAATACCACCCAAAGTAATTATCTGGAATAATATCAAGATTGCGGATAACCGTTCGTTAATTATTTGAATTTTGAATATTTTAACCGACATTTATAGAAACCTCTGCTGAATTAAGTAGTATGTATATTGGAGCTGATGACACATGACAAACATATATTTTATATACTTTGCAATACTTAAGCCAAATTATGTCTTCATATTTGAGCATTTTCTGGGAACCACAGTTGATCAATCGATAATAATTAAATTTTCCCCAGGAGTAATTCTTTTTTTTATTTGACCTCGTTTAGGAGCAATAAATTAAAAACCGCCTTAAGTACGACTTTTTTGGACTCAAATATACTTACTATGCCATCTTCACAGAGCCACCGTTCGCTTTGCTTTGCGCCTATGTGGTTAGGCCATTACGTTTGCGGCCAACATTTTAAAAAGTCTGACTTTTTAAAAAACAAAATAAAATTTAAAAAATTGTGTTTAGGAGCGGTTCCTCTTTTGGAACATGACAACAAAAATGACGAAGAATTAATCGATGTTGACCCAGAATTTGAAGTAAAATTTTTTTTTGTTTTGATTTTCAAAAAAA
This sequence comes from Sylvicola cinctus, assembly GCA_963854165.1. Lineage (NCBI taxonomy): Eukaryota > Metazoa > Arthropoda > Insecta > Diptera > Anisopodidae > Sylvicola > Sylvicola cinctus. The sequence goes on from OY974082.1 coordinate 26,180,978, forward strand.
ATTTAAAATTTGCAAAAGAAATTTGATAATCTTAAAATTAAATATCGTATGGGTCAAATACACATCAGAAATATAAAATTAGGAATGGCGAAAAAATTTCATCGAGAGAAAAATTAAATGAGAGTTCTGTCAACGAATTTGCATCAGAGGTTCCGGGGGGTTGCCTCGTAATACAATTGTGTAATAAAAACATTTGCATTAAATCTGAACTTCATATCACCCAAAGCCTATGATTTCATTCGGGAAGAATTTGGAAATTGTTTGCCGCATTCGAGAATTTTAAGCAGATGGTATGAAGTAGTAGATTGTGAACCGGGATAGACAAAGGAATCTTTTTAAGATTAGAAAATGTAAGTAAAGATTCACCTCAATTAATATATGCTCTTATTTTTGATGAAATGTCTATAAGACAAAAAATAGAATTCGATGGTAAAGATCACCATGGCACTGTAACTTATAGTAAAGATAACAAAATTGTTGCAAAGGAAGCACTGGTGTTTATGATTGTGCCCATAAATGGTTTTTGGAAATTACCAATAGGATATTTTTTGATAAATGGCTTAAATGGAGAACAAAAAAAGAGAAAGAACTTAAACCGTTTTTTACTCATAAGGATAAACAGGTAAAAGTCATGTATGATCGTGCCATGCTGTAAATTGATAAGAAATGCATTAGAAGCGTGTTCATTTAAAGATGGTAAGAATAATATTATTAGTTGGCAATACATTCGATTATTACATCATTTGCAAGAAAGTGAAGGATGCTCTTAGCCAATAAGTTAAGAAAGGATCATATACAATTCTTTCGACAAAAAATTAAAGTATGTATTGCGGTACAGACGCTCTGTAAATCAGTTGCTGTAGCTCTCAAACATTGCAAAGAAAATTTTCATCTTAAAGAATTCGGAGATGCTTCTGCAACAATTCATTTCATTGAAGTTATTAACAGAGTATTTGATATACTTAATAGTCGTAGTCCTTATAGTACATCTGCAGTAAGAAAAGATAATTATTCGGAAAATTTATCATTTTCTCAATATGCTATTTCATATTTAAATGAATTAACGATTTTAAAAGAAGATAAAAATGCTGAATCTGGTTGGTGTATTAGTTGTTGAGAGTAGGCGAAAAGTTGGTTTTATTGGTTTTATAATTGCTTTACAAAATTCAATGAAGTTGTTGCCGAATATGTAATAGAAAAAAAATTATTGAAACACCTTCCAACATATAGATTAAGTCAGGACCATTTAGAACTTTTTTTGGTGCTATACACTCACGAGAAGACATTTTAACCATTCTTATAAAAGACTGGTAACCCATGTTCACTAGTTGAGCGTGGTGTAGGCAATTGTATTCCTCAAGAAAATATAATATTTTTGTTGTAAATGCTTCATCGATTTCATTGATTTGCACAATAGCATCATGTTATTCATTCAATTATGTGCACAGTTAGTTACTAACGAGTTTATAGTGATTTTTTTTAGGAAAAATTTAAATAGTTGTTAAAAAGTGCTATTACAGAATTAACTAATATTATTAAGTTGTTCCAGAGTCTTTCTATAGTTATTTTATTGTGTTTTTTAATTGGTAAGTATAAGATTTTATTTTATTTTCTAGTTTTTATATTAGTGGGACATATAAGTCCCATTCGGCTTTCTCAGTGGGAAAATGATTCTCAATAGGGTATAGCTGATAGCATAATAAAAGTAAAAATATAATTGTAGGATAAAATGTCGCAACGGATTTCTAAGATTGATATAGAAGGACTTTTGGAAGAATCAACTAGCGAGGACTCTTCAAGTGGGAGCGAAGATGACTACATGCCATCAGACTAAATAATGAACAAAAATAATTTCAGATAGTAGTTTTGCAGAGGCAGGTTTAGATCAGGAAGACTGTGTTGTCACCGGTAGATTCGGCATACAGACTAACAACACATGTTATTACACCTTTTCAGTCAACATCGAGAATGTTAACAGCCGAAAAAGGGAAAGCAATCAATGAAGAATTCAGTTTACATCGAGTGCATATTGAACATTGTTTCGGAGTGCTAAAAGAGATATTTTGCAGCCTAAAAGATTTAAAAATAAAAATTTACAATGCTACATCGCACAAAAAAGCTTGTACATGGATTCGTGTTTGTTGTATATTATACAACATCATTTTGCCTCACTTGCTGCCAGAGGACTTTAATTTCGACGAAGAAATTCTTGAACTAGATTTTAATGATGAAGACTTTCTGAACATTAAAAGTGCTGAAATAAATAATCTAGGAGAAATTAAAAGACAAGCACTGTATGAAGCAATTTTCGAATAAATTTATTTTTTGTTATCGCCGGACATTTTTAATTTTAGAATTTCCATTCTTTCGTCCTTTTCCAATTGCATAATTTTGATTTTCATGTCGTTGTCCAACTGTTTTTACTTTAACGAAATCTCCATTTCTATTTGCCTTTTCTTGCACTCCAACTCCATTTCTATTTGCCTTTTCTTGCACTCCATGATCCATCTCCATTTGCAACTTTTTTTTTTGTATTCCATTTCGTCTTTTTGAAGTATTAGTTTATCCAAATCCATCTCTCCCTTTGAGGCTAACTCCTTGTACTTAAATTCGAGATCTTTGTCTCTCCACTGAGACGAATTCGACGTTGGACACGCTTCCTCGGTGACGCTGTTGACGTCAAAAATCTTTTGAATTTTTCATTACTAATGAGAAAAAATCCAGATAGGATTTCCCTTGCGGGTAAGATGGGACGTTTGTGTGGAGTAATGTTGTATTGAGTATTGTGTTGTGGTTGGTGAGCCAATTTAATAATTTGGTGCCGTTTTTATTGTTGCCCGTGTCACTCCATCGAGTTCTCACACGACGACATCAAGATGCCAATTGTTTCTTCTTAACTTATATATTGCTGAAGGGGTTGTCGTACTCCATATAATTGCTAAATATGGGCCGTTATATATGTGGTTAAATTTTGTCTATCTTTACTTGTTATATATTTTTTTACTCTTATATTTTCAAAGTACAGTGTAGAAACATAAAACCGATAACGTAATACTAATGCATCTGGTAATCAACCAGCCAGCCATAGGCTAATTGTCCGTTTTTTTCTATCTAGGCGAGTGGGTAGTAAAGTATGTCTGACAAGCGCTCACATTATTTATGATGATGGAAATCCAGTATATCTTTATCTAGTCGTACGTACGTTGGAAATCAATGTCTAAATCAATGCATTAGATAATTTATGTTTACTATATATTTTAAGCATAGAGTGTTTGTTGCCTTAACCGTTTTTTAGCCGTCTGAAAGATTAGATCCAATCAGATGGTTACGTATTGAACCTGAAAAACAATAATTATTATTTTTTTAATTCAATGAGAGCTACGCATGACTTCGGATCGAAACTCCGCATCTTGAAGATCTGCTTCCACAATATTTAAGCTGATAAAGTTTTAACCGGGAACAATTGTGCGGCTGCATTTTTCTGAACGGAAAACAAAACACCTTTCGGAGGATCTGCAATTACAACATTTTTGACAATGATCTCCATAAATATTTTATTGCTGCCTTGCTCACTTGTAATAATGTGGCTACCGTTTTTTATTTGTTCCTCCACTTTTTTTAAAGATATTTCCTGAGTAGCTTCATCTGACATGGTGGGAAGATATATGGAAGAAAAAGAAAAGACGTTTTAAATTCCGTCGTGAAGAATAGGTACACAAATTAAAGAATTTTTAAAGGGCATGGCATACATTTTGTGCCCCCTAAAATTATCTGTTGGAATTATTTCAGTTTCGTCATTCAAATCGGAACATTTATATATTCCCAATTGAGACGATGGAATCGGATCTTTTTTTTGATCCTTCTTTTTTATTTAACTCTTCAAGCATTGCATGAAATTTTCAAACCTATATGCAGTGAAAGATTCAGCCGAACCATACAGCCGAACACAATCTGCAATATGTAGTATATTGTGAACGTTCCATGTAACATTATTATGACCAAAAAGTTGTCTAAAATCTTCCACAAAATTTTTAAACAGCTTTTCGGCCATTTTAATGATATCGACCGTTGGATTCGGACTGGAAATTAGCCTACAACCACAATGCAACTTAAAAAAATTTTTGTAGATAATTTTCACAACCTAAAACGCTCACTCCTTCGGCCTTTCATACTGCGTATTCTCCGCAAAAGTCCTCCAGAAACTCATCAATACTGTGTGGATGCACATCGCCACCATAAACACCAATTACAAAAGGTTGCAATTGGCGGTTATTCACAAATGCACCTAAGATAGGCCGAAGCGAATAAAAATTGGAATTGTTCAATGGAAGTCCATCTATTCCAATATCTATTTCAATTGAATCACTACATGAAAAAGCCCAATAGGGGTATTTCAAAATGGATGCTTGAATGCCGATGTGGATATACTTTCCTGGCCGGACATTTTTTAACTCCACTTTATCTGCTGGAGTACGTAATAATATTCTCCTTGTACGTGGAATGTTTAGATCAAACTTTTCTATTAGAAGATTCCACAACTTGTCCTTTTGAGCTCGGCTTGCAGAGGAATGACAAGCCCATTCTGCAAGACATCTAATCCAGTATTGCTTAATAATTCTAAATCATCTGCGTCTTCTTGCTCGCCAGAAATATTAGGCACTTCACTTGCATTTAATAATTCTTGGTGCAATATATCACTATCAACAACCAAGTCTGTATTAGGAATTAAAGAGGTAATGGAGGAAAGGGGATTCACATCTTCAGCATATTACCCTTGGGTGTACATTGGAGGTATCCCCTGTTCTGCCAATGTTTTATTGACTCCTTCAAAGTCACTAATAAGCTCGTCAGCATATAACAAAAATAAATTAAGCTCTCATTTTTACAAAAAGTACAAAAATACAAATTACTTTTATTTATACACATAATAAAAAAAAATTCTTACCTTTAAAAATTGATTGCGTCCACTATATTATATACATCTATCTTAAATTATAATGAATTTAAAAAAGAAATTAAATGAACACACGAAAAAACACTAAACTGAATGAAAGTATTACTATAGCTATTCTTAAAGATAAAATTGCTGCGATAAAAAACTAAAAATATGTAAATACAAGAAAAACCACACAACTAAAAAAAGATTCTTATAAAAGAATGAATATAATGAATTAATGACAGGAAAAAAATATACATATTAAGTATGGTAAAAAATCACTTTAAATTTTCATATATATAAATTTGTTATTACAATAATATATAGGAAAATAATATATCGGAGTGCATCGGAGTGCTCGTTTGACGTTTAGTAAAAGATTGACATATACATTATACAATATACATATTTTTTTACATAATATATAAGACAGATGTCCTACTTAAGATTTTTAAGATTTTATACTCCTTATTATTGATGTACATATTCTCATAACAAACATTCAAATTTTTATTTTGTTTGTAAACAATATTGTAAATATACAAAAACAAAAATTTCTACAAAAAATTTAGATTTATTTAATAATCTCAAATTTATAATAATAATACAGAACTATCTTATATATATATACATAATTTAATAATAATCGCCTTTATAATTCCCCATAACCTAATACATAAGAGGGAAGTCAGAGAAAACAGCACGTTCGTATTATGTACTCAGTTTATCTATCTCTTACATAACATTGTACGCGAGTATATTAAATCGCACACGCTCACGCGATCGCACACACACACACGCCAAGCACACGCTCTTACGGTTTCGTGCCCTAGTATGCCCTAGTATACTAGGTTCCATCGTAGAGTCACTGTTCCCGCAACGACAAGTCATGATTTGGACTACCATACAACGTGATACTGATAGTATCCCCGTAATTTCGAAGGCTGAGTTCAATGAGGCAAGAAAGAAGATAATAGACGGAAAGGCTCCTGGACCCGATGGCGTGCCGAATAGAGAACTAAAAGCCGCCATCCAAACGAGACCGGAAATGTTCCGAAATATGATGCAAAGGTGCCTGAACGAAGGCATATTTCCTGATAGGTGGAAGCTGCAGCGACTGGTGCTACTGCCTAAGGGGAATAAACCGCCAGATGACTCATAATCCTACAGGCCCATTTATCAACTGGAAATGACGGGAAAGGTCCTTGAGCGCATAATTGCAAGCAGGCTTTCAGAAATAGTAGAAGCAAAAAAGGCACTCTCAGAGCACCAGTACGGGTTCAGAAAGGCCCGTTCAACAGTCGACGCTATAAATGAGGTGATCGGCATGGCAGCGAAAGCAACCGAGGGTGCCAGATGGGCAGGAGGCTCCAAAGAGTACTGCGGTATAGTCACACTGGACGTCAAGAACACTTTTAACACGGCAGACTGGGCCGTCATTGGAAGAGCGTTGTCCAGGATGGGCACTCCATTCTATATGACTAAAATAATATCCAGCTACTTTACAGACCGTAAGCTGAGATACGACAGCGACGATGGAATTAAGCAGTATGTAGTTACCTCAGGGATCCCACAAGGGTCAGTACTGGGCCCACTCTTGTGGAACATCATGTTGAAGTCACGAAGTCCTCAGACTGCAATTACCAGAAGGGGAAAACATCATTGGCTTCGCGGACGACATCGCAGTGGTAACAGTAGCCAAGCATGTCCACGAAGTAGAGAATAAAACCAATGCAGCGATCGCAAGGGTCAGAGACTGGCTGATGACAGCGAACTTACAACTTGCAGATCACAAAACAGAAGCAGTTTTGGTGACAAGTAGAAAAATGGTAGAGTATATGAGCATCCAAGTGGGAGGCATGACTATACCTTCCAAGGATGCAATAAAATATCTGGGAGTCATGCTCGACTATAGGCTGAAATTTAAACAGCACATTAGCTACGTAAGTAATAAGGCGTCGGCGTTGCAATCAGCACTTTCCAGAATGCTGCCGAACATTGGTGGACCTGGCTTCCAAAGGAGGCTACTGCTCTCACGAGTAATTAGTTTGGTCCTCCTATATGCCGCCCCAATCTGGGCAGAAGCGTTTAGCGTAAAAAGATGCAAGAGGAAGATATCTGCGACCTACAGACTCTCTGCATTACGAACGATCTGCGGATTCCGGACCGTATCCGACGACGCAGCTCTCGTCACAGCTGGAATGCTCCAATTGATATCTGGGCAGATGAGATGCAACGTATATACCATAGATAAATCCCCGACAGAAACAATGAAAGGCGAAGAAAGAGCGGCTTTCATGAACAACTGGCAGTAACGGTGGGATGAAAGTGCAAAAGGGCGATGGACCCAACAACTGATCCCCCAGATAGACAAGTGGATAAACCGCGCGCATGGTGACTGTAACTACCATCTCACACAGCTCCTGTCGGGCCACGGTGGATACCGCAGCTATTTATTTAGGTTCAAACACGACGACGCAGAAATATGCCCGGCATGCCCAGACCAGATAGAAGACGCGGAACATGCAATATTTAAATGCGGCCGCTTCGTAGATGGAAGGAACCATCCACAAGATCCGCACTCCTTCATCGAGTTCATGTTGGCGTCAGAAGACAACTGGAGAGAAACCTGCAACTACGTAACCAGGGCGAAAAAAAAAACCCTCTTACGGTACACACAACGAAGGAGAGATAAAAAGAAAATAACTCACTTATTTCTAAAATTTCTTTCGCACTCATATATGCATCTACCGTGCTAATATTGAATTTATTGGTTTTTTAATTTTTTATGAGGTTAAGATGGGAAAACACACGTTCAGCCACAGCACTGCTATGTGGCAACAACATCATAGCTTTTACAAAATTTACCAAAAGTAGGTAAGTTTGGTGACCAAACAAGCATTTTTTCTGGCAAAAACCATCGCCCAAAATGCATCAAATTTGTTTCGTTTATATTCTCAATAGCAGAACGATATTCCCCATAAATTTTTTCAATATCGTCCACTTTAATAATATTGACGAATTCTTTGCACAATGGGGCAATGCTTGAAAAATTTACTGGGTCTAAACATTCAATTGCGTTTATAATTTTGCATTTGAAATTTACTCTCGTTTTAATTTGTTTATTAATTCAATATAAAAAGGGGTAATACTATTTTTTAATTCTTTAATTTCTTCTGAACCTAAATTCTCCAACATGGATGTGGCCCATAAAACAAGTATAACAGATATGGCTTTCCCGCATACAATTTCGAAATTCTACTGTGCATCACGTCACAAAATACTAAAAAGCGTACTATTATTTTAATTCGAACTCCACTATTAATGTTTCTTTTTTTATCTAATTAATTTGTTACCAATCACGTGCGAAATAAATTGTTATATTGTTTTGTCAAATTAAATGAAACAAAACAATAGCCTGCGAAATAAATTTTTGTTTTGTTTTGTTATATTAAATAAAACAAAACACCAATAGTTTTAAAAATTATGTTATTTGTAGAGATTCAGATCGAAAGCGTTTAATAAATTTGTTTATTTTCTCCAGTATGAATGACAAGAAATGGAAATAGGCTTTATCTTATCGGAAAATTTATCGCCTATTTTTTTTGGCTATTCTATCGTCTTCCTCAGAACTATTTAAAATAAAATAGCGTTAAAGAGCCTCCCATGCCTCAAGAACTCTCTTAATGACAGATTCTGCCGAAAGCCATATTGTATGATATTAGAGAGTTTCAAAATTTTGTGCGGAGGTACATTAAAGTAAACCTGAAACTCGCTTTATTCATCTATTCTTTTTTTGCATATAATATGAGCATATGTGCTGCATAATTGTTATTGTATTTTTCGCATAGGAGCATTTCTTTTCGTTGTGTCATTTGTTTTTTGGATTTGAAAAGAAAAATATTGAGATATTTTTATTTAACAATTACATTTATTATTATTAAATATTTAAAATTTAATTTATTGTATTTTAGTGTATTTATAAATATAGCCACAAATCAATAACATCTTTGTTTCGGTTAGTTATTAATCCTTGAAAGTGAAATATTATCATGCATTCTTTGGGAGTCCGTTCACTTGTGGAAAGGAGCTTTAATATTTATTTTTGGAAATAATAATTTTTCGGTATTTTAATTGTTTTATTTGAGATGCCCAAAAAATTTGCACTAACACATTAATGTTCCAGTGGCGTTGTAGGATGTACCCCAATGTTGCCGATGGCACTCCGATCGGAGTGTTTAAAAACTTTTTTGTGTTGCTACTCCGCACTACACTACACCTGCATTTTCACTCCGTTTTTCTAATACATACACTACTTTGTCCAGCTGCGTGAAGATGGCACCTCGAGGCCAAAAAAGTCGTACTTAAGGCCGTTTTTCAATAATTGCTCCTAAAAGGCGTCATGAAAAAAATGAGAAATAATTCGCGCTTCAAGAGAATTTATTAATCAATAATCCAAAATTTTAATTCTTGCTATTAAGCATCTGTGGTGCACAAAAACAGCGGTTAACTGAAAGCCTATTTTAATAAAGTACAGGTTAAGTATTCGAAAATGTATAATGAATGAGTTTTTACTGTTAACATATTCAAAATTCAAATAAATAACGAACGTTTATCTGCAATATTATTGTTATAGATATTACCTTGGGCTGTGTAATTGAAAAAAATGCGTTACAGGTATAGCTAAATTAATTACTCACACTTTCCTGTGAGATTGTGATGAACTAAATGTATGATTTTAAACTTGCTGATGCCGTTTTGTTCTAAAAATTATAAATCGTTAATCATAAGGGTATTAATTGAGTCAGTGAGTTAGTTTAATAATTACTAACTCTTTTTTACACATTACATAGACATTTATGGAATCCAATTCGATTTATTTAAAAGAAATGAAACACCATTTTCAATAAAGTTTTTCGATTATGAAAGCTCAAAAACGGTGCTATCAACTTTGAGCCTTTTCATAACGATTATATATAGTATATATATACTGTACCAGTCCGTTATATAAAATATATACTAATATTTCAGTTGAGTTTTGTGAATTCAGCGCTGAATATTCTCGAATATTTATTTGTATATAATTCTTATTTGAATCTGTTTGAAAAAAAAAAAAAGATTGTTGTGTGAAATACCCCGCATACCAAATTTATAATAATTGAAAATGAATCCTGTTGTGAAAGTTAATCGTGAAATAGTTTCCAGTGGGTGTGAGAAGCCAAAAACGATTGCAGAGGTCGTCAACGAATGCACTTCGTCCATGGATCTCTGTCTAAAGATTGTGGCAGCTCAAGGAAAGGGAGCTTCCGTTCTACAAGGCAGAGCGAATTTGGCGAAAAGGAAGAGATGGCTTTACCCTTTTATCAGGAACAACATCGAAGCTATAAATTTCGGCCTAACAACAAAGTAACTATCTTTTGATATTATTTTCGATTTCCAGAGACAATAATATAAAGTGAAAAAGTAAAAAATAAATCGTTGCGGTTCCTTTGCATTTTGGTTCCATTGAGCGTATCAAAAAGTTCTAGTTACACAATTAGAATTGGAATTTAAATAGAGGGTTACTGGCTTAACAGAATGTTTATTTACCACTGTCGGTTGGTTCTTAAGAGAGTGATCAACTAGTTTGAATTTAAAATATAATGAACTCAGTGGCGTAACTAGAAATTAAATTAATTGCCCCACAATATTTGTCTGGATCTAAGAAATTAATTGAAAAGCGTGTTAATCTAGGTACATAGTGAATGCATGTGTGTGATATTAAAAGTTATAACACAATTTTCATAACAGTAATATATATTTAATTTTATTATAACAAAATATTTTTATTTATTTGAATATGTAACAAATATAAATCTAACAACAAAGGTATTATTGAATAACATAGATAAATATTGATTAACTTAGTAAATATTGATTAACTTAGTAAATTGCGGCATTTTTTGTATGCAAAATGATTTACAATTATTTTGGTGTCAATTTTCTTAGCTTCTGCAGCCTCTTTTGCTAAAATCAACTTTGAAAAAGACCTTTCAGCACTTGCAGATGATATGGGAATTGTTAAAAGAAGAATAAAAACTGAAATTACTTCATTAAATGATGATATTAAATCGGGAAATGTAAAAATGATATATAATAAGTCCAAAATGGAAGTGGCTACTTTTATTTCTTTGCTAAATGTCTATTTGTATAAGAAAATTTTAATTGTGAAAGCAGGACTAATACCGGTATTATACTTTTGAACTAATTTATTAGAGTAGGTATCTAATTCTGTGTTATTTAAACTTAACAATTTATCAGGCAATAGAAATGAAAACAGCTTTAAAATATCATTCATGCACTCAAATCGTCGCTGTATTTGTACTAAAACTATATTTATAGTAACGACATAGCTGGACATGGCACGTAGTGCAAATATGTAATCTAAACTCAAATTTTGTGTACATACACAGGCTAAGGCCAACCATGTTAAATAAAATTAAAATCACTTTGTTTTTTTTTCGAATTTTTAAATTTTGCTAGAAATTTGTAATTTATATATGTACTTGCATTCGAACTGCACCCATGAAAAAAAAACCAAACAAATGATAACTAATGAAAACATCGAATTCCGCGCAGAAAATAAGAACCAAAAATGACTGCGTCTTCCATATGATTATATTAAATTACTAGGTCGTTGTTAAATTAGATTTCAAGTGTCTTGTTACTTATACAGCATATATTTAAATTAATTCCACGAGTACAGTTTTATGTAATGAAAAAACTTTTTTTTTCCGTCGTTACAAGTCATTATTAAAATAGTTTACATCATGCATATTATGTATGCAAATTGTGATAAGAGATTTACCATTGTGACCTATAAAGGTATATTCAAAGAAAATTAAATTTCAAATTGTAAATAAATAATAATGGTCCCGTTTTACAATGTTATTTATTTTTAAATTTAATTTCATTTATTGTATTAAACCTTGGATTATTATAAAAAATAATACTTATACAAATTTTAATACGAGCCGTACCTTGTTGACACGCTGATTACAATTTACAACGGGCCAAAACGACTGGAATGAGATTGGCATGAAGAAATTGTGTATTTATACATATGTATACAAAGGCCTCTCACGATATACATAAATATATACAGAATATAAAGTAAGAACTTTAAAAACAAAAATTTCAGAACTAATTTCATTTATTTCAGTTTGATTGTATAACGCGGCGCCTACTCATAATTGTCAGTTGGGTTTTCGCTTATTTTAAACAAAATATTATTTTATAGATAATATGTTACATAAATCCATATATGTAAACTAATAATCAAAAATTAAAAAATTCTTGTCGGAATAATGCAAGAAAGCTAAAACATCTTTTTTTTAATAAAAATAAATTGACAATTGTTCTGATTGGATGAAGTTTGACAGTCGTTTGAATTAATTATGTTTCAAAAAATAACCAAACAATAATGTTAAAAACATGAATTTAGAATTTTAAAACTTGATTATAGAATATCTCTTAATGGGGAAAGGCTGCTACATTGAATATATACATTACCTTTCATTTGTCAATATTCGAATTATTTTTCGTTTGTTTTCGTGTGCGCAATTTAAAAAATATATCATATTCTTGAGTTTGTGCCGTTCATTTGTAACAAATTTGTGACTATTAATTACAAACAAATATTTTTTATTTATTAAACAAATAATAAAATTATCGTTAATTAATTTTAAAAGGAAAAAATATTGAAAAAACCTGTAAAAAATGAAGTGTATAAAAATATTGAAACTTTATCGAAAATTTCATTTCATAGGTGCGCTTTTTTTTGTCAATTTTATAAAGTGCTACTATTTTTATAAATAAGTTTATATATCAAAGTTTATTTATCCACTTTTTTAAAGGACGCACCTAGTATACCTATTTAATTATATATTTTCAAAAATCATGTTGGTAAAACAACCTCCAATATTTGCAATAATGTGCCAGTGACGTTCGAGACCCCCTTGTAGGAGTCTTCGAAACTTTAGAAATCCTTTATTATTTGTTGCCGAGGTGCCCCGATGTTTTCGATGTTTACGGCGTTAATGTAATTTTAATGCCAAACAATACACATAAATGCATTGCAATACATACAAACATTTGGATAAAATATTTGTTCTACGTGCCATCTACCTAATGATGTCTTTGCTTTAAACATTTCCGTTTCGTTCAAAAATCGATGATCTACAGAAAGTTCATCGAAGTATCGCTTCACCATTCTTACTCTTATATTTTTAAATTCTGACAAAACTCCCAATTGTTCCGACATACTTTTTTATTTATTCAAGTATTTAAATTTTTCCGATATGTATCCAATTCATTTGAAATGGTTTCTAAAATGTCACAGGCCCGAATTAAATCTAATTCTTTAGATTGCAATATTTATGATGCCAAATTAATTTTCGAAAGAACTTCTATTATTAACACTAAAGTCATGGTTTTCAATTAAATTTTGAAGTTGTTGTGCTTGACAGAATGTCCCATCTGTTTATGCTCTGACCAAAAAATAAATAAATTTCTTGAACAATTGTAAAAAGTTTGGCTACTTCCGGAATACCATTCATTGCGCCGTTTAAAATTAAATTTAAATTGTGAGCTGCACAATGTACGTATACAGCGTTTTTTTCAATATTTTTTATTCTGGTTTGAACTCCAGAGTATACTCCACTCATTACAGAATCACCATCATAAGCTTGTCCTCTACATTTTGTTTATATTAAGTCCAATCATTAATGCCTGTTCTCCAGTCGGAGTGATTGTTACTCTAACTTTGAAACATCCAACAGGGTTCACAGGATGCAACATTTAATTCACAAATTCTCTATTTGAAGTCCTGATAGAGATGTTAACTTATGTAATGACGATGAAAAGCATAAATTTTTTGAATCTTTCGAAAATTTCTGGAGAATCGCCCAGTTCCAGGACCCACAGATATAATAAACTTTTTTATATTTGGCGATAGAATGTTGCCAAATTTTGCCGTTGGATATTTTAGATTTTGTAGATTCTTAAATAAAACTAATTCCGATTGATCATTTATATTAAAAATCTTGTTTCAAAAATCTTGTGTTGTGGGGTACGCACGCATTTTTGTTTTATCCTTAAATTCTTTATTACATACTTAATTTTAAAAAAAAATTAGTAATACAAATTAATATTATAATTAGTTATATAATTTTATATTACTAGAGGAGCAACATGTTGTTTTCTAAAAGCGTTTTTAGTAATCACTTATATACTTTAATATCATAAATATAAATATAAATCCGAAATTGTGGAAAACCAAATAATTAGGGTAGAATTTTTTGGCGAGGTGTTTTTAAAAGGATCATATTAATTTTTATGTATTAGACGAACTTCATTGACAGCTTTCTTCGTGAGGTATTTTTTTACTCTATTTATTTTCGCGTTTCCAAAATACTTCAGGAATGTTGAAAAATACGTGTGAACATATTCGGAGCGATCCCATTTACAGTTTCAGCAAAGTTTTTCGCAAGGTGGGTTTTCTTGTTTCATTTCGCTGTAAAAAAAGATTTCGTTTATAGTTTTACCGTTGTTTGAATTTTTATATTGGATTATGAAACATAACCGCAGAAAATCGAGGAGTTTATCACTTTAATAATTAAGCAATTTTTTGGGGAACCACTATTGTTTTCGCGGTTTTCGCGGTTTATTTTAATTTTTTAAATATGCTATGTTACTTCTAGAGTGTTGTGATATACTTGTGTAAAATTTCGTATTGAATGTTCGTTTTAGCCTTGTTGATTCTTATACCCAAACGGCCGTTTATATTTTTATATTTTAGATAGTTGCGCGGAAAATCGCGGAATTATTTGATGATTTTTTCTTGATGTGAATTTAACTAAATGAATACTGACTAATCGATTCCCCCCATTAATTTTTAGGAAAAGTAAACTATTTCGCGAACCACACTTTTTTTCGCGATTTGGTGGCGATCCCATTTACGGTTTTATCCTGGTTGATTCCTACGACATGTCTTCTGTTAATTGAATGCTCACAAATCGATTCCCGCAATCATTTTTGGTAAAAGTAATTTTTTTCACGAACCGGCGTTTTTTTCGAGGTTTTCGCGGTTTATTTTTGCGTTGTAAAAATGGCTATGTTACTTCTTGGATGTTGGCAAACACGTGTGCAAAATTTCGTGGCGATCCCATTTTAAGTTTTGGCGTAATTGAAAGGTAAACCCACACGGTCGTTTAGGAATATATAAAAATAGATAGTTCCACGGAAAATCGCGGAAAATTTCGTGGATTTTTTCGCGACATGTTTTTTATTAACTGACTACTGGAAAACCGATTACAGCAATAATTTTTGGTAAAAGTAATTTTTTTCGCGAAACGACAATTTTTTCGCGGTTTTCGCGGTTTATTTTCGCTGTAAAAATACCCCTATATTACTTGTACAATGTTGACAAACACGTGTGCAAAATGTTGTGGCGATTCCATTGTCGGTTTTGGCGTAATTGAAAGGTATACCCACACTTTCGTTTAGGAATATTTGAAATTGATAGTCCCGCGGAAAACCGCGGAAAATTTCAAGGATTTTTTCGCGACATGGCTTTTATTAATTAAATGCTCACAAATCGATTCCCGCAATCATTTTTGGTAAAAGCCAAATTTGTTCGCAAACCGCGATTTTTTTCGCGGTTTATTTTCGCGGTACAAATACCCCTATATTACTTCTATAATGTTGATAAACACGTGTGCAAAATGTTGTGGCGATCCCATTGTCGGTTTTGTAGTAATATCCACACGGTCGTTTATATTAATATATAAAATAGATAGCCCCGCGGAAAATCCCGGAAAATTTCGTGGATTTTTTCGCGTCATGTTTTTTTATTAACTGACTACTGACAAACCGATTACAGTAATCATTTTTGGTAAAAGACCATTTTTTCGCGAACCGCGATTTTTTTCGCGGTTTTCGCGGTTTAAATTCGCGTTGAAAATATGCCTATTTTACTTTCAGAAAGTTGGCAAATACGTGTGTAAAATTTCGTGGCGATCCCATTTTCAGTTTTGGCGTGATTGCGTGACATACTTACATACATGGTCGTTTAGAAATTTATATATTAGACTTGTGCCTAAAAGTGTTTTTGATTATGAAGTGCATTTGCAATAAGAAGGTCGAGAGGGATCACAATAAAGTGGAGTGCTTTGATTGCAAGTCATTTTTTCATCTAGGATGTGTGAATACTGAATATGACTAATAGCGGTATGGAGTTTTTTTTAAACTCAAGGAAAGTCATATAGATGTGACAAGTGTTCTGCACTTCGCCGAGTGTCGCTGCGTAGTCAACCAATTTCGCCGTCCTTGATATCTATCCCAGATGTCTCACCAGTAGATTTACATATAACACTGGAGATGGTCTACACAAAATTATTGTCGATGGAAAAGGCAAATAATAAATTATTATCGAATATAGCCGAATTACAAAAGGAAAAATCTGAACTTCTAATAAAGCTGTCAACTCTGGAGCTTCGGGTGAATCCCTGGAACAAAAGAGTTGTAATTACACTAAGCGAGTATTTTCGAAATGTCTTGGTGTGGAGATCGATGACAACGATATTGAGAATTGCTATGTGAAGACTATACAGAAATCATCTAATAACAATAGTTCCACTCATTCGCCTAATTTTAAAGTAGTTTGTGTCAAGCTTGTAAATGGCAATATTAAAAACAAAATAATGAGAGCAAAAAATTTAAACAAAAAAAGATTGAATTTAGGCAATGGCTTTAATGATAAACCAATCTACATTAATGATAGATTGACGTCACATACCAGAAAATTGTATACTGAAGCGAAAAAGCTAAAAGTGATCAAAAAATACAAGTATATGCGGTTACGCGATTCTACTATACTACTTAGGAGGACCGAGGGAGATAGAGCAGTTACTGTAAAATCATTCGATGATTTAAATATTATATGATTTTCCTTTCTAATGGTTTTCGCTACGGACACGTTTGATTTTACAGCTGACTCCTCTATACAGTCTTCTCGGTCTTCATGTACTTGCAGTGTTTTTAACCCAACTACCATATATACAAGGCCAAACGCAGAAAAAGACGACGGTTCTTATTACTGATCGTTGATTATTGTTTAATGTACCGTGCATGTATTGCACAAACACACATAGCGCGGTTTGCATGGTTGTAGTAGTGCTGAAAACTAAATCGCTGTATCTAAAAATTACTACTACATGTAAATAAAATTTACTGGGTTTTTTGTTATTATTATTTTTTGTTTTTATTTTTTTTTCTTGTGTCAAAAATTGACGGGCTCGATGGCGGGGATGGCGAGGATGGGGAGGATGGGTCGTTATCAATTAAAGGTAGTGAGAAAGAATGGATTTGTTCAGGATTAAGGATTAAGGGAGTGCTGGTTAGTGGTTGTGGGTGGTTCGCTGGAGAATATTGCCTGGGATTCAAAATCAAAAAAATGGGAATTTGTTGAAATTTGTGAACTGGGGGGCTGTGGTGGGAGAGGAATAATGGATATGGAGCATATTGGATTAGGTGCACGTAAAGTCGTTACACCTGGTATGATAGAAATTTGACACTGTGAATGTTGTTGCGCCAGTCGACTTTGTGGATGTTGCTTGTGTTCCTGTTGTTGTGGCTGTTCTTGTTGTGGTTGCTGCTGTTGGGACAGTTGTTGTGATAGTCGATATTGTGGCTGTTTCTGTTGTGACTGTTGTTTTTGATACTGTTGCTGCGGCTGTTGCTGTTTTGAATGTTGTTGCGCCAGTCGACTTTGTGCGAGTTGCTTGTGTTCCTGTTGTTGTGGCTGTTCTTGTTGTGGTTGCTGCTGTTGGGACTGTTGTTGTGATAGTCGATATTGTGGCTGTTTCTGTTGTGACTGTTGTTTTTGATACTGTTGCTGTTGTGAATGTTGTTGCGCCAGTCGACTTTGTGGGAGTTGCTTGTGTTCCTGTTGTTGTGGCTGTTCTTGTTGTGGCTTTCCTTGTTGTTGCTGTTGTTGTGCCAGTCGATTTTGTGCCTGTTGCGGTTGTGGCTCTTGTTGTGGCAATCCTTGTTGTGGTTGTTCCTGTTGTGACTGTTGTTGTGGCTGTTGTTTTTGTTTTGTGTTTCTTTAATATAAAAAAACGGTAAAAATATAAAAACAAAAAAAATAATAATTATTAATATCTAACCGTTTTGTCTGGTACTTTTGCCAATTTGCGTATCGATGTTTTGCCTTTAATATATAGTTGTGTAATGATGTTGAAAAGTTTGGGTCTTCCCAAAACTTTTCTAGAATTTTAAATATTGCCATTGTTGGCTCTAATGAAACAATAATTTTATCGCTGAAAAAGCGCCGAAAATCTTTGGTGCCAGCAAAATCAGCTACAATATTTTCCTATAAAATATTTATATTTATTAAGGATTTTGAGTAAAGTGGAAATCACACTTACAATTTTGGCATGGAAACTTGTGTCTTTCAGCCTCAACTCTAAAACCGTCAAATCATCTTTCCTTTTTATAGGAAAAACATCCAAGACGGTTTTAGAAAGTGTCAGCATCCCGAGTTTTTTCAAATAGAGCCAGTATTGTTTTTATTTTTCTATCAACATCGTCTATTCTAGTTAGAATAATTTTAAAATTATTTTCACAAATGTGGTTGTTTTGTTGCTGAAGTTCAATAACTAAAAAAACAAAATTTTGTTATTTCATTGATTAGATTTGATTGACAAGAGATTTTTTAACTTACCATGTTTGTAGTTTGTTTTTCCGGTTGGTGAAACCGACTGATCGAACCGTGATCTTTTTTTGGTCCAGGCGGTTGTCGTGGGGTGTTGGTGTAAAAGTTCATCTGTAAAGCATGAGCAGATTGAAAATACCAAAAAAAAAGAAGGATATGGAAATGAAGAAGGGGGATATGGAAATGGAAATAAAAAAGGGGATTCGGATTAAGTATCATGAAGGATGGGAATGACTACTGTGCTTTCCTCAAATGGAATGCCATATAACTTACAAAATATTTGGTCGTATCGAAAAACAAATTGCCGTTCTAACAAGCGGGAACATTGGAAAATATTTAATTCCGATGATGGAATTGGAGTACTGAAGAAAATGTCAAGTTCTTCGAACTTTTGTCCTCGAACAACACGTTGTTCTTCATCAATTTCGTGTATTCTCAACACAACATCAGGCTGAATAAAAATATATCTATTCGCCTCTGGTGTGTTGAGAAGAGTTAATTTACAAACCACTGTGTGAGCGTCATCCAAAGAAAATCGTTCGAGTAGGCGGTTAAAAATTTGCTGTACTTCCAAAGTCTTTTTTTTTAAGAAGACCTTTGAAGTATTGCATAAAATTTTCAAACTTGTATGCACTAAACGAATCTGCACTTCCATAGAGCCGAACACAATCTGATATGTGCAACAAATTGTGAACGTTTGAAACAATATTACTATCGCCATAAAGTTCTTTAAATGTTTCCACAAACCTTTTAAAGAACTCTTCAGCGGTGTTAATATTTTCGGCAGATGGATGAGGATTTGTCTGACTTTGGTGCCTATTTGTGTGCACTTGTGGCACCCATGGTAACTATTATGACCCCTAGTACAAGTCACAAAAGATATGAGATGTATACGCAGTGCAAGCGAGAAGGTAGGTATAAATTTAAAATGATTTCCTAATACATAACGATTGTACATAAGAATTGTCGTCCAACATTTCTGCGCTCGCCTAGTACATTCCAACTATATACGCCTATATACGTAGCGGTTGAGTGCTCTTGCAATCATTAATGATAGTTTTTTTCAGAGATGCTAAATGGGATTCTAATTCTAATTGTCTGAATTCTCATATTTTAATTGCTCACGAAAATATAAGAAGTATGAGGAAAAATTTCAATTTTACCAGATTTTTTATTTTTAAGTGATATCTGGATCTATTCATTTGAAGTTAGTGATTTTAGTTTACCTGGGTATACGTTTCATGCTCTTTGTAACGATTCTTATCCTTCAGGTGGTGTGGCTGTTTTTGTTAGGGATTCTATTGAGTGTCAAGTTTCTTTCTTTCGTTTTGCCAGTGCTGATATTCTCTTATTAAAATGTTCCATTAGTAATGAAATTTTTGATTTTGTTTGTTGTTATCGTTTTGTTAATGCTAGATTGTCTAAGGAGTGTTTTATTTCTGATGTCAATGATGTATTAAATAATCTCACTGGTAAAAATTTATAATAGAATATATTCAATAATACGTTTATTTCCACTTCCAAGTCGCACCGTCCTCAGTCGACTTATCCTATTAGTAATACTCATAGTGTCTTGATTCACGACTCCTCTCTTAAGAATAGTTTCGTCTCATCAGAACTTTATAAGCACATATTGTCTTTGAAAAGTCTTAACTCAAGTTCGTATGATGGTATTACCTCAAGATTATTAAAAAACATTTCGTTTAATATTGTTGATGTTCTAGTTACCTTTTCAACAAATGTGTTTATGATGGTATTTATCCTGATGATTTGAAAATTGCAGTTGTTATTCCTTTATTCAATAAGGAATTCAATAAGGGATTGCAAAAATGTGGATAATTATCGTCCTATATCTATTTTGTCTTCTTTGTCAAAACTATTTGAGAAATGTTTAAAATCACGTATGGTTTCATTTTTGAATAAATTCAATAACCAATTTGGTTTCAGGGGGGGTCATTCGACAGAAGATGCTTTGCTAAGTTTTACTGAGACTATTTTTGAGAATATTGATTTAGGTAATTGTACTGCTTCTCTTTTCGTGGATATTTCTAAGGTTTTTGATACAGTAAACCATGATATTCAGTTACTTAATCTTGAGCTGGTGGGATTTAGGGGTTTCATATTAGATTTATTCCGTTCCCATCTGTCTAATAGGAAACAATTTGTTAAGGTTGGCCATTCTATTACGATCGCTGCAGGAGTACCACAAGGTTCTGTTTTAGGACCTATTCTGTTTTTAATTTACGTTAATAATCTCTTTTCTCAGAATTTCAGATCCAAACTTACAGCTTTCGCAGATGATGTTACGTGTGCCTTTGTTAACAGTAACCTTAGTAAATTGTATGATGATATTAATAATGACTTAAATTTGTTTAGCCAGTGGTTTCATGTCCATTGTTTCAGAATTAGCACAAAAACTAAATTATTGTTTTTTAATATCAAAGCTGATCATTTACCGCATTCCGATTTATACTTCCATTCCGTTAATTGTTTAAAAGTTGTGAATCAAATGTGTCCCAATGAGTGCTTTAAAATTAGAATATTGAATATCTTTTTTTATTGTGATTCATCTTTTTTCTACTATTGTTTTTATTCCTATTACGTGTAAATTTTTTTTTTGATGATCAATATGTCAATAATAATAATAATAATAATAATAATTACATTTTCTAGGCAAAATTTCTTTTTCGACGACATTAATTGAGTTCTCGTTATCGCGTTTCGAAGTCATCAGATCGTCACTCGAACCTCTCTGTTTATTTATAGGGAAATTCTCATTAATATTATTATTCAGAATCTGCAACATAATAAGTAAATACAATTGTTAAAAAAAGCCTAATATTATAAATACTTCTATGCTTACAATATGAATGTTTTCATCTGCTTCTAATGTTGCGGATATTCTTTTTCATTTCTAACAACGCATTCAGTTTGTAAATTCTTAAAATATTAGAAATAAATTTGTGAAACTCATGTTTTATATTTGTTTATATAAATATTATACCTTTTTTGTAGCAGTATAAAGTACTGTTTGGCGTTAAAGAAATCGATATTGGCATAAATTTTTCAAGTACATTCTGAAACTGCTCCTCCCCAAGTTTTCTCTTTTTTCTTTTAGCAGCCCCACTAGGCTCTGGTTATAATTTATAACTCATGGGTTGTTTATGTGATCACTGATCATTGACTAAATACTCTCTTTTAATATCCACATTTTTGAATTATAATATTATTTAATACGAAATTACCTTTTTCAGATCCAGAATTATAGTATATTAACAAAACACTAAAACTTTAAAATATATGGACACTCAACTTCTTCCAACCAGGCGCGGAGTAGTGAAGTTTAAAATTTTAAAATTATAATTTCTCGTTAGTTATTAATTAAATACAATAGGCAATGGTCAATCGCAATAAGACACATTTGGTTGGTACAAACATTATCGTACAAAAAACATATTTACTCATGTCTGGTATTTATTCTTGTATATGATTTGTGCTATCGAATGCCACAAATTGGGCCATAAATCACACGAAGAAAATGAATAGCTAATCTTTTAAAACATGCAATTTAAATTTGCAGTTTTAAAAAAATACAAGATAAAAATAAAATTGGAATATTTTTTTAGAGAGAAGAAAAAATTATATTGAAATTTAATTTTCTGCTAATAAATAAGATTATTGCCCTAGAATGCGTTAAATATAATAAAATGAAATTTCAAGATTAAATATAACCAAAAATTTATGACTCACATTTAGTGTTGCCTACAATATATGATTCCTACAAAATCTAAGGGCCATAAATCACATTATTATATGTAGGATTATTTTCTTTTCACATTTTATTGCCAGCAGAAATTTTTGTATACATTCTTGTATACAAAGAGCTCGTAAATATATTTCAGAGACCTAACACATTGCAATTGGCAAAATGGAAAAATGCTACCAAACTCAAAATATTTATAATGTAACATAGAATAGTATATTGATGCATGGAAAATGGGTTATATCCAAAATGAATTTTTTTTTAACTGACCAAAACTGAGCGATTATATATATATATAAGATTTTTTTTTGTCATACAATACTTTGTACGGGCCTCCTGATCCATATTATTTTAAAGCCCCCCCCCCCCCCCCGCAATCGCATGGCCTGCGGCACCCTAGTTACGCCACTGCAAGTTACATGGAAATCGAAGTACATCAAACTGAATAATTTATGTAACTATTGTAACGGTAGTTACTTGTAACGGCCCCTAGAGTATTTGAGCTGAGTAGTAAGTGGGGGAGCTACCCCTGCGTGGTGGCAGACGGTGACAGCCGTTGTATGTCAGGAGTTGTCATACGAGGTGATGCATCAAAAAGGATTCTTGAGAGAAGAGTCGAGAAGAAAAGTCGAAAAGTGTTTTATGTGTCTGAACTAAACCTAAAAATGGAGGGGTTAGATAAACTCACCAAGGTGGAGCTGCGACGGTGCCGGGACATGAGTGTGAGTGCGAGTGGCAACAAGGCAGACTTGGTGGATAAGCTGCGGGCATATCCAGTAGGGCCAAGAGCAAGCACGCCATTGAGGGACAGTGGAGGCCAACACTTTGGAATGTTAAATCAGAGTGTTAACGAGGGTGAAACTACCGTGGTACCAGGGTTCAGCTATCGATCGACACAGGATCAACAGCTTATTGAGGAAATTGATCGTCTGCTGGATACAATTTTGGGGATGAGTGAGCAGCGTACGAGGTCGATCTATATTCCACGAGAGCTGCAAGAGATCATTCATATCTTTGATCCGGGGGACAAAATCGGTTGAACAACGCAGCGATGGGTAGAACAAGTAGACTTCATAAAAACATTCTACAACATCAAGGAGAAGCTCCTGCTGTTCACTGTTTCCTCCAAGTTGCGTGGAAACGCGAAGCGTTGGTTTAATGGACTACCATTAACGGGTTTGTCCTGGAGTGTACTGAAACTAAAACTAATTGATTACTTTCCAGAATCAATTGATGAGGTCGATGTACACGACCAATTGCGAGCACGTGTAAGAGCATCATCGGAGGATGGTGAGGAATATTTCCACTCAATGGTGACCTTAGCTACTAGAGATGGATTGAGTGAATCTGCAATCATCCGATACATTGCTCGGGGTTTCAAGGATGAAAGATTCACAAATTCACTTTTGGAAACGGAGGTATATGTGGTGAACAATGATTATTTGAAGGAATCATTGCTAATCGGGCGTGACTACTTGTGCCAATCGCATATTGCCATTACAATTGAAGGCGGCAAAATGAGATTGCGGAAGATGGGCAAGAAGTCAGTACTAACACGGAAACATATAGCTGAGTGCGATCTGGACATCAATCGACAGTTGACTGTTGATGAGACGGATGCTGTTAGACAGTGCGTGAAGGCAAACAGAGAAGCATTTGCCACTGATGCGACGGAGTTAGGTGACTGTACACTAGGTGCAATGGTGATTAATTTAACAAGTGATCAACCAGTGCAGAAAAGGCCGTACTCCGTACCGTTTCCAAAGCGTATGGAGTACTACCCCATGCCGATCATTGAGGAGTTGTTGGCCCAACTGGTGGGTTATAAGTACTTCTCGGTGTTCGATTTGGCATCTGGATATCATCAGATCAGATTGGTAGAGGATAGTAAAAAGTACACTGCGTTTGTCACCGCGAATGGGCATTATGAGTTCAATAGGATGCCATTTGGATTGACAAACGCTCCAGCATTATTCCAGCGAACAATGGTTGCCATGGTTAGTGATCTGCGGGTGAAAAACGTTTTAGTCTTCCTGGTTTCAGTTTGAAAAATTTATTAACAACATTTTTAAAAAAATTTTACATTGGTTTAAATAATTAATGTTAAATTGGGTTCTCCCAACGGGTTTAGCCCTTATTTATATAGTGTTAATACAATTATTAAAAAAAATTAGGATTATATCATAATTTTACATTTTACAGAATCGTTAACTTTTGCATATAAGTTTTAGAACAATTTACATAAAAAAAGAAAGAAAAACAATAGTATTTATAAAGCTCCCATGAACCTTTCGATCTCTTTTTCACGGAAGCTACCGATGTTAAGTGCAAGCGGTGACGAGTGAGCATTATTTAATATGTCTGAGAAAGAAGGAACATTCAAATCCCTCAAAATCAAATTATCAGTGTCTCGAAGTTTAATAAGAAAATTGTTAGCTAGTTTAAAAATTTGGTGAAGTATTGACGGGGTATTAGCTACCTCATAAACGTGTTGGCACGCCATTTTACTGATGTCCCCATCAGAATTTAATAAGTCAAAATATGTTAAGTGCAAGAAGCTTCTCCAACATTGCCTTTCAAACCTAACCAATTTTGAAATTTGGGAGTGACTAATGTTAAGCCAGATCGGAAACGCATACGTAATAATGGGTCTGATTAACTGTTTATAAAATATAAATTTTGTTTTTTTTTCCAAGATTGTTGTGTCTACAAATCCGCTTTATAATATTAGTAGCACAAGTAGCAGTCCTAATTTGATTTTTAATGTGAGCGTTAAATTTTAATGAGCTGTCAAAGGTTACTCCTAAATATTTTGCCTGATCAACACACTTTATCGACGTGTCATCAATTGTAATTGCACAGTTGCGGGACTTCTTTCTACTAATGCCTTTATTAGGAGGACGAAAGATAATAAAAACGGTTTTTTTGGGGTTGATAGAAATTTTCCAACTCTTATAATACTCATTAAGAAGATCCAAATGAGCTTGAACAGGACTGGTGGCCATTTCTGGATAATGAGAAGACGAACGAATAAGTGTGTCATCAGCATAAAGTAAAACAGAAGATTTGAAAGCGACCAAAGGTTGATCCGCCGTAGAAATATTATAAAGAAGAGGACTTAAAATTGAACCTTGCGGAACTCCGGTAAAAATTGGAAAAAATGAAGACTTATGACTCTTAATTTTAACTTAAAAAGTTCTTGCAGAAAAATAAGATTGAATTAAAAGAATAAGGTGTAACGGAAATTTAAATTGATAAAGCTTATGGATAAGCCCATCAATCCACACAGAGTCAAACGCTTTCGCAATATCAATGAGACAAACTGCAGTGCATTTGGCCTTATTGAAGTCAGCTGTAACCTCATCAACCAAAGACAACATCGGATGTATTGTAGAAAGGCTCTTGACAAAGCCAAACTGTTCAGAAGGAATGATGGGATTTAATTCAAGGAAAAGATCAAGTTTACATTTAATAATTTTTTCAAATATTTTTCCGATATTAGGGACTAAAGAAATTGGACGATAGTTCTCGACAATTCTACCGTCACCTTTTTTAGGGACTGGAACTATTTTGCTAATTTTCCATGTGGACGGAAAATAACAATTATTGATACAGTTGTTTAAAATAATGGTCAAAATTGGGGCAAGAGGGACAATGAGTTTTTTTATAAAAGTACTTGAAATTTCGAAATGGTCAAATGATTTCTTATTTTTGAGGTCAGAAATAGTTGAAAAAACAGTATGTTCTTCCAAGAAAATATCAGTATCTAATGGATTATCAGAAGTATTAGAATCAGAGAAAATTGTCAAAGGAGGCACGATTTCGTTTTTAAGTGCATTCAGCGATTGTTTAACAATATCATTATTAACGTTATAAACGGGATTGTTAATTGAACTTTGAGAGGGTGAAAAACTTCTAGCAAAATGAGAGGCAAACACATCCGCAATTTGCTTTCCATCAGTAACGACAGCATTGTTAACAATCAGAGAAGATGGAAATGAAGAAGCACCACGAGCGGTTATGCGGTTAAGTTTTCTGAAGCAGTTTGGACCAGGTTTTATGGAAGACACAAATTCAGCCAACTTTGCATTACGATGCTCATTTGTAACCTCTCTAATAAGAATGTCGGTACGCTTAAGAAGAGATTTAATAGTTAGATAAGTTATATGCCTTTTATCCTCATAACGAGTCCTAGTGTGAGCCAACTTCCTTTTAAGTTTACGACGCAATTTAAACAAATTGTTTAAGGATTCTGGTGGATCAGTCATAACAGGATTACAATTATGAATTGGAGAAAAGTGTTCTCTAGTAATATTCGTAATACAATCAGAAATAGTAGTAATGGACGAATCTATTACATCATTCGAGAGATTGACATCAGTTCTCAACATAAGTCTTTCAAGCTCAGAATCTACCCTTTCAGAAATAACCTTCCAGTCAGCAGTATTATATTTGAAAGTAACTTCCGGAATAGGTGCTAAAAACCGTAAAGAATCCACGGATGAAATTGAAAGTTTCACACCTCTATGATCCGAAAAGGAATCAATCGAAGATAAAGTATGATTATAAAAATTATTGTTATTATGAAATAAATTAGAACTTATTAAAAAGAAGTCTAAGATATTATTGGAGTTATAAAAAGTCGGAATAGAAGGCGCTAGTAGTTCAAATCTACCTGAAAAGGGACCATCAAACAATCGTGCAGTATTCTGCCATTTGTATTAATTGTCGACCCACAATTTACGTTCCAGTCACTATGATTGGCATTAAAATCACCACCAAATATAATATTTTCAAACGTAGAAGTTTGTTTGAGAAGAGAAATTATGTCAAGTTTCAAACAAGCGGCAGCAATATTACTGGGAAAATATACACAGCAAATCAAAAGCTTCGTATCATTGACGATAACCGAAATAGCAGTAGTAGTTATATTTTGAGTTTTAAAAGACACAAGATCGAAGTCAATAAATTTTTTCAATAAAATAGCAGTACCAACACGATTATTGTCTGTTCTAATCATATTGTAACCACAAAAGGAAGGATTATGAGAAGCTAATAAATTTGTCTCCTGTAGTAATATAAACATTGGAAAATTAATACTATTTAGTAAATTTTGCAGTTCAAGTCGTCTAGAAATTGCTTATAGAACAAGAATTTAAAGTTAAAATTGAAATTTCCTTACAAACACCCATTAGAAGTAATATTTTGAATAAAACGAATCATTGCAATTTGTTTGTCCATACGACTTGACAATTTGAAATATGCAACGCTGAAGTCATTAATTTTAGACATGAGAGTAAAAATGTCACAGCCAAAGAGCTTGGAAGGCTCATCAAATAAAATTTTTTGCACATTAATATTTTGGAGCAACTCGTCACCAGCAGGACTAACCGTGTTTTGCGCCAGACTCTTATTAGTAAAAGAGACATTTGCAGTTGGCGGTTTCTTAATAGGAGGAAAATGATCCATGGATTGTAAAGCATTGGGCAGCGTCATCTGTGACAAAGAATCCTTAAAGGAAATCCCTTTTTGAATCAAAGATGATTTACCATTAAGTACCGGCATCGTTAATGATAAATCAACTGGTGGTCTGCGCTTTGGCAATTTACTCAGCGCCTTGATGTATACGGGACAACCACGGAAGTTGGCGGGATGTTCTCCTATTAATTATTTTAACTTTTTTGCGGAACGAATTGAAAAGTCGTCTGTATGATTCACAATCGAAACAAAAGTGATTATTTCTTCCTGGATGATATTATCATTCCGAGCGTAACAATTGACTGAAAACAATGGAGATTCTATGTGAGCAGATGGGTGGGGCAAACCTCACATTTAAATTAGCGAAATGCAGATTCTTTTACCAAACAGTGCAGTATCTAGGACATGTGATCTCAGCTGAGGGTGTAAAACCAGGAATTGACAAGACAAGTGCAATCGACAACTTTCCTGTGTCAACAAATTTACACGCGGTGAGACAGTTCTTGGGGTTGACGGGGTATTTCAGGAAGTTTGTACCAAACTTTGCTGAAATAGCCAAACCACTGACGCGATTGACAAAGAAGTCAATCAACTTTGTATGGGAAAAGGAGGCTTTCGATGAGTTGAGCAAGGTGTTAACTACACACAGCCTGTGTTAACATTGTACAAACAAACCGCGGAACATGAAGTACATACTGACGCTAGTGCTTTGGGCTTAGCTGGTTTATTGTTGCAATGTGAAGGAAAAGTTTTGAGACCGATCATTTACTTCAGTCGCTGCACAACTAAGTGTGAACAGAAATACCATACAGCTATGAGTTGGAGACTCTGGCTATTGTGGAATCCTTGGAGAGATTCTGGATTTATCTAATCGTTAAAATGTTCAAAATTGTAACTGATTGTCAATCCTGTGCGATTGGCTGAATCGAAAGTGCACTTGATTGCGCGAATTTCTAGATGGTGGTTGCGTCTGCAAGAGTTTAGTTTTGTTATTGAACATCGCGCCGGAGCGAAGATGGGGTACGTGGATGCGTTGAGTCGAGCACCGGATGAAGAAAATCCGGAAGGACAAGTGCTGGATTAAGCGGGCATCGACGTATATAAAATCCAATCAGCAGATTATGATTGGGTTCTGACCATGCAGTTGCAAGATCGGAAATTGAAGGCGATATTGAGCAAACACGTGCTGGTATAGGAGGTGATGGTTCAGTGAACTACACCTGCAAGTTGAGAGACTATATCGTAAGGTAAAGGGCGAAGGAAAACTGGTGATACCTTCTGAGGTCAGATGGCGCATTGCAAAGAGCAGTCACGATGACGTCGGACATTATGGGGTGGAGAAAATGTTGGTGCGAATGCGGGAGAATTTCTGGTTCCCAAGGATGCGCAACTACGTTAAGGGGTACTTGAGGTGCTGTGTTGAATGCTGCTACGGGAAACGTTGGGAGGCAAGCAAGAGGTACGCTTGTATTGTCCACCAAGAGAACCAGTACCATTCCACACGGTGAACATGGACCACATGGGTTCTTTTTCCAAAGAGCAGTAATTGAAATGAGCATGTGGTGTTTGTGGTGAATCAGTTCACAAAGTATGTGTACATCAAAGCGGTTACGTCGACAAAGGCACAAACGGCGATTCGTACATTGACGGAGAGCGGCGCCAGAAGGCATACGCGGAAATCGAGAAGGCAGCGGGCAAATGGAAGGAGCGGTACGATTTGCGACGGAGGGCGCCTACAGTTTATGTGGTGGATGATTTATCGGTGGTAAAGCATGACGCACCGGCAACCGGTACGTCAAAAAAATTAGAACCTTGCTACAAGGGACCATATGTAGTATTAAAGATAATTGGGCATGATCGTTACCTAATAGAGGACATACCAGGAGCACCGGTGACCCAGCTGCCGATTTAAACTATCTACTCCAGTGATAGGATGAAGCGTTGGTGTAACATGGTGCCGGAGTTGGAACCGATTGATGGAGAGCACAGCGAATCCCAAGACGGGGAAGAGGACGAGAGTGAGGGCAAGGCACGATCATTGACGATCGAAACGTCGGATGGCCGAGCTGTAACGGTCGTTACTTGTAACACTATGTACATCCGCTTGCACTAAATATTGCACATTTCTTGTGAAGTCATCAATTTTTAGAAATTTATTTAGTTTTATGTCTTTAATTCTTTTTTTGCTATTTCATTATCTTATACCATATTTATCTAGAAATCATTTAACATCCTCTATTCTTTTTCAGATGTATTGGGAAGACCATTACAGTGAAGAACAATGCACCACCATCGCCGGTGTTCTGTGAGTACAATTTTTTTGTATCATATACAGACTTTTCAAAAGTTTGTGTTGACGTTGGCAAATTTGATAGTTCTAAAACTTCCTTTTTCATAAAGGAGCAATTAGAGCTATTAAACGTGACTCGCGTCCTCTGTATTAAAAAAATAGTTTATTTAAAATCTGTTCATTGCCTAATCATCCTATATTGCAAACATGCTTCATGCACTATGTCATATAGGTATCATTAAAATCATTGCCACAGCCGAATGAAATGGCTGCATTTTCAGTTCGTGCTCTTGTTAAACTCAAACATGAGAATCTCATCACCACGTCTTGTAAGGGGGCTGAAAGGGTATTGGTGAAACAAAATTTAGAGCTTAGGTATGCATCTGTATATAGAATGAGTTTACTCCCTCACGTGAATGAGGATTTGCTTAAGAGTAAAAACTTGCAAAACCTATATTCAGATGACGTATACCGAAAATGCGATCCGAGAAGCTGAAAGAGCAAAATAAAGCCTCAGATCCCCTAACAGATCTAATTTTGCACCAAAAAGCCGACTCTGAAAGCACGGAAACCTCAAGACTTTTCCATCGGTTTGATCCCGACACCACTTCCCCAATGATAATGTCCCGTGATTCTCTTAAGACTGCTTACAACAATTTTAATAAAACGGGCATGGAAGTTGCAGAAACTTTTTGCATTGATGCAACTCGGTCACTAATACGCCCCATTTCAAATTTGTTGCAACTAAAAAAGTCTTATTTCTCAAGTAAGAAGGTGGACCTGACCAAACCTAAGCATTATTTATTATTTGCAGGAGTAGTAAGAATACCACTCCAAAATAGGTTTTCCCCTGTTACCAGTAGTATCTCATATAGAAATACTGCCCGAGATATACAGAAATGGCTGGAGAAGACAAAAAAAAAAAGGCTTAGCACTGGAAATCCGTTGTTGGCCCTTCTTTAATGAATGGGTCTCCGATAAAAGTTACCCTCCAATGGCAGCTTCTATGAACGCTTTCAATGGTTTAGATTATTTCGATTATTTAAATTTGCTTCATTCGTACATCGATAATAATCAAATGGTTCCGACAAACCTTCTCATCCATCGATTATGTGGTGTTCATTTGATGAAGAATTTCATAAATGCCATCACTAGATGTGGTGTGAAAGGTGATGTGAAGAAGAAGTTGAAAAACATTATGTTTTCAATCTTCCGAATGAAGGATTACAAATCTTTGTTGACATGGTGTCGGCATTTTTTTGTTGTTCTTTTGAGTGAATTTAAATGTAGCACATTTACTTACTCATTAACATTCCTCGAAAATGTCCCATATGAATATGACGATGTGCATTTTGAATAAGTTGAAATATATGACACAACCATAGAATTAATAGAAGTAGCAGACACAATTAGTGGTAATTTAGGGCCCAATAATAAAGTAGCTAAAGTAGTTTTGATGATGCTCAATCGGCGAATATTGTCACGTGATCCGACTTAAATGAGTTGTACAATACGGATTTATCCAGAGCTTTTTTAAAAAATCATTGTCCTTTTTTTCCGGTCATGACTCCCATTATAAACGGCCTTCTGCCTTTCAAAACGACACAATTTCATACTAATAATAATGTGTAGGGTTTCTTTAGGGCCGTATTCTTCAACGCGAATTAATCCGAGACTACGAATAAAATTTGAAATTCGTATACATCAACCTCGATTAATCGGCGAATAAATCCGTGAATTATGACTCGCTAAATCCAGCAAATAGTAGGTCAGTATCCCCCGATTCGAATAAAACAAAACGTCAAAAATTACGTACGTTCAGCCCATGAAACAAGTATAACTTATACTTGTTTCATGCGTTCAGCCGTTAGATATGAAAAGCTGACATTTTTAAAAACATTTTCTCCAATAAATATACTAGATCACTTTTGGTTGATGAGAAATAGCAACAAATATTGTGCACAATAGTACTAAAAGTATCCGTGTTGATGGCTCTGTGAACCTATCAGTTTCTGACGTTTACTTAAGCAAAAATGACGTACTTAAGGCTGTTTTTTAATTGTTACGCGGAAATGAGAGCAATTAAAAAAAAACTAAAAAATATTAGCTGGAGATCATTTAGTTCTACATAATACAAAATTTTAGTCTTTTGGATTGATTATCTGCAGCTGCTATAACCTTCTGTTAAACGGAA
Organism: Sylvicola cinctus; assembly: GCA_963854165.1. Taxonomy (NCBI): domain Eukaryota; kingdom Metazoa; phylum Arthropoda; class Insecta; order Diptera; family Anisopodidae; genus Sylvicola; species Sylvicola cinctus. The sequence continues at coordinate 26,213,395 of OY974082.1, forward strand.
CGATCCTATACTATATAATTCTGAAGTATTTTAAGTAATGTCCACAGGTCACTCAGAATTTGACAGCTACTCAAGATTTAAAACAATTACTTACAGTTTGGAAATTCAAATTATATCGTTTTTTTTAATAATTCCTAAAACATATATTTATTTACAAAAAAACAGAATATAGTAAATCCAAAAAAGAGCTTGTGCGCCAGTGGCCAATCGCAATTGTTAAAGATCAATTATGATGCTACTCATTTTTTTAAAAATGTAATAGATTTTCCCATGATTTCAAACTTACACATTTACAAAAAATTATAAATAATTTTTTTTTTAGAGTAACTCGGTCTATTATGGATGCATGGCAAAGAAGGAAACGGCACAAGAATACGCAATTTTTGCTTGACAGTGCACTAAAACTGGGATGGTTTGTTGACTTCTTGATTCCTGATGATCTTGAAGATGTTCCACAGTACCGTCTTTTCAATTTCATCCAGCCTAAATAGATAAACTAAACTATTATTATAATGCTGGATATGTGTTATTTTCAGGAAATCATTTTAATACTCCAATTTCTTATAGTATGTATAACTAAAGTTCAGGAACATAAATTATATATACACAATTCTTTATGCGCAGAAGAATCTTTGTGCTTCTACAATGCACAAAAAAAAATTATAATATAATAAAAATATTAAAGAAAAAAATAATTTCCGAAAAGTACTTACATTCGATTCATTTTCTGGAATCTTTGTGATTCCCGATACTATTTTGGAGTCTGTGTTATGGATGAGGTCTTTTAAAATGATGTTTTCATGTTGAAGTAATCTTGATTAAAATTTCAACCAGGCGATGGTTTAACGAAGACTGAATCAGCTTCAGATATGGAGAATTATAACATATAAAACGGTCTGTAAAATGTTATATAATAATAACAGTATCGCAAGCAATATTTTTTATTCGCTTTAAAGTTTTTAGAAGTTTTCCACACCACCTAAGATGTACTTCTATAAGTGCATTTCCAATTCTTTTACATGGCTGGATCTCCAAGAGGTCTATGACACCATGCGAGCATTAACAATTTTAGAGATCACATACAGAACAATACGAAATCGAAAATAGAGACAAAAAACTAAACTGCCGCCCACTGATCGCAAAGCCCGCAACGAAATTGACGCAGCACTGTCTGCTGAAATTCATCAACTTAGTTGTGACATGTTTCGCAGATCAACCGAGCGCATCTTTCACATTTATACCCTTATGGCACACACTCATTGGCACAATACAAACACAAATTACTGATCGATTCAGAACTTGAGAGTAGAAGACTCTTAAACTCTGTTCGATATTCAGAAATACTGAAGACCGGGTGTAAGAAAAGTTTCTCCTGAGCAATGATTTTCTTGCAATATAACAAAACCCATACTCCACAGTTGTGGTTGTCATTTTGAAGTTGGTGGTCTAACTGTTCCAATGCCCACTCATGTCCGTTATGGGTTGTGTACGTACTAAGAAAGTTGCAAAAATTACTGTAATAAATTAAAGAGGATTTACTGTTGGCGGAACCAGCACCGTTACTATTTATTAATGGGTCGATATAATAGAAGATTTTAGACTTGAAGTCCGCCACCCCTAATACCCAATGTGTCATGAGTATGTTAAATGGCATAAATAAAATGCCATTATCAAACGAAACGGGAAGTTGATCAAAGATAAAGTTAGCACCTCTTAAAATAGATCCGGACATGTTACTATTTACAGCAGGAGAAAACCGCGGCATCAACATCTCGGATCAAAATACTTAAAATAAGATCTTTAACAAAGTTACATAAATATGAATTACCATCTAGGGTACAAATATCAACTAAAGATAAATCATTACAATTTGAAATATCTTTACTAACATTATCTGATAGCTTATAGTGACCAGCGTAATATGTTTGAGACCGAACTTTATCAGAACGAATCTGATAAAAGTTCGGATTGAGCACACCCGTTAGGACTCAAAGATATATGATGGTCACTATAAGTAGGCATGGAAAAATTTATTCTACGTGGCGTTTTGCTTGCTCCAAACCTACTGGTTTGAAGGCGACCTTCACTAGCCGAAAACGCACTTTGCGGAGTAGCCCTATTTTTCTTTTTCCAGGTTTCTTCCCCACTGCCGTCAATACTACATTCAGTAGTCGAAGAATTACCTAGCCTGGCTTTTGTAAATGTACAATCTCTAACTCTTTTCCTAGACTTTACTATCCTATGCTGACCCGTACAGTTTCTGCGAGGAATACGCAACTCATCTTCCTTAACTAATCTCCTAATATAATTAAAGTATAAATTCAGAAAACGACCATATTTGACTGGTCGTTTTTCGATACTCATACTGCTCCCCACTAAACTAGTCTTTATTACACTAAAAAACCCTTCCACACTGTTGTTTGTATGGAAAGATTTTGTTTTGAACGATAATAGGTCATTAATAATGGGAGTCATTACAGGCAAAAAGGGACAATGATTTTTTTAAAATGCTTTAGCTAAATCTAAATTGTACATTTCATTAATGGGGACATTAGCATTTACTGCACTATAAACTCCCGATTGAGCTTCCTCAAAATGAATTTTTGCGTCCTGATAAAACCTACTCTCTTTTTTTTTATTTGGGAACTATTTTCTTGGGCCCTACATCTCCTCTAATTTTGTCTGCTTGTTCTATCTGTTCTACTGTTATGTCACAAATCTCAATTTCGTCCAATCGCACATCGTTGTCATCATACGGTATTTTTTCGAGGAATGATAATGAGAGTTCAAAAGCATGGCATTTAAACTGACTCAAAAGGATTACAAAAAAATGCTGACACCATATCAACAACGTTTTGTAATCCTTTATTCGGAAGATTGACCACATAATGTGCTTCAACTTCTTCTTCACAACATCACCCTTCGCACCACATCGGGTGATTTCATTTATGAAATTCTTCATCAAATGAACACCACATAACCGATGGATAAGAAGAGTAGTCGGTACTTTCTGATTGTTTACAATCGCACATTGTCGCACATCATGAAGCAAATTTAAGTACTCGAAATAGTCTAAACCATTGAAAGCCTGCATAGAAGCTACCATTAGGGGATAGCTTTTATCGGAAACCCATTCATTAAAGAAGGGCCAGCAATGGATTTTCTGTGCTGCAACTTTTGTCTCCTGAAGCCATGTCAATATATCACGGGCTGTATTACTATAAGAGATGCTACTTGTGGCAGAAAAAGGTCTATTTTGATATGTGAGTCTCGTGACTCCCGCAAAAAGCAAATACTGCTTCGGCTTCGTCTGACTCTTCTGCTTACTAGAAAAATAAGAGGCCCTAGGTCTAAAAGATTTTTCAGTAGGCTGAATGAGCGATCCGGTAGCATCAATGCAAAATACTTCGGCAATTTGATTGTCCGCTGCCTTAAAATTGTTGTGAACGGTTTTAAGACAATCATGAGACAAGATAATTGCAGAAGTATTTTCGGTTTCAAAACGATGGAAAAGTCGTGAGTTTTCCAAAAGCTCAAGCTCAGCCTGTTGGTGCAACAGAAGGTCTACTAACGGATCCGAGGCTTTATCCTGTTCTTTTAGCTTCTCGGACCGCATTTTTCGAAAAACGTCTTCTGAATACAACCGCTGCAAATTCTTTTCCCCAATCAAATTTGAATCAGTGTCTTCGAGAAGACTCTTTCTATATGCACATGGATATCTAAGCTTTAGTTCTTTTTTCTTAATTTCACTTTCCTCCCCCCTACAAAACCTAGCAATGAAATTCTGGTGACAAACTATTCCCTCCCCCTGAATTACAAATTTAGCCATTTCAGTAGCTGTTGGTAAGGAAGTTAAAATAACAATATATGCCATTGTGCATGAAGCATGTTTGCAATAAAGGTTAATAGCAGAATGAAATGACTTAAAGTACTTGGTTTGCTTAATGCAAATGACGCAAGATGTACCTAATTTTTCAAACTGCTCTGTGAGAAAAGTAGCAGTTTTATTCCTATCAAATTTGTTATTACTATTCAAGATTTTATACAGTTCTGTATATGATACAGAAAACTTGTACTCAAACAGCGTCGGGGAGAGCGGAGCACATTCCTCTGTTCCACAAAGTTTTTTGCTGTTCTCTTCGCATCTAAAAAAATTATATAGAAAGATGTCTTATTAGGCTGCTCTTTAGGATTTAATGAAAAACCATTCTACATTAGAAATGGTAAAATGCAGATAGATAATTGTAACATACAAGTCGACTGAGGCGATAATAAATTGAAATAACTTGGGGAGCCTCAAAATTTTGAAACTCACTCATATTTAAAAAGAATTTACATACTAAGGCATCCTAATCCTATGTTACCAAAATATGCCAATTAGGAAATGTCTCTCAAAGAAATGTGTCAACAAATAATACGAAACACCAATTAGTATATGAATCTGAAATGGATAAAAATCCAAAATAAACGATAAAGAAGTTTACATCGGAAAAGATTTACATCGGCTCAGATTCTAAAATGTTTAAGTTTAATATAAAAAGTATGTCCTTCAATTTTCAAATGTTTGCCATGAAATGTTTTGCAGAGTTTTCTATTTATAGTCGAAAGCTATAATAGAGTGAAAGAAAATTTCCAAACTCTATATATTAAAATATTTAACGTTTATTATTTTCATAATTGGAATCAAAAAATTTAAATTTAAATACATATGAACCTTGCAGTTAGACGAAGTTTTATTTGCTCAATATTCGTCCTGATGTAAAGGTATAGCAGTCCCTTCCATTTCTTGATCATCGCCTTGCCTCGTAAGACGGATGCACCCTTTATTTGGGCTGATGCAATTTTCAGGCAATGATCCATCGAAGACGTACATCGGATACAGATCGGTGTAGCCGTTTTAGGTTCAGACCCACAACCCACTAACTCCACAATAGCATCAAGCACTGAACACATTTTACTTTTTTTAATACTTTCAGTTATATTTTAAAATTTTAAGCAGTTGCTGTTTAAATCTAAAATTTTTAAAGTCATCAGAAAATAAAGCAAAGATCATTTATGAATCATCGTATATCGTATTCAGCAACTGTAAAAGAATCACAGCTGATTTCGTCTAACAGTTGCTGAATATGGCAGTACCAGAGTCACAGCTGATTTCGATGAAAAGTTGCTAAATATGGCCGTTGTGACCACCTCACCACCCTCAACTCGCCCCCGTAAATATTAAGGATTATCCATGCCAAATTTTTTAAATATCGCAATTATATCCTTAGGGCTTTTTTTTGCTTAATTTGACTCTTTGATTTCCGTACAAATTATGATAACCGCATTTTGAAAATTTAATTTTGTGATAGCAACTCCTCAAAATTAAAAAAAACAAAATGAGTTCTTTGATTTCCCGAAAATAACACATATCCAGAATTGTCCAGCAAAAATTGCGTATTCTTGTGCCGTTTCCTTCTTTGTCATGCATTTTTAAATCTCATATTGATTAATGTGTCGTCTCCTGATAGATTGAGTTACTCTAAAAAAAAATTATTTATAATTTTTTGTAAATGTGTAAGTTTGAAATCATGGGAAAATCTATTACATTTAAAAAAAAATGAGTAGCATCATAATTGATGTATACTTTACCTTAATTTGATCTTTAACAATTGCGATTGGCCACTGGCGCACAAGCTCTTTTTTTGGATTTACTATATTCTGTTTTTTTGTAAATAAATATATGTTTTAGGATTAATTTAAAAAAACGATATAATTTGAATTTCCAAACTGTAAGTAATTGTTTTAAATCTTGAGTAGCTGTCAAATTCTGAGTGACCTGTGGACATTACTTAAAATACTTCAGAATTATATAGTATAGGATCGTTCCGTTTAACAGAAGGTTATAGCCGATGCAGATAATCAATCCAAAAGACTAAAATTTTGTATTATGCAGAACTAAATGATCTCCAGCTAATATTTTTTAGTTTTTTTTTAATTGCTCTCATTTTCGCGTAATAATTAAAAAACAGCCTTAAGTACGTCATTTTTTCTTAAGTAAACGTCAGAAACTGATAGGTTCACACCCATCGTGTTGATGTATACCATTTTTTTAAAAATCCGGGGATGCGAATTTTTCATCTGTCATCGAGAAAAATTCGTAGTCTCGGATTAATTCGCGTTGATGTATATGTCCCTTAGTGTCTTAAAAACTAATGTAATTTGTACTAGTATGGGAATGGGCAAACGACCAGTTAAATATGGCCGATTTCTTAATTCATATTTTTCTTATATAAAATCGTTGGTTATAGAATATGGCTCTCGGATTCCCCGTAAAAACTGTACTGGACAGCAAAGAATTGTGAAATCTAGAAAAAGGGTTAGGAGGTTTATTTCAGACAAACAATTCCCAAAGACTAATTTTCTAGATATATCTGCCCCTTCTGAATTAGGTATAGACAGCGAAGTTGAAGAAATTTGGAAGAAAAGGAATAAGCCTACACCGCAAAGTGCTTTTTCGGCTAGCGAAGGCCGCCTTCAATCCAGTAGGATTAAAGCAAGCCAAACCACATGCCCTGTAGCCAAATTTCTTGTCTTGTCCACTAATAGTGACCATCATATGACTTTAACCCCAAATGGTTTGGTGGTCAATTCCGACTTTTATCAGATTCGTTCTGATAAAATTCGGAATCAAAACTTATATGTTGGTCTCTATAAGTCTTTAAATTCTTTTAGTAAAGATTTTTTCAATGATCTCACTTTAGAAGACATTTGTACCCTGGATGCACATTCCTTTTTAAATAATTTTGTGATCGATGTAATATTAAGGCCGGAATGCATAGATGTTGTTACAAATGTTGTGTTTACATTTCTTGAATCGATTAATTTGTTGATCCTGATCTAGCCAGATCAACATTTGGTATGCATAAACGTTATTAAAAATGGTATTGCAGATTTTTGTTTTCTAGTACTTAAAAAGTGAGTCTAGTACATTAAAACGATTATTATAAATAATTACCTATAAATAGTTACCTCTAAATTACAGTTGCTCTGCATTATCGATTATTTATTTGAACACATCGTCTTTTATGAAGCAACCCATGCAATTTCTTGATACTGTTTTAGACGTCAAAATAGGTCTTTAGAACAGTAGTTTAATTTCGATTGTAATAACGTCTATGCATACGAAATGTGAATGTTGACTCTAGAAATGTAAACACATCATTTGTAACAACATCTATGCATTCCGGCCTAAGTGTTTTGATACGAGATGTTGATGCCGCGGCTTTCTCCTGCAACATCTCAGAATTAATAATGAATGGCAATAAATTTGATATTTCTTTACTTTCCAGGCAATTTGATAAACATTTTTTGTTCATGCCATTTATTACAGGAGCGGCACATTGGGTATTAGGGGTAGCGGACTTTCGGTCTAATATCTTCTATTATATTGACTCATTAAAAAGAAGTAATGGTGCTGGTGACACACCAAATCAATCTGCTTTGAAACATTACATTAATTTTTCTAATTTCCTTTGCAATTACACAACCCACAACGCGGGTGAGTGGGCATTGGGTCAGTTAGACCACGAGTTACAAACTGACTCTCACAGCTGCGGCCTGTGGGTTTTGTTTTTCTGCAAGCAAATTATTGCTCAGGAGAAGCTCTTTTTGCACATGGTCCATAGTATTGCTGGATACCGCACAGAATTTAAGAGTCTTCTACTCTCAAGTTCTGAATCGATCAAAGATTTGTGTTTGTATTGTGCCGCTTCTAATATTCAAGGGTACAGATGTGAAGACTGCACTCGCCTGATTTGCGAAAAATGTCCACAACGTATCAACGAATTTCGGCAGAAAGTGCTACGTAAATTTCGGTGCGGGCTTTGCGATCAGGTGGCAGATCTAATTTGAACTATTTTTTTTTGTATTTTATTTTTTATTTTTTTGTTTTCTGTATATGATACTTTAAATATTGTTAATGCTCACATTGTGTCATAGGCCTCCTGGGGATCCAGCCATGTAAAATAATTGGAAACGCACTTTTAAGAAGTACCTTTTAGGTAGTGTGGAAAACTTCTAATAATTTGAATAAATATCGAAATATTATATAAATATTATTACAATTGTTTCTTTTTAACTTTTAAATTCCCTGCCATAAAAAAACACTCACAGTCTTTTAATTTATTTCTTCAACATACATATTAAGTATGAATTGTTAAAATGATTTAACAGATGTAAGGATTGTCAACAATGATAAAGAATAGTTACAGAAAAAAAAACTACATCGCAGGGAGAGCGAGGTGTGAATTTATATACGACTGTTGCTTAACTACATTTTAATAATGCTTTTCGGAGATATGAAAAATTTGAACTTGAAATTTCTTAATTTTGACCTTGATTTTTGTCCAAAATTGATACTTTTATTGAGATTATCAATAATGTAGAACATCATAGTACCCTAAAACACATAGTATTTGAATTAAACATTTTCATTGTAAAAATATGACCTTGAGTTTTAAAAATTTGACCTTGAAATTTTCAGCAAGTTTTCTTATTTCATTTATTCCTACAATAATGTGAAAAAAAATTTCAAAAATATTTAGGGTTTCTGCGATACGTGCGCCGTACGCCGTACGTCGAACCTTGAAATTTCCGATTTCGTCCTTGAAATGTTCAGCAATTTTTTTTGTCTCATTTAAGCCTACAATAATGTGAAAAAAAATATTAAAGGTTTCTGAGATATAAAAAGTTTGACCTTGAATTTTTCGATTTTGACCTTGAAATGTTTCGAAAATTTTCTTATCTAATTTTATCCTACAATAATCTGCAAGAATTTTTTTGATATTGTGCAAGGTGGCTGAGATAGAAAAGTGAGGTTTGTCCTTGTCCACCCCCTTTTTCGCGAGAAGAAGCATCTAGCGGGATATAGGATATATGCAGTTTTGTTTAAGATACCTTGAAGATTAATATTTGTGGAAATGAAAAAAATCGTAGGATCCATTTTTGAGCCGCTATACGAAAAAAATTTTTTTTGTCAATAACTTGACCTTGAAGGATCTGACCTCGAAAACTCGAAGATCCTATTCTTATATTTTTGTTTAATAGTTTACAAAAAAAATTTCATACAAATCGGTCCAGTAGTTTAGAAGTTTTTTTTTTTCGACCATTTTTCTATAGTACGGCGTACGGCGTACGGACGTACTTTTGCACATTTTTTCTAGACCACTTTTTTGGACTCAACTGTCAAAACGAGTTTCTGCATCATCAACTTTTTTTCCGAAAAAAGTCGGATTCCAAATATTTCTATTGTATATGCAACACAAGTATTATTAATTTATTCGTGTACAAAGTAAAAATTGCTGTGGTCGTACCTATGGATGGTACCATTATTAATTTTAGATTTCTTCTTATGAAAACTACATTTTAGAGCATGTAAATTTTTGCAGTGGTGTTGAATATAATCTTACGTGTATATGTTGTAGAGGATATGTCATACCCAAAGCCTTTTGATATTCCAGTAGAAATAAATATTGAGTTTATCATCTTTATTCACATCATTTCACACTGGATTACAGAGACGGATTAGATATGTAATAAGTATTTAACATCATAAAAGAGTTTATTGTTTACATTACATTTTCTTAGAAAGTTATTTAAATTGAGTCTCCTTGAAATTTACTATTCATGTCATTCAATAATTTTGCAATCTGGTGTACCTTAGAGATGTTGTATATAATTACATTTTACTTTTATACAAATATTATAAATAACATTCGTGTGTAAATGAGAAAATATAGAAATCATGTCTGTACTTACATAAAAGTACCATTCTCCATTTCTGGTCTTAACTATACCTTAAATAAATGGTGATATTGCAAATATGCTCGTTTCCACACCACCTTAATTGAGGTAGAGCAATGAAGCGCTTTTTTTTAAAGTGGTTTCCCATGTAGGCCTACTCCACGGCCCCACGGAGACCCGAAATGTTGTTACAGTGATTGATGTGTTCCATCTTTATGAATTTGTTTATGATGTTCCTGGTATTCGATTTAGATGGAGGACATGTGGGAAAAGGGCCTATGAATTTCATAGCCGCCGCTTTCCTTGCAAGTGAGTCTGCTATGGTGTTGCCCCTACACGACGAATGGCCTTGTTAAACAAGCTACGGTGAGACTTGTGCGAAGTGCGAGGTTTTTTAATTGTTGTCTGCATTCCGATAAGAGTTTGGATGCACATTTCCATGATTGCAGAGCCTTTATCAGATCCTGGCTATCACAGAAGATAACTGTCTTTGAGCCAGGTTTGATGATACGCTTACTGCATTCTACGGCACAGATTGTCATGGCAATAGTTTCTGCCTGAAAGACTGACATGTCGTCCCCTAGCGGAATAGAGATTCTTCTTCTGGGTCCGTATTTGCCTTTCTGGTAGGCATGATGAGTCTTGTGGAGTGGCATATCCTTGAGTGCCTTTTCTCGTAGATGGTGGTCAATGATCTTTTCCATTGTTTTAAGCAAACATGATGAAAGACTGATTGGCCTGAAAGATTTCGCTAGATTGGACTTCTTGTTGCCCTTCGGAATGAAGATCACATTCGTTTCTCTCCAGTGTAGCGGGATGTGGTTTAACGAGAAACTTGCATTAAAAATATCCATCAGAATTGGAGTAATGTGCGGAAGTCCCTGTTGGAGTAGTGCTGGGATAATTCCATCCGGACCCGCACCCTGTAGGGCTTAGAGGTCAGGACTGCCCACTCCACCGTTGCTTTGCAGAAAAGCCTAGCCGCAAGCCTATCTCTGGTGACGCTTTTTCTAGTAGGTGTGTGCCAGTTGTGGTTGCGTTCTTCTTTGCTAATTAGCTGGCAGTCCGGAAAGTGTGTTTGTAGGAGGAGTCGATTGGTTTCCAGTGGTGTTTTCGTGAAAGAACCGGGTCCCATCTCAATCGAGCATGGGCCATTGTCGTGTTCTTTTGCTAGAATTTTCTGTAATCTAGCGGCTTGGGAAGTGCTTTCGATCTCCCCACGTTTTCTTCTTTGCTTGTTCTATGTGATGCTTGTAGAATTGGAGGGCTTCATTATATTGAGCCCAGTTGCCCGATTTCTTTGCTCTATTCCATTGTTTGCGCACAAGGGATCTCATGTCCTGCAAGGGCTTGTTCCACCAAGGTTGTTTCCGGTTAGAAACCCTCTGTTTTAGTGGGCAGCAGGAGTGATAGGAGGAGATGAGCAAGATTAGAAAATTGTTGCTTAGTTGTTCTAAGCCTTCTGGTGACTTCACAAGCTGAGGGAGTCCTGCCACACCAGCTTTAATCAAATCAGAGTACTCTCTCCATCTGGTATGCCTGGGAACTCTGTTGATGTTAGCCTGTTTTTGGTAGTTACTTTCAATTGTGAAGGTGATGTGCATGTGGTCCGACATGTAGTCTGACACCATCCATTTTGTAAGACGATTGCCAACGAAGTCACTGGAGAAGGTCAGGTCGAGAACTTCCAGCCTGCATTGCGGAACGTTGGCTTGTCCCCACGATTGTGAATCTCTAGGTTATTTGACAGAGAGTATTCAAGAATGTACTCACTTCTAGCATTGGTGTCGGAGCTACCCCAAATCTTGTGATGGGCGTTGGCGTCACATCCAAGAATTAAAGGGAGCCCCTCCTTCTTGCAGTGAGTGATGAGTTTGGTGGTGAGACCTCTGGGTGTCTCTGCCTTGAGCAGCTGGGAGTTGGATAGTGACCAAGTCCTGTGTGAGAAAGTTTTGTTGAAGTATTTTAATTCCTTCCTAATTAATAGTGCTCGTGGCTTAATTGAATTGGTGTCATAGACACATTTACCTTGCATGTTTAGTCCTTTGACTTGATAATTGTGTACCCAGGGCTCTTGGATTAGCCCAAGGTCCAGGGACTCTTCAATAAACCTACTCACTAGCGCAGCAGAGGCCAGCTTTGCGTGATGTAGGTTCGCCTGCACGACCTTAATGATGTTATGGTCTGCCATGTTTTACTGTAGAGCCTCTCGCTGTGGGATTGCGAGGGATTTGATCCGGAGAGCCTGTTTCGTAGGTCCCCATGAGGAATCCGCTTCTTTGCTGGTTCGCTAATTTTTGTATCACGGTGGGCGAGTTTTGGTCTCCTCGGTGGGCTATGAGCATCGCGCCTGGGAGGATTGCGAGGAAGAGGCGTCCTACCGACCTGCTTCCTTTTGTCCTCTTCGGGTCTACCCTCAGTCCTCCTAGCAGTTTGAGGCTGCTTAGGCTGCTTGCGCGGACGAGATTCCGGGGTGACGTCATCTGACCTCTGTCTTTTTGTGGCAGGCATTGTGGAGGCGGCGATAACATCCGTTGTTGGTTGAATGGCCTTGGCTCTGGCCGCTTCATAATCAATTCTAGATGCCACAAATCTCTTGATGCGTTTCCGAGCCGCCCCACTTAGTTTTGCAGTTAGAGTTGCATGTAAGGTCAAGCTGTAGGTGCTTTTTATAAGCCCCAGAACTTCACCAGAGGTTGTGTGCTTGTCACTTTGTGGAGAAGATTCACTGGTAACCTCCATCTGATCTGCGTAAGCTTCGTGGTGATATGGATACACGGTACCTTCCTCCATGAGGGATTTATCAATTGAGACATTTTTTGAGGCCCCCAAAATCCGAGCCTCTGCCATGGCGATGGACGCCATGGGTGGATTCACATTTGCATGCTGACCCTTTAGGGTAGTTGAGTTGGTAGAAGTGTCTGTCATAATTGTTGATGCTCTTTGGTCGGGGACTGCTTATTGGATATTCACAGTTAACCCCCCACAAAACCACCGAGGGCCGTTCAGCGATCCGCCATATGCTGACCAACTCTCTAGCTTGAGCTCCAGCCGAGAGCCCGTCAGGAATAAGGCTACGAAATGTTTTTTCAAAAAGCTGATCATTCACAGGCGCCATATTGATTAAGAAACGATTTTAAAAAACATAAATTTTATGAAAGCAGCATAAACATACAAAATGATTAAAATTGGTTACCATTTCGTGCCTAAATTCCGGTTCTGTCAAACAAGATTCCAAAGCCATGAGATCTTCCTCATTTTTGACCGGAAATTCGTCCTTTACGTTTGTTAGCCCGGTGCTGGGCAGTGCGATAGTGGCCGTCGCGATTTTTTTGGACATAACTAATACCTTCTTATTATAACCCAAGGTTATTTGGCTATTCTTTTCCACTATAATAACAATTTTAATTAGTACAAATTATGTATGTATTTCTAAAAGTCTGCGCTTACTGTTTTGTTCGATCAAACCGACTAGAAAGAAAAAAGAATACTAATAATTAATAATAATAACAATTTTTTAATTCACTCAATTCTTACTTGGTTTTTCTATTGCTGATAATCTTGAGCAGATCTTAAGTAATGACTCTCTCTCAGTGTTATCATTTCTCATTGAAGCCGATGACCAACTCGCTGATGAATCCAGCCACTCCTCTATGATATCCTCAACCACAATATCACCCGACCGCATCGGTGAAGTGCGAATTGATCGTAACGGCGATGTTGGCAGTTGCGTTTCGGCATCGTCTTCGTCGGAGACAAATAGGTCCTGCGACGCTTGTCTTTTATTAGGCCTTGCCAAAAACACCGGCCGCGTCTGTGACCGTGGTGTCTGTGAAGACATGGGCTTTACGCTTAACCCAGAAGGCATTGTAACTAAATGTAAATACAGGAAGTAAATAATACACTATATTTATTAAAACATGTAGTAAATTATTAACTTACATCCTTGACTTGAAAGCATATTTTCCATTTTTTCGATGTTCTTGCTCATATTACTTTAATGTAGTTAGATTACTAAATATAATATTTTGGATACAAGTATTTATTATGTATTTTATTAGATAGAATTAATATACATGGTGGTTAAAAAAGTTTTGAACAGAAGTTGTTCGTTGAAACAATAGGTCGAGGATTCATCAGTGTGACATGTTTAAAATCAAAATTGTAGATAAAATAGGATTGCAGAATATAAAAAAAAATTAAAAAATTACAGTAAGTGAAGCAAGGGAATTAAAACGTATTCACCATCAAATGGAATACAGAAAAACTTCCACTTAAAGCATCGCGCACACTAGTGCGAATAATCCGCAGCGGCAGCGGCACGAATATACAATTACATTGCGTCTTATGAACGTACGCACACCATAGAGGGCGAATTCGTTTTGACAGCGAATCTGCAGCGTTTTTTTCCGCTGAACATTGACAACCGTGCATGCAGCGTTTTTTTCGCTTGCCGCCAAGAATGATAAAACTCAGATTCTGCGCTGATGACGTCACATGTGATGCATGTGTTGAATTTTTACCTTGTTTACATGTTAAATTACTATATTTTGGCTTTTAATACAATATAATAATAATAATATAATAAGAGAAGCAGTTTTTACTTATAATCATTCACTTTTATTAAAAAAATATTTATTAAAAATCATCACATGTGACGTTTCGAACAGCTGTTTATGCGCAATGTCTTTCTTCATTGCTTCCCGCCATATTAGCTGTCAAACATATTTGCACTAACAGTGGCAAAAGTGGAGCTGCTTATTGAATTAGTAAAAAAACATAAAATATTGTACGATTTGGCTAACGAGGACTATAAAATCATCAGAAAAAAAGATAAGATATGGGACGAAATTGGATTGGGGCTGGAAGAAAGTGGTAATTACATTGCTTTATCAAATCAAGTTCAGTTTTTGTACAATGACACAGTTGTGTAATGTTCATATATTTTATTGTTTGTGCATTTAGTAGTTTTGTGTTTACATATTTTCATATATCGTTCATATTTACTCACTGAAATAATCTACAAATTGTTGTCTGATGTCGAATGCCAATTGAGTTGAGCGTCTTGAAGTGTGATCATTGCCGGATAATGCGTTCATGTTTCCTCTTGGGATTGTAATTCATCATAAAAATCCTTGTCGCTATTCATTGGAATACAATAGTTGTGTAATATGCACGCAGCTCTAACAAGAATTATTGTCTTTTCCACTTTTGTTTCAATTGGCCTGTAAAATATGCGCCGTTTTTGTGCGAGAATTCCAAAAGCATTCTCGACTACTCTTCTTGCCCGGCACAATCTGTAATTAAATATCTCTTTTTTTAATTTATATACGACCCCAAGGGCATATAGAAATATTTGTAATCTGACTTTTTTCGGAAAAAAAGTTGATGATGCAGAAACTCGTTTTGACACCCCCTGAGTCCAAAAAAGTGGTCTAGAAAAAATGTGCAAAAGTACGTCCGTACGCCGTGTGCCGTGTGCCGTACGCCGTACTATGGAAAAATGGTCGAAAAAAAAAAAACTTCTAAACTACTGGACCGATTTGTATGAAAATTTTTTGTATACTACTAAACAAAAATATAAGAATAGGATCTTCGATTTTTCGAGGTCAGATCCTTCAAGGTCAAGTTATTGAAAAAAGAATTTTTTTTTCGTATAGGGGCTCAAAAATGGTTCCTACGATTTTTTTCATTTCCACAACAATTAATCTTCAAGGTATCTTAAACAAAACTTCATATATCCTATATCCCGCTAGATGCTCCTTCTGGCGAAAAAGGGGGTGGACAAGGACAAACCTCACTTTTCTATCTCAGCCACCTTGCACAATATCAAAAAAATTCTTGCAGATTATTGTAGGATAAAATCAGATAAGAAAATTTGCGGAACATTTCAAGGCCAAAATCAACAAATTCAAGGTCAAATTTTTTATATCTCAGAAACCTTTAATATTTAAAAAAAAAAAATTTCACATTATTGTAGGCTTAAATGAGACAAAATAACTTGCTGAACATTTCAAGGTCGAAATCGGAAATTTCAAGGTTCGACGTACGGCGTACGGCGCACGTATCTCAGAAACCCTAAATATTTTTGAAATTTTTTTTTCACATTATTGTAGGAATAAATAAAATAAGAAAACTTGCAGAACATTTCAAGGTCAAATTTTGAAAACTCAAGGTCATATTTTTACAATGAAAATGTTTAATTCAAATGCTATGTGTTTTAATGTACTATGATGTTCTACATTATTGATAATCTCAATAAAAGTACCAATTTTGGACAAAAATCAAGGTCAAAATTCAGAAATTTCAAGGTCAAATTTTTCATATCTCCGAAAAGCTTTATTAAAATGTAGTTAAGCAACAGTCGTATATAAATTCACACCTCGCTCTCCCTGCGATGTAGTTTTTTTGTCTTGTTTTGATTGCCGATACGGAAAAGGTCGAATTAAAAATGGCTTTAGCGCAAATGCCTCATCACCAATAAGAACATGTGGAGAAGGCGCATTTTTACCAGGCAAATTGCATGGTTGTGGTACATTCATATTGTTCATTTCGATTTTCACTCCCATGTTGGAATTTTCAAAAATTCCACCATCACTGTTTTTGCCATATCCGCCAATATCCACACAAAGAAACTTATAATCGGGTCCTACAATGGGCATTAGTACCAAAGAAAATTTGTTCAAATAGCTCCAGTAAGTCGATCCGGTTTTCTTTGGACGTTTGATAGTGATGTGTTTTCCATCAATGCATCCAATGCAATTTGGAAACTGCCACTTACTTAAAAAATTCTCTGCTGATTGCTTCCACATAGCTTCAGTTGGCTCAGGCATGTAAATTGATTCTAGATTGTTGACAATTGCTTCGCCAACTTCCTTAACAATGCTACTAACTGTTGAAAATCCACCACGATAGCTGTGTCCAATTGTATAAAAACTGTCTCCAGTTGCAATGAATCTGTGAAATGAAAATTAATTAATTTTTGCAATTTTAGGTGACGATTTAAAAAAAAAATGGAAAAATTTAAGAGACTCTTTTTCAAAATATGTGAGCAGCGGTTCATAAAACATGGATTTGGTCCAAACAAATGGAAAGTTTTCGTCCATATATTTGTTTTGCTAAAACGTCTTCGAATGTCAGTGGCATTGAACCAACTGAACCATCTTCATTCACGGAAACTTTTCAATGCACAGAAGCACCAGAATCGCATATGGATGACGAGAGCAATGATGAATTGAATCAATCTACCGTATCTATTCCTGCCGTTGATGCTGAAAGGCCTCCATTGAAGCGCTTGAAAAGATTTACCCCACAACCAACGTCGTCCGTGAAGGATGTATTGTAATTGAATATTTACAATCAAAGAAGAAAAAAGAGCAAGACGATGTTGACATTTTGTTTATGGCGCATGCCCAAACAATTAAAAAATTCAGTCCGAGGAGACAGGCTCAAGTAAAATTTAAAATTGCTAAACTTATTATGGAGGAAGAAATCGCGAGTCTTGAGGAAAATTCACCAAGTTACACCACCAATAGCCTTTCATCACAATTCACCTTTGATAACAACTCTACTTCAAACACTTTTAACACAAATTTTAGCTCAGGTGATTCAAATGTCACATTTAATGATTCAATAATATTACCTTAAGAAGATTGCCAATCGTTCTTCTGGTGAAATGGGCTCCCTGTAATGTGTGTGCTGCTTTTTAATATCAGCTTCGATCAACTTTAAAAGGTAATCATTCGGAAATATATATAAAATCTTTTTTCATCCTTCCGAAGTTGCTGCATCAAATTGATAAATTCTCCATGGGAATGCCTCTCTGCATTTATGCGATGTACCCATATTATTTTTTGCCTAATTTAATTATATAATGTTATAATAAACGATCACTATAAATCAAATATTTAATACTCACCCTTTTGTTTCATTTTCTTCTTCTAATAACAACGTTAATAACAGAACTTCTTAATCAGAGGAAGACATTTTAGTGAATAAAAAAAAGAGACGCGAATAAATTCGCCGCAGTGTGGTCACACTTGCGATTTTGGGGCGGAAAATATCACGCGGTTTATTCGTGCCGCTGCCGCTGCGGATTATTCGCTCTGGTGTGCGCGATGCTTAATATAGGAAACTGGAACAGTTTCAAGTAACGAACTTGTTCCGATACACAGCATTATATTTAAATCTAAAGAATTAACAGGATATATGAAAAAGGGTTCAACACCAATGTAACGGTGACCAATAACTACCTCTTCATTTCCTCGTATAGCAAATTGTTCTATGCGAAACGGAACATTTGAAGACAAACAACATGAACTGTCTGCTAAACCAGTACCAAATTGACAACATCCATCCTTGCTTACCAAATTATAACTAGCAGTTGCATTTTTAAAAAGGTATATGCATCGGAATTCTGGTATTGGCAAAATATTGTTCTGACTGTCTGAAAATGAACTTAAGCAGCCAAAATCTTCAACACATTTACATAATTGCAACAAATTGCAAAGTGGGTATTGTAAACACATTTAACAATTCCATATAGAAATGGCAGTTCGCAAACGAAATGTTCCAAGAGAGCCTGTGCAACTTTTGCATTTGACTGGCAATTTGAAGGATCATACAACAAGCGACAAGCGCACGCATAAACCAAAAAGTGTGTGTATAAATTTAAATCGGCTGGAATAACATTTTTCAATGCAACTATTCCAGTACAGAGAGCAAAAAGTCGATATTCTGTTGCCTTCCAATTTAGGGCATACTTAACGCTCTTCGGTTTTGTATTAAATTCTTTAGGAATGAAAACAAAAACGTCCTTCAAAATTTGGGAAATTTGTGCCCTTCTTTGGACATAAGCTTGAGCATCGCTTTTAAAAAACAACGCTTTGATAAGCCTTTTCGTAACGCCCAGGTCAAGAAGGTGCATTGGGTCGAGAAGAAATTGCGTTATCATTTCAATATTAAGACGTTCTATAGGGTGTGAAGATGGTTGAGGGAACTGCATATGAAAACCATGAGACACATACTTTCGTGACAAAAATGCTTCGTCACTTCTCAGATCTCCTGAAGTTGTTTCAAAGCAAACTTTACCATGCTCATATTTCTTACAGCCAGAATAGCCAACGTAGCCTTTCGTACCAGTAAGAAATGATAATGAATGACTTCGTGGAAACGGTATCCTGAATTGGTCAATCAAAATTGCTAGTAAGTCTGATAACGCATTATGTGTGATGTTATATTGAATATACCATTCAATAATATGGGATCGTTTATCTAGATCAATTTGAGGACATTCAGACTCAAAGGTTTCATCATCTGAATCAGAATGCAAAGATGGTAAATCATTTTCAGAATCGGTTTGGATATCCGAATAAACATTGTTATTAGATGTAAAAGTGGGCGAAACATTTAAATTCGAACTTGTCGAGGGCATGGGACCATCAGATACAACAATATTAATATTGTCAACAATCGACAGATGTTACTCCACATCAGATTCAATGATCGACAGATGAGCATTCACATCTTTAACAACTTCCTTGTGGCATTTCGACGCCAATCTATTAAATTGGGATTTTGATACTTCAACACTTTTAAACGACATAATATTTTTAATCAACAACACGCAGTAACACAATATATAATATAAAAGTGTTATGTCCAATATTTTGGACTATTAATTAAATAATTAATATGAAAACTTTTATTTTGAATTTCAACAAAAAAACATATTTATTAACACCAATATTATAATAAAGACTTAATTTTAAACTTAATATTACTCGCACAACGCGACTGCACTTAACTAAAAATGTTAAAACTGACTGACGCCGGGACTTATGTGGATCTCATTCTTATACCCTGAACCGGAGGGGAAGTCTTTGAGATGATGATACACACACCCATGTTGCATTTTCTGTTCTTAGAAAATCTAAAAGGATGGATTTGTGCAATGCACCGACCTCACAAGTGTTGCTCTTATTGATCCTGTTTCAAGTTTTATTACGGTCGATTCTGGGAAGTGCATGTTTTCACATGCGTGTGAATGCCGCCTTTGATGCATGAATATAGCACCAACTAATAAAACAAAATACAGGATTAATAGAAATAGGAGCAGATAAAAGAACAGAAAATAGCCAGATGTGTGTTCGTCCTGTTACAGATCGTATTCAAAACATGTAAAGAATATGGCTTTACCAAGAATATTGTGTTTCAAAATACGGTCTATAACAAAAGGCTGAAAATTTGCAACAAAAATGTTTCATTAAAATTATTTTCTTAAAACGAGTACATGAGAAAATAAAAAAAATTTAACAATACAGCTTAAAAATATTTGACATTTCAAATTTACTGAACTTTATTATCTATTAGCAAGCGCATGCATTTTTGTACTTGCATATTGTTGCATGGCGGCATGCCTGAAACATTCTGGAACTAAGGAGCATGAGAAAAAAGAATTTATGTGTATGTTATAAATAAACTAAAAAAACAAGTATGTATTACCACTTTCCTGAAGACCTCTCCATCGATTAAACTTTTTTCTAAAGCCACGAGATCCTCTTCAATTTTGCTAGGAAACTCATTCAGTTCTCGGCTTTGTCCTTTACTAATTGTGGCTGCGGCTATTCTGTCGAGCATCACTGATGCCTTCGATGCAAATGCCACCAGTGTAGCATTTTCTTTTATAAACAAATCGCTATTAATTCAAGATTAGTAAAATACTTGTAATACTTGTAAAATAACAATATCAATCAATACATATTTACCATTTTGAATGGCAATCATGGATACTTCCATTTCCTCCATTTTATAATAACAAGATCAACTGAGTAAAATTTAATTAAATGATTCATATTGTAATTACAATAAATAGTATTACTTTTACTTTCAAGTACCGGCCTCGCTGTTGAGTTTGCAACAGTTGAAGTCTTAATATCGCTTTTTTATGCTCCTGTAATCAAATTTAAATTATATTAATTATGTATTAGGACTAATTAATATTAATATTTCTATGACAAGAAAGCAAACGCAGCTATCAAACGAAGCTATCACAAAATAACAGTAATAATAAAATTGTGGCGGGACGCGTGCCACATTGAGGTTATAATTTATTTTTGGGACTAACTTTAATAAAAAATGTTGAAAAACTACTTACTTCGATATTAGCTGCTTTTATTATTGTTTTAGTATTTGTTCAAACAGTTTTGTAAAATTCTTCGCGTTTAATTTCGTAGTTTTAAATTTTTATTTATTTAACACAACCAAAACTTGTTCGCACATGAATGAATTTTTTTTGTATTGTCATACAACAAAGTTTTATTATTTTTTGCGAAAAAATTTAATAAAAAATCGATGATCTTGTCCACTCTTCATATAAAAATGGTATAATGGTAGATATATAGATGAGGCTAATATTTCCATGCAATATCCACTCCCATATAATAGAAATATAGATGAAGCTAATTCCATATAAAATTAAGAAAGAAACAAACCTAAAATATTTCTAGGTGTTCAAAACGACGGCGGGGTAGTGATATATTTATATAAAATAAAAAAGGTTAAAGTTTTAGTAATTATAATAATTATTTTCTTTATTATTGCAGGGTGCTCTCACAATGGGAGCTCCAAATGTCAGTTGCCAAAAATAAAAAAATCACGATATGTTTTCCCACAGTACAGTTAAATTATTTAAAATTGGAATAGAATATTCACAATTAGTTGTTGCAATATCCACATCCTTACCAAATTCGGAGTCGATCCACTCTGCATCCTCATTTTCGTTATTTACAATAACGGCCATTAGTTCACGCTGACGCCGTGCAGCAATTCGGACAGGACGAGTTTTGGCAATACATGGCGGCTGTTTTTTGTGCATTGCACAATGTTCTTTCAACATCACTTGAGATACGAAATAGAGACCACAATCACTGCACATGCGACTAATTAAATTGTCTCTTAACGATGGGCAAAAGCATGTACAATACATATAATATATATATGCTTGTGAAATAATGGTGCTTTCGTTAATTCCATCGGAGTGTTATAATATTTAATCAATTTGAATATAATAATGATTTGAGTTTTTTTTTGTTACGTAACATATTAGCAGACCCCCTCTGTCCCCATCGTAACAAATTTTTATTTACCCCTCCCCCCCCCCCCTAAAGTGTTAGGTAATATATGGACGACCCCATAAAGCTCCTTTACACAAAGTGAACGGATTAATAACTAACCGAAACAAAGATGTTGTTGATTTTTGGCTATATTTATAAATACACCCGGGAACAGAGCACTTCATTTTGATATTTAATTTTAAATATTTAATAATAATTAATATAATTATTAAATAAAAATATCTCAATATTTTTCTTTTCAAATCCAAAAAACAAATGCACACAACGAAAAGAAATGCTCCTATGCGAAAAATAAACACAATTAAAAATGTGGATATGGATAAAAAAAATTTCGGCTCATATTTTTATTCATATTTTCTATCGTTTTCTTATCTTTAAAATAATCTATGGATTTACTAATACTTCTAAACAAATGATAAATTATTTATTGCGCGTCAAAAACCAACACAGGAATCTGTTCGACAACACAATTTGTTTGTTGTGCAGCACATCGCACCAAATTTTGCGTCGAACAGTCAATTGAATTCGACGAATGGCCAATGCCCATTCCACTACCACAAAATTTTCATCAAACATTTTCGGTGCGAACAGCGTTTAGTAGAATGTACAGCATTCGTCGTTGTTCGACGACCCATTCCATCAGTGCTCGTTGAATTTTGTATGTTCGGGTCGAATGCTCGCCTAATGGAATGCTGGGTTTACTCTTAATGCCTCGCAGGATTGAAAACCGCAAAATACGCAGAAACCGAACACAATCAAAACAAAATTTCTGTATTTGCGTGACATTGTTTTTATAAATTATTTAGTCCGCTAACGATTGCTATGTTATATTCAACTGTGTTTTTAATTTTGATATCTGTTGCGTACGGCCGGCGTAAAAATTGAAAGTTTATCAACTTTCTTCCGGTTCTGCGTAAATACTGTGTCGCGTTTTCTATTGTTTTTTTTCATTTGTTTCCATATATTTTATTGCTTGCTGCGCCATTTCTTGTTGCATTACGTTGATTCTGCTCGAGGGTTAATACTACCGTTTTGCGGCGCAAGGAGCTACTGAATAGGTCACTTTCCATAAGTATAAAATATCGCCGAATGGGTAGTGCAGTTCGAAATGGGTTGCTAGGTTCCGTTCTAGGTATATAGAGTAACATGGTAGGATATACCGAGTTTAATTTTTGACATTTTCCGCGCATCTACGTCACTAACATCGTGAAATAATTTTTTATATGTAGCCTGCTGTACTTTATTTGATCTACTTTAGGTGATATTCGGATTTTAATACGCATATTATGCACAGATTTATTTGTGTTTAATTAATAGTTTTATTTATTTTCCTTTTTTTTTGATTTAACATTTTCTGAAATTTCTGAATTAAGTATTCTTATTTTCCATGTATCTAAACATATATTTCACCATGTTAATGACGTCAAATATTGAAAAGAGACAGCATGTAACATGCCCAATATCCTACCATGTTACTCTATATACCTAGGGTTCCGCTAGTAAGATATAAATATGAATCTTCAAATACAAAATAAACTCACATACAAATAATTTGATTTAACAAAAAAACTATTAACTTTTGTCATGAACAGCAGGCAGATAATACTGCCAGTCCCAGTCTAATGAATTCTCATGATATATTTATTTCAGAATCGCTTTACCTTGCCCTCATAATAAACTGTTTTTTTCGTCAGCAGAAACTTATACGTAATTCATTTTGATTAAGTTCCATTCCCAATATTTATCACAGTTTGACTTGAAGCTGGGTAATTCAATGAAACACACCCCTGCCGATTGAACTTAATTAAAGTTTTTTGTTCAATTCAATGTTCCGTTTTACACACATGTTTATTAATAAGGTATAGTATTATTCGCATCCAAGCAAAAATGAGCTCGTAATGGCACGAAACACAACGAGCACGCGAGTTTCAAGAACAAAAAACTACATCGCAGGGAGAGCGAGGTGTGAATTTATATACGACTGTTGCTTAATTACATTTTAATAAAGCTTTTCGGAGATATGAAAAATTTGACCTTGAAATTTCTTAATTTTGACCTTGATTTTTGTCCAAAATTGTTACTTTTATTGAGATTATCTATAATGTAGAACATCATAGTACCCTAAAACCCATAGTATTTGAATTAAACATTTTCATTGTAAAAACATGACCTTGAGTTTTCAAAATTTGACCTTGAAATGTTCAGCAAGTTTTCTTATTTTATTTATTCCTACAATAATGTGAAAAAAAAATTTCAAAAATATTTTGGGTTTCTGAGATACGTGCGGCGTACGCTGTACGTGGAACCTTGAAATTTCCGATTTCGACCTTGAAATGTTCAGTAATTTTTTTTGTCTCATTTAAGCCTACAATAATGTGAAAAAAAATTAAAAAAATATTAAAGGTTTCTGAGATATAAAAAGTTTGACCTTGAATTTTTAGATTTTGACCATTGACGCAAATTTTCTTATCTGATTTTATCCTACAATAATCTGAAAGAATTTTTTTGATATTGTGCAAGGTGGCTGAGATAGAAAAGTGGGTTTTGTCATTGTCCACCCCCTTTTTCGCCAGAAGGAGCATCTAGCGGGATATAGGATATATGCAGTTTTGTTTATGATACCTTGAAGATTAATTGTTGTGGAAATAAAAAAAATCGTAGGACCCATTTTTGAGCCCCTATACGAAAAAAAATTCTTTTGTCAATAACTTAACTTGACCTTGAAGGATCTGACCTCGAAAAATCGAAGATCCTATTCTTATATTTTTGTTTAATAGTTTACAAAAAAATTTCATACAAATCGGTCCAGTAGTTTAGAAGTTTTTTTTTTCGACCATTTTTCTATAGTACGGCGTACGGACGTACTTTTGCACATTTTTTCTAGACCACTTTTTTGGACTCAGGGGGTGTCAAAACGAGTTTCTGCATCATCAACTTTTTTTCCGAAAAAAGTCGGATTCCAAATATTTCTATATGCCCTTGGGGTCGTATATAAATTAAAAAAAACATCGCAGGGAGAGCGAGATGTGAATTTATTACAACCTAGTGCAAAATATATAGTATGCAAATCGAGGTGTGAAAAACTTTGATTTTGACCTTTTAATATTCAAAAAAATTGAAGGTTTCTGAAATTTTAAAAATATGACCTTGAATTTTCAATTTTGACGTCATATATGGAATACCTTTGCGTATAGGTAAACGAATTGAAAATTATAAAAATCGTTATCGCCTTTTTTGAGCATTCATACATGTATTTGTTTAGCCAAAAAACGTTTTTTCGCATTAACTTGACATGTTATCTTCTAATATATAAAAATCAATTCAAAAAGTGATGTCTGTTTTTAACTCGAGAACGGCTGAACCAAATGGGATACTTCCTTCTGCGAGATTGTTTATAATTGCTAGGAGAAGGTTCGTGGATAAAAAAAAATTGAGAAAATCCAACGGAAAAGTTGAAAATGTCGGAAAATGAGAAACCATACAAAAATTATAACATGTTACTAAGATAAAACAAAAAAGCGAAATTACTATGTTATTTTGCATTATATATTGAGGTTTTTGAAAAACACATTAGTTATTACACAGTACGGCAGAGTTCTAAATATAGAGTGCTTTAATGAAAGATGTGTAAAATGTTATCCAAAATTTATATTAATTTGCATTCTATGGGATGTACTCAAAAACTCATCAATAAATATAGCGGGTTTTGGGGCGGGACGACGTTCGCCGGTTCCGCTAGTATTCATATAAAAAAAAGAATAAGTCAGAAGTCATATTTTTTTATTAACGAGACCAAAATTTCATGCAAAGTACGTCCAACAGTTAAGAGAAATATTTTTTGTTTTGTAATAGTGGGGAAAAGTTGCATTTTAGTTTTAAAAAGAAAAAAAAATGGTTGCAATACTACATATCTCAAGATCCCGGACAGAGCTTAAAGTTTATAAAAAAATTTAAATATATAAAAGCTATGAACTTTGATATTTCATTTTCTTGTTTTTATTTTGTACATCTTGTGTTACAAAAAATAATTTAAAACACACTATTACACATACTATTATATAGGCATTAGAATTAGGAAAAAATTATAAGCAACAAAGTATAGCAAATATAATAAAATATTTTTTATGTAAAAAACTTTAAATTTTAACCGATTTTAAGACCTTGGGAATATTTTTGTTGATAAACATTAAACGGTTGTTTTATATCAAATTTTTACATGTTCTCACGTGAGTTAATTTTTGCTTTTATATACACCTCTCTTGCATTAAACATAGATATTTTAAGCGGATTCGGTGATCGGTCACCACTTTCACAGTTCTTTCTACTGCATGCGTGTGACAAGAAAGCCGAGAACACAGTTCTTTCTACTGCATGCGTGTGACAAGAAAGCCGAGAAAAGTCGACGACTTTTATATTATTTGGAGGATCTCCATATATTCGTTAAAGTCTTTGAGAGTCTCACTAAAATATTTTTTACCGAGGTGCTTCAGTTAAATCATTTTGAGCCTATGTGATCTTATTGATGCAATTCTTGGGAATTTATCTTTGGAATTTTAAGCTTCCTGGCTTCGTCTGTACCTATTTCTTTGAATAACTGAATCTATAACGTTTTTGAAATAATCAGTGAGATAACTTGAATATGACATGAGCTTAAACAGATTTTCGGAACCATAAAGCCTTTAATTTAAAAAAATTAAATTATAAATGTAGGCAAAAGTGGTAATTTTATGAAACTTTATCGTTTTTGTAGGACGTGGTACTTATACTTTGGTAATGTATAAGATTAGAAAAAAATGTAACAAATATTGAATTGTTACATTTTTTTCTAATCTTATACATTACCAAAGTGCAACTTTTCCGCGTTATTAAAAATTAGAAATTGTTGTTTTCGTCTCATAGCTCGAAAGGTTGCGAATGTAAGAAACTATTGCAACCATACTGATTCGTAAAAAAATAATTTTCAACAGTGATAATGATTTTCACTCAATTTAGGAGAATATGAAACCCAACGTGCTCGTATGCAAACATATTGTACACTATAATTACCGACTAACTATTCTCCATAAAATCCGTCAGGGCATACATTGAATTACATTATGAAAACTTATCGCAACGTCATGGGTTGGATGATGGGCGAGTACGCGAATATATGTTATTATGTAGTATGCGGCTATGCCACATCTTTCCCTTGTTCTATTTTATTACCTTTGTGCATGTGTGTTTGCGTTTTCATTTACAGGCAATTAATCACAAACCCGATGTTGTTAGCATATTTCATTACGTTTTGTAATCCCTTTTTAATTTCCGTCTATCAGGTTGTGAGTTTATGTAAAGCAACAAACCAAACCTGATACTTTTTAATTTTCTACTTTGTTGTTCTGTCGGTTTGCTACGTTTTCCGCATGGACAATTTGTGGTTTTTATTATGATTTTTTGAAAATTCATTTTATAATTTTCAGTACAGCCTAGTCGGTCTACAGAGATATTTATTGGGTTGCAACATGACACTCATAAAATGTTATTGCGTTATATTTACAACCATCATACACAAATTACAAAATAACATAAGTTGGTAATGCGTTCTCAAACTAAATTTTTAATATACTTACGTTATACTATACCCAACTCTTCAAAGCTTTAAACCTATAAATAATATAGGTACGGAATTTTATTACGAAGTAGAAGTCTGCGGTTGAGTGAATCAGGAAATCCATTTATCTATTTTCATTGTTCACGTCATAATATCAGTGATCGATATTGTTATTTGTTAGTCGTGAGGGAAAAGTTAATTACGAAAACATTTCAACACAACTTTGTTGACTTCCTGCATTGAATGCTGCCTTTCGCAAATACATATTATGAGTTATGACGTCAATATTTCTCATGAGAGTTAAGTAAAGAAAATTTGTTATTGCGAAAATAAGAATAAATATTTGATTTAAAAAATGGATCCAAACTGAAGGTTGGAAATTGTTCAATTGAATTCATATACTGTACAATTATATTATTTAAAAGAAAACAGTGTATCAAATCCGAATGCATCACAACAGTGCTAATACAATATATATTTTGAGGTTGAAAATTCGTTCAACAATTTTTGGAATGATCTGTAAATAGCGTACTATTTGAAATAATAATACATTTGCAAACCTGGATGACAAACGATTTAAAGTGATAGTTCGTGTCACAAAAGATCAATTTAACCTTTTTCACGCCACTCATAGAAATAGTTTGTTACACCCAACCAAATTCGGCGAGAAATCAACTTTTTTTTTGTTAATAATAGAGGTTCTTTCGTTGGTAAAAAATCTCGAATCGTTGGAAACAATATTTAATCGTTACAAACACAGATTCTTTCATTGGGAAAAAATCTTAAATCGTTGGAAACAACATATAATCGTTATAAACACAGATTCTTTCATTGGGAAAAAATCTTGAGTTGTTGCAACCAAAGTCTTTTTGCTTCAAAACTGGTTCTTTCGTTGGGAAAAAATTTCGAATCGTTGGAAACACAGATTCTTTCTCTTCAAAAACTCTTGGATTTGTGCTAAAAAAATATTTAATATCACTAAAAAAAAATTGCGTTTGTTGCAAAATTCTTGTTCATTATTTCTGAAAAAAAATCTTTTAAGGGGGAAATGAATATAAAAGATAATGAAAGTCAAAAAAATTTATAACAAAAAATTTATTAAAAAATATATTATATATTTTCTTGCCAAGTTATTGGCAAGAGTTCGACAGGCCGGATCGGCTTGATCATAAGGAGTATTAATATTTAATACGTATTTTTGAATGAAATGCCAAACCCGTTTAGATGTGGGGGGGTACTTTACATTTAATGCCAAAAAAGCGGCCATACAGGCCTCTAATGCATGTTGAGGGGACTCGAACCGATATTTTGTGTCTGCTATTTCCACAAACGATATTGTGATCGGAGAACCGACGAAAATTATCGTCGGCTGAATGCAGACCCCTTGCCTCAATTGTTTTTCAAGAATCTCCTTCTCCTTTTCTTGACATTCCAGCAGTTCCTAAATAGTAAATACAACGATATGGTCACAAAAGTTTCAATACTTTATGAAGTAATTATTTATAGTTTATACGTACGTTATAGTGCCTTATGAACGCGAGTTGCACTTCAATTTTTGAAGGCCTCAATGTTCCTTCAATGCTTCTCTTTAATATAGCGTTCGGCAAAACGTACGGTAACAACATTAATGAAACCGCAACTTTGAGACATCTGAAAGAAATACAATTTAAATTAATCATTTCAGTGCTTTTCCAAAAATTTAAAATGTTACTTACCATCAGTTTCTGTACCGATCAAACTTAGAATATTCGGTACCGTACCTTGCTTGGAGGATATCACCCTCGATGAAATCTTTGTGTTGCATCCATAAATGTAGCCATATTTCATATATGAATATACGTTCTGAAATTAAACTAAAATAAACCAAATTAAACTATTGCCTACTACACCTTTTCCAATGGTAATTTAGAAAGCGTCACTGTGCACTTACTGAACTTATAATTAATATAAAACAAAAGGCACTTAATAAAACTTAATTTAAATGTAATTACTATTAGAATATTTAATATATATTATTGCTTATACTTACATTTTCACTTTTTATTTAATTTTTCACACTAATTATGTATTATCACTTCTTATTTCGCAAACTTGTAAATGACGACTGCCGAAGAGTTCCTATGTTCTCAATGTAATAAGAGTTTAGACGCAGAACCCAAAAATATATTTTGCATTCCGGAATACGTGTATATGTAGTATGTACATTGTACAGTCATACAAGTGATACAAGTTACAACATGTATCCAGCAGGTCAACTATTATTTGTTTACCCGCATCGAAATACACATTCGATGCAACAGCATATCTTTAATCGCTTCCAAAACGATATCTTTCTCAGAAACTAGGATTTCTAATACAGTCAAACAGTATAATGGATGTGGCAACCAAAGTTTTTTTTGCATCAAAGCGAAATGATTTTATTGTAAACAAATTTCAGTCAAATCAATATTATTTTGTAACGAATAAGAATTTGGTTGAAGATACCATTGCTCGTTTGTTGATACTAAGCGTATTTTCAATTTGTTCGCGTGTAATAATGTTCTTTAGCATCGTATAAACTATACTCGCAGCGAACAAAAATAAAAGATGGTTTTCTATGAGTGCGACCTTATTGAGGACCACAAAGTGTTTCACTCGTCAAAATCCAACTTACAATTTTCTGTGTTCTTTCAACTGGCGTTAGTGTTGTTCCGATTAGGATCAGGAGGTGAAAATGCATCGTATGGCAAAATTGCTGCTATTTTTGGTATTGGCGATGGTGGAAGTTTGGAAAAGGTGACAAAACGAGTCTTTCTAAGCATTATTGCTTTGTAAGAAACATTTTTGAAATGGCCCTCGGCTGAAGAAAGAGAATCGATTGTCGCATAAACATTCACGGATCTTCCGTATTGTGTAGGATATTTAGATGGATCAGAAATTCCTTTAAATGAAAAACTCAGTCTTAATCCCACATCTTACTATTCACGGAGCAAAATATATGCTTTAAAGATGCAAGCCATATGTGATTATAAACTTCGAATCAGAAATATTTACGTTGGATTTCCTGGAAGTATACATGATGCCAGGATTTTTAACACGTGCTGTATTGGACGAAATCCTGAAAGGTTTCTTTCGGAAGGCGAGTGGATTGCTGCAGATTCGGCATACAGACTAACAACACACGTTATTACACCTTTTCAGTCAACATCGAGAATGTTAACAGCCGAAAAAGGGAAAGCAATCAATGAAGAATTCAGTTTACAGCGAGTGCATATTGAACATTGTTTCGGAGTGCTAAAAGAGAAATTTTGCAGCCTAAAAGATTTAAAAATTAAAATTTACAACCCTACATCGCACAAAAAGCTTGTACTTGATTCGTTATAAAAATTACAAACCTCAACGCCGGCTTCAAAAATTGCTTAAAAGTTAAAACACATCCAATACGACAAAATTTGTTTTTAGACAAAACTCGGAGATATTAGACAATTTCTTTTTTGTGGGGCAAGGATTGTGTTGTGGAATTCATGTGGATATCCAACAGCAAAATTATTATGTTCATGCTTTGCCGCGAACGTCAAAAGATTTCATAAACAAAACAAATGAACATATTATTTTTGCCCAAAAAATATTTGCGCGCATTGCAGTAGCAAATTTTTCGAACGCGAAGCTGGACAAATTCGAACGCAATGTAATAATACTTTTAAAGTGTTGGCAAACAGGTATGTAAAATTTCGTGGCGATCCCATTGTGAGTTTTAGTGTGATTGATTACTAAATAATCAACATTGTAAATGCAACAAAAAATATATAATATACCTATGGATTTAAGGGTTTTCTGACAAGTGACAAGCTAAAATTTTCGATATTATTTTGTGAATAAAAAGACAGTGTGAAAACGAAATTGCGTATTTTATAAAGAGTTTAATGTAAAACTAAAATATGTTTTGGAACAATCAAGTATGTATATACAAATTTAAAATAAAATTCTTATATTTACGTGATTGTTCCAAAACACATTTTAGTTTTTATATTAAAATATTAACTATTTTTTTATTTTTAAAAGTATTAACTTGGGTTACTTTTTTTTAAATTAGAAAAACATAATTTGGTTTAAAATAACTAACTAAAATAATCGCTACTTTAAATTTCAACGAGAATTAAAGTGGCCCCTGCAGGATAATCGAAACACTTTATCTTGGTTGTTTTACGAAAAATTACATCACTATACGTATGCTTTAGCGGAAAGTATTTTTTATGTATGACTACTATTTAGTGGAGTCATTGTATAATTCGGGGTAGCGACATATTATCTCCGCCGAACTGAGAACGACATAACTCCGCGCCGAGATATGACGCAGAGTGGGGTATTTAACTTAAAAGTCTGGTCAAAAGTCAATTTTATGAATTTCATTGTATGATTTCCATTTTGAAAGTGTATGTATTGTTGCATTTCAATAATAAGTTTAAGGTGGTATTGAACTGTCTGAGGAAAACGTTATTCGCCAAAAAAAACTGAATTTTTAATAAAAATTAAGAACAATTATTTTCCTAATGGAAATCGGTTAAATATGGTTTTCATTATGATAAAGATCAAATATGTTCTGGCTTGTTGAAAGTTGACGACGCAGAAACTTGTTTTGACACCCCCTGAGCCCAAAAAAGTGGTCAAGAAAAAATGTGATATATGACGTTTTTAGGCGACATATCTCCGCGCCAAACGATAATTCGTGCGGTTGAATGGTACATGTACAAGCTCTCGATGAATAAGCGACTCAGAAGGTGTATTAAAAACAATTAACTCAAAAAGCCTATCACAATTAATACGACCACATAAGACATCAGACGAAAAAGTTGCATAGGCAACATGTCTTTTGTCATCTAGCAAATGCAAACCGAAAAGTAAGCTTAAATGATTATAATGAGGAACTATGCCAAGGAACAGTCTTTCAAAAGCAAACCTTAGGAATTTCCTCTGGATCATTTCTATTCTCTTTATGTCACGAAGAGAATTGGGCCCATACCACAGATGCATACTCCAGTTGTGACCTGATAAGTGCACAATAGAATGAATGACTTAAAAGTCAAACGATCTTGAAAGTCTTTTGATTGTCTTATGACAAAACCCATCATTGATCGGCCTTTAGCCACAACTAAGTCTATGTGAGTAGAGAAAGATAGATCAGAGAAAAAAAGGACACCAAGATCAAGAATTGTATTCACGCGCTATAAAATAAAGTCTTCAAGTACGTAGTCATACTGAAATGGATTCTTAATTTTGCAGTAAGTCATAACTTTACACTTGTTAAAATTAAGATGTAAAGCATTATCATGACTCTATTAAACTAATTTATTCAAATCACTTTGAAAAGCAACACAATCATCTAAGGACTTGATACATGCCAAAAGCTTCATATCATCCGCATAAATATACGGACGACAAAAACAAAGGACATGTACTGCATCATTCACAAATAATGAAAAAAGCAATGGACCCAGATGACTACCCTGAGAAACACCAGAAGTAGCAGTGAAGTCTCTTGAAGATACTCCATCGATGAATACAAATTACTTACGTCTTACCAAATATGATTTTGTTAATGCTCAAACTTTCAAGTTTCCTCAGAGCTCATGGTCAACTTTGTCGAAAGCCTTGCTGAAGTCAGTGTAAACAACATCAGCTTGGTAACGATTGTAGACGGTTGAAGTTACATTATTAGTAGACGCGACTAAATTACGCGTGGTTGAACGACCCGGAACAAATCCGTGTTGACAGTCTGCAATTGTACTCTTTACGGAATGAGCAATTTAGCACCGACAAGAGACTCAAAAATTTTAGGTATTGCCGAAATAATTAAAATATGCCTATAGTTTTTGACATCACGCCTTACACTTGATTTGAGAATAGGTGTAACAGAGGCCCGTTTCCATTCATCAGGAAATAACCCTTGAGATAGAAGGCAATTGAACACTGACGTCAAAATAGGTGCTAGAGAAGGAGCACACATTTTCAATAATCGCGGTGGAATTCTGTCAGGCCCTGTCTGGGCCCTTTTGAGCTACCAGCTTTCCAAGTGCCTCAAACACTTCTGTTTCAGACAACTGAACAATCGATAATTCTGTAGGGGAAAAGTCAACAGAATCGAAATGGTGCTGAAAGTCCAAAGTGGTCGGATTATAAACAGATTCAAATGCATCAGCAAAGAATCCGCAAATATCCTCTTTAGAACTAGCCACGGAACCGTTGTACACCATGGACGAAGGGAAACCCGAAGTTTTTCTTTTGTTATTCAAATAACTCCAGAATCGTTTCGGGTTAGCCGCTAAGTTGGACTCAAGGTTCACATGGTACTGCGCAAGCAGAAACCTATGAAGGCAAGAGAATTGCTTCCTCAAGTACGAGAATCTGAGGGAGTCAGAATCCATCTTTGAGGAAATCCAATCACGATGAGCATTATTCTTTTCACACGCCAGCCTTATCAGTCTGGAACTGAACCACGATGGAAAGCGTTTCTTTGTATTCCTTTTTAATGGAACACATAGTTTGAAGCCAGCCTCGAATGTTTTATATAACTTAGAAACAACATCCATAGACAAACTAAAGGCGCAAAATCTTGAAACCGCGAATCTAAGAAATCATTTCAGCGATTGAAATCAGTGTGCCAAATATCAAAACCATCACCCTTAGGTAATGGATAATGATGCCGCACCTCCACATCAACAACAATTTCCAGCGGAAAATGATGCAGAGAGGAAATGCGCTTTGGTACAAGTTCATCGCACTTATTAAGAGTGATGTTTGCATCACAATTGCAAAAAACTAAGTCTAGTTGATTGTTATTGAGATTACAAACGCCACTGTACTGCTACAATACCAAATCACGCATTGCATCGACTAGAAGATGATCTTTAGGCGAACACAATTGTGTTGGCACCAGAGAACCATCAACTTCAATCCATACAATATGGCAATTGAAACCGCCGCAAACAAGAACGATGTCATCTGATCCCACATTACTAATCTTATTACTAATACTAAACATACATTTTTCAAAATTGTCAAGCAAAATATTTGGTTGCAGGTAAACAACAAAAATATGTACAAACTGAGTCTTTAATTTCAAAGACACATGTAGACTCTCAAAATCAGGCTCCTGCCTGAAGTCGTCCAAATGTGACACAAAGAAACCCCTCTTGACAGCAACAAAGACTCCACCACCTCGCTAAGTAGCAGAAGTTGCAGAATGCCGATCCCTTCTGAAGACTTGATAATCATCAGAGATGAACTCAGCATCAGAAATGGCTGAGATGAGCCAGCTCTCAGCAATGACTATGACGTCAAAACGACAAAACGACAAAGATGACAAAAACTTCTGAGTCTTACTTCTAATACCACCTATATTCTCGTAATATAACGAGAGACGAGGTGATACAGACGATGAAGCAGAACAAAACGAGTCGTCATCAGCAGAAACATTTAAAAACGAGTCAGGATGTACGACTAATGTCGCACATTTGACACGTTTTTTGGAAAATTGTTGCGGTAAACAAAATCCCGTATAGACAAACCATCTGGCCAGAATTCATGCCACACTGAAGCGGAATCCCAACCTTGAAAGAAATTGATCTGAATTTCTTTAAATCAACACCATTCTTTAAAAGAGTGGAACATTCAATTTTATCCCGTTCAATATTTAGAATGCCTGCAATGCATTCAGCAAGTTCATTAGCAGTGGTTGACGGGGCCGCACGACCCACATGAAACCACTTTAACGCCTCCACTGCAACAATTTTATTGTTGGCTTTATTAGAACCCACAAACACTTTTCGCGATTGTGGTGGCTACACGAGCAACAGCAGGTACCGTTGTCATAACAGACTTTGTTGCTTTCTCATCGTGCATTGTACATTTTATTTGTTTTTTTCGAAGCATTTTGTTTAAATGTGTTTTCCACATTCATTGTTTTAATGAAATCAGCCTTAAATTCTGCGACTTCTTTGCCAATTTTATTGACTGAATCAGAGACTCCCACCAAGGATGACGCAAACTCCTTCAGTCCAATAAGGGGCACTTTGAGGCAGTCAGTACAGCAAAACCTCAAATTTGCATGTTTTAGTGCCGTATTAGCAACACTATCCGAAATGCCAACACACTTGGCATGGAACTTGTACGATCAAAAAAACCCACACTCCACAATGGGCACGGCAGCACCTCATCACAAACACCACACAATTCCATTGGATCCATTATAATAAAAAATTAATTAATTTAATTTAAATATATTAAACAAAAAAAAAGAATTATTAAAAATAACTAAAATCTATAGTGAAAATAAGTGATTGAAAAACACGTCCGACTGCAACAAAAGCTAGCGGCAAAAAAAAGACATCTAGTAATAATAGACCGTAAATATTAAAAGTTTTGAAATAGTAAATTGTCTTTTTAATGCGATGTAATATTCTTTTGAATTAAATTATCGGATTCAGCTGCTTCAATCGCCAACCGCAAGTTTAATTCCAATTAGATGCAATCATACCCATAGAACAATCGTTACCCAATCACTTGACCCTTCTCAAAAGGCACGATTTATCATCTATACACATGGTGAAAACTAATTCTTTTAAAAGTCAACCATTCATAAATGAAGAAGCGGATAAGAATGGCGACTGAAAATATTATTATTTATTGTCAAATTTAACTTTCCATTTACAATCATTGAACCATTGATTGATTTGGTCAAATCTGTGAACCCTATGTCAGAAGTAACCCACAATATTCAGCTTAGCAGAAAGAAGGGAGCAGATGTCATAAATACATTACTTTCTGCAGAAGGAACGAAAGCAATTGTCAGCGTTTTGCAGAAGCGATGCTTTTCGCTGATAATAGATGAAACAACTGACATAAATTGTAAGAAATGCTTTACCTTAGTTGCTAGATACTTTAATTATGAGGAAAATGTGACCAAAAACAAAAAATGCAATGCTGGAGCTAGAAAAGAGTGATGCTAAATCAATATTTGATTGCAATGATCGTTTTTTTTAAATTAATTGTATTCCCTTTAATAATTGTATCGGATTTGCAGCGGACAACGCCAGTGTCATGATGGGCAAAAAACAACAAAGGTGTTCAATCATTGTTTAGACATAAAAATCCATATGCCCTATACTCAATATATAAGACTGGGAGTGCAAATTTAATCTCTCGAGTTGATCTACGCTTCGAATTTCTTATTTCCAGTACATTTAGCGCATGCATGTAAGAATTGTACGAATTGCTTACTTTATATACTACTAGCCATATAATTCAAGTTATAAGCAAAAACTATTTTATATGCAAAATGTGTATAGATAAAACAAATCTACCAAGAACCGAATACCATATATGCGTTTGTATTTTATATTCTCCACATGCTACGTATACCAATATCACCAATACGGTTATTAGTTATACGTATTATCGCATTTATCGGTATTTGGTTGACTTAGTAAATAGTTCCTCTTAGACTCTAGACTCTACTACTACTCGAGTAGTCGCTCGAAATCTTTCGCTGTAAAAGGTCGTGATTGCTGATATACGGAGAACGTTCATCAAGTTCAATATTGTACATTTTAAAACACAACATACTAAAACACGTCTTAAAGATAAGTTTTAGTATTATAAGCTTTTAAATTCTGATTTTGTAATATAAATATATTGTAATTGTAATTATTGTTTTGAGTTTTAAAATGTGCAATATTGAAATATTATTGTTTTAAAAGGCAAAATGGTCATCTCTTTGTATTTATGTATGTAGTATAGTATAATACTTCTTCAGCGATTTCAGAGCTATTCATGTGTATGCATGTGTATGTGTGTGCGATCGCGTAAGCGTGTGCGATTTAATACACTCGAGTACAATGTTATGTATTACCTAATATGATACGCGTTATATTATATATTAAAAGTATGTATTGAAATTTTTAAATGATCTATCGTGCTGTTTAGTTGAACTTCCGCCTCATGTATTAGGTTATAGGGTTCTATAATAATATATTGTATTCTAATACAATGAATTACTATTACTAAATTGTTGCCGTGTGCATTTCACGAGTCGAACTATGTGAAAGTAAAGTTATAATATATTCTGTATGTATATACGGGGTAGCGACATATCTCCGCCAAACTGAGAACGCGCGGAGATATGACGTTTTTAGGCGACATATCTCCGCGCGGAGTTAAGTCGCTTTGAAACGACATATCTCCGCGCGGAGATATGTCGTTTTAAAAGCGACATAACTCCGCGCGGATATATGTCGCTTTTAAAACGACATATCTCCGCGGAA
This sequence comes from Sylvicola cinctus, assembly GCA_963854165.1. Classification (NCBI taxonomy): domain Eukaryota; kingdom Metazoa; phylum Arthropoda; class Insecta; order Diptera; family Anisopodidae; genus Sylvicola; species Sylvicola cinctus. Next base: position 26,251,200 of record OY974082.1, read on the forward strand.
CTGAGAACGACATATCTCCGCGCCGAGATATGACGCAGAGTGGAGTATTTAACTTAAAAGTCTGGCCAAAAGTCAATTTTATAAATTTCATTGTGGGAAAATCCCATTTTGAATGTGTATGGATTGTTGAATTTCAATAATAAGTTTAAGGTGGTATTGAACTGTCTTAGGAAAACGTTGTTCGCCATTTGCTTTTTATCCAAATTCCTTTAAAAGCAAAGAAAAAAAAATTAATTTTTAATAAAAATTAAAAACCATTATTTTCTTATATAGTATCTTAATGGAAAACGGTTAAATATTGTTTTCATTATGTTAAAGATCAAATATGTTCTGGCTTTAATTAATTGTTTTATTAAAAAATAATTTTTACTTTATATACGACCCCAAGGGCATATATAGATTTTGGTATTCCGACTTTTTTCGGAAAAAAAGTTAACGATGCAGAAACTCGTTTTGACATCCCCTGAGCCCAAAAAAGTGGTCTAGAAAAAAATGTGCAAAATGTTCGTATGTACGCCATACGCCGTACTATGGCGGAAAAAACGAAATCCTAAACCACTGGTCCGATTTGTGTGAAATTTATTTGTAAAATATTAGAAAAAAATATAAGAATGTGATTCTTGTTTTTTCAAGGTCAGATGTTTCATGGTCAAGTTATTGAAAAGGGCAGTTTCTTTTGTATGAGGTGTCAAAAATGGGCCCTATGATTAAAAAACATTACCTATACGGTTTCCAAAAATAAACAATACATCAAAAAATAAATTGTGTTTTTGAAATCACATTCCTTGTTTGTAAAACAATACATATCTAATATATGGAAGAAATAATCACGATAAACTATAAAGTATTTATTATGTAGTTGAAGGTTAATATTTAGTATAAATAATAAAATTTATAAGTAATAATTTTTTTTTTACGCAAAAAATTTTATATCGAGAAAGAAAAAACAAAAAAAATATAAAACTAATTTTGTCCAGACTTTTTGAAAACCCTTATTATCCTTTGCTTAATTGATTTTTTAATTATATATGTAAATATTACGAATTGCGTCTTCTACTTTTTGTTGACATGTTGGACATTTGGGTTCACAACTGTCAGTAACATTTTGTTCTTCTTGATTGTGGTCAAGAATTGTATCCCGACAGTCTCCACAAATATTAACATGGTTGCATGGGCGCAACAAAACTGATTTCGGGTTGATCAAACATACATTGCAGGGATTCATTTGGACAATAGACGAATTGTACAGTTGGCTTTTGTTCGAATCACTCGAGGAAAGCGAAGATGTGGAAGACTTCATTTCGGATGACATTCCCGACAAATTAGAAGCTGTATGCACACTATCGAACAGGTCCTGTTTTTTAAAACGGTCATTTAAATAGACAGTGAGTGTCAAAAAATCCTGTATATCAATTTCTCCTTTTTCAAATAAATCCATGGCATCCATAATTTTTTGAGCGCGATCCTGAGATTAAAATTAATGTTAATGTATTATATTTTAATGGCTTTTATTAAATTTTGTATAAACTTACACGTAATTGCTTTGGTTGTGTCTGACTACCTATGCCACCATTTTGAAACAGCAGAGCGAATTCGCGACTTTTTTCATACTCGGCATCAATAATACATTGAATGAATTTGAAAAAGTGTCCCTTTGCTCTAATTTTGTTGCCCAGATTCAAATTGTATGCTTCTACAAAGCCCGTGGTTCTTGTCGAACGTTTGAACACCGATATGTGTTTAGGTCCTTCCTATTAAAATTAAACGGGAATAAACAATATCTAAGTTTAAAATTATGAAATACCTTCTTAAGCCACTGCTTCTTAAAATATTTTAAGAAGGGAGAAAACATATTCTTATCTGAAGTAGTTACTTGAGCTTCAAGAAGGCCAAATGCTTCAACAATTCTGTTTTCCGGTAGTAGAGGTATAAAGAAATTTCATGAACAGCATATACGCTTCGTCATTGCATTTTAGTAATTTCTCCAAACCACCTATTTTCCTTGCATTTCTTTTACATGCTTGGGTAAAATGAAACCAGCAAGAATAAAATCCCATGTTTGGATGCAAATTTTCAACGCGTTACGCATCGCCTTTTCATAGTCGGAAATAAAGGATGCACCATTTAGGCAGCAAATGTTGGAGTCAACATACGTAAATAAATGTTGGTAACAGACCTCCGTTTTACGCGTCATCAAAACAAATAGAAAAGGTGTTATCTAAAAAAACAAAAAATGATTTGAAATTTTAATTACTACATGGAATTAATCAAATTGTAAAATAATTACCTTTTGCATATTTTTTAACGTAAATAATAAGGAGCTGCCTAAAGTCCCCGAAAGGGCATACTTTGAAAGTAGCATCTATTAAAAAATGCCTATTCTGCTTTTGAATATTGGTTTGCATCAAGTTTATGACCTTGTCAGATGCGAAGATGCAATATGCAAATGAGCTTGATACATATATTTTCTTAAAGAAAACTTTCGAACTATTTCCTTTCGTCATGCCAAAACGACTCATGATATTTTCATCCTCAAAAGCTTCGCGAACATCCTCTGGGGTATTAGGTGATTTTGGTAGAAAGGGTTGCTTCTTTCTTTGTAGAGTCCGTTTGACCGTATCATAGCTTATTTCAATCTCTTCTCCATCTGTTTTTCTAGTTTATTAAAAAACAAAACAAAAAAATTATATTTCACGCCGTTTTCGATTTGCACATGAATAAAAATGTGTATATTTACTTACTTAGCGAGAACATCATTGAATATTTTTTTGGTGTCGTCGTTACAACTACTTTGGCACTGATTTTTTATTTCAGAAAAAGCTTCGATTTTTTCCATTTCATTACCCTGAATATGCTTCATAATCTCGGGCTTTGAATAAACGCGAGCCTTATCTGCACTTAAATACACTCGAGCTCTACAGTCTTTAACACGGCACACATATGAGGTGTCACTAGATTTTAATTGTTTGTTTTTAATATAAATTTGTTGGTCACTTGGGTTAAATAACAATAGAGAGCAGGCTTCCTTCTTTAAACTCAAATTTTATATTATCAAAATCATCATTTTATACGCCCTTTAAAAAAAAAAACAACAAGCACACTGTTTGAAATTCCGAAATCAAGTGATTGCATACTATTTTGCTAATAGGGCCCGTCACGTATGAAAAATTCTTATCCTATTAGACATTACATAGGCTAAAACGGACTATTAGCCTATGGCTGGCTGGTTATTACCAGATGCATTAGTAATACGTTATCGGTTTTATATTTCTACACTGTGCTTTAAAAATATAAAAGTAACAAAATATATAACAAATAAAGAGAGACAAAATTTAACCACATATGTATCGGCCAATATCTAGTAATTATATGAAGTACGTATTATGTAAAACAAATGACCACTCGGAGCCCAAAACTTTATATAATATACAGCGAGAATTTTTCGTTATCTATCACATTGGATCACATTGGACATAGTGATTTTAAATGTATTTTCCCAGTTTTATTTCAAATGCGTACATAGATAAAACACGTAAGAGAAAAATCAAAAAACACATCTTCCAAGTACCTAATACCATCTATGCGCATGCTGTATATTTGTTATTTTCTTTAGCTTATAATTTGCCTTTGGAATTTTGTGCGATAAACGTGTATAGGAAATGAATTAAGAAAACACTAAATACTAAATAGTCGCTGGAAACCTTTTGCAGTTGAAGGGTGATTGCTGATATACGGAGCCGTGTGTTCATCGATTTTAAATAACGTGTTTTAGTATTAAAAGTTTTAAAGTTCTGTGATTATTGTTATTTATGCTCAGAATTTGTATTTCATAATATTGTTATTTTTTATATTGTTGTTTATTAAAAAGGCAAAATGGTTATTTTGTATATTTAAATGCGTAGTGGTATAATTCTTTTCTAACGATTTAGGAGCCATTCACGCATGCGTCTATTGCCCAATCATACGCAAATCAATCGATTTAATCGCTTGAATTCTCACACGAAAATCATTTGATTTAATCGCTTGAGTTGTCGCACGCTTCATTACAATTGGCATCTTGATGTCGTCGTACTAATACATAGAACATTCTATGTAATAGATAACGTTGTATGTAATACATACTTATACCATTTTCTTTGGCAAAAACACAATCAATTTTTTTTTCAGCACTTTTTTGACGTTCGAAAGAACATGAAAAAATTGATTTTTTTTTTGAGTTGGTATTAGTGTTTTGTTATAGCGTTTAAACATCGTTTTCTTTAAATGTATTTAGCGTCAGCTGGTCAGCTGGAAACACAAAAGTAACCTCACAAAAGTTATAAGTGCGAACAAAGCAGACATCTAGCTAGACCGGGTTTAAAAAATTAGAGAAACAAAGTTCTGAACAAATTTGCTGAAATGGTGGACCATATCGGACCATTAAGAAAATACCGAACGAAAAAACAAATGTGGAACGAGTTGGCTAGAATTGTAAGCGAGCAATTTAACCTTACAATTAATGGTGTACAAGTAGAAACACGTGACCGCTGCGTTATGAAGCGAACAAAAAAAATTATAGGTAACAACAGAACCAGCGGAGCAGTCAGGGTGGATTCCACTTTTGAAGAGGAAATAAATTCGATAATTCAAAAAGACGATTCGCTGTGTCCGGAAAATGCTATAAGTCCCGGAGTGATAATGGAGAAAAGTAGTTTTTTCCCATTAACAAATAGCACTGCCCAGCCTTCAACATCACAAAATCGTACTTCGACACCTACAACATCAACGTCACGAAGTTTATCATTGTCACCATTAAATAATGATGAATCAGACTCTATGGACTTATTCAAAAAAAAGATGATGAAGAAGACGATAATATCTCGTTAATTAAATCCATTTTATTTTTATTTAAAAACGTTTCAAAATATAAATATATTACAAAGCAATTAAAAAAAATGTTAAATTGTTGATTTCATACGCTAAAATTCTAACCCAAAAACAGCTGTTTGTTTTGACATTTTTACCTAAATTTCAGTACAATTCATGGAGGGGTAAAAGTCAAATCAATTTTTGAGGGGTAGATTGTTCAAAAAATCTCAATCTGTAAAAAGTGATTGCAATCAAAAAAAAAATTTTTTGCCAAAGAACATGAAAAGTGATTGCAATCAAAAAAAAAAAATGATAAAATTGTTTTTTTTTTTGCCAAAGAAAATGGTATTAGTTACATACAACGTTATTTATTACATAGAATGTAATATGTATTAGTACGGCGACATCAAGTCATAGTCTAAAACGGACAATTAGCCTATGGCTGGCTGGTTGATTACCAGATGCATTAGTATTACGTTATCGGTTTTATATTTCTACACTGTGCTTGGAAAATATAAGAGTAAAAAAATATATAAAAATTATAAAGTCAATAAACATATCTAGCAATTATATGGAGTACGTATTATGTAAAACAAATGACCTCGGACTCCAAAACTTTATATAAAATACAGCGAGAATTTTTCGTTATCAATCACATTGGACATAGTGATTTTAAATGTATTTTCCCACTTTCATTCCAACCCGATCCGCAATATATAAGGCTGCGATAATAAATTTAATATCTCGATTAAATGTACGCTTCCAATTTTCTTACTTTCAGTACATTCAGCACATACATATAAGAATTGTACGAATTGCTTACTTTATATACTACTAGCCAGTAGCCAAATATATAATTCAAGAACGTACGTAATATAAAAAAAATCAGCACGTTCATATTCCCAACAAGCATATATATAAGGCCAAACGAAGAAAAAGACGACGGTGCTTACTAATGATCGTTGATTGTTGTTTAATGCAACGTGCATGTATTGCACACACACACAAGCACACGCACACGCTCATGCATGCATGATTAGCTCTGAAATCTCTGAAAAAGAATTACTATACTACGCATACATAAATACAAATAGATGACCATTTTGCCTTTCAAAATAATAATTTTTCAATATTGCACATTTTAAAACACAAAACAATAATCACAGAAGAATTTAAAAGCTTATAATCGTAAAACTTATCATTACGACGTGTTTTAGTATGTGCACAGTTGCTCTGTTATTGCAATATATAGGTAATTATTTTGAATTTTAATCGTCTTATGTACCACAGTTCTTTTTTTAGTGCGTTCTAAACGATGACATGGTTTAAATATTAACTATTTTAAAATTATATTTAATAACGTCTATGCATACCAAATGTTGATCTGACTAGATCAGGATCAACAAGTTCATCGATTCAAGAAATGTAAACACAACATTTGTAACAACAACTATGCATTCCGGCCTAAGTGTCTTATCAAGTTTCTGTACACAATAACTTTAAAAAATGTACAAATAACATAGTCGCTTTAGACAGACAAATCTATAAATAAACATAATAATGTTCCTTGAACCCTTGCGAAGTTTCAGCTCACATCATTATTTTCTAACTGAACCCAACTAATACGGCTTCAAAAGCTTATCAATATTAAGAGCTTTGTAGTGTAGACGTAATGATTCTGTATATCGGTGAGCTCTTAACTATAATAACTCACTTAAAACATCATTCATATCATGGGATTTTCCACCCGTCATCAATTACCAATTGGCACTATCGCCATCGTATCGATTAATGAGGCGGTAGTCGGTAACGTGTTACAGAGTAAGAGTTATTTTTAATAACATTATATTATCGAGAATGTGTACAATGTTTTTATTCTTAAGTGCGTAAATTGTATTACTTATATTATATTTTATATGTTAGTCGCAGAGGAAACTGCTCGTCCTCGAAAAGGACATTATTGAGCTTAAAGTAAAACATAAATGTTACCATTCAAAAGCTTATCACACGAGTGCTCAGGTTGTGAAGATCACAGATGACATAGGCACAACCCCCTCAGTCATCATTACAATGTTATCAATGAAATTCGATCTGGGTCATAAAATACTATGAAATACAGTACACTTGCATGGACGTAATGGTTTTTTAAATGTTAAGTGTAACACGCAATTACGTAATTACATGCATTTTTATACAATGAAAGGGTACACTGGCGTTCGACACTCGAGTTCGTCGAACATATTGTGAAGAAAAGGGCACTTATGTTTACAATAATACGGGTATAATATGTGATGCGTATAATTTTTCCGCATCAAATATTCACAAGTGGGGTTGCTATCATTTGTCCTTCATGTACGAGTATCTTGTGATTCGCAATGCATATTATGTAAGTATGAAACAAATACCATTCAAATAGTAGTAGGGACCTAACGAGTAACGACATTATTAAAATCTATTCAAGCGGCGTAACAATTTGTACTTTAATAATAATATTAATATATTAATAATAAAATAATATTAATTACATTCCAACCATGCCATCATTTTGAAGCACTTTAAAAGTAATTTTAGTGCGATAAAACGATTAAAATTAATTTAATGTTATTGATATACATAACCTATAAATTACAATATAATATCCCACTTTGTGAGTGATACTTGACAAAAAACACAATTTAATGAGTTATGCAAATAAAGAAACACATTATAAAATTACATTTCCTTAACCGTTACGACCAAAATGTTATTATTTACTATTTAAGTCGGTATGCATAGTTGTTGTTACAAATGTAGTGTTTATATTTCATGAATCAATGAATTTGTTGATGCAGATCTAGTCAGATCAACATTTGGTATGCACTGCAAAACCTTCAATATATAAGTTATGTAAAAACAATTGGCATTTTGATGTCGTCGTACTAATACATAGTACATTCTATGTAATAGATAACGTTGTATGTAATACATACTTAGAGTAATGAAGCGTGCGAAAAGTCAAGCGATCAAATCAAATTATTTTCGTGTACGATTAAATCGATTGATTTGCGTATGAGTGGGCAATAGACGCATGCGTGAATAGCTCCCAAATCGCTAGAAAAGAATTATACCACTACGCATTTAAATATACAAAATAACTATTTTGCCTTTTTAATAACTTTTATTTATATACAGTACATTTTATAACACAAAACAGAAAAAACAACTATCGCATAACAATGAAATAACAATATTACCAAATATGTTCAAATTAGGAGCATAAATAACAATAATCACAGAACTTAAAAACTTTAATTACTAAAATACGTATTAATTAAACTCGATACAGCTCCGTATATCAGCAATCACTCTTCAACTGCAAAAGGTTTCCAGCGACTATTTAGTGTTTTCTTAATTCATTTCCTATACACGTTTATCGCACAAAATTTCAAAGGCAAATTATAAGCTAAAGAAAATAACAAATATACAGCATGCGCATAGATGGTATTAGGTACTTGGAAGTGTTTTTTGATTTTTCTCTTACGTGTTTTATCTATGTACGCATTTGAAATAAAAGTGGGAAAATACATTTAAAATCACTATGTCCAATGTGATCCAATGTGATAGATAACGAAAAATTCTCGCTGTATTTTATATAATGTTTTGGACAACGAGTGGTCATTTAAGTTTTACATAATACGTACTCCATATAATTGCTAGATATTGGCCGATATATATGTGGTTAAATTTTGTCTTTCTTTACTTGTTATATATTTTTTTACTCTTATATTTTTAAAGCACAGTGTAGAAATATAATAACGATAACGTAACACTAATGCATCTGGTAATCAAGCAGCCAACCATAGGCTTATTGTAAATGATGCAGAAACTTGGGTCCAAAGAAGTGGTCAAGAAAAAATGTGCAAAAGTACGTCCGTACGCCGTACTATAGAAAAATGGTGTACTATGGTGGGGGAAAAAAAACTCCTAAACTACTGGACCGATTTATTTAAATTTTTTTTGTAAAGTGTTAGACAAAAATATAAGAATTGCATCTTCGATTTTTCAAGGTCAGATCCTTCAACGTCAAGTTATTGCAAAGGGCATTTTTTTCGTATTGGGGCTCAAAAATGGGTTCTACGATTTTTTTCATTTCCACAACAAATAATCTTCAACGTATTTTAAACAAAACTGCATATATCATGTATCAAGCTAGATGCTCCTTCTGGCGAAAAAGGGGGTGGACAAGGACAAACCCCACTTTTCTATCTCAGCCACCTTGCACAATATCAAAAAAATTCTTTCAGATTATTGTAGGATGAAATAAGATAAATAAACTTGCGGAACATTTCAAAAAAATTCAAGGTCAAACTTTTTATATCTCAGAAACCTTTAATATTTTTGAAAAAAAAAATTCACATTATTGTAGGATTAAATAAAATAAGAAAACTTACTGAAAATTTCAAGGTCAAAATTTGAAAATTCAAGGTCATATTTTTATAATGAAAATGTGTAATTCAAATACTGTGTGTTTTAGGGTACTATAATGATCTACATTACTGATAATCTCAATAAAAGAACCAATTTTGTACAAAAATCGAGGTCAAAATTCAGAAACTTCAAGGTCACATTTTTCATATCTCCGAAAAGTAAGTTTTTTTTTTTTTTTTTGCCCTTGCGGGAGCTGCCAAGCCGTGCGCGCGCTTCGGCGGTTGCACTCAAAAGAGGCAGCACTCTTTATTAATATAATACGGGCCACCTCGGATCTTCATGATCCTCGGCGGCAGTAACTTAATAGGGCGGTTAAGCCCTTTCCCTAAGTTTTGTTGTACATATTACATTGTGTGTTTAACATTTCTATATATAATAAATTTTTGTATATAAGCGCTGGTGCGGAAAAATGCTGGCCAGGCGAAAAACCGCTACTTTACAATTCATGAACACTTACCCAAAAAGGGGTGTGTTTAACGGACAATGGCTAAATATTATATTCAAATTGACCGCGCAGAGTGTGAGCTACGCAGTAGCTCAACTGAGTGCCAATTCAATATTAATGTGCTAGCTTACTGAGTAGATATATGTATAACATAATTGTTGTGACTTATATACTAATGTTTTTTTTTTTTTTTTTTTCAAAATATTGTTTACAAAAAAAAAAAGAAAAATTTTAAGTGCCGGCCTTAGGGTGAGCACGCGCATCTGTTGCTGGCACATACACTTGTTGTCTAAAAAAGGATTATGTTACAGGTAATAAAAGTCCATACAATGCATGCCATGGCTATGACCAGTGTCATATATAATAATACGCGAGTAAAAAAAAAACTGATAACCGTCATATGCGCGGGTGCATATGAGGCTTAGGCCAAGAGTACCTTGTGTGCCCAGGAAGGGATGCGCGTGCTCATTCCGTCACCTATGAATAAAAAACGCACCTCACACAGAGTGTGTGGGCCGTTGTACAGGTACTAATGCACTCGTGCTTCAACCAGGTAAAGTGGGAGAGGAGGCGGAGGCAGAAAGGTAAGAATCAAAAGAAATCAAACGGAACGTTTGTGTGTAATGTGGTGTTTGTTTTTTAGGCAGAAACTACGGCGGTTTCCAATGGAATTGCCCCAGTATATTGTCCGCATCGTGTCGCAAGTACTTGCGGATCAGGCGGTTGCGGTGTGACGTGTGTGTTGCCTTGAAACGTAGCCAATACTTATTAACTTACTTTTATTAAAATGTAGTTAAGCAACAGTCGTATATAAATTCACACCTCGCTCTCCCTGCGATGTAGTTTTTGTGTATGTTGCTTTTACTTATTAAGGATCATCCGTTCCAATTTTCGCGATTATTTCCTTAGTTTTGCTTAATTTTACCGGCCTACATACTGCATACCCCAGAACTCGCTATATGGTATAGCAAAACACTCGTCTCTTTTTTTAGACCAAAAGCAGTATTCACAATTTTGTTTTTTAAAGCAGTAAATTTGTTTTGAAAAACAGTATTTTTGACAGTACTAAAACAGTACAGTTTGACAGTAGTAAAAAAAAAATTAAGAAGTACGTATTAAGTAATTATTTGTCAGTCCTTATTTGTACTTGTTGTATTGACATTTATTTGGCTCTTCGAAGATATTTGACGGACATTCCGAATTTGCTTCTTATAATTGCTTGGGGCAGATATATTCACTTTGGGATTGAAACTTAAGTGAAAGAAAGTAGAGATTTATCAGAACCCAGAAAAGTGTCCGGGATAGAACAATCGAACAAAAAATTAATCGTGCATGGAAATCAAACAGAGACGGACTAAATATTTTCATTCCTTATTTTAAAATAATTTATTTACTTTTTCTGTTTAGCTTTATTAAAGCTAAAGTGGTGACCCCGACGTGATCTTTTCCTTAAAGAAGATCATGCACAATACCAAGGAGATAAACTCCCAGCGTGGTGTATTAATTTTTTTTTTAGAGGGAACTCGGAGATATTAGACTAGATATTAGATTTCTCCCAATTGCTTTTTTTTATGGGGCAATGTTTGTGTTGTAGATTCTATGTGGATTTCCAACAGCAAAATTGTTATGTTTGGCTTATCGTGAACGTCAAAAAATTTCATAAACAAAACAAATGAACATATTATTTTTGTTCAAAAAATATTTGCGCGCATTGCGGTAGCAAATTTTTCGAACGCGAAGCTGGACAAATTCAAACGCAACCGTTCGCTTTGCTTTGCGCCTATGCATATGGCCCAACCAGGGCCATATGCTTTAAGCAATTTTTAAAGCCGGCGTTGAAGTTTGTCATTTTTATGAAAAGCCAGCTTTTTCCGGCTTTGCTTATGAATACTGGACTACCATAAATGGGAAATAAAATTGAATCAGGTGTAATATATATAAAATTTGCGCTTTTATTCATATTTAGTTTTCGAAAGTTCAAAATTTAGTGAGCTGGGCGAAGTTGAACGAATAAATAGAAAATATTAAATTTTTACGCGCAACTTTGCGCGCTCATTTAGGGAGCTCTCATATAACATAAATCAGTGTGTTCAATATTTTGCTTAGATTTGCTCGGCTTCGCTTCGCTTTGCGTGGCGCCTATGCGGTTAGGCGGTAATTTACCATCAAAACCGAACGCTTGACAATTATTATGCAGAAATTTGATGATTATTATTATTTCAAAATTTGGAAACTTTATTTCGTTTTTTCTCTTGTTTATGAAATTTCTGCATTGGATGTGATTACAAAAAAATCTTTACTATAAAACCGTAATCGTGGAAAACCACAGAATTATGCTCGAATTTTTTGACGAGGTGTTTTTTATTAATGTTATACGGGAACCCATTCTTACGAACGTCCGTCGGGTCCGTTAAATTAATGTTATTTTCATTTTTTACATACAAAACATATTTTTTCTTGGACGTGGCAACTCCCGCCACCCGGCTTGTTTTTATATATTAGACGAACTTCATTACCGCGCAAAATTGCGGAGCTATTGGCAGATTTATTCGTGAAGTGTTTTATACTATTCAAATACTGGAAAAACGATTACCGCGATTATTTTCGCAGTTTTCTCGATTTTTTTTCGCGTTTCCAAATCACTTCTGGAATGTTGAGAAATACGTGTGAAAATTTTCAGAGCGATCCCATTTACAGTTTCAGCCTGATTGATAGTATCGCTAAAAGGAACGGAATTTTCGTGGAGTTTTTCGCAAGGTGTTTCTTATGAATAGAAACACTGACAAATCGATTTCCAAAATAAATAAAGGAATTAATCAATCACTTCATGAACCACGATTTTTCGTGGGTTTCGTGTTTCATTTTGCTTTAAAAAAAAGTCTTTGTTGCTTTGCTGGAATGCTGGAAAATACTTGTGTAAAATCTCGTAGCGATTTCGTTTATAGTTTTATCGTCGTTTGAATTTTTACATTGGACATAACCACAGAAAATTTCACTTTTGTAATTAGTCAATTTTTTGACGAACTGCGATTTTTTTCGCGGTTTTTTAGGTTCATTTTCACTTTTTAAATATACCTATATTCCTTTTAGTATTGTCAAATACGTAAGTAAAATTTCGTTTTGATCTTATTGTCAGTTTTAGTCTTATTGCCTGGTTAAATCCTATACCCACACGGTCGTTTAGATTTTGATATTTTAGATAATTCCGCGGAAAATCTCCGAATTATTTCGCGACATGACTTTTACTAAATTATTACTGATAAAACGATTCCAGCAATCATTTTTAACAAAAGTAAACATTTATACGAACCGCGTTTTTTTTCGCCATTTCCGTGTTTTTTTTTTCGCGTTAAAAATACTTTATAACTTATTAGGTATTAATTTACTTTATTATTTTTATCGCGGTTTTCGCGTTGAAAATAGGCCTAAGTTACTTCGAGTGTAAAATTCAATAGCGATCCTGTTCTCAGTTTTAGCTTGATTTAAAGGTATACAAACACTTTCGTTTAGGAATGTAAATAATAGACATAACTTTTATAATTTGAATAATGACAAATCGATTCCCGCAATTACTTTTGGTAAAAGTCAATCTTTTCGCGGATTTCGCGGTTTATTTTCGCGTTGAAAATATGCCTATGTTACTTCTAGAATGTTGGCAAATACGTATGTAAAATTTTGTGGTGATCCCATTGTCATACATACATACACGGTCGTTTAAAATTTATATAAAAAATTTATATTTTAAATAGTTCCGCGGAAAATTTCCCGTGTTTTTTCGCGACGTGGCTTTTGTTAAATTAATACTGACAAATCGATTCCCGAAATCATTTCATGTAAAAGGTAATTTTTTTAATTTGTTTCGCGGTTTTCGCGGTTTGTTTTCGCATTGAAAATATGCCTATGTTACTTCTAAAATATTAACAAATACTTGTGTAAAATTTCGTGGCAATAGGATCGTCAGATTTAGCGTGATTGAGTACTAAATGTATATACATACACGGTCATTTAGAAATTTGTATATTAGGCTAGAAATGCATGTGGAGAAATAAACGAGTCGGATTTGGGGTAAATTTTTTGTTTTTTATTTACTTCTTAACCCCACAAACAGCATGCTATATATTTGAATGACAGCTTGAATTATTACACATACTACTCCATAGCCATGCTATTGCTTCTTCATTCTTGCGTGTGCCAAATTGACATGACCTCTCACTTTTTGCTATTTTGTTTTCATTTTCAAACAAAATCTATGAATGTGTGATGAATCGGTACACCGTACGTAGTGAAATGAAATGCGTATACAAATATATGTATCGCGCGACGGCCACTGCTGCTTATATAAATATTTTGTTTTTCCTTTTAGCCATCTTGTTTTATATAAAATTTTAATAACATATTTATATATATGAAAATTTAAAGTGATTTTGGACCGCGGCGGCCATACTTAATATTTTTTTTCCTTTCATTAATTCATTGTTTGAAAACAACTGAGCTATATATACGTGTCTATACGAATCAAAATTTTGCAAATATTTAAAAAATTTAAAAATATTATTTCGCTGTTAAATATTGTTAACAGTATTCATTCGTTTTTTTCTCGTGTTTTTAATAATCTTAAGAATCTTTTTTTAGTTGTGTGTTTTTTTTTGTATTAACATATTTTTAGATTTTTCGTTTTTTATCGCAGCAATTTTAACTTTAAGAATAAATTTATTAGTATTACTTTCATTCAGTTTAGTGTTTTTTGGTGTGTTTTTAATTTAATTTCTTTTTTAAATTCATTATAATTTAAGAGTAGCTATTACTTTATTTTTAATTTAGTTTGATAAATATTTGCGAATTAGTGAAGTAGAAACATAAGTATATTAAGAATAGTGCACGCAATAAATTTTTAAAGGTAAGAATTTTTTTTTATTATGTGTATACCTAAATGTAGTTTGTATTTTTGTACTTTTTGTAAAAATACGAGCTTAATTTATTTTTGTTATTACATAATTAATTTGTGTAGATTATATTCAAAATGAACACGCGTCAGTTCAGAAGAATCGCCCAACGTTATGCTGAAGAGCTTATTATTCACTTTGAAGGAGTCAATAAAACATTGGCAGAACAGGGGATACGTCCAATGTACACCCAAGGGTCATATTCTGAAGATGTGAATCCCCTTTCCTCCATTACCTCTTTAATTCCTAATAGAGACTTGGTTGTTGATAGTGATATATTGCACCAAGAATTATTAAATGCAAGTGAAGTGCCTAATACTTCTGGCGAGCAAGAAGACGCAGATGATTTAGAATCATTAAGCAATACTGGATTAGATGTCTTGCAGAATGGGCTTGTCATTCTTCTGCAAGCCGAGCTCAAAAGGACAAGTTGTGGAATCTTCTAATAGAAAAGTTTGATCTAAACATTCCACGTACAAGGAGAATATTATTACGTACTCCAGCAGATAAAGTGGAGTTAAAAAATGTCCGGCCAGGAAAGTATATCCACATCGGCATACAAGCATCAATTTTGAAATACCCCCATTCGACTTTTTCATCTAGTGATTCAATTTAAATTGATATTGGAATAGATGGACTTCCATTGAACAATTCCAATTTTTATTCGCTTTGGCCTATCTTAGGTGCATTTGTGAATAACCGCCAATTGCAACCTTTTGTAATTGGTGTTTATGGTGGCGATGTGCATCCATACAATATTGATGAATTTCTGGAGGACTTTTGTGAAGAATACTCCGTATTAAAGGCCGAAGGAGTGAGCGTTTTAGGTTGTGAAACCAAAAAACGTTTCTCAATTCGTGCTTTAATTTGCGATACTCCAGCAAAATCATTTGTCACTGGCACAGTTGGCCATGCAAGTTTGCACGGTTGTCACAAATGTACCCAAGTTGGACGAAAACTGAAAACTAGTGGGACCTTTTATAAATCGGAAATATGCAGCTTAAGAAGCGATGAATCCTTTTCAAGGAGGGGCATTAAAGAACAACCACATCACAGCTTAATTTTCCAAAATAAAAAGTCATTGTCGGAAAATGTTGGAATTGGCATGGTTTCCCAATTTCCTCTGGATCCCATGCACCTTATCGATTTGGGTGTTACCAGAAGATTTTTAAAATTAATTTTATTTTCGGACCAAACTCAAAAACATCGTCTACGGCCAAAAGATGTTAATGAGTTTGCAAAACGGCTGAATAGGTTGCGTTTTAGGACTCCTTCAGATTTCGCAAGGAAGGCCCCTTCCTTGAAAAGGTTCGCTAGATGGAAAGCTACCGAGTTTCGGCAAATAATTTTATACAGCGGCATTTTTTTTGCTGAAAAACTTAGTCGCTGACAATATCTACAAAAAATTTTTAAAGTTGCATTGTGGTTATAGGCTCATTTCGAGTCCGAATCCAACAGTCGATAACATTAATATGGCCGAAAAGCTGTTTAAAAAATTTGTGGAAGATTTTAGACAACTTTTTGGTCATATTAATGTTACATCGAACGTTCACAATATGCTACATATTGCAGATTGTGTTCGGCTGTATGGTTCGGCTGAATCTTATATAGGTTTGAAAATTTTATGCAATTCTTGAAGAGTTTGATAAAAAAGTAGAATCAAGAATTGCCACAAATTTACAAACGCCTTATGGAGAGATCCGAGCTGAAATCTAACTACACTGTAACCGAAAAATTGTGCAAAGTAAGCACAAAAGAGTCGGACCGGTACATTCGCATTGAGCCAAACACGATTTTTAAATTAATCAAATTTCATTTTATAAATGATGAGTCTTTTTACGTTGGACGCCGTTTCAAAACGCTCGAAGATTTTTTTATTGATCCGATTCCATCGTCTCAATTGGGAATATATAAATGTTCCGATTTGAATGACGAAACTGAAATAATTTCTACAGCTAATTTTAGGGGGCACAAAATGTATGCCATGCCCTTTAAAAATTCTTTAATTTGTGTGCCAATTCTTCACGACAGCATTTAAAACCTCTTTTCTTTTCTCTATTCTTCCTATATATTTTCCCACCATGTCAGATGAATACTTCAGTCCCAACCAAAAGGAGATGGAGTTATGACCCTCAAAAAAATTTGTCATATAAAACTTGTAAGTTTAAATTTATTTTTACTTTAAAATTTTCACAAATGATTTTTAATTTGTTTTGTTTTTAGTGGGAAACATTTTATCAGCAATTCAGGAAAATACCAGAATTTTGTTGAATGTGCAAACGGAGTTAAAGAATGTGCATGAACGTGTATGCGCACTGGAAATACCTCAAGAAATACCATTAAAAAAAGTGGAGGCGCAAATAAGAAATGCTAGCCACATTATTGCAAGGGAGCAAGGCAGCATTAAAATATTTATGGAAATCATCGTCAAAAATGTTGTAATTGCAGATCCTCCGAAAGGTGTTTTGTTTTCCTTTCAGAAAAATGCAGCCGCAAAATTGTTCCCGGTAAAAACTTTCTCAGTTTTAAATATTGTGGAAGCGGATCTTCAAGACGCGGAGTTTCGATCCGAAGTCGTGCGTAGCTCTCATTGCTTAACATAATACTTGTGTATAACATAATACCTACAAAAAATTAATAATTATTGTTTTTCAGGTTCAATACGTGTCGAAATTAAAAGATGACAAGTGCCAAAATTTTGACAAACTTTTTTCGAATGCAGTAATAGTCACATTAAGAGGCACAGAAAAGCTTTTTAAATTGATCACAGGCAAGCTATTATAATTTCAACCTCTTGTGTATTTTCTTAAATACAATTTTTTTTAGAATTTTGGTTTAATGGATGCAACGAAGAGGCCAAAAAACAATTGGATCTAAACATACAGACGGCGAGAAGACGGTTAAGGCAACAAACACTCTATGCCCAAAAACGGCAAGTATTTATAAACTTTTCAGGGATATTGTAAATATAAATTATCTAATGCATGATGATATATACGATTTTAGGAGAGCCCCACAACAATCACCAATAATATTAAACGCAACTGCCGACAACTCACAAACCCAAGCAATATCGAAAAATTTTCAAGAGATTGTATCACCTGTAAGCCTTTTTTTCTCATTTTATATTGTGTTCTTCAGTTTTAATATTAATATTAATTTCTTTAAACAGACCGTCACACAATATACAGCAGATGGGGACACTGATTTCCAACATGACTGGATAAAATTACTGGATTTTCATTAACAAAAATAATGTAAGCTTTCTTAACATCCTTTTCTAATTTTGTACTATTTTAACTTAATTGGGACAATCATTTTCAGAAAAAAAAAGTGTAATTCACTCCACCACAGCAGATTAAATGAAAACATTAATAGAATGCAAATATTCTCAATGCAACGTACAAATACAATTTAAATAGACATTGATTTCCAACGTACGTACGACTGGATGATATACTGGATTTTCATCATCATAAATAATGTGAGCGCTTGTACTTTACTAAGACTTTCATTTTTCTAATATCTTAATTTACGCAATCAATTTTCAGAAAATATTGTTCAGCGAACAGATATTTATGTCTTATGAATACAACAGAGATTGACGCACCAGAATATTTGGAATTTGCAATAATTTGCATATGGCGGCCTTTCCGAATTGCGTTTTTTTTATTGCATCTTCTGCATGGCCGAGCCAGCTACAGTCGAGAATATATTTAATTATTTAATAATCGTAAATAAGTTATATGTAGATACTTTTATGTATTATATATGCTGAAAATAAATATATATTTGAATATTTGAAATATATATGTACTATATATATATATAATAGAATATATATCTGAGTGACGTCACCGAAGGGGAAGCCAGTTTAGTGTGATTGTGTGTGTGCGATATTTTGCAATGGTATTTGAAATGAATGAAATTGCTTGTCGACGGCAAAATTAGTTCATTTCATTTTTTTCCTCGTTATCTTGTTTGATTGGGAAGTCTGTTTTCAATGTCAAAATTGACTTGTTTGCCATGTTGCAATCATTTTGACAGCTGTCAATATTATTTAAAGAGAATGTACTCGATGTCATAAATTAGGCTAGCAAGTTTTAAAGTTCAAACTTGATTACCCAGTGGTGAATACGACGCCGATATAACGTAGAGCTCAACGCCGAAAGCTACGTATCTTTCGGCGTAGAGCATGTTCCCTTTACTCGGCGTCATAAAGCTTTAAGTGAATATCCCAGTGGTGAATACGACGCCGAATCAACGTTGAGCTCTTTCCCTTTTCTCGGCGTCATAAAGCTTTAAGTGAAAAAGCTTAAAAGCAAACATATATCCGTCTCTTTCTAATTTTAAATGTTTGTCTTGCTCTACCTTTTACTTCATATTTATTATATTTACTGAAATAACAAAATTAAAAACAAAGAAAACAAAAAACAATGCAGCTTCATATATACGTTGAAATAATTGTAATATATTATTATTGAATATATATGTACAAATTTGCATTAAAAAATGCTTATTATTTTATTATCACATTAACCATGGCCACATTTTGCTAATTAAGTAGTAATCCCAAAAATTCTGATCCAGCTTTATCCAGATATATATTCCACTAAAATATCAGCTTCACTGGCCGAATGGTTTTATTTCACACCCAAAACATCTCATAATCCAACTCAAACACCAATAGCTGCATGGGAGTCACTTCCTTTAAGCATAGTTATAATAACAAATAATACAGCAAGAATGGATTTGTAAATTGTGGTTAGCTCCTGTGCGTTATTCAATCCTATATACAATCTGTGGAAGATTTAATTGTTGTCATGATTTTAATAACTTAAAAGGAAGTGTAACAAACCATTGATTAACTGTGGTAGGATTAATATTGGGACACAACACATTTCGGTAGATATTCAAATGGATACGCAATGTGTGTTGATGCTAAAAGATCCGTCAAGCGCAAGAAAATTACTATTTATATAACAACTGATTTTGCTGAAAATTAAAAAAGTAATTGATCGTATTACATTATAATACATATTACGAGTAGATATTTATTTATACTTACTTGGAATCCGCTGAATTACAAACGTTATAACCAATTTTTTCCTTTATTTGTACATAATTTTATTTTCCATAATAATTTATTTGTCACATTTTGAACTAAACAAAACCAATATTTCTCAAAACGTATGGTAATGTGATCAAAAACACAACATTTTTTAAAAGCACTTGTGTTTCGAAAGTGAAATATGTGCTTCTGTATGCATACAGGCGTTAAAAACGATTTAATTTATCATAGCTTTATTGAATAGAGACAGGACATTTTTCGTCGTTAGTGGGAAAGGAAAAACTATAGAAAAAAATGTATGAGCTTTAAAGTTTAGGAGCTGGGCAGAGTCTTTCACCACTGGGATAAGCTTAAAAGGAAACATATATCCGTCTCTTTCTAATTTTAAATGTTTGTCTCGCTTTACCCTATTCCATATTCGATTTTGATTTTGTTTACTGAAATAAAAAAACAATCCACAAAAACAAAAAAAAACAATACATCTTCAAGTACATAGGCATTTGCTGCAACATTATAAAATTTATTTGCGTTTGGTAGTTTATGTAATTTTTATGGAGTGTTATAAATCTCATCAAATCAATGCACTTATTAACAATTATTCATCTACATGTCGGTGTAAAACGTCTGCATTTCCGCCACATATTGTAATTTTGGTCCAGGGTCCTTATATGAATTCCAAAAATTCAATCGCACTGGTCGATGGGCAAAGACTAAAATAGAATTATTTTCCTTGTACCTGCTTTTGTTAAAAGAAAATTAATATACAGTGATAGATTTATACAATTGTACTTACTTGGAACAGCTATTCCAATAAAATTTATTTTATTTGTAGCCTAGGAAAAATTTATTTACCACTTCCATTCGTATAAAATAGTTATACTTATTAAATTTAAACCCACAAAAGCTTTCGTGAATGTTCAAACTTTGAAGTTTATTTATTACTAGCGGAGGAACCCGTGCGCTGCTGGGATACAACATGTTGTTTTCTAAAAGCGTTTTCAATAATCACATATACATACTCTTAAATATCATAAATATTTGATAAAATAATGTCTATTTTTCAAGTTTTTATGTATTGTAATCAAAGTGAAAATTAAAAAAAACGATGACAATAGTTTAGGAGTTTTTTTTTCCACCATAGTACACCATTTTTCTACGGCGTACGGCGACCGTTTTGACAATAACTTGACCTTGAAGCATTTCTCATCGAAAAAAAAAACTACATCGTAGGGAGAGCGAGGTGTGAATTTATATACGACTGTTGCTTAACTACATTTTAATAAAGCTTTTCGGAGATATGAAAAATTTGACCCTGAAATTTCTTAATTTTGACCTTGATTTTTGTCCAAAATTGGTACTTTTATTGAGATTATCAATAATGTAGAATACATAGTATTTGAATTACACATTTTCATTATAAAAATATGACCTTGAGTTTTCAAAATTTGACCTTGAAATGTTCAGCAAGTTTTCTTATTTTATTTATTCCTACAATAATGTGAAAAAAAAATTCAAAAATATTTAGGGTTTCTGAGATACGTGCGCCATACGCCGTACGTCGAACCTTGAAATTTCCGATTTCGACTTTGAAATGTTTAGCATGTCTTTTTGTCTCATTTAAGCGTACAATAATGTGGAAAAAAAATTTAAAAAATATTAAAGGTTGCTGAGATATAAAAAATTAATAATAATACAGTCAAACTTCTATAACTCGAATCACTATTATCCACAAAAAAACGTTTCATGAAAACGATAGATTTTGGTGAAAAACAATACAATTATTGAAATGCATATACATATGCATATAAATGTTTTTATTTACATATGTATTTTAGTTACAGTTAAACATCAACTACTATTGTTACATATGTATGTCGTTACTGTGCGGTAAAATACTGAGTGATCTGTGGCTGGACATTTATTTTTTTCTTGTTAATTTCAATGAAAAGGGATTTAAATTTGTTTAATGCTTTATAATGACCGTCAGTTGAATTTTCATTTGTTTGTAGAAATGAATTTAAAATCTTTAAGGAATGCGCTACATCATTTGTAGAAGGTTTTTGGATCAATTCTTCGTCCGAACTGTAGTCATCACCTCTCATGACATTTGAAATCTGATCCTCCGTCCTTTTTCTTAGCTCCACTGTCAATTTCTTTTATTAATTTAAATTTTTCTTCAATTGGCAAACATTTTAACACACGTTTCGAAGCCATGCTGTTCACGTTGACTAACCACTGCAGCTATGATCTACACAATAAATTGGCAACGAGCTACTTTTTCGCCTCATAAAGTTTACAGCGAATTCTCAGAGTGTGAGAGTGTGAACGAGACAAAACTACAAACAATCGTTTTTCATACACAATAAATTGGCAACGAGCTACTTTTTCGCCTCATAAAGTTTACAGCGAATTCTCAGAGTGTGAGAGTGTGAACGAGACAAAACTACAAACAATCGTTTTTCATAATTTGGGATTTCCCCGAAAAATTCGAATTAAGGGGACAACTGCCAAACATAGAATTCGAGTTATGGAGATATTCGAGTTATGGAAGTTCGAGTTATGGAAGACAAATTGCATAGAATTTTCGTTCTAAACGCTACTGCCACTCGATTAGGTTCGAGTTATAGAAAATTCGAGTTACAGAAGTTCGAGTTATGAAAGTTCGACTGTAGTTAATAAAAAAAAACGGCGTACGGCGTACGGACGTACTTTTGCACATTTTTTTTAGACCACTTTTTTGGACTCAGAGGGTGTCATCATCAACTTTTTTTCCAAAAAAAGTCGGATTCCAAATATTTCTATATGCCCTTGTGGGAAGAATGTTGCCTTGAGATACTTTGATTTCATTTAAAAAAATTAAATATTTCACATTGAGCAAAGGAATTTCTTGTATGCAAAGCAGATTTTGTTGTTCATTCCATTAAATCAAGCGTACACTGTGAGTTTTGTCTGAGTTAACTAATTGATAAGGAAAAAATTGATTGTGTGGCCTAGTAAATATGCACAATAAAAAAATAAAAAATACAAACAAAGAAAAAATTTGGGGTTGAGAAAGGACTGTTGGGAAATTTGTGCATACACAATTTATTGATAAATATAACTGAATAAGTAATTAGAATCTTTAATGAATTCAACCAAAGACAAAAAAAAAAAAAATCATCAAAAAAAAAATTAAAACCTATTTAATTATACGAAATGTTTGTTTTTAATTCAGGGTATATCTGCTGTTTGTAATTTTATAATAAGGCCGTTCACTCAGGAAATAATTTTGATAAAATAAATTTCATAATTTTTGACAAACGCTCTGATTGGACAAAAAAAAAATCAAAATTATCAAAAATATCATGCCCTGGGGCATCTTATTTTCAGTTGGAAACGTCAAGGATTTGACATATGCAATTGTGCGCGATGGTATTCATAATTATATGCATAGTTCTTGTTACAAATGTAGTGTTTACATTTCTAGAGTCAACATTCACATTTCGTATGCATAGACGTTATTACAATCGTAATTAGGCTACTATTCTAAAGATCTATTTTGGAGTCTAAAAAGAGTATCAAGAAATTGCAAGGTATCATAAAAGACGATGTGTTCAAATAATCAATCGAAATTGCACAGTGCATAGTTGCAATCACAGGGCTCTGTTGTTAAAAATTAGAGTGTTTCGTCGATAAATCGCATTCGAAGGCGCGAAACATTGAAGCAATCTCAAGAAAAGAATTACCAAATTATATTGAAAATTTCAAAGTTAAATGCGCTTTCGATAGAGAAATTGTTGTCTACATTAAAAGTGGACTTCGGAAAGACATATAAGAGGCAAAGAGTTACAATCGGGACATGGGAGAATATGCCACAAACAGTGGCGTAACTAGGATGCCGCAGGCCCCGCGATCGGGGGGCCCTTAAAAAAAAATTAATCAGGGGTGTCACATATGAAATTGACAAAACAAAAAATTATTATACCTTATCGCAAAGTTTTGGTCAGTTAAAATAGATATAACCCATTTCCCATGCATCAATATAATATTCTATGTTACAATTTAGATCTTTATTTTGAGTGTGCTAAATACTAGGTTCGTTTTAGCAAAAGGATTATAAACTGAAATATATGTTTAAGATTCATTGGTCCCACAGCAGATTGTAGTAACATTCGTTTGTTTATGCGTCTGTCTAACAAGATGGGCCCTTATATTTAGTAAAACAAAGTATGATTTATTTCATCGGTTCATCAACAGACTGTAGTAATATTAATCTACCCTTATTTTATATGTTTATTTTATTTATATTTAAAATATTGCTTTAGAGGTCTGCAGTTGTTTCCCTTTCGTATAAATTTAGTTTTAAACAAAAAATATCAAAAATATTGCAATCTAAAGAATTACATTTAATTCGGGCCTGTGACATTTAAAGGACTATTTCAAATAAATTTGATGAATATCGGAAAAATTTCAGTAAATTTTTTAATAAATCAAAAAGTATATTGAAACAATTGGGAGTTTCTCCTGAATTTAAAAGTAAAAGAGTGAGAATGGTGAATTGACACTTCCATAAACTTTTTTAAAGATCATCGATTTTTGAATGAAACGATAATATTTAAAGTCAATGTTTTTAACATAATTTTAGACATAGTTTTAGGATAATACAGCGACGATTTGAGAGCATGCGTGAAATTTCAAAGTTTTTATAATTTTTATTGCCCGATAAACTGTTACCCTTAAATAATAAAGTTAATAATTAGACTCTAACAGATTAATTCAAAAGTACAATACCGACATTAGTTCTGCTTTCTCAATACAAATTTATTTACTATATTTTTATACAAACACAAATTTAGCAACGATATAAAATAGGACACATCCATTTTAGATTTATATCATCATTTAATGAAGTAATATACGTTTTTATTCCTTTTTTATCAATTCCCATAACATCTGCTAGTGCTCAAAGTTTCTCAAAGTTAAAAATATTCTAAATTATTTAAATACAACTATGTTGCAAAATAGATTACGTTTTCAATTTTAGCGATTGAGGCTGAAAAAGCTAAGAAAATTGTCATCAAAAATGATTTATATTAATATTATTTTCTATTATTTCTTTCTTATATTTTGAGTAATAATATTAACCAGAAACCTTCGTTTTTACATTTATATTTATTATGCCTTAAAATAAATAGAAATATTTTGCTATAATACAATTAAATATTATTGTTATAAAAAATTGTGTTTTAATATGCATTTTTATTATAACATTTATTCAACTAATTTCTGAGAGTCAGGCAAATATTGCGGGGGGGCCTTTAATTTCTAGTTACGCCACTACCTACAAACCATTCGAAACAACAAAGCCGCAAATGCCAATTTTGCGGTGCTTTGGTCAAGCATGCAACAACCTTCATTCGCATGACCAACAAAGCAGAAGCCAGACAGTGGCGCAAAACATGCAAGCCATTTGCAATGCAGAATATGAGTATGAACACATACATTTCTTTTTATTTATTTTATAAATAATACTGTTGTCAGATTTCTAGATATAAGTTACAAGTTCAAAAACTTAAATGTAAAATTATTTGCAGGGAACGAAAGACGTGAATGGAAAGGAAGTGTTCTACTACCTTTTTGGTGACCCTGCATATACCTTACTGAGTTGGGGATTAAAAACTATCCAACCACTGTTGTTCCAGAAGAAATTTCATTTAACGCATATTTAAACACAGCGAGGGTCAGAATTGAAAATGCATTTATGCGCCTCAAAGCTCGATGACATATTCTGGCTAAAAGATGTGACTCCTACTACAAAAACGCTCCTAAAATCATTTTAGCGTGATGTATTTTGCACAATATTTGTAAAAAAAGGGACTATCACCTTAAAAACACGACGTTTCCGAAACTATCAGTTACGTGTGATCAACCTACTGATATACGTAATTTTTTCAAAATATATTTGAGGAACAATTTTCCATTACGGGAAACGACGCATTTTTAATAAAATTCCTTATTCCGATAACAATAATAAACTCAGTTAAATACAAACTTGGTTATTTTTAATATTTTTTATTTAATTCAATTTGTTTTTTAATAAATAATAATTAGTAATAAGTGTCGGTAAAAATTAACAATCTGGATCCATACTCAATCGTCTAATCTATTTGGTTGCAGCATTTTTGACATTGCGAGAAGATATTTTTCCTGCCTCTGGTCTTCCTTCTCCTGCAGCTCAAACTCCAAACGTCGATGCTTCTCAAATACATCATCCTGTTTTTGGAAAAAAAATTCAAACAACTTTTCCTGTTGCTGATCCATTTGCTTTGCGAAGCACGAAATAACTTTTTCATATTTTGTTCGCCCACATGGGACTTTTTAGCTGATTTTTCCTGTGTTTCGTAAGATCCCACATCTTCATCTAACTCCTCTTCATCATGTATTACAGCTGAAATTTTAAACAAATAAATGTATGAAGTAATTAGTTTATTTTATGCATTGATCCACTTACATACCCCGTAGGAGGATTCGGCTGTATTGGCTGGCCTACTGTTGTGTGTGCAAATTATACACACGTCAAGCAGGGTCATTGTAAGGCAAAATTGCAGAACATGCTCATTGCTCATGGAGTAATTACTTATAACTTATCCTATAAGTAATAATAAAAAGGCGACGACAAATGCATGCATTACAAAATATTGTTCCCACACGTTTTATTGATAAAAAGGTCAATAATCGATCAATAAGAAACGCTGCATTAAACCGCTCAAATATATAAGTGCTAAACGCATCTTATTCTCCAGCATAAGTAAACAATCATTTTCATGCGCATTTCCGTTAAAACAGAAACGCTGCATTTAACTACTAAAATATAAAAATGCTGAATGCATGTAATGGATAAGCAAATGCATTAGCCAAAATTTATTGATTTGCTATATATTAAATTGCCCATTTTCTGCTGACAAGACAACCTTTTGAGTTAATAAAAGACTCAAGTCAGTGGATTTGAGTCAGTTGTTATTTTTCATTAATTTGTTATTAATCAGTGAGAGTTGTGATTAATCAGTAGGAGTTGCTTTTTTTCAGTCAGTTGTTATTGTTAAGTGAGAATTGTTATTTTTAGTCAAAGTAGTTATCGCTTGAATTGTGATTTGAAAAGTTGTAATCTGTTGTAATAGAATAATTTTATAACCAGACATTTGTTATTTTTACTTAAATTTTAATAAAAAAAGAGCAAGAGCTCAATAAAAAATTATATAAAATACAGTGTTTCATTTTATTTATAACAATAACATAAGTGGAGAAGTTAAAAAGAAAAACGTTCTTGGTTACGTATTTAAC
Organism: Sylvicola cinctus; assembly: GCA_963854165.1. Taxonomy (NCBI): domain Eukaryota; kingdom Metazoa; phylum Arthropoda; class Insecta; order Diptera; family Anisopodidae; genus Sylvicola; species Sylvicola cinctus. Next base: position 26,278,294 of record OY974082.1, read on the forward strand.
CAAGTGGTGACAGCGAAAAGTTAAGTGCTAAGATCAGTCTTTATAAAATCTGCTACATAACACTATTCTTATTTAATTTTTTCTTTTCCAATTTATATTTCGCCTTCAGATTTTTCCAATAGTAATCCAGTCCAATACTCACTTTTCAAGAGCACTTGAAAAATCTATACAGGACATTTTTTTTTTGCGTTCACGTGGGGTAAGCGGATCGGATTGATTAATCCAATCTTGGCAACGTGAACGCGGTATAATATATTTAAACTTGTCAGAATATGCTGCTATTATTTTATTGACCAATCAGAGCGCTTGTCAAAAATTATGAAAATTATTTTATCAAAATTATTTCTTCTGTGAACGGGCTTATTGAAATTCGGTTGCAGTCGATTAGATTTTTGCGTAGTTATTTAATTTGTGAAAAAATCAGTGTATGTAGAGTGTACATACATATTTGTGAATGTTATGATAAGCATAAATTTGCTGAGATCATGTCTTATGGCTTATGAAAGATAATCAACTCACATAAAATATTAAACCAAAATAATTCAGTACGCAATAAAACGTCGGATTACAGTTACACACAAATTTATCTCAATTTGTAGAATTTCAACACTGCAAAAACGCACAGTGTACTTCCCTTCAAATTTTCTTCAAAAGGTTTTCCTTTGCTTTCGTAGAATTGCAACAGAAACACAGCAGCAGCAGCAGCAAGAAGCAAATTGGAACAATTAATGGCCAAATAAGTGTAGCCACGCTACTTTAAGGGAATTTATGTCAGATGGTTGAGCAAACAAATCGAATTGTCTGTGGCTTAATCAATTACTCAGTCGAGCATGTGAAGTGGATGCAAACAAACAAAACAACTCCTGCAACAGACAAATTGTGTATTGCAAAATTGATGCATGCAGCAGAAAATTATTGTCGGTTTCTGAAATTAGTTAATTAGTCTGCCAATAATAAATGCGAATGATTCATTCAAAAACATTTTTCTTTTGTTCTTTTAAATAATTGTCTTTCAGTGCGGCAAATAGTTAACCACATGCCGTATCACTTATGTGTCATTTATTAGCGTATAATTAATACATGTACTATGTATATGTAATCGAATTAGAGGAATAATTTAAATGTTTTAACAAATAAAGTGATGCTCCTTATGGCGAAAAGGGGGTGGACAAGGACAAACCAAACTTTTCTATCTCAGCCACCTTGCACAATATCAAAAAAATTATTTCAGATTATAGTAGGATAAAATAAGATAAGAAAATTTGCGAAACATTTCAAGGTCAAAATCGAAAAATTCAAGGTCAAATTTTTTATATCTCAGAAACCTTATTGTAGGCTTAAATGAGACAAAAAAACTTGCTGAACATTTCAAGGTCGAAATCGGAAATTTCAAGGTTCGACGTACGGCGCACGTATCTCAGAAACCCTAAATATTTTTGAAATTTTTTTTTCACATTATTGTAGGTATAAATAAAATAAGAAAACTTGCTGAAAATTTCAAGGTCAAATTTTGAAAAGTGAAGGTCATATTTTTATAATGAAAATGTTTAATTCAAATACTATGTGTTTTAATGTACTATGATGTTCTACATTATTGATATTCTCAATAAAAGTACTAATTTTGAACAAAATTGAAGGTCAAAATTAAGAAATTTCAAGGTCAAATTTTTCATATCTCCGAAAAGCTTTATTAAAATGTAGAAAAGCAACAGTCGTGTATAAATTCACACCTCGCTCTCCCTGCGATGTAGTTTTTCGTAGTCTCGAATTAATTCACGTTGATGTATACGGCCCTCAGTGAATGTGACCGTTTGCGGTTAACGTACTGAAATTCTTCACTTTTTTTTAAGCTGCTTAACTCCACGTGAGTGCAATAAATCCATCCAATGACTCCTGGGATGTCAGTCCTCGCCAAATTTAGGCGTTCGGCAGCTAACACTTCCTCTTCTGTGAAACAGGATATATTTCTTCCCAAGGTTATTCTGAATTTTCTTCGAAATTGTACTTATCGATTTGGATACTATTGTCTGGCTCAAATTTGATAGACCTCCATGCCAACAAGTGTTTGGTAGCTTCCACTGACGTATAAATTCAAAACAGATAAAAAAAAACGCAATTTGATCTTGCGTACATTATTTGAGCTCTCTGCATAGAAAGGCTGCAGCTCCCTTAAAAAGTCTAATGCCAGAACCGAGGGCAGACGATATGTCTTCACAAACTTCAAAAAAAAAGTCAAAATCATGTTAATATGTCACAATTAAAGCACATGTTATATTACAATACTTACGATTGTTCCGGGACCAAAAAAGGGTCATTCAAATCACGAAGCGTTCTTCGCGTAATGCACATATGATTTTTACGCACATAACTATTTATTTTTTATTTTTTTATTTATCATTCATTTGTCATTGCAAATTTTAAATAAGGATAGTGAAATTTAACAAAAAGAATAAATAAATTAAATGAAAGCAACGCGAAAATTATTAATAAAAACTAAAATTTACAACTATACTTATAATAACTTAAAATAATTATTAATAGAAGCTAAACTCTAAGAACTAATGAATAAAATATTAATATTAAGTAATCATTAAAACACTAAAGTAAACGTAGGAATATTACAATGTAAAATTTTTTTATTTATCTTTTTATTTCCAAATTTAATTTTGCATTGGCTCAATAGCTCGCATGAATGTGAATTCATAACGTAAAATCATAACAAGAGGAGTTTTTATCTGACAGCGTTTTACGTTATGAATTTTGTTTCCCCTCCTTTTGAATCACGAATAGGGGAACAGTCATTAGTCATTACACTCATATTTCAAACATTTTTGTATTTGTATACGCAAAACTGACTCGTAAAATTACAAAATCGCCCCCCTGGAGAGCGATTTTGTACCAATCCCTTACAAAATTGTTAAATGTTACGGTGTTTGTGTATTAGTGCTCAGCAAAATGGTGTTAATAGCAATAATCAATACGCGGGATTTTTAAATTTTCAGATCCAAACTCAGCTACAATAAAAAACAACATTTTTCGTTAAATATAATTTGAATAAAATTTAATTTAATACAACATTGCGTTTTTTAACAATTTAACAGACATTTAAAAACATTTAATTCATTTTATTGCCATAAATAGTGCTTACGTTTGCTCGCACTTTACGATCATCAAAATCATTAATTATTACAAAAAGAGGCACAAGCAACAAAATAATTGAATTAAGAAATAAAATGTGTACGTTACGTTCTATGTACAACCCAACAAGCATATATATAAGGCCAAAGGAAGAAAAAGACGACGGTGCTTACTAATGATCGTTGTTTAATTGATTTGTGTATTGCACACACACACAAGCACACACACACAATCACACGTACACGCTCATGCATGCATTATTAGCTCTGAAATCTCTGAAAAAGAATACAAATAGATGACCATTTTGCCTTTCAAAATAATCATTTTTCAATATTGCACATTTTAAAACACAAAACAATAATCACAGAGGAATTTAAAAGCTTATAATAGTAAAACTTATCATTACGACGTGTTTTAGTATGCTGTGTTTTAAAATGTGCAATATTGAACTCGATGTACAGTCTCCGTATATCAGCAATCACGACCTTCTACAGCAAAAGATTTTAAACGACTGTCGAGTGTCGACTACTCATAACTCAATAAATGCAAGCGATTAGCGAATCCGAGTAAAAACTAATTGAACCGATAATACGTACATAACTATATTGGTATACGTAGAATGTACAGAATAAATCGTGAGAAAATATATTTTTCTTACACGAAGAAGGAGAAAAAAAAAGAGTGTGTTTTATCTGCTTATTTTTTTGTTGGGATATTCTAATTTGAGAGTTCTTCTAAACGTTTGGTCCTATAATATGGGAAACAATACTTTTTTTTGCATAGATTTAAAAAGAAAGGCGAAAAGGAATACTGCATTAAGGCACATACTGTATGCATAGTTGGTTAGGTTAGTACGGTGAAATAATTTAGCCAATCTTCAGACAATTTATCTAATATCACGACAATTTTGAAAAATTGCGCCTGCATAAATCTTATATATAAATTTTCTAAACGACCGTGTATGTATATATATTTAGTACTCAATCACGCTAAAACTGACAATGGGATCGCCACGAAATTTTACACACGTGTTTGTCAATATTCTAAAAGTAACATAGGCGTATTTTCACCTCGAAAAAAACTACTTTTATCAAAAATGATTGCGGGAATCGATTTGTGACCATTCAATTAATAAAATCCATGTCGCGAAAAATACGCGAAATTTTCCGTGAAACTATCCTAATAATATCCTAAATAATTTTTTGTTTGTATACCTTTCAATCACACTAAAACTCACAGCAGGGCCGCGTCAAATTTTACACAAGTATTTGCCAATATTGTAGAAGTAACATAGGCGTAATTTCAATGAAAAAATTAACCGTGAAAAACGCGAAAAAAATCGTGGTTCGCGAAAAAATTTACTTTTACCAAAAATTATTGAGGGAATCGATTTGCGAATTTTTTCGCATGAATGCTTACATTTAGTAAAATCCACATAGCGAAAAAATCCGCGATGAAAATAAACTGCGAAAACCGCAACAAAATCACAGTTTGTTAAAGGACGATTTGAAAGTTTTTCTATACGTAGGAAACGCCTTGCGAAAAATTCCGCTATTTTCGGAAAAAAATCGAGAAAATTGTGAAAAAAATCGCGAGCCACGAGAAAATGATCGCGGGAATCGATTGTCCAGTTTTTGTTTAGTAAAAAACACCTCACGAAGAAATCTGCCAATAACTCCGCGATTTTCCGCGATAGTGAAGTTCGTCAAATATATAAAAATTGATACAATCCCATAAAAAAACACCATAATCACATCCAAGGCGGAAATTTCATAAACGAGGGAAAAAACGAAATAAAGTTGATAAATTTGTGTTGTGTTTCCTATTATAAAGTTGAAAGATATATTTCAGAAGAAGAAAAAAACAACATGTGTCCGAGCAGCGCACGGGTTCTTCCGCTAGTCTAATATATAAATGTCTAAACGACCTTGTATGTATATATACTTGGTACTCAATCACGCCAAAAACCAACAATCGGATCGCCACAAAATTTTACACATGTGTTTGCCAACATTCCAGAAGTTACATAGGCGAATTTTCAACGCGAAAACCGCGAAAAAAATCGCGGTTCGCGAAAAAATTTACTTTTACCAAAAATTATTGCGGGAATCGATTTGTCAGTGTTCAATTAATAGAAACTATAAATATTAACGGCCGTATTGGTGTAGGATTCAATCAGGCTAAAATCGTAAAAGATTCTTCTTAGATTTTCTGCGGTTATGTTTTATAATCCAATGTAAAAATTCAAACGACGGTAAAACTATAAACGGAATCGGAGATTATGCACACGTATTTGTCAGCATTCGGAAAACAACAAAGGCTTTTTTTAAAGCGAAATGAAACACGAAAACCATGAAAACCCTCCTTGCAAAAAACCTTGCTGAAACTGTAAATAGGAACGCTCCGAAAAATTTCACACGTAGTTTTCAACATTCCAGAAGTGTTTTGGAAACGCGATAATAAATAGAGAGACCATTCGTGTATAATACCATAGGGCGGCCCAGCGTTTTTTAAAGTGGTGGGTCGAAAAATTATCTCAGGTGGCGAGAAAAATATGTAAAAAGACAAAAAGAATTTTTTTTATTTTATATTGCACGTATAATCGTCTCTCAAAAATGCGTTACAATTTTCAAATACGAGCGTTCATATAAATTTGATGTTTCAAGAAACGATATAAACAGCAGGTTTACTCTACCGACAAAATATCATTGTTTTACATATTTTGCCATTCATTTTGTTTATTTCCCTATAATTATGCAGTTTTTGAATATAAAATAAACAAATAACATATAATTATTATAATTTTTTTTTTAGTGTAAATTAACGTTTTTTCTGAAGGTGGGTCGCGAAAAAATTGTCCGGCCAAAAAAGTGTGGGAAACGCTGAGGTGATCCTTCTGGCAAAAAAGGGGGTGGACAAAGACAAATCCTGCTTTTCTATCTCAGCCACCTTACATAATTTAAAACTACATAGCAGGGAGAGCGAGGTGTGAATTTATATACGACTGTTGCTTAACTACATTTTAATAAAGCTTTTGGGAGATATGAAAAATGTGACCTTGAAATTTCTTAATTTTGACCTTGATTTTTTTCCGAAATTGTTACTTTTATTGAGATTAGCAATAATGTAGAACATCATAGTACCCTAAAACACATAGTATTTGAATTAAACATTTTCATTGTAAAAACATGACCTTGAGTTTTCAAAATTTGACCTTGAAATATTTAGCAAGTTTTCTTATTTTATTTATTCCTACAATAATGTGAAAAAAAAATTTCAAAAATATTTAGGGTTTCTGAGATACGTGCGGCGTACGCCGTACTTATAACCTTGAAATTTCCGATTTCGACCTTGAAATGTTCAGCAAGTTTTTTTGTCTCATTTAAGCCTACAATAAGGTTTCTGATATATAAAAAATTTGACCTTGAATTTTTCGATTTTGACCTTGAAATGTTTCGCTAATTTTCTTATATGATTTTATCCTACAATAATCTCCAAGAATTTTTTTGATATTGTGCAAGGTGGCTGAGATAGAAAAGTGGGGTTTGTCTTTGTCCACCCCCTTTTTCGCCAGAAGGAGCATCTAGCGGGATATAGGATATATGCATTTTTATTTAAGATACCTTGAAGATTAATTGTTGTGGAAATGAAAAAAATCGTAGGACCCATTTTTGAGCCCCTATATGAAAAAAAATTCTTTTGTCAATAACTTGACCTTGAAGGATCTGACCTCAAAAAATCGAGAATCCTATTCTTATATTTTTGTTTAATAGTTTACAAACAATTTTCATACAAATCGGTCCAGTAGTTTAGAAGTTTTTTTTTTCGACCATTTTTCTATAGTACGGCGTACACCGTACGGCGTACGGACATACTTTTGCACATTTTTTCTATGTAGACCACTTTTTTGGACTCAGGGGGTGTCAAAACGAGTTTCTGCATCATCAACTTTTTTTCCGAAAAAAGTCGGATTACAAATATTTCTATATGCCCTTGGGCTTGGGGTCGTATATAAATTAAAAATATCTTTCAGATTATTGTAGAATTAAATAAGATAAGAAAACTTGCAGAACATTTCCAGGTCAAGGTGAATCGAAAAATTCAATGTAAAAAAAACTTTCTGTTTTAAGGTACTATGATGTTCTAGATTATTGCTAATCTCAATAGATGTACCAATTTTGGACAAAAATCAAGGTGAAAATTTTGAAATTTCAAGGTCACATTTTCCATATCTCAAGTTAGTTTTTTTAAATCACATCGAAAGGTCATTTTTTAACATGAATAAAAAGTTTTAATTGTTCAATTTGTTTATATCAAAATAATTAAAAATATAAAGAAAATACCTTGAACTACATTTTGCATTTTAATATTTGCATTGAGTATTCACTATAGTAAACTTTTGACGATAAAATTTCCGAAGTTCGATCATTATTATAAACTTTGGAGTTCAACTGGTATAATATTAAATGGACGGAATTTCCTTGAAAAAGGATGTTTGTTTATTGCTAGTTGGTAAATAAACTACGGTTAACAATTATAAAGGAGGCAAATTCGAATTTTTTCTAGTCCACTTTTTTGGGTTTAGGGGGCGAATTTCTAAATCGTCAACTTTTTTTCCGAAAAAAGTCGAAACACATAAATCTGAGAAAATGCCATAAAACATGCAATCGGTTTAGTCAAACTTACGTTTAAAATCTGTTTTCATTTCAAAGTCAAACCTTTAATATAACTACATTTATGGTAAATTGAAAAACATAACTTTGTACGATCTCATTGCAGCACAATTTGGTTTCCTTTCGGGAACACTTTGTCTTAGTTCTAACGAACATGTCATAAGTACTTTGAAGAGGCCACGCAACTGAATGATGTATTATTTATGAATCATGTACGAATTAAACTTCGTTATAAAATTAAATAATTTATGTCCCTATACACATTCTAATAAATTTATAACACGCTTTTTAGACAACTTTTTTACTCAGCATTCATTTCTTGCAAGAACGAAATTACCAAATGAAACACTGATGGCATCCGAAAAATATATTGGTAAGCTGGTATGCTAAAAAGTATGGAAAATATACATTTTCAGTGTCGATTGAATTGCACCACTTATTAGACTTAAGTTTTCCTCGAGTCTTTGTTTAAAATGAACAGAGGGCAAAAAGAAACCATGCCATGTAATTGCAGCATAAAATTCCAACTCACCCTGCACTATCCTATCAAACCTACGACCCCGATTCTCTATATTATGAGGAAGAATTTTTGTAATTTAATTTATATATAAGAAAAAGAATGTAGTAGTTAATTAAAAAATGAAAGTTATCCAGGCAAATTTTTATTCGATTCATGGCATAGCGCCCAGTCGTTTGTAATCAATTTTTTCTAATTGAACCAAAGGTCTTAGTTGATCAGCAAATAAGCGCATTTCTTCAGCAATTGCATCTTGTCCAGTTGGTGCCAAAACAGAGAGCTCCACTAAATAACTCTGTGAGATAGGCTCATTGTACAAATCATTGGGCTTTTGAATGCCTCCCATTTTAAAGATTTTTGAAACCGTCACCTTCATGCGACCCTTACGGAACATGTAGCCACGATTTGTGTATTCAAAATCAATGCGGCAACCTAGTTCAGTAAGAAATTCAACCACTGATGAAGTGCAAGCAATGTCAATACTAGAACGAACTAAAGTGGGACGAGTCCGATCACCCACCTCTGGCTGTCCTATGTAGCGTAGCTGGTAGGGTGCTTCGACATCTTGAGCGGTGCGTACCCGCAATAAAATTGCGGCCTAAGAACAGAATATATGTATTCACTTCTACAGCATAACCCCACATATATATTTTTTTAAGTTACCGTTTGATTTGGCGCACGAAGACTGAAGCAAATCTCGTGATCATGAAAAGGCTCAGGGCCTGAATCAATGTTATCACATAGGCCTTTAAGACGGTGCAGCAGATGCTCTACGGCAGAGTCTAGAATAGAACCCTGAAGCAGATACTCTTGGTTGGGTATTATATTCGCTTTCATGGCTTGGGAGAGGCTGTCCATTGCACCCACCGGTTGGCCAGGATTATTCATTGTCGGTCTGTACTCCATCGTATTATTTCTTTTATATTATCTTTATTCAATAGCCAATAAACAAACACATTTTGTTCACAGATTAAATATTTATATCAAGTGACAAGTATCAACAAAAAATACGCGCGACACGCTATATAAATTTGAGTACACGACGAGTTTTAAAAATAATTAATGTTTTATTATACGTCAAAGAAATTAACTAATGCCAAGTGCCAACTAAATGGATTTTCTAGATTCCTAATGACAAACACATAGAAAAAGTTCGGCGTGTATATACCTTGACATTTGATTAGATCCATACCCAATTACACAAGATAAGAAAGAATTCAGTCATTTGAAATACCATTGCAAAATATCGCACACAACAGTCACACTATATTAAATCGCTTGCTCTCCGACAGATGGCAGGCGGCAGCCCCACTATCAAGTGAGCTAGGATACGAAGGGGTTATCTACCATCTATCCGAAAATTAGAGAAACCGAAAACGAGACATGCTGCTTATATTTCGCCCTATGTTCCTTATGGGAAAGTTAGGATTTAAAAATAAAAAATTAAAAAATTAAAATTATTAATTATTAAAATATACAATAAACATAAATCATATTAACATAATAAATTCACCGGTGTTGATCATGGCAGGAACTATGGAGCCGATGAGTAGGCAGTAACTAGGTTGATGAAGACCTTGAACTCAGTAAGGCCAAAGACCCGTACCAACACTGCTGAAAAACAATAAAAATACGGTCAATGAACAAATTAATTGTTGTTTTAAAATTATTGGAACACACCTGCATTACACACTATTCAAGCAAGCACCTTTTCCCCAAATTTGGTTTATTTGAGCTGTTGTATCTCTTATATTTTAATTTTACGTGCTATGTTGGCCTATTCATTAAACACTGAAGAAATTATGACTGCCCATATTTAGGCACATTTTTTTACTAACGCATTACGCAGCACATAGTAGCTAAAAGGAAAAACAAAAAGACTGGCAGCGGCCGTCGCGCGATATATTTGTATTTGCATTTCATCTCACTACGTGGTGTATCGATTCATCACACAATACACATTCATAGATTTTGTTTGCAAAGGAAAACAAAATAGCAACAAGTAAAAGGCCATATCTATGTGGCACACGCAAGAATGAAAAGGCAATAGATGGCCAGGGATATATTATATATAATAATTCATGGATTCAGTCAAAAATATAGCATGCTCTTAATTGGGAATATATTTTGATTTTGAATATGTACAAATCTATATAATATTAAAATTAACCCCGCGCCCCCCCGTAACCTTCTCCACGTTGGCTCCACGTTGGTATCCAGGATGGATATCCACGTTGTATCAACCTAGATAAGGTATTTGAAAAATATTAAATATATATATCTATATCAAAAATAAAATCTATTATTTTCTTATATCTATAATATGAATTTTCAGTGCTGCCAACATAAAAAAAACTAATATTCTCACGCACACATACAAAGAATAAATAAATAAAAATATTTGACATTTCAAATTTAATATATGAACAAAGAACAAAAACAACAAAAAGTAAACTGACAAGGAAATTTAACAATAAAACAAGAATTGCTGTCCCAGAACTAGACGCCAGTTAATTTTTTCTGGAAATAAATAAATTGCTTTAAAAATTCATTAAAATTTGGATGCAATATAAATCCTTACTCACATATGGAAGATTGATTCTGCGAGAAATATTTAATATTTTGAACGTCTGCTTCCATTACAGAAGGGAAATTGCTCCAAGTGGTGTCGGTCCGAATCACCACCATTCAAGTAATCCAAAGAGTTTATACAAAATCTCATTATCAGTGTAGTAATCTAAAATAGAAAAGAACTAAATTATTTTCGCCTTTGTCATGCATTGCAAATTTTGTAAATCAGCAAATAATAATATGAATTACCGAAACAGAAGGGTTCTCTTATATACCGGTGACATCTTCTATACTTTCCTACAACAATAACAAATTCTCTTGTCGCATCAGTAATTACAGTAACCTGAAAAACGAAAACCACAAAAAATGCCCAGTTCCATTTGTTGATAAGTGTTAAAAAAATGTCAAAGAACTACTTACTTTTGATCTTTCTCTAGCCACCTTTTACTTCTATTGACATTTTTAATAGTTTTTATCAGAGACCGTAACTGTTATAACTTTTTTTCAATTAGTTAATGAATAACAGTTAAAATCCAATTTTTAATTTTTAATTACTAAATAACTCTTAAAAAAATATTTATATTTTTTTGATACCAAATAATTATTAAAAAAGATTTTTATTTTTTGAGTTAAGGAATAACTCTTATCCAATGATTTTTATTTTAAAAATTTTGGTAAAAAAATTTATCGATGCAAAATCTAAAATGGAATATTTCTTGATGACCTACATAATTTTTTTTGGAATATTATCTTTTAATTGCATTGTAATTAAATATAAAAATCCCATATAAAAATCAATCAGGTTTGTCAGGAATGATGTTATTTTACTATTACATATATAATTCACGTATGTAATTTATGTTTTGTTGTATGATATTTGACAATTCTGAAAATTCATTAACATGTGTGAACATGATATAATTTGGTGTGCATGTGCTGTACATATTAATATTTATGAATACACAAAATAAAGTGCGCATTTCAATAAAAATTATTATAAATCACAATAGAAGAAAAAGGCGGCTAGAGAAAGATCAAAAGTAAGTAGTTCTTTGACATTTTTTAACACTTATCAACAAATGGAACTTAACCTCACTGGGCATTGTTTGTGGTGTCCCTTTTCGTTTTTCAGGTTAATGCAATTACTGATGCGACAAGAGAATGGAAATTTGAATAGAAGAATCAATATCGCAGAATCAATCTTCCATATGTGGGTAAGAATTTATTTTGCATCCAAATTTTGATGGACTTTTAAAGCGTTTTATTTATTTCCAGAAAAAATCAATTAGACACATTCGGCGTCTACAAATTTATTATTCAATTTCATTAGGGCAGTGAATTGAAATGGGCCATTCGTTCTGGGACAGCAATTCTTGTTTCATTATCAAATTTTCTTGTATGTTTCCTTTTTGTTGTTTTTGTTTTTAGTTCAAATACTAAATTTAAAATGTCAAATAGTTTTATATGTTTATTCTTTGTGCGTGAGAATATTTTTATTTATGTTGGCAGCACTGAAAACTCAAATTATAGATATATGCATATAATAGATTTTATTTTTCATATAGATATATACATTTAATATTTTTCACATACCTTATCTAGGTTGATAACAACGTGGATTTCCATCCTGGATACCAACGTGGAGTCAACGTGGAGACGGTTACGGGTTATGATCCACTCTCCATATAAAAGAGATATAGATGAAGCTAATTCCATATAAAATTAAGAAACATACCCCGTAACCGTCTCCACGTTGACTCCACGTTGGTATCCAGTATGGAAATCCACGTTGGTATCAACCTAGATAAGGTATGTGAAAAATATTAAATGTATATATCTATATGAAAAATAAAATCTATTATATGCATATATCTATAATTTGAGTTTTCAGTGCTGCCAACATAAATAAAAATATTCTCACGCACACACACAAAGAATAAACGTATAAAAATATTTGACATTTTAAATTTAGTATTTGAACTAAAAACAAAAACAACAAAAAGGAAACATACAAGAAAATTTGATAATGAAACAAGAATTGCTGTCCCAGAACGAATGGCCCATTTCAATTCACTGCCCTAATGAAATTAAATAATAAATTTGTAGACGCCGAATGTGTCTAATTGATTTTTTCTGGAAATAAATAAATTGCTTTAAAAGTCCATCAAAATTTGGATGCAAAATAAATTCTTACCCACATATGGAAGATTGATTCTGCGGTATTGATTCTTCTATTCAAATTTCCATTCTCTTGTCCATCAGTAATTGCATTAACCTGAAAAACGAAAAGAGACACCACAAACAATGCCCAGTGAGGTTAAGTTCCATTGTTGATAAGTGTTAAAAAATGTCAAAGAACTACTTACTTTTGATCTTTCTCTAGCCGCCTTTTTCTTCTATTGTGATTTATAATAATTTTTATTGAAATGCGCACTATATTTTGTGTATTCATAAATATTAATATGTACAGCACATGCACACCAAATTATATCATGTTCACACATGTTAATGAATTTGCAGAATTGTCAAATATCATACAACCAAACTTTATTATTTCCTGCGAGCACTTGGTGGGGCTGATGTGGATATTTAATATAAAATCGATGCTATTATCCACTCTTCATATAATAGAAATATAGAAGAAGCTTATTCCATATAAAATTAAGAAAGAAACATACCTAAAATATTTCTATGTGTTCAAAACGACGGCGGGGTACCTTAAATATTTCTATGGATTCAAAACGTATACATAATATGTAATTATATAATATATTTAAGATTTGATGTTACACGGTGCATAAAACATTTGCAGAAAATCCATTAAACCGTATTTGCCACAGGACATGTTATTTGGAATTCTTTTTAATATTTCAAATGTATATGCAACCGAAAAGTTGATGATGCGGAAACTCGTTTTCACACCCCTTCCAAAAAAGTGGTCTAGATAAAATGTGCAATTTTTTGTTGTTGTAATTACTATGATGGCCATTAAAATCGACACTTTTATCTCAGAAACAGGTGTTAAAAGTTATTGGATTTGTGAATGATCAACGACTAAAAAAAATTTAATTGAAGGGTTTTATTTGGTTGATTCTAAATATCATTTTATTCTAAAACATAAAATCATGTAAAATAATACAGATAGTGCATTAAGAAATTCTAACCGAACCAAGATTTCTTGTTAAGTTGGTTCCATTTGGCAACATTCACCTGGATTGATGCACTCACTTGTTCCTTATTTTTACTTTGTCCATAATAATCAACAAATTTACCCTCAGGATCAATTAAATACATAATAATGGTGTGATCGACAATGTAATCGCTGTCCTCATCTTTAGGACCTGCACTAAAATATACCCGAAATGCTTTGCAAACCGATTTAATCTGTTCGACCGTTCCCGTAAGCCCCAAGAGCCTCGACGAGAACTCCTTCACATATTTACCAACCAGCTCTTTTGAATCACGCTCAGGATCAACGGTTATAAATATTGGTTGAATATCAATGTTGACGTCGGGCTTAACTAGAACAGTAAAAGAAATATGAACCAATTTCTATTTTTAATCATCCAATTGTCAACTACCCAAATCCTCAACAACTAAAGACATTTTTTCCAACTCATCGGGACAAATGTCTGGACAATGTGTAAAGCCGAAGTAAATAAGTAACCATTTGCCATGAAATTCTTCCGATGTTCGAATTTTACCGTTAGAGTCAATAAGCTCCCATGAACCACCGATAGCAGCTTTTCCCAATTGTCGCTTCCTTTCCTTCATAATGGCTTAAAAAGGCAGAGTGTTTTAATGATTGATACAAACTTTGCTAAGTTGTGCAGTTACACACCCACTTCTTTCTCGTTTTTTACATAATACATAAATCCTAAAAGGCCAGCGCCTCCAACACCAAGAAATGACAGCGTTTTCCACGTTATGGGTCCTTTTCCTTTGCTGGGATCTTCTTTCGGCGAGTGTGTTACTTCAGAACGTTTTATTCGGTTAAAATGTTGCAACTCTGAGTTACGTCGGAAAAGACAGGATGACGATTTCATCAACCTACCCAAATGTTTCGACATATTTGCAGGTTATGGGGAATATGGTTTCAGGGAATCTTTAACACTAAAATTCATTTAATACTCATTCCGTTAGTTACGCATTATAAGTGTATGCAAATATTAAAAACAGTACCTTTTTTAAATACTTTATTTTCATAGGAGGAAGGTGTATTGCAAAATAAAGTGCCGGCCAAGATTTTATTTTTCTTCAGTTTCTGCCAATTGACATCTTTATATATACATATATATAAAGTCGGATAATATATAAAATCATTAATGGCAGGCATATATATATCTTTATTTTATATTATATATATTTATTTATATTATATAAATATATATATGTTTTGTTGAATACAAATATTGATTATATATACTGTTCAAGTACTGTACGTACTTTAGAGTAAAATTTGAAAAGTTTCACACGAGTCATTTGGATACCCGAAATACGTTTAGTAATTTGAGCAAACTAGAATTGCGGATAAAAATTTTGCATGGTTATTGCGTCCGCCAAATGTTGTTATTGATTTGCAAAATGCTGTTGCCCATTTTGTACTGAAAATTTCGTTATTGGGTTGTGTTTCGCGACCATATAGGGATAATTTATGTTGATACGATTTTGCAAAAAAATTATACCAAATAATAAATGTTGTTAATCATTTTCTATTTGTTGTTGAACAGTGATGACATGATTTGCATACTTACCTAAATATAATTTTACACTTTATACCGTTGTTTTAGAATTAGTGTATACGGATATATGTTCAAAAGTTTATTTGAGAATATTGAGTAGTTCTATTTTATTTGTATTCGTTGTAATTTTCTCTTAAATCTAGGCTCTAATGCATAATTGTAGACAAAATTTTATCCCATGTCGTATGCATAAACTGAATTATCTTTTATCGCGAAAATTCAATAATTTCGATATTTTACTATTTTTGTCCACGATTACATACCATTTTTGTCCATTAAATGAGTATGAGTTCATTAAGATAAAATTTAGACTAAATTGAAGACTCTTAAGAATTACGAAAAGTTTCAAATATAAAAAGGCACCAACTTCACAATAGATATGTATAAATGAAGTTGCTAATGTCAAAAATTACTACTGTCAAACACAAGCATTTTAATTTTTCGTTCTCTTTCCTAAATTTGTAAAAATGGCTGGTCGCGCTGGAAGTTCTCGTCGTGCTGCTGATGCCGAGCCCACAATCAAATACGTACAATGTGATGGTCTGGTGAGTAAACCAAATTCTACGATTTTTTGTCAATAAGCGAAGTTCCAACTTATTGGATTACGCCCCATTTACTTAACAGCGTAATGATTTTTTACTTCTGAAAATTCCGACATGTGTCAATTGTCTTTCGGCACATGAATTTTTTCTTTGAAAGTTGGTAGTACTTAAAAAAAAACATTTCATTAACCGAAATATTGCTGATGAATTTAAAAACATTAAAAATGTTTTTTTTTGTAGGCTGTCATGAAAATGGTAAAACATTGCCATGAAGAATCGGTCAGCAATTTAGAGTTGGCGCAGGGTGCGTTGCTCGGCTTAGTAGTTGATAAGCGTCTAGAGATCACCAATTGTTTTCCATTCCCGAAGTCCAGTGATGAGTCCATGGATGAAGATGAATACCAATTGGCGATGATGCGTCGTCTACGTCGTGTTAATGTCGATCACTTCCATGTTGGCTGGTACCAAAGTGCTGATGTTGGAAATTTTCTCTCGCTGCCGCTGCTCGAGTCTCAGTTTCATTATCAAACAAGCATCGAAGAATCTGTTGTCGTCATTTATGACACACAGAAATCCGCTCGGGGCTTCCTGACGCTGAAGGCGTACCGTCTAACACCACAAGCCATCGCTATGTATAAGGAGGGAGATTTTACGCCCGATGCTTTGCGTCAACTTAAAATGGGATTCCAGAATTTGTTCACTGAAATTCCCATCTATATTAAAAACTCGCCACTGACAAATATTATGATGTCGGAACTGACGGAAATGGTTGCCGAAGAAGCTGGTGCTCGTTTTTTGGATTTGGGCACTGCTGGTGTATTGGAGAATCACATGCGTTGCCTTATGGAGCGCGTTGATGAGCTGTATCAAGAGGCGACGAAATTCAACAAATACCAACAAGGTGTCATTCGGCAGGAACAGGAGAAACACCGTTTGGTGGCCAAGCAGGCACAAGAGAATGCCGCACGCATTGCAAAGGGAGAAAGTGCACTACCCGATGAGGATCTTGGCAAGATGTTCCGTCCGTTGCCAGTGCCTCCTCGTCTTAACTCTATGATTGTCTCAGGACAAATCAACACTTACACTAAACAAATTCCGGGATTCATTGGGCAATCTGTTGCCAAGTTGTACGTCACTCAAACCTTGCAAAATGCTAAGGAAAACGCCAAGCAGTAGATGGGTTAAGGATTTTCCTGTATTAATATATTTGATTTCTCAAATTTGAATAAATTTTTTCATTGAATTGATGAACAAGGAAAGCATGTTCGTTTTAATTTTTTTGTATAAATTTGCAATCTGCAATTGAATCCTTAAATTAATATTGAAGGCAAGTAGTGTATTTCTAAAATTTAAATGTGCTTAAACGGCTTGTATTGTCAGGACATTCATCAATTACATCAATCATGTATATCGTAATTGATCTACCATAACACCTCTAGTAAGGAAATGTTGAAACTATTTTTAATTTAATTACGACCTAGTGTGGTTTTAATAGATTCTTACATTCGCAAAATTTTTCTAAAAGAAAATTTTAATTATGCGGGAACACGTTCTGACACCCTATGAGTCTAAAAAATCCATTTGGACGTTCGCATAGCCGGAAGATTTATCGGATTTACATGAAATTTTGAGCCCATTATAAAATAATTGATGTCTATTTTTTTATTTCAAGGTCACATCTCTGAAGGTCCAAGTTAAAAAAAACGTAAAATCGTAATTTTTGAATAAAAAAATGTATGGACATTCGCTAACAATTTTGATCATTTTCAAATAAAAAAGGGTAAAGGTATTCTAAGCAAAACTGTATTTACGGCTCATCCCTACAAGTGATCAGAAACCTTACGCAAAATGAAAGAAATTCGTTCAAATGAATACAGTCTTTTATAACATAAAACAAAATATTCTCTAAAATTTCAAGGTAAAAATATAAAATTTTAAGGTCACTATTTATATCTCAAAAACCGTAAATATTTTTGAAATTTTCTTTTCGCGATGGTGTAGCATATAAAAAAAGAAAAAACTTTGAGGAACCTTTCAAGTTCAAAATCTGAAAATAATTCACATATTGCTCTCCCTGCGATGTAGGTTTTTTCTTTTATATATATTTTCATCTATTTCTGAATTTGGAAAGTTGTAATTTATGATTTAATTAATAATCATTTTCGTTTGTTTTTCAAATTAAAAAAAATGTGAAAATTAAAAAAACAAGAACATTTTCTTTTAAAAGTATCGAATGAAAGTTTGGTAATTAAAGATCTAATATTGCTTTTGTAAGCACGCTAATTAAGGTTATTATTGTAAGCACTTATTATTAATGTTAGTCACAATTATAAATAATAATTAACACGGTTGAGCAAACCACCGGTGAGCCCCTTCTTGCTTGCTGTGTTCGATTTAATTGACCGATTGTTTCTCAGACTGAGCCTGCCAAGTGCCAACAGTTTGAGATTTATAAAATAGTCGCACTGTCGCACATCAACTAGCAGAGTTACGACATCTACTCACCGGTGTAATAAATATGATCAATACTGAACGTTAAGCAAACTCAGAGTCTTACACTTTTGAATAATTATTCACATTAAAACATTAAAAATATGTTGCTATCCAAATGGATAGTAATCTAAAAGAAGCAATGTCAGACTACATTCGTCATCATTACCAACAAAAAACTTATTTAACACTGATAGAATATATCAAAATACCTTATCAGTTTTCATAACCTTTTGCTATTAAAACTAACAGTAAAAACAATTTTTTAACTTTTACGTTTTAGAACATACATATATTTTTATACAATCAAAATTTTCTTTCAATATAAACTTACAATTTTAAATAATCAAAAGTCTCTTAATGCGTCGTTGTAAATTATTTTTTAATTTAGACCTTAACAGGAAGACAAACATAAGTTTTGAAAACGATTTATACAATAAAGCGATTCGAAGATGTCACTTAGGGGTAGATACACAATGCCAAAGCTAGGTTAACGTTAACTGCATAACATTATGTACCATTGCGTTTAGCTAAAGTTAATTTTCATAAATTATATCAATGCATTTATATTTTATTTTCTACCTTTGTGTATAAGGGGTTCAAACATTAAAAGGATAAAAATGGCAAATAATTTTCTGTGAACTACGACAACATAGTTGGCACGGTGTATCTAAAATTTTACAATAAATGTTTTTTGACAAAATAAACACAAGATATACCTACCACTAAATCCAAAAAATAAACATTGTTTTGGTATTTTGCATTACAATTTCCAGTCATTTTGTACAGTATGCACTTACATTTAAAATAAAACATTTAGTTACATTCAGACCCGTAACTCGTAAGTATGAATTAGAAGACCAAAAATGTTGTTTTTAAAAATAACAACACCATAAATAAAAAATAATTACCTTTAAGAAAATATATAGATAAGTATGTTTATGAATAGCATTTGACACACTGTTAAAAATTGATTGCACAGTTTTATTACTTAAGAATTAACAAATTTGTATTTGAAAGGCAGCAATTGACAAAAAACGCCTAGGATTTATAGTTAAAACTAACGCTTAACAAACCACTTCAAACTTACGTTTCTTTTTTTAAAAATAAGTAAATATTTATAATTTATATCTCAAAATCATTCGTTTGAAATTGTCACATATATCACTTTTTCACACATCCGCAAAGCATATCAGTTAACTCTCCCACGCATCCTTCTGTTGCTTTGCTGCCAGCATCTTGCGCTCTGTAATTTGAAATTTATAAATGCAATATTAGTAATAGATTTCTGTAGTGTAAATCGGAGATATTAATATAAAAAATCATCATAGGAACCCTCAAGGAACGCGTATAAAACTTTGTAGTTGGCGTTATCCAGAAGACGTTTCGAAAACATAACATTATATTCTGCACATCATATACCCTTAGATATATATTTATTTAATTTGAATTTTTAATTCATATATTATTTTTACACCACACGATCTGTTGGTCATTTCCACGACGTGTATCACCCAATATTAAGTGACAAATTACGTTGAAATGCGATAAAATAATTATGTAGTTCTTTTTCGCGTTTACGTAGTGCGGAGTGTGGTGGGCTGGATTCGCAAATCCACCACGTGAACACAGAAAAATATAGTGGGGAATAGATTATCACCACTGCACTGGTTAAAATATGAGAAATGAACACTGCCATAGTGGAATGGACATTTGTTTTGAATTGAAAAAACAAAGAAAAATGATTATCACAACTAACTAAATTCAGAAATAAAACAAAAAATATGTAAAAAAAAAGTTTTAACATCTTTTTACTAGAGGCTATGGTCGGTCTACGATCCACATCAAAGTGAACTCATGCTTCGGATTTCATACTGAATTTACAAATCCAATCCACCGCGTGAAGAAGACTACCATATGTCGCGACTGAGCCCATTGGTCGTGTCTTGCGACTATGCCATAACTTATCACTTTTAATTACATATAAGAATAATCGTATGAATATTGTGAAAAACACGTTTTTAGCTATATTTTGCCAATTGAAAAAAAAAAAACATGTTAATGTTATGAACTGCGAGAACTTAAGTTCTCTCCATACCTGCTCGCCTGTAAAACAAAACTAACGTTTAAATACACACCTCTTGCTTCTCGCAGCAGCTTACGTTCGGCCTCTCGTTCTGCCTGAGCAGTCTCAAGACGGACGCCCAACGCTCCTGTCACTAAGCGTCGAGCTAAGGCTACACATGTTTCTGGTCGTTTTTTGTACGGTTGTAATGAGCTGGAGCTGCGTTTAGCTTTGGAACGAGATTCCTCGGTGGCTTCTTTAAGCGCCTTTAACTTCATAAATGGATGACCACTAGCGAGGATTTCAGCGGCTATAATTGAAATACAGAAATAACGTTTATACTATGCTAATATTGCTATGTCGAATACTACAATCAGAACAAAAGTGCATTTTTTGTGAGAGATAATTGTTTTAGATTTAATTGTTTTAAAAATGACTCCCCATATTTTTAAGATTGTTGCCCAATAGTTAAATTTATTTTAATTTTTATGTTGCTTCTTTTTTATTTTATCTATATGCCTACATACAATTAATAATAAGCTAACAGGCTCGGCAAATGTTATTGCAATAGATAAAAAATATAATCAAACATAAAAACCCGACTTAAACATTTACAGCATTTCAACGTATTGTGGTGCGTTTTGAGCAGAATCAACATAGCATAACGGAAGTCAGGAACAGGACTGCATTTGACATTTTATTTTTAAATTATTTAGTTGCTGTTTTTTGTTTTTTCAATTATTTATTGTAAAATCAAACTAGTCAGCTAACGATTGCTATGTTACATTCAACGTTTTAATACTTCTTGGGTCGACTTGCGTAAGAAGTTCAAAGTTGGTCAACTTTTTTTGGTTCTGCGTAAGGACTGCGGTTGCGTTTTCTATTAAATAAAGAACTATGTTTTTAAAATGACCATTGATCACTTTGTTGGACTCAAGATTTACTATGTTTAATTGAAATTTAAAAACTAAAATTCTCTTACCGAGTAATAATTTTTGATATACGAAACAGCTTTCTTTCATAAGTTAAATTTTACCACTGTGTTAGAAATATTCAAACATTTATGTGTAAAATATGTTTTTTACAATTGAAAATTTAAAGCTGGCTATTTGATGACTTTAGTAAAAAAAAATGCACTTTTCATCGAAAAACAACACTTTGCAATTTAACAAATGTCAAAAAATTCTATATGCCATTGGGGTCGTATATAAATTAAAAAGAGTCTAATGTAAACTACGAATTGTGTAATGAAATAATATTGCATTAGGACGTAATACCACGGAGATACATGTTACGGAAGAAAAATGCACTTGCGGCAATGGATAATTAAACAAAGCCAAATTTTTAATTTTTTATAATAGCCATAAATTCACAAACAACAGTAAAGCGTTGAAAGCTTCAACTTTAAAACAAAACAAAAAAACAATAGCAAAATTTACATAATTGCAACCTTTCTAATCACCATTTAAAAGCGACAAAAAGTTCAAATTATAAATAGAAACCAACACATATAAAAATCTAATATGTGGAATAACATGAAATGTTTTGGACACAATCAAAATAAAAACGGAAACTGAAGAAGGCTATGCTTTAGGTGCTTCAGAAATTATGCAGAAACTAATAAAACCATTTCTTTTCCGTAAAAAAACTAAATTATTTCAATTTTTGATTGCCTTTCGATTCGATTAAGTCACATTTTAATTTAAATGTTTTTGAAATATTATAAAAAATATTTTAAAGTCGAAGAAAATTGAATTAAAAATATGAAAGTAAAAAAAATTTACGTATTTCTGAATACGTTTTTATAATTAAATATTTATATTGTTAAGCTTAACTTTAAATATTTATCAAAATTTAACGAGAAAATTTGCATTTTCACTTTCAAAGTATAATGTATTTCAATGCAGAGCGTTTCCTTCTTGAAAGAGAAAATAAAAATTTCACAACGAAATAACAGAACCGCATAAGGTAACACAAAATATTGTATTAGAAAATAAAGAAAGGAACCCACACGCTGCACGGATTTGGTATCTCGACTGACATAACAAAATTCACTCAGATAATGCGATATATCCAAGTAGATTTGTTACCGCAGACCGAAACACTAGCAGTACTGGAGGACAACAGTGTCTAACTTCACATATGATATTCACAGCACAGCAGTTGATAACATTGTGGTAGCGCGCAGATTATGTAAGGTGAAAGTATAACGAGCAGCGACCTTGAGATTTACCGAATTTCGAGCATAATATGCATGGTGCGACGATGGCTTAGTATTACACCGCTCTTATGTGTTGCGTTGATGCGGTTATGCCTTCTCCAGTTGTTAAGTAATTCAATCCGATACGTGATTGTCCGCAATTGCCACCATTTCATGAGTAACATACAATGCATATTGTGTAATACAGACGAAAGTAGCCCATAGCTACGAGCAGTGGGCACTGGTGGAGCTGCGGGGCATTATGTTAATAAGCAAAATGATAGGCGTTTTCACTTTTCAGAAAAATTTGCTGTTTTCTTGTGACTTTTCTATATCGATTTTTGATAAGCTTAATCAATTACTATCTTATGTATTTTGGATTTTATCGCACATATAGTTAGTAGAAAAGTTTAGACTCTAAATGAATCCATATATCGACAATTGTTTTCCGGTATATAGAACCGGTTTTTAGCAATTTACTTTTGACTTTTCACTCCATCTACGTTTTAGTTCTAAGGTTACTCACCTCTCTGAACGTGTAAAAACATTTGTCAAAGAAAACATGCAATTACACATACATACACATAACATACTCGTATGAGCAGGGTTTATAATTATTGTACCGTTCGTTGTATCCCCAAATGTATAAATGTATATTAAAATTTTGACTATAACAGTTTTTACTGACGAATTAATCAAACTTGTTTTCTTCAATTGCTTACTTTTGGCGATCACTTTTTAGACATTGCTTACACAGCAATAACTCACCAATCTTTTTACTGCTAAAAACAGCCAGGGCATGTGTGTCATCTACCCACTTGATATCGAATCCAGATTCTTTGTAGGGAGCAAAGACCATAAGAATGTCTTGGGTCTTAAATTCGACAGGGAAATTTGAAACTTCCAGAACGTGTGGGAACTCCTCTTCACTTAGTTTCGCCTCAATGCGTTGAAGATTCTAAAAAAAAACATTTAAAAACAACCGTCATAATAAAAATTGTGGAAATGAACATATATTAGCTTACCTTAGCGTCCGACTTCTTCTTCGTCTTAGGCGGTGATTCAATAGCCACTTTGCTGAGAGAGGCACTCAAATCATTTATAGCATTTGGATCCAGACATTCACCATTGTCATCAAACATTGTATCCCAGTCGTCTGCTTCAGTTTCACTGGTCTTGTTTACACTGTGTGAACATTTAGGAACAACCGGAATAACTGTTGTTTTACTGTAGGCACTATTTTGCTGATGCAATTGCTGTCGTACTATCGATCGTGTACTGTGTTTGTGTGGCACAATGCGTCGTTCTGGGATCTCAAGCACGTCTGAATTGAATGTTTGTTTAATAATTCGTCGATTGCTACGATTGATTTCCTGATAAATAGGTGGACAAATATTTAATGAGATTTGGTCGAACAGAAAGTAAGTATTTATATATACCTTAGATGCACGTTGTAATTCGTTGACTTCTTTATCTAAATCCTTGACATCTTTATGGTTTGGCAACTGATTGACACTACCGTTGATGTAGACTTCGTCACATTTAACGTTTTCAATGCTGATACTCATTTTTCGTTTAAACGTTTCACTTCTCGGTATTGGGTTTTGCGGACTTCCGCCCACTTTCCTCTAACAAGAACCCTTTATGTATCTTGTCAACGACTTGATTCAGCGCACACAAGCAATTAACAACAACAATAAGCCAATATCGTTCAAGTTGGTACACACGTTTGACTACACACTACACGGATCGCGGGCGTACATATATAGGTATAAAAGTTAACGTGTTATTGTAGAAAAAAGCAATTAGGCGTGCAGTTCGTTATGTTCACTACCGTATTCCGTACTATAGTATTAAGATTTAATACCTGCTAGACCTACGAGGCACAACTTATTAGGCACCACGCGCTAGGAAGGAATTTTATTACTGATAAATTAATGCGAATTGCGACTTGCTATTGGCTTTTTTAAAAATCGTGAGTAATCACACAACCGATCGTGGCCAAATCGCCCGTCTGACTATGGTCATTATACACATTACTTAATACTCACAGTCACAGAGCACAATTCCAACTTGCTTGGATTTTTAGAAAGCAATATCTTATATCAGCCTTCGATTTTGTATATTATAATACCAATTGTGATTTGTGCCATATTACATAAAAGTTGAAACAATGAACACACAATAAAATCCATATATTATTTAATATATATATGCGAGAGTGAGACAATTATTGCGACGCACGCGACGAATGAAACGTTGCAAAATATATATACAATTTTTAATAAATAATATACATATATTCGTCTGAACATTGTCTCCTACCCGGTTGCTGTTTTACGGTTCGAAAAGCTCTGAACACAATATGATTAGGACCGCAAGAAGAGAACTTTTCCATTTTTCTTTTTTATACCGCGTTCACGTCGCGAGATTGGATTGGATCGCTTTTGTTATCCACTAGTTATATGCTAGGTATATAGAGTAAATGGTAGGATATTTCGAGTTTCATTTTTGCCATTTTCTGCGCATCTACGTCACTATTAGTGACTCACTAACATGCTGAAATAAATTTTTATATTTTTTTTGATCTACTTTAGATGAAATTTGGATTTTAATATGCATATTATGCACTTATTTATTTGTGTTTAACTAATAGTTTTATTTATTTTCCTTTTTTTTGATTTAACATTTTCTGAAATTTCTGAATTAAGTATTCTTCTTTTCCATGTATTTCAATATGTTGATGATGCGAAATATTAAAAAGAGACAGCATGTCACATGTGCAATATCCTACCATATTATTTTATATATTTTGAGTTATATATCTGTTCACGTGGGGCGTATAGTTTCAAATCTAGCATTGCAAATCTGGTGTAATCTTCTTGTATAATATTGCCGTCTGCCTGTTTTTTATCGTCTTATAATATTTAAAAAAAACATTTTTAATTAAATTTCAATTTTTTGCTTTAAATTAACTATTTTTATTATAAATAAGGTGTTTACCGCTTATAATGAACATGATTACGGACAATGTATGTATATTATATGTCCCCAAACATATATACTTTTTTAGATAAATCCCGCAGTCGTTTTGAACACCTAGAAATATTTTAGGTAGGTGTCTTTCTTAATTTTATATGGAATTAGCTTCATCTATAGAGAGTGGATATTGCATGGAAATATTAGCCTCATATATATATCTACCTAGATTTAAATATCCACATCGGCCTTGCCAACTGCTCGCAGAAAATAATAAAACTTTTTTGTATGACAAATGACAATACTATAAAATTGATTCATGTGCGAACAAGTATAATCGTTGTGTTTAATAAATAAAAACTCAAAACTACGAAATTAAACGCGCAGATGTATACAAAACGGTTTGAAGAAATAGCAAAACAATAATAAAAGCAACCAATATCAAAGTAAGTAGTTTTTCAACACTTTTTATTAAAGTTAGCCCCGAAAATAAATTATAACCTCAATATGGCACGCGTCCCGCCACAATTTTATTATTACTGTTATTTTGTTATAGCTTCGTGGGTGCCTTGTAAATCATTATAGAAATACTAATCCAGTAGAGTGTAGACTGTAGACTGTACAATTTATTTTTATTCAAATTATTCTGCATTTTTTAACAAATATTTTATAGCTATTTATTTATTTTTCGATATTTTAGAAGCAATTTCTCATGGAATTTTTCAAGAGGGCCAGGGTTGATCCATTCGAAAAGTCGTTTTCAAAAGTAAGTGATTATAGATTTAAATAATTTTTTATTATTATATGATATTTGTTTCTAATAAAATTACTAGGCAAAACGAATCAACTTTGATGACTGCTCGGAGTATTTGAGACTAATTTTACACATCACTAAACATCCCACTGTTTTACCTTTTTAATTTTTGTTGTTGTTTTTTCTTTTTGTTTGTTCAGTAAATTTGAAATGTCAAATATTTTTATTTATTTATCCTGTGTGTGTGCGTGAGAATATAGGTAATTTTTTTTATGTTGGCAGCACTGAAAATTCATATTATAGATATATGCATATACTAGATTTTATTTTTCATATAGATATATACATTTAATATTTTCCACATACCTTATCTAGGTTGATAACAACGTGGATATCCAACGTGGATTCAACGTGGAGACGGTTACGGGGATCCAATCAAGACAATTTTTTTTGCGTTCACGTGGGGTGAGTGGATCGGATTGATTAATCCAAACCTCGCGACTTGAAAATAAGAATAAAATTTACTGCATCTTTTTATTTATTTTTATTATTATTTTCTAGTTGTACCCAGCGCACGTTGCTACGCCCAAGGAAAAACATGTTTTTTACGTGAAATGTGAAAATGAATTGCTTTGTTGAGACCTTAGATGTACACTAGATAGGAAAATATAATAAAATGCTACTGAAATATTTGTGCATCGTTCTCATCTTTTCTAGCTTTAACACATACTAATTAAATTTTGTGTTCATATACACAACAAATAAGTAAGCGCTATCTACCTTATTCTGGCCCACGCTGATGGAGATTTAAAATAGGTGGTTTCTATTTCACTCTTTCTCACAGGAGTATTGATTAAAACATCCGATTTGTCAAATACATACAAGATTGGTTCAAGCAAGCCATGACATTTTTTATTGTTCGTGATAGTGTTTGCTTTTATCAAACTTTAATAATTAATCATTTAAAACAATTTAATTAAAATAATTGCATAAATAAGAATGTTCAGTGCCTGGGTGTATCAACACGTTACATTGCTGGTAAAAAACAAGCATATTTCTGGTCAGTTTTGAATTTAAAAAGATTAGAACAGCCGGAAAAAATTCACATTGTTGTTTTCAAATGCAAGTTTCTAATTCATTTTAAGTATTTTTTTGGGTTTCATAATTTTTATGAATTAAAAAATAATGATATTTTCTTAAACCGTTTGATTTTAATCGTTTTTTTAACGCATATATGCATAAAAAAAAAATCCGAAAAACTTTGAAACTACCTGTGTGATCTGTTACATTATAAATATATTATAATTAGTTAAATAATTCAATTTTGACATTGTAACAGTTTGTGAAATTTACTTATTAGGTGTTTATTTATTCACATATTTCATTTCATTGCGTTTTTTTGTCAAATTTCTTTTATAAAATGCGATTTTAATTTTTTTAAGATGACCAATGTGCGTATAGTGTCATCGAAATATTCAAGTTTCTAGTTCATTTCGTTATCAAAAGGCATATAACTTGTTGATTTATGTTCAATAATATATAAGTGAAAAAAAACCGCCAAAGAAATTATGAATTTTAAAAATAAACTATTAAAATATTATATGATAAAAAACATAAACCGTTATTAAAAATCTTTCTAAAAATTACAGTGGCGCAGGATACAATGGGTGCTTATGCAATCCTACTTATATTCGTTTTGTTATATATTATAGGTGTTGCACGAAACGAGAAATACCTACGCCTTTGATTTAGTATTATGTGCTGTTTAATGCTCTCGCTTGCACCCTGTACACATAATTTACAGAGATTTCCTATCTTGTGTACATATAATCTAAGGTTGAGACACACTATTTATAAATAGTATGACATCAATTCGTAGTAAAAATCTTCGAAAAATAAAATTTCGAAGGAGCAAAGTCTCGGCAACCTACGGGCCGAACATACCATCAGCCACAACCACAACACTCAATAAGTAATCTGAAATCCCGGCAACCCTAAAACCGGACACAGATTCAAATTTAAAAATCTGACTGGCCGTAATCTCACACCCAAAATCAAGTTAACCTGAATTATTAAACCTGAAATTCTGACGAAGTTAAAATCCCAACATCCTGTTTCTCGGTAAAATAAAATCTCATAATTATGATTCGTGATTGAAATTAACATCCCGATGGACCAAAATGGAAAAACACACACATTGGAGTAGCCTAATTTTTTCCCTATACAAATACTTTTTTCCGTAACTAATTTTAGAACTACCAATTACAGGGTTAACACCTGTATGATCATATCGATATTAATCATTCCATAAACAACACGAACATATTGTATGAATATAAGATAAAAAAAGGCAAAAATCTCGAGATCCCATATCGCAGTAAAAAAAATTTTGTGAGCATCAATATAGACTTTTAATCCCGAGTGAAAAAATACTGGTGTGAACTTTGATAGTTTGAGTTGTTCGTCGGCCATACCAAAAATTCATCATACAAAAATATAAATGATTCTTTCACCCAAATAATAATGACACATAAATTATACTCGGTTCTCTTATTGATGAGTCCTAAAAGTACTGACTATTGAAAAAGGCAATCAAATCCCAGTAACTTCTGTTTTTAAATCTACCTAAAATTGTGAAATGACATTTCAATAACTGAACTGTCGTAGAAGGCTAAGTTCTTTCGTCCCTAACAAAGAATTGCCTCCATCTACCGAGTTGACACCTATATATGAATTTACACCCCAGACACCACACGAACACATAGTGTGAATAGAAGGTTGAAAGCTTCAATGGTTCAGAAATGATGATCCATTGTATCAAAAGAACTAACTTTTAAACCATCTGCACAGGAACACGACTCACTACCCTTAGAACCTTAGATTATATGTATACAAGATAGGAAATCTCTGTAAATCAACGACATAGCTGGACATGGCACGTAGTGCAAATATGTAATCCAAACTAAAATTTTGTGTACATACACAGGCAAAGGCCAACCATGTTAAATTAGATTAAAATCACTTTGTTTTTTTTTTCGAATTTTTAAATTTTGATAGAAATTTGTAATTTATATAATATGTACTTGCATTCGAACTGCACCCATGAAAAAACAACGAAACAAGTGATAACTAATGCAAACATCGAATTCCGCGCAGAAAATAAGAACCAAAAATGACTGCGTCTTCCGCATGATTATATTAAATTACTAGGTCGTTGTTAAATTAGATTTCAAGTGTCTTGTTACTCATACAGCATATATTTAAATTAATTCCACGAGTACAGTTTTATGTAATGAAAAACTTTTTTTTTCCGTCGTTAGAAGTCCTTATTAAAATAGTTTACATCATGCATATTATGTATGCAAATTGTGATAAGAGATTTACCATTGTGACCTATAAAGGTATATTCAAAGAAAATTAAATTTCAAATTGTAAATAAATAATAATGGTCCCGTTTTACAATGTTATTTATTTTTAAATTTAATTTCATTTATTGTATTAAACCTTGGATTATTATAAAAAATAATACTTATACAAAGTACCTTGTTGACACACTGATTACAATTTACAACGGGCCAAAACGACTGGAATGAGATTGGCATGAAGAACATGTGTATACAAAGGCCTCTCACGATATACATAAATATATACAGAATATAAAGTAAGAACTTTAAAAACAAAAATTTCAGAACTAATTTTATTTATTTCAGTTTGATTGTATAACGCGGCGCCTACTCATAATTGTCAGTTGGGTTTTCGCTTATTTTAAACAAAATATTATTTTATATATAATACATAAATCCATATATGTAAACTAATAATCAAAAATTAAAAAATTCTTGTCGGAATGCAAGAAAGCCAAAACATCTTTTTTTAAATAAAAACAAATTGACAATTGTTCTGATTGGATGAAGTTTGACAGTCGTTTGAATTAATTATGTTTGAAAAAATAACCAAACAATAATGTTAAAAACATGAATTTAGAAACAAAATGATTGAGGCCGTGACGATTATAGAATATCTCTTAATGGGGAAAGGCTGCTATATTGAATATATACATTACCTTTCATTTGTCAATATTCGAATTATTTTTCGTTTGTTTTCGTGTGCGCAATTTAAAAAATATATCATATTCTTGAGTTTGTGCCGTTCATTTGTAACAAATTTGTGACTATTAATTACAAACAAATATTTTTTATTTATTAAACAAATAATAAAATAATTGTTAACTAATTTAAGAAGGAAAAAATATTGAAAAAACGTATAAAAAATGAAGTGTATCGTTGAAGAGTGTGGCAGCAAGAACTCATCTCGAGCATCGAAAATTTCATTTCATAATTGCGATTATTTTTATAAATAAGTTTATATATCAAAGTTTATTTATCTACTTTTTTAAAGGACGCACCTAATATACCTATTTAATTATAAATTTTCAAAAATCGTCTTTAAAAAACAACCTTTAATATTTGCAATAATGTGCCAGTGACGTTCTAGACCCCCTTGTAGGAGTCTTCGAAACTTTAGAAATCCTTTGTGATTTTGTTGCCGAGGTGCCCCGATTTTTTCGATGTTTACGGCGTTAATGTAATTTTATTGCCAACCAATACACATAAATGCATTGCAATACATACAAACATTTGGATAAAATATTTGTTCTACGTGCCATGTCTACCTAATGATGTCTTTGGACAAATCGAATATTTTAATCGATACTCCTGTGAGGAAGAGTGAAATAGAAACAACCTATTTTAAATCTCCATCAGCGTGGTCCAGAACAGCTAGTTTAAGCTAGAAAAGATGAGAACGATGCACAAATATTTCAGTAGTATTTTAATATCTTTTTCTATCTTGTGTACATATAATCTAAGCTTAGAACACAAATATAAATTTTGATAAATTTTGGTGCAGCAGATTTTGAGTTTACACGCATCGGACGCACCAGTGGCGTAACTAGGGTGCCGCAGGCCCCGCGATCGCGGGGGGGCCCTTTAAAAAAAAATGAATCAGGGGGCCCGTATAAAAATAACAAAAAAAAATTCTTGTACCAAATCGCTCAGTTTTGATCAGTTATGAAAAAATTCAGATATATCATAAAACCCATTTCCCATGCATCAATATAATATTCTATGTTACAATTTAGATCTTTATTTCGAGTGTGCTAAATACTAGGTTCGTTTTAGCAAAAGAATCATAAACTGAAATATATGTTTAAGATTTATTGGTCCCACAGCAGATTGTAGTAATATTCGTTTGTTTATGTGTCCGTCTAACAAGATGGGCCCTTATATTTAGTTAAACAAAGTATCCTTTATTGCATCGGTTCATCAACAGACTGTAATCTTAGTCTACCCTTATTTTATATGTTTATATTATTTATGTTTAGAATATTGATTTAGAGGTCTGCAGTTGTTTCCCTTTCGTTAAAATTTAGTTTTAAACAAAAAATATCACAAATATTGTAATCTAAAGAAATAAATTTAATTCGGGCCTATGATATTTAAAGGACTATTTCAAATAAATTTGATGAATATCGGAAAAGTTTCAGTAAATTTTTGAATAAATCAAAAAGTATATTGAAATAATTGGGAGTTTCGCCTGAATTTAAAAGTAAAAGAGTGATAATGGTGAAGTGACACTTCGATAAACTTTTTTAAAGATCACCGATTATTAAATGAAACGATAATATTTAAAGTCAATGTTTTTAACAGAATTTTAGATATAGGTTTAGGATAACACAGCGACGATTTGGGAGCATGCCTGAAATTTCAAAGTTTTTATAATTTTTATTGCCTGATAAACTGTTACCTTTAAATAATAAAGCTAATAATTAGATACCAACTCTAACAGATTAATTCAAAAGTACAATACCGTCATTAGCTTTGCTTTCCCAATACAAATTTTATTATACAAACATAAATTTAGCAACGATAGCCACATCCATTTTAGATTTATATTATCATATAATGAAGTAATATACGTTTTTTTTTCAATTCCAATAACATCTGCTAGTGCTTAAAGATATTTCAAAAAGTTAAAAATATTCTAAATTATTTAAGGAAATCTATGTCGCAAAATAGATTACGTTTTCAATTTTAGCAATTGAGGCTGAAAAATCTAAGAAAATTGTCGTCAAAAATGATTTTAAATATTATTATTTTCTACTATTTCTTTCTTATATTTTCAATAATAATATCAACCAGAAACCTTCGTTTTTACATTTATATTTATTTTGTCTTAAAATAAATAAAAATGTTTTGTTGCAATACAATTAAATATTATTGTTATAAAAATTGTGTTTTAATATGCATTCTTATTATGTAGAAGGATTAAAAAAAATTTCAACTAATTTCTGAGAGTCAGGCAAATATTGCGGGGGGCCTTTAATTTCTAGTTACGCCACTGGGACGCACACAGCTATTTTATATAGATAGAGATTAGATTTGTATTGTCCTCTTTGCACTTACGGTTTTAGTCATAGAGCATATATTTAAAAACAAAAATAGCAGAACTTATTTTATTCATTTCAGTTTGATTGCGCCTACAGATAATTGTCAGTTGGAAATTTTTTTTCACATGTAGTGGGGTAACAGAGGCCGAATTGCTGCGAACTGCACCGAATCGATAATTCCTCTGTCCGCACTCTACGTATGCGTGTTGGTGCTTTAATATCCAATAGAAGGTCGACCAAACTGACCATAAAATGACCATAAACCGAGCATGAATTTTGGTAATAAAGTTTAATAATTTGCAAACAGTGTTGCCAAAAAGGAAGTTGTTAAAAATCTCCATTTATATTCGGGTTTCAGTCTAAATATTGGCGCTAAAATACGTTTGAAATCCATTTTCGTGGATTTTCCCTCGTTTTTTTGACGTCTTAAAAATGAAAGCGTGAAAAAGCTGAAAAAAAACCTGCGAAAAACTTACCACATAATATCAGTATTAACTATTACATAAAAATACGCGAGCTTATGAATTTTCAAATTTCGACCTTAACTAAAAGACGACCTACATCATTATGTTAAAGACATTTCTTTATATTGTATAAGGTTTCTGCGATAAAAAATGCATATGCAAATTGATATGTTTAATAAAACGGTTCCCATAAATTGTTTCTGTAAAAAATCTTTTTTATTTCACGATTTTCTACTAAAACTACACATGCAATATATTGTAATAGAGAATTATATATTATGTATGTGGATACAACAATAAGTGATTAATTTATAATATAAAATATTATATTATATTTAATACGCTTGAACCAATAAAAACAAATTAATGAATTTGTAAGAGTAAATGGTAGATATTAATTATAAAAACAACACCAAATTGCAAACATTTTTACGTTGAATTACATACATACAATAATGTGTTTATGATTTGCTTTATATTGCACACAGCTGGCCCTAACTTACAATTAACGTAACGCGCAGTGTTGTGTCAACTTGCGTCGCTCGCGATCGTTTTTATTATATTTAGTTTTATTCATATTTATGGTATTGAGTCTGAAAATTGTACTCCGAAACATTTTATAATTTAAATTTTAATGTGGATTAAAAATAGTTGATCATCTAACTATTTTACATTATAAATGAGACGACAACAAAATCTTTGGTAGCTATATTATATTAAGTCATTATGCGAAAGTAGTTCAATAATTTTAATTTTTGTAGTTAAAATTATTTTTTATGGCACGTTGAAGAAATACGCGGCGTTGGAATGTAAAGTTTTTGTCTTCTCGTAATTTTAAACGGACATTAACAATTGTGTCAGTAGAACTTTTCAATACATATCAAGAAAATATATGTAAATGATTACTTTATACAGCTCATTAAAATAATAGTTTACATTAATTAATTTATTTAAGTTTTATTTTGTGCCTTCATGAGGAGTTCAGCTATTTGATTATTGTTTATTTATATGATAAAAAATATTGTTCAATTGATCTCCAATAACATCACAATTTTTTCAATATATATTTCATTATTAATAAACTAAAGTATGTTAAAAATATATCAATTTTAAGACTACACTTAAAATAGTTATTTGCTATAATGTTTTATATTTACACATATTCTTCTAACGTACATTATCCTTGAAAGAGAAATATTTGAATACAAATGACTAGAATTTCACTCTGAACTGTGGATTCTTTTTAAGAACTAAAGTCCGTTTTAAGAAAACTTACATGTACATTAAAAAATATATACGAATATATTATGTAACTAACTAAAGACGATCCTAACCAATATTTGTTACCTTTTAGACAAGGTCGCATATCCTAAGTCAACTTTCTCGTTAAAACATCGGCAATTTTTCCAAAAAACAAAACAAAACCTTATGGAATTAATGTACATACATCAATAACATACATTTTACATAATAAGGAACAAAAACGATTTTAAAACTCGTAAATCACAATTAAATAAAAAAGACTTACATTTAATGTGTAATTTTTTTCGAAATAGATGATCCTACGCAAATGGGTATGTCTTCTTTTTTTGAAGAATATCAACATTTTCAACTTAATAAATGTGGGCCCATTTTTTAATACAATTTAAAATTTTCAAAAATGTCATGACGAGTATTAGAATTTTTGGATGCTTAATCATATTACCGAGGAAACTAATAACAGTAATTAACTGTTAGTCATGCAGCAAACTTCATAGATGTTTCGGAATACCTATCTAAAAAAATATGGAAAATTTTTCACTAAATGATTAATTTAACACAAAGTCGTTTCGTTTAAAAATATACCATCATTAAACTCTTAACAATTGTATGAAGAAAACAATTCGAATGGGTTTAGCGACCTCTTTAAAGGCTTACTTAAGAAAGTGTTATGATTTTTCACTTATGGTTGATGTACAATCGTATCAACAAATTAACTAGTACATATTCTCCTATTATTATACACCCCAACCCTAAGGATTGGCAATCAACCAAATTGAAAGCAAAGAATAATAAGTATGGTGAAAAAAAAACATTCGATTTTGGAAATACCTAATTGTTATTTTATAAATTTGAAATAATTTGTTTAGTTGAGATAATTCAAATGTCATGACTAGTTTGTATTCACACATTTTAAATGGCAAGAAAGTTCAGCTTTACACAATCCAATTGGATATGTAGCATGGTGAAAATAGAAATGCGAAAACAACAGAAACTGACTTACAACAACAAAAACTTAACTTAAGCTAAGAGTACACGGCATGTTAAAAGCCACATTCGTATGTGTATCTGACGTCAATTGACTTAGCTTTAATAGACCGTTTCACAGTAATTATCACTTAATACATATCGTGAATATCAAAGGTGTACGGTGTTAGAGGTGGAGAATCATTGAACGCTTCCGCAATGTATTTTCTTATCGCTGGGGGAAGCACCAACATGCCTAAATCCTTCTCTAGTTTAATTCGTTTAACAACCTCTGCTCGACATCGATCCTGCAAATTAACGAAATCACGTCGTGTCTCTGTGAGGACCATCTCAGTCTTAGCAGCCGTGGAGCATACAATGGGATAGAGTGGTTCACGGATCTATTGTTGAAGTAAAAATTATTAAATTTACAATAAAACGGTTGTATAAGTAAAAGAGCATCGCTCACCTGATCCAATCCCCGAAAAGCTACCCCCAAACAACGTCCATCCTTGTAGTACGTTAATGTACCATTAATTCCATCGAACAAAATACCAACCGTTGTAGCCTTATTTTCCCGAAATTTTTTTGTATACTGCAACGCTACTTGATTATGCCACACCAATCCCTTGTGTGACAAACCCCATCCATGCTCATCCTCCCCCAGCATATTAATGAACATGGATACATTAAGCCTCGCTTTTTTTGTGCCAATACCAAACATCATGCTCGTCCCGAAAACACGATGTGACACCTGAATTTCCCAATAGTGACGTCCATTGTTTAGAATTCTAGTGCCTCTCACACCAGCCGTACCTTTACTCCAATTAGGATGAAAGTGTACAGTTCGATTATTGTGGCCACACAAAACAACCTCAGGTGACCGATGCCGCTTACTCCACGTCCACGTATCGTCAAATCCATGCCGCAATGGATTTTCGTTGTTGTTTTCCTCCTCCTGCTCCATGTCAGATGCTTCTTTAAAATTAGCCCTATCTACTTAATAAACGATAATTGGAAATCGTTTCTCCAGCTTGTGCAAATTGCATCTTGGTTCACTTGATCTGATTTGGAATCGACCGTAGCACTTTAACCCATATAGTTTTATATGTACACATTTAGAATATATTGGCATAATAAGTAAATATAAAATTATACTAAATAAATTTTCCACGCGCTTGTTATTTGTCTTGTAGTTTTTGCAATTATTATAAAGAGGAGTTCAGTGTCTCTTTGTCATATAATATATGAAAGCACTTTACTTTCCAACGTGTACTTTTTCTTCCTTCCTTTTCATTGCGTTTTAATCTATTTTCATGTATTCTCAGTGTTATGTACGACATCAACCCCAATGGCAATTTATCATATTGTGCAATATGTACAGCACGAAGGGTCATCGAACGCAGCAGTGAATAGACGAATTTTCCTGACGATTTTGTTGTGTTTGTGTGTAGAATGTTTACATGCGTACATTTGAAAACGTCCCTTATGTTATATGTATGTACAAAAAACTCTAATATCGTCTTATATTTCGATTCACAACTCCCATTGATTGCAAAAGGGATACATATCAACTTTTTCTTTTATTAAAAATGATCGCAACCCCTTATAAACCAACACAATCCCTTTTTTTTTAAACACATTACAATGCAAATTTAGCCTCATAACAGTCATTAAATATTTGTGGGGAGCATGCCCTTTATTAATTGGCTTTGACGTTTTTCTAATCAGCGCTTTTAGCTGAATCAACACAAATCGATAAAACTGGATGGGGGAGCTGCATCACCCCATCGCGCGAGTAAACTTCCATATGAACCCCTGAATACAAACACGTACAACTGAGTAAAATTGCTTTGTTTTTTAGCTGAGAAATACCAAATAATTCATTGGTTGCAGGCTATTGCTGCCCTAGCTCTTATCTTTGCGCGGCGACGACCGCGTATTTATTCAAGTAGGCGCTCCCTTTCCAGCGTTCGTGCCTTGTGAATTGTGATGAGCAATACTCGTTGCCGACGATAGAAACGGCGATGTCGAGGACGAACCACCAGCAGTTAGCACTGTTCGCAGCTTGCGATCGATATACGGCGCCGCCAACACTGCTACGGCATTGATTGAAGAAATGCGCACAACCACCCCCACCGCCACCCCTTGATGCAATGCTACTCAGCGATATGTGTTTTCAATATTGATTACGACGATTTTTTCACTTAGAAATTTATACGTTTTGAATTGAAAAACTTTTTATAACATTTCATGATTTTTTGTGTTTAAATATAAACGAATGAAATTTAAAAAATAGCACGAATTCAAAGGAATACTCATAAATGTACGGCTGAGAATAAGGACCACCAAAACACTGTCAGGTTATTTTTTTATTAAACTAAACACACACTTGTTTCAAATTTTAACAACTTTATTGGAAATATTTGCTGAACTTTTTATCCAAATCGCTGTAAATGTGTCGCACTGTACTAATCCCTTTTAATTTTTGCAATTTGGTATTGAACGGAGGATTTGACAAAATAAAGCGAACACAGTCGCCACCCTCTATGCTCAGCTGCTATACACCGACTCAATTATTGTATCGCCTACCGAATTTGCAAGTGGCCGTTCCTTTGTTTGCGCTGATATGAGTGATATTGACTCAAATATGTTAGAATTTCAATGTTTAGTGTACGCAGACTGCAGTACGCACAGCGCACTACGCACTACGTACTACGCATGGTGAATGGTGATTGGTGATTGGTGCGGAGTGCCGACTGCGGACGGACTGAGGGGTATAAAAATATAATGATTAATGACTATACTGACTCAAGACTAGTGTCTAATGACTATTGAGTAATAAGTATCAGACACTAGTGAGTACTGAGTAGTGAACACTGAACATTGACTAGTGGCCGTAAAATGTAAGTACATACAGCCTATAGAGTACAGACTATACACTTACTTATATTAGACTGTAGAGTACAGTGGTAACACAGGGTGGTCCATTTTTTGATTTTTTTTTAAATTAAAAATATCAAAATTAAGATGGGGCATAATACTTTTGATAACAAACGATAATAACTGATTTCTACTGTCAAATATAAATTATCAAAATTATAAAAAATAAGATGCCCTGGGGCCTTTAGGGATCGTCTAATCCAACCCAGCCAAAATTGTGAATAATGTATCCCAATTGGATGTAGCTCTGTTGTTCTGCTCGAGGCATTAACATTATAGGGGTGCGTAAAACATCTCCAAAACGTTACATGGCATTTAACAACAAAATTTAATTTACATATCATTTCTTTTACTGGAAAGCACTTACCTTTATCTCAATAATCCTACATTTACTTATTTAATTTTCACTTAATTACGTGACACGTATGTATACAGTATATGCTCAAAAGTGTCAATGAAAATTTTTTTTTTTTTAATTTTATGGTACAATATTTTTAGGTATACCTTTAGGATACTAATTATATGGTACAATACAAATTTAGCAAATATTTATTTAAATAAGTAAAATCGAATTCAATTTTAAACACACTTAATATTTTAAATGTCTCATTCTGTAAAAAAAAAATTTTATACGTTCTATTTAATAAATGTTGTTTTTGTTTTACGCCGAGTATATATTTAATTAAACTTGTCAGATTATGACAACTGCCGCGCGAACAGTCGAAAATTATCAGAATTGTTTTATCAAAATTATTGGCTGCGTGAACGCGCTTAATAACTTAGAATATATCAGGAATGATATAAAGAAAGATTCCTATATTTCAAATTTGGTTTTCCTGCGCTTCAATATACGCTCAGTGCTGGTAAATCGTGGGAAATTTCCCATTTGTTATATTCTTACTGCAATGCGCAATGTTTCTTTATATCATTTTTGTATGTATGTTATGTGTAGATAATAGTTTTGCAAAATGTATGAATTTCGTCTACTGGATTTTTCGTCCGGGTAAAATAATTAAATTTTTTTTTCATTATAATTTAAATTTTTTAATATTGGTGAGCTAGAATGTCAAAGTGAATCACTGTGCGACATGTCTATGCGCATGTGCTGCCAATCGCCGCACAAACATATTACGTTCAGTCTCACATTTAATACATGAAGTACAGAGTACAGACTACAGAGTATCCCACTAACTCTATAGCAAGCACTGAGTGAGGACTAAAACAGTGCAGTTTGATCGAAATTTAACGATTGTAGGTCACAGGCCACACAACATTCCAAACCTACTTTTCTGCAACTAAAACCATTTGTGCATCCGTTCTTGCAATTGCGGAATATAATATTCAGATAGGAAGCTACTTCCTTCGACATCATCTTTGAAAAAAGATTTCGTGCTGTAACCCATCCCCATTCGAGCGTATTTTTTTTCCAAATCGTTATAAACCGAAATCCCGTGAGTCACAAACCTTGCAAGTTGCACCCAATTTCCGAGAACTGCAATCTCGTCGGATCAAAATCGCAAAACACACAAATTATCGTAGTAAGCTAATATTTTCCTATATAAATACTTCTTACGCCCGTAACTTAGGATTACCACCAATTACCTGGTGACACCTATATATTAACGACCCTAGGACCTAGACACCACATATTGAGTAGTGCTTGCTAATTGTTTTAATACATATATATTTTTGGTGAAAATTACAGTCAAAAACGCTTATGGTTGGTAAATCTGGATTTCCTACTAAGTCATGACTACCACAATTTAAGAACTGAAAAGAACATTTCCTTAATTTTTTTTTCGAATATGCATAATTATTGTTTTTGAACTATTTCAACGGAATTTTTAAGGCAAGAACTTTGCATTTGTTGCTTTCAACAACAGAGTTCATCGGATCTAATTTAACATTGTTCAAAATCGGTGGTTATCAATTTAGGAAGAAATTAAGTATTCTTTATTTGTAAAATGCGTTTTTTTTCACTTATTAACAATTAATCTCTAAATATATGAAATAAAATATTTTTGATAATGTAAAAAAGGCACTCATTTGCACAATTTTTCCCGTTGCGTTGATAAAACCGAAGGTAATTCTATCGCAGATAATTGGTGCGGTTTAAATGTGTTTTAGGCACCAATGGAAGACTTGCGCAACTATTTAAATTAAAAAGAATTGTGGGTATTACAAAAAATAAATACATATATTATACAATCATAAATAATAATAATGAATATCACCTTTTTTAATTCGTTTAATTTCTCAGATTTTCCTTCATCTTCTGATTCTGATCTGGTGTCATCAGGTCCTGCCTCTTCATCAAAAATTGATTTTTTTCTCTTAATGTCTTTATCATCAGTTTTGATTTTTAAACTGATCATTTCTTTTGCCGTAGAATTTGGACTGTTCCAGCTTTGCAACTCCGAACTGGCAAATAATATATACAATATACCTGATCCAATTAGCATACCAGCACATATCAGAAACACAAACTTCCATTGTGTAATAGTTTGCTAAAATTTAAACTGTTACTATTCATGATTTTGATATCATTTTAAATCTTATACATTTCCCAGAGTAAGTCTTCCAACAATTGCAGGAGATATAAATCCTGGCAGTACGCCAATCATTCCACTAATTCCCAACAAAACTCCTGAGTAGTTAGGGCTCAAGTCCACAATGCTAGCCAATGGGCCGGCAGTGACGGCTCCATGAACTGCTGTTGCTAATGTCAAAAATACCACAGCGGCCATACTGTTGCAGCCTGAGTAGGCTAATGCTACCACAAACAATCCATTTACAATGGCACATAAAAATGTAGCCATTTTGCGTACATTCGTTCGGGACATTTTTTCCGTTCGAAGTAAATAGTCGCTCAGCATGGAGACGATGGAAGCAACAATCATTCGCATTATGTGTGGCAGTCCTGAGAGAATTCCCGTCATTCGCATGCTCCAGCCGTGAATTGTTTTGAAATAGGTCGGAGCTTGTGTCATCAATGTGAACAGGCCCCATATGCCGCCCCATTGTGCCGCAACCACCATCCACACCGGTAGCGATGTAAGGATGTCTTTCCAAGGAATTGATTGCTAAAAGCATTTGAGTTTTATTTAGAAGCGTTACTTTTTATAGATAAATATAATAAATTTAACAAACTTTTTTAGTTTGGAGAGAAGAGGCCAGAGAGCTCTCAATATACTCTCGTTCTTTTGGAGAAATTCGAGGGTGTTTGCTAGGAGTATCGTACACATTATATAGCCAGGCTGCATACCATATTGTACCAATGATGCCACATACATGATATACCCACTCCCAAGATGACCACGAAATGATATAACCAAACATTGGAAAGAAAAAGGCCGTGCCGACGGAGCTTCCTAAAAAGTGTAGAAAAAAGTGTAAAATTCCATATTTTCAATTCAAATTAAGTTCGAATTAAATGAATAATATAATTTACCTATGTATGCTGTAACAAATTTGCTTCGCTCGTTTGGTGGTATCCATAAAGCGGTCATGTTGTGCATCGCAGGCCAGCACAACCCCTAAAAAGTGATGGCAAAATTCAACACGGCTACCCAGAGTTTCTAAAAATAATTATTTTCTTACAACAATTAATCCCTGGATGACACGCAACCATAAAAGAGCGTTAATATTCCAATATGAGACAATGGGAATAAGAAAACACATCCAGCAGCCAATGACGTTTCCAAGACCAAAAATAAGTTTTGTTCCAAATTTTCTTGCGAGTATTCCTCCAGGTATTTGAGTAATCCAATGCAACCAGTAAAAGGAGCCAAGTACAAGGCCTTGTTCGTATTCGTTCCATTCAAAACCCTTTTCATCATAACCGAACTGAAATAATAACAAAACCACGTATGAGTTAATGAACTGAATTGCACGGTAAACTGAACTTAAGCTTAGAATATTTTTATGTATAAATTATATAAATATTTTTTTTAATTGAAAATGATCAAAGTCGTTAACTCCATTTTTTCACGAAAAAAAACGTTTTTGCCCTGAAATTGAGCTTAAATTATTTTATATATATAGTTTCAGAGGAATCCTGGGGACATTCGAAAGTCCGAACGGAATAGTACAAACACATATTTTTCTCTAGACCACTTTTTTTTTAAAACGACTTTCTGAATAATTAACATTTAAAAAAAAAAATACAAATGTAAGAATTTATTACAACCATACTGGATCGTAAAAAGTTAAAAATGATTGAACCAATATGTAATCAATTTCGTTAATACAATTTTTGATTTGTATTGGAAAATTCATATTTATAAAAACAATCGAAATCCGTTAGAGCTGTCTCTTTTATGTAAATCAGAAAATCAACGCAGCTAACATTAATTAAAGAATAATTTTGACAATATGTATAAGTAGTTACAATCTAGAGTTACGGCCTTCTCCATTTGAATTTCTCTCTTCTTAAAATGTATTTACGATAGTTACGTATAGTTTATAGTTAGTTGCGATGCTTAGGAAATCCATTCAGTGAAATACTGATATCATCTGTTGGACATTCTGTAATGCGTGTTATTCAAAAATGTTAAATAAAAATATTTTGTGGATAACGCTCATATCAGAAAAATGATGAAAACCTAGCATAAGCACACTGCAAAACCATATTAAAGCATCCACGAAATTTTGTACATCATGTCAATTAAAAGATTAAGAACAGATAGCTGAGACTTGACAACGGGATTCATGGTATGTGCCAAACAGAGCGATCAAACAAAAGCAACGGTCTTGAAGGCAAAAGACACATCTGGGCAAACTGCAGATAATATGGTTATTGGTGAGTGCTTATCAATGTTTGCATACATTTTTTAGGCAGATTTTTACAAAAACGGCTAGACACACAACAAAATACAATGGGAATGTTTACTACAATCAATTAACTAGAGTGTTACAACAGAATACCCAGAACTCACCCCATATTTGTTTAAAAAGCATCGTTCCAGTGAAAATCTGTGTGATACGTTGCGCATATTCACTTCATCGAAGGCGATGGACGAGT
The DNA here is from genome assembly GCA_963854165.1 of Sylvicola cinctus. Taxonomy (NCBI): domain Eukaryota; kingdom Metazoa; phylum Arthropoda; class Insecta; order Diptera; family Anisopodidae; genus Sylvicola; species Sylvicola cinctus. The sequence continues at coordinate 26,322,069 of OY974082.1, forward strand.
TACTCTGCAAAGCCATCAATGCAGAATGCGCCAGACTTGCGGCCGCTGACTCAGCTTCGCCGATACATTCCGCTGATAATTTAGGAGCCTTGGTAGCCGCTCGCGCCCGCACCATATCAACAATGGTGATGTTCATGTTGATGCGGAGCATGTAGTTAACAGCAAATCCACAAAATGTGCAGTACCATAAAACAGTGCGTGCTTGCATTTTGGCGATTTGTGAAATATTTAACTGTTTATACCGAACAAATAACGAACACGTAAGTACCAGTATGTGACAAAAAATTTGAAAATACTTTCAATTGGGCACCACTGAATATTCTACTGTAATCCAGCCCTGATTTTGTTCGTGCTTTTAACTTTAAAAATTGAGAGAATTATTCAATTGAAATGTCCAACTCAATTCTATGGCTGAGGAGATGGAGGGCACACAACACAAGACGCAGTAAATTCAAATTATCACATTTTCTCGACAAATAATTCCGGTATAGCAATCACTTATGGGCTGATAAGCGTGCACTGTCAACTTCATAATAGCATTCAGAAAAGTTTGTTCGATTTAATTGGCTTTCGATTCGTATAAAAAAAATAAAACCGACTTTACACTTAGATTGCTCTTCAGTTCAAGCTGACGATTGTTTGAGATTTCAGTCCCAACCACCTCGATGCCAACGCACAAATTAACTAGATAAATTGCTATAACTTCATCTGGGAGTCTGAGGCTCATATTTTTGTAAATTACTGACAAATGACAACGTCTTTATAATCAGCTTATCAGTATGATGTGAAATCTTCTTTACATTATGAAGTTAAACAAACTTAAGATATACGACGTTGTTTGCAGCGTGGACTTCTTTAATTACACACTCATTCATTGTTATTAATCGCAATAATTATTTTTGCAACTTCATTTGATGAGCAATGGACATTGAAAAAGGTAACAGATATTAGCAATTGAGAAGGGCACCTTATTCTTATGCAATGCAGATTTCTTTTTTACAGAATGACTTATAAGTAAAAACAAACAATTGCATAACGCAATAAAGGCGCTTACAATATTTATATGGTCAACGGATTACATCAAGTCAGCTTCAAGTAGTTCATTGTAGAACGCAAAGCCAACATTTTAAATTATGTGACAAGAACACAACGACAAATTTCACTATTTCACAATGCATAGAGCACATTAGTTTAACGTATAATTCGTTACTAGATATGATTCTACATCGAACATTTTTATACTATTTTTAATGTATGTATGGCAATAATAATTTCCTATTGAACATTTCAAGCTTAAAATTTAGAAATTCCAAAAGTAAACATTTGTTTTAAAGCTTGGTTGCCACTATTACCGCATTCACATCGCGAGGATTGGACTGGATAGGATCAATCAATCCGATCCACTTATACCCCACGTGAACGCAAATAAATGTGTCCCATACAGGATTATCACGTGCTCTTGAAAAAAGAAGGTGGACTGATTTATTTAGGAAAGTATATATGTTTGGGGACACATATTATATATATCTTTCGTCTTTTTTCGTTCAACAGGTAATGGTCCGTGATCATGTTCATATTAGCGGTAGACAACATCTAATTTATAATAAAATAATTAATTTAAAGCGTAAAATTAAAATTGAATTAAAAATATCTGTTTTTTAATATTATAAGAAGATACGAAACAGGCAGACGGCAATACTATACAAGAAGAAAAACGTCTAAACTAATCTTTCAAAAATTTTCCAAGAGATGCGCAATGGAAGATTTGATACCGTACGACCCACGTGAACAGACAAATAACTAGTGAATAACAAAAACTTCTAGAATAGAGACTCAACTTGTTGTGTTTACAGACAGGGATGCAATTTAGATTGAGTCGTTCTAAAAGCAGTGTACATTTTAAAGAGCTCATTACTATGATTACTGATTTAAATTATTTATTTTTCATATGGGCAGAATCATTTGAAACAAAACAAAAATGCATTTTAAAACCTACTAGATATGCAGAGCAATTTATCAGAGAACAAAACAAGCTATTAAACATCTTCAATAGAGGGCCTACAGAGCGGATACACATACCATAGTTAGTCAGGTTGGCTAGGTTAACGCTAACTGTGTTAATCAATATACTTAGTTAGTTAGTCAAAGTTAACTTTTTTAGCTCCACGATTTTGAATAGTTAAATATTTAACCATTCACATAACCCCACTTTTGAAATTGTCGATTTACTATAGAAATATGTAATTGTTTGAATATTTTGAATTTTGACAGCTCATGAAATTCAATGAATTACGATGTATAAAAACAAAGTGAAAAACAATAGCGCTGTATTTGCGGTGCATTTGTGCTATATTTGGCTACATTTTATTTAATATATTGTATTATTATATAAAAATTTGACAACTATATATTTTTCATTTTGGTGTGACTACATTTAACTAACTATGGCATTGTGTAACAGGTTCAATGGTTAAATAGTTAAAAATGGCGATTACGTTTGAATTAACTAACCTAACCAACTATGCATACAGTATCTGCCCATACATGGAGCGCATTAAAGTGCTCACGCTCAAATCGCTAATCCGATAAATTTTCTAAAATAATTTCTTCAGCTAGATTTTTTAAGCGAAGGAATTGGTGATGGAAGGAACTTCAGCTGGTGTTTACTAGCTAGTACTTTTTAAGTTTTTGCTTGAATTTCGTATATGCAATATGTCATATGACTTCAAGCTGAATGAAATTTCAAATTACACATAAACGAAACAGTGCGGTTATTGGTTAGTTATCTGAAACGCTCAATGGTAGTTAAATAAAGTAGTGATTTGTTGAAGCACGCGGATTATCGTATAGGCTAGGAGGAAATTACGAAAAGGACACCATTATATGTCATTCTTCATTAAATCACTTTTGCCTTTCGAAGTAGAAATATATATAAAAGGTTTAGGGAGATTATGTAACAATTTTTTTTTACCTGTACTGCTGTTAAAGTTCTCTAAGCATTTTGTTTAAAAAAATTTCTATTATTACGTTCACGTGGTGCGTAGTAAAGTGGAGTGAATTTGCAAATCTAATCGTAATATGAGTGTTGATTTTTGTGTGGATCGTAGTAGATCGACTATAACGCTTCTTGTAGTTGTTTTATTATATTATATTATATTTCTGAATTTGTTTACTTCTGATGACTAAAGGTGGGTTTAGATGACTATAAAGAAGTGCTTGGCTTGAAAACAAGGGCCCGAGTAAAAGAGAAAGCCTATACAATTTATGATTAGGATTGAGTTGATAGCAAATTTGCAATTTATATAAATCAATCCTCACTACTTTAAAATATTATATGCAACTGTCACATTATATTGCAAGTATTTAACATAAGAATTCTATATTTTGTACATACTATAATTTTGCAAATAGTATCAGTTCATGTTATCCGTGTACGCATTTAATTTTGGTTTACATATAGATTTTGGTATTCCGACTTTTTTCGGAAAAAAAGGTGACGATGCAGAAACTCGTTTTGACAACCCCTGAGCCCAAAAAATTGGTCTAGAAAAAATGTGCAAAATGTACGTCGGTAAAATAAGTTGTTTCAAGGTCAGGTGCTTCAAGGTTAAGTTATTGCCAAAATCAGTTCTTCTTGTATGAGGGATCAGAAACGGGCCCTACGATTTTATTCATTTTCACAAAAACTAGTATTCTAAACAAAACTGCATTTACCTAATATCCCGCTAGATGCTCCTTCTGGCGAAAAAGGGGATTGGACAAAGGCAAACTCCATTTTTCTATCTCAGACACCTTACACAATATCAAAAAAATCCTTTCAGATTATTATTGGATAAAATAAGAACTTGCCAAATATTTCAAGGTCAAATTTTTTATATCTCCGAAAAGCTTTATTAAAATGTAGTTAAGCAACAGTCGTATATAAATTCACACCTCGCTCTCCCTGCGATGTAGTTTAAAGCAGGATTATAAAAGTTATTCTAAGTTTCAATTGGACAAGGATTAAGATAAGATATTTATATCTTTTCATGTATTTTTATAATAATAGTAATATTTATACAGTGAACGAAATTCAATTAATTCCACTACATTTTTCGTTAATAACATGGAATCCGTTACAGAATTACAACTCAAACTTAATAGTATAAAAGCAACCCCATACGGTTAAGTTAAATTTAAACGAATTATTCTTCTAATTGGCATTACGAGTTAGATAATTGGATAATAATGATTTTTCAATTTTTCCAATTAGTTCCTTAATTAAAAAAACTACATCGCAGGGAGAGCGAGGTGTGAATTTATATACGACTATTGTTTAACTACATTTTAATAAAGCTTTTCGGAGATATAAATAATATATTACAATAATGTGAAAAAAAAAATATAAAAAAAATTAAAGGTTTCTGAGATATAAAAAATTTGATCTTGAATTTTTCGATTTTGACCTTGAAATGTTTCGCAAATTTTCTTATCTGATTTTATCCTACAATAATCTGAAAGAGTTTTTTGATATTGTGCAAGGTGGCTGAGATAGAAAAGTGGGGTTTGTCCTTGTACACCCCCTTTTTCGCCAGAAGGAGCATCTAGCTTGATACAGGATATACACAGTTTTGTTTAAGATACCTTGAAGATTAATTGTTGTGGAAATGAAAAAAATCGTAGGACCCATTTTTGAGCCCCTATACGAACAAAAATTCTTTTGGCAATAACTTGACCTTAAAGGATCTGACCTTGAAAAATCTAAGATCCTATTCTTATATTTTTGTCTAATACTTTACAAAAAAAATTTCATACAAATCGGTCCAGTAGTTTATTAGTTTTTTTTTTCCACCATAGTACACCGTTTTTCTATAGTACGGCGTACGGCGTACGGACGTACTTTTGCACATTTTTTCTATACCACTTTTTTGTACTCAGGGGGTGTCAAAACGATTTTCTGCATCATCAAATTTTTTTCCGAAATAAGTCGGATTCCAAATATTTCTATATGCCCTTGGGGTCGTATATAAATTAAAAATGTGTGTTACAAATTTTGACTGTAGTTAGTTTAGTTAAAGTTTTCTTTATTTTTTCTGCAAATTTTGAATCCTATACACAACCTTTTTTAACGATTAAACGTTTCGAAAAATGTAATCGTTAGCCTTTTCTGTTTCCTTGTGAAGTCACAAACAAAATGTTGCTTAGCTGATTTTGTCTGTGATGAGAATTACCAAATCCGTTTGTATCTGATTTGTGCATTTCGGGCACATTGCACTTGCATAATAATTATAAATGAATACTCATTATTATAACTCATGAATCGTAAGATTATGTTATGCTTCTACACTAGTTAGTGAGTAACAATCATGATCAAGAGGAAGATTGCACATTACGATCATTTACCGCTTATCAGTTATGAGATAAAAAGATAGTTAATGGAGATAAGCTCGACGACATGAATTATAACCATAATATTGGTGACTTCGGAGTTCAGAGCAGCATACTGCATACTACATACACATTACACATGTAGGAGAAAGGAGTAATAATTAATGCACAACAAAATAGATAGAGAGATCATGTACAATTTCGATATTTGTTAAAACAAAACTTCTGTTTTCATAATAGTTATCATAAATACAACATGAGAAGCCCAAAAATTGGTTAGCTACTGATATGTGAGTTGTTTGGCAGCACGATTTTTGCTGTCGATAATATTGCAATAAGTTCGGAAAAGCGAAACATCCCAAGAAATAATTTGACTGACTTTTTATAATATAAATCAATTAAAACATTACAAATAGCGTAAATAAATTATGACTTTTGTACTTGAAAATTCACGAAAATCATAAAAATTATAGCCATAACATTTCAACACGATTCATAGTCTACGTATTATTCAAACTGCAAAGCGCTAGCAGTCACTACTTTACTTTTATCAGATTTCTTGCTAAGTTGTTTCACTAAAATGTCTTCATTTCACTGTTGTAAAAAAACTTATGTGTACATAATATCCCTGATTTGTTGCTATCAAATCGTTGCAATTGCAGGGATTACAACAAAACTTACTAGTTCAACTACGAGTACATCAGCTCATCCATCTACAAAAACGTGCAACATTTCGACGTCAACTTCAATTACTACAACTACCATCACACCTACTTTTAACCCAATGCCACCCCAGACCACTTACACCACTTCCTCAACTTCGAGCACAACAACTACAACAGCATCTCCAGGGACTACGTCGCCATGGATTTGGCATACAATGACGACGCCATCCGGTGGTAAAACTAGCCAAATTTTAATGTGACTAAGTGTTTGAATTTCTTGAGTACCAGATTGATAAAGTTAATTTTTTAATGTTTATATGTACACTGCGAGAACGAAACCACCTAAAAGTTAGATAAAAATGAAAAATTCAATATGGCAACGTAGCGAATTATTGTCAGAGGGGTACTCATATTAATCCAAATTGTTTCACTTTCATAATTCGAGTGTGAATGTACACGTAAACTATTGAAATTTTACTAAAAAATTCATAAATTCATATATGTATATAAAGATTCAAAATACCACCCTTTATTTATTTAAACTGAATTGCACGCTACTTTTAGATAGCCTAGACCCCGAGTCTAAACAGCTGAAGTTAATAAGTGTGCCAGTTCAACCATCATTGTCAAATTGCCAAAGAGGTTTCACATCCACGAATTAGTTTCAATTCACAAATGTTGTAGCTTTTGAAAACATGCTAAAAATATTGTTTCTCTTTTTATGATAACTACTTTAAAGTGATATGGAAATCTATACATATAAGTGGACTTGTTTTCTCTCAGTGTATATTTAGAACGTTTTACACCATAAAACTGTAGCTTGGATAACAAACTAAAATACCTAGGTGCAAACTTTTTTTTTGATTAGGTACTTGTAATTACGGAAGCTATGTACTGCAGGTGGGACAGTTTTTACAACCAGCAAGAGAATGTCGCCACATCAATTGCATTGGGAACAATCAACTCACCCAAACGGTTTGTGATGCTCCTTGCGATACCTTACCTCATGATCCTGCAAAAACATTTCCAAGCTGTTGTGGTGGCTGCGGAGGAGTAGACAAACCTTTACCCACTATTCCGACGCCATCTGTAACTCCATCAGTAACACCGAGTGGTAAGCCAATGTTGATGAAAATAAAGAAAAGTTGATAACTCTAGTGACTATTCACAGGTCAGTGTACGTACAATGGAATTATCCTTAAAGTGGGACAATCTGCACAACCTTCAGGGGAATGCAGACAAATTAACTGTGTCGGGAATAATATTGTAACACAAAAAGTGTGTGCTCCACCTTGTGATCAGCCGCCCTTCGACATGACTTTAACCTTTCCGGGATGCTGTGGAAATAACTGCAATGGTGTGACCAGAGAATTACCAGTCAGTACAACAGAATTTTCGCAAACAAATGAAATGTCAACCAGCGGTATAACAGATGGTTTGTGTATATCGATTCCTTAAAATAAATTTGAATGTTTATAATTGCAATAATGCAATGGTTATACTATAGGGATTGAAACAACACTAAAAACTTATCCTACCGTGAGCATAACAACTCAATCGCCGCCAAATACGAACTCCCCGTCGATTTTAACTACTACGCCTAAAACAACTGCAGCTCCAAAAACTATTACCACGTCAATTTCAACTGCTACAATTATTACCACAACGACCGCCTTACCAGCCCGGCATACTACCACAACAACTACAACAGCATCTCCAATGACGACGCCATCCGGTGGTAAAACTAGCCAAATTTTAATATGACTAAGTGTTTGAATTTCTTGAGTACCAGATTGATAAAGTTAATTTTTTAATGTTCATATGTACACTGAGAGAACGAAAAAACCTAAAAGTTAGATAAAAATGAAAAATTCAATATGGCAACGTAGCGATTTATTGTCAGAGGGGTACTCATATTAATCCAAATTGTTCCACTTTCATAATTCGAGTGTGAATGTACACGTAAACTATTGAAATTTTACTAAAAAATTCATAAATTCATATATGTATATAAAGATTCAAAATACCACCCTTTATTTATTTAAACTGAATTGCACGCTACTTTTAGATAGCCTAGACCCCGAGTCTAAACAGCTGAAGTTAATAAGTGTGCCAGTTCAACCATCGTTGTCAAATTGCCAAAGAGGTTTCACATCCACGAATTAGTTTCAATTCACAAATGTTGTAGCTTTTGAAAAGATGCAAAAAATATTGTTTCTCTTTTTATGATAACTACTTTAAAGTGATATGAAAATCTATACATATAAGTGGACTTGTTTTCTCTCAGTGTATATTTAGAACGTTTTACACCATAAAACTGTAGCTTGGATAACAAACCAAAATACCTAGGTGCAAACTTTTTATTTGATTAGGTACTTGTAATTACGGAAGCTATGTACTGCAGGTGGGACAGTTTTTACAACCAGCAAGAGAATGTCGCCACATCAATTGCATTGGGAACAATCAACTCACCCAAACGGTTTGTGATGCTCCTTGCGATACCTTACCTCATGATCCCGCAAAAACATTTCCAAGCTGTTGTGGTGGCTGCGGAGGAGTAGACAAACCTTTACCCACTATTCCGACGCCATCTGTAACTCCATCAGTAACACCGAGTGGTAAGTCAGTGTTGATGAAAATAAAGAAAATTTGATAACTCTAGTGACTATTCACAGGTCAGTGTACGTACAATGGAATTATCCTTAAAGTGGGACAATCTGCACAACCTTCAGGGGAATGCAGACAAATTAACTGTGTCGGAAATAATATTGTAACACAAAAAGTGTGTGCTCCACCTTGTGATCAGCCGCCCTTCGACATGACTTTAACCTTTCCGGGATGCTGTGGTAATAACTGCAATGGTGTGACCAGAGAATTACCAGTCAGTACAACAGAACTTTCGCAAACAATTGAAATGTCAACCAGCGGTATAACAGATGGTTTGTGTATATCGATTCCTTAAAATAAATTTGAATGTTTATAATTGCAATAATGCAATGGTTATACTATAGGGATTGAAACAACACTAAAAACTTATCCTACCGTGAGCATAACAACTCAATCGCCGCCAAATACGAACTCCCCGTCGATTTTAACTACTACGCCTAAAACAACCGCAGCTCCAAAAACTATTACCACGTCAATTTCAACTGCTACAATTATTACCACAACGACCGCCTTACCACCCCGGCATACTACCACAACAACTACAACAGCATCTCCAATGACGACGCCATCCGGTGGTAAAACTAGCCAAATTTTAATATGACTAAGTGTTTGAATTTCTTGAGTACCAGATTGATAAAGTTAATTTTTTAATGTTCATATGTACACTGAGAGAACGAAACCACCTAAAAGTTAGATAAAAATGAAAAATTCAATATGACAACGTAGCGATTTATTGTCAGAGGGGTACTCATATTAATCCAAATTGTTCCACTTTCATAATTCGAGTGTGAATGTACACGTAAACTATTGAAATTTTACTAAAAAATTCATAAATTCATATATGTATATAAAGATTCAAAATACCACCCTTTATTTATTTAAACTGAATTGCACGCTACTTTTAGATAGCCTAGACCCCGAGTCTAAACAGCTGAAGTTAATAAGTGTGCCAGTTCAACCATTGTTGTCAAATTGCCAAAGAGGTTTCACATCCACGAATTAGTTTCAATTCACAAATGTTGTAGCTTTTGAAAAGATGCAAAAAATATTGTTTCTCTTTTTATGATAACTACTTTAAAGTGATATGGAAATCTATACATATAAGTGGACTTGTTTTCTCTCAGTGTATATTTAGAACGTTTTACACCATAAAACTGTAGCTTGAATAACAAACCAAAATACCTAGGTGCAAACTTTTTATTTGATTAGGTACTTGTAATTACGGAAGCTATGTACTGCAGGTGGGACAGTTTTTACAACCAGCAAGAGAATGTCGCCACATCAATTGCATTGGGAACAATCAGCTCACCCAAACGGTTTGTGATGCTCCTTGCGATACCTTACCTCATGATCCCGCAAAAACATTTCCAAGCTGTTGTGGTGGCTGCGGAGGAGTAGACAAACCTTTACCCACTATTCCGACGCCATCTGTAACTCCATCAGTAACACCGAGTGGTAAGTCAGTGTTGATGAAAATAAAGAAAATTTGATAACTCTAGTGACTATTCACAGGTCAGTGTACGTACAATGGAATTATCCTTAAAGTGGGACAATCTGCACAACCTTCAGGGGAATGCAGGCAAATTAACTGTGTCGGGAATAATATTGTAACACAAAAAGTGTGTGCTCCACCTTGTGATCAGCCGCCCTTCGACATGACTTTAACCTTTCCGGGATGCTGTGGTAATAACTGCAATGGTGTGACCAGAGAATTACCAGTCAGTACTACAGAATTTCCGCAAACAAATGAAATGTCAACCAGTGGTGATTTGTAAATGATGCGAAAATAATGAAATAAAAGTGTAAGCCAATTCCAAAACTCGCTAGATTGATTTTTGTCCAAAATTGACAAACAGTTTTTAAATTACATATTTTCATTATAAAAATATGGCCTTGATTTAAATATTTGACCTTGAAATGTTCATCAAGTTTTTTTTCTTATTTAATCGTAAAATAATGCGAAAAAAAATTCAACTGACCTTAATGTTTTGCAAACTTTTTTTAAATAATAGACGCTTTGTATATGTAAAATATTTTTTTTGATATTATGTAAGTTATCTGAGATATAAGGGTGTTTGTCTTTGTCAACCCCCTTTTTGCCAGAAGGATCACCTAGCGGGATATTAGGTAAATGCGGTTTTGTTTAAAATACCTTGAAGAATAATTGTTGTGGAAATAAAGAAACTCGTAGTTCCCGTTTCTGACAAGAAAAACTGATTTTGGCAATAACTTGACATTGAAAAAAGTATAATTACATTCTTATTTTATTTTTTACAGAAAAAATCATAAAATCGATCTATAAATATATATATATAGTACGGACGGAATTGACGTAACATTTGCACATTTTTTCTAGACAATTTTTTTGGACTCAGGGGGTGTCAAAACGAGTTTCTTCGTTCCTAACTTTTTTTCCGAAAAATGTCGGAATGCATAAATCTATATATGTCCTTGGGGTCGTATATATGGTAAATTAAAAACACTGAAAACTTGCTAGGCTTACATAACACATTGCTTGGCGTTTTTCAGATTGAACCTTCTAAACCTATTTAAGCCAGTCTAATGAATGGAACGAATAAGTTGTGATGCATATATTATAATAAAATTTACATAATTACATTTTCCACATTTCTTAAATTGAATTTATTTATTTTCATTTATTTTTTTTTACACCAAATTATAAAAGAAATTATTTATACATACATTTATTCTTGTTTTATTTGTAGTTTTTCAAAACCTATTAACCGGACATTTTATTTAATATTTTTTATTCGTAATCCATTTCTCTTATATATTTCAACTTTCACATATATTTATGAGATATTTTTTATTCACTTGTAATAGTGGGAAGTTACCAAGAAGTTTCTTAATTCTTGAGGTGTTCAAAGTACATAATTTGGAAAACAGAGAAGTTTGTACTACGTAAGGCATACGAACTGATAGAGAATAAACACCGAAAATCTTTAAATGAGTAATTTATTAACTTTTTCGAAAATGAATACAATTTGCAATGATTTTATCCAAATGCATACAGCAATAATTGTAGGTAGAATATCCTTAAACCATTAGCAAAAATCATGCATGCAAAAATGCTTCGCTTTTCATTTAAGTAAACTACGCAAAGGGATAGTTGTGACTTGTGTGCCTTCGCTCTTCTTCTCTTGTGAAGTGAAGTCTTAAATCAATTACAATAATTTGCCTTGCAAATTTATTTCAATAATTCAAAAGTATTGAAAATCACAAAATAACGACCGTCAAATGCCAGTAAACCGTAGCCAAATTCGTGTAGTAGTTAGTAACATACAAACAATGATAGTTTTCATGTTTTTTGTGAACATGTTGGCCATGATTCAGAGCATAATTATCCCCGAAAGCTAAACAAAATAACTATCAAATCATTAACACCACGATTCAGTAAAGAAAAATCGAAATTTGGCACTGTTACGGAATTCGCGGCCTTTGTGCAATTTTAGTTTCCTCCTGATATTCACTTCACAAGATTATTACCAATCTTGTACAATTTGGCCACAGTTTGAATGGATATAGGAATTGGACTAAACTCAATAAGTTTTGAGTGGTCAGTGGACTTTTCACAAGCATCGGTTGGTGAATAGTGATTGAAAAGGCTTTTTGGTAAGGGATGAAAGTGATTACAGCGCATACGACAGCAAATAAGGGGTTCATCGCTAATTATACTCATATGTATTTAATGGAATTATTTCCTTCACGCATCTAATAATAATTATATTTTGTGTTATATAGAAGTTTTGGGGATTATGTTAAGTAACAATCGTACGTGCGTCGCATCATTTGCGACACAATTTTTGTTGTGCGTTACTAGTCAGTACGACAAATGCAATATTTTTTTTATTTGCTAGTTTCATTAAAACTTACTATATTTTTACTGTATTACAATAATATGTAGAATTATATATCAAATATGCAAAATGCAATTTAAACAGAAATATTGTTCAAAAACTAAAGCAGAAAAATAAATAAAATAGCGTTAACGAATAATTATAATGACAGAACTTCTGTTTCACATGTTTCCTTTTCAAAAAATGTATGTATGTTATAATATGTATGTAATTATTCTCATATTATTCGTTTAGTTTGTCTAGATTTAGTTTTCTTTTCTTGTAAAACTTTTCCATTTAAAAAAGAAATAATAATATTTATAATGTTGTAATATGTTATAATGACCCATATATTTTATTTAATATTTATTTTATATACGCGAGTCATTTGCTGTATCAGTTTGCTCTGTGCAATTTTTATGGGATACACGCACAGGACAAAAATAGTAGTGTCAGTAAAGCCCACCATTCTCTAGTCCTAGGCTTCAGTTTCCGCACCTTTCAGTCGTAAGCGCGCAAAGTCCTCAAAGATAATGTCATCGTCGTTACCCAGTTCATCACTTCATTAATAATAATAATAATAAAATCAATTTGTTTCTAAATTGTTATTGCAATTTAATACTAATTACCCATCTAATTGAATGAGGTTGGTTGTGGTCGCATCTTGTCCGGCATTATCATGCGAACTGCCTTGCTTGTGTTCGGTGTTCTTATGTGGTGAGCGCTCCGACAGAATTGGATTGGGTTCCTCCTCTTCGGGCTTTGGATGCATCAAAATGAATGGTAGTTCGGCAACCAGATCACTGTAGTGCATTGAAAATAATTACAAAATACTGTTAGGGACACTTAAAAATTATGAAACTTACCCTCCTAAAATAGGACTGCCGATAATAAGCTTCACTTTAACTTTGTACTGTACGATAATTCCAAGATTTTCACGCTGAGATGGGTCGGCAATTCTGTGTAAAATATTTAAAACAAATTGTTTAGCAAACCTTAAAAATACTATTAATCATCACCTAGAACAATATACATGTAACATGCGCATGCTTTCAAAAACTTTTAAACGCATTAAAGGATAACGTGGTTAAACATTAGTTTCTGAAAAAATTGGCGTTTGGTGTATGAGAATCGTTTAAAAATGCAAAGTACAATTAATAACATATAACATAAAAAAGCATTTTAAATAAGTTAGTTATATAGTTTCTAAATGCCATCATTTTATCCAAACATCTTCGAATATTCGTTAAAACTTAAATGTAGCAAGTAGGTACGGAATAGCGTTACGTGAGCCGCGTGGTGTATGCAAGTAAATGTGAGCTTTAAATGCCTTTTAGTTGCAAAATTCGTTAATGGGAATATCATCATGTTGCTTTATTTGTGTTTAAAAAAAACAAAAGCGCACTTTTCTAAAAAGTGTATCATTTATTGAATTACAGTAAAGCTTATCGGTTGTGTTGGAAGCACGTATTCACGCGTAAACCCGATTTCGCAGGATAAATGGACTGGAAAATGGGGGAGGAGAAAGCGACTGAGAAAAACAGGCAACCGAAATTCAAAAAAATCAATCTTAAACCAATTTGGCTTCAATCGAACAAATTTTAGACATAATACCACTAAAAGGATCGTTTGTGGCAAATGTAGCAAACTTTCCACAATATTTTTTCATGCCATTGCGAAGTCTGTCGTTTGGTGTTTTTGGCAACTTATAGTTAAGCCTAACGCTTTGTATTCGTAGATTATTCGACTTTAAAGAATAACAAGAAAATGTACAATGTGCAGATATCAAATCTGTTGATGAATCTTTCCGAAAGTTTTGACGTTTTCTTTAATGAAATTTTATGTAAAAATGAATAGTGCACCAAGTCGTAAGAAAGCAAAAGAAAATAATATCAAAAACATCAATATTTATTTATTTTATAGAAGCAACAATAACTAAAACTAAAACTATTTGATGGACAACCCACATTGAGGTAGAAAATATTGTGTACAGTATATTTCGAACTGCGGCAAATGCTTTTGGATGATTTAAGGAACTTAGCTCCTACTATATTCATACATTTGTTCCGCAATCTGACTACTTGTATTAAATTAAATATAATCTATACTTACAAAAATTAAATGGCACGAATCGAAATGGCGTAAAAGTTAGTTCTTTTGCTACAATCGACTATCTCTGCTGTACCACTGAAGCTATCGCAACCTAGGTATATAGAGCATCTACGTCACTAACATGGTGAAATAAATTTTTAAATTTAGCCTACTGTACTTTATTTGATCTACTTTAGGTGAAGTTTGGATTTTAATACGCATATTATGTACAGATTTATTTGTGTTTAATTAATAGTTTTATTTATTTTCCTTTTTTTTGATTTAATATCTTCTGAAATTTCTGAATTAAGTATTCTTATTTTCCATATATATATTTAACCATGTTGATGACTTCAAATATTAAAAAGAGACAACATGTAACATGCGCAATATCCTACCATGTTACTCTATATACCTAGTATCGCAACCACCTATTCACACTCTGGGCGAAGAAGTATTTATTTAGGAAAATTAACCTACTACGATTGTTTGTTTTATTAAAATGTCATTTCAAAATTGGGGTTACGGGTGCTAACGTGTTTTAAGATATTCGGGATTATGGCCCGTCGATATTTTAAATTGTCGGGATTTGAATGTCAGTATGTCTGTGATTCAAAATTTTAAAGGTATTTTAGGTATTATTGATATTGGACCAATTGCAATAGAGTTTTGACTAAAACACAAGATCCTGCTATCTTTGGAGCAGTTAGCACGTCGGTAATATTTTTACTCAATTTGCATTTGGACAAGGGAATATATGGGCATCTTAAGAGTTTCTTCAGTCAGAAATTTGGGTTAACGGTATTTGGCTTTCAAAATTAAGTTTGCCGAAATTTCACAAAATCGTTTGCTGCATAATAGGATTGGTTCATCACGACTGAACCTCTGAAGCTATTTATAATATTTTCATACAATATGTTCGTGTGGTGTATGGGGTGGTTCATATATAGGTGTTAACCCGGTAATTTATGCTAATAAAATTAGTTACAAAAAAGTATTCATATAGGGAATAAATTAGCCTACTACGATGTGTGTGTTAGTAATATAATATATATAATAAAACCAAGGAAAACAAAACGCAATTACTGAGTCTCGCCTTTCATTTTCGCTCAGTAGTCAGCACATACAAAATCGTGTTTTCGTAGATATGGCTCTTAAAGTGGGTAAACATTTTAAGTCTCATGATGAGGAAAGAATTTGAATAAAGTTTTATATTCACTTGCTACAATAAAAAGATACGAGTAACTTATCTTTGAAGTTCTAAAACACATGACACATTGAATTTAGCATGAAAGTAAAACTTTTTCGTGTTACCTATAATAACAATCAAAGTGTCAGAATAGAAAGTGAACTGAAATTAAGTGATATAACTTTACAATCAACCATCATAGAATACTGCATTGCAGAATACTGCAATATTATTTCGTTAATTATAAAACGTTCGATAAAATAAGTGTTTCACATAATTATAATAAAAGCCAAATTGGACTAAATCAATGTTTCAATGTTTTTTAAAACTTGGATAAAATAGATTTCGCATTACACAAAAGATTTAATCATCATTCTTATGACGCTTAAAAATAAAACTTGAAGTATTTCGTACAGCCTGAATTTTTACGTGTATAAATCTCTTGGATACATGAAAGTTAATATAACTGGCAGAAAGTATGTGAAGCACCGAAATACTGAAAACAAAGTTGTCATACTTAACATAAATATGTATACCAAATAATTCTATGCACGGCTTGTAAATGCCGGATTCAGCACAGCCAAATTAAATCTTTACCTTGATCTCCTTCAATACTCAGTACAAATATACGGATTTATTCAGGTGGTGAATAACCACTCCTTGGATGAATTTACAAAATGAATGCTTTTAAAACTACATCGCAGGGAGAGCGAGGTGTGAATTTATATACGACTGTTGCTTAACTACATTTTAATAAAGCTTTTCGGAGATATAAAAAAATGTGACCTTGAAATTTCTGAACTTTGACCTTGATTTTTGTTCAAAATTGGTACTTTTATTGAGTAATGTAGAACATCATAGTACCCTAAAACACACAGTATTTGAATTACACATTTTCATTCTAAAAATATGACCTTGAGTTTTCAAAATTTGACCTTGAAATGTTCTGCAAGTTTTCCTATTTTATTTAATCCTACAATCGCGTGAAATAAAAATTTCAAAAATATTTAGGGTTTCTGAGATACGTGCGCCGTACGCCGTACATCCAACCTTGAAATTTCCGATTTCGACCTTGAAATGTTCAGCAAATTTTTTTGTCTTATTTAAGCCTACAATAATGTGATTTTTTATTTTTATTTTTAAAGGTTTCTGAGATATAAAAAAATTTGACCTTGAATTTTTCGATTTTGACCTTGCAATGTCCCGCAAATTTTCTTATCTTATTTTATCCTACAATAATCTGAAAGAATTTTTTGGATATTGTGCATGGTGGCTGAGATAGAAAAGTGGGGTTTGTCCTTGCCCACCCCCTCCCCCTTTTTCGAAAGAATGAGCAACTAGCGGGATATAGGATATAGCAGTTTTGTTTAAGATACCTTGAAGATTAATTGTTGTGGAAATGAAAAAAATCGTAGGGCCCATTTTTGAGCCCCTATACGAAAAAAAATTCTTTTGGCAATAACTTCACCTTGAAAAATCGAAGATCCTATTCTTTCTTTTTTTCCCACCATAGTACACCATTTTTCTATAGTACGGCGTACGGACGTACTTTTGCGCGTTTTTTCTAGACCACTTTTTTGGACTCAGGGGGTGTCAAAACGAGTTCTCATCATCAACTTTTTTTCCGAAAAAAGTCGGATTCCAAATATTTCTATATGCCCTTGGGGTCGTATATAAATTAAAAAACTACACCGCAGGGAAAGTGAGGTGTGAATTCATATACGACTGTAACTAAACTTTAACTTAACACAGAAATGGAATATGTCGCCTTATTTTTTTTTTTTAAGTTTGACATTTTTTTGGCAAAATTGTTCTTTTTATTGAGATTAATAATAATGTAGAACATCAAATTAAACCAAGGGGATCAGTAATATAAGAAGTTATAATAATGTGCATTGTGAATAATAATCATAATATAGTACTCCGGTTCTATGTTTATAGTTGACGATACCAAGCCCCCGAACATTGCACCTTTTCGCCTAAAGATTTTATTTTATCGAATGAGCTGCACAACTTGCAAGTGCTTCCCAACCCCATTAATAAGTGCAACAGCATACAAATTGCATATTTTAACAAATACGATTTTCCAGAAACTGTTGACATAATTTTGATACTTGTGCACACACTTGTTGATATACAATAATACACAGTATAAGTGGTTATTTACGTAATGCAGCATATCGGCTAGGATATGCAACTTTATATGGTATGTATTTCAAAAAATCCCCAATATGACTATTAAACATGTCATGTAGAATGATATGTACACTGTACAGTGTACTATGAGATAAGACTTCTAAGAAATTGTTACAACATAAAAGAAAATGTTTCTTCTGTTCCATGCGATTTTTTAAATTTTTTAAAGTTAATTTTAAAATTTGGATACCAGGAGCGCAATGGTAGTTTTGATATAGTACACCGCACGTGAACAGACATGCATCTCGTGTACTACAAAATTGGTCTAATCCAGTACAAAACGGTATTCCCGACGTGAACGCGGTGTATATGAGCACTGGGAAGTGATTACTGAGTAGTGACTACCCTCATAGTATGTATAACAAAAAGTGTTCATTTATGATTAAATCACTCAATAAACAATGGATTATACTTTGCAAATATGTAGTTTGACCAAAAGTTGAAGTGTATAGAGGGCAGGATCGAAAGATAAAAATGCAATTTACCTAATTGAGTTGACGCATTTGTATCTACTATCTACGGACATTTTTTTTTAAAATAAAAAATTCATTTTTCATTTATCTGATGGAACTTTTGAAACAAAGAAAGGCAAAGTATATATCCTAACAATGAACAATGAACACTACTCGATTGCATGAAAACTTTTTCGGTCCAAACATTTAAAACATTAGCCAATAAATATTTATAAAAAATGTAAAAACTTGTATACATATTATGTTACTAGCGAAGAAACCCGTCCGTTACGACATGTAGTTTTCTAAAAGCGTTTTTACTAATTACAGTGGTCCCCCGCAAGTCCGGACCCCGGATAATCCGGAGTCCGACACGCTGTTTTTTTGTTAACTAGTATGTATGTTGTTTAATGCGTTCGCATCCGTATTGAATTTAATTATTTTGTCGGATTACAAGGTATTCTTTTATAAAATGTGTCAGACTATAGACGTGGGTTGCAGCCCCCTTAGTTCGACAAAAAAGAAAAGTAAATGTTTCTCGAACGTGTTCCTTCAATAGACAAATTGAGGAAAAACTAAAAAAGTGCAAAAATTTAACAGTTTTTGAGATATTCAAAGGGTTTCGGAAATCCGCCAAGGTCAAAAACTCGGGTTTTGTATCTCGAGTAATTACATACAAGAAAAAAGAGGAGCTAACTTAATGCAACTTACGACGTCTAAGGTTACTGGACTAGTACTCTTTACTGGCATGCCATGTAAGAATATACTGAAACGACTATTTAAGTCACAAAGAAATGTGTCTTTTTTGTCTTGTGTTGTAATATTCCTTCACACTAAACATCTAATCCCCATTGCTTGAGAGATAATTTAGCAACCAAAGAGAGTAATATATATTCTTTTAATTCACTGTATGATATGGTGGAGAAAGTAATGTTCGTTCTTCAGGACTTACACATATTTAAATTTGGATTTCTCCTCCGATACCTTCTGTGCTGTGACCATTTTATGTTGAAACTCTTTTTCTAACTATAAACTGATTTTTTTTTATAGATAATATTACAATGATTCTCACATAAATCCTTTTTTTTTTTTGTACACATTAAAATTTGTGTGTGTAATCATCTTCTAAATAAAAGCTTCGATCATTTTCCATCGGTTAAACGACTGCACAACATAAGTACATATTTCAGTTAGTCGTATATTTCACATGGATCATTTTTTGAAAACTTTATAATGTGTCTATACGACATCAGCCAGGCACATTTTAAGACTAGAGATTAACAGTATGAACGAATGGAGAGTCCAAAGGATAAAAAATAGTGTATTTAAAGGTTTCGTTTAAGCATTGAACAGGTCTTATGATCTACCAAATAGGCAAAAAATATCGCGGACGATGATCCCAGCGATGTATGTTGTATGAAAGCTTCTAAGGTGTTACAGGGTATTATGTAAATGAAGATTGCAATTTAAAAAGCATTCTTCTTGAATGCTCTAGCATGGATGTTGCGAAAATTAAAAAAATAACCAATAAATGGGGCCTTACTAACAACGTTTCCATAGCTATTTTCTGAAATGCCATTAATGTGACTAAAGCGATAACTATGTTGAATTGGGGACATTTTGGTTGCTTCCCTCATATACTCAATATATTTTTAAAGCTTGTCGAACCCTTATTGGTTAAAGTACGTGCTGTTGTCGACATTTTCAACATCCTGAAGAAGTTCCAAAAAAAATTATTTTAGATGTCTTAACTCGACATTTTACATGCTTTCACGCTTTTTCGATCTGCAAAAGTGAATTTGAGCCACTGAAGCAAATGGAGTTTTGATAAAGCTTTACCAAAAATATCGCATGAAGATCGGGAAGATTTTTTTCCCTTGGTAGATGCTTTAAAGCCATTTGAATCCGTAACTGCGATTATTAGTAGAGAGCACTACGTTACTGGGATCCATAGCTATAGTTCCATTAAATGGTTTAATTGGATAAACAAACTATTTAAAGTGTGATAAAAAGTACCAAAACAAAACCTTAATGAGAATGGTGATTGTAAAGCTGCAAATATGTATAAAGTCGAGATTTGAATTTTTAGAAGATAAAAGTGTGATGGAAAAGAGCACATTTTTAGAGCCACGTTTTCAATTTTAAATTAAACTAAATGAGATGTGAATAGTCTTGCAGTAAAAGTTTACTGTGTGAATACAAATATGTATTTAAAATGGAAATTATTTGTTCGAGGTACGAGTATGTATTTCAAACTTAATACTAAAATATTTTGAGATGAATAAATTTTTTTTTTTTTAATTTTAAAGGTTTATTTTAGTAACAGCACAATACAAATATATTAGAAATGTATAAGATGCATGCAAAAAAAAAACATTTGTATAAATATAGCAAAAAAGCACTCAGAATAATAAATTAAAATACAAATAACTACACTGATAAACACGATAAAAGCAACGAAAATAATGCCCATATAATTACCTGTATTGTCCATCAACAACATTGCGAGACCTTTTGTGTAATAGAATATTTTTAGATATTAGAAAAGTATTATAAAACAATTTATTGGGTAGGAGTAGGGTCGATAATTAAAACAATATTAAAACCACAAAGAAACAGTTGCGAAATATGGAACAATGCCATACATTTTGTAGTAATTAAAAAGTTTAACTCGTCAATCCGCAACAATCTGCAACTTTTTAACCATTAAATACATTGAAGTGTTTCGCACATTGCAACCCTTTGTGCTTAAAGTATATTGTACCAGCTGACGTTCGAAAATCGACATAGGGGAATAAATTGGAACATCAAAAATGAACCAGAACTTTTGTGCTTGTGAGTTGTAACCTGTATTTAACAGATACTTTAAGTAAACTCACGATATTATCACTATAATGTGATTTCCGCATAGTTTATGAATTCGCAATCTTTGATTTTACTACACTCATATGATGACATCGAAACTATTTGATTTTAATTTAGGATATGAAAAATGTGAGTAGCAAAACAAAATTAACGTTTAATTATAATTAAAATTCAAATGAATTTTCTCCACATCAGAGAAAACACGACATGCTTAAAGAACGATCTAAATTATAAACGATGGCGCACTGATATTGGAATTTACAAAATCGTCACAAACAGTTAGAAAAGCAATCTGAATACAAAATTCAGAAATTCAAGGGGACACCCCCAGCGGGAAGTCTGAAAACCCAATGTACTTTATTCATACAACTATGTAATATACGTGTTGACTATAAGACTTTATGAAAAGGAAAATTGACAGTGTTTAAAATGGAAATTGCCAATGCGGTCACGATTCATTCGATTATTCAAATGTGGCACGAAAATCTGTTTCATATTTGAGAATTTTCATGAGCACAAAGAAATCTTATGCTCGTGATTAATGGTGTCAAAGGTGTTTTATGTTTGATGTATTTTACTTTATAATCAGCTCCGTTCCTTTACGATCAATGAATGCTTAAAACGACTACACTTGTTATTAGAAACGTTTTGAATGAATGTGACGAGTTTATTTTCTAAAACTGAAACTGTTGTAAATATTCGAAATATGTAATTTTATTCGTTGTGCACTGTAGTCTTTGCGGTACCATAAAAGAGTTTAATATATTTTTGAAATAATAAAAAGATGAGTTAAACAGTTGGTTTACAAATACATATAAATTAGGGGAGGTGGCATTTTATCCAAGTTTTTTACATACACTTTATTGTACTTATTTTGTTATCGTTTAAATTTGCAAATACATTTCCACCCTTTGTTCTGTCAGATGTGAGCAAATATGCCCGAAATACTTGTCAGTTAAATCAGTTATTAAGAAAGTAAGCTGCTACAATGCACAGAGTCATGTAACAAATTTGTTCTTTTACCCTTGGCAGAAGCTTTTTGTAACAATAAGTAGCAAACACAACCATACAGGTTATTTGACGGAACGTTGAAATAAATACACGTTACAAAGAGAAAAAATCCTTTAAAGTTGCAGTTTGTTCTGTTATAAATGTACATATTTGTGTTTATGTATGGCACTTATGAAGTTGCAGTTTTAACAGTCATACAAACACAAAACATGTGCGGCAAACAAACTTAAAACTGGATGAAAACGGAAACAACAAAACACAGGAAAAACGAACAAATAAATACAACAAAAATGTGGGATGCATACACGAACGAAGAATAAAACTTACAAAGTACTTGAGGCCAAATTAGTATCCTCATGCTTGAGTTGTCCATCAAGCGCCAAGCCCCATTTATCCTTGTTGTTAGCGAGTAGTGGGGTCAACTCGAATACTTTGGATAGCGTAAAACCGGGACACACCACACACCCCTCTCTGTTAATACATTGCACCAAGTGTTGTGATTAGTCAAATTAGTACGAAAGTAAAAGTTTAAAAACATGTAATATACGAGGAGGAAGATTGGGGACAGAGTGGAAAGATAGAGGAATTAAATACAATTTTCGACACACCGCTAATCCAAACCAAAATACCCATACTTCTTTGTGATGTGTGTTCTCTATAGACCAATACCAATAAAATACATTTTGTTGGTCAAAAGATTATTAGGGGCTTACATCGTACTCGACGCTAAATTAGTGTCCTCGTGTTTCAGCTGTCCATCAAGTGCCAATCCACGTTTGTCCTTGTTGTTTTTTAACTCTGGCTGCACGGTAAATACTTTGGATAATGTAAAACCCGGTCCGATGGGGTTATCTCTATTTACGTTTTTTTGGGTTTAATATTTTAAGTAATTTATTTGTGTTAATAATTGTAGAGCTACAAATTTAAATATGGGACACTGAAATGGGAATGCAAAAAATTTATGTGTTAAAATTAAGACAAACTCTTTGGCTCATTTTGAATCTAAAAACTATTATGACAGGATAATAAATAATTCGACTAAATATGAGACAAATTAAATTTCTGATAAATCAACTTTATACAAAAAAAGGAACAAAAATTGAATAATCATATTAAAAAACTAAAATAAAACACCCTGTAGATAAAGTTTCCAATTAAAGTTCAACTTAAAATATTCCACAAAATACTATTTTCTATTTTAATTGGCCCAATGGATAATAAAAGTTTATTTGTTTTAGCGTTCATTCTACGATATAAAACTTATCTGTTGAATGTGCGTGGCTATAATAACTTTCGCTCGTAAACAGATCAACATAAAAAGCGTATGGCTGTTTTAATGCTGACCAATTCCGAATGTTTTGCAACACCCTACAACGCAAATCATGTCCTTTCAATGTATGTAGCACGATTCAGTAATACTTATATACGCAAACGTGTTTTTTTGTTTTGGGTAAAACACATTCTAAATATCATTGTCTCACCCTTCACAGTCACTGTCTGTGTACAAAATTAGATTAAAAAATAATAAATATTATATGCTTGTATAGATGTCACATGTCAGTCAAAAGTCAGCAACAACGTGTCGGTGTTTTCGTCCCTTGCGAAAAAGCCTAACTGTTTATTTTTGATTTTAGGATTTTGTTCTAAATCCTCAAAACTTGAATATCGTTTTGACTGTCTGATTAGTAATCTCAAGCCGAATTTTATTGAGTTCTCATTTAGTTTATTTTGATAATTTATTGGCCACAGTGTGGCGCTGCAAAATAATTTCCCAGGCTATTAAATCTCCACAATTCGTGCATTAAAAAAGGTCGCTTACCTCTTGCCGACTAGCGAAAATATCTCTGTTTAAATTGAAATAGATTAAATGAGATCTCAATAGAACGGAACTACTAAAAGAATGTTGTTTACGAGGTTTGGCAAAATAGCAAAAGCACAACATTTATAAAAGAGTCAAAAAGTAGTTTTCCAGTTACAATTTCTTTCTTTGATTTTCTGATTATGTGTAGATGTAAATTACTGCAACAACTTTTGACAAACAAAAATTATTGGCAAACCCTACGCTAACCCTTTTGCAAATTTTAGTAATTCATTAAAATTTTATTAATTAAATACTCACAATTAAAGAACTGTTCACATATTTTGCAGCTAAAACACTAACACGTTTTGCATCATTGCTATGAAGCTAAAAAAATAATCTTATTTTAGATAATCCTCGTAAAGCATACAGCTTTAACAAATACATTTATTAAATAGTATAATGAACCTATGTAAACTGAAGAGCATGGAATCAACATAAAAACTCAAGAGTCGATTAAAAGGATTTGAAGAGACACACACAAGAATGATAAGTGGATGAATAAAGACAACATTAAACGGATGGTACGGCGCCTTGTTATTCTAGTAATAGGTGTGTACGATGTACATTTATGAATCCAAATTAACATCAGTGAGCATATAACGTCTCAAATCTGAGAGATTATTAATATCAAATTGTGAAAGACATGTTTTTAGATATACTCTCCTCCACCTAACCGGCACGGGAGCTGCGTACGGTATTTGGGTGTAATACCAACTAAAGCATGTGTATTAAGCAGAGGGCCACAGAACATAATATTTTAATGGAGAGAACATTGGGAGTGTTGAACGAATTCATGTGAATTAGGATGAATATTTCTTATTATAAAAATAGTAGCAACTGTCGCGTCAAAGAGTTGGCAGCAGAAGCTGGTTCAGAAAAAAACGAGTGTCCTTTTATTGTACTGAAATAATGCAGCAAAAGCGGATAATAATTTTTGCAGCCGCACTACTGATTTTTGAGTCTAGTGTTGCTTTTGATAATCGTGAGTTTCAAAGTGTTTTAACATAAACATATATTATATGTACATTTAACTTGATTTAATATTGTGTTGTTTTGTTGACAAAATCAAATAAGGAAAGTCGTAAAGACATTTATGTTTCGTCAAATGAAATTTACAAAATATGCTGACAAAATTAACATATACGAAAAGTTTCCTTCTGCTTTACTTGCAGTGTATTTTTAAATTCCACTAACGCAATTTATTAAACGATAATATATGTGAAAATATCAAGAGCGTTCAAGTCTTAGAGAAGAGAAAATAAATGTGCTGCGTGCATGCCACTTTCATTCACGTTAAGCAGTTTTTTGCGTGAACAAATCAGCAACTAAACTCAATAGAAATTGCTCTAATTAATAATTTATTCAAAAACATAATGACACGTCTTTTAGAAACGATTCAAAGCACAGAAAAACTTCCCAAGTTAGAAGATGACTACCCCATGGAAGTACAGAGTGCACAATGTACCATTACAACAGGTGACGTTCAAGCGAGTGCCCAAGCTAAAATATCAAAGAGATTGGAAGGAGTTTGTGGTTCCAGTAAGTTCGAAATTTAATTTTAAAATAAATCGTTACAGTAGATTCAAATTAAAATGAAACAATTATTTTTCTCACTACTTTTATAGAGGAAATGGCATTGGCATTCCAAACTCTTGAATTTCGTTTAATGCAGGAGTTGCAAGTTATACGAACAATATTAAATAACTACATAGCCCCGGGAGCATTTAACAACATACCCAATACTTACGCAACGTATTCTCAACCGTATCAACCACAACAACAACAACAACAACAACCACCCCAGCAGCAATTCCAACCCGAAGTAGCCCCACAGCAAACATATCAAACTAATTACAACCCAGGTCTTCTGTCAGATATTTATAATAGTAATTACAACAATCCCTATCAAAACAACCAAGTCTATGATAATGGTCATCAATCGAGTATTGCACCGTACCATCCTTATAATAGCAATTACCAATCGTCTTCTCCTGAATATTCCACAACACAATTGGGAACACAAACTCCTATGCAGACTCAATACGAATTTCCGCAACCTACTAAATCATCAGGAATTCAGCAATCATATGCGAATGACTGGCATCAGTCGCAATACCCCACAACAACCGATACCAACATTGCATATAGCACACCAACATGGAAACATTTAAAGCCACTGCAACCCATATACCCAATGGATAATACCATTAAAGAGACAAGTGATAAATTGTCAACCACCATGTCGACCTTGTCAATAACATCAGAAGCCTCAACTGAAGCGGATCGCACTTCAACAAGCACGACAACGGAGCAGCCAATTGCAACGACTCCCACAGAACGAGTTCTCGACTTTCGCCCAGTCCAAGTAAAGTCGCTGGAAAAAACCAAGGCCGACATAGAACGTCAGCGGCGCCTCAAGTTGCAAAAGATGATGTTCACCTCCAGAGACTTTGAGGTGCATAAATTCAATAACACAATTTTAGCTGGAGGTGAAATTCGAATCTTTAGCTACTATTGGAAAATTGAGAATTTCACAAAATCGCTTGGCAACAATATGGCTCAAATTTCCAGTCCTGTCTTCTCAATTTCTGGTAGCTATGTTTTACATTAAATAAGTTGGGTTTTACTTAATCGATTTTTATTTGCCAATTAGGATTGCACTTAAGAATTAATGCTCAGCTGAATCATTTGAATCGAGATTATCTTTACTTGCAAGTGGAATCAGTTGCAACGGAAATGATTGAAAGGGACTCAAATATTGTTTTAGAAACGGGACATCTTTTCAAGGAAATTGAGACGAAAAAATACTTTAGACACAAAATATCAATTCTGGACCAGGCCTCGCCATCTAGTGACATCATATCTCAGGAGTTTATGAACACTAACTCGGGCTTCTCTGTACCCAACAGCGCCATTATTGGAAGTCCGTATACTAAAAATGATGGAGTCCTTGTTAAAATACAAATATTTTTGTAAGGCATTTAAATGCTCAAAAATATTGAAATATGTATAAATAAATAAAACAACATGTAAATGTCGTGTAGCGTTAAAAAAAACATTGACAATAAAATAAATTAATAGCATGAAGCAAACGATGGTGTTTCCTTTAAGACTTGTCTCGAAATTTTACTCAAAACTTATTTGTATTTAATAAACATATCAAAAAAGGGAATGAATGCAAGTTTTTAATTCAGTGAGTTAATCAAAATATAATTATTCCCGAACAAAAAATCCGAAAATTCTTATTTAGTAGATAGGTGAAATGACACATCGCACCGGGTTGAAGGAGAAGAATGAACTCTTTAGTTTTTATTAATCCGAAACAAATGGTTTGTTGTAAGTTTTGCGCATAACAAATATAGAGCATTCCCAAATGTCAACGATATAGACTGTCCCAAGTAAGATGTTCGTGACGAATTGAGGCATCCCAAGCTATTTTGGATGTAATAAATTAGTGCCGTCTATTGCGTGCAAGAAAAGTTAATGCGGTCTTAAATACTTGTTACTTTACCGGAATCGTTGCATCATTTATTGTTCATGCTACCACATTCATGTTTGTTTAATGCCCGCATAATGACATGTGTCAAGTTAACGCTTTTCCTAATAGCAATCGATACGCCTGTAATTATTTCTTAGTATAATAATTAATCAACAACAAGAGAATTTCTCCATTGATTTTGTTATTCATAATGAATATG
Source organism: Sylvicola cinctus (assembly GCA_963854165.1). Lineage (NCBI taxonomy): Eukaryota > Metazoa > Arthropoda > Insecta > Diptera > Anisopodidae > Sylvicola > Sylvicola cinctus. Next base: position 26,349,988 of record OY974082.1, read on the forward strand.
AATTGAATGTAGCTGCTGCCACTATAGTCTATACTATACTACATATTTACTAATTATTTTCACATTTTGTGCAACTGACGAAATTGCGCAAAAGATTCTAGTTAACAAAAATTAAATTGAAATATATTGCGGGTTATCCTAGGTGATATTTTTTAATTTACTGGTATACGTTTTTATAATGTCAATATGTATAAAATGAAAATTGGCCAACTTAAATGAGTTTGTTTTAAAAGCTTAATAATACACACAAATTATTTTGACATTCCCCTTAATAAAATTTATTTCCAAATTCTGAAAAAAAAGCAAATATTGAAATATACTCCCACTCATCAACGGAATCAGGAATGAAAGTATTTCAATTTGGGATTGGATTTGAGGGATTGATGATGGTTGACAATTAACAAATATGTATGTCCAAGACGCGAACAAAACTCACTCTGACTCCACTTCAGCAACTGTGCACTTATATTGTGCCGTTGAAAATAAGCAAATGTCGGCAAACTGTCGCACGGAAACTTTAATCTTTTTCACAGTGCGATTGGAATTGTTGGCCACATGCACGTTCACAGATATCGTCTCACCATGGTGGTACAGCTGCAACAAAAAAAAATCTTTGAAACTATGTATGTACATTCTTCAATCATAAATATAAAATCATAAAATCGTCATCTTCTTAAGTAAGAATAAAAATAAATCCAAAAGCCCTACACAACGCTTATCCTAAGACCGAAACATTTTAATTTGTATTTTCCCAAAACATATTAGATGATTCCTTAAAATTTAAAATATAAAACTAGACAAGAGAAGTGACGCGACGTATATATAATTACCTCTTTATCCAAACTGGCTTCTAAGTGAATTTTATTTGGTTTCAGCATGAACTCTTTGCTAACTTCAATTGATGGTTGCTCCCCAATTTTTGATGGCGCGTACATGATCTTGCGAATGGCCAAGCGTACCGAGTTTCGTTTGTGCGGTTTGTCATCGATATGCTCTCCGACGAATGCCTTTAACTCATAGTCGACGCCGCATGGTTTGCCGGTATCACCAGGTGCTGGTTGCAACGATACCGAAGCCGGACAGTGTGGAGGAACTTCAAAGTAGAACGGAAATGCATGAGCTCCCAGTTTCTTGATTAGTCGCTCCTGTAGACGAGTGAGCGGACGCTGCTCATTGCCCGTTGGCGGGTAAATTTGTTCTTGGGCTAAATATAAATCCTTGCGGAAAGTCAAACCCAGGACGTCCAAGTCTTCGCGACCGTATCGAAATGCAGCCAGCACGTGACCAAATACTTTGCGATCTTTTACATAGTCCGGATCTATGAGTACTACACCATCTGTAACAATAAAATAAATAATACAAAAATTGAAATTTTGCGATGTCTGTATGAACTTTGAGAATTTGTTATTTGAGTAGAATAACATTTTACAAAAAATTCACGTTCTTCTTAGTTTTAAAGCGGTATTTTATAAATTTTCATAAGCATATCAAATTATTTAACATACAGGCTATGTACAATATTTTGTACATTACACGATCCTTAAATATTAGGTTGGTGTATAAATAATGCCATTATTTTTTTTATTAAAAATTTGAGTCTAAAAAACATCGCAAATTGCAAAACAGTGCCGGGATTTACCTAATCAAAAATAGAGGAGAGTTTCGAATATATAATATGTATTTTTGCGAGCGTTCTCCCCAAACAATTTTTAATTGTGTTTTGATTTTATTTTGGACGGATTGTGTTTTATGTGTTTTAAATGTTTTAAAAAATATGTAATACAAAACAAAGCACTCCTCACGAAAAAAAATTAAACGCAAATATTAAATTAAAACATGCCCTAATATAAATAATATGATATTTCTGTGATATTCTATTCAACTGTAACACACTGTATTTGCGATGTACCAGGAGGTTGCCATTTATGTTTAAATATGGTTTATCGCACATGTGGGATCGAATGGACCACAATTAGAGACATTGGATCTCTCGGAATCCAACTTACGCAGAGTAGACGAAATAGTGCTCGAAAATAAGACTCCCAGGTTGGGGTTTAAATTTTAGATTTTTTTATTTTTTAACATTTTTTAACAATAATTTTTTAAAGAATCCGTTTTAACTCTGATGGGTTATTTATAGTCCTTCATTTTTTTGTACTACCGTAAATGTCAAAAATGAAACACAACGGCTCTTAATGTACAGCGAAGAGAGTTAGTTGAATGGATAATTGAAAAATTTAAATTTTCACCTTGTGATTGTCGAAAAAAAATGCATCCCAAACTCATCACTTTTTCGTGAGGTTTTTGGACTGGAGGCATCGTTGGACCATACTTTTTTCAATATTAAGGTGGTCAAGCAGTAACAGTTACTGGTGCCCGGTACCGCGACATTATAACACAATCCTTATACAACACCGCGTTAAATTTTTTTAACCCTAAAATATCAGCTGTCAAATTGTTTTTTGTTTCGGGGTTTATTATTTTACAAATGGCAGAAATTTTAGAGTTAGCATGAGTTTTGAATTCCCTTTATAAATGAAAGTGATACCAAAATATTGGTAAAGAAAGTTAAGAAAACTTATAATATGATTGATGATGTCTGATGCGAGTCTGACAAGCTTCGATTTATGCACGTTCTACAACTTTGTCACATGTAAATAATTTTAAAAAATTTCGACAAAGTTATTTCGAATTAACTTATGAGTAATATAAATATGCATATAGTTTCATGCCATTTTAAAAATGGTTCACAGCTCACAATTTTGAAATAAATTGGTGATAAAAACATTCGAATGTAATTCATCTAATGGGTAATCACACTTATTTGGCGAATATTTTTTGGATTAGCAAGCAAAATCGATATTATGTAAACTTTATACTTTAACTTATTTTGCGACTTTTTGTATCGCGTATAATATTTTAAACTGAAGTGCAGGCAATAAAGGGAAATGATGAAAACACCTTGAGGCATTCATGAGTAATTGTCTGCAATGAAAGTTGGGTAAACAGATTATGTAGTGATGTGTTAAATTTAGTTTGGCGGAAGTCCAACATATGTAATTTATGGAACGGTTGGAAATAAGTTTTGGCTAAATCCACCGAAATAAACGAATTTTCATTTAAATCAATAAAAAAATGTACATATTATGCAAAAATATACTATAGACTCACCCTTTAGACGGAAAAAGTGAGATTTTCATAAAATTAGTACGCACGTTCTCGTTCTAATGAACATTTTGAAAAAAAAATTTCACCCGTACGTATAGTGTTGAGAAGATATTATGCTCCGTAAAATTTACTTTATGCATGGTGTGGGAGAAAGACTGAAACACTTAAAAATGTTACAATTTATATAAAAAAAAAAATCAAAGGGCCGTTAACTTTATTGCAATTACAAATCACAATGAAAAAACTACATCGCAGGGAAAGCGGGGTGTGAATTTATATACGACTGTTACTTAACTACATTTTAGTAAAGTTTTTCTGAGAAGTGGAAAATGTGACCTTGAAATTTTTGAGTTTTGACCTCGATTCTTGTCTAAAATGGATTAATTTATTGAGATTAATAATGTAGAACATCATAGTACCTTAAAACACACAGATTTTTAATTACATATTGTCATTATAAAAATATGGCCTTTCGTTTTGAAATTTTGACCTTGAAATGTTCTGCAAGTTTTCTTATCTTATTTAATCTGAAATTATTTTTTGACATTGTGTAAGGTGTCTGTGATATAAAAATGGGGTTTGTCTTTATCCACCCTATTTTTTGCCTGAATGAGCATCTAGCGCGATATAAGATTTATGCAGTTTTGTTTAGAATACCTTGAAGATTAATTGTTGTGAAAATGAAGAAAATCGTACGGCCCGTTTCGGAGCGAAAAAAACTGATTTTGGTAATAACTTGACCTTAAAGCATCTGACCTTGAAAAAACTATAATTACATTCTTATATTTTTTTCTAGACCACTTTTTTGGACTGAGAGGGTGTCAAAACGATGTAAGGTGTCTGGAAATGAGGGGTTTGTCTGCATTCATCCCTTTTTTGCCAAAATACAAGGGAAACAGTTTTTTGTCAAGAACATGACCTCGAAGAAATTAAACAAGGTTTCTTTTATTTCTTAAATATTTAACATAAAAAATTTACAAAAATCGGTCAAATAGTTTCTGAGATATGTCTTTGGCAATGACACACTTTTTTGGACTCAAGGAGTGTCAAAACGAGTTTCTGCAACACTAACTTTTTTCCGAAATGCTGCAATTATTGATCAAAGTTAGTAATTCATCTAAGGAAGATTATCAAGCAAACGAGTAACATTAGACTATGAAGTGATATTCCTAAATTTACTTTAATAATTAGGACAAAGTGCCAGAAGTAAATTGCATTGCATTTTCGCATGTTGTTAAAAAGAGAAGCGCTATAAAAACACATAACAACACAACATTATATAAACATAATATTACGAAGCTACGTTATTGGGATTTTTCATCAACGCATTAATTTAGTCTCCAGTGCAAATTGCTTTAAGTTTTATACAATGAAGGTGTGAATATCATGCACAATTCAGCTTCCAGTCGCTACCAACAAATCTAATGCGACGCTATCTATTCACTACGTAAGTTAGGTATACATTATATTTTATTATAAAAGGTTATCCAATTTACAAAACAATCATGACAAAGCAAATAATGAAATGTCTTTCAGCTTACCGTTTACAGCTAGATTTTGTGCAGTGCCATCTGTGTGCAAGTGAAAAATAAAACTAATTAACGAGGTCTTTGTAATTGCAATTATCTATTAATGTTGTCGGAAAATGCTGAATGCCTAAATTCATTCCAAAAGGTGTGTAAAAATATAAAGTAAGAAAACATATCTAGGCAGGTGTAAGCCACTATTAATATAACTAATAAATATATGATAAACCTAGTAATGAAATTTCTGTACTAACTATCCCAGAAAAAGCAACTACGAATGTTTTTATAAATTATTTAATTTTATTTAATCGAGCCAGACATTACTGGCTTAAATACTGGCTTAAATTGGGCTGCATATTCATTTTTGTAAATCCAGTTCACCATTCACGTCAAGCAACAGTCATATTATGTCTAACATTTGCATAGGCCACACATAGTTAATTAACTTTCATTGGGAATCAGTAAACTTGATTATTCAATTAATTACTTGCGTGTGGGAAACCAGTGCGAGCCCGCCAGAAAGCGACAGACAAACACAAAATATCTAAAGTTGGTATGCATAATAAATGTTTATATAGCGACTCTTTCGAATATGTACATTAAATTTAATTCAATTAGATACACAGTACAATTTATTTCACGATCTATAAAACGAGCTGCGGTGTGCAATTGCTCAGTAATTCAATCAGATTTTAATTGAAAATTGCGAAAACCACTTCATGTCGAACTGCTCACCGCATCGAATCTTTACAGAGTGTAACATATACTTACTAACATCATAAAAAGGCGTTAGATCAGTCGCTAAGTGGATCCGTGTAAAAAGTAGTAAATTATTATAATATGTATTAGCAATTATGTATGTTAATCCGCCACTTGGATTTATGATACCTACGAGCATGGATACAAATATGTATTGTAGTTATTATTTATTACTTGTATACATTACATGGCACATTATATATGTCATTGCAAGCCAGCAAGCCTCAACTAAATTTACTTTACAACGGAACATTTACACAATTTAGCTCATAAGCCGTTTGCTAAGCTAAATTTATCAAAAATTTGTTCAGTTTTGTTGCTCAGCTAAGCTTTCTGTGAAACCACAACAGTCACTGACTACAAACTTTTGATATTTGAATCGATTAAGGACCTTTTTTCGCCCTTTCTTCAAAATTTCCTTTCAATTCATAAAATTTAATACAAAAAAAAAACGATATAGGGGTAGATACACAATGCCAAAATTAGCTAGGTTAACGCTAACTATACATTACAAGTTACACGATTTTAAATGATTAAATATTTAACGTTGAACATAACCCCACTTTTGAGATAGTCTACCTTGTGTGCGCTATGTTTATTAAAGTAACTTTAAATTTTATTAAATTACAAACAACAAATTATACGAATATAAAAAGGAACCAACTTCGTTCATTGCCAATTAGTTGCTAGCTCAATGACTATGGAGAATGATACATTCTGCTGTTAAGCAATTCTGAATATCTTGTTTGATTGCTCGCGATTTTACTTTAAGTGCCTGAATTATCCTAATCTTTTTGCCTTTTTTATCGGTGGCATGAGTATTTTATAAATGACAAATGAAAATTCGCTACTAAATTAACTATTGCTCCTGTTTGTTCGGGAATTTTCGTACTGTTAGAGGTTTAATTCGTACATCGAAAAAAAAAGTTAGCTCAATGACCCTGTTAAGCAGTTGGCTTTTTGGAAGCAATTTATTACTATCACTGATACATTGAAAGAAGCATAAATAGTTATGTTGGTATGAAAGATGGTATTTCAAGTGACGATCCTTAGAACATACACATAAATTTTGGTAAATTTTGGTGCATTAGTTTTTTAGTTTACTCGCACGGAACGCACACAGCTCTGTTATATAAATAGAGATAGAGATTTAAAAAAAACTTCAAAACTGTTATTTAAAATTAAATTAATTGCATTTAAATTTTTACATTTTTTAAATTTGTAATGAATAAAAAAAGGAAAAGAAGTAAATTTTTTACTTCAACAACTAATAGTGAAAAGTAATGGTAAAGGCTTTCAATTGTAATATAAGCATGCTGCATACATATCTATATTCTAATGATGTAATTGAACTTTTTATTAACTTCATTGGATCAATCAATTCAAGTTGTTTCAATTAACTAATTGTGTAATGCGGTGATAATGCATTTCGACAAAGCTCCGCAACCAATTAAACAGACGAGCGCTTCTATGTTGTGGACTTAACAATTTTAAAGTAAAATCCCTTTGACGAAATTTTGTAGAGCCACAAACCAAGAATATATTTGAACTTTGAAGAAAAACCACTTCAAACGATTATAAACAGAAAGAAAGTACAAGTATTGTTGGGAAACAATTGTTGAACTGATAAAGAAGAACGCATTACTTTTTATTTAGATGCGTAGTAAGATTTTTTCAGCGATTTCAAAACAAGGGCTTTATAATGTTTTACATTATCACTAATATCAATGAAAGGAGCAATTTTGTAAAATATTTCAAGGTCAGGAAAACTGTATTGGGTTGAAGTTTAGTTGCAGTCGCATATAAATTCACACCACGCTTTGCGTGCGATGTAGCTTTTAGTGGACTCAAGAGTCAAGAAGTGTTAAGACGATTTTTCGCATCAAAAAATTATTTTTTTTATATACGACCCCAAGTGCATATATAAGTACTTGGATTCTGACTTTTTTCGGAAAAAAATTGATGATGCAGAAACTCGTTTTGAAAAAAATGCAAATTTTTGTTGTTGTAATTATTATGGTGGCCATACGAAAAACGCCGTTTAATAAACCAGTAAAAAAAATACTTGACCGATTCGTATGAATTTGTTTTGTAAAATATTAGAGAAAAAAAATAAGAATGTAATTATAATTTTTCAAGGTCAAGTTATTGAAAAAAACAGATTTTCTTGTATGGGGTCTCAGAAACGGGCCTTACAATTTTCTTCATTTTCACAACAATTATTCTTCAAGTTTTTAAAGACAAGGTACTTTGATGCTACATTATTGCTTATCTCAATAGAACTCAATAGATTTTGGACAAAAATCAAGGTCAAAATTCAGAAATTTCAAGGTCACATTTTCCTTATCTCAGAAAAGCTTTATTAAAATGTAAAAACACAGAAAATCATGCAGAGGGGAATCTCGGGATTTTTGTATGAAAAATCGGGAGAGCTGAAAATTTATAATTTGGGTATTCCAGCTAAGTTATTAAAATGGGTTTAGATGACTATAATGAAATGCTTGGCTTGAAAGTTAGGGCCTGAGTAAAAGAAATTTATAAACCCCACTTGCAGTAGTATCAGTTCAGATTATACATGTACGCATTTAATTTTGTTTCTGTGTATTGAAAGTTAGGACCCTACAAATTATTTGCAGTGCTCAAGCCAGGCACTACATTATGGATAAGGCTCTAGCTTTTTCCCTCGCTTGCTATAATGTAGGCCCTAACATGGGGAAATGTTGAAGATCGGACTACTCTTGCTATCATACTACGTTTTACGTACTTTCTCTTTTACGCAGGCTTTCAAGCCAAGCCACCATGTAAACGCATATAAACACACCTTTAACGTTTCATCTCTGATATAAATCCTCTGTGGTACAAACAAAGGTATACATTATACAGAAATAAGCTGCCCTTTGCAGTACCTGTGGCCCTATTCTGGTTGTTCCCTAGGATTTGGGAATAAGGAAAAATTCCGATATAGTTTCCCCCAGTCGAAATTTTTCATTTTCAATTTTTTATTCTCAATTCTCTAAAAGTCTATCCCGGGTCACAAGGAATGAATTCCCGAGAAAATTATATTCGTTGTAAGTGTTTTCAATTGTTTCTTATTTAAACTGAGGAATTAGTTAAACTCGTTGAAATTGTGGAGGAAAAATTGACAGCAAAACTGCTAGAATTAGGAATTATTAGTTCCTAATAAGAACCATTTCCCAGCAACCGGAATACACTTTGGGAAAAAATAATACCTTACTACTAGAAAATAAATTTATTGCTTTTACCCAAAACACACTACACGTACAAATATAACTATACATAATGTATTGTTTGTATACAGCAGTAAAAACTGAAGCGACATTGTAATTTTAATTACCACCCACAATGTGAAACTTAATGAGCAATAATAATTGTTAGTAGATACTAAAATGGCTCGAATGTCGGAAAATACTTCAAACATTTTAACGTCATTAATATTGGCATATAGCAAATTGTTTCAACGTAATGTAATATTAATTTAGAATCCACATATGGTCGTGCGGTGGTAATTAATTTTTTTAATCTTAACTGAAAATATGAATTAGTTTTTCAATCGAGAAAAAAGCATTATAAACACTTTTCGACATATTGTGTAACAAGAGATTTGCTATCAAAAACATAATATATTGGCATATCTGATAAAATTTCCTATGTCGTGTTTTTTCATCACATTTCTCGTAATAACGTTTATTAGGAAAGAGGCATCATCAATTCTTACGTTAATTTTTAAATATTATTAAATAATATGCTATTTTATTTGCCCTCACGAAAAATTTTAACATTAAATAAATCTGGCAACCGCGCATAAGACACCTAATGTAAACAAATAAAAATTGAAATTGATATAAATGAATACATATATTAGGTTGGTCAAAAAGAAATCCATCATGTTTTTGTTTATTTCGTGATTTTATTTAGCATAGCTACACTTATTGTTTCTAAGTCAAATATGCCCCTTTTTTCTATTACTTGTTGCCACTTAGAAGTCAACTTCATAATTCCCCCTATCCAAAACGCCTCGTCCCTATTGGCAAAATACTTAGTACTTAGATAGCCAGTTTTCACAGGCCTCTCTTGTGTCCATTCTTACATCACCAAAAGCATTTGACATGGACAAAAAAAAGATGGTAATCACTTGGTGCCAGGTCCGGACTATATGGTGGATGCATTAGAATCTCAAAACCAAGCTCTCGGAGTTTCTGGCGAGTCATCAAGGACGTATGAGGCCTAGCATTGTCCTGGTGGAACACGATGCTTCTCCTATTGGCTAATTCTGGCCTTTTCTGGTCTATCCAATCTTACCCTCAGTCATTCCAATTGCTAGTAAAGGTCCGAATTGAGCGTTTGGCCATAGGGTAGTGTCACATGGTAAAGGATTCCCTTCCCAAACACACAACAAAACCTTTCTGACTGTCAATCCAGGTTTAACTACGTCTTGGGTCGTTTCCTCTTGCTTCGACCAGGATCGTTTCAGCTTAATATTGTAGTAACCCATTTATCGTCGATAGTCACCATTCGCTTCACAAATCGGTCAATTTCGTTCAGATGGAAATTCGGTGTATAAAATTTTTCTGGAAGTGGTTTAAAACCGTATTATGTGCGATCTCCTGCTCTAGGGCGACGAAACACCGGTCTGACTAGACCATTTCTAGGATTTTGTCGACATTTTCGACGATAGACCTTCCAGTACGTGGTGCATCTTGAACATCGAAATTACCGGAACGGAATCGACGAAACTAAAATGCGCGTAATTTACTGTTATAGTATTGGGTCTGTAAACACCATTCATAATTTTAGTCGGCTGACTTGTGTTTTCACGTTTATCGAAATAAAATTGTAAAATTTACCTAATTGTAAACAAAGAGAAAATGCCATCTTTGACACGGGTTAACTGATAACTGAATTAATCTATCACATTACAATGACAGTACAACTTATAGTGTATGCTTATTCCTTCTCTCTTTCCAATGAGTTTAGGTATGGGCACATACGTGATACGACAAACAGATCGCGAGATATATACCCTTTGACGCCAACTAGCGTTAAAATAATGGATTTCTTTTTGACCAACGTACATTAACGACGTAATTACTCGACCATTTTAAATAAATCCGGTGCAGTAGACATAGAAAGACTGACACTCAGGCTCGTATGCATAGTCGCAACCTCGGGCAAGGCGTGGAAAGTTGCCTGGAAACATTTCCTCGGATTGAATCCGTATGCATGAACGTTTTTTCATATATGTATAAAATGTTATTTCCTCTCCAAAATTTGTAAAAATAATATATAAAACAAGAAAAACTATATGGCAGGCAGTACTCGTTACACATGTTTTTTTTCTGTATGTTAGCCACTGTTCTCTGCCTACCCAACCGGAGGAAATATTTCTGCGGTCAAAGCTCGCTTTTTTAACGTTTATGCATACGAACGAGGCAAACAAACCTTGGAAATATTCTTTTCATGGGCTATGCATACTTTATAATTATTAAATAATACATTTGCTGGGTAAAAATTATTTTAAAGAAGAGTCAAAAATAGTTTGTTAAAATTTGATTAGAACATAGTGAGTAAGTGTCACTACATACATTGCTTTTTCAAATGGGCAAACGATTAACGAGTAATGACGAAAAGTGTAGTTTGCGCGTTAAGGATCCTAACAATGACGTGTCAGTCTGTCTACTCTATAACGTTGTGGATGAATTTAGGGTCGGTTGGTAAATGTCACTCTCCTATGCAAAGAAAACATATACATAAACATTAAGCATAAAAAAATATCTAATTACAATTTTAAAAAGCTCTTACAGCAAAATAATAACAATTCCTACGTCAATAAAAAAACTTTATTTGCTTTCTTTGAATTGTAAGAAGCTTAATCTTGCAAATTAAAAGGAAAAAAACTGTTTAACATACCAATAGGATCAACGTGTGTAATGTGATCGACAAAATCTCGTTTTCCCAAGTAAACTGTTATCTTGCCATTTGAAGAACTCTTCTTGAAAACTCTGGAAAAAAAACACCGATAAGTAACTAACTCACATATATTGGCCATTTTTGGAAAAACATTCTCGATTGTAAGGCATGTACCATACCGTCGTATATGTTTTACATTATTACTGGCTCAACGATCATATGAACAATAATGTAAAATATTTTTTTGTTATTACTAATATACATAATAATTTTAAATTATGTCGTGGTAGTTCAGCGCTCTCCCTGCCATGCCAATATTTTCTTTATTTTTTGTGATAAAGTATAAAAGGCAATTAGAGGAGTCTGCACTTGATACTAAAATAGAGAAACATATTTATTCAATTCCTTAATTAATGAATGTGGGTTTGCCTTGTGAAAAGCAGACGCTCTTGACTTTTGAGGCAAGCTTTTTGTACTTGAAATCAAAACACTCAAAAACACAAAGCATATTCGTAATAATTAATAATCCATACACGACTATGAACAATTTACATGGTGTTTGCAATGGAAACTTAACGCAGAAACACAATGCGCTCCAGTCGGAAGGAGCAACGCGGTACGACCCGATACAGAATATAAAACACACTGATTGATATGAAATCTCCCTAAATAGACGCTGATGGCGTTCAAATAATACTTGACCATACTTTTGTAGAATTTTTTTCGAATGTGACTGGAAAAATTCGAACACAGCCCTTAAATTTGCTTTGTGGCTATTTGGTTAGCGCATTATAAGTTACACTGAATTGAATATGTAGAATACAAGAATGTATATATGTATCCGCCTTTGGAACTGGTATAGTATATAAATAAAAAAATAATGAATTTGAAATCAAAAAAGGTTTAATTCGCAAGGAGACTTGGAACACTCCATTCTCTTTCTTTAATGTATATAGATATGGTTGCGTGACAACACTTTTAGGACCTCTCATCCAAAATATGGTTGTTGTCACTAAGGTTTTAAGCCATTTTAACCATATAATGATTGTCGTCTTGTTGTCACCGTTTTAAAAAATTGGTATGTAAGGCTTTACAAAAAATATGATTGAAGCAAATATTTTATGGTCACCGCAAACATATTATGGCCATTTCGACTATACTATTGTCGACATGTCTATAAATTGTCGTCACCAACCAGCCTTTTCTTATTATTATATTTTATATATAAATATTACATAGTGAATTTGTTTACCTAGTTGCCTGTCTCTTACTGCTGGCATCGTCAATATCCGGATCTGGAGATGGAGTTGGTGACTTATTTGTTGGTTGTGGAGTTGCACTTCCAAGAGACGTCATTGTTTATTGAATTTTAATGATTGCTTTCTGACAATATGATGAATCAAGTGATTGCGTTTTGTAAACACGAATTGAATCAATTTCTCAATTGAATTTTGTTTTGAATTCTGGTAATGATCTCAGTCAAACGTTTTAATGCAAAATGTACTGATTCGGTCAATCGATAAATTAGTATGTAGCTTATATTGTATATGCAATCGGTTGTATCGTTAGTGTACAAATAACTTATTACGATATTATCTTATGGAATGCTGTAGCCAAACGGTACAATTAGACGGCCAATCTTTTGTTACCATTTTCTTTTGATGACTCAATTAAAGATTTAAACAAATACTATATAATACTTCAATATCTAAAAACGTTGAATTTGTTTTCGAAAATAGTCAATCTTTGGTGTATTGTTTAAAATGCAACGATGAGCCCCAAACTGCGAATGATTGCCTGTAAATAGAAAAAAAGATAATGTAAGTAATTGAAAGACAATTTTGTTTTGTTATATTGCTTTAAGCTACCCAAATCTAATATAAAGGGTGATCCAATGGGAGGTAATTTTTTCAATAGGATTATTTTGACAGGCTTATGTGTCATGCAACTGTCTTGACTATATTACATTGTTGTTCAGCATTTCCATTGTCATTACATTGCGAAATTAGACTGACGCCTGAGCAACGCTTACTGATTGTGGAGACGTATTTCCAAAACCAGTACACAATAAGAAATTCTTATGGAACTCGATAAAGATATTTGCATAGTTTTTCAACACTTTTTACCGTTCAGTGCCTTGTTTTTGTAATATACATATTTTGGTTTCAAATAAACCGCTATTTAGATTTCAAGCAAAATAAGGATAAAAGTGTTTTGAATATTGTGACGTAAATCTTTAATTGTTTAACAGCACCAGCCCTGCTCCGCCCGGTAGAAAATGGCAGGAAATATAAAAGTAAAAACACTTTACAAAGCTATAAGGTGCAGCGTTTGTAGGCTGTTACTTATATCGCTAACAACTCGCAAAACCACTTTTACTTTAAGAAAAAACTTGTTGACGTTACAGCAAGGGTTAATTTGGCTGTTGCCGAATGCCGAGTGCCGACACAGGAATAATGAAATTCCGGTGCGACGCGGGCATATAAATTAGAGCATAACAATTCGCCAACTAATTTAACATAGATGAACAATACACATTTATGACTGCAAGCTTCACTTCTTTTGGTTTAATTATTTCACATAAAACATCAAAAGTTCAAGTTAAGGAAATTGGGGCGTCAAAGTACTGTCGACATATCACTTGTAACTCTTTTCGTTTAATTTATTTGACGCAGCTTACCAATAAATAATGTTTTCCCTTATTCAAATGTATGCAAATGATCATTTTTCCCCAAAATACGTCATTCATCACTAATTTATTCATTAAATAAAATATTCTAATACAATATAACATAAGGGCATTACAATTTACAGCATATATCTACAATGTATTTTAACAGTTTTATGTGCTCGGAGAAATTCATATTTTTGATAAAATAATTTTGTGTATAATTATTTTTGCTCATTTTTGGTCTCCTTTTCATAACACTTATTTTATACGTAATATGGCAATTGAAAAAAGGGCCAAAATCTTTAGAACTCTTACAAATCGCTTCATCTTTACCTTCCAAACAATTTTAGCCTACCCCCAAACTGCTTGAAACTTTAATCCATTGATGTATTTGATTTACATATTACTCATCATTGTAATAAGCCATAGAGCAAACTCGTTCACTTATGACTAAGAACAACTTCTAAGAATTTATATGATATGATTTATTTAATATAGAACGTAAGCTCTCCACTGCCTATATTTTGATACAACACCCCAAAGGCTAAAGCCCACAACCGACATGTAAACAAATGCGATGAAAGTTGAAGATGCCAAGTGAAGTACAACCGCAGTAGGAGTTTGTTCGAGTGAGCGAGCAGCTTCTTTCTACCTAACGTAAACATGAAGATTGGAAACAAGGTGAATTTGCTCATTAAATGAAACACAAACGAACACGGTACGTTATTGTAGGTACTTGTACGTAAGCTCCAGTGTAAACTTGTCAACAGTCTCATCGTGTATTATTCCGTTCATATTCTTGAACACTCACCGAATCAGGACAAAAATCTAAATAAAATACCAACGAGATCCTATAGATATAAACATATTATGTATGTGTTTTCCGTTGGGAGAGTTGAGTATATGCTTTTTCAAAAAAAATGCATGTACGTCGACAAGCACAATATCTGAATAGTATATGTACAATCTATAAGGACTTACATCGCCTTCTATGCATTTCGCTTCAAGCTATTTTGTATATCCTAGTATCAGGTTTCTGAATGAAATGTATGAATATGCTACGATTCGACATCTATGCCGGAATGCATAGTTGTGACCACGAAAAAACCTGGATTGCTAAAAATCCGGTGATTCGTCAGTGGTTAAAACCCTTTTTCATAAACGTATTCCAAAAATAACATACATAACGTGAATACATTCGAGCCTGTGAGTAGAATGCACATGCGTGATGGATTTTTGAGCAATCCAAAGACTTAAACCTCAGTTTGTTGACGTCTATGGATACGTTTTCTAGGCTACATTTTTGTCTACAACTCTCAATTCGGGTCCTAATTGTGGAATGGTGAGTGTCCAGATGTCTTGTGAAAAAATTGTTTAGATTTGAATATACCAAAGTCACTTTTGCTTTATATACCCAGCAAACGAGAAGACATTATTGGTGACGTTTGAAAAACAAAAAAACAAAAAATTTGACCTTGAAAAAAAATCAATATGATCTTGAAATCAACAAAGTTATTCGGGCTGGTAGTTACTTCACAGATATGTGAGAAAAAACAAAAAGCCTTATTGATGGAAAATGGGCAAAGAGATGTGAAAAATTTAAGTAAATCTGTTTAGTGCCTATTTAAAAATTAGAATAGACACAGAAGTAACCCTAGTAGTCGGCAAGCAGACATATTTTTGAAAATTAACATGGCACGCCTGACCTAATACCCAAATCATTTGAAAATTTTACGCACATGAACCAATAATTAGAATTGGTTCTTTAAAGAACAATAAAAAACATTAAACTACGAATATTATTGGCGACACGAGGTTGCACTCCAGCTTCCTTTAAAGTTTTTCAACCAACGCAACCTCATTGAGCCTAATAAATGTTGAGCATGTAAATTGGAATGCAACATGAAATAAAAACTTACTTCAGTTCTTTAAAACAAGTTTAACTGTAGGTCACGTCGCGGTTGCGTCGTACAATCATGCAGTTATCAGAAGAGTACATGCTATTAACACCATTTAATGTTTAAACCGCACCCTCAAACGATCGAACTATGTATGTTTAACCATAAAGGAATAGCCAAAGTACAAAAGCAACAACAATGAATTCACAAGAATTAAAACCACAAAATATCCGCAAACGGGCTTACCGAATGCGCACATCCTATTGCGTTATATAAGACCTTTGACGTCATATCAAGTGGTTTTCCTTGTAGACAGTAAAAAAATTTCCCAATATACGTTACTTATTTGTCTGGGTTTGAAAGTTTGTTTTTCTTTCAAACTTCAAAACGAAATACCTAAACGCGTTGACGCAATCGCAATTAAACAAAATTATACACAGTAATTAGAGCTACATTATGCTGTTAGGCTTCGTCGAATCGATCTATTTATTTAACTTTCGCCGATAAAGCACCTGTGCAAGAAACTTTGTATTGTACAAAAATGTTTTAAATAAACATTTATTCACAATTAAACAATAATGCGATGAACTCAAGCTTTATTAATTACATAAATATTGTTGATTTGAAAACTAGCAGTCCGCGAGTCATTTTTTTTTAAATTCCAGTGGATTAAATTGACTGTATAAGGATATAATTATATTAGCCGGCTTACCCGTCGCAAACGTTTGGTCGAAAGTTAGGCTGTTGCGTGTGAAAATTGCGTCACACTTGCATAGAACGAACTATCAAGTTTGAAGCGCCGCGCTGTAACCGACCGTAACCACCCGTTTGTGTCAAATAGTGTATAGAAATGTTGACAACTGAGTCAATGTATGTATATTTATCGTAGTGGGTGTGCGTTTAGTTATTAGTTGCGTAATCCAATGAATAAGAAAATTAATATTATATTGTACATAATATCATCCCGAAAGAATTATGCGAATTGGAACAGAGAAACAATTGAAAACAGAACAGCCCTGGCCCATGAGTAATTGTGTCACGCAATAGGTTAACTTCATTGTGGGCTGAGGCGCACAAAAAAAACATACGATTAAATTAACGATAAAACATATGTTATATGTTTTCGTAAGAAGAATGTTATGTTCGTGACCGGCTACTTATTTAATCGACTCAAGAAAACACACAAATTTTATCGAAAATGCTCTGTAGCCTGTGGGAAATGGTATTCAATAAATTGCGTATAAGCAAATTAGTATTAAAATGTTACAATATAATGTGTTTTGTCATGGGAGTTGAAAGACCAACTTTTTGAAACGATGAATTTGATAATGCAAAATATATTTATGACACCCCAAAGTCCAAAAACTTGTTACGTACGTTATATGTTATTGCAGCATAAAATATTATCCGTTTTCCCTATTTTCATTTAATTCTGTTGGGCGTATATATGTCATCTGATTTGACATACCTTTTTTTCATTATTGTGAAAGTGAAAGTGATTATTCAGAAAAAAAGAAGAGGAAATCCCAAAGTTTTAGAATGTCTCTGATAAATGCAACATTGAATTTTGTTTCAACATTCACCTCTCTTCAGGCCCACAATACAACTCTGATAATAATCATAAAATTACGCAAACATATTTGCCAAAAGTTATTTTAAGTGCAAGCATATTGAAATTAGTGGATAAGCCAAGAAGAAATTTTTAAAACAAACACTTCGCGAATAGTTCTCAACTCAAAACCTTTTATGGTCGATCATTAAGGTTTTTTATATATTCGTATGAGTTATAAACGCAAAACACTCTGTGTATGTATTTGTAAAATGTGGAAATATTAAAGACGTTAGATATAAGATAGGTCTTAATTTTTTCCCTTTGAATTGAAGGACTACCCATCTTTCGCCTTCAGACATTTTTCTTTTTATTTAAAACGCACTCTAAATAATACCATAAAATGTAACAGTAGTGCGGATTGATTTATTGGGCATAGCGACATATCTCCGCGCGACATATCTCCGCCCGGTACTATATCCGCGCGGAGATATGTCGTTCTTAGTTCGGCGGAGCTATGTCGTTTTCTAAACGTCATATCTCCGCGCGGAGTTATGTCGCTTTCAAAACGACATATCTCCGCCGAACTAAGAACGACGGCGGAGATATGTCTTTCAAAATCCTCATATATCCGCGCCTAGATATATTCTATTTTATTATGTATTTATTTATTTAAATGCAAAATTAAATAACAGCTATTACATGAACAACGAAGAATCACGAATATTATAATTTAATAAAATTCATGTCATAAAATATGATCCGTGATTTGTAGGCTATAAATTATTAATTACTTAACAGGCACAAAAACGCTGCTTCAATTTAAAAGTAATTAACAAATCGAAATTTTCAAACATAATACATAATTATTTTATAATAGGATTTTCGGCATTTTGAAAATAGCCAATATGTAATTTTTTTAATAGTAATAATATCCGCGCGGAGTTATGTCGCTTTTAAAACGACATATCTCCGATGAACTGAGAACGACATATCTCCGCGCGAAGATATGTCGTTTCAAAGCGACTTAACTCCGCGCGGAGATATGTCGCCCAAAAACGTCATATCTCCGCGCGGAGATATGTCGTTCTCAGTTCGGCGGAGATATGTCGCTACCCCGATTTATTGATATATAAACTTGCTATCAACTCACTCTTAAAAATAAATTGTATAGGCTTTATCTTTTACTCGGGCCCTTGTTTTCAAGCCAAGCACTTGTTTATAGTCATCTAAACCCATCTTAATACCGGCAATTAAATTGAGGAACACAATAGATTGCGTAGATGAAGATCGGTTGTTAATACAATTGTTTATATACAAGCATATCCTATGGTGGCGTTCAGAATCTCCTAAACTATCATAATTCATACATGCGAAAATGAGACAAAAACGTAAAATTGATTAATTTTGTATAAACTCATGAATATTTATATGAAAAAATGGTCAAAATCACCCGAAAAGTTTTTCAGCTCCCGTAGGAATTGATGCTTTACGATCATAATTGATATCAAACTATTTGTTGTACACAAGATAATATACAAATAATAATATAATATATATAAAATTCAGTCCAGATGAAAAAAGTGAAGGAGAAACCAAACAGGAGTATCCGCATCATTGGTTTTCTTTCGTCGCAAATTGCCATTGCAAGAATCTATCTACTTATGTTAAAATAATTCTTGATTTAATAATTTACCTATGATGACACAAAATAAAATTTGCTAATTAAAACAAATGGACTGTAAGGATGGGAGGACATCTTTTGATGATCTTTTAGAGAATATACAAATTTAATAAAAATTCAATAACGATAACGGAGTATGGGAATAATTTGTTTCCCAAATTTTTGCCCTGCGTTTAAATTGTCAAAAATGTTTATTTCAAATTAATTTGTCAAACACCATAAAATTTAAGACAATAATTTAACTGCTATACGGTATACGGTTTACTTAATGAATATTAAGACATTCATTAAAGTCTCCCCTTCTGGATTTTTTGACTGTGTTTAATTATATGTTGCATAAACAATTATGATGCAAAGCATAATCGTAGAACTATAGCTATCACTTTTTTTTCTGATACATGTCGTAAACCCGTCTTGTTTTGAAAATAACCGAAATAATAAATTAAAAACTGCATTGCAAGGAAAGCGAAGTGTGAATTTATTAAGCACGTGTACGAAATACATTGTAGAAGAACCGAATTGTGGAGAAGTCAGATTTTGACCTTGAAAGGTTCTGCAAAAATTTTTTTGACAGATTCCATATACATCAAACCTATTAAAAAGTGTTAAAATAAAAAATTAAATAAACACAACACATCCAATTTTATTAAAACTCAAGCAAAGACTAAATATATAAGTAAATACATGAAACTCTATAAAAATAAATTAGAAATGAAATAACTTAATTAATTTTTTTTATAGATAAGGGCATCCCTTTTTTAAATTTGTAAAAACGGTAAATTTAAAAAAAAATGTAAATGGTGCTTATTCGAATGCAATCGTGTAAAAACGGAATCAATTTTTTTTACTCAACCTTGTTATATCAAAACCGTGTAAAAACAGATTCAGGTTATATTAAAATTCTCTTGAGATTTTATATTATATTTTAGCTTTGAAATGTTCGGCAAATTTTATTTTTATAATTTAAAATTAATATACGCGCAATTACAATTCATGTTTGGAACATATAAAAACAGTTTAATTTAGGATTGTTTCATTTTTAATAAGAATTCGAAATCGATCAGTAAAACTTGTTTGACAGCAATCAAGAATATAAAACTAACAATGAAATTGAACGCATAGGTAAACTCACAGGGTATACTACACAGGGAATGAAGATGCATAAAATAATATGAGATGGCGCAGAGCCAAGAATTAGGATTATACTCAACTAATATTTACATTGTAGACCGCAGAATGTTAAAACAATTTAATTAATCAGTAAAAAATTACCGAACATGCTAATTCAAAGCAGTTTCAGTGGAATATTGTGCTAAAATTAGATCAGACCATTCTCTCACATACTCATAAATACGTCTTTTTGCTGCAAAAATGTAATTCAAGTAAACTAAGTAAAATGCCGCCCGAGAGTAAGCCATGTAAAACTTACAACAGTGAGAATTTAACATCAATAAAAACTAGCAACAAGTACCCAGAAACTAAATATGCGGATAAAACATATTAATTATCGGTAACACGTTAATTGGGGAACTCTTCTTTGAACAGTATGGAAGAGGAAATAAACAAAATTGATAAATGTGAATTACGATGTAAATAATGATCATAATAATAGAATATATAAAAGTCTAACTAGTTATAAAATAAAAACATTTATGTGCATTGTTAAATTTACCAAGTACATAATAGATAAATTTAGAAACAAATCAAAATTTCTCAAAAGTAATCTAAAAAAAAAATTAAAATTTCTCAAAAGTAATCTAAAAAAAAAATCAATACTTTGCCCAGAATGAAACGCAAAAGGAATTGAGATCAAAAATTAATTCTGTCTACGAAAGAAAATCGTTTTCAAAACTGAACAACAAAATTACCCAAAGGGTCAGTGTCCTTTTTAAGTAGGTACTACAAAATAGTCCTTCGTAAATATCAATATGATAAATTTATTACACACTAAACTAAATTCTATAAACATACAAAACCAAAAAAATAAATTATACATCCCGGATACCGGTAACAAATCGTTCAACAAATCGTTTGCTGATTGTGCATTTCACATTTGCCACACACAAATCAATATCGGACATCCCTAAACACACATATTACCTACGTCAAATTTTCATTATATACCCTTTGGCCTTAAGAAGTCATAAAGTAGCGTTAAGGCACCCGGAAGTATACGATCCAAAATGGCATAAATAGATTTATGAATTCTTTCTTTTTTCGAAAAAAAAAATGACGATGCAGAATCTCCGCAGAAACCCTGCGAGTCCAAAAAAGTGATCTATAAAAAATGTGCAAATATACGTTCGTATGTCGTACTATGTGCAACAAAAAAACTCCGAAACTACTGGTCCAATTTGTATGAAATTTTTGTTTTTCCAAAGTCAGATGCTTCAATGTCAAGTTATTGCCAAAATCAGTTTTTCTTGTATGCGAGCTCCGAAACGGGCGATTTTCTTAATTTTCACAAAAATTAAATTCTTCTTCCTATAAACTGCATTTATCTTATATCCCGCTAGGTGATCCATCTGGCAAAAAAGGGAATGGACAAAGACAAACCCCATTTTTCTATCTTACAGAAAATATTAAGCAAATTCTTTCAGATTATTGGAGGATCAAATAAGATAAGATAACTTGCTGAGCATTTCAAGGTCAAATTTTAAAACTCAACAAAATAAAAAATAAAATTTAAAAAAACAACAAAATATGTAATTCAAAAACTGTGTGTTTTAGGCCTTGTATGATGTTCTACATTATTGCTTATCTCAATAAAGTACCAATTTTGGTCAAAACTCAGAAATTTCAAGGTCACATTTTCCATATCTGAGAAAAGCTTTATTAAAATGTAGTAAACCAACAGTCGTATATCAATTCACACCTCGGCTCTCCCTGTGATGTAGTTTTATTTGGCTTTTCATTCTTATCCGGGTATCGTATTCAAAAGTACACTATTCTTCCATACAAAATGACATAACTGCCACATTATACTTTTAAAATTTTAACTTTAGTCGTACATTAAATATTGTAGCTGTATTTTGATGTACTCAAATGTGGTATCGTTTTCGAAATCGTAAATGCGGCTTAGATATTTGGACCGCAATTTTTGCGCAATGAAGAAACGAGCGACTTTTTGTACTTGAGCTCGTATACGAGTATGAATTATGATGGCAAAATACTCCCTACAAATGCAGGGCACTGTCTGCTTACGTGCGTCGTTTCAATAGAAGGAAAAAAAACGCTGCATGTAGCGTTTTTTTTAGAGAAACTAGATCACAGCCCAATAATTTTTTCGATTTCTATATATCCTTTCTCTTAAACATATATCGTTTCTGACAATAGCTGTTCATCTAATTGTTTTTCTCCTCAATATTTGGTTGTTACATTATTATCATACATAAATTGGCGTTTAGTCACTGAATTAATTTGAAAAAATAAATAAATATAAAAGGATGAACATAATAGCTAACAAATTATTTGTTGTCCCGATATTAACATTACGTAATTTGGTCTGTTATAATTATTATACAAATTACATAACAGGTGTGATATGAATATGACAATTGGGCACGGTATGGCCAAATAAAACTAACTTATGTGCCTCCGCTGCATCTAACAATGCCTCCAACTGGTCGCTATTGGCTTTAGTTTGCCGACTCTTCTTCCTTATTTAATCGCAAAAACTTGCTTATTTTAATAAGAAAATCAAGTATTCACCTAGTATAATTATTTTTGAATTTTGCGCTTGATTCAACCCATTTGGCGTTTGAATATGACATTTATCAAACTGCCATAAAAACATCATGTAAATATTGCATACTGAGCTACAACATTTTACCTGTTAACGCGAAATTTGAATAAAAAACGAATATAAAAATTAATTGCACTATAATTTATGAGCAATAAATAGAATAAAAAAAAATTTATGTTTATGCGACAATAGAAAAAAAAGAGTAATTTGTTTGTTTTTATTTATTTATTTATTTCATTAAAACATTACAACACGTAATTCACCATAATGAAACCAAATTTACAATAACGGAAGAGGAATTAAAAGAAAAGAAGGCAAACAATTCATATATTAAAGTTACTCTACAATTTAATTCTCGATACTAGAAAAACGTGTATTATACCCTAGACAGACTAGTAGCCTAGACAGACTAGCACTTTGATGTACATTATTGGCCTGATGTAGTTGCGTGACGCGTTTAATGGACTTTCGGAAAGTAGTTCAACATTTAAATCAGGGGAAATCCGATATGTACCGATTAGTCAAAAGCGAAGACATGATCCATAATATTTTGTGATAATAAGGGAAAAATATTTGGAATATGGACAAATTTTATTCAAACCGCATAAATTGTTCAATTCATCAGCTGTTGGTTCATGTCCAATCTGTTTTTTTTTGTATTTCTCTTTTCTCTGATGACGAAACGATTAAATAACACGATTAGTGTAGTCTGTCACTATCTTTTCATCGTCAGTTTTTTACTACATCCAAACTACATCACAAGTGCTAGTCTGTCTAGGGTATAGCACTTGTGATGTAGTTTGGATGTAGTAAAAAACTGACGATGAAAAGATAGTGACAGACTACACTAATCGTGTTATTTAATCGTTTCGTCATCAGAGAAAAGAGAAATACAAAAAAAAACAGATTGGACATGAACCAACAGCTGATGAATTGATCAATTTATGCGGTTTGAATAAAATTTGTCCATATTCCAAATATTTTTCCCTTATTATCACAAAATATTATGGATCATGTCTTCGCTTTTGACTAATCGGTTCATATCGGATTTCCCCTGATTTAAATGTTGAACTACTTTCCGAAAGTCCATTAAACGCCTCACGCAACTACATCAGGCCAATAATGTACATCAAAGTGCTAGTCTGTCTAGGCTATTATGACGCCTTTCAGAGCAAATCATAAAAACACTATTCTTAAATGATTTTTTCGATATGCAAGGACTAAATGCCTTTGAAAACGCATTACTTTAGAGATTGGCTCATTCAAACCATAATTCGTGTGATAGAATGGTACATTAACAAGTCGATGAATAAGCGACTCAGAAGGTGTATTAAAAACAATTAACTCAGAGAGTTCATTGCAATTAATACGACCACACAAGACATCGGACGAAAAAGTTGCACTAGATTAAAGAAAGATAGATCAGAGGAAAAAAGGACCAAGATCAAGAATTGTATTCACGCGCTCTAAAATAAAGTTTGCGCATTTTAAAGTTGTTTTCTGAACGTAAAATATCTCACCTCTGTTAGAATGAAATAAAATGTTACCAAATGACGCATGTTGTTATCAGTATAAAAAATGTATACTAATCGCTATTCTAAAAAGCAAATGTTGACTTTTATTTTTAAGAAAAACTTTGCTTGTTACTCCGCCAATAGCCAAAACAAACCATGCTTCCTGCAATTCTTTTTATTAGAATTTAAGTATATAATTAGTGTAAACTGTCTACTTTCTAGAAATTAGCAGGCTGAAATAAGCCGTGTTAATATTAGTTCCTTAATATTCAAATCTAATTTAGTTTATTTTAATAGAAGGATAGTTGCGGAGGTTTTTTTCTAAGGAATAAATTCAGAAAGTTACATCATTTGGGAAAGTGTTAGCAACCATAATTACTTAACATATATTAAGCCGCTAAACGCAATTCTAATCGTACCAACCCCAAATTATAGTTAATTCCTTGACTAAATTATTACCCAACCCGCAATACATAAGATATCATTCGCATAATGATGCTGGGTATGCCTCCTGGTGCATAAATAATACGTTAAATATTTCTAAACTGTGCGTTGAATAAGAGTAAAAACTAATTTTAAATATACAACAAAAAAAAAACAAAATTTAATCATATCTATATCGGCCCATATCTAGCAATTATAAGGAGTACGTATGAACTTTCTCGTTATCTATCACTGCGTATTACATGCAAAACACGTAAGAAATAAACACATCTACCAAGTACCGAATACCATATAAACATGTTGTACTTGTTATTTTCTGTAGGTTAATCTGTCTATGGAATTTTGTGTAATAAGTATATAGAAAATGAATTAGGAAAACACTAAATAGTCGCCCGAAATTTTTTGCTGTGAATGGTGGTGATTGCTGATATAGAGCGCGTTTACAGGCGGCTTGGTTTAGCTTGGCTTGAAATCAAGGGCCTAAGTAAAAGAGAAAGTACGTAAAACGCAGTATGATAGTAAGAGACGTCCGATCGTCAGCATTAGCCCATGGTAGGGCCTACATTATAGCAAGCGGGGAAAATGCTAGGGCCTTATCCATAATCAAGTACTTGCATTGAGTATTACAAAAAAAAATGCAGGGCCCTTGCTTTTAATACACAAACAAAATTAAATGCGTACACGCATAACATGAACTGATACTATTGCAAAATTATATTAATATATTATTAAATACTTGCCATTAAATGTGACAGTTTCATATAAAAAAGCGGGGATTGATTAATATAAATTGCAAATTTTGCTATCAACTCACTCCTTATGATAAATTGTATAGGCTTTCTCTTTTACTCGGGCCCTTGTTTTCAAGCCAAGCACTTGTTTATAGTCATCTAAACCCACCTATATGGAGATATGTTCATCCAGTTTAAATAAGACGTGTTTTAGTAGTATAACCTAGACAGACTAGCACTTGGATATAGTTCGGATGAAGTTTATTGGCCCGATGTAGTTCGCGCAACTCGTTTGATGGACTTCTGGAAAGCAATTCAACGATTAAATCAGTGAAAATCCGATGTAAACGATTAGTCAAAAGCGAAGACATGATCCATAATATTTAGTGATAACTATGTAGCCTTTACACGGGAGCATCTGCAGCGAACGCAGAACGCGCTAAAGAGTCAAACATTGTATCGTTTTGTATGAGGAAAATGAAACAAACATTATGGTTGTCATTTCGATACTATAAAAAACATAACATAATCCCCGACATTTCATTCAATTTTAAATATTTTATTATCAACATAATCATAAATTCCCGTTTGCCGCCGAAAATTTGCACCACAAATATTTTAATTTACCGTCAAAACAATTCTAAATATTGTGGGCGTGTATTTTTTATCTTATACCATAAATTTATGGTTGCAGATGAAACAGTTTGACTTTTTATGGGTGCAGATGAAAAAATTTACCCTCTTTATGGTAGCAGATGACGAAAAAAAACTAGTTTCGCTCTCCTCTGACTTTAGTATATTTCGTATCTGATTTTCTTTCTCTTTTGCGCGTTCTGCGTTCGCCACCGTGTAAATGCTCCATAAGGCAAAAATATATGAAATGTGCACAAATTTTGTTCAAACGTCAAATTGTTCGATCGATCAGCTGTTGGTTCATGTCCAATCTGGTTTTTATTGTATTTTCTCTGAAGACGAAACGATTAAATAACACGTTTATTGTAGTCTGTCACTGTATTTTCATCGACAATTTTAAACTACATCCAAACTGCATTGCAAGTGCTATTATAAGTTTTAATGTTATGAATTTGTATTTTGTAATATTGTTATTATTTTATATATTGTGAATATTGTTATTTCTGTTTTGTGTTTTAAAATGTATTATATTAAAAATTGATTATTTTTCTAAATAAAAGTTATTAAAAAGGCAAACTTCTTCGTCATTTCTTCATATTATATTATATATGGTATAGTATTCTTTTCCAGCGTGTTCTGGTGCGCGTCACCGATTTAATGCTTGCGTATGTATTACATATAATGTTATGTATTAGTATAAGAGATGAGATTGCCTTTGATTCCATATTTTTTTATATATTGATGGATGGGTATATATTTATCAGTGCCACTTGCACCGAATCTAATTATAAAAATTTAAAACACTGTATGGGTGTGTGCGTGTATATATGGGAATAAGCCCTCTAAAACTGACAGTAAGATCGCAATGAAATTTCACACGTAAATGTAAATATTCCGGAAGTAAAGGCGCCTCCACACGGATAGAAAACTAGCGGATAGTTCAGCTACAGCGTGACTATCCATGTGTGACCGGTTCGAAAAGTTCAAAACTCTAGTTTTTGAGACTATAGAATAGTCCCGTGTGGACATCCACTTTATAGATTATACAAAAACTTGCAACTAAACCAACTGAAATGGATAGTAAATAGCTGATAGCTTATAGCATTTTTGATTTCTTGGTACAACAAGTATGCTGTTTATTTGTTCACTGGCATACAAATGGACAAATGAACGTTAAATTTGACAAACTACATCAAATTTTTAAAATCAATTTTACAAAATACTATACGTCTAGTTTTGAAAATATCTCGTGTGGCCCCACTTGAATCCAATTATTTTTTTGTACAATTTTTACAATTAATCACAATTTAGCAATCTTTACTTCGCATTAAAGTAAATTGTCAAAACGAGAAAATAAAAACGTGTTACGCCATTTGTATTCATTTGGTTTAATTGTTATTCAATATGTTAAACTTTTGAACATATGTACATACGTAATTCAATTTGCATTAAAATATATTGCCAAAGCAACGAAAAGTTATATACCGTATTATTTTTGGCAAAAAAGTGTTATATTTCTCAACATAGAACATATATAAATTTATTATAGAATATGATGGATGGGGTAACATTCGTGTCCCAATTTATAGATTTTTGCCATTTCGACTACACACGCATGCAGTCGTGAATTGTCTTGATGGAAGAACACTTATCAACTCAAAAAGTCACTGAATTATCAAACTGAAACGTATTTAAAATAAAAACACATGCATATGTTAAATCGAGAAAATTTTGAGATATTTCAAGCAGAACATCCAACTGTCACATAAAAAACAAGTAAATTTTGAAAACCCCAAAAATTTCATTCATAGGAAACTATTAACATCATGTTATGTTAGTTTAGTCACCATTTAAACGCAGCTAATTATATAATACCAAACTAAATAAATCGATACAAGTGGCATTAAAATTCCTTCCAAGTATATTGTGGGCTGTGGAACCATCTGAGATTTCGTAAACTTCAAATCCAGTATTCAACAACTTCGACAAAAACCAACGACAAGCGCCCTCATTCATCTTGTAATAATTTTTTAAATGCTTTGTTTGCTGGTGACCGATTTAGCATAATTTTTTTTATGAATTTTTAAAATATATAAATACATATGAGTAAAACAATGTTTATAATACGAGTGAGCGCTAGAATGTGATGTCAACGCTCGGTACGTCCACTGGATGATAAATAACAGCTTCGCTTAACGATTTCCTTTCCAAAATACCGCGTAAATTGACACTTCCTCTTTAGAGCCGCTTCACGAATTTTTATATCGTGGTGGGTTAATCGGTCTTCTGTGATTTAGAGATCGACCGATAATGCCGCTAGACAGCGTGCGATTTTCAATAACAAACAAATAAAAAGGGTTGGCTATTGCATGTGTAAGAGGCTGGATGGTGTGGACGGAACTCAGATGTAATTCTTTGATACTAATACTACAATGATACTATTATTGATACACTATTGATTTAAAAATTCATTGACTTATCAAACTGCTCTCGTATGCTCTCATTATAAGATAAAATTATTAATTAAAAACACACATCGTAGTAGTCTAATATTTGCCATATACAAATACTTCTTTTCGTAACTAATTACCGGGTTAACACCTATATTATATCAACCACTCCATAAAACTCACGAACATATTGTACAAAAAAAAACACCCCACGTTGCAGTAATCAAAATTTCGATCTCAATACAGACTTTCAAAAGCTTTACCACAAATACGTACAGTGAAAAAGATTTCAAAAATCATTTCCGGCTAGCACCATAAGCTCACTACATTTGTAACAACAACTATACATACGGGCCTTAGTTACGTTACAACCATTGTTTTTTTAATAAAATGAATTTGTCTTTTTATTTAATTTAAAAAAGACATTGAAGAGAAAGCGAGGAGTAAATTTATTAGGTTTTAGGACCTAGAACGAATAAGAAAAGATAAGCCAATTGGCTAGTAGAAGTGTGGACTTGGTGGAAGGAGTTAAATAAGTATAATCCGTGAACCGAATATAACGCGACAGTCCTTATAATGTACATAATTTTTGTCATTATATTTTCAACGTACGACAATGTTAATTTCCTGCTGCCAAAATCGTTTTGTTTGTCAGAGTTGTTTAAACTCATCGAGTTGATACGCCACTAGATTTGCATTTTTAATAAAATATGATACATGACAGGCAATACAAACCCTAAGTTTCTGTAATCCACGTATAGCAATTTTAAAGTAAACAGATGAATTAGTTCGGAAGGTTGACACAATTGGGTGGTGATATCTAAATAATAAATGAGGATGCACGCAAAATTTTTTGCAATCTGTTTTCAAATCTTTTATTATAAACAAAATAATCTAATATATGTTTAGGAATCAATGAAGCTAAAAATGGTGGTGGGATTTTAAACGCGAAAATGAACCACGAAAAAATTATATTTGAGAAAACTTGCCGTATATTAGTAAAATAAAAAATAAACAAAACTCATTGTGCAACAGTCAAAAAATTATCCACCTTATCTCAGCTGTGACGTCTCTGAGACGACGAATGACGATCACTTCTTTCCTTTATTATTTCAAAAGTGGGAGCGTTAGAATAGCCAACCTAGATAACTTTGGCATTGTGTAATGTGTATGTACCGGTATGTGATATTCATACGAGTATGTACAATGTATGTGAAACCAACAATTTATGAAAAATTGTAATTATTTTTGGGCAAGGAAGCTAACTATTTTCATAGGCATAAATAACAAAATAAATAAAACGGTATATGATATATCACATCATATAAATTATAAGGACTAAATATATAGCATTTATTACAGAAATTGTTATCATTGAAGTATTATTTTGAAACATTCGTAGAGTTTACGACATTTTTAAGATAAGGAAATGCGATTAGAACCTATCGACCATTGTGATTAATAACACACATCATGAACTGAACGATGGCTGACGATATTATCTTGTTGTTTTCCTGTTAGTATCGTAATTTTGTAAAGGTTAAAAATACAAAGGCTACTTTAATAAATTAAAGTTTATATTGTCGTGGAATATTTTTAATTACTTAAATATGTTGATACAAAGGTCAAGTAATTTCAATAGTTTTCATAAAAGTAAAT
The DNA here is from genome assembly GCA_963854165.1 of Sylvicola cinctus. Taxonomy (NCBI): domain Eukaryota; kingdom Metazoa; phylum Arthropoda; class Insecta; order Diptera; family Anisopodidae; genus Sylvicola; species Sylvicola cinctus. The sequence continues at coordinate 26,380,347 of OY974082.1, forward strand.
CAATAAACTTTTAAATCAATACATACTCAAAAATGGTGACTATTCTCAGTCTGGATAACTGCGACGACACATTAACAAGAGCAATTGTTGATTGAGATTCGAGATTGATTTAAATATTTTGTGCACTTCGCGTGTTATCCATTGAAACGTTATGAAAGGGAAAATATGTTGCAATGCAAATTGCAGTCTAAACGAATCTAATTTCTAAGCATCGCCACGGACTGTCTAACCACCTTTCATGATTACATTGTATTCGAGCGTACTGTATATAATTGACACCAACACTATTTCGTTTGATTGTTGTTGATGTGTTTGATAAGGTGCGGTACATGAGCGCAGGAAAGCACACAATTCGCATTGTAACTTGCTGCCTGTAAATGCCTTGCACAATAAGAATATTCAGATGGGACATTACCGATTACGTGATGTAGGACACAAGTGAGGAAATTCAATTTCCTAGCACAGTCGTGTACTACCTACCATGTGTGTAATACATTTGATGATATTAAAGCAGAACAATTGGTGGTAATCTGCGTTGAAGCTGGGGAGTATTATAATTTATACCCCTACTAACATCGCTGAGTGCTGACCATACGGCTGAGTCTACAAAACTATATTGACTACTGATTCATCAAGAATGGCATTGCGGGTGGACACTGGACAATAAATAATAAATTCAAGAATGCCAGCAAACGTAATATGACTCACCTGTGCTTTGTTAATGAATTTGTATGGTTAAATGGTCAGCAATCCGATTGGAAAATCTATTGACAAGGTCTTAGGACCTAGGAGATCCACAATCACTACACTTTTGTTATTCCAATTGGATTACGCTTTGCGTTAACCTTTTTTGACAGACACAATTTAAACGATGACACACAAAAATACTGAGAAGCCGCACGAGTTTTTCCAATATCCAAGGGTAATTAAAATAATATCAAAAATTCCACAGAACAGCAGGCAGCACACTTACACAGTAAACTCATGTACTTGTTATAAGTAAATGTAAAAAAAATTCGATTTGATTTTAAAACTTTATTAAAATTAATCCAGCCCTATCGTTTATTTAGTCACAAACACAAACTTTTACTAAATTACTTTTCAGAAATTTTGAAATTTCAACTATTCGTCACACAAATTTGCACAACCACCGCACTTGACACAATCCGCGCTTGTACGTACCCTAACGTCTGATTGGCGCTGCACTGTCAGTTGTCACTGTAAATTTAAAAAAATTGACTGGCTCTTCTCAATTCTCAGGTCAGTTAGGGACTAGGGATTAGGGACTAAGGAGTCGTTTTGTGTACAATGTAGTATGTACTTTATGAAATCAGAAATTGTAATTTGTAAATTGCACTTGTCAGTGTGTATGGCTAATGCAGATTGCAGACTGTTTTGATGTGTTACCAATTGTAAATTTTATATATTCTTAAACAAATTTCTCTTGTGAAAATTTTGCACGACACAATGTACTTTTCACCCAACAAATATTTTTCCGCACTGGAAAAATTAAAAGTGTAGCGAAAGATTTTTTTACACTTCAGTCTTCTCTGTTCACACACTACCAAGTTCAACTCTCAAGCTTTAGTTTCGACTTTCGACACTGTGGGCAATGGAGACTGGAGACAGTGGAAATCCGAAATTGGAATTGTGATACTTTGTGTCTCGTTCTAACACACACAATGCGAATGCGACTTGCGACTTACGAGGTTAAGAACTTGCTTGGTTTATTTGTTTGTGGCCGATTTTCAACTACGATACATACACAATGCACATTACACATTCATATATAATTTTTTACAATTCACATTTCACAGCGTAGTCGTAAATCGTAATTCGTAATGCGAACTGCGGGTTTAATGTGCGATGGAAAATTCTCATTCGCATATTACATTTATTCTATATACATATGGGACTAACACCACCTCATTTGGTTCTATTTTGAATTTGACAGTAGACTGTGACATGACGTTTAAGAAATTACCTAGGGGTTGTCGCGAATTTTTAGGCATTGTTTTCGGGCATCGCATTTTTACGAATTCTTGTTCCGTGTTTCACACAAAGATGGCAGCACGAGTAAAATAAAAAAATTATATTTGTTAATAGCACCTATACAAATCCGTATATAAAAAAATGAATCTTGATTTGTTATGTTAATATCCTCAAAACTTGAAATCGACTTGACCAAATGGGATATTTGGAAGAAGGTTTGTGAAAAAAAATTTCAGAAAACTAAATAAATACATAAAATTTTGCATATTTGTTCGAATTTTGTGCAAGTATATTTATAAATATTTTCAACCCTATTAATTGGTGGTAACTATTAGTTATTGGCGAAAGAAGTTTTAAACAACACATTAGTTATTACAAAATGCGATAGAGTTCTAAATCTATTATTAATTATATAATTCCTTTTGGGTGTAACAGGTAACTCGATGATGTTATAACTCAAGAATCACTGGGGGCCCGATTTTCATGAATTTTTTGTTCATATTGCAATATAAGTTTATGGAGAAAGAAATTTTTTAAACAATTCTACGGAAAAAAATGAGTGTACATTTGTAGAGCGGAAGTTGGGTGCCGGGTTTGTCAATGACGGGATATTCTCTAATCTTAATTATTACACCACGAAATTTTATTTTACCGAAAAATTGGATGTTGGGATTTTACCTTCGTCAGAATTTCAAGATTGAGGATTGAAGTTAATTTGATTTTGGATGCGTGGCTAATTAGATTGTGGCCAATCAGAATTGTATATATATGAATCGGGGTCGGCTTTTAGGACTCAAGAGATTTCAGTTCACGTATAAAGTGTTGGGATTGTGGCTGACGTTATGTTTGATGAATGGAATTTTGGGCCGTAGGTTGTCGGGATTTTGGTCCCTCGAAACTTTATTTTCCGAAGGTTTTGACTTCGAATGAATGCTTGCTTGAATTAATAGTTTGTATTCAAAAACTCATCAATAAATAAAGCGAGGTCTGTGGCGAAACGACATTTGCCAGGTCCGCTAGTTTTATATAAATACGTATTACGTACACTAAATATATTCCGCATATCAACAGTTTGTATAGTTTATTTTCAATTTTTTTTTTGAAAACATTTTTTGGAGTTATAGTTTTGTATACAATACCTTAGAATAACATGAAAAGATGTATTAAGTGGTACTGTTGGAATTAATTGGCTAGCTGCTAGATGATGCAATTAGAAGGCATGTGTTTCGTCTTTTGCATCTGCGATGTTTTATTTTTATTTTTTTTTAAACACAATTGCTAAGGGGCTGGCATTCTTTTATTAGTTTAAACATAGACATTTTATAATTTAACAAATAATTTTTTTAAGATTTATAAAAAAATCAATGGATATAGACTATAGTACAAATCAGTTGCAAGATATTTGGTGAAAAAAGTTAAAGAAACGGGCCACAGATGAGGAAACTACTCTGCAGGGAGAGCGAGGTGTGAATTTATATACGACTGTTGCTTAACTACATTTTAATAAAGCTTTTCTGAGATATGGAAAATGTGACCTTGAAATTTCTGAATTTTGATCCTGATTTTTACCCAAAATTGTAAGGTTTGTCTTTGTCCACCAAGATAATATTGTAGAATAATTTTTGTGAAAATGAAGAAAAATCGTAGGGTACGTTTCTAAGACTTTTTTTCGTCGTCGTATATAAATTAAAAATGACGCACTAAGGGCCGTATACATCAATGCGAATTAATCCGAGACTACGAATTTTTCTCGATGACAGATGAAAAATTCGCATCCCCGGATTTTAAAAAAAGTGGTATACATAAACACGGATAATTTTAGTACTATTGTGCAAAATATTTGTTGCTATTTCTCTTCAACCAAAAGTGATCTAGTACATTTATTGGAGGAAATGTTTTGTCAGCTTATGAGTGAACTTAATTTTTTGACATAACAACATTTCACATCTAACGGCTGAAAGTACGTAATTTTTGACGTTTTGTTTTATTCGAATCTGGGGATTCTGACCTACTATTTGCTGGCTTTATCGAGTCATATTTACGATTATTTATTCGACGATTAATTCAGGTTGATGTATACGAATTTCAAATTTTATTCGTAGTCTCGAAATAATTCGCGTTGATGTATACGGCCCTAAAAGTCACATTCGAAGAATGCACAATGCACAACTTTGCAACTTTCAGACTGTAGCAATCTACGATGCTACAATTAGATAAAAAGCGCTTCAATTTAGATTCAGTTCTATCCCTCGTTCTACGAGGAGTGCGAACATTTTAGATTTGTTTCCCAGACCTAATTACTGTGATAACTGATTTATTTTAAATTATACATTTTTATATATGCAATGGGCAGATTCAGTTGAAACGAAACAATTTTGAATCTATCAGAGAACAAAACAAATGATTGAACATGTTCAGTAGAGTTTATATAGAGAACATTAAAATACATACTCAATACTCATATATGTTCATTCTAGCGTGTATCGTAAACATTCAAGAGTTTTAAAACAAGAGAATTCTAGCGTAAGACGCTTGCAAAGAATTCTCTGACATATTTTTCTCAAATTCTAGCTTAAAAACAACTGATTATATGTGCCTTAAAAAGATATTAAAATGCTACTGAAATATTTGTGCATCGTCCTCATCTTTTCTAGCTTAAACACATACTAATTAAATTCTGTGTACATACACAAAAAGTAAGTAAGCGATATCTATCTTATTCTGGCCCACGTTGATCTAGACTTAAAACAGGTTGTTTCTATTTCCCTTTTTCTCACAGGCGTATCGATTAAAACATTCGATTGGTTCGAGTAAGCCATGACATTTTTTTATTGTTCGTGATAGTCTTTGCTTTTATCAAACTTTAACAATTAACCTGTTAAAGCAATTGAATTAAAATAACTGCATAAATTAGAATGATCAGTGCCTGCATGTATCAACAAGTACAATGTTGGTAAAAAACAAGCATATTTTAGGCCAGTTTTGAGTTTAAAAAGATTTGAAAAAACGCACATTGTTGCTTTTAAAGGTGAGTTTCTAATCCAGATTAAAATTTTTTTGGGGTTTGTAACTTTTATCATAATAATAAACTATTAAAATAAAATTAAAAACCTAAACCGTTATTAAAAATCATACTAAAAATTACAGTGGCGCAGGATGCAATGGTTATTTATTATAGGTGTTGCACGGAACGATAAATACTCACGCCCCTGGTTTAGTAGTATGTGCTGTTTGGTGGTTCATATAATCTAAGAAAAACACTATAACCAAGACGTGCCTTTAGAAAAATTAATTATAATTCCGTTGTAAGCTACTCTTGTTGCTATTTGGCACGACATTCACATTACAGACCCTAAAAACGCAAGACATAAGCGACAAAGTGCACATTCATCGCAAATAAGTTTGGAATTGTAGCCAAGATTGATGAAAATGCCGTATGCCGCGTCTTACTTTCCCATTGCAACCTATTTTTGTAAATTATTATAAAACACCAACTGCATTGATTTTTGCATTAAAATGATTTATTTTTAAATAAAACGTATAACTAAAAAAAATTGATGTAATACAATGTAAATGAACAAATCACTGCGTTGTGCTCCTCAAGCGCTTTTAATTATTAATATTAATTATATTTTATATGCATTTAAAATTTATGGAACAATTATAATTTATATGGTAACATGATTGCGGGGCGCTACCTCTCCAGTCTCCACCATCTTATCCTTTCAAGATGAAACACAAACGATGAGCACATTACACGGAATCATATTATGAATATGTAGTTAAAAGTGAAGCTCAAAAAAGCTTACAAGTTGTTCTTTATAATACAACAAACATGAACTTTTATTATATTTAATTTTTATGTAAAATTACAAAAAACTGAACTAAACCACATACGATTAGGCGCGATATAAGCTACATTAATATTTTGTTTTGTTGAATATTTTGCAGTTTTTAATTCATCCTTGTTTCACATATTTTAATTTTTTACTCATATTTAATATTACACTATAAATTTATGCGATGATAGAAATAATTAGGATAAAACATAATATGAGTGCACGAATTAATTGAAATCATTCATCACTATACATATAAGCAGCACAATTTTGCGATCTGAATGTATGTTTATTTTTTTAATGGCAAAGTTAATAAGTTAATATATGAAAATGTAATTTCTATAGAAAATGAGCGTTTTAGCCCAATACAAAAGTGATATTTAGTTATTTATTTTATTAATTATTTTAAATGAAACTAGGTATATTTACGATTTATGAATTTAATTTGTTTTGAATATTCTCAGCATCTAGCAAGTTACAACAAACAACACACAATTTAGCCTGTGCGGCAAATTAATATAACATATTTATGTATCTACTAGAATTTTTTCAACATATTTTGCTTTGCTTTTTATTTGTAACTATATGTATTTTTAGAGTTTTTCCCACTGCAATTACCATGCGTTGTTTCTTGCAATCAAAAATGTATACATACTATATGCGACTGTGTGCAATTGGATGCTAAAGACAGCAACATTTCTAAATGCTCGTAAGCAATTACATTGAGTTAAGCAACATTTGAAACTTTTGACATGAGGTACGTATTTAATATTATTTGGATTATTTAGTAAATGACGTTCTAAAGGCAAATTTCATTTTAGAAAATTTTGGGTGTAGGTACATTGAGCGTGAATGCCAGAGTCCAAACAAAGCTCGACTGAAAATGAACTAAACAAAAATATTGACTCTAGTTAAACATAACACCAATCAATTAACTAGTGATTACTCATTAATCGTTATTTTTTGAGCATTTAGAAACTTTGCTGAATTTAGTACATGGATGAGTTTAAATTTTGACATATTCCGCCAATATATGACATAATAATGCAGTTTACTCTTAGCATTTAAATTTTTTTGCAAACCTTATCATTCAAGAAACCAAAAACAATTCCGAGTTAGTAATACTAAATTATACTGTATTTTATATAAAATTACGTTTAGTGCTATTTCGTTCAGCCAAAAACTAGTTAATAAGATTTTTATTTAATTTTTGTGCCTTTCGAGATATTTAACACTTCTAATTGTTCTCTTACACGGGCACAAAACTTCAATCTAACCTAATATGAACACATTTTCTTTTAAACGGTTCTCTTCGGTTAGGTTTAATTTATATATTATAACGATCTTTCTGAACGTTCATATGAATACAAATTAATAGAGGAATGCATTTTAGACGAATTAAACATAATATAATATAAATAGATATTTCCATAAAATTCACTCATAATATACTTGTATATTCCACTCTAATATTCAATTGCCTATGAAATACTGCAATATATACTTTCACAAATCCTCCAAAATTGGATCAAAAACTTAATAGTTTTGTTACAAATAAAGCATTAATTGCGACCAATTCATCTGTGTATAATGTATATTAAGTCTAACGGCTATTAAATTCATTACTTTGAACCAATCCGGTTCAACGTTTTCGCATCTCAAATGCACACTTCTTATTTAAAAAACGTGTTTATTTGTTTAATAAAGTTATAGAAAAAATCACATTGTAAATCGTTTGTCAGTAATAAATTTATCTATTATTGATTTTTATTTAATAACTAACTGCGTTTCTAATGTTTTAACTCTTGCCAATGATTGTGAATTATGTTTATGAAAAGCGCTACATTCTAATTGATGAATTTGACAAAACCATCACTTCAATATCCTCACAACTGTTATGTTATTTACTTTATTCTTGTAAAAATTTATTTAAATTTACCATACTTTTAGCATACTACTTACACGTTCATTTAATTAACTCACACGTACAAAAAAGAATACAAACTTTAAAAAAAAAAGGATCTGACAAATAGAATTTGTATGTGAGGTTGTGTAAGTTAACTTTTTGTGGCGTATTATTGAATTTACCGGTAAATTATGCGTTATTGGTTGAGCTTTAGTATGATTAACGTTTGTGCGGTTTCAGTTCAAAAATAAAACGATTATAAATATAAAATAGGCAATGGCAGTCCATTCAAGAGCGTAGATCTTCATGCAGGTATGAATATTAATTTATTTTGATATTTAAAACTGAACAGTGAATTGAACACGTGTGGCCAGTGTTGATATTTATAAAAAGTATGTTGAGGGAGGTAGGAAAAGTAAATATTTAAATATGTAGAACGAAATAAAATAATGGGCGCATTTTGTAATAAGTTTTACTCCATTTTTTGGACATGAAAACTTTTAAATGTAAATTTAGTATTCCAAACAAATTATTTAACCTTCGATGATTTGACTAAATACAAACTTATTTCAGTACTTAGAAATGAAAATTAATTGGAGTCTCAACGATATATGGAAAATTATAATGGTAATATTAATGTTTCAAACCACAGCAGCAGAGGAGAAAAAATGAATAAATATTGAAAACATAATATTTTTAACAGGAGCAGGCCCCTTCAGCATCTTGATGGTCCCCTGAACACGATGTTTGAGTTTGCAAGTCAACAGCTGAAAATTCGGTTAGTTAAAGTTAAGGATTTCATTAAATTGATGCGATTTCTTAAAAAGTGTTGATTTTCATTATAATTGTTGTTGTAACTAATTAAATACATGTTACAGCATAGACAGTTTTAAATCAAAATATTTTTTTTAACGAATATTTGACAATCGGTTCTAAAATTTACTATGTTAAATGAAAAACGATAATGAGAGAAGAAAATGTAGAATTCAAATATTCCAGATAAAAATGCAAAATCTAAAACAAAAATATGTATGCAGTTTTAAAGTTAGTAAAATGTATATATTGTTTAATACGGGCAAATGGGCAATTTTATTCTTTCGAATTTCTAAAAAAGATCATCAACTTGAAAAGCGTGCGCTGAAGCTGTGAATTAAAAACTGAAATGAAATAAATTCACAATTAAACGTATAAAATGGTTCGGTTTGAAAGTAATTGCTTTGCATTGTTTATTTCATATCAAAGAAAATATGTGTAATTTAATAATAATTGATTTAGTATAAGTGTTGTCGTATTATATTTAAATTATATATTGTTCACTAATTTTAATGTATGAAAATAATTTCATTTATTGCTTCAATTTTTATTAAAATACTTACTAAAAAGAGTAGGTAGAAAAAAAATTAAAATTCTCAATTGTAATAATTCATATACTGTGTATTTTGTATAAGTTTCTAATATTATTAACTACAAAACCTATTAAATAAATAAATTGTTTGAAAACATAATTTACTAATTTTTAAAAAAATATTTAAGTGATTAGCAAAAGTGTTTTTAGTACTCGTATATTAATAAGTTAACAAAATTATAACCCACATTTGCACTATAATATATATGTATTGGTATTGTGTATATAAATTGCAATATGCATAGTAAATTGAGGCTGTAATACACAAGAATTTTGTGTTCGAAATCCTATGCAAAATTTTGGGACCATAATCAATAATTTCAAAAAATATTTATTGACAATTGTAAACAATAAAAGTTAATACATTTTGAGTCAATTCAAAATTAAGTTTAATCAAAAAAAATTTTGAAAACTTGAAAATATGCAGACTTTAAGATTTTACATTTAAAAAATCGGCTATAAAGTTATCACGAACTAATGCACATTAAACAATAAAGAAATACAATTTAAAAGAAGTAATGTAAGTGGACTGTACTATATACCAAACAACTGCCAAAACAATTTTCAATAAATTCCTTCAGTCATAATTTTTAGATGATAATAATTATAGTTTTTCTATTAAAAATGTTTTTTTCTTTTACTTACAAAATATGTTATACAAATTCTCGCCATTCACGAAATGCAATCAATAGCAGTACAAAAGCTATATAGTTGTTAAAAAGTATTGAAAACAAACTCATTCACTGAACCAAACAAAAAACGTACAAATTGAACTGAATATTAATAATAAGGAAAATTCATCCCTATAATAAAGAAAAATATAAAATCACCATAAATGTATGTATGTACATATATCATCAGGTCAAGACCCGGACTGGACTGTGGCGCTACTCAAGAAGAAATGTATTGAGTATACGATTTTTAAACATTTATAAACAATACAATTACGTTAAGATTATAATTTATATCAAACATTAATTGGTTCAGAAGATGTATAAATATATTAGAAGACATTTCGCTAATGCTTTGTCTTCGTAGCAGCCACGACACGTTAAAAAAAAACAATTTCTTTGCATATATACACAACTTTCAATCAAGCAATCAACCACACATGCAAAATCAAATAGTAATGAATAGTATTTTTCTGTTGAAAAACCATGTTGAAACTTCAGCAGGCGCACCCTCCCTCAGGATCCTTAGCTTCGTTTGGAGAATCTTTAAGCACGACTTCTTGCACTGCGGATGTAGAAAAATGACAAGATGGCGCACAAAAAGTAACAAAAATGAAAGAAAAGGGTGTGATAAAGGAAGCTGTTAAGGAAAACTAAATAAAAATTTAAAAAAATGTATATGGGTACATATTAAATGAAACGTAAAAAAAGCACACCAGCTATATAGTTGGCAATTAAAATAACTTCACAAACAGTCTAGAACCAAAAATTGAAGTTTCAACGTTTAAATAATTTCCAGTCTGAGGTTCATGGTAAAACTAAAATAATAATGCGCAAAATCGCATAACAAAATAATAGTCTTTTCAATGAAAACTTCATTTTATAGTTGTTAAAAAGGATACTGTCTTCTGGTGGTTTGTTTTCAGTGGAGTCCATGCCTGGCAGGGCCGCGGCAACACGTCGGAATAACTGCAAGTGCACAGATATTTAAACAATTGCAAATTTGATTAAATTATTTTATGACTAAGTATCACTTACCTGTTTCACATTATAGCCGGCCTTTGCACTTGTTTCAATGAACATTACATTCAATTCCTTAGCCTTTCGGTCTCCCTCTTCTGTGGACACCTGACGTTTGTCAGACAAATCGGTTTTGTTACCCACCAACATAATAATAACGTCACTGCCACGCTCTGTACGCACATCGTCAATCCATTTAGAAGTTTGATGGAATGAGTTTGCGTCTAAAACAAGAAAAATGTGTACGTATATATAGCCAATATGAAAATGACAATTTGCTTATAAATTTCTTACGATTTCTTATAATACGGTTAACAAGCGGATTTTGAACGGCCGATTTCGGCTGTTTATAATTTTGATACATTGATTATATATAACCGAACTTTTATAGTTCAATAGTTGTGTAAAAATTGTGCATCATGTGTTGTGACTTGTCAATATAAACATACTTATAAATTAATTAGAATTACATTTTTTAAACAAATTTTTGACAAATAATCAAGGCTGATGCATACCTTTTTTTTTTAAATTGCCTGTTCAATGTCAGAATAAATTTCACTCAATGTAACCAGCGGTTGGTGGTAATCAGCCCCGATGTATACGGACCCTGATTAATTGTCGTCAATAGTAATAAAAACAAAACTTTATACGAGTACACAACCTCAAGATGCATGATCATGGTCCTGCCCCCATATGACTCATAATGTATTGTAACAATTGATTATAAATATTTAAGTATTTTCAACAACCAATAGTATAGGTTGAGGTACCCACAAGGTCAATCAGTCAAAATCGATTTAACGATAAGTATTTCATCAGACTTACTATGGTCCATGGTCCATGAGTAACATGACCGATAACACTACATTCGGGAAAGTAAAAAATCTTCGTACAATCGTATTTGCTGTATACGGCAGACATTTTGATGGTAAATTGGGTGTTGGGCTCTTATCTTCGCCAGAATTGCAGGTTTTCAAAATTGGGAATTATGGCCAGTAGTCAGAAAATTTGCCTCGTTGTCGGGTTTTCGGGTTGTCAGGATTCCAGCTTATGTATTTTGGCTGACGGTACTTTGGATCAACGGAACTTTGACCCGTATGATTACAGGTTGTAAAGGTTTTGGCTTCGAATGAATTTCATGCTGTTTACTTATAGTCTGTAACATACTTTTGGATGCACATGAATTAAAAAAAAAATCTTTGGATGACATTTCCACACGAATTTAGTACATGGCGAAACAAAGTAGTACACTCATATAAAAGGTTGCTTCGGTTACTAAAATATTTAGTAACTCAAAGTTGTGCGTGGAGCGCTAAATACTCTACACACAAATACGATTGTACGGTAAACTCAAAAATGATAGAAATAAAAATTGCGGACTCCGAATTTCAAAGTGGTGATTGCTGTACTTTACTTAGTATCGCGTGACGTCGAAAAAAAGAAAAAAGTCAAACATACCCAATGATTAATCTGTATTAACTATTATTCTATTATTCTTGCGGTAAACTGGACTTTTTTTAGGCACAATAATACCAACTTACAATTTTATAACCTTACTACGGTACCTTTCCATATTAGGATCGTGAGTACCAATATTATTTAAAAAATTAAGTGACGTTTAAACTCACTTGTGATATCGTATACAACAACAGCCACTGTGGAGTCTCGTATGTAGGATGGTATAAGCGAGCGGAATCGCTCCTGCCCTGCAGTATCCCACAATTGAAGTCGTACCGTCCGGTCTTCTAAGTACATTGTTTTCGACAAAAAGTCAATGCCAATTGTTGCCTGCAAACAAACAAAAATAAATGTATTAAACCATCTTTACCATCTTTTCCTTTGTTTTCTTTCGCCGTTAACAGTGTTTTCCTATCTCGCAGACATTTCTTGACGGATTTGTATGATTTTTTTGTTCTAATGGTGTTTTTTTTCATTAATTCAAGGTTAAGTTAATGTTAAAAAGCTGCTGGCTTGTATAGGAGCTCAAAAGCGACAAACATTTTTCATCATTCTTATATATGATACATATCACTATTAATAAATAAAATTAAAATGGCATTGCGATTATAAAATTATAAAAAAAAATCATTACTATAAAACCGTAATAGTGGAAAACCACAGGATTATGGTTGAGTTTTTTGGCGAGGTGTTTTTTTAAAGGATCGTATATCAATTATTATGTATTAGGAGAACTTCATTACCGCTGAAAGTCGCGAAGTTACTGACAGATTTCATCGTGAGGTGTTTTTTACTAATCAAAAAAAATTCCAAAATACTTCTGTTATGTTGAAAAATATCAAAACGATCCCATTTACAGTTTCAGCCTGATTGATAGTACCGCCGAAAATAGAGGAATTTTTCACAAGGTGTTTCTTAGGGCTTCTGCCAAATTAATAATCCGAAAATAATTTTCGGAATTAGTCAATCTTTTCATAAACCGCAATTTTTCATGGTTTTCGCGTTTCATTTTGCTTTTAAAAAATGCCTTTGTTGCTTTCCGAATGCTGAGAAATACGTGTGAAAAATTTCGTATAGATTCCTTTTATAGTTTTACCGTCGTTTGAATTTTTATCTTGAATTATAGAACATAGCCGCAGAAAATCGCGGAATTTTTCACTCTTCTAATTAGTAAATTTTTTACGAACCACGATTGTTTTCACGGTTTATTTTCATTTTTAAAATATGCCTATATTACTTCTAGAATGTTGACAAACACGTGTGTAAAATTTCGTTGCGATCCTATTTACTGTTTTAGAATGATTAATTCTTATACCAACACTGCCGTTCAGAAAAATTTAATATAAGATAAATCAGCGGAAAATTGCGGAAAATTTTGCGTTTTTTTTTGCGACATGATTTATATTAAATACTGAAAAATCGATTCCCGCAATCATTTTTGGTAAAAATGAATTTTTTCGCGGTTTTCGCGGCTTATTTTCGTGTTGAAAATATGCCTATGTTACTTATAAAGTGTTGGCAAAAATGTGTGTAAAATTTCATGGCGATCCAACAAAGTATATATACACGGTCGTTTAGAAATTTATATTATATAATAAATCGCGTGCACGTGATGAGTGAATTTGCGAAACCATTAACTCGGATCAAAATGTGAGAAGTGAAGTGAAGTGTATTTGGAAATTCTTTCCTCGTAAACACTATCGTAGTGGAGTGGGTTGAATTTTGGTATTTGTTTTATTGTTATAAATTGAAATTCAAACAAAACGTATTATTAATTGATCGCGTTAGTTATCACAACTAAACAAATTTAGAAATAAAACAAATGATATGTCAAAAACAATAGCTTTAATATTTATTCACTAGAGACGTTATGGTCGATCAGACCAGCGACTCAGAAGGTGTATAAAAAACAATAAACTCAGAAAGCTCATCACAATTAAAACGACCACATAAGACATCAGACGAAAAAGTTCCACTGGCAACATGTCTTCTGTCATCTAGCAAATGCAAACCGAAAAGTAAGCATAATTGATCATAATGGGGAACAGTCTTTCAAAAGCAAACCGTAGGATCATTTCTATTCTCTTTATGTCACGATGAATACTGGGCCCCCATACCACAGATGCATACTCCAGTTGTGACCTGATAAGTGCACAATATAGTGACTTAAAAGTCAAAGGATCTTGAAAGTCCTTTGATTGTCTTATGACAAAACCCATAATTGATCGGCCTTTAGCCACAACTGAGTCTATGTGAGTAGAGAAAGATAGATCAGAGGAAAAAAGGACACCAAGATCAAGAATTGTATTCACGCGCTCTAAAATAAAGTCTCCAAGTATGTAGTCATACTGAACTGGATTCTTAATTTTGCAGTAAGTCATAATTTTACACTTGTTAAAATTTACATATGTGGGTTAAAGGCGTTATCATATACAATTTATGTGCATACAAGTCGTATGCGGCAAACAAACAAGTCTCATCCAGCAAAATCCAATAGCATCTATACAGCGTGACTTTTTAGTATTGGCCAATGATGGGAACTGAGGGTGGTTTTAATAATTGAATGCCGAATGTTCATTGCATGTGCATTTTATGTACCGTAGAATTTCATGCAGTTTTACGATCCAGGTTGTCGCTGCAACAAGCGTAGTTTCCCAAGTACATTTTATGAATGTTTTAAATTAAGGATCCCGAGTTGAATTCGGTAAATGAAACTTTCTGTCTTTGTTTATGCATTGTAGACAATTTAAGTATACGAAATATTAAATATGTCAACAATTCACTGAATGATGCAAGTGTCCGACTTTAGTACATTTATGTCCGTATACATCGGGCGTGATTACCACCAACCCCTGGTTACATTGAGTGAAATTTATTTTGACATTGAATAGGCGATTTAAAAAAAATGGTATACATCGGCCTTGATTATTTGTCCAAAATTTGTTAAAAAAATTTAATTTAAATTAATGTAAGTTCACAACCGATGCTGCACAATTTTTACACAAATATTGAACTATAAAAGTTAGGTTATAATCAGTGTGTCAAAATTATAAACAGCCGAAATCGGCTGTTTAAAATTCGCTTATTAACCATCAACTGCTGTTTAAATTGGGTGCAAAAGTGAGCTTTCAAAATTTTTCACCATGTAAACGCGGTATTAGGACAAGCAATGAACAATAAAAAAGAGTGTTCTATTTTCGTTATAAGGAATAAATTGTAAATTAATACTGCACGTTTTGTTCTTAAAAATATTTAAAATTTTAATACAATAGTTAAGGCTTGAAAGGGTAATATTCTAAAAAATCATTCTTAACACAGTTATATTATGCTCCTAATTGCAAAATTTTTTTTCAACAAAATATTGAAAATGAGCATTATACCTACTAAAAGAAAGTCGAGAAAAAGAGGAAGAAGAAAAGATGATGAATATTTAATATAAGCAATTCCTATTTCAAGAGTTTATTTGTTGGCCCAATATTAGTGAGGGTTATTCTTGCTACATACAAATAAATACTTGTAGACTTTTATTATTTGCACGCAAAGAATTCCCATATATTTCCTTTCCTATATGTGCTCTTTATACACACACATGTTAATATTTATTTCCTACATTGTTTCCAAATTTATACAAGGACTTTAATTATTGAACTTCTTCTCATGGGACCAATAAAAGTAACTAGAAGAACTATCAAACACAAAAGCACTCAGAAGAAATACGAAAAAACATAGGTGCAATTGAAACATTCTAACACATTGTCTAACTATGCTGCCCTCCTAAGAAAGTCACATTTCCATTTTACTAGTTTTTAGATATAATTGTTTAAAGTTTTTTATCTTTCGCGATTTCAATATAAATTGGGAGATTTGACCATTTTACTTCAAGTTTTTCAGTCATTTGCAGTTGGAAATGGGTCTTTTTAGCTTAACACAAAATCAGACACTCATTCACGGTTATAAATTTTGACGGTTGTGATTTTCTTTCAATGAGTATCAGATATTTTATTTGATACAATTATTTAGTATGCCGTTTGTAGATTGTTTTGGGATAATTCGATTTTTCGTTTATTTTTTGTTTATTGAAACTTGAAAGCACAGTTCCTAACCGAAAAAAATATTTTCCGAAAAGAAAAATCTATTGGATTTGCGGCAAAAAATGTAAAAAATAGTTTACATTTTTCTGCAATTCTTTTAAATTTGTTTTTTTATTGACTGTTTTGGACATCTAGAGTCTAGAACAATTTCGAGGTCACATTTTCCATTTTTCACAAAGACTTTATTAAATTGTAGTTTAGCTGCAGTTGTATTCAAATTTACACCTCGCTATAATATTAAAATGTTAAAAACATTTATGGGAAATCAATGAGCCAGTAATGTACAATAATTACAAACTATGCTATTGCATTTACATAAAACTGTTTTTAATGTACACTTTTGGCTTTTTAACTAATTCAAGCACAACATTATTAAACCAAATACTTTATAAATAATAATAAATAAAGTTGATATTTTTAAACTAAATTTGACAAATAAACAGGCAAAATAGTTACTTCTATCTTTACCTATAAAACATCTTTTATGCAGCATATTTCATTTACCTGGTACGTGTTGTCGAAACTATCATACATGAAACGAGTGATCAAGGAGGTCTTTCCGACTAAAATATAAAGAAAAAAACAATTTAATTAAAATGTTATATGTATGTAATAGTTTTTTTTATTGTTGTTACAGGACCCAAAGTCCGAAGACTGTGCTGAAAAAACAACATTGGTATACGTAATAATTAAAAGGCTGTACGTCCAAAAAATCTTGTTTTAAGGTGTTTGCAGAATCGCTGTAACTTATTGTATATATTATATACTATAATCATTATTATTATGTTACTTTAAAGGTCAAACCAGTACGCATGACGGTTTGAAATTTTAAAATTATTTTTATTTTAAAAGTTATACGTGTTTGAATACAAGCGATTTCTCAATACTTTTCAAAAAAACATGTTAAGGTATCTTGATTAAAGTACATTTGCAATGAAAATATACACAATTTAAAATTTTATTTGCAATCTTGATGAAATTATCTAAAAACTGACGGCTCAGTTTTTCAAAATATGGTTTATATCCTAAGATAAAAATTATTGAATATTCTTAAAAATTCGAAGTTTTTAACTTCATTTTACGAAACTAGTTATAATTATTTTATTTTTAATTTATATACGACCCCAAGGGCATATAGAAATATTTGTAATCCGACTTTTTTCGGAAAAAAAGTTGATGATGCAGAAACTCGTTTTGAATATTTAGTCCCTGAGTCCAAAAAAGTGGTCTAGAAAAAATGTGCAAAAGTACGTCCGTACGCCGTACTATGGAAAAATGGTCGAAAAAAAAAACTTCTAAACTACTGGACCGATTTGTATGAAAATTTTTTGTAAACTATTAAACAAAAATATAAGAATAGGATCTTCGATTTTTCGAGGTCAGATCCTTCAAGGTCAAGTTATTGACAAAAGATTTTTTTTATCGTTTAGGGGCTCAAATGGGCCCTACGATTTTTTTCATTTCCACAACAATTAATCTTCAAGGTATCTTAAACAAAACTGCATATATCCTATATCCCGCTAGATGCTCCTTCTGGCGAAAAAGGGGGTGGACAAGGACAAACCCCACTTTTCTATCTCAGCCACCTTGCACAATATCAAAAAAATTCTTGCAGATTATTGTAGGATAAAATAAGATAAGAAAATTTGCGAAACATTTCAAGGTCAAAATCGAAAAATTCAAGGTCAAATTTTTTATATCTTAGCAACCTTTAATATTTTTAAAAAAAATTTTTCACATTATTGTAGGCTTAAATGAGACAAAAAAACTTACTGAACATTTCAAGGTCGAAATCGGAAATTTCAAGGTTCGACGTACGGAGTACGGCGCACGTATCTCAGAAACCCTAAATATTTTTGAATTTTTTTTTTCCACATTATTGTAGGAATAAATAAAATAAGAAAACTTGCTTAACATTTTAAGGTCAAATTTTGAAAACTCAAGGTCATATTTTTATAATGAAAATGTTTAATTCAAATACTATGTGTTTTAGGGTACTATGATGTTCTACATTATTGATAATCTCAATAAAAGTACCAATTTTGGACAAAAATCAAGGTCAAAATTAAGAAATTTGAAGGTCAAATTTTTCATATCTCCGAAAAACTTTATTAAAATGTAGTTAAGCAACAGTCGTATATAAATTCACACCTCGCCCTCCCTGCGATGTAGTTTTTTTTGTATTTTCTATATACAGATAATTGCAGTGTTAACAAGATACCAAAAAAAAAATATTTGTGAGTTTCGTATTTGTATATTTTTTAATTATACACAATTGTCCTAAAATTCCATCTAATTTAAAATTAACGCCAAAATTATACTTTAAAATTGAAAAATAGTTCAACGATATTCCGTGGCGCCGTAATGCACGAATAATAATAGATACGAAAAACTGGCCGTCTTTATTTAAAATTGGAAAAAATATATACTTAATTTTATGCACTTTGCGTACTTTATGTGATTTGTTGTTGTAATGAAAAAAAGTGATTGAGTTCGACTCCCAACAGCGTACAGCCTTAAGTGTTGTAAAAGGGACCACTTGATTTATTCCTGTTACCTTTATAGAGTATCAAAATACAGCCTAAATGTGTTTCTAAATTGTGAGAAGCATTTTTGGAAAATTATACAGAGTTTTAAATAGATGTATGAAAGCATACCTCGATGCTTGTTAATTGTGATTGAAAACACATTCTCGGTACATATGAAATGACATCATGTTCTTCATATAGCTAATAACTTTATATGGGAGCCCCAAAATGGCTCCGCCGACTGTGTTCATTTTATCAATGTTTATCCATTAAGAAATTCTAAACTAAATTGCATTTACCATATATCCAAATGTTAACCGGTTATAACGTGTCTTAATTGTAATTTGTATAACCGGTAATTTAATTAAGAGCCGATTTTCAGAATAAAATTTCTGTAGATTGAATGGATTTTTGAGAAAACTGATAGTGTAATAGCTGCTAAAAATATTTACTAGATTACTTTTTTAACTCTATTCCATTTATAATAAACTTTATTTATTACATTCTATTATGTTAATAAATAAATATGTCATGTGTGGTTGTCACTTCACTCACTTGCCCACTATTCCTTTCTTTCTTTAATCGTTAAATATTATTTGATATTTTTCTCGTGTCTAGTTTTTATATCCCGCTAGATGCTCCTTCTGGCGAAAAAGGGGGTGGACAAAGACAAACCCCACCTTACGCAATATCAAAAAAAATTCTTTCAGATTATTGTAGAATAAAATAAGATAAGAAAACTTGCAGAACATTTCAAGGTCAAAATCGTAAAATTCAAGGTCAAATTTTTTATATCTCAGAAACCTCAAATATTTTTGAAATTTTTTCCGAAATGGCTTTTCGGACGTACATTTGCACATTTTTTCTAGACGACTTTTTAGGGCTCGTGGGTTTCAAAAGGTGTTTCTGCATCATAAACCTTTTTTTTCGAAAAAAAAGTCGGAATGCAAATATTTCTATATGCCCTTGGGGCTTGGGGTCGTATATAAATTAAAAATAACCGTGGTACATAAAACGATTAAAATTCAAAATCAGAGCTCTGTGATTGCAACTGTGCACTGTGTAATATCGATTGTTTACTTAAACACATTGTGTTTAATAAAACATGCCTTGCAATTTCTTAATACTGTTTTTAGACTCCAAAATAGGTCTCTATAACAGTATTCTAATTACGATTGTAATAACGTCTATGCATACGAAATGTGAATGTTGACTCTAGAAATGTTAACACTACATTTGTAACAACTATGCATACCAACATAAAAATTGGGATTAGCTTTCAGCTAACTTGGCTTATATTTTTAAGTAATTTTTTTTAGGTAATGTTTGACAAAATGTTGAACATAAATTAATATTGGAGCGTGGTGGAATTTCGACCTTCCTCAAAAAAAAATGGTTAATCGATAGACCTTCAATTTTTGGTACAACACTAAATCCAAAAAATCAACTCCTGAGCACCACGGCTTTGAAATTTTGATTTTTTGCAAAAATATGGGAAATTTGGGGTTTACGGCATAATAACTCGGAAACTAATAATTTCACGAAAAAACTGTCTTCCATAAAGTTTTAGCCCATTTCATTGGTAACAATTTACTAGTATAATTGAGGGTTTCACTATTTTTTGAAAATTCCATATAAGTCAGTTCTAATAAAGAATATTTGTCTTCCATAAAGTTTTAGCCCATTTCATTGGTAATAATTTACTAGTAACATATTTATAAGGTTTTCTCAAAAAAATGCATGCTTTAATGATTTAATGTGCTTAAAACCCATTTAGGGTATTCCAATTTTTTAAATTCCGTATAAGTCAGTTCTAATCAAAGAAGCAATTTAAATAATGAAATTTATTAATGATTTATAGTAAACTAATCAGTTACTTGTAAAGAGGGGTATTTCCTTTCTAATTTATATTAATTGATCTCTTAAAAGTTCGTAAATATTTTTATAACAGGAAATCAAAGCAAAAAACTTTTTGGATTTTTTGCAAAAATATGGAAAATTTGGGGTTTAAGGCATCATAACTCGGAAACAAATAATTGTACAAAAAAATTGTGTTCCACAAACTTTTAGCCCACTTAATTATTAATAATTTACTAGTATAAGGTTAGGTAGTCCGTTATAAGCACTGTTCTTTGATGGTAGAAAAGACAAAACCTTCCAACATAAAGAAAACCATCGATTGACTATCGTGAAAGAACACATAGTTCTTCTCGCCGAGCCAAACTCGAGATTCATGGGACACGTGTCACCGACTTCAGGTTCAGCATCAAATATTTTAGAGGCAATCGAAATATTTCTTGTCGATAAATCTATCGCGATATCGAAATTGTGTGCTGTTGGATGTGATGGTACTATTACTAATGCAGGATCAAGGGGAGGAGTGATATCCCTTTGGGAGAAGAAGTTGGATCGGCCGCTGCAGTGGCTGATTTGTTGCCCATGCGCTTTTTCGGGAGTTATTGGCAAATTACTTGTCAATTGTGAAAAGTTACCGGTAACACAATTTGAACCCATATATTCCGACAACTGGGTGACGAAGACTGGAGTAGACCTCAGCACAGAGCAATGTTATCTGTACGACATTTGTTTGGCGGTAATGTCAGGAGTTTGCTCTTTGAGGCTCTCCAAAAAACAGCCAGGGAAAATGGCGCACTCACGTTGGCTGACAACTGCTAACCGCAATCTGCGTACATACCAGCCAATGAACCATCCGAAGAATTGAAGACATTGTGGTAAAAGTGTATGCGCCGTGTGGGTTAAGCATTAAGAAGGAGCCATCATGCGTTAATGGAGCCAAACACATGCATAATGCTATCAAATGGAGCAGATATCTTCCTGACTTCATTAAAGCAATAATTGATCCCGTCATCCAGCATAATGGCTACTTTGGGCACTATGAAAATGTCTTGCTGCGGATCATGAAAGCTAGGGAAACCCCAACTTCGCAAACGGGAATTCAAAGTGCCTAATATAATATTAATTTACAATCAAATTATTATTATGATTTATTTAATTGGAGGTCGACACAGTTAACTGGGCCTCCCATTCTTAGCCAGTTCTCACTGCAAGAATTAAAAGTGATTGGAAATGACCCAAATACCGAATTAGCTGCATTGGTACGAAATAAGCTTCTACTTATTACCATTCAAATAACTTTTATCAATATTTCAGGTAAAATCAAAAAAAAAGAAAAAAGAATTGCTTTATTTTTTGTTTTGTACTGTGGTTGAAAAATCATACATTTTTAAGAAAACCTTATACTAGTAAATTATTATTAATGTAGTGGGCTAAAACTTTGTGAAACACAATTTTTTTGTAAAATTATTTGTTTCCGACTTATGATGCCGTAAACCCCAAATTTCCCATATTTTTGCAAAAATCCAAAAAATTTATTGTTTTGATTTCCTGTTATAAAAATATTTAAGAATTTTTAAGGGATCAATTAATATAAATTAGAAAGGAAATACCCCTCTTTACATTTCATTATTTAAATTGCTTCTTTGATTTGAACTGACTTATACGGAATTTAAAAAATATAAATACCCTAAATGGGTTTTAAGCACATTAAATCGTAAGCATGCATTTTTCGAGAAAACCTTAAACATACTAGTAAATTATTACCAATGAAATGGGCTAAAACTTTATGGAAGTTCTTCAATTAGAACTGACTTATATGGAATTTTCAAAAAATAGTGAAACCCTCAATTATACTAGTAAATTGTTACCAATGAAATGGGCTAAAACTTTTTTTCTTTTTTTCCAGTTATTTTTGTGAAATTATTAGTTTCCGAGTTATGATGCCGTAAATCCCAAATTTCTCATATTTTTGCAAAAAATCAAAATTTCAAAGCCGTGGTGCTCCTCAGGAGTTGATTTTTTGGATTTAGCGTAGTGCCAAAAATTGAAGGCCTATCGATTACCCATCTTTTGCGCAGTGAGGGTCTTTGATCAGATAACTTTGATTGTTTTTCCCCATATAATCGTGCTCCACTCTAATGTACATGTTAGTTGTGACTCTGTGATTCCTGAGTGGTGCATTATGGAGTATTTACACGGTGGCGAACGCAGAACGTGCAAAAGAGAAAGAAAATCAGATACGAAATATACTAAAGTCAGAGGAGAGCGGAACTAGTTTTTTTTGTCATCTGCTACTATAAAGAGGGGGAATTTTTTCATCTGCACCCATAAAAAGTTAAACTGTTTCATCTGCTACCATAAATTTATGGTAGCAGATGAAAAATACACGCGCACAATATGTAGAATTGTGTTGGCGGTAAATTTAAACATTTGTGGTGCAAACGGGATTTTATGATTATGTACATTGAGAATAAAATATTTAGAATTGCATAAAATAGCGGGGAGTTGCAATTAAATTTTAATAACAAATTATGTTGTATTAATATAATTTATTTTTGGGGTTATGTTTTTTTTTTTATAGTATCGAATTGACAACCACAACTTTTGTTTCATTTTCCTCATACAAAACGATACAACTTGACTCTTTTGCGCGTTCTGCGTTCGCTGCAGATGCTCCCGTGTAAATGCTACATTAGTACCTTTAAACGCTGCAGGTATGTCAGACTCCAAAGGGGTGAACAGAGTTCATTAAAATATACATAGCAGAAATACATCACGTTCCTCTAAATAAAAACAAATTGGATTGTTTTCAAGTAATAGACTATAACATAATAATTTAAATTTTATCAGTGGTTTTTGAAAATGAGTCATTTTAATAAGTCGGGTTTGTGTATTTCAGAAATATTATAACACCGATTCATACATTCAAATGTACTCAAATAACAGTCAGCTGAGAGAACAGCTACCCTAAAAGTCTTAAAAGACTGAGCACGTGCCAGCAAAAATGGGTTAAAATTATAGGTATACCTACATACATCAAAATTTATTCGCCCCACCCGATCAACAACGGTCGATTAAATAGACAAAGTTGATGACTCATTTTCCCGTCTGACGAACCTCCGCATAGACTTGCTGTCCAAAACGGGACTTTGCATATTTTTATAACATTTCAAGGTCACGGTATTGCCAGGAGAAATATTATTAGTGACTAATCTTAACCCACACAGTATGCGTTTTAAATATATTCTTATGAAAGCAGTAAATTTTCAAAACTAAAAAAAAAACTATTTCATTGATTTATTCTGTGCCGGCGTATAATAAAGCGACAAAATAGTGCAAATTCACTGTGGCGTTGCCCTAAAATTGATTTTTCGTAATGTCATTTTTTGCACAACAATCTTTAAAAATATAATGTGGGTGATTGAAACTTTAGAAAAATGTAGGTAGTATGTGGATGAGGTGTGTTTTGGACACGGCATTCCATGACTTACCGCTCTGTTCGCCCAAGAATACGAGTTTAAATTTCCTCAGCGGATTACCAAAATCGCCGGATGACGACATTTTAAATGCTTTTCACTGTGTTCTGCACAAAAGGTGTGTTGTCAGTGTTTAAACTCCACGAAATTGTTTTTATGTTCACAAGGGCAGCTTAATTCTGTAATGCTTTGTGTATTCTTTACGGCGAATTTATGCGTGCGTGGTACTTGTTTTGTGGCACTCCGGAATCTGGAGGCAATCGATGGTATGGCTCAACGCACTGCACAAATATGAAACACTTTACGATTAAAGGGCAATCGCGGAAGATTCCACCAACACAGTATAGATCGTAGAATATTTAATAAAAATAATCCACAAAACGTACAAATTGAAGAAAAAAATTTACTAAATTGACGGACACTCCTATAGCCGAAAAAGCAATCGAAATCAAATGGCCGCGTACGTCACTTAAAAACTTTCGTTTGACAGTTGGGTTACCAGATGACGCCAACTTGGCAAAAAAAATGTAATGCTATATTTAATGTTTATATATTTATTATCCCTGTAACGCGATCGGCGATATCGGTTTGAAAAATCTATAAAATTCGGGATGAAGTATAAACCGCAATTCAAATTTGAAAACGTCTCATAAATTTCATTAAAAAAATTTAATGCAGCTACAGTTGCCATCACTGATTTTACATTTTCATCTATTTAAAAAAATTGTTTTTCAATTATCGGTAAAGATTAATTAAATTTAAATGAATGAGTGTAATTTATTTGTGATTTGCAGATAGCTCATAAAAAAAGACAAAGGATAATTGTGAGATTAAATTAAAGTTTAATGCCCATTTAAAAGCTGTGTTGAGCGGACTCCGCTCGTTCTATAGCTAAAAACCTGCCACAGAAGCCTTTGCAGCAACCCTCAGAAATTTTGTTTCAACTGCCGAGTCATTAAGTACGAATATGATGAATGATTTTATATATTTAACTGATTAGTTTTGTAGTTTTCGTGAAAGAAAAATTTACTGAGGTTAAGGTGTCTTGGACTAAAAATATTGATACTTATCAGTGGGTTGCTGCCAACAACATCCCACTAATAGAGGTATTATGTAATATCTATGTCACATGTGGTTCCTTGAAAAGCAGCCAACTCCACTACAATATTACACATATTTTTTTTTACAGATATTAATGATAAGGGTTGGGCGTACACGAGGAAGTTTTATTCTTTTCGGTTTGACTGTGACAATGGGCCCCCATCGGCCACACATAATATATATAATTCCCGTCGATTAATTACATTTAATTAACATCGTCCAATTAGAAATATGTATATATATGTTACGACGTCCGTCGTCAATTACATTTAAATATATCTCAGTTAAATTTTTTATTGGGAAAGTCAGTTGCATCATCATATGATGACGTTCTATATAAATATGTTTGTATATTAGTATAATTGCAAAAATATTTTTGTATCTGTCATTTGTCTACCTAAATTTTGTAAACGCAAATGAAGATATAAAGTTTATGTAATATTAGCAATTATATTAAAAATTATGTATGAACATCTAAATCACACTTTAAAGAAAGTATAAGCAAATTTTTAACTTAAGTAGTGAATTGTATACATAATACATATTGGAATATTGCAAAAAAAATAATAGAAACGACGGAAATTGACAATAGTGACAACCAATCAAAGTGAAACACAACAATCAACCCAGAAAGAGATGTGTTGGAGTTTGGACAAATTTAATTTCACTGTTTAACTCAAACTGATAACATGAATACAATTAAAACTGTTGTCGGTTGTCAGTTTTTTATAGTTTTATTCTTGTGGCAAGTTGGTGGTCATGACTTCAAAGGGTTTGACGACACCGTACTTTTTCAGTTGGAGTGGCCGGGAGAGTTTCCAGTCGAATCCAACTCTCTTTTGGTAAATATGCTATAATTAAAATGTTGTTATGAGCTAACTTTCTTTTTTACGTGTCAAAATTTTTGTACAAACATTACTTGTTTTCAGGAAGACCCCACGGAAGGTGAGTCGTATTTTGTGACTACTGCGAATAAGGAAAAGTACAAATGCATAATCCCACCGGTTATTGCCCAAGAAAGCGAAACAGAGATGCCGTACATTGGTCCTAGCTCACTGGAGCTAATTCAACCCCTCTTTTCGCCATCTGTATGTTCTTATCGTATTGAGAGCTACTGGACGTATGAATTGTGTCACGGTCACTACATAAAGCAATATCACGAGGAACGGGAAGGTGGTACTAAGTGCTTTCTCAGAATCTCAGTTTGTTCAGTCGTATATTATTATTTTTTCATGTACAGGTAAATCATTTAAGTTGCAAGAGTACTTTCTTGGAAAATGGGATAACAAAAAGACCGATTCACTCAAGGAAGTACTTGCTGAGGCAGAAAAACGTGGCGACAAACTGCGCTACAAAAAAATTGACGGACTTAATTTACCGTATATAGAAATTGCAATGAGTGACGGAACAATGTGCGACATTATTGATGAACCACGAATGACTAAAGTTCTGTATGTGTGCTATGCTCACGGAAAAAACGAAATATATTCACTCAAAGAAACAAGCACCTGTAATTATGAAGTGATTGTGTTAACACCCACGCTTTGTGTTTACCCTAAGTTTAAACCCAAGGAGAGTAATGAAAACACAATCAATTGTTTGCCTGTGGAAGATGCTCCAAAAAAACCCAAAAGCATGTTAGCCATGGAGTTTGAAAGCATGAAAATGAGGTATCAAAAATTAGCGGTAAGTTTCTTTGCAAGTAAATATTTCCAGTCAATGTTTGATGAATGCTTTGTTTCCAATTCGTTTGTTTGTTGTTAGTTTGTCCTATTCTGGTTTTATTTTTTGATTTACTTTTTGTTATTTACCCCTAGGATTTGTCCAAGAGTGTTAAGGACACAATAGCTGTCTTCAAAGTAGACCAGAAGGTTTGTCTGTTAACAAATGTTTTCTATTTGGTTTTCCCCTAACATTTATGTTTTAAATAATGCATATTTATCTAGAAACTAATTTTTGCAAATATAAATAATTTTTAAATTTAAAATAAAATTGTAGGATGGTACCCTTCGTATGGAAATAATTCAAGGCGATCTAAATGACAAGAAGGGTGAAATTGATACAAATCAAATGCCTGGTATAGAAAAAGATTTGCAATCTAAGCCGGTTATCATGTCATCATCTCCAAAAGATACCGCGCCAGTTGATGCATTTCTTGAAGGAAAGAACTGTCTTACAGGGGTACTGAATTTCTCATTAATCTTGAGAATGTATTAAATTTTTTATTTTTTATTTTTAAGGGTGCCGGTTGGTGGAAATACGAGTTTTGTTATGGACGCTATGTGCGTCAATTTCATACAGACAAAATGGGAGAGACGTCGTTATTGCTAGGATCATTTGATAAAGAGCTTCATAAAGCGTGGATGGATAAAAACACACACAAAAAGCCAAAGCCGAAAGAGGCGCGAACGCAGATAACCCATTTTTATCAGGGTGGTACTTTCTGTGAGAAAACTAATGCACTTCGTCAAACTGAAGTAAAACTTAAATGCTTGGAGAACTCATCTAGTCCAGCGACAGTGTCTTTGTACCTTTTTGAACCAGAGACATGTCAGTATGTGCTCGGAGTCGAATCGCCATTAATTTGTGATATTCTCCATAAAGTGGACGACTACGGTCTGATTCCTGAGACAGAAGAACTAGAGAGTAGTGAAAGTGGTGAGTCAGCCTCTCACAGTAAATATGTTGGAGATGCTGTTGTCGAATCGATTGCAGAGAGAGTTGAAAATTGAGAACAATAAATACTTTTTTTTTTCCTGATGTTAATTATTGCTGTGCTTTATCTACACAAAAATCGAAATAATGATTACGTAAACTCTGTTTTTTTGGCTCAGGTATTAATTGGGAAGATGTGCTTATATTATTTGAACTTTATTATTTATAATACATGGATACAATTATAATGTGGAAGAAATTTATGTTAAACTTTTCAGAAAAATACCCTGACCAACATATTAGAAATGAAGGACCTCTCAGTGAATAGGAAATATATTAATTTAACAAAAGACTAGTCAAAATGGCTTTCACGAACAATTTACACTGCATTCAGTTCTTACAGTAATTAGCGGAGAAACTCCAAAGATCCATTTTAATTAATAAAAAAAAAAAAAAAATCAATAATGAAACAAAACCGAAAAACATGATTTTTTCCTAATTCACATTTTGAAGATTAGTCAGTGAAAATATTCTTACACTTATTCCAAATGCTGAAAATAATTTCATTGCAATAAGTATATATTATAGTGCAGTCACTAATCATTTTCCACAAACATTTTTAAATAAAAAACTCACCTTTTAGTTAAAATCAACTGAGCAATAATTCAAAGCCTTTCCTACTCGGGATACTGTAGCTTTTTCAGTGAAAGTATTTTCAGAACATGATTGGTAGTTTCATAGATGATGCTTTTAAACATTAAACGTTTCCACTTGATCATTTAATATTAACGTCATATTCATTTAAAGAATCAATAAATATATTGTCAAAAGTTTTTAATACTATTTTGAACAACTATGAAATGCTGTATCGACATCATATATACTTTTAAACGATTATATATTGAATAAAACAAAAGTATATATTTAAATAAAATTAGTCATTTTTATGAATATTAATATATTCTATAAATTATTGTTAAAATTATAGTTTATTGTTTGTTTTTTTTTTTGTAATAAAACTTATAATTTTTAAACTTGCCGCCAAAGATTAAAACTTTTGGCGCTAAGGACCGAACTGTCAGCTGTCAATAATGTTATTAAAATGCAATATACTTCACGAAAAATTTTAACGCAATGGTGTAGAGTATAAGTGATTTGTGAACTTACACTGTCGGAGGTGTGTGTTATCTGTCTGTGATGGCACGAACTGGACATTGATCGCTTTAACCGTGTTAGTATTGCAGATCTGCTCAGTGGCTTCCGTCACACTCTTTCTAAGGCAGACTTTCAGGGTACTGTGGGCGGATGTCCCGATGCACGGCGACGGGCCGGTCGCACGGTCGATGCCTACCCGCGGTGCCCAAGTCCTTGCCGTCTTTTGAAATTTTCAAGTCGCATCTAAAACAAAGTAGCTTTAGCTTCGGATTTTTAGTATAACTTGTTCAGAACACTTCCATATATAACTGGTACCGCCGAGCGGTTAGCCAATTTTTTTGAACTTTTCTTTCACCCCACCATTTTATTAAACTGAATTCAGTATTATTTTGATATATTATGATTTATAAATAACAATTGCTTGGTAGAGGGGTATTATAGCAATCAACACAATTTAAAATATTAACTTGTAAATGTTCCTAAATTGTAGCTATTTAGCTATAATCTTCTGTAGATAATTTTCTCAGTACACATAACATGTTAGTTTTATTTTATGTATTTGTTCTGTTTGTTGAATTTCTGGTCAGTTTTCGATTTCATTTTGTATAAATTACAATCATAGGGTTTTTGGTTATTGCAGCCTCCCTTAAACTAGTAATAAGACCTTTGTTTTTAAGTGGCTACTATTATGTATCAGCTATTAACATAATAAATAATTTTTCATTCGGCATTGATTTAATTGAAAAATTCAAACAAATGTAGGATAATATCATATTATGCATGTTTATTTTCTAACATGGACAACATCAGCATATTTAAATTAACAGACAACATTTTAACATCTACGTTCTACTGCAAATACTGAGTCTTAGCGCTGCTAGGTTTCTCGCCGTTGATATCGGCCGATATCTCAGTAAACAGCTTGTCGTATGTCCAAACTTCATCAATTTCTACTAATTTATTCTCTTCTTTTAATGATTTTCCAAGAATCGAAAGATTAAAATCTTCCATAGATGTGAAGGCACCTTCTTTGAGAAGATCTGAGTTCAGTTCCTTATACATTGCCAAACGATTAACTGTAACGCTGACGATGCAAATAACAAATTATTTCAGTAAAGTAAAAAAAAAAAATTACTAACGCCGGCGCCTCAACCTTTGCGTTTAAAATTTCTTCGTCCTGGATATCATCCAAATCTGGTATAATGGGAATGTCATCATCTGAGAAGCTGGTTGAATTTTTCATGGATTGAAATCGTTCCCTATGTTTTGTATTCAATTATAATATCAAGCTGTATCCTCGTAAAAAAAAAATGTATGTACTTACTGTTCAATAATGTTGGTAGCTGCTTTGTTCCTATTAATAAAATGCAATGTTAATTATATTTCAAATCAAAGAGGATGATATTACTTTCCGGAACGTGTGACTTCGTCAGGCCATCCCCAAATTTTTTTAGATGATGGTGGGCGCATCGTACCAGTATCTATTTTAAAGGAATCGTCCATTTCAGGACTAGATCCGCTATAGGATTCGGGAAAATTGCGCACCTGCTTGACACTTGGATTTGACTTAAATTAGAAGAAAGAATCAAGTTAGTTATTAATATTTAATATCGCATATTGAAATATGTATTACCATTAAAATCCTCTTGTTGAAACCAATTTAAGTTAATTTTTTTAACTTTAAGTCTAGCTAGGGCTACTGCAGTTTCATGATATTTTACAATGTTTATAATTTTATTTACATTGTTGTACTACGCGTTGTCATGCCAACCAAAGAATTCAGATGCTAACCATATTTTTTGGCGTTTGGATGTGTCAGTTGTGTAAGTTTCATAATATTATATAAATTCGATAACAAAGCTACAAGCCCAGCATAAAGATCGTGTCGATCAGAATTTACAGCAATCTAAAATTTCAATAAAAATCCCTATGTTACAAACAGTGAACGTTCACTACACGCGAGTGAACGTTTACTGCACGTTCAAATTTCACTGAATGTGATTTTAATATCCCATATGGGATCATTTTGATACCATAAAATCACAAATATACATTTTACATATACGGCCGGCCGTAACC
Source organism: Sylvicola cinctus (assembly GCA_963854165.1). Lineage (NCBI taxonomy): Eukaryota > Metazoa > Arthropoda > Insecta > Diptera > Anisopodidae > Sylvicola > Sylvicola cinctus. The sequence goes on from OY974082.1 coordinate 26,411,580, forward strand.
ATATGTTTCGAGCTGGTATATCATATATACACATTTCGCATGTACGTCATTCGGTAATTGCATTAATTTGTTGTTGAACGAGAAAAGTTATTAAGTGATTTTAAAAGTAAGTGTTTATGTTATTATATTTTGTGAAATGTATTCTTAAAAATGCGTTTTAGAATCGGCGTTTCAAAATATATGTAATTTCAGTAACTTTTTGTGTGCGAATTTATTTCAAAATTAATTTATAATAAACGTACACAAATAGTTATTGAGGTTATGTTTTGAAACGCCGATTATTTTATGTTATAACGAGTGATAATTAGATGTAAATTAAATTATACAATAGGACCTCGATTATCCGGGATGGTCGGAACCGGAAGACCAGCGCTTAACTTGGCCCGAAAGTGGAGTAGGCCTACATGGGAAACCACTTTTAAAAAAACGCTCCATTGGCCTACCTTAATTAAGGTGGTGTGGAAACGAGCATATTTGCAATACCACCATTTATTTAATGTATAATTTTTGTTTCAAGTGTTTTTAATTCAAATATTTACACTTCAAATCTTTTAATTTACTTACAAATACAACATGAATTCATTTCGGGCGGTTACAACATTCAATGGTCATTTTGGAAGGATTATTGCCAAGGTTGTGTCTCAAGGAAAACTGCAATCCCATTGTTCCAAGGCGACAATTCTGAAAGCAAATGCAGTCCTAATTAAATTGAAAACTATTGAAGAGCAGTGCCTAAAGGTAGGTGAGTTGTTATGATAAGTGATTATGGCTTATTGGATACTTTTTTCACATGTTTTTTTTTCACGAGTGTTCCTCATCGAGTTGGCGCTTCTACAACACTTATAAATACAACACGAATATGATATTCGTTCCACTGGACATTTTGAAGGGTTTTAATGTGGACCTATGTACTTGACAAAACGCAGATATATGTGAAAACATCTCTTGATGCCCTCATAATTAACTTCGATGAGCTGAGTTTTCTAGATAACCGCCCTCCGAATAATAAATTCAAAAAGTTTTGCAGTCAAAAACGCTGTGCACGATTGGGAGAAAGGTGCTTTTTATATTTTATGAGATAGCTGAATTCTTAATTTTTTTTGCAATAAGATTTCGTTTTGTTTTGTAGACGTATTCAGCTTTAATACATGATAGCGTCCGAGTATTGACGAATGATATTCATTTCTGGTGGATACTTGCAAGTTACAACATTCACTGGTTATTTTGGAAGGTTTTAATGTGGATGATAAGACCTGGATGTCAGGCGGTCTGGGGCATACATCAGGCGCTGTGATCTACCAGCCTTCATTTGCTACATCATATTATATGAATTAAATAATATTGATAATATTTAAATAATAATCATCAGAGCTAATTGTTGTGGCTCCGATTAGCATTGATATGTAATTTTACAAATAAAAATATTTTACAATTAAATTTATAAATTATTATTTTGTAAACAATAGATAGATATATATATATAGGGTGACACTTCGTAGATATATATAAATTGTATATAAATATCCCAATTGCGATAATATATATACCCAAATTCAAAAATATGGGATTTGTTTTTATGGGAAGCGGCGCATCCTGAACGTTTATTAGAACGTTTATGTGCCACGCGCACATGTGCGTTTAATAAACGCACACTATTTTATGGGGTTATAACATATTATAAGTACAGTAGAAATCGATTAAAGTCAACATCAAGCTAATATTACGCACAAATTAAAACTACAATATGTATAATGTAGATAATTCTTTTAGGCATGTCTTATAAAGATTGGAATAACTCAACTTTTTATAGATATTAAAAATTTGTATTTTAAGTCCTGATGACTGAAATTAATTTAAACAACCTGAAAAATAAAATAAAATAAATTGATTCATTTAAATTGTGTTTAAAAGAAACAATATTGCAACGTGAATATCCCTTGTGATTATTTTTAAAATGAGTTCATTAGTATACTTTATAAAGTATACAAAAAAAAATCATTTCAACAAACATTTTATGTAATAACTAGCGGTACCCGGCGCGCGTTGCCACGCCCAAGAAATAACATGCGTTTTGTTTTTAATGTCAAATTAAATTTCTTTATGTAACAAAAATATTTGTAGACTATAAAACAAAATACTTAAAAATACTCAATGTAAAGTTATAAACTACATAACAAAGTGCTTGAAAAGTTGAAAAGTTGTACCTTCACAGGAACTATACCTGTGGCCTAATTCTGGTTGCTCCCTAGTAATAAAGTGTATTCCGGACTCCGGTTGCTAGGAAAAAGTTTTTATTTTGAACTAATAATTCCTAATTTTAGCAGTTTTGCTGTCAATCTTTCCTCCACAATTTCAACGAGTTAAATTAATTCCTCAGTTTAAATTAAAATCAATTGAGAACACTTGCAATGAATTTAATTACCTTGGGCATTCATTTGTTGTGAGCCAGAAATCAGAATAGACTTTTAGAGAATTGCGAATAATAAATTGGGAAAAATTTCGACTGGGAATTATACCAGAATTTTCCTAATTCCCAATTTATAGAAAATTTTACTGAAAATTTCATAAAAAATACGTTGAAAATACCAAATAAACAATAAACATATATACGTCGCTTTTTATATACATATATATAGTTAACCTGAATTTAATATAAGTATTAAGTATTGTCAAAAGTTTGTATTGTGCGCGTGCCGACTGTAGAGTGTAGAGTACGTAAATATAAATTACGAAATGGAACTTTTTGTTGAGTATGCTCTATGAGAATAATAATTTGTAATTAAAAATAATAAAAACCGTAAATAAAACATATGTTAATCGAGAATGTCTCGTAAATCAATGACTGGAAAGAAAGTCGCCATAAATTCGTGGCTTTTGTGTGAAATATGTCATTCGCACATAACCTCCAAAGACACTGAGTTACACAAGAAGGTCTGTCAGTCACACGAACCCAAAACCGCATATAAGCACTCATTTGTTAAAGAAGGACAATTTTATGTCCATCAATGTCAAGCCCATTTTTCTATAGAGGGTATTTCAGAAATAGTACTGGAAAATGTGGTTCAAATAAGTGACTCCGCTATGAGTCTGTGTGGATTCTTGATTGGAGATTACGTATTGATGTCTTTCCCAAATGGAAGCAAAAATGAAATTGTTAGGAGGGTTTGGCCAATTGTAACTAGCAGTAATTTGGAATTTATCGGATTATCAACTTCAGGTAACGACAAATACATTGTTTACAATTCCTGCTTCTTATCATGCATTTTTTAGACCTCAACTATTTTAAAGGCAATGGCTTGATTTTGTCTCAACTTTCTAGAGATCCAATTCCAATGACTGAAATGTTGTTGACTTCATCACAGGAAATAAACATGAAGCTTAATTTAAAGGATTTAGAAAAAGCATTGCAGCATTACCTTTCTGGAAAAGTTTTAATTAAAGGTAACATTGTTACTTATGAGATGTTCAACAAGGAGTTTCAATTGGAGGTTGCTTCTATGGATTTTAATGAAGATGATCTGTCTTTGGGTTTGGAGCGATTGACACTCCGCAATTCATTATATTATGGTCTTGTCACACCGAAGACAATAGTAAAAGTGAATTTAGGAGCCGAAAACATTACTCGCATAGAAGATGCCACAATTGCCGAAGTAAGTATTGGAGGCATAAACAAAACTGTTTCAGAAATAACAAATGTTATGAATGTTGTTTTTGGAAGAAACCAATTACATGAGAATGCTCAAATAAATCGTGGAATCCTTTTGTATGGTCCATCTGGTTGTGGGAAAAGTTTATTGTGCGATTATTTAGAATTTGAGTTCCCTGGAGTTAATTTTATTAAAATTAACACCTCCGAAATATTTAGCAAATACTTTGGTGAAACAGAATTGAAGTTAATGGACTATTTCGCAAAGGCATATACCAATTATCCGAAACCAACTGTACTTGTTGTCGAAGATGTCAATAATCTATGTACAAAACAGGATTCCACGGAATCTACGAGGAGGGTATTTTCATTGTTTCTTAACTGTTTGGATGATCTAAATGTGAAACCTGAAGGAAGTAAAACCATCGTCATTGCTACTACAAACGTTTTATCAAATGTCGACATATCGCTGCGAAGAAATGGGCGATTAGATTTTGAGCTGGAAATTTCGGTCCCAAATAGTGTGGAGCGTAATGAAATTTTATTGTGTCATTTGAAGAATATAGATCACCGCTTAAGCGACTCAGATATTCAAGATATTTCTAACATAACACACGGATTTGTGGGTGCAGATTTGGCTAGTTTGTTATCACGTGCAACTATAAATTGTTTTAATAGAAACGACAACCAACTGAAAATAATAGACATCAATTGGGCCTTAAACTATGTAAAACCGAGTGCAATGAGGGAAGTTTGCATCGAAGATCCAAACATCAAATGGTCTGACATTGGTGGACAATCTGAGTTAAAATTGAAATTAAAGCAGGCCATCGAATGGCCCCTAACCCATCCCGAAGTATTCGAAAAATTCGGAATTAAACCGCCACGAGGCATTTTAATGTTTGGTCCTCCTGGCTGTTCTAAAACAATGATTGCCAAGGCGTTGGCATCCGAAAGTAAATTGAATTTTCTTTCCATAAAGGGTCCTGAACTTTTTTCAATGTGGGTTGGTGAGTCTGAGCGCGCAGTACGGGAACTATTTCGCAAAGCTCGTCAAATGGCACCAGCAATTTTGTTCTTTGACGAAATTGATGCCATTGGTGGAGAGCGTGCTGCCGATGGTCAGTCTTCGGCCAAAGAGCGTGTTCTAGCGCAAATGCTTACTGAAATGGACGGAGTCATTGCGTTAAATAACGTGACAATTGTGGCAGCCACCAATCGCCCGGATCTTATTGATAAAGCCCTTATGCGTCCTGGGCGCATTGATCGAATCATTTATGTGCCACTGCCAGATTTGGAAACGCGTCAAGAAATATTTCAATTGAAGTTAAAAAAAATGCCCGTCCATGCTGATGTCAATATAATTAATTTAGTTGAGCGCAGTAAAGGACTTTCGGGCGCCGAAATTCAAGCCATTTGTCAGGAAGCAGCTTTGAAGGCATTAGAAGAATCACTAAATGCACAAATTGTTTGCTGGAGGCACTTTGAACATGCTTTGGATAATGTCAGGCCTAGAACTAGTCAGAAGTTGTTAGATTTATATGATCAATATTTGAAAGATTTTGAATAAACGGTTGAATTTAATTTAGACTATTTACTATTTATCTCCGTCTCCAATAGAAATCCCGCGCTTATGAATTATATAACATTAATGTTGATACGAACAGCGAACTACAATAATTCACTATTTACTTCAATGAAAAATTAAAAACATCTTTGAAATGTACCCAGTTAAATTTTCGTTGAATTTTCTTTTTCAGGCCAAGGATACAAAATAATTTCTTTAAAAATGTTTCCTAAAAACATTTGTTACCAACGTTCTCTTGAATAATCGTAATACAAATTTTTATAAGTGAAAGGGCTGCTAAACTTTAAAAAATAAACTACTTGTGCCTACATTTTCGTTTTCTGGAAAAAAACACTTTCGTTAAAACCAGGCATATGGAAACAAGGTCGATATTTCTATTTTCGGCGATCACAATGATCAAGAACCAATTAGGATCCCTTAATGACTCCAAAAAATTTCAAGATTTTCTAATAATAATAAACAATTGTTTTTGCACCATCACCAGAAACCAAATTTCAAAATTGTTTTATGAATTCTAACAATATATTTCAAAAGCAAAAACTTTCGATTTGGAACCAGCGGAAAGAGTTTGCTGTCGCAAAGTTCAAAATTATTGTAATGCGCAATAAATTCCGTTAAATATAAGAGCCATGTAAAATATATGAAGCATAACAAAGAAAGGGTGTCCCAAAATTGAACTAAAAAATATACATATAGAATATTAAGTAATATATGCGTCAAAGTACAATAATATATATATACAGCTCAAAGCTAATGTCAACATTGTTACACTCGATATATCTTGATTATTTGCTATCATCTTTTTGGATCCTATTAAGTAGAGCCGTGTTAATTTAATCGGAATTGTGCTATGGATTACAGTAAAGAAGTAAACGAAAAATCGCCAGACGATGAAGTACCATTAGCAGAACCCAATCCTAGTGATAAATGGCTCAATCCCAAAATGACAACAAACGAAGCTTACTTTGCTTTGTTAAGGGTATGGGTCCAACAATCACAAATATCGCATAATGTAATGCAATGTTTTCCCTACTATCTAATGGCTAATTACCCACAAATGTTTTATCCTGGCTATAATGGGACAACAAACGGAATGGGCACAGCTCAAGCCATCCAGCCTACTGTTCAACAACCAGCGGCCCCAGCTGCGCCAAATCGATTTAATCGCTTTAGGCATGAAGAGTTTTTTGATAACGCCCAGCGTCAGGAAGAAAGTAAGTGCTTTCCTGAAGATAAGACAAGAGGTCAAGTTAACTAACAATTTATGTTGCAGTAATTAACCGTAATGGGGGCTATGAATTTGTGATTGCGCCCCTTTGGAAGCGCTTCGTCGCCGAACTCATTGACATTGGGATACTCTTTGCGATTAAACTACTCATCACATTTACCATTGTAGATCTCTTCGATTTGAACCTGTATGTATGCGATATAAAATTTAAAATTCGTTTGTTACTATCTTTATAATAATTATAGAGGGGTAGACTTTGATTTTGACGCCATTCGGACTTCACTCGAAGATGATTACTCTGAATTTTTATCGCTTACTTCGGAGCTTCTGTTCATCGAGATCATTACAAAGATTGCAGTTTGCTTTTATGAAGCAATGTGGACATTTTCGGGACAAAACGTTGTTGGTGGGGCAACACCTGGTAAAATGATGATGGGCATTCGTATAATACATGTTGACGCTGTAGTGCCATTGGAATTGCCAATCGGTGTTAATCAACCAATGCGGGCCTTTTTGTTTCCTGCTAGTAATCCTGGTTTTAAGCGAGCATTGTGCAGAGCTGCAGCAAAAAACTTGTTGATGGCTCTCTTGTTTCCCATGTGCTTTGTTATGTTCTTTTTTAGACACAATCGAACTGGATATGATATTATGACTAAGACTATTGTGGTCGAGGAAAACTTGGCACCCATTTTGAGACGAACGTAAGCAAATCCGAAAAGCTTTCATGTCAATAAAATGAGACGGTAAATTGAGTCACAAAAATATTTACATTGTTGGTACCAAATTATTATAACTGTGAATATACGTTACGTTACATTAAACTAATTATTTCCTTATAGTCTTGTGTTTATTTATTAGTTATAAATTCAATGGAAATTAGCAGTAGACTAATGTTATAACTAGCGTACTATCTTAGTAGGTATAAGTTTACCCTAACTTTTTAGGCTGACCACTGACTCAAGCATTATGGTAAAACAAAATTTTTTTACTGATATTGGGAATATTTAGTATTGGTTAAGGTAATAAATAAATTAGTTGTTCATAAATTTATTTATAAAAAATTGCAAAAATGAAGAACTTCGTTCTAAATTTAAACATCTAATGGCCAAATAAATGTAGACACGCTACATTGAAGAGAATTTATGTCAGATGGTTGAGCAAAGGAAACGAATTGTCCGTTACTAAATCAATTACTCGCAGTATAGTGGATGCAACAAACAACTCTTGCAACATACATTGTGTATTGCAAACCCTACTTTTTCTATCTCCGCAACTCTACACAATATGAAAAATATTTTTACACAAACATACATATGGTGTATGCTGTGCAATATGATAATATTATCGTTGAAAATAAATAATATTATCCTTGCATACAATATAAAAAACTACATCGGAGAGAGCGCGAGGTGTGAATTTATATATGACTGTTGGTTAACTACATTTTCATAAAGTTTTCTGAGATATAGAATTTATCACCTTGAAATTTCTGACCTTGATTTTAATACAAAATTGGTACTTTTAATAAGATTAGCAATTATGTAGAACATCATAGTACCTTAAAACAACCATTTTCAGAATTACATATTTTCATTATAAAAATATGGGCTTGAGTTTAGAAATTTTAACCTTGAAATGCTCAGCAAGTTTGATTATCTTATTAAATCCTACGATAATGTGAAAAAAAATTCAATAATACTTAACGTTTTTGAGTTATAAAATATATATTATTGAATTTTCCGATTTTGAAATTGAACTGATTTGAAAAAAAATTCGATTAATAAACACTAAGCGTCCTCACTTAGAAAATAATTTTAATAAAATAATTTGTATAATTTTTGACAAGCGCTCTGATTGGTCAATGAAATAAATATTTTAATTTCCAGCGTGAACGCGCTTAATAATTTTGATATAATTTTCGTCAGTTATAACGGGCGGCAGTTGTCATTGACAAGTTGAAATATATTAGTCGCTAAACAAAAACAAAATTTGTCAAAAATAAATTATCAAAATTATCAAAAATAGGATGCCCTGGAGCATGATATTTTTGATAATTTTGATAATTTTTTTCTTCCAATCAGAGCGTTTGTCAAAAATTATGAAAATTATGTTATCAAAATTATTTTCTGAGTGAGGACGCTTACTATGTAAAATATGTTTTTTCGTATTGTGCAAGGTGTCTGAGATAGAAAAAGAGGGTTTTATCTTTCCCCCACTTTTTTGTTGTGAAAAGAAATAAAATCGTAGGGCCCGTTTCTGAGCCCCCATACAAAAAAAGTTTTTGTCAATAACTGAACCTTAAAGCATCTGAGTTTAAAAAAGAACTATAATTGCATTCTTATTTTTTTCTCAAACACTTTTCAAAAAAAGTTCATACAAATCGGTCCAGTAGTTTCTGAAATGGCTTTTATATAGCCAACATAGTACGGCGCACAGCGATTCATTTATCGAATCTAGCGAGACAAATTTTCAAAACTTAAACTATGATGAAAAATTTTTAAGTTTTTTAATATTTGCATCGTTCAGTTTACTTTATGTACGTCTTTCACCGTCGTTTTTACATGCAAAACAACTACAACGCTAATCTTCCTCGCCATGTCCGTTTCACTTCACTGTGAGTTATTATATTGTCCACCATTTGGACTGGTGCTGTCGTCATTTAGAGGCTTTCAAATCAACGTAATTGGTACAAAATTTGTGCAACCTTCAAAAAATTATTCACCTTACCTGTTACGTCTTTGTGACGGCGATCGTCTATCTTAAAACAATTTTAGTGAATTTAACATTGAAGTGGAGTTTGTGAAAATAACGATGTCATTATCTACACATCGTATACATAACACAATGAAATAACGAAAGTTGCAATCTATATTGCCTTAGTCAAATCCTATAATTTATAATAAAAAAAATTCCTTTTTCCCCCACCCCTTTTTTTATTATTTACATATTATTAACAAAAAAATTTTTTTTTAAAGACCCTGCGCAAACAACACTGCCAAAATATTTTTTGGAGCAACACCCCACTTTGCGCTTCACAAATTTGGCTAATTGTATTTGTAAGTGGTCTAGAAAAAATGTGCAAATGTACATTTGTACATTTGTACGCCGTACGCCGTACTATAGAGAAAATGGTGTTTTATATGGGGGGGGGGGATTCCGATTTGCATGATTTTGGGGTACTATATGTTATTAATTATTTATAATCTCAATAAAAGTACCAATTTTGGACAAAAATCAAGGTCAAAATTCAGAAATTTCAAGGTCACATTTTCCATATCTCCGAAAAGCTTTATTAAAATGTAGTTAAGCAACAGGCGTATATAAATTCACACCTCGCTCTTTCTGAGATGTAGTTTTATTTTTATTTTGTTTCTCTAGATTCGATAAATGAATCACTGTGCGGTGTGCGGACGTACATTTGCACATTTTTTCTTTTTTGGTCAAAACGAGTTTCTGCATAGTCAATGTTTTTCCGAAAAAAGTCAGAATGGAATCAATATCAGATTGATTGCATTCCGACTTTTTTTCAGACAATATGGTCGTGTGGTGGACTTTGGTGTGAAGTGTTTTTGTTAGATCGACGTGGCGCTGTTGTAAGTTCGAGAATTTTCTTCGAAAAATATTATTTATGAATATTTGGGGCTCAATTCTCAAATATGTACGTCTTATATAACTTAAGTAAGTATAAAAAGATTGACAAAATTTTAATGAGATCGAATACTGGACCAAAAATCTCTAGAAGGAATAAAGGTCTCGACTGAAGACCACTTCTTATACTACAATGTTGGAAAGTGAGGTCTTGCATTCTATGCTTATATTTCCCTCAAGATTCTTAAGTGACCTGTAATTCAAAGATATTTTACTTCTTAGTGATATTAAATAGTACACAATGTGCTCTGGATTATATATGTAAAATAATAAGTAGTAGGCATAATTCTATATTTTTTATGTGAGGTCAAAATTTCACGCAAATCCGTTTAGTAGTTTCCGAGAAATTTGACAGACATTCGAACGCCTAAACGGTGTCAAAACTTTTTGACTCAAAATTTGTTTCTATAACCGCGTTCACGTCGCGAGCATTGGACTGGATTGGATCAATTAATCCGATCCACTTAACCCACGTGGACGCAAAAAAATTTCTCCTGATTAGGATTATCAAGTGCGCTTGAAAAATGGGATTGGACTACAGTTAACAAATACATAGTTGACTTTTTTTCTCAACAATAAACAAAATCTACTTGAAATACGTCAAACGACTTCATATAATTAAAAGTGATAAATTATTGCACAGTCGTTTCATAGTCCTTATTTTATCACTTTCTGCAATGAACGTAATTTTGGAAACAGGCTAATGTATATTGAATGACAAAAGTTATGGAAATTCACCACGCGATTAACAAAAGAAAATCTGTCACTATTTCATGGCCCACGATATAGGAAAAATAAGATATGCTCACGCGCATGATACATGTTGTCTCTCTCTCAAATTAAGCGTCACTCAGAGACTACTCGCTGTGTGTTATTGTTTTTCTGTCATTTCAATTCCAATATAAAGTTGTCTCTGAGTGACGACATGCGCAAAACGTGACCAGTTTCGTACATCAACTGAGCATATCTTATTTTTCCTATATCGTGGCTACTGCCTACACGTGACACTTAAGCGAGAAACAGATTCACCCCTCGAGAGGAACCAACTTAACGCAACTAGACGCAGCGCAGTAAGCAATGTATGGAAACAGTAGAAAACGCGACGCAGTATTTACGCAGAACTGAAAGAAAATTGACCAACTTTCAACTTTTACGCAGGCCGTACGCACTACGCAACAGATATTAAAATTAAAAACACAGTTGAATATCACTTGGCAGTCGTTAGTGTTTGATTTTACAATACGTTATTGAAAAAAATAAAAAACAGAAACTAAATAATTTAAAAACGAAATGTCATGCGAATTAGCTCTGTGTCGCGAATAATGGACTGGACTGGAGTCTGGAGTCTGGATTGTTTTTGTGTTGTTTTTATTGTCCACTGTTCACGTGGAGCGTGTATCAAATCTAATATTGCGCTTCTGGTGGAGAACTTTGAAAACTTATAATATACGTTTCTTCAAGTTGCCGTTCATGGCTACTATATTATCATCGCTTAAAAATATTTATCAACAGGCATATGTAGATCAATTTTAATTTCGTTCTTTAAATTAACATATATATTATATGTTATTAATTAATAACGTAGTGCGTATTGCGTAATGTAGCCTTCACATGAAAGCATCTGCAGACGAACGCAGATTGCACAAAAGAGACAAATTTTGGTATCGTTTCATATGAAGAAAATGAATCAAGCATTTTGGTAGAAATTTCGATACTAAAAAAACATAACCCCAAAAATACTAGATATTAATACGATATAAATTGTTATTAAAATTTATTAATTACAACTCCCCGACATTTTTTTCAAATCTTAATATTTTATTTCCAATTTACATACTCATAAATTCATGTTTTTATGGTAGCAGATGAAAAAAAATGTAGTGCCGTTCTCCTCTGGCTTTAGTAAATTTCGTAAGTGATTTTCTGTCTCTTTTGTGCGACTGCGTTTCTTCATATAAAAGATACATATTTCGTCTCCTTTGTGTAATCTGCATTCGGCAACAGATGCACCCGTGTGAACTGTGAAGCCTGAAGGCAACATAACACTAATACGAAGATGATCAGGGACCAACAACTGTTGCACAAAAGAAGATGTATGAATTATGTGCCATCAAACAAACATGTTTTCCAATCATAAACAAGTACTTGATAATACAGTACAGAACTAATTTTATGCCTTCACGTGTTGTAAGTGGAAAGGATTATTAAATAATTCAGTACATTCCAGTATTCGCAACGATAACGCAGTAAAATAGCTCATTTGGCGAAACATTAAACAAAATGAAACAATTGAATCGCCATTTCAAAAATGTTTTTCATTTTTCATTTTTTAAAGACGTCAAGAAAAAAAGCGGACGATAATGTTGCTGTAACAATAAATTTATGGTAGCAGATGAAATACTAGTTTGACGTTTTATGGGTGCAGATGACGAACGCAGATGAAAAAAAGTAGTTCAGTTCTCCTCTGACTTTAGTAAATTTCATATGTACATTGTTTCATACATCAATTATAGCAACGAGCTAGATTTATAGTTGTTTTTAATATTTTTTTGAGTAAAACATTAATCATAAACTTTACGCAGTGCTGCCACAACAGTTGGAAGTTCATAGTACTAAGTCTACTAACTCAATTATGGCATAATGGCTTATGGCATACGTAATTGACGTTTATTGACAAATATAAATTTTGGATCGGATTTGAGAGGTGTCAAAAGATGTTTTTTTTTATAAGGAGACAGTTGTGACTTGACAGTTGACACTTGGCACTTGACAGTACTTCGCGGATTAACAAGAGTCAGAGATCTGTAGTACATAATATTAATTCTTGTGAAGAGTCAAAAACTAAAATTATTTTTTTTTTTTTTTAAAGTTTGTGAAACAAATATAATTAAATAATGGAACAATTTGAAAACGTTGAATTTTCAGAGGATTCATTAGTACCAATGGAGAATGACCCTTTGGGCTTAGAAGATCCACTTCTTAATGTAGAACCGATTCCGATTGACGGGACGCTTGCAAATTGGATGTAAGTTATTTGTCGGTGATTTGTTTGTGTGTATGTGTCTACCGTTTGACATATGCGCGGCAAAATAAAGTGCACACATTGAAATATTTGCACATTTGTGATTTGCCAATAGTCAGTCTATAAGCTAATTCATGCATAGCGATATTATTATATTTACAGTAATTTGCCTGATTTTTTATTACATTCAATTTTGTTAACAATACGACCATTTTTACATTTAATTTAATTTGATAGTGCTCCTCAGACCATTTTGTCCACTGTTCCAATAGAAACTACAAAGAGTGATAACAGCCGAGTGTTGTCGTTATCCAAAAATGTCCAAAATACGACTAGAATGGATCTTTCGCTTTCTGGTGACGAAGGGCGCGATTTTATTTGGATGATCAAAGATAAACCAATTTTATGGGACTCTCGAATTAATGTACACGAAAGTACAACAAAGAGAAATGAAGTTTGGACTGAAATCGGAAATGCTTTTGGTTTAACACGTAAATAAATGAAACATTCCATAAATTCAAACATAACACGATTTTTTTTTACAGCAAATGATACTTTTAAAACATTTATCAAATTAAAAGCGAAATATGCAACCAATAAAGATTTGCCTACCATGGATGATACGCTAATAGAACTTTCCTTTTTGGACCCAGTAATAGATTTTGAAAGGTACTTATTTAGACCCTTATTAGTTGTTAATAGTAAAATATAAATGGTTTTTCTTTTGTAGAGAAAAATTTAAACAATCACAAGAAGCCCAAGTATTGAGAAGTGTTAAAATGCCACAAGAAAACCAAAATGTGATTAATTTTAAATCAGCTCATTCATCTAACTATACAAAAACAAACATTCCCGAATCACATCAATTGTCATACGTTAAAAATGGAAAAACGTTTTTACTACCTAAAGGAGTGCGAATTCAACGAATTAATCCATCAAAAGAGACAATTGTTAAAAAAATGGATATCAAAGATGCTATATCTCAACAAATTACAGATAAATTGGATCCCTTTACTGAAAAAGGAAGACGTGCGTTAATGACACTTGTGGAAAATAATCACGAAATGTGGAAAAGACGTTCTTTGAAGAGTTTCCCATACGTGTGCAACCACTGGTCTCATATTTCGACATATTTTACCTGTAATGGTCAAAGTTTGTACAACATTTTTATGGGCATATTGAAGGATCGTTCATATAATCGTCAAATCACACACGATTCGACGAATTTTCTCGATGAAATCATCGCAAATACTTTACCTCAAGACGTACCCCAAACGAATCGACAGTTATCAACTTCAAGCGAAATCTCATCCCGTCACTTAATTATGTCCAATGAACATTCGGTTTCGTTTCCGTAAGTCACCTAGCTAAGAGTATTTTATGTTTTTATTAAAATTTATTTTTTTCTACAGGCAAGCAGTTCCAAAAAAGCAGGAGTATCGAATTTCATCGAACAGTTTTGCTATTAAAAAAAATCATCCTCAAAAAAACAATCCGTCTTCTATTGGAACAATTACTGTTAGTCGAAACAAAACATACGACTCTCATGGAATTTCAATTGAGACACCAACTATATTAACGACTGCTCCGAATATTTGTAATGGTGTAGGAGTAGAACGTACCATTTCAAAATCGTCCTTTAGATTAAAAAATCATTTGGCTAATAAGGCTATCGCAAAACATATAGCACTGAAATTAACGGAATTGGATTCCGTGACCGCTAACCAAATGTGCTCGAAAATACTAACCATATTATCGAATTTTATGACCGTTAAACATTATTCTTAAAAACAAAGAAATATGTTATATGTTATTTATTTAAAAAACAATCATTTCAACAAACAAATCATTTAACATGCATTCAAATTTTTATTTATTTTTTGACATATGTATTATATTTTATAGGTTCTATTATGACGAAATAGATTGGAAAAATATATTAATTCTGTTTACTGAATATTTTCCAACTATTGTTATTTTAAAGTTTGGAATGTGTAAATATGTATATTTATAATTTTGGTAAGCTATCTAGATGGCAAAACCACAGTGTGTAAGTTCGTTTTCGGTTGATTTCTCGGGAACTGCTAGACGGATTTGCATGAAATTCGATACAATAAAATAAAGAACTTAACGCAAAACTCTAAGACGATGATTTGGGTTATTATTATATCATTTAAAGAAATTTTGTATAGTGGAAAGGAACATACCTACTATAGTTATTTTAATATTAAATGATCGTTCAACATATTTGTTTATTTATTATTTAAAACTGCTGTATTCAACCAGTGATCTACAAAGTGATTACTGATCAATTTTTTTAAACATAATCGTTTAATTATTAGGAAGTTATAGTTAAAATTTGCTGCATTAAGCTTTTCGTTGATGGGAGAGGATTAACCTTTTCGAGAATTTGTGTTTTATCAGTCAGACTGGTATATTTTGAATGTATATTAATATAACATATACGGAGAGTTTTTGAATTATTTGCATTATGAAAATATGACCTAGTGTCCTCAAATTTTGACCTTGAAGAGGTAGCATTATGAAAACCATTGCTTTACTAACGACGTGGATAAAGCAGAGCTATTGACTGGGATATTTTATGAATTTAATGTATATGTCCATGCATAAAATATATGTGTAAGTATTAAAGTAACTAAAATTGCACTAGAGGATATACATTTTATATATGCGAAAACTGTAAGAGATATATTTTTAATAAAAAAAAATAACTAAAAATTTGTATGTATGTAGATAACGAATATAACTAAATTTAAAACAAACCCTGCCTTGATGTGTCAAAGTACCTAAAGCATGTATTAATTTGCAGTGGCCAGTGGGCAGTGGACAGCGAGTTAAAAGCTTAACTTTATTCAATATTGTTGTTTAGTCAATTTGTGTTCGTTATACTTTAAAATGAAAGATATTGCTGTAAGCTCAACTACTATGAACGACTTAGATGAAAATAGTTTGGGGTAAGTTGAAACTTACATCTAATTTTATTCATGTATTGGACCTAATATGTACATATATATATTATATACCTTCGAGTTGCGAGTTGCGAGTTGCGACCGACCGAGTGCGGCTCGCTTCGAGAAAGAAATGTGTATTAAGTATTAACTAATAAGTAACTAACTGTGTTTGTATTATATACTCCCTTTGGAGAGTGGAGACTCACACGAACGTAAACACGATTGTATGAAAACTTAACTGTAGGCGACTGGCGGTTGAAGTGGTGAGGCGCGGGCATTTGTCAATTGTCAGTTGACTTTTGACTCTTGACACTCACTGCATGCCTCGCTATAGCTGGTTGATTCAACTACTTTAAGTTGTAAGTTAAGTAAAGCGAGAAACAGATTGAAAGCAGCATGCAGCGCCAAACGTCAAATTCATACGATTTTCAATATTTTGCTGCCACCGAAAGCATCAAGCAGCGCTCGCTGCATTGGCATCTCTAATCCTAATCTCGCTGCTTCATTAGGCAGCGGATATATATATTTTATAAATAATTGACGTGTCTGCATCGCATATATATATATATTCGTATTTTGCTGCGTACTGTTTGCTGTTTTCAATCTCGCTTTAAGCGAGAAACAGATTGAAAGCAGCAAACAGAAAAAAGGCGAAGTGAGTTTAATTGAAAGCAGCAAACACTTGACAGCAAAATACGAATATATATATATATGCGGTACAGACCCAATGTCATTTATTTATAAAAAAGATGTATCCGCTGCTTGATGAGGCAGCGAGATTACGATTAGAGATTCCAAAGCAGCGAGCGCTGCTTGATGCCATCGGTGGCAGCAGAATATTGAAAATCGTATCGATTTTTATTTTATAAATAAATGACATTGTGTCTGTGCCGCATATATGTATATTCGTATTTTGTTGCGTACTGTTTGCTGTTTTCAATTAACGTCATTTCGCGTTTTCGCTGCTTGCTGCGCTGTTTGCTGCTTTCAATCTGTTTCCCGCTTAGCTGCTCTGCCATAGCTGCTTCATTCGATTATAACGATTTGTTACGAAGGTGATCGTTATAGTCATGACTCATAAGGCTGAGTATTATATTTATCCTACGGATTTTTTATAACATTTTTGGATTTATCATTTGGAAAGTTCTATTTGGATGTGTATTTGACAGTTGAATGTAAAGCTGTTTTCAAAGGGAAAACTTGAATAAATGCAAAGCCTGGAACGTATTTACAATTAAAATTGCAAAAGATAGGCGTATGGGCTTTTGCACACAGAACATTCCACATTATTTATGTATATCTGCTTAAATTTGTTCATAAAATCACATTTCTTTAATGAATATAGATATAAAATCGACAAAATGCCAGGCTCCAATACGACTAGGAGCTCATGTCACAGATAATTTGTCAATGATTATGCTTCCATGATCCTTTATGGCTTTTGAAAAGAATTTATATATTTCCTTTGTTTACTTTTTCTTTTTATTGTTGTTTACTTTATTTAGGTCGAATCGTTGCAATTTAAATAATGAGAAATTGTTGAATAATTATTTAAAATAATTTAATTAAATTAATAATAAATTATTACAAATAATTTTAATAGTCAATGAATGACAAGTGGGCACTATTTATAATGAGCAGATCAGTGGAACAGGAAATTAACAAATATGAAATTGCGCTACGCATTAATAATAATACATTATAGTGTATCAATAAATTTGATTAATAAATATAACAACAACAATATCTGAAGAATACAAAAATATAAATGTTATTTATTATACATAAATAAGCGATTAATTTAATTTCAATATCAATCTAAGGCTAACGGCGAATGTGTATACATATTTAAGTTTAAAAGTAAGCAAATGACATGTATAACAAAGAAAAATGAAATCGCTATTGCTCAAGACCTATAATAGCGTTTAACGGCATTTTTACACCAATATATTCGTAGAAATCGTGTATTTACACGTGGTCACGTCACGACTGAAATGTCAAGGTAGCGTCTCGTTTGGCCACGAAATCGTTCTCCTGGTTTTACCATATATTGTGCACCCCTGCATTATCGACCGGGCTTTATAGATATTTAATATTTATACGTATTATGATAGTAAGAGAGGTCTGATCGTCAGCATTTCCCCATGCCACATATACATTATAGCAAGCGGGGAAAAAGCGAGGGCCTTATCTGTAGTAAAGTGCTTGCCTTGAGCATCGCAAAGAAATTATGGGCCCTAGCTTTTAATACACACAAACAAAATTAAATGCATACACGCAAACGGCATAACGTGAACTGATTCTATTGCAAAATTATAGTATGTACAAAACAAGGTAATATGGTAGGATACTGCGCTTGTGACATGCTGTTTCTCTTCAATATTTCGCATCATCAACATGGTGAAATACATGGATAAATATATGGAAAATAAGAATACTTAATTCAGAAATTTCGGAAGACATTAAATCAAAAAAAAGGAAAATAACTTAAACTATTAATTAAACACAAAAAAATCTGTGCATAATATGCATATTAAAATCCAAATTTCATCTAAAGTAGATCAAATAAAGTACAGTAGGAAAATGTCAAAAATAAAACTCGGAATATCCTACCATATTAGCTCTATATACCTTGTGTTCAAAATATAGTTTTGTCGCGTAGTGTCAATAACGAATGTAAACGAGATGCGGGGATTGATTTATATAAATTGCAAATTTGCTATTAACTCACTCTTAAAGGATAAATTGTCTTTCACTTTTACTCGGGCCCTAACTTTCAAGTCAAGCACTTCTTTATAGTCATCTAAACCCAGCTTTGAATTGCATACAAAATTTAAGAAACTTGCGTGACCATATACGCTGCAAATTTTATTATTAGTGAATGTCAGATTCAATGACTATTAAAAAATAATTTCTGAAACAAACATAAAATAAAATATGTATTATCAAACATTTCTAATTGATTGAAATAATTTGTTAACGTAATAAATATTAGGTGTAAAGGAATGAAATGAGCGCTTTTTTATGAAAATAAAACACTAATTTTTAATGGGAAAGTAAAACACATTTTATTCAAAGTATTGCCCATTGTTTTCTACACATTTTGACCACCCTTCTGGCAATTTGTGGATACCACGCCAATAGAATTGTTCTTCTTTTGAAGCAAACCACTTAGACACCCAATTTTCGACTTTCTCATAGGAATCGAAGTGCTGATCAGCCAATGCGTGTCCCATCGATGAGAGCAAATGATAGTCGGAAGGAACCAAGTCTGGTGAATACGGCGGGTGGGTTAGCAGCTCCCAGCCAAGTGCTTTAGTTGTATCCTGAACTGGTTTTGCTCTATGCGCAGGTGCATTGTCGTGGAGCAAAATTACCTTGCCGTGTCTTCAGGTCATTTTTCGATCAATGCATGGTTCAAATCGATCATTTGTTGTCGGTAGCGATGATTATTAATGGTTTCGCCAGGTTTTAGGAACCCGTGGTACACCACACTTTTCTGGTCCCACCAAACACACAGCATTGTCTTTTTGCCGAATCGATCTGGTTTTGCAGTCGATGTTGATGGTTGTCCCGAATATCAACCCATGATCTTTTCCGTTTAGGATTCTTAAAATAAATCCTTTTACAATTCGATGCAAAACTGATTTTCTTTCGTGTCTTTGAAGCAAAATTGCACAAGTGTTTTTTCGGTTTTTCATCTGTCTTTCATTCAATTTATATGGCACCCATTTTCCACACTTTTGGATCTTTCCCATAGCTTTTTGCTGGTGACTCAAAGTGTCATCTTCATCCAATATCGTTTGCGATTCGGCGTCTTCAAACTTTTTTGATGCTTATTTATTTAAATTTACTTAATTCAGTTAAAAAGAAAGGGTGTGGTGAGTAAAAATTGTGTGGGCTACAGTGAAATTCAAAGTATACATAACGCATACGTTTATTAATGGTATATAACAAATAGCATTGCTGCATTACATTTTTAAATTTTCCAAGTTATAGGTTGGCTAGGTTAACGCTAACTGTGTTACTCAATATACTTACTATAGTCAAAGTTAACTTTTTTAACTCCACGATTTTGAATAGTTAAAAATGGCGATTAACTTTGACTTAACTAACCTAACCAACTATGCATACAGTTTTCGCCCCTATAAAGACGATTTTGAATCCTCAAAATTATTCGAAATTTATTAAAACCATTTGATTTTATGATAGCAATGAACCAGCCATATCCGATCAGTTATAGCCTGAGGTTGACTTTATTTATCATTTTGACATAATGGATATACTACTTCATACTTAATTCTTTGATACTTGTTTTGAAAAATGTAAAACACAAAAATGCATTATAGCAAAACCTCTGCATTTCAATGCACAGACGCAAAATCGCAGTGTAGTGTGATGATTGAAAACCAAACACTTAATCATATTTATGGGAAATAGTTCTCGCGCCATTTTTTGACAGATTTGTGTGAATATATAAATTTCTAAAAACTCCCGCTCATCCTCATTGCTCTCCGAGTTTGCCATTATAAACATTGGTAAAATGGCATATAATTTTCTTTATATTTTATTCAATTTGTAAATAACATTTTTAATACGCACATCAATTTCAATTTATTATTTTCTTTGAAGAAGGAAGATCTATATCTATTATATTTTGCTATAAAAATTATAGTTCGCACACTTTGTACATGTATCTCCAAAGACTTATATACATTTTATAAGTTTTTATCAATTGGCCCATTACAAAAAAAGTAAGTCTATGCAAAAAAGTATGAGTGTGTCTCTGTCTCACGTACATATTTTCAAAGTGCTGCATTTATCAACTGCATTTTTAATGAACGTCTGCATGGAATCGCCCCTTAATGCGGAATCCGTTTTAAAAATTGCATTAAGCACCATTTCCGGTTACACAAATACATACAACACTTGTAATTTACTAATAATAATGATCTTTTACTTTAGTGTTTCAGAAGTTCAAAAACGCCCGTTGTATATCTCTTCAATAGCAAAGATGTCTGGATGTGATACTAAGAACGAGCGAAGTAATTCCCATGAATTGGGTGTTGCTGATTTTATTGACATGGTTCAATGCAAACCAATCTTGTGGGACACAAGAATCAATTTATTTGACGATGATATTATGTCAAATCAATTGTGGGAAAAAATTGGAAATGAGACTGGACTAAGTGGTAATAATTAAACAATTATTATCAAAATGTTGTATTAAAATTAAGTTTAATTTAAGGCATTGCTGCACAACTCAAATTTGAAACTCTAAAGACGGAATATGTCAAATGCAGATCATTGGGAATAATAGACCCTGTTTTAAAAGAGCTTAGCTTTTTGGATCCAGTGCTGGACTATAAACTGTAGGAATAATTTTATTTAATTACTGTTAATCTTAATAAAAATAAATTAATAAATTTCATTACAAGGGCAACACAAACGGAAGACGATAATTCTCCGATTGACGGAAAAGAATCATTTATCGCTGAAAATCGACGAAATGTTTCGTTGAAACGAAAAATTCACAACCTCAGTAGTCTTCCACCAGCAGTAAAAATTCTTAAACTTGCACCATTGAATCAAAATGTCACACGAAATCAAGCGGTCAACTCATTACCTCAAGTTCTGACTGGTGCTCCAAATAATCTTAATTTGTCATGTCAAGGAAATTCTTTAAAGAAGAAACACATCACACCAGAAGGAACCGATCTTTTGATTACTCTAGTTAAAGCGCGCCCAGATATATGGAGAGGTCGTCGAATTAATCAATTTCCTTGTGATTTAAAACAGTGGATACCATTGACAGAACATTTTGACTGTCTTCCAATGTCCCTGTATAACCACTTCATGTATATACTCAAAACACACCAGAGCACACATGACGCATGCAACTTACCGAAGCATTTGAAGTTCCTTGATTTTTTAGTTTTTTCTAAAATGCCTTTTACTAAACAAAGCGAAGAAGAACCTGCTACTGTACAAAAATCACGCACAGTTTTAAAGTATGCTTAATAATAATTTAATGTGTGACAAAATAATAGTTCTATGTATTTTAGTAAAAATCTACAAGACCCAGAAGCGGAAAAACATACTATCAGCGTGCATTGTAAAGACATAGACACCGTACAAGCTCATATCATAACTAAGCCAGTAACGCAAACGAAACTTGTACATAATGATAGACCAAAAAATCCTAATGCAAATAGAGCTATAGCTCATCATATTGCACTCTCATTAAGCAATATGGATGCACATGAAAGTAGTTTGGCAATGGGACGTCTTATTGAAGTAATACACAAATTTAAATCTAGACAGAATCAGGAAAAGTTTAGACTTCATCATCCAAAGTAAAGCAACTAAGAACTAAAATAATTGTTTCCCCACATGATTTTACATTTAAAAGTTTTTAAGCAAATTCGTCCAGTACTTTCCTAATTAAAAATTGTATGGTCATGCTGGTAAAGTTAATTTCAACTATTTTTTGTACAGACGTATAGAATAAACGATTAAATCCGCATTGCTATAAAATATAATAGTTATGTCGTTAATAACCCGCATGTATTACTTAGATAACGTTCTTTCAAACGGTTCAGAAAGGGGCCTGCTGACCTAGTTTAAACCATATTTGAGTACTAGTATGTACCTTTAAAAAATGAATTCGGTACTCGGAAGTCAAAACATTTTAGTTTTTGTCAACAAGTAGCGAAATGTGGTCGCATCTTTCTTTAGTTCTCATCGTTTGTGTAATTATGTTAAGTTCCGGTAATAGTCAACTGTTGGCTAGAATTGAAAGCAATACCCGCCATGGTCGAACATTTGGAATTTTAAAGTTTCTCTCCGGATTTCAGCGTCCCAATTTATTTGACGGAGCTTTGAGTATTGAAATAAGAAAGAATAATTACGCATGGCAATATCCTGGACTCATAACCTACAATCTTTATCCTGTCATACCAATTAATTCAAACGGAATTCGTAATGTTGATGATGCCACAAACGGACATAATTTGATATTCGAAAAGGTGTGTGATGAACATTTGCAAAACGTGTTTTATATAGTAAAATATTTCTTTCATTTATTTTATAACTGCATAGTACAATAAAAAAGATAGATATATGAATATTATCAAAAAAAAATGTTTGTTTATTTTGGGGTTGCTTTAAAGGAGCATCGCGACGAGGAACAAAGTGAGCAGTCAACAACTGATTATCAACCTTTTACCACAACAAACAATCCTTTAAAAGCTAAAACTGTGAGGCGCGAGGCTTCAATGAATGACGAATCAACAAACCAGCCAATAATTGAAAATAGGATAGATAGCACAACACTTTCACCAGCTGACAACGATCCGGTTACTGAAGGTATTGATGCACAAAGTGAAACTGCAAACCAAAAACAAGATATTGGGAGCACGACACCTTCAGATATCACTATACCAACACCGTTGACATCCGAAAAAGAACCCAAAGAATTTAACGGATATGCTTACGGTCCACCACCACTCCTGAGTACTCATTGGACAGCATTTAATTGGCATCATCCAACTACAACATACCAAATAGACCAAAACCAGTCGCCACCATATCCAACACCTCCAGATACTATTCCGCTGAAATCGGGTGCTTACGAGAATTCTCATTATGAGCAAATTAACCGCGTGGATTTAACTACAGATTCCGTATATAAATACGGTTTGCCAATAAAATTTAGGCCGAGTCGTCCAGATGTGATCAAGGATCAGATAGATAACAGTTATTTTATGCCTTTGATGTACAAACCAAATATTTATTATCCAGAGGGTAACACTTACAATACGTTACAAGATTATGTCTAATAACCTGTATAAATAGACGTATTCTTTTTTTCAATTACATATATTATTATAAAAAAAAAAATACTTTTTAATAAATTTGTCTGTGTTTCACGAATATATTTATTAGCAACGAGACTAAGATATCTATTGGGTTGACCGAAAAGAAACCGGTGATTTTTTAAAAGAAAGTAAATCATTTTTTTTTAATTTTAGAATGAACTTTAATCAATTATATATTTTCCATTTTGTTGGATGACCTTTCGCCATCTTTCCTGCAAATTCAGTATTCCACGCTCATAGAACTTCTGGCCTTTATCTGCAAAAAACTGAAGCAAGTGCGATTTTATATCCTCGTCGTTATCAAAAGTTTTACCATTGAAGGAGTTTTGCAAAGACCGAAACAAATGGTAGTCTGAGGGTGCAAGGTCAGGGCTATATGGTGGAAGCATCAAAAGTTCCCAGCCAAGCTCACTCAGTTTTTGGCGAGTGACCAAAGATGTATGCGGTCTAGCGTTGTCCTGGTGAAATATGACACCTTTACGATTGACCAATTCTGGTCGCTTCTCCTTCATGGCTGTATTCATTTTGTCCAGTTGTTGACAGTAGACATCCGAATTAATCGTTTGGTTCCTTGGAAGCAGCTCAAAATATACCACACCCTTCCAATCCCACCAAACTGACAGCATAATCTTTGAGTGAAAAATCTCCCGAACGGAATTTGACAAACCAACTTTGACCCTGTGTTATTTTTATGGCTTTATCACCATACAAATTACGCAACTTTTTAGCAACCTGAGCTGCATTGTTTCCTTTATGCAAATTATAAAGTAAAATATGACGAAAACGCTCTTTTGTGGGCTCCATATTAAAATTGACGCCAATCAAACAAATATAAACAAAATTACGCGAACTTTTTTTCTAAAGCAAGCTAAAAGTGACAGCTAATAACTGACAAAAGAAATAATACAATTACAGAGTCACAAGCCATTCAAAAAAATCGTCAACGCCGTTTGTATGCAAAAACACCGGTTTCTTTTCGGTCAACCCAATATAATAAATTTTACCGAAGAATTTTTTTTTGAATCACTGAAACACAAAATGTTAAGTAGAAAAGAAGAAATTGCTTTTCATTTCTTCAAGGAAAAATTGGAAATTGCGCTAAACACAACCAGTTTGCGGTTACACAAACTCAAATAAATTATATTATATTAATATTATGTAATGAAATACCGCGTAAATATTTGAAAATAATATACCTCTCATAACGTCAACAGAAACAGAAAACAATTAATTAATACAGTGAATTCATTCACCATGCATCTCGCAAATTGATAAAAAAAAATACATTCGATAGCAATAATAAAATAATGTTATTAAATTTTATTAATTTTTATGTTTTGATTTCCTATAAATTTTGCTTTAATGCATGGAATCACGAAACGATTTATGTAGTATTTACACGGTGGCGAACGCAGATCGCGCTCAAGAGACAGAAAATCACATACGAAATTTACAAAAGCCAGAGGAGAACGGAACTACTTTTTTAATTTACATACGACCCCAAGGGCACATATAGATTTTGGTATTCCGACTTTTTTCGGAAAAAAAGTTGACGATGCAGAAACTTGTTTTGACACCCCCTGAGTCCAAAAAAGTGGTCTAGGAAAAATGTGCAAAATGTACGTATGTACACCGTACACAGTACTATGGCGGAAAAAACAAAATTCTAAACTACTGGTCCGATTTGTGTGAATTTTTTTTTGTAAGATATAAGAAAAAAATATAAGAATGAAATTCTTGCTTTTTCAAGGTCAAGTTATTGCCAAGGGCAGTTTTTCTTGTATGGGGTCTCAAAAATGGGCCCTACGATTTTCTTTATATTCACAATCATTAATCTTCAAGGTATCCTAAGCAAAACTGCATATATCCCATATCCCGCTAGATGCAAAAAAGGGGGTGGACTGGACAAAGGCAAACCTCACTTTTCAATCTCAAACACCTTACACAATATCAAAAAAATTCTTTCAGATTATTGTAGGATTAAATAAGATAAGAAAACTTGCAGAAAATTTAAAGGTCAAAATCGAAAAATTCAAGGTCAAATTTTTTATATCTCAGAAACCTTAAATATTTTTGATTTTTTTTTTACATTATTGTAGGCTTAAATGAGACAAAAAAACTTGCTGAACATTTCAAGGTCGAAATCGGGAATTTCAAGGTTTGACGTACAGCGTACGCCGCCGGTATCTCAGAAACTCTCAATATTTTTTAAATTTTTTTTCACTTTTTTTTTGTATAATGGAAATATGTAATTCAAAAACTGTGTGTCTTAGGGTACCATGATTCGTTCATGATTATTGCTAATCCCAATCGTATATAAATTCACACCACGCTGTCCCTGCGATGTAGTTTTCATCTCCGTTCGTCATCTGCAAGAGGGGAAATTGTTTCATCTGCACCCATAAAAGTCAAACTGTTTCATCTGCTGCCATAAATTTATGGTAACAGATGAAAAACACACGCGCACGCTATGTGGAATTGTTTTGGCGGTAAATTTAAGTATTTGTAGTATTTTCGGTGGCAAACAATAATTTATAAAGTAACTTCTGTCAAGGGGAGAAGGGGCTTTAAAATAATATGAATCAGTCCCGTTTTATGTATGAGAAAAAAAACTTTCTCATAACTAATTGCTCAGTTTTGGTTAGTTGACAAATATTATTTCAGATATAACGCATCAATATAATATTCTATGTTACATTATTGATATTTTGAGTTCGGATGCATTTTTGTATTTTGCAAATTTGATCATAATTATAGGTCTCTATATAACAAATACCAGGTTCGTTTAAAAAAGGATTATAAGCTGAAACAAATGTTTAAGATTGATTGGTCCAACAGCAGACTGTAATAATCAAAATCTACCCTTATTTTATGTGACTTTAAAAAAAAAGTCAGCAAACTCAAATTCATTCAGAGGACACCAGGAAAAGCTTTTTAGGGTTTTTTAGCTGAGAATGAGGATGTTTTGCGTGAATGTATTAATAGAGAAAAAAGACAAACAACATATCTAAGTCCTCAAATACAAAATGAATTACCTAAAAAGTTAGGCGCCAATGTAAGAAGTGTTGCTGATACAACACAAGATATAGGAAAAGTTGATCAATTAAGTCTTGTGATTAGAGACGTGAAAATGCGGGATGTTGTTTCAAAATTAAATGAAATAAAGGGAAATTTTTTTGACCTTCATTTTTGTCTAAATTAGTACTTTTATTGAGATTGATGAGCAGTAATGTAGAACATCATACTACCCTAAAACACACATTTTAATTGAATTTTAATTACATATTTTCATTATAAAATTCGTTGTAAAAATTTGACCTTGAAATGTTCTCCGCAAGTTTTCTTGTTTTGTTTAATCTTACAATAAATTTTTATTTTAAAGTTTTATTTAGAACACTTTGAAGAATAATTATTGTGAAAATGAAGAAAGAAAATCGTAAGGCCCGTTTTTTCTAGACCACTTTTTTTGGACTCAGGGGGTGTCAAAACGAGTTTCTGCATCGCCAACTTTTCTTTCCGAAAAAAGTCGGAATGCATAAATCTATATATGCCCTTAGGGTGTTATATAAATTAAAAAACGTAAGAAACAAAAAACAACTTTGAAATAAACCGAACAAATATGAAAAAGTGAGCAGTCGTAAAAAGACAGTTTTATTTTGTTGTTGTGTCAATAGAACGCCGTTATTGCTACTAATTATAGTTTAGTATTTCTAAATTGATTTACATTGTTCTACACCACAACTTTTAAATTGCATTTTAATTAATTTGTTTATTAAAATATTTGAAAAAAAACAAAAATCCTGATAATACTATATAGAGATTACTACAATATAGATTTTGGTATCCCGACTTTTTTCGGAAAAAAAGTTGACGATGCAGAAACTCGTTTTGACACCCCCTGATCCCAAAAAAGTGGTCTAGAAAAAATGTGCAAATGTACGTCCGAACGCCGTACGCCGTACTATGGGGGAAAAAACAAAATTCTAAACTACTGGTCCGATTTGTGTAAACAATTTTTTGTAAAATATTAGAGAAAAATAGAAGAATGAAATTCTTGATTTTTTAAGGTCAGATGCTTCAAGGTCAAGTTATTGCAAAATCCAGTCTTTCTTGTATGGGGTCTCAAAAAAGGGCCCTACGATTTTCATTATTTTCACAATGACTAATATTCAAGGTGTTCTAAACAAATTTTGTTTATTCATTTCGAGCTGTTATAAGTGGGGAAATATATTTTTATGAAAACAGATGTCTTTTTCGATTATTTCTCCTACGACTGCAAATTAATTCAAATAAAATTCTGAATTGTGTTTTGTGCATGGTTTTTTCCTATCATGTCATTTGACCATGGATTACCGGAATCAGAGCCGGATTTAACCCTCAGTAGGCCTTAGGCAAAAAAAAAATCAGGGGCCCCAATAGTGAAAAAAAAATTTAGTTACCTTAATGTTTATATGTACTACGTACACTAATTTATTTAAAATTATTTAAAAAATATTTATTAAATTTTTTTCGAGCCTTTTCTAATGAATGTTCCTTTAAAATATCTTCAAAATCAATTTTTTTTAATTTTTCTCCTTCGATACACATGATCGCTACATCACTCAATCGATCAGCTGAGCAGTTGAGCTTCTGAGATGATTCTTCACTCTAGCAAGAACAGAGAAAGATCTCTCTCCTTGGCAGTTTGCAACAGGGATTGTGTAAAAAATCCTTAATGTAATTTTAACGTTTCGGAAGGCACCAACTATTATTTATTTATTTATTTATTTATTTATTTATTTATTATTTTCATTAAAACATTACAAAACGTAATTTACCATAATGAAACCAAATTTACAATGTAGGTAGTGAAATTTAAAGAAAAGGAAAACAAACAATTCATAATTTATACTCTACAATTCAAAACTTATTACAAGGAAATCGAGTGTTATGACGCCTGTGAGAGCAAATCATAAAAACACTATCCTTAAACGATCTTTTAGATATATTAGGACTAAATGCCTTTGAGAATGAATTTAACCAACGCGTTACTTTAGAGATTGGCTCATTCAAACCATAATTCGTGCTGTAGAATGGTACATGTACAAGCTCTCGATGAATAAGCGACTCAGAAGGTGTATTAAAAACAATTAACTCAGAAAGCTCATCACAATTAATACGACCACATAAGACATCAGACGAAAAAGTTGCACAGGCAACATGTCTTCTGTCATCTAGCAAATGCAAACCGAAAAGTAAGCATAATTGATCATAATGAGGAACTATGCTACCAGGGAACAGTCTTTCATAAGCAAACCTTAGGAATTTCCTTTGAATCATCTCAATTCTCTTTATGTCACCAAGAGTACTGGGTCCCCAAACCACAGAAGCATACTCAAGTTGTGACCTCACAAGTGCACAATATAGTGCCTTGAAAGTCAAAGGATCATAAAAATCCTTCGATTGCCTTATGACAAAGCCCATCATTGATCTGCCTTTAGCAACAACAGAATCAATGTGTCTTGAGAAAGATAAATCAGAGGAAAAAAGGACACCGAGATCAAAAATCGTGTTAACATGCTCTAAAACATAGTCTCCCAGTATGTAGTCATACTGAATGTTGTCATTATCAAATACTTTTAACATGGCATGTACAGATGTTGGTTTCTCAGCACTTAAAGAGTATTTGAATTGGATTAACTCCTCATTTCTGTCTTAATTCAGAATCGGTAAGAGTTTCGTAATCGGAAAAGAAACCAAATTGCTCTTTAAGGTTTTCATACGAAAGCAGCCTTTTACACAATTCTGTTAATAAACAATCAATAATGAGATTATGATAAAAATTGCAAAAAACTCTGTATAGAGAATTTTTTCCCACGATCATTTTTATTTAACCTATTTAATTTTTATTCCTTTAAATTCTAAAAAGAAATGTTGAAGCATTCGGAATAATATGTTTGTGGATGGCCTCTAAATCATTTTACAACCATCCATATTTGAACTTTTAATCAAGATGAATTTCTTTTCCCACGACTCAAAATTACACATTTCATGTATATTCAAATGCATACATTGTTTATGCAGGCAAAACAAAAAAAATAGTACAATGTTGTAAATTAATATTATCTGAATGCCAAATGGGCGCATGATACGTTTCGTAGATGAGTCATAAAAATACAGTTGAAATGTTATACAATTAGAGTATGCCAAGTGTTCTGACCGCGCGTGGGCCCCACAATTATTGTTTCTTTTTTGGAAATGCATTTTTTAATTTACAAAAAAAAATAAAAATATATAATTTTGATTTTTTAAAGAGGGCCCCTGAAATTGGTGGGCCCCAGACAATTGCCTTTTTGCCTATAGGTAAAATCCGGCTCTGACCGGAATACCAATTAATGTTAATCTAATCACATAGTTAGTGCGTTTCCATAACTTTTATCACCCACTATTGGGTTTAGACATTCAGTTTAGACATCAGACTCCAGATGGCGAAAGTGGGCTTGTTTTCGAAATTACGTTGAGACCCTGCATTGGAAAGTGATAAAATAAGGACTGGGTCAAAACTTATCACTTATAATTATATGAACTCGTTTGACGTATTTCAAATTGATTTTGCTTATTTTTGAGGAAATCAAACCTTTTAAAAGCCAACTGTTTATAAACAAGTGAAATGGTTGTTGCGAATTTCTCGAATTTTTCGTAAGGGATAATTTTGTCACTCAGCATCGAGTGATAGAATTATCACTTACGAAAAATTCAAGAAATATGCAACAAAGATGTGGGTTTCTGAAAAATAAACAAAATCTATACAAAATACGTCATACGAGTTCATGTTCAAATAAAAATTATAATACAGTCGCGACATAGTGCTTATTTTATCACTTTCCAATGCCTAAAGGTAATTTCGAAACAAGCTCACTATTGCCACCTGGAGTCTGGTTCCCAAGTTAAAAAACCCAATATTGGGTGACAAAAGTTGTGGAAACGCACTGCAGGTTCAACAAATTAATAAACTCTAGATTCTAGAAATTATACGTACATTGGTAACAACATCTATATGCTTCCGGCATAAGACTTAATAAACGGTAAATGCTCGGTATCAAATTCAAATCAAGTTTACCGTACTTCAGGTGGTATCGCGTTCGAACTATAACGAACCCTTATATATGCAGTACTTTTCACGTACATTATTGTTTTTTAAATACTTGTATGTACAGCAATTCGAGAGCATTGCAAAGAAATATATTATATTATCTATTCTGAGATCGTACTTTTAAATACGATATTTAGATTTTAAATGTGACATTAAGAGTAGTCCCTAGAACCATAAAATAATACTACAGATATCGTATTTTACCTCAAAATTGTATACGCCGTAACTTCCTGTCTCCAGGATAAATCTAATATGATATTTGATTATAATAATAGGCGCCTTCCATAAGTATTTCTTTGGTTTGCTCATTTTATTGCACTAAACTTTATGGCAGCCATTATTAGACAAGAGATCAACATAGTACACAATTCACTCAAGATGTCCTCCACTCACCAGTATTATGGGGCCGCAATATTGAGACAGAATATGATGTTAGGACTGATTGCTATTTTTTTAAATATCGTCTCGGGTATAAGGTTAATAATTTAAGGGTCAAAAAGTAGTTTAATAGAGTTTGTTAACTAGTTAGTATTGACGATCTACGGTCAACAAAAGCGGAATATATATTTTAAAGTTATAGTTGATAGTTAATACCTGATAAGCTGGACATTGGACAAGCGTTTATATCTTCCTAAAAAGCGGCACGAAATCCCAAGAGGATTATTGGTTATGTTTCCACCCATGAACATAATGGAAAATTTAAATCTGTTAGGAAGATCCTCGTGTTGTGAACACCGTCGCGCTCCGTCAAAGTTGCCGTGGTACCAGCATTCTTCATCTTGAGATTGGAGCGTGTTTGCACTTTGCCTGTCGTCGTAAATGTGATCTGGCTGGGGACTTGCCCAGTTCTCGGACTATTATTCTCGAGAGTGTTCTCGAAATAAATGAATTACGAATTGTGGGATATATCGGCTGATTAGGTGGATTGGTGACAATGTTGAATACTTCTTGATTAAGTGCCGGATCTAGAGCAGCCATCCACGGTACTATATTTTTGAGCATCACTTTTGATGCCGCTTGCCTGGAACCGATCGGCCAATTGGATGAACCACAAGGGAGAAGGACTGTTCTACTGCTGCTACTTCACTTGCGTTATATTGTTACTCATTTCAAATCCCGTCGGAGTTACCACTTCATTTATCAAATTCAAAAGATATTTTTTTTATTATTTAACTGATGGTTCATTTTTTTTTTGTCGGCTAATTTGTTTGCGGAACGTATTTAGTTCATTTATTATTATTCATTGTCTTTTTTTTTTTTGAATTTTTTTTTTTGTACATAATCCTTTAAATTATGTGTGATGGTGATTAAAATAAACAAAGTGTATGTAGAATATTCATTCATATGAAATGCATAATGTGTTTCTGAAACCAAATCTGTAGACTTTAGTTGCCTTGTCGCTCAGAACACAGATATCTGTTATCACTAATCAGTTTAGTGTATACAGGTGTGCGGATTTCCATGCGCATAATCGTCCCGTAAGTTGTACAACAGCAACTTAACAAATGCGGCGAAGCCAATTTATATATTCATGACTTATAAGTTCTGACTATTAAATATGGCTTGGTAACCTATTAGTATTGAATGTTAAGTGTCAATTAGGATTTAGTTATTGTACCTATAGATGACTTTGTCGGCCTAGTCGACCATTCACGTTGACTTTGTGATTGTCGCTTTTGTTGTATAGACAACACAACATTATACGGCATTAACAAATCCTAGGATAGACATTTTAATTAAACTTCAATATAAATGTACGTCAAATTATTTTAATAGAAATTCTGACAAAGTATTACTAATACTTATACGAGCATTAATTATATTATAGTTTAAGTCCCATAATATTGCTTGTATCCGAAAAGATATTGTAATTTGGATGTTTTTTTACTAATGTAGGCTTTGTGAAATAGTATACACAATAACGATGCGTAATTTAAACAATTTAAGCGCCACTCAATAAAATGTTAAAATAAAACTTTAAAACAATATAAATGTTTACTATATATAATACGTAAACCCTTAATTTTGGCTGGTACGAGTACATTATGATCATAAATATAATATGTTGGACTTGGTATACGATATACTATGCGATAATTCTTTAATTTGTTCTAAAGCACATTCCTATAAATATAAAATATTAGCTGTATTAGATGATTCCGGGAAAAAACTCTTTTTTCGTATTTTTCACCTTCATCAATATTATAACACATCTCAACTTTAAAGTATATTCCTTAGAAGAAAAATGAACTTTTATAATCATTTTTTTGGAAAAAAGTTTTATATCAAGCCACGAGTACATATTAATGTTTTTAAAGAGTCTCCTTGGACGATCAATATACTATCGGAACCGCCAAGCAAAAAAAATCTTTATTCTAACATTCTTAAATATTATCAATCAAGTATTGATGATAATTGTTTTTAAGTTTCGTAGTTATAATTTTTTAATGTGTATAAAATTTTTCTTTTTAATTTTTTTTTTTGTGAAAACTTATTTCTTCAGTAAATTAAAAACAACTGTGCTTTTAAAAATTGGCAGTCTGTTCAACATACATACAAAACAAATGTAAAATCATGACAATCGGACCATTTAATTTTTTATATGAATACAGATTAAATTTAAATGTGTCTTTATTCGTAATCACATGATTCATTTATGTTTTCGTCAATAAACTGTTCGACTTAGTATAGGTGATGAAAAATGGCGCTATTTATTTTGACCATTTTTGCGAAATACTAAGAAAATTGTTTGTTGCAGTAGCGTATACATATTCTTGTATGGTTCTCCCTGGCGTGGTATTTATTATTAATATTATAGTTCCTATGCTTGTAGGTACGAGTAGCGTTTTAGACTTTCTTGTTCACCTGTGAAACATATAATGTGTATTAGTATACGGTGTACCCGGAGTCTAAACACACAAGATGCCTTTATTATGTAATAAATTAATATTTAAACTATAAGTAAACAAGTATACAAACATATGTGTATACCAAATAATCCTAATATTATACCGTCTCCTGCCTTTCCTTGCAAGTTTCCAAGCAATTATTAATGGGCATGCAGACGCGTGGCACTCCACCACTGCGCTGTCTGGATCATACCGTATACTCACAGTCTCGTTGGTACATCCACATGCTTAGTGGTTCTCAATGACTGCACTTCATTTAAAGAATGAACGGTCTGATTGAATTGGCGTCAGGTAGAGCGAGGCATGCAGCTTTCTCAAGGGTCAATAAAGTGCAGCCACAACAAAAGTAAATTAGGAGAAGTAATCATTAAACCAAAAGAGGAGACCTTAAAACGAGAACACAGAGTAATGTAAACAAATCATATTATTTTGCTACACACATTAATTGAATGCACTTTTGTTTACTAGATAAGTGTTTTGACGGACATTTCGCATAAGTAAGAAAAAAATTAATTGATATATTGGGAAGATACTAAACTTTTCCACTGGATTGAATAATTATTGATTGTAAATATGAATTAATGAAAAATCCTCTGATAACATTAACATGTCTACCACATTATCTGATTCGCGGATTCCCGTTAATCACACATCCAATACTATCAGCGATCTCAAGTAACTAATGCCCTTAAATAATATCAACTCGCCACAAAATGGTTATGCAATTAGTTAACAACCCATAGTAACAATAATAATAACAATTAATGATCACAATTAGAAGAACATTTGCAAAAACAGGAAGAATCCAACGGATGGTGCGACGGAAATAACTTGTAACGCATTAAACCTTTTACCCTCGAGTGTTCAAGCGCCGTCCAGTTCTCTCTATTTCACATTGTAAATTGTAATAGTAGGTATAGAGTCTCGCCGGACTCACTGTCATCGAAATTGATATTCGAATGTTACGTAATCCGGAGGACCCAAACAATTAGACATTAGTACAGGAGTTAGCACACGAAATTAACATTCAACCACTCCATCCGATCCCGCCGTGTGTATCGTTTGGCGACAGTAATGTTGTATGTGCATCGTCGTCTTCATCAACATTTGTCTGCACGTCTTCCTATCCCATAGCGGCTCTGCAGGCACCAAAGATTTGTTTACTCGAAACTCTAAGCGCCGACGTCAATGTTGGTAGAGCAATTTAAAGCAGGACAGAAATATTTACTATGTAACTGTGGAGAGGAAAGTTGATAACTTTTGATATTTAATAAAAGCCAGTTGCGTTGTGTTCTGAGTTAGTAAGGTGAATAGCGTTGAACTGTTCAGATGTTTCTTGATTGCGTCTTGAGTTAAAGTCGGTAAACATTTTACAAAATGGTAAAACTATTGAGTCTTTGTTTAACATCCATGATCGTGATATCAATGGCAAGTGCAGCAGCTATTGAAAACATTAAAGATTTTACAATTTACAAAAGAGTGCGCCAACCAACCGAGGCCGAGGTGCAAGAGCATAAAATTTTGTCAAGAGAATTGGCCTCTTTAAGGAAAAGACTTAATCATATTGGTGCGATAACAGACGAAAGCACAGAAATGGATAAAACTACAGCAACAAAAGGTAAATTTCAAAACTTTATGGTATTTAAAGAAGAGTAAAAAAATTTGAATAATACTTCTATAAAATATCTTATGATGCAGTTAAAAGTGCTGAGGACTATAAAATCGTTTTTATCCATTTGCAGAAGTTGACCATATTGCCTTTGATGAGATGGAAACACTTCGAATGGTGCCGACTTTAATTGCACAGCTTCGACATGATAACATTAGACCCGAGGAGCACTCCTTGCTCTCAGAAATTTTTGGTGATTTGTGGGATCTCATTAAGGATGAAGCTAACCGCTCACATGACACAAACATTAATCCTGTGTTGGCAGCGCTGCTCAGTGCCAAGGAGATGAAAATAAGTAAATCAAATCGTCATTTTCGTCGACATACTCCAGTTTTAACTCATATGAAGGACATTTTACGTCGTCGGTACATATCACCTAACGATCGTGAACTCCCACATCGTATTATATTGGGCGCCCGCAGACATTTGTCTCTGCCACAACGAATATTGCGTCTGGCTGCATTCCTTATACACGCTTCCAGTCCACTACGAAAGAAGCGAAGTACCACTGACTCCGGCGCTCCAGACTTAGATCATCTGGTCACATTGATGAATCAAATGAATAACAACAACGATGAAGTATCGGAAGAGGAAGTTTACGATGATTATGCATTTGAGGCTGCATATGATGATGAGAGTGAAGATGATTACATGCGAAAGTATTATAGTGTGCCACAAATGATCAATGAGGACTATGAGAATGGATCGGTGAATGAGCTTATTGAGCTGGCTAGTAAACACAATAAACGACGCTCTAACGAAGAAAATAAATTAAAGAAAAACTATGATGTACTTAATAGTCAAATTCAAGGCGACGAGGATTATAATTACAATGATGATAATTCTGATAATGAAAATATTAATAGTGACTACTTGGGGGATTTGGCGCAAGAAGAGTTGGCCGACTATGAATTGTTTTTGGAATGATGAGTTTGATAATCGGCAAAGAATTTGTCATCGATGCGTTTGTTTAAAATAGATTTTCATCGTAACGTACCTGTTATTAGTTTTGTAAGCCAATATAATTGTGATGATTTACAACTTAAGAATTAAGATGTATACTTTTTAAGATTTTATGTGCAATTTAGTTATATCATAGAGACGTTTTTGTGCTTTTTAGTTATTGTTTAAGAATGTGAAAATTAAAACGTTTATTTCAAACTGACATCTGCATTACACAATTATTTAACTCTTTATTTAACAGTTTTTACATTTCTTATGAAAGAGCTGTGCTTAGTTAAAACTTGAAAATGTGAACGTAGGTGTGATAGTATCATAGTACTCATCATATTGCATTTTGGGATTATGCAGAAATTTGTTTTGATGGTGTTTATTCTTAATTGTTTCGATGTTGTAGCGTTTTTTCTCTTTTCCTCTGAAATATCTTTTAACTTCATAAAAGGAAACACAAAAAACTTTTAACTTTAAACCGTGGAAAACCACGGAATTGAATTGAACCAGATTGGAATGCAAATCAGGGCATTCCATAACATCAGAAAGAAGCTTTTTGTTATGTTGCACTGGTTGGAAGGATGTTGTGTCCATGAAGCTCTCGTTGTGTCGTTGCGGGGTCTTTTTAAGCGATACTGCTAATGTGAATGCACTTAAAATAGAGTTCGACAATCGACACTGTCGCACATGGCTAAAAGTTGTATTTGTTGTGGAATCTGATGAATGGTCTCGGAAATGGGGCAGTTATTGACGTGATCATCGTTTGCGTCTCCTGGAAGATCGGCTAAGGCTCCATGATTTGTGGAATCACCTTCAACTGTTATTTTAACTTTACTTTTTATTTATTTCAATGTTTATAGAGAAAAAAAACAACTCATGCACTGAACTATTGACTTTGTTTGTTGCTCAATTTCGTTACACAGAAATTATCTTCTTTATAACTACAATAATATCTATCCTCATTCTATTGAACGCAAAATACAAAACTATTATATTAATCATTCTTTTTACAAATGATTTTTTTGCTAGTAAATGTCGTATTCTGCTACAAGTATAAACAAGTTCCATATTTACTTGCATCGAAGACTCCAACCATTTTGTTTACCGATATTATGTTCACATGCACTTAAGTACGTAAATGACGAGTATTATTCTGTGGTACATATTCGGGTGTTGTACCTTTAAGCGAGAACCAGATTGAAATCAAAAAACAGCTCCGAAAGCAGCAAAAACGCAAAGTGAGTTTAATTGAGTGCAAGAAACAGACTGCAGCAAAAGAGAGTTGTGACGTTTCCCTTTTTAATTTTTCAATGCTGAATAGGAGACTAATCATCACACTTGTATTTTCATACATTTTTGTATCAGTACTATAGAACAATATATTATTTCAAAATTATAATTATAACCCAAATAACAACAACGTACAGCGTACGGTGTACAGACGTTTATTTTCACATTTTTCTAGGCTAGAATCTTTAGGTATATGCCGTTGGGCCTAGGAGTTATAAATTAAAAAGTTTGCTTAACATTTGGAGCTCAAAATTTAAAACTTAAGATCATATTTTCATAACGACAATAGCTCAAAAAACTGTTGCTCTCCCATATATGTTAAATAAGCAGCTGCCTACAACTAATAACAGCAAACACACATATTTATGTAGTTAGTATTTACTAAATTGAGTTTATAAACAGTTAAGTAACCTAATTAATCTTCTATTACCTATATTTAACAAGTGAACGGAAAATGATTATTTTGTTAAGGGAATCATCACGTTTACATTAAAATAATGTTTATTTGTCTAGAAAATTCTTGCTCGTTTTCGTTTACTTGTACTCGTTCGGAAGAAAATAAACACAATGAAATAAATTCCCGCCTTCATCAATATCTCAGGATATATTTTAAAACCTCTATAAAATTGTGCATGATCATTGAGCTAATGCTGAGTGCGAGCATGGTAATTAATGAAACAGACACAAACATTATCAAATCTAATGAGCTTCTACATAATGAATTTATTAACTTATTTTTTTATTTTTGTTGCTTAACTACATTTTAATATGTCCATTTTGATTTTTGTCTAAAATTGATACATTTAATGAGATTAGCAATAATGTAGAAACGTAGATCTATTCTATAACATTCGTTACATTTCTGTTCTCAACCCTGATAGTAAATCTCCTCATTTTCTTCCTCAGAGCACCTTTAATAGTATCCAGCCAATCTAACCGAAACGCTGAATAGTGCGTTCCAATAACTTTTCATTTAGTGATTCGTTATTGTGTTTCCACAGCCACACTTCAAACAAAATTGCACGAGAAATTACACACATTGTATCTGAAAAAGACGAATAAAATAAAAAAGTGCAAATATGTGCAGCCATATTTTATAGTTGTATTAAAGGAAGAACACAGCTTTAATGCATGTAAAATTATGAGTGACACTCACTGACTTTTTTTCTAATCTTAATTTATGCAAAGTCAAACATTGTAGAAAATTTAGGGGTATGTTTGAAACATCTCCAAAATGTAACATAGCATTTCAAACCAAAATTTGGTTTATTTATTGTGAACCACTTACCTTTATCTAAATAATTTTGTATTCACTTTTTTATTTTTGTTTAAACACGTCTGTATCGTGTGCACTTAAGATCGTCAATGAAATCGTTTTTTTTTGTTTACCTGTACATATTGGCCACTTTGTAATTGCTTAGCAATCGTACTAAAATTTTTGAGGTACAATTTTTAATTGATTTTGGTACCTTAATGTGTATATAACAAAAAATATATACTAGAATAAATGTAGTTCTTTTTTTTGAATTTTGTTTTGCTAGATGAACGCAGAAAATTGGTATTATGATTTTCTTAATTGTATTACTAATCTCAACGAAAGAGACAATTTTTTTTAAAAAAACTTCAGGATCATATATTCCATATCTCAGAAACGGTGCAAATGAAAACTCTTGTATTATTGATAAAGAGAAAAAAAACATTCTGAACATTTCAAGGTCAAAACGAAACAAACTAAAGACAAACATTTGTATTTATTAAAATACTAACTGACCCGACGAACTCCGTATCACCCCTAATTCGAATAATGAACATTGAATTATTTCTTTACCTTTCGCGATCAATAACAGATGGCGCCACAATTCACAATATGCTTTTAATCTCATTATCACTTTATTTCGAAATAAAATATAAATAATACATTGAGCCTATATTTAAAAGGAAATCTTATAAATACATATAACTAATTCTCACATGGAATGTAAAAATAATGTATACAGGATACTACTATATAGTTGTAACTTGTAAGCACTGCACTCTACAGTAAATAATTTTGTAGGTATATATATTGCATAACGAGCACTAACGCAAGTGAAACGCCTGTTTGAATATACAAACACATGAAAAGTGTTGCTTCGCTATGGCCGCTAATTATTACTTCACACCGTGGACAGAATTATGGGCCTTCTAAATGTAGTGTAAGTGTAGGCTATTTTTGAAGCCACGTTTATTGAAAAGAGAGTAAATTGAATAGTTTTTATGCTACCGGTGATAACCCGGTTTATAAACTGCAAATGCATAGTTCTATAAAAATATATTTAACTTCTATATGGATTTTATTAATTATTGTCGCATAATATTTATAAGCGGCTGACGCAAGTCTTTATAAATATAAATTATATTATTGTTATAAGTTTTGCCATTTTTAGTATATTTATGTGTTAATCTTACAAGTTATGAAATATAAACTTATTTAATATTGATAATATCAAATATAATACTCTAGGCAAACTGCATAAGTTTCATTAAAATGTCCACGTTCTGAACTCGGAACTATAAATACACGGGAATCGGGATGCGGCCAGACAGCTGTTAGTTCTGAAGTGCAATGTGCACTATATGAGCATGAGCATGTATTTATTTCTCTCTGGTAGTAATTTATTTTGTCTACAACCTACTTTATTTGTAGATTTATTTTTGTTTAATAACGTTTTTCTGAGTTATGGAAAATGTAACCTTGAAATTGAATCATTGCACTTCGCAGGGACAAAATACATCGTAAGCAGAGCGAAGTGTGAATAATTTATATAGATTCGGATCTTGAAATTCTCAAAAGAATCCTTTCTCTTTTAAACTACAATGAAGTGAAAAACAAATTTAAAAAATATTTAAGATTTCTGGGATATAAATGCTTTTTTGGTAAATGGATCACATTTGGGCATACAATGTATATGCAGTTTTGTTTAGAATACTTTTACGGGTGATTGTTGTGAAAATGAACAAAATCGGAGGACCCGGACAAACGAAAGAGTTTTTTTGGTAATAACTTGACCTTAAAGCATTTGATATTAAACA
This sequence comes from Sylvicola cinctus, assembly GCA_963854165.1. Lineage (NCBI taxonomy): Eukaryota > Metazoa > Arthropoda > Insecta > Diptera > Anisopodidae > Sylvicola > Sylvicola cinctus. The sequence continues at coordinate 26,452,587 of OY974082.1, forward strand.
AACAAAAAACTGTTCCTCATTTTTTTCTTTAATATTTAACATTTATATTTCATAGAAATCATTATACAATAGTATCCGAAAAAATTACCATAAAATTGCATTTACATGCATCAGATTCGCTATACACCAACACACATGTATCACGTAAGTCGAGTGAAACTTTAATTGGAAAGACATATTATATATTTTATTACAAATATTACAAAATGTATTTCAAAAGACCAATTCACAACGTTTAGGTTTGTGACATATTATTTGTAATGAAAAACATATCCCGTTGGGTATTTTGTCGTTTTTTTTTAAATTTTAAGTGGCCACAGTTTTATTATTTTTGTGCAAAAAATATGTACAATTTTGTAAAACTCGCGCATGTTAGTGCACTAAGTCGCAATACCGTAAAACCCCACGCTAGGAAGGGGTAAATTGTCATATGTTACAATATTGAATATAGTAACATGCGGCATGCGCATATTGTGCAATGTGCATATCATTATCATTAATCATTATATTGCATTAACATACTTTGGACAATGAGCAACATGGAAAAAAAGGGAATGCATACATATGTATATGCACACAACACCCATGTAAACACATAACAACATTGCTATATGTACGACTCGTACAGTGTATTCGTAAATACCCGTAAGCGCATGATGCACTTTATACCATAAAGAAAACTATCAAGGCAATATAAAAGAAAATGTATTTTCTAGCAAATACATACTCACATACCAAAGTACAGACTACAGGAGCGAATATTTATTTTACGTCTTAGAGGCTAAACACCCCGGATTGTTTCTGGGGGTCTAAAAATAACCCCAGGGTCTTCGTGGACGCGACGCGACACACGCTTGAGCCTTGATGTAAAGTTTTGTGGCACAAAAATTTGACGGTGGTATGTTTTCAATACAAATACGTTTTGTTTGCTGTGTTTGCGGTGTAAAGCTGTGCTTCCACTATAAAGTTATTTTTCTATATATTTTACGACATCTAGCATAGACACTTTAGTTGTTGTGTTTACACTATGCTGCAACTTTCAGACTCTATAAAGTATTGTCTAAACTCTACACTCTATAGTCTATAGCAATCCACGGTAACTACAATTTAGATTGAGTTCTCTGTCTATTTTATCTCTTGTAATATTTAAGCTTTTTATACTGTAGACTTGTTTTCAGAGCTCGTTACTGATTTTGTTTTAAATTGTTTATTTTTTTAATGGTCAGATTCAGTTGACAAAACAAAGAAAAGAAAAAGAAAAATCTTACTAGATATGCAGAGCAAACTATCAGCGAAAAAAACAATCTATTGAACATGTTCAATAGAGCCTATAGAGCTCGTGAAAGTGGCCATGTTAGTTCTAACATGTAACATATATGTATATAACTTTAAAACGGGAAAATTCTAGCATAATGCCTTGAGCAGAACCAACGTAACCTGACGGCACGCAGAATCCGCAACATACGCAAAACCAAACACAATCAAAACAAAATTTCTGCGTTTGCGTGACATTTTGTTTTTAAATTATTTAATTCCTGTTTTTTTTTAAATTATGTATTCTAAAATCAAACTAGTCCGCTAACGACTGCTACGTTATATTAAACTGTGTTTTTAATTTTGATATATATGTATGTTGCGTACGGCCGGCGTAAAAGTTGAAAGTTGGTCAACTTTCTTTTGGTTCTGCGTAAATACTGCGTCGCGTTTTCTATTGTTTTTGTTTTCATTTGTTTCCATACATCTTATTGCTTGTTGCGCTGCGTCTAGTTGCATTACGTTGGTTATGCTCGAGGATAAAGGCTAAAACGTTTGCCAATCTTTGACCATTTTTTCGAAATATATTAGTTATACCGAGTTGCTACTTTGTAGTTCGTACCACAGACTTCAGTTTGTAAAGTGTAATCGAATAGTCTAATATGAAGATCATTTTAGTTTTCTCACCTTTTTAAAAATTGTATTAAATAATCAAATAGAAACGAAATATGTTAAAAGTTTTTAGTGACGAGGTTCGTTGCCCAATTTTTAAACTCGACTACTTAAATCGTTAGCACTGTTTTATCATCATTGTAGTTCAATCGCAGAAGTTATTTAATTGTCTTATATCCCTATGCTGTAAGTTTTGTCATTGAGTGTCAACTTGCCTTAAATTAACTTATTCCACATTTAAACTTGCGTTTCAATCTGATGATTTCATGCTACTGGGCATGTCGCAGGTCTGTCGACTCCTTTAGTCGACTTCTATACTTAATCTCCTAGGATATTGACGGCTGTTTGATTTACGGAAGATATATTGAATCGAACTTCGAGAACGTCTGAACCGAATTATATTTTTTTTTTTAACAATTGTTATAATATGCTATATAGCCCGGAATCCGAAAAAGGCTTTAAAAGCAACAAAAACTCAAAAGACAGTTTTTTAATATCGCTGTGCCACTTATTTAATTGATATTTAAAAAAATTATTATTGCCAATTAGATAGAATAAAAAATTAAAAGACATACTTCAAAAAGTTTTAATAATATTATAAGCTATTTGTTACTTACAAGTTATAACCTAATTTCTGATAAGTATAAGAATTAAATTACAGAATATTGATTTATTACGTGAAATACAGAAAATATTCATATAGATATCTCTAACTCTACCGTAGAATATCTATTGTGGATACTTATCTGTAGAGTACTATAAACCAAGCACATCAACTTAATTAATTTTTTTTGATTGTTTCATAAATTTTATTACAAGCTTAGATTTTTTTTTTTAAATGCCATCAACTCACATTTGTGTGAAATTAATAACATTCTCTTTTTATATTCTCGCTAGACTATATAATAGTTAGTATAATTACTGTTAACCAAAAAGCCACCCTGTAAAGCGTACACAGTACTGTATCATAGTATGTAATATGTAATATGTATAGCATATTAGTCTGCCGCTACAAAGAAATATACACATGACACGTGCTCACTCATACACGCTCAATCATTTATGAACATTGCACAATATATTTTATACGAAGTAAAATAAAATAACTACGCTTACAAATACAGTGAAACCTATGTTTTTACATATTTCGTTCTAGGACCGTATAGTACACTTACGCGACGTCAACTCAAAAACATTAGTTATGTAAAAATGAGGTTAAGTCCAAAATAAAAAATTATCGAAACCGATATTATGTATAATTGTAATGTTTGTAATCGTTGAAAGTTAAAAAAACTGTATTAGTACTAACTAGTTAACAAAAAATGTCGATGCTTGTGCCTTTAATTATCGGATGGCATCAAACATATTACATACTTGATCCTGCTGCATGCTGAGTAAAACACAGTACATAATATATCGAAATTGTTACGGAAACAGCATCGAAAATTTCTCTTAATGTAATACATATAATATGTAGGTATTTGATTTGCGAAAGGGGTCATTGTTTTTTCCAAAAGATACGTAAAAATATTTTTATCATACTTAAACCGAGGTTGCATTATACATGTATGTTATAATGTTATATATCCAATTGCAGTTTTTACTTTGTACTAAAAAATTTTATCTGGATTAATTAATTAGCATACATATAATAAATTTGTTTTAGGACATCGCGCTGCGACTTACGTGCGCGGTTCGTCGCGTCGCTTCGGCCGTGCGCCAAACCATGCTACGAATTACGAAGTTAAAACTTCAGAGTTCAAACATCAAATGTACATATTATCCATACATACTTTATAGTGCAATTTGTAATATGTATGGAATTTGTGTATGCCAGTATGCAGTATGCACGCAGCACGATTTGCAATGCGATTGCGATTGTGTGCTTACTCTTCTGCCTGTACTCAATACTCATACTCATGTAACTCATAAGATTGTGTGAGTTGTAACTTGTAAGCCCGTAGCCGCGAGGAGCGAGGAGTGAGGACTTACTACTGAGGAGTGAGGAGTGAGGAGCTTGCTGGGTCCGCCGTCCGACTTCCGAGGGGAGACGAATGACGATTTTGAAGATTATATTATACTATTTACATACATACATCATACATTCATATATATAAAAATGCAAAGAAGTAAAAACGTTCGAATTTCCAAACTCAACACTCAACCGTGAGTCAACACCGTGATTCCTGAATCGTGAATATGTATCATGTACTAAAAGTGTGTGAATACAAACATACCTTACATTTTTATTTTGTGTAACATCTGTATTCTGCATATGTATATGAATTTCTTTTGAAATGCATGAGTATTCAGTTTTATTTGGATACAAATAAACAGTAACACATTACACATTACACAGTGTGAGTACAAACACTTCACACCGCACACGTTCTAACTTCTAGGCTCAAGCGATCGCGCAGCGCGCTTCTAATTCTGAAATTACCAGAGCAGCACTCACAGCAGCTGTTAAAAGTTTTACGTTTGGTCCGCTCTTTAGACCGTTGGAAGTACTCGTTGATGAAGGTTGAATATTGTTGCGGTATTGTTCATTGTTTTGTATTTAATGATAAAATTTTATCAAGTTTAATTTCTAAAAGAATTATTACATTTCTTTTATTTTTTTAAAACGGTTGTTTAATTCAACAACATAAATAATAAACTGTGTTAAATCTTAAAAGTGTTGAAGGATAAGTTAATGTGGTTGTGTTCACAAAACGGATTATTTGGGATTATTTTCGTTTTCTGTGCTATAACTACTCAATAGAAAAAGGTAATTATAATTAGATTCTGTGGAATTAACTACAATTGAATTTATTCGGTGGCGTTGCTTTAATTAAATTTCTGCAGCAACTAGCAACTGTGCAATTTCGTTGTTACATAGGAAATAGGAGTTAAGTTTTTACAGTTGACTTAGAATTAAAAAGTAGTCTGTAGAAGAACTATCGCACAACAATACACTCTAAGGCTTTTGCGGTTTCAGTCAATTTTTAATTTTTATCACCAACAAATATTTTGCACTAGCCGAAATCTTAAAAATATACTATGTTCTCTACTACGTAGTTTAAATTGCGTAAAAGTGCGACTTTGCTTGCGGTTGCCTCGACATTCGGCACTTTTACAGTGCGTGCCCTGTGAAATGTAAATACATGTGTATATATGTGTTACGCCTGTATTATATATGTACATATATAACAGCTACAGCAAATGAAACGACAAACGGTTGTTTAATTACCATAAGTAATAGGGAATTTAATTAGGTAGAAATTTCGAGCAGTATGCATTCTCAAAAATGTTTAAAATAAACCGGATAAAGACCACAAAAGCCGTTGAACCAAATATACTTATTCTAGCCATTTAACAATTAATTCTTTTGCATTATTGTGTGAGCTTCTCAAACCAACCTCATCAACATATTATGCAATAAGATTGAAGAAACATGTGTTATGTTAAGAACTTAAAACAATAAACGGTCTTTACACATTACTCATCAGCGTAACAACTGTTTTCTTCTAACAAAATCACAGCTGGATTTTATTCAACAGTGTATCATAGGGCATGGCTAACTTTGTGCTTTGTGATTTAATTAATAGTGGAATTACAGACTACCTACATGCATGTATACAGTGACATTAATTTTATTCTATACGAAAAATAAAAATACGGTTTAGTTATTAATTGATACTTGATCAATAGAGAAATTATAAAATTTATGAGTGATGATAGCGAACCCCAGCTCCGCTGTGCAATTTAACACATGCATATTTTTGAACGCACCCCCAATCCCCATAGTTATTACTCATTGAGCATTACTTAAGGTCTTTCCATATACTATAGTAACCTATTATCTTTGCTGTTAATAGTTCTTTATAATTCTTACACTTTCTTAAACAATGATTAGTTACATAATAATGAATTATATTGCCGAAATGCATTTTACATTATGTAATATGTATTAAATATAATATTTATGTTGCACTGTCGCGGGTCGCCCCCGGGAGACCCAGGTCCCAAACACTAATCTATTGACTACACAGCGTATCAGTATGTGTAGATCAGTTGAATTGTCCATATTTTCGTCAAATAATTTTACGCTATGTAAATGTAGACTGTTATAACTTACACAGTATAATATACTGTATTCCAAATACAACTGCATGATTTATGACCACGTGCAGCAACACAAAGTATTAAATTTAAAATGCCGCAACTAAAACACATTGAAATATGAATATGAATAAATAACTTTGAACTATAAAGAAGAAAGTACTCAGTTGGGGACAATTTGTCTTGAGTCGTCTGTGTTTTGTGTCGTTAACTAAAGTTGATCCAAATAGTTCACAAATGTATTTTTATTTAACTAGGTGCATAAGGAGGTACATATACCTATGTATATTTAAAAAAAGTTCCTGCTACTTAAGTCGCTGGGAAAGCAGCCTAATACTTTGTTTTCGAGGTTTAGAAGTTGATTACATTTACAAGAAACAAAGCAAATTTGTATCAAAAAAATATACCAATTAAGTAAAATCAGTCCAAGAAAGATTAAATAATATTCATTCCATCAAAAATGTGCTTATGTCGTAAGTTTCTAAAAAGTTTTCTGCTCATATTTATTTTTAATTATATTATAACTAAATTTGCAAATACAGCTCTAAAAACTTGGCTTTTATGGTTTCAATGTCAGTCTGTCTACGAAATAACCAATAAGTAAAATATGTATGCAGGTACCTTTAGTTATGTAGAATATACTTTGTAAATAGGAACAATAAAAATAATATTATTTGGATGGAATACCCTACAATTGCTATTAAGTTATTTCTAACATAGGTAACAGTAACAATAGTTACAGGTATTAACCAATAAGAACAAATAAAGGGGTTTGCATGATTTGGTGAAAATTTAAGATCTTAAATACAATGGGTTTTATTCTTGTACGGATATAAACACGCGACGTAAATTTTCATAGCCAACTACAGGCTGCGTACTTGCCTCATTTTTCAAAACATAGGTACAAATTTATAGGATATTTGTTTTCTAAATGTATTGGTGAGATCGAAAATTTGTGTCCTTTTCAGTACAACATTAAGTATGTACCAGTATTTTCAAAAATTATTTACTTATTATGCATTCAATTGTAAACTTTCTATGTATACAATCGAAGATAATGGTTTTAGCAAGTAATTGTTTCACAAAAAATTTTCATCAACATTGATACATTTAACTGTATAAAAACAACTAAAAATAAAACAGTTCGACATACGGTACAACGACAATATTAAGTACACGTTTGCATGTGTACTGCATTATAAGTACAATATAATGGGATACAGAATCTGAGTTTTAATTCAACGGCCTCCGGAGTCCGGGTGCCTGGATGCGTTCATGTTTTACAATTTTGTAAGAATGTTTTTTAATATGTATTTAGTATGTGCGTATATTTATAATATAACATCATAATATGCGTAGTAGTGAAATACTTGAGTACAAAATACAGAAACTACTGCTATGAGATATCTAAACAGCACGATCGCGGTTACCTCCAACATCCAGAGTCCAGGCTCGTCCACCAAGTTATAACTTCCGACGTTGTCATGTTTATTGTGTTGTCGAAGTCCTTTGCACTTTGCACCCATTCACAATTCGCAATCTACGCACTACGCAGCAACCGATAGTGTTAAAAAGAGCAAAAAGAGAACCAACCAAAAAAAATTTGGGGAGTTTCAACTTTCAAGTAACGTATACATGTTTGTACAAATAGATGCATGCAATTGTATTGGGTACGCATAATACGCACAGCATAATATGAACGTGTGTATTTAAGATGTACGTACATAATTGAATTGCTGAATCCGAAAGGCATTGTGCTACAACTTTGGTCCTGCATGTACAATGTGCATATGTATGCACGTATTTAGGACGCTTTTTGTGTTCCATGTCCATCTGTCTCATTTCAATTCTTGTTGTCTGATTCATCCTGCACCAAACAGTATTGAGTGTGAATATTATTGTATAGTACAGAGTTGAACCGAAAACAACCCTCTTTCTGATGAATGGAAACACGCATTACACAATACACATGCAGTATACCATAGTTTATAAATTATAATATGCGCATATTATTACTGCTATAAACTGGTGTGTGAATATGTATTTATGTTGCGGAATGAAATAGCCCAAAAAAATGATTCGTATAGTTTCAGGAAGATGCACGTGAACAAATTAAATGTATAGTTTTAACTAACTCGTTACCTTGCCTAGCTAGGCGTATAAAATTTAAGTATGTTCCACATAGATTAAATATTATGCTGTGGCCTTTTATAAAGATATTTTGCACATGTCTAACGCGTGTTGCCATTTTGTGTATGAACCGTGTATAGATTTTCGTGCACAATATGGGCCACAGTTCAACACCGACTATGCAGCAAATAAAAAAATGTAATTATTTTAAATTAATTTTGATCACTCGTAGTTTGATTATGGTCAAATCATTATGCATTAAGCATGCGTTCATTCATAATACAAATTAAGAGGCAAAATATTAGCATTGAAGGGACATATTATATTAAAAATCGTACTGGCTACAGACTCCCGGATGAGTAAGGACCGCATGGTTTTGACATTGCGCAGGATGTATATAAGGATATAGTATTCTGTGCATGTGTTTATCTGTATGTAAGCTATTTATTCAAGGGGTGCTGGGTGAGACGTAAAGAAATTGAATTTAAAAAAAAAATGCATTTTGTTGTTGGTTTGCAACACGAAGTCACTGCAGAAGCCACAGTCAAATTCTCTAAATTAGGCCAAATAGAAATAGGTGCATTCAAAGTCTAATTACGTTCAAAAGATTACAATTAAAAAAGTAAAATTTTAAACTCATATTTGTAAATTCGAAATTGATAAAAAAAAAAAATATTTTGGAATTATTGTTAGTTTGTCGTAAAATGGTAAAAAAATAATTTCGGTCTTCGGAAAAATCTTTCGGTGATAAGACGAGGAAAACAGCTGTAAATATCAATAATTTAATGGAAATAAATTAATCTCCTGCCAAATGAACAGAACATCTCTGCCGAGAAAGCACTTCATCGCCATACAGTTACCTATAAGTATTAAGTACCTACAGAGTGCAGAGTGTACAGTATGCGCATTGTTCGGTACATTGTTGTTGTGAGGGCTGGCTGGCTTCCAGGCCTTGGCGACCCCTAAACTCGTACAACAATGCCTAACAGCCTAAGCTGCCGTCTATTACAGTTACACATATACGTACATAAATTCGTTCATTTCACCCTGGTTGCGTGATGCGTCAAGCATATCCAGCGTTAATATAAAACTGCAGCTGCCCTAATAATACACATCGAAATTTTGATAGGTATAAAGTTCTGGGCATTGTGTCATTTTGATTCCCTTGTTTCCTTGTGTGCCACGTACAATACACATATATATGTGTGTAATTTAGTTTTCCCCCTTCGTTTCGGCCTGCAAAAACACCAAATCATATAGTGTATAAAAAACTTGATTTTCCTCGCATCCCGTACTTTTAGGACCTTATGGTTTTATTTTGTCTATGTAACTACATATTATGTAGGTAGGTAGGTAGGTATATAGGTACATATATATTTTAGAATTAGGGGATGCCAGAATGCTGGGTCTTTAAACTTGTGTTGCCATTACATTGTATCTGCGCTTTACAATGCACATAAAATATGATTTGAAAAATCTAATTTGAATTGTTTTATTGCACAAAAACACATCTGTGTAACGTACCAGAATAATAATATTTTAAATTGTTTATGCATTTTTTTAGAAAGTATCTTCTTGATACCAGCGAAGACGTGGCTATTTCATTGAATCGACATAAAAATCAAAGTGCTGTGAAGTGAAGAAACAATAATTTTAGAATTTTATCAATTCGAAAACAACTTAAATTGAATCCTCAAACAAGTTATTGATTTAAAAAAAAATTTGAGTGTTAGCGGCATCTTTAAATCCTTTCAAAATTCCTAAAGTACCAAGACTCAAACTGCACAATATGCTTATGCCTGGGGCACCGGAAGCAGATGCGGCCCTGGCGGCACTCGCAAACTCACAGGCGTTAGCCAATTCACAAGCAGCCGCCGCTGCAGCGCTCGGTGCATCTCCAAACGCAACATTAACGGCAACAAATGCCGCAGTTCAGCAAAAGGACACAACGTGGACGAAATTGTTCGTAGGCGGGCTACCCTATCACACAACTGACAAAAGTTTGCGCGAACACTTTTCGGTGTACGGCGATATCGAGGAGGCCGTTGTCATTACTGATAGGCAGACAAATAAAAGTCGTGGATATGGTTTCGTAAGTATAGTTTTTGAGAATTTTTAGCACTTTTGTACGTATTTTTAAGTTATTTATTGTGTTTTCCGTAAGTTTTGGTGTGCTTGAGAGTTGAAACGTTTGAATTGCTGGTGTTTGTAGGCTATTCGTTTGACCTAACTACATGAATGTTGCTTCACTTGTGTTTGGTAATCTGTACGAATGCGAGGTTTTGGAAAGTACAATGTCTAACAAATAAGAGATATGACATATTAATTAGAATTGTGTCAAGACACAATAAAACACATTTTAATTTTAAATATAGAAAAAAATTCTTTTATTCGTCGATTTTATAACGTACAACATTTTGAAAATTACTATAGTCAGTATTTATCTACGCAATTTAATTTAATGCCAGATCTACAGCATTAATTAGTTTTGTGTCAGATGTTTATGCTCTCGTCCATAAACATTGCGAGGCTAAATGCTAATTGTTATATTATGGTAACATTGATTTCAATTTTCGGTTGACTAGGTCAGCAATACAGAGTATTCACTAGCACACATACTCGTAGTATGACCCATATACTTTTTCAGTAATTTTATTTTGTACTATTATTTAAAAAGTAGTTACGCAACAAGACTTTAGTCCGTACTGTGCAAGACCCAAACCAAACTATGGGTATTATCCTTAAATCTTAAGCCGCTTTTTAACTAACGACCCACTTTACTGGAGTTATAGAATCTTCAGTGTGATTTTTTTGAAATTTAAATATGTCGTATAAATTAAAATTGGTCCTCATCCTTTTTCTGATTTCAATGTCCATATAGTTGAGGCCTTAATGGTAAATAAAATAACATTGACCTTAAATTGATACGTAATCACTTTGGAATATCCAAGATCTAAGTAGATTTTAAGTGATAACGTTCTCTGGCTGGTATATTTCTGTTGTTTTGTTTGAAACATTCTAAAGTATTATAAGGGTCAAAATAAATTTTTGTCATAGGTTTAAAAAAAAAATGCATCCAGATATTAAGTTTCCAAAGATTTTAACTTACTGTCAGTTTTTTTATTTGCTCATTCGAGAATTTTAAATTCGAAAATGTTGGTTTTTATCTTCTTTACTCTACATAGGTACATACACATATTTTTTTTACATACTAGGTCTATATGCTTCCAAGTATGGCTATGTTCTAGTCACAAGTGAGTTCTGTTAAAAATGCGACCTTTGACTCGTTTGTTTAAGCCGACATGTGTAACAAAAACCCGCTTTATTTCTAAATGGCTCTTATTATTTGGTGAAAAATACTTACTCTCGCGTAAGTAAGGCTGAACGCATCTATTTCGGTCATTGTCACAATTGCCATAGTTAAGAATTAACGCTATCTACCTAGGTTACTATAAAGAATGCATAACCTGTTGACAACTGAGTTCTTGTTATTTTTATTCATATGTGGGCTAGATAATCACTATATGACACATATTTGTTTTACTTACATATATGTAACCTATGCAAGACTATTGCGTAATAAAAGTAATTTCTTCAGAATGTATAACCAGCAATTTAAGCAATAAAATACATTGTTCAGAGAATACGATTACAAGGAAATACCTAAAAAAACTGATTTGTCTTCGTTTTGCGCACATGCGCATCGTCTAACGCGCAAGGAAATGAACTGTTGATGGATGTGGTGACTGGTGAATGGTGATTGGTGATGCCGTTATGTGTAAACATGTCAAAATTTACGAGTTAAATTTCTCTTCATTATTTTCTTTATCGTTCTCGATTTTAGGTTATAATGGGGGACAAGGCGAGTGCTGAACGCGCCTGCAAAGATCCCAATCCAATAATTGATGGGCGCAAGGCAAATGTAAATCTAGCAATATTAGGAGCTAAGCCACGTGGAAATATCACACCAGGTATGTGAAATTGTTTATATTTTATTTAAATTAATTTATTATCATTTTGAGAACTATACCTTATGTCATTATTTCGTATTTAGACTTTGTAGTTTTTATTTTTTATTTATTATGTTATGTGGTATTTTCGTTGCATATAATTTTGCTTTTATGTTTTTTAACGGTTTTCTGTGCATTATTTTGTGTTTATTTAGCTGTCTAGTCTTTGTATGCAATAAACGAGCATAATTTTATAACGAGCGATGGCGTATTTTTAAGTAAATGAAAAACCGCAAAAAAAGGGAATTTTATTTTTACCGCAAACGGGATTGACGTCACTTGATGAAAATAGTTCGTGCGATCCATAAATATGTCAATATGTTTTGTGATTTACAGTAAATTTTAATTTACATAGTTTTCCATATATTTTTTTTAAACGTAAAGACAGTTTTATAACGATTTATTTATTTATTTATTTAGAACGCACGTTCTATAACAGTTCAATATGTATGACTACATAATATGTTGGTATGTATGCATATGCAAATCACGCATGGCTAGGTAATTTCCAGCAAACGCGTCTAAAAAGTTAGGCATCATTAAGTAATCTGTGGATCGGACCCACATACGACACAAATCACAAATCACAATACAATATACACATGCTGATGCATTTCCCTCTGTGACGCTTAGCCACCTCGGTGCACACATTAATGAAGCCCCTACAGTGGTGTGTGAGCCATTTAACAATTCATGTAAAGCGTTTCCGTGAACGGTTTCCGGTCGGAAATCAAGGCTGACAACCAGGTTTATAGTTTTTTTATTCCTTTTGTTTGGGCAAACTACGTACACGACACACGTAATTTAGATTTTTTTTCGTTACAGTTTTTTTAGTTAATTTTTATACAATTACCTACATATTATGTAAAATCAAAACGTCTGCTTTTTTTGATTGAGTTTTATGATGAACGCAATTTATTTCCAACATCACCAATTCAATCCTTTTATATTATGTTTTTATAAATTATGATCATTAATAGACTGGTCAGATACCGAATTGGCACACGTCATGTAATCATTTTAATTATTTGTTCCACCTGCAAAAGTAGTGTGCATTAAAAATGGTTTTGATATGTAAGCTCGTTAACATTCAGCGTTCATGTCTCTATACTGTACCGGGCTTTCAAATAAATAATGTGCAGTTAAAAGCTATTTATAGATACCCTATTTATGATAAATTTGCAATCACGTGATACGTCTCGAAACACATGTGTGACTTTTCACAGTTAATTTCAAATATATTTTGAAATTAAAATTGTGCTCACTTAATTAAGAAAATAAGTTCAGGAGGATTATGCGTTCCTTATTGCTTGTTATTATGCCTTGATCGAAAAATTTTCTTTAATCTTTTTTCCACGTGTGAATATAAGAGAATTATTTGTCTTATATTCACACGCAGTGTTGAATGAATATTCGAACCGAGAAAATGAACGGATATTCTAATGGTATTTTCAATAAAAACCTAATTACAAAAAAAATTATTCGAAAATTTAAAAAAACTAAACTATTGGGGTCTAAACTAATGTTAGTCCGAAATGCATAATGACCATTTTCTTGGTTTTGTTATATGCCGGTTGTTATTTGATGACTGCTTAAATTTTTTTTAAATGTACTGTATTCAATTTACTGCATTTGTCTCTTTTACGCGTTTGAGATTAATCGCCGAAATTCATTAAATTGTAAATGTTTTCTTTCACAATTGTATTTCTATAAATATTATTCTAGTACATTTTTCATAGTATTATAAGCAGTATACCTCCAAGTTTCATAAAACAAAACCAAAATCAAGAATCTAGACAAACCGAAGCTCAAATAGAGCTTATTTATAATATACTCAATAATAAGCACTAAAAATGCTTAGCTCTGACGGCTTCATGTAAAAGTGCTGTCTAACTAACTAACTAACTGACTAACTAATGTTATATCTTTTTCGCGTGAGGCATAGTGTAGTGTAGTGTATTAAAACTTCGGCTCTTTTATGAGTGTTCACCTGGTGGTGTAGTGCAGTAACTCTTAAATACGCCTCTGTTTTTGAAATGTTCTGCTATAAAAAGATTATTTGATATTTCTCGATATTTTTTTTAAATTAGGTAAATATTGAAACATTTAAAAAAATTATAATTACTAATTTTTTATTCACTCAAATGAACATGAAAAACTCGATCGAAGTAATTTTTAAATTATTCACGTGGTGAGATAATCCATTACACTATAATACGGCTCACGTAAACAATATATCCAGTGAACGGTTTATTTTTTAAAAAACTTTAGCTGCTGAATTTTTTTTTCCAAAATAAACCGTTGCTTCATATGTAAAATTCTTATTTTTTACATTGAGTTTTGTGAATTGTGATGCGAATAGAGGCTTGAATCGCGATTTACCAATTTGAATGAAAAATTGTCAAAAATATATATAATATTTTCTCATCTTCCTCGCTCACTTAAAATTTTTCATATGACAATTGTTTGAGAGTAACTTTAAATTACTAAATTGAATCATTGTAATCAATAAGTTATTGTACCTACAACTAATAAATTGTTTAAATTAAAATGTCAACGTTAGGTATTTAAGGTAAAAGGTATTTCATACAAGTTTTCCTCTAGTTGAAACAAAACATTTTTTATTGTGTTGTCAAGTTCCTACCTTTACCTATTGTTTTATATGCAAATGGTGAATGATTATTTTAAAAAGAGCTCATAAAAGTCAATTTAACGCATTAAATAATTAGAACAAATGGTGCAAACTTGCGAAAAAATTATCCACCATATTATAATGTCAAAATCACCATCAACAAAATAAAACAAATCGGCAACATCTAAACATTTTTGAACTTTTTACATTCAGAGTACGGACCTGACAAAATGTCTGTATATGATCAAGCATCGTTAGGACAGGGAGCTGCGTATCGGACATATGGTATGTAAAACAATATTCATTCACCTCTCAGTCTCTATATTCAAAATAGCTCCTTTCTTATATTAAATTTATTATGTAGTCGCATTTTCGTAGCGTGTAGAATAGTAATTCCCACAGTTTTGTAGTGTTGTTGTTGTATCCATATGACTTTGTTGGTTTCTGAGCCTAAAATTCATGCATCAAATTTGGAACAAGATCATTGCATTTCGCGAAATACGCACTCATAGATGTCGGGGCGCAGCAAGATGCAGCAATATTCAGCCCGATGTGCTTTGTTCCGTCGTATGTTCTAAATTTATATGGATATTGCGTTTTGACTCATAATAATTTCATCAGTATATTCAGTATATATATATTAGTTATAAGTACTGAAGCGAATTTTGCATCTTTGTAGTGGGCCATTGTTCTGTCAGAGTAAATTTGTATGAATTTAGCGTTAGGCTTTACTATATAATATAAAAAAAGGTTAATAATCATTTTTGTTTGAACTTCAATTCGAAACTACACTTCATTCCTTACATTTTGATCGGATTGATAATCCACTTCGCACTACATCTTTCGGTGTTCGCGTTGTGGATTTACACATCCACTCCACTCCGTACCATATGAACGCGATATAAGTATATTTGCTGAAATATCAATATTTGAGCTGTTGTCCATACAGCGAAATTAAACGAGCTTCTACTCTTAACCTTGTTTTTTATCTTTCTAAATGACATCGGTTATCCTTAAGGACATCTCTAAAATGCTTGGTATATTGTTTTAGACAATAATTTCTTATAATTTCAATATAAAAGTTGTACATAAAGAGTCCGTTGTAAAAAGTTTTAAAATTATTTTTCCGCAATTATTTAAAAACTAATAATTTCCAAATACTAATAATGGCTGTAATAATATGTAGATACATGAGCAGTAAGTATGGTATGATGCAATAATAGAAATGGCTTAATTTGAATCTTAAGAACAGCAACAAATCTGTTTATCCGACTAGCAATACTTTTAATACCTTTTAAAAGCTTCTTTTTTTTTGTATGAGTTATAAAACAAAGTTACCTAATCATATTTCCTCATTTACAGGATTCCCATTTGCTGCTGGACTTCGCACTGGAGGATATCCGGTGCTACCTAATCAATTCGGGTAAGTTAATATGGCTTATTAAAGTCACATTATTTCTATACAACACGTATTTTTATACAAAACATTTCCAATCGCCATAGC
This sequence comes from Sylvicola cinctus, assembly GCA_963854165.1. Taxonomy (NCBI): domain Eukaryota; kingdom Metazoa; phylum Arthropoda; class Insecta; order Diptera; family Anisopodidae; genus Sylvicola; species Sylvicola cinctus. The sequence goes on from OY974082.1 coordinate 26,468,893, forward strand.
CCATAACAATAATATTTTTATCGTAATTGTCACACGCGATGTAGCCAATAAAAACTGTATATGACAATGAGTAATTATTATAGTCGTATGTGTACATTAAAAAATATATTATTAAATAAAGTAACGTAAAATTGTGGACTCGCAGGGCAGATGGGGTACAAAAATGAATTATGGTAAAATCAAAATGTACGAGTATGTCGCTGCGTAAAAATAAAAGCTGTTGTCATTCGCATGTCCCCGAAGATCTTGATAAATCGAAAAGTGCCATTAAAGCTACCAGGCTGATGTATGTGATTGTACGGCAGCAACAATATGCTCGTACATGTGCATGTAAAATATGAAAATAATTATAATAAGCAGACATATTAAATAGAATTGGACAATGGAAATTTGTGTCTAAATAATTCAATAATCAATAAACGAGTACGTACCCTACGACCCACGTCCCTACAAGCTACAATACAAATAACTTTTTGGTGCATAACATGAAACAATTTTTATCCTTAACTATAGTTAATTGCATTTTTACATTGCAAAAGATTTAAATTCTCATTGACAACAGTCTGTATTTAAGAATATTTAATATAAAAATATATCTAATTTTAAATACTTATACTTGAAATGCATATCCATTTTCTTTTCTTTTTGTTTATAATTTCAGACTCTAATTATCAGAAATCAATCATAAAACCCGATCATCAACCACAAAAAAAAACAATTAAATTGAATTGAAAATTCAGAGCAAAAACTTAAAAAAGGTTCAATCGTATAAAGCTCGTAACCACTATGAAGGGCACATTACAATGCGAGTTCACGCAACTGCAAGTGCGCGTGTGCAATACGCTAATCGTAATTAATAGTCACAATTAATAAATTACTATGACGAATTGTTTTACCAAAAAGATTACTTATAACACACAAGCGAAGAGTATAGAGAACACACAAACAATAGCGCTATATCGATCGAATTGTCACGCTGTTGACCCAAAACAAAACGTAAATTTCGATTTTTATTTTAAATATACTTTTTTTTACGTTTAATTCTTTGCCGTGTTCTGATGAAAATTAAACCTTCTTATTTTGTTCAGTTTTAGTTTATTTGTTAAGGAGTGGGTGTTTTTTTGCGGTGTTATTTATCAGAATTTCATAGAAATATTGTGCTAAAATATGTTAAATTTTATTAACCTAGCTTTGTTATTAATGGTGATGTTTTAATTGTAGTAAATTTACGGGCGCATCTTGAAATTAATTTTTTTTAAATCATGTCATTTTTATTTTTATCTTCTACCTACTGTGTACTAATACCGTTTCATATACATATTTTCGTTTTGCAAATATTTCTATGATTTTCTGTTTTATATTTAATACATTAAATTCTAACGAAATTAAATATAAACTTGATTTTATTCATTTAATTCTGACCTTTTTTATAATTCACAAAAAACACAGTGTTAAAAAATAAATTATTTAAATTTTTGATCACAGTTTTCCTTTACATTATTTTACTTATTATTCCACAAGTGGTATTATTCTCACATTTCCTTGATGATTTGTAGATTTAAAAAACAACAATAAATGTATAGGAAATTCTTTTAAAATAAAGTGTCTGTTATTATAAATAATTGCTCTTCATCGTTCAATATAGATAGATATAGCATACATTTACGACGTCGTACACTTAATTTATGTTTATAATTTCGTCGCCAATTATTTTAACTTTGCATTGAAAAAATATGTTTTTACATCATACTTCATTTTGAACTTTAGCCTGTTTTTGAATGACTTAAAATAGTTTGCGAACTATCCGATTCAAATCGATGTTAGTATATTAATAGATACTTAAAATATTTTCATTAATATTAAGTCTATTAACAATTAAATTCCAATAAAAGCTTTCTGATGTTTTTTTTTAAATTAAAAATTGCGGATAATCTTACTTAAATTGATAATTTGGTTCATGACATTTAACGTTGAAAGATTATTTCCTTCAAATGTTGCCCACAACTTACTCTTAATGGTTCATTCTGTGGGTCCTATTTTCGAAAACTCTTTCAATTTTTAAGTATATCGGGTTATGCTTGCTGCCAAAATTTTAAGTACTTCGGGTTTATCGACAAGAGATTTAACATATTTCCACAAAAAGTAATATAATACTGTAAGATCACAAAACCCTATGGGAAAAATTACCTTAAATTGGATCACCCTTTATGTAAGCGAGCGACTACTTGCGCCATTAAAAAATCCCAGGTGAATAAAAAAAGTAAAATCATTCATTTCGGACTTAGTGACAGGAAAGACCAATGCAAAGTGGAATAGAACATTGAACTCAATCCACCAAACTAATAAACGATAAGTAAATTGTAGCGTTGCAGGAAAATTTGTGTACGTTTTTGCACCACAAGATAACACCGAGTTTAATTGGAACAGTCACAAAAGGCTTTTGAAAAATATTCACACTCTTCACTGGAAAATGTAAAATTTCCAACAAAGGTTCACATAAAATGAATAAATAATTACGAACGTGTAAAATTGAAATTTTTGCTCATTTCAAGTTGCGCTCAACAACAATAACAAGTTTCAATTTGAAATGCGGGCGGAAGGAAAACTCGTTCAACGTTTCTCTCGAATGAGGCATGCATGTAGTTTCGCGCCACTTTGTCACGTCAATCTTTGACATGTAATCCTATACGTAGTTTGCTGTACCTACATATACATTATACAATAAACACTTTAGAATTTAGATCGAACTCATTGTCTGCCATAAGGCACATCTTTTCCATGTAGGATTTAAGATAAGCAAGTATCATCGAGGAGAAAAAATGAGGACAACGGTTGTTGCGAAATTTTTCTATCAAACTCGTGCAGAGTTATTATGAATTTTTATTTTATAAATACATTCTTTAATGGTGAAACCAACGAATGAGGACTAAACAATAATTATGTAACTCACTTAATTTTATATTTTAAAAAAATGGCATTCTTGATTGAGTTATCAATGTGTGGGGCGAATGAAGGCCCAATTCTAAGACACAGCCTGAGGCACGTCACTAATTGAATAATCCTAAAATAGTGTTTTAAATATTTGTAAGTCATGTTAAATTGGGTGCCGTTTCGGTACACACCGGCGAGGCATGTTGTCATGATTCAACTTGATTCTGTATTTCGGACGACTTAGTACTTACTACCTATATTATAGGCACATATGTACGCGCATATATAAGTTACGTACCTTTCTATAAATATCCACCGCTCTTACGATTGTTTTTTTTTTTGTATGTGAAACTATTTTACTTCTATTTTTGCGCCCCTTTAATGCGACATCGTCTCATCTTCTCCAATGAACGATGATGACAGTCACTTGAAATATCAGTGTTGTAGAGATGCGATAGTATGCACGCTTGGATGAATGCCAAAGCACATGACATCGCTAAATTAAGAACTGAAAATAGAACACAAAATTACTTGTGTACGCTTACACGGATAAGACCTGCCAAAGGAACATAAAGACATGTGACTCGTTTTAACGGCATTAAAAGCAGCCCCGAGTTGGGTTGTTTTTTTTTCATATGACACCAGAATATATGCGATATATTACATTAATTTTTACCTTTGCGCCCATTTATTTTTCCTCACGCGTTAAAAAAAATTATAAATAAACAGTTTTTTTTAACTATCCTGAAAACGCAAAAAATCACCTTTATTGCGTTATAGTGGGTTCTGCAAAAGTCCTATAAGATTTGTTATAATGTTAAGGACATTTAGTTTTATTTTCTATTGCGTTCAACATCGTGGAAGCTTTGCAATGCCACAAAAATGACCTATCAAACAATATAAATATATATTTAATTATATTTGTGTCAAAATAACTGTTTTTCCATTTTCTTTCTCATTTAATGGCATATTTTAATGAATAATGAATTTAAAAAAAAATCCGATAATTATTTTAGCGTTATATGTATTTGTATTTTGTGAGCTCTTATACTCGTACTGTCGACTGTCGTACACGTACATTGTAAGGTTTCCACAAAAAAAGAAGGTAGAATAAACATTGTGATGACAGTAATGTAGATACATTTGATAACGTATTCACCAATCGCGGCATTGCACAATAAAAAGCAACTTTTAAGCCAATCAAAAATCACGGTCATTGATTATAGCGCATGCGTTCAAACGTCAAACAGACTCCGCCTCGATTCTCAAGTGGCAAAGTTTTCAATAATTTTTATCTATTGTTGTTGTTGTCGTAGTCACGGTTCGTGGGCTTTCTTGAGAATACATATATCATAAAAAAAGTAAAATGAAAACTATTCAAAACTTCTTGGTAGGTGTTTACGGGCATTCATGTGTGTTGCTGATAACACTGCGCAACATCGAAAAGGTGTCATTAGGTTTGTCCACTTGACAACATTTATTTTTGGTTGCGCTATTATTATTTCAAGAAATTGGCACGACATATTGCCAAAGATATGCTTGGAATATAGAAAATATTTTTAATGTTATAATATATATTATGTACTTGTATTAGTTATAATTCTACCATAATAATTAGTAATTATATATTTTGTCAAATGGCAATTTACAGAAAGTCATTTAAATATGATAAACGATGCACAACTGGTCCATAAAGACTGTTCTTGTAATCGTATACTTATTATTGCGAGCGTGCCATTGGCTCCGGAGTTATTTTAGTAATTGCGTCGACATTTATAACGTAGACATGTGTATTGTGGATGTACGAGTATTTCTTCACTGTCCTGATTTCATATACATTTCTTTTATAATTTATTCGTAAATATATTTATAAACGCGTGTGCGGAGAGACGTCAAAATAAATTTTAGTGAAGCTTTTTACCCTTCTTACAAACGGTATTTTATTTATTTTTGTTCAGATGTTATGTCTTTATGCGTTTGTACTTTGTGCTATCCATTTGCACGCTACATTAAAAGAGGATTATAAAATCGTAAACAAGTCGTTAAATAAAATTTTATTTATTTTTTGATTTCTATTAAATTTTGATAAAGTTTCTGACCACATTAAGTTTATTTACTCATCAGCTGATATTATTCACATTTTAAAAATGACATCATCTACAATCAGAAATATGCTGCTTCTTATTTTTTAAATAAATTTAATAATAATTATTTAGATTATTTTAGATATTACTAGTAGAATATTAAAGAGGCTCACGTGAATAAGTATACAATTACAAACCTAGTTGATCATTTTGTTCTTTGAGTTTTCCTAACTTCTTTTAAAATACTATATAGCTGAACCCCTTTTTTCATTTAATTTAAAACAACTGTGTCAGGACTCTGTTGAAGTTTCTTTTGGTGTTAAAATAAACATAGCAAGTTAATCCATAACATACAAAATCTTTTTTCACTAATAGCATAAAAACCAGCCAATATTATCGACACCTACCGAGTGAGACGTATAAATCAAATGTAAAATCATGAAAATCGTTGTAATCGTCCTAAAGTTATATCGTTACGGACACACCATTTTATTCATTTATCAAGAACTCAACCCACCTCTTCAGGATTTGTGACTTGTCGGGTATCAGTTGTCTAAAACTAGGATGTTGGTGGCTGTTAAACTGCGCCCATGCATGACTCCTACAATCGCATTGAGACATTTGGTAAAATAAGCTTCCATTGATTCGACTTTTTTACTCGTTCTGTTTCTGGTTAGTAGTTTCATACAAACCAATGTATCAGAGCCAATGTATCGCCTGTATACTTATTCCCTCCCGATTTTTACTTTAAAATCACCAAGGATTATGGTTTCGTGACTTGGGCATGCGCCGATTGTTTTCTCCACTAAGTCAAAATGATATCGTGTGACAAATTTACAAAAAAAAAATCGAATGGTCAGAGCTTATCTGAACTGTGCTATTTGAGTTAAAAGGCATTTTTAGTGAATTTTGGTTCGTCGTTTTTTTTTTAAATAATAAGAGCGATGGGCTTCGCTTTTAAATTGACTATAATACAAGTAGCTGTCTCAGCTTTCTCAAAATGATATCGTGTGACAAATTTACAAAAAAAAAATCGAATGGTCAGAGCTTATCTGAACTGTGCTATTTGAGTTAAAAGGCATTTTTAGTGAATTTTGGTTCGTCGTTTTTTTTTTAAATAATAAGAGCGATGGGCTTCGCTTTTAAATTGACTATAATACAAGTAGCTGTCTCAGCTTTCTCGCTTACGTTACACTCAAGGTCATTCTTTATTCACCAAACAATGTTTAAAAATGTTTAACACTATTTAAAAGCTGAATAAAATAGCAATATACAACACGAATGCGTAGATTCTAAAATTATAGATAAATATTTGATATACGAGATGTTATACCGAATTTCATGCACTTGTCAACTATTTCATTTTTAATATCACACAGTGCACATCATATATGTGTATTGGCGTATAGATATAAATTAAAATCACCCCATTTTTGTGTATTGTATGTGGCAGCCACAATAAACACACAACCCCCAAGTACACACTGTGGTCAAACACGAGGGTGGATAATCAATTCAAAAAATCTAAGTGTAAAGGCAATCGGAAAGTGTCCGTGAGCGTGCACCACAATAGTTTAAATAATAAATGATATTAGACAAATTATTATCGGAAACGAAATGGGAGTTCATTAAGGTGTCAATCTAAATCGATGTGAATGGGACATATTGTTGTCACTAAGGAACTATTTCCTGTTGTAATGTTGGTTCATTTTGAATATATTTCATATAATATATGTTATGTTGGTAAAATGTATTTTGTGTTGCCATGTTAATTAAATTATTTTTTTTTTTTATTGTAAATTAAAATGCTTCATTTAAACTTCTTATGGATAATTGTATATTTTTCAACCCTAGATATTTAGTGTTAGATGTTGCGTCAATTTAAAACAATGTTCGTACTCACAATATGTATTGCGTAATTCGTCAATACCATTTGAGGACTACAGTATTACCCTATTGATTGGGCAATTCGGGGAGAGAGACGTATTAGTTATTAAAATGGACTTACATTTGTATTTTGATGACACATGATGTTTATATACAATCGATTTATGTATTTACAAAAATATGCTATACTTATGTATATGTACGTAGGAAGGCTGAAGGAGAGCAATTATTTATAGAGTGTCGAATAAAAACCGATATACATAAATTTGGTACTAACGACGTTTTTTAGGAATGCTACAGACAAAAAGCTGTTTACCTAATTATTTAATAATTAATTGAATTTTACTGGAAGTTATGCAAACGAGAAGATGTTTTTTTGTTGTTTATTGTTGTTGTTGGTGTTGGTGTTGTTGTTGTGTGGCCTTAATTTTCGTTTTATTTACTATATAATCATATATTCCTTTTTGAACAAGCAGTGTACACCTTCAAATCAATTCACATAAAAATCAGTAATTTAGTTTAACTCGCCATGGCCAGTACTATTAAATAAACTTGCAATAACAATCTTCAAAGATGTTAGCGATTTTTTTTCTTACGTTGTTTTTGGAACTTTAATAATTCAATAATTCATTTATTTGCAATTTGAACACACAAACAAAAGTATTAGGCGTTTGCAGTTTTTTCTTTTTGAAATTAATTATTTTACTGAACGTTTTCCAGTTTTACTTTTGTTTTGAAATAATTTTCCTTGGTTTTAACTTTATGGATTGAAGTGGATTTTCTTTGAGTTTTTCGTTGTTGAATTATTGTAGAAAGACAATCACAAACTGTGTGAAACACAATTGAAAACATATAGCTAATTCCTAAACCATTTTTTTTCTTCTATTCGCTCCGACAATCTATAGGGTGCCACAACCTTATATGTATGGTTCACCGTATTTGGGTGGTGCAGGTACAACAGCAGCTGCCGCCGCAGCCGGCCTCGTACCAATTCAGGCAACACAATTGTCACATGCAGCCGCTATTGCTGCCGCTACAAATCAATTCTATGAATATCAAGTAAGGATAAATTCCTTTAAAATAATTATTTTTAGTTTTACCAAATGATTTTAATCGTATAAACTTGATTGTAATCCCGCGTGTAAAGCAGAATGCCGTAGCTGCTGCTGCTGCTACTCCTTACCCTGGACAGTACACTGGATTCGAAGCTTATCAGTATTCCAGTGCTGCAGGTATGTATCGCACGACAAGCGTTTATAGAGATTTTCATTAGCTGACTGCAATAATTAATTGAAGATCCTAAATTAGGTGCGGCTGCCGCAGCGGCTAGTTACATGACGCCGTATACGTACGCGACATTGCCACAGAACGCAAATACCATGGGTGGAGGAATCCCCGGGTTAAATCCGTACCAGCAAGCTGCAGCAGGAGCGTCACTACAAGAGGCTAGGCTGCAATAATATTACATGTAGAGAGGAAGCGGAGTCCACGCCTAAATCCAAACTCTAAATCTTTACACTTTCTTTACTACCATTTTTTGTTAAACTATATTAGCACAAATCAGCAAAATTTATTCTTTTTTTCTCATTCGTGTAACGTTGCGCCGTATTCGCGGCATGAAGTTACAAAAAAGGCTCTATCCGTTTTTGCCAAAATCAATATGATTTTGCGACAGGATTCCTAAAAACTTACCAATTTAAAAACCAAAAACAAATTAAAACGACAACTCAAATATATAGATAATTAAAATATACTATTACAATATTATTAAATATTATTAGTAGTTTACAAAAAGAAATTTGTACCAACATGCAAACAAAACGCTAGGATAAATTTTTAATGAAATAAGGAAAGGGAAAATGTAATGCATAAAACAAAACTATACATATTTAATAAAATACACAATAATAACTCTATTTTCATATTATAAGTGAAAAGAAACATTTAATATTAAACATAAATATGAAGACCTTACGTTAAGTGATATTATTCAAATAATATAAAATAATATATTTATTACAATAATAATGATATTTGTTACAAAACATTTATTAAAGCGGAAATAAATGAAATGTTAATTTCAATAAACATATTATTACAATTATAACGGCAACAAATTAGCTATTGGATGAAACGCCCGGTACATTAGAGTTTTGACAACACTTTTTTGTTCTGTTATTTTTATTGTCATTGTTTAAGAACAATTTTATCACTCTAGTCAAACATGAGACAACTTTGTACTTAATTTAGTTTTCATTAAATTCAATTTCTTTTTAATAATTTATTGTTGGTAAATTAATAACAGGAAACGAGTTTTAGCAATGGGCTACATTAAGTTATTACCTATTATATATCTATTAAATAATTAATATAAAGTATGGACAAGCGATCAATCTTTTTCTTTCTTTAGGTATATTATTTATGAATTTTATTGACACCAAATGTCTTTCTAATTTTAGTTCGACGGTAAACGGCAAACACAAATCTTAAATTACAGTTAATGTTGTATATTGTTACATTTTTAATTTTGGATAAATTCTTTGAAATACTTTGAAAAAACATTTTTTATAATGCATATACATATGTACTAATTGAGTAACCGGTTTAATTTGTTTTATATATATACATACTTAATATGAGAATGTTTCCATTTTACCGTCAATAAACGATTTGAACGTTTTTCTAAGATTATAAAGGCTTTTCATAAGAACTGATATTAAATACTTACTTAATTTATACGAGGATGCTTTTTGTAGGAAATTAGACACCTACGTATGACAGGTGTTTTTTGCGAGTTTAAACTAGATATTTCCCAAAGAATATTATTTAATTAATCAAAAAATACCAACGCCGCATTGTCACGGGTTCAATCACAAAACATATATAGATAAATTTTCTTCGTCCTGTTTACCTATTAAATTTATATATACAACCTATTAAAAAATTCGATAAAAAACCACTTAATGGGCACAAGAATATTTAAATAATTACATAAGATATTTATAAATATATTGCCAGTTACAATAGTAAAGAAAAAATGAACTATTTTTAAACATTTAGTATATTAAGATCTATAAAATTATTATTGAAAACTTAAATGCCAAGAAAATCTATTTTAATTCAAGTGTCATACATCTTTTACTCAATTCGAAAACATGAATGATGAATCGAAAAACCGGTTTGGTAATCAAAATTTGTAATAAAAGACATAAATGAACATTGCAAATGTTCCAGCCAAAACATTAAACTATTTAGCATTTGTCAAAATTTATTAATAACTTTTCTAAAAATTTGCAAAGATTTTCTTGGAATAAAAAAGGTTACATTATTTTTAAAGTTAAAAGAAACCAAACAATTTGTTCCCAATTGAATATACCGACATATAATATAGAAGAGGAAACACGCATATAATTTATTAAGAATAACAATATTTAACTATACCAATAAATACATATAAAAAGACTCAAAAACGTTTCATTTTTTTCATTGCACCTGATTGTTTCAAGAAGAAACAATACACCTTGTCCTTTGTACCTGCCCTTCTTGCACTTATTTCGATTTTAAATTTAAACATCAACACGCAAAATATTCTGCAAATTGTCTGTCATACTGCGCAGTAAATTTGACAAATATGAAAGCCCGCGGCAGGGAACGGCTAGTTGTACACATTACTGCTGTTTCATTGTAACTGAGCTACAATATTATTATTATTTTCTAAAAAATAAAATTTTTGACCTTTAATATTTTGATGATGTTTGCTTCGGTCAATTTAAATTGAACTTACCTAATAAGCAAAATTTTAAACAGCTCAAGAGATCTTGATTTATCTTCGCCATTTTCTATCGATTAACTCAAGAAATATTAGGTCTAGTAACAAGTAATCCATTATTTTAATAATAGATGGCTTTGTAAGTCTGTATCTCGGGTTGTGTAAAACCAATCGGTTGACGTTAGTAGGCGTTGCAAATATGATATGACAGTTTTGTGTTTGGGTGACTCAAGTCATCTAAGATGAATACCAGCAAAGAAAAAAATTCGCTATATTTATTGTTTTTCTTCGATAAAGGCGAAAATGTTCAAGATGCATTGTACCTACCCATCGTCGAAAATGCCGACAAAACAATTAAAATGACCGTCACGTAAGCAGGAATAAGTCTGGATACAAAAAGAAGTTCGATGTATGGATGCCACACGAGTTAACGCAAAAAATCTCTAGGATCGAATTTCCATCTGCGAATCGGTGTTTTATGGCTACAAAATCGACCCATTTTTGACGGGTGATGAAAAATGGATGACTTACGACGAACGTTGAGCGAGAATGATCGTGGTCAAATCGCGATAAGCCGGCGCAAACGATGGTAAAGCCAGGATTGGCGGGCAGGAAGGTTATGCTGTGTGTTGAGTGAGATTGGCAGGGAATCATCTACTATGAGCACCTCTTTTACGGCACAACTTGGGAGCTTGGTTGGGATGTGCTTATGCATCCTCCTTATGGTCCCGACATAGCAGCAAATGATTACTACCTGCTTCTGTCTATGGCAAAAATATTTGCTGGTGAAAAATTTGACACAAAATTCGGCTTGTGAAAATCAACAGTCCCTGTCTTTTGCCAATAGGAACGAGGACTTCTAAGAGAAAGGCATAATGAAATTATCCTCAAAATGGGAACAAGTTATCAAACAAAACGCATATTTGACATAAATCATGATGCTAACTGAATTTGATTTTTCACCTTATACAATAAATGTTTTAAATGAAACTTCCTTAATTAATATTTATATATTGATGTAGTGTTATATTATAATATTTATTTATAAAATTCTACACAAAATACGGTACATTGTAATTTGTACACAATAATATGTACATTCACATACATAAACACATGAATTGCGATTGATAGGATTTTTATTGTACATATCTTCAAAATACGATTGAATTGAACATTAGAGAAAAAACATAAACATAAAGTGTGCACAATATTTATTGTAGTTACGCACATATTCATACGATTAATATTTTGTTGATGTACAAATATGTAGAACCCGACAGAGCAATTCGAGTTTTTGCTCCAGTTAAACTCACAGAAAGGATTTTTAAATTGTATTTATCTTTTATTTGCAGCTTTCAATGAAAAGTCTAAACACTTCGCCACAATTTTGTACTAATTATATATTTTTAGAATTTCAAACCGAGGTTTGCAAAAATAGAAAATCGATTAAACTATTATATATTTTACAACATTAAGAAATGAAGAACAGTGTATGTTTTGGCATGAGCACCTTGCAGGCCGATGCACATTGCACAATGCACATATTGCATGTACCAAAGTCTTTTAAATTGGCGAAATATTTTTTAAATGCAATGGTTAACAACAAACCATTTTTCGACCAACACCGAGCCCTTTAAATCTAAATTATAAGTAAGAAAAACTGCGCTTATTAATCGTAATTAATAAAAATATTTACAGCAATGCTCATCGAATGAATAAAATAATTTATGCAAATCATGTAGACCATGAACCAAAATTGCAGAAAGTAAATAAACATATCGAGAATTTGCTTCTAAAACTTTTTTTGTACTCGTGCCAATTGCTATACTAAAATTCTCTAAGTTCAATGCTTAATCAAAATGCACAATAGCAAGGCGAAATTTAAAGCATTTACAGTAAAAACTAAAGAAAGGTTGCGGCTAAAAGTGTATTTCGCTTTTAAAGTGACTTTTCCTTGTTTTGTAATTTGCGGTCAGACTCAGTATTCGCATTCGTAATTATTTATAAATGCATTTAAAAAACATCACCCAATTTAACATTTGTTGCCAATGCCTATTTTAACGAACGAAGCCTTACAAATTATGGCATTGTCGTAGGATTATGCAAATACCTTGCTAAATCGATATTTAAGAAAAGGTAAAGTTAAAGTAGTTTTAGAGTTAACAGCCTAATTATTAAATTTTTTTTGTTTTAAAAGTCCCTAATTAAATTCTATAGTTGGTTGATTAAAGAAAGCTTTCAATGTTCGTCAAGATCAAAAAGTAGAGGTCTATATCCTATTGAACAGTTGTAGTTTATTTAATTGGTTGTTCGGTTGCATTTTTATTTGTAACTATTCTAATTTCTAACTACTAACCCTGTCATTTAATTATTAAAATTTACTACATTATAAAAAAATCTAGCTCGCTACAGGAGAAAAACTAACGTGGCGTCCCAGTAACAAACGTGACATAACGACATGTGCACGCATATTACAAGAGACCCTTCTATAATATATTATATAATAGTTTTAAGCATTTTCTTGGAAAATAATCTGTTGTAATTTTTCAAAATCTCTCAATCACTTTCGACACCATTCAAATTTGACATATTATACAGTAAATATTCGTTCGTCTATATATACATAATTACTTTTTAAATGTTTTTTTTCACATCTACAACAATGCTTTATCATAAATAAATATTTTATTCAAAAACCATTGTCATCTCATATACATTTTAATATACTGTTACAACAAAAAGTTTCGTTACACTCGTATGCACTTCTTCACAAGTCATACTTTTTTATTATAAATAAATTGGGAGCTTCGTTTTTCATAGAAAACTTACAGATTAAATGTTATGAAAATATGCGCTCAAGGGATTATTATCATAATTTAAATATATATTTCTTCTGTTTGATAAATAGGTTTTATATAAGTTTTTTTTAATTACATACTATAATAATGACTATAATAATTTAATATTACAACCTGAATGCGATTATTATCTGATAGCTTTGTTGTACAAAATGTTATGCACATGGCAGTTTAAAGTCAACCATTTGTTTGCTGGAATAAATATCATAAGATTATTAAATTGAAATCCTAAATTAAAGCTTTGAGAGAATGTAATTAACTAGTATTCGTGCACATTACACTCAACAAAACAGGAGTTGTCAAAGAGAATAAGAAATTTTCATAGAAAATCAATTAAAACATTTATTTCACAATAAGTACATAATATGTACCCACTTAGATAAAGTAGCAATTGACGACCTTAATTGACTCACATGTGCATTAACATTTTTAAATATGTACTTCTTTTAGAAATTATCTTCGCTTATTGCATTTAACTTACTTACTATTTACATATTATTGTATTTTGTTATGAAGGTATTTCAAATTATCTGAATGATTCGTTTGACTAAGGTGGATTTGTTTGGTTTTCCGAGCTTAATCGTTCCACTAGTTACACATATAAAATTAACAGTGTTTTTGTAGATTATATCCGTATAATAAAAAACATTCCAGGAAAATAAATATAAGTATGCTTATACAATACATATTATAGATAGCGCATATATTAATTTACGATTACATTTAGATACATACTTACATGAGAATATAAGCGTAACTATTAAAGTGAATGGTGTTGATTTCGTAAGTAAGATTATTGTTCAATATAAACACTAGATAAATATTTTCAAATTGAAAATAATACCAATTATATTATGTCAAATAAGTATTCAATTAAATGCTAAAGACGTTCACGATTTTTTCACTTAATTATTGAATGCAACAACTTATTGTTATTTATAATATGCGAATAAATCTGGTTCAATAAATGCCCACAAAATATTTTTAACGATTCACAACGATCAGATTTCTGGAAGACTATCACTAAAATTATCGGACACGCATAAACAATCATGAATTACAATACATTGATAAATTTATATTTCATTTGACCTCCATCGTCAGAAGCACATGAGTTGGTTTATGGTTAGCAATGCAGTTGTTGAACCACAATTTTGATTTATTATTACTAAAAGTGGCTTGTTATAACACATGCTTTTATCTTATACTCGAGCTGTTACAGAGTTGCAATTCAGCAGAACTCCTTTTTGTTTTTGAAATAGGTACGATCGTTTATAATATATATCAACTGTTTTATTTCGTGGCATTTTATACCAATCGGAATTTGCAACATTTTACAATAAAAAATTATTGTAAATATGACGTTAATAAATATATTGTTTATTTTCTATGCCCTGTGCATATTGTATTGTAAGCGCAACATTCGTTGACTGTCAATGAGTCTAAACAATTACCTTCGATTGAATTTTTATATAACATTTGCAGCGTTTGTGTTAAAACAAAGAGTGAACAATGCGTATTTTCATATACGAGACATTTTTTTAATAATACATAATGTTGGTTAATAGAAAAATGCGAATTATATAATTGTTACTGAGGGCTGCAGTACCACATCAAATAGCTGAGCGACCGCAGCCGCGACGCACCCAATAAATTGCAAGTAGAATTGATTTAAAATAGCAAAAACGAGACACGAGTTCGTCTGGCGTCTCCCTTGGCCCTTCGGGCCATCCCGTACTGTCACATGCTCGCTTCTGTGCTTGTCGTTGATCCCTTCGAATTGTCCGCACCGCCACTGCCGCCTTCGTCGTCTCGTGAGCTGCCTGACGCTGTTCTTCCCGATAATCCGCTAAAGTCCAGCTTGTACTAGAATTATTGCAATGGTTATGCGTTACATGTGTGCTAAATAAATAAATGTAAGCGATATATTTATGTATGCCAGGTTAAACTCAAGCAAAATGTACTCATATTTAAAACTTTTGGTGAGCTTTGATTTGGGTTAAAATTTTAAAACGATCAAACGTTATACCAGACTTTAATAAAAATTATAGGCGTAAGCGAATCGTCGCGTAAACTACTCAAAACCAACTTGTAAAAAAGCTGCACTACAGAGATTAGAGCTAATATTAGCTTGATGATGGAAATAGCAGTAGCTATGCAGATTTGATTGTGTTTGATTATAAACACAGCCAAACTAATGATTGCAAATTTTGCACAAAGAGGGTACAGAGCATGAATTCTGGGGCCACAAACGCAATAGCTTAACAATTTGATAACAAAGGTGAGCGAAAAGACCAAACAGGATATAAACAAATAAAATAGTATGAAGATTAATTGCTAAAATGTTATTTCGATAATTAATTATTATTTAGTCTGTACAGTGTATTTGCCATTTTGCAAGCATCTTAAGCAGCAGAAACTTTCATAAAGAGTTTTGTTCTAACAAGCGATTTTCAATTTCTCAAACGTAGAGATTGTTATATGTGTGACGTTTTTTTTGGTATTATTTTTTTTAATAGCAATTTTATCCAAACAAATGGGATCGGATAGTCCTAGTAAAACGTATTTTAAATAGAGAAATGATCAATATGATTGGTTATCAGCAAAAAAAAAGACTTAAAAAACAATCCTTTTTTAAAAATATTAGTTTCTACTCTAAAATAATTAACAGGGTTGGATAAAAACAAAAATAAAAAATACTAGGTATTTACATTTTATTTAACTTAACATTGCATCTGCCTGTGACATACGAGTAAAAGCTCAACCATATAATCGAGTAACTGCGCTCTTTCTAATCATTGTGTTATGCGTGTGTCGTGTGTTCTGTGGGTGCTTTAACAGATTTGTGCAGTTAACAATAGAGAACAGATATATTATGGTGGTTCTTATATAGTTGCTAGAAGGAAGATGATCGGACTATGTTCAATGTTCATGTTGTGTGTTGTAGGAATTTGCATTTCAATTGTTTATATTCTATATAGACATAAGTAAGTAGTAATATCTTTTAAGTTTAAACAAATTATAATTGTGTGATGAATAACATATTTTAGTGGCTGTTGTTGTGAGTATAAAAATATGTGTAATTTGTGGCATATGCGGGGCCAACTCGTCAACATACATTAGTGTTTGCGTTCACAGATTGGGCATTCAGTGACGTTGAAAGCTCCTGGTGGAGTCCCTACAAACAAATGTCGGTGTAAAATAAATTAAAAAAGAAAACACTGAAATAAAATTGATTGTAATCAGTGTATGTAATCTATTCGAATGTGTTTGCAACTGGTTACTGAACGCAAATTTAAAAAATCATGTTGCTTTAAACTTTGTTGATGGAAAACGGCCCAATACCATCTGGTGTGATTCACTGCTATGAGAGTAAGATATTGAACTTAATTTAAAGACGCAAAGATTTTCCTGTGATACTTCAGTTGTTGAAATGGTAATTTTTTGAATTATGAGCCTATTCCTTATTTTATTTGCACGCGAAAAACATATCTCTTTAAATGATATTTTTTCTATAGGTTTAGAATTGCTCAACATTTTAGTAAATGTGATATAAAAATATTTAAAACATCGAATTGGTTTTTGTTTTAACACGCGCATAATTCTTAACAATTTTTTAAAAGTAGGATGCATCAAAAAACAATAACTAGCAATTTAGAAATAGCACTTAAAAGAAAGTTCAAATCAAGAAAGTTCAATCAAAAATAATTTTTCATAATACGAGTATTATGAGAGGTTGCGATCCTTAATTAATATGGAATTTTTTCGGTTTTTTTATTTATTATTCACATATAACAAATTGGATTTATTTATTTTTTACCAAAAATGTTAACTATCTAACTCGCGGTACACCCTAGAGTGCCTACACCATGTGTTTCGTCTATACAATATTTAAATTTTATTGAACTAATCTTAAGAAAAAAATTATAGCATTTATGTTAAAACAACTTTGGAAACATTTACGTGGACATTTCTTGACATTTGTTAAACTGCAAAGTGGTTTTCAAATTGTAGTAATTTAAATATTTTCACCAAAAGTTGTATTCTTGGACGTTCATTAAGTTTTATTTCAATAAAAGTTTTTTAAATTTTTAAAAAATAAACGAGTATTGCAGGTGAGTGCGAAAACTATATTAGTGCATCAAACCCAATATGTACATTTAAATTAATGTATGTGTTCTAAAATGGTGTGTGTCTTTGCTGTACTAAAGCAATGAATTAGAAATTAAACTGTAAATATTATTAACATTTGGGAATAGTTTTCTTTTGCAAAGTCAAATAAATTGTAATCCTAAAAATCTTGAGATAAAATATTTAGTCAAGAAATTGCAGAATATGTTCTGAAATGAAAATATTTGAAAGTGTATTTGCGTTCACAATAAAATGTGTAACGTGTAAAATTAGTGGTGCTAAAAAAAAGCTAAATGGTTTCAAATGACTATAGATGATAGGCTTATTGTTCTTACAAGAACTGTCGCACAAACATATTGTTTTTATGATTACTTTATTTAGTAAGAAGTGCATTTCTGCAATGTAAGTAATAGATTAATTATAATCAAGCTGTCATTATAAGGTCAGATGTATAGGTAGATGCAGTTAGTATGCTTGCTCTTATGCAGAACATGATCATTTTTTTGATATTACATGTTATTTTAATGTGACTATAAGAATGTACTATAAGTAAGTGTTAAATTCATCAATTTACATTTAAGGCCGCATTAGTTATTATATTATTACATAATTTTAGTACAATTATTTATGCAATAAATTCGTTATAATACTGAATCCTAAGAATTTTTTTTATATTAAAAATGAGAAGTAAGTGCATATTAGATTTCCAAAACATAAAATGGTGTGATCCTTACGTATAGTTTACTAAATAGCATATTCATTGTATTTTTTCATTCGGTGGGTGCTATAATCCATTATGCGTTTACTTCTTCGAGGACGTGTTTCATCAGTAAATTATGTTATCTACTTTTTCGTATATTTGACTTGTTGTGGCATACAGAGTTTGTGCTGTTGTGGGTAAATTATGAATAAAAAATTATAAACTACAGTTAAGCAGGCATTCCATCAGGTGAGTACTCGATACGAACATGTTCGATGAAAATCGACATCGAACCACAGTTTCGTCAAATACAATATTCTGTCATTACATCACATCGAGCATTTCGATGGAAAGTATTTGACGAAGATGCTCGATGGCCCATTCCACTGGTTTGACGAATGCTGTTCGACGAAAAGTTCAACGAACATTTTGTGGCGCATAATCGTCGAAAATCATGACATTCAGTAAATATTTAATTCAAAATGGATGTAGAGTTGGATTTACTTATACTGCTAAACAAATCATAAATTAATTATTACGCGTCAAAAACAAGTGTCAAAAACCAACACAGTTGTGTTGCATATCGAACAAAATTTTGCGTCGAACATGTTCAATGCGAACAGCGTCGAGCGCTGTTTCGTCGAGCATTCGTCGTTGTTCGACGACCCATTTTATCTGTGGTCGTCGAAGTTGGCATGTTCGTGTCGAATGCTCGACTAGTGGAATGCTGGCTTAAGTCGTAACAAATAATATATATTTAAAAGAAATGTAAATAGGAATACAAACAAACATCGCCAAACTTGTAGGGGTATTGTGATTTTGATACTTTTTTGTGATTTACACAGTTCACGTGTAATTGTGTCGAAGATAATTCTTTTTCGAACATTTGTTACAAAATGAAATTTTCTTATATTAATTCAGATCGTAACCGTAATAGAAGGTTAAGTAGTTGTTTCAAAAAATAATGCTTTATATAAGATTTTATATATTTTTTGAAATTAAGAATTTAATACTTACTTTATTGGCACATTCGAAGCAGGTCGTAACGACTTTGTTAATAACATTCATTAGATTCTTTGTTTCACGAATGACGTGATCCACTTTAACGAATGTGGCTGCCTTGCCTACAGTGTGATCCTTAACAGTGAATTGCAGCGTTTGTACGTACGTTGGGACTTTGTCCAAGTGGTCTAGCAGTTCCTTTTTGTGGTCACCAGCGGGCACCTAACACAGTTAGAGGTGTTTCGTTGTATAATTCAATTATTAATTGCCAATTGAAATTGACCACATTACAAAATAAGCATAAGAAGTTACTTAATACGCCGCAAATACGATTATTTATAAAAGACGCAGTGAAAGTGATAAGTGATTTTTCAATAATGTGTTGGTAAATGGTACCTGATATGAAAACTGCCTCACTACTTTATACAGTCGATTTGCCTCTTCGGCAAAGTACTCAGCTTGCGTAAACAAGTCCTGAGTAGTCCTGAGATTGCCTTCCCCCTTTGTGAATTGATACATGGAAAACGCCATGGCTGACATGTTCTTCGCTCGCTTAACGATATCATTGTTCTCATCATCTGCCCCATTCCACTTATCGGTTTCGGCATCCATCTCATTAGTAAGCATCTTCATTTCTAGGCCAGTTTTAGCGATCTTCTCCTGCTCCTCCTGATCTAATTTAGTTGGCTTTAATGGTTTTGACGTTGTACCATGCTTCTAAAATTAAATTTAAATTAAACATCGATTCATGGTTAGATTTTAGTTTCATTTAGCATATGGGTTGTTAGTTTTTATTTAGTTAATACTGACTCCTGGCCGTGGAAGACTAAGATATTCGGTGCGATCAGGCTTCGTTTGTGTTTGCGCCATTTCAATCACCTCTTTCGACACAGACGATACATCACTAGCTAGCCATTGGAACATGTCAGCAAATACTTCGAGATTCTCCTTAGCAATTTTACTTGATGGGTGGGATGATAATGCTCGTGAGGCGGTTATAACTTGTGGTCCATAAATTCTTAAATTAATTTCGGTGAATTTCGCTTGCACTTGCAAAGTCTCAGATAAGGCGATGTGCCGCAGTAACTTGCAGACCTAACAATTGTATTCATGTTAATTCGAATTACCAATATGCATTATTATGCAAAACTGTAAAATAATTACCTCTAACATGTGATCTATGTAGTCATGAAAGCGGTCAGCATATTCCTGCAGTCGATCGAGTTCCTGATTTAAGGCAGTATTCCTGAGCGAGTTAACTAGATCAACACCAAGTTTAATAACATGATTAAGTTCGGCCGTTTGATCAAACACAGCCAAAGCTAATTGATGACTCAAGTCTTGCACAGCACTTAGGACACTATCAATAGCAGCATCCACATCATAATTGGCACTGGGCATTTGCTCCATATTTACAGCCATGCGTAGACATTGGTTCAGTTCCAGCTTTGTGCGATCACAAAGTAACAAAATGTTTTCTCGATGCTCATGACTAGTGTACGCGGAATCCGTAAAGTCTTGTGTTTTTTCCACAACCTTGTCTAATGCAATCAATAAAGTCTCACGTGTGTCTATCGATAAAATTGATATTTCCATATTGATGGCATCACCACGAGCAGCATGCACGGGAAGCTCTCGATCTACACTCACATAGTTTCGTGTTTTGTGTCGTGAGCCAATTTGTCTGTCGCGTTCGCTATTGCTACGCATCAACTCCCGACGATTGAGTTCGTGATCCATTGCGGGATCGCATCTCTGCCCATTTCGTTCTTTTGGGCTGGTCTTCTGTGATACTATTGCACCGGTCGCTGCACCCGCTTCGTATCGAGGTCGCGCCATTTCTAGAAGTCTCGTAAATTGCTTTAAACTGGAATAAGCGGCTGCACGTTCTGTATCCCAATCAACGGAAGTCTGGCCCCTAGGAGTGAGGCGATCATTTGTACTGTCTAACACACCATCTTTAACCACGTAGTGGATCAAATCCATAGCACGCCGCATTTGACAGAAAACAGTGTCACGATTTTCTCGTGATTGTACGCAATCTGGATGGCGCAGACACGCTTTTGACGAAGTCAATAACATCATGGTTGATCGTTCAAGCACCTGGCGTGCGGCTGCCATTTGAGCTCGGCGTCTCTCATCTTTAAGATCATTTTGACGGTCTCCTAAATATTTTTGAGAAATTTATTATTACATTTATAAGTGTATTCAAATGATTTATGTCTCATAATATTTACTTATATACAACAATACATAATATTGTAAAAGGTTTCAAGGTCACAAAAAGGTATTTAAAGAAAAATCCGCACGTTTTCGGTTGATTTTGGTTTGTACGTACAATTTTAAACCGAAGATGACTGATTGACCGATCAAAATTTGTTATTTCAAATAAAATACAATTATTAGGTTATATAATACCGTATACCGTACACTATGTATGACACATAATGATAGAATAAAGTCAAAATTTAATATTATATTCACTTCAAACATAAAATACAGACACATATTCCAAAAGGCTTACCAGTAACATGTGCAAGCTCCACCATTTCCGCCCCAAACACTGAGAACGCCTTCACAAATTCAGTAAAATTCGTCACGGAGCCAAGCCGCCCTAACGTTTTTGACACCTACATCCAACATACAGACATAGAAATAAATAATTTACCATTGCATCCCATTCCCGGTGTATGTGCAATTTGGTATCAGACACGAGTGTTAACATACCTTGTCTTTGGCCAGCAGTAATTGTTTAACGACGACAATATCGGCAAGTAAGAGTACACGTGTGACGGAGCTTAAAAGTGCCCTGGCGGAGCGAACCATTGCACCACGATCACTAAGTGGACCGTCTGGTGGTGGATAACCTAACGGGTCTGTAGCGGTCACTTCGCATAAACGTTCTATGGAAGTTCCTGCAAAAAAATAAGTGTACGACTTTAAGGTATATTCTATAATATTATACATTTCAAAATTCTTTCATATTATTGTAGCTTTTAATAAGACAAAAAAATTTTCTGGACATTTTAAGGTCAGAATTACAAAACTCAAGTTTCACAATAAACATAATACAAAAACTGTAACAATGAAAGTAACAATTTTGTAAAATAAAGATCAAAATTAAATAATTTCAAGGTCATATTTTCCATATCTCAATTTTTAATTTATATACGACCCCAAGGGCATATAGAAATATTTGGAATCCGACTTTTTTCGGAAAAAAAGTTGATGATGCAGAAACTCGTTTTGACACCCCCTGAGTCCAAAAAAGTGGTCTAGACAAAATGTGCAAAAGTATGTCCGTACGCCGTACGCCGTACAATAGAAAAATGGTCGAAAAAAAAAACTTCTAAACTACTGGTCCGATTTGTATGAAAATTTTTTGTAAACTATTAAACAAAAATATAAGAATAGGATCTTCGATTTTTCAAGGTCAGATTCTTCAAGGTCAAGTTATTGCCAAAAGAATTTTTTATCGTAAAGGGGCTCAAAAATGGGTACTACCTTCCACAATATCAAAAAAATTCTTTCAGATTATTGTAGGATAAAATCAGATTAAAAAATTTGCGAAACATTTCAAGGTCAAAATCGAAAAATTCAAGGTCAAATTTTTTATATCTGAGAAACCTTTAATATTATTTTTATTTATTGTTTACTTCATTGTAGGCTTAAATGAGACAAAAAAACTTGCTGAACATTTCAAGGTCGAAATCGGAAATTTCAAGGTTCGACGTACGGCGCACGTATCTCAGAAACCCTAAATATTTTTGAAATTTTTATTTCACACGATTGTAGTATTAAATAAAATAAGAAAACTTGCAGAACATTTCAAGGTCAAATTTTGAAAACTCAAGGTCATATTTTTATAATGAAAATGTGTAATTCAAATACTGTGTGTTCTAGGGTTCTATGATGTTTTACATTATTGATAATCTCAATAAAAGTACCAATTTTGGACAAAAAACAAGGTCAAAATTCAGAAATTTCAAGGTCAAATTTTTCGTATCTCCGAAAAGCTTTATTACAATGTAGTTAAGCAACAGTCGTATATAAATTCACACCTCGCTCTCCCTGCGATGTAGTTTTTTTTTATTTAATTGTAGTTTATCTGCAGTCATCTATAAATTCACACTTCACTCTCCCTGCGATGTAATTTTTTCCATCTGTTCAATTAATTTGTATATATTTTGTATAGTACTTAGCTTTTAAAACTTAATTAAATTTTATTCTGTAGTGCGTTTTCATAACTTTTGTCACCGAATATATGGTGATAAATTGTCACTTTTTCCAAACTTATAGCACCAGACTGCAGATGGCGAAAGTGAGACTGTTTTTGAAATTCCGTTGAGACCCTGCGTTGGAAAGTGATAAAATAAGGACAATGTCGCGGCCATAACTTATAGCTTTAACTTACATGAATTCGTTTCACGCATTTTAAATAGATTTAGTTTTGTTAAGAATAACTTAATCAGGACGACTTTCTACAACATTAAACTTTTTTTTTTAAATTTGAGATGTGATTATAGAATTTATGTTTCCTCAATACTGGTTGGTTTCTTGTCCAAGGAGGAGTTTTGCGCATTGGTTTCTGTTCCATTGCCCATTGTTGACAAACTGCCCTTTTAAAATGATTGGCAATATGTTATTGAAATTTTTGTGCATCGTCCTCAGCTTTTGTAGTTAACATAGTAAGCACTATCTACCTTATTCTGGACCATGCTGATCGAGATTAAAATTAATTTGGTTTCAACTCAAATAAGAAATCCATATAAGATTTCTTTAAGTAGGTCAGCAATTTTTAATTTATATATGACCCCAAGGGCATATAGAAATATTTGGAATCCGACTTTTTTCGGAAAAAAAGTTGATGATGCAGAAACTCGTTTTGACACCCCCAGAGTCCAAAAAAGTGGTCTAAAAAAAATGTACAAAAGTATGTCCGTACGCCGTACAGTGTACGGCGTACTATAGAAAAATGGTCAAAAAAAAACTTCTAAACTACTGGTCCGATTTGTATGAAAATTTTTTGTAAACTATTAAACAAAAATATAAGAATAGGATCTTCGATTTTTCGAGGTTAGATCCTTCAAGGTTAAGTTATTGACAAAAGAATTTTTTTTTCGTATAGGGGCTCAAAAATGGGTCCTACGATTTTTTCATTTCCACAACAATTAATCTTCAAGGTATCTTAAACTAAACTGCTTATATCCTATATCCCGCTAGATGCTCCTTCAGGCGAAAAAAAGGGTGGACGAGGACAAACCCCACTTTTCTATCTCAGCCACCTTGCACAATATCAAAAAAATTCTTGCAGATTATTGTAGGATAAAATCAGATTAAAAAATTTGCGAAACATTTCAAGGTCAAAATCGAAAAATTCAAGGTCAAATTTTTTATATCTCAGAAACCTTTAATATTTTTTAAATTTTTTTTTTCACATTATTGTAGGCTTAAATGAGACAAAAAAACTTGCTGAACATTTCAAAGTCAAAATCGGAAATTTCAAGGTTCGACGTACGGCGCACGTATCTCAGAAACCCTAAATATTTTTGAAATTTTTTTTTCACATTATTGTAGGAATAATTAAAATAAGAAAACTTGCTGAACATTTGAAGGTCAAATTTTGAAAACTCAAGGTCATATTTTTATAATGAAAATGTGTAATTCAAATACTGTGTGTTTTAGGGTACTATTATGTTCTACATTATTGATAATCTCAATAAAAGTACCAATTTTGGACAAAAATCAAGGTCAAAGTTCAGAAATTTCAAGGTCAAATTTTTCATATCTCCGAAAAGCTTTATTAAAATGTAGATAAGCAACAGTCGTATATAAATTCACACCTCGCTCTCCCTGCGATGTAGTTTTTTTTTATGTTTTATAAAACTTTATAATTAATCATTTATAGAAATTTAATTAAAATAATTACAAGAATTTGAAAAGTTTAGTGCAATTGTTATTAAAAAAGAAGCGTCTGATAATTTTTTTGTTTAAAAACATTTGGAGTCTGCTATGGAGTTTTCAAATGTTAGTTCCTAATTCAGTTTAAAGATTCTTTTGGATTTATCGTTCTGTGCTCGCAGCTTGTACACATAATTTACAAACATTTCCAATCAAGTCTACACAACTACATATTATGTGTAATCTAAAAGTTTAAGTAAGGCGTTTGCTAAGATGCTAGTTTGTCTAGGCTCTAGAGTATAACACTTTCCCAACAATTTATCTAAATCACGTAAAAAAATTGTTGGGTTTATTGGAATGCATTACTTCCCATTTCTCAGTCCTCGCACACAAATTAGGTCAAAATAAGGTCATACCATTTAAGTCATAACGTATGTCATTGTCATATATGAATGCGTGCTTTGGAGGCGAAATTCGGAATGTTTGTTATCATACAGAATAGGTGACGGGGTCATACAATCGTCATGTATTTGGATAGTCAGGCTGCTATAAAGGCGATCAAGTCCAAGGCGGTTACTTCCCGGTTGGTAAAGGAAACAGGAATGATATTGAGCATGTTGGGTAAATGCAGTAAGGTAGTAGCTGCTTTTGTGCCATATCATTGTGCCAATCCCGGCAACGAAATTGCTCACGCTATCGCAAGAGAAGGACTAAAAACAGAATGGAATAAAAAGATGTCACGGTATCACTTCGATTACTGGGAGAAGTCGCAACGCTAAAAACTAAAGTATGTGTGGCAGGTCCCGATACTAAGAGAACCAAACTCCTCTTAGGGCTAAAACGCACAATCCTCATAAATGTGGTTTCGATTATGACGGGGCATTGCCTACTGAACGAATATTTCCACAGGATCAAGATACCAATGTGTGTAAGTTGCTGCACAGAAAACCATATATCTACTCTGTGGTTGCTGTTAAAAATTGTTTAGTTTGTGATTACTGATTAATGATTTTTTATACATACTTTTGGCAAATAGTTAACAATGATGTAATTTCAATAAAATTAAAAACTTTCATAAACCCTATTGTACTTATAAACAATGCATTGAAGTATTTTGGTTAATCTCAAATGCATTTAAATGCCGTCAGAAAATGCGAAAACTTTCTCGTACCTGTTGTTGGTGCACTTAGCCATAAATTTTCTTTAAACCTTTTGTATTTTCTTGTAGTTAGGTATTATTTTTTCCCAAAACGGATTTTTTTTTTCAAATAATCGAAACTAATAATGGTATCGTTCTTTTAACAGTACCTCCAACTTAGTTTCAATGCTAAATTGTTCTGAAAAGAACGATCGCCGTCACAAAGACGAAACAGCTGCGATAACGTGAATAATTCTATGCACAAATATTGTACCAATTACGTTGATTTGAATGGCGGATAATATAGTTCCTAACTCACAATGAAGTAAAACGGACATGGCGAGATAGATTAGCGTTGTTGTTGTATTGCATGTTAAATTGACGGTGAAAGACGTGCATAAAGTGATAAGAACGATGCCAATGAAGATCATAGTAATATTAGAACTCGGGTGCAAATGAATAACTTAAAATAAATGGCAAACTATTTCATTAAATTCATTTCAAAATTTTATGGCAGCCTTCAGTACATTTTACATTACCTACCGACATAAATCAAGCTATATTAATACACTTAACCACGCAAAATGAAAATGCGCGAAAATTGGCGTGTCCATAATCCAAAGAATGGTACATGGAAATTTGAACGAACAACTAAGCCTCTCTGGACGTTGTAAAATTGTTAGTGAATAATATTATGAGGTATGCGGCACGACACCAAGCGGGTATTTGACAAAGTTTATTTTGCAATTGGAATGGAAATTCTGAGATAACTCATTTAATTTATCCCACAACTGACAACCTCCAAGTATTCACATAAAATATGAATATCTGATGTGAGTTTTATTTATATTTCAATTAAATTAAATAGTTTCATCAGTTAATTCTATTGGGTAATAACACGAGAAGCGTTAGCGTAGATCCGGAACTATCACTAGAATAAAAGTAACTATACGATTAAATTTTTAATATTTAAATGTCTGTTCTAATTGGCGTAATTGTTGCGATGCGAAATTAAATTAGAAGTTTGAAGCGACCACTACAAAGGTTTATAACATTTTTTTTCTGATTCAAATATTAAAAATAGAATAACATTTATTTAATCTGCGTCCTATTACAATTTTACTCAAAAAGTATCTAAAACAATTAAAGTGAAGGAGTGAGGAATGTTACGGTGGGAAAACACAATTTCCGATTCATAAGAGTCTTGCCTATATCACAGCAGGATTTAAACAGCAAAGAAATACGAAAATCAATATTCTCTTTTATCTTGTTTAACATGCTATTTGCCAAAGCCATTTTTGGGCTATTATTCGGCAATGAGGAGGAAAAAGTCATATATATTTAGTTGTATATTTATATGCGAAAACCGGAATCTGACATGACATCAACAATATTTACAAATATCAGTTTTATCCAGTACATTTAATTTCGTTGAGAAAATAAAAATCCTAATGATTTTATCATTAAACATGAATTAGTCCAAAGTTGACCAAGGCACAGTAGTTTCTGTACAATATCAATGAATATGGTATATGTAAATTTAATTTATCGCATTTTTAAAAATAAACCTTTAGATGGACCAACCTGCGTAACATATCGCAGGTTGGTCTAAAGGTTTATTTTTAAAAATGCGATAAATTCTTAACTCCACGGTTTGAAAATGTTAAATATATTACTTAACATAACTCCTTGCCACTCCTCGTTTTTTTAACCTTTTAAAATATCATTTAAGGATGCTTTTCTTTGAATGGTGTCTAATGTCTGTTTTCTTATGCTATTGTAATACGAAGGGCAACAAAAATAGGCCCTAAGAAAATGGTTTTAAGCGCTTCTTTGTATGAATTAAATTTTCTTTTTTTTAGAATAACTATATTGCAACCAATTTAAAAAAAAAAAAAATGAATATTAATTTTTTTTAAATTTCGTTAGAAGTATTCAAGTTGAGGTTGCAGCAGTACACTACGAACAATGGGCATACATTTTTAAACAAAAAACTTTGCCTGTTCGATCGATTAAAATATTTAAACATAATCTATCTTTCAACATCCACAGATGTAATAAACGCATTGTTAAAAGCCATCAATTCAAATGTAGAATATATGTTTTGCACATTTCGGTGTCCTCCGTCTGACAAGTATTCTTTTAATTTTTGCGAACCCCGATTATGAGCGTAAATTAAAATAAATTATATTGTTTTAACTAACTGCCTACTATAAGAAGTTAGGAAAAACTCATCTTATATGAAAATACGATAAACAATTTGGAAGAAAATACAATTATTTGACGTTTAAATTGATTTACGTATGTGGTACTTATTGGGGAAAAAAAGAGTTGTTTGATTTTAGATGGATTCTGAAAAGTTGTCTATCAAATCTCCAATATTATGTTAAAAACCGCAAAGAAAGATAAAGAAAGAACATAAAGAAAAATATGCTGAAATATGCAAACATATGCGAAAATATGCGAAAATATGCACTTTTGTATATAATATGCAAAAATATGCCCTAACAAATCGATGCCAGAATTCGTAGTTTCTTATGAATCGGATTCCCCACTTACTCATTTTTTAATCGGCCGTCAGGAAAAAAATATTTAATTGCATATTTTTGGTTGCCCTAGTAATAAGTTATAAATTGCAGAGTAATCAAATAATATGGATTGTTTGCTCTCTTTTCCGATATTGGTTTTGCGATGAAAACATAGAAAAAAAACTATTCTAACAGTTATTTTAGTTATGTGAGAAAAGGCTGGAAACAGGTTCCATAAATATTAAACAATTATATAAAACATTAATATTAATTAATATGCTAACAACAATTTTACTCACCAGCTGCTCTTGCCTCCTTGCAGGCATGATACATATCTTGTTTTACTTCTGGATTGTCGTCAGCAATAGTTTCACCCACAGTTACAAATCTTTCAACAGCCAGATTTACGGATTGTCCAACACGTCCAATTGCACGAAGTGTTCGTTCAGAGCTGGCCACCGGACGCTCCGAACGATGCTGGACCAATGTGGAAATCTGCAAAAATACAACATAGAACAAAATTACAAATAACTGCTGTGACAGACTGATAATTTATCAACCGTGTTAATACATTTATTTGCAATGCTAGAATCATATAACAATTGAATTTAAATTACAAAAGTTCGTATCAAATCATTTGTCAATGAATTAATTTTTAATTTTTTATGCAGTGAAACATCAGGAATTAAATAATTTGCACCATGGCTAAGTAACACTTTTAATGCTACTTGTGTTTAACTTGTTATTATTGTAGAATACTTAAGCACGCGCAGTCGCTGCAGCCATAATCCGGTCAATCACAATCCCGACAACCTAAAATTAAAACGAAGTCAAAATTCCGACATTTCCGTTAAAATAAACCACCGATACTGTTAAGTTTTGCACAATGGTTTCAAAACTTATTTTGCAATGTCGTTACGAACTCCCCTACATTCATATTGTTGTTATAATAGGAGTCAAGATTCGGATTTGTGTGCAAAACTTCCATATAGAATAGGAACTCAATAGCATTCCTAACTCACAGTGAAGATAAACAGTCACGGCGCGGTAGATTAGCGTTGTTGTTGTATTGCATGTTAAATTGACGGTGAAAGACGTACATAAAGTGAAAAGAACGATGCCAATGTTGTATTGAAAAATACGACGCTCTCGTGCTCTTGCAGCAACAATTGGACAATGTGGGAGGATATTATACCAAGGATGATAGAAATAAAGATTACGCACTGCGAAGATTCAAACTGGTTTTTGCTGCGCACGTACGTCAAGCGATATTTTTTGCTTTGTTGAAACGTATTACTTATTATAATCACACAGCAGAACCTAGTATTCTTGGTATCGCGTGACGTCAGAAGAAAAAGAAAAAAGCCAAACATGCGCAATGCGTAATCTGTAATTCTATTAATCTTCTATTACTACGAACTTTTGAAACCTGTACACTAGCAAATTCAATTCATTAACTAGTTTCAATAAAAAGGCAATGAATAAAAAAAACAATTGAAGTAGGCGTCCGGCGATTTCCTCAAAATACAGTATCTAGTGGAACCTAGTAGTTGACCTGTTTGCTATTACATATATATCAACATACGTTTTCGTGATTTTACAGGACACACCACTGACCACAGCTAAACTTTGTATATACCTCGTGAATATTTTGCATTATTTTATAATTTTTAACAATTCACATTTCAAAATAATTCTAATCTATTTACTTTGACTTTTCTACATCATAGGGATAAATTTCCGAACTCGAATTATAATAATGTATTTAGATTTGAGAGTCAGAAAAGCGGAAAATACAGATCCTCATTGAAAGAATTGTAATGGACAAGGGAAGGTAGATTAGCGCTGTTTTTGTATTATGAAATGGATTAATTTGATATGGAAAGTATTACAAAAATTGTTTGAACGCATTTAAGTTGATTATTCTTATGTAAAATGGAATATTCCGGAAATTTACCCTCATGTGAATTTCCATAAAATGGCATAATGCAGTAAACAAGGAAAATGCATTTTTTGGAGATTTCGAAATTTAAATGGCATTTGTGGGTTTTCGAAAAATTAAACTCAAAATTAATTTTTTTTTATAACTTTTTAAATATAGTCCGAGTTTTTAACTAGCATGTACTCTACAATATGCCATAAATTTAC
Organism: Sylvicola cinctus; assembly: GCA_963854165.1. NCBI lineage: Eukaryota > Metazoa > Arthropoda > Insecta > Diptera > Anisopodidae > Sylvicola > Sylvicola cinctus. The sequence continues at coordinate 26,499,973 of OY974082.1, forward strand.
AAGTCCTCTCCAAAAATGCACAAATGACTACATTTTGATTGAATGAATACATAATAAATTTAAATACTATATTTGTAAATGAGCATCCAGACTTTGTGTCAAATAAATGCTTTTATAATACGAACTAATAAAATTGTGGTTTACCTGTCGTCCGTATGTCGTCGCCATTTCTTTTCCACAGGGACTTTGCTCCGCTTTAGAAGTTGCCGCTTTGATTCTTTTAAATTACTTCTATAAATTTAACTCATTTGCAGCCATTTAATTTCACAATGAGTAAGATGCTTTAGGCAACACTTTTAATCACATGCGATTCGGTTATGTAAGTAGTAGGTACATAATTTGTTTTATCACAGATCGAACGAACCACAGGTAACTTTTTAACTGCAAAACATTTTGGATTTTGTGTGAAGCAAGATTTTCAATAACTTATTCATCGTTTTATTAATAAATAAAATTCCTTTTAGTAAAGTATTTATTTTAAAATTGATGAAATCACATTTGTAGATTTTTGTATTACCTTTTAAAATTATTATACGATTAGTTAAGTTATTATGACAAAAAAAAATCAAAATTCAAAAACAAAAAAAAACTATAGATTCATGTTTGTCAAAGTTCTTCATTTCAAAAGTATTTACATATTATAATTAAAAAAACTTTTTATGAGATGCTTTTTATTATACACATGCTGTAGTTATAATTATAGTTATTAATAGTTTTAGTTTTTAGTTTTTAAAAACTAAGCAGCGCGACAAAATTGTTTTATGCATACTTCAAACAATTTGTTTTGGCCATACATTGAGAGACTTTAAATAGAATCTTTGTTATATTTAAATAACAACTAATGCCGCCGATTTCAGTATTACCTGTGGTCCGTACATAACACAACAAAGACCAAAGACGTACATATAAAATGAATTGAACGCGACCAATAAGTATGCTTTATGTCAACTGTGCTTGGATACTTTATAAAAGGGCATATTCTCGATTACATAGCAGATAAGCAAAAAAGTAAAGTAGTAAATTTCTAACACACTTAGGGGCACATACTGTACGCATAGTTGGTTAGGTTAGTTAAGTGAAAGTTAATCGCCATTTTTTACTATTCAACCATGGGACCTGTTACACAATGCCATAGTTAGTTAAATATAGTTACATATAAAATCAAAAATATATAGTTGTCAAATTTTTATACACAACTATAAAATGTAGCCAAATATAGTACAAATGCAGCGCTATTGTTCTTCATTTTGTTTTTATACATCGTAATTCATTTAATTTCGTGAGCTGTTAAAAATCAAAATAGACAAGCAATTACATACATTTATAGTAAATCGACTATTTCAAAAATGGGCTTTTGTGAATAGTTAAATATTTAACTATTGAAAATCGTGGAGTTAAGAAAGTTAAACTAACCACATAAGTACATTGAGTAACACAGTTAGCGTTAACCTAGCCAACCTGACTAACTATGGCATTGTGTATTCGCCCCTTAAAGTTGGCTATATGTATGTTACTTTAAATATATACCCGTTAAAATGTGAACAACATTTCTTCTACTGCAATATGTCATTTAACGATAAATTTTAACACGCCAACAGAATTGTGCTGGATGTGTCCCAAGAATTACTTAAATTGTCATTGAGAATGCCTAAATTGCTTAAAAAGTAAGTTTTATCAGTGATACGCATTGAAATTCTGCCCGGCCATAATTATCATAAACTATAGAAAGGTTCTTCAAAAGCTTTTAATTTTACGTAAGTAAATAATGCACAACAAATGACGTGACGCCATGGAAAAGGCAAAGAAATGAATCCTGACTCATGCGTGGATATGAAAAATGTGCGAAAATGAAATAACTAGTATCTATGCAAGTCCATACAGAAATTTACTGCAACTCAAGAGTAATTGCGAGTGGAAAAAGTTATCGATGCAGACACACAGGAGATCACGTGGGGTTGAATAGGTAGGACAAATTGTAAGCGGGCTATTGTTCATTCGAGACGGGAGCTCGTACATAGTTGTAACCATTGACATTCCCATAGAAAAAATGTGCATAAAATGTGTAAACATTTGTGAAAACACAAATCAAAAGAAATGCATACCTTATGGGAATAGGCTCGTACAATACATAATGTAAAGTGTGTGCATGAATATTGTATGTGCAGGGTGAACTCACCTTCGGATATTATGCATATGAGCATGCAAATGACTGAAATTTATCAATGGAAATTAAATGAAGTGTCGGGCACAGACGCAACAGTTGCATTTTTTGAGTATATGGTATAGTGGACGAGTACCATATTAACGTATCAAATGATCACATGTTTAAAAAAAATGAATTCAGTTCCCTTTTTTACACCGACACATTTTCTTTCATTCGAACCAAAGTTCAAATTTAAACATCCATTTTACACGTCAATTCGAAAAGGTGAGCAATCATTTATCATAACAGTTAATAAAAACTATAATAGGTCTTTTATATTCACAATCTCATTTAGTTTAATTTAAGATTTTATATGTAATGCAAGAACAAAATAAACCTTGCTGTTTCATAAGGTTTACTCAACCTGTTTGTTTAACCGCAAGTGGCGCTGAAAAATCACTCATAATGTATTCAAGTAAAACTGTAGACAGATTAGCACTTTGAAATGGTCATTTAGGCAGAATTAAACGTATTTAAAAAAAGCCAGACAGACTACACTGAACGCGTTTACATGTTGACGTCTCTTATATTTCATACAAATGTAAACATAACCTTATTTCACAACTAAAATAACTATCCCGCTTCCATATAAATCTGTGGAGTGGTTACAATGAAAAGCATGAAAAGTAGTCAAAATCGATCGATTTCGTCATTTAGATTTTAGTGTTTAAACAATTTTGAGAGCGTGATTTAGGTGCTTAATAGTCATTTAAGTGCTAGTCTGTCTACGGTTTGACGATCCATAATTTGGGTCTGCAACACTGGTACGAGTGGAACGGGAATTTTACTTTGCCTTTTAATTGCATTTAACGACTATTTATGATTTTTAATATATGAAATGTACTTTGTTTATATTTCCAACAAGCGATGCAACCTTCTGAATTCATTCCTTCAACATGCGACACCTCTTGTCGGTTAGAGAAAGTATCTATGTTTAATATTTAAACCGAATATCGTTCTATTCAAATAATTAAATGAGTTGTGATAGGAATAAACCTAATATTAGATTATTTACAAATATTTAGACGGTTTTACTAAATTAATATGTGTACTCCTTCTTGTGAAATCAAGGACAGTTGAAATGAAAAGGAAAAGGCTGGTGCCAGAATTCCGGACTCAGCGGTGATTAACATAAATCCAAATATTATTACATGTTATAACTTATAAGACCAAAGTCTTCCAATTCTGCGATATTCATTGTAGTTCATCATTCGCCAACGTCCTTTTGTTAAAGTGAGCGGTTAAAAGTAAATTGCACTTATCAATTCTTATAATTGCAGTTCAGTATATTTCGTCAATGATTTCTCACACTTACTAAATATTTGATGTGAAAATGCGTTTGGTTAAACTTTTAAACAGATAAACTTTTTAATTTATATACGACCCCAAGGGCATAAGAAATATTTGGAATCCGACTTTTTTCGGAAAAAAGTTTGATGATGCAGAAACTCGTTTTGACACCCCCTGAGTCCAAAAAAGTGGTCTAGAAAAAATGTGCAAAAGTACGTCCGTACGGTGTACGGTGTACGCCGTACTATAGAAAAATCGTGGAAAAAAAAACTCCTAAACTACTAACCGATTTGTATGAAATTTTTTTGTAAACTATTAAACAAAAATATAAGAATAGGATTTTCGATTTTTCGAGGTCAGATCCTTCAAGGTCAAGTTATTGACAAAAGAATCTTTTTTTTGTATAGGGGCTCAAAAATGGGTCCTACGATTTTTTCATTTCCACAACAATTAATCTTCAAGGTATCTTAAACAAAACTGCATATATCCTATAACCCGCTAGATGCTCCTTCTGGGGAAAAAGGGGGTGGAAAAGAACAAACCTCACTTTTCTATCTCAAAAATTTTCACACGATTGTAGGATTAAATAAAATAAGAAAACTTGCAGAACATTTCAAGGTCGAAATCGGAAATTTCAAGGATCGACGTACGGCGTACGGCGCACGTATCTCAGAAACTCTAAATATTTTAAAAAATTTTATTTCACACGATTGTATGATTAAATAAAATAAGAAAACTTGCAGAACATTTCAAGGTCAAATTTTGAAAACTCAATGTCATATTTTTATAATAAAAATGTGTAATTCAAATACTGTGTGTTTTAGGGTACTATGATGTTCTACATTATTGATAATCTCAATAAAAGTAACAATTTTGGACAAAAATCAAGGTCAAAGTTCAGAAATTTCAAGGTCAAATTTTTCATATCTCCGAAAAGCTTTATTAAAATGTAGTTAAGCAACAGTCGTATATAAATTCACACCTCGCTCTCCCTGCGATGTATTTTTTTTATAATTTTTTGTAGTTATTTGGTCTTTGTTGAAGTATAATGTTTTTCACATTATCGGAGATAACGATCGCTGCTTACAATTATGGAATATACTTGAGCCAAATAAAAAGTATGTGAAGTTACTGTATAAGAGCTACGGTAACATTTTCATAATATACTTAGAAGGGTTGAAGAGTTAAATAGGATGCAGCAGAAACACAAGCATGTAGGGAATAAAAATGTTGTCTACGTTTGGGGATAGCTAAAGATACCGGGGGAGAACTAATAGATCTCAAGTCTAAATCGGTATATCTTGCAAATTTGTCCAGACAACGATTATTTTTCTTTGTCGTTGTTCCAAATGTAACAATATTCCTAAACGTTGCTCGTTGGTGGAGTTCGTATTTTACTGTACGTCGCATTTTCACCTCCTCCTCCTTTTTTCACAGATTAGCTCTACCATCAAATCACCCTCTCGAATTAATTGTGGAAACAGGGGCAAATTACTAATTGATAAAGTATCTCTTTACAAATTGGGGATAATTCTAACAGTAATGTGTATGTCGAACTATAAATTTTAATAACATATTTGGTTCCGTTACAAAATTATTTGTACATAAATATGTCGCAATTTACAGTCATTACTCATTACTCATTAGTCATTAGTCATGATTGTAGGTTGCGATCACAGAATAATAATAATACAGAATCCCAACCTCGTGATTTTTGTATGAAAAGTTGAGAGAGTCGAAAATTTATAATTTGGCAATGTAAGCACAAACATATTGTTAACAATTTGTCATTAACCTTTTCAGATGCATAGTTTTTCAACATTTTTTCATGAATGTTTTCTGCCAGTGTAAGGCATTATGAAAAATCTGAACACAATATCTGCTAGGGTTATCGGGTTATTGGAGCAATAAAACTTAATTCGTCGCTGCAGTTTTTTTCCTTGTCTGCCTCGTGCATATATAATATGTACAATTTTGCCTACCTTTTTTTGGGATCAAGTATGCTCCAAAATGTATGCGTACACAAGTTTGAGCAATAAAAATGTAAAATAAGTGCAGGATTTACTCTTTAATTGCATGCCATGGAGGAATATACTAAAACGACTATTTAAATCAACCCAGCTGCGCACTTAACGCGCTACCGCTAGCAAATTTGCAAAGCAAACTTCAGCCACAGCTTTTCTTTCTTGCTGCCTCTGAATTATTTGACATTTCGAGAAATCAGGCAACGTCGTATTAAGTATTGCACAGCGCATTTGATAGTAGTACGTACAATAGGTGGCGCTGCGCATGATTAGGAGAATCAAAAAGTCATCAAATGTCATGTGTAAATTTCATTAATCAAAAATGTTCAATTGTTCTCATTTATGTGTATTTTGTGTCGTAATTTACTCTTGCATTACCATTTATTTTTTATTCTCATAACGTTTGGTCGACGTCGAATTTTCTGAGGGGCAAATTTATTTCACGATTTTCAAAAACCTATACACTAAAAATCACATTAAAAAATATTCCATTCGCAAAAATATAGGTTCATCAAAAAATTGCTCTACAACCAAGACACCACGCAAAAATGTATGTACATATACAAATATGTACGGCTTAATTTTTTAAATTTCGAACTTAAGTTTATTTCTGCACATGAGGCTTAAGCTTTGTTGTCACATAGTTTTTTCGATATTAAGTACGACATGTAAACTTTAGTTGTTGTGTTTACACTATGCTGCAGCCTTCAACTTTCAGACTCTAGCAATCAGCGGTGATACATAATAAGATAAAAAGTTCTATCACTCGTTCTACAACTGTGTTCATTTTAGGCTTGTTTCTCAGAGCTTATTTCAATAGTAACTTATTTTGTTTTAAATTATTTATTTTTTATATGAGCAGATTCAGTTGAAACAAAACAAAAATTAATTTCAAATCATATGCAGTGCAATCTATCAGAGAATAAAACAAGCTATAGACCATCTTCAATAGAGGTCTAGTTTCTTGATTATTCTCATAAGAAATGCATATCTATGTTTAAGTGGTATTTCAGTTTTTTTACTATACTTTTTTTAATAGCTTGATTGACTGATTAATTTGTATGGGCCTTTTTGTAGTACCAAACGTTTCTTTTCAATTCGTTTGGCGATTATTTCTGTTTATTGATGCGATTTTATATTTACAATAATGAAGAACAGCAAAAACCCTTGCAATTGGACCAATATGCCGACTACCTTATATAATATATTTAATTCTCTTTTCTTACAAAAAAATTCGTTTCCGTTGAAAGAAAGATTAATTCGAATAAAGTATTTTAATAATAATAAATAAATAATTTTAAAGATTTTTCGGATTTCCGACAAAACTTATTTCTTAACTGAATTGTACAGCACACCGAAATAAATACATTAACTACATGATTTTGTATTTATTTTTCATGAGTCCTTAATATATAAACCACCCCCGACGCCACACGAACATATATTGTGAATATAATATATGGATAGTTTTAGCAGTTTAGCCATGTTGGTCCATAGTGCAAACGCAGCAACGATTGCACATATCAAAGATGAAACAGTGAATGCGAGTAACATAACATTTTCTACAACGCAATTCTAATTATGTGTTATGGCTCTTTAATCTGCGGTAACGCTAAGTTCGCAAAAGGGGACTTTGATTTTTGTTCATACAAGTATTATAATTAATAACAATAATTCGTAATTATATTTATTGTTAGGTATCGAACTCTGTTGTAGTATGTGAATATTGAAATTGACAATCAAAACTATATATCGTGATTTTATACATTTCTGCACGTACGAGTGTAGTTGCATATAAATCCAAACTGATTGTGCATATCTTGCCTGTGAAATTGCACGCAATCAGCATTACGTAATCAATAATCAGTATATTAAAGGTCAATCGAAAAGCTTCATTATATGCGACTGCAAACAATCGAATATATATTTTACACTATTTGCTTATGCAATTAAAGTTAATGATATGTGTTTTTATTACTACATAATATATAATATTACTTTGGATGTGGATAATATAGAGCTGAAAAATAATTTCAAAATTTACAGTACTTGTGGATGAATGTATTAGTGTACAAAATTGCTATATGCAAATATGTATTTACAATTTTAATTTGATTTTGAACTCCCTTAGGGATTGCTTATCAACCAAATTTCGTAATAACATTGGCAACATGTTTTTGGATAGAAAACACATTGAATTAACGTACAACATAAATACCGACTTTCTGTGTTTTAGTTGCTATTATATTTTGGCATTATTTTCGGACAGAACCGAATTAAGACACATTTAAACAGAACTAAAATTCCGCGTTTTATAAAAAAATCGAAATCGATTTATTTAAATCAGTAACCTCAAATCATGGTTAAAACAGAAATACGACGAGCATTTTCTTTTCTATATGTCTGTATGTTTAAAGAATCTAATATTAAAAGAGAATTATTCTTTTTAAGAAGTACATTTACTTCATTTATTAATTTTGAACCACAAATCGTTGTCTTATTAATGTTAACAAATATGCACTTGAAATAAAGTTAAAGTCAAATGGAGTTGAACAGATTCCATGTAAAGTTATAAATATCATTTTTGCAATAACTTACTTGTTAAACGACACATTGCTTAATATTGCAACCGGTGAGACCCGTTTCGAAATCAGTCTTCCCTATTGCTAAATACCTATCAGAATGTATGGCGCTTTGGAAAATAGGATAGATGAGCTTAATTACCTTTACAGCTGTATATTTCACGGAAGTCGCACAAACTTTTCGTAACCACAAGGTTTTCTGTTGCGTATTTAGTATTTAGCAAATACTGAGCAATCGTTATCGATTATTGCTACTTGCAATGAATTGTATCTATAACTATATGTACCCGTCTTCTTTATATCCGCGTGACATTGTTGATGAGACGTTTGCGTAAATTTTTTGTTTTAGTGGAACATACGGCAATTGCAATTGTTTCTTTAACAAAACACAACGCTACATTGGTTGAACGTCGGTAGCATTACCCGTATATATACAGCATATTATAGATAATTCAAATAAAATACTAAAGCCCTATAATCGTACGCCAAGAATGGCGTGTACATTGTCACACTCTAGCACGGTGGCGTTTATCTATGACAGCCGACGCAGGCTGCAGAGTTTAGAGTGTTGACTGTTGAGTGTAGTTTGAGAGGTTTATGTATTCATTTGAAGAGTATTTTATTTCGTTAGTCGTACATAATCTAATTAAGTGACCGGAAATGCTGCGTAAAAGAGTCGGCAAAACGAGGGCAGGTTGCTAAAAGCGGATTAACTATAAAGGCGAACAATTGCCATTGACATTCACAAAACAAAACGAAATGATAGCAGGCTCCAAATGGTTGGGGGTTGGGTGGTGAAAATGGGGACAACATTTTTATTAGACACGTTTAGGGTGGGACAATTGCATATCAAATGTAACGGAATTTCCATACATTTTACCTTGTTGTGGGACAGTTTTATATTTAGAATGCTCGCTAATCGTGTCTCTAATTAAAAAACAAACAGTTTTATCATAATTATGTCATGCAGAAAAACGCCCAGAAACCTCCAAAAAATAATTTAAACAGTGTATTTTTTAATTTTTACCCAAAAAAAAAAAACAAACACATATTTATAAAGGGAAAAAATCAAAACAGCTTCAAAAACTCTCAATGTCAAGTTGCGGCCAAATAGCATTTTGATCATATGTACTTTGATACGAGAATGCAGAATAACATTCTAAGAAAAAAGTTTCCATACAAAAATTGAGAAATTTCTTAATTGTTTTGTTGAAGAGATAAACAACTTTGCCGAATGTTTCATCAAATTATTTTTCTACAATGACATTGTAATATATTATTTTGGTGTGTTTTCGTAACATTTCCAACCACCTGGACTACAAAGTATGTATTACATATATTGCTTTCCATGCTATGTAATTTTTGTTTTTCTTTTTTAAATAAAAAGACTTGTGAATTGTGGCGAATTCATTTCATGATATGGAATGTGATTTTTGAAATGTCATCAGTCGTGTAATTTTACCCACCAAGGAGTGTCATGATGAATCAATAAATATGTTAGATATAGAAAATTAGGACACGATTGCAGTCGCGCATGTCTGACGCTAATGGAAGAAATCTCGAAAAGCTATAGGTATTAGAACACTTTACAATTTCAATATTTTAATTACCAACGCGGATTGCGTATTTAATTATTGTTGGTATTAAAGAGGACATTCATAAATGAGACAATTTTGAAGTATAAAATTTGATATCCACGAGTAAATGAAAGTAGATTGGAATTTAAAATGTATGTATGTTGCATAACCGACTTAACTTTTTTTTTCAATATTTATATAATCATCGTACTTGACGCCATAGCCCGGTCCGTGTCTTGGACTGACACAAAAGTTTGCTCCAGACAGGAAAGTTGTGCACCACCAGTTTTGATATCTAAGTTTGATATCCAAGTGCTCTTTCGTCTTGACCTGAGTTGCCCTTGTTGTTTTTTACACCACAGCTTTCACTGGGTCTTTGTCATTCTGATCACAGAGAATGTATGTGCCGTAGGCCAAACCTTGCTGAAGCCACTGAGAATAGATACCATAGATAACCAGATCCGTGAAACCTCACTTTCTCCTCGAGTCAGACAATTAAAAATATCCGCTGCGACAAATAGAGTTTTATAGCTGCGTTAAGCCTAATAAGGTATTCAATTATGTTTTTTGCCAATGCCTCATATTGACTAAAAAATTCAAGAAATCTTCAGTCGTAATTCATCGGCTCAACCGATTTTGATAATATTTTTTGTTCTATTTATGAGATCATCCATATGGTTATTATTAATAGTTGGCATGATAGTTTGTACTGTAGTCAAAATCTAGTATTTTTTTTAATTTTCCGACCAAATTTAAAAATTTTATTTTTAGATTTCTCAAATAAAAAAAATTTTAGCATCCCAGAATATTTTGTAATTCAATAAAAAAAAATTGTCTGATGCGTTTGTATCATCAAAACTAATACGATAATTTCTGTGTTTTTCGATTTTGGCCTCTCGGTATTTTAGCTCTCTGTCATAATTATGGCAGTTCGAAATTTTATTTTAATGAGAAATTAGGTGTTAGAATTTTAGCAATTGAATGTTGCAAGGATTGTGGTTGACAATATTTTGGATCAACGGAATTTTAGCCTCCAGAACTTTATTTTCTAAGGGTTTTGGCTTCGATAGGATTTCGTGCTGTTTTAGTGTGCAATCAAAAGTACCTCGATAAACAAATAAAAAAAAAATCTTTGGGTGGCAGTTGGCACTACATAAATGCAGTACATTGTGAAAAACCGTTATTAATTTGGTTATTTTAAATTTTAAAGTATACTGAATAAAATATTTTATTTCAAAAACGTTATTTAAATTTTATAGCGAGGTCTGAAGCGGAATGAAGTTTACAGTGACTGCTTTGTAAAAAAAAATGATTCTAAGAGGATTAATGAAAAATTGTTAACAGTTCTTTTGTGCATTCTGTGTCCAAAGTCAAATTATAAATTTTCGGCCATCTTGCCTCTTCATACAAAAATCACGAGGTTTCCCTTTTGTGTTGATATGCCGTGGCCACATGTTGCACACTGGCACAGAGCACTGCACACGTTCTGAAAAACTACCGGGAAACATTGAAATGTCTTCCCCACCCGCAACATAGCCCTGCAGGCATTGCTCTTTCCGACTACCACCTCTTCCGATCGATAGTGCATGGCGTGGCTGTGCAGTGTACAGCATGGATAGCCGAAAAGGGCACATTATATTGGAAAATTCGTAAGTTGCAGGATGGGAAAAAGTCGTGAATAACGATGGACAATAAATATCATGTTTCTCTTCTTAATATGGCAAAAAATATCCTTTTCCAAGAAAAATATCGACAATTTTAATGCAATTATATATTTACATATAAGCTATCGTAGATATTATATATATGTTAATATGCACTAATTTTTATAAGACTACTCTTTTCGGGGTTCTGCATCATTTTCTTTCTTTTTCAAAAGACGAAAACAATAACGTAAATTCAACAGTTTCAATTCAATTTTATGGCTACCCTTTTTATATGCTATAATTTTTAAAGGTTAATTGGTGAATTGGATCATTGGACCACTGTACACTGGTGCAGCTCAATTCACTTAACCCACTACAGACAGAAAAAATTACAAAATTGATCACGTTGTTGTTCATTCTTCAAAGTTATCGCCCAATTGCGTTGTGTTATTGCGTTATGTCCATAAATAGAAAGGGACCAAACCCACGTGTTTTATATTCTTTAGAGAAAATATTTCAACAGAGTCTAAAAAGTTATTCGCAGGGAAAAAAATATTTTACGTCTTTATAATTAGATTATTAGTGCTGTTGTGTTATAAAATGTAATAGCTGGGGGAAAATAACAGCTTATCTGATAGTTAAATAATGATAGTAAGTAGCTGATGTTGTAGAAAGGAGAGCCCAATTTTTTTTAAAACTTCTTTGCATGAATAATGCCAAGTATTTGCATTACAAATTGTATTTTAATTTACTAATCAATTTATTATGCAACAAATTTATTATTCGTTTCAAATGTTGAGCAAAGGAGGACATTAAATTAAAACTTGCTTTGAATAGATAGAATTAGTGCCATAGCAAAGCATGGACCAGAAAAATGTATACAATTGTGAGGTTTTCAAGAAACCAAATTTTAAATATGGGTTGAGTGTTCGACGTACCATTTTAACTTGAATAATTTTGGGGGCAAAGTTTTGTGTCGCCTTCCCTCCGATGTAATTTAATCGATAGAATATGCCACTCACATGTTTAAACAAAGTTTGCCTCAATTTCTGACTGTAGAATCGACTCCAAGACGAAACATGCGTAAATTTGAGCGTACTTTAGCAATATCTGTTATTTGAAAAATATATGTACTATGTACCAGACTTTTCAATTTTGCAGCGACCTTTGGATGAAAAGAAAATTTAAATTAAAAGTTTACGTTAAGTTTGAATTTCGATTTGTCACAAATTGTATTCAATTACTCGTATATAACGTAGAATTGTGTCTTAGATAACAAGGAACTTATTAGTTAACATTTTAAGGATTAAAATAAGGTTTGAATTAAAAAATTTTTATCCTTGACTAAAAAAATTTATTTATAATTTTATTTCAACGTAATTATCTTCCGTAAATCAAATAAAAGTAATCTGTGACTTCTGAGAGCAGTAAGTGCCATAAAAAGAATTAAAAAAAATTACGCTATTGAAAATTGCAGTAATTTCTTTAAATTGTTTCGATTTATAAAAAAAAAAAAATTGAAATTGTTACTCAATGTATTACTCTACGGTACCACATCAACCGCTAACCAGAATAATTTTTTTCTGTCTATTAGATAGACATCCCATATAGCTGTCTCAAAGTTAAAACAACAATTAGTATTAACGTGTTTGTATTTTATATTAAGTTAGTTGTATGTAAACAAAAACATTCACTAAAATTTACAGTAAAATGCGAAATGTCCGATCAAGTTCCGGAATATTTAATAATTAAGCAAATAAAAATTAAATTGTGTTATTTAGATATAATTTTTATAAAATACATTTATAAATTTAGTAGATTTGTGTACGTTTGCGATATTTGAAAATGGTAATTTGTTAAAATATCGGTTCAAACAACCTTTACTGTATTTATGACAGCCATTCGTTTCGTTCATTCCGGTCGGCATTTTTGCATGCTCAAAATTGTTAAGTGGGACCGTTGAACCACATCACACTTATTTATTATGAAACCTAATGGGTGTTAACTATTTAAAATAAACGGAATATTGGTATAATGAACGATTTTGCTGCCTTTCGTTATTGTACATCTAAAATCGCATCAATAAACAGGGAAAATCGCCAGACGAATTGTATATTATAAAGGCAAAACAACGTTGGCGCAGGATTCCGCTAGTAATGCATAAATAAAAAGTTGTGAAATCCTTTTATCCACAAGCCAACCAGTGGGTACATAATACCTACTCATTTATGTCGCAAAAATCGTATTTATAATTCAATTACAAGTTGCAATAATTCAGTAACTGTTGCACAACTTTAAAAGTTTTATTGGCAGAAATAAAGGAAATGTCTGCCAAATACTGCTACATATTGCATTTTTCAATATCAATAAACAAAATGTAATAGCTACGTAAAAACTAAAGATTGTAAAAAAAGAACTGCGAAAACCATTAAAATTGTTTTTCTGCACTAGTTTGCGCAATTGCATCGTATCGTATTTAATTTAAGAAAGCAATTCACACAAAATCACATGAAAGGCGTCGAGATAAACAATTAACACGTTTTATTTATTATTGATCGAATTAAATTCTTTCAGCACGTATAGACAATAAGACAATAAGATTCGTGTGCATGCGCAAATCGCTACTACATAGGCAACTACACATTATAACATAATATTTGCACTTTTATAAATGAAGATTGTTTATTTGCAAAATTTTAAATACTAATCAGTGTTGTTGACTGTTGTTCCTTGTTGATATTAAAATGATTTTAAGCTCAAATAAACTACTTATATATTTGTTTAAAGTTAAATTTTCAGTTTTGTTCTAAATGTCACTTTCGTGCCTCTTTATTTAGCTTAATGAAGTGCAGCACTTGTTGATTGTCCAAATCGAATGTAAACTCACGCTCCAGAGGAATGTTATGTATAGAGTTCAAGTTTCGAAGTACTTGGCGCATTCAATGAGTTGACACAATGTGACATAGCGCTGTCATTAACATCCCCCTAATTATAGAGGTCGACCATTGATATTTTCGCAATTAAGTATCATTAACATTTCCATAAAACTGGTTTCATGTATCAAAAAAGGGGAAGAGGAAAAAATAATTTCCGATCATTTATTTGATGGATGCAAGTCTAGATTTTCTTGTAAGTCTTGGCCAACTTCATAAATGATTTCTTGCAAGACCCATTTCTTTTAAATTAAAAATAGCAACAAACAAGAATTTCGTTATTGCGTCAAAAATAAATTTGACCAAACTTATTACACCTCTTTATTTAAGAAGTTTAGAATAACCCAATCCAATTTAGATATTTTTTGCCAACATCATACTCGTTCGGTAGGTTTTTTGCGTAAAACCTGTACCATTGTTTCATTATCCCTGCAGCGATGTACGAGCAATAAAAAAAAACAAATTATTTATGTGCTACTCGTAAAAGATAAAGCGCGCTCTTCAAAGAGCAACTTTTTCATTTCACTGCGCATTTCAACAAAGGTTACAAGTCACAACTTACAACCCGTGCTGATGTCCATTTGAAATAATTATTTTTATATGACACTTTCTTTGAGGTGAGTGTACTTGGTTTTGGTACTTTTAGGGGTTTTATTTCGCATAAAATGGTATGTAAAGAATTTTATATTTTAAAATCATTGATTTTGGTTTACATATAAAAAAAATTTACATTTACACTTTGCTTCGAACAATTCTTAAAGGAAATATATGTGTAATATACAATATAAATATTCCTTTAACCGCTAAAGCTTCTAGCTTTTAAATTTCATTTAATGTGAGTTTTAAATGAATAAGTAGTTATCCATTTAAAGGCGATAGAGAAAGAAAAACAATAAAAAATTATTAAATTAATTAAACTCTTGTAAATAAAATGAACGCATATGATTTTTCATTTTATAAAGGGGCACATACTGTATGCATAGTTGGTTAGGTTAATTAAGTCAAAGCTTAATCGCTATTTTTAACTATTTAATTATGGAACCTGTTACACAATGCCATAGTTAGTTAAATATAGTTGCACTAAAATAAAAAATATACAGTTGTCAAATTTTTATACAATAATACAATAATATATAAAATGTAGCCAAATATAGCGCAAATGCACCGCAAATACAGCGCTATTATCTATAATGCAGCGCTATTGTTTTTCAATTTGTTTTTATACATCGTAATTCATTGAATTTCATGAGCTGTCAAAAATCAAAATATTCAAACAATTACATATTTCTATAGTTAAATCGTCTATTTAAAAAATGGGATTATGTGAATGGTTAAATATTTAACTATTTAAAATCGTGGAGTTAAAAATGTTAACTTTGACTAACTAACTAAGTATATTGAGTAACACAGTTAGCGTTAACCTAGTCAACCTGACTAACTATGGCATTGTGTATCCGCCCCATTATCAAAATTATTATGGTCGCTCACGTTTGAAATTAAAGTATTTAGAAATTGCTGTTGGAATTCACAATTCTATAAAATTTTGAATGAGTTGGACTAAGTAAAGATGTAAGTACGAAAATTAACAAAATTGTGTACAAAGTGCAAAAAAAATAATGCAAATAAAAGTATGTACATACAACAAATTAAATATAATAAATGTGATATATTTTTGATGATTTTAAGTTCCTGCTAAAATCAAATAGAAATATTATAATTTTTTTTATTTATTTAGTTACTTAAATAATAAAAAATATTAAAAAATTAAAAATTATTAAAATACATATAACCTATTTTTTGAGATAGGAAAAAATTGTTGATTTTGACAGGACTTTTTTGGATTTTTGTGTGTAGGTAATGAAAAAAAAATGGGAAAAAAAATTGTGTCATAAATTACAGTCTTACTTATGACAAAATAGATTGGTAAAAAATATATCAATTCCATTTACTGTTTTTTTTTTGCAACTTTTGATATTTTAAAGTGTGAAATGTGTAGATAATAGTAAAAAAAATGTAATCATAATTTTATTTTTTATTTTTTGGTAAACTACAATACATTGGCAAAGTGAACCACTGTGCGGCGTCCCGTCTAACCGTGGGCACAGCATAATCTTGAAATAAAATCTTGAAAAAAACTACACCGCAGGGAAAGCGAGGTGTGAGTTTGAATACTACTGTTGCTTAACTACTTGTTAATAAAGTTTTTCCGAGATCTAGAAAATGTGACCTTGCCATTTCTGAATTTTGACCATGATTTTTGTCCAAAATTGGTACATTTATTGATATTAGCAAATAATGTAGAAAATGATAGTACAATAAAACAGACAGATTATGAATTATTTTCATTATAAAAATATGGCATTGAATTTGGAAAGTTTGACTTTAAACTATTCTGCAAGTTTTCTTATCTTATTTAAGCCTACAATAAATTTAAGAATAATTTTGATGAAAAGAAATAAAATCGTAGGGCCCGTTTCTGAGCGAAAAAAAAATGATTTTGGTCTTCAAGCATCTGACCTTAAAAACACTATAATTCTATTCTTATTATTTTCTCTAATGTTTTTCAAAAAAAATTTCATACAAATTGGTTCAGCAGTTTCTAAAATGGCTTTTATATGGCCACCATTGTACGTACGTACATTTGCACATTTTTTCTATACTTTTTTGGGCTCAAAACGAGTTTATGCATCGTCAATTTTTTTTTCCGAAAAATATCGTATAAGTCGTAACGTTCAGACTTAAAATAAAAAGTCATAATTTTTTTCTGTCTGGACTATGGGGATTTGCATGGCAAATTTTGAAAATTGTTTCACTTAACAGAAATAAGATTTAAACTGGCAAAATTTATTTTGCAATTTATTGAGATAATACAAAATACCAATAATGTGTTCTTTTACACTTTTTGAAATTGAATAATGTCTTCATACTTTAAATCAAAACAAAAATGCATTGACATTTCAAAATGCTGTTCATGTAGAGTTATTTATACCCTTGTACAAAATATCAAATATTGCAACATTAATACATTCGTGTATTTTTTAAAGTTATGAGCTTAATAAAAGATGTCTCATATAAGCTCATATGCAGCCTCATTTTATCACGTTGTGACCTAATTATACGAGTATAGTCGTTATCAGTAAAACATTGTATTGAGAACAATCGTTTACATTATATTTTCCTCGTTGAGTCTTGACCAATATTTTGAATGGGGAGCTGCCCCAGCAGTCCACGATATTAGACAATAATACATTTACATATGCATACACAAGTCCAACCAGTGCACTAAATACTTGTCTTTGCCAGTTTATATTAACATAAATCAGGTTGGTGGTGGTTGTGCTGAAAAAAGCTACTAATTTTATCAAATTATTGACGTTTTTGGAGAAAGCACCACGCTGTGACTAACCTTAAAAATCAATAAACGAGGCTGATCTCAGTGTGACGTGAGAGAAGCATCCTATAGGTATACCGTATACGGTTACACCTCATGCAAATCGGAATTATGAATATGTACACAAATTGTGCAATGTAAAATAAATGAGTATATTATTTTAAATTATTCTGTTATTTTAGGACCACCTTAATTCTAGTCGAAAAAAAGCTGTCTCGATTTTAAGAATGTACATAATTGTTAAATCTGTTGGATTGTGCATTTATATTCACAGATAATAAATGAATTTGTTTCTAATATTGGTTGTTATTCCTTTATTAAAACATAATATTATCAGCATGACAGCCCACCCCATTAGTTCGAGCATTATTGCATGTACGAATTTATGTAATGCCTCACAAGAGTGAGTGAATATTGCGTGAGCTTTCCGCTATTTTTATTTATTGCTTTAGTTTGGTATACAAAGAGGCAATGCATTTTCGTACAATACCTAGGTACACTTTACAGGTTTATAAATCAACACGAATATACACAATTTGTAATAAAAAAATGTTGTTTGGAGTTGTTTCTCCTTCACGATTTTTCGTCGTTTCTTATTCGTATATTCCATGAAATCACATTTGCTTCGACTTAGTATACACTCGTATTTTCATAAAATTTTCAAAGTTTCACATCTTTTTGTGCAAGAAAACACTCACGCAACTTTATTTAGCTGCATACGAGAGTACCTCTTGATATCATATTATCACATCACATAGAAATTTGGCCATGTTCTGCCATGGCCCGTTCGTCTACAACCAGCCATAGACACATTCACAAATTCACAATATGTAATTATGTATAAAAACACACACAGCTTATATAGTATCCTAGCGAGCATTCACCAAAGCTCACTCATTGTATCTCACTCGCGCACCCTCGCGTTTTCACATATAATGCCAGTTTTGTCGCACCAAAGCTTTAGCTGTGAGTGGAAGAGCACTCGCGAAAACGCACAATTGATAGGAAGAAGATGGAAAGACTGGTATTCGAAGTGGAGATTTTTTTTTAAATTTTCACTAGACACTCTTGTACTGACATGAATTTTAGACAGCATTAATTAAAACTATTAAACAATGATTGTTTCACGATTTGTTAATAGAGCCGACAAATGCATTTGCGGAACAAAAAATTTGGTTAAATGTTTTTCTTGTGTGGAACAAAGGAGGCTACTGACACTGGATTTGGGAAGCTTTTCTCACAGTACGTAACCCGTCGCAACGCAATGTGTATGGCGCGAGCGGAAGACGGTGTGCAACTGAATTCTTACATGAGGGTCGTTCCGCGTTCGTTCGTGGTTGTGAAAACCCTGGGATATAATATCGTATGTAGAGTGAAGAGGGTAGAAGGACGCGACGCGGATGTATATTCTATATAATGGTACATTATGTGCGGGGTTAGGGGTATTGCTGAGTGCTGACTGCTGTACTGAGCGTGTGTCGCTGTTGCTTGAGAGTCGTTTATTGTGCAGGCATTGAGACGGGGGGTGTTGCGTGGGCCTGTAGCTATGGCTGCGTGTCACAAGTTCACAACTCACAATTTATTGTACATGGTACTCTTTTGCTAAGCTGCATATGGGAGACAGTCTAGACTGTATAGACTGTGGAAATGTTTTCACAAGTTTGTGGAACATTGAGAGAATTATTGAGCAAATTCAGCTGTTTCAACGAGCTACCCTATGCGTTGGCCGTTCGGAGCTTTCTTAACTCATATTGTTTGCTTTTATAGCAATGCACTATATATATTATGCTTTAATATTTGAAAAAAAAAACAATCGTTGTTAGATATGTGAAATAAAATGCACATCACAGTTGCATTAAAATGATTGGCTGTAAAATAATGCGTTTTTGAATAAGACTTGTAAATATTATCCGGTGTTCAACTAGCTATTCTTTTATAATGCTCTTCACCCGCATGACACGTTAAATATCATTGTGCACTATGGTTTATGCTCTATGCTGTACTCATATGGTTGGTAGCATAGAAATACTTTTTCTCAAAGAAATGTAAAGGTACATTATACATAAGAAATCAATTAAAAAGTGATCAGTAAAATGTGTGCAAAGTTTGTAATCATTATAATATGTGCATTGTACATTTAGGATAAATAATAAATATATATATTTTACCACATTACAATATCTTATGCATTCCCAATTCCTTAATTATGAACATTCTTCTTTTTGTCGTATAAGTTATGCGTTATGACTTATGACTTATAACTTATGAACCCTATAACTACATGTAACATATATGATCCACATAAAAAAGTTTACTTCACATTGTATGGTTATCCTAATTTAGTTAATCTAAAAAGTGTCTTGGATAAATAAGTATTTCTGTGCATTTCACTCATAAGTCATAATTCATAGACTATACTAATGTTATACAAAAGTTAAACTGAACTCAGAAGGCGACCGCAGACATCATATACAGGGTAGTCCATTTCAAAAATGAGCTGCTGCGATTTGACACCGTTGGACTTTTTTCTGTGGAATGCCGTTAAAGACCGATGCTTTACGGATAATCCAGAGATAATTCCAGCTTCAAAACATAATATTGCGATACAATAATTATCGACAAGATAGTTGGCGAAATTGAATAAAATGTGCTCAAGAATTAGGAGGAAGGGAATAAGATACTGCAAGGAAAGCAGTGAGCGGATTCTGTAACTTTCAAAATCAATGGAAATTAATTATATCCCATTTTTTAAATAAACTATTAAATTTACATCGCACAACACTGACTTTGAAAATAAGTCATCACTACAGTAGTCCCCCGATAATCCGGCCCCGGATAATTCGGAGTACCCTATAGTCCGACACGCGATTTCACTTTTTATTTTTTCTCATTTAGGTCTAATATTAAAATAGTAGTACATATTTATGTTTTTAAATGTAATATATCTAAATCATGATCGAACTTGATGTAATTACATAACAAAACTGGAAACACAAAACGTTAAAAATTAAATAAATTACAGAGATTTTGATACCTTAATCGTAATGAATCGTTTAATAATTAATTATACATACTACAGACAAAATACAATTTATTTTAATGTGTGTAGTTTGTTGTTTCATGCCGTACATACTTTTATTAATAGCTTTATGCATCGAGCAGAATCAACATAACATAAAGTAACGCAGGATTCAAAAACGCAACAAACGCAGAACCGAACACAATCAAAACATTATTTCGGCGTTGCGTGACATTTTAGTTTTAAATTATTTAGTTGCTGTTTTAAGGTTTCTTAATTATGTATTGTCCGCTAACGATTCACTCTATGTTATTTACAACTGTTCTTTTCATTTTGATAGTTGTTGCGTTGGATTGAGTATAGGTTGAAAGTGGGTCAACTTTTTTTCGGTTCTGCGTGATGACTGCGTTTGCGTTTTCTATTGTTTTCAGTTTCATGTATTTTCAAACATTTTAACTTGCTGCTGAGCTGCGTCCCGTTGCGATATGTGAATTCTGCTCGACGAGTTAGAATTTGGCATTACACTTTAGTATTATAATTTTGTTACATTCTTGTTTTAATTAATACGTTCGTTCTTCACTGTGCACTGCTGGAAATTGAAACTAATAATTCTAGCATCACAGTTTATCGGAAAATTTTTGACCCATGCTTTTTGTTTGTAAGTGTATTTGGTTTGGTGTATTCATAGTGGTGCACAGTACAATTCCGCTAAATAATAAAATTCCGATAAATATTATTTCGGTTAAAGACAAGTACCCATTCTAATTAGAATATTAAATTGTTTTGCCATATATAATATTAATGTCACCAAAATGTGTTCCCACAATTTTCTTTCGCATTATTTTAACAAGTAAAAACCAACCTATAACGAACATTTCAAGGTCAAATTAAATTTAGTTTTCATTGTAAAAATACGCTTTACATTGTAATGAGCGCGTGGTGTGAATTTACTAGAACTTGGTACAAAATAGGATGTAAAGGTTAATTAAACGTCAAATTGAATTTTTATTGCAATAGGAAATTAAATTTCTTGGTTAAAACCGTATTTTAACAAAGTGACAACATTTTTTTATTTTGACCTAAAACTACAAGTTTTTGATATATTTTCATAAAGACATAATGAATTTCATTTACTTTGAGGTAATAAAATCCGAACAAACTGAATACCGGTATATTGCCAATTCATTTAGAAATTTTTTTGCGGATGTCATATTTAAAAATGGTCAAAATCGTTAGCGACATTATAGAGCTCCCAGACTAGTCGAACAGTTTTTTTTTTGGTTTCGCAATAACTTGACCTTGATTCATCTGACCTTAAAAACAATGAAAAACCCGTATTAAAAGACATTTCACATAAACGAACGAGTAGTTTTTGAGCTCTGAATCAGCACGTCGCGTCGCGGCGTACGGAAGTACATATATGTATGTTAGTATGTACACATTTTCTGCAGCCACTTTTTTATGAACCCAGAGAGTGTCAAAAAGTATTTCTACATCACAAAATCTTTTCTAACAAAATCGGAATTGCAAGAATCTGTATCCGTCGCGGGTCGGGGTATACAAATTATAAGAGCCGTTAGGTTACCGTGTGTGCATATAAATAAAACGTGCTGCGGTAATAATATTAAGTTAATACTTCAATGAGTACAACTGTTAACACTGCTAAATAATAATTTCCTAAACTCGATCTGTTTGAAATAATTATTCATTGGCAGAATTCAGTTAATGTGAAAACACAAATGATTGTGGTCGAACGAAATGCGTCGGTCTGTCTTTGAAAACATGTTTGCAATTTGTATTTATACCAAGTGGCATGCGCAAATGACATCACCTGTAGGGAACACGTGGTTCCTGAAAGGTCAGAGACGATGTCGGAATATGTCACTTGCCACTTGGTTCCACACAAGTTGAGTCATTGCCGCCGATGTGGCGTTACATTTTTAAGCGTCACAGATTCACTATACATACTGTGATATGTCAACAATAAAATGAACTTCACAAAGGTGTCTATATATACGTAATGCGTATTGATTGTCCTCGTCAGTGGTCAGGAATCGGATGATGAATTTAAATTAAATTATTGTGTTGACATAATTCGATTTGATATTTCCACACCGGTCGTCAGTGTTGGCTGAATTTTCTCGCGTTTTAATTTTACAAACTTTAATGCTTACGGCCGATCGCACTTTATTTTTAGAACGGCACCAATTCTCATATGTGTCTGTCTTACGACAACCTATAATACTGGAACATCTGTTTGCACGGTACATAGTAACAAAATAATTAGGTTATGCTAGCTTTGGCGAAAAGTTCACTTCAAGAATTTCTTTCGTAATTAGGGAACACCAATGAATTACCAACATGTTCAACAAACAAAGGTATGTATTGATTATATAGAACTTACCAATTTAATAAGCGGCAAAAGCGTCTGCTCAATTGATTTCACTTTAATTTTAAATTCACTTCCAATCTCCCGCTGATCCCGCCACTCAGCCATTGCACTTCAAATGTTTTTTTTTTTGTTTATTACTATTCAAGGATATTTGGTTTTAACAATATTAAATAAGTGTGTATAATGTTATACATACGCAGTCAGTAGTCACCACAATTTCAAAAATGTTTCAGTTTAATTCCGGACGACTTCAAATTGCCTTCTGGCGTCAGTGTTTACTTGTAGACCACCATCAGCTTAGTGTGTCATTTACAGTGTGCTACAGCCTACAACTGAATTGACTGAGCATATCGAACTTTACACAGAGTACAGACTAAAAAAATACATAGCAGGGAGAGCGACGTATGAATTTATTACGACATGATGAACGTTAGTAAAATGTAAATGTGTGTATGTTTTGGCTGCTATCCTTTAACTATTATATGTTCATTATATGTTGTGACATAAAAAAGTGTTATTTTGACCTTGAAATATTTATCAAAGACATTGTATTATAAGATACAGCTGCAATATTTCTAAAATAAAAATGAGATTTAAACAGCACGACCGACATTGACTTTGTTCCTTTTATTATATAAAATAATTTTTACTATGGAATCGAACAGTATCGAAAAAAACTAAATTCTGTTTATTCGTAGCACAAACTTCCAAAAAAAAATTCTTGATACCCCAAGAAAAAACAATAAAGTGTATTTTGGTTTTTAGTGTCCGAACGTTTAGGGTTTAGTGTATAAATGAAGTTTTTTTTTTAAACGGTTGTTCGAACTCTCATCAATTTTATGCCTAACTCTCGAACTTACTATAAAAAAATTTTATATATATATATTTTTTTAAATTATTCTTCAAGGTAGTTCAAGTTCAAATCGTATTAATTAATTTAATTGATTAAGCTCTTTTGATCATCATTGGATATAGTATGCAGAATAACATTCCAAGAATTTTGCCTATACGCGTTAAAAGAATTAGGAATAATAGTAATTTTTAATAGCCTCAAAAGTCAAAAATAGGAAAACGTTAAACCCAATTAGCTTTTATGTAATATACAATATTTCAGAAATTTTCTTACAGAGAGCTATAATTTTGTAAAAAATTACAATGTAATATAAGTATGTAATTAATTTGTATACAACCCCAAGGGCATATGTACATATATAGGTTTTTGCATTCCGACTTTTACGGGAAAAATTTTGGAAACTACTGGACCGATTTTTTAAATATTACAGAAAAAAATTAAAATGCTATTATAGTTTTTTCAAGGTCAGATGGTTCAAGGACAAGTTATTGCCAAAACCTTTTTTTTGTGTGTGTGGGCTCAGAAACGGGCCCTACGATTTTGTTCATTTTCAAAACATATATCCGTAATTGACTCTAAACAAAACTGCATTTATGGGTGCCGTACAAAAAAAATTATTTCAACCAAATTTAATATTGAAAAATATTTAAAAAAAACTACATCGCAGGAAGAGCGAGGTGTGAATTCATATACGACTACAATTAAACTTCAAAATAGTTCTTATATTAATTCTGTTTTTGAACGAACTTTTTTTCACGAATTTGATTTATTGTAATACGAATTCAACGCATGTAAAATACTTTTGGCTACACAGTATATGACATTTATTTTCTGTATTAACGTTGCGCCCGCGTTTGTAGAAGCGAAAAATATTTTATTTTATTTTTGTCGTACGCCGTTCTATGGTGGAAATAAAACTCCAAAACTACTGGTTCGATTTGTGTGAATTTTTTTTGTAAAATATTAGAGAAAAAAAATGCTATTTTTGATTTTGCAAGATCAGATGCTCCAAGATTAAGTTATTACTAAAACTAGTTCTTAAATCAATAAATAATGGAACAGACGTGAATTTAAAAAAAAAACTGAATTTAAAAAATTAAATTATTACAATAAAAAATTCTCGAAACGAAATAAATGTTGTTAAATTAAATATAAATCACGCATTTATTTTAAAGACAAATAGAAATCTTTTACAATTATTCATATATAAATAGTACGTATATAACAATTTAGCTTACAATAAACTTAACTTTTAAACCGTAAATGCAGGGTCGTCTTCATATTGATCTAATAGAACTGCTTCTTCAGATCGTAATTCCAATCTGTGCTGTTTTGAAATGTTTTTCTTTTTTTTTTTTTTGCTTTTTTTTTTTTTGCTTCATGCATATCGTGGATATATGTTGGCATTCCTGTGTTTTGCTTGCATTCGTAACTGCAGGTACTGGTACTTTGAAAGTTTCAAGTCCCATCAAGAGCTTCGAAGGTGTCCTCCATACATTTAGCGATTCGTTTTGTTGTTCTAGGAATCCCATCTGTTCTTGTTTTTAATAATGCACTTTCTTCTTTCTATGGAATACACCTCACTTATAGTTGCATCTATTATTTTTGATAATCCTTCAGAGCTCCTTAGTATCTGCAACTGTTTACGTTTAGATCTTTCACTAAACTTCTTGTAAGTAATTTCCGAATGTTCAGCAACTACCAATTTTTTTAATAATCAAGTCTAATAAAGTTTAACCAATCTTCAAACTTTATCACAAAATCTCTCTTCGAACATGAAACTATTTTCCATTTTATTCTAAAGTTCGTATAGAAATTATCAAGTTGACCCTCAACTTCTCTTTTAAATTATATACTATTACTAGTATTTCGCCTTTTTTTGGAAAAAAAGTTGACTATGCAGAAACTCGACACCCCCTGAGCCCAAAAGTGGTCTAGAAAAAATGTGCAAAATGTACGTATTTACGCCGTACTATGGCGAAAAACAAAATTGTAAACTACTGGTCCGATTTGTCTGAAATTTATTTTGTTAAATTATAGGGAAAAAAATATAAGAATAGGATCTTCGATTTTTCAAGGTCAGATGTTTCAAGGTCAAGTTATTGCCAAGGGCAGTTTTTTTCGTATGGGGTCTCAAAAATGGGCACTACGATTTTCTTTATTTTCACAGTGATTAATCTTCAAGGTACGGTAAACAAAACAACATATATCCTATATCCCGCTAGATGCTCCTTCTTTCGAAAAAGGGGGTAGACAAAGACAAACTCCACTTTTCTATCTCAGACACCATATACAATATTTAAAAAATTCTTTCAGGTTCGACGTACGGCGTAAAACTTGCTGAACATTCAAGGTCAAATTTTGAAAACTCATGGTTATATTTTTATAATGAAAATATGGAATTCAAATACTGTGTGTTTTAGGGTACTATGATGTTCTACATTATTGCTAATCTCAATAAGAGTACCAATTTTGGACAAAAATCAAAGTCAAAACTCAGAAATTTCAAGGTCACATTTTCCATATCTCCGAAAAGCTTTATTAAAATGTAGTAAACAGATTCACACCTCGCTTTACCTGCGATGTAGTTTTTTTTTATAAAGAACTGTAGTGCGTTTCCATAACTTTCACACTACATCGGGTGAAATTGTGGGTGATTAATTGCCACTTTTTAAGTTTGGACACCAGACTCCAGATGGCGAAAGTGAGCCTGTTTCCGAAATTCCGTTGAGACCCTGCATTGAAAAGTGATAGAATAAGGACTATGTCGCGATTGTGTCAAAACTTATCACTTTTAATTATATGAACTCGTTTGACGTATTTCAAATAGATTTTGTTTATTTTTGAGGAAAGCAAACCTTTTAAAAGCCAACTGTTTATAAACAATTGAAATGGTTGAAACTTTGTTGCGAATTTCACGAACTATTCGTAAGTGATAATTTTATCACCTGATACTGTGTGAAAGTTATGGAAACGCACTACTGGATAAAATAAAATAATTAAAATATCATTTCGGTTCTTATTACAATATAAAATATTACATTTAAAATTCTTAAAAAAAAAGTATTAACAAATAATTTCATGGACATCAAACATCCATAAAATGGTCCCCCAGGAACGTTCTGAAACAATTTTATATGGGTAGTGTTCACTGGAAAGTACTTATTATAACTAAGTATAATATGTTAACATAACCTTGGGCAACTTCGATCCGGATAATATTTCCTTAAATAAATCCGAAAAATTATCAAAAAATGCTACATTTTTTATCAACCAAAAATCTCCATAAGGAAAAAAACATTATTTTTTCCGACTTCGGAGCAAAAAATCTAGCTTAAACACCCAAAAAAATGGATTACGTATCTTCATTTATTTACAAAAACTTCTAACAAATTTATTTTACAAAAAAAAAATCGAAAAATTGACTGAAACCGCATAAATCAACTCGGTCCACGTATATGGTGTACAGACGTACATTTGCACATTTTTTCTAGACCACTTTTTTGGACTCAGGGGGAGTCAAAACGTATTTCTGCATCGGCAACCTTTTTTCCGAAAATAGTCGGAGTACATAAATCTATATATGCCCTTGCGGTCGTTTATAAATTAAAAATACAAGAAAAGTTCGTCGTACTCGCTCACTTGCACAGTTAGTGTACCACAATATACTTAACTTTTGCCGGGAATCGCGTCTAAATCGGGTCTGTCAAATTACAGTGTCAGACCTAATTGGAAAATTCTTTAGTAACCAGGCTGAGAGAAAGATAATACGGCATAGTCTTAACTTTATAAACATAAACAGTTTATGTCATTTCCTACAGTAAACGCGTTGTGTGGTAATTTGTTTGAAACATATCAATGTTATGGCGAGGAATTCTCGATACAAATATCCCAATTCACTAAACAAAAGCGTTAATGATTTACTAACCTATAAAAGTTTCTAGTAACTAGTGATGGCATAAGTTTAATTTCTAGAACTAATTGCCCATTTACTTACTTAATTGAGTGTCGACGAGAATGTCCTAAAGTGGGTTAAAAATTCATTTGATTAGATTTAATTCTGATGCGATGTATTAGTAGTATGTATTTTTTTATAATAATAAATGCTAAGATTTGTCGAAAAACCTAATTTTAAGAATGATTATGAAAGCAACAATTGTTAACGAGTGTACTCGTATTTCAATCATGCGAATATTTACAAATAAATATTTCGATACTTACTTCATACCGATTCGCATACTCGATGAAATCCATGTATTTGGCATGTCAAGTGCAGTATTTTTTGATGAACTTAACATCGATTCCAGAATTCGCAGTTTGTTGAAAATTGGATTTCTCACTTACTCATTTTTGAATCAATTCCGGAAAAAAAATTCCTAGTCAACTTATTCAAAGTCAAAAATAAGTGTTCTCCAATCTCTTTACATAATACTTACCTGTGAATAAAATATAAACACAAACATGGCCAACAGAAGCGGGTCTCTATGAAAAATTTCTTACTTGTGCATTATTATAGTATTATACAATAGAACAATTTTTTTTTTAAGTTGTACTTATAATTTCACTTTATTTTGATATTATATTGACTTATACTCATAGCAACTATGTATGTAGATTTAATGTATGTACAACATTTGGTGAATATGATTTAAAACAGTTTCTTTTATGAATTAAAAATTTATAAATCTTCAAAGCATTACAATTAAATTAATTTAAATATAATCATTAAAATAAATACAGCAAAGAAGGAGTTGTTTAGAGTTTATTCCGCAAAATAAAATTAGTGTTCGTTGCAATACTATCGAACTATTTTCTCTCCGTCGGAAGTTGAAGTGGCGTTCTGGTGTGTGCATTGGGACTTTTTCGCTTTCGCAACGATTCGGTGGGCCCTTGAGTTGGACGAAGTAACTGGCGGAAGTTAAATGGCCCTAAATAGGACAAGTTTTCAGCGCGACTAACTTTTCGATGAATGATTTCCTGCTCCATGGATTCCAATGAATTCATTGAGTTACCATCGCTCGAGCCACAGCTTAAGTTAGGAGAACTACCAGAGAATTTGCTGTCGAAGGACTTGGGTGACTTGATGTCAATGTTCAGATATTTGGAAACGTTGAATTTAGATAATTTATGAGTGTAGTCGCCGTCCATTGAAGAGACGCCACTTGTCAGGTTGTCATCCTTGAAATTATCCATTTCGGCGAAAGATGTAACATTTGGACTATAACGATAGATACCATCAATTATCTCACATTCACGCACCTTAGGGCCGCTTTGATTGAGATTGTTGTTCAAATTTTTCTTGTTTTTCGCCAAAATATTTGTATCACCAAACTTTCTAAATACCGGCGCTTTTCCTTTGTTATGGCTGACATTGACATTTGATTGTTTCCGATTCTCATCACTTATATTTTGATAAGCGTGATGTTGAATTTGTCTTTTTAAAGGCATCATTGGCTTTGCAGGTTGTTTGCTGTTTTCTATCAGTTTGGATTTGTCCTTTTTATGATTACCGTCTTTCTTTTTGTTTTTCGGTTTTACATCACCTTCTTTCTGTTTGTGTAGAAATCCAAAATAACTCTTAATAGGACCTTCTTGCTTTGCGTTGTTTGATTTCATCTCGGTAGAGGGCGCCTTATTTCTCTTCTCGAAAATAGGTGACTTTTTGAGCAGATCATTTAGATCATTTCCAACCGGTTGGAAAGGCTGATTGGGTTTCAGATAATTGAAGGAAGGAATTTTACTTTGGTTGAAGTTATTGTTCGTTGCTTGACTATTGCTGCAATATTAAAACATGTTTTTTTTTAAATATTTGAAGCGACAAATTAAGTTGTTAAGTTGTAATTTATTAAAAATATTTGGCACCATTAAATCTCCTCACTCTCATACCTACTCTTTTTTACGAAATGCCATGTGAGTGCTTGCATGAATGAAATCATAGAACGACAACCATGTGTAATAATAGTTATTAATTAAAATTGTTAGTTTGGAAAACAAACTCATTCATTGGGAATATCTACCTTATAACTGTTTTAAGCTGCTTGTCCATCCCAGCTATAGCTGCTTGATACCAACCGCCTTTACGGTCATTTAACGGAGGAGTACGGTCTTTGATTAGATCATGACGATTTATTGTAATTAAAGGAATCTCCGGTTTTCTGTGAAATTTATTTTATCGGATTAATTAAAGTATTTAAAAAAAATTGAAGTCGTCTGATTTATGAGCAAACAGATGAGAGCAATACCATAAAAGCAATCTGCAGGAAGGTTTTGCATGAATTAAGTATTAAATAGAACTTTTGTTTGATTGTTCATCTTACGACTTATAATACATATAACAACATTTAAAATAAAATTTATTTGCTATAAATATTAGTCCTACGTTATAAATCACTAAGCATAAAATTTCGCAGAAAACATTAAAGCTGGCATTATTATGGGATCTCTAGTGAGGTGAAGTATTTAATTTAACCTCTCTCTAAAATATTCACAACCTTTGCCTTAGGTACTTCGATTTTTGTTCCACTTCATTGAAAGGCATGTCCCAAGTATCTAGTTCCACCTCCTCACTTTTGGGACTGGGCGACCAATTTTGTTAAAAGCTTTCATGAAACATTCTCTTCATAAAACTGCAATCAATTAATAATTACCTTAATACGTCCGTGTCTGCATTAGACGGATTATCCTTTGAAATGTTTCGCACAATTGGTTTTAAATTATTAGATCCAGGCTGTGCTCCAAGAAGATTGGGGACAAGTTTAAATCCCGGCGGACGCCTGTAATCTGATGGTAAATTATCTATATTGGTCACATTGATGTCATCCTTATTACGTCGGAGATTTTTGTGTACTTCCTGGTTAAGCATGTGCACCTGCTTGAAACAAATTATTCACTTGAATTGTGGATGTTATTATATTTGATTAGAGCTAATTGAAAATATGCTTACATTCTGGGAAAATGATATTAAGTCGATTTGTTGGTCCTTCCTTGTAATAGAGGCACGTTGGTATTGCGGACTGTGAAATCGTTTCGGTGGGGCTGGCGCTAGATTCTCCACATTTTGTGGCCACTTGTTTTCTGTTTCATAAATACGCTGCACTATACTTTCAGCTTCTTCTGTATTAAAGCCTTCCTTGAGTAGTAGTCGTGTTGCATCCAATCGTGTTTTCGCAGAGTTAAGTATCAGCTTTGCTTTGGCTTCCTGCTCCGGCCCCCACTTTCTTTTTCTTATAGTGTAGCCTCGGTAATCTGAAAAATATGAAAATAAAGAAACATGTCGACATTATTTACAGAAATTTTATGTGGAGAAAAAAATCACGTACAGCTCTGGATTAGTACCGCCGCCTTTTCTTTGCTAAGGTTCTCTATTTTTACTGGGTATTGGGTTTGTTTAGGTGGTTGCGGTGCTGCTTCTTTCGATGAAACAATTCGATTTACAGCCTTTGTCTTTAGTAACAACTTTTTAGCTTTTTTCTCCTGCTCAATCTGAGTTTTTAGCTGGTCTTTCTCCTCATTCTCTTTTTTAATACGTTCAATTTCACGACGATCTCGCTCCTCCAACTCTTTTGCTTTTTGAACTTTTTGTCTAGTCAACCATCCTCGCACATGTTTCTGCAAAGTAACAACACTTTTGGCCACTTGTGCCCGACACCTTTTCGTATAAATTCGGGCCAACCACATTCGCACACACGATTGAATGATAATAATTTTCCGCACTTGGTCTTCATACAATTTCGCCAGAAATTCGACATGATAATACTTCAAAAACACTTTTGTTTTGCCTAACGCCCATCCGTCCATTTTCAGACGCACCAACAGAATGCGACAGTTCTCTCGTGTTGCTTGTACTTTCTCGTCGAAGCCGAACCCAAGAAAGCAGTATCGTTTCAAAAACTCTGCAAAAGTGAATCGGTGGCTGAAGCCGTTTTGGCGAATGCGAATGGTTTCAAGGACACCGGTATAACGTAATTGCTTGAGTACCTTGGGCCCTTCAAAGCACTTGGCTGCTTTAATGTCATTAGGTTTGATACATCGAATGAACTGTGGCGACCCTGCCACCATTTTCTGCAACAAGTCCATGAGAGAATACCGAAAGTAGGTTGCTACCGTTTGCTGAGCCCTTGATTGTGATGCAAGGCCACGAGAATTATACCGTTCCTGAGAATATTTAACATCATTTTTGAGACACTCTTCAAAACGATGTGATTTTTTTACTTTTGTGTCAATCTTCGTTATATTTTGTCGCGAACTGCCTGCGTCATGAATGGCTGAGTAAAGATTGCCAGTCTTTGTAATTGGACATTGAAACAGATATCGCACCATGTCATATTGACTTTGTCGTACCAATTGAATAACTTCTGCTGGTAAGAAATTACGATTTTTTTCCAAAAATCCTTCAGCATGGTACACAACACGTCCAGCAAAGTGATGAATAGCAAAACAAATTGCATCCGACTTTGGGCGTACATAGAATTTTGATTTGATATTGTTATGGCATTTTTCTGTAAGCAAATAAAATTTGAGATTATATAGACAAACTTTACACTAAATAAAACGAACCCGTCAATGATCGGTCTGTCGCTCTTGGAAATCGGCTCTCTTCATCAAGTAGGGCTAAAAGCCCCAAAGGTCTGCTTAAGAGCATGTCAAGAACCGGTCGGTTATCGGAAAATTCAACCAAATCAACTGGTATTCCTTCAACCATGTATTCCTGGAAGTACATGGATATTTTAGTAAATCTGCTCTGCTAAATTAATTGAAGAGTACAATATGATATACCTGCTGCTCCCAAGTAAAAATGTGTTGATTGAAGTAGTATTGAATTTGTTCATTGGCTATATTTATGCATAATTGCTCAAATGAATTCTTTGGGAAATTTTCAAATCCGAAAATATCCAAAAGCCCTATCGCCAATTGCTCAGTACTGAGATTTGGAAAGAGAATTAAATCATATTCAAATTTCAAACAAACAATTAAATAAATTGTTTACCTATTAGGTTTGTTAAAAACCAAAAGCATATTTATTTGATTAACCATCCAGTCAAATAGACGACCATAAAGACCTTTAGCCATGGCATCTCTTGCCGCAGAAGCTTCTGCGACTGTATTATTCCGTGTGATTGTTTCTCCGCGTGTAACAACTGAATTTGAAGTCAGTGCATCAAGCAATTCGACAGCCTCCACTCCCAACAGACGAGCGACACGATGCATCGGTGCCACATCTACTAATCGAGCTTTGTTGTCAGTATTATCATTAGAAACAACTTCGCCAAATTCAAGATCCCCTAAATTCAAGATTGCTGCTAGCACTCGATTTACAGTGTCAAGTTCGTCCTCTCTAAATCCTAAGACGCGGTAGCTTGCCTTTAGTTGTTTCCACCGCTCAACATTGGTCTCAACAGAGGTTACAGTTCGAGAAAGGTAACGATGATGTCTTCGAAAAGCCGGATCAAGGTAGTAGTTGCCAAGTCGGTCTTCAGACTCGAGGCCATCATATAGGTAGTAAAATATGTGAAAATTACCTTCGCCTCTGCAGTTATAATTGAATAAATTAATAGGATTTCTTTACAAAGCTTTAAATGAGATTAATTTCCTACTCAGCTTGTTGTACCACTCTACTCTGCTCCAACAGGTACACTGAAATTCGAGCTCCTGTCACCTTTCCGCCTCGAGTCATTGTTAAATCCAGATATTTTCCAAATCTAGAGCTGTTTGAATTGATGCCTGTCCGTGCATTTCCGAAAGCTTCCATTATTGGATTGACCTGTAAAATTCGTTCCTCTAAACTTCTGTTCGGGGCCTGTAATGAATAAAACTTTTAATAGTCAAATGCTCATATACACAACACAAAAACATTTTCTACGAAAATAATTCATAAGGTGCGAAATTATATAGTTTACCTTTCCTAAATATACGAGCTGCTTTAGGAGAAGATTTGCACTTTCAGTCTTTCCTGAACCACTTTCTCCAGATATCACAATAGCCTGATTCTGTTTTTGATGCACTAACGCCTGATGTGCAGCATCCGCCACACCAAATATATGTGGTGGATTTTCAGACCGGGATTTCCCAGCATAACGCCGCTGATGCTGTCCAGTGTATAAACCCAAATTGGAAAATGGATTAACAGCTACTAAAATGTCACCGATATACGTGTAGATTTGGTTTAGTTCATAGCGCTTCAAAAGCTGCTCCACAATTGCCTCTTCGCTTAATATATCCATACTCGCCAAATCGTCCAAGTACATTTTTTCTGGCTTTGATTTTCGATCGGATTTAAGTTTACCGTGTTTTGTAGTCACTTCAGCTTGCCTCGAACACCGTCCTTCTGTTCGTTGGCGTTCGATTTCATCGACCAATTCTTTCTGAATGCGACCCGTATGATGTTTTGACACTTCCAAAAAAGTGTGGTTAATAAGATCTTTGGCAAATGGTCGCTTCTCCAAGTCCTTCACAAGGCACGTTGATATAAAATCGGTTATGTAAGCGGAAAAATTTTCTGGATGCGCTAAACTCGGCGGTGGATTTCGAGGAATTTGGAAAAGCGCCCTCATTGGATGTAATTCACATAGGGGTGGGTCTCCTTCTGTCAACTCTATTGCGGTGATACCGATCGACCAGACATCGCAACGGGAATCGTATGACTGATCCAACTGCTGTTCGCAAGCAATCACTTCTGGTGCCATCCAATAAGGTGTGCCTACACTGGTATTACGACGAGCCATTGTTGCAGCAAGGTGGGAGCTAACACCAAAGTCTACCAATTTGACTTGAGCATTTTCCGTGAGTAGGATGTTGTGGCCCTTAACATCGCGGTGCATGCAATGATTTTTATGAAGAAATATTAATGCTTGAACGGTCTCTCGGAGTATATAGCTAATTTGGTATTCACTAAGCCGTTGTCCGCGTCTCTGTAATCCTTGAACTAAATCCGTCACAGATCCACCACTGCAAAGCTGCAAATAATTATCAAGTTACTATACATGCAATTTTGTGCACTTTTAATTCCGTTTACATTAAAGTGAATTTTTTTTTTTCGAGAAATTCCAATTAGCTATGTATGAAATCAATCAAATTTAACTTATATGGTAGCTATTATTATCAACGATTTTTCATTTGCAAATTATGTCTCTCATTATTTTTAAAAATGTGGTGGTTTGACATGGTTGAATGAACAAATGATGATTTTCTTTCCTTAACTTGTACTTCCACGTATTACTATTAATTAGTGAGTCATTTGCACTTCTGTAAATTTTTTTTTTTGTACATACCTCCATAACAAACCACAATTGATCATCCTCGTGGCTGACACCGCGCTTCAAAAAAATGCCATGAAATTGTGGCAAATTTGGATGTTCAGAAAGATCTCGCAACACCAGAAACTCTTCTTCAATTTCCTCAATGTTGTCAGTGATGTTTTCTAATATTTTGACAGCTACTTTTTTGCAACTCCTCGTGTCCTTTGCACTGAACACCTCACCGTATGTACCTTCACCAATCAAGTCCAGCAATTCAAAGCGATCGCCTGGCGCTGCTAATCGGCCGAACTCCACGTGCTGTGAGAGGCCGATATACGCAGCCATATTGGTACTGAAACATGATTTACAAACAAAAATTATTACAATGTTGTCATAACCTTGCGGAAAAATTTTGTTTGTTCAAATAAACACCGCATTGTTATCGCAGTCGTTCGTCGTTTGTTTAAACATGTTTTTATTTTATTTAAAAATAGAAAAAAGCACACCAAAAAATGCAAAACAATGCAAATAAGTCTTATCGCACAAGTAAGACTTATACAATATAAGCATTAAGCATGGAACAGAGTGGTGACGAAGTCCTACAATGACCTTAATTCACGTGCTTCCCAGTTGGTAGAAAAAAGTTCACTAATAAATGCATAGACCGAGAATTCGTTTGAAGCCCCTCGTATGTACACTTTTACTTGCGGAACTTATGCGAGTAATAATGTGCACCTGGTATAAATGCCAATTAATATTTCTTGGGCTTCCGATTAATGAACCAGGAAATAAAAACGTATGCAGAATGCAGATACAGCAATCATTCTAAACATCATTATAGTTGAATTACCATTATGTGGATTTAGTTGTTGTTGTATGTATAATGGACACTCCTAGGTACATGTGGGCAGTTTACTAGCGTCAAGCAAACATAATAATTGAAACACGATTTTACATGAGCTCTCTGAAATAATGATCTATGGTCTGTACATAATATTTATGCGAGCATTTTATATATCTTAATCATTATTTCATTCAAAATTGTAAAGTGAATATTTTTAATTGATTTTTATTTTATGCCATGAATACAATACAAATTAGCTAACTAATAATTTAAAGAAGGCAAAAAATAATATAACACTGAAGCTTACAATTAGGGTGATTTGTTTTGAGTAACTATCTAATTGTGAATAATATGTGAACATGTATTCTTATTAATACAGTCAAATTAAAAATGATTATACTTGAATTTTAGACAGTATGGAATTTTATGTGATCCGGACAAATCTTCTGCAAATATTTTTGGAAAATTTCCATATTATCTGAAAATAGAGAATGTAGTGAATCAGAAATATATTAATTTATCAGGAAACTTTTACATAACAACTAAAAGTTCGTTAATTCGCGAAGAAACATTTTAAATATATAATTGATTACAAATAGAACGTTGATTCTAGATTAATAGGTGTGTTTTATTCACAACCGCATTTATTTTAATTTTGAAATTTTATGTGCAATTCAACACCAAAATAAACCTTGTTATTTCACAATTTTTACCCATCCTGTTTGTTTAAGATTTACTGGACGCAAGTGGCGCTAAAAAAATCATAATTTATCTATAATTTGAGTCTACAATCCTGGTACGAGTGAAACGGGATTTTTATTTTGCCTTTTAATTGCATTTAGCGATTATTTATGATTTTTAATACATATATGAAATAAACTTTGTTAATGTTTCTTTCAACAAGCGATGCAGCCTTATGAATTCATTCCTGAAATAGTGCGCCACCACTTGTCCTGACCTCTACTAATTTTAATTTTAATTTATTTAATAAGATGCTTTGGTGCGTTACGCCTCAAAATTTTAACAGTTTTTTATTAATTTAATAGATTCTTATACACTTACAGGTCCACCACTTTGATATTATATAAGGTTAGAACAATTTTTGAAATTATAAGCTAAATTTCATCCAGATCACAATTACGAGTATTTCCGATTTAAAACATAATTTGCCTAGGATGTATTTTAATATTGTTTATTAACAATTTTATTGTAAACTAGCGGAGGAACCCGTTCGTTGCTCGGACACAACATATTGTTTTCTAATACAGTTTTTAAACAAAAATATGTTTGTAACTTCATTTCGTTTTTTGCTTCGTTTATGAAATTTCCGCATCGAAAGTGATTATAAAAAAATCTATACTATGCTCGAATTTTTTGGCGTTTCCAAATTCTGGAAACGTGTGTAAAATTTCGGATTGATCGCATTTACAGTTTCAGCCTGACTGATAGTATCGCCGAAAATAAAGGAATTTTCGGGCAATTTTCCTACGAATTGAAAAACTGACAAATCGATTTCCGAAATTAATTCCGATTTTTCATGGTTTCCCGCGGTTCAATTTCGCGCTGAAAATACGCCTATGTTACTTTAACACGTGTGTAAAATTTCATAGCGATCCTAATGTGAGTTTTAGCGTGATTGAAAGGTAAATTTCGCGGATTTTTTCGCGACATGAGTTTTAATTATTGAATAGTAAAAAATCGATTCCCGCCATCATTTTTGTCATTAAAAGTCAATTTTTTCGAATACCGCGATTTTTTTCGCGGTTTTCAAGGTTTATTTTCGCGTTGAAAATACGTGCCAATGTTACTTCTAGAATATTGACAAACACGTGTGTAAAATTTCGTGACGATCCCATTGTCAGTTTAAGCGTGATTGATTACTAAATATATATACATATATACATATGTACATGTGTACCCACACGGTCGTTTAGAAATTTATATATTAGATATTTCAAAAGTAAAAAATCTCACTTGTACGCCATCTACGAGGTTGTCGTAAATCTCTGTGGTCGTTTTATGTATTCATTAAATACTTGTGCAGTTATATCTATTAATTAATAATTGATTCATAATCAGAATGAACATTATATATGTATGTACACTTATCATTAAAGTAATTACTCATTGCTAGAAAAACGACATGGCAGGGATGATTGATGAATGCCCTTGAATTATTTTTAATATTTGTTTTGCTTTTAAAATAATTAAATCCATTGACGCATTTTTTATAATATTACGGCAAAGTTTTGATTTTCGGCATATATAAAACATGATGATAAACTACAAAAACCTCGAAAAAACGGTTCGTGAAAAAATAAGTTATTCCAAAAATAATTATGAGAATTGATATCTTGATGTTCAAATAATATTCACGATTTTCAGTGTCTCTTTTAAATGCAACGTTTTGCAATGGATAGAAATTGAATTTGTTTGGGAATTGTATGCGCAGTTTTTTTTGTTCTATATGAGTAGCGGCTTTTTAGTTTAGTTTTCAAACTCAGATCACAGTATTTCGATAAGAACTTTCTCACCTCCTAATCCAACTCGTTTAGCTGTGTAACTTAATTAACACAACAAAACAATTAATGCCAATCCAAGCAGAAACACCAACAGCACATCGCACAAAGCCACACACAGATTGACATACATTTTATGAAAATAAATAACTTTTAATTTTCAAAACAACAAGGCTGAGTGTATGTTGTGATACTTTAATAATATTCACAGATTATGCACAAGTTATCGAAGCTTTTTTCAATGATATGCTAACACAATGCCCATTTTGTATTCGGATGAGGGCCAACAAACATATAATATTATATATTTAGCGGTAATAACAGCAGCCGTATGTAGCAAACACAGCTAACTTAAATTCATAAATTATTTGCTTTCCGCACTAAATACGCGAACAAACTGACCAAGCCAAAGCGCCAGTTATCCGTAATGTGGGGAACACAATAATAGTAATTGTGCTGAACGCCACAGTTTCAAAGCCACGCAACGAGCGCGTCATATCGTATGTTGGCCATGTAGGATAGCGGGTGGAAGTTAATCGGATTATGGGTGTGTGGGAAAATATTTAGGCTTTGACAGAACTGGACAAATTATATGCGGGCTGCAGAATTGTTTACCGACCTCATCGCGGGTGCTTCATTTGTGAGTTATTCGAATCGGTCGAATGAGTTTTGGGATTTAGGCTTTCTGACGTCTTGATTCTGAGTATTCGTATATAGTTAGAAATAATTTAATTTAAATTTCACAATTACTGTATATAAATACAAAAAAAACTATAACAGTCCTATTTAATAGCACAAATATAAGACGCAAATATTTCCAAATAGTAGTTGCTAAGACGTTGTTTATATGGCCACCATAGTACTGCGCGGCGTACTGCGAACGTTATTTTTACATAGTACTTCGTACGGACGTGCATTCGAACATTTTTTTCTATGCCACTTTTTTGGACAAAAAGAGTTTCTGCACTATCACCTTTTTCCGAAAAAAATCGAAATGCAAGTACTTATATATTGCCCTTGGGGTCGTATATAAAATAAAAATATTTTTGCCTATACCAGCAATACATTGAATTAATAATATCCTGGAGGCTAGAACAAAAAGTTTCGAAGTCTATACTCTTTAATAACTAATAAAGACGTTGTATATCTTATACATTAAATTAAGGAATCGAATTTTTAAATCAGATATACATAATAATCAAAGCTCAAACACAGAACCGACTTTAAAAATTCTTTAGTCAGAAAGCTCAATTATACCCAGGCAAAGCACGGGTTCTCAACGTAGAAAAACTCAGCAACATCCACTGAAAATCCGGAAAACAACGCGTCATTTGACAATAACATTTTGAACTTTGATCATCTGACTATGGAATAAATTAAAAATGATACTTAATTAATTTCTTGTATGGAATTTGTATGAATGCCCTATTATATAGTATTCATATCAGTCTTCCAGGCGATCTAATCGTTTTTATAAAATTGAAAGTGCACACTGCAAATTGCAACTCAATTGCGTCAGTAAATTTTCTTTTTAATCCAACCGTAGGGTGCAAAATGTGTGTAATAAACATAACCATCCGTACAACAAATTCGTTATCCATCATAAACTTCTTCCAACACAGCCTTGTAAACTGTAAGTAGCAACATAAACGCCAAACACCAATTTGAAAAAAAATACATTTTTCCACGATAACTATCTTTATGATCAGCCTAATGGCTAGTTATCAGCTACCTTTACTAATAACACAATGAATTTAATGTAGGGAGATCTGTTGACTTATGTGCATGACTCACTTTACTATGCAAAAACCATTTACTTGTGTATTAAATTCATTAAAAATGCTTTCTCATATACCCCCATATCAATATAATTTCTCAATATAATTTTTCAATATAATGTCGATGGCACTAAGTCAAAATCATATTAAAACTTACGTACGTTGTTTTGCATAAACAACACTTTATTCTTTACGAACATTTAACGTACGATATAATTAATTTATTAAGTAAATGCGGTTGAATCTAATCGAATGATTAACGGTTATGGCAAAATAATTTATAAATAAATAAATTTGCATTGAATGAGAGTTATCATCCACTGCTAGTTAGTAGAAATGTTTCAAAAAAGTGCTTTAGTTTATTTAAATGTTTTTTGCTGATTTTCCATGGTAGCATTTCAATAGCTGCACGAAATATTCATAGTCACGTATTGAGTTGAATATGCACTATTTGTGCATTAAATATAAGAAATTATAATCTGCATAGCCAATGAGTATATTTTCATTACATGTTTAATTAACACTTATATTGTTTATTGCCTAATATATATACGAGCTGCTACGCATACATTTTGGACAAGGTCGTCATTAATATGGTGAGCTCAAAATATGTATGTAACTAAAATCAAGTTCAATCATGAGTCATTACTAAGTATTTGTACAGATTACACAGATTGACTTTTTGATTAATTATATAATAATTATATAAACCTTCAGTCTGCATATATTATTATTATATTTGATCATCATTCATCCGGTGAGTGACTTTTAAACATTTAGTGTTTAAAAACGATGAGGTGTCAGTGATACGAACGCACCTTAATCTTATGTGTTCTGTTAATTAAACGGCATAATATTTTTATGTGAAATTGGTACACAACACGTGTTTCAACCTCTTAATGAAGCAGATGCTAAAAGAAACATTTTTTTTGTTATGTACTCAATACTTATGCATACATACTTAATATTTATCAAGAGTAGACTACGGAATATATAAGAGGTTTGTTTATGTATGTAAAAGTAACAGTTATTTCACTACAAAATACAATGGGTCGTATAAAAAAAAAAAAAAAAAATTGGCCGTATCATTGCATGTTGTATAAATTTATTACGACGCGACAGCAACGTGACGTACATTGGAAAGTACATAACTGGGATTTGGAAGAATTCTTACAGAAAAATGATCTTGGACTAAATGTTATGATCCTGACATTTGCACAGCAAAGGTTTTTGTTTACTACAACATTAATTTAAGAAGAAAAAACATCGCAGGGAGGGCAAGGTGCTGAATTTATATACGACTGTCGCTTAACTACAATTTAATAAGGTATATTTAAGATTTCTGAGTTGTATAAAATATGATTTTGAATGTTCAGATTTTGAAACTGTTCTTCAAAGATTTACCTCTTTTGAAGGCTAAAATAATGTGAAAGAAAAATGTCAAAAAAATCATATTAGGTGCTTGAATTAATAATGAGCGTTTTTTTAAAAATATTTAGGTCGGAATGCATAGTTGTTGTTACAAATGTTGTGTTTATATTTCTAGAGTCACCATTGCATAGACGTTATTACAATCGAAATTAAACTATTGTTCTAAAGACCTATTTTGGAGTCTAAAAATAGTATCAAGAAACTAAAGGGTTGTTTCATAAAAGACGATGTGTTCAAATAAATAATCGATATTGCACAGTGCATAGTTGCAATCGCAGAGCTCTGTTATTGCAATATATGGGTAATTATTTTGAATTTTAATCGTCTTATGTACCACAGTACTTTTTTTTAGTGCGTTCTAAACGATGACATGGTTTAAATATTAACTATTTTAAAATTATAATTAGTAATGTCTATGCATACCTGACTAGATCAGGATCAACAAATTCATCGATTCAAGAAATGTAAACACTACATTTGTAACAACAACTATGCATTCCGGCCTAATGATTTATTGTGCAAAAACTATTACATTTATATTAATCAAAGTATTTTCCGTCCCTGGCCGCAACCTTTTCCCATCCCTCTGGCAATTTTTGTATTCCAGTTCCGAAGAATGACTCATCTTTTGAGGCTATCCAGTCATCAACCCATTTTTTGCATCGCTCAAATGAAGGGCACTCCTGCTGGGATATTCCATCGACCGGAACAAGTGGCAGTCGGAAGGAGAAACGTCTGGAGAATACGGCGGGTGAGGTAGGACTTCCCATTTTAGCGTTTGTGGGTACGTCTTGACCGGTCCTGCAACATGTGGCCGGGCGTAGTCATGCTGCAAAATCACTTTGTCGTGCTTTTCTTCGTATTCTGGCCGTTTTTGTTTTAGTGCACGGCTCAAACGCATGAGTTGAGTCCGATAGCGTTTGATTTGACCGTTTCATTCGGTTTCAGCAGCTCATAGTAGATCACGCCGCGCTGGTCCCACCAAATACACAGCATAAGCTTATTGCGGTTTTCATAACGGATCCACTTTTCATCGCCAGTCAGTTCTTTGTATGGCACCCAGTTACCTTGCTTTTGCATATCGATTCATCCACTCCCAATGATTCTGACAACTCCCACATATGAAAACACTTTATCTGGTACGAAAATCGACATGCTTGACGCAATATTTAGTATTGTTGTTTACGTTATAACCAAATGATAGTAACTGTCAAAGACGCTCACTGACAATACGATTTAATGGCAAATTGGAAACTGGAATATTGGTTTATATACTATAGTGGCGGTCTTTTGTGTGAAACGCTCATTATTAATTCAAGCACCTAATAGTTTCTGCGATATAAGTAGTGTAACTTTTAATTTTTTATATTGACCTTGAAATGTTCGAAAATTCTTATTAATAAATACTATATTTATGTGAAAAAATGATTTTTGTGTTGCAGTTTTGTTTAGAATACCTCTATGTATGAACACCAAAATTTCACGCAAATACGTCTGTAACAAACCTACGGACGTACATACACACATTTTTTGGAGACCAATTTGTCGGAGTGAGTGGGTGTCACAACGTATTTCTTAATTTTTTTTTACAATCTTTTACAAAAATACCGTTACTACACCAAAATATTAATTATCATGCAGCAGGAAGAATTAATCGAAGCATCAGCAAAAACTATAGATGAGGCCATAAGGCGTAATGAACAATGATGCACAATTTGCAGGCAAACACAACCTAAATATAAGTGTACATGTGTATGGCGATTGGCTATCTATATAGATTCTAGACAAAGTCATTGTGTACGTGTACTGTGTTTTGTATTGATGTACGGAAAAAAAATCAAACCTGAAGAATTTCCGTTAATGCAATTTCAAAAGAATTAGATTTTATATCGAGAACTCTTTAAATCCAATTAAAAACCA
Source organism: Sylvicola cinctus (assembly GCA_963854165.1). NCBI lineage: Eukaryota > Metazoa > Arthropoda > Insecta > Diptera > Anisopodidae > Sylvicola > Sylvicola cinctus. The sequence goes on from OY974082.1 coordinate 26,543,609, forward strand.
TAGTGTCATATTACAACATACGTATATTGTTTATACGACAAAGTACGTCAGATTTAATTGCATAATACATACATATTCGGTTTTAATCTCACCAATCGGACATTTGCTAATTTAAATAAAATAAAAATTGGTCGCGTTCGAAATGCACCATAGTCCATAGCCCATTGCCCATAGCATGATAACATAAAACAGCTAGCAGCCATAGCCACTAAAGGTAAATATAAAAAAGTTGTGAATATTTTTTAAATATCGTAGTGAAAGTATTCGTGGGCAATTGTTTGTTGCGCTCACACGTGACAGAAATGCCTCACCTAATTCCATTTGAGATGCGACAAAGAGAATTCCACAATTCAGACTTCACACTCTTCAGATGCACAATCATTACATGTAATTGATTGCATACTGGCAAATCTGTTCGCAAACACGTAGCTACATATTTGGTTCGATTCATTCACACCACGACCGTAATAGGAGCACTGCAATGACAATGGTCTTTTGTAGTCATTTTTTTCTGCATTTACAGAGTTTTCTTTTTGTATGGTAGGAATTAATGCGCGCCTTTTTGAATGCGGTTTGTAATTTGTATTCTGTCCCAGATGATGCTGAGTTGATTAAGAATAAGTGGTATCTTTGGATGGAAATCTGAAAACCAATTACGCATGTAAATTGAATATATGTGGTTATGTGCTGGCGCGTGATTATGCCTTGTAAGTTACGTTTACGTTGTGATAAAATGCAAATAAAATGCATGTCCAATCAATGTTTTAAATGATGATCGCGTACAAGCCAATGAGCATCCTAAATGCATAAGAAAACAATTTAATGAAAATGTGTGGAATTTTTTCTTTTCGATCGACAATGTAGAACACATGTTTTAAATATACCATACACTGTACGTGTAAGCACACAGATGACAAGTTCGTTGTCTATTAAAGTTTATTACTGACAAGAATATAATGATACTATGCTCAAATATGCAATTTTGTGCGACATTTGCTGCAATTATATGTATTAATAAAATAATTGCATCCGTTGTGCAGTGTTTGTGAAGGTCATGTTATTGTGCAGAGTTTCATCGTATTATGTTGTTAGATAATTTATATTTGTACTTGGTCTTTAGATTTCCAAATTGACTTAATTTGTTCCATTCATAACATGATATTAGGATAACTGCGTTCTAAGTCTTAATATCCAATGTAATTTACATAAATAGGTTTGTTAATTATGCATTCTTAAGTTCAGCCATGTGATTTTTGTTTGAAAGCTGATCAATTATCCAGCAGACATACTCAATATCTAGACACACAGTCCAAAGTACATAGTATATAAGAATATTATTTTTACAATTTTCTTATAACAACTATTGTAAAAACTTTTTAGATTTATTGTTTTATTCATTACTGCTGGTTGAATTCGAACTTTCACGCATTGTTGCCGGAAACTATTTTTCTCATACTTTCATGGGAATTTTTGATTATTGTTGATGTAAAAAATCTATTCTACTAAGATAATGCACAATTATAACGTCACAGAAATCCTAAACATTTTGAAAACACTTTCAACGTAAATCTCAAGAAGGATATATGCATTTTTCACTCAGCACTTTCTGTAAATTATTATACGAATAATTTTCGTCAATATTTCATTTGCTTTTCTCATTACAAGTTTTAGATCATTTTGAAAAACTTGCACCAAAAATTTTTTCAACCTTTATTCACTTTGATTATATTTTACACACATAGGTTTTATTAGCAATTTAATATATATGACAGATTTTTTATAATAATATTCAAAATTACATTTTTAAACTATAGACAATCCGAGGCGAATTGCGATGTGGCAATGTTGGTGAAATGAGGGAATGCAAAATTTCCAGTTTTTTGTACGATTTTAAAGTCAAGTTGCATGGTAACAACATTTTGACTTTCAAGAACACTATTAAACAATATTAATGTATGTATATAAAATATGTAATTTCAAGGCGGCGAAAACATTGTATTTCTATTAAGTCATTTAATAATCATCACAAAAAAGCACAATAAAGTAATGTTTAATTAACTCTTTAAGTAAATTTATCGCTTATGTGTTATAAAGTGTCACATAAACGTAGTATCACGGTTGTACGGCGCGTCGTACCCCAAAATTCAAACTAAACCGTGTCGATTATTGGAGAGAAGTACAGTGCCACTTGATTGGCCAGGTGGCCACTGCGGCTGCAATGTCCGGCAAATAACGTTAGGCACGTTCACCATCGTTCCGTTGTAAAGTACGGAAGTCAATAATTATTAAACACTTTTTTGTTTGCATTGTTTGCGCACATTTCTATTTCCCTCCGAAATAGTAAAAACACCAAACAACGTAACACAGAGCAATCCAATATTGCCAGTTAAATCTCACATCGTCAATATACAATGGACAATAAAAACAATTTTGACTGCGAAATGTGAACGATGCAATGGAGGGAACAATAATAATTGATATACATGGGATACACATTTATTGAGATTTCATGCGTATACTCGCGGTATACCTTATAACTAAAAACTCAGAGGAGTATTAATGGTGCGCAGTAGTGAGTGTTGTGTACAGTAGCGATTTCACATCAATAAATACTAATGGAGACAACGTAATTAGCATAAGTGCCAGTTGGGAAGTTCATACTTAAAAGAGCATTTCTCAAATGTTAGGATTATATAACGACAAATCTCCAACAAAACACATAAATTTTGCAATGTACGTTTTTTACAAGTGTGGAGTTAAAAGGTAACTAAATTACAAAGTAGTTATATTTTATATTGTATTTATAGCTAACGGAAATTGTAAATTAAAGTTGAAAACCATGAATATTGCGATTTATGAATTATGAGTGACGATTGACGAAGATCAATTTTAAACATCAAATTGGTTATGTCTACTTGCATAAATGTACGATGTACTACTCTGTAGAATAAATTGTAATATTTTATTTTATTAGAAATCCATTACTTTATTTTCATGTCAGTTTTTTAATCGTTTTATTGTGCTGACAACTAGCGGAACCGTCAAAAGTTGTTTTAGTACTGAAACCTTGACCATCATTGATTCCTACAGGTTCGAAATACAGCAAAATCCAAACAATCTGTAATTACGACTGCTGAAAACCATACAATTTTAAATCCTGATAGCCACAATTCAAAATGAAATCTCGTCAACCAAAAATATCGAAGGAAAAAATGAAAACACGGACATATCTCCTATTCTTTAATAAATAGTTTTCGACATTACAGACATTCAATTTTTTTTGCTATATTATATAAAGAAAGAGTGGTATGAATTCTAATTTCCTTCTCAGATTCTAACAATTCAGTTAAATCAATATGATAGCTACAACCGGCCAATGAGTTGTACATCCCGAATATTTGATTAATAATTTTAAAAATGAGTTTTCAATAATTTCTAACATGACAGAAGTTGTGTGGAATATTGCATTAAGTCTGCAGTTAAAAATCCGTTAATTATGAATGGTTTTACAACGTTGAAGCCAATTTAGAAAATCCCTAAATAAAGTTAGAGTATCGCTATTCATAGGATTAGCCAAACGTTTTCTCATTTGTACACTTTTGAACAATGTTTTTATACTACAAATTTCACAAATATGTTTGAACAACATTTTGTTGTTTATTATAATATTAACTTTTTAATTTTAATTTCTATTAACACTAGTAATATCGTGTTTAAAATTAAAATTTGAGAGGCTAATATTTCAGTACGTACAATTTATATGCGACTGTCAAATGCAGAGTAGCGTCACTCACACTAACTCAATTCAGGCCGACGGCTTGTATTAACGTAGGTTACGTTTTATTATATTACCGTACAACCACATCACACTTAATAATGTTGAGCCTGCAAAAATGCCGACCGGAATCAATGAAATGAATGGTTGTCATAAATACAGTTAATCTTGTTTGAACGGATATTTTAAAATGTTATCATCTTCAAATATCTCAAAAGTACACAAATCTTCTAAATTCGTAATTATATTTTATAAAAATTGTATCTTAAAAACACAATTTAATTTTTAAATGCTTTATAATCACTTGAAAAAGGAAAAAATAATTAAATTTTTATTAAATACTAGCGGAGAAATTCGTGCGTTGCAACATATTGTTTACTAAAACGATGACAATTATTAACACAAAAATATGTTTGTAACTTCATTTCGTTTTTTGCTTCGTTTATTAAATTTCCGCATTGGAAGTGATTATAAAAAAAACTACATCGCTTTTAGTTATTTCTTATTTTATTTATTTCTACAATAATGTGAAAAACTTTTTAAAAATATTTAGGGTTTCTGAGATACGTGCGCGAACCTTGAAATTTCCGATTTCGACCTTGAAATGTTCAGCAAGTTTTTTTGTCTCATTTAAGCCTACAATAATCTGCAAGAATTTTTTTGATATTGTGCAAGGTTGCTGAGATAGAAAAGTGGGGTTTGTAATTGTCCACCCCCCTTTTTCGCCAGAAGGAGCATCTAGCGGGATATAGGATATATGCAGTTTTGTTTAAGATACCTTGAAGATTAATTGTTGTGGAAATGAAAAAAATCGTAGGACCCATTTTTGAGCCCCTATACGAAAAAAAATTCTTTTGTCAATAACTTGACCTTGAAGGATCTGACCTCGAAAAATCGAAGATCCTATTCTTATATTTTTGTTTAATAGTTTACAAAAAATTATCATACAAATCGGTCCAGTAGTTTAGAAGTTTTTTTTTTTCGACCTTTTTTCCATAGTACGGCGTACGGCGTACGGACGTACTTTTGCACATTTTTTCTAGACCACTTTTTTGGACTCAGGGGGTGTCAAAACGAGTTTCTGCATCATCAACTTTTTTCCGAAAAAAGTCGGATTACAAATATTTCTATATGCCCTTGTGGTCGTATATAAATTAAAAAAAAGTGCGTTCTGGTTTACTTATCATGAATATTGTTTAACTGTTATAAAAATAAAAGCCAATATGACTCACAAGAGTCAAGCGATATATTAGTGTCAAGTGGCCGACTTTTAATCTTTGTAATTTGTTTTATTCGATTTACAGTTATCTTTAATGGCTGGTGAAATGATTAGTCAATAATTTAATATCATAATCGTCCCCCAATACATAGCAATCCAAAAGTTAACAGTATAGGACATTGTATTTTTTTGTTTATTTGGTGATACGCAAAAGTATAATTTTTTTTAAATATTTTATATCTCCTATTTTTGAAAAATGGTTTTTAAGAAAAATTTTTAAATTTTTTTGGCAGAAGCTCACGTTGTTTCGCCCTATGAAACGAGTATAACAGATATGGCTTTCCCGCATACAATTTTGAAACTCTACTGCGCATCACGTCTGACGTCACAAAATAGTTAAAAACGCCTGAAAGCGTACTATCATTTTAGTTCGAACTTTACTATTAAGACCTGGTCAGATAAAATATCGAAGGACCATAATTATGACTGGCAAAATTCCGTTAGCAAAACAACGATGGGCATAAATTGAAAAAAAAAAAATTTTGGACACCGTCCATTCAACGTATTTAAACTTAATAGAATAAATTCATATGATTATAGTAGGCGAATTTTGTTCCTATGTAAAAATTTCTTTCGTCAATAACTAAGAATTACCACCAACTACCACCTGTTGAACCACCTCAAACTCCACACGAGCATATGGTGTGAATATGAAGTGGATTGCTCCATCTGTTCAGCTGTGACAATCGGATATACACCAACGATATATATATTTATATGAAAAATTAAAAAAACTATCCAATAAGGTCAAAGTACACAGGGACACTCCTCAATCCTCACCCATAGAACACGTCATACAAACACATATTATGCATGTAGATACATTTTGGTTAACTTTGGTCACATTTGTGCTGCAGTTCTTGAATAAATGGGTCCGACACATACACGTAATTCTTTTTTATAAATATTGATAGAGATGTTGTCTTGCCAATACTATGTTTGAGGTAATAAATATTCTTATTAATTATTTCTTTTGTTATTATATACAATAGTTACGTCCCCAAATTATAAATAACACTATTCAAAAATCCATTTAAATATATTTTTTTTAAATTGCGATTTTCTTAAAATTTTAATTGCTTACATTTCCACAAGGTACATCGCTTATAAATATTACATATAAGAAATGTGTAAAATATACCTTAAGCTATTTTCAAATCCACACAGCTGTACAAACAATGAAAATGGTTCAAATCTTTTATTCAATTCATCATCTGCCAGCTGCGAATTATTAAACTTTGTTGAATTAAAATGCAGACACACGCACTTTTAGAACCAACGGATATTCTTTCTTGTGTAAAAAGCAGACACTTAGCACTAAACACTGCTAAAAGAAAGAACAATAAAAACATTACGTTATTATTGTATGTTTGTAAGTCCTAGCTTTCTGAAACACGTCTTGGTCTCACAGATTATCGAAAGAGTACTAATCGTGCACACTTTGTAGTCTACTGTCTATAGTCTGTCCTATGTCTACCCATTATACACTGAGACGTGAACAGTTAGATGACTGTAGCAGGTGGCTTACCGTTTAAAGTTTGTTATCATAATTCTTAAACAAATACTGCGGTAGATAGCTGTTTATAGTATCATGAAGGTAATTTGGAGGTTTGCCCCCACAAATTGCAGGAGTGTCTAAAATATATCGATATATCGATTTTTTTTAATCTCTATCTCTAAAAAGAGCTGTGTGCGGACGGTGCGAGTAAACTCAGAAACTATTGCACCAAAATTTACCAAAAGGTGTCATTTATTGTCGTGAATCGTGTTCCTGTGCAGTTTGGCTAACATCCGACGGATGGTTCAAAAGTTAATTATTTTGCTACAATGTACCATCATGTCTGAACAACTAAGCTTTCTACCTTATATTCGCACTATGTCTTTGTGTGGTGTCTGGAGTGTTTCCCATATAGGTGTCAACTCGTTAGATGGTAGTAATTCTTTGTTATGAACGAAAGAAGTATTTATATAAGAAAATAAGCCTACTATGATAGTTCATTTTATTGAAATGTCATTTCACAATTCAGAATTTTAAATTTGAATCGGTTAGGGTTGCCGGGATTTCAGTATACTAATTGACTGTTGTGTTGTGATTGCTGACGGTATATTCAATGAAAGGAATTTTGGCCAGCAGGTTGCGGGGATTTTGGTCCCGAAATTTTATTTTCTGATGATTTTGACTACGAATGGCTATTTGTGTGTCTCAACAAAGCGAGGTTTGTGGCGGAATTCAAACGCTTGCCGAGCAATTCAACGTTTAATTTGATAAAATATTCATGGCTTTTCATTAATGTCACGCACAATTAGCAAATATGGTTGTGTATTTACTTAATTATATCTACATATTTTCCCGCCACCTTGATTATAGATTTAGGTCTTTGAGGGGATCTGCAATCAAAATATGCTTATGTATTGAAATTTATATGATGGCAATTCATCTCATCAAAGATTTTTATTTCACATTTTTTACAGAAAATATAACATTGCTTATGTATTATATATCCTCGACAAATATCTGTGTCGGTGGCGTACGGACCGGTTGGTGTTTACCTTAAATTTAGTTGCATCAGATTGACTGCTGAACGCATCCAAAGTTCCATCGATATATCGATACTTTTTTTTCATTGCGACATTCCTGCATAATGTTTATCTTTTTTGCAAACACAATAGCCTATATGTGACTTTTTCCATACGCGTGTCTAAAAATTACACAAGCGATAAAAAAATATTGACGAAATTTTTGAATTTCCTTGAGTATTTCGCGGTCGTGTTAATTAGATGATACGTCATGTACTTGTGCAATGTGCATACAGGATTGACAACCAATTAACAAGCTTTAATGCATATTTTATGTTTGTATTATGATCATTGATCACCATTAAATTTATTTTAATTATATCAGCTGTCTGATAGTTGTTAATAATCAGCGTACAAAAATTCCTGCGTGTTATTAAGCAAACCAGTTATTAAGTGTTCGGTTATGTGACCCCGGAATGTACACATTACATACATATATGAAAGAATATTTTTTATTTGATATTGTCTAAGGTGGCTGAGATATAAAAGTAGGGTTTATTTATATTTTGTATGTATGTTTGGGAATTACTCACGCTAAAACTGAAAGTGGGGTCGCTTCAATTTGACATACGTACCAACATTCCGAAAGTAACCTAGGCATATTTTAAACGCAAAAATCTCGAAAAAATATAGCTGTTCGTGAAAAAATTGACTAATTCCATAAATTATTGCAAATATCGATTTTCCAATATACGATTATAGTAAAAATCACCATGTGAAACTACACGGTATACAAAGTCGCATTGAAAAAAAAAATATTGATAATGGTTATTTGACTTTGAATCAAAAGCAGAGCTCCAACAATCGATAAAGTTTTCAAGCCCTTTTTTCAAAGATAATGCTGAATTTTCTACTCAATAGAATTTAGAAATCTTAAAAAATCGCCTAAATATTGGTTCCTAAAACTGAATTCACTGCTTCAGCATATTATACTGAACTCAAAGAGAGCGCACACACTTTTTATATGAAAATTTGGAATTCTCAATTTTTGAGTTGAGTGTCAACAAAAAATCCTCTCTCTCTCTCAAAAAGTTGAGTTATCTTCAACCTTTTAGTGCTGCAATATTTTGAAAACGTATATTTTTCAAAGCTAGCACACCGCGTATATATTTTGTGTTGCATATTTCTGCCGCACTGGGGAACGTTAAACACTGAAACTAGTTCGAACTAAAGTTCTTAGATACATTTTTGCAGAAGCAGTGAATTCAGGTTAAATGAAACTGTCCTAAGTCAATTATCGAAGCGATGGAAAAAAGCACTATTAAATTAAGAAGAGTTTTTTGTGTATCCTTTTATAAAATTGGAGAATATTAAGAAAGGCACGGAATCGAAACCGTTATGAATATGCACCATGGAATCAAATTTCTTCACATCGTTATCAAATTTAACTTTAATTATAATACATGCTTGAAAAACATAAATCATTTCATGGGGTTTGTGAAAAGCTTATTTATTTTTGAAACAACATGTTGTGTCCGAGCAACGCACGGGCTTTTCCGCTTGTAGTACATATGTGTAATTTGAAATGAAAAAATTGTCAAAATTTTGAAAAACAAAATGGCAATTAGTAGAAATTACAATTGGAGGATTTGACAACATTTCTGACCTAATTTTTCGTTTCCATGACCTCTACGATGCACCCGCCAACTGGAAAGATCTGCTTCTTGCTATAGTCGTGTCTCAAATTAAACATAATTGCTAAATTTCTCTGTCATTTATCAGGCCATATATTAGAAGAAATCCACTCATTCGGTATGAACAATTAGTTATCAAATAGCCTGGAACACATTTCATTGAAAAAACCAAGCCGATATCTTGTACTTTTAACGGTTAACTAACTATATCATTATTTCTGAAACGTGAAATAGCTCATTCGATTAATGATGTGTTGAAATAATTGATTGCTATATGTTGTGTTAAATTTTTTTATACGCAGTTATATCAATGAAAGTGGGAGTAAGCCATATCGAACTCCACTAGGCATGACACGACGATAGTAAAATACTGAGCTTACCTATATGCGTTAATTCTGTGTCTGTGCGGACTGCGGAATGATTGTTTATGGACCTCACAAGTGAAGAGTCACTAGACCGTAATGTGGTAAGATGGTTCTGCGTACTAAGAGCATCTCATTAAAGGTAACAATACCCGCAAAGTCCACTACTTGTCATCAATTAGTATGATCGTCATTAATTGCAAGCCACATAATGATCCACACGAAATTGGAAAGTTTGCCAGTTACAAATTTATTCCTTTTCCTGTACATATGATATTACACATGTCATTAAATTTTTAAATGAAACGTTTTAAGGCAACACCCCAAACACTTTTTTTTAAATGTGCAATTAATAACGTCACAAGTCAGCGTTTTCAATATTTAAGTTAAAAGATTTATAAGCATAGACACACAATTAAAGTTTTTAATAAAATCTCTAGTAGAACTTTCTTAGATATTATACCTGAGCGAAAGTAAGGTTGGGTGTTGTTAATTCAGTTTAATTGTTTATTGTATTTTATTCAATTAATATAAATCAACGGAATAGACCGCATTCTTTAATTAACATGAAAACGAATAAATGGTATATTAAAGTGAAATACTGTGAGCATTATTGTTTCAATGTTATTTCAAAACATATTAATGTTGAATTGGGCCTTCCACAAAGTATAAAGGTTAACAAATTATGCATGTGCTCATTCTCCACGTATTATATGTAAATTACTACACCGATATCACTCCAAGAGTGTATTGTACTTGTTTTAGGGCGCTTTGTGAAAATTAAAACTAAATCGAAAGAAATACAGTTTATATGAATACGAAAAATGTGACAGTGAAATGTTCAAAAAAATTTCTTATTTTATTACGGGGCACATTCTCGATAACATAGCAGATTACAGATGTAAGCAAGTTTAAAGTCATTCTCCATAGTTATTGAGCAATGTTGAGCTACTAAATAAATGACAAAGCGGAAAGGGATAACCTTTGAATAAGTGAATAAAAAATGCCGTGTATCAGTGGCTATAACACAATGAAATTCGTTTCCTCTTTTTATTTTATTAATTTATTTTTATAGGCAATAGTCATCAACAAAAAATTCACCGAAAATTCACAAAAACAGTTGATGAACTTGATGAAATTAAAAAGGGATTGTTAGTTTAATATTTTGTACAAATTTCACAAAAATCGTTCTAGTCGTTACTGTGATAGGGCGAAGTATTGTGGCGCACGAACGTACATATGCACATTTTTTCTTTACCACTTTTTTGGATTCAAGGGGTGTGACAATTAATATACCGTTTAAATTACTGTACCTATTTCCTATGCTTCTACGGAAGTCTGAATGACAAATATGAAATTTCTCACAGCTTTTAGTTATTGCGGATTAATGGATAATAAAACTACACCAAACATCAATTAAGACTGAATTGAAAAAAAAAACATATTTTAGCCAACATCTTGAAAATCGCTTGTTTTTAGAGATAACTAAAGGTCACCCGACTAGCCCATGTTCATATTTATAATAGTTTAGAAGAAAAACTGACTGGACGAGTTAACAGAATCAACGAAATTTACAACGTCTTTGGCCTTTGTCAATATGATCAGTGATTACTGATCACTCATCACTGATTTGTATAATAATTCCGAATTAAGCTTTCCAAAGCCAACTGGTAAATTATTATTGATGTGTGTGACGCCTGAATGTTTGGTTACTTAATTTGCTATTATGTATTGCAATTTTCCTAAAATATCGCTTTGAATTTGGCATTATTGTGTCACTGCAACGATGTAACCGCAAGACATGCCATCTTATGATATACTCAAAAGCGGTATCAACACTTCAGTATTCAAAGTTGCTCTTACTACTTAAGTTTGATAGGTTTATTGTAAAATAGCCTTCTATGGAGTGTCGTTTTACCAATGATTCATTCTGCATTTGCATTCAATTTATTGTTTTTATTTCATATTCGTATTCCCATACTGCTTATTTAGGGCGTATTGCAAATTTAAGCAGCCATAATACAAGGAGACATGACGGCATTACACGAAAGTTTACTATACGAGCACACAAAAAGTGAAGCACATGAACAATTAATTAGTTTATTTTCAACCATTTAATAAATATTTGAGAAAACTACGGTCGCAATATGTTAATACGTATTACGCTTGAAAGCGATCGTGATGCTATAAAAATATTCAAAATTAACTTACTTTGCTTTTTCTAATGATCAGGTGGATTTTTGAGTAGCAACATGTAAGGTAAATCTTTCGGTACATAGACAAATAATATATATTCTACTACACCCCTTCCCTGATTTAACAATATTCAATAAAACCAATAAAAGAGCAATACATTAAAAATTACATTTGATATTACGGTATTTAAAGAGTGTACCTCAGCGTGTAGTCAAATAAATCGCGACAGGGAGAGTTCACATAAATTTACATATATTTGATCAAGCCAAACTTAAAAAACAAAATTTGTGGTAATTCAGACATTTGATCGTACTAACGATTGATGAAAGAAAGAAAGTTGCTTTTTATGTGAAAATGATTACAATTGCTAAGTTAAATTAGGATTAGTTCCAGACTTTTTCGGAAAAAAGTTAGTGACGCAGACACACGTTTTGACACCACTTGAGTTCAAAAAAGTTCCTTAGATGGTTATCCATAAAGATGGCAATGTTTTTTTTTATATCAGTAATGCAATAATCTTTATTTTTTTATCTTATATAAATCAAAAATCAGCAAAATTAACTAACTTGGCGATGTAACCGACAATTACGAGCATATGTGGATACAATTGAGTTCGTTAACATTAAGTTTAAACTCACGGGCCACGGAGCGGCTTGCATGCCATTTCGATTTACGATGTGCTTGGCAGAATCTCGTCATTACACCGATCTGCCGCGAAAACATTTTCCGCCTGAGAGCTTGTTGCAGTTTCGTTTGCTTGACATACCAGACAAAGCGACAACGAAAGTGCCACTAATGGGTTTTGTGTGTGACAACTGGCAAGTGAGACGACTAAATGTAAATACATTTTATAATAGTTGATGATTTCGATTACTTGAGACCTAACAAAATGATTGCTATTCTTTGTATACGTAATTGTGAATATTTTGGGGGGTTGTTGAAGGTATATGTGATCTTGATTTTAAAGGCTTGCCGATGTTTTTTCGAAAGTTAATAGCCATAACAGATAATAAGATATTGGGATACAGGCGGCTTTGTGTTATGGTCGAAATAATACTATACAACTGAATTGGCAGGTACTTATTTTAAATATGTGTGTTTACGTATTGGGAGTTTTCAATTGATACGTGTTATTTTAAACTCGAAAGTTTATTACAAATATTTTCGTATCAACCGACATCGCAATTAGTTGCATTTAGGCAAATAACAAATTTTCAAATTTTTATCGTATAAATCACGTAAATGGTAATATTATATTATTCAGAGGCGTGCTGCATTTTTGCGGTGAATTTCTTTTCTTCAAACAGACAACTTCAAACGGCAGCCAGATGATAAATTCCTTCAATTGTGTGTCGTGACCAAGATATTGCAGTTTTTATATTGTTTTCCACCAAAGACTTTGGTAGCCGTTAAGAGAAAATATTTGTGTGTTATGAATTATGAAACTTCTTAATAAATAAATTATGCGTATGACGGTATGACAGAGTTTAAAGAATTTTAATCAAGGTTTTAAACAATATTAAAAAAATTAATAAGTTTTAATCTATTTTATGCGCATTACTGAATTTAAGGGTATAAAAAGCTAATTTTCTTTTTATTGCCATTAGATTTTGGCAGTTGCAAAGTGTTTCGTGCACACACCTTGTGAGAACAATATTATGTTAAACAAACAGCAAATCAAATTATTTTTATCTGCCTTAGCTTTTAATAATTGCGACCGACATAAATTTGATAGTTATGTTTACCATAAATTAGTGGACACCATATTATTTACTTATGTATATTTCAATATATTTCCTAAAATTCCTGTCGCAGTTACTGACTTCCATTTGTTAATTACGTACATTAAGAACCAATATTTTACCATATCTCACGAGTTTTCCCAAATTCAAAATATAGTTTGTCTGTTACATAATTTTTCTCTTACATATTGTTCTTTAGAGTGAGAAAAAAAGAGATATTCTCAACGGGTAAGTACGATTCACAGAATTTCGCACACACGTATCTCTTACATTGTGTTCTCGTACTTCAATAATTTAATTTATAACTACACATCTTGAAGTATTATTAAGCCGTTCATTTCGCGCAGCGTTCATTCACACTTGTGCAGTCTACAATCCATATCATTTGTACCGTAAGCTGAGAAGTGCGATGTCTGCGATCGCACATTATATTCAATGCTCATAGAAATCATAGACCCTACTTCTGAATAGTACAGTAAATCTAGCAATGGTACCACAAAGAACTTTAACATAAAACTTCTTCAATTCGCGGAAAGGATGCAGCGGTTAATTTAGGACCGAATGCTGCAAAAGTATGAACGTCAAATAATGTTTCTGAGGTTTCATAAATGTTTTCTATATAATTAAGTAGTAACTAGTTATTTCGACGTTTACAAACATAAAATCAAAAATGCGAACCACATCAATTGGAAAACAGCAAGACCATATAACTATATATAGTCAGATGATATATCGATAACAATTAATTAATATTAAAATGTATAGCAAATCAAAAGTTAGAATTGATGAGATTTGGCCGGAACTACCGTTGCTGTGAAAGAAAATTAAACCAAACTCGCACAAAAATGATATGAAGAAAGTTTTTCGCAAACAAATTGGAATTAATTTAAAAATTAATTAGTTTAAATATGAGTAATCTGTAATCACTAATCACCATTGTTCAAAAATAATATTTTTTGTTATATTGGTTACCATCTGCGATTTGATCTCTTCAAGTACTCGCATCTTTAGATGATGCATTAACTCGGGTACCTAACATTGTTTTGTGATCCAAAAAATATATTTTTAATATAAAAATTTACATGTCCTGTTGCATGTTATTTTTTGGGCGTCTGTCAAATTTCGTACAATCATAGGAGACATATTTTTTTTAATTATCGGCGTTTTGACTTGTATGGATTTGTGTTACCTACAAACAAATACCTTAAAACGAACTTGTTTTACTTAAAAAATGTTGTTAAAAAATATTGTGACGCGTATAAAATGATTTTTTGGAGCAAAATTTCATTTTTAAATATAGAGCCTTTGTTTTTAATTAAAAAATAATTAGTTGCAGATTTTATTTTGTCACTCAGCATAGCAAATATTGTACAATGAAACACAAATCATAAAGTTTACTAGCAAAGACAAGCTTCACAAATAATGATAAATTTCTTTTCTATGCATACATATTTTTATTATTTTGTCTACTATACCATTTATGTATCTTGTGTATTTAAAATTTTTGACGTTTAATGCGTTATATAAAAAATTTATAATATCAATCTTGAGATTTTAATAATAATAAATGTTATTTTATTTTTCATGTGTTTTTGATAAAAAAATATAACCTTCCCGCATCGCAATGATTGATTTGTGTAATACTACAGATTATGTATTTATCTGCAATTTATATATTTTGTTGCAAAAGTTTACTTTGTTCTGACCCCATTGGTTGCTTATAGAAATACAGCATAAACTAAACCATTTTATTCTTCCTTATATTAGTAATATGTATAGTTAGTATCTAATACTTTATAGAATTAAATCTATTTTGTCACATCCTAATGGAAAAAGAAAAAAAATGTACGTTCCAATATATGGAGATCGATTTTGGAATTTTTTTTCATAAAGCGTTTGCATTAATAATAAACAAACGTTAGAATTACGTTGGTTTTTGTATAAAAACACAATACATATGATAGTATGGGTGTACAAATGGCATTTTGGTTGTTAACAAATATTGAATCCCGGCTTTATAACACAAGTGCTGTCAAACATAACTCAATGGCTATCAGCTTAAGCTATGCGTTAGTTTGTGCTCATTCTCTGTTAATTATAAAATAACTTATAATAATATTATATAATAATATTATATCTTTGTGATTTAAAAAACACTGTGAAATATGAAAATATAATAATAAAATATAAAAAAAAGTCAGCGTGAAAAATGCTGTGTTGTAGACACATTGTAGACATATATACTTAAAGAACTTTGCTGATCAATGAACATTGCATTTATGATTAAATGTCAAACATCTGTTATAATTAAAAATTATTTCTTGACGCCATACATTTCAAATAATAATGTCTACATAGTTGCAGTCGTATATAAATTTTTGTGTAGCTCTCTTTCATTGAGAAAAAATTAATTCGGGACGAAGAAAGTAGACACGTAACGTTTGAGATTGAGTTGGCGCAAGAAACGAAAAAGTATTTGAGGTCAAAACTCAAAACTATGTTCAAGAGTGTCTCCAGAAACTTGTATCTAGTATAATTGTCTATAGCCGTTATTAAAAAAGTAAAGACTTGCAAGACCAATATGTAATAAAAAAATATAAATAAATGACCCCGTTCTGCGTAAAAATTAAATAAATATTTCAATTGCATGACTTTTCTCACAATTACTAAAATTAATTAACATTCATATTATGTTTTACACACACATTTTACATTTATATTTATGTTTTACACATCTCGAATAAATATTGAAAACAAATACTTACCATCTAGATCAATGCGCTGTAACTGTAATTTTCTCAATGGTTAATCCAAACATACAGGTCAATATCGCGTATAAGAACATTTTTGCTTCCACTGAGCCAATTCAATCACTGTTTGTTTTGCTTTTACAACACATACAAAACCGCGAAGTATGAAGCACGAATTAAACAAAACAAGAAGTAAGCAGATTTTTTTTTTTGTAAATTTCACGATTTACCTAAATACTCTTCTCTCTGTTCACGCATTAATGTGTTGAATTTTCTTTTGAAACAAAGTTGCATTACTTATAAGATATTAATTCAAATTCAGCAATAGGTGTCAATTTCCTTAAGTCTAAGATCACTGTAAACTGTTCACTGTGAAATACTAAATTCTCACGCAATATATTTTATATAAATTTTGATCGCACTTCTTGAACAAAAAAAAATTAGAACTGTAGTTACTGGTATAGCGACCGACACAACAAGTTTACTTCCAGTGGAACAGTGTGTTCATCAATTCATGATTCGCGAATCGCGATCTGTACACACCAGTGTATTGAACCTCACTAAAACGAGTGCTGTAACTTGTAAGCTGTGTGCTGTTTGCGTACAGTCTACACGCCACACGGACCACGGTACAGTGTGGTAGGTACTACAGTCTGCAGAGTGCTGTTACGACTTACGACGTGTGACTTACACTGAACAGTTTACAGTACACACCATGGTGTACAGTGTGCACTCACAAACTCACATATAAGCAGTTTATTCGGTTAATCGCACCACAGACTGTAGATACTAGAGGTGAAACCTCGTTGAAGCACCAAATTTCAATGAGTGTAAATCAGGAAAAAACTGCATTACTTTTTAAACATATCATATTAAAGGGCGTGAATGAAAAAAGAAAATGTTACTCCTTGGTTGATAAATTCGTTCTCATTGCAATAACGATTAGTCGTTTTAGTATATTCAAGCAAGTAAGAAAAGAGCACTAAAAGTCTATTTCGGCCATCGGGTCACAAGGAAATTAAATTCGTTGTAAATGTTTTCAATTGTTTTTAATTTAAACTGATGAATTAATTTAACTTGTTAAAATTGTCACATTGTATATGAAATATTGACAGCAAAACTGCTAGAATTAGGAATTATTAGTTCCTAATAAAAACTCAGGAACCGAAATACACTTTGGAAAAAAATAATACCTAAAGTGTTTGAACCTTTTTTTTTTTTTTTTGGAATGATTCCGATCCGTTCCGTTCGGATTTTGTCCGATCCATAAATGTAATATAGGACTCTCAGAATTTTAACTTTTAGGAACAGACCGATCGGAACGAATCGGAATCATTCTGGATAAACCTTAACTACTATAAAATACAAAAATTTGCCAATTTTCTATTCCTAAGGAACAACCAGAATAGGGCCAGTGCATTTATTTTTAATTCGTATTACTCTAACTTGTGTGCGCATACATTTTTGTTTTTTAAAGCAAGTACAATTGTACATATATCTGAGTCAGACAAAAATATCTGATACGATAAATTTTATTTTATTGCTAAGATAACCCTAATAGGTATTCTGTTGTATTAAAAAAAAACTATTCATCTAAGAAAGTAAATGAAAGATTGTTAACAATATGTGTCACAAATTGCTTATAATAAAATATAAAATTTTCGGCTTTCTCGACTTTTCATGCTAAAATCACGAGTTTTCCATTCTGATACTTATTATTCTGTGATCATATTACTGTCTACAGAGTACATACTACAGACTATCATCTACAAAGTACATTTTTTCACTGCTTCGCAGTCCGCAATCCGCATACTCTAATTACCATAGATTTCATGATTGAAAAAATAAAGCTCTGCTTGACAGCTGTGCAATGTGAGTCATCCGAGAGAATTTTTAATTTGTGTACGACACTAATGGCACATATAGATATTTGAATTTAGTAATTTATTCGATAAAAAATCGTTTTGTGTTCAAAAAGGTTGTCTAGAAAAATGTTTCAAATGTATTTCATTGCGCCGTATGCCGTGATCATTTCTCAGAAACTACTCTACAGATTTTTATGAAATGTATATATATCTCTATCTCTATCTCTTCTCTATATCAAAGAGCCCGACCAAAATTTAAATGTTTTATGGGTCGTGAGGAGTGTTCCTGTGCAGTTTGGCACCGATGGATGGTTCAAATTTAGTTCTTTTGCTACAATGGACCATCGTCCATCACGGTTCAACCACTAAGGCTTTCAATCTTCTTTCAATCATATAGGTGTCAACTCGGCTAGAACGCCACTAGAATGTCAATGTATTGTGCAAATTTTTGGGTCAGTTCAAATGAAAATTTATTTATTTGGGTATTTAAAGTGTGTTTAATGGATACAGGTCAATTTGAATGACGGATAACGTTTTGTCGCTTTTCCTGTGGTGCATTTTTTTGACACACATAAAATGTTCATTTCTTTTCATTCATTGGAATGGCAGTCAAAAATGCAATCGCATTTAATTTATTTAACTAATACCTCAATTATTTCAATTCAATCTAAATAAGAAGCCATAATTTTAGTACTTATATTATTACTTGCCATTTTATATTTAACAAGCGGATATCTTGAATATCCAAAAGATATTGATATACTATTAATGTCAAATAAAATTTGTTACATCCTAAATCAATGCTAAAAATAACAAAATAATTTATACGGGTTTTTAATTTAATTTTGGTGTATCATCATTTTAATTTATTAAGAAGATTAATAACAAGATTTTTTTAAGTTTTTAAAGCAGTAAGTTTTTAGTATTTATTTTCTACACATTACTTTTTTTATATACTAAAAAAAATTTTTTGCATTGGGAATAACCATATCATAGCACCAAAAAACACAATTACTTGTGACTTGAACCACTTGGAAAGTATTATGAACTTTTGCAATGATAAAATACAATACATTTCAGAATTTACAGTAGGATTAAAAACAGGAGTTACTGCGATTTTATTGCCTTTTCCAATAGTCAGTACTTTTAGGACTCATAAATAAGAGAAACTCGAGTATAATTTATATGTCATTAATATTTGGGTGAAAAAGGCATTTTTATTTTTAATGATGAATTTGTAGTATGGTTTCATAACGGACCATAACGGATAGACCACTCAAATTATCAAAGTTATATTTACACTACTATTTCGGTACTCGGGATTAAATCAGTTGAGCTTTTGAAAGTCTGTATTGATGTTGTCGAAATCTTGACTACTGCGATATGGGGTGTCGAGATTTTTGCCTCTTTTGAAATTAATATTTTTAAAATTGTTGCTAACGAGTTTTAAGATATTCGGATGGCTATATATTCGGATGGATATATAATGAAAGGAATTTTGGCCCGTATGTTGCCGGGATTTTACTCCTTCGAAATTTTATTTTCCGAAGATTTTGATTACGAATGGAGTCATACTGTTTATTAAAAGTGTGTCTCAACAAAGCCAAGTTTGTGGCGGAACGGCATTCGCCGGGTCTAATAGCAAAATATAAAAGAAAAAATAAGAAACTCTATTTAATTTCTTCAAGGTCAGATGCTTCAATGCGAGCTCAAAAACGGTTTCGTCGATTTTGCTCATTTTAACAATGTTATCCATAAAAGTATTCTAAACAAAACTGGTTTTACCTTATATCCCCAAATGTGTTTGTTCGGGTATGGAAGCAGACGAACCCCACATATTCTGTCTCAGAAGTCCTACACAATATGAAAAAATTCTTTCACATATTGATATATATGGAGCTTTATAATTGAAATTAAAAATTTTGGCCAAACATGTCAAGGTCAAAATCGGAAAGTTCTTTTCTTTTCTTTTTTTTTTCTCATTGTAAAAGTTTAAAAACTCAAGGTCATATTTTCATAACGCCCTTTTTTCTAGTATTATGATGTTGATCTGCATTATTGCTAATCACAATAAAATAACTACATCGCAGGAAGAGTGATGTGTGAATTTATATACGACTGTTGCTTAACAACATTTTAATAAAATTTTTCTAACACGTTGGAAATTTGACCTTTAATTTTCCGATTTTGACCTTCAAATGTTCAAAAAGTTTTCTTATCTTATTTTATCCTACAATAATGCGAAAGAATTTTTTTGATATTATGTAAAGTGGTTGTCCACTCTTTTTTTCGCCAGAAGGTGCATCTAGCGGGATAAAAGATACAGTAGACTCGCGGTAGCCTGAACTATTATAAACCAAGCGTGTTCACGTTTGCGAAATTGTTCATGTCATCACTGACGAAGATATAATTATTTTAGATATTTTAATCAGTTAGACATGTTTTTTAATTCAAGTTCATATAATATATATATCGTTGAAAAAAAGCATTAAATTTTATGAAAAAAATTGGTAATCTTTTTCTGTATTTTTTTTTTTGTAAATTGCTGAAACGGCCTTTTCGTGGAGACTTTAAGTACGCTGATGTCAAGGTTTAATACAATGAATGAAATTAAATTTAAAAATAAATAGCATTGTATAACGGGACTTTTAATATTTATTTACAATTTTAATGAATAACATACCTATGTAGGTATTGAATGGTAAATCTCTTATCACAATATGCATACAAAATATGCAAGATTTAAACTATTTTAATAAGGACTTCTAGCGCCGGAAATAACAGTATTTCATTACCTAAAACTGTACTCGTGGAATTAATTTAAATATATGCTCTACGAGTTACGACTAAAACCGTAAGAGCAAATTAAAAAAAGACACTTCAAATCTAATTTCACAACGACCTAGTAATTTAATATAATCACGACGAAGTCATTTTTTGTTCTTATTTTATTTGCGGAAGTATCTATCAGTCATCACTTGGTTCTTTTTTTTTCATGGGTGCAGTTCGAATGCAAGTATACATACATATATTTAAATTACAAATTTCTCGCAAAATTTAAAAATTCGAAAAAAAGTGATTTTAATCATATTTAACATAGTTGGCCTTTGCTTGTGTATGTACACAAAATTTAAGTGTGGATCACTGATTTGCACTATGTCCAATAATGTGAAATTTTTTTTTTCAAAAATATTGATAATTTCTGAGATACATAAAATTTGACCTTTAATTTTCCGATTTTGACCTTGAAATGTTCTACAAGTTTTCTTATCTTATTTTATCCTACAATAATGTGAAAAAAATTTTTTGATATTGTGTAAAGTGGCTGAGATAGAAAAGTGGGGTTTGTCTTTGTCCACCCCCTTTTTCGCCAGAAGGAGCATCTAGCGGGATATAGGATGTATGCAGTTTTGTTTAAGATACCTTGAAGATTAATTGTTGTGGAAATGAAAAAAATCGTAGGACCCATTTTTGAGCCACCATACAAGCAAAAATGTGTTTTCTTATCAGCTTGACCTTGAAGCATCTGACCATGAAAAAAAATCGCCTCTAATTTTTCTCTAATATTTTACAAATAAATTTCATGCAAATCGGTCCAGTAGTTTAAAACACAAGTTTTTCTATAGTGGTGCGTACGGCGTATGAACGTACATTTGCACATTTTTCCTAGACGACTGTTTTGGACTCAGGGGGTGTCAAAAACCCGTTTCTGCATCATCAATTTTTTTTCCGAACAAAATCGGAATGCAAATATTTTTATATGCCCTTGGGGTCGTATATAAATTAAAATTCATGGTCTCAGAAAAACTTTATTAACTTAATTAACGTATATAAATTCACACCTCGCTCTCCCTTCGATGTAATTTTTTGTTACAATCTAGTTTTTAATTAATATAAGTTCTCGTTCTGCACTCAATGTGCACTGCTGAAAATTTAAACTAATACTTAATTTAAGGCGACATGTATCCATGATCAAAAAAATAAAGATCTGCTCGAGAATTAAATTTCAATAAAAAAGGTAGAATATGTCCCCCAACCCCATTTACAAAATTGAGAATTAATTTCTATTTATCTAATTTTCTTATCTATTATAGTTTATAAGAATATGTTTTTAGAAATATCAAATAAACAACACTATTTTTTTTTCAAAAAAAGGAGGTATTTACCGTTTTGATTAGTATAAATTAAAAACAAATATAACATCCCTCTTTCATGTAATTCGGTATGTCATCCAGCTTTGCCTTAATATGACTAGTACTAAGTAAAAACAAATAAACGCCCAAGTCGCAATACATGAGAAATGCACTGTTACGTTCTCAGTCAACCGTATCGTAAAGTTTTAGTTAGTTTGAGAAACATGCACGCATTTCATAAAAAATGCGTAACCGCATAAAATGTAGAGCAAATGAGATAATAACAATAACACATATTCATGATATACTGTCCGAGTGTGCCACTTCACTTATTTAAATTCAAATTTTATAATGTATATGAACTATAGTCTATAGTGTAACAGAGGCATAGTCATAACTTAGAACACTTAACTGAACTATTTTATTTAACTGAAATCATCGTAAATATACAGCTATATGATTTATTTTTAATACTTATGATATAACTATAAGCCGCACAACAATCACTATACAGTTCAACAGGCAGGCTTTACTTCGCAGTTTGTACACAAGTGCAGGCCATTTTGTATAGATGGTTGGGGGACTCATTCCGATGTTCTTTGGTGGCCAATAAAATGGCGAAAGGGTCTTTGGTAATTTATCTCAAGCAATCTTTTTATCTTAAACCCAACTATTGAAAATTGTACTTCAAAATAATGAATATGGGAAGTCACTGTGCTACTTTTAAGTTTTAATTTCGAACGAGAGTAAAATCAACAATATTGAGATTTGTACACTGGAATCGTTAACCATATTACTTCGAGCTAGGACACTTTTCATTTTCCCATAAGGGTCTTTATACTACACTTAGAGACACGAACACTAATTTTAACTTTTAAGTAGATTTATAATATGATAATACCTTAAGTGACTACCTATACCGAAATGACCGGTACAGTACCGAAATTAGCCCCTCTGAAAGCGAAGAAAAGAACAATCACTTCATAATTGCATAATACGTATAAAGAATTTCCAAATTTTTATATAATAATCGCAAAATTTTAATTTTTGATTTGGCGCTATTCTGTGTGCCAATATTTTAAATATCTTTAAAGTAAAATGCCGAGAAAGCCTGGTATTAACTTCTGAATAAGAGTTTAGTTCAGACGTACAATTTTATTTAAAAATGCCCACAACGCATTGAAAAAAGTATGTGACAAAATACCGTTCGAAGTATTTACTGCGCATGTAAAAAAACTTAAAGACTTTTGCGAAACAGTTGATGTTGAATATAAAAAAACTACATCACAGGCAAAGTGTGAGGTGTGAGTTTATATACAACTGTTGCTTAACTACATTTTAATAAAGCTCTTTAAAATTTCTGAATTTTGACTTTACTTTTGTTCAAAATTGGTACTTTTATAGGGATTTGCAATAATGTCATAGTACCCTAAAATACACAGTCTTTGAAATGCTTATTTTCAATTTAAAAATATGGCCTTGAGTTTTAAAATTTTGACCTTGAAAAGTTCAACAAGTTTTCTTATCTTATTTAATTCTATAATAATGTGGAAAAAAAATTAAAACGTATTTAGGGTTTCTGTTATATAAAAACCTTTGACCTTAAAATGTTTTTTTCTACAGTACGGCGTACGGACATACATTTGCAAATTTTTTCTAGAATACTTTTTTGGACTCAATGAGTTTCTGCATCGTTAACTTTTTTTCCGAAAAAATCCGGAATGCATAAATCTATATATCTATCTATACTTCGCAAAAAAAAATGTTTTTTGTTTACTGAAAAAGAAATTAAACGGGGTAGCGACATATCAATGCCAAACTGAGATCGACATATCTCCGCGCGGAGATAGTACCGGGCAGAGATATGTCGCTATGTTAATTAAACCAGCTGCAGACATTAATAAAAACATAACTGAAATAAAGTAGAAATATCAACGGGACAATTTTATGCAGAGTATATTGAATGCATACAAAATTGGACTATCCAATTAGACCATATTATGGCATTCGCTTGGTCAGCACTGGATCAATCCCCAGAAGGGAAACATGTTGAAGCTTCAATGAAAATCGTGGCATTATCAAGTATGTTTGGTGCAGAACTATTCAACACAGCATTGTTTGAACTTTGACCAGTTAATTTTTCTAAAAAAATATATAAAAATATAATCGTGGCAAGAAGCAAAGTACGGACGAACGTAGGGTGGAAATATTTAAACACTTTGTGGAATATATACTGTACTATTGGACCCGGCGAACGTCGTTCCGCCATAAACCATACTTTATTTTTTCAAGAGTTTTAGAAAACACACTATTAATAAAAAGCAAGCATTCATTTGAAGTCAAAACCATCGGAAAATAAAGTTTCGAATAACCAAAATCGCGTCAACTTACGAGCCAAAATTCCATTCACCAAACATAACGTCAGCCACAATCCCAACACTTAATCCTATTTTTCGGTAAAATGAAATTTCGTGAGGCCATAATTATGACTAGAGAATATCCCGTCATTGACAAACCGGGTACCCAATTTCCGCCCTACAAATGTACTCTCATTTTTCCGATTTTCTTTGGATTTTTGGAAATTTTATTTCTTCATGAACCTTGTATATTGCAATATGAACAAAAAAATTCATGAAAATCGGCCCATTGGTTCTCGAGTTACACCCCAAAGAAATTATATAATAGATTTAGAACTCTATCGCATTTTGTAATAACTACTGCGTTGTTTAAAATTTCTTTGCCAATAACTAATGATTACCACCAATTAATAGACAAATATGGAAAATTTGATATAATTTGGTGCGGTGATTTTTTAGATTCTGATAATCATACACAGAACAAAATATTTTTCGGTTATAACTTATAACAAAGATTTACGACCAATAA
The DNA here is from genome assembly GCA_963854165.1 of Sylvicola cinctus. Classification (NCBI taxonomy): domain Eukaryota; kingdom Metazoa; phylum Arthropoda; class Insecta; order Diptera; family Anisopodidae; genus Sylvicola; species Sylvicola cinctus. The sequence goes on from OY974082.1 coordinate 26,568,808, forward strand.
CCGGGTTGACACCAATGTCTGGACCACCAAGACACCACACGAACATACAATGTAAATATAAGGTGAATACATTCAGTGGTTCAGGCTTCAGCCGTAATGGGCCAAACTAAACTGTAATCAAAAAAACTAACTTTTTCACCAATCTATTGTATACACGAATACTTCCCATTTCCCATAGAATGTAAATTAATATAAATTTTGGCCTTTCTCTATTCAGAGTTCTAAATCTCTGTCGTACTGTATAAAAACTACTGTGTTTTTCAAAAACTTCAATATATGGTATAATGCAAAACAACATATCAATTTTGCTTTTTTGCTTCTTAGTAACATGTTATAATTTTAGCATGGTTTCTCATTATCCGACATTTTCGACTTTTCTGCTGAATTTTCTGAAATTTTTGTCCACAAACCTTCTCCTAGCAATTAAGAACAAACCCGCAGAAGGAAGTATCCCATTTGATCCAGTCGTTTTCAAGTTTTAAGGATAGTAACAAACCAATATTCATTTATATATATATAGAAGAGAAGATTTACCAGAAACATTCGCAAATTTGGTCTACCGAGAAAACACATTTAAAAAAACATTAAATATAATTGTAAAATGGAATTGAGTTCTTCGAATTTTTAAAGAAAGATCCAAATTTGTTGAAGGCTAGAGGTTCTGACAACAATTATGTATTTAAAGAAACTGATGTTAGTTAAATTACATTAATTACGTTTTTAATATAATATAATTAGCTCATTGATTTTATAATAATGTATGTAAATATTTAATAATAAAATAATGCTTATACTAACGGTATCAACATGATAAACCTTATTTTCCTGGTCTACTGAAAAATCGAATCACACTCTTCTCTGTGGCATTGCCTCCACCAAAAAATCTCCCCTATTATGCGAAATTAATATATTAGCGGTCATTTCAAAAACATCATCAAGAAATAAATTAAAACCCTTTTTTTGTTGCAATAATAATTTTATTATATTTACAATAAGTACAATATATGAAAATATTATAATAAAATTTTCAAAAGAATTTTTTTAATATATACTTCTTTCTTTATTCAATATGTTTGTACATTATATATATATGTAAACAAAATTAATAATAATTGAAATTGTCAAGGAAACAAATAAATAACACATTAAATTAAAATAAACAATCTTAAGGAAAATGAAACAAAGGTATGCTATTTACAAACAGGAATGCATGCACAATTACATATTAACTTTAAGTGCATATTAGTTTATTACATAATATTTACAAAAAAAATTACTATACAATACTAAACTAAAATACATTCCTAATTAGGCCTGAGTCAACTACATATGTACACTCAAAATTGTATTTAAACATACTAGTATGTACTTACCTAAAAGTTTTAATATGATAAAATTTTAATGTTGCAAATACATAATAATAAAGTAATTAAATTTTTTTAGATTTTTCTAAGGGGTAATTCTAGGAAGAATTTTATTATAATCGATCACAAATCATTTTTCAAATTTGCAAACTATCTAGTGTGACAACAAGAATTACCCTCTTTTGCAAATCTAGTTTACTTACATGTTTTACAAATCGTATATTATACTAGCGGAGGAACCCGTGCGCTGCTCGGACACAACATGTTGTTTTCTAAAAGCGTTTTTAGTAATCACTTATATATCATAAATATTTGACGAAAGAATGTCTATTTTTAAGTTTTTATTTATTGTAACCAAAGTTAAAATTGAAACGATGACAAATATTTTGCAGAATTTTGTTTTTATGATGCTGCTGCTTGTTCATAATGGTTTCGATTTCGTAGCATTTTTTCTCTTTTTTCTGAAATATCTTTCAACTTCATAAAAGGAAACACAACAAAAATTTAGCAATTTTTTTTCGTTTTTTCCCTCGCTTATGAAATTTCCGTATTGGGTGTGATTTTAAAAAAATCTTTACTATAAAACCGAAATTGTGGAAAACCACAGAATTATGGTCGAATTTTTTGGCGAGGTGTTTTTAAAAGGATCATATTAATTTTTATGTATTAGACGAACTTAATTACCGCGGAAAATCGAGGAGTTATTGACAGCTTTCCTCGTGAGGTATTTTTTTTACTCTATTTATTTTCGCGTTTCCAAAATACTTCTGGAATGTTGAAAAATACGTGTGAAAATTTTCGGAGCGATCCCATTTACAGTTTCAGCAAGGTTTTTTGCAAGGTGGGTTTTCATGGTTTTCGTGTTTCATTTCGCTGTAAAAAAAGCCTTTGTTGCTTTCCGAATGCTGACAAATACGTGTGTAAAATCGCCGATTCCGTTTATAGTTTTACCGTTGTTTGAATTATTGGATTATAAAACATACCCGCAGAAAATCGCGGAGTTTATCACTTTAATAATTAAGCAATTTTTTGGCGAACCACTATTGTTTTCGCGGTTTATTTTCATTATTTAAATATGCCTATGTTACTTCTAGAGTGTTGTGATATACTTGTGTAAATTTTCGTATTGAATGTTCGTTTTAGCCTGGTTGATTCCTGTACCCAAACAGTAGATAGTTGCGCGGAGAATCGCGGAATTATTTGCTGATTTTTTCGTGATGTGAATGTTACTAAATGAATAGTGACCAATCGATTCCCCCCATTAATTTTTAGGAAAAGTAAACTATTTCGCGAACCGCGTTTTTTTCGCAATTTGGTGGCGATCCCATTTACGGTTTTAGCTTGATTGATTCCTACACCAACACGGCCGTATATATATAATATATGTAGTTTCGCGGAAAATTTCTCGGATTTTAATGCGACATGCTTTTTTTCGCAGTTTTCGCGGTTTATTTTCCCTTTGAAAATACGCCTCTATTACTTCTACAATATTGGCAAATATATGTGTCGTTTAGGAATTATTACTTACTTATATAATAGATAGTTCCGCGGAAAAACGCAGATTTTTTCGCGATTTTCGCGGTAAAAATACCCCTATATTACTTCTACAATGATGGCAAACACGTGTGTAAAATTTCGTTTCGATCCCATTTTCAGTTTTGGAGTGATTGCGTACCATACATGCATACATACACGGTCGTTAGGAAATTTTTATATTAGATAGTTCCACGGAAAATTTCGCGGATTTTTTCGTGACATGACTTTTATTAATTGACTACTGACAAACCGATTCCCGAAATTATTTTTGGTAAAAGCCAATTTTTTCGCGAACCGCGATTTTTTTCGCGGTTTTCGCGGTTTATTTCCGGGGTTCAAATAATCCTATATTACTTCTTCAATGTTGGCAAACACGTGTGCAAAATGTTGTAGCGATCCCATTGTCGGTTTTGGAGTACACACGATCGTTTAAGAATATATAAAATAGATCGTCCCGCGGAAAATCGCGGGAAATTTCGTGGATTTTTTCGCGTCATGTTTTTTATTAACTGACTACTGACAAACCGATTACAGCAATCATTTTTGGTAAAAGACAATTTTTTCGCGAACCGCGATTTTCGCGGTTTTCGCGGTTTATATTCGCGTTGAAAATATGCCTATTTTACTTTTAGAAAGTTGGCAAATACGTGTGTAAAATTTCGTGGCGATCCCATTTTCAGTTTTGGCGTGATTGCGTAACATACATACATACATACATGGTCGTTTAGAAATTTATATATTAGACTAGCGGAGGAACCCGTGCGCTGCTCGGACACAACATGTTGTTTTCTAAAAGCGTTTTTAGTAATCACTTATATACTTTAATATCAAAAATATTTGATAAAAGAATATCTATTTTTAAGTTTTTATTTATTGTAATCAAAGTTAAAATTGAAAACGATGACAATTATTATGCAGAATTTTGTTTTCATGGTGCTGCTGCTTGTTCATAATGGTTTCGATTTCGTAGGTTTTTTTCCACGTTTATGAACTTCCGCATTGGATGTGATTATAAAAAATGTCTTTACTATAAAACCGAAATTGTGGAATACCACAGAAATATGGTCGATTTATTTTATATTGGATTATAAAACATAACAGCAGAAAATCGCGGAGTCTATCACTTTAATAATTAAGCAATTTTTTGGCGAACCACTATTGTTTTCGCGGTTTTCGTGGTATATTTTCATTATTTAAATATGCCTATGTTACTTCTAGAGTATTGTGATATACTTGTAAATTTCGTATTGAATGTTCGTTTTAGCATGGTTGATTTCTATACCCAAACGGACGTTTATATTTTTATATTTTAGATAGTTCCGCGGAAAATCGCGGAATTGAAAATACGCCTCTATTACTTCTACAATGTTGGTAAATATATGTGTCAAATTTCTTGGCGATCATGATGTCTGTTTTAGCGTTATTGAAATGTCTACCCACATGGTCGTTTAGGAATGTACTTATATAATAGATAGTTCCGCGGTAAATCACAGATTTTTAAGCGACATGGCTTTTATAAATTAAATACTCACAAATCGATTCCCGCAATCATTTTTGTTAAAAGTAAATTTTTTCGCGAACCGGAATTTTTTTCGCGGTTTTCGCGGTTTATTTCCGCAGTACAAATACCCCTATATTACTTCTACAATGTTGGCAAACACGTGTGCAAAATTTTGTGGCTATCCCATTGTGGTTCTTGGAGTAATTGAAAGGTATACCCACACGGTCGTTTAGGAATATATAAAATAGATAGTCCGGCGGAAAATCGCGGAAAATTTCGTGGATTTTTTCGCGTCATGTTTTTTATTAACTGACTACTGATAAACCGATTACAGCAATCATTTTTGGTAAAAGACAATTTTTTCGCGAACCGCGATTTTTTTCGCGGTTTTCGCGGTTTATATTCGCGTTGAAAATATGCCTATTTTACTTTTAGAAAGTTGGCAAATACGTGTGTAAAATTTCGTGGCGATCCCATTGTCAGTTTTGGCGTGATTGCGTAACATACATACATACATACATGGTCGTTTAGAAATTTATATATTAGATAGGAGAAATAGGTTTTGAACAAAAATTAATGTTGGTAATCAGTAATTACGAAAACGTAATTTTCTCGAAAAATGCCTGAGAGAGATGAACAGCGATATTAACGTTTAGTGAAACGTACACAAAATATTTATTACTAGACAGGTTTATTACAGGTTTACTCATCCTGTTTGTTTAACCGCAAGTGGAGCTGAAAAATAACTCATAATTTATTCAAGTAACGATCCATAATTTAGGTCTACATCCCTGGAAATTTACTTTGCCTTTTAATTGCAAAAAACGACTATTTATGATTTTTAATATATGAAATGTACTTTGTTTATATTTCCAACAAGCGATGCAACCTTCTGAATTCATTCCTGAAATAGATGCGCATCGACTAGAGAAAGTATCCCTGTCTAAAATTTAAACCGAATATCGTTCTATTCAAATAAATTAAATGAGTTGTGAAGAGAATAAACCTACTGTGTTTTAGTTTTTTATTTTAAGTTCATTTTTATATAAAAAGCTACTCTACCCCCACCTCATTGGCCTCCACTATCGTTGGGGACACAGAAATATGCTTTATCTGAAAGTCGATCGCAGACATTTTTTGAGGAAGAAAAAGTCTATGTTAACGGTAGAGCTCTAAGTCAACATAACATTACAACCTGAATTCCGAATTCTTTGGCCTGAATAGTGCACTATAGAGTCATCGAAAATTGTGCATCTTACGGCGGCCATTATTGGAACGATGTCATATTCTAAATATAATGTCATCGAAAGGCAACATGTTCTCCCGTCGCGTCGTTAATGGATGAGTGTTGACCCTATACTACATATCAAAAGCTTTCTGCACCTTAATGGATGCATTTACACCCTTTTCCGAAAGGCCAATCTTGGAACCACCTCGATGTGCCACTCTGCTGATCCAAAATTCTTGCAGCCTACCATTAGATACACCGGCTTAAAAGGAATATTCGAAGTAGCCATGATGCTCTTTTGGCAGGAGGACGCACACTTTTTCACTTTTTTTCATCTTCTAAATGAAGGTCATATATCCTTCCCAAAGTAACATACATGAAAGGTTATGTTTTTTACTAAATATTAAACGACTGTGTTTGTTGCATGAATGAATGCATTCAATTAATGTCTATTTTATAATAGACAAGCCGCAAAGATATTATGTGTTACCAAACCTAGCAAATATGTTGTTGCTGCTCTTTGTTAAAAAATCATTCATTCTCTACAAAGCCTAACGAATATATCATTATGATCACGGCGAAAATAATAAGGGACAAGGGTGCTTATAATCTGAAAGCTATAAATCGGCAATCACACAAAAATGATTTCGTTAAATAAAATGAAAACATTTTATGTTAATAAAAATATAATGACCTACCATTTTGTAACATTGAAAATGTTAAGACAGAATCTAAATATCATGAGTCATGAACTTATTGATTTGTGATTTCATCAAAATTTGCATCTCATATTAGGCACGTGAATATTTTATTTATTTATTTCAAAACGTTATGGCTGACTTACTCCAATACCTTTGAATGGCACAATAATGGTTGTCAACATATTTTACCTTGAGTTTTTGATTACATCCAAACCCGAAGCCATATCTAGGACAACGACCTTTTTTGCCATAATAAAACATTCAATCTTTAATATTTTTTGGGCTGATATACTTGTTACTAGGTATACATATATCAGATCGCGTTTTCATGAAACATCTTTCAATTGCCTTTTACTAAAACCAACACTAAACTAACCTATGTAACAAAGAACTCCTTGCTCAAAGTTTGTGAAAACTGAAATCCTTTGATGGTATTGTTAATCAATTCCATAAAACCCATGAAGCTCAAATAGGAATGGTGAATCAGTTACGAACTATTTGGTACACCACACCGTATAAGATACCTGTATGAGGCGACCCCATAAATCACAAACAACCACTCTGCAACAAGCACTGTGTTCTAAATATAGATCAAGTTCAAACTCCTGCAAATCAATAAAGCTGTATATGTAGTCCTAGGCAACTAAAGAAACAAAATTTTTAGCATGTATGGAAAATTTTCGAATCTAAAATCATAATCATTTTGGACGTGGATTCGTAAAGACGTAAAATTTTTTGGAAAAAAAAAATTAAAATTTTAAAACTAATTCAAAATTAAGAGTTTAAATTATTTAAAAATTTCTACAAAAATTGTAAATCTAAATTACTAAATCAAAAATAAAATAATAAATTTAAAAAATAATAATATTGGAAGTGCTAAATTAAAAAAAAAACAATTTGAACTATACTAAGGTTTAATCAACGGTAAACCATCTTTGTATTTCATTATTATAAGGTTATTTCTAATTAAAAAATTCAATTTTATATTTTTCTATCAAGAAGACAAGAAATACAAAATGTGCGATGGATGCTGTGCCTACGGTCCATGCGACCCATGCTGCGGACCCAGCTGTGACCCGTGTTGTGCCTATCCGTGCTGCCCTGAGGTTCACCATTCTCATAGCTATTCTTCATTATATTATCATAGATACCCTTACTATCGTTCTCGTTATTGTTATTGCACATACTGCTTTAAAAGACGCTTGCTAAGATATAAAATTTACTAACTTCTAAAATGATTTTTTTTAGAAGATTTTAGTAAGAAATATGTATTGGCTCCCAAAAAATCGAAAATATTGTAACCATTGTAATCTTTTTGGGTGAAAAGTTTATTAATAGTTCAATGGAGTTTATATTAACTAGAACGCTTTTTTCAACGCACGCACAATAATATTAACATAATATTTGTCTAAATTTTAGTGTTGTACTAAGTTATTGTGACTTTAAAAAAATGTTTTTCAATAATAACAGGCACATGATTGAAAAGAAACGAAGAAAGTGGTTAATTTTGTGAACTAAAGCACAACCTTATTTCGTTTGCAATTTAACCCTTAACCCTATCCCTATTTATTGCTTATAGCCCCCACAAACACACACTTTGTTGGATCTGGAATGTATGCCCCAATGTTGCCCACCATGTCCGCAACCACCATGCGGACCCCGTTTTGTTACTTTGCAACAGCCGCCGCGCGCTGTTGTAAAAAAACGAGTTATTATGACGAAACGAACCTGTTTCGACAATAAAGTCGTACCGATGACACGAACAATTTTCGAACCTCATTTGACTTACGTACCGAAAATGTTTACCTTTCCTAAGGTTCAATATTATAAAGTTAGTTGTCCAATCACAGAAGTGGTATACAAACCAAAATGCGTGCCGTGCTCTAAAGTTGCTTGTGTGCCACGAGTTTTATGTGAACCAAAAGAAATTTGCCAGACAATGATTTGTCAGCCTTGTCCCCAAATTGTACCTGTTCCACCACCTCGTGACTTTGCTTGCACACAGACTGCGCCACCCTTTCCAGCATGCCCGATGGGGTTGTTGTCTTGTTGGCCTCATGGACCATGTGGCCCATGTGCGCCTGGATGTGGTTCTTGCGGACCAGGTTCTTGTGGACCTTGCGGACCCTGTGGACCTTGCGGACCAGGTTCTTGTGGACCTTGCGGACCCTGTGGACCCTGTGGACCCTGTGGACCCTGTGGGCCTTGTGGACCAGGTGGACCATGCGACGCTATATGTAACCCATGTGACCCATGTGGTGCTTGTGTTCCAAGTTGTCCTCTCGGTCCATTGGATTTTCTGTCTTGTGGACCAGGAGGCCCTTGTGGACCATCGTGTGGGCCATTCGGTGGTTGTGGACCTTGTGGGGCTGTTCCTCCTTGTGGCCCGAATGGGCCGTGTGATCCAACATGTGGACCCTTGTGCGGACCAGCGGGAGCTTGTGGACCATGTGGTCCGTGTCCCCCTTGCGGTCCTTGTGGAGGACCATGTGGACCTGGATGCGGCCCATGCGGACCATGTGGACCATGTGGACCATGTGGGCCTTGTGGACCTTCATCAAGTCCTTGCGGAATAACTGCACATTGTGGACCTTGTGGGCCGATGCCTTGCGGCCCTTGCTTATGTTAATTTTGTTAAGTCGTAAATTACTAACTTATATTTAACAAATTAAGTTCACAAAATACGATAGGATATTCATCATGCCTGTTTTGAATTTAAATTTCACCGCTTCATTGTTGATATCATCCCATTAAGGTAAGTACAAAGGTGAAGTATAAAGAATTTCACAGTTAAGCAACTGAGATATTCTTTTCGCCTTGTATTTTACCGAGATTTTATTAATGAAAAACTAACAACAAAAATTATTGTTCAAGGTGAGAAAATGCAAAAGTCGTGAGCTCAGAGCAAGTGTACTTCATACAAATTGCGAATGCACCAAAAGGAATGGGCTTCAAGATGATTGTCCCAGATCTGAATGCCGAGTATTCTTGACTTCTTTGATGGTTTTTCGTGTTTCTTATTTAGCAATCGTTTGTGATTTCAGGGTAAACCTTGTTGTATGACGAAACCAAATCCCTGCTGTTGCCCATCCAAATATAGCAAGCGTATTGAAAATATGACTATGGGAAAACCAAGCTACAGAACATGTCGCACGCCAGTAGCTAAATCCAGTATGCTACAAAAACTTTTCTATAATATAAATGTTTATAACAATTGGTTTGAAATTTTCAGAAGCCACACGTGAGGCCTGCCCATGTAATCCTGCCCTTTGCTGTGATCCCTGCTCATGTGGTCCGCCTTGTGGATCATGTTGCAACCCTTGCATGCATCCCTGTGCTCAGGCTGGTGTTTGTTTCAAATGTTAATATATTAACACATTAACTGTTATCTTCAATGTGTGAAAGTTATAATTTTGTACTTGTACGATGTAAAAAATTAAACATATTATGTGTCCACAGTATTGTGTAGTTTGTATTCTTATATTTTTATTGAATTTCGTTAGCTCGGCTGTTCACACTTTACCTAATAAAATTTAAAAAAATCAACTAAAAATTACAAGGCCCACTGATTTTGAATTTAGTTAAAATGGAACAACTGCAGGAAATTAAAGCAATTTTGATTCTTATTGATTCGCATAGCGACGTGTAATTATGTTTTCCTTGTTCAATTTTAATTTAATTTTATTTAGTCAGTTTTTATTAGGATTATGTGAAACAAATTTTAAATACATTTTATATAATTTGGTTTTTCTGATCTTCTTTTTTGGTAATTTTCAATTAGTTAACTTAAAAGTTGTTGCAGCAATATGAACAGTATCCTCCATTTTGGTGGCAAACATAGGGATCATAACAACTCAGGGCTGGTCCTGCGCGCGGGACTCTTATAAAATCTTTAAAAAGTGTATAATAAAAAATAAACATTTGTTTTAATGTTGAAGATAAATATAAATTTACGCATTGCGTCTGGTGTTTTGCAGTGCCTAAAGCTTGGTTTTCCCATAGTCATGTTATCGAATCGACGATGTGTGCAACATAAACTTCGATTTGGCTGAGGGCAGGGATTGCAAGCAAAGCAGGCACAGTTTGTGCATGGATAACAGCCTCCGCAAACCATTTGTGTTAAGCTAATAATAAGTTGATAAATTACTGAACTGAATTATACACATAATATGTAGAATGAATTATTAATTTGAATAACTTACTTATAGCTGGTGTAATTTTGATAAAATATTGTTATTAAATTTTTATTAACTTTTTTTGAATAGATGTGGAATTTAGTTATGGAAATCGAAAAAAACAAAAAATAGTTTAATTATCAATTGCTTTGTTAATTTCATTTAATAATTATAAATTATGGTTTGAGACCGTGAAACAAGTAATTTTCATGGTTTGAGACAGTTGTTTTTCGTAATGAAATTTTAATGTAATTCAATTATTTGGTTGAAAAGTCGGTGGAAAACCGACCAGACCCTGCGACTAAAATTAATTATTATTTGTTAATTGCAATCCCATTATTATTCAATTTATAATTAAACGTATTTTCTCTTTTATTGCATTGTGTTGGTGGTATTACCAAAGATAAAGTCATTGTTATAGTATGAATACATTATCAGATATTTATAGATAGACAGCAATTTTTAAGCTATAACCGATTTTGTATTATATTTTGTACTATATAAACAAAATGAAGGCTGAATAGAAATCGAAAGGCAAAATCATGTGAAAATTTACCACAACAACATTTAAAAGGAAATGAAATGGATGCCGTATATGAATTTTTTTATTTTTCCGTTACAACGGGTATTTAAAACACGAAAACTCCAAAAAATCGCAGATTGTGAAAAATTTACTATAATATAATTAAAGTAATAATCGCGATTTATCAATTTTAGTTACCTCGTGGAACTTTTGTGATGTTCGATTTTATTAAATAATATTAGGTTTATTTATTCAGGTTTTTTCGCTAGTTTAATATATAAAAAACTAAACGGCAGTGTACGTATGTGGGAATCAATCACGATGAAACAGTAAATGGTGTCGCTATGAAATTTTACGAATGTAATTCGCCACATTCCGAATGAAGCTTAGTCATATTAACGCAAAATTCACGAAAAAATCGCTGTTCTTGAAAAAATTGCCTTATTTCAAAATTATTGAGGTAATCGATTAATCAGTGCTTGATTAGTAAATATCACCTCGCGAAAAAATTAATAAAATGAAAAAAAAGTGTGAACCTTTAATATGAATATTTAACTTCAATCAACAGCAAAACTCTGATAATAGACATACTTTTCTAACCTTTTTGTCAAAAATAATCCTAAATTTCAAACTCAATAGAATAGTTTAAAAATCGTACACACTATTTTTAACATCTCTATCATAACGTGTATTGAATGTATAGTGCATACCAGTATCCGTCACAATATTACGTACGTCAACATAAATACTACGATTCCGCTCTTTTGCCTTCCCTCCACAGAATCCCCTTGTCAGAATAATCGTCGGAAAGATTATACCCTTCACATTAATTCGGATATAAGTCCTCCCTCCAATAACATTTTTGTACAACAACAACAATTTAAACAAATTGTACTATTAATTACAATTTACAACAAAGTGCATAATAGTAAGTTGCCAAAGTGACGGAATGAAAATGTGTTGCACCATTTGCATATTTTGATTCCTTCAATGAAAGATTACTAAATATGTACTATAATAAATTTCTTCATAATAATTTGGTTAACTTTTACTTTGATTGCAATACATATATGTATGTACTTGAACAACAGACATTGTTCCATGGGGTTCTTGTAAAACCATATTTTATAATTCCGTTTTTAAAACAAAGAACGCTAGTTTAAAATACAATTTAAAAACTGCCAATGAGGAATTATCCAATAATTAATAAGTTCTTGAAACTTTAAGCACCATGCAAGACAGGTGAAAAACTTAATGTTCCAATTAATATATAGTTGATACACATGCAGCAGTACTCGTGACTCGTGAGTAGTGGACTGAAGTTAAAAATGTAATGAACCAGGGGGGCATGTTGGATTTTGAGATTTTTTCAGTTTCAGCATGATGTGGTTATAGAACAATTATAATTAGTTACATAAAATAGTTGTTTTAAATTTAAGGGCACTATGCACTACTGAACTGTGCCGCCTGCCTTATAATTAACGAAAACCCACCCTTGCGATTTAAAAATTCTGATTTGTTTTCGGTGAATCATTTCGAAAGCGAAATCTCAATTATTATATGTAAAATACAGCCCGGCGTCAAATTATTGTAGACTACAATCAAACATTTTTTAGACAATATTATTCACCGATATTTAATAGTTAAATAATAAAAATAACAATGTAAATTAGAATTTAGATTAAGATAAAAATCGTGAACGAAAACGTTTGAATTACATTCCGCTGTGTGATGACCGTCTTTTAGATTCGTTTGAACGATTTCCCGTGTTTTTGAAGCACATGCCATTTACACAAGTATGCCCTGATGGACACCTTCCATAACCCAAATTATTGAATTGTCTTGAAGTATTGTCATATGATTGCATGCATTGATTTTCATATGGAGAGTTATTAAACTTGCTGGTACCACTGTTGTAGTCGAAGGAATACTCTTCCATTGGATTTCCAGATTCATATGTACCGGGTTCATCTAAATAAATTCATTATCATATACAAAGTCTAACTACACGTATCTGTAAAACAATTTACTTTGTTTATGTTGCATATGTGAGTTGATTGCTCCTTTATTATTTGCGAAACATCCTGAACTAAGACTATTTTGCATTTTGTGATGTCTACAATTCGGTCCACAACATGGATAGCCCTAAAGACAGATCACAAAAATCAACATTTACTTTATCTTTAAACACGAATAACTTACCATGTTTCCACTACTCAAAGCATTTGTCGCATTCTCATTGGTATTGTTGTACATAATCTGAATTGATCAATATATTAGCTTAAATTCTTATAAGCAAAACATATTTTTAAATTACCTGAGGATAACCATAAGATAACATGGCCGGATCTTGAGACGGAAAGCTGGAACTACTTGGTCCACAAAAGGAAGGGTTGTAGTCATTGCATTGGTAGTAATTTTGTGGAAATCCATTTTGTTGATTGTAATTCATATTTAATTTATTTTTATCCTACGAACTTTTTGAGTTAAAAATAAAAATAAATATTGCAATACGATAAATTAAAATAAAATACACATACCTTTTAAAACAATTTTTTTTTAAATATTAAATTTTGTTACGAAACTTATCTCAAAATCACGTCTAAACACTTCAGCGTATAGCACAAAATTAATTTTTATAATTACAAATCTTTTGTTTTTTCAACTAGTATCTATGTTTCTTATTAAATCACTCAGGGATATCCAGCCTCAATATTGGGTTCAAATAAACAAAGTATTGTTCCACTATTGATAGCCACATGTTAGTCTTTTATAATTCACAAACTTTGCCAAAAAAATTGTAGTTTACTTCATTACTTCAATATGAAGAAAAAGGCTGTCAAAAGTCATCGTATTTTAGTGGATGTTTATGGTGACTATGCTCTAGTAACTAGTTAAACGAACGTATTTTGAAGGGTTCAAAAGTTGCAATTTTGATTTGGAAGACGAAGAACGACCCGGAGCACCACCAAAGTGCGAGAATGAATAATTAGAGGCAAGGCTCGATGAAGATCCATCAGAACGCAAGAGGAACTCGCAAAAACATTTGGAGTTACTTAAACAGCCAGTTGCCATCGTTTAAAATCAATGGGAATTAAGGTAGGATTGAGTGCCGTATGAACTTCAAACAACTGCTTCAACGGCAAAAAGGAAAGGGTTTTTTGTATCGAATTATCTTTTGTGATGAAAAGTGATAATCTAAAACGTCGGGCAATGTATGGATACCCTGGACTCATTCATCATCGACGGCCAAGATGAATATTCATAGCGAGAATTCATGCTGTGTATTTGATAGATGTGTTGTATAATTAGCTCCTACCGACGACAATTGACAGCGCACGGGTTTTCCGCCATGTATATGTGAATGTATGAGATTAAATCAGGTTAAAGTTATAAATCCCTACAAAATTTAACACACGGAACAAAGGTATATTGTAAATACGAAATTAAACTGCGAAAATGGCGAATAAAATAGCGGATCGTGAAAAAATTTACCAAAAACAAAAAAGATTGCGGGAATCGAATTGTAAATCTTCAATAAATAATAATCAGAACCGATGTAATAAAATATTTAGTTAGACAGGATAAATATACCTTGGCTAAGCACGGATTTTCGGCTAATACTATAATAATGACCTTGATATGTTCAGCACTATAATCTGATTTACTATCAGTTGAAAAAATACTCACCTTTGGTTTAATGTAATGTACGGTGTTTGTTTCTCTTACTTGAATTTAGCACATATAACGTACAAACCTTTCCTATCTTATGTACATATAATCTAAGATTGAAATAAACCAAATGAGTTTTTAATAGAATGTAATAACTCACTAAGGTTGTTAATAGACGACAACGTCCAGGACCATCTAAAATATTTGCAAATAATATTTTGTTTAACAGTTTAATTTGTATTGTACTATACATACTCGTATTATCATGTATTGTGAAAACTTAAAAACTTATTTTACGAAATACTAGCACAAAATATCGGTATGAATGGCTGTGAGCATGCCACCTATAAAACAATTGAAGTTTTTTATTCATGATTTTCATTTTCATTTTCGACATCAACGAGTAAGGACGTAAAACCCTAAAAAAAATTAAAGTTTAAAAAAATCAAAATTTTAAGTGAACTCTAAAAAGAATATTTGAACAAAACTTAAAATCCTTACCTTATTCATTAATATTTGTAAGTAGTTACATAACAAGCCTTCTGCTGTTGACACTGAAATAAGTAATTTTATTACAGACGATGTGTGATCCATGCTGTCTGGCTTGTTGTTATTCACCTCGCGATCCTAGTTGCGCACCGTGTGACCCTTGTTGTGCTTCTTATACATGTTGCCCAGAGGTAAATAATTTTTTTTTAAAGAAGCTAATATCGACGTCGTGTTTCAAAAATGTGCGATTCCTCCAAAAATAAATAATTTTTACGGAAATCGTAACGAACTAAATGCAATTATTTAGGCACCAAAATGTCACACTCTGCAAGATCTTTGTACTATGCCACAATGCTGTCCACCATGTCCCCAACCTCCGTGTGGTCCTCGTTTTGTGAAAGTGCAACAGCCACCACGTTGTGTTGTTAAAAAACGTGTTATAATGACAAAACGAACGGTTTTTGATAACAAAGTCATACCAATGACAAGAACAATCATGGAACCACATTTAAAAATTACACCAAGAACTTGTACGTATCCAAAAATAGTGTACTGCACAAAATGTGTTCCACAACCTAAAATAGTATACAGGCCAAAAGTGGTTCCATGCCCGAAAATTGTGACTCAACCTCGCGTACTGTGTGAGCCAAAAGAATTTTGTCAAACAATGTTATGCCAACCAAGACCACAAATTATTCAAGTCCCACCTCCAAGAGACTACTCATGCTGCCAAACAGCTCCGCCATATCCAAGTTGTCAACCGGGTGCGATATCGGGCTTTCCTTCTGGGCCTTGCGGACCAACCGCACCATGTGCACCTTGCGGATCATGTGGCCCCTGCGGACCATGCGGCCCTTGCGGACCTTGCGGGCCATGCGGACCTTGCGGACCTTGCGGACCTTGTGGTCCTTCGGATTGTTGTGGACCATGCGGGCCTTGTGGACCTTGCGGACCATGCGGACCTTGTGGCCCTTCTGATTGTTGTGGTCCTTGCGGACCTTGTGGTCCATGTGAACCTTGTGGAGACTGTGCTCCATGTGGTCCTTGCGGACCTTGTGGCCCATGTGGTCCTTGTGGCTCTTGTGGCCCCTGCTGTTAACATTTAAATATGTGGCTTTACTTCGCCTATAAGGTAAGTTTACAATGGTAAAGACAAGAAATGTTTTTCCTTGTATCTTGCCTTGTGTGGCGATTTAAAACATTATGTAAATATTTGTGTTTATTGTTTTTTTTTAGAGACATCCTACTCCTAGAAAACATAATGAACTTGATTGTAGAAGTGCAGAAATCCGAAACAGTGTTTTGTATATTGGTTGCATGTGCGTACGAAGAAATGGATTACAAGACCAATGTCCAAGATTTAAATGCCGAGTATACTATTATAAAAACAATACATTTAATTCGACCTTTAAGTTATAATTTCTTTATACTTTGCAGAGACAAAGAGAATACTGCCTTGGGAAGCCCCATCCTCTGTGCAATCCTTCGAAATATAGCAAAATGATGGAAAATATGACTATGGGTATTACTAACTATCCTAGAGTATTGCCGCGACTGGATTGTAAGGCATTTATTTTAAAAAATTAAATTTTTCTGTTCAATGTTTTTTTTTTTTAGTTTCACATCCAAGCCCTTGCCTGAGCTGTAAATATGCCCAATGGAATTAACAGGACATAAAATCGGATTTGGATCATTGTTCTTCCAAAAAAATAAATAATAATTTTATGTTCGATTTATTTGGAATGAATATGAATTAAAACATTTTTTACGTTCGAAATTGTTTCGCACTAAAAAAACTAATAACTATTAAACTATTGTGTCAAGACTTTGTTTTTGCTTAATACGACTATCCCACATTCTTGCAGCTTGTGCTACAAACCCTTTTTTAAATGTCGTAATTCCTGGCGTAACAGCTCGTTTTAAACATTGCGTTCCAGAACAAGAATCTACGTCTTTTAAATGCGAATCTTCAAAAATATTTTGATTTTGATTTGAATTATTGTTCTTGTATGATGTGTGGAAAGCTTGCGAATCGTATCGTTGTGTACTGTTAACGTAGCTTGTTGGTTCATATGTTGGCATGACTGTGATTTTAGAAGTCATTTCATTTGCATTGTATCCGGCATCATGATTAATGTATTCTGCAGAATAATTGTGAGGATTCGGTATAAATTTTCGATAAGACCGTTGCTTTTCTGGTAATAAAATTTTTTCAAATACCGGAGATTGAGCGATTGGAAAAATTTGTGTCTTGACGACGTTCACATCATTTGTTCTCTGATAATTCCCATTGGTTACAATTACATTTACTTCATCATCGGGTCTTATTCTAGTTCTGTATACATCATGGGGATGTGATTCGGTAGCATCTTCAGATGGCAGTGTAATGCTTACTTCCTGCACAGAGTCGGTTTGTGTGGAGTCCGCTTGTCGCCGAATCATTGGATCAGCTAAATCAAACAACATGACAAATGCAACCAAAAATGATAAACAACCTAAAATAATTGCATTGTCATGAAGATCTGATGGCACCTGATCAAAGGCCGCCAGTACCAATCCGCCCATTGAGAAAAAACATAGCATACCAGTTGTAAGGAATATTTTCTCTAATAGTGAAGGCCTTGTTGTCGGATCAACACATCTAAAAAATTGTCAGAAGTATATATTATTAATAAAATGTCGTAAGACAAATAATTTTTGAAAGAGTACAAAGCTTGGAATTTGGACGATTTTTTACCTTGAGATTAACATCAGCGTTGTTATAAGAGTAAACCCCCCATAAGTTACATTGGAAAACGCATTTCCTTCCCGTGACCATGTAATATTATTCAATAAACTCCATTCTCTTGATAAGGTAAAAGTAAAGTGATTTTAATTAACAATTTCGTGATACGAGTGTATTGTTCCAATTTTTACCTTGATAGTTTTTGATTCAAAATAAATACACGACGAGCCTCTTGGTCGGTTAATGTCTTCATGATGACACAGGCAATGCATCCGATCTAAAATTTAATCATAATTATTTGAACAATCAAATTCAAACAGAAAAAACAATGTATTCAGTACAATCAACAGTAAAATACACTCGTCGTTAAATATTTTAGAAAACTACTCCTATCAATTCATATTAACATCTTCAATTGTATACGTAATTAAATATCCAAATGAGATGTGGTCTTTATACAATTTACACGTCAATATCGACGTTTTGATATTCAATAACAACAGTCGTCCAACACACAATAACAGAATATTTTTTTTACAAAACTTTTGTAATTATTTATTGAACATAATACCATTCCAACAAAATTTTCCATACACAATCCTAAAGAGGTGGGTTAAATACGTCGATGAATTGCAATAGTAAGTAACCAACGTCCCGCTAGCACACATCACATCTTCATGGCATTTAAGGCATAATAGTAGGTATTGTAAGGGTAAACTATGCACGGGAGAAATATGAGATAGTTTGTTATTCCACCCAAATTGATACGGCTAGTAAGAATGACGATGACCAACGTCAGTATGCCAACTGAAAATTTACGAATCACTTTCCACCGAATTCATTATCTATGAGGGGATGGACTGGTATGCATTCTCTTCAACTTGGCGCTAAAGAGAGTCATCTGCTTGGACTTGTTCTCATTGCAGTTCCGTTGCATATGCATTTATCCGCTTGGTCAATATGGCCGGAAAAACGCTGACGTCATCGGATCCAAGAACAACATCTGTGCGTTGGGTCCCACATTAAGGTAGGGGTGTATAATGCCCTTCATTTTCAAAGCTTTAAGCACAAGGTGGAATCAACTATTGTATAGGATCATGATTCTGACAGTTCTCCATATGCCCACTAGACGTAAATGCCGAATAGGAAAGAACTTTCCTTTATTGAAGTGTTTTAAAAGAAAATCATGCGGAGGATTTTCGATCCTATATGTAAAGAATGGCAGTATCCTGTATCATAACGCTCTTCTTTTTCAACAACGAGATGTATCAGCTGTTTTGATTTTAAATAACAAAGAAACAGAAGCTTATCTTGAAATATAGGCCCTATTTTGAAATTAAGCCCAGATTATGGAATATGGAATATATGGCAAGCCCTCTTTATTTTATATAGACTTTTATCGCGTTCACGTCGGATCGTGCGTAGTGCATCGACCATAACGCCATTTGTAATATATTAAAACTATTGCTTTTGACATATCATTTATATCATTTATTTTATTTCTTAACTTGTTCAGTTGTGATGACTACTGCAATTAATAATAAAGCAATCATTTTTGTTTCAAAACTGTCAAACACTCACTTATTAATTTCGAATCTTATTTTCGAAAAATTTTTGGATTTATGATTTGCGGAATTATGGAAGGTCGTAATATTTTGCAAAATAAATCAAAGTATCCCGAGTAATTTTTCAAGGTCAAATTATATTTGTTCATGTAATCAAAAACCGTTTTATTTCACTATTTTAAAAGACCACCTTAACGAGATGAACAAACATTCAAAGTTATATTAACAATTTTATTTTTCTCATTTGTTCATTTATTTTCTCATGCATCTACTTAATACTGTACAGTAAATAGTACATATTTAACTATTATTTCAAGACTAAACACTATTTATTTCCATGTATCCTATATGATTTTCTAGAAATACAAATACGAAGATCTATTGATAACAGCATGAGTCAAATTCTCAAAAGCTTGGCTGACATTTAATCCTTTTAATTGAATTTTGTACTTTTTTCTATTTTGCTTGTATACTTTAGTTGCAGTATACACTTACCAGCTCAATTATTTTTAAAGTTATACGTCGTACGCCTGAAACCATTGTCTATACATGTACACATAAATGTATTTTCAATTTACTAATTATTCCGTTTTTATCCTACGACATAGAGGATGTGAGGATAAAATTCACTTCGGTCTGTTTGCACAATCACTTTGTTAACATCTCAATGTCTGCAGTCAACTCACATCACTGGTTTATACAACTCACTTATTATCAATAAACGTATTACTTATAGAAAATATATAAACAACTTAAGACTCGTTATCTGCGTTTATACTTTTGAATGCAAGTTAGACAACGAAATTTACATTTAATTTTAAGATTTAGTAAACGACTGAACTTGCCACCTTCAGTAAAAAACACAAAATGCATTAAATTACAAATATAGGAAATGGGCACCCGCCTAACAAATAACAATGCGATTTCAGTGACTTATACTTATTCATTTTATGTACATATTATAGTATCCTCTGTAACTATTGTTACGAGTTACGATTAACGACTCGCAATTATCATTTGAATGCAGTTGAATGCAACAGTAGCAACTAGTATGCACTTACACTATGTGTGCCATGTGGTATCTGGAGAATACCGTCAACCGTGTTGTAACTTGTAGTTGCAAAAGTTACTAAACAAAAGCTTCACACACAATTTGAGCATATTTGCTTTGTAATTGTATTCGTACATACATATACAATTTTCAAATATAACTAATTGTCCATTTTCAAGTTTTCATTGAAAATATCATAGTTACTCACTTATCTCGTGTGTACTTTTTTGTATTCATAAAAAAACAATTATTAATATAAGTGTTCAGAGTTCGTTCAATAGATTTAAGTGAGTAAAAAGCATTGGACCGCATCATGCAGACTTAACCGCAAGTCACAAAACAGTGCATAGTGCATATTTGACACATTCAATATTCATATATGTCAATTCTATTGAACACCGTAAAAATTGCACTTCATAATAAGCGTGCAAGCTTTAATGACGCACGATCAATTAACGTGTTGCTTAACGTACAGAATACATTTTTAAACGACGAAAATACTTCTTGTATTTGAGTGACACAATTCTCATGTTGCGGACTGTATATACTATATAGTGTATAAATACATACATATGTGGAGTGGCGGTCGCCGGTTTGAAACAACTTTATTACAAGAGAGGTGGAACAATAGGTCTTGCATTTCATTGTTAAAGTGATCTCTTGGTTGTAGTCTTGTTAGGAAAACACAATTTGATTTTTTTTTAAATAATGAAAACAAACAGTTTTGTTATTTTATTTAAATAATTTAACACATTCCGAACTTATTGTTACCGTGTGGCCTTGTCCTATACCTATAGGCTATAACCGATAATCAAATATTGTAAAAATGAATGCAAAAACTGTTTATAATAATTAATAACTATTCCAAACCCGTGCGTTGCTCGGAAACAACACTTTGTTTTTTAAAAGCATAATTATATTGTTAAATAAAATGTAATTTTACAAACCCCATGGAACACCATCTGTTTTTTATGTATGTATTGCAATAAAAATAAAAGTTGATAAAGTTGTGACGCAATTTGATTCCATGGTGCATATTCATAATTATTTCGGTTCCGTACCTTTTTTACACCTTCTTTTCGAAATACTCAGATTCAAGCAACACAAAAAATTCGTTCGGAACTCAATTTCCCAGTTGGTTGTAAGTGATTCTTGCAAACTATTTCAAAAACAAGTTAATAAGCGTTTTTCATATCTCAGAAAAGCTATATCAAAATGTAGTTAAGCAACAGTCGTATATAAAATCACACCTTTTGGCTTTGTTCATTATGAAATATATCATCTATCCTTAAAATTTATCCACAATCTCATTGGATTGGCTATATGACAAACATTCAACATTAGTGCGAATAAATATCGATTTTCTTTTGGGGAATTAGTCAAAGAAGCTTCTTCCATTGTGGCATACCACTGTTCGACATCTTCCAATAAACCAAGAGCTTTACAAGCAAGTATAAAAATAGGATGAACTATCCCTGTTTTTAAACAATCATAAAACGTTGGTTCTTGTATTGTGTATTCATGCATTCTCAAATAATAGCATTTCCAATTATTTTGATGTATAGTAAACACACGTCCTAGAACATAACTCCTCTTCACCGATGCTCCGGGCACAACTAAGCCTCTTGTACGCCGTTCCCACGTTTTGTTTGCCGCAAAAATGTAATATTCAAAATAAAGTAAAATTTTAGCAAATTCATCGGTTGCACATAATTCGAAGAATGCAGTCAGAATAGTTTTTGGTGCCGTATAACCAAGAGATGTATTCAAAACTGAATTCGGATCAAAGTAAACGCGTTGGCCATTTTCAAGATGTTGTAAGTGTATTATCGCAGGACATCTTTCGTGCATTGGATAATGAAACAACCTCCATGTTGCTTCGGATGAGCTAACATATCTACTACTTTCAGAACCTTTGTTAATATTATAATTATCATTATTATTATATGCGGAAAGCACTCTAGACAGTACTGCTGTACGGTGTTCATTACGGTACCACCTAACTATTATCTGTTGTAAAATTACCTGATTTTCGCTGAACGGTTGCTGTAAAACCTCCATCTGTTACGCTTCGATTTCGGTAAGATGGATATCCATCCTTATCGGTCTGAGTATTTTGAAGCAGTTTTCGAGGATACTTTTTAGAACATACACGATTAATCATGCATGGAGACGTTGGATTGAAATTACCGCAAGGATCATGAATCATATTTTATTTTACTATTGCGAACAGGTTTGGGTCTTCTTCTGAATTTGGAAACTCAGCCGATATAATTGTATCTATGTTTTGAGGGCGAATTCTATCTTTTAGTCATAAAAGAATATGAACATGTGGAAGTCCCCTTTTCTGACATTCAATAGAATATATAGAACAACGATGGGGACCGAAAATATGGTCTTTTGTTGATGAATCCATTAAAGCTTTTACTTTTAAATGGAACACTTGTGCAATAAGATCTGGTCTAGCTTGGGCACTTTGCCCAGATAGAAGAGCTTCTGTTACTTCTTTCCATTTGGGGTTCACCGTTAACCGGTAATGAAAAGATCGGGACACCCAAAATTTAGCACATAGACCATGGCATCTTGTGTTCTTTCATGCATATAATGTGGACCACCAGTAATTGAATATAAAATACACATTTTCAGCATTACCATCCCTATTATTGGCATCTTGAAGGTGAATATCGTTTACAACGCGTAATTTGTTTTAGTTAATCCTAATAAATAAAAGCCTATCAATATTAAATTTAACATACATGTCTACAATGTATTGGTTAAATAGACCGTCAGTAATGTAAGTGATTACAGTTATTGTCTCTAAACTGCAAACGGTATGCGTAAAAATGCGTTTTGAATATTCGAAGAATGTATTGTAATTAAATAAGAAAGAATTTAAACTTACGTTTTAATATACTCGAACACTTATATTCATTTTTTATTTAATTTCTATGAAATCACTATATTCCGAAAATTAGAATAAAAGGAACAAAAGAAAACATGTCCAACTCTTAATATTTTGTTTTTCCACACAATTATTTCGAAAAAAACAAAATTTATTTATTTATTTCGAGCAGTTATAAGTGGGGAAATGTGTTTAATATAATATATGAAAACAGAAGTGCATTTCGATTACTTTTCCTACGACCGCAAATGAATTCAAAATAAATTCAAAATTTTGTTTTGTGCCTCACGGTTTTCCCCTTTCATGGTCTGTAAAATGCACTAGGTTAGCTCATGCAATACATGCAATACATCCAGTTAAAGCCATGTTTGTTGGAGGTAGTACTAGATTATTCCCCACCAAACGGACGACGTTGCAGTTACTAAACTTGGGCTAATATTTTAAATTAAATTTCCCACATTTATATTATTAAGAAATTTAGTTTTATGTTTATTATAAATATTTATTACAAAAAATTGTAAATTAGTTTATCATCAGCCCGATCATATGCCGTCTATTTGGGACACTCGATGCCACAGTAAAGTTCGTCACAGTGATGTCCGCCAAACACCTTCAATAATGCTACCTCATTCCGATTAGAATCTGTAATTAATTTTCTATATTATTTAATTGAAAATTTTTAATTAAAGAAATAAATTTAAACATACGCTTTCATTTGTTTCTTCACTTCGACATCCTTAAATCTACTAAACATTGCGCTTAACCATTGCATTTCCAGTTAGCAAAGCCATCAAAATTGCTGTAAAACGACCACCTTATGTGGACTAATCAACCTCACAGTCCAAATCAGAAATGCACCACAATCCGTACACCTTGCAGCTCAATTCCACTTCGTTCGTCTTGTAACCACATCGATCACATATTGTTGCCATAATGACCTCTTTGAAGTGTACTATGCTCGTTCCATCCATGGTGATCCACACCTTATAATTTATGATTAACTTTTAAATTACTGCAGGAAAATTTTCAGTAATCTTCTAATATATTGTATAAAATTTCAAAGGATATATTAGGGAATCAATCAAGCTAAAACTGACAATGGGATCGCCACGAAATTTTACATACTTATTTGCCAACATTCTAAAAGTAACTTAGGCGTATTTTCATCATGACTTTTACCAAAATTGATTGCGGGAATCGATTTGTCAGTATTCAATTAATAAAATTATATAATATATTATAATATTCCGCGATTTTCCGCTGAACTATCTTATATTGTTTAGAAATATTATCTTTATTTTTATTTTGTTGGACGCTTATTCAAATTTTGTTGCACACTTATTCTACAATTAGTTGACATCGCATTATAAGTGCATCAACCTAATTGTAATAAGATATAAACGCATAACTCATTATAAGTGCATCAACATAATTGTAATAAGATATATACGCACGCGCTTTGCAGTAATTCACCATTGCATGGGAATTGCTGCACAACCAAATCTGCCAAATTATTTTTGTACAATACTTATTATGGTCAAAATTGTAAACTTAGCATTTAGTTAGTATATAAGTGAAATTTGGATATAAATAAAATTCAGTTGTTCTTGAAAGTTGAAATATTAAGCCATAATTTACATCGGTTAAAGTGAGGCTGTTTTAACCTTCACTTTTCCATTTTTAGCTCAAATTGGTATATTAACCAGTTGCAACTAGTGCGCTAAGTTGCAACAAATATAAAAAATTCTAAACGGCCGTGTTGGTGTAGGAATCAATCAGGCTAAAACCGTAAATGGGATCGCTACGAAATTTTACACATGTGTTTGCTAACATTCTAGAAGCAACCTATGAGTATTTCAAATGTGAAAATAAACCATAGAAATCGCGAAAAATAACGCGGAAAAGCGCGAAAAAGTTTGCCAGTATTCATTTAGTAAAATTCACATCGCGAAAAAATCCGCGATTTTCTGCGGTTATGTTTTATAATCCAATATAAAAATTCAAACGACGGTAAAACTATAAACAGAATCAAAAGGTATTTTTAAAAGCGCAATAAAACGCGAAAACCATGAAAAAACGCGGTTTATGGAAAGATTGACTAATTCCTAAAATTATTTCGGAAACCGATTTGGCAGTATTTCTACTCGTTAGAAACACCTTGCGAAAAATTCCGCGAAAATTCCTCAATTTTCGGCGATACTATATGAGGCTAAAACTGTAAAGGAGATCGCCCCGAAAATTTTCACACGTATTTTTCAACATTCCAGAAGTATTTTGGGAACGCCATAATAAATCGAGAAAACTTCGAAAAAAATCGCGAAAAAATGGTCGCGGGTATCGATTTTCCAGTATTTGATTAGTAAAAAACACCTTAGACACATAAAAATTTATACGATCCTGTCAAAAACACCACGCCAAAAAATTCAAGCATAATTCTGTGGTTTTCCACGATTACGGTTTTATAGAATAGATTTTTTAATTTATATACGACCCCAAGGGCATATATAGATTTTGGTATTCCGACTTTTTTGGGAAAAAAAGTTGACGATGCAGAAACTCGTTTTGACACCCCCTAAGCCCAAAAAAGTGGTCTAGAAAAAATGTGCAAAATGACGTATGTACGCCGCACGCCTTACTATGGCGGAAGATTAATAAAAAAACACCTTGCCAAAAAATTCGAGCAAATTCCTGTGGTTTTCCACGATTACTGTTTTATAGTAAAGATTTTTGTTTATATCGGCGGAAATTTCATAAACGTGGGAAAAAACGAAATGAAGTTGATAAATTTTTGTTGTGTTTCCTTTTATGAAGTGGAAAGATATTTCAGAAGAAAGAGAAAAAATGCTACGAAATCGAAACCATTATAAACAAGCAGCAGCATGAAAACTAATTTCTACATAATAGTTTTCATCGTTTTCAATTTTTTTTTTAATTACAATACATAAAAACTGGAAAAATAGACATTCTTTTATCAAATATTTATAATATTAAGAATAAAAGCGATTTTAAAAAATAAAACAACTTGTTGTGTCCGAGCAGCGCACGGGTTCCTCCGCTAGTGACAAATAATTTTTCAATTGTTGAATGTGAAAATAATGTTAAATGCAATGCATGCTGCGATCGCGTATTATAAATTTACTGGTAAAAATTAACATGTATATGAAATCTTAGGAACTTATTATACACAAAAACCAGGCACACACAATATTTAATGTAAAAGAAACGTTGAATTCTCATGGATATTCTCACTTTAGTAGCCGTTCCGATGATTTATCCGATGCGGTACGAAACTAACACAATTTTTTTGTTGTAATTTTTTGCGGTAATTTTTCGAACGTGTTAAATATTTTTGCTGGGTACTTTGTACTTACGTATTATATATGGTGGCAGTTGGCAGTACGTACACGTACAATAATTCAAGCTGTCATTCAAATATATAGCATGCTGCTTGCGGGGTATATATAGCTGATGCGCTGAATGTTACGTGTTGACACTTGACAGTTTTATATATATATATATTTTATATGCGCACGGGCATATATAATATAATGTATATATTGCCAATTAATGTCAAACCATAATTATTTTTATTTTTTACGAAAAAGCAAATTGCACTGCTATGAAATGGACAATAGTGTTAGGACTAAGAGCAAATAATTAATAAAATTCGTTCTGTAAAAAGAAAATGCGAAAGCATTAACAAAGAGGCCTTAATAGTTAATTGTTTGCATTTTTATACTAATTTAATAGTTTTTACATAATTGTATTGCGATTAATTCCATTCATTGGGTAAGCCAATGATTTGTGTATTCTCTACAGTTTGTAGCACCAGAGTACGCGTCAACGATGTCATGCTTCCTGAAATCTACCAACGAAACCCAAATAACAATACCAACTCACTCAGATGTTAATGGAGTAACATTTTACGATATTACAATTGTTGTGGGCCGTGTCAGCTGGCTTGTACGGCATCGTTACAATGATTTTGTCGATCTTCATCAAAAACTTGTGTCCAGTAGGAGTATTTCCAAAGATTTACTGCCACCCAAAAAGGTTTCGGTGAAATTACCTTTTCAATCAATAACTGTTTTGATATTTTCTATATTAGGTAATTGGAAATCGAAATGCTCAATTTTTAGAGCAGCGGCGTCTTGGTCTGGAAAAATATCTTCAAGAAGTTTTAGCTTACCTCCAGCTAACAATGCCGAAAGAGTTCGTGGTTTTTTTAGAGTTTAGCAAGTATGACATCATATTTCTCCTGCAAGATCTCGCACAATCTTTTTTTGTGCACGGTGACTCACATCTGGCACTCCATAAAACATTCAACTTTACTGTTCTGGAACTCTATGCTATTAGTGAGCGTATGAAATTGCCATGCCCTGTAACCGAGTCCATTGAAGGGAGCTCTGATTTTTCACATATTCTTGACTTTTGCTCACAACTTGAAAAATTAACAATCACATATTTTAGAGTATGTATTACTTAATACCAAAAATCCAATGTTATTGTATATTAAATGTTTGTAATATTTATTTTTATTTTCAGAAAGCAAAAGATCCTGTTGAGCCGGATACTTTTATTGTTGGGACCAGCAATATTATTGCCACCAATTTAAAGTATGACCTTCGCGCCTTTAAAAACCTTACAAATCTAATTCTAGAAGGTGTATCACCGGAAAACATTACCAACGCAGAGGAAATCAATGCAACAATCACCCACCTAAACGTACACCGAACGTCAATGAAGCGTCTGAATCAAATGTTCATGTGCGACTGGATCCACAAAGAGGAAATATCACTTGAGAGTGCTCGACTTTGGCCTCGTTTGGAGAAAATTAATATGTCAGAGAACCGAATTGATTCTATTGATCAAAGTGTTTGTTTAGCCCCTAATGTGCAGCATTTGCAACTTGATAGAAATCGATTATCAGGAATTTCTCATCTTAACACATTGACCTATCTGACGACATTGAGCCTATGCGAGAATATTATTTCTGAATGTAAGGATTGGCATTTAGAGTTGGGCAACGTTGTGACATTGCACTTATCACAAAATCAACTACGAAGTCTCGTTGGGTTTCGAAAAATGTTTTCATTAATTGAGCTTAACGTTTCTTGTAATCTGCTGGATGATCTGGATGACGTTTCATACATTTCTCAACTACCATGTCTAGAAAATCTCGTTTTGACAGGAAATCCAATTGCAGGTGCAGTTGACTACAGGGCACGCGTTCTTTCTCATTTTGGTGATCGATGCGGGGAAATCGTTCTTGATAACGAACGCGGTAGCCAAAAGGAATTAGACATGGCATTGGTGTTATGTGCTCTTCGTGTTTCCTCAAATTACCACTAATATTATAGTCAAGTTTATTGGTGCTACTGTATTGTCTATTCGTTTAATTTTATTATAATTTATGCAATTTTAATATTAGTCAAAAATTTATTTTATCAACAATTTTATTATTCAATTATTATCACTTTGTTTTGACGTGTCGTAACTCGTAGGTACTATTCTTATAATAATTTATCACAGACTAACTAAATGTTAACTATTGTTAATAAAATGTTGTACATTCATTTTATATACATGTACATATGTAGCTACAATTAAATTATTTGAAATTTGAATGTTTTAAATTTACTTTTACTCATGTTTGAATTAATTTATTTTGATTTATAAATTTAGCTATAAAAACACTGCACACACCGTCGATTAATTTTACAATTAATCAAAAAAAAAAATCAAAAGGATCACTGAAAATTATAATATACATAAATATTCTAGATTTCTACGAATCTTTTATTACAAAAGCCTGGGAACCCGTGCGTCGATCGCATATATGTTGTGTTTTGAAAGCATTATTATCATATGTTAAGTAGAATCTAATATCATAAAAACCCCATGGAACGCGATGATTTATAATTCATATCGTTTCCTTTTGCGCTTTATATTTAAACAAAATCTCTACTTATTTTAGAAACAAAATAAAAATAAAATTAGTTGCCGCTTCCATATAAACATGTGAAGTGGTTACAATGAAAAGTAATCAAAATCGAACAGTTTTTCATTGATATCGTCATTAAGATTTTGTGTTTAAACAATTTTGAAAGCGTCATTTAGGTGCTTAATAATATTAAAAACAGATTATTTAATTCAAATTTAAATTTTGCGCAAAATTATTATAATTTTAAATTAGGTTGTCTACCGCTCGAATATAAATATGAACACAGAACAACAACTGTTGAACAAAAAAACTACATCGCAGGGAGAGCGAGGTGTGAATTTATATACGATTGTTGCTTAACTACATTGTAATAAAGCTTTTCGGAGATATGAAAAATTTGACCTTGAAATTTCTAAATTTTGACCTTGATTTTTGTCCAAAATTGGTACTTTTATTGAGATTATCAATAATGTAGAACAGCATAGTACCCTAAAACAAACAATTTTTGAATTACTTATTTTCATTATAAAAATTGTAGCCTTGAGTTTTAATATTTTGACCTTGAAATGTTCAGCAAGTTTTTTTATCTTATTAAATCCTACAATAATCTGAAAGAAGTTTTTTGTTATTGTGTAAGCAGTAAGGTGTCTGTAATAGAAAAGTGGGGTTTGTCATTGTCCACCCCCTTTTTCGCCAGAAGTAGCATCTAGCGGGATATAGGATATATGCAGTTTTGTTTAGGATACCTTGAAGTTTAATTGTTGTGAAAATAAATAAAATCGTAGGGCTCGTTTCTGAGCCCCCATACAAGAAAAACTGGATTTGGCAATTACTTGACCTTGAACCATCTCACCTTGAAAAATCAAAAATCGCTTTCTTATGCTAATATAATATATTTCACAAAAACAAATTCATACAAATCCGGTCCAGTAGTTTAGGAGTTTTCTTTTCCACCACAGTACACCATTTATCAAAGGTATATATATTATGTGTCCCCAAACATTTATACATTCTCTTACATAAATCAGCCCAATCTTTATTTTTCAAGAGCACTTGATAATCCTGTAATGGACAAATATTTTTGCGTTCACGTGGAGTAAGTGAATCGGTTTATATGATCCTATTCAGTCCAATCCTCGCGACGTAAACGCGGTATAATTACATACCTTTCATACTGATGTTGATTTTACAAAGTTGTCTGAAATCTGAAAGGAATTACTTAATGCGAGGTACATCATTTTGCCTTCTTGAATTTGTTAAATTAGTGGACTAAGTTTAGCACCAGAATACAGGAATGAAAATGTGATTGTGTGTTTTAAAACTCGTGGTTTCGTGGTAATTCCTTCATTGCTTTTTTTCAACGGGTATATTATATACCTTAATTTCAGTGTATGGAGGAAGCCGCTTAATATTATTCTTGAACAAAGGCAGTAGCTAGGATAGCTAGAATTCACATTAATAATTATCCCTTTAAAGGGATAATTATGCCCTTTAATAAAGCGTAATAATAAATTATACTAACAGTACTGTGTAATGTATTAATTTAAGTAATTATTTTGAGTGATGAATTCAAGTGATTTCAAACTTTAAATTACTAAATTAAACAACAATTTGAATTAAAGTTTTACAAAAGCATCATTCAAAGAAATCAGAAGATTGTCTCTAATATTTACTGGAATTAACATTCCAATAAATAGGTTTTTTCACCCTAAATAAAATCTATTGTGCTTGCAGTATACTTGAATAAGTCTAAAAATGATGTTATAATCGAAATTTCGATGTCTGTAAATTTTGTTTTCTTTAAATTAGCTTGAATTGCACATTATTCTGCTTTCTTCCACCTAGTATCGTTGGATGTCACCAAATAACGACCCAGTTTTTTTTTATTGTATTAGCCTTAATAGTAGATGTATTTTGTGAGTTTCACAATTCTAAGCATTTCTTCCTTGCTTCTTTATATGCTGAAGAATCGGAAGATTATTTATTTAAATAATTTTTGAAGTCATATGGTAGTACATATTAGATTTAAGGTTTGGGCTGCATTTAAACGCATATGTTTCGGCAATGAAATGAACATATCTTCTTCACCTTGCGTAACATACTAAAATGTCCGATATTTCAATGGGATTCATAACAACATCGGTCCCACTTTCCTCATTTTCAACAACTTGGGTCATCATCAAATACAAATCTCTAGTTTCTTCAGTATTTAACCTTGGATTAATTGAATATTCTGTTATGAAAATTTTGATATTTACTAGAAAAATCGTTTGTTTAAAATATAATGTTTGGTGATGATGTGATGAAAAAATACTGGTGTTTTTGAAAATTGTAATCTTCTGCACCATGGTGTCAAATAATTGGTCGATTCCGACATTAAGGTTATAAGATAAAAAAAAGTATTTCCAGAGAGTGCGACCCTCTTAATTCTCCGTCAACAACCGTGGAAAATGATTTTAACCCCTTCAAAATATAATTTGTAATGGCACACACCATATTCTCTTTCTCATCGGATTTGCAAGAAGATTTTTTTTAATCGTTTAATGTATCTTGCAGATTTGGAAATGTTAATGGAAGATTTTTCTAAAAAAAAATAATATAAAGCTATATAAATGTATTTAAATTACAATTAATTTAAACTTACCATAATGTGCCTTTAAGGTTGTATAATGTTTTTTCTGAATATCAAATCTTGGTTTCCTTCAATTTATTTCTTTGCATAGCATTTTTTGCACTTTCTTTTTCTGGATTCAACTCTAACAACACTGCTGCTTCACTGTTTGAACAGCTGCTTTAAAACTCGTTGTAAATGTCGATATTCATAGTATCATGTTTTGTATTAAGTATGTACATGTTATAATTATTAAATGAGCACGCACATTTTTTTATGAATGCTTCCATTATAATGATTTTAAGACAAATAAATTCACTAATTTTTTTGTTTTTTGTTACAGTTCAAAAATGAGCGACAACAAAAGCAAATTATTTTCATCTGAGCGCATGAAACAAGTATACCAGATATGGCATTGTACTTTATTTTTGTATTATTTTTTACTTTCTAGGAAGCGTTATATATTTAAAAATTCTTTAAAACGAATTTCCTTGTATTTTCATACAAGATATATAGATTTTTGTATTTCGCGGTAAAAAGTGTAGTGCGACCTTTCACCTTGTGGTCTATTGTACCCCGCTAACTTGCTCCTTCCATGGTATATTCCAGTACTCAGATCACCCCCTCTAATCCCAGCCTTTCATTTTCATACAAACTAACTCAACAAAATATTTTGACAATGTTAACTTGTGACGTCATGCGCGGAACGGTGTAAAAATGAAACTCGACAATATCTGGTACACTTATGTATTTCATGATCTGAAGTCTGAACGCAAGTATTTTTGCAATGTTTCGATGAAATCATTTAAATTACCTTGAGCCATGTTAAATCACTGGCTGCTCAAAATAATTTGGTTTTAAAAGTGCCCGCTTATTTTGCGCTCCGTTTCATTTAATTTTTTGAGCGCGAGCACTATTTTGAGCGGTTCAATTTCAACACTGGAACCAGCACGGCCTCTGCATAAAGTAATTTTTCAAAATTTGCCTTTTACATTTATCAACAGAGACATAGAAATCGCTGACAATATTGGCTGCAATTATTTGATAAACAACAAGTATTTATCAAATAGTGATTCCCTTATATTATTCGCTTGTAATGGAAATTTTCTTTACACGGACAGCGATATAGGACGTAGTCAATGTTAACAAAGTTAAAGTCGTTTCCAAAACAAATGATTTTAACAATTTTATTTATACTAGTACCTACCATAATTTTGCTGTAACCTTATATAAAAATGTACCATTAGTAAAAGTGTAGGATTGAACAAATCGAGGATGGATTTATCGATAAAATTGCAAGAGACCAGGAAACTTATCGTATATAATATATTATATATAAAATCAAGTAGTTGTTAAGGACTTAATGTTGGGTTGCAATACTTTTGTGAGGTCCTGCAATTTAACTTTATGGCACGCAAACTATAATGTAGAAATTATATTTTAAAATTGCGGCATATTGCTCTTTCTGTTTATTTAACGCTGTTTTACACCTTTCTATTGCAATTATATGGGTAAATCCATCCTTAATTCCTTCAATCATAGAGTTTTACTAATGTAAACCTTGCATCAAGTATAAATAAATACTATAAATGCATCTGTCTAAAGTCCGAAATATAATTTTTAAGGAGATACGTTGAAAGTCATTCTGTGTAAGAACGCTTATGATGTGTATGTATTATGTTTAAAAATGGTCAAAATAGTTATTACCATTTTTGAGATCCCATATGAATTTTTTCGGTGTTTGACGGATTAAAATGACCTTAAAATAGATAATTCTGAAATCAAAAAAATTTTATTTGAAAAAACATACTAAACTTCATGCAAATCCGTTGAGTAGTTTTTGGAAGTACTCGTACATATGTGCATATAAACACACTTTTCTTAAACCACAGTCAGCCATTGATTTTTTAATCGTAAAAGTGGTTCGGGGATAAATATTTAATTGCAATAGTTTAAAAAAAAAATTGTAATGACAAATATTCATATAGCTTTTATCAAATACGTAAATATTGATCTTGCATTCTTCTGAATATTCTCAACTTTTAATTTCTAATTTTTATATTAATATAATTTATTCCCCACACTCACGTCTACTTTTCATAGATTATTATTTCCCATCAGGTATTTTCGGGTACTATTTCTGAAATAAATGTTTATCCAGTTACCTACCAATCTCATCTAATCTACCTCTCGTTTCATCATCCAAATTTTTTCATAAAAAGTATGCGCCGTTTCGAATATATATAAAATAATAATGGCGATATCCGTAACTTTTGAATAGTCAAAATCGTTAATCGTTTTTCAGATCTAACAAATTGTCGCCTTACCCTCGAATGAAAAAAGTTCGGCGGACGGCGAACGTAAGTGCATCATAACGTTTTGGTTTCTGAGATTACCATTTTTGGACTCACGGACTTGGAATGTTGCAAATATTCGCATCTACGTATTTTTATCGCCTTCAATTATTTGCATCTGCACCAGGAACATTTCTATCACGGACCACGAAGTGACAAAACGTGTTTAATTAAGCATCAAAAATTTTTCTTTGTCAAAAGTTTTGTGTTCACAAGTATTTACGAACTTCATATGGAAGGCACATATGAGTCGTAATATTAAATAAGACACCTGTAAATACATATATTTACAAACAAGATTAAGATTATTTGTTGTTTGTTTTTCATTGCTTACTTACATTTTTCTACGAGTATATCTTCATTAAACATTTAGTAAATAGATGTCTAAACTAATAAACTCGTAACTGCAAAAGTTTATTAAATTACAAAGCGACCAATATACATTTCTTTATTAAGAATTAAATCGCATTCAATAAAACCGAGAAAAGCACAAGAAGCCAGCCCTGGCTGCTGAATTCACTAAAATCGTATGTTATATGAAGGACATATATTACTAATTAATATTTTTGTAGGTATTTTTCAAATTTTTTTTATTAATTACACAGACAAAAATCAAGAAGAAGTACACATAATTAGACTTTTTTGGTATTTTTTTCATTTTTCATCTAGGTACACTTAATTAGTTGATTTTATTTTATTTCATTTAATTGTTTAATTTTATTTTACTTTTAAATTTTTCTTTTAATAAAATGTTATTAAATAAGTTTAATCATTTCTTATCGACGAGGTAAATGCTGCAGAAAGTAATTAGAAAAATCTTTTTGGGATAAACAACGAAATCGTGTATGTTTAGTAAAAAAGGAACAAAACTGATTAATAGTTTTAATTTGTTTGAAACTTTATTTATTTATATATGTATGTATAGAAAAACGAATTTAAAAAAATGTAACGATAACGAGTTTAAGGTTTAAACTGATTTACTAATTTTTTTTTGTTTTTTTTTTGGTTTAAATATTTTCTCTATATATTTTTAATATATATTGTAGAGCAAAGAGAATGCCTAAATCTTCACCTTCTAAACAATTTAATAAGTCTGGTAACAAATTGTTATGCATTGTAATGGCTTTGCTATTTTTCTCTTTAGTTACATGACTTCTATTTATTTGAACAAAAAAAAAAACAATTAAAATTTCACGCGAAATAAAAAGTTAAAATATTTATCGGGATGGATTTTTGTTACGAAAAACTGGAAGATATTGATTTAAAAAGCTTTGAAGGCGCAGGTGGGGAAAAAGGATTAAAAAACAAAATGATTTCCTATAAATTTGTAACATTCTATTGTACTACTCGCATGCAAAAATGAATCATACTGGAAATACCAATAAATTGACAGATAGAAAAGAATGTTTGGAAATTGAGTGTTTGTGGCTTTTATCTTTCGGCGAACAACAAAGCACAAGACAAAGCAGTGCATTTCGTGTTTTTTTTTATCAAAACTAGCCCGAACAAACACAGCGGAAAATACAATAAAACCCGAGTGGCCGGGAAGCTGGTGTCACAAATTTATCTTTATTTTTTTATCTAAAAGAACTTCGTCGTTTTAAAGAAACAATTTGGTTTAAAATGAATTCTCTCAGTTTACAGCCAAACAAATTTCATTTTATTTTATTTGTGTTTCAAATATTTGTTACACTGCGTATTTTTAATTTACAGACTTCATATTAAGTATGTATTAGATTTAGCCCTACTATAATTTTTGTTTCTATAATTCAATTGATAAAAAAGTTTTGTTTTTATGAAAAATGTACGACAAACACTGGCACCCCAAGATAAAAAATGACAACTAATCTACACATACACTCACTCTCTGAGTCGTCCGGCTATTTATATTAAATCCGACTTAAATACACAATTGGGGTATTCGTTATATTCTCTGAGTACATTAATCTTCCGAATATTATTAGCAGTCGCAAAAGCTAAGTATGTTTGCCGGTTTATATTAACACCATGAATTTACCGCATAGCCAAGCGACTCACTGTTTAGTACAATGACTCAAAAAGCCAGGACCTCTGGTAATGAACACACTGTGCTGCACATTACCGGTGCAGGAATTCAGAATGTAAATTCATGTTGTCATTGTAGTCCACTTGATATTTACAAAAAAAGAATATCATCATTCTTTAGATCTAGTGCCGAAAGAACCTTTAATCAAAAATCTCTGCAATAGTTGTAGTTATTATTAAAAGCGAACATCCATTATGTTATAGAAATCGGTGTTGTTACTTTAATATACATAGTTACGAGGAATGATAATTTTATTAACATTGAAAGCACACTTTCGGTTTAAAAAATGCAGCCAATTTTGAAATATAGCATATCGAGCTGAAATGTAATTGTTCGGCCAGACAAAATAGATAGAAGAGGTAGTCAAAATCCTGCCTCTTGGATTCGCATGAAATTGTTGATATTTTTCACGAAAATGCATTCAAGTCAAATAATTTATTGAGAATTATCTTAGTTTAATATAATATCAATAACGAATGTTTGAACTCAAGCTCGAAAAAGTTTGAAATTTCGTTACCGCATTTTAATTAATCTTATGTATTTAAATAAAAAATCTAAACTTCAATGACACTAAATAAATATTAAGAGTACTACCGAAAATGCGCCATCTAAAGTTTAAACGGTTCTCTTCTGTATGTGGACTAGTGTAGTGCTTTAATTTATATTTTAAAATGTAATTAAATTAAATTAAAAAAAAAATTTGAAAAAGAAAAACATATTTTTAAATTATTGATAATTTATTAGAAGAAATATTAATAATTTCATTTCCATTAAATTGGAATTAAGAATAATATTCAATAAGATTTAATAATTAATTAATGTTATTCATTTTTCATTTATTCCTTCATTTTTATTTCTCTTGATTTGAATTATTATTTGAATGTAAAGCAGCAGCGAACAAAAAGGAAACTGTATAC
The DNA here is from genome assembly GCA_963854165.1 of Sylvicola cinctus. Classification (NCBI taxonomy): domain Eukaryota; kingdom Metazoa; phylum Arthropoda; class Insecta; order Diptera; family Anisopodidae; genus Sylvicola; species Sylvicola cinctus. Next base: position 26,606,131 of record OY974082.1, read on the forward strand.
ATGTATATTAAAATGTGATAATTAAATATAAAACGGGTGTAGGGTAAGGAGGGTGGAAATTGATTGTCTTCGATAAGGACAATCGGGGTTCATCTTATATACATTATATACCTTGCATGTACATATTGCAATATAATGACTGGGAGGTGATTTAAAGGGTGTCAAAGTGTAATAAAAATGTTTGCGGGAAATGTGCCAGCTGGAAATTTTTTTCGTGATATAATATACATAATATAATGCAAAAGATGGTTAATGACATAAATGAACAAATTACAAAACAATTTAATATTATAGTGCAACCCAAAATATTATTGTAACAATAAAATTATACATTGACGTTTTCAAAGCCACACAAACCAAAGGGAGGAAGTGATGACTGACATAAACTCAATTAAAGGTATTTAAAACGAATTGAAAATAGGAGAAACCGAAAAACCAGCACATGAAAATTGTATTTTACAAAAATTTACACAAATATATATATTTTTATTATTATTAGTGTTATATATTATTATTCAATTATTTAGTTGTTTTCCTTCTATTAACTTGTTTTAATTCGTTAAAACTTTACTTTGGATAATAATTTAAATATTTTCTTTAGTAATTGTTATATCCATTATCCAAGAATTAGAGAGAGATTTGAGTGTGTCGAGAGTTGTATACTACAGTTTTACATATATAATAATTTATATACATACTCGTAATTGTATAGTTATATTAAGGGTGTGCCGTGCTCGAACTTCGTATAGGACCTTATTCTCTTGTTATCAAAGTGGGACAAGGAGGATGCAGGACAATTAATAGAGAAGGTAAAACGGCAATAAATATTTTATATTATTTTAAGGATGAGGAGGATACGTAAGGACGCATTTTCAATCGTTTTAAATTGTTTCTTTTAAGTTTCTCTTTGCATTTAAATTTTTTTTTTCCAAAAGTAAACGGTAATTTTTTTGTGTTTCGATTTATTTTTGTTTTTTTTTTTAATAATTAATTAATTCTTATCATAAAAGTTGTGTTGTTTTACAATGTTTATAAGTAGTTCTTCCTTGTCTTCTTGCAACTCTCAAACAAAAACAAAGTTTCAATTCAAAATTACTCCCAGTTATTATAATATAAAGATGTTATATGTTATTACATCGCGGCTCCTTACTCAAAATTGCGCGAATGTTAAATGCAGAGCTACTAACTGGCTTCATACTTCCTCATATCCTTTCTTTTCATGGTCAAAATTCGGTTATATGTTTCTTATTTATTCTCTAATATGCTGTGTGTACGTTTTTTCAAATGCTTAAGGATGTTATATTATATTACCTCAATATATATATATATTTCCATTAATTGTTTTCTATTCAGGCTGTTTTCTGAATGGGAAAAAGCTCACACGTTAAAATTTCAAATTTACTTTACATTTAGTTTCATAATTTATAATTATATAATTTAAATCGGCAAAGGGATTGCCATATTATCTTCAGTTTATCATTTGCATATTTCTCTAATTTTCAGTTGTTATACATTTTGAAATATTTTAATATTTTGAGAATGATGATGGTAAGAGTTGATTTTGTTTGCAATTATTCTTCATATATCAATAATTGTTGGTTTTTGTTGTTGTTTTTAATGATTAATTTATTTGTAATTTGCATGTTTGAAAGGAAATTGTACGGGAGAGAAGAGGATGCGCGAATTTCTTGTTTAATAATTTTGTTTGTTTTGTTTTTTTAAGCTACAGTCTTCAAATCTTAACATCTTAAACAAATACAAAGGCTTTAAACGATGACTTGTAGCTGTTCACTTTGATGTCATCATGGTCACGAATTCTGCAATTAGAAGAAGAGAAAACCCATATAAAAATCAAATTGAAAGCGACGCAATAGAGTAGATATGTAATTGTTTTGTTAGCATTACATAACTGTTGTTCTAGAATATATATTATTACGAAAAATTACATAAAATTTGTCAACAAAAATTCATAGAAAATCAAAAAATACCTATTTTCTTGTGAATTTTATAACTTCTACAAGATTGAGCAAAAAAACAATATACAAACCTTTGCGTTCCTAAATAAATTCTTTCTCTCTTTTAAGTACATATTATCATATCAAAATATACATTTGAACCAAAAGTGTACCACATATGCAATCATTAAAGCTATCTTATAAATTCAACATACATAAAAGGTTAACGATCGCCATACTCTAAAAATGAAAAATCTATTGTAAATCACTAGAGAAAGATTTGCATTAATAGAAGCAGGAGAGCTCGTCAATGTTGGAAATAAAAAGCACATAACAGTTAACAACCTATAATTTCAACTACAGGGTGGAGAGAAGGGTATGGTCTTATTCAAATTTAATGTTTGACTTGTTAAAAACTTTTTATGGTTTATTGGCTTTCAATAATTATTTACAAAAAATATTTGTGGTTTGATAATATCTAATTTTGCAGTACAACAACAATTTTGAACAAATGTCACACATAATATAAATATATGTATATTCATGATAATATTTTAAGAACTTTTTACTCTCTACTCCCTAGGAATAAAAATTCACAACATATGCGACATTAATGCAATTTTCTATTATTATTTTGTATTGCTTTATTGACACTTTATGGATATTTGATTGCTTTAGCAATAACGTGAATGAATTTTAATATTTCGTGTGCCGGTTTGTTTGTGTGTGTGTGTGTGTGTGTGTGTGTGTGTGTGTGTGTGTGTGTGTGTGTGTGTGTGTGTGTGTGTGTGCTGTCTATTAACTACTCAACTCTTTGTATAATGATAATTAGGAAGCTTTTGTTAATGAGAGGTCTTGATCAACCATACAGACAACTAAATTAGTATGTCAATAATATAATATTATTTTTGTATTTCTCTGAAACATGATTTTTACTTAATTTTTGAAAATAAGATTTAAATCGCACAAGCTTTGAATTTTAGAATTCGTACAATTTTTATGACAACATCAATACAATACAATTATTTTAACATTTTGTTGTAAAAAATTATTGCATTATTGCATTACTTTGTGTGTTTTATTTTGTTTTAATTTATTGTTCATAGTATATTTATCTATTTATATTAAAAACGTATGGCACAATTTCCAATGAAAAGTAAAAAATCGTGAAATAATGTGCAAACCAAATACAAAATACAATGGAATGTGTTCCTATATCGCAATTGTATTGCTTGTTATAAAAGTTATTGAACTGTTATCACGAAAATCACAGAGGGCCTAAAAAGGATCATAACTTATACTCATACAGTTATTAGTATTTTAAAAAGTGATTAATATTTCGTAGGCACAATAATTGGCGTACATGAATGAGTTTGAAATATCTTCACATTTTCCATATATTCGTACGTAATTTCAATCAAATATTTAATAGTGACAGTGTGTGCTGTGTGTAGCAAAAAAAGACATTTTACTACACAAGAACAGCATATGGAATAGAAAATGACTACCACCCACTTAACCGCAACTTTAATGCCCCAAAAAATACGCTATTTTTTAATCACTGTACATGTCAAGTATTCTCACAAATTCAAACATTCTTTATTTGTTCACAAAAGTCAAAAAAGGAAGGAACGTTAGGCTTGGAAATTAAAATTGATTGAATATTACATTTTAATACAAACACGTAATAGTCTGAAAACTTTACAACATAAAAAAAAAATAATGGCATAGTTGATAAAGCTCATATCTCAATGTATGCTCTAAGTGGAGATCGTAATAATGAAAAATACGAAGACATGATCCGCATCAAAGAAAAATCTAATCAAATTTAAACTATGCAGCAATTTGAAAATAATAGTTTAAGGCACAATTTTCAACAATTTAATTAGATTAAAGTTTTCAACATAAACAGATATTTAAGTTTTCTATGGAATTCACATATAAGTTTGAAATAAAAAGTGAAGGGATTATTTAATAAAATAATAATTCACAGGTAACTAAGGATATACTGACATCGAATCAAAGAACATGCCAAAAACATTTTCCAACGTTCAGCCTTAAACATATGTATATCCATTGTCAAAGCCGTCCTGTGTGTTGCCTAAATTGTTTAAACAACTTTTTAGCCGACATAAACATAAAACCAAAAACTCAAAACAAGTGCCATTGATTTTAAGATCAAAGGAATAAACATAAATCAAAGAGTGTACGGTGATTACACTTTTCAGAATAAACAATCGACATAAAAACATTTTGTTATGTTGGCTATTTAACTGAGTAAATCGTTTATGCACGTATTTTGTTTTAAAGACTATGACGCGTTTATGAATTACCCTTAATAGTGATTTTAGACGGTAAGTTTTTTCGTCATTTTTTTAATCCTCTTTTATATTAAACAATAATTTAGGTATAAAAGAAACATGCGAAAAAACCTATCATCATAGCACTATTTAAACAAAATATGTGCATGATACACATGGCTACGTGAGGCGTAGTGTAGTGTAGTGTAGTGAGTGTATTTTTTCACTATATGAAAAATGAAAAAAAAACAACACATGTGTAGTGGATTTGGAACTACTCACCACGTGAACATTATCGTAGTGTAGTGTAGTGTAGTTAGTTTCAACAGTTTATTGATTGTTATAAAAATTTAAGATTATTGTGCTAATTATGATAATTATAGTTTTTAAATTTGGAGACAATTATAAGTGATATTAACACAAACAGTCAACATTCAATTTTTTTTTTTAAACTTCGAGAAATGTCAAATATCCTTAGAATGTACATTTTAAAAACAAGGTCGTAACTCGTAATACACTACACTGCTTGGCGACCACTCATATAAGTGCTGAACTTATAACTACATACACTATACTACGTCTCACATGAACAAGTTAATAGAGTGCAGGCAGATGTGGAGTGTGGACAGTAGCCATTTTAACATTACTATATGAAGCCATATTTACAAGTATAAAAATATTAAAGATATTTAAACTCATGTAAAAATTAACTAATGAATATAAAGTTTAGTTTGTTTATGTTTACTGTTCTGTTATCCTAAATAATTGCTTGAATATGAATACTAAAACGTTTCGTTTTTTTTTTGCTTTTTGCCTTTCAGTGCTGCACTATTATCAAAAAATATGAAACACATCACTTTGGAAAATAATGTATAATGTTTATTTATAATTTAAATTTATCCAAGCACAAGTTATCATAGTGCATTATCTGAAAGTTTCTTACATTTATATAATAATATAATATGGAACACACATTTTCGCGATGATGTAAAAACAACATTAAATGATGACGTTTGTTCTTGAATAGTCACGAATGAATAGAAAAAAAAAAGCAGAACAATCGAAAGAGAACGTTTTAAATTTAAAGAGACAAAAAAAATTGAATAGATAACAGAAATTATCTATCGTTGTCTAGAGTAACCAAATTTATTTATTATAATCTTGGTTGCCCGCTATTAATAATTTGTACGTTAGATTCCGGAAATCTGCAAACAATTACAACAAATTTCGGTTTATATTATTTGAATATGTGATTTAATACCATCAAAAACATTTAAATACTTATTTTAAAAGTCGAGGAATAAAGAAATGGAAATGGATGTATACAAATAAAAAAGAACAAAAACAAAACAATAAAATAGAGTTAGTTTAATTATACAAAATACAAGTATGTATGATCGACAACTAATGGTAAGGAACGTGAAACATTGAAGAGGTACTACCAATCGTAGTTTGTGCTTACTGTTTTCACAAAACAAGCATTAACTGACGATGTTGATCGCATGTTCTTGCAGAGTAATTCTATTTTTGTATATTTTTTCTTATTATACATGTATTTTAGTGTTTATTTAAGCGAATTAAATGAAAATGGGTGAGAAGCGTACACCAAAAATGCCGGAACACCAGAAGAAATTGATTACTTCTTTGAAATCCCCTCGTACTGTTTCTTTAGAGTTTTATTCACAAATACTGCATACAAACACACACAAGGACATAAAGTATGCACACAAATGAAGGCATGTTAATTAATTTTATTATTTTATCGTATAATTGAGATTCGGCAGCGAAAACACCAACAGTGGATTAGTCATTACGAGTTTAGACCATTAAATTGAATTGAATTGAATTCGACAAATACTTATTAGGATAACCACCTTTGCGCAATACATGTGCATTGTGAATCGCGCAATGAAGCTTGATAAATGATAGTTAATCGGTATTATATAATCGTTGTATTGTTTTTTTTTTTTGAATGTCAACATTTGTAACACCTATCTATTTTCGAGGGTTAATTCAATTATGTAGGTAATTAGGTATATTTAATATTCGCGTTTTTTTTAAATCCTTAGTTGACAGACGGTGTGTTTTTGATGGCTAATTGGAACACAACCACTTATGAATTTTTACAGAATATTTCAATAATATTGCTCCTGTAAACGTTAAATGAAAATAAAAATTGTAAGTGGCATTGACTGAAAAAAAAACACAAACGGCTTAATATTTCAATATAAACAAGTGGAAAAAAGACAATACCATTACTACAAAGGGAAAAATATAAATCGCAATATTTATGTACTAAAAATTTTAAACTTTTATGTACATATATATGGGTTCAATTAACTAAAGCCTACATAAACTATATTTATTTGTATAAGCTTCTATCGCTGATAAAAATGTAATTCTCAATCTCAAATATATGTACATATATGTATTTTTAAACGTAAACACCTGTTAATTCCCTGAAGCAAACATTTAAAACATGTTCGCAATACATTTATATGCGTTTAAATATGTTCTTTACTACAACTACTTCACAGTCAAAACTAGCGAAATATATACAGACGAAAACAGTAACAAGAACCGCTAAAACGATTTTATCGAAAGAAGAGATGCCTCACGAAAATTAATTATAGAATTAATACAATTTGCATATACCAAACCACATGTAGACAAAATATAGTTTGTACTTTTTTTTGTGACACAGTAGACACACGTAATGTGAACATATGTTAGAACCGATGTGAGTAAAATTAAAAAATCACCTAATTCATTAACAGTTAGGATCCCAGCGAAGGCATATTATAAATATCACCATTACTGGCTTTCTCGTGTTCAACAATTAATTAAAACTTTTCTCTTTCGGTTGTAACTGTAATTACTTTTATTGACTGGAAACGTGCCAATAATATCATTCTCGCTTAGTTTCGAACAAATATTTCCGAGTTCTTGCATCCAAATAGAAGCTGCGAGAGAGTATGCTCAGAAAAGCCTAAGTATAATAATTGCACAAATGAGCACACATTTATACAATCGACTCTCAGGGAAAACACCGCAAAGGTGAACTATGTAAAGAATGCTTAAATTATTTGTCCTTCAAGTATCATGAGAAAGCATCATTGGTAGGGAGCATGTGTTTTAAATTTATTTGTTTTATAATACATATATCGATGCAATGAAAAATGCGCGCATGTTTGCACGCAAAGTATTAAGGGAAGTTAGTAAACACAGTATAAATTGGGAACATCTCAATAAAAATTAGAAGCGAAAAAATTTAGGATAATACCGAGAAAAGACACAATGCATGTGAACAATGAGTATATATAGTTAACCAATGTGTATACGCAATATGAATTGTAATAAATATAAAAGAGAGAAAAGAAAGACATTTAACGCCCTAACCTAAATAGTTCATTATTTTGTACAAAACAAAATTATCAAAAAATAAATTCATTATTTAGAAGATATTTCGTATTATTAGGTTGTAGGTAAATAAATAAATTGCGCTGTAAAATAAACAAAAAAGTTATCATACCTTCATAATTGACCTGACCGTCACCATCAATGTCAGCCTCACGGATCATCTCGTCCACTTCCTCATCTGTTAACTTTTCTCCGAGGTTTGTCATGACATGACGAAGTTCCGCTGCTGAAATGAAACCGTTGCCGTCCTTGTCGAATACTCGGAACGCTTCTCGGATCTCCTCTTCACTATCGGTGTCCTTCATTTTACGTGCCATCATTGTCAAGAACTCAGGGAAATCAATTGTGCCATTACCTATTTTTTAAATTGGGCAAGCCGATTTCGATTAATAAGTATTATAATAAAATAAGTAAATATTTGTAGAATATATTGTGTACATGTAAATATAATAATAAAAATTTGTAAATAATGCTTTTTGAATTTGCATTTTGTACATTCTATGACAATTTTCATTAAGACTAATTGGTCAAAAAAGAACCACAAAAGCTTAACACAGTTTTTACCCCTCAATTCAAACAGCTTGCCATTGCAATAGGCCATTGGAAGTCGTCAGCAAAAAAAAAAAAACATCATTTTATGCCATATAAACGTATATACGCTGCCTAATGAATCATTATCAAAAAACAGGCCATGACACGTTTGGGGAGTGCCAGTTTTGTGCTGTATAATATTCGGTATTCGATAGCGTCGAAAGTCTACGCAACCGACTGCAGGCTTCCAAGAACTCACGCATGCGCACTATCGGTCTGGCCAACTTTGCATACATATAAAATGTATAACTAAATGTATTTGTCTGCCTGGATGGCGAGGGACGCAAAACTTCCTTTTTCAACATGTCACATGAAATTATTGTCCCAAATAAAAACTGCGGATGTGTGCGTCTTTGTGTGTGTGTGTGTGTGTGTGTGTGTGTTAATAACGAGAACTACAGTCTACACCCAAGTCCCAACACCATCACATTTATACACTTTTGTACAAGTTACCACTGCGTCCGTTTCCTTTTTTAATCATATGGGGATGATAGTTATAGTATGTAATGTTAATTATTTGTAACAAAGGGAAATTTTTAGACATTTTAAGTTAATGTAACCACATTTAACAAGCTCGGACGACATTTTGTATTGCAACAGACACTAAAAGCTTTTTTAGATTGTACATGGTTCACGTACATGTGAGAATATGAGTTTTGAAAGATTAACCCCAACGACCTTTCTCTTACAATAGGAAAGCAATGTCGCAACGACGTACTTCAACACACAATTCAAACTGTTAAATATATATAATGAACTAATAGCATCCGTTATTAGAAATTAATATTAGAAATTCGGAGCTTTAAAGGGAAACATATTTTTAAGCTTATAATTTTTAAAGTATAAATTTAAATGTGGATTTATCATTATTCATTATGTACTTGAATTTTCAATTTTCTTAAGTTACAAGTTACAATGCACCGTCTAGCCACAAAATCATGTAATCAACATCAATACAACTTAATCTTGTTATTTCTTGCTCTTTTACAATGACGAGGGAAATAGAAACAAACTTCCAATTGACGTCATTTGAGTGTATGTTAAACTACGGCGTTTAGTCTAATTAGCAAAGATGGAAAAGGAATAAAGATTAAGCTCGCTGCAAAGAGAGTCCAATATTTATCATTTGCTTTTCAAATAATTTCAATAATAAAACGTGAAACGATAGACCTAATTTCGAGCGCATGTTTAGAAGAGTGTTGGTGAAAAACTAATTTGACACAATTTGTTTTTCCCTTCTTTTTCTATTGCAAGGATTGCAAATGTTTTCCGACTACAAAGATTTTCCATACCAAAAATCTATTCATTTATTTCTTAAAAAGAGCGACACCTCTTGTCGATTACAGAAAGTATCTCTGTTTAAAATTTAAACCGAATATCGGTCTTTTCAAAAAAACTAAATGAGATGTCAATAGAACGCACCTATTATTTTTGAACCCATTGTGAATTATAATTATACATAATGTTGCAAATTAAACAAACAGTCGTCGTTTCTTTAAAAAAAAAATGTTGATTTAGATGGATCGAATTACAACATGGTAAACCAAATAAATGTGAAGTTACTCGTATTATGTATATTTGGGACAATACAATATAATTTAAATATTTATTGGGGAAATGTAACGTATACTCATGTACTATTTGTACGCAACACTCGTGTTCACAATTTTTATTACCAAAAACAACGACTAGCAACAAAGTTTCCAATAATCAATATATGAGTATGATATGTATTTGTGAATATCAATTCAAAGCATATTATAACAACGTCATAATCTACATACCTGCACGAATTAAGCGTTAGCGACATATTCAGTCATAAAAAGTATTTTGAATTTAAATCGAGATGAAATCGATTTAAATTATTAAAGATGTCTATGCTAAAAACAATAGCGATTTGTGACACTTTATATTTCAATTCAAATATCAACCGCTTAAAACTTAAAACTTATACCCAACCACGCAGCTTCAGCCAATTGCTAGCAAATTGTGCGTTAATCTTTGATATGAAATCCAATTCAATGTTCCTCCAATTTTTGCTATCACTCAATAAATAACATTATATGACAAATGAATATTTCAAGAAATCTGACAACGTCGCATTTGGTACAAACTGTAAATTACAGAGAGCGAAAAAAAGTTCATTATATTATAGAATATTTCTCGTCGATAAAAATCAGTGCCCATTAAAAATGAATTATGTACTTCTAATTACAAATTTATTAAAATCACAAATTTATTTGTTACTAAATGAAAAAGTTTTGGCTCAAAAATTATTGCAAATTAATGTTTAATTTTAAAAAAATTTGATTTTGTTTACACTCATAATTCGATTTTTATTGTTTTGATATTTGACTTTGCGTTTATAAAAACTATCCGTGATGAATTTTCATTCAAGTCAGAATTTATGATTTATGTTATATACCATAATATAAATAATTATACAAAAATGTTTAACTTTTCTCGTGAGAGAATAAAAGACGTAAGAATTTATGATGTCTCTTTGCTAGCAAGACATCATCGGATCATGGGTAGCTAGGTAGTATTTTTGGGAAAAAAACAACAAATCAAAAATAACAGCTAATAGCAACCAAAGGTTATGCTTGCTGCTATAGTTATGAGTTACTCGTAGATTGTGATTACTTGTTCTTTTTGTTGCATTAGGATTTAGGTGAGTTTTAATGGAGACAACTTAACCTCCATTCTATTCTGCGCCTATGTTCTTAGTTAGCACAAAGAATTCGAACACGATGTGCTCCAAAGCCCTCAAAACCACATAGAAATTTTCCCATTTTACGACCAACTTCGGACAAATGATGTTTGTCATTTAGGGAGTTTCATGCAAATCAGTATGGCCAATATTTTGTTTTGTTTCGTTCCGCGTTCATCGTTTCACAGTAACATTAGTTGTTAGTTAGGCCCTCTCCCTCCCCTCCACTGGAACGCTCCTATTAATACCATAATATTCAATTCGAAATTTCATTCATATTTAAAAACAAATTCAATGCTTTCACTTTATAATTTATTATGAAATAAGAAATGTTTTAAATCAGTTTTTTTACTCAATAGTAAATTTTAAATGAAAAAAAAGTTTAAAAGTTTAATCAGTTATCAGCTTAAAACACTACTCGCGTTTGTTGAATGGCTGATGTTATATGTTTACTATACGTACAAACTAGCTGCCAACACATCGATCGATAACTGGAAAAGTAAATGTGTCTGTTGTTCCTGGTATAGGAAAAAATATAGGACTTTACACAATTTATCATTATTCTGAATTTTGTACAATGCCACATGCTCATATAAATAATAATTTCATTTACGAAACGTTCTAGTTAAAAGCCTATAATACTGAACAACACAGGCCTTTGTGTAAGTTTCATTTAATGGAAAATATTTACAGGTATGCGGCAGTAATAAGCATGCGCAGTGGTCACTTACGTCAAGTGAAGTAATATATATTTAATTGAAAACAATATATGTAAGTCAAAAATTGGTTCTAGTAAAAATTGTTATCTGGATGAAATATAACTCGTATTTTAAGAAAATGTCCTTGACTAAATGGAGAATCTCTATGTAAGAAAACTCCAATTTGTGGATTAAAATATACTCTACAATTTAACACCTCCTACTGCTGCGACCGCTGTGTTTATATTAATGGGTGCGCTTTCCTTGTTATTTGTCTGTCATTTGGACTAATTTTTTAATAAATTAATATATTTCTTATTCACTAAGAGATCCCCTATTTTAATATGTTCCGATCACATTAATTTTGCATTCTTGCATAGGGAAACAAATTCAGTAGTCATCACAATCTGTAATATTATGTATTAAAACTCTACAACCCACAATCCATACTCTACAATGTAAACTACAACCCATAATATTCGCGTAACGACGATCTAAGGACGAACGCCAGTGTCATGAGTTCGGCAGCAATGTGGAGAGCCGCGAGATGTGAGTTCAACAATTGAATATTTATTACCACATATTCGTATGAGAGCTTGTGAGTGTGTGCTAGACCACGAATCATGATACGTCATTTAATTGTTTATTTATTTTTAGCAAATAAGAAATAGCACAAGCAAGTACATACATCTTCCTGAATTTAAATATATCACATTCAGCAAAATGCGTACAACAGAGGCGAAATGCCAGTACCGCCAGCCAATACACCTTCATCTCTTACAGTTTCAACAATCGACTATTAAATCTATATGTATCTACTTTCGAGCACAATTGACCAATGTTGAACGTTCATATTTAAAATGAAGCAGATCGTATTAGAGATTATTGTTTCCAATATCCTCGTGGATGATGAAGATGATTTTTAAAATAACAAGTATTACAAATCACCTTGCATGTAGAACGTAGGTACTCATATATTGTCAATAATATTTATAGTTTCCACACAAATTATAATAAATACAGTGGTTCCGTTCCATTGATATCTTATTTAATTTATTTCAGTAGAACTAAACATTTTTAATCCCTTCAAGAATTAATCATAACTTCTTCAAGGTTGGTACGATTGAAATTGGATTTTTAGTAAATTCAATATAACCGGCTTTTCCCATTTCTAAATATTTTCCCTTATGTAGGGTTTACCGGTAACAATTTTGTATAATCAAAAATAAAATAATTACGTACATATTTTGATTTCGACAAAAAATGCCAAACATTATTTTATTTATGTAAAAACATTTGTTGAGACCCAAGAACTTATTGTGGCATTAAGACATAACGTACGTAATACAACGTTAAGTTATATTATATTATATTGATTTTATATTGTATACTGTCACTTTATTCACGCATATTTCATTTCAGTCTATTGCAATCATCGTGTCAACGATGTACATTTACGTAGTACATACATATTAAAATTTGTATAATTATTTATTATATTATGACGGAAGTTTTAATTATAAATTATTTATAAGAGGTGAAATGTTCTGGGTTTATTCCTTTAAAAAAGCGCCACCTCGTGTCCACTAGAAAAATCTGTTTAAAATATAGACTGAATATCGTTTTATTGAAATAAACTAAATGAGTTATTTCATTGAAACCTTGACCACACTAATTCACAAATTTATAAAACAATAAATGCGTTGTAATTAGAATTGCTAAATAGTTTTGTAACAAATTATAAAACAAAATGAACATACCATCGGCATCGACTTCATTTATCATGTCTTGTAGCTCGGCTTCTGTTGGATTTTGACCTAATGATCGCATCACAGTTCCTAACTCTTTTGTTGTGATTGTGCCGTCACCATCTTTGTCGAATAGCGAGAACGCCTCTTTGAATTCGGCGATTTGTTCTTCTGTTAGTTGATCAGCCTATAATGAATTAATAAATTATAATAATTATATAAAAAATTGTGTAAATAACTAATTTATATTTGAATGAATAAATTATACAAGCCGTACAAGTATAGAAGTTGTTGAAATTATAAAATATAAATAAAAAAACTTTAATCAAATTATGTGCCTCATTGTAAAACAATATCATATAACCAAATCGCAATCTTTAGAAGATTATAATTTTTAATAAAACACCGTGACCTTGAAATATTTTACCAAATTATTCATTTCATTGAGGCTTGTTTAAATGGACAACATCATAATATTCCTACAATTAGGAAGATGCCTTAAATGTCATAGAACAAATATGGCGATATCACATCAAAGTACCAAAATCTTTATTGCCGTTTCTGAACTCCCATACAATTCCCATTTTGTTCACCTTAAAAACAAGAAGGATGCACACATATCTTACAACGTATCCTACACAAATTATTAAATTCAGACAGTTGGCTATTTGTAATGTGAAGTAACAATTAATCTATGAATCATGACTGTCGTGAATCAAATTTTAAAAAAAGATAAAAAAACACGAAATGTAAAATATGAAAACATGACGAGGAAACCGCAACACCAATTTGTAATCGACACTGATAGCTTATATATCACTCCGTGACACATTTGGTGCGGTGGTCTTAACTCTTATCATATTTGATTATTGTTAATATTAATTGATAATATGTTTTTGGGTACTTCATCTACTGATTCCACAAAAACTACACACATGTCAGTAAAAATCGTGCTAGAATTTGTAATTTGTAACCGAAAATAAAATCGTAGTAGGAATCTTGTAATGCAATTTTAGAAAAAGGCAAATTTTACCAATGATACACAAAACTAAAAATTGAGTTGATTTGTCATATAAAACTACATGTTTAAATGCGTGAAAACTGAAAGAAAACTTGCTTTTGGAAATAAATACGAAACGATGCGTCGTTGCACACGACAAGCGCGTCTAAAGCATACTGATTAGTGATTACACATTAAAAATAGACAGGCGCGAGGTTTTAAAGAATAAACAGTGGAGTGGCGAGAATTCAAGGTTGTTATAAGAACGCATATAATTATATTCTACAATGTACATTGTGTACACATATTATCTCATATCTGAGATACGACTGTACGAGTATTAATACAGTACATGTATGTGTTAGCTGAATACATGCGATTTTGGAAAATGCGAATAAATAAATGCTAGAATTTTCGTATTACTACATACGTACGTTACATTATGAGTATAGGCAAAATGTTTTATTTTTTATTTTTTAGATAATAGAAAAAATAACTTTTAACTTTTTAAAACCATTTTTAACGCATACACAATCAATATATTATGTATTACACAAAGCTTAGTGACCAGACATCAAATATCCACACAATACACGACCAATAAATCCTACATACGAGCATATAATAGGTAATAGTGATTGATGAATGTATAATTTATATAAAACGCGATGTCCCGGAAATATTTCAATCTTGTATAAACGATCAATCTGCAATTCGATTTAAGGTGGCAATAACATAAAAAAGACTGAAAAACAGGTAATATCGTATTTTATACAAATTAATTTTAGTATTTCAAATTTAGGTAATTGAAAACTAAATTAATTTTTTCGAAATTTGAGTATCAAGTCATTCTCTTTGAATGTTTGCGTTTCGCTAGTTATAGCATAATGTGGCAAATAGGAATATCTTTTCTAGACATTTTAAATTATGGTAATAGAAAAATTGTAAAACAAACATGATTTACGATGTACAAAACGGAAAATAAATAAGAACAACATGCATTTATTAATATGTAATTGAAAATTTTGAGCAACATTTTTTAGTAGGTATAGGCAGGTGAAATTCATATGAAAATTGATGCAGAGTATCTCGCTTCTATAATACAAATTATAAAAAATATCAATTTTATAGAAAACTCTTTTCTAAACAGCCTATGGCTATATTATAAAATATAACGAATGACTATGCCAATTGGATGACGGCACAGCAGAAGGGAAATGGGGAACCTTTCCCGTGAATGTTGACAAATTTTAAGTGATCGTCTCTTTTTTTTTTTATTATTGGTCACCATTCGTTTAAACTTGAAACAATGTATAGCTTTATCTAATCAATTATGACATAATTTTGTACATGTGTACTTAAGTCATCACTCATGAGTGATGAGTCATAAGCACCGCAATTCGACAATTAAAATTTCAAGCAGATGAATTATAGACTATAGTACGTGTCGTTGTAAACGTGGCATCCTAAAATTGTAATTTATTCGCAATCTATAGCATAATAATGATACAATAAATATTATCCGTGAAATAGGTATTTTGATATACACAAAAGGTCTGAATAATAAAAAGGAAAAATGTAACAACATACAAACTATTTTTATACGTAAAATATGTTCACATCCTAAAAAAATAAAGTAACCAATGATGGCTGAATTACTGATGACGCATAAATATTTTGATTACAGCAACGGCCTGATTAGCTATGTATAATTATATGCGGCATATAAATTTTTTTAAACCAATAACTGAATACCCGAAGAAATTTATTGCGAGTACAATATATGTATATACATACATATATATATATTATCTACAAGTGGTAACGGGTACAAGTATAATAGGGCTTTAACTTGCAATTAGTTTATGCAAGTACAGATTTCAATCAATATAAAAAAAGTTGCTATTAAACCACACAAATATGCAATACATTAAATATGATTTTATATTTATGTATTGCGCATCAAGGAGTAAAATATGAGGTATGCCGTATGACATCATATTTTAACAAAAAAAAATCCATTCCGGGGATCACGTCGCACATGGTTTTTTTTTTCTAAAAAAGCAAAATTCCAATAGCAATAAGGGAAATCAGGCATTTCAATTTATTTAATTGTTCTACTAAACTTTTTTCAAATTTTATAATATTACTTTTTAAAAGTTTTTAAAGTTTATTAAAGTCATTGTAAAACTTGTTAAATATAAATTAACGAAAAATAATAAAGAGCTGACATGAGTCATGAATATACAGAAATAAAAACATAACGAATTATTTTATAACAAAATACTTATACGCATATAAGTATAGTTAAGTTGGCATGTTAATACAAAAAAATTATCAAAAAATCAATCTGCTTATACATACTAAAACATTAATGTTTTTAATGTTCACAAAGTTTCAAACCAATTTAATAAGAAATTTAATAATAAAAATTTAATTAAAAATTAATAAATTTAATTTTGCTAATTAAATATGTTTAAAACATGGAATACAATATAAAAAAAAAGCATTTCACAATAAAATAAAAACATAACCTACAATTATTTCTCTTCCAATCACATCAGTAAATAGTTTACGTCTTTAACTAATAAGTATTAAAAATTATTTACCATTGTAAATTGAAATGTTTCATCAGTTTACAATGACAAATTCTGAACTACACTAAAGTAAAAGTGGTTAGGAAAATTTAATTAAAATCGTTATTCAAGAAAATAATTTAAACTCAGTAACACCCAACACCCTGTAACATCTTGGCCATTTTTTATGTTCTCGCCTATAGTAATATGCTTCGAAATTCCGTTTAAATTTTTTTTGCTAATTCGCACGGTAATACAATAAAATACATTTATGCACATGTACAATGTGTGTAAAAAAAAGAATTTAGATGTGTAAGTTTTGTAGCAGTATTAGTAAAAAGTCCCGCATTGCGGCAAAATTCCGCTACAAGAGCGGCCCGATAGCGCTACGAACCAAAATGGCCGACATCATGTACGACTACGATGTAGCCAGTACTCAAACTCAGTAGCATATATATAATATTATAACATCACCGTTGTGCAAAATGTAAGGAACTTACGGGAGCTGAACAGGGACAAGCGAGACAGCGCAATGCGAATAAATCGAAACTTAAAATTTTCATTTAACCGTCAAACAGGTATAAGTATAACAAATGAGCCAAGTGGAAAGAAAATTCATCTTGTACAAATAAAAATGAAATTCCAATTATTTCTACCATCAACACGAAATTGGCGGAATATGCGCAAAATAAGCAGTTACGCACCACGTAGTTAATACAGGCGTCGCCACATTAAATACATACATATATGTCACAACATTATAAAGTAGGAACAAAAATGTTGGCAAAAATTGCGTGTTCATGTTAATGTGGCGAGTTCATGATCGATGTAGAAAATATGGCGAACAAATTTTACTGACGCGGTGCGCGCTATTATAGGTAATAATTTTTTTTTGTTAAAACTTGGATAATTACCATTTTAATTGTTTTGTTTGCTAATTTTAATTATGAATATTATACACGAAAGTAATCCTTGCCGCTGCACACTAAATTTTATTACTTTTCACCACAAATACTTTTGCGAGTTTAACACACTTGATTGTTTCTGTTGCGATATTCTTTTTTCAGAACAAAATTACTCTATTTCTTAAATGTATTTGCCGTTCAATTGTCTACCGAACACATCCGCTCACTAAGGCGATTCAAGTGAAACTGCTTTAACTTTTCAAATTTCGTATTCAATTGCACCATTCACCAACACATGCGCAATTGTGCTATGAATTTTCAGAAATGAGAATTGAGAACAGCGCTAGTGCGCTAGCCGCTATTGCCTATATTCGTACGTAATACGTATACTAGGAACACTTTTCTTACAGTCAAGTCAACTGTCCCAACTCCCAGTCCACACTCCAAACTCTACACTATATTAATTAGTAATTTCAATATACACATGGCTCTATAGATGGATAATACTAATGAGTAACGGGTATTGGGTATGCGGTTTTTGAATTATAAAGTAGTATTGTAATTTGTACTTTCCATAGTCCATACATATGTAATATATATGGATAAGAAAGTGAAAACGTGTACGTAAGCAATATATGCATGGATAAATTGTGGCCCATGGAGAATGGAGATTCGTCATTGGTGTGCGTGTTGCGACTTGCGAGAATTGCTACAGGCAAATGGCAATAGTTACAGGCTACAGCTACAGTTATGCATGCATTACTATTCCAATTATCAGTAGGAAATAGGAATTGGCGTAGGAACTAGTAATTAATAACTACTAAGTACTAACTAGTAACTACACGTAATACGCAATATACGTTGCTATGTATATCAGTATATAGAGTTGGTAATGGCCAATATTAAGGTACTCACTAGTCACTACTTACAATTTACATTGCGATAGTTTATACTTTATAGTGGTACATGTATCTGTGCAAAGTATTAGCCACAGTTCCATCTTATACTAGAATTGCAATGCCAATTGCCTATGCTCAACAGTCTATTCTATATTATATATGTATATCAGAGGTAAAATCGCGCTGAGGTACCCAATTAAAATATGCGTATGTTTAAAAAAAATAGCATTACTTTTTCAAACACATCATTTTAAAAGGGGTAAATGAAAAGAAAAAATATTAATCTCTTTGGGTCTAAATTCTCTATCATTACAATGGTGATTATATGTTTGCACTCTGCTGCGAAGGAAGATCACCACACATATTAAAGATCGAAGGAGAAACATCCAATAGTTCACAGCAGTATGATTTCAAAGTTCTTTAAAGACTTATGGCTTAAGTAGTCGTTTGAGTATGTTCCAATTTGTATTGCTCTAACTTGTTTAAGTTAACCCTAGTAGGTATTGTGTTGAGATTTTCCTAATGGCGTACATTGGCATTCATTTCTTGACAAACATTTTTCCCTTCCGGTGGTTTCTTCTGTAGCAGGCACAAGACAGCTATGTGGCTCTGTTATCTGTAGTCGCAACCTGAACACACTTCACCAATGCATTTTCATAAAATTTTCGTGTTTATCCATTTATCGATACTCCCTAATACCTCGATTTAACTGATTTACCTACGAAATGTCTTGAATTATCCACTAAGTTTTAACGTAAACGCATTTTAACAATTTCAATCTGGCAACATCTTACAGCATACACAAATTTTTTCTGGAGGCTGAAGAAAAAAAGTTTTTGGTCAGAAATAAACCACAACCCTTGTCAAATTAATTTTTATAAACAAGGCAAAATTTTTTAGTTTTTTTAATTCATTTAATTTTATTGCCGCGATTTTAGATATCGACAATATGAACTCATTTTTTTCAATATTGATATCGATATATTTATACGATATTTCAATCCCATCCCTATATGACTAATCAGTGGAACGATCACTACAGTTTGAATAAGTGTGAGTAATATATCTCAGAATACAGTATCAGACTTGGAATTTTCTGTACTTTAAAGTTCATACTTGCATTTCGAGTACACGTACTAAATTTTCTGTATTATGGAATTGAGCCAAGAGTTTCATTACCTCAATACCATTGATATTAACTCCCTATGTTGTGTAGAACAAAGTTTGAACATATCGAAATACATGAACCGATAAATATCCATGAACACACCCATGCATACATTCATACATACATGCTGATGTAAATATTTATATAACTAGGCTACTTGATTCCTGTTACACAAAACGAGCAGCTTGCTAAAAATAAAAATAAATTGTAAAGTGAGCTTTTGGCCCATCAGCGCGCGTTGGTATGCAAATGGCATAGCTTTTATGGAGTATACCAACACAGGTAACAAAATATGAACAACTAAAATGATTTTATGGTGCATAGTACACACACTAGTAAGAATCGAGGTCAATACTTCTATACATATTGCACCGGCAAATTCGTAGATACCATTCTGAAATTAAATAATTTTTTTTCACCACCTGAGGGGATAATTATATACATAGTATGTATGATCTGACAAGGTATAATTAGAATTAGTTAATAGGTAGGAAAGAAGTATGCTCTAATGCAAGAATTATTGTGCTGAAACCCATGACTATAGAATATGCTTGTGTGCACATATACGTGCACATGAAGGTGCCCATGCATACAGTCATCCATATGCACATTTTATCCCATATTACAATACAAATTTGAGTTCTGGTACAGATGAAAGATAAATGATATACGAATGCGTGAGAAATATGTGACTAAATACTAGATCACACATATGTAAATGAATAAAATGTAAATGTTAAGCAGAATAGAAATAGAATAAGTATTCGTAAATGTACATTGACTTATTACTTCCAATTTTAAAATTGGATTTATTATAATCGCATTCAACACATTTTATTCGCAAAAATGTGCGGGTAACATCATACACATGCATTTGTATAAAGTACACATACTTCTCTCCCAGTTAAAATCTGCCTTGTGTAAGTGTGCCAGTGCAGGGGCTATGGGAATGTCTCACACAACTGCACCATAACTACGTGCAAATGTATTGTGTGAGAATTTTGGGAGGCCCAAACTTAGTATGAACACATCCATATACATAATACATATGGATGAATTTTAGAAACAAATGTGTATTTTGTACTTTTACCATGTATTGCAGCGAGAGAGCCGCGCATTCATATGGATGTATGTATATGCATAAATTTGCAGAATGCCCAACATGCAATGTGCTTTTTCCAATATGAACTGTGAGCAGCGCGGCTAGGGATGCCAAAGCTTCATACACAAGCTAACATTCTGATTGGCCGATATGTACCTGCAATGCGTCAAAAAGCTCTGAGCTCTGCAAAAGCGGATATGGCGGCATGGCCTCATAATATTAAGAGCTATCGAGGCCCGAGGGTGTGGGTGGCTAAGATTTTGTAAGGGAAAAATGTACAAGATCAAGCCCAAACACAATATTTGCAATTCTTAAGCGTTTGCCACACTATATTACATATTGTGTATGCAATTATGCAGTATGTACAATGTACATAGATATTATAGGTACAGCTTAGGCTTAACAGTTACATATATGGATAAATATTACACACTTTATGTGTATGTATGCATATCAATTTGAAAGAGCATATACAGTTGCATATAAAAGCTTTTTTTACATAGTACATTTTTCTGATAAAATTTTGTGCAACAAAAGGACTTTATGCAATACAAAAAATGCAAACAAACAAAAAATAATCCCCATCTAAATTTAAGGGTTTATTTTAGTAGAGCTTGTCTAGAACCGTGTGAAAAATTATGTGTGTAGGAATAGGCATATTATTGAAAGAGCAATTTATATGCTACAAGTCGCCCAATTTTTAAACGCATGCGTCATCCCAAACCCCAATGCAGGACAGTCCACAGTCCACACTCCACACTATACTCTGATGAATGATCAGTGATGTGGCTTTGGTCGTACATAACAAGAAAAGCAGTGAAGATTTAGGGGAGGGGGCGATGAAGGGGGATGTTTATTATTTTACTAGTATGTATATTATCGGATGCAGTTTCAGCTATTTGCTTTAATATTGAAATAAACTAGTTTCTATAATTTATACCAGCACGTGCCACGTACATATTAATAATTAAATATATTGTACCTATACATATTATGTATGTATTTTATTAAATCGTGTGTACGAGAATTCGAGGATGAGCAATGCGACGCATCGCGTCGCGTCGCTCTGTCGCAATGCTACACAGTAGTCACTAGTCAGTACACAATAAATGTAGCTGTATTCACTGTAGTATATGTACTAAGTACTCTGTTTCTGTATGACACATAAAACGTATTGTCGTGGGCCTGCGAGTCACAGCAGCTCCAATTAATTTCAAGGTCTGATTGTGTGCGATAAGTGACCATAAAAATATTTTGCTGAGTTGAATATTGCTTTATCTTTTGCGATCTTTATTTTTCCGTATTGTAAAAGACTTGCAGTAAATATTTCATTGTTTGTTTTTTAGCGAATGGGCCAGATTTCTTCAGATTTTTTTGTAAAAAACTCAAATTTCTGTATTTTGTCCTTGACTTTTATTAGATA
Organism: Sylvicola cinctus; assembly: GCA_963854165.1. NCBI lineage: Eukaryota > Metazoa > Arthropoda > Insecta > Diptera > Anisopodidae > Sylvicola > Sylvicola cinctus. Next base: position 26,628,626 of record OY974082.1, read on the forward strand.
TTAGTTTTTCAATTACATATTCTCATTATAAAAATATGGCCTTGAGTTTAAAAAATTTACCTTGAAATGTTCAGCAAGTTTTCTTAACTTATTTAGTCCTATAATAATGTAAAAAAAAATTCAAAAATATTTAAGGTTTCTAAGATATAAAAAATTTGACCTCGAAATTTCCGATTTCGACTTTGAAATGTTTTGCATTATTTAATTTTACAATAATCTGAAAGTATTTTTTTGATATTGAAGATTAATTGTTGTGAAAACAAGAAAAACTGCTTTTGGCAATAACTTGACCTTGAAAAAACTATAATTGCATTTTATTCATATAAATCGGTCCAATAGTTTCCGAAATGGCTTGTATTATAGTACGGCGTATGGCGTACGTACGTGTACATTTGCACATTTTTCTAGACCATAGTCGGAAATCTATATATGTCCTTAGGGCCGTATATAAATTAATATGATAACAATGCTTCAAAACCTTTATATATGATTCAAATATGTTCACTCTTTACTGTGCAGATATAAAGGGTGTTTTTTTAGAGTTTTGTTTTTGAAAACATATTAATATCATAATATGTAATGCCTATAAAAATAGCTTTATTGAAAAGACAATTTTATGCCATTTATGTTTAAATATGATTTTGGGCATATGTTAAAAGTTGGCTTGGATGAACACCAATCGTGAAGTCTATTTTTTTGACAAACTTAATACCGAGAGAAAAATACCGTCAACCTAAAATGTTGACCCGCTTGACCGGCCCAAATCTTAAACTTAATAACTGCTAATGCCTTCAAATATATATCAGGCTCTTGTATTTTAGTCTTAACTCTGCTGCAATTAGCAATATCAATACTAATTTAAATAGCAACACAACCAAAAATTTGGGCAATTTAAATTTTTGAACTATCAATATACGGACACTCAAAATCCCGAGAATCTAAGATTTCGACGGGCCATAATGGAGAATATCTTAAACCCCGTTATCAACAATCTCGAAAATATGAAATTCAATAGAGGCATAAATCCTCCCGACACCCCATATAGCAGTAATCAAAATTTCGACAGCCGCAATACTGACTTTCAATATAAAAATTGTGAATTGTATTTACGAAAAATCTTGGTAAAACTGCCTTATCTTGTTAGGCTGTGTTAGCTTATTGAGTTCACCAATGCGAGTTTAAAGAAAAAAAATTTAATTTATATAAAACTACTTAAACGATGAGTTGAACTGTCATTTTTGGTAGATATTTATAATTAAAGCAAATTTTATAGGAAATAAAAACATTGAAACTAATAAAATAAATTAACATTTGTTTATTATTGTTACCGAATGTAATTATTTTCTTTTATAAATTTCCATGGATTAATTAATTGTTTTCTGTTTGTGTTGAGATTATGAGGGGTATAATGTTTTCAAATATTTACGCGGTATTTCATTAATACCATAAAGAATTGTCAAGAAATAACGAATTTATATATGTTTATGTTTATTTGCACTAGCATCAAATATTGTAAATTCGAAACTATTGCATTTTTGCAGTATCTGCTTGATGCTATAAAATACTCGCTGAGTTTGAAACTCATCGTGCTGCATATTTCAAGCACATGTTGCATTTTTGTGGTGCTGTCCCTTATTGGCTTTACTGATTTTTAAATCTTCCTACTTTGTCTCAATTAGTTTGAAACGCAAATGCGACGCAACAATTTATGGTGGTTTATCGATGGCGACTAGTTAAGGTAAAATTCCATGCATCGTTTCGGTGATTCCATGAGAGCGCTTGAAAATATCAAACATATTGAGTGAAAGAGATAGACTTATGTGGTTTTCATAAGATCGAGTTTATATAATTTATATATAAAATCCTAAACGATAAGTTGAACTGTCATTTTTATGGCAACATTTATAGCAATACAACACATTTAATAAATAAAAAGAGATTATAATATTTTGTTGCAAAATAAATAAAAAACTACTAATATGGACTGTAAAGATTTCCTGATGTTAGCGTACGTTTGGCTAACGGATTGTAGCAAGAACCCCAGAAAAATAGAAGTCGTGAGTTCTGTGGTCAGGAAACGCAAATATGTGCATAAAAAAAAGTTGAGTTGATCCGTACTACGAAGGACGTAGTGCCACAGGTGCTTTCATTACAGTTTTCAGCAGCTTGAAGGATCCTATAATGTTTAAAAACTATACAAGGATGACTTCAAGTCAGTTCGAGGAACTATTTTGTATGGTGGGTCCTATTGTTAAAAAAACCAAATTAACAAGGGAACCAATTTGTGCAAAAACGCGACTAGTTGTGACATTGAGGTTAGTATCCTATGATAATTGGTATTCTAAAGATATAAGATATTTGAATAATTTGTTGATAAATTTCTAGCTACTGGGGAATCTCAGAGATGGCTGTCGTACACTTTTAAATGCTCGCAGACTTGCATCCATCGGATTTTATTTGAAACAACAAATGCTATAACATTTGTTTTAAAGGAAAAGGCTTTTCCATATTATTCGGAGGAGTCGTATCGAGAAGTATCCGATGGTTTTAAGAGTCGATGGGATTTTCCTAATTGCATAGGGGCAATTGAAACTTACTCTTTTTATTCATTGTAAATCACTGTTGTTTGGACGCAATAAAAACTGAAATAAATATAGTACATTTTAATTAGCATTGACATTTGCTTTATCAAATATTTGAGCGCGATTTCCCATCATAAAATCATTCACAATAAACATCAAATTTCTATATGTTTATCTGACATGCAGCAAAAATCATTAAAATCAAATAGATTTAAAACTATTGCATTTGTGCGGTATCTGCTTGATGCCATAAAATACTTTTTAATGTAATGATGTATGGAATCGAAGCTTTAGCCTTTTTTGATAAAACGAATATTGTTGTTTTATACATGATGTTGAAAAAAGGCAAAATTGACTTTTTGAGCAAAATTAGACAATTTTAGATTGTATTTTGAAGCCGCTTTTAGGCCCGAATGCATAGTCGACGACAAGAATGATTTGCTCTGTATTTTTGCCTCGTTCGTATGCATAAACGTTAAAAAAGGCGTGCCTTGATCGAAGATATATTCCGTCCATTTGGGTAGGCAGAGAATAGTGGGTAACATATAGTAAATACATTGTAGTTTTTCCATATAGCTATCTTGTTTTATATATTTTTTTTACACATTTTGGAGAGGAAATACAATTTTATACATAAATGTTATAGAACACAGTAGGTGCGTTTTTTTGGGGACCTAACTAACAAAAAATGTTAGTTGCCAATAAAACGACATTTTTGTGTTTACATAATTTTCTTCGTTTTGTTATTTGACGGTTGGCTGTTCGGCTTGAAATACAAAAAAATCTCAGAGTAGAAAAATCAAGTGGTCTATCGATAAACAAATGAAAGTGCAGTTATTAAAGAATATATTGAGATTATTTCATATATTCCAAGCAGTACAACTAACCGTCAAATAACAAAACTAAACAAGCACGAAATAAGCTTCGATTCCATACATCGATTCGTTCATAAACTAATTGAGACAAAGTAGAAAGAAACGATAAACAGTAAAACCAGTGAGGGACAGCACTACAAAAATGCGGAAGTGCTTGAAAAATGCAGCACGATGAGTTTCAAAAATTAAAAAGTATTTTATGGCATCAAGCAGATACCGCACAAATGCAATAGTTTTGAATCTATTTGATTTTAGTGATTTGTGCTGCATGTCAGATAAACATATAGAAATTCGATGTTTATTGTGAATGATTTTATGGTAGAAAATTCCGCTCAAATAATTTGACATAACAAATGTCAATGCAAATTAAAATATATTACTTATTTCAGTTTATACAATGAATAAAAAGAGTTAGTTTTAACTTGAAAGAAAATATTTATTCAAATATGTTATATTATGTACATATTCTTTAGAATACCAATTATTGTAGGATACTTACCACCTCATTGTTACAACTAGTCGCGTTTTTGCACAATTGGTTCCCCGAACTGACTTGAAGTCATCCTTATATAAATTTAAAACATTATAGGATCCTTCAAGCTGCTGAAAATTGTGATGAAAGCACCTGTGGCATTCGGTCCTTTGTGGCACGGGTCAACCCCACTTTTTTTTTACGCACATATTGGAGTTTCTTGACCACAGAACTCACGGCTTCTTTTTTTCTGGGCTTCTTGCTACAATCCGTTAGCCAAACGTACGCTAACATCAGGAAATCTTCACTCAACATTATTAGTTTTTAATTTATTTTGCAACAAAATATTATAATCTCTTTTTATTTATTAAATTTCAATGTGTTGTAACTCATCGTTTAGAATTTTATATATAAATTATATAAACTCGCTCTTATGAAAACCACATAAGTCTGTCGCTTTCACTCGATATGTGTATATATTAAAGAATTAAAAAATTATTGTTTTGAGATAATTTTTATTGAAAGTATTTTAAAAAATTTCTCAAAACAATAATTTTTTAATTCTTTAATATATCAAAAACCATATTCCATTAGTTCATCTCATTATTTATTTATTTATTTATTTATTATTTTCATTAAAAAGATTACAAAACGTAATTTACCATAATGAAACCAAATTTACAATGTAGCAATGTAATCATACTCGAACGAAATCGAGTTGCTGTAGCGTTTAATCGAAAACTCCATCCCATTTTTAAGATTGTAGTTTCTTTCAGTTTTTAAGTCGAACTTTCAATATATATTGTGATAGTTCGAATTGGAGAAATTCGATTGAATTATATTTCTATTTCGCATGGATGCTATTTTAATGTTTTCGTTTCATTTGAGAATATGTTCTTGAGCATGAAAGCGCAGGTAGCTAGGTAGCTAAAATTTTTGTTCAATCTTCTAGAATCTGGAATCTAGAATCTAGAGTTTAACAAAAATCGGGTATAACGCATGAATTCTCAAAATATTCGACTTAGATGTGTGTGAGAGAATGCCGTACACAAGAATTTAGTTGCTCGCTGCGCAAGGAAGAGCCTTAAATACAGTGTAACTAGATAGATGATTCGGAGTTCAGCGGTGACGTTTGTACTAGTGTAATATTGCGCGGCGCACCCCGATATCTTCATCTCTACCAGTCCCAACTTCTTGCTGTAACTTAAGATTTTGAGTGGGACTAATAATTATGCATTCGAGTATCTCTAAAAGCGGAAGCCCAAGTTCTATAAAGATCTTCCATAATTTCCTCTCACACCATGGAAGGGTTGGTGTCCAATGAAAAAACGTAGACGTTCCCTCCCTTGCCAGTGACGAAATTGTTCCTGACAAACGTCAAGTTGGGTATATTCCTTGACTTTTTATTTAGGTTAAATTCCCCACATCTGATGATACATACGATATATTTTCACTTAAGCTTATACTCCCCTATTACTCATTTTTGATATACACTTGTTGTATCGGATAATAAAACACCGAAGTATATGTCATACAATATTCTATAGTTAAAATAAATTGTTACTTTATAAATTAGTACGTTTTGTGTAACAGACAATCGTAAGTGCAGGTGACAATTGACAGCAACTACAAAAATACATTCTGCGCGATGCAGTTGAGTCTAATAATTGTAATATTAAATTTAAAATGACGCGACTAGAAACGCATCGGTGAGGACTGCGAGGGGATGATCACAATACTAGTATCTCATATAGGCACACCGCATAGCCCATGGGGCATATCGTTGATACGTAGAAATGACTATGGTACAAGGTTGAAAATACCGCATAAACAATAAATATGCGTATACATAACTACGAAACACGAATAGCACTTATTTATCGTGTTATGTATGTTTATTAAAAGCTACCACTGCAAAAAAATATTGATACAAAAAAATTGTTAAAAATATATATAGAAACGTATGAGTCGCGGATAGCGAAACTGTTTGTCTAATCAATTTTATTGGCATATACAATACATAATGTGTTATCTTGGCATAATATAAAAATCGACAAAACAGTAGTATAATACAGCAATATACAGATGCATAAATATATGTTCAATGTTGAGAAAGGCATGTTCTAACATTATTACGAATATGCGCCTAGTTATAGTCGAATTTGTGTATAGGATGCAATAGACAAGGACGAAAGTTGAATCGGGCTTGGTACCAATAACCTTCGAAAACATTCCAGTTTTATTGCAAAGTTATTTTTATGTCTTAACTGTATAAGTTAAAGGAAAAACAACAGGCCTTATACTATTATGACTTATGAATACGAAGCGCTGTAACCCACAATCCATTCCCAAACGACAAACCTCTGAGATGCGAAATGAGACATCACTTATGATCCAATATACACATTATACACACCTAAATGTATATTTATGCGGACTATGTCTCCATACAAATACTACGTATACGAATGTATGTGTTTGTTCTGTACAAATGCTGAGTGCACACTGCACATAGTATATTGTATGTTGGAAAATGTGTGCCGCGTATTCGTTTTCATTTTAGACTTTTTGTTCAATAGACAATTCATTATTTGCCATTCTTTTCTTTAATCCTGTTGTTTTACATATTTCAATCTTCTTGCTATTTGCTGTATTCTGTTTCTTTGCCGACTTTATTTTGTCGTCATTGCGCCAAAAAGTCTGCCCAACAAAATACAAAGCGAAGACCAATACATATCGGAAAAAAGCTTTAGTTCGTGTAGCGTAAACAACGTCGTTTGAAGACATCACAACAGTCTACAGCCATAATATGATGGCTTAAACGCGCCATTTACTCCAATCCCAATAGAGAATATATATCCCCATTCCCATTCTACATCGAAATGTGTAAAATATGGTACAATGTATAGATAGTGTATACAGTATACACTGTTTCGTACTTCGTAGTACTTTAACATTTTTCGGTAATAGTGATGTGAACATTTTGGCCTTTGCGGACCCAACAATTACATCTTTACTCCTGAATTATATGATAGTCTTTGATAACAACAAAAAACTTTATCAAATACTTCAAGATGAAAATTTAAAAATTAAAGGTTAAATACTATTCATATCTCCGAAACGTTAAATGCTTCAGAAAACTTTATTTTACTTTTGTTCTACCTTTTAACAAGATAAAAAACATTTTGCAGGATATTTCAAGCTCAAAAATTAAAAACTTTAAGGTCATACTTTTATATATTTATTATATTACAAAGTATTACATTGGATATCGCGGAGTGTTTGTGACCTTAAAAGGTTTAGCAATATCGTTTTTGCTTGGTTTTTGTGCACTGCATTTATATTTATACATCTACTTTTTGCATAATAAGAATTGATTATTCCATTTCTTTGAAGTGTCATCGTATCTGAATCTTTTGATAAAGCAATTGTACTGTTAAAATTTATCAGCAGTAATTAATTAGTACCTACATAGCTTGTAAGTAAAAATATCTTGTAGATTAGATTATTAATATTGTTTATGGGTATTAAAGCAATAAATAAAACACTGCAAGTGAGTGAACAGGGTGAACTTAGAGTTCAGTTTATTTTTCTTTTAAACAAAGCAATAACTAATATGATATGTATATATGAAGATCCATATGGTTCCCATATAAAATATGTGGCGAAAGTTATGGGAAACATATTAGTGACCTTAAAATTACAAAGGTAGAACATGTTTTTAACATTAAATCAAAATACACAATGAAACGATTAGTTTTAAATTGAGCCGTTGTATTGCAAAAACTAAATTTTGAATTACATACCATAATTATTATTAGCTGCATTCATTTGTTTGTTTTTTGTTTAATTATTTTATATGAAATGCAACAACAAAATAATCCCTGCTTTTTACGATTGTTCATTCATTCTGAATATTTATTACTTTATTGGTTGCAAATGGCGTTGCAAAATAATCTTATTTGTCGGTCTGCAGCACTTTTCATGTTCAATTGGACTGACTTCGGTTGGATAGGAAAAAAGTGCGGAATGCAATAACAAATATATATATTGAATCAAATATAAATTAAAAATGGAGTCCGGATAACATCAAAATGTGAGAACTACACGAGAACCATCAGTTTTAGCATTTTGTTATGTTCTACACAAATTTAAGTCTCAATGAGAGAGATCAGAATATTTGACTATTATGATGTGTGTAGACAAAAAAAAAAGAAGAAATTAAAAGACATATGCCACAAAAATTATACACGAGTAATTACATAATTGAAATTTTGAATTAATATTTTCTACATTCCAACGTTGCCACGGCATATACAATTTCACTTTTCTTTACCTGAACAATATGTCAAAAAGCACAGGATAGGATCAATAAAAATAACAAGCCATATGTCATGTGAACTGTGTGTGTATTCAATATACTAATACACGTACTTATGTAGTATGTACATTTATTTAGGCACAGAGAAAAAGTTTAAGTAGCGGTGGTATATACATTCATTTTGATTTTTGCCTCCTTTTTAAATGTAGCTATCTTATGCATATTCGTAGTTATAATATTAGTCTGCAGGCATGTTCATAAGCTTCAATGATTGCATTCTCGACAGGATTGAAAGCTTATATAATTTGCGCTTGGCTAATCGCTACAAACATCGGTACGAAACAGCACAGGTGATCTTTTGAATGCATTGCAAAAGGAATGTATGTATGTATTTAACTAACATAGGTGGTTTGTAAAAACATCGGACAGTAATACCATTGCGACACAATGCACTTTTAAATCTACATTCAGGCAACACTAAATACTATATTGAAATTTTTTTTACGTTTGGTGATGCTCAAATTATATTAAGTTTTACTTGCAAAAATGTAGCTGTATTAATCAAGGTCTGTAAGGAGATGCGCCTTTACTATTGCCCTTTTTTGATGAATAGAAAATAAATTACAAATACAAAAGACTTAAAGATTGATTTGATTGAAATATAGTTTCTGTTGTTTAAAGAGAATTTGAACTTTATATTTTTGATTCTTTAAATTTTATTGTTCTTATGTTTATTATGTAAGTTTTTATAAATTCATTCATTCTTTAATTATATTCCAATTATTCAACCCTATTAGACGGAAAGCCTTTTCACAAGTTTTTGCAACGGTTTCCTTTTAATTTAATTTAAAAAAATTTAAAATTTAATTTAAAATAAAAATTTAAGCAAAAAGCAATTGTACTCTAAGTTCAAGTATTATTATGTTTATATTAATAAAAGGATTTTTCATGCAGATCAGCTTAATAAAATTTTTCAAAATTTTCGCCCATCAATGACCATGTTTAACCAATCATTTTAAATTTATTTACGACACAAAGGCCATATACAGATTTTGGTATTCCGGCGGAAAAAAAGTTGACGATGTAGTAACTCGTTTGGACACCCCTGAGCCCAAAAAAGTGGTCTAGAAAAAATATGCAAATGTACGTCCGTACGCCGTACTATGTGGAAAAAAAACTTCGAAACTACTGGTCCGATTTGTGTGAAATTTTTTTGTAAAATATTAGAGAAAAATATATTATAAGAATGCAATTCTCGTTCCAGTTTTTCTTGTATGGGGCTCAAAAATGAGCCCTACTCTTTTCTTTATTTTCACAATAATTAATCTTCAAAGTATCCTAAACAAAACTGCATATATCTCATATCCCGCCAGATGCTCCTTCTGGCGAAAAAGGGGGTGGGCAAAGACAAACCCCACTTTTCTATCTAAGACACCTTACACAATATCAAAAAAATTCTTTCAGATTATTGTAGGATTAAATAAGATAAGAAAACTTGCAGAACATTTCAAGGTCAAAATCGAAAAATTTAAGATCAAATTTTTTATATCTCAGTAATCTTAAATATTAAAAAAAACTCAATGTCTTATTTTTATAATGAAAATATGAAATTTGAATACTGTGTGTTTTAGGGTACTATGATGTTCTACATTATTGATAATCTCAATAAAAGTACCAATTTGGGACAAAAATCAAGGTCGAAATTCATAAATTTCAAGGTCACATTTTTCATATCTCCGACAAGCTTTATTAAAATGTAGTTAAGCAACAGTCGTATATAAATTCACACCTCGATGTAGTTTAGAAAAGAGTCGAAATACAAATATTTCTTTATGGAATCAAATTTCTAAACAATAATTGTCAGCGTTATAAATGTTTACACTGATAACAATGCATCCTGAAAAAATTAAATTGGAGTTTTCTGAACTTAGGTTTTATTAAACAAATGAATTCCGGTTTTTAAAACTACCCTTTATTCCGAGCAGCTCACCGGTTCCTCTGAAAATATTAATTAACAACTAATACACTAAGGGCCGTATACATCAACGCGAATTAATTCGAGACTACGAATAAAATTTGAAATTCGTATACATCAACCTCGATTAATCGTCGAATAAATCCGTGAATTATGACCCGATAAATCCAGCAAATAGTAGGTCAGAATCCCCAGATTCGAATAAAACAAAACGTCAAAAATTACGTACGTTCAGCAGTTAGATGTGAAATGCTGTTATGTCAAAAACTTAAATTCACTATCAGCTGACATTTAAAAAACATTTTCTGCAATAAATGTACTAGATCACTTTCGGTTGAAAAGAAATAGCAACAAATATTGTGCACAATAGTACTAAAATTATCCGTGTTGATGTATACCATTTCAAAAAAATCCGGGGATGCGAATTTTTCATCTCTCATCGAGAAAAATTCGTAGTCTCGGATTAATTCGCGTTGATGTATACGGCCCTAAAGTAAACACACAAACGCTATAATGTAAAAACAAATACTTTTTTATTTCGTAAATTTAATTTTTCGTTGACCATAATAACAGCTCCCAAGGTGTTTTTTCAAACATTTTTGTATCTGTACACGCATTATTGAAACATAACATAACGTATAAGTTATAACGCAACGTAAAATTACAAAATCGCTCTCCTAATGTGTAAATATTAGTAAAATGAGATATGTACCAATAAAGCAAACTTCTTGAACAATAATTAGACATTAAACGTGACCAACGTTTAGTACCTAATTGTCTCCTTTTTGTACACCTTATAGTTCCCAGTTACACACGTTTTTAAAACAAACGGGATTGAAGAGACAGCGAACAATTTATTTAAGCTACCGCACTGCAGTCGCAGTGTCAAATCATGCACATGGAAATAAGCAGTCTTAGGAAGCCTTACATAAACACTGCGGCGGATAATAGTTAATGGGAACGCGCCTAGGTGCAGACTGGTATGCGAAAGTACGATTACAAGTTACTCGAACGGATTTCAACAATCATAGAATGTGTATCTTAGAGAACTAAGTAAATATTTAAGCTAAGTGCCTACTACAGAGTTAGAGCAAAGTAATAGGTCGTTGTGTTAAAGTATTTGCCTATTACCGCGTTCACGTCGCAAGTACTGGACTGTACTGAATTATATAATCCTCCCGTGAACGTAAAAAAATTGTCAAGAATGCTTGAAAAATGAGAATTGGAAAGTTGAAAGTTGACTAACCTTTTTTCGTTTCTGCGTCAGGCCTGAGTTTGCTACGTTTATTGTAATCGTTTATTTTGATAATGATCGAGGGGTTAGCGTCACACAATTTATGAATTTAAAAAAATAAAATAAAAAAATTGCACAATTTGAGATTTTTCTTGTCTGGGTTTCATTGTTTAATCTTCAGGTTTGAACATGTAAATCTTTGCATATCAATATGATATTATACATTATCATTATTACAATTGTTAATTTAAAACAAGACTGAGTTATTTGTAAGTCCTGAGTCATGTTCGCAATATATAAACTCGGTTTATATAAATTAAAGTTGATAAGTTAACTTGCTACAGCCCTACAGAGTTTTTTGAGATTTTGGCATTCTGATAGCATGAAGTATTCCATTTAATGGAACAAAATTTAAGATTTATTGGAACGCTTACCCAAGCAAAACAATTTTCTTGATGCTTTGGCAAGCGGCCTATTGGCTTCTATTGGTCGTCCCACATAGGCCTGCTATATTTTGAATTTATACAGGAGCATGTTACATAATATGAACGAATGTGTTCTTTTATATTAAGATAAATAAATAAATATTAATACGGAATTGTTATAAAAATGTATGTAGTTACACCTCCGATATTTTCGATTCGCAACCAAATTTAGCTAAAATTTAATGAGTAATAAGTAATCAAGGATGGAGTTGTCCGTGTCAGGAATTAAAGGAAGCCACTTCAGTGCGGCTGATTTTAATTTGGAGGATTTGTCTTCTTCTTCATTGCGAATTGACAACCAAGAAGTAATTTTATCGGCACCATCTGTTAAAAGGCGGCCAGTAACAACACAGGCAATGATTTTTAAGGAATTGATGGAGTGAAGACTTCAAAACGAAAAATTTTAAGCGGAATGCCTGTTGCTTAAGCCGGAAGCCAACGAAATAGCTTCCAAGCGATTGCAAGTGCATCGCATTTCGAGATGCTGAAATTTAAAAACCAAAAAAAAAAAAAAAAGACCTTAAAAAAATTAAAACTTTATTTATATTTAAATCCATCACGTTCTTCGTCCTCCTCAAGTGGAATTCCAACATTAATAAGATCCAACTTATGCTCAAGACAAATATTGAAAAGAGCACAACACACATTTACTATTTTGACAACTTTTGAAGGTGCATACCTTAATTTTCTTTCGCCAAGTAGACACCGAAAAGTTGCCTTTAAATTTTCATTACATCTTTCTATTGGGTTCCGTCCTTGAATGTGTAATTTTTTTGTTATTCTCCCAGTAAAAATTTGTTCCGTTGTCTATTTTAATAATAACGTTCCATTCTCCTTTTACCGGCTGACATTGTCCATTTTCCGGCATCGTGTGCCCATATTTTTAAATCATAGTCGCATATCAGCTGAACATTCATAGAATGTTCACTTTTCCTCTAAACGAAAATATGCTCATTTTCGGAAGGAGCTTTCATATTGACATGTGTACAATCAACACAGCCAATTACGCCAGGAATTTTTGTCTTTTTGTTAAACAATATTTTGTATTGAATCTTTCCAATATCAGTCGGGTATTTGATCCATTTGCCACACAATTTCTGCTCGAGTACATCAGTAATTTCTTTTTAATGGATCTAGAAATCGTGGACTGATCCATTGAATGAACATACAAACCCCAATCGTCCTCTGAGTGGCATATATATTCAATACTGCTGCCAGTCGAGTACTTAAAAGAATTCTCGTAATCCGAGAATTTACACCATTGCCAACAAAAATACCTTCGATTTCCTTAAACACTTCCAAGAATGCTTTCTTGGATAAGCGAAACGAAGCATTGAAATAAATTAAATAGACTAATATTTTATTATAGTTTTAAGGGAAAAATTAGAATGCACTCGAACTCTAGCAGTAAAGTGCAGAAGAATTTGGCAAGTCTGTGGTCAGGAAATGCCAATATTTGAGTCACAAATAATTTTGGGTACATCCGTAGTACCGAGATCGGCATGAAATAGGTGCTTTTACCACAGTTTTCATCTGATTCAATGATAGTTTAATGTCAAGAATAACATACGGATGACATTAAGTCAGTTCGAGGAACTGTTCTGTATGGTGTGTCCCGTTATTACAAAAGATACAGTGACAAAGGAACCAGTTTGTTCAAAAATGCGACTCGTTCTAACATTGAGGTTAGTATTTTTCAATAAAGTTTTGTTAGAACAGAATAAGATATAATATAATATAACATGTTTAAATAATTTATTAACAACTTTTGAGCATCCATCTACCGTATTTTATTTGAGACAACAAGTGCTATTACACACGATTTAAAGAGAAAGGCTTTTCCAAAGTATACCGAGAAATCGTATAGAAAAATAGCGAATAGTTTTTTAAGTCGGTGGGATTTCCCTAATCGACTTTTCTATTTATGTTGCCGGATGTATTAATTTTCTTTATTATTATTTCTTCTGTTATCAATTGGCATATGAATTAGTTTACTTAAGTAATTATTTTATGTTCCTGTTGGGGTGAGGTATAATGCATTCAAATATTTACGCGGGATTTATTACCATAAATAATTGTAAATAAATATTACATATAAATAATACATATTGCATTTCTGTAGTGCGTTTCCATAACTTTCACCCGATACCGAGTAATAAAATTATCACTCACGAAAAGTTCGAGAAATTCGCAACAAAGTGCACCATTTTACTTGTTCATAAACAGTTGGCTTTTAAAAGGTAGGCTTTTCTCAAAAATAAACAAAATCTATTTGAAATACGTCAAACGAGTTCATATAATTAAAAGTGATAAGTTTTGACACAGTCACGACATAGTCCTTATTTTATCACTTTCCAATGCAGGGTCTCAACGGAATTTCGGAAACAGGCTCACTTTCGCCATCTGGAGTCTGGTGTCCAAACTTAAAAAGTGGCAATTTATCACGTAATATTGGGTGACAAAAGTTATAGAAACGCACTACTGCAGTATCTGCTGAATGCCATAAAATACTCATGGAGTTTAAAACTCATCGTGCTGCATATTTCAAGCACATGCTGCATTTTTGTGGTGCTGTCCCTTACTGGCTTTACTGATTTTTATATCTTCCTACTTCGTATCAATGAGTTTTATACGCAAATACTCATATTTCTGCTTATTTCAATATCAAACAGTAGTATACCATAGAAGTTCTTATTATAATATGATTTAGCGGGGTTACAAATTGCCACAAAATGTTTCGACTGTTTATTTAATAGTCCAAAAGCATATCAATAAGCAAACAAAACTACATCGCAGGGAATGCGTGGTATGAACTTATATCCGACTGTTGCCTAACTACATTTTAATGAAGCTTTTCTAAGATATGGAAATGGTGACCTTGAAATTTCTGAGTTTTGACCTTGCTTTTTATCCAAAATGGTACATTTATTGAGATTAGCAATAATGTAGAATGATCATAGTACCCTAAAACACAAAGTTTTTGATTTACTTACTTTCATAACAAAAATATGGCCTTGAGTTTTAATATTTTGACCTTGAAATATTCAGCAATTTTTCTTGCATTATTTAATCCTACAATAATCTTAAAGTTTTTTTTTTGATTTTGTGTAAGGTGTGGGGTTTGTCTTTGTCCGCACCCTTTTTTGTCAGAAGGATAACCTTTTAAGATAAATGCAGTTTTGTTTAGAATACTTTAGCCCCTAGAAGAATGATTTTAGCAATAACTTGACCTTGAAAATCAGATGCCTTGAAAAACAAAAACCACTTTATTATTTTTCTCTAATATTTTACAATAAAAATTCATACGGCGTACAGATGTACATTTGCAAATTTTTTCTAGAACATTTTTTTAGACTCGGAGGGTGTCAAAACGAGTTTCTGCATCGTCAACTTTTTTTTTATGCATAAGGGCCATATACATCAACGCGAATTAATTCGAGACGATCCCCGGATTTTTAAAAAAATTGTATACATCAACACGAATAATTTTAGTACTATTGTGCACAATATTTGTTGCTATTTCTCTTCAACCAAAAGTGATCTAGTACATTTATTGGAGAAAATGTTTTTAAAATGTCAGCTTTTCACATCTAACGGCTGAACACATGAAACAAGTATAAGTTATACTTGTTTCATGGGCTGAACGTACGTAATTTTTGACGTTTTGTTTTATTCGAATCTGAGGATTCTGACCTACTATTTTCTGGATTTAGCGAGTCATAATTCACGGATTTATTCGCCGATTAATCGAGGTTGATGTATACGAATTTCAAATTTTATTCGTAGTCTCGGATTAATTCGCGTTGAAGTATACGGCCCTAAATGCATAAATCTATATATGCCTTTGGGATCGTATATAAAATATACACAAAATTTCTTTGGTGACGATGTTTGAAGTTTAACTGTAGCTCTCCCTACCGCGAGTTGTTAAATGTAATATTACACGTAAACATAAAACAGCGAACATAAAGGTAGTGACGAATAACGATTGGCTAAGTTCACTGAATAAAAAACCAATTAATGGAAAGTAGACTAAGTACGGCATAGACCGATGCACTGCCGTTCACCTACTCGTACATTCTACATTCTACACAAAACACAGTATGTAACTACAAATTACAATATAGCCTAGATACAAGCCAGAACTAACGGTCTAATGTTTATGAAATTTAATAAAATGTCCAATACAATAAATCGTATAATATAGGAATATATTTTCAATTATTTATACAACCAACAAGGGGACAAAGATATATACTGTAGATATACATAACATGCATGCAAAAATAATACGAGTATGCTAAGATATATCGACCTTCCCTGTCGAAATGGTGTACGCGGTACTGTATGAACAGTGAACACATGCGGATTTTTAGCGTCGTCGCTTACAACTGTTTCCGGCGTCGACGCAACCACATATATTAAGTAGTTAAGTACATATTACCATTTACGAGTAGCTACGAGAGTACATATATGGCAAAACACGACTAATCGATTTGTGTGTCAAGTGGCGCCACACAATCCCCTTTCTCGGCAGCCTAGACTCTAGAGTTGTTTTTGTTCGACTCTTCTAAGTAGTGTCCAAACTAGCAACCACTAGGTTAACTGATTTTTTGTTTTGTACGACCCGAATTTGAAATACTACAGGCTACAGCATTAAATTAATTAGAAAATTGTTGCAAACAATGGTACAACCAATGAGATTTCCGGTACCGTCCAATAATATATCCACCTACAAGGTCAGCCCTATACTTGAAATAAAAACACACCAGTACTATAAAACAATTATGTGAACATTGGTGGCAGGATAATCGAAACACTTTGATCCTCATTTTGTTCCAAAGTTATTTAAACTAGTGGCCACCAAAATATGTACAATTGTTATATAATTATGTAACGCAAGTTAATCTAGTTAAATACGTAAAAATTGTTTTTATCAAATAAAAACTAAATATGTGTGTTTCATTTAGATCTGATTGTTGACTTAATAATTTTTATTTTTTTTTAAATGTTCATCAAAGTTGTTTTATCGCATTCATTGCCAATATAGTGAAAGAGTTTTTGAAAAATTTGAACAGTTTCTGAGATATGGAATATGTGAAATTTCATTTTTTGAATTTTGACCTTGATATTTTTTTTACAAAATTTTCATTTTATTGAAACTAGTAATAATGTAGAACATCATAATATCAAATAAGTACTAGGAGTTCTAACTAGTAAGTTATTGTCGTTATAAAAGCTTATATTTTATAATGACAATAACTTAAAACTGCTTGTTTTACGCATAGCCTTTCAATTAAATTATGTTGATTGGGATTATTAGGCTCTCGAGATTTTAAACTTTCGAGATTATGGCCATTTTAAATTTATTGTTTCAGGTTATTTATTAATGGCCAAAACTACATTTATAATTTTAATAAACAAAAAACTAATATTTGAGTGAGTGTAGTATAGATCGAAACAACACAACGTCCGCTAGTTTATAGAAGAAATATATTTTTTAGTTTATTTCTACTTCTATACGAAACTGATACATCTGCAAAGCCATTTTAATAATATTGTATGTAATTTCATAATGAAATTTAGTTGCAGTCGTAAGTCAAATACCCATTATTTTGATTTAATAGTCAAAAATGTACTGTTATGATACAAGGGCGGAAAATATTATAGTTAATGTACTATTAACCGGAGATTTGAAAACGACATGGGTTGGTAGAAGCTTTGGTGTTGTATTGCATGTAAAATGTAATTTTCTGATATGTAAAGACATAAAAAAAATTGAACGCGGCCAAGGTCAGGTTTGAGCTCGTCAATATATAGGTACATACGTATCAGAAACCAACTGCTTCAAAAGGAAAATTTCCAATAAATAAGTTTTTTTTTCTAGTTTTATGTTCTACCATCGATATTTTAAATAAAACAGTTTAATTATTTATGTTGGCGTTCATGTTCACCAAATATGTCCATTCGTTTTAACTAAATATATGAAACTGTAAAAAATTAAATATTCGACAAATTGCAAAAAAAAAAAATACAAAGACAAAATCTTACCTTGGAGCAAAGTACCAATAACGCATTACGTATGTCTGTAAACTTCTTTTGTTTAACGAAACGTCGTAAGAGGTTCATGGATACTGCACTGCTAATAACGGCTACAAATAGAACTTAGCATGCAACTTTGATGATACCATACGCACTAACTACACACACGGATTTTAACTATTAATTTAACTATGTCCATCAAAAAGGTTATTAAAGTTATTATTAAGTCAACGGTTAGTTTCGTATATGTAATCTGTTACTGGGATACGTACTCGTTCCCAGACGTATATGCCGCACTTCATTTTTTAATTCAAATAAATATGTATATTTATTATGCTCACATAATATGCTTCCTATGAATTGAAAGTTATTGATTAGACGCTTATTATTTATTAACATATTATATTTCATTCCCTACCTAGAATATAATTATTTCATAGCGCACTTGGGGCATATAACATCAAATTCGTGCGACAAAACCCCAATTTATTATTTCGTAGAGGTAGATGTGTATTCAACTGATTACAAACTTTTAAAAAATTCTCTAATTTTTTATATCATATTAATTAAATGCAAATTCGTGTAGTAGTTTTACAGATATGAAAAACCGCACGATGCTGGAAGTAATCGGGTTATTTAGACAGCATTAATAACCTCAAATTCAGTTAATTTTTCCAAACATTAATACATATATATATAAAATAGGAATGTCTAATACGCGTACATATTTTATTATCTTCGGCAGCTAGAACGGAAATGTTTGGTGGCAATTGAGTTCGTTTTAGTGGCGCAAAAATCGAACAAACATTACTTTCGCACTTTTTGGTTTTTTGTTTTGTTTTAGGTGTGTACCGTATACGTAAAACCAAACGATGCTGCATATTGTTGCAATCTGACGAAGTTTTAAAAAAATTTTGTTGGCAAATTCCTTACGAATAAATTCGGCTAATTTCGATTGTCCAGTGTGTTCGCACCTTTAAATACTAACTGAAGACACACCGTGACAGGTTAGTTAGGTTTATAGTTAACTGAAAGTTAAGCGCCATTTTTAACATATTAACATGGCAAGCTTATACACAATGACAAACAAAGTTATATATATACATATAAAATCGAAAGTGTAGCGACGTCCAATTTTTTTAAGCAAATATACAATGTAGCCAAATGCAGCTTTACTTTCAATAAAATTCATGCAATTTAACGTTGATATAGCCTGTAATATACATAGCATCCTAAGATCAACTATTTCAAAAGTGGGGTTATGTTCGGGGTTAAATATTAAAATCATCAAGGTAAAAAAGTTATAAACCACAATAGTACATCGTGTAACATAAATATCGTAACCTAGCTAACTTTTGCATTCGACAGAAACATGGTTGTAACGAATGTTTTTCTTCTCACTAAAAAATTAACAATATTAATAAAATTATGCAAAAATCATTAAATTTGTGTGTGTATCATATTTATTATTATCCAAACACATATTTTAAACAAAGCAAGATGAATTAGTTACTTCATACTGGCAAATCTTCGTATTACTCGAAATATTGTTTCTGCCTGGGGATTGTTTGAATCTCTTAGAATTGACACAATATCAGTTATTCCTCCGGGTGGGGCGCCTAGTTCTTTTTTTGTAACTATGCATAAAAGAGCTCCAGCACAAGCTCCGCGTTTGCCTTCCCAATATTCCGGATTCGGATCAAGCCTGTAAATCAAATACTTATACTTAATCCAAGTACTAGTCTTATTGGCCAAAATTTTCAAAACAAGTTATATAAATGTAACATGACATGCAAATCTATTCTCGCATTATTGAAATCAGTAGTATTGGGTGATAAATTGTCACTTTTCCAGTTGGCGAAAATGAGCGTATTTTCGAAATAATGTTGAAACCCAGCATTGGAAAGTGATTAATTAAGGACTATGCGCGACTCTGTCATAACTTATCACTTTTAATTATATGAACTCGTTTGACGTGTTTCAAAAAAATTTCGTTTACTTTTGAGGAATACACATCTTCAAAGCCAACTGTTTGTAAACAAGTGAAATGATGCACTTTGTAGCATATTTCTCGAATTTTTCGTTAGTGATAATTTTATAGGTTAAGTAAACTAAGACTTCTTCAAATTGACCATAGAGAAAGAAAGCCGATGCCATACTTTGGCGACCAGGAATTGTGTCACATTCGGATGCACTGCTTCCAACCAGATGTAGAAATTGCTGAGCATTTTTTATATGTTCTTTCTAAAAAAATATCGGATTAAATTTGTAATTCAAAATATAAGAAGGTAGTATTGCAAACTTATAAAACGTACAGTGTTTGTTAATTGACCAAGAGCAGCGTGTACAACCCCCTTTAAAATATATTCTTGGGGCACGCTCGGCTGCACTTCTTTCATCAAATCATGTGCCTTCTGAATGTCACCCCCTTTTAAATAATGTATTGCCAAATTCAAACGTGCCTCAGGAATAATGTTGAGCAATGCTGGAAACACCTGCAATGCACCTTCACCATTTCGAAACACTACCAAATTGTGATTAACCAGTTCAGCTCCAAAGGTTCCACTGTCAATCAAATTTCTTATCTCTTGTTCTGCTGCACGCCCATTAAAAAGCCTAAATCTGTTGCATGCCTTAAGATTTATGGCGATAGTGCTGTCTGGATGCCGATTTAAGTATATATCCAAAACTTCTTGAGAGATATCGTAATAGTCCAGTTTGTAGTAACATAACGCAAGATAGACGTTCAAAGCTAGATGTTCTCTATATTGTGTTTAGTTATAAAAAGTTTATTATAGATCTGTGTGCTGACTATTACTATAGCAGAGGAACCGGTGCGCTGCTCGGACATAACATGTTGTTTTCTAAAAGCGTTTTTAGTAAACACTTACAATCTTATATATAATAAATATTTGATAAATGAATGTCAATTTTTAAGTTTTAATGTATTGTAAACAAAATAAAAATTGAAAACGATGACAATTATTATACAAAAATTTGTTTTCATGGTGCTGTTTGTTCATAATGGTTTTGATTCTTCTGAAATATCTTTTTACTTCATAAAAGGAAACACAGAAATTTAACAACTTTATTTAGTTTTTTTCCTCGTTTATGAAGTTTCCGCATTGGATGTGATTATAAAAAAAACCTTTACTATAAAACCGCAAACGTGGAAAATCACAGAATTATGGTCGAATTTTTCGGAGTGGTGTTTTTTACAGGATCGTATCAATTATATATTAGACAAACTTCATTTCCGCGGAAAATCGCGGAGTTATTGGCAGATTGCTTTGTGAAGTGTTTTTTAATAATCAAATACTGTAAAATCGATTTCCCCGATCATTTTCGCGGACCGCGATTTTTATCGTAATTTTCTCGATTTGCTGACAAATACGTGTGTAAAATTTCGTATTGATCCTACTCTCAGTTTCAGCCTGGTTGATTCCTATACCCAGACGATCGGTTTTAATTTTTATATTTTAGATAGTTCCGCGGAAAATCGTGAAGTTATTCGCGAATTTTTTCGCGATATGAATTTTACTGAATGAATACTGACAAATCGATTCCCGCAATAATTTTTAGGAAAAGCAAACACTCTCACAATGTTTTTTTCGCGATTTCCGTGGTTTCGTGTTTAAAATACTTTATTACTTTATGTATTGATTTACTTTATTATTTTTTTGACGATTTTCGCGTTTTTTTTCGCGTTGAAAATATACCTATGTTACTTCCAGAATGTTACTAAATACGTGTGTAAAATTTCACAGCGATTCTGCTGTCTGTTTTAGCGGTACACCCACAAGATCGTTCAGGAATGTATATAATAGATAGTTCCACAGAAAATCGCGGAAAATTTCGCGGATTTTTTCACGAAATGGCTTTTATTAATTGAATACTGACAAATCAATTCTCGCAATTTTTTTCGAAGTTTTTTAATTTTTTTTCGCGTTGAAAATACGTCTATGTTACTTCTAGAATGTTGGCAAACACGTTGTAAAAGTTCGTGGCGATCTCATTGTCTGTTTTAGCTTGATTGGTTATATAAGGTTGTCAAAAAAGTCTTGCAGTATTTTCGCTAGTTGCCGCTTCAAGCGCGTAATTCTAGTTTTATTCATCGCATCTGGCAATGCTATACCTTTTTGGAAAGCTCTTTTCACGCGCTAACACGTGCTTGATTGACTGTCGTTTCTTTTTAGTTGTTCATGAGTTATAACGTCGCAAGCATGGAGCAAAATAAAGAGAAAATACGGCATATTTTACAGTACTTCTACGATAAAGGCAAAAATGCATCTCAAGCCGCTAATAAAATTTGTGCAGTTTATGGACCCGATACAGTTTCTATTTCCACCGCTCAACGATGGTTTAAACGTTTTCGTTCTGGTGTAGAGGTGGTCGAAGATGCGTCACACTCCGGAAGGCCTGTCGTCGAAAATTGCGATAAAATCGCTGAATTGGTTGAAAGAGACCGGCATAGTAGCAGCCGTATTATCGGTCAAGAGCTGGGCATGAGTCATCAAACGGTTATAAACCATTTGAAGAAGCTTAGAGTTACTAAGAATCTCGATGTATGGGTGCCACACGAATTGACACAAAAAAACATCTTTGACCGTATCAACGCATGCGAATCGCTTCTGAATCGCAACAAAATCGAACCGTTTTTGAAGCGTATGGTGACTGGCGATTAAAAGTGGGTCACTTACGACAACGTAAGGTGCAAACGGTCGTGGTCGAAAAGCGGTGAAGCGGTCCAGCCTGGATTGACGGCCAGGAAGGTTCTTCTGTGTGTTTGGTGGGATTGGCAGGGAATCATCAACTATGAGCTGCTCCCCTATGGCCAAACGCTCAATTCGGACCTGTACTGCCAACAACTGGACCGCTTGAAGGCAGCACTCATGCAGAAGAGGCCATCTTTGATCAACAGAGGCCGAATTGTCTTCCAACAGGACAACGCCAGGCCACACACATCTTTGGTGACGCGCCAGAAGCTCCGGGAGCTCGGATGGGAGGTTCTTTTGCATCCACCGTATAGTCCGGATCTCGCACCAAGTGATTACCACCTGTTTCTGTCCATGGCGAACGCGCTTGGTAGTCTGAAGTTGGCCACAAGAAAGTCCTGTGAAAATTGGCTCTCCAAGTTTTTTGCCAATAGGGAAGCGAGCTTCTATGAGAGGGGCATTATGAAGTTGGCATCTCGTTGGGACCGCGTCATCGAACAAAACGGCGCATATTTGACTTGAATCGCATTATTGTAACGAATTTTATGAACAATTGAAAATTCAATAAATATACTGCAGGACTTTTTTGACAACCCATTATATATATACAGTACATACATACATTGTCGTTTAGAAATTTGTATATTGGATTATACTCGTATAATACGTGTGTGAAATTAACGTATCCTAATCCTTTTTATATACTAAATATTAGTAAAATACGATATAATAAACATTAAAGTAAAAAAAATACAATTTATTACGACCTGGTACAAAATGTATCGTAGGCAGACCGAGGTGTGAATTTATTAGGAAATTATAATGTAGAGCATAATAATTGTAGAACTCGGCTGCAAAGGGATAATTTAGTATGGATAGCAAACTATTTCTCTAAATTCATTTCGAAATTTTATGGCAGCCTCTTTATATTATATTTAACAACGACACAAATATGCGTTTTCCTATCTCTGAAAAAGTCTGCGAATCTGATACAATCATACTGAGCCGTAATATTGAAAATAAGTAACTTATTTGTATAAATTTTTATATATAACGACTTCAAACTAATAAGTCGGAATTTATATAGTATGTAAGTATTTAAAACCGGTATAGTATTTGATATTTGCGATACACAACCTTGCTTTGAACGTTAATTATATCTCACTTCTTATCCAACAGGACCCGCTTATATATGTCAATAGCTTCCTGATAGTGTGCTCTTAGATAATGCATTCCTGCGAGACTCAACTGATCTTCCGCCAAATCTCTCAACAGTCCATGCAATTCCATTAGGCGATCTTCATCGCCCAATTTATGAGCTAGATGAAATAGTAGTCGGATCTGTAAAGAATCAACAATACTTAATCGTTACGGTACATAATTATTTGAACTGTGAATTCTCTAACATCATTTTGAAAGTTGACAAAATAGTACGTGGTTGTGTTATTAGTCAAGAGTGCTTACACAGGATAACATACGCGAATAAATTCGGCAGAAAATGTTTGTTAGTTAACCACAGAATCAAGGCAATCACGACGTTCCGAAATTTCACTGATCTTTAATACCGCCAGCCACAATCCCCACACCAGATACGTAAACTAAATTCCCGACAACCCGACACCCAAAATCACATAATCCGAATATCGATTATCGAATTATTCGATATTCCAATTTTTTTGACCTTTACGGGTTTATAACCATCGCATTATTGCCTTTAACAGGTTTGTGGCACATCGGTTGGATGGTTTCGAAGTCTATAACGGATATATAGACAACCCGCAAACCTTGCACTTAGCAAAATACTGTTGTATACAACTGTTGCTTAACAACAGTTTAATAAAACAATTTGAGGTGTAGAAAATGTGAACCTTGAATTTTTATAATTTCGACCATGATTTTTGTCAATTTTTATCCCTTTATTGAGATTTTCAATAATTGCTATCAGCATAATACCCTAGAACAAACAGATTTTGGAATTATTTTCATTATGAAAATATGACCTCGAGTTTTCAAATTTTGACCATGAAATGCTTAGCAAATCGCCTTTTTTTATAATGTGAAATAAAAATTTTAAAATATTAAACGTTTCGGATATAAAAAAAAGTTTCACCTCGAATTTTCCGATTTTGACCTTGACATGCTTGTCAAAATGTTTTCGACTATGAACACTTATCATGTATGTATGTGAAAGAATTTTTTTCTATTGTATGGGCTGCTGATATAGAAAAAGGAGGGTATGTCTCCGTCCACCCCCTTTTTTGCCAGAAGGAACACATTTGGGAATATACCGCAGTTATGTTTCGAATACCTTTACGGATTGTGAAAATAACAAAATAGTCGGAACCGTTTTTGAGCAATACAAGCGAAACAGTTTTATTTAAACAATTACTTGTCTTTGAAGCAATAGACCTTGAACAAATTTAAGAACGTTTCTTTTTTCGTATAATATCTTAGAAAGGGTGATATTTTAGCAACTTTATTTTTGTCAACCATCCTCAGACTAAACTTTATTTACCCTATTTCATAAAAATCCGTTGGGTGGTTTAGTAGTGCATATTGGTCATACATATAAACATACATCGCCTTATATATATATATATAGAATTACTGTTTGTGTGTCTGTCTGTCTGTCTGTATGTCGGCTATACAAAGCTGCACGCATATCTTTCACAATTTATTCACCCTATCAGTCACACCACATTCACCAAAACGGTAATTTTTTTAAATTATGTAACTCTTGTTTTGCGCTAACAGCAGAGGAAGACCATTTCATATTCACATTTTAGAATTATGTTATACACATTTATTGAGAACTAGCAGACTTGCCGAACGTCGTTCCGCCACAAACCTCGCTTTGTTGAGACACAATATTTATAAACAGTATGACATCCATTCGAAGTCACAATCTTCGGAAAATAAAATTTCTAAGGAGCAAACATGCCGACCTATATATACACAAGCCAAGGCCGACCATGTTAAATATTATTAAAATCAGTTTTTTTTCGAATTCTACTATTTATATATGAACTTGCATTCGACTTTTAAAAGCTCGACCGATTTAATCCCGAGTACCGAAATAATAGTGTGAATATAACTTTGATAGTTTGAGTAGTCCATCCGTTATGACTTATGATCCATAGACCTACCGACTTGTCACATACGCACTTTATCCAAATTTTTTATCCATTTCATTATGCCCTTACTACAACACAATAAACAATAATTGTACCTTTAATGCACTATTTGGAACGGTTTCCACAATTTTCTGAGACTCATCATACATTCCCAAATAAAACATACACGCTGATATATTAAGGCTGATATCTGTGCTGTACGGATCCATGAGGCGTATACGCTCATATTGATCCAATGCCTTTGTATAATCTCCCAAATGAAAGTTGCAGAATGCTATCCATTGTTCCCTAGTGGTAAGAGCTTTTTCAGGTTGAATGTACTAAAGTTGAAATAATTTATTAAAATATTATTTATTATATCTTTGAGAAGGATTGAAAATATTTGTAATTCTCACCGCTTCAAAAAGGGTACGGGTCCCAGTGTAGTCTCTACTAAGTAAATATTGATCAATATCTGGCAGACCTTTTTTAAACGCTGTACTATTAGATAACTTTGAAGAATTTGCCGAATCCGATTTCACTCGTGACAGGATCTGGCAAAAAAAAATTATTAAACTTTATTATCCGTTTTTTAAAATGTATTTACCATTTTTTTAGATGATTTCTACCACGAAGTCAAAACTTAGTTTATAAAATGTGTAACATGCAAAGCTATGTTGTTACTTAAAGTTGCTATAGTTACCTATTATATGCAGGTGAAGTTTCTTTTGCTGTATTGTTTTATAGGGCTGCGCCGTCAAATAGAATTAAAGTAAGAAATTTCAGAGAGAGGTGTAATTAAGCATATGGAACATATAACAATATTACCGACCATTTAGGCTTTAGCTGATAAGTTTAGGATTAGTTTTTGTTTGTCATATTCATACATTTTTATTTTATGTCCAAGCGAAATGAAATCAATATTGTCGTTTCAGTGTAAAATATCTCACGGTTAAAATATGGGCTATTTTCGTTCATTTTTACATCATCAAATAACATTATGCTACATCAATGGGATTTAAAACAAATATTTTTGACTAGCGGAGGAACCCGTGCGTTGCTCGGACACAACATGTTGTTTTCTAAAAGCGTTTTAGTAATCACTTATATTCTTTAATATCATAAATATTTGATAAAATAATGTCTATTTTTAAGTTTTTATTTATTGTAATCAAAGTTAAAATTGAAAACGATGACAATTATTATGCATAATTTTGTTTTCATGGTGCTGCTGCTTGTTCATAATGGTTTCGATTTCGTAGGGTTTTTTTTCGTTTTTTTCCTCGTTTATGAAATTTCCGCATTGGATGTGTTTATATAAAAAATCTTTACTATAAAACCGAAATTGTAGAATACCACAGAATTATGGTCGATTTTTTTTATATTGGATTATAAAACATAACCGCAGAAAATCGTGGAGTTTATCACTTTAATAATTAAGCAATTTTTTGGCAAACCACTATTGTTTTCGCGGTTTTCGCGGTTTATTTTCATTATTTAAATATGTCTATGTTACTTCTACACCTTTTCCAATTGTAATTCAGAAAGTGCCAATTTGATTTCAGATTAGTCAAGTTGATTTCAGAAAGTGCCAATTTGATTTCAGATTAGTCAAGTTGATTTCAGAAAACGCCAATTTGATTTCAGATTAGTCAAGTTGATTTCAGAAAGTGCCAATTTGATTTCAGATTAGTCAAGTTGATTTCAGAAATCGTCAATTTGATTTCAGAAATCGTCAATTTGATTTCAGAAATCGTCAAGTATGTGCGTTATTAACTTAAAATCTCTTTAGTTTTTTACTTGAAATGTGAATATAAAATCTTTTAAATACATGATGTTGAAAAAAACGGTATATTATTACAAGTATGTAATGTATTTTATTAACAGGTGAACATAAAAACAATTTAAAAAAAAAATGAAAATAAATGTTTTTCGATTTTACTCTCCAACTTGCATATCACCCATTCCCAAAGCAGTTATTTGATGGGTTGAAGCATGCTGAACTGCTCGAGCGCAGTCACCCCCTACAATCGTATTTTTTGCGGCGTCAATTATTGCACCGAGGCTCATGAATAGCATTCTTTCCACCCTTTATCATTTCAGACACAGATACACGACGATTTGTCAAAACCAATGATGCCATAATTAAAAAATTATCCCAGATTATGCTAAATTGGAAAATAAAATATGCTAAATTTAAAAGCCAACTGAAAATGTATAATATTCATTTAATGAATTCTCTATTGCACATTAGTTTCATCGGAAATCGGAATCCAATATATTATGGTTGGTTGCTTCCAATAATTCAATCACAATATATTTTAATAGAAGTGCTGTAATTTTTGAAACAAATTTATGCATATTTAAGGAATATTGCTTTGCAATGTGAAAATTTTGGTATAAACTATTATATGTAACTTATTTATTTAGTTATCTAATATATAAATTTCTAAACGACCATGTATGTATGTATGTATGTCACGCAATCACGCCAAAACTGAAAATGGGATCGCCACGAAATTTTACACACGTATTTGCCAACTTTCTGAAAGTAAAATAGGCATATTTTCAACGCGAATATAAACCGCGAAAAAATGGTCTTTTACCAAAAATGATTACTGTAGTCGGTTTGTCAGTAGTCAGTTACTAAAAAACATGTCGCGAAAAAATCCACGAAATTTTCCGCGATTTTCCGTGGAACTGTTTATTTTATATATTCCTAAACGATCATGTGAACTACAAAACCGACAATGGGATCGCCACAACTTTTGCACACGTGTTTGCCAACATTGTAGAAGTTATATAGGGGTATTTGTACCCCGGAAATAAACCGCGAAAACCGCGAAAAAAATCGCGAAAAAATTGGCTTTTACCAAAAATGATTGCGGGAATCGGTTTGTCAGTAGTCAATTAATAAAACACATGTCACGAAAAAATCCGCGAAATTTTCCGTGGAACTATCTAATATATAAATTTCTTAACGACCGTGTATGTATGCATGTATGGTACGCAATCACTCCAAAACTGAAAATGGGATCGAAACGAAATTTTACACACGTGTTTGCCATCATTGTAGAAGTAATATAGGGGTATTTTTACCGCGAAAATCCCGAAAAAATCTGCGTTTTTTCGTGGAACTATCTATTATATAAGTAAGTAATAATTCATAAACGACACATATATTTGCCAACATTGTAGAAGTAATAGAGGCGTATTTTCAAAGGGAAAATAAACCGCGAAAACTGCGAAAAAAATCATTTCGCATTAAAATCCGAGAAATTTTCCGCGAAACTACATATATTATATATATACGGCCGTGTTGGTGTAGGAATCAATCAAGCTAAAACCATAAATGGGATCGCCACCAAATTGCGAAAAAAACGCGGTTCGCGAAATAGTTTACTTTTCCTAAAAATTAATAGGGGGAATCGATTAGTCACTATTCATTTAGTAACATTCACATCTCGAAAAAATCAGCAAATAATTCCGCGGTTCTTCGCGCAACTATCTACTGTTTGGGTACAGGAATTAACCAGGCTAAAACGAACATTCAATACGAAAGTTTACACAAGTATATCACAACACTCAAGAAGTAACATAGGCATATTTAAATAATGAAAATAAACCGCGAAAACAATAGTGGTTCGCCAAAAAATTGTTTAATTATTAAAGTGATAAACTCTGCGATTTTCTGCGGGTATGTTTTCCAATATAAAAATTCAAACAACGGTAAAACCATAAACGGAATCAGAGATTTTACACACGTATTTGTCAGCATTCGGAAAGCAACAAAGCTTTTTTTACAGCGAAATGAAACACGAAAATCATGAAAACCCACCTTGCGAAAAACCTTGCTAAAACTGTAAATGGGATCGCTCCGAAAATTTTCACACGTATTTTTCAACATTCCTGAAGTATTTTGGAAACGCGACAATAAATAGAGTAAAAAAAATACATCACGAGGAAAGCTGTCAATCACTCCGCGATTTTCCGCGGTAATTAAGTTCGTCTAATACATAGAAATTAATATGATCCTTTTAAAAGCACCTCGCCAAAAAATTCGACCATAATTCTGTGGTTATCCATCAGCATCATAAAAATCAAAAAAAAAAACTTAAAAATAGACATTCTTACGTCAAATATTTATGATATTAAAGTATATAAGTGATTACTAAAAACGCTTTTAGAAAACAACATGTTGTGTCAGAGCAGCGCACGGGTTCCTCCGCTAGTCTAATATATAAATTTCTAAACGACCGAGTATGTATGTATGTATGTATGTTACGCAATCACGCCAAAACTGAAAATGGGATCGGCACAAAATTTTACACACGTATTTGTCATCTTTCTAAAAGTAAAATAGGCATATCTTCAACGCGAATATAAACCGCGAAAACCGCGAAAAAATTGTCTTTTACCAAAAATGATTGCTGTAATCGGTTTGTCAGTAGTCAGTTAATAAAAAAATGACGCGAAAAAATCCACGAAATTTTCCGCGATTTTCCGCGAGTATATCTATTATATACATTACTAAATGACCGTGTGGGTATACCTTTCAATTACGCCGTCAATGGGATCGCCTCAAAATTTTGCAAACGTGTTTGCCAACATTGTAGAAGTAAAATAGGGATATTTTTACCGCGAAAATAATCCGCGAAAATAGCGAAAAAAATTCCGGTTCGCGAAAAAATTTACTTTTACCAAAGACGATAGCTGTAATCGGTTTGTGAGCATTCAATTAATAAAAGCCATGTCGCGAAAAAATCAGCAAATAATTCCGCGATTTTCGGCGCAACTATCTAAAATATAAAAATATAAACGGCCGTTTGGGTATAGGAATCAACCAGGCTAAAACGAACATTCAATACGAAATTTTACACAAGTATATCACAACACTCTAGAAGTAACATGGGCATATTTAAAAATGAAAATAAACCGCGAAAATCGCGAAAAAAATCGTGGTTCGTCAAAAAATTGATTAATTAGAAAAGTGAAAAATTTCGCGATTTTCTGCGGTTATGTTTCATAATCCAATATAAAAATTTGAACGACGGTAAAACTATAAACGGAATCGGAGATTTTACACAGCATTGGGGAAGCAACAACGGCTTTTTTTAAAGCGAAATGAAACACGATAACCATAAAAACCCACCTTGAGAAAAAACTTGCAGAAGCTGTGAATGGGATCGCTCCGAAAATTTTCACACGTATTTTTCAACTTTCCATAAGTATTTTGGAAACGCGAAAATAAATAGAGTAAAAAAACACCTCACGAGGAAAGCTGTGTAATAAAGTTCGTCTCATTCATAAAAATTAATATGATCCTTTTAAAAACACCTCGCTAAAAAATTCGTCCATAATTCTGTGGTTTTCCACAATTTCGGTTTTAGGGCCGTATACATCAACGCGAATTAATTCGAGACTACGAATAAAATTTGAAATTCGTATACATCAACCTCGAATAATCGTCGAATAAAGCCGTGAATTATGACTCGCTAAATCCAGCAAATAGTAGGTCAGAATCCCCAAATTCGAATAAAACAAAACGTCAAAAATTACGTACGTTCAGCAGTTAGATGTGAAATGCTGTTATGTCAAAAAATTAGGTTCACTGATCAGCTGACATTTTAAAAACATTTTCTCCAATAAAAGTACTAGATCACTTTTAGTTGAAGAGAAATAGCAACAAATATTGTGCACAATAGTACTAAAACTATCCGTGTTGATGTATACCATTTCAAAAAAATCCGGGGATGCGAATTTTTCATCTGTCATCGAGAAAAATTCGTAGTCTCGGATTAATTCGCGTTTATGTATACGGCCCTTATAGTAAAAATTTTTTAATTTATATGTGACCCCAAGGGCATATAGAAATATTTGTTTTATAATCACATCCAATGCGGAAATTTCATAAACGAGGGAAAAAACAAAAAAAATTGCTTGTTACCTCGTTT
Organism: Sylvicola cinctus; assembly: GCA_963854165.1. Taxonomy (NCBI): domain Eukaryota; kingdom Metazoa; phylum Arthropoda; class Insecta; order Diptera; family Anisopodidae; genus Sylvicola; species Sylvicola cinctus. The sequence goes on from OY974082.1 coordinate 26,660,394, forward strand.
ATCAAAACCGTGTAAAAAAAGATTCAGGTGTACTATACAAAATTTTGACTAACACAAGTGCATATAAGCCTTGTCCTGAGTTATTCGATTTAATTTAAAGCTAACGTTCACAAAATGTAATTACCACTTTTTAAACCGAAAGAAATACGCAATCGGGTAGTTATACTAAAAACAAATATATATATATGCAGAACTATCGAAAATACGAAAAAAAACTTCGATAAAATTTACCGTCCGAATTATTAAAGTATATACTATATAACATATATACCATTATCCATACAATATACAAATCGACATAAATATATATTTTGGATATTTAATATATATTATACAATTTACACATAACACAACTCTTTGATTCATGAGAAACAATTTGTGTTTCAAAATCAAAAACATTTTTAATTGAGATCTATTAAGAACAATTACAAACATTACCAAAATGTCAGCACCTTCAGATGAAATTGGTAAGTTTTACAAAATGTATTAACATGTTGAGGTGGTAGGTAAAAAAAACCTTTCATTATTGTTTTGTAGTTACATACCACTAACTACGGAATACTCTTGTCAGATTACTTTTTCTTGTACAAATATAACGATGACATGCAAATTTATTGCAAATCAAGTAATTTTAAATTTGCTTTTCAGAATTATTGGTTCGCGTTTTATTTCGGTTGGGAACGGCAGATACTGATGAGCAATTAGAGAATGCAGTCTTAAAATTTCTCACACCTGTCTTATTGAAAATAACTTCGCCACATGAAAGTGTCCGATGCAAAGTTATGGAGATATTAACGCATGTGAATAAACGTCTAAAGTCGCGACCACAAGTGCAATTGCCAGTTGAGCATCTCTTAACACAGTATCAGACCACGGATTCTTCATTTTTGCATAACTTTTCCATTATTTACATTACAATGGGATTCCCAAGACTATCAATTGAGAAACAAACTGAACTGACACCTCAACTGCTTCACTGTTTGGAAGGAAAACCAGAATCACATCAAGACAAGCTACTTATGCTTGTTATTCCATTACTAGGACAAATTAAGGTTTCAGAAGTTCCAGGAAAAAAGGCTACACTGTTGGGCTTAGCGGATAAGCCAATTACTAAAAAACAGTTTTTGAACTTATTGATAGACGTTTTTTTGCTTCCATATGGGTTGGTGGATTTTATTTCGTATTAAGAATTTATCTAACAGTTAAGACATTTGACGTTTGTCACAGAGTAACACCTGATGGTGATATTCCATCCGGAATGAGCCCTTACTCCTTTAAGCGTGTCATTGCTAATAACTGGAAGGCTGAGGAATTAGAGCAACTGAAGAAGGGCATTGTTCGTTTCATTTCCAATGATGTCTTTCCTGATGCAGATGTTCTTGTGCTGATGGTTTTAGCATCAGCTGATACTCGATTTAGCGTAGCTACTCCTGCCATAGCTGAGTTGAACAAGATTTGCACGTATGAACTTTTTAAATATGGTGAAGCCATGTTCAAATTATTACCTGTGTTATTTCCAGTTCTCTAGATTGGTCCGATCCTAGCTTGTCGGCACCACTCTATATTTTATTCTCTGGGAATGGTTCCAAGGTTCCTGATCGTAAAACAACTGCGTGTAGTGCACGAGTCAGACAAAAGTTATTGCAATACTTGCTAAAAAGCCGCGGTCGTGGTATTAACACAGCGAAAGGAATTCAAGTTATTTTCGAGTCATTATTTGGAGATGTAACCAATCAGAAATGTAAAGTTTTGTCATTGAAGTTCGCTGAAAACGTCATAAAAGAGTGAGTAAACTTATCTGCAATATAATATTATTTTTCTACATATATTGTATAGATGTAGTTCTTGTAGTCTATTAGTTGATGTGTAACAATTTTTTTGTCTAAATGATTAGTGGTCCTCGTGATTTAATCACAAAGCTGTCTAAAGTATTATTAACGGGAATATCCAAGTTGATTGGTACTTCGTCAAATGAAAGCTATGATGTTCAAAATGCTGCATACGGTGCAGTAGCGCAACTAGCCCGAGTCTGTCCGGACATCTTTAATGTAGATCTGCAAATTGTCGTCAGCTATTTTACTCATTTAGCTGAGGCTCCACCAGAACTTCACACTTCTATTCGAGAGGCTCTTATCTCTATAGCACCTGCTTTTAAATGGTCTGATGCTACCGAAAATGTCAATCAAAATTTATTGCTTGCATTGCTGGAGGAGCATTCTGAATCAAAATCGACCATTGTACAGAATGTGGCCAGTTTATATCTTACCACTTGTTTCCAAGAATGGTATGTACCAGCAAGATATTTGCTCCTTGTCGTTGCCGGTGGAAAATCATCGCTGCGCGAGTCGGTTACATCATACTTATATGGCGTTTCTAAGAAAGATCACATTAACTATCTCTTCGTTTCATCGATTGATTTTGACGAGTCAATACAAGACAATCATATCAACAATTTGTCGACGGAACAGCGGCGGGTTGTGTTACCAAACTTCAAAGAGATGGTCAGATACACTTACGAGTTATGTCAAAAACGCTGTGCCAATCCTAAACAGAGACACACGTTTAAACGCGTTGTAATGGGCTACGATTATGAGACATACATTGAGATTTTAGATTATTTGCGAATGTGTTTATGGTATTCGGCCGGAGCCAGGAGTGCACCAGGTGATGTCAAGCACAAGCCCCTTCTCGCAAAGTATCTTGAAGCAAATTACAAAGACTTCAGTGACAATGAAATATGTCAGTATTTGGAGTTAATAAAACGTTTGCTAATGGCCAAAAAGGGATCCACGGAACTTCTTTGTCTATACGACTTGTTGGATGTGTCGCCTAAGCTTTTGTCTCCAAAGTGTTCTGATTTAATGGAAATATTTGATGCGACGTTAAAAGATGTTTCAGAAGTAACCAGAAATTTGATTTCACAATCTTATGGAATTTTAATTGCTTACGGTTTGGATGAAGCTGGATTTTGCTCTATTATTAAGGATTTATTATCAATGACTCAGCGAACTTTAGAACATAAACACGGCTGCATTTTGACAATTTCGCATGCCTTTAATAGGCAATATCAATTTGGCAGGGGATCTAATGCGTCAGAATTAAAATCCGCTGTTGAACTATTAGGTTTAAATATGAATTTCTTGCATGTACGATGTCGAAAATAGTAATCTTTAAAAAAAATGTTTTACAGGTAAATTGCTTAAAGATAATCAACATCTGTTGGTTATAGCAGCGATCAAAGGGTTGTCGTTAATGGGCGCTGTAACTAAATTACCCATAGAGAATGGGGGGCTTGAAGAAAAATTAGATGCAATGGAAGTCGATGATTCGGAACCACGTTTGACAAAAACTAATTTGCATTTGTTAATTGTGAACCTTTTAAAAAGTGCACACTCACGGGCCAAAGTAAAAGAAGAGGCTGCTTATTGTTTAGGATCATTGGCTATAGGAGACGGGAACTTTTTTGCTAACGCAAACTTAAAAATATTTGTTAGCATTGTGAAACTCGTGAGTATTTTATACAGTAGTATTATTCATATTGAGTATGTAGTTTATTTTTGGACAAGACAAAAAATACTTTTATACACATATGAATATGGGCTGTTAACGTCGAATGAAGAATCTTATCCAAAATTGATCAGCGTAAACGTTGCACAGTGGTTCTTGGTGCATGAAGAATGAATTTTATTGTCATCCGACAAATTTCATTTGATATTTTTTCGCAAATGATATTGAAGTGACAGCTCCATATTTATATTGTCTGTGATGCAGATACATTTTTATTTGTTTATACTAAACCATTATTATGTATTTACGATTCGTAAACTTTACTATTTCATTGTTTCGTAATTTGAATTTATAACGAATATTTGTTTGAACTTTGTTTAGTCTAAGGATACCACATTAAACATAGCCATAGCACGAGCTATTGTAAACACAGTTTTGGGATTCGAGCCTCTATCCACTATTCAAGACATATCTGAAAATCCTTTTTGCAATGATTCTCAATTAGAGTGGTTTATAAATGAACTAATAAAAGTTGTACCAGAACCACATCCTTGCTCAAGAAATGCTGTTTCTTTGTGGCTGCTTGCATTGGTTAAAAACTGTTCGAAAAGGCAACCAGTTTATTCCCGCAAGCAGCTTTTGCAGTATGCCTTCACTGAATTATTATCAGATGACAGTGGTAAGTATTATAAATTTGTTTTAAATATTAGTTTTATAAATTATATATATTATTTCAGATTTTGTACAAGACGTTGCCTCTCGTGGTTTGGGTCTTGTGTTTTCCCTTTCTGATTCAAACAGCCAATCTGATTTAGCAAATTCGCTTTTGGATCAGCTAATTGGTGGTAAACGACAAGTTAATCAAGTCACTGAAGAATCGAAAATATTTGAAGATGGCGTTCTTGGAAAGACTCCCACCGGCGGTAATATTACTACTTATAAAGAGCTGTGTAGTTTAGCATCTGATATGAACCAACCTGAAATGATTTACCAGTTCATGCAATTGGCTAATCACAACGCTGCATGGAACAGCAAATTAGGAGCAGCGTTCGGCCTCAAATCTATATCATTTCAGGCTAAAGAAAAGATGCAACCCTATTTGGGTAAAATTGTTCCACGTCTATTCCGTTACAAATACGATCCCACACCAAAGATTCAGAATTCAATGATCTCGATTTGGGACTCCATTGTCACTGACTCAAAAGACATTGTTGAACAATATTATTGGGAAATTTTGGATGAATTGCTCACTAATTTAACGTTTAATGAATGGCGGGTTCGAATTGCGTGTTGTTTAGCGTTACGTGATTTAATTAAGCGGTCTGCTGGATTGAAGCTGCGTTTTGATGACCGTAAATCTACTGAATATCCAGTAGAAGCAATCGATAAACCTGGAACTAGCCGCATGGATACTAGTGAAGCCATTGGCATTGCAGAGCCAGAGTTGGCCAAATTATGGACTCAACTTTTTCGAGTAATGGACGATGTACACGAGGGTACCAGATTAGCTGCTGAAGGCACAGCAAAAACACTGAGTAAAATTTGTATTGTGGCAGCGTCTAATAATAATGGCAAGTCTGGACAAGCTGTGGCAAGTTCTGTCCTACCCATTCTTCTAGAGACTGGCGTTATTCATACGGTAGCCGAAATTCGTCGTCTTAGCATGGCCACGCTGTCTGAATTAATAGACTCTTCAGGAGATTTGATAACGCCTCATTTGCCAACATTAGTACCGTGCTTGCTACGTGCAACGGGTGAGCTAGAAGCACCAAAGCTTTCATATTTGTCAACGCGTTTAGGAGCTGAGAGTGATGCACAAGAAGCCGTTGATACAATTCGAGCAGAAGCTGCGAAACAACACCACTCAATGGAGACGTTATCTAAATGTATAAGATATATTGATTACGTGGCTTTGGAGAAGATGACTCCTGAAGTCATAGACCTGATGAATAACTCTGTCAGTCTGGGTACCAAGGTTGGATGTGCACATTTTATATGTCTGGTGAGTAACAATGTCTAAAACTGAAAACAAGTCATTTGATCATATGATTGTAATTTGTTAGATAACGGTTCGCTTTGGAAACGAAATGACACCATTGGCTTCAAAATATTTAGGAGCTGCCTTTAGCGGTCTACAAGATCGCACAGCGACTGTGCGAAAGTACAACGCCAGTGCGATTGGACATTTAATTGGAGTGGCTAAAGTACGATTTTTATATTATTACAAACATACATTTAGTGTATAACTTTTTTTTAGGATCAATCCGTTGTTCGACTATTTGCAAAATTAACAGATTTCTACCTTGGAAATCAAATGAATCGAGGAATTCCGCAAACTGTGTTTGCAATCAACAAGCGTCATAGTGAGATTCTCAAAGACTACTCCTCAAATGTGTTGCCACTGGTCTTTTTTGCGATGCATGAGGAGTCCAATGAAGAAAACGTTGGGGCTATTGAAATGTGGAAAGATCTTTGGACTGAAATTAGTATGGGAGAGGCTGGTATTCGCCTGAATTTGCCAACAATTACCGAAATTTTAGAAAAGACTTTAGCGGAATCGTCATGGTTAATGAAAGCTCAAAGTGCAAACGCTATTAATACAGTGGCCAACAAATTAGGAACATCTCTTGGCGATGACGAGCGTTGCAAATTTTTAGTCATGCTCTTGAACAATGTTGCTGGACGCACGTTCCAGGGTAAGGAGCGTATTTTGCAAGCGCTTGCTAGTTTGTGTAACGGACTTAAAAAAGATGAAAGTAATCTTCATAAGCGTGTAGTTGAAGCAGTTATGCGAGAGGCCCGTAAAGAGGAACCCATCTATCGAACACATGCGTTGAAAGCTCTCGGCAATGTCTTAGAACAGTTAAAGGAAGATTGTTTTGAAGAGGTTTATAATATGGTTTGGTATTTATTAGATAAAAAGGATCTAGCATCTGCTACTGGCGAGGAGGAAGAGAAAAATTTATCCTCCGATGAGCGAAACAAACGTGCAGCAACTTTTATCAATTTAAAAGAAACAGTCTGTGTTACTTTAGGAAAAGCCTGGCCGGAAACTCCTGAGACACAAAAGAAATATCAAATGATGTTCGTTGAGCGAGTAGTAGTGTGCCTGCGAAACAATACTCGCCCAGTACAACTAAGTTTGTTAGTTGCATTGGGTAAATTTTTGGACAGACTAAACTTATTTGACGAGGAAATGTCTGTAGCAGCTGTAGAAAAAAAAGCTAAAGTTGATGTCGATGATAGTCTTCAAATAATATGCAAAGACGTTTTAGCTGCCGTAGTTTATGTATCGGGTATGTATTTTGGTTTTCAATCTTTTATTGTATTTTTCATTGCTATTTGTAATATATTGTTTCAGGTATTCCACACACTGGATTAAAAAAGGAAGCTCTTAACATAGTGCTAATTTTAATTAAAAAGCTGTCCGTAAAAAATTGTCTGCCTGAATTACACAAAGTAAAACAAATTTTTGAGGATAATTTGGCTGTATTACAAAAAGACACAGCACCAGAGGTTAAATGTCGTATTAAAGATATTGAGGAGAAGCTTAAGGTTGTCTTTTAGTATCGAGTAGTCGTTAGCTCTTGGATTGTAAGTTTTATCAGCATTTTTGTAATAAATGTCTAAGAATATAAACTTATAAAATAATTATGAGTTTTATTCATATGGAGTCTGGACAAAAGACATCCTGATTGCTTTGATACCATCATTTATTTGTAGTAGTGTAATGTAAGCGCCTTTGCTGTTTTTGTTGGCTTTTCTTGCCAGTATATGTACTTTGCTCCACACACATCTAGGTTTATGCACGTTATTCTACAAATAGTGCGAAAGGACCTCCGGCACAGTGCACTGTCTTCTTGTATATTTTTAAATGCGGATGATGTCTATCAGAAATCTGCATATATTTGTTGCGAGTGTGCTCAATTTCTGAATAAAATAGGCGCTATTTCGGTTCTATCTCAACTTTGTATTTATGACAAATCTAGATCGACCTCAAACACCATTATTTCAAATTCAGTAACTATGAACTCAACAACAACAACAAATGTTTTAAAATAATAAAACAGTAACTTTAATTCAAAACCACATATTTATTTATAAACTAGCCCGGACACAACATGTTGTTTTCTAAAAGCGTTTTTAGTAAATCACTTATATTCTTTAATATCATAAATATTTGATAAAAGAAAGAATTTTTTAAGTTTTTATGTATTGTAATCAAAGTAAAAATTGAAAACGATGACATTTATTATACAAAAATTTGTTTTCATGGTGCTGTTTTGTTCATAATGGTTTCGATTCTTCTGAAATATCTTTCAACTTCATAAAATCTCTTATTGGCAAATGTCTTCTTGAGGTGTTTTTTACTAAACAAATACTGGAAAATCGATTCCCGCGAAATATTCCAAAATACTTCTGGAATGTTAAAAAGTACGTGTGTAAAATTTCGTATTGATCCTACTGTTAGTTTTCGCCAGGTTGATTCCTATACCCACACGGTCGTTTTGATTTTTATATTTTAGATATTTCCGAGGATTTTTTCGCGATGTGAATTGACAAATCGATTCCCACAATCATTTTTAGGAAACGTAAACTTTTTCGCGATTTCCGTGGTTTATTTTCGCGTTGAAAATACGCCTATGTTACTTCTATAAGGTTGCAAATACGTGTGTAAGACTTCGTAGCGATCCTGCTGTCAGTTTTAGCGCGATTGATTACTAAATATATATACATACATAGTCGTTAAGAAGTTTATATAAAAACTGGATTACTACTAACTAGTACATAACATTTTTTTTAATTGCTACACATTTAAAATAGAAACAAAATTATTCCCTTATGTCAATTCTAAGTACCACATGCGCCACTGGAATTATTGTGTAATTTCAGGTTTGATGAAAAAAAACTACATCGCAGGTGTGAGTTTATATACGTCTGTTGCTTAACTACATTTTAATAAAGCTTTTCGGAGATATGAAAAATGTGACCTTGAAATTTCTTAATTTTGACCTTGATTTTTGTCCAAAATTGGTACTTTTATTGAGATTATCAATAAATAAATTTGACCTTGAAATGTTCTGCAAATTTTCTTATCTTATTTTATCCTACAATAATCTGAAATATTTTTTTTGATATTGTGCAAGGTGGCTGAGATAGAAAAGTGGGGTTTGTCCTTGTCCACCCCCTTTTTCGCCAGAAGGAGCATCTAGCGGGATATAGGACATATGCAGTTTTGTTTAAGATACCTTGAAGATTAATTGTTGTGGAAATGAAACAAATCGTAGAACCCATTTGTAAGCCCCTATACAAAAAAAAATTCCCTTGGCAATAATAATTTTGTCTAAATTCTAATACTTTACAAAAAAAAAAATCATACAAATCGGTTCAGTAGTTTAGGAGTTTTTTTTTCCACCATAGTACACCATTTTTCTATAGTACGGCGTACACCGTACGGAATATATGCTTAGGGTCGTATATAAATTAAAAATTCGGTGATTTTTGTAAAGTATTTAATTTATTATAAAATAATATTGAAATGTACTCAAATATATTTCATTATCTTGCGTGGCGCTACAACGTTGACTTCGATGCAATCAAACAATAAAGTTGAATCTTTGTATGTATTCGAGTCTCCTTCGGCTGTCAAACTCATTTCATATAAATTATATGGAAAATATAAAAAATATTTTAGAAGGTCCTAAAAAATTTAATTTTTAAAGGTAAAGAAGTGTATTAATCGAATTTAAAGTTGTAAAAATAAATATTTAAGTGTATCCTAAATTGAATGAATGTGTAAAAATTTTAAAAATGTTTTAAAATTTAATGAAATAAATAATTGAAATTTTTTTGTGTTAATCCTTAACTCAATATTTATATTAGCTGCCATTGGAAAATCGCCAGAATGGACTCCAAAAATAAAATCTTTTATTTGCATTAAGCTTTTTTTACCGGATGATATTAAAAAAATTTACGTTGTCGATGATATAGAGACCACCATTACAATTGGAGGAAAATGTAGTGCCTTCAGTTTTCCCTGGGATCAATCTAATTCAGAACACACCGGCGATAACAATTAAAACATCCAACCGACTATCTCCATCAATGAAAAAACAGTTAAGAGCTGAAAATATTAACAACAAACTTCTGGCAAACGACTGTATCCAGTCATTTAATGATTTTGAAAAAAGGTTTGCTGATTTTAATTTACAAAATTTTAATTTTAATTCACGTGATAATTGCATCACGTTTTATAAAATAGAAGATCATTGTTGTGGGTTAGGGGTTAATATTTCAGTCAGATTTATAGTTTATTCAACTCTTGCGGTCAAAATATTTTTGTATGAAAAAGAATTGTGTTACACCGACTTGAGTTAGATTCTACCCCGTTCAATGAAAATGTCTTTGTGGTCACAATTTGAAAACTTGTTGTGTCTGTTTAAAAATTATTATTCTGCCCCATATGCGAATTTTGATTTTTATTTCGAAAAAGCAATTGATAGCCTAAAAGAAGCAAAGAGTTGTGTCGAAGAAGATTACCAATATTTTTCAAATATTGAAATTATTTTGAATCAAACAGAACTTCTTCTACATAAAAAGAGAAAATACTGCACAACGTTTATTATTACTTCATTCGTAATGTTATTCAATCTCTTCCAGCATATATTAAATCTCAATTGACGTTAATTAAAAAAAAAAAGTTCTACATTGTATTGGAGGTTAGAATTATTGTGGGAAACATTAACACATATAAAAATTGATTAATTTTAAAGAATTTTAAAAATTTGTAATTACTGAGAGATTTATTGAAGTTTTATATTAAGAAAAAAAATTAAAATATCTAAAAAAAATTCCATTTGAGCGACACATTAAAAATAAGAAACACACTGCACTTTTAACTTTAGATTTTAACTCTTTGAATAGTTTTCTTATAACTTTTTGCCGGAAACACTCTTAATATTGCATCCTGGTATACACACTTCTTTTTTCTTTTTTTTATTTGAATTTTTGATGATATTTTTTTTTTATTCTTTGAAAAATTTGGAATGATTTAAAAATGTTTTAAATGTTGAGGTTAAGAAACGTACACAACTTAACATGCTTATACATGCGCGCCGATAAACAGTGTTGAAATTCACATACTTCTAAACAGCTCTAAATTCAATGCTATTGTTGTGTCATATATTTTCTCATGAGAATAGGTCTATATTCCATGCGGCAGAATAGAACAAATACTACAGACATAATACATGAGTGAAAGATTTATTTATATTGTTTTTTTTTATATCAAACGTGTGTACATATATGAAGATTAAATAAAATAAATTTATTAATTTTATTTTATTTTTGTAAGTCGGCCTTCAACCGTGACAGTTGAGTTGCAAAAATTTTATGTAAAATGGAATGCTGAAAGCAGTTGCAAAAGGCTCCAAGTAGGAAATTATTTTGCGTGCACTTTGTTTCTGCATCCGAAAATTCTTTATTTGGTTGGATCACTTGTAAATTGTATCACGCAAACGCTGCAGCTCATTTTGATGTTGACGACTAAATTGTCGTGGAAAATGTGAAAATGAAATAACTTAATTATATTATTATTTGAAGGGGTTTAATTACTTACAGTTTGTCTTCTTCTCATAACACAAAAAAGAACATTTCCAATTATTTTTATTTTACCAAAAATGATTGCGGAAATCGATTGTGAGCATTCAGTTAATTAAAGATATGTCGCGAAAAAATCCGCGATTTTGCGCGGAACTATCTATTATATAAGTACATTCCTAAACGACCGTGTGAATAGACATTTCAATCACGCTAAAACGGACATCATGATCGCTATGAAATTTGGCACATATATTTGCCAACATTGCAGAAGTAACAGAGGCGTTTTATCAAAGCGAAAATAAACCGCGAATACTGCGAAAAATGTCGCGGTTCGCGAAAAAGGTGACTTTCACCAAAAATGATTTTACGAATCGATTTATCAGTGTTCAATTAATAGAAGACATGTCGCAATAAAATCCGAGAAATTTTCCGCTAAACTATATTTATAAACGGCCGTGTTGGTGTAAAAATCAACCAGGCTAAAACGAACATTCAATACGAAATTTTACACAAGTATATCACAACACTCTAGAAGTAACATAAGCATATTTAAAAAATGAAAATAAACCTAGAAAACCGCGAAAACAATCGTCGTTTGTCAAAAAATTGGTTAATTAGAAAAGTGATAAACTTCGCGCGATTTTCTGCGGATGTTTTATAATTTATAAAAATTCAAACGAAATTCTATAAACGGAATCGGAGATTTTATACACGTATGATATTTGTCAGCATTCGGAATCAACAAATTCTTTTTTTAAAGCGAAATGAAACACGAAAACCATTAAAACCCATCTTGCGAAAAACCTTGCTGAAACTGTGAATTCGATCGCTCCGAAAATTTTCACATGTATTTTTCAACATTCCAGAAGTATTTTGGAAACGCGAAAATAAATCGAGAAAACTGCATAAAAAAAACAGTCGGCGAGAAAATTATCGATGATTGTTCAGTATTTGATTAATAAAAAACACCTCACGAAGAAATCTGCCAATAACTCCGCGATTTTCCGCGGTAATGAAGTTTGTCTAATATTTAAAAATACGATCCTGTAAAAAACATCTCGCCAAAAAATTCTAGCATAATTCTGAACCGTTATATATATAGCTCTAAAGAATTAAATTTAATTCGGGCCATAGACATTTAAGGACTATTTCAAATACATTTGATGAATATCGGAAAAATTTCAGTAATTTTTTGAATAAATCAAAGAGTATATTGAAACAATTGGGACTTTCGCCTGAATTTAAAAATAAAAGACTGAGAATGGTAAAGTGACACTTCGATAAACTTTTTTGTAGATCATCGATTTTTGAATGAAACGATTATAATTAAAATTAGTTTTAGTTTAGATATTGTTGTAGGATAATGCAGCGACAATTTGAGAGCATGCGTGAAATTTCAAAGTTTTTATAATTTTTATTTCGTGATAAACTGTCACCTTTAAATAATAAAGTTAATAATTAGATACCCACTCTAACAGATAAATTTAAATGTACAATACCGACATTAGTTCTGTTTTCCTAATACAAATTTTATTATAAAAACATAAATTTAACAACGATATAAAAGAAGCCACATCCATTTTAGATTTATATCATTATTTATTGAAATAATATCCGTTTTTATTCTTTTTTTATCAATTCCCATAACATCTGCTAGTGCTGAAAGATATTTCTCAAAGTTAAAAATATTCTAAATTATTTAAGGCCAACTATGTTGCAAATTCAACGTTTTCAATTTAAGCGATTGAGGCTGAAAAGCTAAGAAAAATTTATCAGTTATAGTATTCAGTTCTGTTTTAACATATATTATAGTAAGATTAAAACATTTTTTCAACTAATTTCTGAAAGTCAGGTAAATATTGCGGGGGGGGGGGCTTTAATTTCTAGTTACGCCACTGCAAAATATGTGTCCGTAAAGTTAGCTTTATTATAATAGTGCTGATAATAAATTAAAATTTTCTTTATATGACTATGCTCTTTCGAAAGTATATACCATAAGTTGGAGTATACACCAATATTCATATGACACGATTACTTTTTTTTTCTCTGTAATATTATGTGGGATAAACCTCTGATAAACCAACATTTTTTGTATTTCTCGTTTTATCTAAAAACACATTAACAGTAGCCTCACAGCCTTTATAAAGGCAAAAATTAGTTAATCGAATCGTACTTGTACCCATATACTTTTTAACTGAATCCTCCGCTAATGCAATTTCTAAAGCTGTTTGTTTATCAAGATCATCCAGTTTAATTCGTGGAAGCTTTATTGAGCACATCTCAAACCCATTTATCTAAATTTAAATAAAGTTATTATGTTTTAAATTCAAACCCTTGATCTTAACAAATAGGTAATACCTTAACAGTTAAGTCCAATTTGTAATCAAGATCAACCTCGGGCCATTTTTGTTCCATTACATCTAAGCTCCACTGAATTTCTTTACAATTTGAATTTAAACGGTTTGGAACTTTCAAAAATTTTGCCCATAGTTCGGATGCAAAATGAGGTGCCATGGGGGATAGCATAATGATTTGAGCAGCCAGTGCTCTCTCAAATTGTGGACCATGTGCAATAACATTTTTGGTGGCTTTCTGTAATAATCAAAATGTTAATGTAATTTTAATTACACAAAACAATTATTAATGAAAAACCTTTAGTGAATTTGTTAAACCCTGCATTTTGGAAATGGCAACACTCAGCTGATGCGTGTGTTTGTAATGAAATGTGGCGCCTTTGACATAATAGTTTCTTGCATCGAACATTTTGTAGTCGTCGGCATAAACATTAACAGGTACTCCCTTTTCAAGCGACAAATTGGAGTGCCGAATATTATAAAATTCATCAATGGTCGCCCACATTCTCTTTTGCCAGTTAAGTACGCCAGGAAATGCTGAAGAGATTACATAAAAATTAGCGAAATCTTTCTTTGTTTTCTGTAATTAATGCCTACTTGCACTTGACCAATTCCTATGTGACATTGGCGCAACATCTGCCAGAACAATCAATCGAGTTGTGTCTGTTCCAAATTCGTTGATCATTTCAAGCGGGTTGACACCGTTCATCTTTGATTTCGACATTTTCTCCCACTGAACTACAACTGGACTACCAGTTATTCGCTCAACAGCTTTATTCTTTTTTAAATCAACAATATCGACCTTAATGGTAAAGATTTTAGATTAAAAATTATTTTTCAACGGTGATTTCATTACCTCGTTTTCAGTTAAATATTTTCCACTTCCTTTAATGCGAAATGATCTCCCCATCACCATTCCTTGCACCAGCAATCGTTTGAACGGCTCTGGATGTGGCACCATATTTTTGCTATAAAGGAAATGATTCACAAAACGGGCATAGTACAAATGTAGAACGGCGTGTTCTTTTCCACCAATATACAAATCGACGGGCATACCACTCTGACCACATTTAGGACTAAACATTTCTTTTTCATTTTTAGGATCCAAAAATCGAAGAAAATACCACGCGCTGTCAACGAATGTGTCCATAGTATCAGTTTCCCGTTCGGCTTGTCCCCCACATTTTGGACACGTTGTCCGTCTCCAAGTAACATCTTTTTTAAGCAAAGATGCCGTCCCCTCCGACGGACTTATTAATGGAGGGAGTACAATAGGTAACAGTTCATCCGGAACTGGAACAACGCCACATGATTCACAATGAATAATTGGTATAGGGGTGCCCCAATAACGTTGGCGTGAAATGAGCCAGTCTTTGAGCTTTGAACTCACCGGGTATCCTCCTATTTTGAGCTCAACCGCTTTTTTTAGTACCAACGTTTTTTGCGCATCTAAATTTGACTCGTTGTATGATTCCAATTTAACATCCATTCTTTTAAGAAATTCTCTATCTGTATCGTTATTTGGCCCCAAATAGGAATCGCATCCCATTGGATATTCCACATCGTCTGTGGCGATTACAATAATCTCATTATTTGTAAAAGGATTTTTAATTTTTGTTAAATGTAAATCCCTTAAACAATGATGCCTCTTGATTGCAATGAAACTGGATTGCAAAAACCTTTCAGGGTGTTGAGTCCACAAGCTCAAGTCTCCCAGTGAAGTATTTATCTCAAAAATAAATCCATCGCATTTGCCAATCCAATGTTTTTGCAATTTGACGATGTCTTTCCATTCTTCCAATATAGGATCATCAAGACCATCATACAGATTTTTCGCAAATTTAGTTGTTCGCACAAACCATTGCTTCAAAAGCCGCTTCTCCACTTTAGCACCCGACCTCCAAGAACATCCGTTGTTATCTACTTGTTCATCTGCTAGTACTGTATTATCTACTGGATCCCAATTGACGAATGCTTCTTTTTGATAAATCAATCCATCCTCATACATTGTTAAAAACAACTTCTGTGTCCATCTATAATATGAAGGATCACATGTAGCAAATTCCCGCGACCACTCAAATGAACAGCCTAACATTTGCAATTCATTTCGCATCTGCTTGATGTTTCGATACGTCCATTTGTCGGCGGGAATTTGTCGTTGTATCGCTGCATTTTCAGCAGGAAGGCCAAATGCATCCCAACCCATTGGATGAATGACCTGAAAATATGTTGTGTCATCTTTTTATATTCTTATTGTAAAGATATTAATTTGTTTTACGTTCTTTCCATTTAATCGATAGAACCTGGCCATTGCATCACTGATTGCGTACACACGAACATGCCCCATATGTAGTTGTCCAGATGGATAAGGAAACATTGAGAGTACATACATTTTTTCAGAACTATTATTCGCATCAAAGAATTGGTTATTAATTTTGTTACGCCAGTACTGTTCTATTTTATGCTTCACATCAGAGTTTAGATCTTTTACCTGTTGAATGTTTGTGATAATAAATTACCATGAGCTTTATTTTTGATTTAATTTAAAAGGCCTTACTGATGAATCTGTGCAACCGGCACTTGACAAATTTCGATACTGACATTGACATACTCGACCAAATTTTAAAACATTTATGATTTTTAGGAAAACCATTTTTGCGAGTCAGTATTGTTGCATTTAAATTACACAAACATTTTTAATTGCTAGGAACTATTGAATATGGATGTACCATGTATTTCACTTATCTTTGACTAATAATTATATGCGCGGATCACTGCTAAATTCTCCCCGCCGTCGTTTTGAACGCATAGAAATATTTTAGGTATGTTTCTTTCCTAATTTTATATGGAATTAGCTTCATCTATACTTCTATTATATGGAGAGTGGATATTGCATGGAAATATTAGCCTCATCTATATATCTACCATTACAGCATTTTTATATTCGAAGAGTGGATAATAGCATCGATTTTATATTAAATATCCACATCGGCCCCGCCAACTGCTCGCAGGAAATAATAAAACTTTGTTGTATGATATTTGACAATTCTGCAAATTCATTAACATGTGTGAACATGATATAATTTGGTTTGCATGTGCTGTAAATAATAATATTTTTAAATACACAAAATATAGTGCGCATTTCAATAAAAATTATTAAAAATGACAATAGAAATAAAAGGCGGTTAGAAAAAGATCAAAAGTAAGTAGTTCTTTGACATTTTTAACCACTTATCAACAAATGGAACTTAACCTCACTGTGCATTGTTTGTGGTGTCTCTTTTCCTTTTTCAGGTTAATGCAATTACTGATACGACAAGAGAATGGAAATTTGTTTTTGTTGTAGGTTAAGTATAGAAGATGTCCAATTTGAACAGGTAAACAAATTGTGTCAAGAGGACCTTTCTGTTTCCAAACGGTAATTTATATTATTATTTGCTGATTTACATAATTGGCAATGCAGCAGAATGTAATCTTCATGGCAAAGGCGAAATTAATTTCAATATTTCTTATAATTTTAGATAACTACTAAGGGGAGAACCCTACAGAATGGTTCTTCTGTTTGACTTTTTATACCCATCATGTAAGTATAAACTCTTTGGATTACTTGATTGGTGGTGATCTGTACCGACAACATTACTTGGAGCAATTTCCCTTCTGTAATGGAAGCAGACGTTCAAAATATTAAATATTTCTCGCAAAATCAATCTTCCATATGTGGGTAAGAATTTATTTTGCATCTCAATTTTAAATGGATTTTTAAAGCAATTTATTTATTTCCAGAAAAAATGAACTAGACTCATTCGGCGTCTTCATTAGGCAGTGAATTGAAATGGGCAATTCGTTCTGGGACAGCAATTGTTGTTTTATTGTCAAATTTCCTTGTCTGTTTCCTTTTTGTTGTTTTTATTGTAAATATTAAATTTAAAATGTCAAATAATTTTATATGTTTATTCTTTGTGTGTGTGCGTGAGAATATTTTTCTTTTATGTTGGCAGCACTGAAAATTCATATTATAGATATATGCATATAATAGATTTTATTTTTCATATAGATATATACATTTAATATTTTTCACATACCTTACCTAGGTTGCTATTAACGTGGATATCCATCCTGGTTACCAACGTGAAGACGGTGACGGGGATATGATAAAATATCCATATGTATATTGTATATGTATAGTGTACATATGTGATAACGATTTCACAAATTCATAAGTTTTGAGTTTTGACAAAGCCAAACATACAAAATCGACATTAACGCCCCGCCATCGTTTTGAACACATAGAAATATTTTAGGTATGTTTCTTTCTTAATTTTATATGGAATTAACTTCATCTATATTTCTATTATATGGAGAGTGGATATTGCATGGAAATATTAGCCTCATCTATATATCTACCATTACACCATTTTTATATGAGGAGTGGATAAGAGCATCGATTTTTTATGAAATATCCACATCGGCCCTGCCAACTGCTCGAAGAAAATAATAAAACTTTGTTGTATGACAACTGACAATACTATAAAATTGATTCATGTGCGAACAAGTGTAATCGTTGTGTAGACTGTGTAATATATTTTTATTCAAACTATTTTGAAATACTTTAAATAAATTAAAACTCAAAACTACGAAATTAAACGCGAAGAAGTATACAAAACGGTTTGAACAAATACTAAAACAATAATAAAAGCAGCTAATATCAAAATAAGTAGTTTTTCAACATTTTTTATTAAAGTTCGTCTCAAAAACAAATTATAATCTTAATATGGCACGCGTACCGCCACAATTTTATTATTACTGTATTTTGTGATAGCTTCGTGGGTGCGTTTGTTATCTTGTAAATCATAATAGAGATATTAATTCAGTAGAGTGTAGACTGTAGACTGTAGACTGTGTAATATATTTTTATTCAAACTATTTTGCAGTTTTTAACAAATACTTTATAGCTATTTATTTATTTACTTTTTGATATTTTAGAAGCTTGGAAACATCGCATCCCCTTAATTTTAAGCCAGGGATCGCGTCCGTTCGAAGAGTCGTTGTCAAAAGTAAGTAATTATAGATTTAAATATTTTTTTTTTTATGAAATTTGTTTCTTAAAAAATTACTAGGCAAAACGAATAAACTTCTTTGATGACTGCTCGGAGGACTGGTAGCAGATGAACAATACACGCGCACAATATATAGAATTGTTTTGACGGTAAACTTAAATATTTGTGGTCATCGGCAAACGGGAAACAATGATTATGTACATTAGGAATAAAATATTTAGAATTGAATAAAATGTCGGGGAGTTGCAATTAATAAATTTTAATAACAAATTATGTTGTATTAGTATTAAATATATATATAATATAAATTTTACACAAGTATTTCTCAACACTATAGAAGTAACATAGGCATATTTAAAAAATGAAAATGAACCGGGAAAACAATCGTAGTTTGTCAAAATATTGCTTATTTAGACAAGTAAAAAATTCCGCGATTTTCTGCGGTTATGTTTTATATTACAAACAACAAAAGCATTTTTCAAAAGCGAAATGAAACACGAAAACCATACAAAATCGCGGTTCATGAAAAGACTGAGTAATTCCTAAAATTAATTCGGAAATTGATTTGGCAGTGTTTCTATTCGTTTGAAACACCTTGCGAAAATCCTTACCGAAACTGTAAATGGGATTGCTCCGAAAAATATCACACGTATTTTTCAACATTCCAGAAGTGTTTTGAAAATCGCGGTCCGCGAAAAATTTATCGCGAGAATCAATTTCCCAGT
The DNA here is from genome assembly GCA_963854165.1 of Sylvicola cinctus. Lineage (NCBI taxonomy): Eukaryota > Metazoa > Arthropoda > Insecta > Diptera > Anisopodidae > Sylvicola > Sylvicola cinctus. The sequence goes on from OY974082.1 coordinate 26,679,639, forward strand.
ATTTCATCAGTAAAAAAACACCTCACGAGAAAAGCTGTCAATAACTCTGCGATTTTCAGTGGTAATGAAGTTCGTTTAAAAACACAAAAAGAAATAAATCGCGGTTGGCGAAAAAATTACTTTTACCAGTTCGTCAAAAAATTAACTAATTACAGAAGAGAAAAATTCACCGATTCTCTGCGGTTATGTTTAATAAAAATTCAAACGGCGGTAAAATTATAAACGGAATCTTTACGAGATTTTACACACGTATTTGTCGGCTAAAAAGCATTTTGAAAAATCGAAATAAAACGCGAAAACCATTGAAAGTCGACGTTCATGAAAAGATGTGACTAATTCCTAAAAAAATTTCGGTTATCGATTTGGCAGTTTTTCTATTCGTAGGAAACATCTTGCGAAAAATTCCGTGAAAATTCCGCTATTTTCGGAGATACTATCAATCAGGCTGAAACTGTAAATGGGATCGCTCGAAATTTTTCACATGTATTTTTCAACGTTACAGAAGTATTATCGCGAAAATAAATCGAGAAAATTACGAAAAATATCGCGGGCCAAATCGCGGGAATCGAATTTCCAGTTTTTTATTAGTAAAAAACACCAGAAATCTGCCAATAAAAATATTGCTTATTTAGACAAGTAAAAAATTCCGCGATTTTCTGCGGTTATGTTTTATATTACAAACAACAAAAGCATTTTTCAAAAGCGAAATGAAACACGAAAACCATACAAAATCGCGGTTCATGAAAAGACTGAGTAATTCCTAAAATTAATTCGGAAATTGATTTGGCAGTGTTTCTATTCGTTTGAAACACCTTGCGAAAATCCTTACCGAAACTGTAAATGGGATTGCTCCGAAAAATATCACACGTATTTTTCAACATTCCAGAAGTGTTTTGAAAATCGCGGTCCGCGAAAAATTTATCGCGAGAATCAATTTCCCAGTATTTCATCAGTAAAAAAAACTCACGAGAAAAGCTGTCAATAACTCTGCGATTTTCAGTGGTAATGAAGTTCGTTTAAAAACACAAAAAGAAATAAATCGCGGTTGGCGAAAAAATTACTTTTACCAGTTCGTCAAAAAATTAACTAATTACAGAAGAGAAAAATTCACCGATTCTCTGCGGTTATGTTTAATAAAAATTCAAACGGCGGTAAAATTATAAACGGAATCTTTACGAGATTTTACACACGTATTTGTCGGCTAAAAAACATTTTGAAAAATCGAAATAAAACGCGAAAACCATTGAAAGTCGACGTTCATGAAAAGATGTGACTAATTCCTAAAAAAATTTCGGTTATCGATTTGGCAGTTTTTCTATTCGTAGGAAACATCTTGCGAAAAATTCCGTGAAAATTCCGCTATTTTCGGAGATACTATCAATCAGGCTGAAACTGTAAATGGGATCGCTCGAAATTTTTCACATGTATTTTTCAACGTTACAGAAGTATTATCGCGAAAATAAATCGAGAAAATTACGAAAAATATCGCGGGCCAAATCGCGGGAATCGAATTTCCAGTTTTTTATTAGTAAAAAACACCAGAAATCTGCCAATAACTCCGCAATTTTCCGCGATAGTATAATTCTACGGTTTCATAGTAAATTTTTTTTTATAATCACATCCAATGCGTAAATTTCATAAACGAGGGAAAAAACGAAATAAAGTTGCTAAATTTTTGTTGTTTCCTTGTTGAAAGAGATAAAATGCTACGAAATCGTAAACATTGTGAACAAGCAGCACCATTAAAACAAATTTCTGTATCAATGTCATCATTTTGTATTTTACTTTAATTACAATACATTAAACTTGAAAAATAAAAAATTATTTATATCTGTAATTACTTATCTTTGAAAACGACTCTTCGAATGGACGCGATCCCTGGCCATCTTGAAAAATTCAATGAGAAAATTTTTCAATTCATTTCCGGAGATTTCCAAGCTTCTAAAATATCGAAAAATAAATAAATAAATAGCTATAAAATATTTGTTAAAAAATGCAGAATATTTGAATATAAATACATTGTACAGTCTACAGTCTACACTCAACATGATTAGTATTTCTTTAAAGATTTACAAGATAACAAAGGCACCCACGAAGCTATCACAAAATAACAGTAATAATAAAATTGTGGTGGTAAGCGTGCCATATTAAGGTTATAATTTATTTTTGGGGCTAACTTTAATAAAAAATGTTGAAAAACTATTTACTTTGATATTAGTTGCTTTTATTATTGTTTTAGTATTTGTTCAAACCGTTTTGTATACTTCTTCGCGTTTAATACGTAGTTTTGAGTTTTAATTTATTTAACACAACGATTACACTTGTTCGCACATGAATCAATTTCATAGTATTGTTAGTTGCCATACAACAAAGTTTTATTATTTTCTGCGAGTAGTTGGCAGGGCCGATGTGGATCTAATATATAAATTTCTAAACGACCATGTATGTATGTATGTATGTTACGCAATCACGCCAAAACTGAAAATGGGATCGCCACGAAATTTTACACACGTATTTGCCAACTTTCTAAAAGTAAAATAGGCATATTTTCAACGCGAATATAAACCGCGAAAAAATCCACGAAATTTTCCGCGGGACTATCTATTTTATATATTCCTAAACGACCGTGTGGTTATACCATTTAATTACGCCAAAATTGAAAATGGGATCGCCACAAAATTTTGCACACGTGTTTACCAACATTGTAGAAGTAATATAGGGGTATTTTTACCGCGAAAATAAACCGCAAAAACCGTGAAAAAAATGTCGGTTCGCGAAAAAATTTACTTTTACCAAGAATTATTGCTGTAATCGGTTCGACAGTAGTCAATTAATAAAAGACATGTCACGAAAAATCCGCGAAATTTTCCGCGATTTTCCGTGGAACTATCTAGTTTACCATATATGTTCCTAAACGACCGTGTGGGTATACCTTTTAATTACGCCAAAACTGAAAATGGGATCGCCACGAAATTTTACACACGTGTTTGCCAACATTCTAAAAGTAACATAAGCGTATTTTCAACGCGAAAATATACCGCAAAAACCGCGAAAAAAATGTCGGTTCGCGAAAAAATTGTCTTTTACCAAAAATGATTGCTGTAATCGGTTTGTCAGTAGTCAGTTAATAAAAAAAACATGACGCGAAAAAATCCAAGAAATTTTCCGCGATTTTCCGCGGAACTATCTATTTTATATATTCCTAAACGACCGTGTGGGTATACCTTGCAATTACTCCAAGAACCACAATGGGATCGCCCCAAAATTTTGCACACGTGTTTGCCAACATTGTAGAAGTAATATAGGGGTATTTGTACCGCGGAAATAAACCGCGAAAACCGCGAAAAAAATCCCGGTTCGCGAAAAAATTTACTTTTACCAAAAATGATTGCGGGAATCGATTTGTGAGTATTCAATTTATAAAAGCCATGTCGCTTAAAAATCTGTGATTTACCGCGAAACTATCTATTATATAAGTACATTCCTAAACGACCGTGTGGGTGAACATTTCAATAACGCTAAAACGGACATCATGATCGCCAAGAAATTTGACACATATATTTACCAACATTGTAGAAGTAATAGAGGCGTAATTTCAAAGCGAAAATAAACCGCGAAAACTGCGAAAAAAATCATGTCGCATTAAAATCCGAGAAATTTTCCGCGAAACTACATATATTATATATATATGGCCGTGTTGGTGTAGGAATCAATCAGGCTAAAACCGTAAATGGGATCGCCACCAAATCTCGAAAAAAAAGCGCGGTTCGCGAAATAGTTTACTTTTCCTAAAAATTAATGGGGGGAATCGATTATTCAGTATTCATTTAGTTAAATTCACATCACGAAAAAATCAGATAATTCCGTGATTTTCCGCGGAACTATCTAAAATATAAAAATATAAACGGCCGTTTGGGTATAGGAATCAACCATGATAAAACGAAATTTACAAGTATATCACAATACTCTAGAAGTAACATAGGCATATTTAAATAATGAAAATATACCGCGAAAACCGCGAAAACAATAGTGGTTCGCCAAAAAATTGCTTAATTATTAAAGTGATAAGCTCCGCGATTTTCTGCTGGTATGTTTTATAATCCAATATAAAAAAATCGACCATATTTCTGTGGTATTCCACAATTCCGACTTTTTTTATAATCACATCCAATGCGGAAGTTCATAAACGAGGAAAAAAACCTACGAAATCGAAACCATTATGAACAAGCAGCAGCACCATGCACAATAAATAAAAACTTAAAAATAGATATTCTTTTATCAAATATTTTTGATATTAAAGTATATAAGTGATTACTAAAAACGCTTTTAGAAAACAACATGTTGTGTCCGAGCAGCGCACGGGTTCCTCCGCTAGTATTTCATAAAAAATCGATGCTCTTATCCACTCTTCATATAAAAATGGTATAAAGGTAGATATATAGATGAGGCTAATATTTCCATGCAATATCCACACTCCATATAATAGAAATATAGATGAAGCTAATGCCATGTAAAATTAAGAAAGAAACGTACCTAAAATATTTCTATGTGTTCAAAACGGCTGAGGGGTCGGTACTAAGTTCGAAGAATCCGCTAGTATTAATATTTTATACTAAAATCGTGTTTCGTGGCCGTTTTTTTTCAAATATAATTTCTATCTCTTCCCACATGGGGGATGAGTATTTAGTACTGACTACCAATACGTCATGCTTATCTCAATACATGTAAATACACGGCGTATATTCGTGGATCGTGATTCGTGACGGGTTGTATTAGATTTTAAGAATACGGGTGAAGAGCAACGGCAACGGGACATTCATTTTCCAATTTCCATTGAGCATTTGTTTTTAGCGTCTGTTCAGTATTCCGCGAATATACCTTTAATTATTGATCCTCCTAAAGCAAATTTAAATAAAGAACATACAGTTTTGTATGAGTTTTTTTAAATACTGTGGTTAATAAAGTCGAGTTAGTGAAAATGCACATAAAGGGCCTAATTTTGGATGGGTTTAAAACCTACGGTAAACGAACTCATATAGAGGGATTTGACCCCGAGTTCAATGCGATTACAGGCTTGAACGGCACTGGCAAATCAAACATCTTAGACGCAATATGCTTTGTTCTGGGCATCACTAATCTTAAAAATGTTTGTTTTTTTTTTTTTTTTGGTATCAAACCCTTTAATGTTCTTCTACTTTGCAGGTACGCGCCGCCACATATCAAGATCTCGTGTACAAGTCTGGCCAGGCTGGAATCAATCGAGCTACTGTGACAATAATTTTTGATAATAATGATGATGCCCATTGTCCACTTGGATTTGAGGGTTGTAATGAAATTTCGGTTACCCGGCAAATAGTTGTTGGAGGTAAAAACAAGTACTTGATTAACGGAAAAAATGTTCCCAACAAAAAAGTGCATGATCTGTTTTGTTCCGTCCAACTGAATGTGAACAATCCAAATTTCTTGATAATGCAGGGATGCATAACTAAAGTTTTGAACATGAAACCGAGCGAAATTTTGTCAATGGTGGAGGAAGCAGCCGGCACTAGTATGTATCAGCAGAAGCGTGAATCTGCCATAAGTATGATTGAATTGAAAGACAATAAATTGGCTGATTTAGAAAGTTTAATAACGGAGGAAGTTTTACCTAAATTAGAAAAATTACGCAAGGAACGTGTACAATTTATAGAATTTCAGAAAATTGGTCGTGAAATTCAGTTTTTGACCCGGATACACGTGTCGCACAAGTACCTTCTTTGTCGCGAAATGATTGAAAATGGTGCAAATAAAATAGAGACTGTTGAAGATTGCATTGTAACAAACAAAAATAAAATTTTGGAGTACAAGGAACATGCAAAACAACTCGAATCCGACACTAAAGCTATGCAGGAAAAAATTGATAGGGCGAATGGCGGAGATTTGAATCAACTTGATCAGGAACTAAATCAACAGTTAAAAGTTGAAGCTGTAGCAGCGGGTCAAAAAAAATCAATTGAATCAGAGGTAGTAGCAGAAAACAAAAATTTAAAAGCTCTTATTAAAACTACTAAAGAAGACGAGGCAATACTTAAGAAAAAATTGGAGGAAATGGCGTGTGGGGGGGATGTTTTTGAACAGCTTAAGCAAGATAACGATAATGACGCCAATGCGTATGTAGCCGCGCAAAAAAAATATGAAGCCATTAGTGCAGGTTTGGCAATGAATGAGGATGGCGAAGCTGCTACATTGCAAGATCAGCTAATAACAGCCAAACATCAGCAATCGGAAGCCGTTACCACAATTAAACAATCTGAAATGGAGTTAAAACATAATGAAAAAGAGTTGAGCTCCAAGAAAAATGAAGCCCAATCGCAGGACACTGCGTATGTGAAGGATAAAAAAATTTGTGACTATCTTTCCAATGAGATACGACAACTTGAGGAAAAATTGAAGAAGTTTGCATTCGACGAAAATGAATTTGATGAGCTTCAACAACAACGACAAATTATGGAGCAAGAAAAGCGTCAAATGAATGCTCAGCTAAACGATAAAAATGCACATCGTTTTGACTTCCAGTATCAAGATCCTGAAAGCAATTTTGATAGACGTCGAGTACGCGGACGTGTTTGCAAATTATTTGATGTTCGTAATCAACGGAACAGCTTGGCCTTGAGCATGTGTGCTGGAGGCGCACTGTACAGTGTTGTCGTTGTTGATGACCAAACTGGTAAGAAAATTCTCGAACGTGGACAACTTCAGCAGCGCACAACTATAATTCCTATAAATCGAATGAATGGTCGATCTATGGAACCGGAGAGAGTACGTCGTGCTCAGCAACTTGTAGGTCCAGAGAATTGTTCACCTGCAATGGATTTGATCGAATACTCGTCTGACTATGAAGTGGTTATGATGCACGTTTTTGGTAACACTTTCATTTGTCGCGATATGAATGCTGCTAAACTAGTAACATACGATCGCAAAATTTTACGTCGATCTGTAACATGGGACGGTGATGTTTTCGATCCAGATGGAACACTTTCTGGTGGGTCACGTCCACAAGGCGGTGCAGTTTTAGTGGAAGTAGGTGAAATTAAAAAACTTCAAAATGAATTGAATCTTAGAGAGCAGAAGTTATCCATAATTAATCGAAAACTTTCACAACTGGAGCAAATTGAGAGCAACTATAGTCAATGCAAGACTTTGCTAGAACAGAAACAGCATGAATTAAAAACGGTGAGTGGACGCTTGGCGCAAACGTCGTTTCAACGTCATCAGCAAGAAGTAGAAGAATTGGAGAAAAGCATTGCTAGTCTGAAAAAAACAATCATAGCCGCACGAGAAATGCAGTTAAAAGCCACGAAAAAGGTAAATGACATTTCGGAGAAATTGGCTGATGCCGCTGGTTATCGAGAGCGTGAGTTAAATGCAGCAGAAACTGAAATGAAACGGATGAAAAAAAAAAGTGAGGAGAGTAAAACCAAGTGGCAGCAACGTGAGCAAGAGTATGAAACAAAGAATTTGGAAATTCAGGAACTCAAAAATGCCGTAAAAGGCTCGAGTGAACAAATTACTAAATTGAAGGAAAAAATTCAAAAACTACTTGATGACGTGAGTCAATTATCTTCGAATAGTGAAAAAACAACTAGCGCGATTGATGCATTGAAGGCTAAAATCAAGGAACATAAGGATGAACAAAGTGCCAGAAATCACGAACTGAAATCCAAACTCCACAAACGAGATAAGATACTCAAAACTTGTAATGAATTAGAGTTGGATATTAAAAAAAAGGAAAATGAAATTAATAATGTCAAAGCCGAAGGTAAAGATGCGTTGAATAGAATGCGACGTTTGGAGAGCAAATATGATTGGATTGAACGAGACAAAGATGCATTCGGTGTTAAAAATACGGCTTATGATTATAGTAAACAGGATCCAACCGAAGCCGAAGACAAACTGAAGCAGGCACAGGAAAGTAGAACCTCAATGGAAAAACATATTAATCAAAAGGCCATGGTGATGTTAGAGCGAGAAGAGATTCAACACAATGAAGTTATTCGTCGAAAAGAAATTGTTATAAATGACAAGCAAAAAATTTTAAAGAACATTGCATTTTTGGATGAAAAGAAAAAATCTAAAGTAGAAAGTGCCGCCAAACAGGTAAATAAGAATTTATCTGGAATATTCAGTTCATTGCTACCGGGTTCAGATGCTGAACTAAAAGCCCATGACAAAAACAACGTAATGACAGGATTGGAAGTTATCGTTAGTTTCAATGGTGTTGAAAAAGGACTTAATGAATTGAGTGGTGGACAGCGATCGCTGATTGCGCTCTCACTTACTTTAGCAATGTTAAAATACAATCCAGCACCAATATATATTTTGGATGAAGTGGATGCCGCCTTGGATATGTCACACACACAAAACATAGGCAGTATGTTAAAGGAACATTTCAAAAATTCCCAGTTCATTATTGTTTCTTTGAAGGATGGCATGTTTAACAACGCTAATGTCTTATATCGCACTAAATTTGAAGATGGTGTCTCCGATGTCGTCCGCGTTGCAAACTTAAATTAAATTCTCGTCTATACATAAACTCGATTATTAATAAAATTTATTGAAGTAAATAATTATTGTAGTCTTTTTTTGAATCATTTGGGGTATCACAGGAAGGAAGATCACAACTCGTATAAGATCGAAGAAGAAACATTAAAAAGTTCACAACAGTATGATTTCAAAGTTCTTTATGACTTAAATAGTCGTTTTAGTATATTCTTCCATGGCATGCAAGTAAAGAGTACATTCTGCACTTATTTTTAATTTTTGTTCGAAAAAGTCGGAGTACAAAAATCAATATATGCCCTTGAGGTCGTGAATAGAACGTACCTATTATTATATAATTCGATTTGAATATAAAAAATTCAGTTGACTAGAAATTTTTTATTATTATTGTGGTTTAAAAGCAAATATTATAATCGAATTACATTATTTTTACAACATGCATTTTTTAAATATTATTATGTATGTACAAATATAATTTATACTTGCAACACTGAAATTAAATAAAAACGTGTAACCTATTGTTCAAAAGGTAAATAACTATGTATTTAAATAGCTCCAAGCAAACCATTCAAAAACAATTTATTCGGTGGCATGATGATACTTTACAAAGGCGATGGCGGCCAGTTCCTTGCAAAATTCCTCAAGCACGATTATTGATTCAAACAAAGGATCAATAATGTCATATGATTCACTAAAATATAGATCATATTTATAAACAGTATTTTAAAAAATGCATAAATGTACCTTATTAATGGAGGATTGGAGAGTAAGCGCTTGCCCGTATCTGCAATCCTTTTCTGAAAACCATCGAATCGTGGAATTTCTAGTAGCAAATGATAAGCCAATGTAGACATGCTAGTCCATAATGTGGTAGCTCCCGGAGATACCGGAATTTCTGGATTCAAGAGAATCTCATGCAAATAAGGATGTGGAAGAAACGATAACTTAGAGAGAATGGCAATGACAGCCAAGTTATATTCGTATGCGTATGAAGCCATATTTTGCACGTGATTGAAAAGGAGATGCAAAAGTGGTCCTTCATAAAATCTTTCCTCAGATATACCACTGTCGTTACATTGGCTGCCTTTTTTGGTAGCCCTTGATCGATCCAGCTGGGATGGTGGAAGTCCAATTGAAGTGCTTGGAGACACTTTAAGAAACAAAATTACTTTTTTTTTTCAAATAAAAAATATGTTAGCCTTGTCACCTGATTCTGGTGTTTTATCCTCATTCCGATCTGGAAAAGTGGCTTCGGGAGGCCAATTAAACTTTTCACTTTTTCTTATCCAATTCTAAAGAAAATAACAATCTTTCAAAATTTTTTATCATTAAAAGAATTGGAGATTAGTTACCTGATAATGTCGACTTGCATCCTGAACATACTCTTCATAGCAAGTACCTATTGTTTCGCCCATTATTTGTCTCGGTAAAAGCAATAAAAAGCTTAAAATCAATAATTTGGTGAAATTTTATTATGTAAGGCATTTTATAATAATACATACTTATTTATAACTTTGAGAATGTTGTTTGGAGCCAATGTTCTCGATTTAATAGGTCCCTCAATACTGCCACGACGTTTATCGCGCTCCTCTTCTTCATCTGACCAGGTCTGTATAGTATGTGCGCTTGAATCGAAATACCCACGGCCTTTTATATACTTGAACAACATCCCTTCAAGAACACGCTCGTTAGGGTTGTCCAAAATTGACTGCAAAACCATAAGTTGTATACGCAGGTAAATTTAACAAACATTTCAAATAACCTCAATGAACTGCATTGTAGCAAGTAAAACATCTGAATTATCTTGAGCATTTTCAATAACAATAGTGAGCAAACTATCATTGGGTACATTTTCGTCCGATGTATTACCAACTAACCAGAAGCTCAGCTCTTCCATAAATATGGGCGAGTGCATTTGCTTTATTATCTTGGATACTAGCACAATCATAAACGGTCCATTGACGTCCAACATAACTGGTTCAATTAATTTTTCCAAAAGGCTTTCTCGTATTTGTTGTGCTAAAATAGGTGCCAGAAGTAAACATTCGCGCATTAAGCAGTCCGCATAGTCCAGCCATGATAGAAATTCCTTCAACTGCAACCGACCAACAAAATGCTTTGAGTCCAAATCACGTGGGAGCAGCCCCCATGATACATTTAGATCCTCTATATCTGCCGTGTCCATATCTTCTGGAACCTTTGCGCACAAATCACACAATATTTGCTCGACCGTCGCACTAAATACTCGTAGTGAATTACAAATTGCTTTGCAGTCAAGTGTAAGTGATGGTAAGGAGGCCAGAATAAGGGCACCTTCGCAGGCACGAACAACGATTGTGCTATCCTGAAAAATAGAAAGATTTAAAAATTCAAAAAATATGCTCATCATTAGATTATGTAATTAATATTATGATATTACTATATCATAAGCCCTATCCCGATATTATCGCGCATTCGCGTCGCGAGTTCTGGAACGTACTGGATCTGGATCAGTGGCGTTATAAGGGTGCCGCAGGCCCCGCGATCGCGGAGGGCCCTTCAAAAAAATATGAATCAGGGGGCCCGTCCCGTACAATGTATGACAAAACAAATTTCTTATAACTACTCGCTCAGTTTTGGTCAGTTAAAAACAAATTTCATTTCAGATGTAACCCATTTCCCATACATATCAATATGTATAATATTCTATGTTACAATTTGGATATTTATTTTGAGTGTGCTAAATAACAAATAACAGGTTCGTTTTAGCAAAAGGATTATAAACTGAAACATGTGTTTAGAATTCATTGCAGACTGTAGTAATATTCGTTTGTTTATTTGGAACACTTATAAATTAAACAATGCATCATTGTGTCTGTCTAACAAGATGGCCCTTATAGTTACTAAACTATGCTTTATTGCATTGATTCATCAACTGTAGTAATCTTATTCTACCCTCATTTTATATGTTTACATTGTTTATGTTTTGGATACTGCTTTAGAGGTCTGCAGTTGTATCCCTTTCGCTTAAATTTAGTTTCAAACAAAAAATATCAAAAATATTGCAATCTAAAGATTTAAACTTAATTCGGGCCTGTGACATTTTAAGAACTATGTATTTCAAATGAATTTGATGAATATCGAAAAAACGTCAGTATATTTCGTTCGTCAAAAAATTGAATAATTAGAAAAGTGAAAAATTCCGCGATTTCCTGTGGTTATGTATTATAATTCAATTTAAAAATTCCAATGACAGTAAAACTTTGAACGGTATCTCTACGAAATTTTACACTTTTCAGCATTCGACAAGCAACAAAGGCATTTTTCAAAAGCGAAATGAAATGCTAAAACCATGGAAAATCGCGGTTCATAAAAATATTGACTAATTCCGAAAATTATTTCGGAAATCGATTTGGCAGTGTTTCTATTCGCAAGAAACACCTTGCGAAAAATTCCGCTATTTTGGACTATCAATAAGGATGAAACTGAAAATGGGATCGCTCCGAAAATTTTCACTCGTATTTTTCAACATTCCAGAAGTATTTTGAAAACGGGAAAACTGCGAAAAAAATCGCGGTTCGCGAAAAAATGATCGCGAGAATCGATTTTCCAATATTTGTTTAGTAAAAAACACCTCTCGAGGAAATCTGTCAATAACTCTGCGATTTTCCGCAGTAATGAAGTTCGTATATAATATATAAATTTCTAAGCGACCGTATATGTATATATAGTTGGTACGCAATCACGCCAAAACTGAAAATGGGATCGCCACGAAATTTTACACACGTGTTTGACAACATTCTAAAAGTAACAGAAAAAAATCGCGGTTCGCGAAAAAATTGACTTTTACCAAAAATAATTGCGGGAATCGATTGGTGAGCATTCAATTAATAAAAGTCATGTCGCAAAAAATTCCGCGATTATGGAACTATCTATTTTATATATTCGTAAACGACCGTGTGGGTATACCTTTCAATTACACCAAAACTGGCAATGGGATCGCCATGAAATTTTACACACGTGTTTGCCAATATTCTAGAAGTAACATAGGCGTATTTTCAACGCGAAAATAAACCGCAAAAACCGCGAAAAAAAAACTTTTCCCAAAAATAATTGCACGAATCGATTTGTCAGTGTTCAACTAAAAGAAGACATGTCGCAATGAAATCGAAACTATATACATAAATGGCCGTGTTGGTGAAGAAAAGTGCGGTTCGCGAAAAAGTTTACTTTTCCTAAAAATTAATGGGGGGAATCGATTAGTCAGTATTAATTTAGCAAAATTCACATCGCGAAAAAAAAAATTCCGCGATTGTCCGCGGAACTATCTAAAATAAAAAATATAAACGGCTGTTTGAGTATAAGAATCAACCAGGCTAAAACGCACATTCGATACGAAATTTAACACAAGTATTTCACAACACTCTAGAAGTAACATAGACACATTTAAAAAATTAAAATAAACCGCGAAAACAATCGTGGTTCGTCAAGAAATTGCTTAATTAGAAAAGTGAAAAATTATTATGTTTTATAATCCAATATAAAAAATCAAACGACGGCAAAACTATAAACATTGGAGATTTTACACACGTATTTGTCAGCATTCGGAAAGCAATAAAGGCTTTTTTTTAAAGCGCTTAAAACCTTGCTGTAACTGTAAATGGGCTCCGAAAATTTTCACACTTATTATTCAACATTCCAGAAGTATTTTGGAAACGCGATAATAAATAGAGAAAACTGCGAAAAAATTATCACGAGAATAAATTTCCCAGTGTTTGATTAGTAAAAAAAACACCTCACGAGGAAAAATAACTCCGCGATTTTCCGCGGTAATGAAGTTCGTCTAATACATAAAAATTAATATGATCCTTTTAAAAACACCTCGCCAAAAAATTCGACCATAATTCTGTGGTTTTCCACAATTTCGGTTTTATAATAAAGTTTTTTTTTATAATTACATCCAATGCGAAAATTTCATAAACAAGAGAAAAAACGAAATAAAGTTTCTAAATTTTGAAATAATAATAATCATGAAAACAAATTTCTGGATAATAATTGTCATCGTTTTCAATTTTTACTTTGATTACAATACATAAAAACTTGAAAACACACAACAGAGGAATCAGTTCCCATGGAGACTAATCCTGTCTCTCCCCCAACCCGGGAATATGCTTCCGGCACCTAGGATCCATAGAAAGACCTGGAACTCATCGAAGGAACCAGAACCCTTCAAATAACACCACCACGTCAAACCAAACTAAGCGGCGCAGCAAGGAAAAGCCTAGTGAAGCTGGTCAAAAGAAGTATGCCCGTATAAACATACCACAACAGCAGTTCCACGCAGAGCGACCAAAGATAAGCGCCAAAGCGCAGAAACAAGGCAATGATAATGCCCCGCTCTACAGCCAGGTCGTTAACGTCACAAGGATGGCTGTAATGGATGGTTCGTTCCCCAACAACCTACTCACGAACACACAGATGGACGCAGCCAAAAATGCCATCACAAGGGCAATTTGGCGTGGCACACACACTGACGATCCACCGGCCTCCCAAGACTGCCTTTACGGAGCAGGATATCTGTTCCTACTCTGCAAGTCAGAGGCTACGGTGAAGTGGCTGGAGGCGGCTGTCCCAACCCTCACACCTTGGGAAGGTGCAGTCCTAATAGCCAAGGATGAAGCAAAGGTCTACAAACACAGCAAGGTAAATGTATTTATGACATTAAATCAACAAAGCCGAGAGCTGTGACACTTATTCGTAAAAGCCTTAATTATTTTGTACACACTAAATTTCTCACATAGGACCTAGTGGCAATCCAAATCAAAACAGGTAGTGGGGGAGACACTATAGTGGCCTCCGGTAACTTCGATGGTGAGCAGGAACTGGCAATAAAATCAGAAGTCGACCAGCTCATTGACCGATGCAGAAGAGAAAACCTACAACTGGTGTTAGGTTGCGACGCTAACGCACATCATCAGGTATGGGGGAACTCAAACACGAATTCTAGGAATGAGTACATATTTGAATATGTCATAAATAACCACCTAGACTTAAAAAACCACGGCAACAAATCCATCTTCCGCAATGCGATCAGGAGGACCTGAGCCTAACAAGCGGTCCAGTGGGTGACAAGATAACAAACTGGCATGTGTCAAACTACGTGTTCTTCTCGGATCATATGCACATACGATTTGACATCTATGAGAACTACGAAACACAGATTACGTGTAACCGGGTAACCAGGCATACTAAATGGCCGGAGTACTCGGACATGATTAAAGCCGGTGTCGCAGGTCTACCAAAAATAGCAAACACAATAGAGGGTCTGGAACAACTCAGCACCAATCTTAACACGCTGATATTTAAAAAAAAATCGTTTGATGCATTTTTACTTTGGCCCATCACGGCTGAGCCACCATTTGTTCGTGTGGTGTAGTTCATATGTGTTAACACGGTAATAGAATTAGTTACGGAAAAAGTGTATTTAAGTGGGGAAAAAATTTGCCTACTACGACATGTGTTTTTCGATTTTGTCCCATCGGGATGTTAATTTGACAATATTTCAGCTCACGGGAAATTGGATGCCAGGTTTGTCGATGACGAGATATTCTCCTATCACGAGACATTTTCAGGTTTGAGGTTAACTTGATTTTGGATATGTCGCTAATGGGATTATAGTCACACACATTTTTCCTTTTGTAGTATTGGTCAATGGAGCTATCTCGATTTCACTTTATAAAATTAAATAAAACATTAAGAGCACTGCCGTCCGACTAGTAATAAAGCGGGTTTACATGGCGGCTTGGTTTGGCTTGGCTCGAAATCTAGGGCCTGAATTAAAAAGAAAGTACGTTAAACGTAGTATGATAGTATGAGAGGTCCGATCGTCAGCATTTTCCCATGCTAGGGCCTACATTACAGTAAGCGGTGAAAACCATAGGGCCTTATCCATATTCAAGTGCTTGCCTTGAGCATTGCAAAAAAATGCAGGGCCCTAGCTTTTAATACACACAAACAAAATGAAATGCGTACACGCATAATCAGAACTGATACTTTTGCAAAATTATAGTATGTACAAAATATAGAACTCTTAGGTTAAATACTACCATAAAATGTGACAGTAGTGCGGATTGATTTATATAAATTGCAAATTTGCTATCAACTCATTCTTAAAGATAAATGGCTCTTTTACTCGGGCTCTAGCTTTCAAGCCAAGCACTTGTTTATAGTCACCTAAACCCACCTATAAACACAAAAACGAATTATTAAATCTTTTAACTTACTGGACTATCAAAGTATGTTAGCAACGTTGTT
This sequence comes from Sylvicola cinctus, assembly GCA_963854165.1. Taxonomy (NCBI): domain Eukaryota; kingdom Metazoa; phylum Arthropoda; class Insecta; order Diptera; family Anisopodidae; genus Sylvicola; species Sylvicola cinctus. The sequence goes on from OY974082.1 coordinate 26,695,470, forward strand.
AATAATATCAGTCTTTCCCCTTCTTCGCAATCACATTTCTCTTGCAGACTCGTGTCACTCATACTAAATTTCGCATTTTCGGTTGGAACAATTTCAATGTTATATGGTGCTACCCGAATGTTCGTCTCAATCTTATCGCAATCAAACAATGGATTCTTGATTGGTAATTTAGATAAGTTGGCACCCTTGACAGCAGCAGTTATACGATGCTGATGAGATGATAAAAAAATATGCACTAAATGAGGTTCTTTACGAACCCAACCAGCTACTGTTGAGAGAAAAAGAACCTCTTCTTGTTCATATGGTGTAGGGCGACTTCCGTTGCAAATAGAAATCAATTTCTGAAAAAACAAGAAGTATGTAAAATAATAAAAATAAATAAGAAATTGTTAAAGCTGTATTACAAATGTATGTAAGTGCATAACTTGGGAATTTTAAAGTGATTATTATTTATTCTATGTTTCATGTGATTAAAAACTGAAGATACGTTTCAAATTTGAAAAAAATTTAAGGTGCCCTACATTATTAAATCATTAAAAACAATCTTTGTATATATAACTTATACACGAACAATATGAAACAAATGAATCTAATACATATATAAAAAACTAAACGGACGTGAAAAAACTCACGGTTTATGAAAAATAGACTAACTTCAAAAATGATTGCGGGAATACATTTTTCAGTGTTCTAAGACTATTTGAAATATAAAGATTGATATTTTTGCCAAAAGTTTCGCAAAATTTATACATCGCAGGCAAAGCGAGGTGTGAATTTATATACGACTGTTTCTTAACTGCATTTTAATAAAGTTTTTCTGAGATATGGAAAATGTGACATTGAAATTTCTGAATTTTGACCTTGGGTTTTATCCAAAATTGGTACTTTATCAGAGAGATTATCAATAATGAAGAACATCATAGTACCCTAAAACACACGGTTTTTGAATTACATATTTTCATTATAAAAATATGACCTTGAGTTTTAAAATTTTGACCTTGAAATGTTCACAAAGTTTTTTTTATCTTATTTAAGCTTACAATAATGTGAAAAAACAAAATTCAAATTTTTTATGGTTGTGAGATATAAAAAAAAATTGATTTTCCGATTTCGATCTTGAAATGTTCTGCAAGTTTTCTCACATTAATAAAATCCTACAATAATCTCATTGAATTTTGTTGATATTGCCTAAGGTGTCTGAGATAAAAACGTGGGGTTTGTCTTCGTTCACCCCCTTTTTTGCCAGAAAAAGATCATCTAGCGGGATATAAGATATATGCAGTTTTGTTTAGAATACCTTCAAGATTAATTATTGTGAAAATGAAGAAAATCGTAGGGCACGTTTCTGAACCCCCATGCAAAAAAAAATGATTTTGGCAATAACTTGACCTTGAAAAAATGATAAATGCATTCTTATTTTTCTCTCTAATATTTTGTAAAAAAATTTCACACAAATCGGTCAAGTAGTTTCCGGAATGGATTTTATATGGACACCATAGTACAGCGTACTTACGTACATTTGCACATTTTTTGTAGACCCAGAAAAGTTTCTGGGCTCAGGGGGTGTCAAAACGAGTATTTGCACCGTCAACTTTTTTTTTGGAAAAAAGTCGGATTGTCGGAAAATCTATATATGCCCTTGGGTCGTAAATAAATTAAAAAGTAGAAGTCAAAATTTGTACAGTTATGTTCTAGGGTCATAAAATGTTGTTTACTCGGTAGTGTATACAGTATACTATTTTAAAAACCCTAGATTCTACAAAAATTATATATGTACAATTCTTATAATCATATTTACTTTGATGGGCTGAAATACATTTGCATGGTGTAAAGAGGGTCGCACCAGACAAGAAAGATATCGTCGAGTCCACTTTAATACACAAATAGTAGCACCTGGAGGTGAGTCCATAATTGCTAAATCAGCGAGAAGATCAAGTAAGTTGTTGTTTAAAAGAAACTCAATGCATTCTTTTTTCTGGGGTACAGTGGTATTGACCCGTGCTTCAGCATTGTCTTCTTGTATGAGGATGGTAAGCATTTGCTCCAAGTGATTGGGAATGTTTGTGTCTATTAGATGAACTTTTGGCAAATCTGTTGATGTCGCATAGAACTGTTTAACTTGCTTCCAGTGGTATTCAAAGTCCTGCAATGATGTGGGTGGGGGCGCCAGCTATGATTACAAATGTACGTAATATTGTTAAAATAAAATGATATAAATATTGAACAATGAATGTTGCATTATTTACCACATCAGCTGCCGAATGCAGCGCCTCAGACAACCGCCCTAGCATATTGTTTATGTCAATGTATTGACAAAAGTACATTAATTCAATAACTTAAATTGATATAAATAATAATTAATCATATCTACACTTAACACGCAGTTTAATATAATTAAAATATTACAAATAAAACTGATTTGTACTCATTACTTTGAGAATCTAAAGTCATGTTTTGGAAAAACTTTGAATTTTAATATTCATGCATACACAATACACATATGTATATCATATCCATACATAATTCCACCCAGCCACTGACTCCACTTGTAACCAACATCGATATCCACGTTAATATCTACCTGGAAAATATGTTGAAAAATATATGCATATATATATAAATGAAAAAATAAAATACATATGTGATATCACTAATCTGTATAAACCAATAATTTAGATTTTGAATGCTACAAACATAAAAAACAAAGTAATTATTAATATTCACATGCACACATTTAAATTTTAAAGTTTTTAGGCGTCCTCACTTAGAAAATAATTTTGATAATTTTTAACAAGCGCTCTGATTGGTAGAAATTTTTTTTCAAAATTATCAAAAATATCATGCTCCGGAGCATTTTAATTTTAATAATTTATTTTTGACACTTGGATTTGTCATATGCAATTGTGCATAATTTATTGTTTATAATTATATGGTACAATACCAATTTAGTAAATATTCATTCAAATAAGTAAAATTAAATTAAATTGTCAACAAGATTAATATTTTATTGTGTCCTTCTGGAAAAAAACAACTTTTATACGTTTAATAATAAATTTTGTTTTAGTTTTTCTCCGAGTATATTTAAACTTGTCAGATTATGACAACTACCGCGCGAAAACTATGAAATTATTTTATCAAAATTATTGGCTGCATGAACCAGCTTTTTATTTTAAAGTGCTTAGAGCCATTTTCAAATCGGATTTTGCATTACGTACCATTTATTGGGAAATTTTTCTTTAAAATGAATTGTTTTAAATAATAAATATTGTTCAAAAATGTTGTTAAAATACTTAAATAATTATTTTAAATAATTTCAAGTGGGCGGTGTTATTATTTTTTGTATTTCCTTAAACAAAAACTATATGTGCAAACGGCAACGAACGATGATAAATTTGTATTTTTCATACATTATTGAATAACGCAATCATAGCGCCAGCCAGTGGCGTAACTAGTAATTAAGGGCCCCCCCCCCGCAATATTTGCCTGACTCTCAGAAATTAGTTGAAAAAATGTTTTAATCTTACTACATAATACAAATGCATATTAAAACACAATTTTCATAACAATAATATTTAATTGTATTATAACAAAATATTTTTATTTATTTTAAGTCATAATAAATATAAATGTAAAAACGAAGGTTTCTGGTTAATATTATTATTGAAAATATAAGAAAGAAATTATAGAAAATAATAATAATTAAAATCATTTTCTTAGCTTTTTCAGCCTCAATCGCTAAAATCGAAAACGTAATCTATTTTGCAATATAGTTGTCCTTTAATAATTTAGAATATTTTTAACTTTGTGAAATATCTTTCAGCACTAGCAGATGTTATGGAAATTGATAAGAAAAGAATAAAAAGGGATATTAATTTTATCCAGGTATTTACTGGATAGTGAAGAGCCTTTGTTGTACAAAAATTTTGTCCGAATGTCGGCCACACAAATCGATCATTACTTGCTTTGGTGACGCCTCACATTTAGAAAACCGATACAATTATGCGCCCCAGCATTCCGGCATCGGTGCGTCTGGTCCTGACGCTGCGCTTCCTGGCCACTGGCGATAATTTCCGCTCGCTTCTGTACCTTTTCCGCATTCCGCAGAATACCATCTCCACCATTATTCCGGATGTGCTGGATGCGATCTACAAAATTCTTGTAGACGACTTTCTGAAATTCATTATTGAAATCCATGACATCATTAAACTTTTTGTCATCATATACCCTCAACAGCGGCCGGTTCGGAAGCCATATCGCAGCAACTCAACGAGTTATAGCAATTCCCCAACTGCATCGGTGCTGTCGTCGAAAAGCACGTCGTCACAATTATTTGTTAACCACAAATAGACGTAAGTATGGACCAGCCAACTCCTTCGACAGGTACGATAGCAATGGCACCCTGATTGAGGGCGAATGGCGAAGCGATATAACTGACGCAACGCTAGCCGCTACGCGAACAGAGACCTCAATGGACGCGAAAATGGTTCAGAAAGAGTTCGCTAACTATTTTGTTGAGGAAGGTGAAGTGGAATAGCAGTACAAAAACAATTGAATAATATTTGAATTGGACGGACATTTTTGTCAATTTTGATTTTTACATTGCTAAAATTATTATTTAATGCTATGAGAAAATTTATTTGTTTTGTTTGTGTTTATTTTTCAATTTCGTTTGTGTATATTGAAAGTTAGGGCCCCACATTTCATTTGCAGTGCTCAAGCCAGTTTTTTTCCCATTTGCTATAATGTAGCCCTAACATGGGGAAATGCTGACGATCGAACCTCTCTTACTATCATACTACGTTTTACGTATTTTCTCTTTTACTCATTCCTTACATTCTAGCCAAGCTACCATGCTATGTAAACGCATCTAAACACACCTAAACATACCTCTTCGATTGTTGCTTTTTAAGGTAGTATTGGTATTGGACCAATTGCAAAAGTATTAACCAGGAAAGCGATGTTGTACGAATCCTTAACAAAATTGTTAGTTGTTACGGTGTTTGTGTATTAGTGCTCAGCAAAATGATGATAATAGCAATTATCAATACGCGGGATTTTTAAATTTTCAGACCCACATTTAATATAACATTGCGTTATTTAACAATTTAACAGACAATTAAAGACATTTCCCAACTACCATATATATAATATAAGGCCAAACGCAGAAAAAGACGACGGTTCTTACTAATGATCGTTGATTATTGTTTAATGCACCGTGCATGTATTGCACACACACACAAGCACACGCACATCTGAAATCAACGACGAAAAGCTCACCAGATTTTATTGTTTTATTATTTAAAAAAGTTTTTTTCGACTTTCTCATTATTTCTTGTACACAAGAAATTTTCAATAAATTAATTTAATTTCCCAAAACACTATAATAATATATTTGTTTTCATATTAACCATGCATCGAAATTACTCGTTCGTTTTTGACATTATGTACATATTATCCCCAATTGGGTCAAAAATCAATCAAAATTTTATTATTTTGTGACGAGTATATCAGCTTTTTTGAAGCAAATTTTGCTTATAGTAGAAATATTGTTGACTGTCAAATTTAAATACAATAAAAATCTAACAGAAGATAAAAAATACACTAAGAATTGAAAAATGATCCTACTATCCTACTTCTTTGGAAGTCGCTTATAGAAAAAATATTATTCTATCTATATTATTCAATCTAATATTAATTAAATATTTAAATCCCACAGCAGCTAAAAGTACACGGAGTCATTTCTCATAACTATATTAAGGCAAGGAAGAGCCTTAACTGCAGTTTAACAAAGTTTTATTGAGATATAGAAAATGTGACCTTGAATTTTTGTCCAAAATTGGTACTTTTATTTAGCAATAATAATATCATGGAACAATGAGTTTTTGGATTATTTTCATTATGAAAACATGACCTTGAAATGTTTAGCATGTTTAATTATCTTATTAAATCTGTATCTCTATCTCTATCTATTAAAAGAGCTGTGTGCGTCCGATGCGAGTAAACTCAATAACTGTTGCACCAAAAGTTAACATTTATATGTGTGTTCTATGGGTTGTGAGTCGTGTTCGTGTGCAGTTTGGCCAATTAAAATATATTAAAAATAATTTGATGGATGGTTCAAAAGTTAGTTCTTTTGCTGCAATGGAACATTACGGGCTACGACTAAACCACTGAAGCTTTTAACCTTCTATTCACACTCATGTGTTCGTGTGATGTCTGGTGTTTCCCATATAGATGTGAACTCGGTAGATGGTGGCAATTCTTTGTTATGTTAACAGAAGAAGTATTTTTATAGAAAAAATGAGCCTACTACCGTACTACGATATTTCATTTTTATTGAAATGTCATTTCACAACTCACAGTAGATTTTAAAACAGAAGTTACTGGGATTTTATTGACTTTTTCATGTAGTACTTTTAGTACTCATATATAAGAGTAAACGATTATAATTTATGTGGCCTCACTCGACAGTATATAAGCTAAAACGGGCAATTAGCCTATGGCCTGCTGGTTGATTACCAGATGCATTAATATTACGTTATCGGTTTTATATTTCTACAATGTACTTTGAAAATATAAGAGTAAAAAAATATATAACATGTAAAGACAGACAAAATTAAAAAAAATATATCGGCCCATATCTAGAAATTATATATTATTATTTATTTATTTATTGTTATGGCAACAAATTAAAAAAATTACAGGCCAAAAATTATTATATAAATTTTACAAAAGTAAAATGTGAAACAAGATTAGATAAGTCTAATTAAAACTAGTCTCAAAACCACAATGCTTGAACTTCACTCGGCTGATTCCAAGATCAAACAGACTGAAACCCTTAGATACAAATACTTTAATAACGGAATTAAATAGTCTGCTTGCTCTATCAAGGGGCTCACGACTATCAAATTGCGTCCGGTGGTCAGTTGTACGTAAAAATTGTCTCGAGCGCAAACCAAATATCGACGGTAAAATAATTAAAGATGATAATAAATCATCTGCATCGATATTGTTGCATAAAACATCAAATAGAAATGATGCACTGGCAACATTTCTTCTCTTTTGTAGAGACGACATACCCAAAAGCAAAAGACGATCTTCATACGGAGGTAAAATATAACTTTCACGCCAGGAAAGATGACGGAGAGCATATCGTAAAAATTTCCTTTGAATTCTTTCAACTGAATCCGAATAAACATTAAAAATTGGATTCCATACAACTGATGCGAACTCTAATTGAGAACGCACAAGAGTCTCATACAATGCTGCGTACGGATCTTTAAAGTCTCGAGTGAACCTGATGACAAATCCAAGGGTTGACATAGCCTTCGAGCAAATCCGATCAATGTGAGGAATAAAGGACAGATTACTATCAAAATAGACACCTAGATCAAGAATTAAATCCAGCCTGTCTAGAGGTATACAATGAATCATGTAAGTAAATTGCTTAAATGTTTTTCTGGGTTTAAAGAATGACATTACTTTGCATTTCGCATGATTGAGGTTTAGCTTACTTATTTTACACCACTCAGATAACCGGTCGAGGTCTGATTGGAGTAAACTACTGTCTAAATCATTATTTACAGGCATATACAATTTAACGTCATCAGCAAATAAGACATATTTTGCATTCAGCAAAGAGTCCGGCAAGGAATTTATAAAAATCAAAAATAAGAGAGGGCCAAGGTGACTTCCTTGGGGAACCCCAGAGGTAACCTTGATTGGCTTAGAAAGGACATTATGAACGCGTACTGATTGAGACCGGTTCAATAAGTAGGAACGAACCCATTGGACTAGACCATCACAGAGACCAAACTCTTTAAGCCGCGACAGAAGTATAGCATGAGAAACTCTGTCAAAAGCTTTACTGAAATCTGTGTAAATAGCATTGACCTGGTTATGTTTACGAATAGATTTAAACAGAAAACTAGCGAAGACGGTTAAGTTATTAGAAACTGATCGCTTGGGCATAAAACCATGTTGATGAATCGATAATTTTGATGAAATGGAGTCCCTAATATTTTTATAAACCAGTGACTCAAAAAGCTTAGGTATCGCAGAAAGAACCGCAATACCACGGTAATTAGAAGCATCAGAACGATTACCATTTTTAAAAATAGGCTTCAGATATGAATCCTTCCAAACTGTAGGAAAATTGCCACCACGTAATGATAAATTAAATAGTATCATCAAGGAATAGGATAAATATGATGAACATTTGATGAACAACTAGCAAAATGCTAGGGATACCGTCAGGACCATGCGAAGTAGATGATTTGCACTTAACTAACGCCTCAAAAACTTCACTCTCTTTGAAAGTCATCCATTCCGAGAAATTAGCAGTCAAAATTTTAACACTGTCATCAGTATGAACACTGTAGTTGGATGCAAAAACTTCGGCAAAAAGTTCACAGATTACCTTCGGTTCAGAGGAAGATCGACCTTTGTGAAATATCGAATTAGGTAGTTGATTAGATTTTCTCTTCCAATTTACAAATTCCCAGAATTTTTTAGGGTTTGATTTAACGTCATTTTGAATTTTAATTAAATAATCCTTATAAAGAGAGTCATTTAATTTTTTGAATCGTTTGCGAATTGATCTAAAATCTTCTAATTTATTAATAGTTCGAGTAGTAAAAAATTTGTTACTCAATCTATCACGACAATTTTTGAGTGAAATTAATTCTCTCGTGAACCATGGCGGATGGGAGTTAAGTTTAGATTTGTGCATTGGTACAAAACGATGCAATGCATCAAAGATACGTGAGTAAAAAGTTAGAATTAAATCAGAGAGATTGTTTGTACAAGAAAACTCATTGTCCCAGTTGATTTTACTAAAAAAAACTGTTCAATGCATCGAAGTCAGCACGAGCAAAGTTCAAGCAGCGGATTTGAGAATCTGAAAATTTTGAAGGCTTGGATATAATCTTAAAATTAATAATATATGCAAAATGATGAATGTCCAGAGGAACCAGTGAATCTTCCGAAAGTGAAAGCTTGATGTCATCAACATCTGAGAGGAGTAAGTCCAAAAATCTTCCAAAAGTATTCGGAATATCACAGATCTGAGACAGGCCCAGAAGCAAGATGTGTTCTACCAAACCTCCATCGGAATCAGATGTAAGTTTAGATGGAATAAGTTGACCATCAACCACAATCCAGTTGATTTTCGGTAAATTAAAGTCACCCATGACAAGGCTAACAGCTTCAGGCCCAAACGATGAAATCACTTCCGTAATTGCAGTGCCATGGTAATTATAGATTTCAATTGAGGAAGAAGGTGGAATGTAAGATGCACTAACAATTACACATTTGTTATGCAATGATATTTTTACAAATAATAGTTCAAGCGTCTGGTACTTTGTAGAATCTTTACATTTATATGGTTCATTTGTATATTTAAATGAGTAGTGGTATAATTATTTTCTAGCGATTTAGGAGCCATTCACGCATGCGTCTATTGCCCACTCATACGCAAATCAATCGAATTAATGACTTGAGTTCTCACACGAAAATAATTTGATTTAAGCGCTTGACTTGTCGCACGCTTCATTACTCTAATTATGTATTACATACAACGTTAAACTTATTACACAGAATGTACTATGTATTAGTACGACGACATGAAGAGGCCAATTGTTTTTACATAACTTATGTATTGTTGAAGGGGGCATTAATATTTGGGTGAAAGAATCAGTTATATTTTTGATAATGAATTTGTAGTTTAGTCTAGAGCTACGGACCATATATGTCAAAGTTATATTCACACCATTATTTCGTTACATAGGATTAAACCGGTCGAGCTTTTGAAAGTCTGTATTGATGTTCACGAAATTTTGATGACTGTGATATTTTTGTCTAGGTTTTTGCCTCTTTTGAATTTAATATTTTTGCGTTGTTTCTAACGGATTTTAAGATATTCGGATGACCCGTCGGAGTCTTAGATTTCCGGGGTTTTAAGTGTTAGTAGTTCAAATTTTTAGTTGTCGAAATTTCAGGTTGTAGGAATGTTCCATTGTTATCTAAAGTATTGATATTGAACCAATTGCAATACAGTTTTGACTAAAGTTAGCACGTTTCATATCATTTTAACTCAATTAAATTTTAATTCATTCGGAGAAGGGACATATAGTCATTTTAAGAGTTTCGCATTTTAAGATGACGGTATTTCTCTCGAAAATAAGTTTATAGAAACAAAATTCCACATTTCGCGATTTTATAATAGTGTGCGAAAATTGCGTTAATGTGGTGTACATATACAAAATGCGATTAATTTTTTTAATCCCTTTAGTTGTCTCTTTTTGTTATTTTAAGAGTACCTTCGAAGAGAAACATCGAATTCCGCGCAGAAAATAAGAACCAAAAATGATTCCACATGATTATATTATATTAAATTACTATGTCGTTGTTAAATTAGATTTCAAGTGTTTTGTTACTCATAGAGTTTCTTAATAATTTCCACGAGTACAGTTTTATGTAATGTTTTTCCGGCGTTAGAAGTCCTTATTAAAATAGTTTAAATCATGCATATTATGTATGCAAATTGTGATAAGAGATTTACCATTGTATACCTATAAAGGTATGTTCATGTATTTATATTCAAAGAAAAATAAATTTCAAAATTGTAATTAAATGATAAAGGTCCCGTTATACAATGTTATTTATTTTTAAATTTAATTTCATTTATTGTATTACCTTGGGTTATTATAAAAAATAATACTTATACCAATTTTAATACGAGCTTGTGGACACACTGATTACAATTTACAACGGGCCAAAACGACTGAAATGAGATTGGCATTGAAAAATTGTGTATTTATACATATGTATACAAAGGCCTCTCATGCATATACGATATCCAAGGTATATAAAGCTAATATGGTAGGATATTGCACATGTGACATGCTGTTTCTCTTCCCCCACAAACAGCATGCTATATATTTGAATGACAGCTTGAATTTTTACACATACTACTCCATAGCCATGATATTGCTTCTTCATTCTTGCGTGTGAAACATTGACATGACCTCTCACTTTTTGCTATTTTGTTTTCATTTTCAAACAAAATCTATGAATGTGTGATGAATCGGTACACTATATGTTCGATGAAATGCACATACAAAATGTATAGCGCGATCGGCCACTGCTATATTTTTGTGTTTCCTTTTAGCTATCTGCGTAAATCGTAATGCGTAGTAATATATAGTAAAGAAAATGCGGCTTCACAGTGTTAAGTGCAATACTGCGCCTAAAAATTTAAATATAAGTGAAATTGCAGCTCAAACGAAATTCTTGACACAGGTGCTTGCAGTGCAGTATATTCAGTGCAGGTGTGTTGTAATAATTTTAAAACAACAATTAATTTGTTTATTGACTAATTTTATTTTGTTTTTCAGGCTCAACTTCAGCAGTGATGGTACGGCGCTTTGGCTTTACCGAATTCGAGGTCTTCATCAACCTTTGGCTACACTCTACTCATCTGCTTCATAGTTCCTGCCGTGATCAACACCGGTGAATATAATTATTAAGTGTAATTTGTATTGCGTATATTTATCTTTTATTTAATAATGAATAAACAAAATATAATAATTTTAAACAATACAAATGTTTTTCATTCGAAACCATACAAATGTTCTTGTGGAGTCACCGAAGGGGAAGCGAATTTAGTGTGATTGTGTGTGTGCGATATTTTGCAATGGTATTTGAAATGAATGAAATTGCTTGTCGACGGCAAGATTCCTTCATTTCATTATTTTCTTCATTATCTTGCTTTGTGGGGTCAATATTTCACATCATCAACATGGTGAAATATATGGAAAATAAGAATACGAGTTGTATGAATATTTTTTATTTTTAGGGTTATGTTTTTTTTATAGTATTGATATGACAACCATAATTTTTGTTTCATTTTATGATATAAAATGATACAATGTTTGTCTCTTTTGCGCGATCTGCGTTCGCTGCAGATGCTCCCGTGTAAAGGCAACTTAAAGCCTCGATAACCATTGAGGTATTGGGTTGAGGTTTTTCCTAATGCATCACATAAGGAAAAATATTTCATGAAATGCTTTTGTGAAACTATGCACCTAAAAATGTTAATAAAGAATTGTTTTCGAAATGTGTGTGCATAGCCAAATTATTAATTTTCAACACAAAAATCACGAGGTATTCCTTCTGCATGATTTTCTAAGGAATTTAAACTAAAATGTTTAGTTGCCTTAAGGATCTTCCTTGCGCAGCGAGCAACTAAATTCTTGTGTACGCTATTCTCTCGCACACATCTAAGCCAAATATTTTAAGAATGTGTGCGTTATATACCTAATTTTTGTTGAACTCTACATTCTAGAGGATTGAACAACATTTTTAGCTGTCCACCTTGCTTTCCTTTACTTTGAAACAATAAAGACATAAAAGCATTATGGGGTGAAATACTGTCAATTATTTCTAAATTGCAAATTGAAGTCTCAAGAAAGTATTTTCAAATAAAACTGAAACATTAAAATAGATAGAATAAAGCAATGCGAATTTGAAATACAATGTACAGTCGAATTTCTTCAACTCGATTTATCACAAAGCAAAAAGAAAATTTGACATCTTAGACCTCGAATTATAGAATTATTCATATAACTAGCAAACTTGAAGAAATAAAGAAAGAAACTGCAAGAAACTATAATTTTAAAAATTGTATGAAGTTTTCGATCAAAGCGAACAGCAACTCGATTTCGTTCAAGTTATAGAAAATTCGGTTAGAGAAGTTGAAGTTATATAAGTTCGACTGTACTAGAATGGAAATAGATTCATTGTAGCATACATTTTTTAGTTATTCATTCATTAAATATATCTTGATTACAAGAAATAATGAGAAGGTCGAAAAAACCCTTTTAAATAATAAAACAATAAAATCTGGTGAGTATTTCCTCGTTGAGTATACCTTTCACCTTTTTCAATTTTTACCTAAGCACAATGTTTTCAAAATTTACCAACACATCAACTATATTCACAAAATATATAACTATTGCCATCTATGTATAATGAGTTGAACTATATTCGAGAATTGCGCATCAAAATTACGGCACAAATTCGAATATTTTGAATTTACATACAAAATCGCAATCGGATTTAAAGTGCTAAAACTTATAAAAAAATTCATTTCTAAAGAATTATTTTTTGGAATATGGTTTTTGATATATTACAGATTTAAAAAATTATTGTTTTAAAATTTTTTTTAAATTAGTTTTAATAGAAATGAGCCGTTGAAAGTCATTTTTTTAGGAAATCAATTGTAAAGTTTAAAAATTAATATCTTTTTAATTATATCAAAATTCAAAAAAAGGCCAACTAACGGCCCTCAATAATTTATTGAAGAATTTAAAAATTCGTATCTGTGACTTCTAAAGTGGCTTCACAAAAGTGTTTATAAAATGGGCTAATTTTGCTTAAAAAGTGAGTTTTGCCTATCTTTGACGTATCATATTTAAAAAAAACTATTAGCTTTATCAAAAAAAGGCCGACTAGGTCCCTCGAGAAAGATCTTGTCTTTAAATTAAGACTTATTTGATCGAAATCGGATAACTTATAGACTACGTTATACGTGTTGAAAAATCGTCTCATTTCACGATTCTGCAAGGAAGAGCCTGAATTGACCACAGAATCGAAAAAGTTTAAATTTGGGATTACCCATTAATAAATTCTTTGAATGATCAGTTCTTTTTTTTTTTGATCCTGTTTGAATTAACAATTATTGAAAAACAGTATTTAAGTACAACCCGTTTTAAAATATACTTAAATGTAACTAAAGTGCCAAATTCAGAGATCCTTATATCGTACATCAATCCTGTTATTCAAACTACCAAAAGTTTGGTAGACTTTAAGCACACACCATTATACAGATGTAGCTGTAGACTTAATATGTACAATTATAATAAACAAAAATTTAAAATCTATCTATATAAATCATTTAGCCGATTTGTTTTTATTTATTTCCAATTTTGTGATCTCTTCGTCTATTCGTTCTTTTGCCCGATATACTTTAGATTGTAAATAGAAAGAACCACCTCGGTCTTTTTCATTAATTTGAAATAGATGAGTAAATCGGTTGGTAATTTCATTTTTATCAATTCCTCGCACATCCAAAATTTGTTGTGCTTCCAATAAAGTGATTTCTTAAAAATGAAAAAGATAATATTGAATGAAATAATAAAACTTAAGAATTTAACAAAACATCAATTTACGCTGATAGCTATTTTGGTTTTTGCCCTCTTGATAAGTTTTGCAATGTTTTGCTGCTTGCTGTGATGCATAGATCTCCTGCCGAACTGATTTAATGAATGCCCGAGCTACCAATTGGCTGCCAAGCACAACTATTTGTGCAAGATATTTTGCCATTAATTTAAAGTCAAATTCTAATTCGGTTATATTGTTTTACAATTTTTTGAATTTAATGTCGTTTTATTAAAATGCACATATTATGTACCTATAAATTATAAAGATAACGACTGATCCTGTATATCCCATTTAGTTTGTACTATATATATATGAACAAACCGACGAAAGTGTACATGCAGCACGCTGTCACCCGCTGTCACCGTTTCATGCAGTATACAATATGCAGTTTGTATGCGTGCTGTACATTGTACACTTTTGTCGGTTTGTTCAAGCTAGCATTCATACCAGATAAGCGGTTTGCGCTGTCGATGTCAGCGCTGGCGCTGGCTTTGGTATTGACCAATCAGATGCTGTAAAAAAAAAGATGCTGATAAAGCGCGCTCGATTATCCGGGATGGTCGATAAATGTTTATACATATGTTTTTATTTTATATAAAAATAATACGTACATTGTATGGAGCACTTTACTACTCAGCACATATAATTAAAATGTTCAGTTATATTTCTTTAAAGTGCAATTTCACAATGGTTAAATAAAACGTTTGCGCAGTGATCATTGAACGTACGAACGCACATGTTGGTCGCAAGTCGCAATCTCGCAATCCGCTGTCGCCAACATATATGCATGCAAAATAGCGGGCGGGTCGTCATGTATATCATTTCTGTGTGTGCGCACGTCTTGATAAGTGATAACTGATAACAGAATGGTGCTTCTCGCACGCAGATGTTTGATCATTGTTGCCAGATTGGCACAAAATCAAATAATGCCCATATGAATTTCTGTGCTTAGTAAATAATAGCGCAGGTGGCAAATATCGCGCTGCGCCTAAAATTTAGTTCGAGCTGAACGCAAATTTATTGAAGCCGGCGTTGGAGTTTGTTACTTTTATATGAAAAGCTAGAATCTTGATTTTGAAAATCCAACTACAGCGGCTTTAATAAAACGGAATTGAATAAAACTGCTTCGAATCCTCGTTTTTTGTTGTTGTTTAAATAATGTATTTGGAGCGTTTATGCATAGCGCAAATTCCATAAAATTTAAAAAAAATACATGTCAAAATTACAAATTACATAATTTTCCATTTATTGAATCCACGTGAATCAACTTTCCCAGGGCATTTACTCGGAGCAAATATCCATCTATTTGACATACGATATGTTAATGCCCCGGTAGTCCATTTGACATTCAAATGACTATGAAAGGGGAAAACCGTAAGGCGCAAAACAAAATCTTGAATTTATTTTGAGTTCACTTGCGGCCGTAGGTGAAATCGAAAGCAAGAGAGCGATTTTGTAATTTTCGAATTATGACGCTTGCGTTATAATCCGAAAATTACAAAATCGCTCTCCCGGATTGGATTAATTTATGTAAGAAAGTGTATATGTTTCTGGACATCTAATATATATGTCTTTCGTTTCTTTGTTTGTTAAACAGGTGTTGGTCCGTAATTACGTTCATTATTAGCTGTATACAATTCCCAATTTATAATAAAAATAATTAATTTAAAGCGAAAAATTTTAATTTAATTAAAAATATCTGTTTTTTAATATTATAAGACGATACAAAACAAGCAGACGGCAGTATTATACGTACAAGAAGAAAAAAACGTCTAAAGTAAGCTTTCAAATTTTTCCACCAGATTCGCAATGGTAGATATGATACTATACGCCCTTCGTGAACAGACATATAACTAGTGGATAACAAAAGCGATAAAATCCAACAGCAAGCCGTCAATAAATTGATTCAATAAAATTTTTCACTCAGACTTAATGTAAAATATAATGTATCTGTTAAAACTGTTCACCGCCTAACTTGGCACAGAACATTATAATGTATCTAGTATTTTAAGAGAAATTATAGGGTCTTGACCTACTTAAATAAAAAAAAAAAAAAAAGCGATAAAATCCAATCAAGTCCAATCCTCACGACGTGAATGCGGTATATTATCGACCATTTTTTTCATCATATCAACTTTTATAACAATTTGAACAATAAGTGACGTCACAATCGCAACGTGAACGAACACGGTATATACGCGCTATAATTTTATTTTGTTGCGGGATTTTTTTTATTTCGAATTCGATTAAAATGTGTTGCTGCGAATTGTACTTAAGTGACAGTTCTATACGCTGAGCTCATCAGTCATCAGACATTACGATTTAGGGCACTCAGCTGTGGAGTGTGGATATTGGATATAATATTTTTATATTTCGTTCTAGGCTATACTCCTAACGCTATGCACATATACATACATTAAAATTAGAAGTAAGTTAAGGTTTTAACAAATATTGTGATGGATGAGAGAAGCACAGCTCTTGTTGAAATAAAAAAATTTATAATTAAGTATGGCAATGATAAGTACTTGCAGCGTTTGTGGATATCACTGTTTGTGTTAGCACTTTTTTCTGGAATTTTATTAAGGTAAATAAAAGCTTGCATGTCGTAGTCTATGTCATTTAATACGTACATTTAAAATATCTATAATTATAGAAAAAGTTATAATGTGAACTAATTGTTGTCTTTGTAGTTTTTTGATTTCATTTATTGTGATATTTTCATACGCCACTGGTTGTTTAATTACCATTCTTGTAATAAATTACAAACAAAAGCTCCTTTATTTCGCGGATAGAGGGAAATATTTTTTTGGAATTAAAGAGGTTTGTTTTGTTTGTTTATCGAACGTATAGCAAAAATTTACCATTCTGGTTTCAGTTAAATACAATATTGGGCGACTGCAAGGTATGTGGAAATGTTACCTGTGGACGACATTTCAATAAACCAACATCTGCACCCTGGAAAAACCTTCTTATAGATAAACAACTAGATGCAGCTATCAGCAAACTATTTACTGAGATCCTCAACAGTTTTGTAAGAAGCTGGTTTTGCACTTTGTCAAATGAAGAATATTTTGTACAGCTGCTGAAAAACGTTTTAAGGGAAGCTACTAGTCGACTTGCTTTAAAAGTACAAGATGTAAGCCTGATATTCCTTTAAAAGTATTATATGTTTTATTGATTTTTTTGTTTGTTTGTAGGTGAATTTGTCGCAGCTATTAGCTAATCGACTACTCCCTTGCGTGTTCTCACACGTTGAAGTGACACAGAAAATGCTGAAGGAAAATGTACAAATAGATCGGTTGGCAACAACATTTCTACAAAAGGATCAACCAATTCATCCCGCAGTTGCTAACCGGACGTCCGAAATTAATTACCTACGCGCAATCGCAAAATTTCTCATTCCACGTATAATAAACAATGAGAATTTAGAGAGCACTATCATTTTTAGTCTTCTCAGAGAGTTAATAGCGTGTTGGGTTCTTCTCCCAATTATGGACGCAATTTCTGATCCTAATTTAATAAATTTATTAATTATATTGTGTACGAACAAAAGCAAATCAGTTAATTACAAACAAGCTGAAAATGTTGTTTTCCTAGAAGATTTTGCATCAAAGTTTGTTGACAATTCAGTTTATTCAGACATTTCGTTCCTTTCCGACCAAAATAAACTCTACGCATTTATGCAATTCCTAAAGAAAGAAAACGCAGTAGATTTATTGAGGTTTCACTTGGATGTCGATCATCTTAATCAGGAGCTCATGGATCCAAAAGTAACTACTGATGCATCTAAATTGTCATCATTGCAACAGCAAGCAGAATCATTATTTTCCGTTTATCAGGAAATAATGCAAAATGAAGCACAATCTTGTAAAACGCTCGCTGAAGCTCATTTGCACGTGCAATCAATGTTGTGCGGTCAGTGGTTGCAAGCATTTTATAAAACTCCCGAATTTTTTCGCCTAACTTATGGAAATCGTGAAATCTCGCAAGACGAATGTGAAAAGAATACCGATGCTCACTTTTCGGGACCGGTGTCAAGACTAGGGTTAAAAATAAAAGGGGCTATTCGTGGAGCCATTGACGGAACGCCCTTAGAGGCAACCGAGGTGCCAACAGTTTGGGATGGATTTACAGATCCGATAAATAATCCAAACACTATCAATCCTATCAGCAACATGACACAGAAGCTGCGAAAAGAACGAGGGCAAAATTTAGATGGATTTTTGAAAACATTTATGACCTCAGTGGAACAAAGTACGGATGTTGGAGAAGAAGTTATCGAAGGCGGAAGTTCTTTGGAATTTGCAAAAAAAACTATTTTAATGCCCGGCAGAAACAGAGTTTTCGGAGATCTTTTTGATCTTAAATCAGATTCTATATATGTGGGAACATTTGCGACAATGCCAATGCATTGGATACGAGGACCATCATATTGCTTCATTTATATTTGTATTTTAATCAATAAAAGTGGAAGATATAAAACTAATCACATTTTATTTACAGTGAGTAAACTAATAAAAGCCCCGATCGTGGTCGTCCGGTTTGTTACATCTCTCATCTCTATATCTATACAAATGTGTGATGAAGTCATCTGCAGGTTGTTTTGTAGAGCATTTAAATCCGGCATGTATCAACCCAGGCTTGCCGCGTTTGTAACTGCATTAGATGGTATGTGTTCTTAAAGTGTGTTCATATTTTTACTAAAATTGCATTATTTTGGAACAGATCGTTTATTTTGTGGAAAATTTCAAGAAGTATTGCCCCATGAGCTAGTTGAAAGACAACGACAGGCTAAGAAACGCCTCGATGCAATATATATGGGACTGGGATCATTAGCAGATGTCGTTCAATCACCTGCATTAAATAAACACTTAATGTATTGCCTGTTCGATCTTTTCATATCTGAATTGTATTCGGAACTTGATAACATCTCCAAAGAATAAACTTACATAAATGTTACTTGAACGAAAAAATTAACAATGTTTTTTTCTGGTGTTATCAGAATCCAAAACAATAAGTGCAAGTCCTAACATAACTACTAACATGCCAATGAACCACAACAGAGACGTTCCCTCTCCGAAAATAAATGCGCCCAGCGTTGAAGAACAGCAAAAATTAGTAGCTGAACTCACGACTGTGGCCGCAACCGTTCCTTTCTTCTCATGGAGTGATTTCACAAAAAATCGCCAGACCATACCATTGCTCAGTATCATTAGTACAATAAAAAGTATTTGTAGCAACGCTGCATTCGGAGACTAAAAATTTAATTATAAAAATTTGCATTTCGATTTGAATTTTTAAATACATAGCAACCCAAAAGTGAAACAACTTTCTTGCAGGCTGATGAAGAAGAAAGTTTTCCCAAAATACTTGCAAATGATGCCAAAAAACCCGCAATCACTGCAAAATTAATCTTTGGAATGACGTTACTTTCCATTACAATCTTTAATTATACCAGTCAAAAACAATAGTGATTTTCCTTTTTAAACCACACTCGAAATTTCGATTAATTCTTTCAAGTCAAGTTCACTTATGTCTTATTATAGAGAACGTAATTAAATGCAAATCGTGAGTCGTGAATTTTGACACTTCTAATTCCTTAACAGTGATGCCATTTTAGTATTTTCGCTGCCAAAGTTGGCATAATTTTTCCGACTTGGCACTTGGCAGGGAAAAAATGGATTTAACATTTTTTCGATTCAGGGGGCAATTCTTAAATAAGCGGATGCAAACCACAAAGTTTTCGTTCTCTTCATTACATATTAAAAACATCTATTTTAGCACATTTTGAAAAAATGAGATTAGTATGCAGCCTTTGATGAGTGCGCACGTCATTCATATGTTATTATTAAATAGTCAAAAGTAGAGATACAACAAACGCGTAAAAACAATTACATATTAATTCCAAATTTAAAAATTAGTTATTTTGCGGTAGCTGTGGTAATTTTGAATGTTGCGATTATTGAAGACTTCAGTGGTTCCCAAGTTATATTATATACGAAGGATTAAACGTGTCGGCTAATCCTAATGTAGGGGATGTCGAATCACTAAATCCATTGCTTGCAGAAGCGCGTCTCAGTCGGCAGAATTTAATAAATGAGCACCTTTTTCTAAATGAGATTTTTAGGCTGTGTTAAAACTTCAGAGCGGGCATCATCTTCTATAAGATCTTTAAAATTTTCTGAAGGCAATACATTCATTGGAACAGGCGACTCATTACTTTGAGGTTGTCCGCTTATGGATGTTGTCCCAATAAGGGCTTGCACCCTCATCTCTAGCAAACTAAATTCAGTTTTTACCAATGGTCCCCCGTGTATGAAAGATTGTTTAGATGACCACTGGACATTGCCTTAATTTTGCTCACGCCATGCCTTTCATTAATAAAATGAGAAATACAAAAAATTTTGTATGAAATAAATTTGTATAAGAATTTTTATTTTAAAAATAATTACTAATTTTATATTCAAAAGTTGGACGAAAGTTTGGAACAAGTTTTTTTTCGCTCAAAACGTTCTTATACAAAGTACAAACACATTATTCAATCACTTTTGTGTAGCTACACCTAGGCGACGAAAACTTCACTGCGTGATTTGCATCCGTCCTATTCAAGAATTGCGCCCTTGATATCTATTTTATAGGTCTCAAAAGTGAGGAGAAAAAAAAAAAGTTAGGTAAATTACTCAGTATTCAACCAACAAAGTAGAAAAATAAGAAAATGTAGTGTAAAAAGTATTACCAAAAGTGAGGAGCAAAAAAGTATGGTGAACCAGGCAGGTAGGAAAAAATAGTATAAAGAGTATTGGCAAAAGTGAGGAGCAAAAAAAAAAGGAAAGTATTCAAACAACAAAGTAGGAAAATAGGAAAATGTAATATAAAGAGTATTGGCATAAATACCGTTTACCTAAATTTCTGACTAGAGAAACTCTTAAAATGCCCATATAAAGCCCTTGTCCAAATGCAAATTGAGTAAAAATATTAACGCCTCCAAAGGTAGCAGGACCTGTGTTTTAGTCAAAACTCTATTGCAATTGGTCCAATATCATATATATATATTATATAATACCTAAAATAGCAACAACCTGAAATTTCGACACTTTGAAATTTTGAATCATCAACATACTGACATTCAAATCCCGACAATTTACAATTTCGACGGGCCACAATCCCGAATATCTTTGAATTCGTTAGCACTACTTATGTTAAATACTTTTTCGCTCATAGAAAAGAACTAACTTTTGCGCCATTCATCGGATAACTGCCAAACTGCACTCAGGAGTCTGGACCCATAGAAGCACACATACAAATTTAGGTTTACTTTGTTGCAGCAGATTTTGAGTTTACCTGCACAATACGTACTGCTTTTAAATATAGATGGATTTTCTTTTGATTGAAAATGTAATTCATTAATATCGTTAATAAAATTATCACTTTCAGTACATGCATCGTTGAGTGATTTGTCGTGTTTTAAATATCAATAATTATTTTTTTACATTAAATAATTATACTTTGGTTTGAACCAAAGCACAAAATAAAAAACCGGCATTGTTCACTCAATTCACTTTTGCAAAGTGGTAGACTTGAAAACTTTTCCACAACTTAAGATTTACAATTATATTAAACATCACAAGTTTCTATAATATGATGAATATATCTGTAATTTAGGTTTTAATAAACTCCACTCACCACTCCCAGTCTGACATTCTTTCGTTAGGAGGTACCAAACCACATCTCGAGAACTAAACAAATTAAGGCAGCAAATATTAATTTAAGCCCAGGCCTTTGTCAAAGACTTATTTTTTAAAATCAGCCGTACGCGACTAAATCGGCTTTAAAGAAAAACTGTCCAACAATTTTAAAATAAGCATGCAGGATAAACGGTTTTAAATATTAAAATGTGTATCTTGGTTTTTGTAATTTCACATAAAATTTGCATCTTTAGTCTGATGTTTCATGTTTTCTTATATGTACCCCTAATTTATGGACTTTTGTACTGATTAATTAATTATCAAAATAATATATAATTGATGAATGATGAATCCGATATGAATGTTGATACTTCTGGCGGCGAAGAACTTCTTGGTCGAAATAAATTTCCTAATTCTATACAAATATTAAGTACATTTTCAAAAAAAAAATTAAGCACTATTAAATTTTTAATTTTATTGATAAATTTAAATATTATTGTTGTTGTTTTGCCAGAAGATTAAGCAAAGAAAATACATAAGTATATTTAATTCATATTTATAGTACAAATTCACTTTAAAATTCTCATCGTCGTTCCGAAGAAGGATGTTTTTGATAATGAATAAAGGACTTACACATATTTTTAGAAAAACTCTAGTCTAGGCTATATGCTCGGAACCAATGTATATGTCTATTTGTGAACTATTTTAGCATAATTTAATGTGAATATATTCCGATTTTTTTCTGTAAAAATATAATCAAAAATGTGTGTCCCTGTACTGAAGATATGCAAAAAGAAAAATTATAACTAAATTGTAAAGAAAAAATAAACAACTCATACTTTGCAGGACATTTCATTTATTTGAAATTTATTAAAAAAAATTAATAAAACGTTTTTGAAAATTCAAGAACTATACGTTTTTTACGAAAAGTTTATAAAGAAAAACGGTATCAATTAAATAAAAATAAGTGATAAGATGCAAGTTTTTTTCTATTAAATAATTCCACAAAACACTTGTGCGAATTATTTCACAACACTTTTAATTTCTAGCAAAATGTGAAAAAGATGAAGCTTAAAACTAAACTTTAAAATTGTTGTTGTTCGTCTGTGTAACTGAAATAAGATTGGAACAAAAAACAACTAAAAGAAAACCCAACAGTGCGTGCGTTCAACTATTTTTTTTTTTGAAAAATAAAGTCAGTTGGTAAAAAATTTACACTGATCATACTGTCTTATTGCATTGCTAGGCTTTCTCAGTTCTCACCAAATAAATATGACGCTGATGCTGATAGCCGAGACCACCTGAATATCCTGAACTTACCTTTCCACGATCGAATATGCTGATGTCGCCTTATGATAATAACGCCAGAGTGCGACAAATACTCAGAAAAGGTTCGAAGTAATGATATTAGATCAAATGTGTCAAACGCAAAAAGATTGGATAAAGAATTTTGAGAATTATATTTACAGAACTTTTTATTAATTATATGTAGGAAAATCCATAGAAAATCATTGCATTAATTGTAAGGATATAAGGTATTGCAAAACTTGAAAACGGAAACTGTTAATTTTAATAGTTGTGGGGCTAAATAATCATAATGTGTATTCGTGAAGACTAATTTTATAACGGACCCATCTATAGATTATCATTAGAGGAGGACAACGCCAAACACAACTATTATGTATTACATACTCAAAAATAGTATGCGATGACGGTTCATTTAATGTAAATAGTTTAATACCGGCGGAAATTTTTCTTGGAATTCCTATAGCGATTATTAGAACCGCGATTACGACCACCTTGATTTGAATTGTTTGTGTTATTGTTATAGTTTTGAACCTTTCCTGAATATTTGCCGGATGGCGGAGTGTACACTCTTTGGTCAGAACTGCTTTTAGTTTTCTTTGCATTGTCTGGCTTTTCCTTAGAATCCGTGCCACCAAAAGTTATGGGGGCATGTCGTTTATTACCCGCTTTATCCTAATATTAATTAATAATAATGAATGCAAACATAATTATAAACAAAAAATCATCTGTAAATTTTTACTTACATCTTTTTTGATGATCCACGACATATGTATGGTTGTTTTATAACTGGGTGGAGTGTGGAAAAGATCTCGAATCAATGAACTAATATTGGATGTTGTCTTTAAAGCAGTAACTTTTATTTTATTTTCATCTGATTGAAGTTCTTCAGTTGTCTTTCCTTTAATGGCTTCTTGAAGTGTGCGTATATATCTATCGAAAACACAATAAAAACAATTAAAAAACTTAACACATAAGAAAATAAAATTAAATGCTCACCCCTGTGTTCCTCTTGCCAAATATTGTAGCCTGGAGCGAAAATCTTTCAATTTGGATGAATCATTTTGGAAAATAAGAAAATCTGGTGCCTGCTTTCCGATTGAGTGAATAGAATACAATAGACATTCAGCATGTGAAAATTGGAAGGAAGGTGTTTCATTTATTTCTCCATCTTGGGGAGGTAGTGGCATATATTTCTATAAAAAAAATTGTCAATTTATTGACTATTCAAATAAAAATCTAAATATCAATTATTAACACTCACTATCAATACTTGGAAAACATTTTCAATATGTTCAGCAGCTGCTTCCAAAGTGCCACATGTTGTACACATCTCTGCAAATACTTTTAATAGCCTTAACTGAATTTGATCTTGTTGATCAGCATCAATTATCATCTGCCAAGTACTGGCTGTTAAAAATTTACTACACATGAACTTGATGAACGGTGTCGATTCAACCTGCGACTATAACCCATGATAATTGTTATTGTATGAAACAGGCAAAAGAAGAATGTACATATGTATATTAGTTTAAACTTACCGAAAAATATGGAAGAGCATGTGTGGCACAATGAATATAGCGTTCCACAACTTCCTCAATAGTGCTTAAATCGAGTTCGGCATCTAATTCAGCTTGTTCGATTGTTAACTTAACTAGTTCAGCATGACCAGTGACTGTGCGTCCAAGTACTGTATTTCCAAGGATGTTCATACACAAATGAAACTCATCAGCAGTTACATCCTGTAAAAACATTAATTAAATAATGTTATAAAAATTTATTGAAAATTTGGGCAGTCACCTGTAAAATTTTCTTCACTTCGATTATAAGTAAAGCCTCAATTTCTTTTGTGATTATTTCAGCGCCAAACAATCTGAATTTCGTTGCTAAATATCTCAAGCATCGCTCCCGAGTTGGTTCTTCACCATTCATAATCTGTCCGATAATTCCATCTAGAGTTCCTTTTGCATCATACTAGCAATATAAATAACAATTTAAATATGGAACAAACAGATACTTTTTTTTTGAGGTTATGTTTTAAGCAGGAAAACGGGAATTACCTTAGCGAGGGTCTGCAAAGACATATGAACCTGCTGTAATTCACTGACATCTTCAAGTACAAGCAACTGTGCCAAAATGTCACCGATACGAGCTGTGTGATCAGTATTATCTTTACAAAGATGAGGCAAATCTTTTATCGCCTGACGACGGATCTGATTAAAAAAGATATAACAAATTCACATTTTATAAAAATCATTACTCTATATATTTATACACTCATGAAAAACAAAAAAATTAAAATTTAACAAACCTGGGCATCTTCGTCTTCACATAAATCAAGTTGTCCATCAATGGCTAAATCAGCTAAACTAGGAAAATGTTTGAAAAATTTTCCAACGAACTGCGACGCTAAACGTTTTTCTTTGGCTGAACCTTTTACAGCATTTATTAATTCTCTGTATTCCTTTTCATGCTGTAAGCAAAGATTAATCAGAATTAAAAATACCGTTTTACATATTTAGTATACTATGTACCTCATGGATTTTGTCCTTTGCTTCTGACAATATTTCGTAGCATTTGTACATCTTCTCAATGTTATCACCAGCCATAATTAACGCACTTTTCAACCTTAAAGTCAGCAACAAACAGAATTTTTTTAAATGATCTTATACTTAAGCCGCTTTTCAATAAATAAATTGGCAAAACTTTTGGGAGACAATTTGAATGATGTCTTGCCTACTTCAAGAACTTTGTAAAATGCCAAAATGGCGCTCGCCATTCATTTCGTTTTGTATACGTCGGGCGGTCGATGACTAGAATCCCAATGTTACCACTTACCACTTATGCGGTATACCGTATGCCAGTTACTAGTTACTATTTAAACTAGTAACTCTGTATTAAAGAAAATTATATGTTATTTACACGATACCTTTATAACGTGCTATACCAATTCAGCAGAATGGGAGTAACAGCGAAAAGAAACAACCCGCATTGTCCAATTCTTGTTGTAAGCGTCGAACGAGAGCGTCGCAGCTCAAAGGTCTTAAACAATACTATCATATATTATGTATGGATTGTAAAAATGTGTAGTAAATTAGTTAATATCAACGACATAGCTGGACATGGCACGTAGTGCAAATATGCTATCCGCACTCAAATTTTTGTGTACATACAAAAGGCCAACCATGTTAAATGAAACTAAAATCACTTTGTAATTAATATATGTACTTGCATTCGAATTCCGCGCAGAAAATATGAACCAAAAATGACTGCGTCTTCCACATGATTATATTAAATTACTAGGTCGTTGTTAAATTAGATTTCAAGTGTCTTGTTACGCATAGAGTTTTTAAATCATATCCACGACTACAGTTTTATGTAATGAAAAACTTTTTTTCTGGCGTTAGAAGTCCTTATTAAATTAGTTTAAATCATGCATATTATGTATGCAAATTGTGATAAGAGATTTACCATTGTGTACCTATAGAGGTATGTTCATGTATTTATATTCAAAGAAAAATAAATTTCAAAATTGTAAATAAATAATAAAGGTCCCGTTATACAATGTTTTTTTTTTAAATTTAATTTAATTTATTGTATTAAACCTTGGGTTATTATAAAAAAAAAATAAATATATATTCAAATTTAAGCCGTACCTTGTTGACACACTGATTACAATTATTAGCGGGCCTAAACAACTAGAATGAGATTGGCATGAAAAAAATTGTGTATTTATACATATGTATACATAGTCCTCTCATGCATATACAATATACATAAATACATACACAATATAAAATAAGAATCTTATGCTACCATAAAAAGGGGAAAATTTTTCATCAGCGCCCATGAAAACTCAAACTGTTTCATCTGCTACCAATAAATTTATGGGTGCAGATGAAATACACGCGCACAATATGTATAATTGTTTTGGCGGTAAATTTAAATATTTGTAGTGCAAATTTTCGATGGCAAACAGGAATTTATGAATATGTTATTTGTAAATAAAATGTTTAAAATCGAAAAAAATGTCGGGGAGTTATTAATGAATTTTAAAAACAACTTATATTGTATTAAAATTTTATTATTTTTGAGGTTATGTTTTTTTTATAGTATCGAAATGGCAACCACAATTTTTGATTTCATGAATTTATGCCAATGAACCCGACCATTACTTTTCAGCAAGTTGTGAGTGACATCGCAAAGTTACGCTCATTTTTCTACAATTTTACCGTAAATCAGAAACCTGTGAGAGTCATCACAAAATTACGCTCATTTCTTACAATTTTAGCCGAGAAATATTAAAAAAATTAAAGTTTCGCCGGTAGTAATTACAACAACAAAAAGCTGTACATTTTTTCTAGACCACTCTTTTGGACTCAGGACCTTGTCAAAACGAGTTTCTGCATCATCACCTTTTTTTCCGAAAAAAATCGGAATACACTATTTCTATATGCCCTTGGGGTAGTATGTAACATGAAATTAAAAAATCTTTACTATAAAACCGTAATCGTGGAAAACCACAGATTTCTTCGTGAGGTGTTTTTTACTAATCAAAAACTGGAAATCGATTTCAGCGATCATTTTCTCGTGGCCCGCGAATTTTTTCGCAATTTTCTCGATTTATTTTCGCGTTTCCAAGCTACTTCTGAAATGTTGAGAAATACGTGTAAAAAATTTCAGAACTATCCCATTTACAGTTTCAGCCTGATTGATACTATCGCTGAAAGTAGTGGAATTTTCGCGTAATTTTTCGCAAGGTGTTTCTTACGAATAGAAACACAGCCAAATTGATTACCGAAATAAATTAAGGAATTAGTCAATCTATTCATGAACCGCGATTTTTCATGATTTTCGTGTTTCAATTCGCTTTAAAAAAATGACTTTGTTGCTTTCCAAAAATACGTGTGTAAAATCTCGTAGCGATTCCTTTTATAGTTTTATCGTCGTTTGAATTTTTACATTGGATTATGAAAGAAAACCGCAGAAAATCGCGGAACTTTTCAGTTTTGTAATTAGTCAATTTTTTGACGAACCGCAATTTTTTTCGCGGTTTTCGAGGTTCATTTTCATTTTTTAAATATGCCTATGTTACTCATAGAGTGTTGTCAAATACGTAAGTAAAATTTCGTATTGATCCTATTGACAGTTTTAGCCTAGTTGATTCCTTTACGCAAACGGTCGTTTAGATTTTGATATTTTAGATAGTTCCGCGGAAAATTTTCCTATTATTCGCGGAATATTTCGCGATGTGAATTTAACTAAATGAATGCTGACAAATTGATTCCCGCAATCATTTTTAAGAAAAGTAAACATTTATGCAAACCGCGTTTTTTTCCGCCATTTCCGTTGTTTATTTTCGGGTTTTTAAATACATAACTTATTAAGTATTAATTTAATTTATTATTTTTATCGCGGTTTTCGAGATTTATTTTCGCATTTAAATAAACCTACGTTACTTCCAGAGTGTTGGCAAATACGTATGTAAAATTTAAACGCGATCTTGTTCTCATTTTTAAAGTGATTCGCGGAAAATTTCGCAGATTTTTTCGCGATATGACTTTTATTAGTTTAATATTGACCAATTGATTCCCACAATCATTTTTGGTAAAGAAAATTTCGAGGATTTTTTCGCGATATGACTTTTATTAGTTTAATATTGACCAATTGATTCCAACAATCATTTTTGGTACAGGTCATTTTTTTCGCGTACTGCGATTTTTTTCGGAAATTTCGCGGTTTATTGTGGCGTTGAAAATACTCCTTAACTACTTTTAGAATGTTGGCAAATACGTGTGTAAAATTTCATGGCGAAATTTCATCCTGCTGTCAGTTTTAGCGTGATTGATGCCCTAATATACATACATACATACTGATACACGGTCGTTTAGAAATTTATATATAAGATTTCCATTTTATGGTGTATTTAGGCGGTACAAAAAAAAGGGATTCTACATAATGTACGCAGCGCCACCTTTTATATGTTCAAAATACCAGTATGGCGGGCATGCGCAATACATTCAGTACTCTCTGCTCTATTAAAACTTTCATATGGGCATTCTGGCTGCTGTGACGGCAGCCATACGACTGCGAGAACTGGCTGCAGCCAGGCGTATTATCGCCTATCGGGTCACGGGTGTGATCTTCCTTTGCAGCAAACATCTTATCAACCTTGCAATGAAAGAGCATTTGGACCTAAAGAGAACAATATTTTTTCTTTTCATTTACTCCCTTTACTATGGTGTGTTGGAAAAGTATTGCAGATTCTTCTACAATTTAACCTCAGCGAGGTTGAACCTCTGATACTTTGTGCTCACAAGGACTATTAAAAGCGCCATAAAAATTACGAAGTCGTCTATAAGTTACGCGAATCAAAGACTGCTTTTTAAAATAAATTGAAATAATTTGGTGGCGATGTTCAAGCGTGAGTCTATCCATGATGATTTGCCAGAATATCCCAATCCGCAATACATAGGAAATCAAGCAGCCTATGTTAAATTGAAAACTCGACGACACATCTTTATAATGGCAATTAATCGCAAATCCTGGAACCCGGAACAGCTTGTCTCCTTATAAAAATTAATGGATTTTCTCACTTTTTGAATTTAAACGACTATGATTTAAACAGAATTGCATATAAATAGTCGTATTGCGTAATATATGAATCTGTAGAAAATGTATAAACTTGTAGCAAAAATAAGTTATAAATATTCCGGAACGAAACTAAAAAACCTTTTATGATATTAGAAACATACATTTATTTACGTATTTGTGGCAAAAATTTTATATTATCCAAACCATTTAATTGATTTTTTAAATTTCGACCGTTGGCCCACGATGAATTAAAATATTGATCATCTTTGTCAGCTTTCAGCTTCTGCAATAAAAATGGGTTAAAGATATGAATTATTAATACTTGTCTCGTTTTTTTTATGTTCATCATTCTATTCTCTGAGTATACAGAGTCGCAACGTAAAGCATAAAATGCACACGTTTTTTATAAAAATCTTTTTTAATAATTATCCGGTATCAAAAAAATAAAAATCTTTTTTTAAGACTTATTTTGTAATTAAAAATTAAAAATTAAATTTTAACTGATATTCATTAACCAATTGAAAAAAAGTTATAAAAGTTACGGTCTCTGAAAAAAAAAACTTTTTATCTGCTTGAATGTATAAGTATGTTAAGTTGTGTACGTTTCTTAAACAATTGAACAAATCAAGATTTGAAATATTTTTAATTCATTCCAAATTATTCATCAAAAATTCAAGCAAAAAAAATAAAAAATTAAGTGTGCCCTGGCAATATTAAAAGTGTTTCTGGCAAAAAACATTTTTTTATGTGTCGCCCAAATGGAATAAATTTTACCATATATTAATTTATTTTGTTAATAATAAAACCTAAATAAATCTCACAGTAATTACAATTTATTTTTTTTAATTCAAAAATTAGTCAATTTTAAATTGTGTAAATGTTTTCCACAGTAATTCTAACCTCCAATTCGTTGTAAAAAAAACAATTTTTAATTAACATCAATCGAGATGTAAATTCGAAATAAAGTGTTGAAATTGCTTAAAACATTAGTTGTAACTGTTTTAACATTTTAATTTATACTTTTTAATACTGTTAAAATAAAATATTGTGTATTTTCTACAAAACTTTCGTTTGGCATACTCCTAATTCATGCACTTTCTAGTGACTCTCTAGTTCAGTTTTTATTTTTTGAAATTGTTTTAATGCACATTTGAAGCTATTTTATTGTTATTTAAATATATTTGAGTACATTTCAATACTATTTAATAATAAATCATCAAACCTGAAAGAACACAATAATTCCATTGGTACATAGAATTAGTCGTGTTAAATCACGCTTTTTTTCAGAGCCGTTCTGAACCGTTCAGTTTTTTACTAATATCGCGTGAAATGAACGGTGATTGAAAGAGCGGCTCTGCGTATATGATCTAATATTGGATGAACGGCTCTGCGTATACGAATACGATCTAATATTGGATGAACGGCTCTGCGTATACGAATACTTTTGTGAATTTGATAATAAGCATAAATACTTCGAAAATAAAAAAAATTTCGGCTAAATTCACGGAAAATTTTAAATTGTTAATTACGGCGAACGGCTAATCCGACAAACGTTTTAATTAATCCAACAATCACCTACAAACGACCAACAATCGATTGGAATAAGAAAAAATTAAAAAAGTCGAAAAAAAAAATTTCGGCAAAATTCACGGAAAATTTTAACTTGTTAATTACGGCGAACGGCTAATCCGAAAAACGTTTTAATTAATCCAACAATCACCTACAAACGACCAACAATCGATTAGAATAAGAAAAAATTAAAAAAGTCGAAAAAAATAATCGGCTAAATTCACGGAAAATTTTAAATTGTTAATTACGGCGAACGGCTAATCCGACAAACGTTTTAATTAATCCGACAAACGTTTTAATTAATCCAACAATCACCTACAAACGACCAACAATCGATTGGAATAAGAAAAAATTAAAAAAGTCGACATTCCCCGGCTAAGTTCACACAGCTGTTTCTCGCTTTACTGTGATTAAATGACGACAGCGCCAGTCAAAATGGCAGAGAATATAGTTCCTAACACACAGTGAAGTGAAACGGACATGGCGAGGTACATTAGCGTTGTTGTTGTATTGCATGTAAAAATGGAGGCGAGAGATCGTAAAAGACGTATATAAAATGAAATGAACGATGCCCATATATGTATTAACTTTTAATTGCTTTGAAAATGGATTCGTATTAAAATGCTATATAAATTTTCTAATAAAAACGAAGGCTTCTCGTATCACGGAATACTAAAATAAAGTAATTTGAACCGTTTTTTATATATGGAATTGAATTTACTGTAGACTAAAACAAATATCAATGTAAGAAACAGGTTTGCAAAATGTAAATTCTACAGCATCATAATACCCTATAAATCTGTTTTAGAATATTTGTCACTGTCGTTAGATACTTCAGTGGCCCGTTTCTATAACTTTCACCAAATAATTATTAATATATAATTGTAACAATATATTATTAATAAAGTTATCACTTTCCGAAAAACGTATTTTTGATAGTGCCAATTTAACAGATATGGCACCCCAAAAATTTTCGAAATTGGAAAACAAGCTGGCGCCAACATAGTACTTTTTGTAATAAGTGATAACTTATGAAAAAGTTTGACTAAACTCATTAATTTATCACCAATTTTGCAGGGTCTCAACATAATTTCGAAAACTCAATTTGTATCGCCATCTACACGCTGGCGCCACAACTACGAAATAGGTGGTAAAATATGAAGTTATCAATAGATATTTGGTGATAAAAGTTATAGAAACGGACCACAGTTGTTATAAACAAATTCCCAGTAATGGTGTGTAGTGGAGTAGAGTAGATTTGCAAATCTGGTCGTAGTATGAGTTTTCACCAGGGTGTGGTTCGTAGTAGATCAACCATAACGCCTCTTGTAAACAAATATTGAAATTATATTTTTTTTTACACATTTTCTGTTTTATTTCTTTTGCTTAGTTGTGATGACTAAAACGGTTCATTAATAATCGTTTTTGTTTGAATTTCAAGTCGAAACAAATAAGCAAATGGCAAACTCCACTCCAATATGACAGTTTTAACATGGGCAGGATTTAAAAATCTACTACACTTCTCTCCTCACATTTTAATCGGTGTTGATAATCCACTTCACACTTCATTTTTCGGTGTTCAGGAGGATTTGCAAATTTAGTCCACCCCACTACGCACGTGAACCCTATATAAAATTGATTATTTTGTGAAAACAGTTGTTTTTATAATTTTCACAGGTGATACAAACTTCTAAAAAATTATCTCTGTTATTGTTTTAAATTTGGTAGTGAATTGTGATCGATGCTTTTCAAACGGAAAAAATTAATTAGAAAATAACAAGAGACAGGCTGATAATATTTTATGTTAAAAATGACCTCTAACTCCTGTTGTCGACGATAAGCATCCAACTGCATCTCCTTCTTTTGCTGTTCTGTGAAAACAGGTTCTCGGCTGGGTGCATGTTCCTTCGCTTTTGTTAATTTAATAACCGCTTTTGTTGACTCCGTTTTTCCTAAATAGTCAGTCAATTGCGTTTCAGGGGTCATACATCGACCTGCAAACCAAAGTTGTGCCTCACTAAACGGGATCACTTCTAGGGAAGCCTTTTATAAAGAAAATTAGAAAGTATTGAAAGAAAGTTGTATACATACTAAATAAGTTAACTGGTTATGGTACAACAAATTCAAAAATTTTTATATAATTTAAGATGCCATTTAGACAGCCTGTCTATTAAAATTATGTGTAATAGAGTTGTATTTAAAATGTATATACTACTTATTAAGTAAGTGTCAAGATTTGTTATAAGTATGTAATAAGTATTTATTCACCTGGGTTCCAGTGAGGTCTTCAGTATTTGTAAATTCAAGACGTATGTTATCGTTTGGTGGTAGACCCATTGGATAAACGATAGAAACAGCACCTTGAAGCTCACTTATCGCCTGTTTTACAACTTTGTATGTCAAGGGCTCCTCGTTTTTATTCGATACTAGTTCTTTGACTGTTTTAATAGTATTTAACAAAATCTGTTGCATATTTTCAATTGGCTGCCGACCGTTACGACGTCCAGTGGGATCCTGTCAAATTACCGTATTTTTATAATTTTATTTAAATGACTATGGCAACTAGGCTATTGTGTTCATATAATTTATTTGAGTTTGTTTGCTCGGAGATATTAATCGATTAATCGAAAATTATTTAATTACTGCAGTGCGTAACAACATAAACTATGATTCCGAAAGTAAAGGTCTGACTGACAAATGTGTAGTGTGACGTCATACGGAAACAAATTTTAACGTTGCAAAAAAAGAAAATGGCGGTCGCATTTAATATATTATATAATAAAAAATAGCTACCTTATTTGTTTTCCATCCACCCTGAGGAGTGCAAATATCAGCAAAAGAATCCACTAACTTCAGGTCTTCAATCTGATCATCTGTCAGTCCAATCATGTCATTACATAGCATTACGCCATGTTTGGATAGATCCTCAATTTCTAGGAAATTAAAAATATTGCACGTCAGTATATTAATACTCGTGCCTTCAATTTTACTACATCATATTATTTCACTTCTCTTATTATATTGTATTGTAACTATTATACCCTCTATAAGTTTGCAGACTTTCCTATTTTACTTACCAGAACACAATCGAAATATCTTCAATCGCCCGTTAAAAATTTTTACAATATCTTTACAGACGTCCTTAATTTGTAGAGCTGTTAATGTTTTAAACATAAAATGTTTGTCATTACCACGTTTAATTATAAGTAAAACCATTTTAAGAATACACAGCTCAGAATCGAACAAATGTTTTTTTTTAAATTGTTGGTAACAAATGAAACTGTTTTAAAAAATAACGGGATGGTTGTTATAGCAACTCAACACACTACATAGCTATTTTATTATACCGCGTCTACGTCGCAAGTACTAGTCACTATATAGACTCTATTATTTTTTGAGGGGGACGATTTCGTAGTACACAAATTCCGTGAGAAATGTCTTGTAACTTCAATTTTTCTTCCTTTGATTGTTGTCAAGTGGAAGAACCAAAAATACCTTCAACTCGTATTCTCTGGATTTTGAGACTAAAGATTGTTTAAAACTTAGATGTACAATTTTACAAAACTATTTTATTAATTTTTTTTGCCAATATAAGACATTAGGAAAATGCATAACCGAATATATATTAGAACATTTTTTGAAATACAAGATGCGTTTGACAATCCCACCTTTGAAGGAATAGTAGATTGTTAAATACTGAAAGAAGTGGAATCCACTACAAATAATTTGATAACCTCTATGCTCAAAGGAAGGCTGACAGTAGCTGAGGTTAGAGCTGTGAGGGCTATTCTACGATTTCGCCGATGATGGAAATATCCTGATCTAAGGGAAGGACTTGCCATTTTTGTGGAAAAAATTAATTCAGACCTTCGTATAGTGGAGGACTGGTCTGAAAGACAGAACCTTTCGGTTAACCAAAGTGAAACTGAATTAATATTGTTCACTAGAAAGCGGAAAGAACCTCACTTTAGGGTGTCACTTTCTATGATATACAGCAGGTTCTAGTGCAGGAAGTCAAATATTTGGGGATAATCTTGGAATCTAAATTAACTTTCAAAATGCTCTTTCAAACTGGAATCACAAAGGCCTAGGGAATACTTTGGTGATGCAGACAAACCTTTAGCAAATCATTTAGACTAAGTGCCAAATTGGTTTACTGATTTGCCTGTCTTTTTAATGACTTTAAAGATATCTGTGATTCCGGTTGAAATGTTGTATTCATTTCGCCGTAATACAAAAATGAATATCATTTAGAACCTTTTAAATTTAATTAAACTTTAACATAAAACATCATCATAGTCATTGGTCCCCATCTACTGATCCAGTTGTTGTGACGACTTCCTTGCAATAACATTGGCAACATAACCAAACTTGTGCGTGGGTCTTTACGGAATGAACAATTTGGATCGTGCCAGTTAATTTAAATAATAAAATTGATAAACTCTATTTCTTTTATTGGGAAGCGAAAATTATATTCATACTTTTGTTGAAAACATATAACTAACACGTTTCAATTAATATTTCATACAGATTGAACTCATATAGAATCAATATAAATCGAAGAAAAAAGTTAAAAAGTACTAATACTATTATGCATATACAATATACATAATGTAGGCTTTACACATTTGCTTACGCTGCGAAGTGCGAACGCATTCGAAATTTACTTAAGCCAGAAGAGAACGGAGATAATTTTTTTTATATGCAACCATAAAGAGGGGAATTTTTTTCATCTGCACCCATAAATAGACAAACTATTTCATCTGAAACCATAACTTTATGGTTGCAGATGAAAAACACACGCGCACGCTATCCGATACGCTCCAAATACATTATTTAAAATACAAAAACGGGGATTCGAAGCAGTTTTATTCAATTCCGTTTTATTAAAGCCACTGTAGTTGGCTTTTCAAAATCAAGATCCTAGCTTTTCATATAAAAGTAACAAACTCCAACGCCGGCTTCAATAAATTTTCGTTCAGCTCGATTTCAGGCACATCGCGGTATTCAGCACCTGCGCTTTTATTTACTAAATTTGCACAGAGATTCATATGGGCATTATTTAATTTTGTGCCGATCTGGCAACAATGATCAAACATCTGCGTGCGAGAAGCACAACAAAATGCAAACATAAATGACATACATGACGACCTGTGATGCCATTTTAGCATTCTCGCTGCCAAATTTGGCATAAATTTTTCCGATTTGGTAGATAAAAAATGGATATAGCATTTAGCATAATTTTTAGCATTATTTTATTTCCAATATTTTTTTAGTATCTATTTTATATATCTCAAAATCTGACGATGATCTCCCTGCCTTGCTCCTTTGCAATAATGTGGCTAGCATTTTTTATTTGCGCCTCCACTTTTTTTAAAGGTATTTCCTGAGCAGCTTTCAGTGCGCATACACATTCAACAAAATTCTAGTATTTTCCTTAATTGCTGATAAAATATTTCCCACTAAAAACAAAACAAATTAAAAATCATTTGTGAATATTTTAAAGTATTATTTAAACTTACAAGTTTTATATGACAAATTTTTTTCATAACTCCATCTCCTTTTGGTCGGGACTAAAGTATTCATCTGACATGGTGGGAAGATATAGGAGGAATGGAGAAAAGAAAAGAGGTTTTAAATGCTGTCTTGAAGAATAGGTACACAAATTAAAGAATTTTCAAAGGGCATGGCATACATTTTGTGCCCCCTAAAATTAGCTGTAGGAATTATTTCAGTTTCGTCATTCAAATCGGAACATTTATATATTCCCAATTGAGACGATGGACGGATCAATAAAAAAATTTTCGAGCGTTTTGAAACGGCGTCCAACGTAAAAAGACTCATCATTTATAAAATGAAATTTGATTAATTTAAAAATCGTGTTTTTCTCAATGCGAATGCACCGGTCCGACTCTGTTGTGCTTACTTTGTACAATTTTTCGGTTACAGTGTAGTTAGATTTCAGCTGAGATCTCTCCATAAGACGTTTGTAAATTTGTTGCAGTTCTTGGTCCTTCTTTTTTATCAAACTCTTCAAGAATTGCATAAAATTTTCAAACCTATATGCAGTAAAAGATTCAGTCGAACCATACAGCCGAACACAATTTGCAATATTAAGCAAGTTGTGAATGTTCGATGTAACATTAATATGACCAAAAAGTTGTCTAAAATCTTCCACAAAATTTTAAACAACTTTTCGGCCATATTAATGTTATCGACCATTGGATTCCGACTCGAAATTAGCCATAACCACAATGCTACTTTAAAATTTTTTTGTAGATATTGTCGGCGACTAAGTTTTTCAGCAAAACAATGCCGCTGTATAAAATTAAATTTCCGAAATTCGGTAGCTTTCCATCTAGCGAACGTTTCCAAGGAATGGGCCTTCCTTACGAAATCTGAAGGAGTCCTAAAACGCAACCTATTCAGCCATTTTGCAAACTCATTAAAACTTTTTGGTCGTAGACGATGTGTTTGACTTTGGTCCGAAAATAAAATTAATTTAAAAAATCTTCTGGTAACACCCAAATTGATAAGGTGCATAGGATCCAGAGGAAATTGGGAAAACATGCCAATTCCAACACTTTGCAACAAGGCCTTTTTATTTTGGAAAATTAAGCTGATATGGTTGTTCTTCAATGCCTCTCCTTGAAAAGGATTCATCGCTTCTTTAGCTGCATATTTCCGATTTATAAAAGGTCCCACTAGTTTTCAGTTTTCGTCCAACTTGGGTACATTTGTGGCAACCGTGCAAACTTGCATGGCCAACTGTGCCAGTGACAAATGATTTTGCTGGAGTTTCGCAAATAAAAGCACGAATTGAGAAAGGTTTTTTTGGTTTCACAACCTAAAACGCTCACTCCTTCGGTCTTTAATACTGCGAATTCTCCGCAAAAGTCCTCCAGAAACTCATCAATACTGTGTGGATGGACATCGCCACCATAAACACCAATTACAAAAGGTTGCAATTGGCGGTTATTCACAAATGTACCTAAGATAGGCCAAAGCGAATAAAAATTGGACTTGTTCAAGGGAAGTCCATCTATTCCAATATCTATTTCAATTGAATCACTAGATGAAAAATCGCAATGGGGGTATTTCATAATGGATGCTTGAATGCCAGAGTGGATATACTTTCCTGGCCGGACATTTTTTAACTCCACTTTATCTGCTGGAGTACGCAATAAAGGTCTCGTCGTACGTGGAATGTTTAGATCAAACTTTTCTATTAGAATATTCTACAACTTGTCCATTTAAGCATTCTATTCCAGAATTGCTTAATGATTCACTTGCATTTGATAATTCTTGGTGCAATATATTACTGATATCACTATCAACAACCAAGTCTGTATTAGGAATTAAATAGGTGATGGAGGAAAGGGGATTCACATCTTCAGAATATGACCCTTGGGTGTACATTGGGGGTAACCCCTGTTCTGAAAATGTTTTATTGACGTCTTCTTCAAAGTCACTAATAAGCTGTTCAGCATAGCGTTGGGCGATTTTTCTGAACTGACGCGTGTTCATTTAAAATATACTCTACACAAATTAATTATGTAATAACAAAAATAAATTAAGTTCTTATTTTTACGAAAAGTACAAAAATACAAACCACATTTAGGTATACACATAAAAACTACATCGCAGGGAGAGCGAGGTGTGAATTTATATACGACTGTTGCTTTACTACATTTTAATAAAGCTTTTCGAAGATATGAAAAATTTGACCTTGAAATTTCTTAATTTTGACCATGATTTTTGTCCAAAATTGGTACTTTTATTGAGATTATCAATAATGTAGAACATCATAGTACCCTAAAACATATAGTATTTGAATTAAAAATTTTCATTGTAAAAATATGACCTTGAGTTTTCAAAATTTGATCTTGAAATGTTCAGCAAGTTTTCTTATTTTATTTATTCCTATAATAATGTGAAAAAAAAATTTCAAAAATAGTTAGGGTTTCTGAGATACGTGCGCCGTACGCCGTACGTCGAACCTTGAAATTTCCGATTTCGACCTTGAAATGTTCAGCAAGTTTTTTTGTCTCATTTAAGCCTACAATAATGTGAAAATTTTTTTTTTTAAATATTAAAGGTTGCTGAGATATAAAAAATTTGACCTTGAATTTTTCGATTTTGACCTTAAAATGTTTCGCAAATATTCTTATCTGATTTTATCCTACAATAATCTGAGATAGAAAAGTGGGGTTTGTCCTTGTCCACCCCCTTTTTCGCCAGAAGGAGCATCTAGCGGGATATAGGATATATGCAGTTTTGTTTAAGATACCTTGAAGATTAATTGTTGTGGAAATGAAAAAAATCGTAGGACCCATTTTTGAGCCCCTATACGAAAAAAAATTCTTTTGTCAATAACTTGACCTTGAAGGATCTGACCTCGAAAAATCGAAGATCCTATTCTTATATTTTTGTTTAATAGTTTACAAAAAAATTTCATACAAATCGGTCCTGTAGTTTAGAAGTTTTTTTTTTCGACCATTTTTCTATAGTACGGCGTACAGCGTACGGCACACGCGTACAGCGTACGGCGTACGGACGTACTTTTGCACATTTTTTCTAGACCACTTTTTTGGACTCAGGGGGTGTCAAAACGAGTTTCTGCATCATCAACTTTTTTTCCGAAAAAAGTCGGATTACAAATATTTCTATATGCCCTTGGGGTCGTATATAAATTAAAAATTATACCTTTAAAAATTGATTGCATGCACTATTCTTAATATACTTATGTTTCAACTTAACTTATTCGCAAATATTTATCAAACTAAATAAAATATAAAGTAATAGCTATTCCTAAATTATAATGAATTTAAAAAAGAAATTAAATTAAAAACACACGAAAAAACACTAAACTGAATGAAAGTAATACTAATAGCTATTCTTAAAGAGACAATTGCTGCGCAAAAAACTAAAAACCTAAAAATATGTAAATACAAGAAAAATAACACAACTAAAAAAGATTCTTAAGATTAATAAAAACACGCGAAAAAAACAAATGAATACTGTTAACAATATTTAACAGCGAAATAATATTTTTAAATGCTCTAAATATTTGCAAAATTTTGATTCGTATAGACACGTATATAGCTCAGTTGTTTTCAAACAATGAATTAATGAATGTATTTTTTTCCTCTTAAGTATGGCCGCCGCGGTCAAAAATCACTTTAAATTTTCATATATATAAATATGTTATTAAAATAATATATAAAACAAGATATAAGATAAGAAAGGAAAAACAAAATTAAGCAGCAGTGGCCGTCGTGCGATATATATTTGTATACGCATTTCATTTCACTACGTGGTGTACCGATTCATCACACATTCATAGATTTTGTTTGAAAATGAAAACAAAATAGCAAAATGTGAAAGGCCATATCTATGTGCCACACGCAAGAATGAAAAAGCAATAGATGGCCAGGGAAGTAGTATGTGTAGTAATTCAAGAAATCAGTCAATATAGCATGCTGCATGCTGTTAGCTGGGGACCCCGGTAGTCCATACACAGTTAAATGTCCACGAAAGTAGAAAACCGTGAGGCGCAAAACTAAATTTTGAATTTATTTTGAATTCATTTGCGTAGGTGAAATAATCGAAAAGCACTTCTGCAATTTTGTTTTTCGAAATAATTGTGTGGAAAAACAAAATATTTTAAATTGAACACTTCTGTTTTTGTTTCTTTAACTATTTTTCTAAATGTTAAATATGTGCATCACGTTCTTGGGGAAAAAACATATATAAATGTTCAAGTTAAATAAACCGTAAGTAAAAATTAAATAAGTTAAATAAACCGTAAGCGACAATATCAAAAAAAAAGCAAAAGAAATAAAAACAACGCAATTTTCGGAACATGTAAGTTTTATTTTTAATGTGTGTTAATATTTAAATTTGTACATTTATGTTTTTTTTTTCTTTTTCTGTTTATTTAAGGAGCTTCACGTGGTTTCTATGTGACGATACATCACTTATTCTAAAAAAAAAAGATAAAAAGTTAAGATTTTGCTACAGTTTTGGTACAAAAGAGCCGAAGAAATAAGAGCTGAATTTTGTAAAATTTTACTTATACAAATAATAATAATTTTATATGTATATTTTTATTGAAAATATAGTGTTTTTTTTTGCAAATATGTATGTATTTTTTTTTTGAGCCTTTTTTACATTTTAGAAACCAGTATAAACTCGAAAAATGAATGTGTCGTTTTCCCACCTTGGGACGCGTTTCACCCAAAATGGTCAAAAACTGAAAAAAGTTTACAAAAAAGTGCCAAATGAATTTGCGCCTCACGCCTCACCGAATGAGGGAAATTGAACTACCGGGGGAATTTATGAATATGTAAATTGGGAATAAAATATATACAATTATTCAAAATGTCGGGGATAATAATACATTTTAATAACAGCCACCCAAAAAATCTACGTCGAAGAAACGTTGAAGTAGCCGGCGTAACCGACGTTAAAGTTACAGTGTAACAAACTTGGGATTTTAGCTGATATTTTCAATTAAATTTCCCACATTTGAGATATTTATAAATACATATTATATAATAATAAAATTATTTTTTATATAAATACGTACTATCCATACAAAATTTATTTACAATATAATTAATTTATATTATTTATATCATCAGCCCGATTATCCGTTGTCTATTTTGGTCACTATTTTGTAATGTCCGCCAAAATATGGAAATAAAATATAAATGTTTATGCAAGAAGAAATTTGGACACAAAATACACATATACGAGAACAAGTGTAATTTCTCCATTACCTTTCATATAATGCTTCCGATTAGAATCTGTAATAAATTTTTCATATTATTTAATTGAACATTTTTGATTAAATAAATTTACACATACACTTTAATTTGTTGTTCCATTTCGACATCCTCAAACCATTGAAACATTGCACTGTTTTCAGGTAGCTGAGCCACCCAAATTCCCTCAATTGTTGCAAAATGACCACGATTCTGATCAATCAATCTCACAGTCCAAATCAGAAATGCACCACAATCCGTACACCTTGCAGCTCAATTCCACTGCCTAATTTAAGTTCGTTCGTCTTGTAATCACATAGATCACATACTGTTGCCATAATAACCTCTTTGAAGTGTAAAATGCTCGTTACCTTAATAGTGATCCACACTTATGGCACATTATCGAAAATTCTAAAACTTACAATGAACATGAAATTTTTTCAAATGGCTTTATAAATTATAACAATGCAATGATTTGGATTCACTTACCTTCGGCATCGTTGAGTCATCATATAATTTCTCTTAACTATATAACTATAAGATAAAGGGTTTTCTATTCATAAATACACTTGCAATCATATAATTAAATCTACCTTTACAATATTTTATCACTATTTTTTTGCCTTATAATTTATCAATAATAACTTTTAAATTGTAGCAGGAAATTTTTCACTATTATGTTACTTAACATGTTGTTTGGTAAAAGCGTTTTTAGTAATCACTTATATTCTTTAATATCATAAATATTTGATAAAAGAATGTATATTTTTCAAGTTTTTTTTAAAATTGTAATCAAAGTGCAGAAGTTGTCACTGTGCCTTGTTCATAATCGTTTCGATTTCGTAGTATATTTTCTCTTTCTACTGAAATGTCTTTCAACTTCATAAATGGAAAAACAACAAAAATTTCGCAACTTTATTTAGTTTTTTCCTTCGTTTATCAAATTTCCGCATTGGATGTGATTATAAAAAAATCTTTACTGTCAAATCGTAATCGTGGAAAACCACAGAATTATGCTCGTATTTTTGGACGAGGTGTTTTTTATTAATCTTACGCGGGAAACCATTTTTACTTAATAGTAACACTGCCAAATCGATTTCCGAAAACATTTTTAGGAATTAGTCAATCTTTTCATAAACCGGTGTTTTTCATGGCTTTTATTTTGCTTTTCAAAAATGCTTTTGTTTCTTTCCGAATGCTGACAAATACGTGTGTAAAATCCGTTTATAGTTTTACCGTTGTTTGAATTTTTATCTTAGATTATAAAACATGACCGCAGAAAATCGCGGAATTTTTCACTTTTATAATTAGTAAATTTTTTGACGAACTGCGATTTTTTTCGCAGTTTTCGAGGTTAATTTTCATTTTTGAAATATGCCTGTGTTACTTCTAGAGTTTTGTCAAATACGTGTGTAAAATTTCGTGGCGTTCCCACTGTCCGTTTTAGCTTGATTGATTCCCTAATATAAATGCATTCATACACTCTCGTTTAGAAATTTATATATTCGATAGCCATGATGATATTAACTTTAATTAAGAAATAAACTGAGTTATCCGAAACTGAGCATCCGAACGCAGATTGCACAAAGGAGACGAACTGTGTATCGTTTTGTGGGGCGGATTCTGTATGCATAGTTAGTTAGGTTATTTAAGTCAAAGTTAATCACCATTTTTAACTATTTAACCATTGAACCTGTTACACAATGCCATAGTTAGTTAAATATAGTCACACTAAAATGAAAAAAATATAGGTATAAAACTTTTATAAAATAGTACAATAATATATAAAATGTAGTCAAATATAGCACAAATGCACCGCATATACAGTGCTATTATCAGAAATGCAGTGCTATTGTTTTTCACTTTGTTTTTATACATCGTAATTCATTGGATTTCATGAGCTGTCAAAAATCAAAACAT
Source organism: Sylvicola cinctus (assembly GCA_963854165.1). Classification (NCBI taxonomy): domain Eukaryota; kingdom Metazoa; phylum Arthropoda; class Insecta; order Diptera; family Anisopodidae; genus Sylvicola; species Sylvicola cinctus. Next base: position 26,739,535 of record OY974082.1, read on the forward strand.
TCAAACAATTACATATTTCTATATCGACTATTTCAAAAATGAGAAAAAGTTAACTTTGACTAACTAACTAAGTATATTGAGTAACACAGTTAGCGTTAACTTATCCAACTTGACTAACTATTGCATTGTGTATTCGTCCCTATATGAGGAAAATGAAACAAAAATTATGGTTAACATTTCAAAACTATATAAAAAACATAACCACAAAAATAATTAATATTAATACAATGAAAATTGTTATTAAAATTCATTAATTACAACTTCCCGACCTTTTTTGTTCAATTTTAAGAATTTTATTTCCAATTTACATATCATTCATAAGTTCCGGTTTTCCGCCGAAAATTTGTACTACAAATATTTAAATGTACCGCTAAAACAATTCTACATATAGCGTGCGCATGTGTTTTTGATCTGCAACCACAAATTAATGGTTTCTCTTTTTTCTCCCCTTTTTTATACTCAGGGTGTCTAAACGAGTTTCTGCATCATCCACTTTTTTTTCGATAAAAGCCGGAATGCGAATATTTCTATATGCCCTTGGGGACGTATATAAATTAAAAAGTAGTTCCGTTCTCCTCTTATGTGATTTTCTGTCTCTTTTGCGCGACTGCGTTCGCCACCGAGTGAAGCCTCCAGAAGAATCGCAAGAACTCATATTGAGATTTGAGGTTTGAGTTTCCATTTTATATGGAAATTTTGCATACAAAATTTCGACTCTTGACTCTTATTACAGCAACAAAATGAACAATACGGGTAATCTCATCAGTTATATCACTTATAAGTCATCAATCAACAATATTTCAATATAGCCTTGGGAGTTGGGAGTTGACCAGTAATGACAAGAGGTTGTATTTGGTATTCTATTGAAACCGTTTTTATTAGGAGCAAAATTTATATTGAATTAAATAAAATGAATTGGAAATTTTATTTTGTCGCATATCTTCGAAACGACCCAATTATTCAAAAGAATAGCTATTAGGTTTTTTTCTGGGTTTATTTCTCTTATACAAGTTAGCTACTTTTCATACGAGCTGAGACTGTCTTTACATGTAGCCTATTTCTCAGTTTTGTTTTAATTATTAATATTATCGTCTTTAAAATTGCTTATTGGTTCAACATCAGCTTATGCTCAAAACACAATCCTCATATATAAAAATTTCTCTTCTCTTGTTTCTTCTTGAATCAAGGGATTTACATCTCTTGCAATAACACTAGATGAAGATAGCTTTAGAAGAACATTCAAAACATTCCCCTACCAAGTTTTTATTTGTGCAAGCTATTACAAAATTAATTTTAAAATGATTCTAAGAGTTGAAATTCAAATCTAATGACACAGTTTTAGTATTTGAAGGATATACAATTTTTTAAACCAAAGACAATATAAAAAAATCAATTTTAAAATTGTAATCACACGCTTATTATAATATATATACAAAAATATTTTGATTAAAAAAAATGAAAATAATTTTTGTATTCAAAATCAAATAAGTGTATCGAATGTACTTCAAAAAATGAAATGTCTTGCATTGAGTACAATACTGTTGAGAAAACATCATTGGTTGAGACTTGGAATGCTCGCAAATCGCAATTCGCAAGTCACGCTGCACGGTTATGCGTCATTAATCATTATTCGCTACGTTCCAACGACGAACAAAAACCGGCAGCCTGTTGGCTTAACACTGGGCGTGGGCTCGACAATTGATTGAATAATTAATATGTACTAGTTTACTGGCTACTATAAGTTAGGTTTTTTAGTTTGTGTTCTCATTTCTCAGGATAGAAAAAACGTTTTTAATAATAAAACTAATTGGTGACGTTTGTGAGAACAATTAAACTCTTAAATTGTGATTTGACTGGTAAGTTTTTAGATTCCTGCTTTTGAAAAAGTTTTAAATATTTTTGTAGCCCTTTTCCAACATGGCGGATTGCGGCCGTAAAGATTGTTTAAGCTTGCATTTTTTTTACCGTAATATCAAATATAAAGCTATTATATATTGCAAAAGACATCAATTTGTTTTGTGCCATTTTGTTTAAATACAGGACTTTTTGAATATTTAGTTATTAATAGTTATTGTTTTCAATTCTTTGATTGTTTCATGAATTTATCGTTAAAGGGGAAGAAGAACCGTTGTTTTAAGTAAGATGATTGCGGTTGAGCGGTCACTGTATGAAATCCTAAAAACTCTCATTTAATGTAATAAAATTATTATCTTTGCATTTATTATTGTATGTATGTACATATTTACAAAAATGCTCCTTAAAATTGAATTATGCACATTGATTGTAATAACATGTACATATACAAATATATAAAAATCTAGTATGCCAGTATGAAAGAAGTGGAATATGTATTGCATTAAAGTTCAATTGCGAATTCTTACAAGAAATGCTTTTTAATTTTAACACTGATTTCACTTGCACATGACATACGGGGTTCCTATTTTTATTTTATATAAATTTAAATACTTTATTTCTATGTACAACTATCGTGAGTTCACTACATATTCATAAATATTCATTACTATACAAAAAAAAAATGTCTAAGTACTCAATATTTTCTTCATAGTTACAAAACATACGATTTAAACTAATATTCGTGCAAACAAATTGTTTGTATTGCATAAAACGACGGTACAAATATTTCAGTATGACGATAATTTATTTTGTGCAAACAGAAGTAACGATAAATAATTACAAATTTGGCATATCGAAAGTGAATAACATAGATTTATTATAAAAGATAAGAAAACGATAGAAAATATGAATTAAAATGTGAGCCGAAATTGTTTGAGAATGCATGATATGAAATATCATTTCCATATAGCCTTTAAAACGGTGTTAGTGCTTATAATATATGTAAATAGATTCAGACAAACACTTGCATTCTTTGGGTGGTCGGCCCAATTAAATAGGTTCTCATTGGAACTGCCCAAAAAATTTGCATGACATTCCAGTGGCGTCGTAGTATGTACATATAAAATCACGAGTCAATTGCCGCACGTCCTTGTATTTTTTTAAGCACACGCATACAATTACACTTACCATTCACAAACAAATCCTTGTTTTCGGCTATTTCTTTTCATTTCTTGTTTTTTATATAATAAGTCTATGGTGAATACATTAGTTCCATATAACTATCCCCGTTCAGATGTATTCATTACGGACTACGGTTCACAGTTTTATTTTATTTTTTACCTAAAATAAATGTTTTTTTTTTAATTTGGACAAGATGTTACGTAATCTTTAAAAAAAAAAAAGGAACATTCACTGTAATTTTGTGAATTATTATTTAAAATTATAATCTATTTTATGTATATGTATAACAAAAATGCAAGTAATTTAGGGGTCTGCAAATTTCGCCCAATCAGAGTAATGTTCGCTTTATGTTTGCAGATGACGGATGCAGATGAAAAAAAAAGTTCCGTTTTTCTCTAACTTAAGTAAATTATTACTTAATTTTTTTTGCCACCATGTAAAGCCCACATTAGTCACAATAAATCAATCAAATTAAGTTTTGGAATGGAAAAATCTATTTGAAATGTAGCTCATATTTTCAGTAAATGAATAAGACCATGATTAAGAAATATTTTAAATTTGATAAAATTGTTAAAACTTTCAGGCATCAATGTATTAATTTGAAAAATTAATTCCAAATTTGTAGAGTAAAAAATGGTTAAGGCTCTTCCTTGCAGAATCCTGAAATTTTACGATTTTTTTCAACACGTAAAACGTTGTCTATAAGTTATCCGATTTTGATTAAATTAGTCTTAATTTAAAGATAAGATCTTTCCCGAGGGCACCTAGTTGGCCTTTTTTTGATAAAGCTAATAGTTTTTTAAATATGATACGTTAGAAATAGGCAAAACTCATTTTTTGAGCAAAATTAGCCCATTTTATTAACACTTTTGTGAAGCCACTTTTGAAGTCACAGATACAATTTTTTTAATTCGGTATCTTCAATAAATTATTAAGGGCTGTTAGTTGGCCTTTTTTAAATTTTGATTAAATTTAAAAGATATTAATTTTTAAACTTTACAATTGGTTTTCTAAAAAAATTACTTTTTAAATGGCACATTTGTATTAAAACTAATTTAAAAAAATATTGAAAACCATAATTTTTTAAATCTGTAATATATCAAAAACCAAATTCCCAAAAATGATTCTTCAAAAATACATTTTTATATAAGTTTGAGCACTTTAAATCCGAATGCGATTTTGTACGTAAATTCAAAATATTAGAATTTGTGCGGCAATTTTGATGCGTAATTCTCCAAAATAATTCATCTCATTATGCATAGATGGCAATAGTTATATTTTGTGAATATCGTCGATGTGTGGATAAATTTTGAAAATATTGTGCTTAAGTACAAAATTGAAAAAGGTTACTGGTATACCCAACGAGGAAATACTCCCCAGATTTTATTGTTTTATTATTTAAAAAAGTTTTTTCGCCTTTCTCATTATTTCTTGTAATCAAGATATATTCTATGAATGAATAACTAAAACATATATGCTACAGTGGATCTATTTCCATTCTAGTACTGTCGAACTTCCAATAACTCCCACTTCCCTAACCGAATTTTCTATAACTTGAACGAAATCGAATTGCTGTAGCGCTTTGATCGAAAACTGCATACAATTTTTAAAATTATAGTTTCTTGCAGTTTTTTTCTTTATTTCATCAAGTTTGCTAGTTATATGAATAATTCTATAATTCCGAGGTCTAAGAAGTCAAATTTTCTTTATGCATTGTGATCAATCGAGTTGCTCTAGGGTCAATTGTTGAAAGGAATTACTTAAAATGTCTCCAAATGCCTATTGTTGTGCGAAAAATTTACCAGGCGTGCTTTTCATTATTATGTGAATGTCATTTGGACAAGTCTTTGTTAAAATAATGCGTACATATGTTCATTGGGCACGTCGTCGACGTTCTAGCATAGCAATTAATCAGAAAACTTGCTTAATTTCTAAAGTGCTTTATCTTATGTCATTGAGCGAATTTCAGTGATGAATATTAACAAATATGGCTGCAAATATTTTATTGTTTTTTTATTTTGTTTATTGCAAAACACTTTTTGAATTTCTTTAATTTTTTTCAAGGCTGATAGAAAGTTTCTCACTATCCACTGCTTTACTGCATGCGATTACTATTTATTATCCAAAGTTTATTTTATTAGTTGTAAATCTAATTAGACATTACAATACTTATGCAATAATAATATTTAAAACTTGAAATTAACGTGTAGCACCAATTACGTCAGAAAGTATGCTCAAATATTGCGTTTCAAACGAAATTTGGTTAAGCTTCGTGCACTAAACTTGCTGTTTTACAAAATCACGGAGACATACATGAACTCAATTGAGGTCTGTCGGGAATCGTTGCTTTACTTTGCTTTTATGCATCAAGCTCTTCATGTAATTGTATATTTATACTTCTAGCTCCATCATGAATTTGTATGTAATATGTGGCATTGCGAAATGAGACTCAAACATTTTTCTTATCTTCATCCGTATCATACACATATTCGTACATCGATGTATAAACCCCGTATAGCCATGCTTCTGAAAGCAATATGCATTTCAAAATTGTGCCGTCAAATTTTTATGAGTTTGGTCAACATTTAAAAACCTTGCTATAATTTTTTTCAACAAATCGCAGAACTAACATATATTAGAGTTATTTTCTGCGGCAAAAATTGTCCATGCAAACACATTTTAAAGCGAGAAACCATTTTCTAAATTTTATACCTAGTTATGATACGAGCATTAAAACCTTGTTAATAATATTCTGTTAAATAATACAATTAAACAATTATTTTTATATCGTTTTGAAAACAAAAACTATCTAGCAGGAAAACCCACATAAACTGATTACATGATGGATTTGCGGCCATAAAATAAAAATTAAGGAAGTAAAATATTTGTAATTTGATTATAGGTACACTTGTAAATGTTTGATATGACTTATGAGTTAATTATTTAAAACGAAAAAATGTGCTCCTTGATGAATATATTATGTTAAATTTTAGCCTAATCTGCGCCAAACAAAATGTCAGACGGGCGTGGTCGTCAGAAAGGACGTGGCCGTGCTACGATCGAACATGGTGGGACAACCCATGCAATGGGAGCAGGCAGTGCACCATGGAGTCAGGTGGCAAATGCTCCAACATTATCTGGCAGAGCAATTCATGCAGCCGCTCCTTTAAGGGGTCAACCTGGAGATAAGACACCGGGAGACGGCAATGGCAATGCTAATGGCGGCGCACATGAAGCACGTGGTGCCATGCGCAATCAACGAGTCGTACGTGATCTCGTTGTTACGCGACCAAACACTTGCGTAAAGAAGCAAGGAGAGTTTGGCAACGAGGTCGAAATTGTAACTAATTACTTTCGAATTCTGCGTGCTCCTAAGTGGCATCTGTATCAGTATAGGGTGGATTTTATGCCAGACATTTCAATGATGGGGGCGCGAAAGCGATTGATCACAGAGCAGAAAGCCAATATTGGTGGCTTCATTTTTGATGGCACAATTCTGTTTTTGTGCCGCAAATTGCCCAGCGATGTATCGGAGTTTGCTAGTCGTCTCCAAGACGAGACTCCGGTCATTACAAAAGTAAAGTTTGTTAACGAGGTGTCTATGTCCGACGAAAGAGCATTATCAATTTATAATCTTATTATTCGACGTTGCATGGGTGCACTGCATTTGCAGCCTGTTGGACGGAATTTGTTTGATGCTGCTGCGGCGGTTTGTGAAAAATAAATTATTTGAATGATATGCTATGATTAAAATAATTGTCTCCACAGATTAACATTCCAGATTTCAATATGCAGCTATGGCCCGGATACATAACATCCATCCGGCAGCATGAAAAAGACCTGCTTTTGTGTGCCGAAATTTCGCACAAAGTCATGCGTACGGAGACATTGTTGCAGATCCTAGTGACTTGCAGTCAGAGTGGTGGCAATTATCGAGATTCTTTTGAGAAGAAGGTTTTGGGTTCTACTGTACTCACGGCTTACAACAATAAAACGTATAGAGTTACTGGAGTTGACTGGCAGCGTTCACCAAGTAGTACTTTTGAAACGAAGACAGAAACAATTTCATTTGTTCAATACTATCGCAAGAAGTACAATTTAAATATAGTGGACGGTGGCCAACCATTGTTGCTCTCCACATCGCGTGAGCGCGACTTGCGTGGTGGAGAAGAGCAAATATTGGCCCTTGTACCTGAGCTTTGCCGAGCCACTGGGTTCACAGATGAAATGCGTTCTAATTTCCATATCATGAAGGCGGCAGGAGATCACACACGAGTTAATCCAGCAGCTCGTGTCAATAAATTGTTAGAATTTAACAGACGTCTTTATGGCACTCCAGATAGCATGGCCGTGCTGAACGAATGGGAGATGAATCTTGATAAGGACTTGGTCCGGGTAAAGGGAAGAAGATATCCAGTGGAACCAATTTTCATTGGAAGCGATGACAAGTAAGCTAACTTGATGAAATAATTTTTAAGATTGTTAAGACCATCTTTAATTTACTTTTGTTTTTTTTTTTTTTTTGCAAGAATAATGCCCGACCATAAGGCCGATTGGACTCGCGATTTTATAGCAAAGCGTAGAATGTTCAGTTCGAATAATGTGAATAATTGGTGTCTTATTACAACAGGACGATGTGAAAGGGATGCTCAATCATTTGCCAGCAAGTTGATACAAACAGCCCGAGATATGAACTTTAATATGTCTCAGCCAAGAATTGCCACGATTCCCGATGATCGCAAAAACTCGTATCTTGTGGAGATAGATCGAGTCTTGCAGCAAGATCCACAACTACTAGTCATTGTGGTGCCGAACCAAGCCGCGGATAGATATGGGAGTATTAAAAAAAAATGTTGTGTTGATCGCCCTGTACCGACGCAACTCGTACAGGCAAAACATTTAGTTGGTGGTGGTCGCCTTCCAGAAGCGCGTTATCGCTCGATCGTGACGAAAATTTGCATACAAATTAACGCCAAATTAGGTGGAATCCCATGGATGGTACAAATGCCGGTGTCCGGTCTAATGACAATTGGATTTGATGTGTGCCACGATACAGTAAACAAATCTGTGTCATACGGTGCCATGATTGCTTCCATGGACGCTCAGAAGAATGGTGGATATTTTTCGGCGGTTTCTCCTCATCGGGATGGCACTGAGCTAAGTAATGAATTTGCGTTGAATGTATGTAAAGCCATTCAGGCATATCGCCACGAATACGGTGACTTACCAAAGCGAATCCTGATCTACCGTGATGGTGTCGGTGATGGCCAAATTCATCAGGTATTTGAGCACGAAGTAGCCATGATAAAAGAAAAATTACAACAGATATATCACAGTGCTGGTATTGCTGAAGGGTATAAAATGGCTTTTGTGATTGTCTCAAAGCGGCTGAACACTCGCCTATTTGTTAACGGACAACGGGGTATTGATAATCCTGCGCCTGGTACAATTGTGGATGATGTTATCACTTTGCCGGAACGATATGATTTTTTTCTCGTTTCGCAGAGTGTAAACCAAGGGACGGTTTCTCCAACGAGCTACAACGTCATACACGATAACTTCTTAATGCAAGTTGATCGGTTGCAGCGGTTAACATATAAAATGTGCCACCTTTATTATAATTGGAGTGGTACTACTCGAGTACCGGCAGTGTGCCAGTACGCACATAAGTTGGCATTTTTGGTCAGTCAATCCATTCACGTTCAGCCCAGCAGTCATCTCGAAAAATGTCTTTACTTCTTGTAAAAACAGTTTTTTTTTAATGAATTTTGTTTCCTGCACTGTACAACAAGTCGTAATTGATTTGAAATAGCATTTTCCGAATCTGTAACAAATAAATAATTGCAAGTTGGGTCATTGCGTTGAACGCATTTTTTTTCAGCAACGTAAGAATTTTTATACCTTTCAATAATAAATAATAATAAAACAAAATCGAAGACACTTTTTTTCGTTATATATATATCTATTAAAACGACAAGTTAGGCCTAAATGACCAGGCCCGCAAAACAATGGCCAAAAAAAAAAAAACAGGAAAATTAAATACATTTTAATAGAAGTTTTCTGAGATGTGGAAAATGTGACCTTACATTTCTGAATTTTGATCTTGATTTTTTTTGTTCACAAATTGGTATTTTCATTTAGATTAGCAATGATGTAAAACATCATATGTGTCCATCTGATCGAAGTCTAGGCACTTCGACCTTCGGTCCATTGTGATACCTAGAATAACAAACAGTTTTTGAATTTTTTTCATTGTAAAAATATGGGCATGAGTTTTAAAATTTTGACCTTGAAATATACAGCAAGTTTTGGAATCTGTTTTAATCTTACAATAATATGAAAAAAATATTTAAGGTTACTGAGATATAAAAAGTTTTGCCTTGACATTTCTGATTTTGACCATTAAATATTTTGTAAACACTTGGTATGTTAAAGATTTGTTTTTGATATTGTGTAAAATAGAAAAATGGGGTTTGTCTTTGTCCACCCCCTTTTCGGCAGAAGGAACACCTATCGGGATATAAGATAAATGCAGTTTTGTTTAGAATACCTTTACAAATAATTGTTCTGAAAAAAAAAAAAAATTGTAGGGCCCGTTTCTGAGCCCCCATAATAAAAACAAGAATTTTGGCAATAACTTGACCTTGAAAAAACTATAATTACATTCTTATTTTTTCTTTAATATTTTCAAAAAAAATTTGATTTTTAATGAAGGATTTTGAATTTATATTCTTGTTGGGGAGTATTTACAAGATGCATTTATAGGTACAATGTACATATTATTTCAATTTGAGTCAAAAAATTTGTTTGGAATTAAGTTATTTATTTATCCGGAAAAGTTTTAGGAGTTTGTTGAATCTTTTTTTTTTTGGTGATTAAATGTTTAAAGAAAGGGCAAAAAAATGTTCATGTAAAGACAATTAAAAAATCACTTACGTATACATTGTACAATTGTTGTTGTAAGAGTCAAATGGGGGAGTCGCATATCATTGTTGGTTTATTCAATAAATTTGTACTGTATGCAAGACATTTCATTTTATTTTGCGATTTTGTAACATTGTAAGTTGATAGTTATTAACTTTTCTTGTACATACACAAAAATGCCTAATGAGTGCCTAATTCATATTGCGGTTTATTTTCACTTATATATTGATAAACATAAATCAACAAATTTTAGGCCTTTTGATAACGAAATGAACTAGAAACTAAAATCTTATTTTATAAATGAAATTTGACAAAAAAAGCAATGAAATGATTTATGTGAATAAAGAAAACCTAAAAAAGTAAATTTCACAAACTGTTACTGTTAAAATTGAAATATTTAACTAATTTTAATATATTTATAATGTAACAGATCACACAGGTAGTTTCAAAGGTCTTTGAAATTTTTTGTTTTATGAATCTATGCGTTCAAAAAATTAATATACACCAAAAGGTTTAATGAAATATTATTATTTGTTTACAGATAAAAATAACGAAACCCAAAAAAATATTTAAACTAAATTAGAAACTCGCATTTAAAAACAACAATGTGCGCGTTAATACACCACAGAACATTTTAATTTATGCAATTATTTTAAATAAATTGCTTTAAATCTCAGAATATATAGAGTCGCTACCATTTCAAAATAACACGAACCAAAAATAAAGTAGTGTTAGTTATATCAAATTCGTATGTATTGCAACACACCCATAATTTAAAAAAAAGTCATAGGATACGTAAATAAAATGCGATTTTTTAAAGTTTCTTAAATTGCGGTATTAAAATAAAATAAATTATTTATTATATTATAAAATATCTTACAAGTACATAACATTTTTTTAAATTGCTACACATTTGAAAAGGGAACAAAATTACTTCGTTATGTCAATTATAAGTACAACTTGCGCCACTGGAATTATTTTTTAATTTAGGTTTGATGAAAAATATTCGGTGATTTTTGTAAAATATTCCATTTATTATAAAATAATATTGAAATGCAATCAAATATATTTCATCATCATGCGTGGGGCTACAACCCGGTCCAGGTCTTGGCTTGACACTAAAGATTATTCCAGACCGGGAGGTTATGCGCTACGGTCCACCAGTTTGGTATTCCAAGTGCACTTGCGTCTTGGACTACGCATTCCTAAGCATATGAGATGAGGCCTTCCTTGTCTCCTTGTTTCTACAAGCCTACCCGCATAGACAGCTTTCGCTTCATTTATATTTTATTTTTATATTTTTGTTGAATTTTTGATGATTTTTTAATCTTTTTGAACAATTTGAAATGAATTAAAAATGTTTCAAATCTTGAGGTGTTCAATTGTTTAAGAAACCTAAGAACAACTTAACATGCTTATACATGCGGGTATATAAACAGTGTAGAAATTCACATACTTCTAACCAGCTGTAAATTCAATGCTATTGTTGTCTCATATATTTCTCATGAGAATAGATCTACATTCCATGAGCCAGAATAGAACAGATACTACAGGCATAATACATATGAGTGAAAAATTTATTTGTATTGTTATTTTTATATAAAACTGAATATGAGATGAAAAAAAATTCGTTTAAATGATTGATTATTAAAATTTGATAAAAGCAAAGACTACCACGAACAATAAAAAAATGTCATGGCTTACTTGAACCAATCTTGTATGTATTTGACAAATCGAATGTTTTAATTAATACTCCTGTGGGAAAGAGTGAACTAGAAACAACCTATTTTAAATCTCCATCAGCGTGGGCTAGAATGAGGTAGATATTTCTTACTTATTTGTTGTGTATGTGCGTGTATGTGTTAATTAATAATTAGTATGTTTTAAAGCTAGAAAATATAAGCACAAATATTTCAGAAGCATTTTAATATCTTTTCCTATCTAGTGTACATATATAATCTAAGCAAACACCGTAACAACTAACAATTTTGTTAGGGATTCGCTCAAAATCGCTCTCCTAAAGTACATTATACTCTTATTTGATTGTCAATACAATTTTATATACAATTGGTGTTTACATAATATTTAATATTAAACATATTTTATTATTGCTATTGAATAAAGATATGCGATCATTAATCTTGAAGCACTAATGGTATTTTTATTACTTACTTATTATGAATTGAAACTAAACGTGTTTTACGCACTCTGTAATAATTTATTGTGAACTGAAAAAATATGTATATTTTTCTTATTGTGTCAAGTTATTTTGATATATGGTGCTAATATGTTGGTTATTGTCGTTAATGAATTGGGAAATATTGTTATTGACTTGCAAAATGGTGTTGTTCTAAATGCTATTTTTTCCATTGTGTACTGAAATTGTCGTTATTGGGTGGTGTTTCGCATAGACATAATTTATGTTTATATGATTGTGCAAAAAAACTACATCGCAGGGAGAGCGAGGTGTGAATTTATATACGACTGTTGCTTAACTACATTTTATTAAAGCTTTTCGCACATATGGAAAATGTGACCTTGAAATTTCTGAATTTTGACTTTGATTTTTGTCCAAAATTGGTACTTTTATTGAGATTATGAATAATGTAGAACATCATAATACCCTAAAAGCGAGACACAGTATGTATTTGAATTACATACATATTTTCTTTATACAAATATGATTTTGAGTTTTCAAAATTTGACCTTGAAATGTTCAGCAAGTTTTCTTATCTTTTAATCCTACAATGGCGTGAATTATTTTTTTAACATTTAAAGTTTCTGAGATATAAAAAATTGACCTTGAATTTTTCGATTTTGACCTTGAAATGTTCTGCAAGTTTTCTTATACTATTTAACCCTACAATAATCTGAAAGAATTTTTTTGATATTGTGTAAGGTGTCTGAGATAGAACAGTGGGGTTTGTCTTTGTCCAACCCCTTTTTCGCCAGAAGGAGCATCTAGCGGGATATAGGATATATGCAGTTTTGTTTAGGATACCTTGAAGGTTAATCTTTGTGAAAATAAAGAAAATTGTAGGGCCCATTTTTGAGAAAAAAACTACCCTCGGCAATAACTTGACCTTGAAGCATCTGAACTTGATAGAACAAGAATGACGTTCTTATATTTTTAATTTATATACGACCCCAAGGGCATATAGAAATATTTGTAATCCGACTTTTTTCGGAAAAAATGTTGATGATGCAGAAACTCGTTTTGACACCCCCTGAGTCCAAAAAAGTGGTCTAGAAAAAATGTGTAAAGTGCGTCCGTACGCCGTACGCCGTGTGCCGTACGCCGTACTATAGAAAAATGGTCGAAAAAAAAAACTTCTAAACTACTGGACCGATTTGTATGGAATTTTTTTGTAAACTATTAAACAAAAATATAAGAATAGGATCTTCGATTTTTCGAGGTCAGATCCTTCAAGGTCAAGTTATTGACAAAAGAATTTTTTTTGGTATAGGGGCTCAAAAATGGGTCCTACGATTTTTTTTCATTTTCACAACAATTAATCTTCAAGGTATTCTAAACAAAACTGCATATATCTTTTATCCCGCTAGATGCACCTTCTGGTGAAATAGGGGGTGGACAAGGACAAAATCCACTTTTCTATCTCAGCCACCTTGCACAATATCAAAAAATTCTTTCAGATTATTGTATGATTAAATAAGATAAGAAAACTTGCAAAAGATTCCATGTTCAAAATCGAAAAATTCAAGGCCAAATTTTTTATATCTCAGCAACTTTTAATATTTTTAAAATTTTTTTTTCACATTATTGTAGGCTTAAATGAGACAAAAAAACTTGCTGAACATTTCAAGGTCGAAATCGGAAATTTCAAGGTTCGACGTACGGCGTACGGCGCACGTATCTTAGAAACCCTAAATATTTTTGAAATTTTTTTTTCACATTATTGTAGGAATAAATAAAATTAGAAAACTTGCTGAACATTTCAAGGTCAAATTTTGAAAACTCAAGGTCATATTTTTATAATGAAAATGTTTAATTCAAATACTATGTGTTTTAGGGTACTATGATGTTCTACATTATTGATAATCTCAATAAAAGTACCAATTTTGGACAAAAATCAAGGTCAAAATTAAGAAATTTCAAGGTCAAATTTTTCATATCTCCGAAAAGCTTTATTAAAATGTAGTTAAGCGACAGTCGTATATAAATTCACACCTCGCTCTCCCTGCGATGTAGTTTTTTTCTAATATTTTACAAAAAAATTTCACACAAATCGGATTAGTAGTTTGGGATTTTTTTTTTTTTTGTCATAGTACGGCGTACGGCGCATTTTGCACATTTTTTCTAGACCACTTTTTTGGGCTCAGGGGGTATCAAAACGAGTTTCTGCATCAACTTTTTTTCCGAAAAATGTCGGAATACCAAAATCTATATATGCCCTTGGGGTCATATATAAATTAATTATACCAAATAATAAATGTTATTAATCATTTGCAATTTATTGTTAAATGTAGGACGTAGGATGACTGTTGTTATTGATTTGCACAACGTTGTTGTTCAGGTGCAAATGGTGTACCGAGTAATGTAACAATTCTAGACTGATAAACCACAACTTTTATTTTATTTAAATTTAAGATACCTACGATATTGTGTTATAAATTGTAGTACATTAAGTAACAAATAATTTTGAAAAAAAATTAAAATTTTTTTTAATAACTAACGGAAGAACGTGCGCTGTTCATAAATATTTGATAAAATAATGTCTATTCCATAAATATTATATGTATTATTAGAAATTATTGTATTATTTATTATAGCCTGATTAATAGTATCGCCCATAAAATAACGGAACTTTTGCGGAATTTTTTGCAAGGTGTTTCTTACGAATAGAAACACGTTAAAATAATTTCCTAAAACATTTTAGGAATTAGTCAATCTTTTCATGGTTTTCTCGTATCAATATGCTTTTAAAAAATGCCTTTGTTGCTTTCCGAATGCTGACAAATGCGTGTGTAAAATCTCGTTGAGATTCCGTTTATAGTTTTACCGTCATTTAAATTTTTATCTTGGATTATGAAACATAACCGCAGAAAATCGCGGAATTTTTCACTTTTATAATTAGTTAATTTTTTGAGAAACCGCTATATTTTTCGCGGTTTTTGCGGTTTATTTTACGTTACGTCTTTGTGACGGCCATTCTTTTCAACACAATTTGATATTGAAGTGGAGGATGTGAAAAGAACGATGTAATTATATTAATATTATTTTTATTTTATATATTATCATATGAATTCATCAAAAAGCAATTGGAGTGTTCGAGATCAATTGCAGTTGTCGAAAATTGAAACCTTAGCAATAAGTGTTTGGGAGGTATGTTTAAGTTAATTTTTTTTAATAAAAACTTCTTTTTGCGATTTTCCTGCTTCGCGTTGAGTGTCGCCGTTTATGTTTGATAAAGTATATATAAATACATTTTGTGGTAATTATGTTTTGTAAGTTAAAAAAAATATTTTCCTTTTTTTAAATTGCAATTATTTTACAACCAAGTTTTTATCATTTTAAAAGTTAAGTAATAATTTTTTTTATATGGTATTTTCAGATAAATAAAGAAATTGGTAAAGAGAGGCGCCAAAAATCTTCGAATACAAATCTGGAAAATGGACTACTGCAAAGTGCTTTTATATTTTTACTATACATTTATTAGCGAAAAGTATAATTTTTTTTGAGCGAGATATAATTATGTACACTTCGGGAAGTGTACGAAGTGTCTATGCGCATGGGTCGCCCATATAAAAACATCGCAAGGGTTTCACCATACAATATGCGAAGTGTGGAGTGCAGAGATCTAACCAACCCGATAATGGGAAGCTAATATTTTTGTAGAGAGATTATATATTCTCCTTCCATACTAACAATGACTTGGGTTTCATGTTGCATTCACACGGGAGCAACTGCAGCCGAACGCTGATTGCACAAAAGAGACGAACTGTGTATCGTTTTATATGAGGAAAATGAAACAAAAATTGTGGTTGACATTTCGATACTATAAAAAAACATAACCCCAAAAATAATAAATATTAATGCAATAAAAATTGTTATTAAAATTCATTAATTACAACTTTCAACTTTTTTATTTCCAATTTACATATTATTCATAATTTCCGGTTTGCCACCGAAAATTTGCACTACAAATATTTAAATTTACTTAAATTAATGGTTGCAGATGAAACTGTTTGACTTGTTATGGGTGCAGATGAACAAATTTTGCCTCTTTATGGTTGCAGATACGAACGCAGATGAAAAATGGAAAACATCGCAGGGAGAATGAGGTGAAAAATGTGACCTTGAAATTTTTAAGTTTTGATCTTGATTTTTGTTAAATATTTGGTACTTTTATTGAGATTAGCAATAATGTAGGAGCATCTAACGAGATATAAGACATATGCAGTTTTGTTTTGCATACCTTGAAGATTAATGGTAAAATGAAGAAAATCTTAGGGCCCGTTTTGGAGCCCCCGTACAAGAAAAACTCTCAACAGCTTGACCTTGAAAAATGAAAAATCGCCTCGTTATATTTGTCTCTAATATTTTACAAAAGGAAGTTAAAAATTCATACAAATCGGTCCAGTAGGAAAAGTTAGGATTTTTTTTTCCTCCATTTTTCTATAGAACGGCACACGGCGTACGGCATACGGTACATGTGTACATTTGCAAATTTTTTCTCGACCACTTTTTTGAACTCAGGGTGTCTAAACGAGTTTCTGCATCATACACTTTTTTTTCGATAAAAGTCGGAATGCAAATATTTCTATATGCCCTTGGGGTCGTATATAAATTAAAAAGTAGTTCCGTTCTCCTCTTACGTGATTTTCTGTCTCTTTTGCGCGACTGCGTTCGCCACCGAGTGAAGCCTCCAGAAGAATCGCAAGAACTCATATTGAGATTTCAGGTTTGAGTTTCCATTTTATATGGAAATTTTGCATACAAAATATCGACTCTTGACTCTTATTACAGCAACAAAATGAACAATACGGGTAATCTCATCAGTTATATCACTTATAAGTCATCAATCAACAATATTTGAATATAGCCTTGGGAGTTGGGAGTTGACCAGTAATGACAAGAGGTTTTATTGGTATTCTATTGAAACCGTTTTTATTGGGGGCAAAATTTATATTGAATTAAATAAAATGAATTGGAAATTTTATTTTGACGCATATTTTCGAAATGACCCAATTATTCAAAAGAATAGCTATTAGGTTTTTTTCTGGGTTTATTTCACATATACAAGTTAGCTACTTTTCATACGAGCTGAGACTGTCTTTACTTGTAGCCTATTTCACAGTTTTGTTTTAATTATTAATATTATCGTCTTTAAAATTGCTTATTGGTTCAACATCAGCTTATGCTCAAAATGCAATCCTCATATATAAAAATTTCTCTTCTCTTGTTTCTTTTGAAAAATTCCTTTTAATATTGGAATCAAGGGATTTACATCTCTTGCAATAACACTAGATGGAGATAGCTTTAGAAGAACATTCAAAACATTGCCCTAGCAAATTTTTATTTGTGCAATCTATTATAAAATTAATTTTAAAATGATTCTTAGAGTTGGAATTCAAATCTAATGACACAGTATTTGAAGGATATACAATTTTTTAAACCAAAGACAATATAAAAAAATTTTAAAATTGTAATCACACGCCTATTATAATATGTACCAAAATATTTTGATTAAAAAAAATTAAAATAATTTTTGTATTCAAAATCAAATAAGTGTATCGAATGTACTTCAAAAAATGAAATGTCTTGCATTGAGTACAATACTGTTGAGAAAACATCATTGCTTGAGACTTGAATGCTCGCAAATCACAATTCGCAAGTCACGCGCACGGTCATGCGTCATTAATCATTATTCGCTACGTTGCAACTTGCAAGTTGCAACCTACGACGAACAAAAACCGGCAGCCTGTTGGCTTTAACACTGGGCGTGGGCTCGACAATTGATTGAATAATTAATATGTACTGGCTACTATAAGTTAGGTTTTTTAGTTTGTGTTCTCATTTCTCATGATAGAAAAAACGTTTTTAATTATAAAACTAATTGGTGAAGTTTGTGAGAACAATTAAACTCTTAAGTTGTGATTTGACTGGTAAGTTTTTAGATTCCTGCTTTTGAAAAAGTTTTAAATATTTTTGTAGCCCTTTTCCAACATGGCGTATTGCGGCCGTAAAGATTGTTTAAGCTTGCATTTTTTTTTACCGTAATATCAAATATAAAGCTATTATATATTGCAAAAGACATCAATTTGTTTTGTGCCATTTTGTTTAAATACAAGACTTTTTGAATATTTAGTTATTAATAATTATTGTTTTCAATTCTTTGATTGTTTCATGAATTTATCGTTAAAGGGGAAGAAGAACCGTTTTTTTAAGTAAGTTGATTGCTGTTGAGCGGTCACTGTATGAAATCCTAAAATCTCTCATTTAATGTAATAAAATTATTATCTTTGCATTTATTATTGTATGTATGTACATATTTACAAAAATGCTCCTTAAAATTGAATTATGCACATTGATTGTAATATACAAATATATAAAAATCTAGTATGCCAGTATGAAAGAAGTGGAATATGTATTGCATTAAAGTTCAATTGCGAATTCTTACAAGAAATGCTTTTTAATTTTACACTGATTTCACTTGCACATGACATACGGGGTTCCTATTTTTATTTTATATAAATTTAAATACTTTATTTCTATGTACAACTATCGTGAGTTCACTACATATTCATAAATATTCATTACTTACTATACAAAAAAAATGTCTAAGTACTCAATATTTTCTTCATAGTTGCAAAACATACGATTTAAACTAATATTCGTGCAAACAAATTGTTTGTATTGCATAAAACAACGGTACAAATATTTCAGTATGACGATAATTTATTTTGTGCAAACAAAAGTAACGATAAATAATTACAAATTTGGCATATCGAAAGTGAATACCATAGATTTATTATAAAAGATAAGAAAACGATAGAAAATATGAATTATAATGTGAGCCGAAAATTTTTTGAGAATGCATGATATGAAATATCATATCCAAATAGCCTTTAAAACGGTGTTAGTGCTTATAATATATGTACATAGATTCAGACAAACACTTGCATTCTTTGGGTGGTCGGCCCAATTAAATAGGTTCTCATTGGAACTGCCCAAAAAATTTGCACTAACATATTGACATTCCAGTGGCGTCGTAGTATGTACATATAAAACCACGAGTCAGTTGCCGCACGCCCTTGTATATTTTTAGGCACACGCATACAATTACACTTACTATTCACAAACAAATCCTTGTTTTCGGCTATTTCTTTTCATTTCTTGTTTTTTATATAATAAGTCTGGTGAATACATAAGTTCCATATAACTATCCCCATTCATTCAGATGTATTCATTACGGATTACGGTTCAGTTTTATTTTATTTTTTACCTAAAATAAATGTTTTTTTTTTTAATTTGGACAAGATCTTACGTAATCTTTAAAAAAAAAAGGAACATTCACTGTAATTTTGTGAATGTTATTAATTATAATCTATTTTATGTATATGTATAACAAAAATACGAGTAATTTAGGGGTCTGCCAAATTTCGTCCAATCAGAGTAATGTTCGCTTTATGTTTGCAGATGAAAAAAAAAGTTCCGTTTTTCTCTAACTTAAGTAAATTTCGTATGTGTTTTTCTGTTTTTTTTTTGCCATCGTGTAAAGCCCACATTAGTCACAATAAATCAATCAAATTAAGTTTTGGAATGGAAAAATCTATTTGAAATGTAGCTCATATTTTCAGTAAATGAATAAGACCATGAATAAGAAATATTTTAAATTTGATAAAATTGTTAAAACTTTCAGGCATCAATGTATTAAATTGAAAAAATGAATTCCAAATTTGTAGAGTTAAAAATTGTTAAGGCTCTTCCTTGCAGAATCGTGAAATTTTACGATTTTTCAACACGTAAAACGTTGTCTATAAGTTATCCGATTTTGATTAAATTAGTCTTAATTTAAAGATAAGATCTTTCCCGAGGGCACCTAGTTGGCATTTTTTTGATAAAGCTAATAGTTTTTTAAATATGATACGTTAGAAATAGGCAAAACTCATTTTTTGAGCAAAATTAGCCCATTTTATTTACACTTTTGAAGTCACAGATACAAATTTTTTAATTCGGTATCTTCAATAAATTATTAAGGGCTGTTAGTTGGCCTTTTTTAAATTTTGATAGAATTTAAAAGATATTAATTTTTAAACTTTACAATTGGTTTCCTAAAAAAATTACTTTTTAAATGGCCCATTTCTATTAAAACTAATTTAAAAAAATATTGAAAACCATAATTTTTTAAATCTGTAATATATCAAAAACCAAATTCCAAAAAATGATTCTTCAAAAATAAATTTAAAATAGATTTTGTACGTAAATTCAAAATATTCGAATTTGTGCGGCAATTTTGATGCGTAATTCTCCAAAATAGTTCATCTCATTATGCATAGATGGCAATAGTTATATTTTGTGAATATCGTCGATGTGTGGATAAATTTTGAAAATATTGTGCTTAAGTACAAAATTGAAAAAGGTTACTGGTATACCCAACGAGGAAATACTCCCCGGATTTTATTGTTTTATTATTTAAAAAAGTTTTTTCGCCTTTCTCATTATTTCTTGTAATCAAGATATATTCTATGAATGAATAACTAAAACATATATGCTACAATGGATCTATTTCCATTCTAGTACTGTCGAACTTCCAATAACTCCCACTTCTCTAACCGAATTTTCTATAACTTGAACGAAATCGAATTGCTGTAGCGCTTTGATCGAAAACTCCATACAATTTTTAAAATTAGTCTTGCAGTTTTTTTCTTTATTTTATCAAGTTTGCTAGTTATATGAATAATTCTATAATTCCGAGGTGTAAGAAGTCAAATTTTCTTTATGCATTGTGATCAATCGAGTTGCTCTAGGGTCAATTGTTGAAAGAAATTACTTAAAATGTCGCCAAATGCCTATTGCTGTGCGAAAAACTTACCAGGCGCGCTTTTCATTCTTATGTGAATGTCATTTGGACAAGTTTTTGTTAAAATAATGTGTACATATGTTCATTGGGCACGTCATCGACGTTCTAGCATAGCAATTAATCAGAAAACTTGCTTAATTTCTGCTTTATCTTATGTCATTGAGTGAATTTCAGTCATAAATATTAACAAATATGGCTGCAAATATTTTATTGTTTTTTTATTTTGTTTATTGCAAAACACTTTTTGAATTTCTTTAATTTTTTTCAAGGCTGATAGAAAGTTCCTCACTATCCACTGCTTTACTGCATGCGATTACTATTTATTATCCAATAATAATGTTGTGTAAATCTAATTAGACATTACAATACTTATGCAATAATAATATTTAAAACTTGAAATTAACGTGTAGCACCAATTACGTCAGAAAGTATGCTCAAATATTGCGTTTTAAACGAAATTTGGTTAAGCTTCGTGCATTAAACTTGCTGTTTTACAAAATCACGGAGACATACATGAACTCAATTGAGGTCTGTCGGGAATCGTTGCTTTACTTTGCTTTTATGCATCGAGCTCTTCATGTAATTGTATATTTATACTTCTAGCTCCATCATGAATTTGTATGTAATATGTGGCATTGCGAAATGAGACTCAAACATTTTTCTTATCTTCATCCGTATCATACACATATTCGTACATCGATGTATAAACCCCGTATAGCCATGCTTCTGAAAGCAATATGCATTTCAAAATTGTGCCGTCAAATTTTTATGAGTTTGGTCAACATTTAAAAACCTTGCTATAATTTTTTTCAACAAATCGCAGAACTATATTGGAGTTATTTTCTGCGGTAAAAGTTTTCCATGCAAACACATTTTTAAGCGAGAAAGCATTTTCTAAATTTTATACCTAGTTATGATACGAGTATTAAAACATTATTAATAATATTCTGTTAAATAATACAATTAAACAATTATTTTTATATCGTTTTGAAAACAAAAACTATCTAGCAGGAAAACCCACATAAACTGATTACATGATGGATTTGCGGCCATAAAATACCATACGTTTATTTATTTTTCAATTTTTGACCTTAAGGAAGTAAAATATTTGTAATTTGATTATAGGTGCACTTGTAAATGTTTGATATGACTTATGAGTTAATTATTTAAAACGAAAAAATGTGCTCCTTGATGAATATATTATGTTAAATTTTAGCCTAATCTACGCCAAACAAAATGTCAGACGGGCGTGGTCGTCAGAAAGGACGTGGACGTGCTACGATCGAACATGGTGGGACAACCCATGCAATGGGAGCAGGCAGTGCACCATGGAGTCAGGTGGCAAATGCTCCAACATTATCTGGCAGAGCAATTCATGCAGCCGCTCCTTTAAGGGGTCAACCTGGAGATAAGACACCGGGAGACGGCAATGGCAATGCTAATGGCGGCGCACATGAAGCACGTGGTGCCATGCGCAATCAAAGAGTCGTACGTGATCTCGTTGTTACGCGACCTAACACTTGCGTAAAGAAGCAAGGAGAGTTTGGCAACGAGGTCGAAATTTTAACTAATTACTTTCGAATTCTGCGTGCTCCTAAGTGGCATTTGTATCAGTATAGGGTGGATTTTATGCCAGACATTTCAATGATGGGAGCGCGAAAGCGATTGATCACAGAGCAGAAAGCCAATATTGGTGGCTTCATTTTTGATGGCACAATTCTGTTTTTGTGCCGCAAATTGCCCAGCGATGTATCGGAGTTTGCTAGTCGTCTCCAAGACGAGACTCCGGTCATCACAAAAGTAAAGTTTGTTAACGAGGTGTCCATGTCCGACGAAAGAGCATTATCAATTTATAATCTTATTATTCGACGTTGCATGGGTGCACTGCATTTGCAGCCTGTTGGACGGAATTTGTTTGATGCTGCTGCGGCGGTTTGTCAAAAATACATTTTTTGAATGATATGCTATGATTAAAATAATTGTCTCCACAGATTAACATTCCAGATTTCAATATGCAGCTATGGCCCGGATACATAACATCCATCAGGCAGCATGAAAAAGACCTGCTTTTGTGTGCCGAAATTTCGCACAAAGTCATGCGTACGGAGACATTGTTGCAGATCCTAGTGACTTGCAGTCAGAGTGGTGGCAATTATCGAGATTCTTTTGAGAAGAAGGTTTTGGGTTCTACTGTACTCACGGCTTACAACAATAAAACGTATAGAGTTACTGGAGTTGACTGGCAGCGTTCACCAAGTAGTACTTTTGAAACGAAGACAGAAACAATTTCATTTGTTCAATACTATCGCAAGAAGTACAATTTAAATATAGTGGACGGTGGCCAACCATTGTTGCTCTCCACATCGCGTGAGCGCGACTTGCGTGGTGGAGAAGAGCAAATATTGGCCCTTGTACCTGAGCTTTGCCGAGCCACTGGGTTCACAGATGAAATGCGTTCTAATTTCCATATCATGAAGGCGGCAGGAGATCACACACGAGTTAATCCAGCAGCTCGTGTCAATAAATTGTTAGAATTTAACAGACGTCTTTATGGCACTCCAGATAGCATGGCCGTGCTGAACGAATGGGAGATGAATCTTGATAAGGACTTGGTCCGGGTAAAGGGAAGAAGATATCCAGTGGAACCAATTTTCATTGGAAGCGATGACAAGTAAGCTAACTTGATGAAATAATTTTTAAGATTGTTAAGACCTTAATTTACTTTTGTTTTTTTTGTTTTTTTTGCAAGAATAATGCCCGACCATAAGGCTGATTGGACTCGCGATTTTATAGCAAAGCGTAGAATGTTCAGTTCGAATAATGTGAATAATTGGTGTCTTATTACAACAGGACGATGTGAAAGGGATGCTCAATCATTTGCCAGCAAGTTGATACAAACAGCCCGAGATATGAACTTTAATATGTCTCAGCCAAGAATTGCCACGATTCCCGATGATCGCAAAAACTCGTATCTTGTGCAGATAGATCGAGTCTTGCAGCAAGATCCACAACTACTAGTCATTGTGGTGCCGAACCAAGCCGCGGATAGATATGGGAGTATTAAAAAAAAATGTTGTGTTGATCGCCCTGTACCGACGCAACTCGTACAGGCAAAACATTTAGTTGGTGGTGGTCGCCTTCCAGAAGCGCGTTATCGCTCGATCGTGACGAAAATTTGCATACAAATTAACGCCAAATTAGGTGGAATCCCATGGATGGTACAAATGCCGGTGTCCGGTCTAATGACAATTGGATTTGATGTGTGCCACGATACAGTAAACAAATCTGTGTCATACGGTGCCATGATTGCTTCCATGGACGCTCAGAAGAATGGTGGATATTTTTCGGCTGTTTCTCCTCATCGGGATGGCACTGAGCTAAGTAATGAATTTGCGTTGAATGTATGTAAAGCCATTCAGGCATATCGCCACGAATACGGTGACTTACCAAAGCGAATCCTGATCTACCGTGATGGTGTCGGTGATGGCCAAATTCATCAGGTATTTGAGCACGAAGTAGCCATGATAAAAGAAAAATTACAACAGATATATCACAGTGCTGGTATTGCTGAAGGGTATAAAATGGCTTTTGTGATTGTCTCAAAGCGGCTGAACACTCGCCTATTTGTTAACGGACAACGGGGTATTGATAATCCTGCGCCTGGTACAATTGTGGATGATGTTATCACTTTGCCGGAACGATATGATTTTTTTCTCGTTTCGCAGAGTGTAAACCAAGGGACGGTTTCTCCAACGAGCTACAACGTCATACACGATAACTTCTTAATGCAAGTTGATCGGTTGCAGCGGTTAACATATAAAATGTGCCACCTTTATTATAATTGGAGTGGTACTACTCGAGTACCGGCAGTGTGCCAGTACGCACATAAGTTGGCATTTTTGGTCAGTCAATCCATTCACGTTCAGCCCAGCAGTCATCTCGAAAAATGTCTGTACTTCTTGTAAAAACAGTTTTTTTTTAATGAATTTTGTTTCTTCTACTGTACAACAAGTCGTAATTGATTTGAAATAGCATTTTCCGAATCTGTAACAAATAAATAATTGCAGGTTGTGTCATTGCGTTGAACGCAATTTTTTTCAGCAACGTAAGAATTTTTATACCTTTCAATAATAAATAATAATAAAACAAAATCGAAGACACTTTTTTTCGTTATATATATATCTATTAAAACGGCAAGTTAGGCCTAAATGATCAGGCCCGCAAAACAATGACCAAAAAATAAATAAAAAATCGCAGGGAAAGCGAGGTGTGAATTTATATACTACTGTTGCTTAAATACATTTCAATAGAAGTTTTCTGAGATGTGGAAAATGTAACCTTACATTTCTGAATTTTGATCTTGATTTTTTTTTGTTCACAAATTGGTATTTTCATTCAGATTAGCAATAATGTAAAACATCATATGTGTCCATCTGATCAAAGTCTAGGCACTTCGGTCCATTGTGCCACCTAGAATATCAAAGTACCCTAAAACAAACAGTTTTTGAATTCTTTTCGTTGTAAAAATATGGGCATGAGTTTTAAAATTTTGAACTTGAAATATACAGCAAGTTTTCGAATCTGTTTTAATCTTACAATAATGTGAAAAAAATATTTAAGGTTACTGAGATATAAAAAGTTTTGCCTTGACATTTCTGATTTTGACCATTAAATATTTTGTAAACACTTTGTATATGTAATATGTATCTTAAAGATTTGTTTTTGATATTGTGTAAAATAGAAAAATGGGGTTTGTCCACCCCCTTTTTGACAGAAGGAACACCTATCGGGATATAAGATATATGCAGTTTTGTTTAGAATACCTTTACAAATAATTGTTCTGAAAATGAAAAAAAAATTTTAGTTCCCGTTTCTGAGCCCCCATAATAAAAACAAGAATTTTGCCAATAACTTGACCTTGAAAAAACTATAATTACATTCTTATTTTTTCTCTAACATTTTCAAAAAAAATTGATATTTAATGAAGGATTTTGAATTTATATTCTTGTTGGGCATTTACAAGTTACATTTATATGTACAATGTACATATTATTTCAATTCGAGTCAAAAAATTGTTTGGAATTAAATTATTTATTTATCCGGAAAAGTTTTACGAGTTTGCTGAATCTTTTTTTTTTGTGATTAAATGGTTAAAGAAAGGGCAAAAAAATTTTCATGTAAAGACAATTAATTATATTGGTATTAAATTGCGGTATTAAAAAAAAAATTTATTATGTTATAAATTATCTTACAAGTACATAATGTATATAATAAGTTAGATATGCGTTTGAAAAAAAAGTTTGAACATTATGTTGCATGATATTAACTGTAAACTGCAAAAGTTTTGGCTTTTATGTTTTTTGATTTAGGAAGAACCGAGTTAAATTTTCTTTTTGGGTAGGGAAATAAATTGTCTATGTCATATCCAAAAATAATAAAAAGCTAAGGTTAGTTTTGATTTCAATATTTGGGCATTTTTTGATAGCATCAACTTAATCTCGAATAATCTTGAAGAAAATGTTTGTTGGTATTTTTCCTTTATATAAGTGGTACTCACGTAAAAAAATAAAAATCTTAAAATGTATTTAATTTTGAATAATGTTTGCAGGGCATCTTTTAAATTGACACTAGCCAATAATTGATTTTTTAACAAAATTCGTTCATGTACATACTAACGGAAGCATGCGGACATTTTTTCACAATGTACTATTCTACATTCGTGTTGCAATGATACCGAAATATAGTTTTGTTTTAGGTACTTTATGACAAACCGTATTATTTAACTGCAAAAGTCTAGGTTACATAAGTTTCCAGAGGGCCACAACGCGATTCACATCTCTTCGAAACCAAAACCCCTAGAACCTAAAATCTATGTCAGTCTCTATATCCAAAAGCCTGGAATTCCAATGATGCCAAAAGGGCGACACCCATTATAGCTACAACTAAATATCAATATATTATTTTTATCAAATTTATCAACTATCTTTTTTTTATTTAATGATCTTTTTTTTTTTGAATTTGAGCCAAATGTTCGTATCCGATTAGACTGAAATGAGTTTTACAATGCCGATTTAGCCAGAGCTTTTAAAAAAAAACTGACAATGGGATCGCCACGAAATTTTACACACATGTTTGACAACATTCTAGAAAGTAACATAGGCTCATTTTAAACGCGAAAATAAACCTCGTGAAAAACTTGGCTTTTACCAAAACAGATTGCGGGAATCGATTTGTCAGTTTTCAATTAATAAAAGCCATGTTGCGAAAAAATCTGTGATTTTCCGCGGAACTCTCTATTATAATTTAAATACATTCCCAATCGACTAGAAAGAGAAAAAATGCTACGAAATCGAAATCATTATGAACAAGCAGCACCATGAAAACCAATTTCTGCATAATAATTGTCATTGTTTTCAATTTTAACTTTGATTACAATAAAAACACAACATCTTGTGTCCGAGCTGCGCACGGGTTTCTCCACTAGTCTAATATAATTATAAATTTCTAAACGACTATGTATGTATGTATATATATTTAGTTGAGAATAAAAAAAAGTTGACGTAATTCTAAGAATGGTAATTAAAAGAAATTAGTTCTAGGAATTAAATTGTCAGTGCTTGATTAGTAAAATTATACCTCGCGAAAAATTCCACAGTTTTCCGCAGTAATGTTTTAATAAATGTTTGAAATCTAAATGACATATAAAGCGAAAACCTGATTATCACCAAATTAAATACGGTTGTTGAAAAAATTAATTAATTACAAAAATGATTGCTGGAATAGATTTGTCATTGTTTGCATAATTAAAATAATATCACGAAAAATTCTACGGTATACAATATCTAATTGAAATGTAAAGATTGATAGTAAATATTTGACTTTCAAAAGCAATGCTCTGAAATTCGCTTATTTTTCAAACCTTAGAGATAAAAACAATGGTGAATGAAGTTCAAAACTTAAAGAAGAGTAAAGCATAATTATTTCGATTCTTTTGGTCTTTCTTCCTTGACTGAAAGTATTGTAAGTCAATTATCAAAGCGACACTACGGAACAAAACAGAATAAACATACGAATAATATTTTGAGTTTCCAAAATCGTAACAATTATGATCAAATTTCTTCACAATAATTATAAGCGTTATAAATTTTTACTCTGATTATTATAAAATACATTTTTAAAACAAAGATATTCTTCCATGGGGATATTCTAAACTTACATTTTATTTAATAATGGAATTCCAGTTTTTAAAACCACCCATTAGTCCGACCAGCGCACGGGTTACTCCGTTAGTTTAAAATAAATTGGTTTTCCACACAATTATTTCGAAAAAAAAAAAATATTTATTCACTTCGATCTGTTATAAGTGGGGAAATGTGTTTTATATATCAAAACAGAAGTGCTTTTCGATTATTTCTCCTACGACAGCAAATGAATTCAGTAAGGTCGTTCACACAAGATATAATTTTGATAAAATAATTTTTGGAATTTTTGACAACCGCTCTGATTGGTAGAAAAAAATTATCAAAATTATCAAATATATCATGCCCCGGGGGGGATATTCTAAACTTACATTTTATTTAATAATGGAATTCCAGTTTTTAAAACCACCCATTAGTCCGACCAGCGCACGGGTTACTCCGTTAGTTTAAAATAAATTGGTTTTCCACACAATTATTTCGAAAAAAAAAAAAATATTTATTCACTTCGATCTGTTATAAGTGGGGAAATGTGTTTTATATATCAAAACAGAAGTGCTTTTCGATTATTTCTCCTACGACAGCAAATGAATTCAGTAAGGTCGTTCACACAAGATATAATTTTGATAAAATAATTTTTGGAATTTTTGACAACCGCTCTGATTGGTAGAAAAAAATTATCAAAATTATCAAATATATCATGCCCCGGGGCATGATATTTTTGATAATTTTGATAATTTGTTTTTGACAGTAGGAAACGTCAAGAATTTGACATATGCAATTGTGCGCGGTATTCATAATTATATGGTACAATACGAATTTAGCAAATATTTATTTAAATAAGTAAAATTAAATTCAATTTTCAACAAGGTTACTATTTTAAATGTCTCCTTCTGGAAAAAAACAACTTTTATACGTTATATTAAATAAATTTTATTTTACTTTTGCGCCTAATATATTTCAACTTGTCAGATTATCGCACCCTTGTAACAAAAGTGACACAACTCAAAAAAGAAAGTTTTCCAGAAAACGCGAAAAACCTATTTTATCTTAAGCGTATATTTCAGAACATTCAACCGATATTTTTGACTGAATGGTAAAGCTATGTTAAAGCCAAGGTATATAAAGCCATTTTAGTTATTTTCGTTGTCAATCCTGTAAAAAAACATCTTTTTTGACTTATAAAGTTTTATATGCGGTTCTGACACCCAATAGAATAAATTATTTTAAGTTGTGACAGTTTTGAGGAATTAAAAAAAAAAAATTAGATTGTATCACCAAAAATGTCACAATTCAAAATAATTTATTTAAAACACTATTTTTATACAAACAATTTGATATAATACACTTTTCTAGAATTTGTGTATATTAGTTGTATACAATTCTTGAATCACGAAAACGACACTTCTGCCATTAAGCGGCCAGAAGTTGATGATTATTTAATAAGCTTTTGTTGACTGATAGATATGGCTTAGAGATCACAAAATTCGTTACTAACTCAATTGCGATCTTTGGGAAACATCACTTTTGTTGTAAGGGTGCGTTATGACTTCATTGATCCGCGAACTGTCAAAAATTATCAAAATTATTTTATCAAAATTATTATGCCCGTTCACGCTGAATTATAAAATAATTATTTCATTGACCAATCAGAGCGGTTGTCAAAAATTCCAAAAATTATTTTATCAAAATTATATCTTCTGTGAGCGACCTTATTGAAATAAATACAAAATTTTGTTTTGCACCTCACGGTTTTCCCATTTCGCCCGATCGCCAATATATAAGCTTATCTGGAAGAAATGATCGTCACTTTTTCATTATGTACTAATAGATAACGTTCTATGTAATATATTATATATAATACATACATTAGGCATTGGAGCATATCGATATATGTATTCATTATGCATCAGTTACTAAACCAGCCATCCATAGGCTAAGAGCGGGTTTACATGGCGGCTTGGTTTGGCTTGGTTTGAAATCAAGGGCCTGATTAAAAGAGAAAGTAAGTAAAATGTAGTATGATAGTAAGAGAGGTCCGATAAAAAATATCGCATTACCCCATGCTAGGGCCTACATTAAAGCAAGCGGGTAAAAACCTAGGACCTTATCCATAATCAAGTGCTTGCCTTGAGCATTGCAAAAAACACGCATAACCTGTACTATTGCAAAATTATAGAATGTACAAAATATAGAATTGTTATGTTAAATACTTGCCATAAAATGTGACAGTTTCATATAATATTTTAAGGGTAGTGGGGATTGATTTATATAAATTTCAAATTTGCTATCAACTCACTCTTAAAGATAAATTGTATAGGCATTCTCTTTAAATCGGGCCCTAGCTTTCAAGCCAAGCACTTGTTTATAGTCATCGAAACCCACATTAATTCTGCTTGATTTCCTATGTATTGCGGATTGGGATATTCTGGCAAATCATCATTGATAGACTCACGCTTGAACATCGCTACCAAATTATTTAAATTTGCTTTAAAAAGCAGTCTTTGATTCGCTTAACTTATAGACGACTTCGTAATTTTTATGGCGCTCATAAGTCATAATAGTCCATCTGACCACAAAGTCAATATATCAGAGGTTCAACCTCGCTGAGGCACCACATTTTAATGAAATGCTGTTCTAGAAGAAACAGCAATACTTTTTGAACACATCATATTGAAGGGAGTAAATAAAAAAATTTAAAAATTACTCACTCTACTCACAAGTCACAACACCCCATTTAGTACATATACTGCAAGAAACGGGGACAGAGTACGGAAAGTACGTTTTCGTCTGTTTGTTTGCGCATGCGCCTGAAATTTAGTATGAGCTGAACGCAAATTTATTGAAGCCGACGTTGGAGTCTGTTACTTTTATATGAAAAGCTAGGATCTTGATTTTAAAAAGTCAACAGCGGCTTTAATTTAACGTAAATGGTAAAAACTGCTTCGAATACCCGTTTTTTATTAAAATTATGTATTTTGCCTGTATGGGAAGTTTAAAATGGAAGGAGAATCATGCAACATTTAGTAGATAGTATGATTTCTAAGTTCTTTATGACTCAAATAGTCGTTGGAGTATATTCTTCCATGGGATTCATGTAAAGAGTACATCTGCACATATTTTTAATTTTTATTGCTGTAACTTGTGTACGCATACATTTTGGAGCAAACAACATCCTAAGGTAGGCAAAATTGTAAATATGCACGAGGAATTTTCCTTATGCCTTACATTGTGAAAAAAAAAATGAAATAGTTTTGTAAAACTATCCATCTAAAAAGGTTAATGAGAAACTGTTAACAATATGTGTGTGCATACATAGCCAAATTATAAATTTTCGGCTCTTTCGACTTTTCATACAAAAACCACGAGGTTGGGATTCTGTGCTGTTACAGCATCAGCCATCAGGACCATAAACACTATTCTCATTATCAGCCGCCTGACTTTCGTTTTCGCCTTTAGCGATGACAAGTCGCAACTTTCATATAAAAAGTTCATATTGAATTCCCATTTTATATGGAGATTTTACACACAAAATTGCGACGCTTGACGCCTATTACAACAACAAAAAGTCCGTACGGGGAGTAATGTTTATACGTCAAAGGTGCACAGAATACACATATTTGTATTCATGCAAAATAACTAGGTTCGACTTTCGGTCTTAATTTCGTTGAATTACTATTAAAACTTTGAAAATGTGATCGCGGAATATAATGTTCTTAGATAAAACTATTACTACTACTGATAAATTTTGCAAACGGCCTAATTGGATCAGGCACGAGTGCTCACACTTCATTAGGTAATATACGATACATTGGTTATTGTTGTTTATCATTTTTGTTATCAAGAGTAATTGGATTTAAAGGTCAGTAAATTGCTAAGTGAATCATCGACTGAAGAACCCAGCATTATCTTATTTGTAACTAGCTACTTAGCGAATTTAGTTACGAATAGAATACGTGATACGCGTAGTGTTTCAGCTAAAGTAGCTAAATGATGAGCAGCTCCACGCAAATACCCGGAATGACACTCGATGAAGTTTATACCAAACGCGAATTTTTCATTGGTTTGGGATTAGCGATCTCATCCAGTATATTTATAGGTAGTAGCTTCATCATTAAGAAAAAGGCGTTGATGCGCTTGAGTAAATATGGCGGCGTGAGGGCGAGTGCTGGAGGATATGGATACTTAAAAGAATCGATATGGTGGGCTGGTTTATTGACAAGTAAATAGAAAACATTTTTATTTGAATACTATAGTTGAACGTTATACTAAATTCGGGCACTAATTTTGAATTTTTTCTTTCGGTAGTGGGAATAGGTGAAGCTGCTAACTTTGCAGCGTATGCATTTGCACCAGCTTCGCTCGTAACCCCGCTTGGTGCCCTCAGTGTTCTTGTGGCTGCAATATTGGCTTCAAAATTTCTTAATGAGCGGCTTAATCTTCTTGGAAAACTTGGCTGTCTTCTCTGTGTCCTTGGTTCTACAATTATTGTTATACATTCACCCAAGGATGTTGAAGTCGAAGAATTAGACGTTTTATTGGATAAACTTCAGGATCCAACTTTTATTGTGTACGTTATGATTGTGCTAACTGTATCATTATTTATTGGAATGTTTGTGGGGCCTCGGTACGGACACATCAATGTAACTGTTTATATTGTCCTGTGCTCAGCAATTGGCAGCCTTACTGTGATGTCTTGCAAAGCATTAGGTTTGGCACTTCGTGATACATTATCAGGAAAAACAAATGATTTCAACGGATGGTTGCCATATTTTCTATTGATCACAACAGTGTTGTTCATCGGTATACAGATGAATTATCTAAATAAAGCTTTGGATATTTTCAACACATCCATTGTCAC
Organism: Sylvicola cinctus; assembly: GCA_963854165.1. Lineage (NCBI taxonomy): Eukaryota > Metazoa > Arthropoda > Insecta > Diptera > Anisopodidae > Sylvicola > Sylvicola cinctus. Next base: position 26,772,597 of record OY974082.1, read on the forward strand.
TCCAATTTATTATGTGATATTTACAACGTTGGTGATTGTGGCTTCTGCAATTCTATTCAAAGAATGGCGTCACATGGCCGCTGACGACATTTTGGGTGATTTATGTGGTTTCTTAATTGTTATTGTTGCAGTCATTCTACTTAATGCCTTCCGTGATATGGATATTTCAATGGACGACGTTAGAGGAATAATGCGACCAAAACGTGAACTTATTTCGCAAAGAACAGACAACAACAATTTTCATGAAGTGCTTGTTCGTCAAGGTTCCATCGACTCAAAGCACAGTGATTACGGAACTAGTGAGTTGACGCGACAATTGTGACCTAAATTTATAGAATAAGTTGTTACACATAATAAGAAAAAACAAACTACAACAGATTGTTTATAAATGCTTTTAAGAATTACCAAATGCTCTTTTTTTGATTTACCAAGTGCAATATTATGGCACATTATTTGAAGCATACCAGACACATCGGATACATTTTAGCATTACTTTAATTTCTGTTTTAAATGAAATTCTATCAGTGTGTTTGTAAAATTTAGATACATTTTTTTATGCTGATCCTTGCCAGAAGCAATGTGGATATTTCATAAACGTGGAAAAAAACGAAATAAAATGGCTACATTTTTTTTGTGAAGTTGAAAGATATTTCAGAAGAAAGAGAAAAAATGCTACGAAATCGAAATCATTATGAACAAGCAGCACCATGAAAACCAATTTGTGCATAATAATTGTCATTGTTTTCAATTTTTACTTTGATTACAATAAAAACATAACATCTTGTGTCCGAGCTGCGCACGGGTTCCTCCACTAGTCTAATATAATTATAAATTTCTAAACGACTATGTATGTATGTATATATATTTAGTAATCAATCGCGCTAAAACTGGCAGCAGGATCGCAACGAAATTTTACAAACATATTTGTCAGCATGCGGGAAGTAACATAGATATATTTTCAGCTTGAGAATAAAAAAAAGTTGACGTAATTCTAAGATTGGTAGTTAAAAGAAATTAGTTCTAGGAATTAAATAAATGCTAAAAAATAATGCTAAATGAAGTTCAAAACTTAAAGAAGAGTAAAGCATAATTATTACGATTCTTTTGGTCTTTCTTCCTTGACTGAAAGTATCGTAAGTCAATTATCGAAGCAGCACTACATAACAAAACAGAATAAACATACGAATAATATTTTGAGTTTCCAAAATCGTAACAATTATGATCAAATTTCCTCACAATAATTATAAGCGTTATAAATTTTTACTCTGATTATTATAAAATACATTTTTAAAACAAAGATATTCTTCCATGGGGATATTCTAAACTTACATTTTATTTACTAATGGAATTCCAGTTTTTAAAACCACCCATTAGTCCGAGCAGCGCACGGGTTACTCCGTTAGTTTAAAATATATTAGTTTTCCACACAATTATTTCGAAAAAAAAAAATTATTTATTCACTTCGAACTGTTATAAGTGGGGAAATGTGTTTTATATGTGAAAACAGAAGTGCTTTTCGATTATTTCTCCTACGACAGCAAATGAATTCATTGAAATAAATACAAAATTTTGTTTTGCACCTCACGGTTTTCCCATTTCGCCAGATCGCCAATATATAAGCTTATCTGGAAGAAATGATCGTCACTTTTTTTTATGTACTAATATATATGTTCTATGTAATACATATATTAGGCATTGGAGCATATCGATATAATAGCGTGAGAATACTCCAGCGTATTAAATCTGAAAAAGAATACTATACTACCCATTTACCCAACTAGCGTCTCTGAAGAAAACTATCATTAATGATTGCAAGTGCACTCAACCGCTACGTATGCACTAGGCGAGCTAAGAAAATTTGGACGGCGATTCTTATGTACAACGTTATCTATTAGGAAATACTTTTATTTACCTACCTTCTCGTGTACACTATCGCTTGCACTGCGTATACAAAATTTGTGAGACATCATCCACACTGCTATACTGCGGGCTGCGCGTATATAAATATTGTTTAAGTAGGAATCCCGTAAAATGTATGCATGCCCAGCTTGTCCGACACATGTGTGGTGCGAGGTATAAATTAAGTTGAAAATGTATGCGTAGCCTACTTTGAATATGGTCGATTCCATTTCCCATGCATGTACAATAATACATGCGTATATAGATTTGTTTAGTGCAGGTCATGCCGCTTTTTTCTATATTGAATATTCATTTGCAGTTTGTTTTACTTCGCGTGATACTACGCATCTCATTACGTGAAACAAAAAACCCAGTAAATTTTATTTACATTTTGTAGTAATTTTTAGATACAGCGATCTAGTTTTCAGCACTACTACAACCATGCAAACCGCGCTATGTGTGTTTGAGCAATACATGCACGGTGCATTAAACAACAATCAACGATCATTAGTAAGCACCGTCGTCTTTTTCTTAGTTTGGCCTTATATATATGCTAGTTGGGTACCCAACCACCCAACAAGCATATATATAAGGCCAAACGAAGAAAAAGACGACGGTTCTTATTACTGATCGTTGATTATTGCTTAATGTACCGTGCATGTATTGCACAAACACACATAGCGCGGGTTCCATATTGGTATACGTAGAATGTACAGAATAAAACGTGGGAAAATACATTTTTCTTATCACACGCGATGAAGGAGAAAAAAAAGAAGAGAAATAAACAATATTTATATGTGCGCAGCCCGCAGTATAGCTGTGTGGATGACGCCTCACAAATTTTGTATACGCAGTGCAAGCGATAGTGTACACGAGAAGGTAGGTATATAAAATTATTTCCTAATACATAACGTTGTACATAAGAATTGCCGTCCAACATTCCTTCGCTCGCCTAGTACATTCCAACTATATACGTAGCGGTTGAGTGCTCTTGCAATCATTAATGATAGTTTTCTTCAGAGATGCTAGATGGGCAGCGTCTCTGAAGAAAACTATCATTAATGATTGCAAGTGTACTCAACCGCTACGTATGTACTAGGCGGGCTAAGAAAAGTTGGACGGCGATTCTTATTTACCTACCTTCTCGTGTACACTTTCGCTTGCACTGCGTATACAAAATTTGTGAGGCATCATCCACACAGCTATCCCGATCGCCACGGAATGGCAGTCATCGCAAAATCACGCTCAATTTTCTACAATTTTACCGCAAATCGGGAATCTGTGAGAGTCATCACAAAATTATGCTCATTTAAAAAAAGTTTAGCCGAGAAATATTAAAAAAATTAAAATTTCGCCATCCGATCGCAGAAATCTACCAAATTAAAATTTGTCAATAGATGTCTCTGATCGGTACTCGTTGGTGCACATTACCAATATACATATGTAATGTATATCTATATGTAGCACACTCTAATGCCCATATGAAAGTTTTAATAGAGCAGAGAGCATTGAAAGTATTGAGCATGAGGGCCGTACTGGTTTTTTGAACATATAATAGATGGCGCTGCGTACATAATGTAGAATAGAGGTATATTCACTACATCGAACAAATATATAATATGAGTATACAGAAATATACATTGAATGTATCATATTAATTGAATATTAAATTGCTGTTGTTAATATGGGTCAATTAATTGTGCGAAGAAAATTTCATCCTGTAAAAGAAGATTTTACTTCGATAAAAATCAACGTAGAATAAAATCTAATTGCATTTATTAAAAAAAATATTCATGACACAAATTTTTTTGCCACTATATAAAACAGTCCAAAAATAATTGCAATTTAATGTTTAATATAAAGTAGAGGAAACCAAAATGATTTTTTTTTATAATAACGATTATATGACCCATAATTCGATTTTTATTGCTTTTATATCTGCCTTACATATTATGACAAATGGCTGTCTGAATAGTTTCTTTTGCGTCAGTATATATGAGTTTGGCATTATAGATATACATGACATGTGTATATTGATACTATGTACCACTGAGACCGTTCAAAGACATCTATTGCCAAATTTTAATTTGGTACATTTCTCCGATCGGATGGCAAAATTTTAATTTTTTTCATATTTCTCGGCTAAATTTTTTTCCGATTTGCGGTAAAATTGTAGAAAAATGAGCATAATTTTGCGATGACTTCCATTCCGTGGTGATCGGGACATTTTGGCCTATGCAGCATCCTAAAGCAGTATTATTAAAATTGTACATATGCACGAGGCAGATAAAGAAACCTAACTGCATCGACGAATTAAGTTTTATTGCCGAGGTTAACCCTAGAAGATATTTTGTTCAGATTTTTCCTAATGCCTTACATTGGCAGAAAGAATTTTTGAAATTGTTTTGTAAAACTATGTATCTAAAAAGGTTAATGAAAAACTGTTAACTGTGTGTGCACTGTGCATGCATAGCCAAATTATAAATTTTCGGCTCTCTCAACTTTTCATACAAAAATCACAAGGTAGGGATTCTGTATTATTTTTTTGTGGTAGAACGAAGTTCTCCGGATTTGATACTTATAAGATACAAATGAATGAAACAGTCTGCTTGTTATTTAAATTTATTATTATGAATGATGTAAGTCAAAGTTATGGTACTTTTACGATAAGCTACTGTTTGGTAAAAACAAACATACATTTATGTCCAAATAGGGCGGAAATGAAGATACACAATAGGTGTAAAATAATTCGATAAAAGGCCTTATCAATTATCGAACATAGTTTCTATTTTATCACATTTCCTTTCTATAGCGGCAAAAAAAAAAGGCAAACGAATTCACAAATTAGGAAAACATGTTTATAGTAAAAACATTCGCAATCCCAACAATTGCTCCGATACGTTATCATCCAATTATTTGAACAAGACATAAGGAGTTCGAAAAACATTACTGAATGAAATAAAAGGCAGACCTTCTAAATTTTAGAAGTAGTTAACTAGTTATTGTCTTGTGCTGTTAAAGTCGCTCTGTGAACATACAACCATCACTTTTCATTTTGGAGAATGAAGGGAACATTAATAAGTCTGGCACTACTCCTTCTTGGAGCCAATGTAATTAAAATACAGTTTGAGATAGTCTATGTGTTTTCTTAATTTTCTCAAATTTTTAGGCAATGCCAAAAATGCCTGAGCATGTAGCTCGTATTGTAAATGGTGATATTGCAGTGGAGAGCAAACATGCATGTTTGGTGATGAGTGGAAATAGCGGTGAAGTAAACGTGGCACTAGGCGGAGGTTCAATCATAAGCTCCCGTCACATCTTAACTTCTGCTCATATGGTTGTGGGGTAAGTCATGATAACATTTTTGCAATATGAGGCTGTTAATGGATTTTTTATTCTGGTCCTAAAGATTTACAGAATTTCACATTATTTATGGAAATGTGGTGCCACAAAGTGGACGCTACATTTTGGCATCTCTTGCTATTCCACATACTTTATATGATGCTGCAACTAGAAGTAACGACATTGCCATCATTGTTGTCCCTGCAGCGAATCCAATAAACACAGGTAATGGGGTACATACACAATGCCAAAGTTAGCTAGGTTGGCTGGGTTAACGCTAAATATATTACACTATGTACTACTGTGACTCGTTAAAGTTAACTTTCGTAATCCCACGATTTTGAATTGGTAAATATTTAACACTAAATTCATGACTCCCACTTTTGAAATAGTCGATCGAAGAAGGCTATTTTTAATTTATATCAAATTATAATATGAATTTTATTGAAAGAAAAGTTAAACACTTGTCACGGTGTATTACTTCAATACGAAATTTTACAATCACTAATATTAATTTTAATTTTCATGTCAGATAAAATTAATTTTTTTTTGAAAATCGAACATTTGATAAATTAAAAAATTCTGAATGACTAATTTTGGACACAGGCTTTGGAATCCCAATCGCCGTGGCTCAAAATGCCGATACATTAACCGGCACAGGTACAGTCCTAGGTTTTGGATTTACAAAGCCAGCTATGGGCACTGCCAGTGAACAATTGTACGAAGCTTCTATTACAATTGCAACTACATGTGAGAACGCAACGGAAACGCATTTCTGTGGTTCACCTACAGCTGCCAACGCAGAACAAACTTTATGCCCAGGCGATAACGGAGCTGGAGTTTTCGTTGTAGGTGATATTGAAGATGAAGAAGTACCAGAAGAGGTTTTCGATATTATTGAAAACGAATCGACATTCGAACGAGTAAAAGGTCGTGCCTCAGGTGATGTTTTGATCGGTATTGCTTCTCGTATTCCTACTGCATGCGATGGAACTGGAACTGTTTTGTATACTGCAGTTTATCTATATAACGATTGGATCACACAAAGTATTTCTTAAATGTATTTTTAATACAATATAGTGTTTGAAATTATAGAATTCAATATTAAGAATAACTCTTTGGTTTTTATTAAACAACAAGAAATTATAAATAACAATCTTGTTTCAAGGATTACTTAGTGAGTCTTTCTTTCAGCTTATTTTCTGATTTTCAAGATATTCCCTACATGATTAAGATACTACAACTGTACCATAGATTAAATATTATACAGTATACTGTTAGCGATTTGTATACCCGGTTCCCCACGAACTGTTATGAATGTTGTCTACAAAAACTCGTTTTGACATCTCCTGAGTCCAAAAAAGAGGTCTAGAAAAAATGTGGAAATTTACGTCCGTACGTCGTACGCCTTACTATAGAGAAATACTGTACTATGGTGGAAAAAAAAATCTCCGAAACTATTGGAGCGATGTGTATGAAATTTGTTTTATAAAATATATTAATGAAAAAAAAAACGGGATCTAGAAAAAATGTGCAAAATGTACGCCGTACTATGGTGGAAAAATCAAAATTCTAAACTATTGGTCCGATTTGTGTGAAATTTTTTTGTAACATATAAGAGAAAAATATAATCATGCGTTTTTTAATTTTTCAAGGTCAGATGCTTCAAGGTCAAGTTATTGGACAGTTTTTCTTGTATGGGGTCTCAAAAATGGGCCCTACGATTTTCATTACGTTACACTGATTAATGTTGAAGGTATCCTAAACAAAACTACTTATATCCTATATCCCGCTAGATGCTCCATCTGGCGAAAAAGGCGGTGGACAAAGGCAAACCCCACTTTTCTATCTCAGACACCTTATACAATATCAAAAAAATTCTTTCAGGTTATTGTAGTATTAAATAAGATAAGAAAAAAATTTGCACAACATTTCAACCAGTAGGTGCCCTCGGGAAAGATCTTATCTTTAAACTAAGACAAATTTGATCAAAATCGGGTAACTTATAAACTACGTTTTACGTGTTGAAAAATCGTCTAATTTCACGATTCCGCAAGGAAGAGCCTTAAGGCCCTTTAGCCCATTTTATAAACACCTTTGTGAAGCCACTTTTGAAGTCACAGATACGAATTTTTTAATTCGGTATCTTCAATAAATTATTGAGGGCTGTTAGTTGGCCTTTTTTTAATTTTGATATAATTAAAAAGATATTAATTTTTAAACGTTACAATTGATTTCCTAAAAAATTTATTTTTTCAATGGCCCATTTCCATTAAAACTAATTAAAAGAAAAATAAAAAAACCATAATTTTTAAAAACTGTAATTTATCAAAAACCATATTCCAAAAATTTATTCCTCAAAAATTAATTTTTATATAAGTACTTTAAATCCGATTGCGATTTTGTATGTACATTCAAAATATTCGAATTTGTGCTGCAATTTTGATGCGTAATTCTCCGAAATAGTTCAACTCATTATGCATAGATGGCAATATTTTGTGAATATCGTTGATGCGTTTGTAAATTTTGAAAACATTGTGCTTATGTACAAAATTGAATATATTTGTTTTCCAATTATCCAGGCATCGAAATAACTCGTTCGTTTTTGACATTATGTACATATTCAAAAATCAATCAAAATTTTATTATTTTGTGACGAGTATATCAGCTTTTTTGAAGCAAATTTAGCTTATAGTAGAAATATTGTTGACTGTCAAATTTAAATACAATAAAAATCTCACAGAAGATAAAAATAAACTAAGGGTTGAAAAATCATACTACTATCCTACTTCTTTGGAATATGAAGTGTTAAATTTCGCTATTAGGAAAAATATTATTCAATCTAATATTATTTAAATATTAAAATCCCACAGAAGATAAAAGTACACGGAGTCATTTCTCATAACTATTTATTACCAGCTATGGATCCGGCCGCAGTTGAACTTGCTTTTTGCATAGATGATTTTTTAATGTTTCCGTTTCATCTGAAAATACGTTCTTAAGACTTCAATGGCAATTCAGATAAATGACCATATTTCACCCCATAATGATTTTATGGCTTTATTGTTTCAAAGTAAATACAAATAGTTTGGCATGAAAATGCAGGTTTTCTTCAATACTCTAAAATCTAGAGTTTCAGATATAACGCACACATTCTTAAAAAACTCGGGTTAGAGGTGTGCGAAAGAATGACGTACACAAGAATTTAGTTGCTCGCTGCGCAAGGAAGAGCCTTAAGCAGGACTATTTTACTGACAATCTTCAATCTTCTTCCGTTTTAAACGCTCGTTTACGTGTTATAAACAGTATGATATTTGAATGATCATTTTTGGCCTGATACTCGTTAGTCGTTATAGCGTAGACAGACTGACACTTTAATGTAGTTATCTCCTGTAGTCCAATCCCCCTCAGTCGGTGAGGCGTGAGGCGCAAATTCATTTGGCACTTTTTTGTATGAAAAACATAGTGTTTTTGACCATTTTGGGTGCGCCTCACGGAGGGGAAACGGTTCTGACACATTCATTTTTCGAATTGATACTGGTTTCTATGGAAACGCATAGGTAATTAGATAATTTCGAATTGATACTGGTTTCTATTGAAACGCATGGGTAACTAGTTGATATATTTTTATTTATTAAAATGTAAAAAAAGGCTCAAATACATAAACATACATATTTGCAAAAAATAAACAAACATTTTCAATAAATACAAAATTATTAGTATTTAAATTAGAATATTTTCCAAAACTCAGCTCTTATTTCTTCGGCTCTTTTGCACCAAAATTGTAGCAAAATCTAAACAGAAAAAAATTCTTTATTTTGGAATAAGTGATGTATGTTTTATAGAAACCACGTGAAGCTCCCTAAATAACCATAAAAAGAAAAAAAAAACATGAAAATTCAATTTCAAATATTAACATACATTAAAAATAAAACTTACATGTCCCGAAAAATGTGCTATTTTAATTTGTTTGGTTCTTTTGCACTAATATTGCTGCTGAATCTAAAACAAATTAAGATGTTCATTAATTTTGAATATTTTATATACAATTTCTTTTAAACTTACTCTTTAATTCGTTTTAACTCAAAGACTTATGGCCCAAACACATAGACGCAAAGCAAAGCGAAGCAAAACGAATGGTTGCGTTCGAATTTGTCCAGCATTGCGTTCGAAAAATTGGCTACCGCAATGCGCGCAAATATTTTTTGACCAAAAATAATATGTTCATTTGTTTTGTTTATGAAATCTTTTGACGTTCGCGGCACATAATAATTTTGCTGTTGGATATCCACATGAATTCCACACAATCATTGCCCCATAAAAAAAAAGCAATTGGGAGAAATTGTCTAATATCTCCGAGTTTTGTCTAAAAAGAAATTTTGTCGTATTAGATGTGTTTTAAAAATTTTAATTTTAGATTTAAGTTTTCGATTGTATTATAAATCTGAACTGGCACCAATCGATTTTTATCCATTACAGAGGCATTAGCTAATTAGCAAGTAATCGGTTTAAAAATTTTAAACCGAGTATTCAATTTAAACTGAATGTAAACTCCGCTCTCCGTGAATGTTACGGCCGTTAGTATGTATGCTATTGTGGAGAATGGAGATAGTTGGTTGTGGGTCTGAACCTCCAATGTTGGCATTGATCTACATCCGATGTACGTCTTCGATGGATCATTGACTGAAAATTGCATGAGCCCAAGGAAGGGGTGCATCCTTCCTACGAAGCAAGGTGAGGTTCAAGAAATGGAAGGGACTGCTATCCTTTTACATCAGGACGAAAATTGAGCAAATAACACTTCGTCTAACTGCAAAGTACATATGTATTTAAATTTAAATTTTTTTATTCCAGATAACAACTGTGTTTATGAAAATGAAAGTGCAATTATAAACTTTAAGTATTGAAATACATAGAGTTTGGAAATTATCTTTCACGCTAATATAGCTTTCGATTATAGATAAAAAACTCTGCAAAACATTTCATGGTAAACATTTTAAAACTGAAGAAAATACTTTTTTTTAAACTTAAACATTTTAGATTTTAGTTTTCGATTGGATTATAAATCTGAACTGGCATCAATCGATTTTTATCAATTTCAGAGGAATTGGCATAATTGGCATATGGTGTTTATCATTGTTATGTGGAAATGTTTATTTGAAAGGCATTTCCTAATTGGCATATTATGGTAATAGATGCCTTATAGTGTAAGTACATCAATAATAGATTTCATTAAAAAATTATTTTTCAAACTACGTTTTCATAATATCTCAAATTCTGAATATCATATGGACATTGCTTAATACTTCAGAGGATGCCATCTCAATATAATAGGATAAGCGTTCCGTTCAACTAAAGGTTTTAGCCACTGCAGATAACCAATCTATAATATTACAATTTTTGATTATGTAGCATTAAAATATTTCCAAATCATATATAATAAATATTAATTTTACCGCATAATAATTAAAAAACAGCCTTAAGTACGTTATTTTTTCTTAAGTACTGTCAGAAACTTATTGCTTCACACAGCCCATCGAGAATACGGAATACAAATATCGGATAAATGCACGTTTCATGAAAACTGTGAACCGATTTATAAGCTCATTCGTCATTCGAAGTATTTAGAGATTGCCGGCTCACATATAATGTTGGTCAAAAAGAAATCCATTATTTTTTACGCTAGATGGCGTCAGGGCCATATATCTCGCGATCTACTTGTCGCATGTGCCAATACTTGCACTCGTTAGAAACAGAGGAGCATATACTAAAAGTTGTACTTTTAATTGTCAGGCAATAACTTGACCTTGAAGCATCTCCTATTGAAAAAAGTTGGTCTCTTTTTTTAAAACTATTTTCAAAAAAAAATTCAGAGAAATCGGGCCAGTAGTTTTTAAGATAAAAGTGGCGAATTAACCGTCCAAAATCGTACGGCCACCATAGTAAACGCAACAACAAAAAGTTGAACATTTTTTTCAAGACCACTTTTTTAGACTTAGTCAATTCTGCATCACAATTTTTTTCGAAAAAATTCGGATTGCAAATATTTATATATAGTCGTATATAAATAAAAAATAAAAAAGGGTTTTGACGAAAAATTTATTAGTTTTATGAAAAAATATCCCGTATTATATAAAAAATTTCCATGAAATCTCAAATTTGGAATCCCATTGGAATGAAATTAAATTAAACTAATTTAATTTGTTAATTTATCATAAGCAATATTTTTTTTCTGTAGCTATTAAGTGTAAGAAAAGGTGGAAATATTTGCGTGACCGATACGGTAGGGAATCGAAGAAAAATTTGTAAGATTTGTAAGTTTTAAAGAGAATCAAAACTTATGACAATGTAACAGCCAATCTGACCGACTTGAAATTTTCTATGCTGGTTATTACGCTCAAAAAAACATGTTTTTTATGTGAAATGCGAAAAATAAATTTTTTTATTAAACAACTGGCAGACCCGGCGAACGTCGTTCTGCCACAAATCTTGCTTTGTTGAGACACACTATTTATAAACTGTATGTAGTCAAAATCATCGGAAAATAAAATTTCGAAGGAGCAAAATCCCGGCAACTTACGGGCCGAAATTCCCGGGCAACCCTAAAACCCGACACCGATTCAAATTTAAAATTCTGACTGGCCACAATCCCATTAGTCACACTCCTAAATTATTAAACCTGAAATTCTGATGAAGTTAAAATTCCAACATTCTATTTCTCAGTAAAATAGAATTTCATGGGCCATAATTTTTAATCGTAATTGGAGAATATCCCGTCATCGACAAACCCGGCACGCAATTTACCGTGAAATGAAAAAGCTTATATTTAGCCCAAGGCACTGAGACATCGTCCATTGTACATAGCCCTCACTCTGTATCAAATTTCCAACTCTAGGTTTTTAATGTACCCGAGTATGGTTTTAAGAGTTTTTTGTGTTTTATGTTTGTAAATCAAAAAACAAAAAAAAAAATTGAAGTGTTCGGTCAGATATAATTAGTGTGAGGTAGAATTTTTAAATTTTGGCCTTGTAACGTTTAAGAATGTTTTTTCTGTTTTTGGAATCTACAATAATGTGAAAGAAAAATTACAAAAATATTATGGCTTTCTGAGATATAGATAGGGTAACCTGGAAATTTTATATTTTGACCTTGAAATGTTCGACAATATTTTTTGTGTTTTAAAGGCTATAAGAATTTTTTTCATGCTTGATGTTTCTGAATTTCCTATAAATCATCCCGAAGGATCATATTTAGGGACATGCGGTAAATGCACTTTAACTTAAGGCACGCACAGGCGGGATATAAACTAGCGTATAGTTCAGCGATAGCGTGAATATAGCTGTGTGACCGGTTTTTGAGACTATAGAAAAACTATACAAAAACTTGCAAGTATACCAACAGGAATGGATAGTTGTTACCTGATAGCTTATAGTTTTTTATAATTTTTTGTCAGAACATGCAACACATGTATGTCAGTGAACAAATGAACGTTGAATTTGTGAAAGTGAATAAAAGAATTTAATGCATTTCCACTCAAGTTCTTAAATTCAATTGTTTAATATAGAAAATTACTTTACGTCCAGTTTTGAAATTATCTTGTGTGGCTAAATTTGATAAGGTATCTACAGACGGGATAGAAAACTAGTGTATAGTTTTTACTATAGGTGCACTAAACTATCATGTCTGTCCACACTAACGTTAGTTATAGTCAACTATACGCACGAGTCGAACTATAGATTATACCGAAATATCACTATCAAGTGGGGCTACACGAGATAGTTTCAAAACTAGACCTATAGTAATTTTGTAAAATTAAAGAATTAAATTTTAAAATTTGATGTGAAAATGCATTAAATTTTCTTGTTCAGTTTCACAGAATTCTTTTGTTCAGTTTCACAAATGCAACGTTTATCTGTTCACTGACATATGTAAACAGCATACTTGTTAAGACAAAAAATTAAACCGTAAGCTATCAGCTATCAACTATCTATTCCTGTTGGTATAGTTGGAAGTTGTTGTATAGTAGAACTATACACCGGTAACACACCTATAGTCATGATTCAGCTGAACTATACGCTAGTTTACTATCCCGTCTGTACATATAGTGATATTTCGGTACAGCGTATAGATCTACTATTCGTAGAACTGTGAAAATAGTACCCGGATACAAAAAATTACATCGCAGGAAGAGCGAGGTGTGAATTTATATACGACTGTTGCTTAACTACATTTTAATAAAGATTTTCGAAGATATGGATAATGTGACCTTGAAATTTCTGAGTTTTGTCCATGATTTTTGTCCAAAATTAGTACTTTTATTGAGATTAGGAATAATGTAGAAAACCATAGTACCCTAAAACACGGTTTTTGAATTACATATTTTCATTATAAATATATGACCTTGACATTTAAAATGTTAACCTTGAAATGTTAAGCATGTTTTAATATCTTATTTAATCCTACAATAATGAGATATAAAAAATTTGACAATGAATTTTTTGATTTTGACCTTAAAATTTTTTGCAAGGTTTCTTATCTTATTTAATCGTACAATAATGTGAAAGAATTTTTTTGATATTGTGTAAGGTGTCTGTAACAGAAAAGTGGGGTTTGTCATCATTCACCCTCTTTTTCGCCAGAAGGAGCGTCTAGCGGCATAAGATATATGCTGTTTTGTTAAGAATACCTTAACATTAATTGTTGTGAAAATAAAGAATCGTATTGGCCGTTTCTGTGCCCAACTACAAGAAAAATAACTAATAACTTGACCTTGAAGCATCAGACCTTGAAAGAACCAATAAAGATCTCAATAAAAGTACCAATTTTGGACAAAAATCAAGGTCAGAACTCAGAAATTTCAAGGTCACATTATTAATATCTCAGAAAAGCTTTATTTCAAATGTAGTAAAGCAACAGTCGTATACTTCGCTCTCCCTGCGATGTAGTTTTTTCCTATAGCGTACGGCGTACAAACCGTACATTTGCACATTTTTACTAGACCACTTTTTCGGTGGGTGTCAAAATGAGTTTCTGCATCGTCAACTTTTTTTCCGAAAAAAGTGGGAATGCAAATATTTCTATGTGCCCTTGGGGTCGTATATAAGTTAATAAATAACAGATCAAACATCTGTCATTAACAATGACATTTCTCCGTTAGCCATACATATGTATATTATTAAAGCAATTTTTAGTATATGTACAAATTTCATAATAAAGTTAATTAGTTCCTGCCGTGTTTAAAATGTTGCATGGTGTTACGGGCATGTTTTCTTAAAAAATGAATGATTTTTTAGAAAAATGGAGGCGACTTTTTTTGCAGTATCATAATTTTTTTTTTGTCCATAGTCGTTGTAGGAAAAAATTATTAAGAGTCTTTTACAGACATATTTTAACTGCTACAATTGACTTATTGTATTGATTATCAGGAGTCAGGGCATACATACAATTAGTACTTGTGACGAAGGAAGACGTAGTAATATAAAATGACCACTTACCAACAGATGTTACCGCCATGTACTTTCATTCGTCCTAAAATGTGTTCAGTCACAGCCACATATGAGAAATAATTCTTGAGTTTTATGTCTCATTTAGCAATAACCATAATAATATATATTATTCTATTGAACCCCCACGTCGCTAACCATCCAGCGCAGATCGCCCTATTCTGCAATATAACGACTTTGGTCCCACCCCCTTTACTCGTAATATAAGTGCTCATGTGAACAACTGTAAAGCATAGTATATAATATCCAAGGAAATCCTTCGTAGCTATTTCCATCGAATTGAAATTGTGTAAGAATAACCAGAAAAATGCCCTAACGACTTTATGATGATAACACAGAGCATGATTTGTTATTTCATATTTGTGCTTTTGTTGTCGTCAATATCTGTGCGATGTCTGAAGAAAATTAAATGAATCGCGCCTGTGCTAAACGTAGTGTAAAATTTTGATTTATCGTTCACCGAACTAACTGAGCTGTCATAAAAACAAGAGACGCTAAAAGAATTGGAAAGAGAGCATCTTGTTCCTTTAGGAGACTATTGTTTCTTATCTTTAATCAATAATAGTCTCTTGTTCTGGGGTGGTGCGTCGTGTCGCGTTACTTTGCCTCAAATAGTTTTTGTTGCAATACATTGTTGCCCTATTCTCTCGTAGTATGTTAAATACATGTTAAATTTTAAATTACGCTTTTAATTTCGAGTATGTATATTAAATAATAATATGATTTTATTTATACGAATGTACCTACAACTCAATTAAAACCAAGATCTAAAAGATTATCTAAATTTAAAAAAGTAAATTGTTTAAAAATTTGAAAAATGATATGTTTGTCTACACATTATACACAAAAATGAAAATGAAAAATTAAAAAATTGTGTGAACAAATCAACACTTTTGCCCTATCTAAAGTAAAACTATGATAATGTATGTTACTAAAAAATACTTATAAAGTACTTACAATATTTCTTATTGATGTCAGCATGTAGTAAAAAGTGTGGTGTTGCATTTAATTTATAGTAGGTATATATGTAATATTACATTCTAATAAATACATATTTTAGAAATCTATACTGCATTCCAGCCAATTTTGACGTCTGCAACTAAAAGATTTCCCTACTTTGTACTAACTAGCATACTGTTCAGTTCTTCCCAGCTTTCGTACGCAAATCATTTGATTTTTCGTCCTCACATCTTCCATATATTCCACATTCCATATATTTGCCGATGATTCCAATAACTTATGAATTTGTGTTTTGTTATTAAGTTCGAACAGTCACACTTCAAACAAAATTGTTCGAGAAACTTCACACATTGTATTTGAAATGACAAACAAAAGTTTATTTTTTAAATATTTGCACACAAATGATATATTTTAATTTTAAGGAAGAATACTGCTACTTAATGTATGTAAAAGTAAAAAATTGTTGAAAATTTAGAGGCGAGTTTAAAACATTTCCAAAATGCTCCATGGCATTAATGAATAAACCTAAATAATTACCTATCTAATTTACGCTTAATCAAGACTACTTACTTAATATACACTCAAAATCATGAATGAAATCATTCTTTTGTTTAAGTGTATACTTAAGTATACGAATATTATCGTAATTCTTATACCAAGAGTACTAAATCTATTTTCCGGCAAATCCTTTCCCTGATGACGACATAATTAAAAATGAAATGTTCACCAAAAAGTCTGACATCAAATAGTCAGCTTTTCAATTTTCAATTGTCAAAATATTTTAGATATAATTGTTTATATTCGGACATTTGTTAATTAACATATGACTCGATAAATCCAGCAAATAGTAGGACAGAATCCCCAGATTCGAATAAAACAAAACGTCAAAAATTACGTAAACTTATATTAGTATAACTTATACTTTTTTCATGCGTTCAGCCGTTAGATGTGAAATGCTGTTATGTCAAAAAATTAAGTTCACTCATCAGCTGACATTTTAAAAACATTTTCTCCAATAAATGACCTAAATCACTTTTGGTTGAAGAGAAATAGCAACAAATATTGTGCACAATAGTACTAAAATTATTCGTGTTGATGTATACCATTTTTATAAAAATCCGGGGATGCGAATTTTTTATCTATCATCGAGAAAAATTCGTAGTCTCGGATTAATTCGCGTTTATGTATACGGCCCTAAATGTTTTTAAATTTTGGTATGCTTAATGTTCAAAGTGAATCCATGCTTGAATTTTTATGTTCAGTATTAATGAAATTTGTTCTCTTTTAATTTCTTCAAGGTCAATTTATTGCCAACAAAACCTTTATAGCTAAACTACTTATAGCACCACTGATTTTGTTCATTTTCATAAAGTTTATTCAAAATGGTAATTCTATCAAAACTGCGTTTACCTCAAATGTGATTCATCTGCAAAAAAGGAGCTACGCGGAATAACCTACATTGACTATACCCCATAAAATATTACAAAAAAGTTACTCATATTTATAGTGTTTCATATCGTAATTGACAAAACTTTCCTAAACAAATCAGATCGTTAAATATTTTGGAAAATTTTCTTGGCACTTTATTGTAGCTTTTAATAAAAGAGTTTGTTAAACATTTGAAGGCCATGCATTAAAAGCTCAGAAACTTTGAAAATTTTTTTAATTGTTTGGTTACCCAGCTTGAATATTCCATTCTCTATAGTTATTGAGCAATATTGGGCAACTAAATTAACGACAACGCCCAATGTGCATTACACGAAGAGTTCTTTAATTTTTGTTGTGGGTTTTCGCTTATTTTTTTTTTTAATGTATAGGAAAATAGAAGCAGAAATTAAAAAATTGCTGTATATTTGTACAACCATAAATACACAATACACGATAGTATCAATTTAAAATTTTTATGTATTAATAATTTTAGCTGATTAAGCAGTACGCCGTCGCGCACAGAATGTTTGTTAGAAAATAGTTTTGCATAAAACATCTAGACAAATCTAAAACGTTACTTGCTCAAAGTAGAAAAACCTTTTTTAAATAATGGTGCGATATCCTATTTGTCCTTAATCTTTAAGCTGTGATATCAGTCGTTGTGTAGGCTTTCAAAGGTATTAAGAAAGATTACAGGAAAAGCCGCTGAAAAAAAAACAACAAACTAAATTGCAATCGAGTTACAAATTATTTAACAAGAGACATAAGTGATCCTTTCAAAGCACTCATCCGGCTTAACAGCTACCACAATACCATTTATTCTGCACAACTGAACACATAGTCATTCAAATTTTTATACATACGCGAATGTACGAAGAAGAGAATACCACAGAGAAATAAGTTAGTAAAAATGTATATAGTAACTCAAAAGTTTCTTCTTCTGTATATATCATAGTTAGTTACTTATTAGTTATTACTATATTACTTATTAGTTATTAAATTGAGGTGACGAAATATTATGCACAAACTCAAAACTGGTAATTTGTAGGTAAAAACATAATTTACAAGCGGTACCCAGCGCGCGTTGCTACGCTCAAGAAAAACATGTTTTTAATGTGAAATGTGTTGTAAAATGATATTGGCGAAAAACCTTCACATGAACCATCCCTGGACTTAACTATATTTACCCTGAAAATTTCATAAAAGTCCGTTTTGCGGTCCATACTGGACATATAAATAAACACACATCACTTTGATATTTAAAAACATAATTTATTTTAGGTTATCGACTGTCGAAAGAATATTTATTAAAAAATAACAACATGGGAGTGATATAAAATTTATCCAATCGCAAAGTTAAAAAAACTAGATCGCAGTGAGAGGTGTGAATTTATATACGACTGTTGCTTAACTACATTTAAATAAAGCCTTTCGGAGATATGAAAAATGTGACCTTGAAATTTCTGAATTTTGACCTTGATTTTTGTCCAAAATTCAGACTCAAACACACAGTTTTTGAATTACATCATGTTTTCATTATAAAAATATGTCCTTAAGTTTTAAAATTTTGACCTTGAAAAGTTCAGCATGTTTTCTTATCTTATTTAATCCTATAATAATGTGAAAAATTATGATTTTGGCAATAACTTGACCTTGGAAAAACAAAAATCACATTCTCTACTTTTTCCTATAGTACATTTGCATATTTTTTCTTGACCACTTTTATGGACTCAGGGAAACCTAAAACCACCACAATAATTGCCACCTATGATAAAATTTCGAAAGGAATGGTATACATAACAGTCAGTATGCAAATATACATATATCCATTCAAGATTGGACTTCATAATATAATATTAAAAAATAATAAAAAAAATATTTCAAAATATTAAATGGCTATACCATTCATTTGTATTGCAACACATTGACCGCATTAAAATGAATCTCCTGCAGTGGTATAATAAAAACTCCCTCATGTTCGAATTAGGCACGGAAGATACTTGTTAGTGAACTCACTTGGAAAAACGACTCAACGTAATTGTGTTTAAAAAATTGTTTTAAAAATGGTATACACACTAATTGTAATTGAGAATGGAAAATCACCCCAAATTAGAAACGGTGCAATTTCAATGTATTAAAATGCACAATTTTCAAGGGGTTGCAAAACTCTCGTCATCTATTCAATTTCATAACAATTTGCCAAGTATTTAAGCTGTAAAATGTATGCGTTCTACGAAGAGCCATAA
The DNA here is from genome assembly GCA_963854165.1 of Sylvicola cinctus. Taxonomy (NCBI): domain Eukaryota; kingdom Metazoa; phylum Arthropoda; class Insecta; order Diptera; family Anisopodidae; genus Sylvicola; species Sylvicola cinctus. The sequence continues at coordinate 26,791,975 of OY974082.1, forward strand.
CGTGTGTGTGTACTTATGAAAGGGACAAACGGAAAAGAAAAATATGCGATTAAAGTGAGCAATTTTTATTTGTTTGATCCTCTTGATGAGAAGGAGTGATACTGGTGAAGCCGTGAAAAAAATATGCAACACGCACATTGCACAAGTCACAACACAATTACGAATGGAAAAAATATTGTAGTGGCCGTAGTAGAATTGAGTCGAAAGAGTACTCAAATATTCACTCAAAATTATTCGGTTTATATAAACTTGTGTTGGAATTATAATTTCAAATTAGCTATGGTTCAAAAATTTAATTCAATATGACATGTCAATCAAATCGCAAATTGAACAATACGAAATGCATTGAAATCGATCATTATTATTTGAATAATTTATGCGGCAGTCAGTCAGACATCAATGATGTCAACTTGTAGTGGATACTTATTAAAATTATTATTATAAAATATCAGTAAAATACGAGATACCGGTTTATGTCAACAAAATTGAATTTACTCCTGTGGGAATTTTATTACAGTTGAATAATTAAAAAGGAGTCGAACCCAATGCAATATCAATTGTACTGAATAAACTGCAACAAATAGATTCCCTGAGCAAATACAAACAAATAATATGAATTAGACTAGTGAATAGTGACCAGTGATACATAAATTCGATTTGCAGCTACATTTACCAGACCTAATAACGCCTATAATCTAAAGCTTGATTTCCGAAACATATGACTTGTAAGTTGAATAACACGTCATCAATTTACCTCAATTTGGGACCATAATATGTTTTCAGTTAGATGATGCAGGGGAAGTCAACGTGATTTAGATATATTTATTGATCAAGGATTATAATTTTTTTTTTACCCCTTATTATTGCGAAGAAATCACATATCTACTAAAACATCCCAATGCTGGGGATACTCCAACTCGGTATATATTTGTGATATAATAGCTATAGGTAATAGAGAGCAATCAAACACCACTACATCGGTGCCTAATATTTTGAAAAATTTGCACAAATAATATCACACACGAAACCAGGTGTAAGCCCTCATTGTGTCTATTTTATTGACATCATACTGTATATTCATTATGCACTTTCTATATATTTTTATTTCTTTTTTAAATAGCACCCTTCAAATAGATGCTGCAATAATCCGTACAATACTTGTGGTCATGGTTTTAATGTTGAATTATTTTTTGGTATGAATTGAGTTTAAGATTCTTCAATTACATATTTGTAAGTTAAAATAAACGATATAGCTGATATATGTATTGGTTGAAGTGCTGTTTCACATAGATACTTTGAAGAATTAACATATTTGTAGGTAGACGCTTACGTACGTTAAATTATCAATATATGATATATAAAATGAATAGTGGTTTGTTACTGTCCTTAAAACTTGAAAATGACTGAACCAAATGGGATACTTCCTTCTGCGAGTTTGTTCATAATTGCTAGGAGAAGGTTTGTGAACAAAAAAAAAAATTGAGATAATCCAACGGAAAAGTTGAAAATATCGGAAAATGAGAAAAAAAGCAAAATTACTATGTCATTTTGCATTATATATTGAAGTTTTTGAAAAACACATGTATAATTTCGATGTTATATTGTTAAGTTTTGATAGTGTTTGGCATTAACACTATTTTCATTGGTATTCGTTACCGGTTTTGCAATTTATGTATAAAAACAAATTTTATTTTGTTAATGGACACTAGACTATATTATGTGTACAGTGTCCACTTAAATGGATTCGTTTTCGATGTGCGTAATATGTACGATACATTTTAATAAACTGTATACAATGCAGCAATGGTCATCCCCATCGCCCATCGCCCAATTCTATTCAAAATAATATTTTATTGAAATGAATATGCCTTTATTATCGTTAACAACTGTTTCTACCCTTCTGCATAGTATATGCTATATAATCATATACGGAATACCATCCGAGAAACACTGCACCGCTCGATGGTTCAGGTCAAGGGCGTTTCAAATAGACCATCTCTACTTAGTTTTACTCGGAGTACAGAATATTATACTTTGGATATATTTTTAACTCTAAGACATGATTTTAACATACAACATAGCTCAATGTACGAGAATATAAGAACTAAGATAAACTTCAAATAATTTAGTAAATTCAGTATGTAGGTATCGTGTATAGGATTACATATTTACAAATGAGAGGCATTTTATATTTGCCAATCCAGTTCTAACACCTAACTTCAATGTATGATGTCGTGTTCAATTTTGCACATTTATTCTATTGCAAAAATTCCATCCATAAGATAATCTGGGCATTTTCGAAATCGGCAACAAATCTCTCATCAAATATTGCTTCCCCTAAATTTCCTATTTCTTTCAAAATATGTACGTGGGTACACAATACCATTAAGTACATCGGTTAGACTGCCAACAGACCTACCGGTTTCTATATAATCCAATTTATTTAGATAGCATAGGGTGAAATGTTCGCTAGCAGTAGAATTAACATTTAGTGCGTGCACTATTGGGCTTAGGTGTTTCGCGTAATATCTTGGATAACCATATAACAAACGTATAATATGTATAAGGGCAACAAAATTAATGCTCTACATTATGTTAGCTGTGGTTTCCAGTATGTACCACGCGTGTCGTTTTTCATATGATAAAATTAGCGAGGAATTATATTATTTATATCAAACAGATTTGTGTCATTTATAGCTAGGGAATTTCTTTCCGTTTGAAGACCAAACCAACATTTGTTTTTACAATGTGTAAAAATAAGTTATTTATTTTTTGTTTGTAAAGTCCCATTTCGATTTAACACCCGTTCGGACAACAGATTTTTATTTATTTTTTATAATTTTATTAAATAAATTAGAATTTCTGAGTTATTATGATACTTGAAATGTTTAGATTAAAACTAATTTAAATGTAAGCTTGAAGGGTTTATTGGCTTATTTGTATATTAAGATAATAGTTTTATAACTTGTGTTTCTTAGGCGAAAGAGTTTCTGTAGAGTGTGGAGTAACATCTTTCTATACAAACAATAAAATTAAAAAAGGGTAAAATATTACTTTGTGACATATTGTATAATATACAACCCTACGTGTAAAGTATAAGATAAACAGTAAGTGTATACTTATATATATATATATATATATCGTACATATGTAATAATGAAGTAAAATATTTTGGTATATTTAAAAAAAGGATCCAGAAATGAACTGAATGCGAAATACATCACCAATCACATCTTTTTATTTGTATGACAACAAAGTGTTCCAAGATGTCATCTTTTAGAGAGTTTTTAATGAGGAATTGTGAAAAAATAGACAGGAAGGGTTGACAAAAAAAACAGAAAAAAATGAAAATAACCAGGAAGGGTTGTGTAAAAAATAGAAATATTATGTAGTTTATTTTTGTAAATTGTTTCCCATGTGAAATTTTTGATTGACGATAAATATATAGCGTTACATTTAATTCTCGAAGAAAATAATCGTTAAAGTGCCGAGAAAAGAAACTAATTTTTTTACCTAAATATGTATATAATATGTTTTTTTATATAATCAATTTATTACAATATATAATCACTGAAAAAAAGTTGCATATTAATACTAACTATGGGGAGAAAAGCTGCTCGAAGCGTGAAGCGTTTGTAATCATTACAGTGTTATTGTTTGAAAAAAACTACATCGCAGGGAGGTGTGAATTTATATACGACTGTTGCTAAACTACATTTTAATGAAGCTTTTCGGAGATATGGAAAATGTAACTTTTAAATTTTTGAGTTTTGACCTTGATTTTTGTCCAAAATTGGTACTTTTATTGATATTATCAATAATGTAGAACATCATAGTACCCTAAAACATACAGTATTTGAATTCCATATTTTCATTATAAAAACATGACCTTGAGTTTTCAAAATTTGACCTTGAAATGTTCAGCTATCTTATTTTAATCCTACAATAATCTGAAAGATTTTTTATGATATTGTGTAAGGTGTCTGAGATAGAAAAGTTGTCTGTGTCCACCCCCTTTTTTGCCAGAAGGAGCAATCGTATGACCCATTTTTGAGCCCCCATACGAAAAAAAATTACCTTGGCAATAACTTGACATTGAAAAATCATAAAACGTATCGATATTTTTCACCTATATTTTACAAAAAATGTTCATGCAAATCGGTCCAGTAGTTTAGGATTTTTTTTCCCCTCTATATAAAACACAATTTTTTCATAGTGCGTACGGCGTACGGCATACATTTGCACATTTTTACTAGACCACTTTTTTGGACTCACGGGGTGTCAAAACGAGTTTCTGCATCATAAACTTTATTTCCGAAAAAAATTGGAATACAAATACTTCTATATGCTCTTGGGACCGTATATAAGTTAAAAACCTGACCTTGAAAAATCGAAGCGTACGGGCGTACTTTTGCACATTTTTTCTAGACCACTTTTTGGACTCAGGAGGTTTAAAACGAGTTTCTGCATCATTAACTTTTTTTCCGAAAAAAGTCGGAATACAAATATTTCTATATGCCTTTGTGGTCGTATATAAATTAAAAATGAATAATACGACGATTTTCAAGTACAATTTGAATACATCTTAAATTTCGAGTTTATTTAAAAAAAAATTTAACGATGCCTGAATACGTCAAAAACAAAATAGTGTTGCAGTGTCACATAATTCTAGTATGTCTATGCGACTATTTATATCAATATAAATATATATGAATGTAAAATCTTGAGAATGGTTGGACCGCTTTGGTTTGTTTCTTTTTTTTGGATTATGAAAATAAAAGTAGATATACAAGAAAGGTAGTCCCTAGTACTAAACGTTAACAAAATCATAAATTATTATTTCTGTTAATACCCTCGTAGGGTATGCCATTTTGATACTCAGACCTCAGTGCGATTATATTAGGTTCACCATTGTTTTTTTTCGCACTCACTCTTGCATGTCAGCATTGCCGGCCAAAATAATCATTAATATGGCAATTTTATATTCTCCTACACATCAACCTACATGCATACTATAATGCATATAAAAAAAGTGTCAAAGGTTCGTGCTATTATCAAAAAGCGGGAGAGCACCCTTCCACTTTATTCAGTCAGATGTGAATGTAATTCGATGTCACGTGGCGCTACCGCATTTTGCACTTAACCACAAATACGAACACTTGATCCTTCACGTTTCCCTTTTAACTTGAGTAAAGTGAATGCAATGATAGTAATTGGTCTTTATTTTTAGATGTCTTTAATCGTTAGAAGAACATGACGATTTCGTAAAATGGGGATTATATTTTAACAGAGTTTTTATGTTGTGCAAGTTTTGCATTGTCAACCATTGGAACACAGAATAAAAATTACCTATACCTACTTTGTGACTGGAGCGTCTAGCATCACAACAGTGCTCATGATTTTTTATCCGTTGAAATACAATATAAAATTAGTTAATTATGACGCATAATCATATATCAATTAAATACATAGCAAATACTTTAAATGGATTTTAAAAATGCCTAAATTCTTATGGAGTGAATTAAACATATTGGCTTATATACCATTTTGATGCAAAGTGTACTAAATTGTAATTAATTGTAAAAATTGTTTGAAAATATTATTTTAGGGAAAAACGCTACACCGGAATTCCTCGATCATTCCTTCGAAATAATGTATGTGAAGACAAGCTGGATTAGTAATAATAAGGCTTATACGAAATCGTACGGCGGATAAATACAACGTTTGATAGAAATGGAAACCTGATTAACAATTTTTAGACAGTTTTATTGTATTTTAAATTTTACATTATTTTTGAAAAAAACGTTTGCAAAATTTGGTGATTACTGATTATCAAAGTTCAGCTTTTGGTTTTAGAAAATACTACCGCTGAAAACGCAGAATCTCTTGCAACGTTATTTTTAGTATTGAAATACTGACAAATCGATTCCTGCAATTTTTAATTTATATACGACCCCAAGGGCATATACAGATTTATACGATTTATATACGACTATTGCTTAACTACATTTTAATAAAGCTTTTCGGAGATATGAAAAATTTGACCTTGAAATTTCTGAATTTTGACTAAAACACACAGTATTTGAATTACACATTTTCATTATAAAAATATGACCTTTTTTCTTATTTTATTTATTCCTACAATAATGTGAAAAACAATATTTCAAAAATATTCAGGGTTTCTGAGATACCGGCGGCGTACGCCGTACGTCGAACCTTGAAATTTCCGATTTCGACCTTGAAATGTTCAGCAAGTGTTTTTGTCTCATTTAAGCCTACAATAATATGAAAAAAAAATTTCAAAAATATTAAAGGTTTCTGAGATATAAAAAATTTAACATTGAATTTTTCGGTTTTAACCTTGAAATGTTCCGCAAATTTTATTATCTTTTGTTTGTCCTTGTCCACCCCCTTTTTCGCCAGAAGGAGCATCTAGCGGGGTATAGGATATAAGCATTTTTGTTTAAGATACCTTGAAGATTAATTTTTGTGAAAATGAAAAAAATCGTAGTACCCATATTTGAGCCCCTATACGAAAAAAAATTCCCTTGGCAATAACTTGACCTTAAAGGATCTGACCTTGAAAAATCAAAAATCGTCTCGTTATATTTTTGCCTAATACTTTACAAACAAATTTCATACAAATCGATCCAGTAGTTTTTTTTTTTCACCATAGTACACCATTTTTCTATAGTACGACGTACGGGCGTACTTTCGCACATTTTTTCTAGACCACTTTTTTGGACTCAGGGAGTGTCAAAACGAGTTTCTGCATCATCAACTTTTTTTTCCGAAAAAAGTCGGATTACAAATATTTCTATATGCCCTTGAGTCGTATATAAATTAAAAATGACGTAGTTACAGAGTTTTTCTATAAAATATTAGAGAAAAAATAAGAATAATATTTATTAGTTATACTTTTTTCGCAAAAATTCTTCTTCAAAGTATTATAAACAAAACTGCATTTATCTTATATCCCGATAGGTGATTCTTCTGGCAAAAAAGGGTTTGCGCAAAGACAAACCCTACTTTAATATCTCAGACACCGTGCACAATATCAAAACAATTCTTTCACATAATTGTATTAAATAAGATAAGAAAACTTGGTGAACATTTCAAGGTCAAAATTTTAAAACTTCATATTTTTATAATGAAAACTGAAAAACTGATTGTTTTAACTTTTAGGGTACTAGGATGTTCTACATTATTGCTAATCTGTATTATATTGCTAAAATGTAGTTAAGCAACAGTCGTATATACATATAAAAATCAAGATTTCTTAACTAGTTCCACTCCAAATGCTTGTCTTAAATTTGTGATCGATCTACATTTTTTCACACATATTGTGTTTGACATATGTGTCTGTTCTGTGTAATTTTTTTTATGAAGAAACAATAAAGTACATATTGCGTACCTCGATTTGTATAATATAATAAATTAAAATAACTTTCGCAATATGAGGGTGAAATAAGTTATTTCACCCTTGCTGTTATTTTGAGGACTGACAATGCAATCAATAACTTGACACAAGCCGGAAGAGCTGTCTATTCCCGTCTGTAACGAATTTTTACATATACGAGCATGTTCAGAAGTGGAGTCTAATATAATTCATAGTAATATAAAAATATTTTGTTTGTATACAAAATACACAGTCGAGAATGAGTACGTTTTCGAAAACGTGTATTTATGTGCGAAATGTAGACTGAATCGGTTTTTAGGGCATACGATGCATAAATATATTACACAGTTTTGAAAGTAGGTTGTGGGCTGTGGTGCGAGTAGTATGTACAGCTGAGAAGTGACGACGTATGGCAATGCAATTTCCGCAACGACTTGAGTCTGTCTATGCCCGCTATGAACGTGTTACCAAAAATAAATTGCCTGCATTTTGAATGTGAAATTTGAAAATAGCGTTTCATTGTTTAAGTGAACATCATTCGTAGTTCTTAGTAAAATGTTAAACACTCAATAAATGTTCCATTAATAGGATTACCAACGAAATTTAATTGTCTAAAATTCCATGGCATTAAATTGATCAATAAATTGTTTCAAAATATTAGTTGTGCACAAAATATGCGATTTCTGGGATATAATTGGAAACGATAACTAATAATAAGTAATAACACACAAAAACATGCTCATATCCCACTTTGTATCAAATTCATCTGCCGACAAAAATTCGCTTTATTAGGACACGCAAATGTGAAATATAGTTATAATGGTCTATAATATAATTATAATTAAATTAAGGTGTGATGCGAGAACACGCAGAATATCTAATAGCATGTAACTTAATCAAATTATTGTAGATGTGCACTCCTCCCTGAGTGCTTGGGACATAAAAGTAGCCTAATTATCCGCAAGTGGCAAGTAGAATGATTGGTAGGGATAAACCATCTACTTACACTGATCAATGATGCCATCAATGAAGTTGGATCGAGATATGTTTCATTTTTATATGATAAGGTAGTAACTTGTTTGGTTTTCAGGCCACAGTGGGATACACGGAAAAAACTTTAGCTAACTCTATTGCGAAAGAAATCTGAGGAACACATTTCTGTAAGCCAGACCCATGGTTATAACTTTCCACATATTATCAATGAAGGTTGTAACTTAACATAGTACATTTGAAAGGAATTTAAAAAAAATAAAAATAATTTGAATGGCACTTTAAATGCACTTTGAATGCTGGGATGATCATTATTTATATCCGTAGGCGTGAATCAAATATACAGATTACAGTTCATAATTTCCAAAAGTTCATCATGTAATTTATGATTAGAATCATTTTTTTTCTGTGTATTTGAGATAGTCTGAAGAAAAAAATTATGTAATCGAGAGGTTCCGAAAAGCGTAAATGGGGAGATGGAGTAGCAGGTCATTTCTGGTTTTAATGTCAAAAATCTTTGCATAACAACTTTTTTTAAATAGGAGTTTTCAAGAGCGCACAATTCAGATTCAGAGGAAGCCGATAGTTAATAAATTAATCTTTTAGCTGTGAGATTTTGTATACTAAAACTTTTTTTTCCGACTATAATTCGTATAGTATATTTTGAGATGCAGCGCTGTACCGTTAACTCCGATACAATCAAGACATGAAGTTGAATCTTTGTATGTATGCGAGTCTCTTTCGGCTCTCACTCATTTCATATAAATTATATGGAAAATATAAAAATATTTTAGAAGATCCTAAAAAATTTAATTTTTAAAGGTGAAGAAGTTTATTAATCGAATTTAAATTTGTGAAAATACATATTTAAGTGTATCCTAAATTGAAGAATGTGTAAAAATTTTAAAAATGTTTTAAAATTTAATGAAATAAATAATTGAATTTTTTTTTGTGTAAATCCCTAACTCAATATTTATATTAGCTGCCATTGGAAAATCGCCAGAATGGACCCCAAAAATGAAATGTTTTATTTGAATTAAGCTTTTTAATATTAATATTAAAAAATTTTACGTTGTCGATGGTATAGAGACCACCATTACAATTGGAGGAAAATGTAGTGCCTTCAGTTTTCCCTGGGATCAATCTAATTCAGAACACACCGGCCATAACAATTAAAACATCAAACCGACTATCTCCATCAATGAAAAAACAGTTAAGAGTTGAAAATCTTAACAACAAATTTCTGGCAAACGACTGTATCCATTCATTTAATGAGTTTGAAAATATGTTTGCTAATTTTAATTTACAAAATTTTGATTTTAATTCACGTGATAATTGCATCACGTTTTATAAAATAGAAGATTGTTGTGAGTTAGGGGTTAATATTTCAGTCAGATTTACAGTTTATTCAACTCTTGCAGTCAAAATATTTTTGTATGAAAAAGAATTGTGTTATACCGACTTGAGTTAGATTATACCTCGTTCACTGAAAATGTCTCTGTGGTCACAACTTGTTGTGTCGGTTTAAAAATCATCATTCTGCCCCAAATGCGAATTTTTATTTGGAAAAAGCAATTGAAAAAAAAGAAGAAGCATAGAGTTGTGTCGAAGAAGATTACCAATATTTTTCAAATATTGAAATTATTTTGAATCAAACAGAACTTCTTCTACATAAAAAGAGAAATTACAGCACAACAATTTATCCAACAATAATTATTTTTCTAAAATCACCAGTAGTCCCAACCTTTGGCAAACATTACTTAAAAAAATTATGTTAACAATTTAAATTCAAAATGTCAAAAGCAGAAAATTAATTTATGTAACAAAAGAAAATTAACAACATTACAAAAATAATTAAATGTAGTATCACTAAATTTAAAACTATTAGATATGAAAAATAATAAATTAAAAAACTACTTTGCACGTACAAACGCAACGCTAGTGAGAAGGAGACCCAGTGTTTAAGTGTGGTAGTAACTTTTCGTTGTACATTGCTTGATTATATCGGAGTCAACGGCTGTACCCGTAACTCAAAACGGAGTTTTAACAGCAACACTCCTGACAATACTTCTAACTTCCAAAGTCATGACATGAATCTTTAGTTTATAACATGATACCAAACTGCAACGTTTTTCATAGGAAAAAAAAAGAAAAGAAAATCATGTGAATCTCAAATACTATATAACATAGTAAACAGGCGTTACGTTTTTAAAACACACAAATACAGAACCGCGGGGCAAGCGTCCCTCTTATTTATGGATTTGCAACAGAATTATGTAAAATTTAATGCGCTGAAAAAGCTGCTAATTATTGCGAAACATATTGAGTCAATAATTTGTATTAAATTTACCCTAATCTGTGGAACTGGCATGTGCCTGAGCTGCGTTTTAGTAAGGACAAACTTTTGACTGTAATAAAATATTTCGTCCGGAAAGGCGGTGGAGTTAAAAGAAGCCTTCCCGCTTGCAAATGAAATCAAGTGCAAACACAGCCCCTTCTTTATTTGCCATAACCGAATTTCATTAAAATTCTCTGCAGCACAAGTATATTCTCGTACAATTAACGACGTACAAAGTCAAGTTAAAAATACTTGGAAGGTCATAAAATATTTACATTAGCCGAAAAAGTTCATCCATTTCCCAGAGAAATTACAAATTTATTTTTAAGTATGTGCTGCTAATAATTAACAATTTCCCAACAAATGAGTTTTTATGAGATGGCGGTAGAAATTGAAATGATTATCACTCATAAACACTTCGACTCAAAAATGACAACAATCTGTTCCAATTCATTATAAAAGCAATTGCACACATCTGCTATATTATACGGTTTACTTTGAGAAATTTTTCGAGATGAAATTAAATTCATCACAAGGAATTCCTATACGAATAACATAATCATGTCACATAACTACAATTGTATGAAAAGTCATGACAATAATTAAACAATATATAGGCTCGTAAAGAGCAATTGTATTTTAAACGGCTGCTGCCTGCCCGCGTTTTGCGCCGCAATAATATATGGGTGTGTGTATGATTGTGAGTGGTGTGTGCATTAGAAGTGTAGCGTGGAACATGGTAAAATTACGATCTGAAGGAGACACAAACGATTCTAATTTTAATTTTAATTATTACATTATTGAGAATGAAATTATTAGAAAATGTATTCTAATTTTTATTTTTTTTAAACATTTAGATAAATAAGAATAATGTGAGTGATAATTAATAATATTGATTGTATTTATACTCAAGAACGGTTACCACAACTTTGGCCATACTTTAAAAACTCTTTTAAACTTTAATTATTGGTACATTTTTTCTAGTACTCTAGTAAATAGTGTATTTTTTCCTAAAAGGACAAGTCTATATTGTATTAGAGTTATGGAATTTCAAAGTTGGATTTATTATGAAAAACCGTTATTTTTATGCATATTAAAGGGTTTTAATTAATGATTGCAATTAGTGAACTGTATTTGTTGATAAGCATTGATCATATCACAAATATTCGGGAAGGAATGTGTAAATCGAATTGCACAAGTTGGGATCAAGTTCAAAATTTGAAAATAAAAGATCATATTTTCCCTATATCAAAGGGACTTTATTAAAATCTAATTAAGCAACCGCTATGATTCACACTTCGCTCTCCCTGCGATGTAGTTTTTTTTTTGCAGTCATTTTTTTTTCCTAGATAAATAACATTTTGTCATGTAATGTTAAATGTAAGCTATGGGTTTCACATAACAGGTCATTTTCTTCCTTGCATCCGTGAAATAGATATTTCAATAATAACCTCATTACAATTTGCAACTCACGAATCGGCCTAGTTGATATTGCGTCACTTCGTCGTTGGCATCTGTAGCTGCTACTCCAAAAACTGCCATGTCGCCGCCCTTGTTCATGCATTTTTCGTCTGATTTCGAATTCTCGCAATTCACAGGACAATAATTTTACAAAACAAAACCTACAGTTGTGAAAATGTGTCAAATATTATTTTCCATTTCAAGGTTACCATAAAATATTATCCAGAATTTAATTGATTAACTTCATAGAACGAAATTATTTTAAAAATATTAAAATAATTTCGTTCTATGAAGTTAAATTATAAAAATGAGAAGATTTGTGTTGTGAAAATTGTTAAATCTTAAATTTATACACTATCGATCGTAATTTTAGATTGCCAATGCCTGTAACAATCTTAACACGTAATATAGAACATGACAATAATGTTTTTGACGCGTGTACATCATCCATCTTCCTGTCTACATGCAATTGTGAATCATTCCATTAATAAAGGACACTAAAACTTACAGAGCTCTGTGCTTAAACCAAATGCATGTGCCTGAGTGATAGTTGTACGGTAAAAAAGGGATAATGATTATTATCATGTGCAGACGCGTGTTTCTTTCATACACTTTTTTACATTATGGTTTGCTATAAACCAAATTTAAAAAAAGATATAAATTCGAGTACACACATTTATTCAATACATAATTATCTCAAAGTAGTATTAGTTGTAACATAACCTGGCAATTTGTTTGCGGACAATACCATTTCAATATTTACTCTTTCTTATTGCTTATAAAATGTTAGTTAATACCGTAATTTTACATTACCCGATAACATGTAAAGAATTTGCAATGTGATTTATACACAACAACAATAAAACAAATCAAGGTACAGAGGTTACGCTGGTTGGGACATGTCTTGTTTGCTGAATGAAACGTACCACCATAAAGTTATCGCTTAAGATTGCCCTTCTAATGCGAGATGAAAACAAGGAAGGCTGAGTGGACGAGAGCAACAAAACCGAGAATTATGAGAAAGAAAATCCTCAAAAATAATGGAGGTTTTTGAGATATTATCAGGATTCAAACAAACATTTTTTATTTAAAAAACTTTTTCACCTTTAATTTGGCCTCTAAAGAGGTGAAATTATAACTATTTTAAACAAAACTACATCGCAGGGAGAGCGAGGTGTGAATTTATATACGACTGTTGCTTAACTACATTTTAATAAACCTTTTCTGAGATGTGGAAAATGTGACCTTGAAATTTATGAGTTCTGTCCTTGATTTTTGTTCAAAATTGGCACTTTTATTGAGATTAGCAATAATTTAGATTGTAGAATATCATAGTACCCTAAAACACGCAGTTTTTGAATTACAGATTTTCATTATAAAAATATGGCCTTAAGTTTCAAAATTTTGATTAATCCTACAATAGCATGAAAGATTTTTTTTGATATTGTGTAAGGTGTCTAAGAAAGAGACGTGGAGTTTATCTTTGTCCACTTCCGTTTTCGTCAGAAGGAGCATTTGCAGGATATAATATATATGCAGTTTTTGTTAGAATGCGTTGAAGATTAATTGTTGTGAAAATGAAGAAAATCGTTGATCACGTTTCTGAGCCACCATACTCTATTTGGCAATAGCCTTAAAGCATCTGACCTTGGAAAAACAAGAAAGGCATTTCTTATATTTTTCGCTAATATTTTATTAAAAAAATTCACACAAATCGGTCCCGTAGTTTCCAAAATGGCATTTGTATGGCCACCATAGTACGGCGTATACGGACGTACACTCGCACATTTTTTCTAGACCACTTTTTTGGGCTCAGGGCGTGTTAACTTCCTCGTCAACTTTTTTTTCAAAAAAAGTCGGAATGCAAATAAATATTTCTATATGCCTTTGGGACTGCATAAAAATTAAAAATTCATTTAACCATATTAAAATTTTATGCTACAGATAATTCACACATTACTCTCCCTGCGATGCAGTTTTACTTTTATTTTGTGTCCCCAATCTATCTCAAAACGAATTTCCAGTAATATTTAGTATGTAAATATAATATGATGATAAATCATAGATGTGACTCAGTCTGAAGGTGACTAGTGACTACTGTCATTGCCAGCACTGTTGCCATTGGCTGTTGCCGGTCTTTACTAATAGCATTTGTTATCATAGAATTAGAGTTTTAATCTGGCACAACAAGTACTACACCTTTCTAATTTCTAATTCACAAAGTATCAAGTTAAGATTTCAGATTTGTCAATATTAAATTTTTTATAATTATTGAAAATAATTTAATAAAATGAGTTTTCTAATATTAACACTCTTTGTTCATGTATTTGGTCGACGAGCTACAATATTATTAAAGTTGTCAGTATGAAATGAAAAAATTTACTTTAACAGAAAATGTTTTACGTTCTTATCGGCTAGAAGAGCAAAATAATTATTTAAGTCGGTTAATAGTTTATTATTTATGGCTAATAGTTATTACTTATTAGTTATTAGTTAGTAACTAGACAGATACGCCAACAGGAAATATAAAGTAAACAATGTCGTTGTGTTAACACTACTTCTGTAAAGTATTTACTCGTTTACACGATACGTATATGCATTGTCCTCATGCACAGTATTCACGTTTGCCTCCCCATAACGTCATGACGCAGTGTGGTGCGGCGTGTGCCGTTTAACTTCCGGTCTCTGGAGTAGCGTACCAATGCTTATTCTGTAGTGTATCCTTTATGAGGCTGAAATGACAATAATGTTTCGACAATCAAACCCCTCTTAAACATCTGCATTACGTTTAACTGTCTTTGAGCAATTTGATCAACCTTTCTACAAATTTTGCTGATTTTAAACGCCCACTGATATTTTAAGAGATAACCTCCTAATTTCATAAGAACCGGTTGTTTTTATAAGAGGATGAAGTTTACAATTGTAATCACATGATTTAAGTATATTGTTTGAAATTTTATTAACATGCAATTTCATATTATAAGGTCAATGAAAGGGAGAAAAGGATGGATTCGGAAGAGGGAAAATAATCGGGAGTAAACACCGCACGTCTCAAGATAAAACCTATTCTCTATTTGAAATACAAAAGACAATATTATTAAAAAGTAAAACTTTGAGAGGACATTTCACTAAAAAATCAGCAGTAAAAGTCCATGGGTGAACGAGGACACAACGTACCAAATAAAGCAAAGTGTCATTAAATGGTAATTAAACGGACGGCAAAAAATCGAGAAAGGCTCGGGGGCTAGGGTAGTTTTTCCTGGCATCAAATACTCCGAACCGATGGGGAATACGCCAAGAATATTCCAGGGGAGGTTCACGCCATCGGCAGATGCTCATAATTGAACCACTCTAGGACTAAGACAATCAAAAATACTGTTAGGAGGGTGAGGTCCGCCTGAAACTTAGAATACTAACCGGGTTTAACTGCATGCTCAAAAGGCACCTTAACATTATAGGACTCGATTATAGAACTCGAGGTAAAAAGTGCAGATTTTGTGAAATGGCTGAAGTAACTCCAGCACATTTCATTCAGTATTGCGGAGCATGTATTCGAATCAATTATATACAATACAAAATGTTTGCAAACATAATTCAAAGAAAATAAGATGAGCAGCGGATGTTTCTGACAGATTCCAATTTTTTTATAATAATTTTTACACCCGTAACTTTTTACTTTGATAGATACACAATATATTGCATGAAATACTCCTACCGAACACTGTTATTTCCAAACACAAGTATGATGGGTGTATTCACCTACCCATGATCATTTTATTTTCAAACAATTCTGAAACGAGTCTTTACTCTTTACACTTAAATAAAATTCAAATGTTTGCCTGTTCTGGGTAATTTGGTTGCCATTACAAGACATTGGTGAATGTTTTCCCTCTGTTATTGGTGTGAACTGTGATGTTCAACGCAGCCTTTGATCATATGCGGAGGGGGTGAAAAAAGTTCAATTACGAAGGTGCGCGCAGTGCTGTGTGACAAAAATTGTATCTTTCAACGAATTTGAGGGTACATACGAGTGGTACTAGGATACATAATATAGATCATGCGGTAGTGCCTTATGGAGGATGGAGAAAAAGATAAAACGGTTATTATATTATATTTCGTGAATCCATATTATGGGCACTTACATCTATATATAAGTATAATGTGTATTGCGTTTATTAAAATGTGTGTAAATATTACCAACACTTTCCCCTTGTCAGTATAAGACAAGCCACAAGTATTGCTTTTGACACTCTGGAGTTCTGTTTGGGCATTTTTGGGTAAGGATGCATGCTGAGAAAATTAATTATCAGACAAGATGAAATTAGTCTTTGATTTTCCATTTTATGTTATATTTCCTCACGTATGGCTTCCAATTTAATGCGTTACAAATATATGTATAAGGCATAAGGGTACCACAACAGACATTGCTTTAAACTGTGAGATAATACGTCTAGAAGTTCTATACAGGAATACAGGAATTCACAATTAACCTGTTGTGTTAAACAATCGCAATACAACTCCCGTGCACCCTCATTAATTTTGTAATGGAAAATTCCCCATTATTCGAATAGAGGAAGCAGTACAAGCATCCTTCGTCTTTGTGCCAGAAATCATGTCTCATGCTCTTACATTGTTTACGTTAATTGAATTTTGAATAAGTTAATGTATTATGATTTATAAACAAGAAGGATACAAGCTTATTTGTTATAGTTTTACATGTTGCTTCTTTTGAAACACTTTATTATACACAAATTGATTTTTGTTTGAAACATTTGTTGTTAGTGTTTATATGGCACCTTAAAATAACCTTGTAGAGCAGATAAAATCATAATAATTTTAATTGAGGCACTTTTCATATGGAAAATTATAACTGCTACTGTAATAAAATAGACTAGCCGAAAACCCGATAATAATAAATTTTTTAAAATCGGTTCTGTGAGCTCTGGTTATAATATATAGCTGATTTAAAAATCCATTTCCGTAATCATTTTTGTTACTGGTAAATTTTGTCACGAACCGCAATTTTTTTTCGCGGTTTTCGATTTTAATTTTCGCGTTAGTATGTCTATGACACTGTGTAAAATTTCGTAGCGATTCCAATTGCTCTTTTAGCCTGATTAAATTCTTCACATACAAAGCTTTTTTATATCAGTTTACCGCGAAATGTTTTGGAATTTATCATGACTTATTTTTGACTAATTAAATACTAATAAATCGATTCCCGTAACAATTTTTGTTATTGGTCAATTTAAAAAAATATATTATTGTTAAGTTTGAAGATTTCTATAGCCGGACCCACAAACAAACAATCAATTTTATATATACGAAGATTACAAAATTAATAGTTCTTAGTTTCAAAGGCCAAAACTATATAGCTGCTTTGAACTGGACAATTATGGGCTTCATTACAGTTGCAATAATGTAAAACAAATACAATTATGAGTAGGGGCCGCCGTGTTGTTTTGTAATTTTTGTTTTTAATGCTTTCTTTTATATCACACTTTATATATGCACTTTATTCATGAATGTTTAGTCACATTTAGTTACATTGAGTGAAATTTATTCTGACATTGAACAGGCGATTAAAAAAAAAAATTGGTATACATCAGCCTTGATTATTTGTCAAAAATTTGTTTAAAAAGTTTAATTCTAATTAATTTATAAGAATGTTTGAATTCACAACCGATGCTGCACAATTTTTAGACAACTATTAATATTAAAAAATATAAGTATAATATAATCTAATATATAAATTTCTAAACGTCCATGTATGTATGTTACGCAATCACGCCAAAACTGAAAATGGGATCGCCACGAAATTTTACACACGTATTTGCCAACAATCTAAAAGTAAAATTATATGAATTATATGAATAGAAAAAATTGTCTTTTACCAAAAATGATTGCTGTAATCGGTTTGTCAGTACATAGTCAGTTAATAAAAAAACATGACGCGAAAAACTCCACGAAATTTTCCGCGATTTTCCGCGGGACTATCTATTTTATATATTCCTAAACGACCGTGTGGGTATTACTCCAAAACCGACAATGGGATCGCCACAACATTTTGCACACGTGTTTGCCAACATTGTAGAAGTAATATAGGGGTATTTGTACCGCGGAAATAAACCGCGAAAACCGCGAAAAAATTGGCTTTTACCAAAAATGATTGCGGGAATCGATTTGTGAGCATTTAATTAATAAAAGCCATGTCGCGAAAATATCCTCGAAATTTTCCGCGATTTTCCGCGGGACTATCAATTTTAAATATTCCTAAACGACCGTGTCGGCACACCTTTCAATTACGCCAAAACCGACAATGGGATCGCCTCAAAATTTTGCGCACGTGTTTGCCAACATTGTAGAAGTAAAATAGGGCTATTTTTACTGCGAAAACCGCGAAAAAAATGTCGGTTCGCGAAAAAATGTACTTTTACCAAAAATGATTGCTGTAATCGGTTTGTCAGTAGTCACTTAATAAAAGCCGTGCCCCGAAAAAATCCCAGACATTTTCCGCGGAACTATTTATTTTTTATATATTCCTAAACGACCGTGTGGGTATACCTTTCAGTTACGCCAAAACCTACAATTTGATCGCTACAAAATTTTGCACACGTGTTTACCAACATTGTAGAAGTAAAATAGGGGTATTTGTACCGCGGAAATAAACCGCGAAAATGGCGAAAAAAATGTCGATTCGCGAAATAGTTTACTTTTCCTAAAAATTAATGGGGGGAATCGATTAATCAGTACTTATTTAGTAAAATTCCGCGATTTTCCGCGCAACCATCTAAAATATAAAAATATGAACGGCCGTTTGAGAATAGGAATCAACCAGGCTAAAACGAACATTCAATACGAAATTTACAAGTATATCACAATACACTAGAAGTAACATAGGCATATTTAAATAATGAAAATAAACCGCGAAAACAATAGTGGTTCGCCAAAAAATTGCCTAATTATTAAAGTGATAAACTCCGCGATTTTTTGCGGTTATGTTTTATAATCCAATATAAAAACTCAAACAACGGTAAAACTATAAACGGAATCGGAGATTTTACACACGTATTTGTCAGTATTCGGAAAACAACAAAGCTTTTTTTACAGCGAAATGAAACACGAAAACCATGAAAACCCACCATGCGAAAAATCTGGCTGAAACTGTAAATGGGATCGCTCCGAAAATTTTCACACGCATTTTTCAACATTACAGAAGTCTTTTGGAAACGCGAAAATAAATAGATTAAAAAAAAATACCTCACGAGGAAAGCTGTCAATAATTTCCGCGGTAATGAAGTTCGTCTAATACATAAAAATTAATTTGATCCTTTTAAAAACACCTCGCCAAAATTCGACCATAATTCTGTGGTTTTCCACAATTTAGGTTTTATAGTAAAGATATTTTTTATAATCACATCCAATGCGGAAATTTCATAATCAAGGGAAAAAACAAAAAAATTGCAAAATTTTTGTTGTGTTTCCTTTTATGAAGTTGAAAGATATTTCAGAAAAAAGAGATAAAATTATGGTATACGAAATCGAAACCATTATGAACAAGCAGCAGCACCATGAAAACAAAATTCTGCATAATGATTGTCATCGTTTTTAATTTTAACTTTGATTACAATAAATAAAAACATAAAAATAGACATTCTTTTATCAAATATTTATGATATTAAAGTATATAAGTGATTACTAAAAACGCTTTTAGAAAACAACATGTTGTGTCCGAGTAGCGCACGGGTTCCTCCGCTAGTCTAATATATAAATTTCTAAACGACCATGTATGTATGTATGTATGTTATGCAATCACGCCAAAACTGAAAATGGGATCGCCACGAAATTTTACACACGTATTTGCCAACTTTCTAAAAGTAAAATAGGCATATTTTCAACGCGAATATAAACCGCGAAAACCGCGAAAAAAATCGCGGTTCGCGAAAAAATTGTCTTTTACCAAAAATGATTGCTGTAATCGGTTTGTCAGTAGTCAGTTAATAAAAAACATGACGCGAAAAAATCCACGAAATTTCCCGCGATTTTCCGCGGGACGATCTATTTTATATATTCCTAAACGATCGTGTGTACTCCAAAACCGACAATGGGATCGCTACAACATTTTGCACACGTGTTTGCCAACATTGTAGAAGTAATATAGGGTTATTTGAACCCCGGAAATAAACCGCGAAAACCGCGAAAAAAATCGCGGTTCGCGAAAAAATTGGCTTTTACCAAAAATAATTTCGGGAATCGGTTTGCCAGTAGTCAATTAATAAAAGTCATGTCACGAAAAAATCCGCGAAATTTTCCGTGGAACTATCTAATATAAAAATTTCTTAACGACCGTGTATGTATGCATGTATGGTACGCAATCACTCCAAAACTGAAAATGGGATCGAAACGAAATTTTACACACGTGTTTGCCATCATTGTAGAAGTAATATAGAGGTATTTTTACCGCGAAAATAATCCGCGAAAAAATCTGCGTTTTTCCGCGGAACTATCTATTATGTAAGTAAGTAATAATTCCTAAACGACACATATATTTGCCAACATTGTAGAAGTAATAGAGACGTATTTTCAAAGGGAAAATAAACCGCGAAAACTGCGAAAAAAATCATTTCGCATTAAAATCCGAGAAAATTTCCGCGAAACTACATATATTATATATATACGGCCGTGTTGGTGTAGGAATCAATCAAGCTAAAACCGTAAATGGGATCGCCACCAAATTGCAAAAAAAACGCGGTTCGCGAAATAATTTACTTTTCCTAAAAATTAATGGGGGAAATCGATTAGTCACTATTCATTTCGTAACATTCACATCTCGAAAAAATCAGCAAATAATTCCGCGATTCTCCGCGCAACTATCTACTATTTGGGTACAGGTATCAACCAGGCTAAAACGAACATTCAACACGAAAATTTACACAAGTATATTACAACACTCTAGAAGTAACATAGGCATATTTAAATAATGAAAATAAACCGCGAAAACAATAGTGGTTCGCCAAAAAATTGTTTAATTATTAAAGTGATAAACTCCGCGATTTTCTGCGGGTATGTTTTCCAATATAAAAATTGAAACAACGGTAAAACCATAAACGGAATCAGAGATTTTACACACGTATTTGTCAGCATTCGGAAAGCAACAAAGCTTTTTTTACAGCGAAATGAAACACGAAAACCATGAAAACCCACCTTGCGAAAAACCTTGCCGAAACTGTAAATGGGATCGCCCCGAAAATTTTCACCCGTATTATTCAACATTCCAGAAGTATTTTGGAAACGCGAAAATAAATAGAGTAAAAAAAATACCTCACGAGGAAAGCTGTCAATCACTCCGTGATTTTCCGAGGTAATTAAGTTCGTCTAATACATAGAAATTAATATGATCCTTTGATTTCGATGATTTCGGTTTTATAGTAAAGATTTTTTTATAATCACATTAAATGCGAAATTTCATAAGCGAGGGAAAAAACGAAAAAAAATTGCTAAGTTTTTGTTGTGTTTCCTTTTATGAAGTTGAAAGATATTTCAGAAAAAAGAGAAAAAATGCTACGAAATTGAAACCATTATGAACAAGCAGCAGCATCATAAAAACAAAATTCTGCAAAATAATTGTCATCGTTTTCAATTTTAACTTTGATTACAATAAATAAAAACTTAAAAATAGACACTCTTTCGTCAAATATTTATGATATTAAAGTATATATGATAAGTGATTACTAAAAACGCTTTTAGAAAACAACATGTTGTGTCCGAGCAGCGCACGGGTTCCTCTGCTAGTATAATATAAATAACTAAAACTCGTCTTATTTATTGATGAGTTTTTGAATACATACTACTAATATGACATTTATTCGAAGTCAAAACCTTCGGAAAATAAAGTTTCGAAGGACCAAAAGCAACCTACGGGCCCAAATTCCATTTATCAAACATATAACCCTAAAACCCGACTCCGATCTAAATTTAAAATTCTGAGTGGCCATAATCCCATTACACATTCAAAATCAGTTTAACCGCAATCCTCAAATCTGAAGTTAAAATCCCAACATCCTATTTTTCATTGGGCCATAAGTATGACTCGTGATAGGTGAATATCCCGTCATCGAAAAGCCCTACCCAATTTCCGTATCTAACAAAGTTCAAAAAAAGTTTGTCAGATACGTAAAATTTTGAATTAGTAGGTACCAACATAAGAAACCAAAACATATATATTAATACTACACTATATGCAGAGGTAACCCTATCATTTTTTATGTTTTCTATATTAAAAGCTTAGATGTGCCATGTAAACAAAAAAATTCACTAAAATTTACAGTAGAATGCGAAATGCGCGACCAAGTTCCGGAATATTTAATAAACATTAAAGTGATTATAAAGCATTTAAAAATTAAAATGTGTTATTAAGATATGATTTTTATAAAATATAATTATGAATTTAGAAGATTTGTGTACTTTTGAGATATTTGAATATGGTAATATTTTAAAATATTGGTGCAAACAAGCTTTACTGTATTTAATGCAACCATTCACTCCGTTGATTCCGGTCGGCATTTTTGCATGCTCAAAATTGTTAAGTGTGACCGTAGAACCACATCACACTTAATAATTTTAATCCTGCTAAAATTCCGACCGCAATCAACGGAAATTGTTGTTGTACCTTTGAGTCAGCTATATGGGCTGTCTAACTAACAGACAGGAAAAGTGTGTTCTGGTTAGTGCTTAATGTGGTTCTACGGTAAGACACCTTAAATCTAATTTAATATAATTATGTGGAACGTACAGTCATTTTGGCTCTAACTTTCTTCGCGAATATCGATATTTCTACGAGTTACAACTTGGTTCTTTTTTTCCTCGGGTGCAGAAGAGCGGTATGTACACGAAATTTGAGTGCGTTTCACTGATTTGTACTACATGCCATGTCCAGATCTAAAAATTACTAACAAAATTTTCTTATTGCCGAAACATAAACATTAATTATATTATAAAAAGCAATGTTGAACAACAGATAATTTTGAAATGATGAACATTGTAAAAATAACAAAAAAAAAGATAAAATTATAGAAAAAATTAGAAATAGTTTTCTAGACCACTTTTTTGGACTCAGAGGATGTCAAAGTGTGTTTCTTTACTACTTACTTTTTTTTTAAAGTCGGGAAGGCAAACATTTTTAAAGTGCAATGGGTATTAGAAATTAAAAAAATTAAATATTGATAGAAAGCATTTAGAGGATAATCATTGGTAGTTACAATATGCGTGCAGATTAAGGCTTATTATAATTTATATATGCATGTCTGTAGGTACATAAAAGGATATATTTAATTATGCTCTTGTATATTTTATCCTTATAACAATTATGAACAAGAAAATATTATGAGAATAATTAAGAGAAATAAGAATAATAATGACAAAAATAATTGCACGAGCAGGCGCTTTACTTTTTGTTATCATGAAATAAAGAATTTGAATTGCTTATAAGGCACGAGACAATTTTGACTCAGTACAAGAAGAGGGAGCGTATACCTTAGAAGTTAAGAATTAATTTGGACTTTGTGTGCGACACGCGATCTTTTCAAATTGTCCTTCTTGTCATTTTTGTTGGCTGGCCGTAATGCGAATGTATGAGCGTTTCATAAATTACAGATATTGTCCATTAAGATGGAAATGGTGTGAGCAGATTTGCGGATAACCTCATGCACATACATTGTACATACACATATAACTGTACAACGAACGTACATTTAACACGGCATAATTTTATTTTATAGACGTTGCTATTTTATAAAAGCGATTGCTATTGCCCGACAACCTGAAGGACGAATAGGTCATTCAAATGAAAGTCTTGTCATGACATTTCTCTTATCTGAGTTTGATTTACTGGTTTAAAAATTGTAGCAAACCATTTCTTATTATTTTCAATCCCTACCGGCATAGTGTATATGAAATACATGACAAAGCTTTGAACATTATTATAATTGCAATCTTAATGAATGTTTATGAATATTCATGAAAATAAAAAAAGAAGAATGTTTTTACACAGAAAATGTATCTTGTATTGATCCAAAACACCACACATTATAAAAAAAATGCAAACGTAAACCCTTGGGTTAGTGGCTAACTTAATCATATTTTTCTTTTCTGACACAACACGAATGTGTGTTATGACTTTTAAATGCGGGTAGGCGTGTTGGGTACTTTTATTATCTTGGAAAAAGCGAACACAAAAAATAAAACACTTTTTATTTACATAAACATCAGACTTGTGTGCGACCTCGATTATCATTAGATAAGAGTTTCAACTTTCAAACAACCCTTCTTTTATACTCACACTCAATCGCGCTCACAATACTCAACCCGTAATTGTTGGTCTTTTCGTTTCAGCTTTCATGCAAATCGCAAGTTGATGTTATTTAGATGAAAAAAAACAACTCAAAATCACTGACCGAATAAAAAAGCTTTACAACATATTTCGTTTTATCTACACCACGCCAACCAGCCCTCTATGCGCTCGAGTTACTTCTCTATTTATTTCCTTGTCATGCACAACCATGAGGCTTTTGCATGAGGGCCTCGTCCAGCCTACTGTGAACCTAACTCCCCCAATTTTATTCTTTCACTCTTATAGGGTAATAGTGGGACGAGACAATACTCTGTCGTTTTTTTACATTTTGTCGTGAGTCGTGACACTGCTTTGTCGCATTTTTTTTTGTTTTCTGACCAGTAAGGAAAGAACCCATAATAAATAAATTCAGAGCACTCCAAGTTACAACATGAATGCGAAATTTTGAAATAAAAACAGTGATGCGTGGTTGGCTCAGAAGATACGCTATATCAGTAAACTTAGTTCTAAGATTAATAGAAATGTAATACTTTCTGTGTAATAGCAAAGCGTAGTTACATACATACTTCTCTCTGGTAATATAATCGTATATGTATCACATAATACGGACAACTGGCGGTAAAACACGCGATAATTATTCAAACTGCGGTTGAGCATTTTACACGTAGATGTAAAAAATCAGCGATTCTATTCTAATTCTATTATTTCAATCGCTTTTTTAAATTTTACGACCGCCATACTGGAGTTATAGATTCTTGTGCCCGTGACTTTTTGAAAAAAAATTAAAGATGTTCAAACTCGTTTAGACCCACGGCCACGCTAGGTCCAATAAAAGTTGCCTTAAAAAATGTCTGATGTGACGTCCGTCATTTTGTTGGTATTATTAATAATCTCAATGAAAAGAACAATTTTGTAGAAAATTACAAGCTGAAAAATCAAATATTTCAAGGTCACGTACTCCATGTCTCAGGAGCGGAACTTTTTCAGAAACAATCAGTGTATTGCAGATATAAACGAAACAAATACTTTGCAGTTTAAGTTTATATTTTTATGCGTTATTTATGCGTTATAGACGAAAATGAATTGATTAAAACAAGTAGTTCGGGCTAAGATTACGATAGCTGGCACTGGGGGAGTCAAAAACATTGCAAACGTGCATTGAGTGAACAGTGCCGGTTTTAAATTTTGTGCTTGCTTTTGTACAGTATATTTAATGCAAAAAATATACTTTTAAATAATTTAACTTAACTTCTTTAAAATAAAAATGACATTTTCAAGACTTGACCTTGATTTTTCCTTTATTGATTTTAGCAATAATGTAGAACACCATAGTACCCTAAAACACAGAGTTTTGAATTACATATTTTCATTATCAAAAAATTAAGTTTTAAAATTTTGGCCTTGAAATGTTTCGCAAATTTTCTTATCTGATTTTATCCTCCAATAATCTGAAAGAATTTTTTTGATATTGTGCAAGGTGGCTGAGATAGAAAAGTGGGGTTTGTCCTTGTCCACCCCCTTTTTCGCCAGAAGGAGAATCTAGCGGGATATAGGATATATGCATTTTTGTTTAAGATATCTTGAAGATTAATTGTTGTGGAAATGAAAAAAATCGTAGAACCCATTTTTGAGACCCCATACAAGAAAAACTGGATTAGGCAATAACTTGACCTTGGAAGCATCCGACCTCGAAAAAACAAGAATCACATTCTTATTTTTTTCTCTAATATTTTCTAAAAAAATTTCAGTAGTTTAGGATTTTTTTTCCGTCATAGTACGGACGTTCATTTGCACATTTTTTCTAGACCAATTTTTATAACTAGATTTTGTACGTGTAGCTTATAGGCCGGTAGATTATGGCCGATCAGAATTTAAAATTTGAATCGATGTCGGGTTTTAGGGTTGCCGGGATTTCAGTTTACGTATTGAGTGTTGGGTTGTGGCTGACGGTATGTTTGATGAATGGAATTTCGGTCTGTAGGTTGCTGGGATTTTGGTACTTCGAAATTTTATTTTCCGAAGGCTTGTGGTGGAACAACGTTCGCCGGGTCCGCTAGTATGTAAATAAAAATCAAACGTCTATTTTTATTAAAATTTTTTGTTCTTCCTTACGATTTTGTATAGTTTAATCAAAACCAATATTTAAACAAATACAAATTTAAATATAAAAACAAAAGTAAATAATAATAAGTTTCTGCTTAACATTATTATTGATTCATATAGATTAATATTGATTAACATATAATAAAATTAAAAATAATAATAGTTTTAAAAACTACATCGCAGGAAAAGCGAGGTGTGAATTTATATACGACTGTTGCTTAACCACATTTTAATAAAGCTTTTCGGAGATATGAGAAATTTGACTGGAAAGGTTTCCTTTTTTATTATTCTTATTTATTCCTACAATAATAAGATAAAAAAAATTTCAAAAATATTTAGGGTTTCTGAGATACCGGCGACGTACGCCGTACGTCGAACCTTGAAATTTCCGATTTCGACCTTGAAATGTTCAGCAAGTTTTTTTTATCTCATTTAAGCCTACAATAATGTGAAAAAAATATTTCAAAAATATTAAAGGTTTCTGAGATATAAAAAAATTGACCTTAAATTTTTCGATTTTGACCTTGAAATGTTTCGCAAAT
Organism: Sylvicola cinctus; assembly: GCA_963854165.1. Classification (NCBI taxonomy): domain Eukaryota; kingdom Metazoa; phylum Arthropoda; class Insecta; order Diptera; family Anisopodidae; genus Sylvicola; species Sylvicola cinctus. The sequence goes on from OY974082.1 coordinate 26,819,157, forward strand.
TTTCTTATCTGATTTTATCCTACAATAATCTGAAAGAATGGCTCAAAAATGGGTCCTACGATTTTTTTCATTTCCATAACAATTAATCTTCAAGGTATTCTAAACAAAACTGGATATATCCTATATCCCGCTAGTTGCTCCTTCTGGCGAAAAAGGAGATGGACGAAGACAAACCCCACTTTTCTACCACAGACACCTTACACAATATCAAAATTCGAATTTAGAAAACAAAACAACTTTCAAAAATATCTACACTACTTTACTCTTATTAGAAAAACTCCTCTACGAAATGCTTTAATAAGTTTATGAAATTATTAGTTATTGAATATGTTTCCATCAATTGAACATTGAACATTGAACAATGAACATATTCTCAAAACCTGCCATAACTATAACGGCAGCTTGGGCTGCAAGTACATCATGAAGCGTCTTTATAAAGAAAACACGAATCGTATATGAGAGCGCATTGTGCGTCTGGGATGACAATAAAAGTAAATTGGGGACTGAACACGATAATTGAATGTCGTAAATCATTTAGACATGAAAAACTTTAATGCTTAAGTTCAAGGAGAGGTCAAATAAATAACCAAATCGAAGGCAATCCTTACCAGATGTTGCAAACACCCTCAAAAACAAACGTGTTGTGGACGAACCGACAAAGATAAGGAACAGAAATTTGACAAGCATAATTATTGTTTTATTGTTATGGTTCTCCTTGTTCTTACATGAATTCTATATATCGCAATGGAAATGTATGATATTTCGTTATAGATCGTATGTAATAATTATTACTTGTGAATTATGACTTATAAGTTACGACGTATGCTGAGAGTATTAACGTTAATTCGCCCTATATTACATTCGTGTTGCAATGCCATCCAATCCTCAAATATAGTTAATTTTTGTTTATTTGTTTATTGAAGGTCTTTTGCATGCACACTATTAATAAACAGAATGCAATCCATTTAAAGCCAAAATCCATAAAATCTTAAATTCTGTTTTACCTACACCCAATTTCCCAATTTCCTGGTGAAATATAATCTGGAAGGGCCATAATTATGACTGAAAGGATCCAATTTTTCTTGCACATACATAATCGCGTGCGTAATTTTATCTATTTTCTCAATCGCTTTTTAAAAACATTTTTATTCCTAAAAAAAAGAACTAAATTCGATGAGAATAATAAATTACAATTTCACCTTTCTCAAAGTTAAGTTATGTAGATGCATTAAAGAGAGAAGGATGTGTGAATTTATGACGCTTAGTTAGAAGCTACACCGCAGAAAAGGAGATGAGACCTGACACAAAGTAGCCACGTGTATATTATGTAGATTGTTACCGTGCTTATACCATTAGTGAATGGCAAGTAAAACTGCAAAGAATTTGGAGTTTGGTACTTTGGTGGTCGAAATTGAAATAATATAATAAAATTTGTAATGAAACGTTTTGGCAACCGGATCATTAAACCTATAATTAGTCCTATAAAAAGGCACACCCAATAAGGGTTCTGCCTCAACAAATGAGAGTGCGCTCTACATCTAAGCAGATATGAGAGTTCACTACAACGTATTCTACCAGAGAAAATCCCATGTACGACGATTCCAAAGAGAATCATGACCAAAAAGAAGGCTATGCTCAGAATAATCCATTGGCAACGCTGATGGCCCACAACATTTTGGAAAAGTATATTTAACAAATCGCTTCTGGCTGTACCAAGGAAGTCTCAAATAAAGGCTGACTATAACTGAGCATGAACATACAAAAGCAATTGTAAGAGATGCAAGGGGGTTTGCGCAGAGAGGGATCAACGATCCCTTGAAATTTGCTAGTTGACTCGATCCTTGTAAAACTTAACAAACACTTCCATCCTATCATAGGCTTCGCCGAGGACTGGTGTAAAAGACAGAACCATCGTTTAACCCAATTAAAACTGAATTAATTCTGCTCACTGGAAAGCGGAAATTACGTTAAGTTAGGTGGTCCACTTTCTATGATATACAGCAGGTTCCAGTGAAGAAAGTGAACTATTTGGGGATAATCTTGGACTCTAAATCCACAAATCATGGTGGCCAAGTCCCAAATTGGTTTATCGTATGTACACATTTTCAGTCTACAGAACATAGTCACAAACGTTATCAAATACTGTGAACAAATTAACAAGCTTAGTTAAGATGAATCTTAATTAATTTTGGTAGTTAAGACTCAAATGAGAAATTGACAACGGATATATTAAGTTCGAAATAATCCGAGAAATTATTCAATAAAGTCATCATGCTATTGCTCATATTGACCATACGACATGCAATGGACAGGTAAACGAAACATTACGTTGTTACGCGTCACTCTAAAAGGGGTTCTAAAATTTAACAGTGACAGAAGATTAAGATATAAGATAAAGGCAGTTTGTTTAGAATACTTTGAAGAACAATTTTTGTGAAAATGAAGAAAATCGTAGAGCCCGTTTCGGAGCCTCCATACAAGAAAAACTGATTTTTCTCATCAACTTGACCTTAAAAAAACTATAACTGCATCCTTATTTTTTCTCTAATATTTTACAAAAAAAAATTATGCAAGTAGTTTCCGAAATGGCTTTTATGTGGCCACCATAGTACGTCATTTTTCTATAGTACGCTGTATGGACGTACATTTGCACATTTTTTTTATAGACGAGAGAGACTTTTTTGGGCTCAGGGGGTGACAAAACGAGTTTCTGCATCATCAACTTTTTTCCGCAAAAAGTCGGAATGCCTGAATCTATATATGCCTTTGGGGTCATATATAAATTAAAAATACATTAAACTACAGGGAAAACAAGGTGTGAATTTATATGTTTTTATTAAAAAATTTCTGAGATATGGAAAATATGACCTTGAAATTTCTGAATTTTGACCTTGATTTTTGTCCAAAATTGGTTCTTTTATTGAGATTAGCAATAATGTAGAATATCAGAGTACCCCAAAACAATTTTTTTTGAACTACTTGAGTTTTAAAATTTTGACCTTGATCTTATTTAATCCTACAATAATGTGAAAAAAAATTTAGGGTTTCTGAGATATAAATAATTTGACCTTGAAATGTTATTTAAACTTTTTTCAAATAATTAACGCTTTGTATATGTGAAAGAATTTTTTTGATATTGTGTAACCGCCTAACCACATAGGCGCAACCGCAAAGCGAAGCTAAGCAAAATATTGAATACACTGATTTATATGAGAGCTCCCTAAATGAGCGCGCAAAGTTGCGCGTAAAAATTGAATTTGTTCTATTTATTCGCTCGCCTTCGCCCGGCTCATTAAATTTTGGACTTTCGAAAAATAAATATGAATAAAAGCGCAAATTTTATATATATTACGCATGATTCAATTTTATTTCCCATTTAGTCCAAAAGACGGAGAAAGCTGGCTTTTCGTATAAAAATGACAAACTTCAACGCCTGCTTCAAAAATTGCTTAAAACACATCTAATACGACAAAAATTTGTTTTTAGAGAAAACTCCGAGATATTAGACGATTTCTCCCAATTGCTTTTTTTATGGGGCAATGTTTGTGTTGTGGATTCCATGTGGATTTCCAACAGCGAACGTCAAAAGATTTCATAAACAAAACAAATGAACATATTATTTTTGTCCAGTAGGATCACATAGCGGGATATTAGATAAATGCAGTTTTCTTTAGAGTACCATTACTGAGACCTCCATACGAAAAAAATGATTTTGGCAATAACATGAACTTGACGCTCTGACCTTGCAAAAACTATAACTGTATTTTTATTTTTTCTCTTATATTTAAAAAAAAAATTTCACACAAATCGGTCCCGTAGTTTCTGAGATAGAAGTGTCGATTTTAACGGACCAAATCGTATGGCCGCCATAGTAATTACAGCAACAAAAAAAAATTTTGCATTTTTTTTTCTAAACCACTTTTTTGGGGAGTGTCAAAATGAGTTTTTGCACCATCAACTTATTTTCCGAAAAAAGTCGGAATGCAAATACATATTTATATATGCCCTTGAGGTCGTATATAATTAATTAAAATACAATAGTATTTCTTTAAAATATTCTGCATGGGTTCTCATTTCGTCAAAAACTACAATAGTCAATGGCATAAAGGAAAGTTTCCAAAAATTTTTGAGGTTTCTGAGATATGTGGTGTACATAGCTATTCCATATAGTCCTACTTTCTAACTTGCCGTGGATCCCTTACCTTATTAGTTTGTACCAGGTCAACTAATTATAAATACACACCTCGCTCTTGTGAAGTAGAACGTTTAACAGTTTTTTGGCCAAAACTTGACTTTGAAATAAGGAGAATACACCTTTAGAATTTTCTACAATACTTTTCATTCAAATCGGTCAAATAGTTTTTCGTATATGAAAAAAACTTCACACGGCATACGGACGTACATTTGCGCTTTTTTTCCAGATCACTTTTTTGGACTAAGGGGATGTCAAAACGTATTTTAGCACTAAACAATTGACTATTTATTTTTTCCCAATGAAAAAATCGAATTCTTACGTTGGTCGTACATAAAATAAAAATAATTTTTTTTTTGAGCTTACAAAATTTGGTCGAAATTTTTTTTCTCAATGATGTCACCCCCCAATTTTATTGAAAGACGTACGTACGAACATCAAGGCAAATTATTATAATTTAATTCATTGATAATTTGAAACATATCTGTATATCAATGTGGGTAATAATAATTAATGCACTTATTGAAGGATTAGGAATTTACATGCAGTTTTTTTAAGAAATTCGTAAGCAAATAAACACATAATTTGAATGTATGTATACTTATATATAATAGATACTACAAATGCAAATGTATTTATAAATAAACATATAATGAATAATCATTTATATATGTATTATATAATATAAAATATCATATAATGAATGATAGTGATTGTGCTCTTTGCGAATAGAGACGGGCTATTTTGGGATGAAACGAAGGCGTGGTTTATTCTAGTCAATTGAGGATAACTTATAAGTCATATGAGATCTGCAAAATCAATAATTCGTTAGACCACAGTGTCATGCGATGGTTTCAACTGCGGAAACATTTTATTTTTTATTTATGCACAATCTCTACAAATAGCTTTCAGATACATGAATTTCCAGATCCGTTCTTCACTATATGCATTGTTGTATATCACAAATTTACAGCTATTCTAGAACGAGCATGTAGGGATAAACGTTAAACAATAAACATAGACACAATATACAAACGTTCGACAGACTGCAGGGCATGCATCATTCAACACACATTCTAAAAGAACGTTCTTATGTACGATTATTTGCGTACGGATCTATATTCTATACAAAAAGGGGATTCACCTTGTGGGTGTATCATATATGACGGTTTGTGCCGTTTGTGCGCAATGCTCTGAGTCGTGAGACTAAAGGGATGATATCAGTTTCCAAATCGTTAGATAATTGTAAATACCGTTCGACCAATCAAACAAATTCTCTGACAAAATTGGAGGTGCGTCCGATGATAATAATGCGTCCACTATCAAGTCAAATTTAGGTACACATATATATATAATATAAACAATGTAGGTAGGTAGATACTCACAGAATATAAAATTTATATACGAATGGGCGCCACAGATTTTCACTGCAGACTGTTTTTTTATTAAATTTTAATTCATTTCTCACAGAAGTGAATGTGTCAAAAGTCCTTTAAACAAGAGATTTGTGCCTTGTGGTATCTGCTACAAACGCAATACATTATGCTTATGTACAATGTAACCACATAGTACTATTTGCACTCTTTAAAATATTAATAAGTGGCCCCCGGCTCACACTAACGGAATAACTGTAGGCTGAAGAGTGAATACTATCAATAATATTTTGGAGTACACTGAATTATGCATGCAAGGGCCATTGTATTCGTTCTTTAATTAATTAACCTTCTCTGATTCCCCTAAAACCAATATTCAGGTATATTATGTTACTTGTTCCTTGGACTTGTTTATGCTGTATGCGTGTAAAAATTCTCCCCACTATCCCACATATTCAGCGAAGAGCGCTGAAATGGGCGGAGCTTATTTTTCTATTTGTCATGCGCTGTCTAATTTTTCGAAACAAGATACGACAAACGTTTCTTAGACGCGTAAATCATGCGGGTGAAAATAAATATTGAATTATGATATCCCTGGCAAGTATACATTGCATTCGGAATAATGATTTGATAAGTAAATTCTACGGAGAATTACCTCTGGCCTATAATAGGTCTGAATGGTCGAAAATGTCGAAATCATTGCTTTTTTTCCATTGAAACTACGACCCAATTCTTAATGTTAACATACAACTTTAATATGTATATAATGTGTGGTATTCTATACCTTTGTATATACTTCAATTGATATTTGCACGTATCGATATAGTGACCACATTTTTAAACTTGACATGAGTAATTGTTTTGAAAAAACCTGTTTATATGACTCCAAGTAAGTGGTGTACAAAAAATGTGCTCATAGATTGGCATCTCTGAATCTAATATGTTACATAAAATTAAATTTAAGTTATGCTAAATCAAGAATTTCAACGTCACCTCTCTCGGTCAAGTTATGGTCACAACATTGTTGTATAACTCATTTGCGTGGATAACGATTTTAACCATTTTTATACTCATGTTCTAAAAATAATTTAACCGATAGCAATTTGCATGTCCCCTCAAAACTTATCGTTTGAATTTTATAATGTTCATATATATAAAATCAGAATGGATGACAATGACATAGCGATTGACTTGTAGAAACAAGGAGACAAAGGAGACCTCGTCACGGATGGAATGAATGGGTATTGGTGAAGTCGCAAGAGCACTTCGAATATAAAACTTTTGGACCGTGGTGCACAAACGCTCGGTGAGGAGATAGCTTTTGTGTCAGACCAAGACTGGGATCGGATTGAAGCTACGGTGTGATAATATAATTTTTTTACAAATGAAATTTTCACACACAGATAGTATGCAGTACATACTCTGAATCTGATTGTAGAATGCATAACTAATTTTTTTTTTATGCAACTAAACTATGCCGATTTTATATTTTGCTATAGAAAAACTAAAAACAAAAAAATTTAATACACCAGTCATAAAATTATGCAAACATACTTTTGACTTTAGTCTGTCGCATAAAAACAATTATTTTGTCACTATGATTATTATTTTTTCGACGCGACTGCCAATAATTTAAATATATTTTCTCTAATATCTAGGTATATCTATAGTACAAGTGACACAAACTGCACTCGTCACAAATGTTCATCTTTAATACAACAAAAAATAAAAAATAAATTTGAGAAGAACCAAATTAAATTCCAATTTTACTTGAAGTTTTCCCCTTCTTCTACAAATATCGAACCAAATTTCGCACAAAACAAATCACAGTATATGCAAAAACAGAAGAAATAAATAGCAAACGTGTTGACTATTGGAAACTATTTTACATTACCAAGGCCGATTTGTTGCTCAGAACTAACATTGTGAAATGGCCTTCTTCCGCTAACCGCCCCGTTAATACACTAAATTCACCACTTGCAAGGATATTGCACTACGAACGTACATTATACATACACTTAACACTTTTGATGTGTCTGAACTCGGAGTATAATATGTGTAGAGAGGTGGCAGCGCAAATTATATTGTTAACAGCTGTTTCGGAATGCCGAAAATATAGGCAAGTGCAATTTTGCCTTCAACGTAATCTCTGATCACGTAGGTACATACATCTATTGTGAATATTGTATAATGTATTGGCACATAAATATCTATTTCCTAATATCAAGTCAAGAATAGACAAAACTAAATACATATATGTGATTGAGTCATGGAAATATTTTGAAATGTTTTTTAAATATGCATAAGACCAATAAAAATGAAGTATGAAATTATGCAGATATTTTATATCTGATAATTACACCTCATGATTCCAAAACTATTAAAAAAAGTGCAGTGCTTTTAACCCCTTAACATCTGCACGTAGAACTAACGTACGCTGTCAGTTTCAGAATTCTAAAACGGTATTCTTGAAATATTTTTCGTGCGCATAAAATACTATTATTGTTTATAACCTCCTCAAAACCAAAATTTTGCCATGCATGCATGTTCTTTAAAGAAATTCTAAATTTGGTGTGCGTCTTGAATACGTTTTTAGCTTGGAAAACCGCGAATACAAAGTATTACGTCGCTTTCCCTTTGCTGTGATTATATTACATATGTTGATAAAAAATAAAAATTTTCAAAGAGTGATAGAGACAGTGTACGCTGTAATGAACGTATGTATACGGCTTGTGCACTAGGTGAAGTGTGCTTATGCCAGGTTGATTGTTTGTTACAAGTATTTTTACAGTAATCTAAAGAAAAATGTCTACTTTCGCGTATAATAATATGGTGGGGCGAACACATAGAGGACTAATGCATCGCTACCGCGACTTGCGTTGAGTTCTGATTTCTGACTTTAGTGGATTGCGTTCACAACTCACCTACACTTTTGAGTAAGCAGTGCTTTACATAACATATTTGTGCGAGAATATATAATACATACACGAGTACTTTAACGTTGGAGTGTAATTCACGTGATGCTCTGCCGCAAGTCACTAAAGTGTAAACCACAATCCGTATCAAATAATATACCTTTTCTCCAACACTAGTTCACAATCGCACATTAAGAACCATTCTACAACTTATGTTTCTCCTGCACCACCCCATTTCCTTTCCCGCATTTACGTTCCCCGCGTACTCTTCATCAATTTCCGAACGCGCTCATCATCCTCAGCTCTTCTCCAACGTAATTCTCATTATTACACAAATTTCAGTTTTCCCTTTTCGCTTTTGCTCCTTTTTTTATTTTACCATTGAATATACTTTGTTTTGTGCTGTTTTTTTTCCTGGCTCGGCGCGCATTCTGAACACCGTAGAAATTATATTGAAAAACTCATTTATATTTGAGAATGTATGAGTATTTAACATAGAGCTACTATAGCTGGTGGATATAAGCGTTTGTCGCGCGCGGGGGTTAAGAATATTTCAAGTGAATTTCGATTTTTCTTTTGCAATAGGTTTTCTTCATGATCATCTGTCTCGCGCGCACGTACGAAGTCGTCAACGTGTCTGACGGCTGATCGGCGTATATATATATATGTTCGTAACAGATAAAGGCTCGTATAGTGAAAAAAATGTTACATGTAGCATAAAAAAAGTTAATAATAATTTGTACATAGAATTAAGTTTGAGTCTACCAATAACGTTCTTATCGCGAAATTGAAGTGAATCAAAATATAACTAGTGCGATTTGCGTCGGTAGACAACGAGTCGCCGCGCCTTACCGGATTGAGTGCTTTCAAGTGGTTGTGCTAATACTTTGTGTTATTTGTTTGTGGTGTCATTATTTTTTTTACACAGCAAGCTATCTTTGATAATTTACGGACAATTAATTGTCTTCAGTTTATGTGCAGATAAGTGAAATGTGTTTAAATGAAGCAATTTCCCGAAATTGAAGTGTGATAATAAAAATATTAAATGCGATACATCTATGAATGGTCGGTTGTTTTTGTGGCTTGCGAATAGAATTGTGTTAAATTTACCGTGCTGTACCTAACTAACATGCGCTCTAAATCCGTCGCACGAAGATTCGCTCAAGGTAAGGCGATGCATATTGTATTAATTGAAATGCACATTGCACATCTTGCGTATTATGCATACCTAAATGTCTTTACATAAATACAAATTGCAGTTATTGCCGTATATGGTGTACTTATCGATATAAATTACATATATGTATTACCTAAATATGTATCGTAAATATTGTGATTTAAGGAGTAAAATTGAGTTCCGCACATTTCTTTCTTTTTTTTATCAGGGCGTAACAACATGCCTGTCAGACTTTTATATTTAATGCAAAAAGTATGTAGATATAAATTTGCAGACTCTATGGCACTATGACCTAAATATATATATGTATTTAATTACCCCAATAACCAATGCATTAAAAACAATCATAATTCCTATTCTTTTAATAATAATCCCATTGTAAGTAGTTTTAAACTATCGCATTCACGTAGTGCGATGTGTGGTGGAATGGATTTGTAAATCCACCACGTGAATACCGAGAAATGTAGTGCGGAGTGAATTATCAACTCCGATCAAAATGTGAGGAGGGAAGTGAAGTGATTTGCAAATTCTTTCCACTGCAAATTTACTCACTCTGTCGTAGTGGAGTGGTGTGGATTTGGCATTTGTTTTATTGTTTCTAATTCATATTGAAACAATAGTGATTAAATATTAATCGAGGGAGTCATCACAACTAAACAAATTCAGAAATTTAACAAATGATATGTCGAAAACGATAGTTTCAACAATTGTTAACTATCTTGTTGTTATGGTAGATCCATTACAATTCACATCCAGGTGAACACTTATACTATGACCAGATTTGCGGTGAACGCGGTATAAGTCATGACAATATCATGATACCCAATAATAATAGGGCTTTTGTAATTCTGTTTCAGTTTTTGTAAAATTAAAAAATATTCCAAAACATATTAAAAACGAAAATTTTGAAAATTCCCATATCGTTTTTTCCTTTTTTCAGATATGGCATATTTTTGAATGCAAATTCACACGAAATGGAAAAATTTCCACGATTTACCAGCACTACGCGTATACTGGCACCAGTGGCGTAGATGTAAATATTGAAAGTCTCGGGCAGATATGAACATTTATATTTTAAATACCTCGGATATGTATATTTACCTATGTACATACTGCATATATTCAAATTCCTTTTCTTTATGTTGGGTAGACAATAGACGAGACAGACAATTTTTGATGTGCAGATAAATAAAGTATTTCATTACAATACACATATGTATACGTATACATGTTGAAGATGCATTTCACTTCAAATGAAATTGCGGTTTTACAAAACAACGAAGAAGTGTCCTTCCTCTTTATACATTAAAGACAGTTTTTGGAATTTTTGGAAGACAGGAAAACGTTCCTCACAAGCATATCCTGCCCATTCAGAGATCAGAACTTTGAATAATGACGAAAGAATACCGACATTCGTACATATTGCAATAAGATGTTGGTATCGTTTCTGCTGTCTATATTAAAGAACAATTACTTATATTATGTTATGTTGGTAGTTAGTACGTATGTACGTGGGTGTATTTTGGTTGTGAATATTCGACTATTGTATATTTAATCACTTACCAACTTTTATATTATTAATTTAACAACGATGATGTTATATTAAATCGCTAAACGGCTTTTAGTCAAAAGCAGCCCTATTGGGCTATGCGCGAAATTTATCGTTTTAACTCTGCTTTGTCTAAACAGTAAAAGTTACTGGTCATGAGCAATTAATCGTGCAATCTCTGAACAGTTGTCAATTATTATGAGTAACCTCATAATTTTATTATTACATTGTTCTTATTTTAAAATGGATTGCATTTGTTTCTAAACGAATCAGTATGATCTTTATAAAAAACGGAATTCTTTATCATATTAAAATATTAAAAATACATAAATTGACTTTGCAAGAACATTTTTAAATGTCACTTACGCTTATTATATACATAATATGTAAATAGGGCCTATAATTAAAAAGAATTTAATAAATATCTATATGTATTCGTTAAAAACAAGCTTCACAGAACTCAAATTTATTTGTAAACTCATAAGACACAGTTTTGATTTGAGGCAAATTCACCTAATTTGCCTGTTTGTCACATACATTATATTATTTGATCGTAATTAAACAATAAAATGAATTTAATTCCAAACAATTAACCTTTTGCAACGTACAAAGATAAGGTTTCATCGATTACATATTCCATACAGGTACACAAATTGTACTTGGTCTGCAAATTATCGTACATAAATTTCGGGTATGCGATCAATGTGTAAACGGAATCTGTAAGAAATCTGAGATTTTTTTGTTAGCGAATTTTTAATTCATTACAACGCAGTATGGTTGTAATAGATTCTCAATTCGCAAACTTTTTCGAAGTTAATGATGCAGAAACTTGTTTTGACACCCCTTGAGTCCAAAAAGCAATTTTATACTTAAATTTGTTCTAAGCAAAACTGCATTTACGGTATATCCCTACTCACGATTATTTGAAGGAATGTAAGCCCGTCATGACATCATCTTCTATCTCAGGAAATTCGCGCATCATGAATATAGTCTTTAATAATGCAAACTAAAATTGCAGAACATTTCAAGGTAAAAACAAAAATTCAAGGTCACACTATTTATATCTCAGAAACCTTAAATTTTTTGAATTTTTTTTTCCGGTATAACAAAAAAATTCACATTGAAAAAATATTGCGATGACCTTGAAATGTTTTAAGAATTATACCTGCAAGATCTACAATTGTTATTATGTACATAGTTCTAATAAATTCACAACCTCCTTGCGAAGTAGTTTTCTTTTTAAATAATAAACTTTGTTTCTAACAATCCGAGATTTTTTTCTTATAAGCCTGTAGAGTTCTTGTAAAATTGTATGTACTCTGTTTTCGAATAACAAAGTTTATTTCTCGCCAACAAATACTTCTGTAAATTGTTGTGCAACAGTATTATTCATATCCCAATAATTTTTGTAATCAAAGGGTTAATAATTAATCTGGTCGAAGTTCTTAAATTGTATACATAAGACAATGTTTCAATTGTTTATTCATACATATATATATACTATATGGATTTGTTTTGGTATCATTTGTTTTTTTTAATCAGGCGCCAGTTGCTATCCACAAATTGTCAAATCTGTTTTGATATGAATTAAATGTTTTAGACACACTTTAAGGCCACGGTTCATTATGATATGCAGTGTTACTTTTTAGTCAGCTTTATAATTTTTAACAGATAGATAAGTCAAAAAATATTAGGCTGTCAAAAAAGTAAAAAGAAATTTTCGATTAGTTGCATTTTTCAGCGGATTTATCATAACGTCATATTTAATTCAGGAGCCCTGTCCACGAGGGCAATTTTAAAATATAGCATTGCGTTGCACAATGCACATTGCAAATCAAAGTCGACCGGCCGCATTAGCCTTTAGAGTTTAGTCGACACCTACACATGTATATGTATATGACCATATACTCGTACAATGTAATTACAATGCTTCAAAGTATCAACTAAGCTGCTGAAAGCAATTATTATAGACTGAAAGAATAACACATTTATTACACTGATAACAGATATGAAACGATATCTACTTAATGCATTAAGACAAATTATTGCAAGAGCTGCATGTTAAAAATGTTTGGGTGATGTTGGCGCCCGCCACTTATAACTATTTTCAATGCATTGAATAAACAAACATGCACTAAACATTACACACTTGCCACAACGGTGACTAAAATGTTGTAGCGAGATCAGTGCAGTTTGTATGATTTACTTACGCGTCCGCGACTTTTGATAATGTAATCATGCATTATATGCTCACTGTTTACTGCCCACTGCCCAATGCTCGGTTTAGAGAGTTAATGCAGATAAAAAAAGCTCTTGCCATGCTCAGTATGGTGTCAGCATTGGTGGCGACAAAAACCAAAATACTAAATACGGCTGTTGATTTTAATTTATTGTATGTATCAACATATCTACAATAAACTGTGAGTTCTTTCTGAAAACATCATCGCAGTGATATTTTCCCAGTTTCTATAGTTATTGTGCTTTACTCACGTGTTACAATAAGTGTTTGTTTTTGTTTATTTTTCAATTGTAAAAAAAAAATAAAAATTATTTTATATAACTAAAATCAATTTGAGTGGCGGTGAAAAACTCAATTCGTTTTTACGAAACCTTGTGAATTCCATAACGAGCCAAACAATATATCACAATAAGAAGTGAGTCGTTTTTTCATTTTATTGAGGTAAGAATTAATTTATATTTCTCACTCTGGCTTCGTTTTATGCAATCAAACCCCTCAAACATTTAATTTAACAAAGTATGTCCTCTCTTCATTTGACAATAAAGATCACTTTAATATTCTGCATATTTACACACTGATGTGATGTTGTGTATCTACATTTGTATTTAATAAAAATGAAGTAATAAATTTGTGATTTAAAAAAATAATTTAAAAATTATTACCTGCAAAATGATGGACTTACAACAATAATTTGTTGAACAATTGACGTCAACAATGCAGTTGTTTAACGTCGGCCAAGCATTTATTTAATATGCATGCGTATATTAAGGAGGTATAACAATTGGTTATAAATTATAATATTGTTTTATAGCAAGGTACTATATTAGGTGCCTGGAAAGTTTACAAAGTAACAACGGTTGCCTTAATAGTAGAAGTAATGACAGCGGCCAGAATCACGCCACACTCCATCGTCCTCATACCACCTACGATCTAATTATTATTATTGTCGTATTTAAATTGGCTTCACTTATGTATGGCGACCAAAGCGACACTGAATGAAAAGACGTACACTGCCGTAAAAAAGGGAAAAATGCCAAATGCGTGCGTAATCAAAACCACTTGACCGCAGCGGAGGGTAGCCAGTAGCCACTGGCACTTGGCAGCCTATTTTAGTGTTCACATTAAATCGCAGGAAGGGTGGTATGGGGTACATATCTCTGACTTGTCATTTGTATAGTTGACTTCACTGAAAGGATATTTAATTTTCATAGCAAGTTTCACGGTTCGGGCAACGCGGAGTGTGATATGACTACGTGATATGTCGACACAAATATGCATACAAATGTAACAGTTATCATAGAAGGGGATCTTTAATTATGATTTAAGAATATTTCTAAATTTGAATATTCCATGCCATGTCACACTGTTTTCGTATTTCTTATCATTTATATTTCTACATAAATGCAATTCCTATATTTTGTACAACGTACAGAATGCATTCGCGTAATGCCTACTCCCATAGTAAACTACGAACTTAACGAATTGTTAACGTTGTAGACAATAGATACATATGATTTATTTTATTCGTTTTTAATAAAAATTCTAATGAATGTGATGTTTTTAAATTCAAAAATTCGCTGAAAAAAACTGAAAAAATTACAAACTTATCTATGGTACAAAACTTTTACATATCCATAAAGTCAAAATTGAATGGTCACTAAATTGAATAATAGAACCGATTTTTTTCGGACATACCTTTAATACCCACGTCACACAGAGTCCATAAAAACGATCTCTATTAAATAAAGCACTTTGTAAGGATGGCTTTTCATTATTTCTAGGTCATATGTTTCAACGAATATCAATATTGATGTTAATCATTCTACTATGTTGTAAATGTAAATAAAAAAAAACATTTGGTTATTATTAAAAGACTGATTTTTATTAAAAATTGTATATATTATATTGTATTTTCTGTAATGTCCATACTTTTTAAAGCAATTTTAATTAGGGGTATTTTATGAGGTTTTTGAAACTTCTTTGATGATCCGCAAAAAGTGAAGGCAAATTTAAAATCCTTATAAGGATAAAGATTGAATATCATTGTGATCTGGGTGGAAGTTGTGTTAATATTTTCACATAATGAACATCCGATTTTTACCCCACAATTAAAGAAGATTTTTTTTTTCAATTTTATGCTTTTAAACGGGGTATTATTTATTAAATATTATTCTTACTCAAGAGATTCTTCTTATAGGTGACGGAAATTTTTTCATTTCGTACACAATTATTCATTCCAAAACCTAATTTTTTAATTTTTTTAATTTGAATATGATTTAAAGTGTTGTTGAAAAACTTCCGCAAACAATTTTGACATCGGCGGTTTTAAAACGAGTTTCTGCTTCATTATCTGTTTTACGAAAAAAGTACAATGCAAGTATGTACAATGTATATATTACATTTATATATTGCCCTTGAAGTCGTAAATATAAATTAAAAATTAAACAGCATTTTAATGTAATAAGTGACATCAGTTGTTGATTTGTGTCGAATTATAAGCCCGGCGAAATGTCTGCAGAAGTAAAGTGTCGCAACTCGCAGATTGTCTCAGATCTTCTTCTAAAGTATTCCAATATCCTAATTACTTACGCCAAGGCATTTAAATAGTTATTATCTCGCCGTCGCCGGTGTATCACTATGCATTTTAAATATACTAGCAGAAGATAAGTTTCTTGAAAAACCTTTTACAAATATTATTATTTATATTGTTACCATTCTTTGTTTCTTTATTGCTTATAATTATGACCCGTGCTACCCTCTATATGTAGATACATCTCTTATGTTATGCATATTATTATATTATTATGCACAACTTACATGATTCAACAAGAGATTGAATGTGCGAAAAGCGCCAAACAAAACTAAACTCATTTATTTATACGGTGACACCTTTTGTCTGTTTATTGTGAATTTCCATTGACGTTTTAGCAAGGTGCAGTTCTCTTTCTTCTTTTTCAGAACCTTTCCTTCTAAGGTAGAATGTGGATCAGCATAAACGAAGCTTATTTAAAATGAGACATGTCACATAACTATTTTATTTGCTTGTATGTATATAATTATACACGCAGAAATGTTCAAATAAAATGTACACGAGCATTGACCTTTATATTATACTTGAATGACAAATTGAAAATCTTAAATCAAGTGTCAACACTTTAGCGATACAGAATATTTAATCTTACACCAAGGATGATCGTCGTACGGTATTCTATTGCTCAGAACAACAAAATGAATTTTTAACTAATTTTTTACGACTAACCATACTGGAGTAATAGATTATTACATCCGAAAGTTTTTTCGAATGAAAAAGTGGTCTAGAAACAAAAGTGCATTTGTACGTCCAGACGGCCGACTACCCATCAATCTCTCGGAAGTTATAGGACGGATTTGCATCAAATTTTGACATCTTGAATAACAGGAACATTTTTAAAAAGCTTATTTCAAAGAAACCTATAAGGTCAAGTTTAGTTCTAAAAATGTTTTTTGATTCTTTTAATAAAATTCGGAGGTTTCAGCATCAACAAAACAATTCTTAAAGATGATAAGTTTCTTAAGACTTATCTTCATCGATGAAGTACTTTATTTTGACTTAGCTGTTGCCTGTGTACTTTTGGGTAGACAGTCTACCGGTAGCCAATTTCTACATATTGGTCATCCGTACTTCTTTTATTTACTATTTTATGCATATATATACGTAAAAATAAAATGTCAATACATAGACTTCACCTACACGTTGCTTTCTCAAATAGATTTCCATACATTCATTTATGAAAATTGTTCGTGGTACGAGAATAAGTCATAAGGGGTGATTCTTGAATTGTAAACAAAAATTCACTTATCTGAATATTGCAATTTTTATTATGATGCATGGGGTGTAAAGTATACTTATTATTACTAAATGCGGTATACGTATACGGTGACTTTATACTGGTTTTCTCGCACGTAATATTGGGCTGTTCTATAATTCGCGAATCCTGTTGCAAATTTATGAAAGACATAAATACTGAAATAAGCGACATGCGCGTACAATAAATTCTTGCATTGCGAAACAACGTTTATTGTTATTCATGTTCATATTACAATAGCAAAAATATTATTACTGAAATAAATTTGCGTTAGCCCGTTTCTTAATACTTATTAAGATTTATTATCTATCTTTAAAAATATTCCTTTTCTTTCTGCTTATCAATCCTTTAGTGACTGCACACGGTATTTTATGCGGAATGTAGATCTAGTTTCCAACCTCATCACTCACCATACTTAATGTTCCAATAAATGCAGAAACATCGCGTAATGTGGGTTCGCGTCATCCCATACTTTTGTATAATGTAAGTTTTTTTCTGCATATATGTTACTTATATTTCAAAATATGTATGTAATTTTAATATCTTAATCCCTTGATATATGGGTGTTAAAAATAACGTATTTCCTATTTGGTTCGTTTTGCTAATAGGTAACTTCAGCCGTGTTCAATATACTTTAACTTACTAACTCCTGCAATCAAGTAATTGTAAACATGCATTGAGACCAATATATCTGGTGTTTTGTGTTCACGAGCTAGCTACTCATTTTAAGGATAGTGTAAGATAAGATAATTCCTTCCGATTTTCATTTGCGTGTTAGCAATTGCTATTTCAGAATTTCTATTTAGGCGTCATTATCCCCACCTTCCAAGAAATAAATAACTTTGAAAACTCATCAAAACTTTTTACACTTCCAACTTCCAACTTACGTTTTCTTTATACTAAAAAGCAGATAAACCTAATATCTGTTTTAGGGAAGTAGTTATCTCGATTGAACTCATACAAAGTTTATCCTCATTCCGCACGGAATATCTTATTATTATATGTTGAAAATTGATTGCATGTCGGGATACTTATTAATTAAGTACAAAACCAAGTAAGAGGATTTACAAATGTAGCGTGATGATACCTGTTACATTTATTTGTTATGCTCAATATTAATTTAGGCTCATCGATTTTTGTTATATCTAAAGACTGTAATCAGTCCATTACTACGACTGTGAAATTTTGAGAAAAAATGTTAAGAAAATCGATTTGAAAAATAAAATCAAGGTTTACATTTGCAAAAAATTTAAAATGTAAGGTTGTCAAGCCTCGCTAGAATGTACAGAAAAAATTGCAAGAAAAAACTGTAGAAGTGCTTGTTTCTGCAATATATTTGTCGGTTTTGCAGCCAAACATTTATAAATGGGATGCATCCACACTACACACGCAAAAAAACGTGCCGCGAATTAGTAGCTAAATGTATAAAACAGCAATACAAAACTACATCGCAGGGAGAGCAAGGTATGAATTCATGACGACTCCGTACAATCTATGAACGTTTTTATATATATAGGATTACTGATTTATCGATTATCATTTTTATGTGAAAATGTGCAAATGTACGCGTGTACGTTGCACCGCGCCGTACGGTGATAAAGTTTACTCCTTCCTCACAAACTTCTTGTGGTGTATGCAATTTTTATGTACATTTTGAAAGGAAAAACAGGAAACCTGTTTTTCAAGTTTTTATGTTTTGTGAATTTTTGTTTATGGTCCTTATTCATTGTTTCGAGTTCGGAGCATTATTTTTCTTCCAAAATATCTTTCAACTTCATAAAAGGAAACACAAAAAAATTCGCAACTCTATTTCGTTTATGAGATTTCCGCATTGGCTCAATGGGAGTGATTATAGATACAATTTTTACTGTAAAATGCAATTTTTGGATAGGCACGATCGTATCAACTTCATTACCGCGGAAAATCGCGGAGTTATTGGCTATATTTTTTCGTGTGATGTTTTTTAGTAATCAAATATGGAAAACCTATTCCCGCGATCGTTTTTAGAATAAGCATTTTTTTCGCAGTTCACACTGCTCATTTTCGATATACTTTTGGAATGTTGAAATATACGGGTGTAAAATTTCGTAGCGTTCCCATTCATAAATTATAAATAATGTGATTAAATCTGGCACATTCTCGGGCGTTTAGAGTTTTATTCATAACAAACAGCGATTTTTTTTTCTGTTCTCGAGTTTTAAATATCTTCCAGTATTTTGTCAAATACATACGTGTGTAAGCGTTTTGTAGCGATCCCATTTACAGTTTAAACCTGATTTAGAAATTTATATATGGCGCGGAAAATCTCGAAAATATTCGTGGATGATTGTTTTGCGATTTGATTTTTAATAATTGAACACTGACAAATCGATTTCCGCAATCATCTTTGGATAAGTCCATTTATTGAAAAAAACGTTATTTTTTTAGTGGTTTTCGCGGTTTATTTTCGCGGTGAAACTACGCCTATTTTACTTCTATGTATTATATAATGTTGGCAAATGCATGTGTAAAATTTCGTGGCGATCTCACTATCACTTTTAGCTTGAATAATTCCCAAATATACACACATACACAAACACGGTGGTTTAGATTTTTATATATTATACTGGAGGAGAAACCCGTGCGTTGCTCGGATACAACATGTTGTTTTCTGAAAGCGTTATTACTAATTAGTCATATTCTTTAATATCATAAATTTTTGATAAAGAATGTCTATTTTTCAAGTTTTTATGTATTGTTATAAAAGTCAATTGAAAACGATGACAACTTCAGTTTTCAGTTTCAAAATATATATTTTATTCTGAGTAATATTTCATTTTACATTTTCATTGTACACAAAAACTAATTGCCAAGATCGCGCAACGGCTTTATTCAACGGCGTACATTTTATTGGAATTGGTTCAGAAATTTATCATTTTATTTAAAAATTTAAAATTTTACATTTGTTACAACTGTTATGTAGAAATTTGTTTTAATGGTGCTTATTCATAATTGTTTTGATTTTGTAGCATTTTTCTTTAATTCTAAAATATCTGTTAACTTCATTAATGGGAACACAAAAATAAGTTTGTATCTTTGTTTCGTTTTTTCCTTCATTTATGTGATTTTCGCATTGGATCTGATCATATATAAAATCTTTATCTATAATTAATTCAGTATTTTTTTATTATAAAACGTAAGCGCGGAAAACCACGGAACTATGCAAAAAAATTTTTTTGATGTGTTGTTTTATTAAACAACCACTTGCGCATACCGATTTATGTTTTAAGCGATTTTAAATTCTAATCTCGTACAATGGTATAAATTTTTATAAATTAGACGAATTCCATTACCGCGGAAAATCGCCGAGTGTTTTTATTACTAGAAAATCGATTCCCGCAATAATTTTTAGAATAAGTAAACTTTTCACGAACCGCAATTTTGTTTGTACTCTCACGGTTTATTTTCATGGCGTTTAAAATAATGACGTTCTTATATATATAAGATAGTTGCGCGGAAAATTGCGGAATATTTCGCGGATTTTTTCGCGACATGAATTTTACTAATTGAATTCTGACAAAATCGATTCCCGTAATCATTTTTGGAAAAGTAAACTTTTTCGCGAAACGCGATTTTTTTCGCGGTTTTCGCGTTTAGAATACGCCTATGTCACTTCTAGAATGTTGGCAAATACGTGTGTAAAATTTCGGGGCGATCCCAACTGTCAGTTTAAGCATGATTGATTCCCAAATATACATACATACATACATTCACTGTTGTTTAGAAATTTATATATTAGAATTTAGATACACTTTAATTTTATATCTGCCTTCTGCTTACAGCTTGCATCAACTGTTCAGAAAACGTTTTATTTAAAAAGTTAAAAAAGTTCCCGTTTCATTGTTTATCATATGCGTTGATTCACTAGTGAATTATTGCACCAAAATAATTATATTAATATGTAGTATCCGGAAATATGCTTTAATATCTCTTAATCGTCTTTTAGTTAAATTAATTGTTTATATTCTTATCAGCGGAAGTCTAATAATTTAATGTAAGTGCTATATCACAGTTTTATTAGGCAAAAAAGATTAATCATGGATATTTTTGGAAAATCGTGTGAAAAAGATTAAAAAAAATTTCATAGTAAATTCAAGGATGGCTCGAGATAAAATTGCATAGCAATGCCCAATGCGCATAAGCGTGAAAAATGTATAAAGTATATAGCTAGTGGCGTCATGTTATGAGGCGTAAACATTGCCAACATTTATGCCCCGTATTAAGTTAACCGGTTTTGACCTCAAAATGTTTTTTTTCAATATTTTGATATTAATAACAGTAAGCAATAACAAAAGAATATTGGTTCTGGGATATTATTCTGGTCTCAATGAATTGAAAAAAGTTATAAGAAATTTCAAGGTTAACACTCAAAACGTTCAAGGTTTCACATATTTTCTTTATATCAAATTTCAAATAAATTTAAAATTTAATATAAAATTTAGTGATTGCAGCAGTATATTTTGAAGTGTTGCAGGACCTCATACAGCGGGTCTTTTCATATGTACTTCAAACAGAAAATGTAATGTCACAAGTTAATATACATACTTTGAATTCAGTATGATGCTCACAATTTGGTGATCTTTATTATAATGTAACCAATGACTGTATCATAATATTATTATCTAGCCGTTCTATTTAATTTTTTAACTTATCATGATACATACACGAGAATAATTAAATTCACAGGCCAGATAAATCTGCCTAATGATTCCCACGCTGCGTTTTGTACCCACAGTGCAGAGGCGATGTTTTGAGAAATACATATGTGATGGCTTATCACCTAAATGATGATGGAAGTTGACACAATTCCGCTGTTCTTCTTCCAGTGTATCTCAATTCAATTTGCTGCTCCTCTACATTCAGATTTGAGTTTTTATTTCTCGTTAATACATTTTGAATGCAGCATATGTAATTACACCACTTGAAAACTTGAGATTACCATACAAAATGATACTCGTATAAATTTTCAGTTGAACAACAATTATCTCCAATAATAGTACTTATAGTCTGCTTTGTGAATTGCTCTTTAAAGTTAGTTCGAAGAAACTGGAAAGTTTAGCTCAAAATGTCACTAAAATTAAAAAATGATGATGATTTTTTTTTTTAATGCTAGATGACGTAATTTTAGAAAAACATTTTCTTACCATGACAAATATTTGACACGTTGTTCATCTCATTAAGGCTACATTTATGTGGTTCGAAAAAAATTAATCATGAAAAAATATTGGGTAATCTTGTAGTTCTTTCCAAAGCAAAATACTTTGCTGAACGCTTCAAGGTCAAGAATTGAAAATATAAGGTCATACTTAATATAGTCGAATATAAATTCACGCTTCGCTCTCCCTACGATGTAGCTTTTTGTACTATTTTTGGCTTATCATGCCAAGTACGACCGTACCTTTAAAATAGTGTTTCTTAATTAATTCTCACTTGGTTACACGTGATTTTCGACACTTTGGTCCGTATGCATAGTCGACGACAAGAATGGTTTCCACGGTTTGTTTGCCTCGTTCGTATGCATTAACGTTAAAAAGCGAGCCTTGACCGCAGAAATATTTCCTCCTTTTGGGTAGGCAGAGAACAGTGGCTAACATATAGAAAATACATATGTATCGAGCACTGTTTGTCATATAGTTTTTCCAGATCTTCTTTTATATAATATATCTATATAATATTTTATTTTTCCACATTTTGGAGAATAAATAAAATTTTATCGTATAACTATAGCGTTCACCGTCTTCAGTGCTCATTTCACCACGTTTAAACTTAGCATACCAATCAATGATGGTGGATTTTCCCGGTGCAGACCCCGGAAACTCTTCATCAAGCCATGCTTTCGCTTCAACTGTATTTTTTCCCTTCAAGAAGCAATACTTTATTAACACACGAAATTCTTTTTTTTCCATCTTTTCAACAATAACAAAAGTAGCTTCACTCAAATCGCTATAACTCACGAACTAATTGTCCGATTGCTGTCAAATTTTTACACGTATCGTTTGAAGGTTGGTACTAAATGAAAATCATATGGAAAAAATTCTGGTAACGCCATCTATGGGTCAGACCGGGGACTTTTCATCCAGCCTAAGCAGTACATATATGTACTACCTGTGAAAGTAATGTATACATTTTAATTTTGAAATGTGCTGTCAAATACATTTTATATAAAAATTTATGTCGAAATTTATCTTGGCGAAAAGGTTTATGCATACGCATTCAAACCGAAGAAATGTTTCCAGGCAACTTTCCATGCCTTGCCCGAGGTTGCGACTATGCATACGAGCCTTTAAGTACATATAAAGTGTCTAAATTTGAAATAAATTCAATTTCAAAATTATTCAAAAAATTATTATTTAAAAAAAATCAGTATTAATGTAAATGTGCACAGTAAAGGATAAAAATATTTGGATTAATACATACAGAATATAAAAAGATAACTTGGCAATAAAGCAGACAATGATAGACACGAGTAAAAAATGAAATTGATCGATTTGGTTTGTTTGACGACAAATAAAGTTAGATTACTTATAATTCATTACATTGGTGATAAATGATAATGAAGGTTAATGTGTCATCACCGTCTATATTTTAACAAGCGATCCAAATGTCCAAATGTTTATTTTTCATGAGTTAGGCTTTGCAGTTGGGAGTTGGGGCTAAAGAAACATGCGAACTGCACACACTGACTTTTCTATGTCCATCTGTCACCATAAAAATGACAAATTGATGAGCTCTATGATATAACAACTGACAACATTTTTTTGGTAACAAATCATATATATTTTTATTTTTTCAATTATGGAGTCTTATAATATTCGTGATTCGTAGCATGCTTTCCGTATCACACTACTCAGTGCTCATACGAGTATTCTTTTTAGTTATGGTTTATGAATGATTATTGATTACGCATATAATACAGAATGTATGCTTATGAACTACATAATATATTGTATAAAAACAAAACGCTACGGCTCATCAAAATTTACTTTTAATTTTGTACTTTTTGACAAAAACAAACTTGTTTGTACTATGGGGTACGTTTACCTATCTTCCCCACTGTGTGAGAATTGTAGTATATATTAAAAAATCAATAATTTGTTAGAAAATAATATTTTTACAGGGAATCACGCAACTGTTTATATACGACTGAAACTAAACATC
Organism: Sylvicola cinctus; assembly: GCA_963854165.1. Lineage (NCBI taxonomy): Eukaryota > Metazoa > Arthropoda > Insecta > Diptera > Anisopodidae > Sylvicola > Sylvicola cinctus. The sequence continues at coordinate 26,843,644 of OY974082.1, forward strand.
ATTATGAAATTAAATATTCTTAAATTGCTTTGATTTTCTAATAAAGAAACCTTGAGCTTAAACCGTAATATTTTGATCTTTAACCGCCCTTTCATAGCTGTTTGATTCAACTATCAATATTATATTTATAGTGAAGAAGGTAATCGTTATGTCAAAATTTAGTGACTAAAGTATTGCTGACTGCTTTCAGTATGATTATTTAATGTCTAACGTTTATTATAAAATATTATTGCTGGATAAAGCGGAATTTTTCGTGAGGTTATACTATTACTAATCGAACATTAACTTGAATCGATTTCCCCAATTTTGTTTTTGAAATTAGCCATTTTGTTCACGAACCGAAATTTTTTCCACGGTTTTCACGGTTGTTTTCCTATTTTCACGGTAGCGAATACGAAATTTATTACCACCTGTAACCAGAGCGGAAATTTTTTAATTTGTGCCCATAAAAAGACAAACCTTTCGTACACGTGCTATAGTCTGTGCGTAGAACTGTTTTGGAAGGAAATTTATATATTTCTGGTGCAAGTTTTTGTGACAAATACCAATTTATGAATATATAAACAAAGTATAAAATATTTATATAAAAATGTCAGAAGTCGTCAATTTAAAAAAAAAAATTGTGTTATTACTTGTATACATACTGTATTATTATTTATCATTTTTAAAGTTATGAGCCTAAAAATGTGATCTAGAAAAAGTGTGTAAAATGTACGTATGTACGCCGTACGCCGTACTATGGCGGAAAAAACTAAATTCTAAACTACTGGTCCGATTTGTGTGAATTTTTTTTGCAAAATATTAGAAAAAATATAAAAATGTAATTCTTGTTTTTCAAGGTCAGATGCTTCAAGGTCAAGTTATTGCCAACGGCAGTTTTTTTCGTATGGGGTCTCAAAAATGGGTCCTATGATTTTCTTTATTTTCACAATGATTAATCTTCAAGGTATCCGAAAAAAAACTGCATGTATCCTATATCCCGCTAGATGCTGCTTCTGGCGTAAAAGGGGGTGGACAAAGACAAACCCCACTTTTCTATTTCAGACACCATACGTAATATCAAAAAAATTATTTTAGATTATTGTAGAATTAAATAAGATAAGAGAACTTGCTGAACATTTCAAGGTCAAAATAGAAAAATTCAATGTCAAATTTTTTATATCTCAGAAACCTTAAATATTGTTTTTTCACATTATTGTAGGAATAACTAAGATAAGAAAACTTTCTGAAAATTTCAAGGTCAAAATTTGAAAACTCAAGGTTATATTTTTATAATGAAAATATGTAATTTTAAAACTGTGTGTCTTAGGGTACTATGATGTTCATGATTATTGCTAATCCCAATAAAAGTACCAATTTCGGACGAAAGACAAGTTCAAAATTCATAAATTTTAAGGTCACATTTTCCATATCTCCGAAAAGCTTTATTAAAATGTAGTTAAGCAACAGTCGTATATAAATTCACATCTCGCTCTCCCTGCGTTGTAGTTTTTTTAATAGTTTTTGTTTCATTGACTTCATGTAAAATGATACACTGTTCGTCTCGTTTGTATAATCTGCATTCGTTTGAAGATGTCCGTGTAAAATCAACATTATTGTCACAAATATAATACATATGTACATACTCCTAAAACCCTACCGCAATATTTAAAATTTGGCGATGGGATCGCTAGTCGCTACCAGTGTAAGCATGATTAGTTACAGCTACTATATATAGCTTTTGATACACGTCACGTTTGTGACAATTTGTTTAAAGATATACTGGTATTTATAACCGATCGCGTTTGAAATTTAAACGAGTTGCACGTTGCGTGTCCAAAGAGCAGAGAGAACAATTCCTTATCTGCTGACTGAAAGTTGATTGAGACAATCATAACATTTTCTTTAGTGATAGATACGTTCATACATTTAATTTATAAATGATTGAGTGAGTCTCGTGAGCACGACTAATTGCATATCGTTTATGACCTATAGCTATTGAAGACGATTCAAGATTTGGGCACGAGCATACGAGCTTATGTAGGATGTAGGTACACTAATCTAATTAGTGATTGGAAAGAAATAATTGTATTGCTATAAAATGAGCGTTATGAAAAATGTATGCTGTAACAAGTTCACCTATATGTATGCCAAAATCATCGTGACATAAATTTCAACGTCAATTTTCTGAGGAGAACGGTAATGAATTTATTTTAATGCAAATTTAAGCTTTATATTGAATTGAAAAGAGACGCTTCTGTTGACTTATAGAAAAGGAAACGAATACGACTCTAGACACTTTACGTGCTCAGTCGAATCGTTTGAATTAATAGATTTTCTGTCAAATTCTCTTAAAATCTCAAAAAGATTTTGTTTTGAAAATGTACTGATCTTAAGATAGAAACTAAGAAGTTTAACTTTAAATTAATCTATTGCACTAAGAAATTTACGAAAGACAACATATTGGTATATTTAATACTAAAGCCTATAAGTTTGATTGGATGCAGCAAGTATACACGGGGTGCTGTACTCAGTACAATATTATTTAATGTCATTTAAAATATGAGAAAGCAGCGATCGCGTTAATTTAGGATTAATTGTTGTTGTATGCTGTAACATTATAGTCTGTATATATGGCACTCGAATATTTTTATTACCAATTTCGAATGTAATGACATACTTTCTATGTGTAATTAAATACATGCGTAAATATACCTTTTTACACGAAATTTATTACAAACTTCACCGCGAACAAATTGTTTTAAATTTTAGCTTGTTTTAATGGTTAAAGTTAACTAAAGTAACATCACAAATAATATTTCTTTGGAAATAGAATAAAAGTATTAGATCACCTTGCATATGGACAAGATGCTACAGTTATACAAATTGTTGTGTTCATAACGCCAAAAATGTAACTTTTGAAATTTATTATTTGTTTATGACCTTTTTTAATTCTAAATTGTTACACTACTTATTTAGTTGAAATATAATAAACTTAGAAGAAAGGCTTTCATGTGTTTTAGAAAAAAATTAAATCTATCAAATATTTTAAAAAAAATAATTCTTTGGGAATCAATCTGCTGTGCAAAAATAGAATTATTTGTATACAGTAGCAACAGGTAGATACGTATTTATTACAATTCACACTTATCTGAATTATCATTCATTGAAGTGTGAGCCTTTTGAGAAACCGTCCGATAAGCTACTAGGCTTCGTGCGTTGTACAGTTGCGTTATATCTGTTGAGCTCCTAATTTGATTTCAGAGTGTCATTGATATTTGATGGGCAACGATAATATAGCTCTTTTTTGTATACTACTGATTCGGTTTATTGCTGTGAATTTAAAAAAAAATCCATATTTATGTTCTGAAAAATTCAATTCCATAAAAATAACGAATTGAAGACGGGTTATATGCGTATGAATCGATAATATAGTAATAGTTTCAATAACAGAATTGTGTTTGTGTATTGTGTGTCTGTGTAGTTAAAAAAGGCATATAAAAATAAATCAATTATTGCTATTATTGGATTAACGAATCACTAAATTTGTTAATTAAAATTGTTCTCCAGGTATAACTACAATACATTTCTTTTGTGCACATTTCAATCAACAATAATACGTGAAATCATTTAGTCTTTGTTCGTTGTGGAGACTTAAACTCGGAACAGATTTTATTTGTTATAACAACAATTTTGTAGATCACACTGCAACCAAAAATACATCCTATTATTACATCAATGCGGGTTTAAACCGCGTCTGCAAAAATTCGTATGCAACAACCTGGATTATTGTTAGCGAAAGTCATCTAGTATTTCAAAACGATACTAAAACATACTCCTCAAACAATTTTAGTGCTCTATATTTCATTTGTCAAATAATAACTACTTTGTGTTCAAAGCAATGGTCTGAATAAAAAAAACAACATTTACAATTTTATTAAAATATACGCGAAATCACTATAAATTTTCGATACACTCTGTTTGTTGTTCAAACTTATCCCTGTTTTACAGGTGTTTTTTTTTACAGTAATACCATATTGAACAAGATATGATATAAATTATGTATTTTGAATTTAAACTTTCAATGATATCTTAACCACAATGTGCACAATGCACATACTTAAAAACATACATACATAGGGCGTACACATAAAACCACAATTAAATACCAACAGTACAGTTAGTTGAAGTGTTACTGGAGCATAATTGTTTTAAAATAATAATTATTTATTACCATGAATGGACCGCTACCACTTACGATGAGAAATCTGAATTTTTATTGTATTTGAATAATTTAACTGTTTAACTGAAGTTGATAGTAAATAATAAAATGTGCTCACGATAATATTTCAAGAACATTTCTCAATTTTTTGTTACGAGTTTTATTGTTTTGTGTGTACATATTGCATGAAGATCTGAGCAAAGTCATTGTTTGTTTTTAGTTATTATAAATTTCGTCTCTAATAAGTACGGTAGCGAATTTCAATGTGCCATATGGATATACTCGTATGAATGATTTTGTATGCCCCGCAACAGACAATTAAAAGTTCGTTAAAAATTTGAATGAACTGCATTTGAGTTTGAGTACTTGCGACATTTGTAAACTCCGTGAAATCTTATGTTCTTCTTTCCCCCGAATTTTAGGGTACTAATTAATAGTTTATAATATTTTACAAATGTAAAGATAACAGTGAAATTTTTAATGTACTTAAATGCTAGTCTGCAGTAGTACAAGTCTGCTTTAATTTACTTTGGACTGTGTTTGCAATTCTGTAACGAGAACGGAGTGTGCGATTTGCTTGTAAATTTTTTTGTGCTCTCTTAGCCATCCCATTTACGTACCCAGATAATTCAGTCGGAAAAATGTGGAAATCATGACAAACAAAAAAATTGCTACCTAAACGGGTTATTTTTCTCACTTTCGACAGTCGACTGATTTTTTACATTGAGAAATTGCATACTTTAAGGAGATTATTATTGGTGTGATTTGAAATCAATAACAGATTGCACTGTGGTGCGTCCAGCCGTTGACTCCGATATAATCAAGGCATGTACAAAGAAAAGTTACTACCACACTTACCCCTCAAGCAGAATCAACGTAACGCAACGGCACGAAGCGCAGCAAGCAATTATATGTATTCTTTGTGCATGTCTTTGCACTTAGAGTCCTTCAGATCAATTTTACAATTTTTCGCGATCGCAGCTTATGTTCAGACTCTAAAATATTATTAAATGAAGCATAATAAAAGCTTCCAGACAGTCTTCTGGATTTTGCGAAACGCATTTCTAAATCATCTGTTTGAAGTTTTACCCACAGAATTTGTGAATTATTTCTAAAAAATCTGCTGTTTCTTTGTAAGTTGTATGATCACGCAAGAAGTAAATTGTAGATAAGTCAAAAATATTCGTTACAAGTCTTACATTTTGGCGTTCTAAAGAATTTGGTTTTGTAGTTAAGCTTGTGAGCTTTTCGAACTGAAAATGCGGATTCTTTTTCAAAAAGTTCTCGGATATCCCAAAAGTTTGCACTTTTTATTTCAGGTAAAATGAAATTAAAAAAAACGAAAGTTTTTCTGTTTTTAAATTTAGCCAAATGTTTCTCAGATTCTTTAAGATGGAAGGTGTCATACATTAAAAAAAAAACCGTCCACATTAAGTAGGAAATATTGACTCTAGAAATGTAAACATTACATTTGTAACAACAAAATTTAAGGTGCCGTGCACAATCATTTATCGAATAAAGTTTTGAGAGATGTGTCATGGCTTTAGTGATTTAGTTTGGCGTATTTAGCTTGGTGCCAGTGAATATTCTCCAAATCGTTGACTTTTTGAATATTGGTTATAACTATTAAGTAATAACAGTAGTAATTATCTTTGAAAGATCTTCTGAGCAATTGTTTTTATATGGAACCAAGTATACCAATTCTTCGAAACTACCAAATGCTGACTTTCCCATGATCGTTTGAACGGTTTTAACAATATTTTTATTTTCTTTGCCTAGACCAACTACTTTTCCCGATTTATAAACAATTTTTTCATTTAAATAAAGTTCGTCAATCAAAGGGACTAGTAATTTTTCAATACCTTCAAGAAGGTGACTTTATAAAAGTAATTATTGTTGGATAAATTTCTGTCTGGAGCTATATTTAAAGATTATGAAATCATTTTCAAATATCTAGGGGTTGGCAGAATCATATGTTCTCATTACGCACCATAATAATGGTCGTTGTGCTGTATTTTCTCTTTTTGTGTAGAAAAAGTTCTGTTTAATTCAAAATTATTTTAATATTTAAAAAATATTGGTAATCTTTTTCGACACAACGCTTTGCTTCTTTTAGACAATCAATTGCTTTTTCCAAAAAAAATCAAAATTCGCGCTTGGGGCAAATTGATTATTTTTAAACCCACACAACAAGTTTTCAATTTGTGGCCATTGTGGCAACTTTCCAATGGCAGCTATCCATAATTTTTTCAAATCTGGTTCTTTGTGAAAAGACAATGTAGGAATTATTTATTTTTCCTTATCTAATTTCCTATTCCTGTTCGACTGACACAGATTCACACAGACGAAAAATTTTAGGAGGCACTTAAAAAAATATTGAGGTTAGGATTTAAAAACAAAAAAATTTCAATCATTTATTTTATTAAATTTTAGAACATTTTTAAAAATTTTACACATTTAATCAATTTATGATACACTTAGATATTTATTTTCACCAATTTAAATTCGATTAAAAAACTTTTTCACCTTTAAATATTAAATTTTTCAGTACCTTCAAATTTGTTTTTGGATTTTCCATATAAATTATATGCAATGAGTTTGACAGCTGAAAGAGACTCTAATACATACAAAGATTCAACTTCATGTCTTGATTATATTGGAGTCAACGGTCCAGCTGATGGCTTAGTCACGGCTTTTATATTACGTAATGTGGGTTTACACGGTGGTGAAAGCAGATCGCGCAAAAGAGAAAGAAAATAACATACAAAATTTACTAAAGCCAAAGGAGAACGGAACTACTTTTTTTTCATTTGCACCCATAAAAAGTCAAACTGTTTGATCTCATTTGATCGGTCTTATTTGATTTTTATTCATCCCAGGATTTATCAATCTAACATCTGACATGCTAGTTTTAAAAACAAATTAAAGGTGTAAAAATATATCATTTTGTATACAAATTGTCACTATTCATTCTATCAGCGAATCTTCTCAATTGTCTGAAGATTTTTTGAGCTTCTAGAAACCTTACAATTATAGCAACGTGAGTTGCTCGCTTTCGGCAATTTTTTAACTTGTGTTAAAGCAGCCGCAGTTTGAGTTTGTATTTTGTTCCTACAATCGGTCTTTATTAAGTTTTGAAAGGAAAACATCCTTTCACCATTGGCCAATGTATGTGGGATTGTAAAAACGCCCTTCACAATTCGGCAAATGTTCGAATATATAAATCCATTCGGATATTTTTTTTATCAGAGCACATTCTCCCGAAACTCAGCGATGCTATTTTCTTTAAGCTTTCTCTCTTCGTGACTGCCTTGATAAGAACAACTCGTGTAAATATGTGTAATTTTAGTTAAAAAGGATATTTACATCTTATACCGAAACTCGTATTTTTTTTTACATCAATAGGATGTAATTTCGTACAAGTGTACCGAAACATTCATTCCTGATTGTCCTTAACCATTTTTAGTTGATACTAATATTGTGTAGCAAAACGGATTGAATGATGCATGAAATCATCTGCAGAAGTCTCACAAAGACATCACGCATTTTATCGTTTGACATTTATGTCGGCAGTCTTACAATATAAATATAATTGATATTTGAGGCTATGCGTGACTACTGCGGGAAATCACTGTCTGCAGTTGATATACACACTCAGACCTCTTTTCATCTCTCTTGTGTTACTGCGGTTTTTTATGACTGAGACGTGACTTTAAGGCATTTGATGTAGATTCAAACCAAAAGATATGCACACATTTGTAATACAAATTTTGTATACATAAGCATTATTTGTGTAGGTACTCCAATCTTCTTTAGAAATGTTTTTGACCGATAGACGCCTTAGTTTTTTTTTCACTAATCCAATATGTGAAGAAAACTCTTGCCAACAATATTTGCAAAAACGTTATTTTTAAATACTTCTTTTAATTTATCATTATGTTTTTCGGAAAAAATAAAAATAACAACATAAAATTGTGGGAAACATACGAGATGCATTACCACGGTGTTTAAAAGGAATCCTTATTTAAATATAGGGGTGACGTGTGTCCATCTGGAAGAAAATTCAACGAATGCAAGTAACCTGTTGAACAAACAAGAATCAAACCTATGACAATGGATTTATACATTATGCATCAACTGCAACAATTAAATTTGACATCGTGGGTCTTAGATCCCAAATGCATTATTGAAGAGTAGCCCTCAGTTCAAACGGTTCTAACATTTTAATAATAGCAACTTAACAGAATATATCAAGTGTTAGGGGCTTTATTTAGGTGGAGAAAAATTTACCATAAATTGGAGACCATTCAGAAAATGAAAATAAATAAAATTAAGACTTTTATAGTACATATATAGAATGTGTCATTAACCTCATCTTATAAATGTCCAAAACCATTCCCGTATTTCACATTATCGAAAACCGTATATTTAGTTTCTTTGGCTCATGCAACTGACATTTTTAAATTTTGATCTTTTTTTAACTCCTGGTAACAACTATGACATATTTTCCTCATATTTCGGTTAAGTTTTTTTACACTTTTAGTCATTTCGTTATTTTTGTTGCTGGTTATTTATTTTTTTGTTAAATATCATATGTGCATTCGTTAGATCTGGCAATTTTTTGCACCAAGTTCATTGCTTTCGCAGTGGAGTGTAATAACTTGCCATTTGGTCAAAGATATCAATCAACTGTTTGTCTTTTTTGTAGTCCAAAATTATTTCGCGTTTCATCTCTTTTATCATGCCACTTCATGATGACGATTGCACCGTTTTGTTTTAAATATGTTATCCTTTTTAAAATATTTCTGGTAATATAATGTTATTACTCCAATATTTCTCCATTGAAAGGACTTTTGTCTGATGATTGATTGCAATAAAATAGCAATTATCAGTAACGGTTATAGTAGATTACTGCGTTATTAAACCTATACTGTATAACTCATCAATAGAAAAGAAATAATCGTTGTTTTTGGTTTTACAAAAAAAACCGTAAAGTCCCATGACCCACCGGCGGATCACAACCCTTTTTGTATAGGACATTTGACGATAATTTTTCATGACCCACCGGTGAGTCACAGGACTGTTAACGTGTATAATCAAAGATAATGTATTTGGTGTAAAAAATTTATTATTACTTCAATTATTTAATATTTAATATAATAACAAAGTTTGAATTTACTCCTATCTCCGTCTCATTACATAATTATAAATAATTAGATATATATAATATATATGTAATTAATTTAAATGAAAGTTGGAGTGGATTGTGATTAAATATTCATAAAAATATTAAATTCATTGGATACTAAAATAAGTTGTTAGTTTAGTCCCCAATAGAACACGTCTATTGTAAACTTGCTGCCGTATCCTTTATCAAGTCAATATTAGTCTGAATATGTTTTTATATTCAAAAGGTTAGATAAGATTGAATCAATTCCCCACAATTATAAAGTTAGATTATTATAGCCATCGGTATAATTTTTTGTCAAATTCCCAGCATTTGAAACCGTCTTATATTTTTATAATTCACAAACCTTTATTATCTTGTTCAAATTTCCAAACAAAATTATTATTCAATTCAAAAAATGTGAGAAAAACCCTATTTTATTGATACATTTACAATAGTTCTGTTTGATGGCTTAACGAACTTTAAGCCTTTTTTCCCTAATTCAGAAAATTCCTTATTGTTATTATATATTGTTTTTCCCCTTTTCAATCGCTTTGGTGTGCAGAGATGAAACCCTTTATTAGAAAATTTGTTAACATCTTTTTAGGGTGACATACACGTTGGATAGAGATAGTGAGCACAAGTTAAGCAATAGAAAAAGAAGACAGTAAAGATCTTAATAAGAGTATGAATATTGGTTTTGTTTGAGATTTCGTATACAGAATTAAATGAAAATAAATTGACTCTCTTTATATTTACATTGTACATACTAGTACGTCAGATCTTTCTATGACTTTGTCACACTTTGTATGTGAGAACGAAACCGTTCGTCTCGTCTTCTTGACAATTAGTTATTTGATTTACACACACTGTTTACATCGATGAAAATCCGTCACACTTTAATTTTATGATACTAAAATTAATTATAAAATATCTGGCTGGAAATTTAAATAAATCCAAAATGTTGTTACTCAATACGTAGTTTTAAAACTCATGAGAAAAAGTCAGATGTTTATGGGAGACGCGGCCTGGTCCAGTTCGTCGTTTGTCAAAATATGCTTCAAATTCCTTAACAAGTACATACAAGCATAATAAATTATTGACTATAGTAAAACAAACAACACTCGCAGGCATGATACTTGAGACTTATTAAGAATGTCATGTAATAAAATAATTGAAAAAAAAACAACAAAACAAAACACAATTCACGGTCGAGGATAAAAACTTATTTCCATTGCGTCTTACTTATTTCTCTCCAAATTATGTTCATGCGATGAATTCACAGAATACATAAAGTTCACAGAGGAAATTGCCTTATATAAGTGTATTAGACTACTTTTCTCATGTACGAGTATTGGAGTGTACAACACACTCTTCAGATTCGTGTTGTAGAACTTCCCTCATATTGTATTTAGATCCTTTTTACTCGAGTCATAACCACTCATTGCATATGGTTATTATATTTTAGTTTCTGAATGTTTTGTATGATATCTGAATGCTAAAGTCGTGATGCTGTGCTCGAATATTATTATGTAGAAGTCAACGGGCTCGTGAACTCTTGTTACGAATGCCCCCATTTTATAGTATGAATAGGCTTCTTACAAAAATTGAATTTCTTGTTTTATTGCAAGCACAACAATAAGAATTCCATTGTTGGAGTGATTATGTACAAGAAATTGCAGGAATTGTCGTTTGATTTTTTTGCATAATATAAAAAACTTACGGCTAGTATCAGTATCCAGCATATTATAACAATTTCTAAAACTGTACGCTTTATAAAGTGAATAAAAATTTGAGCTGTTAATTTTATAATGATTAACAAGTATCTTAACTTTGTCCTAACTGCTAAGTACAAAAATCAAAGAAGTGGCTAGTTAAAATTTTTACCGCATCCCTAATAAATATATGCATGTACTTTCTTGTATATCAAATGATCAATTTTTTTTATTGACCATATAACATTTTCATGTTACCTAAGCACAAATGAGTAGTTGGTGACAACATTAAAATCCACCGTTTTTGTCCCTCGTACAATGCTTGAACAGCAGGTTTTAGTTTATAATCCAAAACGGATAAATTTTTGTGATGCAGAACCTTACACAATGTGAGAAAAATTCAAAGTCTTTTATGATACAAAAAAATCTTCGCAAAAGTTCAGCATCATAATCTAAAAAATGAAGGCCACCTTTCTAACTTTCGAGAACGATGTAAATATTTAAACAAAAAAATCTCTCTACTTTTCTGTCCTTTATTATATACGATTCTTTTCGTGATTTTTTCAGTTTATTGACATAATAATGAAGTACATCAAAGCTTCCATTACCAATATGTCGACTATCTTAAATAGTTAATTCCAATTAAATTTGTTTGTAAATACATTAGTGTTTCCGTGTGAAGAAGGTGTTAACAATAAATTATTTTAATGATGAGAAATAAATATCTTTAAATGTTATTTTTGTAATTTCGTTAAAGGTATTTTTTAAAAATTGTACAGCATAAAGAAATACCATAAATTCATTGAACTAAAATACTCGTAATCGTAGTAACTTTAATTTGCAAAACTTTACGAAATGACCTTTAAATTTTTCTTTTAAGGTACCTACAGACGGGATAGAAAACTAGCGTATAGTTTTTATTATAGCTACACTAAACTATCATGTCCGTCCACACGAATGCTAGTCAACTATACGTACAATTTTACTTATTCTGGATTCTTTTGTTCAGTTTCACAGAATTCTTCATTTGATCACTGATTATTGAGATATATAAACAGCATACTTGTTGTGACAAAAAATCAAAAAAACTATAAGCTATCAGCTATCAACTATCCATTCCTGTTGGTATTAAGGTGCCTACACACGGGAAAGAAAACTAGCGGATAGTTTTTACTGTAGATACACTAAACTTTCATGTCCGTCCACACGAACACTAGTTTAAGTCAACTATTCGCACAATTTTACCTATCCTCTAGTCGATCTAGACACTATGCCGAAATATCACTATCAAGTGGGGCCACACGAGATATTTTCAAAACTAGACGTACAGTATTTTGTAAAATTAAACATTTGAATTTTAAAGTTTGATGTAGAAATGCAATGAATTATTTTGTTCAGCTTCACAGAATTCTTTTGTTCAGTTTCTCAAATTTAACGTTTATTTGTCCATTTGTATGGCAGTAAACAAATAAACAGCATACTTGCTGTACCAAAAAATCAAAAATGCTATCAGCTATCAGCTATTTACTAACCATTCCAGTTGGTCTAGTTGCAAGTTTTTGTATAATCTATAAAGTGAGTGTCCACACTTAAAGTGAGTTTCAAAAACTAGCGAATAGTTCAACTATTCGCATAGTTTTGAACTATTCGAATCGGTCACAAACGGATAGTCACGCTGTAGCTGAACTATCCGCTAGTTTTCTATACCGTGTGGAGGCACCTTTTGGGTATAGCTGGAGTGGGTGTTCACACGAGGATAGTTGTCGGCCATACTATAGTCTCAAAAACTAGCGGATAGTTCAACTATACGTATAGTTTTGAACTTTACAAACCGGTCACACAACTATAGTGACGCTATAGCTCAGCTATAACTAGCGTATACTATCCCATCTATACGTACCTTACCTTCAGTTTATAGAGTCAGTGGTTTAGTCGGGATGGTCCATAGTTTTGGTATTATAGTTTTATATTAGTTCTTTATTAAGTATGAAAACGACTATTTAGAATAAAATTAATTCACAATGATAATATTTTACATTGTGCTAGATATACATCAATCCAGCTAATTCAATAGTGTCCATAATTTCAATTCGTTTTCACAGAATCTCGCAAATTAATATTTCAATGCATGTAGAACCTCATAAAGTTGAAAAAGTATCAATTACACGAACAAACAGCAAATTTGTCATATTCAATTACTCTAGCCTTTGACAAAAATGGAAAACGGGTTAAAAATTCTCAGTCCGGCAAAAAAATGAAAAATAATTTAATCTAAAGTGAATTAAATATTTTGTGAAATAGTTGATCAACGTTGATAAACTGCGACACAATTTTGTCTTTATATGATGGAGGGATTACTTTCCATTTTACAAGAATGATATGTGAGAATGGCGTGTGGAATTGATTACTATCAATTATCATCAGTGGTTCATGCATATGTCGCCTGCTTCCACTCAATCATATTGAATCCAAGTAGATAAGACTATGACTTAGACAAATTCGATTTCACTAGAAAATCCACTACATTTGTAAGATGTGGTTTACACTTTTTACTGATCACAATCTGTCATTTTTGTCCAGTCCGCATTACAAATTACCGGTAGCCTGCAAAGTATTCACTGCAATTAATCAATTATTAATAATTCATTATAAAATGGTTACAGTGATAAGAGCTCAATTTTAGAGCCTATTTACAATCGGTTCACTGTTCAATGCTAGGATATATAACTGTTGGCAAATCCGTTGCTGATATACAATTATAACTATGTTATTCATAGAGAAGATGCCGCAACAGTGATAACGATCAGGAATACAGTGACGTTGATTCAATTATGTACTAATTGATTTTTAATACCAAATTTAATGTTACTAAATTGATTGGTTTACGTGAGGAACGGCAGTGTTACGTGTGTGGTAGTAAACAGTTGGTGAGTTCGGAAGAACCTTTGCGTGTATCGTATAGTTTTATATAACAACTTTAAATTTATTATTTAAATTTTAATTGTATTTTTTAAATTAATTATTTTTATTATTAACTAACCGAAAGCTATTGCTTCGCTACGGCATTTAATTATGATAATTTTTTTTTTTGATTTATGTACGACCCCAATTGCATTCCGAATTTTTCGAAAAAATATTGATGATTCCGAAACTCGTTTTGACACTCCCTGAATCCAAAAAGTATTCTAGGAAAAATGTGCAAATGTGCGTCCGTACTATGGTTGCTATATCTCAGAAACTTGAGATTGCTCGACCGATTTGTGTGAAATTTATTTGCAAAATATTAGAGAAAACAATAAGAATGCGATTATTGTTTTTCAAGGATACTTCAAGGTCAAGTTATTGCCAAAAACTGTTTCGCTTGTATAGGACTCAAAAACGGACCCTACGATGTTGTTCATATTCACAACAATCAAGTATTCGTAGAGGTATTCTAAACAACTGCATTTATCTCATATCGCGCTAGGTGATTTTGGACACAAATTGAAGGTCACATTTTCCATATCTCAAAAAAAAAAATTTATTAAAAAAAAATTTATTTTTTAAATTAACAATATTGCACTGCAAGTGTTAAAACTTTAGTCTCGAACTATGTTGGACAATAATGATCCTTTATTCTTTTCAATATATCCTCATGTAAATGTTACCCTAACTTGAAATGTTAAAATATGCAAAAAAAAATGAATAAAGGCGGAAAGAATACAAGACGTTAAGGAGCTTCTTTTAGAAAATGACATGGCGCGCGCGCCAGTTTACTTCCGGTGCTCGAAACAATCAATTTACAAAAACGGTTCCTCTTTTCGACATTCGCGGTACACACACCTATGTATAGTTAATTGAATATTTGTATACCTGCTCTCATAAGGGATATGCGCACACATGCACACAATCTATTATAGTGAGTTATACAAAACTGTACTCAATTTGATGCATCTTGTCGACGTATGTACATATACTTACCGCAATAATAAAAAGGGAATTATAATGTAGAACGTCTTCTGTTTCTTGAATTGGCAGAACAAGAATGCTTAAGAAGTACATACAACTATATCATAATTATTTAACAATTCGTGTATAAAATTTCCTATACATTTTCATTTTTATATGCATATAAGCTATACACGTAAATAAATGCGAAACTGGAGTACAGAGCGAATTACGATGTAATGAAAAGCAGTATACAACTGTTCCAGAAGCATACGTACTTCCGTTCACCTTTTCCGTAAAGCCCTCGAATTCTTATTTCAAATTGCTGTACTGCTGTATGACGTTTAAACGCCTACTTTGAGTGCGACGTCTATTATTCTCAACAAGATGATGTGAGTAGAGTTGATCATGAATCATGAATTGTGATCCATGCATTTATTATACTGGAGGGAGTGCTATTCTGTCTCAGTAAAAATATTAAATTACATAAATATATGGCTGTTGTACTGTTTATTGTGTCATCACCACTAAGCATTTATCATCAGCTGCTAACTTTTGGCCCACTGATGCGTTCTGTTCTACCAATTTCGATAATCGTTACGTAGACGCGCTTCAACCGTGCCTTTATTCCTCGCTACTGTCGTATTTACTAGCTACATAATCTTACAGTAGTGGTTGTAACAAACTGCCCTAGCTACCTTGTATGTGGATAATTTAATTGAGTATTGGAAGTTAAGAT
This sequence comes from Sylvicola cinctus, assembly GCA_963854165.1. Classification (NCBI taxonomy): domain Eukaryota; kingdom Metazoa; phylum Arthropoda; class Insecta; order Diptera; family Anisopodidae; genus Sylvicola; species Sylvicola cinctus. The sequence continues at coordinate 26,859,393 of OY974082.1, forward strand.
TTTTATTTGAACTGTGCTATGGACCCCATACGAGTAAATTACAGCCATTAGACGTGAGTTCTATGTCAGTATGTCATTCTTAGCAACGGTGACTGCAGCAATTTGAATGATCTGGCCTAAGGCTGGTATGTTAAAAAATTTTGAACAAGGTACCTTTACTAGACGTTATGATGTAGACTACATCACGTACAATATAAGTAACGGTTGTTGGTAATATACATTAATTTAAGAAGGTTTAAAATTATAAAATGTCTATAAATGCCTACATATAACTATGTTCTCGCATTTGGCAACGAGTAACTTGACATCGTGTGTTAACGATCCACATATATCCTGCATCATTGTTTATTTAAGGTAACTTAAAAACTATCTAAAGTGTGCAAAAAAATTTTTGTGTTTCTTATTCTTTCAACGCATGTTACATTCTATCCACGTTGTGTGTATTTGCAAATAACTGGGTACACTGCAGTTGTCGTCCATCACACATAATGGAAATCAATTTAAAGAGTCCCACCGCCATATAAAAGTAAATGCAGTGTGAAAAAATTCAACTTCTAATCTTTAATGGGATGAGAACACCCATCGTAACTTTCATCACCTTTTGTGAACATTACGCCCAAAACTGAAATTGAAAAATTGCAGAAATCAAAAAAAAAAATCGGATGGACTTAGATTTCTCGTTAAAGAAAAAGTCATTCGCACCCCCCTGGCGATCGAAATTGACAATGCGAAATGCGGTTTAAATTTCGCCTACGCATATACGTACATATGTATGTATTTAATAAAAGTTTAACCCATATAGGTAGGTATTGTAGGTAGTACAATTTGAAGATTTTTTCGTCATCACGATATTGGTTCCCCCCTTATGTTTCTTATTTGAAAGCTAACTTTTATTTTTGATGTCGTAGACGTGATTGGAAATTTAAAAAGATTATTCACCTACATTCGAACATATTTGCAATAAAATCCTCACACATGCTGCAACTATATATGTACATGCAGGTAATACAATATATACATTATAGATATATGATATATCAGTGGGTAGAAGTGCCGATTGAATTGAATTGATAAGACGTGGCCGATTGTTGCGCACATTTATTGCTGATACGGGCATTAGAGTATTCGTGGTGCGCGAGTTGGTATATTGAATGAATTCCCTGATAGGGTAGGGTGGGTGGTGAGAATAAAAAATATCTGCATTTCCATTTTCATTCAAATGCCTATCATGAAAATCTTTGTTACACCAAATATACCATTTCGTTTTAAATGCACATCAGTTTCAATCCATTGTCTGAATGAGAAATGGACATCGATTCAATGAATACAATACGGATTAGTGCAGACTCTTTTTGTACCCTCATCGGAATTGATTATATTGTATATGGATAGTTTATTTATGTTTCGACGCTATCGAGTACTCATCGAACTACAGAGCTCTAACAACACTTATGGTAGATCCAAAAAAACGGCTTCAATCTGCAACAATAATTAAACTTAAAAAAATTTGCAACTAAATCTTTTATTAAAAAAATAATGCATATCAAAAATTAAAATTCTCACAAGTATAAATTCGTATATATGTATATATGACTGATGAAAATAAAAAAATTAAGAAGAAATTCACATGACTTTTGAAATTGTCGTTCTGTTGATGCTATGTATATTAACGTAATCTTAAATTATATTTTTATTTCACTCCTCTTCGGATAGAGACTCACAATATTAAGAGTAATTGATATTGTTAAATAGTTCTTGAAAATGTTTTATTGTACATATGGGATTGACAAGGTTCGATTTTTAAGAAATACAACAACAAAATGGTCTCTCGTTTTTCCTTATAAAAAAAGACTCTGGGACTCACTGGACCGAATTCTGATGAATTAAAAAAATCTTTTAATAATTAATGTTTTTTTCTAACATAAGATTTGCTTTTATAAATTAAGTTTATGCTGCCCACGTAGATGGGCGTAATTCCTACTTTATAACAATATGTTTACGTAGCATATAAAGTGTATGTGAAAGCGAGAAGTAGGTGCCTACGCTTTAATCATCTCAACATATGCCCACTATTTGGATGTCTTGTTTTGGGTAAATAGCACTATTGTTGGGTGCAACCGCTTTTAATAGCTGCAGGGTTTTTCATCATAATCCACCCTACTTCATATACTCGTAATATGTGGTGTAATGCGTTGTTACATTGGTCTCATGCATTTATGCTTTACGTTCATATTGGTATAGATTTCAATATTCATTTTGTATGTTCATTGTTCATTAAGAATTAATGCAATTTTGGCCACTCTGTAAATACATAATGTTACGGGTATGTTTTTTATTTATACATGACGTAGGTTTAGTTTTGTGTACGTTGTGTAAATGCTTGAAAGAAACAAGCTTGTCCAAACATTGGTAAAGTGTGAACATATAACATATTCCACAAAGACGGAAAGACTACAATTCAAGAGTTTTATTATTTATAAATTAATTAGAAGCGCTTGAAAAGGTAATATTTAATTTGAACATGATTGACTGTAATTGAATTTCATTGGGTTTCGACTTTCGGTGTAAGCTGTACTGACTATGGTGTGTATCTGTGTAAATGACTCGTTTAAATAGGTTCTTACGATTTATCAATTATATATAATGCTGGCGGAGGAACCCGTGCGCTTCTCGGAAACAACATCTTGTTTTAAAATGCATAATTCTTAAGTAAAGTCTAATTTCACAAAAATCCAATGAAACAAATTTTGTTTTTTCAAGTATGTATTGTAATCAAGGTAAAAATGGATAACGTTGACAACTATTGTGAAGAAATTTGATTCCGCATAATTCAACTTGTTTCAATTTCGTATCATTTTTCTCAAACAAAAATTTATTCGTTACTATAAAATCTGTTTTTTTCTGTCACTTCGATAATTGACTTACGATACTTTCATTTAAATACAAATGTGTAGCCACTTTTTTTAGAGAGGTTTTTCTATTGAGGTAAAAATTTATTATTATTTTTGATAAAAAGATTGCCAAAATTCCATTCATCAAAAATACTGTCAGCAATCTGAAAACTCAATACGTAAACTGAAATCCAAGCAACCCTGATACCCGACACCGATTCATATTTCAAATCCTGATTGGCTATAAACCCACACATCCAAAATCAAGTTAACCTCAATCCTCAAATCTGAAATTCTGACGAAGCTAAAATTCCAATATGTTATTTCTTGGTAAAATAAAATTTCGTTGGGCCATATTTTTGACTCGAGATTCGGGAATATCCCGTCATCGACAAACTGGGCACACAATTTCCGTGAGTTGATATCTTGTCAAATTAACATGCCGGTGGGCCAAAATCGAAAAACACACACGTCGTACTAGGCTAAATTATTCCCTTTATAAATACTTTTTTTTGTAAATAATTTTATAAATACCAATTACCGGGTTAACACCTATATATGAACCACCCTACAAACCACATGTAAACATGTTATATAAATATAAGATAAATAGCTTTAGCGGTTCAGACGTAATGGACCAAAGTACACGATTTTTTTTAAATCGCGGCAAACTTTATTTCGAAAGCCAATTAATACCGTCAACCTAAATTTCTGACTGGAAAAACTGTTAAAATGCCGTTGTCTTATTGCATTTAAACTTAATTGAGTAAAACTTTTATCAGACGTGGTAACTGCTAACATCTCCAAAGATAGCAGACTCTTGTGTTTTAGTCAAAACTCTTTTACAATTGGTCCCATATTAAAAATACCTCAAATATGATAGCAACAATCGAACATTCCTACAACCTGAAACTTCGATACTTTAAAATTACGACAGGCCATATTCCTCAATGTCTTCAAACCTGTTAGCACCCGTAACCCGAATTGTGAAATGACTTTCCAATGAAACAACCAATAGTAGTACGTTGATTTTTCCTACATTAATACTTCTTCGTCCATAGTGTGAAAATATTGTAGCGATAGCTTCAGTAGTACAGCAATGATAGTTGATTGTAGCAAAAGAACTAACTTTTGCGCCATTCATCGAATAACTGCCAAAATGCACTCAGGACCCACAGAACATACATACAAACCTTGGTTAACTTTGTTGCAGCAGATTTGGAGTTTACTTGGTCATGTACAGTACACTGCTCTTAAATATAATATAAATATGGATGAATTAAAAAAAAATGTAAACGTAAATGTAAACTATAATTTTTATTATATGCATCGTTGAGTGATTTGTTGCATTTTAACGTTCTATACTTTTTTTTACATTAAATAATTAAACTATACAAAAGCAGTGCACAAAATAAAAAACCGACACTGTACACTCAATTCCCTTTTGCAGAGTTGTTGACCCTCCAACGCCAGCTATCGTAATACCTTAGCCCGAACTACTCCATTCACTCAATTCATTTTTGTAATTGGAATGACAATTCAATAATGCAAATGATCGTAGCCTACTATTTAAAAACTTCTTTAGTCTACAACTACGGATTACCATGAAAGTTGATGACCAAACTACACATAAACATTTCCCAAAACCCAAATAACGCAAATAAATATACATTTTTCTTAACTTTGGGGCAGTAGTTCTTGCGGAGAACAAGAAAATATTCATGCCATTTCATTTTTATAAGTATAGCTCATAAAATTGTGATAAATGCTGTAAATGACTGTACTATTTGTAAAAATGGTCGAAATCGTTAAAACCATTTATTTTAAGTATTTTTTCAATATGTTGATAATAGTTAATTTTAATATATGTATTATAAGTTATAATTATATTACAATACACGTATTTATATGAAGCGCACAAATCTTTCAAAATTTCAAGGTTCGCAAAAGTAATTGCATTTCATTTTCAATTTATTGTAAAGAGCAAATTTTATTACGTATTGCATGTTTTACCAATCGTTGTTTTCTCGTGCGATGAATTTTTTGTGCCCTTATTTAAGTACCTAAACATGAATCGTATTATCCCATATTATCTTGTTATTCTTACATTTTAAACGATATGTTCGGTATTAAACACGCCAAGCCATAAATAAAGATGAACCAAAGTGTCATGACAGCGAGGACATTGGAAGTGAGATATATCATAAATTATAATATTCAACTAAATATTGCCGTTTAATTGGTGATAAAAGTCAAATAGGCGAAGATAAATAGGGTACTCGATATGTGTATGACTTTCCTAAGGGAACTCTCAATTCCATAAAAATTACCATAATAATCTATTAGCTAGCTCTTCCTGGTAATCTGGTAATAGATGATGGAAAACAACTATACCATCCATTTATATATATATATATATGTAATTCCATAGTTCCAATCGCGCATAAATTATTGCGTGTCCGTCCCTGCCGTTTTTTGATGCTTTTTTTAAACGCGGAACGCGAAACAACTCTTTGACCATCATCATTATTATTACGTTTACTGTCCCCATACCAAATTTCAATATCACATTAGGTACTTTGTGTTTCTACGACAATAACTATACATACTTTTGTTAATTTTCGATTGATTTTTGAATGTTTGATCCTTTTATCCACTCCATAGTTTCAAAGAGACAAATATTTCCAAGTCTGTATGGAAATTAATATACTACTTAAGTAATAAGTATGGTGGGCCTAAATAAAATAAGAAACATTTATTAGTTCTGCAAAACTGATTGTAAAATATTTTGGTTTATAACACAGCGTGTACGGTGTAATGTGCTAAAGCTTCAGTTTAACTTAGACGTCAAAATCAAAACAAAAACGTGCAAAACGAATTTTTGTGTGATTAACCGCACTCGGATGATCACATTGGCGGACAAATAGTTCTCGCGAAAACTCTCGTTTTGACGTCCACACTTAACGCATGAGTTCGCCTAGCGTGCATGCTAAAATAAATAAAGAAATAACTTTTCAAATAAGATTTTGTTGTGAATTCTGGTTTAAATATCAAACTGCAAGGCGACCTTAATAGCAAAGGTGACCCTAATATGATGGGTAAAAATGGATATGCTCATACGTTAAACATTTAAACATCACAGGTACAAGCGAGGTTACAGGGCGCATTTGAGATGTCACAGGTCACCGCGCCTTGCTGGCAAATTAGACAAAGTTTGTTAATGTTAGACATTGATGTTAGACTACAGTTCATAATTAACCAGTACTAACTAATAAGTATATACGATACTATTCACTATTCAGTTGTATCACAAAAATTACACTATACATATCTTCTGAGACGAGTTTAAAATACAAGCAGTGTAAGCATAAGAACCGATTGTGAATACAACTAGAATACGTTTTTATTAGTTATTAGTTGCTTATTAACATGACGTAACAATATGTAAATAGTAATCGAAATTCAATTACACTTTATTTTTAAGCACAGAAACCGGTAACTGGTTACAATCATACGGTAAACTAAATATATAGGTTTTCGTTTTTTAATTGGCATAATGCTGAGATATTTAGTAAATTTTTTACGAAATTCAATTATTGTTAATAATAAATAATAATAACCGATGACAAGTGTTATTGTTATATTGACGCAGGTCCGAATTAAATAATTATGATCAGTAAACGGTTTTCTGATAAATTGAATAGAACTAATCGAATTTCGGCTACTGTATATACACAACTGCATTCCTATAATGTGGTGTGGTATACATATTTCTAGATGCAATCTATACTTTATGTTTTACCGTATATACATTTTCACATTTCGGCACGATACCCACAATATAAATAACATCCAGACTCCAGAGCAGCAATGTGGTCAAATTCAGCATCCAAATATCCGTAGGAAGTAGGAACGTGCATTCATTGTAACTGGTAACAGTACCGGCAGATGAGCTAAAAATATATACATATATCTATATACATTTAGAGCCCGCCCATTTTAGACTGCCGACTGTTTTGTCTCCTTCAGTTTCTTAAATACATGTACAATGTACTTCTGTATATCGTATAGATACCATTATATTATTTACAGAATAAGCACACAAATAGAGACAAATATAAGAGGTTCTGTCTTCTGTTCTAGTCAAATGTTGAAAGTTGATGAACAAAAATTTAACCCAAATTGTACTTGAATTAACGGCATTTTATTTAATATTTGATTTAGACTCGGGCGGGCGGTGCCCGTGCCGCCCGTTTCACGTGAAAAATCCATCCCAAGATACATAGTATGTACAATGTACATTGCTATATATGTATAATTCTTCTCTCGTAACGCATACATTTGTGCTATATACGCGTACTATACGATGATGCGCACATGTACATAAGAGAGTCTCACAGATTCATCTGCGCTAGGATCTCTGTGCAACAGAGGCAGGGGAATAACCAAATGGGGTTGCGAATTGCGATTCATGCTTGCCATCATCCACATATTGTGTACATATAATACATCCACATTTCCCCTGCTCCAGACAGTATTTTTTGTCCTTCTTCACTTTTCTCATTTACTGCAATCTCATCGCTCAGACTTTTAATATTCTCTCCTTCAGCAGCGTAATGTATATATATTATGGATTGCTTGTATACATGAATGATTCTCTGCTACTTATTATATGTACACATATATTATACGCAACCGTTTTTGTTTCCCTTTGTATTTGTGTATCACATAATGTAGTATATATTGCACCCCCCATGGCCAATGGCACATAACACATGTATGTAATATGCTATCATCAAATATATAGTCATTGATGTAGTCATATCCGCATATTGCATGCACATTGTTCCGGTGATCATCATTTGATTTCGTGTGATGTGGTTGTCTGTATCTGTGAATGTTTGCCGATTTTTGACAACATATTATCCAAACAATTTTTAGTCTACCCCTAGCATCTCCAGATGATAGACAGACAATATTATTTTAAAGTCAATACCAAAGAATCTGCGCCAATTTTGTTGTTGTTGGATAACAGTGAATATCGATTAGTGATAGTGATTCTTTGACACTTATATACGTACAAATTTATTACTTAATATATTACGAAAATGATTAATTATTTATATTTAAAAAGCATAAGGTAAACTTAAAAAAAAATAGAAAATAAAGCTACACACAATTAATGTAAATATATGTAGTTACTTGTACACAGTACAGTGGTTGTGATATATAAGTATAATTATTAATAATTAATATTAAAGTGAGTGATGCGTTTTGCTGTTATTTGAATTAGAAATATGTTAATACCCAGGTGTATATAAAAGGCCTAAATTATAAATATTATTTTGTACAAAAAAAAAAGTTGAATAAAATAACAAAGTGAATATTTGTGCTAAATTATTTAATTATATTAAATTATTAAATTCGTGTTTCTAAATGAGTATCCATAAGAGGTAATACAAACTGGATTATTTATACCTATTTATTTAACAACAGTTAAATGCATCCATCCATCTATACAATGCAAGGTGAGCTATAGTGTGTTGTACCATAACATTATCGTGAGCCCATCTCTTTCCCAACACACATAATTTTTGAGCTTCTTCATTTTCATTCTGAACATAAAACATTGGAAAATTTGAATAAACTTTTAAACTAAAATACATTAAAGTAAATTAAAGGCACTAACGGCCTCAGTTTATTTTGTAGTTAAAGTACACCTGATGTTACAACTGAATTAGGTACTAATTTTTGTGTGTTTAATAGTAAACGCGCACCATTGGCGATAAACAGATTTGAGATTCCCATTTAAATACAGAATTTTTTTAGTGAGATTGTGCTTATCAAATAAGGCAAAAAGAAGCTTAAGTTATATTACTGATTTTACATTGAGAGGAAATCTAAAACCACAAAACGGCGTTCGATAAAGTTTGTTGGCTTAACTTTTACGCAAAAACAACCAGATTTTGTAATTGATATGCCAACCACAGACCTATATTAAAATATTCTCTTATTTATGCATGCTGCTTAGGTATGTTTATGAGACGTACATTTAATATCGTAAAATAAGATTTTTCCACGAGATTATCATTTCCGACAAATGAAGCATTCTTTACTGGACCGTTTAGTGTTTGCTTTTAAAGACCTTTCTATAAAGACAATTTGTATAATAAATTCTACCGTTATATCATTATTTAAACTTTGTATATATTTGTAATCTGGTGCAACCTATGTCACGGTCGCGTTAGAACGGTCAGTTTTTCATTGGTTTAGTTATCAGACAGCGCAGCGGGCCGATTTACAAAGCCTTTGTGATACTTATACCGCCGGTATAATTTTAAGGAAATTCGCACCAACACGACATTGATAACAAGCTGTAAAAACATTGCTGTAATAACCTTAGTTGTGAAGAACTTTTCCCGTTTCAATAAATATTTTAGTTTTATGTATTTGGCCAGGAAATCGTAAATATTGTTCGGATCCAATGATCCAAATGACGCTATATCATAGTTGTTACCTGCGAGCAGCGGCATCCTCCTACAATTTCGAGTGTTCCAAATAAATTCAAGTCTGCTGATTCAATGCAATCAGAATTCAGTACATTATGCGTACAATTTATTTTATTTAAAATTATAATCGTACATCATTGACCACTTAATTTTATCAGTTATTACTTACTTTAGAACGATGGGAATTAATCCTCGAAATTTACTTTTTTTTGTCAATCCAATAGCTAATTGTTTCTAATAATTGGTTTATACAACTCTGCACTGAAAGTTGTTTAATTAAATGAACTATTGTAAAACAAATTTCAAGTTTCTATACTTACTTAATTTGTTTCATAAAATTTCTTTGATACGTTTTGTGGTGTTTTCTGTAAAATAATAAAAACCAAATGACCATATATGGACTGATAGGTAAGGTTAATGCCATATTAATGAAGCATTATAACTGATAAAATATTTATCGGTTTTGAGGTCTCATACACAATAAAATTTGAAAGTGACCTTAAAAAATCGAATCGTTTTTTACATCAAATCGAATTACCCAATCAACGCAGAGTGTCACGGACAGACGTTTGACATGACAGACATTTTTCTAGACTAGTTTTTTTAATCTCTGGGGGTCATACCGTGTTTTTCATAGTGTTTCTCGAAAAAGTCTCGAAATTCAAATAAAAATTTGTATTCAAAGTGTTGACACATCTTACGAACAATTTGTCGAATTTATAAAAAATAAATATTATATCCATTAAACATTTTTTTGGACCATTCTTTTTTCACAACATCAACGCTAAAATAAGGAATATACCGTATTAGCTAGAACAAGTTAAACTTTACACAATTATATACAATGCAAAGCATATTGGATGGCTTTGGAAAATATTTCGACCTGCATTTACATTTCTTAGCTAAGTTATGTTTTATTCGTTAATTTCATAAACTGTATTTCCAAAAGATAAAAAAGCTGCAGAGAACAACATAATTAATGTCTCATGTATGCGTAATATTAATTTATATTATTTTCTATTGCTGTATTTATAAAATCATGTCAAATATAAATATTTGGTGAGAAATTATACTTTTACTTATATACATTCGCAATATAATTTTTCAAATTGCTGCTCGCTTGACGATATTCGTAAATATATAGTAATATGAAATCTCATTTCAGTAATAGTAATTAATTGATATTTTCAATTCTTAAAATAGGCCAGTATTACACATTTTGCAACCCAATCACATAACACATGTACAAAATATGTTCTCATGTTCTCCCCAGAAATAAATATAGAACAGAGATAGTTTTCGAGAAAAAAATCTGTTATTATCCAAGAGATTAAAAGAAATCTGAGAAATAAGCTGTCAGCTTCCATAGCCGTTAATCGGTGTCCCTATAGTAAATCTGGATGAAAATAAACGGTAAAGGTAGGTATATCGATTTTGTGAGAGATACCGAAGCGTTTATTTTATAGGAAGCGATTATCAATAATGAAACAATTAGTTAGCATGAGCGATTCTTAAATCAATCGAAAATAGGTAGCCATCTCTAAACGGAGTGCCTGTTAAATTTCATTATTGATATACAATAGTATCTTTACCAATATCCACTCAGGTCGCAAAATGCATTTTGTCATCAAGTTTACAAATAAATATCTTTCCGCTGCGGCGTCTTCACGTTGAGTGTCGTTTTTATTTACAAAATACAAATTCTCTTTTGTTCACATTATTCTGTAATCAACTGTAATATAAGCCATACGAGTTTGGAAAAAGCAAACAACCAAATTCAATTAACAAACAAAATTAGGTAGCTAAATAAGCCTTTTTGTCCCAATGTCCGCATTATAATTATTATTATTCGGCGTGTGTATGCTTAAGGCGGACAATAATATTTGAAGTAGTATGCATACTTGTAAGTTAAATAGCTCCACATTTAAGGGTTATCTACATCGATGACACGCGTTTGTAGGCGAACAACAATGAACATGATTATTAGGCAAACACTTGCGGCGTTGAATTTTCTGGAAGGATGTTTTTAAAGGGTGTGTTGTTTTATTTGCTATTATTACCTTTTTTTTATTGATTTCCAGAAAGTAGTGGTGATGAGTTGGAGTCTGTTCGCAGTGGACTACCTATAGACGTACCTGGGACACTACAAGCTCTTAGTCAATCCGAAAACTATTTTGAAAATTTAAAGGTAATTTTTAGTGAATTTGAGGTGAAAATGATATTTTACAAATATTAGTCATGTTCCTAATAACAGATTCAATCCACCGAACAGCTACTGAATGAGATGGCTAAACTTCAGACACCGCCAGAAGAATTGGACATTCGATCTGGTGCTGTATTTGCCAACACTCGTCTGCTGAGAGGGAAAAGATATGGACCATTTCCCATCCAATGGACCAATGATTTAAGTGATCCTCAATTTGCATGGGAGGTATGTTGTTCTGCACATTCATGTTCTAGTAGCTATGAACCGACCCTAATATTTTATTTAACATGACTATTATATGCATACAAAATTTAACCGTAAGAAATATAATTGATTTTTCTTTTAATTACTTTCCATATGTGCACTTTGCATATGTACAAACATAAAATATTCTATGCTTTCATAAAGTAAATTTAATGTAACGTGTTTCCGGACAAATTTTTGTTTCTCGTATACAGATTTATAAAATTTGTTTATTTCACACATAATTTTGAAACAAGCCGCAGACACATCTTTATTTCTTATATTTGGTTGTGCATCTTGTAATATTGTAACCTCTTATTTTTCAAGACATAAGGCAGTATATACATATTTTGAATGGGATAATTTTATGGCGATTCGTTTTAATTTAACAATTTCACGGATTTAACAGAAATCTATGTCAAGAAATTTATTATTACGCATACTCGAATGTTTAATAAATATAGTGTGGACCTTTCTTTAGTCTAGTCTGCACAACACATGCGTCTACCAGCCAAACTACAATAAATGAGCCATTATGAGTTCTCATATAGGTATATATACAGATTATGCTACCGGTTAAAAATATCATGTCAGTACGATGGTGACTCAATTATTATACCTTAGATGTATATGGACAATTGTTGTGAATACAAGATAGCAACAAGGATGGTCTTTAGTCTTTTCATATCGAATGTAAAGGCATCTTTGCGTTAATGGCAAACACGTTCAGCTTTTCAATGCACATCCAACTTACAATTCAACAAACAACTCGTCATATATTTTGACGTGTGCACAAATGTTTGTATTAAAAATGTCTCCTCATGATTCAGAATAATAAAAAAGGTGTCACTTTTCTACATGATATGTTGGTTATTGCAGTGTTTACTAAAACATCGCGTCGCGTTGTTTTGTTGCATTCAAAACATGTGCTCAATATTACGTGTAACTAAATATATGCATGCGGGGAAGATAACGTTTTGAGTTGCTTAAATGAAAAATTTGTAGATAATTATGGACAATGGGTAATTTAAAATGGCAGTAGTAAATGCTTTGTTGTTCAATAATTTCAATTTATAATTATATTTCACAAATTAAATCCTTTTTCGTTCAAGAATTCGTCTGAAACATGTAGCGCAAATATTGATTTTAAGGGTTTGAAAAATTGTAGTGTCACCTAAAGGCTAACTCTTGTGGTCACCAATAAAAATACACCTTCGTATATTCATTCTTTAATATAGAAACATTGGTGAAAATTTTGTAACCATGTACGTTCTTTCTGTGGTGTCAATCAATTGTGCATAGCAGTAAATTACACCTGGGCCCGTTTCAATGGATCGAAGTAACACAAATGACAATAGACAAACATCGTCACAGTGGTTGGATATTAGATTCTTCACAAACAAATCCTTGATACGGTATAATATTTATTACCTGCAACAGTAATACCTATTTGTATGACGCATATGGGCATAGAAGCTCTTCAATTTGTTTTAGGAAGTATAGGATACAATTGTCAATTCCTACATGTGTCATATTTTCCAATGGCTTATGTATATGAAAATATTTGTTCATGCTAGAATGCTACTTACCCACCGTGCATAAAAGATAACTTCTTCTGCTAATTTTCACAATTTTTCATAAGGGTATTTTCGGTTTATCCAATTTAATTTGAACTTTACTTCGGGGAGATGATGGTGTGATGCATGCAGCATATATAGGGGTAAACACTTTGGGTAAAGTGATTGAGATTTCATCAACATTTGAGTGACATTGTGTGAATTTAAAGATGCTGTTAGGGATTATGTCGCAAATTAGTTGGGTTACGGTTGGATTAGTTTTATTTTGTAATTTTTCCTTTTTTGAATCTTGATAACTACTTTAGAAAGACATCAAATTTTTGTCAAAAAAATGCCAAATATGGGTTGAGCTCTGACAATATTCCCCACGTTTATTTTCTGATCTTTTTTTTGTGGGGGAATTATATCGGTATAAATTATGATATACTTAATATAATTATGCTCAATTTGTATTAGCCAAAAAATAATGTTCCGTTTGTTTACATTATCCGAAGTAAATTGAGTAATTTTTAACTACTCAATACCACATACATATTACGATAATATTATTTTTTTTATTTTATTTATTACGACTTCGGGTTATGAATTATTTCAGTCATTTTAGTTTTATTCAACCTCATTAATGCTTTAAGATAACTTAGAACTAGTGTGTTTTTAATTTTCTCAATGGGTGGATAGCTTCAGACATTCGTTATGTACTCGTATATAAAATAAACCCAATTTTCGTTTTTAAATGTTTGTTTAAGAAATTTTTATATCCAAATTCTTTAAATCCATTTATTCCTGTGACATTTTTAATAAAATTAAACAAAAAAAGTTTTGGTCATTGTGAAACATGTTACCGAAGATAAATAAGTTATCATTACTCAAATAAACATGGGGTTACTATTTGGTATAGTCTTTCGTTGGTAATAACGCAGTAACAAAGTACAATATGTATGAATTATGTATCGTATGTTGTACATGATTGTAGAGGAACCATCATCGCCGCTCATGTTATTAATATTTTAATTAATTTAAAGCAATTTCAAGCCATAAATTTATGTCCTAAACTGACCTGATATATTGCACTCGAACACACGTTGCAGTACGGTTCAATTGATGCAATTAAGTGAATTCTATTGGTTTGAATGATGGAAGAATAAAACTATGTCACAATATATACATTGAAAATATATTTATATGTAGGTAAGTGTTTTTTCCAATGTGTTTTTGAATCCATTCAGTTCTTCGCTCCATTATTTGATCACGTTTTGGTCTTCAAACTGTTTTAACCTCTAACAACAACCGAGAAGATAACAATTCGGAGATTTGTTAAGGCTTTATACGACATACACTTGTACAATGTCTGAACATTTCATTGATGTTTCATTGCAGTTTAAGGCAAAGTGCCAATCCGAGGGATTGCATCAATCTTTTATTGTTTTCACACCTTGTTGAGCTGAACGTGCTAAAAGTAATTTTCAGGACAATAAATTTATTTTAAATGGATCTTGTTGTTAAACATTTCTATTCATATACTTATTATGAGTATCTCATATGTAGGCATTGTGTTGTTGTTACACATTACCTATATATAGGTACCCACACAAAACGCAAGCTGATTAACCGAAATGATCCCAAGGCAGGGTGTGTATGTCCTTACTTACTATATTCACTGTCACATTTCTCCTTATGTCTACAGGATTTCAACAGTTAACATGCCGTGAAAAGGTTTATGAACATGCGATGCATTGGGATTATTGATCATTGCCGCAAAAGTTTAAAATTTTGTTTTCAAATTCAATTTTGACACTGCACTACTGGAAGGCTCACAACTCATTTGCTTAAAGAAAATTTCAATCAACTCAATTTTATACACATTTAGAGTACCAAGGATTCTAAATGCAAATTATAAAATATGATCAGGTACTGTATCACATTAAATTACGACTATATGACGTGCAGTATTATATTTATTTGTCAAAAAAGTACGACCAAAATTCCGTTAATCATATTGATCATTACATATTTTATATTACACATATAGGAGCTGGGCCCTTTTTCGATTATAGTGTTGCGTTGCACGTTGCACTTCATATTCTATATGCGAGTTAGTTCAATGCCGCAATAATACACAATAAAGTCGTTCAACAAACCGCAAACGTTTTAGCTGTGCTCTTTTAGGGAGGATAATACGTTAGAAATTCACTTAAGAAGACCGCCCTTTTTTCGGGCTACATCATCCACCCTCTATACATTGCACATTATATACCCTGCCATCTCACATAATAAATTCCATGCTTGTATACTCATGCGTATGCGTATGCAAATAAATAAAACAAATAACAACGAGGGTGTATCACATTGAAAATATGCTCCCGGCTATCTGTCAATTGATGCCTTTTTTGCCAATTTCCAGTAAAAATAATAAATGCACGCCCTGCCAACTTGCACTGTAGTTGGACAGAGCAACACTCTCATAAATTCCAGGGAAAATTAATTTGGTCTGACAATAATTGCGGAACACAAAAACACAGTGAAGTTGTTGTAAGATAAATGTCTCCGCCAATCGATTCACTTGTAAGTTGTAACACAATAATCTTCTTAATTAAGCGCAATAAATCATACACTTGGTTCCTTCCACTCGACACAGTTGCGCCACAAAAGAAGGAAATTAACATGATTTGTACATTCATTTGCACCCTCATCTTTTCATTGTGGGCACCCTTCCAAAGCACAAGCATTATCTTGTAGCCTTATTTATGATCATCTACTTATTAAAGTTAAATACTTTCTCTGTTACTCAAGAGATTTACAAACTTTTGTGTGATGCGGCAGAAAAAGCAAATAACAACTGTATTTCATAAATACTTGAAGTCACAGAAGTGTAATAATGCGCTCGTGCGTTACAATAAATAATTGTAGTGCCAGTTTTTTCTTTTTTCTAGTAATTAATAGGCATTACGCAGTATCTAATGTTAAACACACGGAAACATATAAGGGTCAATGTCATTTCACAAACATTTTGGTTAATTTTGTGTATTTTAAAATTTCAACCCTTGTTGATGCCATAGCCAATAAATAATACGTATATAATCAAATGTGTCATAATGACATCATATATCTATCCTAAATTGTTTTTATATTGTAAGTTGTTTAAATATATATATGAATGTACTTATGTATTCAGTAAATAATTTGTTTTCTTGTTCCATAGGATAATTAAAAAACATATTATAGAAATTCATGTTTATATTTTTGACTATATTTAATTATTCCTATCTCAACTACTTAGTGCAATATAACAGCATATCGGTTATTTTGGAAATGCTTCTACCTCCATTTGTTTTTATAAGGATATTTAAAAAAAAATTGATGACTAATTAAATTGATATGAAATATTCAATGAAAGTACTCTTTTATATGTGTTTATCGTGTATGTATATTACAATAGTTTATAATATCGTCACCTCCGCACTTGACCGCATCACGCGTTGTACAAAAAGTACGAAATAAATCATAACTCATAATAATTCACAAAACGTATACGTTTGCGTGGGAAAAACGGCAACAAATGTTTATCCCTTAAGTGAACGAATTGCACCCTATTTTGACTTCTTCAACATCAACATAAAATGCGTATACGGTATATGCAATCACGTAAAGCTTATCTTAATTTATCTTTCAATACACGTTCAATAACATACTTTTGGGGTTTACATTTAGTTTCCTTCAGTTATCAAGCGCGAGGGTGATTTATTTAATTCGCTTCAATATGCGTATGATAGCTGTGAGAATTAATTTATATCATTTGCGAACATGATTTGGAAATTATGTCGCCTTGCTTTTAGGCTTTAAGTATTCACCCTCATATTATCCAAACTCCAATGTGGGTGTTTGAGACAATGTTAGGATATGTATATTTATTACATAACATTTATGTACTTGATTTCATGTTAAATGTCAAGTTTCATTATTAGAAGGGTGGTCCCTTAGAAATGCTGATTGAAACATATTGTTGTGCGATAAATCAAATGCATGATGCAATTTGTTTGTGTGGGCTGGTGATTCTTTTAGCTATCAAGTTAAATATTTTTTAACAATTTTTACAAACCTGAATAAAACAGACAATTTATTAATATATTATTTCTGAAACAGGAAATATTTTTACTTAAATATATTTCACTGCAGTGGAGATACAAACGAGACAAAAATCTTTCATGATACAGTGGCGCCACTGGGTTCATGTTTGCGATAATATTAAATGTTTGAAGCGGTACTATTTGCTATTGTGGTTTATATTAACCGAACTAAATGTTGTCATTGACCGGGAATTATTTCAATATTACTAAATTGTTTTGCTTTTATTATTTCATATGCAGCCGGTACGAGAATATGGAAGCTGGCTGAAGCACATCCGATCAGTGCCTTCATCTAGTGATGCCAATATGCATCATTTCCTTCTGACAGGATATGTAAGTATACCTACAATAACAAATGAATCATTTGTCTCATCTAAAAATCGTTTTTGTAATGCAACTTACCTTTGTTTGTGCCATCGAATTTAATTCAATTGTTTTCTATTACAGTTGTGGTATGAAGTTAAGGATAACATTTCTTCTGGTGACGAGCTGTTGGTTGGACCAAAAGTGCCTCTTCAATTAACTGATATATTCAATAGTGGACAAATGCACAACGATAATAGTGATCGAGATACAGGTAAGAAATTTATTCACCCTATTTGATAAACGATTATAGCTATATTATATTTAAGGTTTTCTCTATGTGAACAACCGTGGAAACCCACATTAAATAGGTTTAGGTCTTGTCATGAATTAAATTATTAGTTATCAAAATGAATCATTTCATATTTAATTGAGTATATTTACTCACAGCTGGTCAATAGTATGAGTTGATTTCTTAAAATGAATTAAATATTTATCGCATTTGAACTAACCTAGTGAAAACTGAAAATGCATTTTTGATATATTTAATAAAACATTTTCACCTTCAAGAAATTTCATTGAGTCTGTAAAGTAAAGTTCGGGAATTGAGTATTGTTGAATAAAATCAAATAAAATTAAATTCAAATTCTATTAGGTGATGAAAAATGAGCGTGAACGTTTTCTACTTGAAATTATTTTTTGACCAATAATTTCAATTATTATATGATGTAAAACCTTTCTAAGGCATGCAGTAGTTTTTAACTTAACACCCCTTATGAGAATGGTGGTAATTTGTGAAACATACACAAAATATTGTTAATACAACATCGTCAACATGAATTGTTGCTTCTGAATCAGGGGCTTTTTGTTGTGTGCATTTCAGCTCACTGATGATACGTATACTCCTTTAGTTCAACTGCAGTGCGCATGTTGTGCTCTGCCTATAGTTATAGGCGTCGAACATCAGGGCTATAGATCGTCGAATTATGACTATTGCATATAATTGCCTTGTGTTAGTTTATCGACGTTATCCATTGCATTGTCATGAATTGCCAGTTGCAGCCACAAAACTGCAATATTGCATTAATAATAATTACATGATATAGAATTCTGTACATCTGCATTTCATTTTGGTTTTTCGTGTCACACAGATCGCCCGCAAAGATCAGTCGGTAATACAATCGACATACAGGCAAAGTAAACAGAGAGATTATTAGTCAACTGCACATATGTGACGTGTTAGGGTAAATTATGTGTTAGAAATCAGTAATCAGTAATCACTAACCATATGAATGGAGTTCGCATCCATAGCTGCACGCCCTCGGACAGATGAATTTAATTCCTTTTAGCATAGTTGTTTGTGTCGGATGCTGTCCCATGCACGTGAGTGCAATGTGCGCACTGCGCATGCGATATCATCAAATTGTTAAATTTATTTTCTCCTGATTGTTTAGCTATCTTATATATACATATAAAGTCAAGAATATACATGATCCCACATTTCTATGTTCGAATAAATAAATTTGAATATTGTTTCAGTTACATATTTATTTCCATGCATTTTACCAGATAGTGCGACGTTTTTTTGTTTCGTATATTTCATGTAAGTTGCCAGTCGGCCTAAACGAATTTCTTTTGCTTAGAAAATTTAGCACTCCATTTATTGTCTACGTCCGTGGTGTATGTGACAGTTAACACACTTTTAAATTTATCTTCTTCCCGTATCTAAGGATGTTTCTTGCACATTCGCAGTCTCATCTCTTAGGTTTTCGCTATGAACGAGTTGTTAAAACCTACACGCTGGTACATGCTCTCAGCATTGTTAAAATTTTTTTTACTGTTTTACCGGAATTGTTCGTGGTAACTTATGGGTCTCAGTTTGTAATGCATTGCATTTTTATACTCATAAATTTGTACAAAAATATGTAAAAAGAAAGAAGTGTTTTCTCAAAAATTACAGTATTAGACAATGCACTGGATCTAAAAATGCAGTCGCAAAACTCGTATGCATGAAAACTAATACACCAATAAAGTTATTGTTTAAAAAATATGCTTACTATTAGTTCGTAATATCATTTTACAAAATGTAAAAGATTAACATAAAGTCAGGGTGTCATATTAAAAAGGCCGCGTGCTGCATATAAAAACCGTACTTAATTCAATAAAAAAACATCCTGACATATTAATCGAAAATGACACAAAAAATACCCATTTCGGGAGACACCCCTTTTTGCAGATCAATCGCAGCAAAAGGGAATGGAATCAACTATGTGCTATAGCCGTATTCACGCGAATGATGATATCTTTATTTTCAGCATCATTATGCTTAGTCGACACATACTCGCACATAGATGCAATAACATCCCTCATCATTTCACACAATTTATCACACACATTGGGTAATGTTGATCCCATCATCAACCGTTTATTATTGTGCTTTGTTAAAATAAATATATATGTCAAATCAGCAGGAGACGCGTGCGTTTAGACAACGCAACGGTTCTCCCATATAACTAATGTATTGCACAGACTGCTGCAACAAATATCACCATATGAATTATCAAGCTCACACCCTTTCATTAAATCATTTGCCATTACATTATGTCGGTTGCAAAGGATTCGCATTAAAATGTTGTATAAAAGCAAGGGTGTTGCACTGTGCACACCAAATATGATTATGTGGATGTTCGCACAATGCGCTTATATTATTACATATGGGTAAGATCATGTCGTGTTAATCCGTTTATTGTGTAAACATATTTTTACTACAATACATCTTCTTTTGCAATATAAGTATGTGACCAATTGTAATACGCCGCGCGCGCCTTGTAAAATAATACTAATAATAATTAAAATAACATTTATAGATATGCACATTTGAAACTTATTACTGCACTTATGAATAATATGTTTATTCATTTTGATATATTCTAATTAGCAGTTTGTGGGTACCTTTATAATGATTAATAGACATCTCTGTCCATATATGTACATACATATTATGTACTACTGATTACTCCTTTAGTTGACAGTTTTAAACTTAACAACCTATATTTATATATGGGAGTGTCAAAAAGGAACAAAAAGGACGCTAGGATTCGACATTTATTCGCAAATAATAATACGAAAAAGTATTATTATAATATGTTCATACAAAAAATTACTAACTGTGGGTAGGCTACTTGATGGTTTATGTATGTATGTAATACCGCATTTTGTTGAAACAACGTGGTGTATATAGTTTACGGGTCTCATTTGTTTATGACCAATTGTGTCCTGACTCCTGGTCATTTCTTAATTATGTACATATACGAACTCTTTATTACCTTCCACATTTAATTGCAAATTTGGCCTCCAAATTTAATCATCCCAAACAATCAAGGTGAAACGCTTGAAATAATTCAGCTCGCGTGGCATGGACACGTGATTTCATAATTGTATAATGTATTCATGCAGCGGGCAGCAGTTGCTCTGATTTTTAGTCAAAGATAACAACTATTTGTAACTGCAGTCAGTAATTGTCACTTGACTCATATTCCAAGAGTTTGACCACAACAACGATCAGTATTCTATATAAGTTATAACTCAGAATTTTACGTTATGCTTTGTATATGTATTTTTGAAACAAAGGTACGTGAGAATATAGTAAGTCAGCGGTTTATGCGTTTATGATACGGAGTACGCATGCATTCGTACATTTGTCACAAACATATGCTCCTAATATAACAGGTATTGGCGGGAGTTATATTCAATAAAAATATACATTATTTTTACTTAGTAAGAGACTTTAAAGATGTTGAAACGGACATATAGGGCGCAGCATATTAAGCAATGTGCATTGTGCATGCAATATGCTAAAAAATGCTGCGTGTATTGACAGGGTTGTTTCTTCAAGTGTAACGTAAAACGGTAATGTCTTCTACAAGGGAGTCATATTCTTTTAGGAGGGAGGCCATGGACAGGTGGGTGCATTGAATAAATGAATATACAATGAATTACTTGGTCTGGGAAAACGTTAAATAAACTATGTTGTATATTTTAAGAAAGATGCACAAAAAGGTTTTTTAAAACTATTTTTTGAATATTTTATTCAATTTAAATGTCACATATTTAATTGCGTCAACGGGATTAATTTAAATGCGTTTATCCCGTGTTTTCAATCACATAAGCCACAAACTTACTACAATACATTTTAATTCAAAGTGAAAGGATCAAACATCAGTATTTGCACTCAGTATATTAATATGTGATTGCGGAACATTATACTCGTATGTACTACATTCAATCAGGATAGGAGGTTAAATGTATTACCCTCGGGTGACGGGTCGCGGATAAAATTTTTCATATCTTAACAGAAATATCATCACTCACCCTACAATTGACGCATGAGCCGGATATTCTAGAAAATAATGTGGTCTTTGGCATGTGCTTGAAATTTGAATAGCCGATTAACTTCCGGCGGCTATTCAATTTTATAATATAATCATTTTGCCTTTTGTGCATTTCAATGCAGGTTAAAGCAATCAGTAATCACCGTTATATAGGATTCCCCACGCGCTATAAAGAATGCATAATGCACATTGCACAGCCAACACAGCCTACTACTAATGCATAGTAATATGTATGTCTTTTATTATTACTGTGTTGTCCGTCTGCGTGGTCGCTTTCCAATGTCCGCATTTAATGAGTGTACATAGAAAAAGTTTGACTTCCCATTTCATGCCAATAGGGGGGGGGGGGCACGTGTTAACGGATTTTATTTTTCAGTACTGCACCTGTTGGTTAAAGAGATTCGCACATTTCACGTATAACGGTGTACTAATTAATGAAGTATACAAATAAATGATGTAATAAGTGACTTAACTAATAATTGATAATTTCTGTCTGATAAGAGGTATGGTAAAGTTTATATTACAAAAATTTGGCTGGTTGAAACTTTATATCTGAATATAAAACGCATGAGACCAATTCTTAGTAAATACCCACGTACCTTATAAGTTTTTTATGCCGACTAGATTTTGCCTAATATAATCAATACATTGTAGAATGACAAACGATTTATGTCTGCGCAACTAATCAAAGATCATTAGTGTCATAGATCAATAATAATAAATGATCATTGTTTTATTTGCTTTTTAACAAAGTATGCGAGTCACAGTCAATTTTCCACCCTTTAAATGTTCGGTTAGCATTTCGTAGTTCTTTATTAAATGTATCATTTAATTCATTGATGTAAAACATTGCGTCACACATTTGATATCATTTTTATATTTTCGTCCAGCTGAATATTATAAACTAAAATATCTATACCCTAGCGGTATCCGGTCAGTACTACAAATATTTTTAAAGTTTTGACAAAGGGCACCAAAAATATTGTTAAATAAAGAAATTTAATTTCAAATAGCACATTAAAAACATGTTTTTTCTTGGGCATAGCAACGCGCGCAGGGTACCGCTAGTTGGTAAATACAAAACAAAGTGTTTTATAAGTTGTAAAATGGTAAGGGCGAAAAGGGATCTACTCGGTCGGCAACAAACCTTCACAGGAACCATCACCGGACCAAACTATATTTACTCTGAAAATTTCATAAAAATCCGTTGGGCAGTTTAGGAGTCTATACCGGACATACAAAGAAACATACATCGTCATAGATTGTTCTAACAAGATATAATAACTATGTGCTTATAATAGATTCATAATAAAAAATGGAATAGAATTTCATGTTTCCCTTTTTAATAAAAACTGCATCGCAGACAGAGCGAGGTGTAAATTTATTAGACACTAATAATGTACAATATAATGATTGTAGAACTCGGAAGCAAAGGGTTTAAAAAATCGTTGTTGAGATGAAATAGTGAGACCTAAAATGTTCAGCAAAGCCTTTTCTCTTTTTATGTGCTACACCATTGTGAATCAAACATTTTCAAAAATATTTAAGGTATCTAGGGTGACATTGAATTTTTATATTTTGATCTCGAAATTATGTTATTTTATTAAATTAAATTTAAGAAAGTTTTGTTTTCATGATGCGTTTCTGAGAGAGGTGACGTCATATCACCTTGAGAGATGTCATCTTGAAATGAAAAAACAATAAATTAAACATAAATATATATGACATCATGCAACTCTATCCAATAGTTTCCGAGAAATCCTTTGAACAATCCGAATGTACGTGCGAACATTTTTCTTTCATGAACACATTTTTTTTAAACTACTTTTTTGAACTCAGGAGGTGTCAAAACGTATTTCTGTATCATTATTTTTTTCGAAAAAGTTTTCAGATGTAAAAACCTTATACAACCGTAACGGGTCGTAACAAAAATAAAAATAAAATAAAAGTACAAAACGTAAGAAAACTTCACTAACTTGTTTACAGTTGGTTAATTACTTTGTGGCGAATACTTGTGTCTTTAATTAGGACCTTTAAAAAGGTTTAAAATGTTTTGGGTTTCATCAAAATGAGTCACATGTACTTATAATGAGTGCAACAAATACAATTACAAAAAATAACTGAATGTACTGAAGACTTAAGTACAAAAAAAATAATTCAGGATGTGGGTAATTGATATACTTGTGTGTAGTAAAAGGCAAGTAGTACCTAGTATAATGTATTAATTTCTAAAATTTAAATAAGAAACGGAAAATGATAGATAAAATATGCTGTTAACTATTTAACTGTTTTAATTCATCTTTGAACTTTAATAATTTTTAAGCCAGTCGTCCGTGCAGCGCAAAGAAAGAAATGAGGCACACAATACTTCTCAAAACGGTTAAATTTAAATATATATATTATGAATATAACTTCCTTAATAATATTGGAAGCACACATGACAAAATGTCGTGGGAATTTTGTAACACCCATGCAAAAAATTGTGTTTTTCCATTAAGCATAGATCACACAGCAATATTATGTAAAGTGAAGAGGGATGGATACTCTTGAGTCGCTCCACTTCGATACGCTTCAATTAAATTTCTTACAAAAGTTAACTGAAATTAAGGGTCTGTAAAACGAGAAATGCTCCCTTCTTTATATTATCCTTAATATGTTTTGTTGTAAACACAAGTGCACCTGACTGACAACTACATACCAGTATATATTATACTAACCGCACTGACCAGTTGGTACAATGTTTTGGTGCGCTATGACTTTTCACATGCATCAAAGTCCGCAACTCCAAACAACTTATGCTCTATAAAGAATTGAAAAGGTATATGACCGATAATATACTGAGTTTATGCAAAACAGCCCTAGAATATGGGAGTACATATTTTGTATATACTTGGTTGTAATGTACGTAGCTTTTCCTTGTTGTACGTGTCATATGAGCAAGTGAGCTAGTGTTGAGCAATAAACACCCCCTCCAACATATATTTCAAGTGCCCATTAAATGTCCTCATCCGTTGTCTCTTTTGATAGTGAAGTGGCAATTTCAATAGGTGCCATATGAATAAAAACATATTGTATTTGATCGGCAGAAGGTGGGGGTGAGATTGACAACAATCACACATATTATTATAATTATTTTCTCATCTACAGCATTATATGTGTATATGCTATACTCGCTTGCATGTATGTATTGATAACTTTGTGAGGTTTACTGAATAAGGGTTGTTGGTCACTACACACATATGTGTTTCGATGTAAAAAGCATTTTTTTTTCACGTAGGTAAATGAAATCACCCCGACGTGTGACTATGTTTTTTGTTCTATCTGCGGGTACTTCTTCTGACCATCAAAACATTGAATCGAAACAGTTACCTCTTTGTTGAAGTCACGTTTGGATGTGCACTGAGTTTAATTCGTTAAAATCATCCCTCATTAATGTTTTTTTTTCTTCAAAACCACTTGTTTCAATTTTGATAAGTAAACAAATATTTGTAAAAAAAATTTAAAATAGCAACAAGTAATGGATTGTTAATTTCTTGAATGTATGTATTTCTTATATTTTATAATAAAAAACTGATTTAAAAAAAAAAGTGCAAAAGTGAAAGTTTTGTGCGGCATTAAGTGTAATAATTATAAAGATATTTATTAAATTTATATTTTATTTTTAAAGTATTTTGGGGTATTTTTGTTGAACGTGATGGCCTTGATAGTTATTACTCCTAAATAATTTTTTGAAAATTTTAAGTTATTAACCTTATTCTAAGCTTGTTTGTAAAGCTACTTACTTCTTACAATATATACGTTCCATTCCCTTTAATTTAGAAGTCACAATACATTTGACAATTTATTGCAATTTAATTAATTTATTCCCAAATTTCTTATAACCATTTAAGTAAAACGAGTAGGTATTCGAATTTTTGTGAGCCGTTATTTCTTTATAATTGACATCCCAAAAAAATGTAATGACAATATAGAGAAATATGCTTCATATTAATGAGGATGGGCTCTTTTCAAGTCATTGAAGGATTCACTTTATATTGGGTTTGTTGAAGATAATTGTGTATGTATTATACAATATTCACTTTCATAATTAAACTTTTGAGCATGTGAACTTACTATTATATAGTGGCCTTTATTTCTCTCTACTCGTATACTTACATAAGCTCAGAAGCTCATATTAATTCAACGTAAAACAGCATCATGTCAAATCTGATCTGGCCTTGTTTTTTTAAATACTTACATGTTTATATTTATACAGTAAATATAGGTTGTTTCGGAAAACAAAATCAATTTTTTCTTTACACTATTTTAAATTGAAATCATTTATTGTTATAAACTCAAAGTTCCGTGTTAATGAGTTTGAAGAATGAACGATCCAATCATAAAGTTCTGTTTTTCAAATTGAAAAAAAAAGAGGAAAATCGGATTCCGGAGGCATACTGCAGGTTGAAAATGCCTCATAATAAGTTAAAAACATAATTAATATAATTGCAATTAGTAAAAAAAATAGTCTGCAATAATAAATAAATCATTTACATTCTCGTCTTAGTGAAATATAGAATTTCATAAAATATTAATATATGTATTCTATTTCAATTATTTTTGCAATGAAATGTTTGAAAAATCTACTCTTACGTCTTAGAGATAACATAAATTCTATTGTCATAGCTCTGCTTCTTCAATCTCGTTAATTAAAAAAAAACACCACAGGGAGAACGAGGTGTGAATTTATTATGCCCTCTACAAAACACATCTTAGGCAGACCGAATTGTAAATAATTTTAGATTTTGACCTTGAGAGGTTATTCAAAGTTTTTCCTCTTTTTGGACATTACAATATTGTGAAAGACCAATATCAAATTTTTTTTAAGTTTCTGAAATATTCGGCAAATTGTTTTGTATTAAGTATTTTCATGCTACGTAAGGTTTCTGAGATAACATTAGAACGCGCTTAGATCCCTTCAAATCATCCTTAATGATTATTGGAAACTTTATCAGCTTGCATTCAGAATAGTGTTGCCTACTTAAAAACTGTATTTCAGACTTGTATGACATGTGTTAGACGCTTAAGTCAGACAAGAACCAGGATTTTTTGTAGGCAATTTTGTACCAATCCCGACAAATTTACGTTAAGGTGCCTACACACGGGATATAAAACCAACGGATAGTTTAGCTATAGCGTGACTATAGGTGTGTGACTGGTTCGGATAGTTTAAAACTATCCGCATAGTTCAAAATTATCCGCATAGTTGAACTATTAGCTAGATTTTGAGACTATAGTATAGCCAACAACTATCCCCGTGTGGACACCCACTCTATAGACTATACAAAATTTATTTAAAATTTATTGATAGTGATATTTCGGCATAGTATCCAGATCGACTAAAATTGTGCGGATAGTTGACTAAAACTAGCGTTCGTGTGAACGGACAGGATAGCCTAGTGCACCCATGGTAAAAACTATACGTTAGTTTTGCAACACGTGTGTGGGCATCTTAACGTAACGTAAATTTGTCGGGGTTGGAACAAAATCGTCCTCCAGAAACAGTATGCGCGAAGAACTGATGTCGATATTATATTCTGTCATATTTTATTCCTTACAGTGCATGTAACGATTGCAAGATTGGCAAGAAGAAAAGCATTGAACACGTTTTATATTTTTTTATGTTTACAACTGTATATTTACAATAAAATAAATTATAACACTTACCATCTTTGTCAAGTAGTTTTCTCAATTTAAGCCGAAAACGATTTTTTGCCCGATGTCAGAAATTTTTTAAATTAATACATTAAATGGAATTATTCGTGAATAATTAATATGATCACGACAAACATATTTTCGGACTACTATGTTATGATTGCGATTGTGGTTGGCGAGACATATACAATACACATATTATGTGATTACCGATTTCCAAACTACAATCATATTAAGTTTGCACCATGTATTTAACTACCATGTGCATAATTTGCTCACTACAATATGATTGCGGTGACCTTAATTTTTATATGATTTCCCACAATACACTTGCGATCATCTATGGGTGCTCAGAAAGGGCTCTAACTATTTTGAATTTCTATCATAATAAAAATGAAAGTTTGTTTTATTTTCATGGTTAAAAACAGTTTGAAAAAACAGCGCCATCATTTCTCCTTTAAACGAAATTGCAATTTGGTTTGTTTTTTTTTCCAAATCACATAAACCTCGAGTATCATGTCGTTTCCCCTGTAGTTTTACTAATACGAGTTGCACCGCGATAGTCAGCCCATAGTGGTATACGGTATACCGTCCACTGAATCAAGTATATGAAAATATTGTTGAATGTAAATAGTTAGTCCATTTACCTGTTCATCTAAGAAAATTGCTCGCTTGCGTTCATAATAAACGTTATACCATATGAGACGATTGGGTGGGCGTTTGCAATTCTATTCCGTTCATGCTGTCTTTATTGTGGGCTTTGCAATTATATAGTATTAATAAGCGTATGTAAACGAGTGGTGATTGCCGAGAAGGTATGAGGTTGCGGGTCGCTGATGCTAGCGATTTCGGATTACCTCCGCCCGTGTCATTTTAGTAATGGAAGTGCTACCTAATAAAATTAAGAGTCAATGATGATGATTAATCGATTAAATCGGTTGATTGGATTTGCAAAGACTTTGTGTCCAGGTGTTTTGATAGGGATCTGTCAGTCGCTAAGACACATTATATATACTTACATTTATGTGTCTCTTTGAATTAAATTCAATTGAATAATGTGAAATGTCCAGTTTAATTGAGGAATTACACTCGGGAAGTTTAATTTGATGGGTTGATTGGGTTTACGTGTGTGGGTCATATTAAGCAAACTCAATATCTGATATAATTCAAATTGCAGGTTCCCAACACAGTGGCGGTACTGCCGGCGAAGACGACTTTAATACACCAAACGAACTTGACTCAAGCAGCAAACCACCATTTGATCGGCATCTTCCACATATTAGTCTCAAGGACAATAGCGATCGTCACCATCGACAAGCGCATCAACATAACGACAGCGAGGAAGACGAAGACGAGGAAGGCATCGATTACAAGTGCATGGTATGCGATCGTCAATGCAGCGATATCGATCAGTGAGTACTGAGTTATAAATGTAAAATGATTGTTTCGTTTTATACGAGTATTTTGGATTGTTTGATTAGCTTTGCAGGATGCATACAAAACAAGTATAATTTGTCCACCTAATGTGTGACATTTATCATTACTTTTCTTGGGAAAATACTGAGGGCGCTAATTGATTGTTTTGTAAATACGAATGTACATATTTACGTAAAACTAGTATGGTGGTGGATAAACATAATAAAAATCTCACACCTCCAAAATGTACATCATGCTACTGGATGTATCAACAATACTTTGGTATCAGTTAATAAGAGTCTTTGGCCCCATATTTACTTTCCTTAAATGTTTGGTCCTAAACCACCTATACACAAGACAGCAACGGCCAAGCAACAAACATGTCAACTTGTAATACCCAAAGTAACTGCTGCTAATTAATTATACTTTGATTATAAATTATTTAATTCGCCGCTTGGTGGGGTTTCGAATAAATGAATGTGGCGAGAGGGTTTATATTAAACTTATGCTTTAACATAAGTAACCATTGAGCAATGAGCATGTTAATGTATGGCAGTATGAGTATGTCAAAATCGGAAGCAATTAAATTACTACGTACTTCGTTGTTTGTGCAGTAGCATTGCGTGTATTCAAAGGGTGACGCAAATGTCCATCATGAAGGAGCATTTATAATTTGTTAAAAAAGTGGCCCTCATGTTGTCGCGTCGCTCAGGTACATTTGTATATTCTTTATGCTTTTAATAGGCTGTCTCCGACACTTATCAGTGTCAAATTATAATATATGTATGACTAGCACCGTGTATCGATTCGATTTATGTACTTAGCTATTGCTGTGGTAGATGGGGCTGCTTCGCTTTCTCATAGTTTTTATTTTGCCTCCTAATGCGTATTCCATTCAAAGAACTCTGGCCATAATGACTGTGAAGGGAGTGACAATGAGCGAGCTATTTAATTGTATATTGATGTGTCGAAAGCGTTTGAATAAATTATAAATTGATGAGTTTTTATGATTGCCCTTAGTGTGCCGGTTGCCCTTATTGGAATTTTTCTCAGTCAATATATTATATTCCTTACTCGATCACACATACCATACATTTGTGTTACGTTTTCTGTAAATGTAATATTAATTATTTTTAAAATATGCAAATAATTGTTTTGTTCATTTTCATAAGATCATTTTCTATCTTCATTGTATTGCAGATTGTGTCTTAAAAACTACCATTGTGTAGTTGCAATTAATTAATTTGACTGCTATTATACGAGTATTCCATAAATCAAAAATTATTTATAAAGATGTTATTAACAGTTACAATATAATTCAAACGAATATACCTACGAGTTTATGGTACAAGTAATAACTAATAAGTAATAATGGTGGTATCATGTGTGTAATATGTAATGTATATAATATATGTAGATCAACTTGCGTGTCACATCACTATGAAAATTGCATTAAAAAAGAGTTGTATGGAATTGTTTTGTATAAAAAAGCGCATATTCGTCATATTGAAGTAGTATAACTCTGTTTTCAATATTTGAAATTTAATTTTTTTGCAGTTGCCTGCTAGTCTATGTCTGTATGAATTTACCAACAACCTCTTGAATATTTAAATTGTTTTGATGGAATTTTATGTTGATTTTGATGGAAACATTTTAAGCTTCATAGTGTAGGGTAAAGCTGATGATTACATTTTTATGCATTTATAAATTACATGCACACAAATATTATGTTCTTTGATTTATCCCTGTCACGCAAGTTAGTGAATGTAGGACATACATATAGTACGCAGTATACACGTATATACAAAGTATAGAGATAACAATTTGAGTGGGGGGGGGGCGATTTGCGCGTGATAACTGAATTATTAAGTATTGCAATCTGAATATTATGGATTTGTCATGTTGAAACAATAAAACATTACTATTTACACAGAAAGTCAAAGGATTTTTCATTTTGAATTTAATTAATTAATGCGTTTTTAAATAACTTTCACCCAATATCAAGTGATCAATTACAATTTTTTTTTGGCTTTAAAAAAGTATGCATAACTCAGAAAATAAGAAGAAGAACCTACTCGTCAAACGACTTCAAGTAATTAAAATTGATAAATTTTAAGACAGTTCTGATTTAATCACTTCTCAATGCAGGATTTGAACGTAATTTCGTTTAATTTTGCTAAAAAGTGGTGCCGAAACTGAAAACATTATATTTCATTTTATATGTTGTGTTTATTGTTCTGGAAAGTACAGGGAGCTCAATAGAATATAACAAATTATCGAAGTATAAGAGATCTTGATCCAAAAACAAAGGTCTGCTGAATAATTAAATGCGGCCGCCTTTTTTAGGTTTGCTACATCATCGGTAAAAAATCCAAACTCTCGGCGGTCATTTAAATAATATTTCCCATCGTATCTATAAACAGATCATAACTTCGTTTTGATGTGCATTTGCCTTTAATTGATATTGATATCACAAAATTCCTGGTACAGAAGTTCATGGAAGAAGTGTTACTTGTTGTTTTGTTTTAAATGTATACATACAATATGTGCGTCCCAATGGAGAAAAACATTAGTCTCCATTCGAATGCAGCTAATTAAACAAAGCGCAATTTTGGCATGCAAACTTTTCTTTGTATTAATTTATTAATTACCGAATTATACATACGTAATTATTTGTCTCCCTATACCGTAAATTATATACCATCTTGGTAGTGTGTCATCACTCTTAAGTCATTCACATTTCAATAGAAATTCAATTACTCCTATAACAATGCAATAGAACTTAATATAATATAACATCTTAAGCATTATTTATATTGTACAAGATATTGCGACATCCACATATGAAAAGCATAAGAGGTTACGTTTGTTCAAAACTTAAAGCAAAGGCGCAATGGTTTTGTGTAAGGCAAATCAAGTTTACAATAACATCAATCTTCGCGCAAAAGATTTTAAATGGATTAGCCCAAATGTCACCCACACGTTTAACGTTGATTGTTGTTATGTGTTTGTGCTCGGTACTATTAACTACACGTGTCTCCTATGCTGAAAGTTAAAACACATAATCCAAAATTGTTTCAGAATTGACTCCGCTATCGTGAATCGCTATCTTCTATAAAGTAGTTCTCAGGAAGAATTAATCTATACTAAGGAGGGCCCACTTCCGCGTGTTGTGTTTTATGCAAAAATGACGATTCTTGGGCCATATGCGATGAAAACTCTACCATTCCAATTACACTGTACCTTATTCATTCAAAGTGTACAAAGTGAGGTTTTGGTGTTTAATTGATTTTAACAATGAGTCTGCTTTTTCAATGTACGGCATGAGGAATGGAACATGTTACACTTCTCATCATTAAAACGGTATTTTCGTATTTACGCCTTTCATTGCCTTATCAAATAATAGTTCTAGCGACGTGCGTTTTCATTGCCACTTTGTGTCGTCCTGTCTTTGTGTGAATGTTGCCGCATGGAAAGCAAACTAAATTATTGAATGTCTGTCACAATGGCATTAAAATAAATTGATTGAGCCGTTCGTTACATGTGTAATAGGATAGGTGTCCACCTTGTAGTCTATAAAAATGAAAATATATCGAAAAAAGAGGAAATAATAAATGTGGATTGGCCTGCTAAATATGAATTTGAAAATTGTGAGCACAAAATAAATCAGATAAACCTTACAGGCTCAAATCATTATTCAGTATTATTAACGAGTTTGCATAACAATCATAACATATGCATATACTTACGCACATAGTTAATTAAATATATAAAGGTTTTTTGTTGTTGAATGGAAATATTGTAATTTTCTTTTATTGTATATTTGAATTGCAGGCTTGATGACCACCTAATTGTATCACATAATTACCCGAAGAACGCATTTCACTGTGAGCTGTGTCCTAAAAGTTTTTGTTATCGACCGTCTTTGCTTCGACACAGAACTATCGTCCACGGTGAACTTCGGAGATACCCCTGTGAAAATTGTACAAAGGTGAGTTTTAAGTGTTTCTTAAACTTAATATTTTTGTTTCACATCACGTTAGTAAAACATTTTTACACAAAATAAAGATGAACACAATCCAAATGCGGAATCTGTAATAAGCCTTTAAAGCAATGAGTGAAATGAAATAAATACGGGTACCCATTAATGTTGATCTGCAAAATATTCCTATACATATTGTTAAAACATTACTTAAACAACTAATTAGTAAATTTCAAACTTTTTTTATGAATGTTTCTGTATTATACCTTTTTTAATTACTTAATATTTATCCTACGATATCCTAATTTACTTTATTGTGAGCGACTTATTTCCGTGCACAATGTGATACTACCGGGACGTTTTTTTTAGTGCGTCCAACATTGGTATATATGTATGTACTTACATTTGCATATGCAATTCATTTAGATTCGGTATCTGTAATCTGAGCAGAAAAAACTGCATTGACAAGAAGTGAGAAACTTGTGCAGTCTGTTGATTGTAGACTTATTTATTATTTCACTTTGTTTGTGAGTTGCTTTGATCGAGATCGTTCAATATCTACCTTTAATTGGATTAGTTTCTGAGCTTTTTATACTAAAGCACTAAAAGCATTTTAATAAGTTTTAGGCTGTGTAGAAACCATATTGTGACTAGTGATACATTATCAGCTCAAATATTCCCATTACAAAGTTGACTGAATCGATGAACATTTTTGAAATTGTTCAGATTTTCTTTCCTGTTTCTTTTTTAAAGACAATATTTCAATTGTCTCGAACAAGTAACGATGATCATTTTTCAATAATTCTTATAAACATTTCAAGTCAAATAACATATACATTACTCAATATGATTTTCAACAATCACAAAAAACTTCGTAAATGGACCTGCACTAAATATCACGTTTACGTGAAGTGTATCGGAGTGGAGTGGATTTACAAAACCACAACGTGAACATCGAAAAATGTTGTGCCGAGTAAGTTATCAACTCCAATCAAAATGTGAGGATTGAAGCGTAGTGAATCTGCAAATTCTCTCTGCGTTAACACTATCGTAGTGGAGTGGAGTAGACTTTGGCATTAGTTTTACTGTTTCAAAATGAAATTCAAAAAAAAATTAATAATAATTATTTGCGTTAGTCATCACAACTAAACAAATTTTTAAATAAAACAAATGAAATGCTAAAAAATTATTGTTTTAACATTTGTCAACGCCTCAATTATTGTAGATGCACTACAATCCACACCCATTTGGACACTGATACTATGACTAGATTTACAAATCCACTCCAATTCACTACGCACCACGTGAGCGCGGTACATATATTATCTGTAAATCTGATCTTGGAAATGCTTTACAAAAATATTTTATGGTATTTAAGGTACCTACAAACATTGTTGAACATTAGGATTGTTGAAATGTGTGTGAATCGAAGGTCAAAGAACTGTGAAATCCTTACAGAATATTATGATAAGTATTATTCCATATTTCATATTTGCTGTATTTTTGTGTAATTAGTTTAGTTTTGTTGAAGTCGTATATGAATTCTTGTGTGGCCGTCTCTACCATGTGTTTTTTTTTTTGAAACGATAACAATTCATTTACAAAAGTGATGAGCATAGCGTGATTTTTTTGCGTAGCCTTCACTGTTTCTAACATACCTGCACTGAAGAAAATAACTGAAGCATTCAACTTATTCTAAACTATATTTTAAGCGACATATATATTTATATAAAAACATATAAACACTATATTTTACGTGTTAGCTACTATCAAAAGCAAACATGTCTTAAAGAAATTGGTGAAAAAATATGGTATATGTATTTATCTATTGTATATACGAACACCCTCTTGTTATAAGCTTGATTAGTTAACAAATTAAGCAAAGTTAAGTAACAATGTAATGTAGACAATGTTTGTAAACTATGAAAAACATAACCGCCAAGTATAATGTTTTTCTCTTTTGTTACAAGTCTGTCGACAACAATGTGCAGCCATCACAACAATTTAAATTGAGCAATTATCAGGTATTGTCCCACTAGTTAACAGCAACCCTCAAATGTGTTAAGATCAGTGTCTTTGATCACGTGCCTTGTGTAAAATATTCGCATCTAGTATTTATAATAATTAATAAACAATGCTGTAATAAATTGAGAATTTTAAAATAAGATGTAAGGGAGAGATGAAGGCAATTTTCTAATGTCTTCATTTAATCCTGATATTGGTGTCTTAACGTCACATTGCTTCAATATTAAATTCTCTGCTCTTTATGATGTATACGGTATACCGTATACCACGTATATTGAACATTTTACCGAGTAATAAATATTAAATATGTGAAATTATGGGCGTTTTATAACAACATAAATGCCCTAATTATGTTCATTGTTATATTTTTTGGTACATTTTTCTTTCCAAATAAGATCTTTTTTAATTAATGAACTAAAAATTTATTTTATTTTGAATTCTATAACACAATTCTTTTACTGACATAATGAGTTTTCTTAATGGTGTGTTGTTAATTTTTTTTTTAAATTCGAAGATTATACAATTCTTGCTAGTTTCTAGAATGTATCACACAAGTAAGACTAATTTTATGTGTTTTTAAAAGTTTTAATGTTTTATAAAAGGAGCCCACAATTTTTTTTCAAATTACAAAACCATTTTACATATTATGACCAAGGATGTTAAAAACATTTATTTTGTCCTGATTGAATTTTTTCGGTTACAATACAAAAAAAAAACCTGCAGAATGGAGCCACGCAAAAATGTATATGCGACCGTAACTAAACTTCATCATGAAATTGCATATGATGCATATAATTAAAAATGTATGGGTTTTTCATAAAAAGTTTATAAAATTTCTGATGAAATCTGGACACCGGTGTTTGA
The DNA here is from genome assembly GCA_963854165.1 of Sylvicola cinctus. Taxonomy (NCBI): domain Eukaryota; kingdom Metazoa; phylum Arthropoda; class Insecta; order Diptera; family Anisopodidae; genus Sylvicola; species Sylvicola cinctus. The sequence goes on from OY974082.1 coordinate 26,895,618, forward strand.
CAATTAATCAATTAATCATAGTCTTCTGAACTTACATTTTTTTCTAACATTGAGACTAGTAATAATGTGGATCAAAATTTAAAATTTTTGAGTTATTTTCAGTACGAGAATTTGAATTTTTTTCTTTCGGTGGTTATAAAATAACCCTTTGGAAGTATAATAATAAACGTATTATTGGATTCAAAAAATAATTTTTATGATTGTTAATGATGCAGTAACAAGTTTTGGCGAGTCCTTGATGAATGGTCTAGAAAAAATTTTTGTACATCCGTCCGCCCGGACGTAATAAAATATATTTCAATGATTTGAAGGTGACTCAAGTTCAAATTAAAGTGAGAAACGTATTTGTGCTCGAAGACATTGCGAATCACGAACGATTTTGATTATTGAAAAAAATATTCATAAAGGTTCATTAAACAAAACTTCATCGACCGTGTAAAACTTTGCTAAACATTCAAAATGAATTCGAAATATGAAATTGTTAATACTCAATGTCAAAAATTCGATTTGACGTTTACTTATCCTTTACTTTCCTAGTTTGTACAAGTTTTTCAAAAATAGTTACATAAATTACTGACTTTTTCGAATAAATTAAGTGGTTGTTTGTCATTAATAAATTCTCACTGCCATGTCTCTTTTTAATTCCGCAGCATAGTTAAATATAATGGAATGACAAATTTAACACAAGTTCAAAAATTATGTAGACGCAACCTTCAAAATGTTGGTACGCTTTAACATTGTATCATTAATAAAGCACCAAATGGGAATGGTAATTATTAATTATGATATGAATATGTATTGGTTTTTCGTTAGATGATAAAAAGACAAAAAAATGAATTGCTAAATTTATCATTTCATGAGGTTATCAAAATCATAATTGTGGTAGAAGTCACTGTAGTCTTTACAAGCAACAAGCAACCCTGTTTATAAGAAATTAAAATATTAAATTTTTCTTGACCAGCTAACAAAAAAACAAGGAAATCAATTGATTAAGCAATTGTGAAAAAGAGTAACAAATATTTTGAAGGCTAGAAAATAACAGACAAAATATATAAAAAAAAAAATTTACGATTATTAATAACTATTTATTTCATGCTTTTTTAGGTCTTTACTGATCCATCAAACCTTCAGCGTCACATACGTTCGCATCACGTTGGCGCACGCAGCCACGCCTGTGCTGAGTGCGGTAAAACCTTTGCGACATCATCGGGTCTGAAGCAGCATACTCATATTCACTCCTCCGTGAAACCGTTTCAGTGTGAAGTTTGCTTCAAGGCATATACGCAATTTTCGAATTTATGCCGTCATAAGCGAATGCATGCTGATTGCCGAATGCAGATCAAATGCACTAAATGTGGACAGAGTTTTAGCACTGTCACATCGCTATCCAAACACAAACGATTCTGTGATTCGACTAGTTCCGGCGGGCATTCGCAACAAACACAACAACATCAAGTTTCACAAATTGCGAATTCAATGACTACGCCGCCCCCAACAAATCCATTTCTTATGTTCCGGCAAGGTCCACCTGCATTTTTTCCGCCTGGATTTGCACCATACCTTCCGGATATGTTTTCGACGAATCCAGCACAAGCACCTACTTTCCCATTACTCTTTTCCAAGCCAGCTTTGTCACAAACTTCGAGCATTGATATTGATCGTAGAACACCACCACGACACATGTCATCTACGCAGCCTCTAAAAGTATCTCCACCTACGGCCGAGGAAGCTTCCAATAATTTAGGAACTTCACCAACTAGACCCATACCCATTTGCTTGAACAACAACCAACCCCATTGTGTTAATATTCGCATTGATGATAATTTAATTGAAAAATCGAAGAAATCTTTTGATCTCAAGGACTTGATAGTAAAAGAAGATATTGACAATAAAAACCCATCAAGAACAGTTCAACATCATACTCGAAATCTAGAAAAAGTATAACAGCATTTTTTGTTTCCAATAAATTTAAACTAATTTTTTTTTCATTGCTTAGAAACAACCTCAAAATCCAAATGATGCAATAATTACTCCGGAGCAACCCTTAGACTTAACAGTAGGTCGCAAACGTGAACGAAGTCGTAGTTGTTCCTCAGAAACAATGAATAAACGTCGCGATGTGACAACGCCTCCATCTTCATACCAGGCAAGTTTATCTCCACCGATCGCAAGCCGATCAGTTACACCAGAGCCAATGATACCAAAATTGGAAGGGCCCACCCCTTCGCCATCTCCTCCCGCTGGATTACAACGTACTGGACATCATAATAAAAATCATTACTCTCATCACACTCATCAAATGGCATACCCTCGACCGATTCATCCAATGCTTTTGGAAGCAATTTATCGACCTTCGGCAGGACATAATGTCCAATCCCCTCATCATCAGCACCACCACCACCACCATCATGGACTTGCAAGTGCTGCCTTTCAACGACCTTTTCCTTTTTTAGGGGCTCTCAGCCGTCCTGCTGGCTTTGACCTTCTTAACAGTTCTTTTCCTCCGACATCAAACAAACCGTTTCATGAGGCTTTATTGGCGGCTGGCGGTCTTGTCGGAGGCGCTGGTGGTAACGGGGGAAACAAATTAAAAGATCGATATGCATGTAAATTTTGTGGGAAAGTTTTTCCACGCTCGGCAAATTTGACACGCCACCTCCGCACACATACTGGAGAACAACCTTACAAATGCAAGTACTGCGAACGTTCATTCAGCATCTCAAGTAATTTGCAGCGCCACGTAAGAAATATACACAACAAAGAGCGTCCGTTTAAGTGTCATTTGTGTGAACGGTGTTTTGGCCAACAAACAAACTTAGATCGACATCTGAAAAAACACGAAGCCGAAGCTGCTGGACTGACATTAAGTATAGGTGATTCTCCTTCGTCGAATGAGGCCGATCGTGAGGATAACTACTTTGACGAGTTTCGATCGTTTTTTGGAAAGGTTACTTATTCCGGTGGTATGTATGCATCTCCCGGAACAGTTGCCACAGAGGCTGAAATTGAAGATTGCAGCGATATCGATACAGACTCTGTAATCACTGAAAAGGAACCGTTAAATAACAATGAAACCATTGAAGTACTGACTTAAATCGGTGATCTATTACACATAATTATTTTGAATGTATGACGATTAAGCAAAAAATAATTAAAATTCTTCTTCATTTTAGATTAATTTTATTTTTGAATTATACAATAATGAGTATAATATAGAGACAAATTTTCAATGATTACAATCCCATTTCCTGATATTTTCGGATAAAAGGAAGATTATTATGAATGAATGCATGCATATTTGTGAGCGACTAACAAACGTGAATCACAAAACAAGAGAAAGAAATTCTAAAGATCGTATTGTCGGTACATTTGTTAAAATAATACTTAAGAAATTAATTCACCACTTCAAAGTGCTTCTTTTTTTAATAATTCAGAGAAGAAGAAAAGAAATGGAAAAAAAACGAAACATAGGTTTCACTTTTTTATTTTGGGTGGTTAATATAGATACTTCAATGCCATTCTTCTTCCATGTACTTAATTGCTTTTTTTTTATCAGACCTATCAGACGAGTTATTTTCTAAAATTATTGCGCTCACGTTTAAAAGCATTCAGGTTTTGTAGTTATATTGCGTTTATCCAAATTAGAATGATAATTGAAAAAAGAAGAATAGATAATTTCTGCACTTCAACCAAAGTTACATTATATAATAAATTTTTGTTTCCTTAGTTTACACTATAATAATTTGTTTGTTTGTTCATCATAACTCTAAACTTATCTATAAGATACGGTTTTTATTGTGAAAGAATCTATTGTACAGTTAATTAGTTAAATTTAATCAAATAGTAGTCTTAAATATTTAATAACATAAATTCCCCTCCCAAATACGAATTTTATTCACTTTAAACGATAATATGATAAATCAAAGTAATAATTATTTACCTATATTATGAATTATTGGTAGTAATCAATAATTTTTTTTTAATGTCTGTGGATTTTTCTCAAACCGTAAAAGAATTGTTTCAGTTACATTTAAATAAATACCTATAAAATTTTATATCAATATGTTTTATTTCTAAATTTAAAACTATAAGTATAAATATTTTTAAATTCAGTTATAGAGTTAGCCATAGCTTTAGCATTAGATTCTTATATCAGCAATCTTTTGTACATACATAGATATTGTGCCATATCCAAATTTGATGAAAATAGGTCCAGAAAAAGAAAAAAGCCATTTTATTGAATTTTATTGATCCAATAATATCCATATGAACACCAAAATCCAAAACACACAGCTTTTCATATTTGTTTTTTAGACTTTCCGGCATGGAAAAATTTTCTCCATACCCTTGAACACAAACGAAATTATTTGAGATAGTTTTTCACTAATATATACATATGAAGGTATGTATTTGAATACTATCAATTTTATGCGGATAAGATAAGAATAACTTTTGATCAAAAAAAGGATTTTCCAATATTTTCCGAGTTTTTTTCTAAGACGGTTTTTTTTGTTAACGCTTTATAAATAATTTTGTTAGAGCCATGTACTATATTAAAATATTACAGATATATTTTGTACGCATAATTGTATTACCTGTTATCCAATAATTGTTAAAGCACGCCAGGTAAATAAAAATCGTCTTTGGGTAGATCTGCTATATTGTTTAGGCCATAAATTAGTATTTTCATAACAGAAAAACTGTAATTAATCTTTAGTTTTCGGTTATTCAATTACTTCGTGGTTTATTCACACGGTCGTTTCAATTTCTATATAATAATATACGTAATGTCAACGAGTTTAAGCTTTTCGATTGTTTTAAAGTATAGGTGTTAAGTACACTTTCTAACTGATAGTACGAGTAAGGAAGTGCATTCATGTGTAAGTCACAGCATCAGTCTGATATTAGGTTTATTCTATTCACAACTCATTTAGTTTATTTGAATACAACGATATTCGGTTTGAATTTTAAACAGAGATACTTTCTCTAATCGACAAGAGGTGGCGCATCTATTTCAGGAATGTGATCAGAAGGTTGCATCGCTTGTTGGAAACATAAACAAAGTACATTTCACATATTAAAAATCATAAATAGTAGTTAAATGCTATTAAAAGGCAAAGTAAAATTCTCGTTCTACTCGTATCAGGGTTGTAGATCCAAGTAATGGTTACTTGAATAAATTATGAGTGATTTTTCAACGCCACTTGCGGTTAAACAAACAGGATGAGTAAACCTTGTGAAATAGCAAGGTTTATTTTGTTGTTCCATTGCATATAAAATTTTAAATTAAACTAAATGAGATTGTGATTATAATAGACCTTGTGTAAGCCAAGTGCAGCGCTTCACATTATTTCCAATAGCATTTATATAATTTAAGGTTGCTGTAATATAAATAGCATCCTAAGACTATTTCAAAAGCGGGGTTATGTCAAGGGTTGAATCAACGACGGTTGAATATTAAACCGTAAAAAATCGTGGAGTTGGGAAAAATTATTTCAACTAACAACCGTAGTACATCGTTTGCGTTAACTTAGCCAACCTAGCTAACTTTTGCATTTGTACCCCACAATGAATAATTCTATATGACTAACAACGTTCAAGTTATAAGGAAATATGTATATTAAATGTGGTAAAATATTGGTAATATGGAAATATATAACATAATATAATACATATACCAAATTCGGTGGTTGAATATCATATTAGTATGTGTGTCCACAAAATCTTCCATTTTTTATATGATATTTAAATATACTGACATTGGGGATCACTATTTCTCTCAGTGTACTTATTATCTAATATATAATAATTACATATATAATACGATTTGTCAGTTTATTTTATTGCACTATATTACTTATTTGAAATTAATTGTAAAAAATTTATAAAAATGTTATTTGACAGAAGGATACGCTATATCGAATAGAAGAGAAAGTATAACCGAGGAAGCGTTCCTTAGCAGTAACATTATGGATGGCAAAAAGGATTACGCAATTTTATGGCGTATAAAGTTTCGATTCCATACATCGATTCGTTCATAAACTATTTAAGACAAAGTAGGAAAATACAATAAACAGTAAAACCAGTGAGGTTTAAAAATGCATCAAGTTCTTGAAAAATGCAGCACGATTAGTTAAAAAAATTAAAAAATATTTTATGGCATCAAGCAAATACCGCACAAATGCAATAGTTTTAAATCTATTTGATTTTAGTGATTTGTGCTGTATGTCAGATAAACATATAGAAATTCGATGTTTATTGTAAATGATTTTATGGTGGGAAATCCTGCTCAAATATTTGACATAACAAATGTCAGTGCAAATTAAAATGTACCACTTATTTCAGTTTTTATTGCGTCCAAACAACAGTGATTTACAATGAATAAAAAGAGTAAGTTTTAACTTGAATGAAAATATTTATTCAAACATGTTATATTATGTTCATATTCTTTATTATACCAATTATTGTAGGATACTAACCTCAATGTCACAACTACTCGCGTTTTTGCACAAATTGGTTCCCTTGTCAATTTGGCTTTTTTAACAATAGGACCCATCATACAAAATAGTTCCTCGAACTGACTTGAATCATCCTTATATAATTTTTAAACATTATAGGATCCTTCAAGCTGCTGAAAATTGTGATGAAATCACCTGTGGCACTCCGTACTTCGTAATACGGATCAACCCAACTTTTTTTTTATGCACATATTGGCGTTTCCTGACCACAGAACTCACGGCTTCTTTTTTTCTGGGCTTCTTGCTACAATCCGTTATCCAAACGTACGCTAACATCAGGAAATCTTCACTATTCATATTGGCAGTTTTTAATTTATTTTGCAACAAAATATTGTAATCTCTTTTTATTTATTAAATTTCAATGTGTTGTATTGCTATAAATGTTGCCATAAAAATGACAGTTCAACTTATCGTTTAAGATTTTATATATAAATGATATAAACTCGCTCTTATGAAAACCACATAAGTCTATCGCTTTCCCTCGATATGTTTGATATTTTCAAGAGCTTTCATGGATTTATGGAATTTTACCTTTACTTAAAAGTAATACCAAGTTAGATATATGTACTTAGATGGTAAAATCAGCAATAATTTAAGAATTCTAAACTCATTTTAAGTAAAATTTAGTATTAGCTATTTATGAACAAGCCATTCGAATTCACATAATTTGGTGATTATCAGTGTTCTTTGCGTATGATTAGAGATCAAACATTCCTAAAACAGTAGACAGACTAGCACTTTAATGACGACTAAGCTCCTAAATCACACTTTCAAAATTGTTTAAACACTAAAATCTAAATAACGATATCGATGAAAATCTGTTCGACTTTGAATACTTTTTATACTTTTCATTGTAACCACTACACATATTTATATGGAAGCTTCAAAGTTATTAATTACACATGGGTGAGTTATGTTTTGATTTATTTGTCATTTGATGTGGTGCTGTGTAATTAATTGTGAAACCGGTTTTCAAAATGAGTAATAAAGAAAAAAGTTTAAAGAGGACGAACTGGAACAACGGGACCAATGCAATGGTGGAAGTATGGCGACAATTCTTACCACAGCTCAGATTTGCAAAGAGAAATGCCACATATATAAGGAAATGAGAGAAAAATTAGATGCATTATTAGAAATCAAACATAATAAAATGAATTTTATGTATAATATTTTTTTCCTAAACAGGCAAAAAAAAAAAAGAAGCTACATCGCAGGGAGAGCGAGGTGTGAATTTATATACGACTGTTGCTTAAATACATTTTAATAAAGCTTTTCGGAGATGTGAAAAATTTGACCTTGAAATTTCTTTTGATTTTTGTCCAAAATTGGTACTTTTATTGAGATTATCAATAATGTAGAACATCATAGTACCCTAAAACACACAGTATTTGAATTCCATATTTTCATTATAAAAAACATGACCTTGAGTTTTTAAAATTTGACCTTGAAATGTTCAGCTATCTGATTTTATCCTACAATAATCTGCAAGAATTTTTTTGATATTATGCAAGGTGGCTGAGATAGAAAAGTGGAGTTTGTCCTTGTCCACCCCCTTTTTCGCCAGAAGGAGCATCTAGCGGGATATAGGATATATGCAGTTTTGTTTAAGATACCTTGAAGATTAATTATTGTGGAAATGAAAAAAATCGTAGGACCCATATTTGAGCCCCTATACGAAAACAAAATTCTTTTGGCAATAACATGACTTGAACTTTCTTATATTTTTGTTTAATAGTTTACAAAAAATGTTCATACAAATCGGTCCAGTAGTTTAGAAGTTTTTTTTTCCGACCGTTTTTGTATAGTACGGCGTACGGACGTACTTTTGCACATTTTTTCTAGACCACTTTTTTGGACTCAGGGGGTGTCAAAACGAGTTTCTGCATCATCAACTTTTTTTCCGAAAAAAGTCGGATTCCAAATATTTCTATAGGCCCTTGGGGTCGTATATAAATTAAAAAAGGGCCATCCAGTGGCGAACCATCATCATGGCAGCATTACGAAGCAGTCCACTTATTGTTGGGTGGATATAAATGACAAAGGATGGATTTAGTAGAAGACTCCATAAGAGAAGTAAACAATTTTTTTTTAAATGCTTCTGTTATCTGAAAAATGTTTATTTTTGATTTGAGCACTAAAAGCGCAAAAGAGTTCAACGCGAATATGAAAGCAAAGTTGGAATTTCGGAAAATGCAGGAAAAGAGCATAAAAGAATAGGAGGAAAGGATGAATATAATGGATGATAAATTTTTCCAACAGGAGGAAAAGCGGTTAAAGTTAACCGAAAATCTTTTAAAAATATTGAGTGATAAATAAATAATTAATTAAAGTTTTCTACTTGTTACACCTTTTGCAATGCTATATCGTATTTGTTGAGCACTTGCATCTCTTTCCCCAGCCATCGAAAATGTTTCCGGCTCTCTAATTTTCTGTTTTTTCCGTTCCTCGGCAGTAGGAAGCCATGCCTTATTTATTTTATCGTTCTGTTCGTTGCAAAAATTATGTAACACACGTGTGGCTTTATTTATTGCTGTTACATTTTCAATGTTGACTTCTAAGCCTTTTCCCACTTTTCTAAATTGTGCCTTTCAATGACCGAATGCATTTTCAACTACATCTGCACACTGAGAGCCTGGAATTAAATTGTTTTTTCCTTCGCTCATGTCAATAGAGAATGGGTAGGGCTTCATTAAATTTGGTGTCAACCCAAAAGTTGAATCACCAATTATTAGCACGGGAACTTTTGTGCCATCAATTTGTATCGAATGTCTTTTAAAAATTTCATTCCCGTCATGTTACTGTTTTAATCTAGATGTTTCGTACAATGACGAGTCATTGCAGCGCCCGGGAGCTCCAGTGCTAATGAAGTCAACCTACACTTGTAGTCAACAACCGCCAATAACACTCAAGAATACCATCCTTTATAATTATAGTAATCCGTTGCTTCATCTCTTGGTGGGTTCACTTCAATGTGGCAACCATTTATTTGTTCCAAAATATTGGGGGAACCCTAACTTATTGAATCCACCCACAATTTCTGCCACCTTCTCGTCACTTGGCTGATAGGTGTTGAGGTAGGATTTAAGTTTCCACATTTCGTTGCAAAAATCGAAAATGATGTCACCCACTGTTGACCGACCAACACCAAAGAGACTGCCTATGGTCCTATTTTCTGCGGACGAGATTAATGCATAGAGCACTAGAGCTCTTTTAGCCAGAGGAATAGCTTTACGGAAGCTCGTATCTGCTCGTTCCAGCACTGTCAAGTTTCATGGACTTTCTGGTATTCTGAACTGCTCTTTGAATTTGGAACCAGAGAATAATGGGACGTCGTTCTCCCAATACATACCCGTCCGTTGCCGTGATAACATTAATATTAATTGTTTGGGATCACAACAATTAAAGATGAACTTACCTCTCTCCAAATTTTATTGAATCTTGGTTTCAAGTGAGCCTGGGCTGAAAGAACAGTTATATTATTCGCCATAGTTTCCATAGCTTTTAAATGCAATTGAAAGTGGTTTCTGATCAATGCTGTCCTTACAAAGCTCTCCCGGATTTCATGTTGCTGTTTCAATATTTTTACATGCATTTTGTCCCGACGTGTATTGCGCCGTTTAACACAATGTTTAACACAGTGTTCTATTACTTTTAACTTTAACAACAATTTTTCAGGTTCCATTTTTTTTATTAATTATTATTTTTTATTTCACAAAATCAAACAAATATAAACTCAATTCTTTTACGAAAGCAAAGGTATTTTATTTTAATTTTGTGTATGAAATAAGGTTATGATGACTATTGCATGAAATATGTAAAACGTCAAAATGTAAAAGCTCGTTAAAAAAAGTGTAGTCTTTTTTAAAATACGTTTAACTCTGCATAAATGCCCATTTCAAAGTACTAGTCTGTCTATAGTTTAACTCAGGAACTTATGCAACGTCTTGGAAAATTTGGACTATTATTGTTTCGCGTACATCATCTATTAAAACTTCGGATAATGCAGAGCAACACAAACAAAACTTACGACTAGTGTGGGATCGTTTTTCAAATAACGGCGTTGTCAATAACGTGAAAAGCTAAGCAGGCAATAATTCAGCTGATACCATATCATTTACCGAAGTATTTAATAGCTGGTTGTAAATAGTAATAATAAGAAGCAGTACCTATTAAAGTTTTGGTTTGCTATAAGATAAACATTTTTAAAGTTGGAATTAATTTAAATGACATTAACAAGTCAATTTGTTTGGTTTACGTAACAAAAAAACATTTCAGAAAAGTAAGTGGAGCATATTCTTTCTCTTTTCTACCTGGATACTGAGATTTTAATTCACTGCTCAATCAATAAATTATACGTAAAGATCAAAGTTTAATATTTTACAATCTCTTTTGCCCTCAACCCTTTTGACATTTCAAAAGGAGAAAATACTTCATTGCTAATTGTGTTTTTGTTGGTTGTACATGTTATACGAGTATATGTTTACCCGAATGCAGAGCTGATAATGTGATATTATTGGAGTACATATACTCAATATAAAGAGAAAAATTTCATATCTCAGAAACAGTGCAAGTTTAATAAAAAATCATAAGTTTGCATAATATATCTTCAAAAAGCAGGTCAGCTATTGCCGTTTTAGTACAAATAATATAACCTTAGACGAGTATCAATTGGATTTATTATTTCTATCTATTCAAACGCAATTGAATTGTTCTCACCCATTTTGGGTTATCTGACAAATATTGAGTCAAACGAAAAAAATCATGCTTTCTCTTAATTATTTGACGGCAAAAATAAAATTTGACTTGTTTTTGTTTTATTGTCTTGAAGTAATCGTGTTGGCACATTTTTCCTGATAAAAAGAAACCAACGAGAAGCATGCATTTTGTTGAATCATTACGTTTATAATGAGTTTTTTGCGGATTTTGACTGTTCAGTGTTCATACATGATTTTCACCGTTGTCTCACCCATGTCTTATCAATGTGGTTTGTTTAACTGAAAATAAATTCAACTTCAAAATTACACTAATGTCTTGATAAAAAACTTTTGCGAAATCGGGCGAAAAATTGTGCAAAAAACGCATCAAGAATAATCCAAAAATATTGATTACAATGTTATTACCTTAATATCTGGTCCGCGCAATGTTGAAAAGAAAAACAAACGGAGGAAAGCAAAATTACAAAAGGTTCATCATCATTTACATATAAATTCCAAAAATATGTGCTGGAGGGTCTCAATTATACTTCATACAGCAGGCCTTCATTGTTAATGATGATGGTGATGGTACCACGAAGAATATCTTGAATAAAATCATGTCCATGTTTTGAAGGTAATTGCTTCATTTTTGCTCCTTAAGCTTTCTCTACAATATGTATCTTTAGGTACGGAATTTTAAATATTTTAGATTTCACGGAAAATGAACGAAATATCCATTATTATTTAGAAAGCTAAATCAAGAATTCCGTTTCAATTTTTTCCATATTTGGAAGCCGCTTCATTTACCTACTGCAATATAATAAGCATTAGCACCAATAAGCTTAGAATCTGTGTGTTGCATGCGCAATGCAAAATCCTTTACCTTTCTTGAATTAAATGAATGAATACAGAGAAAGAGACAGCGAACAAAACTCTTTTATGAAACTCATATAAAAAAAAAATTAATTATAATTTCATACCTTCAATATTAATTATTTTTGAGGCAACGGTAAAGGCTGCCTTTTTGATTTTTCCCCGTTTCCCTATGAAAGGGTAAATAAATTAAAATCAATTGTTTTTGCATGTGTGTGTTCTAATCTTCTCAAAAGCTACAACACTGTGAAAAAAACATTTATAAATAATTCAATTTTTTTCTGACCCAAAATTTTTTTTACAAAGTTTTTCTATTGTGATAAGTTATAATGTAACATAACATTCTACTACAAGCGGTTTTTGAATTATTGTCATTATGAAAATATATCTATAAGTTTTTAAATTATCGACCAGAAATAAATCAAGCTTTCTTATTTAATTAAAAAATTTAATGAAGTAAAAAAAAATAGTCAAAAATATTTAAGCTTTCTAAGACGTAAAAATTGTGACCTTAAATTTTTAGATTTTAACCTTGAAATGTTTTACAATGTATGGATAATAATAAAAACAAAAAGTCTGCCAACTATTTTGCACAGGTTCGTAATAAAAAAAATCGGTTGCGCAGTAATTTTTTTGATAATTATGTGTAAAATATGTATATGCAATGTACTGCAGGAACCGAATAACATTCAATACGCCCAAGAACCCCAGAAACATTGATCTGCAGGTTATCGCAATGAAATATCACAAGCAAAGTATATGTGATATAAGTTATAGCTTGTAAATAACAATAATTCAGCCGTGTGCGTAGTTTTCCGTACGTCGCGAGATTTATATATATAATTCAATAGAAAGTGGAGTTTCCTGAATGCTACACTGAACCCAAAACCAAAATATATGAACAAACATGCAATAAGTAAGAACCCATGATGGTGTTAACGTATAATTATTATTAGCCCGTCATCACTACATTGGAACATTCAATGTACCATTGTGCGAATGAAAAAAAACTGTGGATGTTTATTTGCACATCATGTGACACAGAATTTTATAAAAGTGCAATAATTTATTTTGCATTGGATCAGATTTGAAAATATGTGAATAAAAAAAGTCACAAATTGGCAAATTACCTTTTCTGCGATCATATACAAGTATTGGAATGAAAGAAATATAAACGTAACAAAACTTCACCGCACGGAGAGCGAGGTGTGAATTTATATGCGACTGATGCTTAACTACATTTTAATAAAGCTCCTCATATGGTCACATTACCTTGAAATATCTGAGTTTTGACCTTGATTTTTGTCCAAAATTGGTACTTTTATTGAGATTAGCATCATAGTGCCCTAAAACACACAGTTTTTGATTACATATTTTCATTATAAAAATATGGCCTTGAATTTTATAATCTTGACCTTGAAATGTTCAGCAAGTTTTCTTATCTTAATCCTACAATAATGTGAAAAATGTTTTCAAAAATATTTAGGTTTTCTGAGATATAAAAAATTTGATGTGAAAATAAAAAAAATCGTAAAAACCTTTTTTGAGCCCATACAAGAAAAACTGTTTTTTTCTCAACAACTTGACCTTGAAAAATCAAAAATCTCTCTCTTGTTATATTTTTCTCTAATATTTTACAAAAAAATTTCATGCAAATCGGTCCAATAGTTTTTTTTTTCCTTTGAGGTCGTATATAAATTACAAATATAAAATCTCAATGTTGTGATTAAGACAAAATCCATTGCATGCAATATTGCAAATTTTCATATTTTAAATTTAGATTTTCCATTATTTTTACGCTAGATGGCGTCACGGACCTATATCTCGCGATATGTTTGTCGCATGTGCCTACTAAGTACTAACACTCATTGGAAAGAGAGAAGCACATACTGCAAGTTGTACTGTCATTGTAATGTGGTGGAGAACGCCAAGCCTTGTACGTCCTTGATGACTTGCCAGAAGCAGATGAGCCTGGTTGAGAGATGCATCACCACTAAGTGGAAAAATGGCACATTTTCTTAAAATTTCTTTCTAAATACAATACACTCAAGATCAAGTAATAGCCAAAAATTGCATCTTTAACTAAAATAATTAATAAATTTTGGATGTATAAGCAAAACTGGCATAAGCTTTTCCATACTCCATACATATTAAAAAAAAACTACATCGCAGGGAGAGCGAGGTGTGAATTTATATACGACTGTTGCTTAATTGCAGTTTAATAAAGTTTTTCTGAGATATTTAATACGTGACGATGGAATTTATGAATTTTGCAATACTGTAAAACATAATACATAGTACCCTAAAACCAACAGTTTTTGAATTATTTTCTTTATAAAAATGTGGCTTTGAGTTTAAAATTTTTTGTCCTTGAAATCGTCGTTCTTACTTCGTTGAATATAACAACAATGTAAAGTTTTAATGAAATTTCAAAAACATTTAAGTGTTCTGAGATTAAAAAAGGATGACCTAGAATTTTGAACTTTTGACCTTAAAATGTTTAGAAAACTTTTATAATTAAACGAAAAGCAGCTATCACTACTGGTTGGTTGGTGTGGCGAGTACAAACTCTAATTAGCGCATAGGATTTTTTTCTATTACTACTAATCAGGCATTTGCAATAATACCATACTTAACGTTTTGGAGATATAAAATGTATAAAATGTAAGGTGTCTGAAACAGAAAAACTGAGTTTTGTCTTTGGTTTATACGGGTAATTCTTGTAAAAATGGAAAAAATCGTAAAACCCGTTTTTGAGCGTTTAATATGACATTGAATCATCTGACCTTAAAAAAATAATATCGCATTTTGATTTTTTATCTAATATTTTTCAAAAAAAATTGCTCACAAATCGGTTGAGTAGTTTCTGATATGGTTTTTATATGTCCACCATAATACCAGCGTACAGCGTACGGACGTACATTTGCACATTTTTTTGTGGACTCACAACGAGTTTCTGTATTATCCACTTTTTTCCGAAAAAAGTTGAAATGTAAAAATCTATAGGGATCTATATGTATAAATTAATTACCATGAGTGTTTAAACATTAAGTATGTAATTTTATTTTAGAAACTTAGCTTCCGTAAAACGTTTTAAGGTCGTACATGTAACTTGTAATATATTTTTCTCATAAACCAAGCTCAAACCAAAGGAAATGGAAATGGGTCAAAGTTATATAAACTGATAGCCTGATTTTTTATTTATTTCTATAACTACAAACACCAAGTCCTCATTTCAACTTTCCTTTTACTTTTTTTTATTTTGATAATCGAATAATCAATTACTCCTGTTTAGTTTTTCGTAATCAATTAAAAAGTATTTTTATAAAATAAGTCCTTATTTTTTGATTTATTTGATTTTAAAATTATTTCAACTTTTTAAATTTGTTTGAAATGTCTTTAACAAATATAGATTCCACTGATTCTATAGAACACCATGAAATTTAAGTTGGTTTGCATGCCTTACTATGTATTGACGAAATTTTAAACACAATGGACTAATTTAATTAATTTGACTAATTTTGATTAATTAAATAATCGGGCAAAAGAATATTTGGTGAACATAAGAAACACGCAGATCCGTCCATTTTATACAGAAGTGACTATCATAACAACACGATACGCTTAATTAAGTAATCGATCATCTCCAAAAAAAGGGCGAAGCCGAGCAAACCAAAACGATTATAATACACAGATGAAAAATCCATGTTATTCTTTCTCTTAACATTTTTGCTTGAGAAAACAGACGAAAAATTGCATTGCATTACGGTGCGTCTTTTTTATTCGTCTCTTTGACTTTGATTCATCCGCTACACTTAATAAAATTAAGAAATTACAGTCATTTAGCATACGTACACAAACGCATGCATGTGATGCGAATAAAGAAAAGTTGATTTAAATTACATGTTAACTAAAGCTTAAAGAAAATTTGTAAAACTTGGCTAAAGTATAAAAAAATTTCTTTTAAATCGAACATCCAAAAATGCTTTCATTTCGTGTTGAATTTTATATCTCACTCTGTGATTTACACATAATTTTCAAATGGTTTTTTCATTTATATTTGCTTTAAACGCATGCTTACTGGTAAGCCAAGCTACGAGTATATCAGAATTCCGTGGTCTACAAAAAGAGGTTAACAAAAGAAAGGCGCAAAAATTTTAAAATTACTTAATGCTTAATTCGTTCGCATAAAATAATTATGAACAAAACATTTGACTGCATCTTTAATGTCAACCTTATAATTGTCTGATGTGAAGTGATTGCATATCCGTGGTAAGTTAAGCAAATGTATTTTTAACGAGTATTTTTGGTTATGCTTTACTGCATTTGCTTGGAATCGGTAAACCAGTTTTTTCCCCCAATCAGGGCAATTTTAAAGCACTTAAATTAACTGCAGGTGAATTTGAGCATGTTTTGAATTTAATCCGTAAATTGAGTTATTAAATATACATTTTAATGCGGTCTAAAGAGAATATTGGCTCAATACTGCAGTACAATGTGCTTACAACTTACAATTTATTTAAAAGAAGGCATTTACTAAAAATGGATTTTATGAATAAACTTATTTTCTATACGATATGAATTCATGCCAGAGGGATGTACGACATTGTACGTGGTTACATGAAATTTTAACTTATAAGTATGGCAATAATTAGTAAACAATTATATTTGAAGACAAACGTAAAACACAATGTTAAAATAGCAACGCCATAATAAAATTGCATAACAAATATGTTGATCACACTTCACATTTACTTCTGAAGTTCTTTTTCCATCACATTCAGGTTATTTAATTGTTTCTTAATAAATTCACCATTTTGAACAATTTAAATATGAGGCCATTGTTGAAAAAATTTCTTTGGCAGCCTAATAATATTTAATTTTATTGGTATCCTTTATTTTAAAACTGAAACAATCTTTCGTATTTATAATAGTATTTAATCCTTAGATACACTAAATAGATAGATAGATACACTAAATAGGAAATCTTTGTAATTTATGTGCACAGGATGGAAGCGAGGGTACCAAACAACACATAATACTAAATCAGAGGCGTAATTATTTCTCGTTCCTTGCAACACCTATAATATATAACAAAACGAATATAAGTAGTATATTTAGTTAATTTAGTAAGTTTAAGTTTTAGCAAGATTTTTAATAACGGTTTAGATTTTTTATTACGTTTTAACAGTTTATTATAAAAATTCCTAATTCATCATTTTGCGGTTTATTTTCACTTATTCATTAATGAACATAAATCAACAAATTTTAGGCCCTTTGATAAAGAAATAAACTAGAAACTTGAATATTTCTATGACACTGTTCTATACGCACATTTGTCATCTTAAAAAATAATTAAAATCGTATTTTATAAACAAAATTTGACAAAAAACAGAATTAAATGAGTTATGTGAATAAAGAAACTCCTAATAAGTAAATTTCTAAAATTTTTATATTAATTCTATATATATATTATATCTCTTTCTAAATTAATTATAATATTTTTATAATATAACAGATCACACAGGTAGTAGGTTAAAGGTCTTTGGAATATTTTTTTTATGAATCTATGCGTTTAAAATACGATAGAAATCCGTAGACTCCAAATCTTTATAAACTCAAAACTGATCAAAAATATGCTTGTTTTTATCAAAAATTTATGTGTTGATACACTCAGTCACTGAACAATCTAATTTATGCAATTATTTTAATTAAATTGCTTTAAATGATTAATTATTAAAGTTTGATAAACGCAAAGACTATCAAGAACAATAAAAAAATGACATGGCTTACTTGAAACAATCTTGTGTGTATTTGACAAATCGAATGTTTTAATCGATACTCCTGTGAGAAAAAGTGAAATAGAAACAACATATTTTAAATCTCTATCAGCGTGGGCCAGAATAAGATAGAGAGTGCTAACTTATTTGTTGTGTATGTACACCCAATTTAATTAGTATGTGTTTAAGCTAGAAAAGATGAGAACGATGCACACATATTTCAGTAGTATTTTAATAGCTTTGCCTATCTATGTTCATAATCTAAGGGTTACACCTAGAAGAAGCTAGCGCAGTTGCTCCAGAATCCAGATAACGATATTCACTGGTGAACACTGAACAACAATATAGGGTTGCTGTCTTGGTCACAAGGATTTTCGTGCCTTACACGTTGCGTAATTATAAAATTGTGCTTAGCGTGATGAGGCTCATGTTTGGTTCAACGGGTTTCTTAATAAGCAAAATTGCCGTATGTGGAGTGACACCAATCCACATAAAACTTACAGACTACAGTGTCTACTACCTTCGTAAAATTGCACCGTTCGATGCGGTTTACATGCTGGTGGCATCATCGGATCTTATTTCTTCAAAAATGAGATTGGAGCTCGTGTTATGGTTAATGGAGATCGTTACCGCACCGTGATAAAGATTTATTGTTTGAAAATATGATATTGACTCGGACGAGATATGGTTTCACGGTATGTCCACATGACTTATTGAAATAAAAATTTGACGATAACTTGATTTTTAGTAAATTTTCCTAAAAGTTCGTGCGATTTGACACCTTTTAAATCTATCCTATGTGGAAAAATAAATATAAAAATGTATTTTTATTTATGGAATTCAAAATTGTCAGTCTTTAAAGTTTGTTATTGTTATAGTTGATTGGATACAGAGTTAGTTCAGAATTTATAAGGTATTTTAGTTATTGTGGAATAAAAATTATAAAAACACGAAACAGTCTGTTAGTCAAGAGATTTATATTGTGAAGACGCAATCTCAGAGAGAAAAGACATTTTAAAAATGTTATTCCATTATCATTGTTTTTCTGTATCAAAATGACAAAAGTATAACATTTAAATTGAGCTGTTTATCATTATTTTAAAATCATGCTATAATGTAGTTTTCCATTTCTAAAGTATCTATAGTTTTACGATTTAAAGATCAAACGAAAGGCAATATGAATTTAGAGGTTGAGAGATTAGATTCTGACCGGTTGTAGTCCTGTTCCAGGAACCTTCCAGTATTGCTACTGCTGTTCTCAATTGAACAATCATTCTCAATTGTTGGTAACGGAATAAGATCATTACGATTTTCATTCTTGTATCGCAAACCTCTCCAAGTGGTAAACAGATTATTGATTAAAATTACAGCATACATTGCGTACGGATACATAGCAATAAACGTAAAATATAATGACAGTATAATTGATAAAAATTTGGCTGGATAATTATTGGATGGTGGATATTTGAATGGTTGCATGGTACGTGACTGTCGATTGTTAAAAAACGAACACACATAAATCTTTTCAATAATTCGTTGCAATTGAATCCAGAGTAATCAATACAAGAATATTGACTGAAACAACTGCTTTAAATTTATTTTTCTTTTACATAAGAATGCATTTTATCACGAGCGATGTGTTGGTCCACTTGCTTTATGGCACTGCATTACGGGAAAACATGGATCTTATACTCATCTGCGGAGATTTTATTGTTGCAATAATTATTGATGATAAATAAGCACATATGGTGCAAAAGTGGGATGACGAACTGCGTTTAACATATTTTACTTTTACGGATTTTCGCTGTAATATCAATTCGACATATGTGGAAACCTTGTGATTTCTTCTAATTATATTATATTATACTGATAAGCCTAAACAGAGTGACGTGAAGTAATGTATGCGCACAATATCAAAATAATATGCACTTAATTAAATAATATCCAAGGCAATAGTATCACAATGTAATTTTAATTCGCTAGGGGCATAATTGCAAAATGTTCGTCTTTGCTTTATTTCGAGTTGGTTTCAATGTGTGTAAAGAGGAGCTCGATGGGGAAAAAAATAACTACTACAAGTTGTTACTTTTTATTATGATTTTAATCAAATCATGCTTCGACATAATAACTGATTACGAAAGTGTTGGTGATTCCAGGTTTATTTATGCCCCTCTCTCACGTTTTATTGTTAATATATATATAGTGCTAACGCCCAACGGTATTACGATTTTATTCACAAAAAACTTTTGGCCAAAATTTGCTGGTGAAATACACTCATGTGTTGAAACGTCTCCTTTCTTTCCTTCTAGTTTTAACAGAACGCACCCTTTCTATCGGAAAATGTTTACATTTGAAGACAAAAATAATAAAATTCAAGGTCAAACTATTTATATCTCCGAAACTATAGTTACTATGAAATTTTCTTGTAGCTTTTGGTAAACTGAAAAAGCAACAATTCTGTAAAAAAAATTCATTCTAAATAAAAAAAATACATCGCAGAGAGGGCGAAGTGTGAATTTATATGCGACTGTTGCTTAAATACATTTTAATAAAGATATTCTGAGACATTTTTTGAAAATGTGACCTTGAAATGTTCTGCAAGTTTTCTTATCTTATTTTATCCTACAATAATGTGAAAGAATTTTTGATACTGTGTAAGGTGTCTGAGATAGATAAGTGGGGTTTTGTCTTTGTCCACCCCCTTTTTCGCCAGAAAGAGCATCTAGCAGGATATAAGATAAGCGGGAAGGCGTGCGGCGTACATTTGCACATTTTTTTCTAGACCACTTTTTTGGACTCAGGGGGTGTCAAAACGAGTTTCTGCATCATCAAATTAATTCCGAAAAAAACTCGGAATGCAAATTTTTCTATATGCCCTTGGGGTCGTATATAAACTAAAAACTACGAATACAAATAACAAACCAATAATGTATTACCTAATAATTACACACTACTGGTAAATTAATAATTAGCGTGTCCGCCGTCCACGTGCCGCCCATTACTCAGTTGACTTGGGAACTTTTATTAGAAATGCAACGTGAATGGAATCTCTATCTGGTCTTACAATTCGTGCGTGATGCTGCCAAAGTTTTCGGTATAGTATAAATATTACCAAACTATGTAGTAGCAATTTGGGCTTTGTATTGTATGCGATAAAAACTAAGAAAAATGTGCAAAGCAGAAGGGAAAAAAACATCTGGGGGCAACTATTATGTACGTATTATGTACAAGTATTAAGTAACTATTTCAAAAATCACGATGCTATTTTCCGAATGACCTTCATTTTATAAACGGTACATTACCATAGCAAAATTACAAATCTATAATGAATTAGTTAAAACTTTCGTTTAATTATTTTAAGATAATTTGATCACATTTTTGTTATGCATACAAAAATGTAATCAAATTCTGTTAAAAAATTCAAAATTAAACAAAACTTATTTTAGGTAAACGTATTAAAACTATACGGTATAAGGTAAACCGCATTTAAAAAAACTACATTGCAGGGAGAGCGAGGTGTGAATTTATATGCCAATGTTGCTTAACTACATTTTAATAAAGATTTTCTGAGATATGGGAAATTGTGACCTTGAAATTTATAAGTTTTGACCTTGATAATTGTTTTTGAATTACATATTTTCATTATAAAAATATGGCCTTTTATAATCCTACAATAATATGAAATAAAAATTTCAAAAATATTTAGGGTTTCTGAGATATAAAAAAAATATAATTCTGAAATTTCCGACTTCGACCTTGAAATGTCTTATATTATTTATTCCTACAATAATCTGAAGGAATTTTTTTGATATTGTGTAAAGGTGCCTACACACGGGATAGAAAACTCTCGGATAGTTCAGCTATAGCGTGACTATCCGTGTGTGAACGGTTCGAATACTTATACACTTTATAGATTATACAAAAACTTGCAACTACACCAACTGGAATGGATAGTAAATAGCTGATAGCTTATAGTATTTTTGATTTTTTGGTACACCAAGTATGCTGTTTATTTATTCAATGGCATACAAATGGGCAAATGAACGTCAAATTTGAGAAACTGACATTTTGACATCAAATATTAAAATTCAATTGTTTAATTTTACAAAATACTGTATAATATCTAGTTTTGAAAATATCTCGTGTGGCCCTACTTGATAGTGATATTTCGGCATAGTGTCTAGATCGACTAGAGGATAGTAAAATTGACATGATAGTTTAGTGTATCTATGGTAAAAACTGTCCGCTAGTTTTCTTCCCGTGTATAGGCGCCTTAAGATGTCTGAGATAGAAAAATGGGGTTCGCCTTTGTCCACCCCCTTTTTCGCTAGAAGGACCATCTATCGGAATAAAAGATATATGCAGTTTTGTTTAGAATACCTAGAACAATTAATCGTTGTAAAAATGAAAAAAATTGTAGCGCCAGTTTCTGAGCCCCAATAACAAAAAAAAGATTTTGGCCTCAAACACTAGCGTTCAACTATACGTATAGTTTTGAACTATGCGAACCGGTCACATACTTCTAGACACGCTATAGCTGGACTATACGCTAGTTCACTATCCCGTCTGTACGTACCTTTACTCTCAATGAAAGGAAAAAAATTTGTAAAACATTCAAAGTCGTAATTAAACATTTGAAGGCCACATTTTCTATATATCATTAAAACTTTATCAAATTGTAGTTGAAGCTGTAGTCGTAAATAAATTCATACTTAGCTCTTAATGCGATGTAGTTGTTTTATGTGTAATGTGTATGTAAGCATTTCTAAAAATGCACTTTGCATATCGTATTTGATGACTTGTTTAGAAAGCTTAGATCCGTTCAAGCAAATGGACATCAAAAATCAAAAAAAAAATTATTTTTTTGGACTCAGGGGGACTCGGGACGATTTTATATAACAGGTACATTTTTATAATTTATGTTACAATTGAAAGTGGCCATAAACTTATGAGCAGCACAGTATTTTTAGTGCATGTGAGCTGATACAATGTGTTATCAAATCAGCGTGTGCATTATGCAAGTATAGGCTGTTTTTGTCACGCTTAGCGACGCATGTCATGACAGCTAATTATTATTTGCTAAATGCAACTCCATCGAATATACGCCTCCTCATGTCTCGTCCAATCACCAAGAGAGATTTTAATCATTTGATTAGCATAACTAACGAATGAATGAATACAAAAATGAAACAACAAAAACTACATCGCAGGGAGAGCGTGGTGTGAATTTATATGCGACTATTGCTGAACTAGATTTTAATAACGCTTTTCTAATATATGGAAAATCTGACCATGAAATTTCTGAGTTTTGACCCTGAATTTTGTCCAAAATTGGTACTTTTATTAAGATTAGCAATAATGTAGAACATCAAAGACCCAAAAACACACAGTTTTTGAATTACATATTTCCATTATAAAAGGATGACCTTGAATTTTTAAAATTTTGACCTTGAAATGTTCTGCGAGTTTTCTTATCTTATTTAATCCTACAATAATATGAATTAATTTATATTGTGTAAAGTGGCTGTGATAAAAAAGTGGGGCTTATCTTTGCCGCCCCCTTTTTTGAAAGAAGGATCATCTAGCGAGATATAACTCATATAAGATATATACGGTTTTGTTTAGAATACTTTGAAGAACAATTTTTGTGAAAAAAATTTTTGTGTAGAAAAACAAAACTCCGAAACGGGACCTAGGACATTCGGTCCCGTTGCGGAGTTTTGTTTTTCTACACCATTTTTTTATAGTACGGAGTAACGACGCACATTTGCACATTTTTTATAGACCACTTTTTTGGACTCAGGGAGTGTCAACACGAGTTTCTGCATCTTCAATTTTTCTTCCGAAAAAATCCGAAGTGAATAAATCTATATATGCCCTTGGGGCCGTATATAAATTACAATCAATTGTAAATTTGTATGATTGCCAGCGCATTTTTTATTTATATTACAGGCGATATAAAGATTGTTGCTTTTTCTATTTTTCCCGAAAAAAAGGAGTGATGCAGAACTCGTTTTTATGTTCCCTAAGTCTTAAAATCTAGAAAAAATGTGCAAATATACGTCCGCGTCGCGTCGTACACCGCACAGTGTTTCACACTTCAGATCGATGAAGATTATACTTCGATAATTTTAGCTTGCATACCGGAAATGCATACCGGAATGATCTGAATGAGACTTATTGTGACTGTATTAAATACAGTAAAGCTTATATGCACCGATATTTTAAAATATTACTATCTACAAATATCTCAGAAAACACAAATCTTCTAAATTCATAATTATGCTTTATAAAAATAATATCTATTACATAAAATAATTAAATTTTTAATTGCTTTAAAATCATCTGAAAAAAGAAAAAGAAATTAAATTTTTATTAAATTTTTTGCAACTTGGTCGCAACATTTTACTGAAAAATTTGTTAAATGTTTTTGTTACAAATATAAGCTTTTAATATAGAAAACAAATAAAATGATCGTGTTACTTCTGCATTATGCAGTTTTAATACGTAATAGGTTTTGTTTGGCACATACTGTCTCAAGCTGAAAAAGTACAACATTTTCAACTTTTTATAACAAACTATAATATAATTTTTGCTGCAATTTTGAGAGTTAATATGGTGTGTTTATCTAACTTACAGTATGAAAGCGTATTCTGGTTAACGCATTAGGCTATTTTTAAGGTTTTGAAAAAAAATAACTTAAAATTTTAGTTTTGCATAATGCTAAAAAAAATTCTTTTTCCTCAATAAGGCATTGAAAAAATTATAATTAAGGTAATATACCTTAAAAAATTGCTCAAAGTTCGGCAAAAAAAATAAAAATATATTGCCTAATCCGATTTTTATATATTATATTAAAAGTCGTTTTATTTATGTCAGAATAATAAAAATTTATTTTTATGAGTTAATACATATGTATTTATTGTAATAGATATAAATTACTGGAAAATTATAGTATTAACTATCACTGCTAAAAAACTACATCGCAGAGAGTGCGAGGTGTGAGTTTATATACGACTGTTGTTTTTTTTTCTTTCTTTTTTTTTTAACTTAGCTTTACTATAAAGAACATAGAGCTTTTTCAGCATGTATTGTTTCAATTTCTGTAATCGCTTATTTTCGGATAGATGGGAGATTACCCCTTCGTATCCTTGCTTGTTTGATAGGGGGGCTGCCATCTATCGGGAAGCAAGCGATTGGTTTTTATGGCCGATAGATGGTGGTCGCCCTCTAATAGTTCAATGTGTGCTTTTTTTATTTAGGATTTTTCGGAAAATGATGTTCAGTTAAAAATGGTTTGTAATGAGATTTAGGAATTTTCTTGGGAGGGGAAATCGTTTCGGAATTTTGGATTATTGCATGGAAAGGTTCGCATGTGTATTTCAACCCGTGACTTCTTGATATATGACACACCGCACTTACAATTGCGACACGAGATATGGAAAATGTGACCTTGAAATTTCTTAGTTTTGACCCTGATTTTTGTCCAAAATTAGTACTTTTATTGAGATTAGCAATAATGTAGAACATCAAAGACCCTAAAACACACAGTTTTTGAATTACATATTTCCATTATAAAAGGATGACCTTGAGTTTTTTAAATTTTGACCTTGAAATGTTCGGCAAGTTTTCTTGTCTTATTTAATCCTACAATAATATGAAAGAATTTTTTTATATTGTGTAAGATGGCTGAGATAGAAAAGTGGGGTTCACTTTTTTGCTAGAAGGATCCCCTAGCAGGATATAAGATAAATGCAGTTTTGTTTTGACTACTTTGAAGAACAATTTTTGTGAAAATGAAGAATGTTTAATACAGCATTTCTCACCATCATTCATCGTGAGCAAAATCCCGAGTTGTTTTACAAGATGTTCTTCCTTCGTTTTATCCGTTTAATAGATTTGAATGAGCTAGTTATGACATTTAAAATGATAAGCTATTTTAAGCACCTTTAACATATCCAGAAATACATTTAATAATATTTTAATTTTTTTTTATAATATCTCAGTTACAGTTGAAAATTCTGAATTACACTTGATATTATCTTAATTACATTTGACAGTATCTGGTTAATTCAATTGTAATAGAAAAGGTGGAGAATGCATTACCTTGTTACATTCAGATTTGAGTT
Source organism: Sylvicola cinctus (assembly GCA_963854165.1). Lineage (NCBI taxonomy): Eukaryota > Metazoa > Arthropoda > Insecta > Diptera > Anisopodidae > Sylvicola > Sylvicola cinctus. The sequence continues at coordinate 26,921,612 of OY974082.1, forward strand.
ACAAAGAATATGTTATTTTTAATTTCATGAAATTGAAGAACAAAAAAAGTATTTGCACACAAACTCGTATTTGCCAATATTTCCGTCGGTAAACGCGAAATTTACCGGAAAAACATCAAATATTAATACTCTAGCGGGCCTAGACAAACTGCATATTACAATGATTATTGTATCATGCTTTGCAATACAAAGGTATTGAAAAACTACACATAGCCGTTAAGGTTTTTTTCTTTTATGAATCATAAAACAAAGAAATCAATAAATGGATTTTAAATATGAATTTATTTTTAATTTTATATATATTTGGTTTGAATCTCCACTTTAGCCAAACTAAACATGAATTTCATATGACAATAAAATGTTAATATATTTTGGCTACGACCAACCAGTGACAAAAATAATAATCATTATTTTGTAAATATGCTATTATTCTGTACTAGGCTACATAAAAAGCCTAGACTTCGGAAGTGTACAAAATTCACCGCAATCTACAGTTTAGGACAGGAATACTTATAACTACAAAAGAACATTTTGTTTCCGAGCAACGCCCTGGTTTCTCCACAAGTTCTCCACAAAACCTATGTCACAAAAAATATTTAAATGGTATAAGAGATAAATAAAATATATAAGATATATTACGAATATTAGTACTACATTACAGCGAAATAGCCAAGATGATTTTAATTATTCGAACACCGTCAAATTGATTGACCGCAGTTAATATTGTCAGAATTTTTTTTTGAAATTTTGACAAACTGCGCTTTTTCGCATTTAAATATGTCTAAGCGACAGCCCCAATACATACTCAGTCGCTGCAATTTTTATGTTCATTAGTTTTAATTATGTAGGTTAAAGCTCCATGATATATAATTATTTCGGTTTTGTGAATATATATAGCGAAACAACGCGAATACAAATTATAACACAATATCACGTGAAATTGTGTGAAGACAATTATTTAAAGACCACTTAATTACCCGTACAGTATTGAAAGCATCAAGCAATGCTGGGTTTGGTCGTTAGTAAGTAATAAGTGAATTAACTTTTCTGCGATAATACACTTATTTTGAATGCTCAATGCAGTTCATATGAAAACATTTTTGAGCAAAACGATGTGAATATAAAGCTCGATGCGGAAAACAAAGCGCAGTCATAATGAACGAAATGATTCGCAATAATAATTATTATTATTTATTGAGAGCGAGGAACCTTGGGTTTTGTTGAGTGCGCAGCGTGCGCGGTGCACAGTACAGTAGAGCGTATTCCATACATATATTTCGACCACGACTGGGGCCTTTGAGTACTCACTGATTCCTCCTCTACAGTCTACACCAAGGTTTTTGTTGCGTTGAGCTTTGACAATCCAATCTTGGGTGTGGTACATAGTATATGTAATATGTCTGCTATATGTTCAATGTAACTGTATATTGTGTATGGCTTACTGTTAAGGCTTTAAAATCGCGCAACGCTCGTTGTTATTGGGATGTAAATGTGGAGAGGGCGAAGAGACTCAATAAGTGCCTTTCACTGACACTTTTGTTGCAACGTTAAGAATATTTTTTGACTCAAATAATACAATCAGATGCTGCAGTATAGTAGTGAAATACACTGACATCAAATTGTAATATGTGGCCAACATGGATTTATTAAACAGATGGAAATGCGGAAGGAAGTTTCTCGTTTTATGAACTCAATCTCTCAACTAAACAATTGTATATATATTTTAATATTATACACATAAAAAATCATATAGGAGCATGTTTACCGTTACACGTAATCGTATATAAGTGAACTGCAATGCAGGCGCGTATGAAAAAGCATAGAAGATGCTGCGGTTTAAATGTGGTAGAAATAGAGCACACAAAATGTACGACTTATAAGTGAAACTATATTCATTCAATTCAGACGAGGCAAGGGTGGAGATGATAGAAGTATTGATGTTGTGGACGATGCGATAGACGTAAAATCAAAATCTCTTTAGATAAGTATGTAACAGTTCCAACTTCCACGGAAAGTGAATTTGAAATAACTCTTACTTTTAAATTTTCTTATGATTACCACATACCAACATATTATATGTCTATGTAAAGGAATCGTTATTCGTAATGCTATTCAATGGTATTAGTGGTCTTGATTAAATGGACATAACATATTGTATGTATCATTCACATATGCACCAGTTTATTATGTAAAACGAATAATATATTTTACTTACGAGTACATAATATCTTGTACTTTATAACGTTACAAATTCTGCGCAGAATAGTTATATAGTTTGACTAAATAATATGTACAACGTCGTACTCCAAGGGATTTATGCGACCATACAGTTTATATGATTTTTGGCAATATATGTTAATAAATGGTTATTGCCTAAAATCCGCAAAATTACAAGTAAGTAATTTATTTTTAAGTAAATGCAGCTATAAGTAATAACTTGAACACAAGGGGACTGAAATCTGAATTCCGATTCAATGTGTCTGTCCGCGCCTATGTTTTTCTGCTCTAATTTAAGTGGCACTGCTCGCCTTAGCTCACATATACATTACAACATTTTTACAACTCATTTATACCATTTAGGTCCACAGCTTTTAAGTTAGGTATGTATTTCTCTTCGTATCCTCTTTCGACTGTGTGTTTACCTCTTTCATCTTCTGGTATTGCTGGTTTCCCGTCATCTCTCAAGTCTCAGAGCGCGCGCAACAAAACTGTCCCGGGCGTGCACACGTTTGCTGGTTTGCCCCAGCACGGCACTATGTACACGATATTGCGGTGAAACAATTTCAGTTGTTTCCTGTACTTGTTGGGTGATAAAAGTATTTATTATTGTAGTGATCGAGTTCGATGCAAATTTTAATGGAATTTCAAAAGTGTTATTGACTATAGTTCCGTAACTCATGGCAATGATAACATGGAAACGCGGGCATTTCGTAATATAAAAAATCACTAGAAACAACTGAAACAAAAGACTTGAACGCGGTAAGTGACGAACTTTTAATTGACACTTAGCACTTATTACGGTATTGCAAAATATTAGCAGTGAAAAAATATGTACGAAATGATTTTAAAGAATAATTCAAATAATATGGTTTTTTAAGTGGTGTTAACAATGGAAGAATGCAGTGACTACTTTAATGGATATACAAAAAAAATCTCGAGTGAGTACACATGAACAGAACTTTCTGAATTAAAGAAAATAATTAGTTTTAATGTTATGATGGTTATATAATTGTGCATCGAGCAGATATATCATGTTTCGGATTGCGAATTTACTTCCAGGTCCTTAATTTACAAACATTTTATTTAATTCTATACCCAGGGTGATGAACACATACGCATTTCACCTTTTTTATATTTTAATAAGCAAATTGATTGTTGGTCACTTTGATAAATATTTTAAAATACTGTTGTCGTTCTAAAATTTCGCTAACATTGAGTGATATTCAGTAATATTTTTTAGGATATCTAAGATTGAAAGGAATTGAATTATAGTATTTCGACTGGCTTTATTTTTTTCGAAAAATCTTCGTTCATATTTCATAATATATTTAGTAAAGAACTTCTTAATTAATTTATTAATTGATCTTGATAATAATTGTATAATATTGTGTATGATGTATAAGCATTATTCTGTAACACTTTGAGTTGCTTGATAAACTAAAGAGTAAAGACACAGTTACAAGTTCTAATACTCATTTGTTAAAGACGAAATATACAAATAAGTATTGGAGCGCAATATAATTTTCTAATTTGCGCTAATTTATATAGAAAGCGTGTCCGCTGTTGAGTAATTTTGTTTATTGACAATGTTATATTATCAGAGATGTTTCGGTTGACGAATCTTCACGCAAAATTCAAATTTTCGTATTGATTAGTTTCGGCTGCCAATATGCCAAAAAGAAATTTTTTAGAGTTCTCATTTATATTTTATTTTCAGCATGTACATCATGAAAGCGGTAGAAATTAGTACGTAGCGTAGAGACAAAAAGCATTCAATGAGTCCAAATGAGACTATTCACGCAAAGGTAAGGAATAGCCATTGCCCTAGAAACATGTTGCCAAGTCCCAAGCGCGCATCTATGTATCCATCGTTAGGATCAAGCAGTCTACAAAAATTGTTAAAATACACTGATGATGGTCCCTGCGATCTTTCGCCATCCGCATTTACATGCAATAATACAGTATACGAACACGAACCGCTCGATCTTCGAGTGGAGTATAAAAAATCATTAAAATACTATCAGGAAACAAAAGATGAAAATGCTAATGTGATAAGAGAAGCAATTAGTCGATCACCGACACCACCCAGTATCGACCGATCAACTAACGTGATTGACGACTGGTTTGTACCAAATATATCACGCCATGCCGTTGCACTCTTGTCACCCAACACATTGCATCCGTTCATGTTTGACGCAATGGCAAAGGCGGCCCGTTTTGCGTTTAACTATCCCTTTGGGACGCCGACAGCAAACTCTTTTAGCGCGCTACAAGAACATCGGCAACAATTGCACAAGTCGAAGCCTTCGAAGATTAATTTGCAACCCCAACAGTTGATCTCACCGCCGCTGTCAAAGGGGACTAAACGTGTCTTCTTCAAGGAAGAAACTCGCACTGCAAAAAGTCGAGACAGATATTCATGCAAATATTGTGGTAAAGTTTTTCCACGATCTGCTAATTTGACAAGACATTTGCGAACACATACGGGAGAGCAACCCTACAAATGCAAATATTGCGAACGTGCTTTCAGTATATCTAGCAATCTGCAGCGACACGTTAGAAATATACACAACCAGGAAAGGCCGTTCAAATGCTCAATATGTGATCGTTGTTTTGGACAACAGACAAATTTGGATCGGCATCTCAAGAAACATGAGTCTGACGTGACGGCATTGGGCGCAACCAGTATTAATACTGAGTCAGTGAATCCACGCATTTTGGGCAGAGGTGTTTCGGAAGAGTCGTATTTTGAGGAAATTCGTTCATTTATGGGAAAAATTGTGCAAGTACCCAATGAGCTGGAAATGCATAAGCCAGGTGAACGACAGCTGTCGTCACCAAATTCTGAAGATAGCAGTGATGAGTGATGTAACTACTTATTATTGTTTTAAATTATTCAATGTATTCTCCGTCCAAGTACAATATTTTCTTATTATTATAATAAGTATGTTCCTAGAAGTACAGCAACGAAAGAAGTCCTAAAAATATATGTAACAATATTGCCTTCAAAAACATTTTACTCTAAGACCAAATCTCCCCAATTAATATAATACTCGTACATTCACAATAATTAATCCATTTTTAAATTTACCTATAATGTAATCAAATTACGTAACACAATGCTGGACAATTTTTTTTATTTTATATTTATGTTCATATTCTAAGCTACATAAAATGGTCAATAAGTATGTTGAAGTGCAACACTTTGTGCAATTACAATTTTTTATGTCTTACTACAAATATTTATAACGGTCTAGTCTATTTAAGTAAACTGAACATAAAATGTGTAATATAGAGTTTATTTTTAAGAAATTATATAGTTACAATCTTGGTGCATTGCTATTGTATAGTAAAGCAAAAAGATGCGAACGCAAGTTACCCAGCTGAAGCTTTAATTTAGGAAATCAATTTTTTGTAAATCTAATTTTTTTTTTGCAGATAGTTAATATAGAATTAAACTTATTTCTCAACTACTTAGTGAACAATTTATTTTAATTTTTCTGAATACAATAAACAAATCATGGTTTAAAATATAAACATTTGAGTCTTACTGTGTCAGTTTGGAAAATATTTCTGATGAGTGTCAATCATTATTCATTAATTATTACATTGTAAAATTTCATTTAAATACATGATGATGATGATGAAACCCACTAACCGTAGATGAGTCCCGTAGTTAGATGAGAAAAATTGTTTTCGCAGTAAAATATACATATGTAGTAAGTACGTGTGTGGGCGCTGAATATTGAGCAAGTAACAAATAATTTGAATGAGAAGATCAGGTGACACAAAATAATATTCGTTACAATTTTCATTATTATCTGCTATTCATCAATAAAAGTAAGTATTTGTAAGTAAATATTGTCGTATTTATCTCCTATAGTAGTGAGAAAATAGTGCACACACAAAAACTCACAATGCGAAACGAAGTGTAGCTACACCAGATTTAAGCCAATGCCGAATGCCGATGGAGGGATTATTTTTAAATATGTATTGATTGACACTTGAAGACGGTTAGAGATTTAAACATTGAAACAACCTACGCATCTTATTTTAGATTACAACTCAACATAATATTTAATTTAAATTTTGAATTTTAATCCTCCCATCAATTGATTCCAGTACATGCATACTGCATACTCTTGACGGCTCACAGTCACATACAATAAAACTACATAGCAGGGAGAGCGAGGTGTGAATTCATTACGACCTGGTACAAAATACATCGTAAGCAGATTAAGGTATCAACTTATTAAGTACAATTATAATAGAGAACAAAATAGTGATAGAACTCAATATCAAAATAAATAATTAAATAAAAGGATGGATTCTGATATATAGACAGATTTTTATCTTGAAATGTTTTGCATTGTTTTTTTCATTTTTTAGCCACAACAATGTGATAGAAAAATGTAAAAAACTCATTATTTCTGAAATGAAAAAAGTATAACCTTGAAATTTTCAGCAAAGTTTTTCGTAACTAACTATCATAAAATGAAGTACGAACGTACATATACACAGTTTGTTCCACATATAGACCTCTTTTGGACTCACGAAGTGTTACAACATGCTTCTGCGTGTTTAAGTTAAAATTAATTCTTTCTAAAAATTTGCACATGCAAAAAAATATTACAACCCTAAGTATGGTTAATAATAAATTAAAAACACATGGCATATCAACTGATGCAAAAATTAATGTCTGCGACAAAACTATATTTTATATTAGTTTAAATGAATTCGGTCAAATAATAAAATTTACTTTAAAATAAATTCTTTTAGTTTTATAGAGATACGTAATATGAAAATAGATTTTTTTGAAAATGAAATAAATGAAAATGAAATAACAATTTCTTGTAATAAAAACGGATGACCTGATTTTTGTCCCAAATTGGTACTTTTATTGAGATTAGCAATAATGTAGAACATCATAGTACCCTAAAACACACAGTTATTGAATTACATATTTTCATTATAAAAATATGACCTTGAGTTTTAAAATTTTGACCTTAAAATGTTCAGCAAGTTTTCTTATCTCATTTAGTCCTACAATAATATGAAAAAAAATATCAAAAATATTTAAGGTTTCTGAGGTATAAAAAATTTACTCTTGAATTTTCCGATTTTGACCTTGAAAAGTTCCGCAAATACAATAATCTGAAAGGATTTTTTTTTAAATATTGTGTGTCTGAGATAGATAAGTGGGGTTTGTCTTTGTCCACACCATTTTTCTCCAGAAGGAGCATCTAGCGGGATATATGCTATATGCAGTTTTGTTTAGAATACTTTAAAGATTAACATAATTGTTGTGAAAATTAATAAAATCGTAGCTCCCGTTTCTGAGCCTCCATACGTAAAAAACTGATTTTAGCAATAACTTGACCTTGAGGAATTGACCTTAAAAATTTTATAGATATATATTTTTCTCTAGTATTTTACAATAATATTTCACATAAATGAGTCCAGTATTTTCCGAAATGGCTTTTGTATGGCCATTATAGCACGGCGTACGGCTACATTTTTTTCTAGACCACTTTTTTGAGCTTAGGGGTGTCAAAACGAGTTTCTGCATCGTCAACTGTTTTTCCTAAAAAAGTCGGATTGCCAAAATCTATATATGCCCTTGGGGTCGTATATAAATAAAAAAGCTCCCTCTTAAATGTGTTTTAATAATGCTCGAATTAAATACAAATTCGTTCAGAAGTGAGAGATATAGAGATCCGCAGTCCACACCATTATAGGTATACAAGGTAAATACACTTTTTTAAAAGGGTAAAGACGAGTTTCTACACCGTTAGATTTTCAATTGCAAGAACTCATACTCTATGGTGGGTTGTATAAAAAATTTAAAATCGGCAACACATGTAATATAACTATAGATTAAATATATATAACTATATTAAGGAATCTTATTATAGTTTGTAATACTTGTGTATGAATAATGTATGTATAAGTCATATCTTGTATCATTATTCACTAGTTACAAGTCTTACAACGTACAGATGCTATATGCGACCTACCAATATGGAGACTATGTGTTCTTGCGATTACAACTTTTATCGACACAAAATATGATTATGTATAAACTTGTTTTAATAGATTATTGAGTAGTTAAATTTTGTTGCAATTGTGTGAAAAATAATTGTGTGTGGCTATCCTTACTGTATTTTAATTTATTTACGAGCAATGGGTATAGATTCTTGCATGCGGAAAAAAAGCCATTAGAAGAAAACAGTTTTAAGAACAAAATTCTGTTGGGTTTCCATAACTTTTATCATCTAGTACCTAGTATCTAAAATACCACTGCATAGTGATAAAATAAAGACGATTATGAAAACGTTGTCCTATATCTTATAACTTTTTATTACATCCGGATTGCCACAAAGTGAACAAATTTCATTATATTCGTTATTAAAATAACTCAAAAACGTTGAATTTTCGAATGTTAGCATCTATAACGTTCTACAATATTAGTCTTAACGGGAGAAAAAAATTTGAAACACTATTTTAATACTAAAATTTTCATGATCAAATACACAAACAGTGCATACTTTCAACAAAATAAAATCACAATATTATATATATAAACGAGACCTAAAATTTATATAAACTTTTCTATATATAAGAGGACGTTGTTTTTAATTTAATAAATTTAATTTTTATTATAGCTATTGTAACACAAACACCTCTACGAAATAATCACATTGAGTTTTGTTGCAGGCAAATATAATTTTTTGCGTAGCTCTTCCAGCCGCGGTTACCTTATATTTCTCAGTCAATCGATCAAACATGTCATTGAATTTAGTCTAGTGCAAAGGAAACAAGTTTGCGTATTAAGTGATAGATATTATTCATACCTACCAAGAAATATACAATAATAAGTAGGTAGTAAAAATAAAATGATGAATTTTATCATAATATGAAAAACTCGCGGCAGGGAATGCCACACAGCAATACAATATTTTGCTGCAACTAAATTTCGTTATGATCTTGAATAGTTCAGGGAAGCATTAAGTCCCGTTTGTGCCTACAGTGAAACCATTTTTGATGTACATATGGAATACAAATGACATTCAAAATTTTGAATTTTAATCTATAAAATTTTTACAAATTTTTTTAAATTTATTGACACAAGCAATAATCATAACTTTAAAATTCTCGTACTCTGGAATAAATCATCAATAAATACCGTCTTTATAAAAATATTGGAATATTTATAGGGTATCATAAGTTAAATAGTCAAAATTGTCAACGCAGTTTCAAACAAAAGAAATTTTGTTTCAAATGAGTTTGAAATAAAATGTGAATACATCACATGGAGAGCACGGTGTAACTTTATATACGACTGCAGTTAAACATTGTTAAAATGACCAAAAAAAAAAGTTTAAGTACTTAAAAAACTAATTTTTAATTTATATACGACCAAAAGGGCATATAAAGATTTTGGCAATCCGATATTTTTCTGAAAAAAGTGAACAATGCAGAAACTTGTTTTGACACCCCCTGAGCCCAAAAATGTGCAAATGTACGTCTATTAAAGGTGGCTATACAAAAACCATTTCAAAAACCACTAGACCGATTTAAGTGATTTTTTTTTGTAAAATATAAGAAAAAATATAAGAATTGCAATTATCGTTTTTTCAAGGTCAGATGCTTCAAAGTTATTGCCAAAATTATTTTTTTCGTATGAGGGCTTAAAAGCGGGCCCAACGATTTTCTTCATTTTCACAACAATTAATCATCGATGTATTTTAAACAAAACTGCACATATCGTATATCCGGCTTTTTCTAGCGAAAAAGGGGGTGGACAAAGACAAACTTCACTTTATCTATCTCAGACATCTTACACAATATCAAAAAAATTCTTTCATATTATTGCAGTATTATATAAGGCCATATTTTTATTATGAAGATATATAATTCAAAAACTGTGTATTTTAGGGTACTATGATGTTCTACATTATTGTTAATCTCAATAAAAGCACCAATTTTGGACCAAAATCAAGGTCATAACTTCCATATCTCAGAGAAGCTTGAAAAGAATGTTGTTAACAACTGCGATTTTTGTAAAATAATTTTTTTTTTACTACTATCCATAGACATCGCATACTTAAAAATAAAACAGAATTAATACATTTTGTCAATATAAATCGTTTCGCCATATTTGTGTTTCAAACTAATTGAGACAAAGTAGCAAGATATTATATAAATATCAGTAAATCCAGTAAGGGACAGCCCTATAAAAAGCAGCATGTGCTTGAAACATGGAGCACGATGAGTTTCAAATTTCAGTACTCAGCGAGTCTTTTATAGCATCAAGCAGATACTGCAAAAATGCAGCACGATAAGTTTTAAACTCAGCGAGTATTTTATAACTTCAAGCAGCATATTTGATTCTAGTGCAAATTTTCTGCATGCCAGATAAACATATATAAATTCGATATTGTTTATGGTAGTGAAATAAGTCGTAAACATTTGAAAACATTATACCTCTCATAACGTCAACACAAACAGAAAACAATTAATTAATACAGTGAATTCATTCACTCATGCTTATCGCAAATTGATAAAAAAAAATACATTCGGTAGCAATAATAAAATAACGTTATTAAATTTTATTAATTTCAATGTTTTGATTTCCTATAAATTTTGTTTTAATAATAAATAAATACCATAAAAATGGCAGTTCAACTCATTGTTTAAGATGTTTTATATAAATATAAATTTTTTTTTAAAACCACATAAGTCTATCTCTTTTGCTCATGGAAATAAAGTTAAATAAACAGAAATAACTAAATAAATGAAAAAAACTACATCGCAGGAAGAGCGAGGTGTGAATTTATATACGACTGTTGCTTAACTACATTTTAATAAAGCTTTTCGGAGATATGAAAAATTTGACCTTGAAATTTCTTTATTTTGACCTTGATTTTCGTCCAAAATTGGTACTTTTATTGAGATTATCAATAATGTAGAACATTATAGTACCATAAAACACATAGTATTTGAATTAAACATTTTCATTATAAAAATATGACCTTGAGTTTTCAAAATTTGACCTTGAAATGTTCAGCAAGTTTTCTTATTTTATTTATTCATACAATAATGTGAAAAAAAAAAATTAAAAATATTTAGGGTTTCTGAGATACGTGCGGCGTACGCCGTACGTCGAACCTTGAAATTTCCGATTTCGACCTTGAAATTCAGCAAGGTACACCGTACACCGTACGGCATACTTTTGCACATTTTTTCTAGACCACTTTTTTGGACTCAGGGGGTGTCAAAACGAGTTTCTGCATCATCAACTTTTTTTTCCGAAAAAAGTCGGATTCCAAATATTTCTATATGCCCTTGGGGTCGTATATAAATTAAAAATTTGTAAACGTATACTTACTACTAAAAAATCATTTCAAAGAATTTAGATCTTTAAATAATCTATACATTACATTTATTATATTTATTTTCTTATCTAAGATATAAGCGTATAAAGATTTCTAAAAGATATATATTTGGGAATCAATCACGCTAAACCGACATTGGGATCGCTACGAAATTCAATCACATACGTATTAACCAACATCCTAGAAGTAACATAGGCGTATCTTTAACGCGAAAATGATCCGCGATAACCACAAAAAACGCGATTCGCGGAAAAGTTTACTTTACCCAAAAATGACTGCTGTAATCAATTTGTGAGTATTGAATTATGTATTAAAAATCATGTTGCGAAAAAATCCGCAAAAAATTCCGCGATTTTCCGCGGAACTTTCTAATATATACATTCCTAAACGACCGTGTGGGTATACCAATCAATAACGCTAAAACTGACAGCAGGATCGTCACGAAATTTTACTCACGTATTTGTCAATAAACTGAAAGTATCATAGGCTTATCTTAAACGCGAAAATAAACCGCTTGAACTGCAGAAAAAAATCGCGGTTCGTTAAAAATTTACTTATTCGAAAAATTATCGCGGGAATAGATTGATGAAAATGCCCCGCGATTTTCCGTAATGGTTTCAATTAATTCATAAAAATTGATACCATCGTGTGGGAGTAGGATTAAATCTCGCTAAAACAGTAAATGGGAACAAATGTAAGTGCAAGTGTTCGATTAATAAAAAACACCTCTTTTATAAAACGATTTTATGTATAATCACATCCAATGCGAATATCTCATAAACGAAGGGAAAAAACAAATAAAGTTACTACTTTTTTTTTGTTTTCTTTTATGAAGTTAAAATATATTTCTAAAGATAAGAGAAAAAACGCTATAAAATCAAAACAATTATGATTTATAAAAAAGTACTATGATAACAAATTTCTACATAATTGTTGTCATCGTTTTAAATTTTTCTTTAATTACAATACATAAAAACTTAACACAAAATACACAGCTTTATCAAATACTTATGATATTAAATAATATAAGTATGTAATTAGTAAAAACGCTTTTAGAAAACAACATGTTGTGTCCGAGCACCCGTGTGTTGCTCGTTCAACCATTCGTTCTAATATAAAAATCTGTACTTTGCGAAGAAAAAATCTTTCCAACCTAGTACATCCTTTCCCGTCCTCCCCAAGTTTTGTACACAAATCAACCAAACCAAAATGTTATATAGCATTTGTAAAAAAAAAATTAACCTTATTTATTTAATGTAAAGAATTTACCTTTATTTCAATAAATCTATATTCACTTACTTAATTTTCGCACATCTTTTTCCAGACTTTTTATAGAGTCAATAACTTTCAAGCGCTGTAGCACTGTCACAATGCTTGAAATGAACTTGATTGCTGTGAACTATGGCAATATAACCTGCACCCTTGTCATATCACATAAATATGACGTATAAACGTATAAAGACGTTATATTTTTATGAAAATACGTAGGTTTCTTCATATAAATGTTTCACGGAGCAATTCATTGCCGCCGCTTTTTCTGTCATGATGAAAACGCAATTATGCGAAGAATTGCACCCGCAATGAATTACTCGTGGTAAATATATATGCGATGAATTCGCCTAGAATGTTCTACATTATTACTAATCTATCCAAAAAAACAATTTTGTAAAAATTTAAAGGTCAAAATTTAAAAAAAAAAATCATTATATTGCATATACATATTTATAAGCAAAACAAAACACTTTGATGAACATCATGGTCAATAAAAATATAAATAAAACATCTGTTTTATAAAAACTTTATAGACATTTTTTTAACGAAACCCATACATTTTTAAATCAATTAAACATTTTAAGTATTGTACTCGTATTAATCAATTTCATTATGAAGTTAGGTGTAGTCGTATATAACATTTTGCGTTGTTTATCCTGGATGTTTAAAGCTAAAATTATGATTCGCATCCTTAAAAATAATTAATATTGAAGTACGGAATTTTTGTAAATGAATTTAAAAACCTTGCTTTTCAAAGGAGAGCCTCAAACATTGCACTTTTTTGCCATTGTATTTGTCTGTGTTGTTTTCCAAGTCCCAGCACCCAGGTTTTACACAGCATAGTTGTGTGAGTATCGCGTTACATAGCGTCGCGTGCCCGGCAGTACACATGGCGCTGCGTTAACGTCGAAGTACGAAGACGGTGAGGAATAGGAAAATAAATATTATTAGAAACTGTTACAGTTATCGTTCTGCGTTGTCGCGTACTTCACTTTCCTTTTCACTTTCACTTCGATCACCTGATTAATTTCAATTGAAACTTACATACTACTGAATATAATGGAATTAAATCTACTTCAGTCTTTTTTCTTATCACAAATAATAATAATTAATGAAACGAATTTTAAAATCAAATGCCACCAACTGACTGGCAATAAAAAAACGCGGCAAAGAGAGCCACGCAACTATTGATATACAACATAATTTCAGCTTCATACTTCAAAGATATTATTTATTAATAAGAATGAATTTGAGTTGAAAATTGAAATTGATTTTTAATATTAATAACCACGGACTTCTTGATTAAAATGTTCACTAAAATTGTTTGGTTTCGTGTATCTATAACACAGCGCATTTGTTTTGAAGAATATGCATTGCTTTTGAGATATTTAATTATTGACATTAAAACTTTTTCGACTTTATTTTTCGTTTCATAACATCATAATATCATTAAATTTAGGGTTTCGATCATTTCATTATATTGAAAATTTATATAGTGGTATACCGTAATAGCCACCTATTTTGCACCTTTAATCAAAACATACATACATTGATTTTGCTATGAATTCTATATATACAATTAGATACATTTTTTTAGCATTCCTAATAAACATATTATAATATATTTACAACAATAATTTAAAATTCAGTTAATCGCAATTATGGCGGGTGATATCTGTAGTGCTTGAAATGGATTTGAATATTTGATTTTCTTACGATTTTTGAACTCCAAATATTTTCAGAACGAAAGTTTGTAATCCAAAAAAACGTTTTGTCCAAAAAAATGGTCTGAAAAAAATGTGTCGTTCCCATCGTCACATCTTAGAAACTACTGAAACGATTTCTATGAAATTTTTATGTAAAGCACACCGCGATAGACGATATTCTATATATTCTGTGTTCAATATTTCTGCCGTACTTGTGAACGTTCAACACTGAAACTAGTTCGAACTAAAATTGTTCGACAAATTTTTGCAGAAGTAGTGAGTTCAGCTCAAGACCTGTGCGTCGGAGAGAAGGGACAGACTTACATTTTCGGCAGGTTTCCTAACTGTAAGCTCAGAAAGCACCTTCAGATCCGTGGACTTGAGGTAAATAATAAATTCAGACTGTATGAATCTTCTAAAGAAAATCCAACACACCCCTTAAAAATTGCAGAGCATGTATCCGAATTAGAAGAGTGTGCTTGGAGGACCACCGGATCACTGCGACTAGGTTGCCATGACTGGACCCACTTAATGTTATTAAGAAGCTCGGACTTAGGGTGCTTTGACTATGGGATTATACCAATGTGAGGGTACAATAGACCATAAGGTCTCAGTACAAGGATTCATCACTGTTAGGAACAACTTATAGTAATTACAGGTTGATGCTGATTAGTTTGGGTAAATTGTTTACTGTTCGATGGAATCAGCTGGGTCTGACTCCTGAAACCTAAAGGAACCATTACGGGAGATCGTTACCAAAATATAAATTTCTAAACGACCGTGTAGAAATACCGATCAATCACGCTAAAACTGAGAATGGGAAATTTTACAAACGTGTTTGACAACATTCTAGAAGTAACATAGGCATATATGCAACGCGAAAATAAACCTTGAAAACCTCGAAAATAACTTACTAATTACAAAAACGAGTGCGGAAATCGATTTGTCAGACAAAAAAAACTCTTCGCGAAAACTGAAAAGTTTAATAATCTAAAAGATTAAACGGCAGTCTGGGAATAGCAATCATTCAGGATAAAACCAAAAATCTTATCGCTACGAAATTTTACACACGTATTTTTCAACCTTCCGAAAGTAACATAGGCATATTTTAAACGGGAAGATAAACCGTGGTTCGCCAAAAAATTGACTGTTCCCAAAAATGATTGAGGGAGTGTCTAAAATACTCTCTGAAACCGCGACAAAAGTCACGGTTGGTGAAAACTTTATTAATTACAAAAATTATTGCGAGAATAGATTTGTCAATGTTTGATAAAAATCATTTTGCGGAAAATTTCACGGAATACAATATCTTTTTGAAAAATAAAGAATAAAAGAGAAAATTTGACTTTCAATTGAACCCAAAACTAGAGCTATAAAAATCGCTAATTTCTATAAACTTTGAGTTAAAAATAATGGTAAATTTAAAATTAAATAGAAAAACTTAGAAATTTTAGATTTGCGCAATAATATATCGTAAACATTATTTCGATTCTGTCTGGAACAAAACAGAATTAACTGACGCGTTATCAGATAACAATAAATTCTTGAAAAATAGATGTTGTTCCATGGGGTTTTTGTGAAATTAGATTTTATTTATCAATCGAATTGCGGTTTTAAAAACTACCATATAGTCCGAACAGCGCACGGGATCCTAAAAAATCTAAAAAATTCAAGGTCACACTATCTGTATATCAGTAATCGTCTTTTTATTTAATCCTTTCCTCCTGAGCTCTACACTTATGTAATATATATTTCTGTCTATAAATTCACATCTCGATATAATTTTTTTTTACATTTAATAATGAATTTAGTGAAAAAAAAAGTAAACAATTTTTGTAAAAAAGGATGTGCCAATTTACCTTTAAAAATCATTCAGGTAAGCGATAATATACTTTGTGGTAGATGTTATCCACAATTTATATACGACAGAAACGAAGCTTCATTATGAGGTTACATGTCAAATTGATTGTATGGATGAGATTTTAATTATTTTGAAATAATAACAGATGTGAAACTATATGTCAAATGTCAAATTGACGTTGAAAGCACAGAATTTTCCCTAGTATATATCGAGAATACATTGAATTTTTATGATAAACTTATGTAGCCTTCTTCATTATTGAAATGTGGAATCAACTGATCTTAATATTATATAATGAAATTGCAACCTTATAATTTTTATTAATATTTTTAATACAAAAATTTAATACAAATCAGTCGAGTAGAGTCTGAGATATAATTAAAAGTCACGACACACACACATTTTGTTTTCACATTTCTTTCGGGAATACAACAATTTATATCCTCCGAAGTATTGAAATTAAAAATAGATGATGTCATTTAAAAAAACATTTTTTGGCTTTGAAAATAAATCGTGAAGTGTTCAGCAAAGTTGTTCACCATATAAAAAAATACGGTTTATGAAACATAACAAAACATTTTCCTTGAATAGATATTTGTACGACCTTGAAATGTTTCACAAAAAAGAAAAAAAAAGAAAATTCTCTGCTTACGTTATACAAAAAAATTGCCCTGTTTTCTGCAAATATGCCCCACATTATAAGTTTCTTAAATTTTATATCTTTTAGCTGATTGATTTAAGGTTTATTAGTTTGAGGATTATAACAAAACCTTACCGAAAGGATCAAAATCAATTTTTACACCATCAAGGGATATAAGTTAAATTGTTTTTTTTGAATAATTATTGTTCATTCATCAAACAAGTGGCACACAATCACACAAGCATCCACACAATCGACAATGGTCTCATAAATAATCTAAAATGACATGACCGCCAAACACCTTAAGCGATTTGTTTGTTGCCTTTTGTAGTCGTTTTGTGATGTTTTTGTGTTTCTGCCCGACTTAAATCGTGCCGAACGTAACGAAAAGAAACCGAGGTGGCATAATAAGAAACAAAACAAACAAAAAAGCGACTTGACTTCAACTTGTGTGGTGGAAGGAAGGTACAAAAAATGTGAAACAACTGGTGCAATAAATCAGATTTTTAACGCCTTTCTCTTGCATAATCTGTGCATATTGCATACATTCATAAGTTATAAATCTCCTCCGTGGGTAATTCAAATATAATTTGTCATTTGAATTGTGTATGTGCGAGTATATACGTAAATGATATTATCGCAAGCGATGAATCAATGTATTATGTTCATTGGAAATATAACATTATATATATAGAGTACATTGTTATAATTATTTGGTGGTAACTAACTGGTACGTACGTATTTGCGAATTTGAACTATATTTACTAAAATCAAGGATTATCAAGCAACTATTTCAAGAACTATCATACATTTTTTCATATTATGGCAGGAATCTGTAATGCCATGATAGTATATTAAACCAAAAATTGAAACAACCGTTTTAGCTTTCTTTGCCTGAGCCATGGATGTGGAATCTTCATAAACAGTGTGTACGATCCGCAAGTGCTAAACCGCACTTCAACCACACCCTTGACAGTTTCCTCTCCAGTTGTTTTTCGCCAGAAAAATGTGCTCCATAAGGGAGGTCGTATATTGGGAGAATTTTCTGTTCACTTTAAATCAAGAATAGTTAATCGTGATCGGGCTTCTTCGACTACTCCACCAGTCGGTGAGTCCATTATAATTTTGAACTGATGTTTCATCGAGCTTAATACTCCAACTAAGATTTATTTATTTCCGCAGTCTTGATCATTACTGTTGCAGTCGTAATTTCTCTGTTGTTCCTTTTGTTTGTGGATTAGTTGCAACTCCTATGCCTAGATATAGATTGGCATCATTCTTGCAATAACCAGTCCCGCGTCGTCGGAAATTTCCATTGTAAATACAAATTGTGAGCCTGTCTACTCTACAGAGCTTCCTTCTCGACTTGTTTGTAAAAAGGCTTCTGCGCAAACTTTGGGATCGCAACCACATTTTACAAATTTTTTCGGCAAACAATGAAATTAATTCATATACGACGCCAAGGGCATATATAGATTTTTGGGTTTTTTTCAGAAAAATAGTTGACGATGCAGAAACTCGTTTTGACACCCCATAAGTCCAAAAAAGTGGTCTAGAAAAAAATGTGCAAATGTATGTCTGTACGCCGTACGCATTCTCAAGGCATTCTCAATTAAAGTGCATATATCTTATATCCCGCAAAGGATAACCCCACTTTTCTATATTAGACACCTCAAACAATACCAAAATTTCTTTCAGATTATTATAGGATAAAATAAGATAAGAAAACTTGTTGAACATTTCAAGGTCAAAATCGGAAAATTCAAGGTCAAATTTTTTATATCTCAGAAACCTTAAATATTTTTGTAATATTTTTTTGACATTATTGTAGGATTAAATGAGATTAGAAAACTTGCTGAACTTTTCAAGGTCAAAATTTGAAAACTCAAGGTCATATTTTTATAATGAAAACTGTGTGTTTTAGTGTACTATGATGTTCTACATTATTGCTAATCTCAATTACTGCCCTACCATAGCTGGTGGATAAACAATCGTTATAAAATTTCGGAGCATAGTTATAAAGTTAGTGGAGAATCGTTACGTGTAATAATTCGGTTTGGATTTTTTATTTTGACAGTTCGGTTAAATGTGTGTGTGACTAGTTTTCGCGCCAAATTTTGTATTATTGTGATTGCAATTTCATAAAAAATTTGCGCGCGTTATTGAAAATTGTTTACAATTTATCATAGCATAAATAAGTTGGATTAAATAAAATTATTGCAGTTGTTGTGGCTCGGGCTCAACATAGTATATTAATGTATTGTTAGATTATTAGATAATAGTTTGTAAGAAACAATAGTTCTTAAAATAATAGTAGCTTGCAGTGTGCAACTACATTAGGAATACGTCAAGTGAATAGATTCCAGAATTTACGACAGGCCTGTCAGATGTTCCAGTATTTATTGTACAAGCATTTCTTCTGCTCTACGACGCCCAAACAGTGAAGTTTAGAAGGAGTATTTGTGGTCAGTTAGAAACTGAAGTTCAAGTTGCCGGCTCTAGTGCGGACGGCTCTGTGTGTCATCATATTTTAGTATTTAAGTTTACATTATAGTGAAAATAGGATTAATTAGTGTTTAAGGACCTTCAGGTATAATATATAAGATAGTTGGTAGGCTCTTGAGGCATAGTTTTAACTATTTGTTGTTATGATTAGTACACTTACATTAGCACTAAGCTCTACGATTTAAGTACAATCTGTTAGATTTCCAAGGTCAAATAAATTAATGTTAAATATGGAATTTAAATTTGAAAAATAAAACTCCTTTTTACAAAAATCATTAATTATTTTTATATAATTTGAACAATTTAACAAGAAATTCTGAAAACAGTGCATAATGCGTGAAATTTTGACTCATCTATTTCTGTTAACATTTCTCTGATATCGTTAGTAAGTTGCGCAGTACCATGTGAACCTTGAGTCCAACTTAACGGCTAACCCGAAACGATTCTGGAGTTATCTGAATAACAAACGAAAAACTTCGGGTTTTCCTTCGTCCATGGTGTACAACGGTTCCATGGCTAGTTCTAAAGAGGTTATTTGCGGATTCTTTGCTGATGCATTTGAATCTGTTTATAATCCGACCATTTTAGACTTTCACCACCATTTCGATTCTGTTGACTTTTCCCCTACTGAGTTATCGACTGTTCAGTTCTCTGAAACAGAAGTGTTTGAGGCACTTGGAAAGCTGGTAGCTCAAAAGGGCCCAGGTCCTGACAGAATTCCACCGCGATTATTGAAAATGTGTGCTCCTTCTCTAGCACCTATTTTGAAGTCAGTGTTCAATTGCCTTCTATCTCAAGGGTTATTTCCTGATGAGTGGAAACGGGCCTCTGTTACACCTATTTTCAAATCGGGTGTAAGGCGTGATGTTAAAAATTATAGGCCTATTGTAATTATTTCGGCAATACCTAAAATTTTTGAGTCTCTTGTCGGTGCTAAATTGTTTGATTCCGTAAAGGCTACAATTTCAAACTGTCAACACGGATTTGTTCCGGGTCATTCTACCACGACTAATTTAGTCGCGTTTACTAATAATGTAACTTCAACTGTCTACAATCGTTACCAAGCTGATGTTGTTTACACTGACTTCAGCAAGGCTTTTGACAAAGTTGGTCATGAGGAAACTTGAAAGTTTGAGCATTAACAAAATCATCCTAAAATGGATAAGTTCATATTTGGTAAGACGTAAGCAATTTGTATTCATCGATGGAGTAACTTCAAGAGACTTCACTGCTACTTCTGGTGTTCCTCAGTGTAGTCATCTGGGTCTGATGATTGTATTGCTTTTCAAAGTAATTTGAATAAATTAGTTAAGTGGAGTCATGATAATGCTTAACATCTTAATTTTAACAAGTGTAAAGTTATGACTTACTGCAAAATTAAGAATCCAGTACAGTATGACTACATGCTTTAGAGACTTTCTTTTAGAGCGCGTGAATACAATTCTTGATCTTGGTGTCATTTTTTTCCTCTGATCTATCTTTCTCTACTCACATAAACTCAGTTGTGGCTAAAGGCCGATCAATGATGGGTTTTGTCATAATAGACAGTCAAAGGACTTTCAAGATCCTTTGACTTTTAAGTCAATATATTGTGCACTTATCAGTTCTCAACTGGAGTATGCATTTGTGGTATGGGGGCCCAGTACTCTTCGTGACATAAAGAGAATAGAAATGATCCTACGGTTTGCTTTTCAAAGACTGTTCCTCATTATGATCAATTATGCTTACTTTTCGGTTTGCATTTGCTAGATGACAGAAGACATGTTGCCTGTGGAACTTTTTCGTCTGATGTCTTATGTGGTCGTATTAATTGTGATGAGCTTTCTGAGTTAATTGTTTTAAATACACCTTCTGAGACGCTTATTCATCGAGAACTTGTACATGTACCATTCTATCGCACGATTTATGGTTTGAATGATCCAATCTCTAAAGTAACGTGTTGGTTAAATTCATTCTCAAAGGCATTTAGTCCTAATATATCTAAAAAATCGTTTAAGGATAGTGTTTTAACACTCGATTTCCTAGTAATAAGTTTCGAATTGTTTGTTTTTCTTTCCTTTTAATTTCACTACCTACATTGTAAATTTGGTTTCATTATGGTAAATTACGTTTTGTAATGTTTTTAATGAAAATAAAAGTAGTAAATGGATGAGATGTCGGTAGAGTCGGTAGTAGCTCGTGAGATGTCGGCGAAAGTTGGTTATATGTCGATGGAGTTGGAATAAATGCATGGAGATGTCGATAGAGTCGGTAGCAGTTTGTGTAGATGTCGATGTAGTTGGAGTAAATGGATGTGATGTCGGTAGTAGTTCGTGAGATGTGGGTGATTGTTGATGAGATATCGATGGGGTTGGTGTGAATTGGTAAAGGTTTTGAGCCTGAATTTGGAAACACTAGTGCTCTGCATAATATTGTCATGAGGAGTAGATCGGGCCATTAGGACTTTCGGAGTCAAAAATGAGCAGCTGGATGAGGTTGCTTTCTGACTGGCCGAATGATGCATAAACTTTGTGGCTTCATACTATTCAGCGCTATTTTTGCTTTCGCAACTTGCGATTGGGATGAATTGAAAGTCAAATAATCCTTAATGAAAAGATTACATTTTCAAGAGACATTGTAAATGTAAAATTGCACATTGCGAGGTGATTTTTACTAATTGAACACTGACAAATTTTTACCCGAAATCATTTTTCAATTGGTAAATTTTTCGAGAAGGTGCCCTTGCCTTGGGATGAATTTAGGGGGCTGGGACATATATGTCCCAGTAGGTGTTTGGCATGAGACACATTAGTTAGTTATAAAAAAACAATTAATCTTTCCTTTTCACTTTTATTCATTTTTAAGAATTTATTTTATTAAACAAAAACAAAAGAATAATTCGCCTTCGATTGGCAAGTGAGTAGCAGATCGGTGACAACACAGCTACATCATTTTCTTCCTGATCTAAACCTGCCTCTGCAGAACTACTATCTGAAATTATTTCTGTGTCATCATTATTTAGTCTGTCGTCTGATGGCATGTTATCATCTTCGCTCCCACTTGAAAAGTCTTCGCTAGTTGATTCTTCCAAAAGTCCTTCTATATCAATCTTAGAAATCCGTTTCGAAATTTTATCCGAGAATTATATTTTTACTTTTATTATGCTATATTCCTACAGGGAATTGCATTGTC
Organism: Sylvicola cinctus; assembly: GCA_963854165.1. Taxonomy (NCBI): domain Eukaryota; kingdom Metazoa; phylum Arthropoda; class Insecta; order Diptera; family Anisopodidae; genus Sylvicola; species Sylvicola cinctus. The sequence continues at coordinate 26,944,385 of OY974082.1, forward strand.
CCACTGGAAAAGCCGAATGGGACTTATATGTTCCGCTAATAAAAAACTAGAAAATAAAATAAAATCGTATACTTACCAAGAAAAAAAACTCAATAAAATAACTATAGAAAAACTCTGGAACAATTCAATAATATTGGTTAACTCTGTAATAGCACTTTTTAACAATTATTTAAATTTGTCTCTGTGAACATTCAATGGGACACATATATCCAAATAGATGCGAAAGGGTTATGCTACGTCGACAGCAATCTGATACTCTTAAAGTGGGTGGTATGAAATTTAAAACCGACTGTAAACACAACAAACTTCTAATTTCTAATACAGCGACAATACTATTATTTTAATCAAACTTTGAGTATTTATCAATCACGGAACACCACCATTCCGTAGTCCGGTCATTAATAACAACAATAATAAATTTCTAAGAATATCCCTACAAATTTTAACACAGAATAAGTGTCTTTTTTATGTATAAAAATATTGCCACGCAATGCAGTTTTCATGCAATTTTCTCTGCTACTCGAATCTGCATATGTATGCACATGCATACGTATATTTAATTGTCATATATGAGTCGACTACGCAATACCTTTCGTTTTACGTGCAGCTTTCTAAAGACAAAGACCTATGAAGTGATAAGCTGTAATGCAGTAAGGCTGACTCTTTTGCTATACAACACTAAAGTCTGGTTCGTAATTTCTGTAAAAGACCTGAAAGTGTTAAGCAAATTAATGATCTGCTCTCAAATGATAAGGTGGAAAGAGTTACGGAACACGAAAAATTTGCCAAGCAGCCCAATTTTATTTTTATATTTAAGGCAAATTTGAAATTAATTTTCGTGTTTTGCTGTTTGCAAAGTCTCGTATGATGTCCTTCGTGTCCATATATTTAATTTTAAATTTTAGCTCCAATTGACAGCTTCAATTTGTCGTGAAACCAATTCTAACTCATTGAGTTTTTTATTTAGTTTTTAAGTATTAACAATTTTGAGAAAGATCTTTCAGCACTGGCAACAGTAACCGAAAACGTCAAACATTATGCATTAATAAATAATTGAAATCTAAAAGAAAAACAAACAAAAATGTGATAATCATCTATTTAACGAGCGAAATTAAATTGAGAAAACGCGAAAAAATCACGGTTGGTGAATGTTTTACTAGCAAAAATCGCCCCGCGAAAAATTATTAGCTATACAATCTCTTTAAAATGTAAAGATTGATAATGAATACTGAAACCCAAAAGCAGAGCTCTGAAATTCAATATTTTTTCAAACCTTTGAGTTAAAAATAATTCTAAATTTTAAACTCAATAGAACAGATTAGAAATCTTAGATTTAGCTCTATCGTTGTATGTATATAATGTAGAATATCTTAAACAAAATTGTTACGATTCCAGCGTTTTGACTTCCTTTCACAGTAATGATCGTTCCAAGGAATGATCTTAGGTAGGGTTCCTCTCTTCACATCAATTCCAATATAGGTCCTTCCCTTCGATAATATTTTGGCTCAATTTGTCACATTATATTGTATGTAAACCATGAATATCATTTGCAAATATCAGGCAAAGTGCTCCTAAATATTAATTATTGAATGAAAGCATCGTAATAGCGTAGACAGACTGACACTTAAATAATGATTTTTGGCCTGATGCTCGTTATTGAGAGAATTAATGGACTATCGGCAACTCCACTAAACATTTAAATCAGAGGAAATTACTGTTAAGCTTTTCTAAATTTTGTAGACTAAAACCGAATTTATTACAGGATGTGTTCTGAAATTGCTCAGTTATTGAGGCAAAGAAAAAAATTGAACTTACGAATAATATTTTATGTTTCCGCAATCGTAATCATTATGAATATATGTACACTATTTTATAAAATTTCTTCACAATAATTGTCAAAGTAATGAATTTTTCCCTTGATTACAATACATTCTTGAGGAACACATATTGTTCAGATTTTATTTAATAATTGAATTCCATTTTTTGAAACAACATGCATGGCTTTTCCGCTAGTATTTTACAAATTTTCAAAAACTACGATAACCGACAGAAAGTGGAAAGACCCTTTTAAAATCGGTACATTATATTCCTTTTAAGACCCCTGCTACGCGAAATACACGTGTTGTTTATTTGCGAAGATTGACCTTCAAGGACGTATTCAGTGTATACGCAATTTTCGCAAGATATTTTGATGGTTGACACTTGACAGTTTGCACAGTGCATTAACACCTTTCTGCATGGAGAAAAAAATTCTCGAATTTAGTGCGTTTTTTTGTTTTAGCGCGGTGTCAAATAGTGTAGGATAAGAAGTAAAAATATTGAATTATCTGCAATTACTCTCGTCAGCCCAAAGCGGTTAACATTTAGTGCACGACATAACAACATGAATCTGACACCATACTGGCGTTATTATTGTTCATGTGCGGCTCGAAGTTCGAACATGTTTGTAGTTACTTATTACGTTGTGGTCAAAGCAGTGCGTGTTAAGAATATACTCAAGCAAACGACTTAAAAATCATGTCAAAAGAACTTGTAATTCATTTAATCATTTACGTGCAATGCCTCGCCGGACATCTTTAATTGAAAATATTTATGCATTACCATACAATATTATGGCACGAATCTGCATTATTTACCAGTAAAATTTAAGCAGTAAAATTTTTGTAACACATTGCTGTTTTTACAGTTAGGGGATAGAATCCGAGATATCTCCGATCGCCATTTATAAATTATTGCTCTATCAATTACAAAAAAAACTGTTTTGCATTATTAATAGTCTCAATGAAAGGAACAGTTATATAGAAACATTCAATCTTGTAACAAAATTTCAGGGTGTAATATTTCATGTACCAGAAGCAATGCAAATTAAAAAAGCTTCATCGCAGAGAGTGTGTGAATTTATTATAATATTAATATACGACTGTTGCTTAACTACATTTCAATAAAGCTTTTCTGAGATGTGAATGAGACCTTGAAATTTCTGAGTTTTGACCTTGATTTTTGTCCAAAATTGGTACTTTTATTAAGATTAGCAATAATGTAGAACATCATAATAGACACACAGTTTTTGAATTACATATTTTAATTATAAAAATATGACCTTGAGTTTTAAAATTTTGACCTTGAAATGTTCAGCATGTTTTATTATCTTATTTAATCCTCAACAATTTTTTTTCCACCGCCGCCCGTACGTGTACTATGGTAAAAAAAAAACTTCTAAACTACTGAATCGATTTGTATGAATTTTTTTTGTAAAATATTAGAGAAAAATATAAGAATGTCATTTTTGATTTTTCAATGTCAAGTTATTGCAAAAATCATTCTTTTTCGTATGGGGGCTCTAAAATGGGCCCTACGATTTTCATCATTTTCACAACAATTAATCTTCAAGGCATTCTGAACAAAACGCATATATCTTATATCTATATATGCGCCTTCCAGCGAAAAAGGGGGTGGATGAAAACAAACCCCCTTTTTCTATTTCAGACACCTTACACAATATCAAAAATAAATCTTTCAGATTATTGTAGGATTAAATAAGATTAGAAAACTTGCAGAACATTTCAAGGTCAAAATCGGAAAATTCAAGGTAAAATTTAATGTCAGTTTTAGCCTGATTGATTCTTATACCCACACAGTCGTTTATATTTTTATATTTTAGATAGATTTTTTTTTTCTGTATTACTTTTGGAATGTGACAAATACGTGTGTAAAATTCCGTAGTGATCGTGCTGTCAGTTTTAGCGTGATTAATTACACAGTATATATTCACAGTTGTTAAAAAATATATATTATAATTATATATTAGACTTGCGGAGGAACCCTGTTCTGACTGTTAGGACTAAAGAGTGGTTTTAAAAGTGGCAATTCCATCCAATTTCAATCTTAATAACAAAGAAACCATTGAACAATATCAATTTTTCAAGAATGTATTGTAAATTGTAATCAGAGTAAAAAGTGATAAAGCTAACAATTATTGTGAAGAAATTTGATTCCATGGTGTATATTCTTAATTATTACGATTACGGAAACACAAATTCTTCGATAATTGACTAATGATACTTTTATTCAATGCAAACACTAAAAATTCGATCATTACCGAAGAAAAATAAAAGGCTAAAATTATAATAATTATGTATACGGTTTGTTATGGCGTAACAATACATAGAACGGTAGAGTTCTATTAAGCTTAAATTTAGTATTATTTTTAACATAAAGTTTTGAAAAATTTGTGAATTTTAGAACTCGGCTTTTGGGTTTGGTTGAAAGTCAAATGTTCATTATCAATCTTTACATTTCAAAGAGATACTGCATACCGTAGAATTTTCCGCAAGATTATTTTGATCAAACAATGACAAATCTATTTTCGCTATCATTTTTGTATTATTTTTTCACCAAACTTTTTTTTTTCGCGGCTTTAATAGTTTATTCTCGCATCTCAAATACGCCAATGTTACTTTTAGAATGTTTAAAAATACGTGCGGAAAATTTCGTTGCGATCCCACTGTCACTTTTAATGTGATTAAATCACACACACACATGGTTTATTAATTTTTTGAATATCAGAACAAAACCGTTTGAAATAGCTGATTTTTTCGCGAAGTTTTTACTCTTATTACTAATCAAACACTGCGACAATCCCCGCAATCACTTTAGGAATTAGTAAATTTTTTTACGAATCATTTTCATGTTCAAAGAACGTCTACGTTACTGATAGAATGTAATCGTGTGTAAAATTTCGACCGTCACTTTAAGCCTGATTGATTCCTAAAACCACATGGCCGTATAGGAATGTACATATAAGACAGTTCCGCGGAAAATTGAATACTGACAAATCGATTTCCGCAATCATTTTTGGGAAAAGTAATTTTTTTCATGAATTTCAGGGTTTATTTTCACGTTATGTTACTTCTATATTGTTGGCAAACACTTGAGTAAAATATCGTAGCTATTCCATTGCCAGTTTTACCGTAATTGATTCCCTAACTTACATACATGGTGGTTTAGATTTTTATATATTTGATAAATGATAACTATATAATGTATTATTTTAAATTATCGTTTTACGTATGCGCGTATAAAACAAAACGGCAGTTTGTGTGTTTATTATATGTATGTGCGTATGCCGTAGCATCACGTATAAACTAAATAGGATCATTTCTAAATTCGATATTCATATTTGTTTGTTATTATCTCGTCTGCTTAAACCGACTTAAACATTAATTTTTCCAACAATCTACCTTTCGCAAAAATCCTAAAGTTTTTGTGATTTTAATAATTAAAAAAAAATTAACCCTCTCTTCGAAAATTTAATTTACCAATAATGTTTTTATTTTGTTTGTCATTTTCCAAAAAATTTTCGTACTTTGGTAAATGGAATAAATAACGCAAAATAAGACTAGTTTGAGATCTAAAAATCCACCGAAAAAATGTATGCTATGCTGAATGAAAACCTACTAGCACAATACAAAAATTGATACTTCCATCGAAATAGCCTTGAATCCCGCTATGATATTATTACATAAACCAAAACGTGAACGCAAAAAAGTAAGAGAGAGGCATTGAGATTCAACGGGAAAACGTGAGCGGGGCGGATGCTTGTTCGATTGAAGCGCGGAGCAGCCACACCCTGGCAAAGCCGACAACACATCGCCTTCACTTGTGTTACAGTTGCTACTAGTTAAATAATAAATAGTCGAGTTGTGAGTTTCGAACTCATATTTGAAACTCGATTGAACGTAAAATTGTAACCGACGTATTATAATACAACAGCAAACTATACAATATATTTGAATTATGAACCCAATGTGAATTGGGCCTACACTCTATACACTGCATGTGCAACTTAACAAACAATTTTTTTTTTTTTTGCAATTTGATTTGTTTGTATTTATGAATAATATAGGGTTTACACGGTAGAACCTGAAGACGAATACAGATAACTGGAAAGAGACAACTACGTATCATTTAACGTTTTATATGTGCTGGAACCTAGAAGTGAAACAAAAATCATGTACAGTCAAAAATGTTAATGCACTCATTACGACAATAATTGTTTATATTAACTCTTTCAGCATAAAATGTTTTAATTATAATTTTTATATTCGTAAACTCAATTTGTTCTACGAAATTTTATCACCAATATTTCAATTTATATTACAATCAAGTCACGTAAATCAAGTTTCTAATTGTGTTGGCAATTACTGATTAATAATTATTAATTAATGATCATTGATCACTACCGGTAACCTATAAAAGGTATATATATAAATGAATTTCCACTTTTTATTGTTGCAGATAACGAACGCAGATAAAAAAAAAGAAGTTTTTCCGTCCTTTTCTGGATTTAGTAAATTGCTGTTCTGTCTCTCTCCAATAATCCGCAGATTCTACAGTTTAAGTCTAAGTTAATATCAAAAATATTTGATTACAAAAAAAATTAGCAGAAACTAGGAAATAATAATATGTTGATTATGTTATGTCCAATATTTTGGACTATTAATTAAATGATTAATATGAAAACTTTTATTTTGAATTTCAACAAAAAAACATATTTATTAACACCAATATTATAATGAAGACTTAATTAATACTTAATATTACTCGCACAACGCGACTGCACTTAACTAAAATCTTAAAACTGACTGACACCGGGACTTATGTGGATCTCATTCTTATACCCTGAACCGAAGGGGAAGTCTTTGAGATGATGATACACACACCCAGGATGATGACTACAGTCATCATCCCTTGTTGCATTTTCTGTTCTTAGAAAATCTAAAAGGATGGATTTGTGCAATGCACCGACCTCACAAGTGTTGCTCTTATTGATCCTGTTTCAAGTTTTATTACGGTCGATTCTGGGAAGTGCATGTTTTCACATGCGTGTGAATGCCGCCTTTGATGCATGAATATAGCACCAACTAATAAAACAAAATACAGGATCAATAGAAATAGGAGCAGATAAAAGAACAGAAAATAGCCAGATGTGTGTTCGTCCTGTTACAGATCGTATTCAAAACATGTAAAGAATATGGCTTTACCAAGAATATTGTGTTTCGAAATACGGTCTATAACAATTAGCAGAAACTAGGAAATAAAAATAGGTTGGTGAATTTGCTAAAATTATGAATATATAATATCTACGAAATTTTACTCACGTATTTTTCAACAATTTTGTAGGAAAACGGTCCGGATAAACATATTTTGAATTAAAAATAAATCGCGAAAACCGCGTAAGAAATTAAGGCTCGTAACTAATTTCAACATTGATTGTGGAATTAGATTAGTATAAAATACCCTGCATAAATTTCCGCGATTTTCCGCGGTAATAATATATAAAAATTAATTAAATATATTAACCGTGTATGTATGGGATTTAATTGGACAAAAACTGTAAATGGGATCGATATAATATTTACATACGGTATTCCAAAAATGTTTGCGGAATTGATTTGTTAGCATCTGCAAAATTTTGTAAACATATTTATCACGATTACAACTAAAATATATATTTAAATTTAAATCTCGAAGATAAACCGTGAAAAACGCGATACAAAATATAATTGAGTCAATCAAATTTTCAACTCAATATAGACCTCGCGATCAATTTCACGGTTTAAATTATATTTTTAAAAGCCAACATTTTATTATGAATGATTTGACCTCTACAAAAACCTCTTGTCCAAAAGCAGAACTCTAAAATCACCAAATTAAAATATTGCTGTCAAACGTTGTATTTGAAACTTCGTAAACATAACTATTATGAATTCGAGCTTTTTGCCATTCTTCGGTCTTCCACGATAATTATTCGTGCAATGATCAAGGGAAAGATTCCCCTTTCATCCCTTTACTCCAATTTTGATATATGGTCCGTTCTTCAACTTTTTGTGTTGCACAATTTTTCATTTAACTACAATGTATTTAATTATTGATTCAAGTACGAATTCAATTATTTTTTCTATTATTTCATATGTTATCACTTTATGTTTTTATGAACTATATCCTTTGCAACGACCTGACAAATATAGTCCTTTATATAATAATATCGTAATTCAATTATCGAAGATATCACAAAAACGGAAATAGTTTACGACGAATTTATTTTTATGAAATTGAATAATATTTCGGATGGAAGGTGAAAAAAACTGTGCGGAATCGAAACAAGAATCAATATGTTCCATAAAATCAATTTTCTTTATAATAATTGTCAACGTTTTCAGATTTTGCATTCATTACAATACATACTTGAGAAACAGATATTGTTCTATGGGTTTTTTTGATATTACATTTTATATAACATTATAATAAGTAATTACGCTTCTCTTTTGACAAATGCGCTTGAAAAATCTGTTTATTATTGGGTCAAATTTTCATTAACAATTCAAAAGGAGTTTTTATTAATCGAACACTGACAAATCGATTCCCACAGTAGTTTTTGTAACTTGTCAAATTTTTCACGAACTGCGTTTTTTTCGCGGATCATTTTCGCGTTTAAAATATGCCCAAATACATTTCTGGAATGTTGACAAATACGTGAGCAATCCCATTTACAGTTTTAGCGTCATAAAACCCCGATACACGCACACATGAACATGTACGTATATATACACGATCATACTAATTTTTATATAGTAGATGCAGATTATAAAAAACCAGCAAACTAACTAAAAAATAAGTGGTTTGGGATCCCATTAAATAATTTTGTACAATTATTATTCACATATTCACTGTGCCGTTTTATATGCAAATAAGTGTCAACTGATCAGCCTACTTGTTTAAATATGTGCTAACTAACTTTTTTTTTTATAAAAATCAGCATTTGCATGACGATACAATTAATTTCTTCTAAATATTTATAGATTTTAAACATAATCACCTGTAATATCCTTACTGAAACCATATTATAAATGAAAACTCTGCATTATTCTATTGTTATTATTATCTAGTAATATTGGCAACATTTTACTTTTATAAAACTTGTATTGTAATAAAAACAGTACTGAGTACTCACTTTGCAAAATACATAGCACAGTTGCAACTTGCAGGCTGCAGCAACATTTCAGCATAATACTCGTGGTTTGCTGATAGAAGAGTTTGTAAATCCGAGTAAAAATTGTGCATTAAACTAGATCACGCGATTGCCGAGTATACACATATAGTGCAAAGTATGCAATTTATTACCGTCTTGAGAGTGAGTAAGTGAGCGCAATGTTATGAAAGTGGACTGACCACACCCATGCCCGAGGACAAATTTAAAATAGCTAGCTGGCTACAGCATAGCACACAAGTAAAACCTGACAGCTAGCTGTAATTTTTAAGTTAGTAGGTATGTAGTTTAGTTCCAGTTGCAGTCTTAGTGTATACGCTTTTCATTTTTATTAGAAAATGTTTGCATATGGTTTGCGACCTATGAACATTTTCTTATGAAATGATGAAAACGTTAACTGCAGAAAAACAACAGTCCTGTACTACAGTTCTGTAACTTAACAACCGGTTTGCATTTGTAAAATTAACAATAAATAACAAATTCAATTTGACATCTTAAATTATATAATACTATGTATTAAAAAACACAATATTAGAAAACCAAAGTTTATGTGGACAATAATAATAGACATTAGTCGATAGATTCATTATATATTTATTAATTTTTATTACAACTTATTATTAGTACAACTAACATTTTTCTAACTTAACAATAAATATTATAATATTCTCAGTAAAAGAACATCCTCTTGCACAGAATTATCGTGCTTGCCATAATTAATTAATTAGCTACATAACACAATTAAACCAATAATTTCGCTTATGACCGATTTCCTGTATAAAAGATACTGATAGAACAAAAGTAATGCATTTCCATAACTTTCACCCAATATGAATGTGATAAAATTATCACTTACGAACAATTCGAGAAATATGCAACAATATAAATATGCATCATTTCACTTATTTATTAATAGTTGTCTCTAAAAAGGTATGCATTCCTCAAAACCAAACAAATTGTATTTGAAATGCGTCAAACGAGTTCATATAATTAATAGTGATAAGTTTTAACACAGTTGCGACATAGGGGCACATACTGTATGCATAGTTTGTTAGGTTAGTTAAGTCAAAGTTCATCGCCAATTTTAACTATTTAAACATGGAACCTCTTACACAATGCCATAGTTAGTTAAATATAGTTACATATAAAATCAAAAATATATATTTCTCAAATTTGTATACACAACTATAAAATGTAGCCAAATGCAGCACCATTGTTTTACAATTTGTTTTTAGTCACCATATTTCATTAGATTTCATGAGCTGTCAATAATAAAAATATTCAAATAATTATATTTGTCTATAGTTAATCGACTATTTAAAAAATTAGGTTATGTGACTGGTTAAATATTTAACTATTCAAAATCGTGGAGTTAAGAAAGTTAACTTTGACTTACTAATTAAGTATATTGAGTAACACAGTTAACGTTAACCTAGCCAACCTGACTATCTATGGCATTGTATATCCGCCCCATAGGCCATAGCCAAAATTTTATCACTTTCCAAGCAGGGTCTCAACGTAATTTCGAAAACAGGCTCATTTTCGCCAACTGGAGTCTAGTGTCCAAACTAAAAAGTGCCAATTTATCAACTAATATTGGGTGACAAAGTTATGGAAACGAACTAGAGGATAGATATTCACGTATATCTTTTATAATAAATCTGTTTCTTCATTTCACACAATTCGCGTTAACGTGAGCGTATTGGAGTGGAGTGGATTTGCAAATCTATAGTTCTTCTTCGAACTTCATTTTCTGTGTTCACTCCACACCAATTGAAGTTATAGTGGAGATAAACTTGACGCTCGCAACGGTGACGGTTATGATCTGAAATGCACATATATAGCATATGTAACAGAAATGCAATCGTGTGCTACATCATGGATAGAAATACAATTACAGATATAAATGACATCTGAGAAATATCAAAACTAGTGAAAAATATGAAGAAAATCAACTATATTGCAAATATCTTGACATATTTTTGACAGCAACAACATTTTATATCGTAATAATATTTATTATTTTTGGGGTTATGTTTTTATATAGTATCGAAATGTCAATCACAATTTTTGTTTCATTTTCCTTACATGACACGATACACAATTCGTATCCTTTGTGTAATCTGCGTTCGTCTACGGAAGTATCTCCGTGTGAAGGCTACATTACGCGCAATGTCTCAATCAAATCATTTAAATAGATTTGACCCCACCGCCAAGAATCTCAAGCTGCGACAGTGAATAAATTATACGCCGCTCAAAAGAACAACATTTACTCAAAATACACTCTCACATTTCGCTCAGTTTTTAATTTATATGGGTCGTCCCTAAGGGCATATAGAAATATTTCCTTCCTCCTTTTTTCGGAAAAAAAGTTGACGATGCAGAACCTCATTTCAACACCTCCTGAGCCTAAAAATGTGCAAATGTACGTCCCTACGCCGTACTATGGTAGCCATACAAATATCATTTCGGAAACTGCTACCGATTTGTGTAAATTTTTTAATTTATATACGACCCCAAGGGCATATAGAAATATTTGTAATCCGACTTTTTTCGGAAAAAAAGTTGATGATGCAGAAACTCGTTTTGACACCCCCTGAGTCCAAAAAAGTGGTCTAGAAAAAATGTGCAAAAGTATGTCCGTACGCCGTACGCCGTACTATAGAAAAATGGTCGAAAAAAAAAAAACTTCTAAACTACTGGACCGATTTGTATGAAAATTTTTTGTAAACTATTAAACAAAAATATAAGAATAGCATCTTCGATTTTTCGAGGTCAGATCCTTCAAGGTCAAGTTATTGACAAAAGAATTTTTTTTCGTATAGGGGCTCAATAATGGGTCCTACGATTTTTTTCATTTCCACAACAATTAATCTTCAAGGTATCTTAAACAAAACTGCATATATCCTATATCCCGCTAGATGCTCCTTCTGGCGAAAAAGGGGGTGGACAAGGACAAACAAAAGATAATAAAATTTGCGGAACATTTCAAGGTTAAAATCGAAAAATTCAAGGTCAAATTTTTTATATCTCAGAAACCTTTAACATTTTTTAATTTTTTTTTTCACATTATTGTAAGCTTAAATGAGACAAAAAAACTTGCTAAACATTTCAAGGTCGAAATCGGAAATTTCAAGGTTCGACGTACGGCGTACGGCGCACGTATCTCAGAAACCCTAAATATTTTTGAAATTTTTATTTCACACGATTGTAGGATTAAATAAAATAAGAAAACTTGCAGAACATTTCAAGGTCAAATTTTGAAAACTCAAGGTCATATTTTTACAAAGAAAATGTTTAATTCAAATACTGTGTGTTTTAGGGTACTATGAAGTTCTACATTATTGATAATCTCAATAAAAGTACCAATTTTGGACAAAAATCAAGGTCAAAATTCAAAAATTTCAAGGTCAAATTTTTCATTTCTCCGAAAAGCTTTATTAAAATGTAGTTAATCAACAGTCGTATATAAATTCACACCTCGCTCTCCCTGCGATGTAGTTTTTTATTAGAGAAAAATGTAAGAATGTCATTATTGTTTTTTTAATGTCAGATGCTTCAAGGGAAGTATGTAATTAAGAAACTGTGTGTTATAGGATACTATGGTGTTCTACATTATTGCTAATCTCAATAAAAGTACCAATTTTGCACGAAAATCAAGGTCAAAACACAGAAATTTTAGGTCACATTTTCCATATCTCAGATAAATTTATTAAAATTTAGTTCAATTAGTATAATTAATTTAGATCAATTTCAAAAGTCGGCTCTTTGCAGAGGTAGTCTAGAATAAATTATTGTTGAATTTCTTCGCGCCCACTTTATTACATGTATTATGTATAACTTGATAACTCGTTAACTCGATTTCGACAAAAATGAGATAACCGGTTTTGTCCTTATCATGATGATATATGGGTATATCTTCTTAATTAATAAATAAAACGGAAGGTAAATAAGAACAATGTTTTATTAAAGAGGTTTAATAACAATTTGAAGCCCCAGCCACAGCGCAGGCAGTATTGTTAAAATTGCGCATAATTGAAAGTTGCTATGTCTTTCAATATATCGCAAGTAGTATTTCGAAGTTGGATAATTCCTAAATATTATATATGAACTTTTCCATACATAAATTATTTATTGTATTTCGTTATTTTTGGTAAAGTAAGGATTATATAGAAAAAGTTATAGCAGTTAGGACAGGGAACGATTGGGGATCGAACCCTTAACCTTAATTGGATGGTACATGTCTCATAATCCAGATACGTATTAAGCTATAAGCCGTTTCTTAAAATCGTCAATAATTTTGTTCTTTGCACCTTCTGGAGATGAAGATTAAATTAAAGTTGGAGAAGGAGTATGCTCTTTTTCATACATAAAACTTGTATGGACATCATCCCAACAAACAATTTTAGTATCAATATTGAATTACGAGTAGATAAAAGCGTCAACATCATCTTCCATAAAATTACTTTAATAAAGCTGAGCTGAAGTGTGCAGTATTTAAAAAAAAAGTCCTTTTCGATTGTATTCTTCACTACTGATACTATCTCTGATTAGGGGAATGCACATTACACAATCACAATTCACATGTGGTCATGGATATGCGGTTGAAAAATATTTAAAGTTATGACACATATTAATGGCCGTCGAGTAAATGATTTTATGTATTCATACAATATGTTATTTACTCATTCCATAGATTAAATATTGAAAGTCGTTACCGATTGGTTGAATGACCATAAAGCACGCATAAGTAATAAGTAAGTAAACATCAGTACCATGCGTTATAAGCAAATCAAACGCTAATGCTAATGAAAAATGTATACTGAATACTGATGTGTGATATGAGAGGCATCATAAGGCGGTGTGTTTTAGTGTAATTGCATAAGCAAACAGTAAGTTTTCTTTGATTATTTCATTTGAGTCTAAAATGAACATAAAAGAAACCTATAAATTATGATTGCTGTAGCCAGTCCTACAATAAAGCATTATGTGCACTGTGTACTGTGCTGAATTTTAATACCAAAACGCGATATTTTTATCCGGACTTGAACAAAAGGACGAGTGCAAAAAATTCATTAAGGATTAAGGCTTTGTATTAAAGTAAAAGACGTTTCCTAAACTCAATAAAAAATAATTGAAAATAAATAAATAAATGCTGACGTAATTTAAGTTAAAAAATTGTGACCTTCAAAAAATGGTATAACCTTGAAACCTAGTTGAAGTCTACAATAACATAAAAGTTATGGTACGAGATGGTTTGTCTGTTTATAAGTAAAAATAAAATATACTCGCATGATTACGTCAATAATAATCATATTACTATTATAAAACTTTATTCTTCCGTTTAATTTTTCAATTTTAACTATACGTACCTATATATACCAGGGTTCTATACAAGAGAAGTAATATTTAACACCTCTGATCTTATCGTACGGAGATAGACACTGAAGAAGAAATATACATCGCAAGGAGGGCAGGGTGTGAATTTATATATTTATTTATACGAATGTAAGACAAATGCAGTTTTGTTTAGAATACCTTTAGGGGTGATTTTTGTGTAAATAAATAAAACGTTTTTAGGCACCCATATGGGCGATATAGTTTTTAACTTGACCTTGAAGTTTCTGAACTTGAAAAAACTATAATTACATTCTTTAAAAAAAAAAAATTTACAAAAAAAGTTCACACAAATGAAAGCTTGAAAATGAAGCCGAGGGTAGGCTTCTGGTGAATGAAACGGAACAAGCCGAGAAATAGACTGAGTATTTTTAAGAAATACTAAATAAAGTACCACCAGAATTGCCAGACCGGTAGCACGGCTCAACGTATACTCAACACGTATGCTCCATCACGCCGAGAAATCGCAAATATCTCTATGGCAGCGAAACATGGAAGGCAACAGCATCCACAATACACAGTCTGCTGAATACATCATATTTGCTGGACTGACAGAGTAACGAATGAGAGTTTGTTGGCAAGCATTTGAGGGATCGAGCACACTGCCCATCTTTCGCAGTACCAACGACATCGCGAAGGAGGCCTTAGAATGGAATCCACAAGAATTAATTCTCAAGGAGACGTGACGCCGTACGGTCATGATCGAAATAGCTGCTGCACAATCATCCTGGCAGCAAGTTAAAAAATATCAGCAAACCGTAAGAGATGTAGGGCGTGTTTTGACATAATATGCACGCTTGCGGTGAAGAGGACTGATGGTGATGAAAATATTTGAGAAAATTACATGAAAAAGTTCTTCAAGGTCAAATACTTCAAGGATAAGATATGGCCGAAAAACGTGTTTATCTCAGAAAAACTGTTCTGTGATATTTTAACTAAAAGATCATATTTTTAAGAGATGGAATCAAAATTCTTTACGAGAGCGTGATATTTTACGCGATGCGCTATTTTTAATTTATATACGACCCCAAGGGCATATAGAAATATTTGGTCCGACTTTTTTCGGAAAAAAAGTTGATGATGCAGAAATTCGTTTTGACACCCCCTGAGTCCAAAAAAGTGGTCTAGAAAAAATGTGCAAAAGTACGTTCGTAGGGTGTACGCCGTACGCCGTACCGTACTATAGAAAAATGGTGTACTATAATGGAAAAAAAAACTCATAAACTACTGGACCGATTTGTATGAAATTTTTTTGTAAGGTATTAGACAAAAATATAAGAATAGGATCTTAGATTTTTCAAGGTCAGATCCTTCAAGGTCAAGTTCTTGCCAAATAATTTTTTTTCGTATAGGGGCTTAAAAATGGGTCATTTTCACAACAATTAATTTTCAAGGTAAAAAGTTAAAAAGGTTTTTATATCTCAGAAACCTTTAATATTTAAAAAAAAAATTCACATTATTGTAGGCTTAAATAAGACAAAAAAACTTGCTGAACATTCCAAGGTCGAAATCGGAAATTTCAAGGTTCGACTTACGGCGTACGCCGCACGTATCTCAGAAACCCTAAATATTTTTGAAATTTTTTTTTCACTATTGTAGCAATAAAAAAAAAAAGAAAACTTGCTGAACATTTCAAGGTCAAATTTTGAAAATTCAAGGTCATATTTTTATAATTAAAATGTGTAATTCAAATTCTGTGTGTTTTAGGGTACTATGATGTTCTACATTATTGATTATCTCAATAAAAGTAACAATTCGGACAAAAATCAAGGTCAAAATTCAGAAATTTCAAGGTCACATTTTTTATATCTAAGAAAAGCGTTATTAAAATGTAGTTAAGCAACAGTCGTATATAAATTCACACCTCGCTCTCCCTGCGATGTAGTTTTTTCTTTGTAGTGCAGCTAACAAAGACCAAGTACGAACGTTTATTTGCACATTTTTCTAGACCACTTTTTTCGACTCAGTCAAAACGCTCATCTATTCCGAAAAAATTCGGAATGCAAGAATCTATTCATGCCTTTGGGGTCATATATAAATTTAAAATATTCAAAACGAAGATGTATACGAATGCCCAATGATTCAATACCCAAATGACTAAAAAGCGCGCAACTATTTGTTTGTGATATTGTCAGAAATACAGCATTTCCTATAAAGTAATAAGAAATTTTTACATACTGTGATCAAGAGAAAACTGACCAGCAAAACGCCTCCGAAAGCAAATTATTGTACACTCTTGACTGTACAGTATACACCTATACAACGAATACAAACGTATATGAAACTATTTTAATATGTAACAAATATAAGTCGCCAGCATACCATGCGCAGAAATAAAGATTAAAGTAAGATGGTAAGCAAGCAATGAAATGCAATGAACCCCATACATGCTCCAATGTTGTTAATCTGAAACGAAATGTGTATGCCATAAGAGACGTAGAAGAAGCCAAAAAGAAATAAGATTGTGAACGGTGAAAATCACTTTTTTAATTTTTAATTGATGAGGGACTTCTTTTTGTTGTAATAAGTTGAATTGTACATACTTGGAAGAAACAAGTCGTATTCTAAGAAACTGGAGCAACATTTAAGCGATTAAATTTTACTTTGTACACGCTTAAATTCGTCTTATGTTAGATGTGTTGGATGTATAAAATCTATTTTTTATACAAATCGTGTATTCAACTAATAATATTATTCGCACTTTGTACGTTCGGAAAATTCTTTGAATCACACTACACATTGCACTGACCTGGACCAGTTAGACTGCAGTACTGTTGCAGTTTGCACAAAGCTGATGAAAAGAAGAATTGCTGCTCCGGCGATACAAAATAATTTCAGTTTGCTTTCGCGAAATGTGGATCAACCAGTCATCGTCATCAGCGTAGTCGCCGTCATTATCTGGTTATTTCCTTCGATTTGTGACTTTCAGCTCACATTGAACAACTTTTCATTTTATTCAAACTCATGGATGGCCTTAAGGAATGTCTATTAATCGAAAGCATTGTTTTTTAATTGTAAATTGAGTAGCGCAAATGTACGCATTACTAGTGTTAAATATAGCGTAGACAGATAGTCATTCAAATATGATTGGAAATAATGAAATAACAATTTTGACAAAAATGTCTAGAATTAACTTGAAAGTGTCATAAAGGGATTGTGTACACAAATGGTGCATTTTTTGTATAATATCAGTATATCATAAACACAAAATACTGAGAAATTGTTTAACTAAAGTAATGCAAATGAACGCAGTTCGCAGGCATTGCCAGGCCCAAAAATTTAAAATAAAAATGATCTGATTGAGCCAAAAGTAAGAGACTGGCTACATTGGACTGCAGTGAAAAAGGGAAAATCAAAGCAGCCCAATAAAGAAGAAATGGAACACCGAACAAGTTTCTCAATGTCCAAATTAATTGGGCTGACGTTTTATACAATTTTAATGTTTGTTCATTTTGCGTTCGATTGCGTATGTACATTATACAAGTCAACTCATATCTCTTCCATTCCGTTATGTTTATGTACTGCTCTTTCTTTCAGGGGAGAATCGCCTTTACGAAATGCTTATTTAAGTAATAAAATCATTTCGAATATTTGCATTAAAAAATTTCTTAAACACAAACAGATTTAAAACATAAAATTAAGTGCACCTAATTCCCTTTTTTCGAATTTCGTTTTGATTTGTAACAACGGACAATTTTCTTTTTTATGTTCATAACACCGTAACGTTCCACGTTGTATAGGATAGCACATTGAACTGCATGCCGAAGGATCCTGGGTGCAAACTCTTTAACAATATTTCCATGCACTATTGAAAAATCTTTCGTTTTTTTAAGTTTTAATTGCAAATAAAAAATATTTTCATACAGTTCTTTAATTATTCACTTTATTATTCTATAACTTAATCCCAATATTAATATATTGTTTATGATTAATATGCCACGACAATAAAAAACATCAGGGGCGATAGTACAAAGCAGCAAAAAACATCTAATGTATCTCTGAACCTAAAATCAATGCGTGTTCAATGCTCACACGATAGATGGCTTCAGCATCCAAGAGACCTACCTGTGACTATAATTAGACACAAACTACAATATTTATAATCATTAGCATGTCGCAAATACTTAATTGCAATTAATGAATTTTCTATTGTTGAGGTTCTTTATTATATTATTATATTATATTAAATTCATTCTCAAAAATAGGATATCAGCAATGTAATTGCATTATTACTTAAAATAATTTTTGTAAATTGGTTGTGACATAAGTTTTGGATTTAAGTGTTACAAAAAAGTTTAAAAAAATTAAAAAGGGTATCAGTTTTGTTTATTGTAAGAAAATTGTCAGTCATAATTGATAACTAATAAGCAATAACTCATTAACCATTATAATAGTAGAATGTGTATTGCTGCATCAGTTTGCAAAGCTAAAACTTTATTCAAATGTTTTAACTCCTAAATCCTAAGTACTGCAATATTATTTGAGCAATTCCAAAGAGAAACTAAAGTCTAAATCGACGCACGCGACGGCAATCACTTTTGTAGACCTGAGTATCGGCTGTTGTTATACATTGGTACATATACATAGAAATCATGTATGTATATACAAAAGTGCTCGGTATAGCGGATAGCCTGTGATGCAATTGCGCTTAAGAAGAGAATAACATGCTATTGCAAAAACGAAAAGAAATACAAAGACAGCCAGTTAGAAAATCACTTAAAAGTTGCGCACGAGCGCAATCCATTCTTGGGTGTGGTGCTCTCGGTCATGCGGCAACCAAACATAATATTGGCTCGCAAAAGCACAAAGAAGAGACAGCGTATTATATTTTAAAATATACATAGCCATAGAGTATAAGTAGTTATACAAAAATCATGTTGTTGTTATAATATATGTATCTAGGTACTCACTACTCACTAGTCACTACACAGTACACACTCAATATTGTATAAAAGTTAGATGCATATAAAATACAAAAGCAATTGAAGCAGCAATCTCTATTATAATGCCCTGCGCAAAAAGTTATATACATACGTATGTACATATTATTATTTATTCCTATAAATTGTAATATGGTAGCTACATGGGCGATCGAATATATGAAATACAAATTCGCCTATAGTAGGTACATATGTATATTGTTATAACCTATACATAACATTATATATTATTATTTATTATTTGGGTAGAAGCTTGATCAACGTACGATTACCTATACACACAGAACATATTTACAACACAACTATATTATGTGTAATGAACAACGATGCTTAAGGTACATATTATTGTATAATGGACGAATTTCTACTAGATTGCTGTTTTGTTTCAGGCTACTTACTAACGACTTAGTAAACACTATTCACTATTCAGTACATACATCGTAGTCCTCACTCCTCAGCAATCAGCAAATGCGCCAATAGCCAACATATTTTATAAAGTCAGCACCACAATTGTACGATTGAGCTGTGCGTATACCACAGGTAAAGAGAACCTTTCACTACGATTAAAACGGTGTTTTGTGTAAAGGTCGGTGTGTAGAAAATAACAACATTTATAAAGGCAAAGAAGATCAAGAAAAATATGTACGCGAAGGCTGGGTTGAGATAAGGAAACTAGATAGAACGCTGTACAACGTACGCAGTACTAGTCCGAGGTTTAAGGGGCAACGGGTAAGGATCAGCTAATGTAATTTCGAGTGCCAAAAAAATTAATTCTGGGTGCCACTGGGTGCCACGACCTAAAGTTGAGTATACACATTGAAATTTTTTTTGTTTTCCTTTACGACATTAAGTATTTACCTAAGCAAGTTTTGCCGTGTATACTCAACTAGTACTGATTTTCTAGCAAGGGTATCAGTATGCTGAATAATAAACAGTAGAGAAATTTAACAATGTATTACATAGAACTATTAGTTTTATTTAAAATTTCAAAAAATAAACACTCATAAATAAAAAAAATACATTGAAAACGATTGAAATATCAGTCATATTTCATATTTAAATAAATCAATCGTAAAACCTAAAACCATAAAAATGAAAAAAATTTAATTTTAAAAAATTAAAAAAAAACTCTTAGGCATAAAGAATAAATTGCATAAAAACAAAATTCAAATATATAATATTAATATAAAACTACATATATCTTATATCCCGCTAGATGCTCATTGTGGTGAAAAAGGGTGTAGACAAAGACGGACCCCACTTTTCTATCTCAAACACCTTACACAATATTAAAAAGATTATTTCAGATTATTGTAGGATTAAATAATATAAGAAAACTTGCAGAACAGTTTAAGGTCAAATTTTTTATATCTCAGAGACCATAAATATTTAAAAAAAAATGTTTTAATGAGTTTTAATATTACATTATTGTAGGCTTAAATGAGAAATAAATCAAAACTCAAAAATTTCAAGGTCACATTTTCCATATCTCCAGTCTTAGTCCAAGTCAGCCAAAATGTTAAATAGTCGAAATTCCAATCACTTGTCAATGGTAAAAACAATTCAAATAAAATTGTTTGAAAATATTTGTTTACCAATGTGTATGTACATTGTACATACGTATACCCAAAGACATCATTAGGTAGACATGGCACGTAGAACAAATATTTTATCCAAAAGTTTGTATGTATTCCAATGCATTTATGTGTATTGGTTGGCATTAAAATCACATTAACGCCGTAAACATCGAAAAAATCGGGGCACCTCGGCAACAAAATCATAAAGGATTTCTAAAGTTTCGAAGACTCCTACAAGGGGGTCTAGAACGTCACTGGCACATTATTGCAAATATTGGAGGTTGTTTTTTAAAGACGATTTTTGAAAATTTATAATTAAACTAGCGAAGGAACCCGTGCGCTGCTCGGACATAACATGTTTTCTAAAAGCGTTTTTAGTAATCACTTATATTCTTTAATATCAAAAATAATTGATAAAAGAATGTCTATTTTTCGAGAAAAATTTAGCAACTTTATTTATTTATTACTTTCGTTTATGAATGGATGTAAAAAAAATTTTTGTTATAAATCCGTAATGATGGAAAACCACACGCACATTGCTCCACACGCTCGAATTTTTTAGCGAGGTGTTTTTTATAGGATCGTATCAATTTTTATATATTAGACGAACTTCACTATCGGTAAAAATCGCGGAATTATTTGCTGATTTTTTCGTGATGTGAATTTTGCTAAATGAATACTGACTAATTGATTCCCCCCATTAATTTTTAGGAAAATTAAACTATTTCGCGAATCGCGCTTTTTTTCGCGATTTGGTGGCGATCCCATTTACGGTTTTAGCCTGTTTGATTCCTACACCAACACGGCCGTTTATGTATATATGTAGTTGCACGGAAAATTTTCTCGGATTTTAATGCGACATGTCTTCTATTAATTGAACACTGACAAATCGATTAGTGCAATCATTTTTGCTAAAAGTCATCTTTTGCGCGAACCGCGATTTTTTTTTTGCAGTTTTCGCGGTTTATTTTCGCTTCGAAAATACGCCTCTATTACTTCTACAATGTTGGCAAATATATGTGTCAAATTTCTTAGCGATCATGATGTCCGTTTTAGCGTGATTGAAATGTCTATCCACACGGTCGTTTAGGAATGTACTTATATTGTATAATAGATAGTTCCGCAGAAAATCGCAGATTTTTTCGCGGCATGGCTTTTATTAATTGAATGCTCACAAATCGATTCCCGCAACCATTTTTGGTAAAAGTAATTTTTTTCGCGAACCGGCGTTTTTTTCGAGGTTTTCGCGGTTTATTTTTGCGTTGTAAAAATACCTATGTTACTTCTTGGATGTTGGCAAACACGTGTGCAAAATGTTGAGGCGATTCCATTGTCGGTTTTGGCGTAATTGAAAGGTATACCCACACTTTCGTTTAGGAATATTTAAAATTGATAGTCCCGCGGAAAATCGCGGAAAATTTCAAGGATTTTTTCGCGACATGTTTTTAATTAATTGACTACTGACAAACCGATTACAGTAATCATTTTTGGTAAAAGTAAATTTTTTCGCGAAACGACCTTTTTTTCGCGGTTTTCGCGGTTTATTTCCGCGGTATAAATACTCCTATATTACTTCTACAATGTTTGCAAACACGTGTGCAAAATGTTGTGGCGATCCCATTGTCGGTTTTGGAGTAATACCCACACGGTCGTTTGGGAATATATAAAATAGATAGCCCCGCGGAAAATCGCGGAAAATTTCGTGGATTTTTTCGCGTCATGTTTTTTTATTAACTGACTACTGGCAAACCGATTACAGCAATCATTTTTGGTAAAAGACAATTTTTTCGCGAACCGCGATTTTTTTCGCGGTTTTCGCGGTTTATATTCGCGTTGAAAATATGCCTATTTTACTTTTAGAAAGTTGGCAAATACGTGTGTAAAATTTCGTGGCGATCCCATTTTCAGTTTTGGCGTGATTGCGTGACATACATACATACATACATACATGGTCGTTTAGAAATTTATATATTAGATAGGTATATTAGGTGCGTCCTTTAAAAAAGTAGATAAATAAACTTTGATATATAAACTTATTTATAAAAATAGTAACACTTTATAAAATTGACAAAAAGATATCGCACCTATGAAATGAAATTTTCGATACTCGAGATGAGTTCTTGCTGCCATACTCTTCAACGATACACTTCATTTTTTATACGTTTTTTCAATATTTTTTCCTTTTTAAATTAATTAAAAATAATTTTATTATTTCTTTAATAAATAAAAATTATTTGTTTGTATAATAATAAGTCACAAATTTGTTAATAATGAACGGCACAAACACAAGAATATGATATTTTTTAAATTGCGCACACGAAAACAAACGAAAAATAATTCGAATATTGACAAATGAAAGGTAATGTATATATTCAATATAGCAGCCTTTCCCCATTAAGAGATATTCTATAATCGTCACGGCCTCAATCATTTTGTTTCTAAATTCATGTTTTTACATTATTGTTTGGTTATTTTTTGAAACATAATTAATTCAAACGACTGTCAAACTTCATCCAATCAGAACAATTGTCAATTTGTTTTTATTAAAAAAAAAGATCTTTTAGCTTTCTTGCATTATTCCGACAAGAATTTTTTAATTTTTGATTATTAGTTTACAGTTTTTTATATTCTGTATATATTTATGTATATCGTGAGAGGCCTTTGTATACATATGTATAAATACACAATTTCTTCATGCCAATCTCATTCCAGTCGTTTTGGCCCGTTGTAAATTGTAATCAGTGTGTCAACAAGGTACGGATCGTATTAAAATTTGTATAAGTATTATTTTTTATAATAATCCAAGGTTTAATACAATAAATGAAATTAAATTTAAAAATAAATAACATTGTAAAACGGGACCGTTATTATTTATTTATAATTTTGAAATTTATTTTTCTTTGAATATAGATACCGGAAAAAAAAGGTTTTCATTACATAAAACTGTACTAGTGGAATTAATTTAAATATATGCTGTATGAGTAACAAGATACTTGAAATCTAATTTAACAACGACCTAGTAATTTAATATAATCATGTGGAAAACGCAGTCATTTTTGGTTCTTATTTTCTGCGCGGAATTCGATGTTTTCATTTGTTATCACTTGTTTCGTTTTTTTTCATGGGTGCAGTTCGAATGCAAGTACATATATAAATTACAAATTTCTAGCAAAATTTAAAAATTCGAAAAAAAAACAAAATGATTTTAATTTAATTTAACATGGTTGGCCTTTGCTTGTGTATGTACACAAAATTTGATTTTGGATTACATATTTGCACTACGTGCCATGTCTACCTAATGATGTCTTTGCGTATACCCATTTTGCAATTGTTTCTATTAAATAAAAGCGTACTACATTTTTCAAGTGCCAATTTTTAATTGATTTAGGTACCTTTAAATGTGTTTTCTAAAAAAAAATACACATTAAGCTAGTTTGGACAAGTGAATCGCTGTTCGCCACGCGTAGCATGCCGTATTTTTTTCTAAAAGAAAATTTTATATGTGGTTTTTAGTTTTTTTTTGATAAATCGATTTGTTTAATAATCTTTGAAATTAATCAATTTTACATAACGTATTTTTCTGGTTAGTTTGTCTTTTTCTGGGTGTAGATGAAAATAATCCTCCTCGTTATGGATGCAAATGACGAACTTAGATGAAACCCACCCAGAATTTTTGTATGTTGCTTATTATAATAGGACTTATTTATATAAAAGACAAGAAATTAAAAGAAATATAATGAGCCGAAAACAAGGATGTGTTTGTGACTGATAAACGTGTTCTTTAAAAAAGACAATTTCATGCGGCAACTTGTAATGTGATTGTGAATCGTAGTTTTATATGTACATACTACAATGTCACTGGAATGTCAATGTGCAAATTTTTTGGGTAGTTCAAATGAAAACTTATTTAATTGGGCATTTAATGTATTTTTAATCGTCTGTTCAGTGGCACTGAAATTTAATTGAAATCCCAAAAAAGTATTATTTCCAAAAATAAATAGTAGAACTCCTTTCCCCAACGTGAACCCAAAGAATGCTTATATCACTTTTAAGGAGTAATAAATAACCGATACAAAGATGTTGTTGATTTTTGGCCATATTTATAAATACCATATTTATAAACCCACTTCATTTTAATATTTAATTTTAAATATTTGATAATAATTAATATAACTATTAAATAAAAACAACTCAATATATTTCTTTTACAAATTCAATAAACAAATTCGCACAACGAATAGTTTGCAAATGCTCCTATGCGAAAAGTACTTACAGTTAAAAATGTATGTACAATATTGAGTCAAAAGCGCTACATGCAATAAATGAAACAAAAGAAGATACATATAATTTTTGTTCAAGTGTTTGCCAAAATCTAGTTTATTATAAGCACTAACACCGTTTTAAAGCCTATGTGGATATGATATGTCATATCATACATTCTCAAAAAAATTTCGGCTCATATTTTTATTCATATTTTCTATCGTTTTTTAAGTCTATGATACATACTAAGGATCATCCATACCAATTTTCAAAACTCTCGCGCAATTAGTTCCTTTGTTTTGCTTAATTTGACTGGCCTAACAAGGAAAAGAATAGTGTGTGTGCTACTGAATACCGCAGTTGATATGTACTTCGTGTTATGGGTCGTACGTTATTAAGGTGCGCTAGTGTCCGTTGGGTGCTGAATGCAGATTTTCGATCTGAGACAAAGTCTATTCACCATAGAGTTTTACAATATGGACGCAAAATTGTTGCAATCCAGCAGCGCAGCTTCAAGACTTTAAACTAGAGCAGCGTTTACAATTAAATTTTGTTGCGAGGCAAAATCCAGTTTTAATATGAATCATACTGTTTTCAACGCTAATTCTCCTGTAGAGATGTTATTTTATTGTTCGTATCGCTATTTCAAATAGTACCTTTTGCCGAATGGTGGTGATAAATTTAACCAAAAAATTTCTAAAAATTCCTTGTAAGGGTAGTAAGAGATTTCGTGATTTTTCTTCACTGTAACATCAATAAAAAAGATATAAGAAATTAGTGACATAACATTTTTTTAATGAAAACATTCTGTGTTGCTTTCATATTCAATTTAACCACGGTATAGTGATAAGAATGTGTACCCATATTCAAATTCATTTTTTATCTCCCGTATATGAGCTGATGATACTTATAAATGCGAGAAATATAATACCTTGTCAGATATTATTATACCGTACCTACTAGCTATGACCAGAGCTATGTGGTTTTGTTGCTTATTTTAGAAAATCGCGGTACTCCATTTTTATTTTATATTATATGTAGACAGAAAAAAAAAATGTTAAAATGATTCTGAAATATTTGTGTATCGTCCTCATATTTTCTAACTTAAACACATAATTACTAATTAGTATGTGTGCATACCCAAAAAAACTACGTCGCAGATAGAGGGAAGTGTGAATTTATATACGACTGTTGCTTAACTACATTTTATTAAAGCTTTTTGTTGACATGGGAAATGTGACCTTGAAATTTATGAGTTTTGACCTTGATTTTTGTCCAAAATTGATACATTTACTGAGATTAGCAAAAATGTTGAACATCATAGTACAATACAATAAAAAAAAAACAGTTTTTGAATTACATAATATTTTCATTATAAAAATGTAACCTTGAGTTTTAAAAATTTGACCTTGAAATGTTCAGCAAGTTTTCTTATTTTATTTAATCCTACAATAATGTGAAAACAAATTTCAAAAATGCTTAACGTTTTTGAAGATTAGTTGTTGTGAAAATGAAGAAAATCGTGGGACCCATTTTTGAGTTCCCATACGAAACAAAAATGATTTTGACAATAACTTGACCTTGAAAAATCAAAAATCGCATTCTTATTTTTTTCTCTCCAATATTTTACAAAAAAATTTCAAACAAATCGGTAGAGTAGTTTAGGATTTTTTTACCACCAACAATATGTAATTCAAAAACAAATCTTAATAAAGGTACACATTTTGGACAAAAACCAAGGTCATAACTAATAAATTTCAAGGTAACATTTTCCATATCTCAGAAAAGCTTTATTAAAATGTAGTTAAGCAACAGTTGTATATAAATGAGATAAAATGAAAGATGAACAAAGTGAGTATAGTGTCATAGAATTTAACAGGTCTAAAACTTATATTACTGAAAAGAAACCGGGAAAAATATATCACAACAGCTGCTTGAAGTCATTTATTTATTATATAATAAACACCTCATTGAAGTCTAAAATACGCATAGAAAACAAAACTTCAAACACCATTAACGTCACAAACGGAATACGGCAAGGCGACTCATTAAGCCCATTTCTTTTTAACATCAAATGAATTTAATTACTGAGAGCGTTGAGAACGGTGGAATAGGATACCGAATTGTGAATAAATTGATTAGTATTGTTTGTTATACAGATGCCGCCGTCTTCATAGCTAATAATGAAGACAATCTACAACGCATAGTTCACAAATTCAGCAATACAGTTTCTAAATATAATCTGCAAATATCGACAGAAAAAAATAAATCCATGGTATTTAGCAAACAACCTCAACGCTGAAAATTAGTTGTCGATGACTGCATCATAGGACAAGTCAGCAATTTTAAGTACCTCCGAGTCAAAATAGCTTCTGATAATTATATAATTGACGAAGTAATGACCCAAATCAATCAAAGCGAAGATTGGAACCAAGATGTTAGTTCAACACCGGCTAACGAACTAACAAAAATTTCCAGGGATGAAATCTCAATGGGGAAAAGATTTACAGGCAGACCACCGAAATGCTCTAAGGAAGCTTGGACATCAGGCTCTACCAATAATCAACCGACCTCAAGTCTATCATAAGTTATGATGATGATGATGAAAATCAACCGCAAAAAGAATAAGTACTTACTTTAAACTAGCGGAAGAACCCGTGCGAGCGTGCACAACATGTTGTTTTCTAAAAGCTTTTTTTGTAATCACTTATATTCTTTAATTTCAATTTTTTTTGGAAATTGTAATCAAAGTAAAAATTGAAAACGATGACAATTATTATTCAGAAATTTGATTTCAGTGTGCTGCTTATCAATTTTTGTATAGTAGACGAACTTCGTTACAGCGAAAAATAGCGGAGTTATTGGCATATTTCTTCGTAAGGTTAATCAAATACTGGATAATTGATTCACGCGATCATTTTCTCGCACACTGCAATTTTTTTTAGCAGTTTTATCGATTTATTTTCGCGTTCCCAAAACATTTCTGGAAAGCGATTTTATAAGAAAATAGCGTAATCTTTTTTTTCCAGTCTCGTACACTAACTCAGATTATGAATAGAAAATATATAGGTTTGCTCAATCATTGATGAGCGATTGCTATTCGCAGTATCTACCATAGGTAATGCGTTTTCCCCTCGCATTCCAATATTTCCAGTGTTTCAAATAATATATATATTTTGATGCGTTATAAATTATCACACTGACACAGTCACATGAACTGAGTATTTACACAACCAAAATGACATTTGGACCTCAAAAACACAAAGCAGAATGGAAAAAATTCTATTCGCGCCTATATAACAACAACAAAATTTCTTACAAAATCTCCTGGAATGTTAAAAAATACGTGTGAAAATTTTCAGAGCGATCCCATTTACAGTTTTAGCCTCATATAGTATTGCCGAAAATAGAGGAATTTTCGCGGAATTTTTCGCAAGGTGTTTCTTACGAATAGAAACAATACCAAATCGATTTCCGAAATAATTTTAGGAATTAGTCAAGCTTTTCATAAACCGCGATTTTTCATGATTTTCGTGTTTCATTTAGCTTTTGAAAAATGCCTTGTTACTTTCCCAATGCTGACGTGTAAAATCTCGTAGCGATTCCGTTTATAGTTTTACCGTCATTTAAATTTTTATATTGGATTATAAAACATAACCGCAGAAAATCGCGGAATTTTTCGCTTTTGTAGTTAGTCAATTTTTTGTGGTGTCGATTGTGACAGGGCAAAATCGGGGTAGATGGAACACCCTTGTGTAATAGTTGTTGTGAAGAGAATGAGTTGACGGAACACTTCTTCTGTGACTATCCAGCTTACAGTCAGATTGGACATAGAACACTTAGGGTACACATGCTGGATAGCACGGACCTCCCGTCACTTAACCTCGCCATGGTGGCCAACTTCATAAGAAGACCAAACCAATTTGGTGAGAAAGAGTGAAAAAGGAACTAGGAAGTCAGTGGATGTGCTATTCAGGGCTTTTAAAATAATATGCATAATTGAAAGGAAGTGGTACAATGGACCGAAGTTCGAAGTGCCTAGACCTCGATCAGATGGGCACATATGATCTCTTTCATTTACATTTACATTTTACCTATACCACATACTACATATTGTTTACATTTTTATATTTTAGATAGTTCCGCGGAAAAACTGATTCCACAATCATTTTTAGGAAAAGTAAACTTTTTCGCGAACCGCGTTTTTTTCTCTCGATTTCCGTGGTTTTATTTCTCGTTTAAAATACGCCTATGGTACTTTATAAATTTGTATACTATAACAATAAAGTTTCGGTATATTCTATTTTTAATGACGACTAATATATATATATTTCCTTTCCTAATTATTATATTAATTCAAAACATTATTTTAAAAATTTCCTACAAATAAATATAAACAAACAGCCCAATTCTCTTATAAAAATATATATATCTTCTTTCACTTTTCTTTCACTACTTTATTTTATTTTATAGATAGTGAAAGAATTTGGTATTCTGAGATAATTCTTTCACTTTCAATTGAAAGAAAAGTGAAAGACTAAGTTTTTGGTGTCTTTCACGCGTTTTATAAATATTTTTCTTCTCACAATTTGACAGATCCGATTTTTATTTTATGTTTAGGTTTTTGTGCGTACATTAAAATACTTTTGTGGTTTTAAAATATAATAAAAATAAAAAAGAAGTTAAATGAAAATGACGAACTGTAAGTAATCAAAGACCTTCAATAAAGTTATTTCACTATATTAAATACATTTTCCGCTAAATAGTCGTCAACATCAAAATGAGCTGCAGCTTTTGCGTGATGCAAGTGGCCAACTCAATTTACAAACGGCGCGGTTTGTAAAGGATTTTCGGCAGCAGAAACTAAGGGCATGCAAACTGATTCCCTTCCTGGAACCTTTTGCAGCTTCCAGCCTTTCGTTTTACATAATACTTTTGACAAGTCGATATTTTTATGGCTATGGTTCCAGGTTCATACCAAACACCAGCTGGATCACACCACCATTTGTCAATGTCTGAACATACAGCTTCCCGTGTGATTGAAGAAGTTACAAACTGTTATTTTTCCCACGTCTACTTTATATGTTGCAAAAACTATGCTAGGTTTTGCTGCGTTTGTTTTAGGAGTAATACACGGCAAATTAATAAGGCCAGATAGTAATTGTTGCACTTCCTATGAATCAGAATGCAGCATTGTTCTTGAACAGAATAAGATTTAATAGCCTGAATACGTTGATGTAATGCATATTATGAAATTACATACGCAAATGCAAGGTACCCATGATTCGGCAATATTGCAAATGTCACGGTTGAGGGCCGACTTACAAAAATTAAATAAAAATAATAAATTTGGTGTAGAATATATAAAATCAGGAAAAAATTAAAAAGTACTAGATTTGTTTTTCAATATGAAAGACTGCCAGTGTGAATACCAGTGAAAGAACATTCTTTCACTCTAAAAATATGTGTGAAAGACTTTATTTAGAGAATAGGTCGGAATTTCGTGGACGCAAAATGATTGAGTACATTTTTTTTTTCAAACGTCCATAAACTATAAAGGTTCTCTATAGGAACATCCAGGAAACAACATTATATGGGTAGTGTTCACTGGAACGTATTGTAATATAATAAGTTAACAGAACCTTGATGAACCTTGTTGCGGATAGTAACATATTGAACCAAAAATCAATGTTGGTGTTTATCGCATATTGCGTAGTATTATTTAAAAGAATAACATAACATTTATCGCACATATAGCAACTTGTATGAAAATGCCAAATCAGAAAACTTTTCCAAAATTTTTATTTTATTTTTGTAATGCAAAACTTCCGAATTTGGAGCAAAAAATCAAGCATACACACTCAAAAAGAAATGTAATTTACATTTTTGCTAGACCACTTTTTTGGACTCAGTTGGTGTCAAAACGAGTTTCTGTATCGTCAACTCTATTCCGAAAAAAGTCGGAGTTTTAGTTCAATTATTGCCGCAGTGCACAGAACATCTAACATGCTCAGTAATCTACAATAAGGAGATTTTATATTGTTTTATAATGTAAATTATGTTTTCAAATTCAGCATCTTTTTTAATACTCTAAATCTGCAGATAATTTTTCTTTGGCACAAATATTGTCATGTTTGTTTGATTTTGGTTTCAATGCAGATTGTACTACTAACGCAAACTATTGTTCAAACGTTTCAACACTCATGTGAAGGTTTTCTTTAAACTTGACACGCTCTTAGTTAGATCGTCGAACTGAAAATTGGAAATTAGTGTCATCATTTAAAACCATAATATATTCATAAAATTAAAAAAAATGTAATCGATTTTTCTCTTTGGCAAAACACCCCTTTTTATATTTACCGAGTAATTATTGGTAGGTAATTGCTAAATCCAAGTATTGGGTAATTACCAACATCTCAAGATCCTTGATTTTGTTTAACAATCAAAAATGATTTATATTTCGAATAGGAATGATTTAAAATTAAGAAATAATATACTCGCATGTATTTAACGGTTCGTTGAATTTTGGTAGACACTTTGTTTTGTCATATTTTACATAATAATTCTCATAAATTATCGAATTTATCAAATGTTACAAAAAAAAAAACACAAAAATGAAATGTCAAATCCCAAATCTAGAAATAAGGTTTAGGGAAAACTTAGTTTTAGCCCAATCGTGTACGTCAGTACTAGCCTATAATTTGCCCTAAATAAGGCAGAAGAACGAACCACAGATAAAAAATAAATAAAATTTATTTAAATACGTCCGCAGAACGACGGAGAAGGTTTTCGGAATTACCATAACACTTTGTGCATTCATCAAGTACAAATACTTGAGTTTTACCTCAGCAATTGTCACTCTAAACTAAATAAATTTCGCATTGCAAACATTGAAAATTAATTTTTATCTAATTATCTAACCCGTTATGGTAATTAAAAGATAAATTCGTTTAATTTTTACTTAGCCGTATGGATTTACTATTATATTATTATTATATTATCCGAATCGTAATTCTGTGACCGTTTTAATGTTATTACCGAAAAACGTAGTGGAATTAATAGAATTTCATTGACTGTATATAAATAAAAAGCAAAGACATCATTAGGTAGACATGGCACCTAGAACAAATATTTTATCCAAATGTTTGTATGTTGCAATGCATTTATGAGTATTGGTTGGCATTAAAATTATATTAACGCCTTAAACATCGAAAAACTCGGGGCCGAGGTAACAAAATCATAAAGGATTTTTAAAGTTTCGAAGACCCCTACGAGGGGGTCTAGAACGTCACTGGCACATTATTGCAAATATTGGAGGTTGTTTTTTTAACATGATTTTTGAAAATTTATAATTAAATAGGTGGACTAGGTGAGTCCTTTAAATGTAAATAAAATAAAATAAAGTAATAAAAAGTAAATAAATAAACTTTAATATATAATACAAACGTATTTATAAAAATATTTAAAATTGACAAAAAAATAGCGCACCTATGAAATGAAATTTTCGAGGCTTGAGCAGAGTTCTTGCTGCCACATTTTTCAACAATACACTTCATTTTATAAACGTTTTTCTATTTTTTTCCTTCTTATAAATGGTATAATCAATAATTTTATTTTTTGTTTAATAAATATAAATTTTTTTTTGTAATTAAATGTTTAAAAGTCACAAATGAACGGCACAAAATCAAGAATGTGATTTATTTTTTAAATTGCGTACTCAAAAACAAACGAAAAATAATTCGAATTTTGACAAATGAAAGGTTATATAACATATATATTCAATAGAGCAGCCTTTCCCCATTAAGAGATATTCTATAATCGTCACGGCCTCAATCATTTTGTTTCTAAATTCATGTTTTTAACATTATTGTTTGGTTATTTTTGAAACATAAATGATCAAATGACTGTCAAACTTCATCCAATCAGAACAATTGTCAATTTGTTTTTATTAAAAAAAAAGAAGTTTTGGCTTTCTTGTATTATTCCGACAAAAAATTTTTAATTTTTGATTATTAATTTACATTTATGGATTTATTTATTGTGGATAAAATAATATATTGTTTAAAATAATCGAAAACCCAACTGTCAATTATCAGTATGCCCCTCGTTATAATAAAATAAGTTCTGAAATTTTTATTTTTAAAGTTCTTACTTTATATTCTGTATATCGTATATGTATGAGAGGCCTTAGTATACACAATTTTTTCAGGCCAATCTCATTCCAGTCGTTTTGGCCCGTTGTAAATTGTAATCAGTGAATCAAAGAATTCTTTGGTGTCAACAAGGTACGGCTCGTATTAAAATTTATATAAGTATTATTTTTTATAATAACCTAAGGTTTAATACAATAAATGAAATTAAATTTAAAAATAAATAACATTGTATAACGGCCAACGGGACCTTTATCATTTATTTACAATTTTGAAATGTATTTTTCTTTGAATATAAATACATGAACATACCTTTATAGGTCCACAATGGTAAATCTCTTATCACAATTTGCATACATAATATGCATGATTTAAACCATTTCAATAAGGACTTTTAACGCCGGAAAAACATTACATAAAACTGTACTCGTGGAATTAATTTAAATATATGAGTAACAAGACACTTGAAATCTAATTTAACAACGACCTAGTAATTTAATATAATCATGTGGAAGACGCAGTCATTTTTGGTTCTTGTTTTTTGCGCGGAATTCGATGTTTCGGTGCAGTTCGAATGCAAGTACATATATAAATTACAAATTTCTTGCAAAATTTAAAAATTCTTGATTGAATTGATTTTAATTTTATTTAACATGGTTGGCCTTTGCCTATGTATGTACACAAAATTTGAGTTTGGATTACTTATTTGCACTACGTGCCATATCCAGCTATGTCGTTGATAAAAAGTAATTAAAAAATAAACCGTTACTGAAAATCTTACTAAAAATGCCAGTGGCGCAGAATACAATGGGAGCTTATGCACTCCTACTTATGTTCATTTTTTGTTTTATATTATAGGTGTCGCACGGAACGATAAATATTCACGGTTTGGTATTAGGTGTTAATTGTTGCTCTCGGTTGCACCCTGTACACATAATTTACAAAGATTTCCTATTTAGTGCACATATTATCTAAAATTGTAATAATATAATATATTAATTGATAAAGTTCGACCACCTCATTACTTATAAAAAAGCATTGCTCCATTACTTTTACATTTTTCCAAATTTTATAATTGTTTTTATAAAAAACTATAAATTAATAAAAAATATAAAATTGTTACAACGCAACTTAATTAATTAATTTATCTTCAATATAAAAATTATGAAATTTAAGAAAAGTGAAATGGTATAATAGAATGGTAAATGCGATGCGAGTAAGAAAAAAGCTAATTATAATTGTAATCGTAATGCTAATGACGTTATGTTTCTATATTGGGTGATTCAAGGTACAGAAAAGCATAATATCAATAAGAGATACTTCCCGTTACATAATAAAATAATAGAATTTTACTTTACATTATTTAATTAAGTAAGGCAATAAAATAATAGTAATGCAAAATCATCCAGCTCTGGGCAGCCTTTGACTTTGAAATGCGATATCAGCCTTAAGCATTGGAAACCTCTTCAATCTATTAGCTAAATTTCGTTAAGTAGGGAGTTAGGTTCACCAAATTTTCATTCTTTTTTGATCGGCAATTGCCTGCAGATGGACACAGCGTCCAGTAAGTGTTTTTATTAAAATTTAATACGCTATCCCGAACTTTCCTATTTCAACATAAGACTATAAACTAATGGTTGCCCACCGATAAGTTTTGAAAACCTAAATTAAAAATTAAAATTGTCATATGTAAAAAAGGTATAATATGAATATTGACAAATAAATTCGACTCAAAATACTTGGTGTTCCTTAAAAAAAAATTACATCGCAGAGAGAGCGGTGGAATTTATTACGACCTGGCAGAAAATTCATCGCAAACAGACCGAAGTGTAAAAAACTTACAGATTTGTACCTTGAAATATCACCGGTCTAAACTATATTTACCATGAAAATTTAATAAAAATCCGTTGAGCGGTTTAAGAGATACCGGACATACAAATAAACATACATCGCCTTTTATATGTATAAATGTGAACTTAAATTTTTGACCCTGTAACGTTCAAGAAAGTTTCTTCAGTTTTTGGAAGATACAATAATGTGAAAGAAAAAATCAAAAACTTTTAAGCTATCTAAGATATACATAATGTGACATTGAATTTCAGATTTTTACCTTCAGTTGAAGAGGCTTGTGTAAAAGAATTTTTTTTATAATGCTTCAGGTATATGAGATGACGTCCAAACGTACGAACGTCCGAGCAGACGTACGGAAGTACATACACTATTTTTTTCCAGACCACTTTTTTGGACTCAGGGGGTGTCAACACGAGTTTCAGCATTTCTTTTGTTCGAAAAAGTTTTTGAATATAAGAATCTGTTACAACCATACTGGGTAGTAACAAGTTAAAAAAAAGGTCAAAGCTTAAAACACTCGACAGAAGGTCTGCTCGAGAATTTTATGCGGCAAAATTGTGTGAACTGGAAGCAGAAGGAACATATATACTTAAAGTTTTTCCGTTTTCCATACATTCTACATTTTTTGTAGACCACTTTTTCCAGCGGTGACAAAACGTGTTACTGCATCATAAAGAGCGTTAGTGTTTTATAAACTCCGAAGGCTAGAATATGTGGCGATTGGCGAGCCAAGTTATCAGTAGCAAATAGAGACTAACCTCTTAAGTTGTAACCATTAGGCTTGCATGAGTTGCAACTAGCAACTTGCAACTGGTATCATTTACAAGTTGCAAGGGACCGATCAATGATCATTGTCCATTGAATCATGGTTGGTATAGACGTATTATTGTAGTATTTTGTATAACATAAACACGCGTTGTTTTTTTAAACAATTTTATGCATAGTGAAGCACAGTGTGCCTGTTGTTGAGCTTTATGTGAACAGTAGCATAACCACAGCGGACATGGTGCGGCGAGATACCTTTGTAGCTCAGAGTCGTAACTAGCTCTTCCCATATACAAAAGTCAACTTACGCATAGAAAAGCCAGCAGGCTATCAAATTTGTATAATTTTATTAAGTGCAAATGAGTAACCAAATGAGAAAAACCACTGGGCCAAATTAAATTAATAAATGCATCCTAATAGTATGTTTGTCATATATAAAAATTTGTGCACTTTATTTAATGAGCCAACGTGTGTTGGATATGCGGTAAGAAAAAGAGAGACAACTTCTTTGAAAATTATCTGCTTAGTCAACGCGACAACAGTACAAGCCTACTGCTAAAAAATTGTTTGGCTTCAAAAACGTCCATAAATATTATCAAGGTTACAAATTGGTTAAAAGTGTGCATTTACATTCATAAAAAGTTCACTGGGTTTTTTTAGTTAAAAATCAATCCTAAAATTCATAAATTTTTTTTTTTTTTTTCTCGAAAAACACCTTTATGAAGAAATGTTGAAGTTTTGTTCCAGTATTACATAAATTGTTATGTGGCGCTTACGTTTGTCACATTCATTTTCAGAATGCACTTAGTTCTACACATCAATAACGGCTATATCGAGTAAAATTTGGGTACACACTACACGGCACATTTAATGCAGCTTCTCGTATCGATGTACAATTACAAAATTGTTGTATCAGATTTCTCTAATATTTATTGTTTGAGTAGAGTCTTCTTAAAAAAACTGATCATCCAGCGTGAATATATTTGTGTACAGCTTTCGTATAACTTATCTTTTAATATGTAACGAAACAGCATAAAATAGTGATTTGAAAGTAAAGCGATTTTATCCGTTCCGTTCCATTGCACTGACTGATGTGATACAAATAACTTTCGAAGATGTTGAAACTTTGTAATTTATTATTTTGACTTTATTTTTCATATTTGGGTACACAAGCTTATTTTAAACTTTAGTTAAACTACGATGATACTCGTATATGAATTCGATTTTTACAGATTAAAAAAATAATTATTTACTAGGAATTATTTTAAAACATTACTAACTATTGATTATTTAAAATATCTATCAATCAAATCACAAATCAATAAATAAATTATTTTACCAAATTTCTTGCTCAGTTAATCTGAACTCTCAACTATGTACCTTAAAATATTTGTAGATAATTAGAAAAGCAAACTACTCCTAAAGATGTAAAAATATTGAAGCTATAGCTTACAATAATTACTTTTTCGTTCTTTTTATTTAACTTTTTTCATTGATAATCAAGGATAACTTATGGAACATTGAAGTGAAGGCGATCGTAATGGAAGCTGTAGAGCCGTATATATTTAAAGTTAGAAACATATAATAATTATTAGTTTTTAAATTTGCATTTTAATCTTAAATAGTAATGTGCAGAAGAACATTTTAAAACATTAATCCTGAACTAATTTACGAAGCCATACAAACCGTTAATACTTATGTAAACGTTGAATATACTTGTAATATAACATTCATTTAATATGTAGAACTACTTAGCAGTTAGAACTCAAAATATATCAGAATATACAACACCAATGCTTTGTAAAATATAAAAGCATAGTCCAAACGCACTCGTAATATTTTAATGTTAAATTATAAATACTTCCTTTGTGTTAAAAATAATAACGAGTAAAATACCAGAGTCAAAGTTATTTATCAATTTGTAGGTTCTGTATTTATAAATAATAAATAACTTTTAGCATCGTGTAGTTATATGACGTCATTTGAAATTCCGGAAATATTTCAATTAAATGATGACTCCGAATAATTAAAAATATAGAATTGCAGTACGTAGACGAGTAAAAACATAAAATTGAAAACAAATACAGACTCTGTAAGTGAAGTGTGTGTTTAAAACAAAAAACACGAAAGAATAATTTATACGAGTATACACATTACACGCCTTTAAAGTCCATGGACATTGGACAGTGCATCAGGCATCTGCTCCAATTTCTCGTAATCCTCACTTCTCAGAGTGGCGGGCGCGCGTGTGCACATAAATGATTGCACCATTGCATTGATGCTTTTAAATGAACTGAATTGTATGAACGTATTTAAGAGCAAAAAAGTGAGTACGTACTTGTAGTTACTACATAGATATCAGTTCGTGTGTGTACGTTAACTGCACTCTGCTTACATCTCAATTGTATATGTCTCACAATCGTTTTTTCCATTTCCTTCTGGTCGTAAGTCGTAACCACTAACCATCGACCTATACAGTATATAACTACGCAGAGTGTTGTTGCAGACTTAGCTGACTGCTGAACTGCAAAGAGATCATATTATGCTTTTGCGATGGTCGAGATTTTCTTCTCCCCCAGTTTTCATCTCATTTCATTCTTCTTTACTCTTCTCTCCACTGAAGATTGTTGTTTTATTACACTTTGACTGTTGTTCGTTACTTATAATTTTATATAAAAATT
Organism: Sylvicola cinctus; assembly: GCA_963854165.1. NCBI lineage: Eukaryota > Metazoa > Arthropoda > Insecta > Diptera > Anisopodidae > Sylvicola > Sylvicola cinctus. The sequence continues at coordinate 26,983,055 of OY974082.1, forward strand.
AAAATATAAAGAGTTACTCCAATACCTGTGTGCAGTGAGCAGTCCGTTGCCGGTTTTCATGTTTACGAATTACGTGTACGCCAGTGCCCTGTATGTCATGCTATCTGTGTCGGTGAACGCTGGCCACGGCATTCGGCAGTCGGCATCCTCAACGTATGCAAACGTTGTTTGCAGTGTTGTGCTTTCAGTGGTTAACAGTACTCGGTTCTCGCAAGTACCAATTTAAAGTACGAAATAATATTATCTCACTCTCCGTATGAAATTGAAGATGCTTCATCGTACAATACTAAAAGCCACAAAGTAGCAATGCTCCCATACTAAAGAATGAAAGTGCGTCTTCAAGATATACTATGATTAAGTGAGTGTTCGTTTTTGATAATGATTTAAATGAGTGATGGTAAAAAAAAATAAATGTGCTAACTAGCAAAAAAAAATCGATGTATCATATGCCCTTGGGGTCGTATGTAAATTAAAAATACAAAAGACTTCAATTAAAACGACGAACTTCAGTGACAACATGGTGTTATACATTCGTTATTAAGTAGTATCATAAACATGATTTGCACTGTATGCTGTTTGGAGATCATTCCCTAAACTTGCATCATTACGTTAGTTAGTGAAAGCCTTTTTTCGGCGGACCGCTTGTTTGTTTGTCGATCCCGACGGCCGTCAGTTACCATCAACATTGTACAAAATAATTGGACATTTTGCCCTTATATTCATCGGTTTAATTTTCCATTAAACTGACCGAACACCGAGAGTCAGTCCACAACATTATGTGAATAACAATTGGGCTGAATGTGACGATGTGATGTGAATTTGATGAGAACGATGTGAGAAAAAATTAAGCGCAAACGAACTGGACCAGATTGTTCGTTTTTGTTAACAATGTGAAAAAAGAAACAGCAAAAACAAGCATTGCACAAAAATACACCACATTTTATCATGTTCTTGAGTGCGTGCACTTCTGTTCAAGGCATCATTGCCATTTTTGCCTGTTTTTGTTCATTCCTGTATTTATCTGAATTGCTGTAAGAGTAGCTTTGTTACTTATTAGCTGCTGTTGACGATACAAATAAAAAATGATCGGAATTCATTTTATTGCTCGTTAAAGTTAGTTGATTCATTACCTTTTATGCAACGAGTACTAAGTTATTAAGATGAACTTCGAAATCAATGACGGAAATATAGGATACTCATCGTTTTTTCAGATATGTGCTAGTTTTATTTAACATAAAACTGTGACTCAGTTAATGTGTTCAAGTGAATTCGAAAAGAATGAAATAAGATTGTGATTTTGACCTACTAAAAAATAAAAACAATTTTTACTTTCTATATTTCTGGAATATTCTTAAATTGACAAGAAAATAAAAGTTTGTTCTTATTTACTAAGATATACATTGGTAAAAATCTTTAGAGGACAATATATAACTTTTTTCTATTACCAACGTCTATTTATGACTTTTCAACAAAAAGTTTTAGTGATGTATAGACATATAGAACATTTACATAAGACATTAAAATAATAAATACTAAATGACTACACGATTGCTGAGTTTAAATGTAAGTAAGTATAAACATATTTTAGTTTTGCAAAAGATTAGTCCTTACTTTTTTTTAAAGACTGCAGTTGCTATATATCCTTTTTATAAAGTTTCTTGTTAGAATTAATCAACGGGTCGAACCGAGCCATTGCTCAAAAACTAACTCATTGTTTGAAATAAAAGTAAAAGAATTAAGAAATTGCAGACCCAATTGCAAAAGTTTTCTCATTGTTTATTTTATGTGTACAGCGAGGTGCTTCGTAACAACGTCATGTAAATTATGTGTTTTTGTATGAACGTAAAATTTTTAGTTCCAATTAATGAAAAAAATAAATGATCGTAGGTAAAATTTTATTTTTATTTAATTCAATATAATAAAAATTGTACCCATAAGAAATTTTTTTGAAATTGGTAATAAAGCTAATCTATAATCAAATATTTGAACATAATATTTTTATAAGCCAAACTTTTCTTAATTCGTATGTATATAGAACACTACTGCTGCAGTATATACAACATAGAAATAAAAACTTCTGTTAATAATATTGCAAGATTATTTTACAGGAGTAAAGTACCAAATATAAAAAGTGGTTGTCACAACATCTTTATCAAAATACAAAATGTATATATGGTACATACATATTATATTTATAATCTGATTTCCCAAATTATTAATTGATGTTGGGGTAAAGCACATAAATTCTGCTTACAAACTACACGTGGTAGCATATCTTTGATATGATGTCTAATAAACAAAAATAGAAGCATTGACGTTAAGTAGTACATTATGTATTTATAATTGCTTAGACTGATAAGAAAGACTGAGTTTGAGTAAAGACCGGTCCTGTTAAAAATGTAGCCGCTATTAAACATTCTTTGGTGCATAACTTATTTCTTTGATTAACTTATTTATATTTTTATCAAAGTGCCTAATCTCCATAACTATTCAGTGAAGGTGGATACTAATCAACATTTTATATATCGTCACAATGCAATGTGGCTTGAATTCTTGTGAAAAGCTTAATTGCAGGCTGCAGCATACAAATTTTGCGATCTCACCGGACTTTTTTTCCATTTGAAACATTTTGATGTTTTTGAGTTGTTGAAAAACTGAAGGCTGAATGTTTCTTTTAGTTCTTTAGTGTATATACGGGCAACTTTAATTTTGCAGTACTTGTCTTAGTTTATAGTAGTAGTCAGGTGAAAAACAATAATTTAAGAATTGTATATATTATATATAAAATATTTAATGACGTAACGCAAAATATTATTTTTAATCTAATTTGATAAAAAATCTTTCGGACCAATATCTGTTTTTCAAATGTATTGTAATCGAAATAAATTTTTTACAATTATTATAAAGGAATTATTATAGATTTCACGGTGCTTATTCAAAAAAAATTCGATTCAGTACCATTTTGTCGCCTTCGATATAATCTTTAAATTTATGATATTTTTAAATTTGGTGATTAGAGCTCTGCTTTGAGTATGATAAACAGTCGCATATATTTATGATTATCAGAGATCTGCTTTGGATGGGATTAGAGTTCAACAATAGAAAACAACAGCGGAATTATTTGCAAATTTATTTTACTAATCGAGCACTGACAAATCGATCTTGCAATCATTTTTGAATTAAGTAATTTTTTTCAAGAACCAACAGACTTTTGCGTTTATTTTTTGAGTTTTTCGCAGTTTATTTTCGTGTTTCAAATATGCCTATATTACTTCCTAAATTTGTGAGTAAAATTTTTTATTTAATTTAAATTAATTTTTTTCGATCCAATTTACAGTTTTAGCGTGATTGATTAAAACACACGCACATACATACATAGTCGTTCAAATTTTTGTATTGTATATTAGATATGTATGTATCTTTAAAAATTATGCAATGTATTCGTAGCACAAACTTCTTCGACAGAATTCCATATTATTAAATTGAACGGATTGCACAGCGAACCTCATCTGAATTAAGAAACATTTACAGATACACAACAAATTTGTTTGTTTTTATATACCGGGTCCATAAATTGAAGTGCCATGTTAAAACAATATATCTTGTTCAGTTTTCAACATTATTTTATTAGTTTTCTTTTTATATGAAACATAAAACTCCAAAGCTTTTTAATGGATTATTCAGACGGAAGATGTGCTCCCTTGGCCTCTACTACGAGCCAACGTTATACGAGCTTTGGAGTGTAAAATACCTCAAACAAAATAATCCAATGGATATAAATTCTGAAAGCATGATGGCCATAAATTTCGGTTGATAAAAAATTAATCATTTAATTTCAAGCAATCTTTTAGGAAAGTCATTATTGGTGGAATTACTTGCGAACGACCTTTCTCTATTATTGTTGCCCAGATCATGATTTTGACGACACTTTGTCATCGAACGACTCGCAAATGACCTGAAATATCGCTGAAGAACAATATTTGATTTACATTTATTGATTATTGTAAAAACTGGTAATTGCAGAATATCCAGTTGATAAGCCAACGGAATCGTACAAAAAAAATCAGCTTCTTATATACTTCTAACCTTTTACGATTTTGCAAAGTAGCTAAATACAGGGACTTATATTTTGGTGAAACCGTTACTCACAGAGAAAACAGTTTTTTCACTACTCTCGTTACTCAAGTTTAGATCCTGCGCCAGTTTCTGAGATCGCGCATTTGCAATGTTTTAGCAACTTTGCCCTGTTACTCTGAACCATTGTATGGTACGTTGAATAAATAGATTTTTCCGTAAGTTATAGTTGTGGAAGAGCCCGCCCTATTTCAATATTCGTTTTTTTTTTCTGCAATTAAAGAGCAAACACCGCATTTCTTTATTACACAATCGGGTCCCCAAATTGAAGTGTCGAAAAAATTGTTATTCGAAGTTTTGTAATTATATATGTTATAACAACTCAAACATTAATACCTCGTGACATAACAAAAATGTATTTAAAAAATATAACAATTACCCCTAGTTTTAATATTTTCATTGACCATAAGATTTTGACCATAGAAACTAAAAATTAATTATAAATCAATTATTTTCGTACACTGCATTAAATATTTACAAAAGCACATTTTATTGAGCCCTACTTATAAGTATTTATTTTATTAATAAAATTTAAAAATATTTAGTTGTATTCGCATGATATAAATAATATATCACAATAATCTCGTTGATCTGGAGAGAGACAACTGCTGGACAGTATACTAAAATAAATGTACAATAATCGGTAATAATCGAAGATAATCTTTAATTAACAAATGATATAAGAAGATTTTCTGTTTGAACTTAACTAAGAAACGTAGACGGTATATGTTTATTCGGATATACAAGAAAGCGGATTGGAACCATACAAGATGCGCTTTTATTACGGTTATGGCGAGAAAAAATTCTTCTCCATAATCAACGACTCGATGACTCGTTTTATTGCGCTGATTCCATCATCATCATCAATGCAACAAAACCGTTAATGAACATGATAACCTTTTCCTGGGTTTTAAAATTTCGCGCTTATTTACATTGTTTTCTGCATTTTGCATTTAACGTTTTTTGCTGTAACATTTAATGTACGAGTATTTGTGTTGGTTTTCTTAAAATGATTTTAATTAATCACAGATCGCGGAATTCGATAGCATTTAGAGAATACCACTCAGAATTTAAATGAATGCGTGCAAATCCTGGATAAACGGCCACTTTGCAGTTTGCAACTGTAAGAAACTCCGTCAAGTTTTAATTGCATTTGTTGTTCAATCTCATTTCGGCATTTTCGCGTTTTTAATTAAAGGGAAACACACTCCCATACAAAAGATTGCGTAAAAATATATTTATTATTGCAGTTAAAAAGTGATTTGGCTTCTTATAATATTAACTTGAAAAGTAAGGTATTATAATTACCGCCATCGTGAAAGTGATACGCTTTCTCAAGTGTCTGCGTTGCAATTAACTTGATTAATTTATCAAAAATTCTGTAGTTCCCTATTCGCTACATTATCGATGATTTTTTTTCAATTTGTTTAAATTGAGTTTTGAATTTTTGAATAATAGATTGTATAGTTCGCCAATTTAAAAAAAATGGTAAACACGGTAACATGTGTGTAAGTATGTATGTCCATGCTTTTTTTTCGGGCGACCTATTGGCGGATTTGCCTAAAATATTTGTTGATATGTTGCATAAAATAAACTAGGCCACTCATAGCTTTTCTGATTCTATGGTCTCACACACTGTTTGCTGTTCAAAAAAAAATTGTTTGCTGCTCATCGCATAACACTGGATTTTACGCAGAAACTAATCGACCAATTTATGTGGAAATTTGTATTTAAAGTACTAAAGCAAATAAGAAACTTTGTGAGAGCTCAAAATCTTCTTAGCCGATTTTATTCATTTTAATAATGTTTACCTTATGTTCTTACTGTCTCAGAAAACCTACACAATATGAGAAAAATTCTTTTAATTACATATATACATATAAAATATATAGTGTATTCCCATTGAAAATTCAAAAAACCTTAGCTTATTATATATATATTATTTTAAAAAAATTGCTGAACATTTCAAGGTCATATCTTCATTATTGCTAGTAATTTTGTAAAAAAAAACCCAAAATTTCAAAGCCTATACAATGTATCTTTAATACTCGTATATCTTATTAAAACTTTATTATGTTGTAGGTTAACTGCAGTCGTATCGATTTTTTTTTTGTTTACGTTGTGTTAATCATTAATTAATAATGTCCAATAATTTGAATTAAAAAATTATATTTTTTTAACTAAAAACATACTTACATCTATGAAATTCCTGGTCTACATTTTAATGATTTTCTGGCTTGTAGTCAATCACCAATGCATGTCGAACCATTAAAAAAGACATATATATCCAAAAGGTTTTCGAAACTCAGTACCGATGCTTTAATTCGTTTTCATTCTCTTGTTTATTTTATTAAGAAACCTTAACAAATGAGTGCTAAAAAAGGCGCGAAAGTAGAAACTTTTAAATTGAGACGACACGGCCACAAGAAAAATATTTGTTTCATTCATTTTTTGTGTGCAATTGATACATAACCATCAGTTAATAGAGCAGATCAATGTTGCATCAAAAGATGAAACAAACCATAAACTACATTCTCTGCTTTTGTATATAAGTCTATGAGTACAGTATAGTCATTTGTCGCCAACTTTCACTTAAAAGTTACACTTTGCTCATAGAAGCGTCAATGCGGGCACTACAATCACAATTGGTGCATTAATAAAGATGGTAAATCAATTTTATATGAATATCAAGTACCCAAGTGAGGTATTAAAAAAATAAATTTTAAACTATATAGATTCTAGCATTCCTGATTTTATCGTTCGCTAAGAATTGCATAAGTCAATAAAAAGTGTAATAAGAAATTACTAACTAAAAAACTTTAAAAACTAAACAAGAAATAAAAAAATTAATAAAAATATTGGAAAAATAATTCAATTGAAATGAAAATGTCGTTGAAGTAAAGGATACAACTCAAGTATTTGTTTGACTGCAGGTAAACTACAACTTTAAAAAGTCTTAACCTTGAACAAAAAAAAAAGATTAATTTTTTCTTTAATATTTGACATAAAAAAATTCTGAGATATGGCAATTAAAAAAGCTTCACAGGTTATAGAATTTTATCATACCAAATTAAAGAGAAGTATTTGTCCACATTCCGGATGTAACATCGGAATAAAACGTGAAAATGAGCCACGAAAAATATTGCGGTTCGAGAAAAAATTTAATTATTCCAAAATTGATTGTAGAAGTCGATTTGTTAGTATTTGATTAGTAAAAATAACAATGCGAAAAATTAGGCATAGAATTCACCGATTTTCCGCGGTTACGTTTTATAATAAATTTTTGATCTCTAACCGCACTCAAAGCAGCGAATTTATTCCAAAAGCTAGCTCTCTGCAGTCTGTCTTTTGTACAACCAAACAAATTGCAAAGATATTAATACTTAATTATTTTCAAAAATTATCGATTATTAATCTTTATAACTTCTAGGTTTAAAAAATGGTTTCAATCAACCAGCAATCCGCGCGAATCTAATTCAAGTTTATGCTCTCAGTAAAAGTAAACTTAAAGAAAACCAGTATCGTTTATTAAAAGGTAATTCTAATTATATTGCACCAAAGACATCATTAGATAGACATGGCACCTAGAACAAATATTTTATCCAAATGTTTGTATGTATTGCAATATCTTTATGGCATTAACGCCGTAAATTTCGGAAAAAGGGGCACCTCGCAATATAATCATAAAAGGTTTCTAAATTTTCAAAGCCCCTCAGGGTTTCAGAACTTCACTGACAAATATTGAAGGTCGCTTCATAAAGATGATTTTTGAGAAATTATAATTAAAAATATTGTAGCTGTTCGACGTAGCAAACATAATCACACCTAAATGCGAACATTCACCAAATAGCGGAAAATTCGGACTCGTGTTTCCCATAAAGATATATTTTCCCTTAGGTAGGGTTTCGGTAACAATTTTGCTTAACGAAAAATAAAATAATAACGTACATGTTGGGATTTTAAGAAAAATGACAAAATTTTTTTTTATTTATGTAAAAACATTTGACATCGATCGATTATTCCGACAAGAATTTTATTCTTTTTGTTACTAGAAGTTATTGTGGTATTAAGACATAACACGTAATAATATACGTTAAGTTGTATTATATTATATTATATATTCAAGACGTCTTATAAGTGATAACTTAAAACAGGAACATTTTTTCATTCTTAAAGGCTTATTGACGGGATTGTACTTCCCATTGCTACGTTTTAACACAAAATCCATGATGTGCAAATAAACTTAACTCATTATTTGAAAGTATTTGTTTACTGTCACTTCATTCATGCACATTTTATTCTAGTCTTTTGCAATCATCGTGTCAACGATGTATAACTATTTGGTATTAAAACTTGTAAAATTAATTATTTTATTATCACGAAAGTTTTAATTATAAATTTCATTAAATAATTAGATGATATGAACATTTATTTAGCAATTTTCAAATTTAAATTTTTTACTTGGCTCTGAATCTCTTATCGCATACATGATATGGGTGCTCTCACCCTAAGATTTAAACTAATATATATAAACTAGTATATATATACTATAAATATTGATATAAAATTGTACCATATTATGTGCAATTAATTCATCTATGTAAGTGGTCTATGGCCAAACCCGTAAGTCTCAATAAGACACCTTTGAATATAATTGTGTGGAAAGCACAGTCATTTTGGTTCCAATTTTCTGCGCGGATGTCGATGTTTCTATCAGTTATAACTTGGTTCTTTTTGCAGTTCGAACGCAAGTACATATATAAATTACAAAATTCGAAAAAAAAACAAAGTAGTTTTAATAATATTTAACAGGTCGGCCTTGGCTTGTTTATGTCCACAAAATTTGAGTGCGTTTCACCGATTTGTACTACATACAACGACCTATCTTATAAATCTGTACATATAGGTCGTTGTATTGTACTTACATAATAAAAATATGAATTAATATTTTGTTATGATTGATGCAACGATGAAGGTAGTATTCACCAAACATGATACTAAATAAATTCTCATGAGGGGAGGAATCCTTGTCAATCCAAATTGACGATTACACTAAGAAATTAAAATAAATTTAAAAATTATTATTATAATAGTTATAAAAACTAAAAAAATACTACATGTATGTGCACATACATATTGATGAATCTAGTAGTTTAATTTAAATTGCGTATTTACGCGAGAATAGAGCGCAAAAAGCGCAAAAAATATTTGCGGGAATCTATTTATCAGTGGTCGATTATTTAAAAAATATCGCGAATAATTTCGCGGTAATGATTTACAATAAATGTTTGATCTACAATTTATACCTAAAAGCATAATTCTAACCACCAAATTTCTCGATAGTTTTTTCTAAAATAATGATGCAAAAATAGTCACAATAAAACTGTTTAGAAGTTTATTTACGGCTTTTGCCATCTTATACTGGTATTTAACGTTGTATTTATATGCCATAACATTTTGTAGGCATAATTATAACGATCTGGCCTATAGTCTTTTGCCCAAATATTCAGTCAATTATCGAAGTGAAGGGAAAAACTTCAAAGAATTAAGTTACGAAGAATATTTTGTGTTTCCTTTTATGAAATTGATGGATATTTCGGAAGGAAGGAAAAAAAGATGGTGCGGAATCAAAACAATTACGAATATTTACAATTTTGTGATATGCTGGTTTCAATAAAGAATACTAAAACGCGTGGTTTCTTCGCTAGTTTATGTATGTATTTGATTTTTATTCGTGACTATTGATAGTTTATGGTACTGGGAAGGTTTCAAGTTTAAAATTAGAGCTAAAGGTTCGTCCTTTGTGTACATTTGTGGAGCATCGTTTCTGTTGGCCACACATTCGCGTTTTCTTGCTCTAGAAGATGCCACTATAATAGTTTTCAATATAGCAGTCATATTTCTTCAGTCATAAACTTCACATAATTATTTAGTAATAAAATTTTAAATTAAAATCACATGAATAATTATCATATCTTCATATATATCGAGTGTACCTACGGTGTACTTGGCGTTCAGCAATTTTAATAATTTTGAACATTTTATATGTTATTCATTTCTCTTGTGTAATTGCGAGCATAAGAAGTGAAGAGCGCAAATAATAAAACTATCAAAGAATATGTAACCAGGTCAGCACTTTGTGGCCGAGCTATACAGATTTGCATTTCTACCCACCTAACTTTGAACGATTATTTCTTGTCATAATTCTTAGCCAGCCTCTTACGAGTATCTAAGAAAAAATATATATTAGTTAAAATAAACTTATGTTACTACATAATTCTATATTTATTGACAAGTGCATCAACATGAGCTGTCAATATTGTTTGTTAACTATTATTCCGGTACTTATATTTTGGAACAGGTCTACCGATCCCAAAATTTAAATTTCCGTCTCATTCAATCGGTTGAATTATCAATATTCGCTAAGTTAGGATCTGCATAATGTTTGTCAAGTCTTTGCCATCAGCGGCGAAAAACAAATGATATTGTAGCCATAGATTGGAAAGGAATGCTGTGATTGCTTTACATTTGGAGAAAAAAAGTTATATTGAAATTCTTTCGACTCTGTCACAACGTAACCTTACTGAAAAATGTGTTCAACGCACCATAAAACGGTTCACAGAAACAGGCAGTATAAAAAATACACTATGGTGGTATACGCCGACCCACTGCGACATCCCCTGAAAACGTCGCAAAGGTGAGACTTCGATTAGCAGGAAATTGACCTCAAACTAACCCATGATCTGAACGTGAGCACCTGTAGCATTAGGAATATACTTTAAAAAAGCATATGTTTTGATAGATCAAAAGAGCTGATTCCCTTGTACGATTGAGAGGCCTTGTCAACTTGGTCTTTTCGACTTGAAAACGTTCTGCATTGAACAATTTTAAATAGACAAAATGATCGCTTTTGGTTGGAGCGACAATTCGGGTCATTTACGAATCACTCGACGACAAGGTACTGCCTACAGCCTAAATCATGGTCTGGGTAGCAATTTCCGAGATTTATACTGCCAAAGAGCCGCAATGAAGTTAAAATTACCCAGTAACTTATATACGACCCCAAGGGCTTATAGAAATATTTGCATTCCGACTTTTTTCGGGAAAAAAGTTGGTGATGCAGAAACACGTTTTGACAGCCTCTGAGTCCAAAAAAGTGGTTTAGAAAAAATGTGCAAATAACGATACGTTTTTCGATGTTTCAAGGTCAGATGCTTCAAGGTCCAGTTGTTGAGAAAAAACAGTTTTGCTTGTATGGGGGCTCAAAAATGGGTCCTAAGATATTTTTTATTTTCACAACAATTAATCTTCAAGTCATTCCAAACAAAACTGCATATATCTTAACATATATCCCGCTCGATGCTCCTTCTGGCGAAAAGGGCAAACCCCACTTCTCTATCTCAGACAAACAAATTCTTTCACATTATTGTAGGATAAAATAAGATAAGAAAACTTGCAGAACATTTTAAGGTCAATATTTTAAAACTCAGGGTCATATTTTAATAATGAAAATATGTAATTCAAAAACTGTGTGTTTTAGGGTATTATGATGGTCTACATTATTGCTAATCTCAATAAAAGTTTTGGACAAAAATCAAGATCAAAATTCAGAAATTTCAAGGTCACATTTTCCGTATCTCCGAAAAGCTTTATTAAAATGTAGTTAAGCAACAGTCGTATATAAATTCACACCTCGCTATCCCTGCGATGTAGTTTTTTTGTGTGTTATTCGTAAAAGAAATTAAATTTATTAAAATATACACAATGATTTATGACAATCCAAATAAATTAAATTTTTTGTACTACAACACATATTGGGAACGAAATCTCAATAATTTTTTTAAAAACACCAGTAGATAACGACATTGTAATAGTATAATGTAATGCCCGGGTACAACTTTTATTTATCTAAACGGGTGTTTTATACCAATATTTTACTGTCTTAAATCATTTAGATTTCTGTCTTCATATAAAAACGTACATTCGTAATTTGTAAATTAATGTAATTTTCATTGAGCATAAATTAATAGTGTATTTTTATTTATGGCTGTAACAAGCCTAAAACCATACGTATATACCAGAGATCTGTCCATTGTAGTCTCGAATGTAAGAGCTTATTAATTCACTTAAAGTTTAATTTCATAATCGCTCTCGTGTTCACTCCATTGAATACTGCCATCTTAAATTTTCCATTGTGTGTACGTACATACGTACCCATGCAACATTAAGTCATCTATTTATACATATATTAGATGTGCATATGTTTTCGCATGTACATATATTTGTATTCATACGCCTATTGTAATGTTCAGTAACAATAGAATTAAAATGAGATCGTGCTCTTTAGATTAGTCTTTTTAGATGTGTGCCTATACTTAAACAAGACCCAAAAATGACATTTTTTTATATTTATTTCGTCATTATAATTTTAAAACTAAGTAGAATAATATGTACAATGTACATGTATGTGTATCGCATATGCCTTTGTGTGTTCTGTATTCTGGTACTATAATATAATTGCGTACATTTATTAGTTAGCTACTATAATCTTTTAGGAAACGTTAAATGATAAGTTGTAAATTCAAATATTTAGCTGCAGCCGAAAATATAACGAAGACGTATTATTTGTAACATACAATTTAAATTTATATTTACGCATGCATCTTTTGACTTTTGAGTGCTAAACAAACACCACTATAATTTTCCCACTAATATACTTTGTACCCATCTATTATTTAGTACTTCTCTAATTTGTAATTTAGCATTTATTCTCATTGCATCATTCTCAATTCAAATTTTTGCGATTTTCTGTGATTTCTTTAGTCAAGAAAAATCTTTGTCAATTTTATGTTTTTGCTCTATTGCGACATATGCTCCACTGCTCCAATTCACACATAAGTGTATTTGTAGAGATCTTTAAAACAATGCGCTCTTGAATGAACGCGTAAATATTCGAGAGTCTGCCATCATCAGTTATTGCGTAATTTTTCGCCCGCACATTGTTAACAGTATGCAGTATGCTGTATAATCCATCAAGCAACATCTACTCGTACTAATAATAAAATATGCGTAGATAATGGATATAAGTAGTATGTTCCGATACTCATATCGTAATGGCTTCATAATTACACGTGTAACTCATTCAATGAATGATGTAGACTTAAAAGGGCAGTAACGTCGAAGAGTTAGGGTAATGATATTTTGTTGTATCTATTGTTGTACCTCTTGCATGTCTCAACCAAGTTTATTCTATTTTTTATGTTGATAATAATGTTTTCGCCTAATAGTTAAGAAACTGTTAAAACAATTATTTGAAATTGTAGAAACACAATGCAAAGCAACGAGTACCAAACTTTAAAATAATAGAAAGGTAGTTAGTCCAAATATAATTTTTTTTAACAGTAAAATAAAGTTCAAAAAGATTTTAGAAATAATAGAGAGAGATACAGATTTTACCATAATCCAATTTAGTTTTTTATGATTATTATTGATACAACTTGAGATAAGAATAAATTGAATAACCAATACAAATACTTGTTACACCATAGTGAAGAAATGGAATGAGCAGTACATTGAACATGTTTCATGAAGAAGTTCAAGTTTTTTTGCACGTAACGCACATACTTACATGCTGGATTACCGTACACATAGTGAAACCCCACATAGCACTAACCCAATCATTCCTGTTAACCAATTTTAATCCTCTCAAGTTACCCATTGTGCTTTGCCCCATTATTTCACACATTTTATTACTTTTACATTTTGTCAAATTTTAATAATTATTAATTGTTCTGCTCTTATCGCTACACTCTTAAAGCTATTGTAAATTTTTTGTACCTATTATTTTACGTTTTTATATACGGTCTTTACTTCATCAATATGCACTTAAAAAACGCAACATTTAGAGACTCTACGCTTTATGATGTAAGAAAGGTTACGCATTCCGTGCCAGAATATGAGAAGCTTCATATATGATATTGAAAACAAAACTCGCGGGGAGAGCGAGGTGTGAATTTACATACGACTGTTGCTTTACTACATTTTAATAAAGCTTTTCTGAGATATGGAAAACGTGACCTTGAAATTTCTGAGTTTTGACCTTGATTTTTGTCCAAAATTGTCCAAAATTCATATAAAACACTATTTTTAATTTATATACGACCCCAAGTGCACATTGAAATATTTGTATTCCGACTTTTTTCGGAAAAAAAGTTGATGATGCAGAAACTCGTTTTGACACCCCCTGAGTCCAAAAAAGTGGTCTAGAAAAAATGTGCAAAAGTACGGCCGTACGCCGTACGCCGTACTATAGAAAGGTGTACTATGGTGAAAAAAAAACTCCTAAACTAGTGGACCGACTTGTATGAATTTTTTTTGTAAAATATTAGACAAAAATATAAGAATAGAATCTTCGATTTTTCACGGTCATATCCTTCAAGGTCAAGTTATTGCAAAGGGAATTTTTTTCGTATATGGGCTCAAAAATGGGTACTACGATTTTTTTTATTTCCACAACAATTAATCTTCAAGTTATCTTAAACAAAACTGCATATGTCCTATATCCCGCTAGATGCACCTTCTATCGAAAAAGGGGTGAACAAGGACAAACCCCACTTTTCTATCTCAGCCACCTTGTACAATAAAATTCTTTCAGATTATTGTAGGATAAAATAAGATAAGAAAATTTACGGAACATTTCAAGGTCAAAATCGAAAAATGCAAGGTCAATTTTTTTTATTGTAGGCCTTAATGAGACAAAAAAAATTGCTGAACATTTCAAGGTCGGAATCGGTTCGACGTACGGCGTACCCCGCCGGTATCTCAGAAACCCTAAATATTTTGGAACTTTTTATTTTCACATTATTGTAGGAATAAATAAAATAAGAAAACTTGCTGAACATTTCAAGGTCAAATTTTGAAAAATCAAGGTCATATCATTTTTTATAATGAAAATGTGTAATTCAAATACTGTATGTTTTAGGGTACTATGATGTTCTACATTATTGATAATCTCAATAAAAGTACTAATTTTGGACATAAATCAAGGTCAAAATTCAGAAATTTCAAGGTCAAATTTTTCATATCTCCGAAAAGCTTTATTAAAATGTAGTTAAGCAACAGTCGTATATAAATTCACACCTCGCTCTCCCTGCGATGTAGTTTTTTTTCAAAACTTCTGTTTTTTCCATCGTTTCAGAAATTGACTTACGGCACCACCATTGATGTAGAAATATTTAGGAGCACTTCACCAGTTTTTTGCAAATGATATTGTTTATAATCTTAATTAAATAGTATGTACTATGTATAATGTAATATGTTACCAAACTGTTAATAATTGTAACATATAAACTGTATAAAAATGTTATTTGAAGGAAGGACGCTTTATTTATGGTATTTGAAGAATTCTTTCCTCGATCGTGCCTCGAAGTTATATCGTAAAACGAAGGTAAAAGGCCGGATTCGTAATATATAATAATTATGCTTACGAAAGTTTATGGCTATAAATACAATGTCAGATATGGATGGTTAAAGCAGTAAATTCGATTTTTAAACTGTTTAACTGTGGCTAAAATGTTTGCACTATTTTTGATCTTCTTTTAGGTCGACTTAATTCTCTCCTTGTCTCAAAAAGTACTAGGCCACTTACTATATAGGCGTAATCAATTCAAATTACACCACAGCCTCTTCAAATATTTGGCATTACATATACCATCGTAATTGTTATACGTTGCGCCGCATCTTATTTGTTAGCTTTTTTGTCTCAATTATCATTAAGCACTCCTTTCAATTTCATTCATAAAATAATTCATAGCTTCATTCTTAAATCCCATTCATTGGCAAAACGAAAGCAATATATAATTTGAATACAAAAAATGTCAATGAATAACATTGTTAGTAACAATGTGAACTGTGTGGGAGAGCAAAATTACAAATTTTGTTTGATTGACTAATTC
This sequence comes from Sylvicola cinctus, assembly GCA_963854165.1. Lineage (NCBI taxonomy): Eukaryota > Metazoa > Arthropoda > Insecta > Diptera > Anisopodidae > Sylvicola > Sylvicola cinctus. The sequence continues at coordinate 26,999,143 of OY974082.1, forward strand.
GTTGTCAAATAATCTAATACTCAAAATCTTACGTATCCGGGAGATTTAACAACAATTGTTATTATGGTCTCCGGCACACATACGAGTATAACATGATCTAAGTTTATAATCATAGGCGTATACGTATATTAACTAATTTATATTCAATTTGATTTAAACAAATTAATCTCATCGCAAAGATGGTTAAGGATAATAAATAGAAATGACCTACGATGTGTAATATACACATACATATATATATCCTTTCATTTCCCTTTCTTTTGTAAAATGTTGATGCTAAAGTTTTGTCAAGTGGTTTAAAAAATACATCGCAGAGAGTATTATGAGAGTGAATTTATGTTCGACTGGATCTAAACTATAACTTAATACAGTTTTTAAGATTTATTCAAAATATGGCCTTGAATCATTGCGTCATTATGAAAATATGACCTTATAGAGTTTTCAAGTTTTGACTTTTAAAAGTGCAGCAAGTTTTCTTATCTTGCCATTTGCTATGATAGCTACGGAAAGGCAATTGAGAATATCTGACGCACTTCATGTGTGAGGGTCAGGCATTGACTGAAGCTAGGAGAGTATCGTATGCATACAATAGACAATATTTCGCAAAACGCATGTGCTTAATGGAGACATGACACTGAAAATGCCGTGGAACCGAAAATAAACATATAGTTACCCATTTTAACAAAAATTCCTATAAGCATTAGGTCGCGAGAACGTTCACCGACACCAATGTAAATCCATTATTAATCCCGCGTAACAGCTTAAAACTCAGCTGTCTTTATTTTAAATATACATATATGTATGATGTAATTAAATTCCTTGATGTTAATTTTTAAGGCTCTATTCTGGTTGTTCGCTTGGGAGTGGGAATCAGGGAAAATGCTGATATATAATATGTAGTTACTTTACGAAATTTTTCCCAATTTGTTATTTGCAATTAGCAAAAAGTGTAGTCTGACGCTCAAGGAATGAATTCCAAAGGAAATTAAATTTATTGTGTTTGGCGTGGTGGGTTCGGTTAGATGATATATGAAATTTTCATATAAAAGCTTTTTCACACCAGTTGCAGTAGTGCGTTTCCAAAACTTTCACCCGTAGACATCCCAAAGGACTCGCTATATCCGTGCAAGCCACTGAATCCAAATGTAATACATGCGTAAATCTTGCATACACTCACAATTATTGTGTACACACGTATTGTAAAATAAATGAAACAATAAATGATGTAGGGTTGCTCCTATTGCACTTTACAATTTCAATGTGTTATTATACTTTGCAGATAACATACAAAAATATATAATATTAAAAAAAAATTGTATACATTTTTTTTTAAACACAAAAGAAAATAGAAAAAACCTATTAAAAACTATTAAATCGGCCCAGTAGTTTCCGAAATGGCTTTTGTATGGCCACCATTTTCCATATAACGGGCGGCGTACGGGCGGGGTACGGTCGTACATTTGCACATTTTTTCTATACCACTTTTTTGAGCTCAGGGGGTATCAGAACGAGTTTCTGCGTCGTCAACTTTTTTTCCGAAAAAATCCGGATTCCAAAAACTATATATGCCCTTGGGGTCGTATATAAATTAAAAAGTGGTCTAGAAAAGTTGTGCCAATGTACATTCGTACGCTTTAATATTTTCGTCATATCCTAGAAACTACTCAAACGATTTCTATGAAAAATTACTGTACATTGTACAGTATACTAAAAATTATGGAAATCAAGGTCAAGGTATTGCCAAAAATCGTGTTTCTGCTGTATGTGGAAGATAAAAATGGCGACGTGTGGTTTGTTTTTGGAACAATGGTTACACAAAGAGGTATTTAATCCATCATATCTGCATTTATCTTCTATCCCTAAAAGTAATCCTTCTGGCTTTTAAAGGGATGGCCGCAGCCAAAACGCACATTTTATATCTCAGTAACCTTACAAAAGCGACAGAAATATCGACATATAAATACTTGATACTTAATTATTAAATTATTTAATTTGTAAAACGTTCCCTGCGCACTATTGTAGAACTCTAAAGTTTACACTTCCCTTACCAGTTTGATCTTATTTTACTGTTGGAACTTGGAACTCTATGCTATAGTCATACCTTAAACACAATTTTTTTTTTCGAAAAAGTCATTTCAGACTTTACAAAAAGATCAGCATTTTTCAAACTTAAAAATTCTGATAATCATCGCACTAGATTAAGGATTTTTTTTTGTATGTACTTTTATATCTTTACCCTGCAGTTGTGCATATCCCTTGAACTGATTTCTGATAGTGCAGTGTTGCATATGCGCAGATAGCCATTTACTACCAAAATTTCGAACTGAGCGCTTAAGGTTTCGTAGCTACGCGGTATTTTGAATAAAAGAAAATTTTTATGTTTTAACAGAGTCAACTATGTTTAGTGAGTTAACTTAATAACGGTAGTACCGAAATTTCATAACTACTAAGTACAATTAATTTTAAAGTGTAAATAATGTATTTCGACTTGCGTGTCGTTTCGTCAGAACGTAACTACCGCGCAGTCCGAGGGAATACTGTACAATGTACATAAATGATCCCATTGAATACGATCTCAATAAAAACTTTGCAACAACCATCGCAACACAACATTTCAGTGAAAATGGTACTCAATGGCACGCGCTCGCAATTGATAGAAATCATTTTAATTTTCGATCAAATATTTTGAAGAGACAAACAAACTATACCTACAAAGCACCAAGTGAATGCGGTTACTTTTATCGATAGCAGATACAACGATTAATCATTTTGTGAAGCAAATTTAGAAATGGTGAAGAATCTCGTAAGGAAAGAAATATAAACGAAATGGAGGAGCTCGGAGTTCGGACCACAAAACTATATACATACAAATATGACGTATACAGTGTTGTGTACATATTTGTATATTAGGTATACGTAGACATGACTACAGCTGTATCTATTTGCAATTTCTTTACTATATTTTACTTCCAATCAAGTGCTTTTTATTGATTTTTTTATTCAATACAAAGCTTAGAGTACACGGTATATAAAAAGCCACATACGTACTATATATGAATCTGATGTCAATTTGACGTACCGCATATGTCACAATGATACGATATATCGCAATTGTGACATCCGTATGTGGCTTTCTTCATACCGTCTACTCTAAACTTAATAGTAGTTATATCGTACAGGCAGGACGTCACCTACTGGTATAACCAATAATTCGTTTTAGATCTCTGCTCTTAAAACTCTCTCAATGTTTGTGTAACACTTTGTATTTAAATCAAATCCGTGCATAAAGTATGGTTTTATTTGATGATGTACCGCATCTGCCTTGCTTCAATTACAATTCTTATATTTGGAATTTCCTCTCTTATATTAGCTTTTCATCGCCTATCACAACGGACGTGGATTTGAGTGGGAGGCAAACGAACTAAATTAAATGAAACAATTTATTCCGAGTATTTTCGTTCTCGAATTAACATTAACATTTAATGGTGAATGTTGTGACACGACACGTGTGGGTGTTGACTTGATATATTTTGCGTCATTTGCGACTTTTAATGTATGTACTTTGATTTTATTTTATACATTGATCTCTTTTGTTGTAGTCGATGCAAATTTTACTGATTAAGTGCACCCTTTTATTTAAATGTTTTCGTAATGATCGTATATGTATACAAATAACTATTTATAGAGTAAAGTCGTGATTTGTAAATCGTTCAATGTACAGCAAAATTCGTCTACAAGTTAGTTATGTTGACTATTAATGTATATGTGCATGTTTGCGCTATACAGGAAACTTGTGTATGGGTTTGGTGTATGAAATATCTCGCTTTTGCCATATGCATTCCAGGAAGAGGATGCTAATTTTCAAATAGATTTGAAAACTATTTGGGAAAAATTTATAATGTACTTTACAAGTTGATTTATATGTGATATTCATTCACACTGAAATTCTTTAAATGCATACATAATACATAAAATCGACATAATTTTGGAAGTTAGGACCATAATGTCGAGCTGCAACACTTTTGTGAGGTCCCGCAATCCTACGTTATGGTATGCAAAATGAGCATGCTATGAAATAGGACGTCATAATGTAGGACGTCCATTTTAAAATTGCGGCATATTGCCTTCTCTTTTCATCGCACACTCGCGCTGCTTCACAGCTTTCTCTTGCAATCTTATTGGTAAGTTCATCCTTGATTCCTTGATTCCTTGAATAATACATTTTTACTAATGTAAAGCTTGTATTAAACGCACGTTTAAAAATTATTTTAATGGAACGAGTGCCTTATATTGGCGAGAAGGAATGATGTAGCTTTGAACACAATTTAAAGTTATTTATATTCACAATGTTATATATATATATATATATACAATAATGAAGAAACAAAAGAACTTTTTGCCTAGTTGTCTAAACATTTGTTGATAGCGAAACAATCATATCTATTTCACCAGAAACAGAAACCACTTGTTTGTTTCTGTTGCAAATCTACTGAAATCTGTTTGTGTTTCTGATTCTTGTCAATTCATAGCTTAATACTCACAGTACGTAAAACAAAAATCCACATAAAATATTAGAGAAAAATAAGAACGTGATTTGTTTTTCAAGGTCAGATTCTGCTTCAAGCTCAAGTTATTGGAAAATCAGTTTTTCTTGTATAGGCTCTCCGAAACGGGATCTACGATTTTATTCCTTTTCACAAAAAATATTCTTCAAAGTATTCTAAACAAAACTGCATTTATCTTATACCCCGCTATGTGATCCTCTTGGAAAAAGGGGGGGGGGCGGAGAAAGACAAACCTTTTCTATCTCAGTCACCTTATAAAAATCTGTCAAATTATTGTAGAAATAAACAGGTTAAGAGAACACTTCAAGGTCAAAATCGGAAAATTTAAGGTCAATTTTTTTATATCTCAGAAACCCTAAATATTTTTCACGCTTTTGTAAAATTAAAATATATTGTATATGCGATATAATTTTTTTTTTTATTATGTAACCCAGGTTATTATATTTAAAGATGTAAACAAATTTTGTTTATTTTGTAAAAACTAAATATGTGTTTTGGAACAATCAAGTATAAAAATCTATATAATATATGAAAATGAATCTGAAATACCGCCATAACTTGAGAACGACTGTAACGATTTCATTCAACTTTGAAATTCTAATAATTTGTAGAAGGTTATTAAAGAAAGAAAAATTACGAAAATTGCGAATAAAAATTTAAAATTTAGAAAACTTAACCACAAATTTGAGCTTCATGCGTTTGACGGTTCGCGCATCTATCAATCAAAAAATGTATTTATATGTTTCTTAGTGCACAGTCAGTTTGTTCAGTGAGTTTTTCTGGAAGTGTTTTTTCGCCGCAATAACGCCCTATATTATAACTTTAATCTAAGTTTTAATCTTTATTAAGACTTAAAACACATATAATCCCAAATTTTTAGCCCCTCAGTATCTCTCAATATTTTTCAATTCAATAAAGCAAAAAGCTTTTGGTGCGTATGTACCATACACTTCTATCTATTACGGCTGAACCACTAAAGCTATATACCTTACATGTACACTATATGTTAGTTTAGTGTCTGGGATGGTTTAAATATATGTGAAAACCCGTTTATTGATGGTAATTCTGAGTATTGGACGAAAGAAGTATTTATATAGGAAAGAAATTAGTCTACTACGATAATATTGAATTGTCATTACACAGTACTTAAAACAAACTTTTAGTCAGCTACAATCAGCTACAAGTACACATTGCCATAGTTTTGAAATCAAAAATCACTGTAAAGTTTAATTCTTTGGTTCACAAATCAGTATTTTTGGAAGACTTTTAAACAAAAATTTTTAAAATTTTAAAAAAGAATTTGGGTTTGTGGGTGACGTGAAAAATTTGGTGTTGGAATTTTAGTCTCGTCAGAATTTCAGGTTGTAGGGATTGTTGTCAACTTGATTTTGGGTGTGGTGGAATGGGATTATAGCCAGCCAGAATTTGAAATTTTGGATTCTCTGTGTCGGGTTTTCGGGTTGTCGGAATTTTAGTTTTCGTCTTTGGTGTTGAATTGTGTGCAATGTGCATGTTCAAAATGTTACCCCAAAAAGTTATGCAATTCGAATTTCGAGCTTTAACTTGTTTAAATACTCGCCGTTATGTATTCACTCCGTTTTTTGTATACTTACACAATATCGAAAATTGTCTCGAGACAATTAATTATCTAGTCCGAAATAGCCCCTATATTATTATTCAAACGCACGTTGTTTTTTATATACAATTGTAGTCTTTTTCAAAAAAAAAGTTCTCTTTTATCATTTATCAGCTATTCGATATCGTAATCGGCTAGTTCAACGGATAGCAATTCAACTCCAGCAATTTCTTGCGAATGTTATAAATCGCCCTGTACAATTCATCGCGCAGCAATTTTTTTTTTCGGTATATAATATATGGTACATATGACGTATATTAAATAACTGATAGTACATATAGTAGACTGTAGAAATGAAATATATCCAATGCCCATTGCCCCTGTACATAACAAAATCAGTCAGATGAGTGCTCGCGTTCCAATAGCGAATATTCAAGACAGAGATACATCAAACATCTCATATAAAATTGTTTGCGCTTCAGATTTCTAATTCAGTGTAACTGTGATTTTCCCTGAACTCGGTATGTAAAATCTATATGAAAAGACAGTGCGTCGTATTCAATGTAATACCCCCACACTTGAGATGGTCAAACAGGAAACTGAGCAAATTGAATTACATTTCAATTGAACATATGTCAAAAAACAACAATGCGCAACGAGCATGATCTCGAAATGCAACCAAAGATGAAAATCAAAACGAAACTAGCTAACAATTGCACCATTAACTTATTCTTTCTACTATTCAATGCACGTGTAGCAGGCATCAGCTATTGTAGACAGCAAGAGCGTAAAGTAAAACCAAATGATCCACTAACGGTAAAATTGTTGTTGATAAACTGACATCATCTTCAAGACATTGGGAATGCTATTCATGAACTTTAGATGAAATAGAGCAGTAAATGGAAGTTTCATCTACACTTCGAAACCAAACATTCGCGTATCTTCGCGATCATTTGATTAATGATCTTTTTTTGATCATCGCTGTCGTTGCTATATAGTATATACGGTCAGCTCATTCGTGCATTTTTAATTTACATACGACCCCAAGGCCATATATAGATTTATGCATTGCGACTTTTTTCGGAAAAAAAATTGATGATGCAGAAACTCGTTTTGACACCCCCTGAGTCCAAAAAAGTGGTCTAGAAAAAACGTGCAAATGTACGTCCATACGCCGTACTGTGGTAGAAAAAAAAACTCCGAAACTACTGGACCGATTTGTATGAAATTTATTTATAAAATATTAGAGAAAAAAATAAGAATGCAACTTTTGTTTTTTTAAGATCAGATGCTTCAAAGTCAAGTTATTTCCAAAATCAGTTTTTCTTGTATGGGGGCTCCGAAAAGGGCTCCACGATTTTCTTCATTTTCACAAAAATTATTCTTCAAAGTATTCTAAACAAAACTGCATTTATCTTATATCCCGTTAGGTGATCCTTATGGACAAAGACAAATCCCACTTTTTTATCTCAGCCACCTTACCCAATATCAAAAAATTCTTTCGGATAATTGTAAGATTAAATAATATAAGAAAACTTGCAGAATATTTCAAGGTCAAAATTTTAAAACTCAAGGCCATATTCTTATAATGAAAATACGTAATTCAAAAACTGTATGTTTTAGGGTACTATGATGTTCTACATTAATCTAATTTCAATAAATTTATCAATTTTGGACAAAAGTCGAGGTCAAAACTCAGAAATTGCAACGTTACATTTTCCATATCTCAGCAAAGCTTTATTAAAATGTAAAAGCAACAGTCGTATACAAATTCACACCTCGCTCTCCCTGCGATGTACTGTTTAATTTATATACGACCCCAAACTCTAAAGGCATATAGAAATATTTGGAATACGACATTTTTCGGAAAAAAAGTTGATGATGCAGAAACTTTTGAAAAAATTTTCACATTATTGTAGGCTTAAATGAGACAAAAAAACATGCTGAACATTTCAAGGTCGAAATCGAAAATTCCAAGGTTCGAAGTACGGCGTACGCACGTATCTCAGAAACCCTTAATATTTTTGAAATTTTTTTCCACATTATTGTAGGAATAAATAAAATAAGAAAACTTGCTGAACATTTCAAGGTCAAATTTTGAAAACTCAAGGTCATATTTTTATAATGAAAATGTGTAATTCAAATACTGTGTGTTTTAGGGTACTATGATGTTCTACATTATTGATAATCTCAATAAAAGTACCAATTTTGGACAAAAATCAAGATCAAAATTGAGAAATTTCAATTAAAATGTAGTTAATAAGCAACAGTCGTATATAAATTCACACCTCGCTCTCCCTGCGATGTAGTTTTTTTTTGTTAACCATGATTTCAGTTCAAAAACTGTTTCTTATATAATATGTGATATGTCCTATATTTTTCGTAGTGATAAATTTCTAAGAATAAAACGGTTTACAAATTTTTCATTCATCTCCAATAATTACGAAAATAATCTTCTTTTTAATTTATAAACGAACTTTTTTGGAGAAAACGTTGATGATGCAGAAAGTTTTGACACTCCCAAAAAAGGAGCCTAGAAAAAATGTGAAAATATACGTCCGTATGCTGTACTAAAGAAAAATGACGTACTATGTCGGCCATATAAAAGCCATTTCAGAAACTACTGGATCTATTTGGGTGAAATTTTTTTGTAAAATATTATGAAAAAAGAAGAATGTAATTTTTTCACATACACGTTCGAAAAAAAATTTGAAGTGTTCTTTAAGGTCAAAACCGTAAAATTTAAGGAAAATTTTAATTTTACGGGCTAATGTAAACACAGCGATAATTTCTTGTGAATTTGCTGTGTAATTTGAAATGCATTACGCTAACCTATAATTATTATTCAGTTGCATATTTATTATATACTAAATCAATCCTTGCACTTTGAAAATTTATTTTAATCCAAAATTACACTTTTAAAATGTATTTTAATCCAAATATCCACTATAGTTAAACAGTTTATTAGCACAATATTTTTAGTTAAAGCACTCACCTGAACATGAAGCATTTTCTCCGCAAATGAGACATTTACACCAATTTTGCCCTGAACAGCATCACACCCACTCACAACACGCTTCAATTTTTAATACTAGTTTAAAAATTTATTTTTTGTTTATTAAAAATAGTTTTTCACACCTCTTATGTCTTTATTATTAATTCATTTCTATACGACCCCAAGTGCATGTAGAAATATTTGTAAATCGGCTTTTTGCAGAAACTCGTTTTGACAAACCCTCAGTCCAAAAAAGTAGTCTAGAAAAAATGTGCAAAAGTTCGTCCGTACCCCGTACGGTATACGCCGTACTATAAAAAAATGGTGTACTATGGTGGGAAAAAAAACTCCTAAACTACTGGACCGATTTGTATGAAATTTTTTTGTAAAGTATTAGACGAAAATATAAGAATAGAATCTTCGATTTTTCAAGGTCAGATGCTTCAAGGTCAAATTATTGCCAAAAGAAATTTTTTTCGTATAGGGGCTCAAAAATGGGTACTACGATTTTTTTCATTTCCACAACAATTAATCTTCAAGGTTTCTTAAACAAAACTGCATATATCCTATATCCCGCTAGATGCTCCTTCTGGTGAAAAAGGGGGTGGACAAGGACAAAATCCACTTTTCTATCTCAGCCACCTTGCACAATATCAAAAAATTCTTTCAGATTATTGTATGATTAAATAATATAAAAAAAACTTACTGAACATTTCAAGGTCAAAATTTTTATATCTCAGAAACATTTAATATTTTTGAAAAAAAAAATTCATTTTATTGTAGGCAAAAAAAACTTGTTGAACATTTCAAGGTCGAAATCGGAAATTTCGGAGGTTCGACGTACGGCGTACGCCGCCGGTATCTCAGAAACCCTAAATATTTTTGAAATTTTTTTTTTCAAATTATTGTAGGAATAAATAAAATAAGAAAACTTGCTGAGCATTTCAAGGTCAAATTTTGAAAACTGTTCTGCAATACATTATTGATAATCTCAATAAAAGTACCAATTTTGGACAAAAATCAAGTTTAAAATTAAAAAATTTCAAGGTCACATTTTTCATATCTCCGAAAAGCTTTATTAAATTGTAGTTAAGCAACAGTCGTATATATATTCACACCTCGCTTTTCTTGCGATGTAGTTTTTTATTGCACCACTTTTTCACACAAGTAATCAAAATTATTTAACATTTTTGACTTTTCAAAAAGGATAGTTAATTACACATGTTTCCGAAAGGTTGAACAGTAGCTGATTTCATTGCTGCCATCCTGTGTTTGTTTTTATACAAATAGCTGGTTCTAGAAAAAGATTGTTGGCAGCGGTGATATAAAATAAACTACATCGCAGGGAGAGCGAGGTGTGATTACGACTGTTGCTTAACTACATTTTAATAAAGCTTTTCGGAGATGTGGAAAATGTGACCTTGAAATTTATGAGTTTTGTCCTTAATTTTTTCTATAATTGATACTTTTATTGAGATTAGCAATAATGTAGAACATCATAGTGCCCTGAAACCTTACATTATATGTAAACTAGATAGGAAAAGATATTAAAATGCTACTGAAATATTTATGCATCGTTCTCATCTTTTCTAGATTAAACACATGATAATTAAATTGTGTGTTCATACACAACAAATGACTAAGCACTATTTACCTTATTCTGGCCCACGCTGATGGAGATTTAAAATATGTTGTTTCTATTTCACTTTTTCTCACTGGCGTATCGATTAAAACATTCGATTTGTCAAATACATACAAGATTGGTTCAAGTAAGCCGTGACGTATTGTTCGTGATAGTCTTTGCTTTTATAAAACTTTAACAATTAAACATTTAAAGCGATTTAATTAAAATAATTAGATAAATTAGAATGTTCAGTGCCTGGGTGTATCAACATATACTATATTGGTAAAAACAAGCATATTTTTGGTCATTTTTGAGTTTAAAAAGATTTGGAGTCTGTAGGAAAAAATGCACATCGTTGTTTTCAAATGCGAGTTAAAATATTTTTTGGGTTTCGTAATTCTTATCGGTATAAAAATAAGCACTTCCACTTATATTCGTTTTGTTATATGTTATAGGTGCTGCACGGAACGATAAATACTCACGCCTCTGATTGCGTTTTATGTGCTGTTTGGCTCTCGCTTTCACCCTGTTCACATAATTTACAAAGATTTCGTATCTAGTGTATATATAATCTAAGAAAAAACACACAGTTTTTATATAATATATTTTCATTATGAAAATATTATGCCCTTGAGTTTTAAAATTTTGACCTTGAAATATTCTATAAGTTTTCTCAATTATTTAATCCTACATAATCTGAAAGAAATTTTTGATATTGTGTAAAGGTGGCTGAGAAAGATAAGTGAGGTTTGTCTTTGTCCACCCCCCTTTTCGCCAGAAAGAGCATCTAGCGGAATATAAGATACAGATTTTCGGCATAGAAAAACGCGTTTCAACAAACTGCGGCGTAGAGACGTACATTTGTACTTTTTTTCTAGACCACTTTTATGGGCTCAGGGGGTGTCAAAACGAGTTTCTGCACCGTCATCTTTTTTTTCGAAAAAAGTGGGAATAGACAAATGAATATATGCCCTTGGGGTCGTATATAAATTAAAAATAAAACATTCGCGCGATATCAGTTCAATCAATTCAACAAGAGGAATTCAATATTTATAAAAATCTATGCACGCCTTTACCTCTTTTTTGGGGAAAAAGTTATTGCTGCAGAAACACGTTTAAACACCCCCTTAGACGAAAAATAGTGCATGAAAATTGTGAAAATTTACGTCCCTGCACCGTGTGCCAAGGTCAAAAACTATGAATAAAAAATGCAATTTACTAGTTCACAATAATCGTCAAAAGACACAATTATATTTACTACTAAAAACAACAGAAAATCAAAAATCTTTAATTTTTATTTTCTTCTTTACAATTTAAATTACGTAAAAAATTGTTGTTAATAAATATTTATTTGGAGTTACGCAGTTCGTTTACTTACTTATATTCTTTTATTTATATTCCGCAGTGCGATTATTTTAGAAAGTCATAAAAAACACAACAACAAAAACAAATATTTCGATCTAAAATGTTGTCGATGAAAGTTAAATTTAGTTCAAGTTATGTACAAGTACTGTCCCACCTTTTTCTATCCCACATACAATTGTATTGAATCGGTGCAGGCATATCATTGAACAAAACAACGACATCAATCAGTGCCCAGTGGCACGAACCATCATCGACTGCATCGTGCCATTGTACAATGTATATTAAAAAGAAATTAAAAAATATACGTTTCCTTCAACTTTGCACAGTAGGCATTTCTCATTTGTTTCAAAAAGCTTGTGATTGATGTTTTCGTTATTGTTTTAGTTTGCACATTTAATCATATTTGTGTTCTTGATATTTCCATACTTTTCCACCCTTATGGGGCTCTCCGTATTGAATAGAGTTTAGACTTCAATTATTGATTTAATTGAAAAAAAAAACTACATCGCAGGGAGAGCAAGGTGTGAATTTATATACGACTGTTGCTTAACTACATTTTAATAAAGCTTTTCGGATATGAAAAATTTGACCTTGAAATTTCTGAATTTTGACCTTGATTTTTGTCCAAAATTTGTACTTTTATTGAGATTATCAATAATGTAGAACATCATAGTACCCTAAAACACACAGTATTTGAATTACACATTTTCATTATAAAAATATGACCTAGATTTTTCAAAATTTGACCTTGAAATGTTCAGCAAGTTTTTTGTCTCATTTAAGCCTACAATAATGTGAACAAAAATTTAAAAAATATTAAATATTTCTGAGATATAAAAAATTTGACCTTGAATTTTTCGATTTTGACCTTGAAATGTTTCGCAAATTTTCTTATCTGATTTTATCCTACTATAATCTGCAAGAATTTTTTTGATATTGTGCAAGGTGGCTGAGATAGAAAAGTGGGGTTTGTCCTTGTCCACCCCCTTTTTCGCCAGAAGGAGCATCTAGTGGGATATAGGATGAATGCAGTTTTGTTTAAAATACATTGAAGATTAATTGTTGTGGAAATAAAAAGAATCGTAGTACCCATTTTTGAGCCTATATACGATTAAAAATTTCCTTGGCAATAACTTGACCTTGAAGCATCTGACCTTGAAAAATCGAAGATTCTATTCATATATTTTTGTCTAATACTTTACAAAAAAATTTCATACGAATAGGTCCAGTAGTTAGGAGTTTTTTTTCCACCATAGTACACCATTTTTCGTACGGCGTACGACGACCGTTTTGGCAATAAATTGACCTTTATTCTCATCGAAAGAAAGGGGTCTCTTATTTTTTCCTTTACTACTTTGCTTAAAAATTTCAGAGAAATCGGTCTATTACTTTCTGAGATATAAGTAACGATTTTAACGACGCGTATGGTGTTTTTTTATAATAACTTGACCTTGAAGCAACATTCGATGAAAAAAAAATTGGGTCTCTTATTTTTTAAGATAAGAAATCGGCCTAGTAGTTTCTGAAATGAAACTTTCGATTTTTACTGCATTTTTGGCAATAACTCGGCCTTGAAGCATCTGACCTTGAAAAAAAATTTTAGTCTCTTATTTTTTCCCTTACTACTTTAAATACAATTTTCAGAGAGAGGTCCAGTAATTTTGAAATGTAACATCCGATTTTAACTGCGTTTTTGGCAATAACTGGGCCTTGAAGCATCTGACGATGAAAAAAAAATGTTGGGTCTTTTTTTTTGCCTTTACTATTTAAATAAAAAATTTCAAAGAATTCAATTTCACTTTAAAACATGTTTTTTCTTGGGCGTAGCAACGCGCGCCGGATACCGCTAGTCAAATATATAAAAGCAATCCACAAAATCAAAAACCGGCACTGTTCACTCAATTCACTTTTTCAAATTTTTGACTCCCCCAACGCCAGCTAGTAGTATTCTATTAATATTGAATCATTCCAATTCGAAATATAAATCATTTTTGATTGTTAAACAAAAAGAAAGGATCTTGAGATGTTGCTTATAACCCAATACTTGGGTTGAGCAATTACCTACCAAGAGCGTACAAAACATACAAGCTCAGACCAATAATTACTCGATCGAGCTAAAAAGGGGAGATCCGCCAAAGATAAAAATCAATTAATTTAATAATAATTTACATATATAATATTGTAGTTTTAAATGATGATACTAATTTCCAATTTTCAGTTTGACGATCTAACTAAGAGCGAGTTCAAGTTTAAAGAACACCTTCAAATGATTGTTGAAAGGTTTGAACAATTGCTTGCGCTAGTAGTAGAATCGGCATTGAAACCAAAATGAAACAATCATGACGATATTTGTGCCAAAGAAAAATTATAAGCAGATTTAGAGTATTAAAAAAGATGCTGAATTTGAAAACATAATTTAAATCATATAACAATTGAATAAATAATTAAACTGAAACAAAATTTAAAGTGCCGTGCACCATAATTTATCGGATAAAGTTTTGATAGATGTGTCATGGCTTTAGTGATTTAGTTGGGAGTTATTACTTATTTAGCTTCGTGACAGTACCGCTTCACGCTAAATCTTATCTTGCTTAGCGCGCTAAATATTTTGTATGAAAATTTTTAATTATCGTGTACGACTATTCACTTAATTTATTTTTGATAAACAAAACAATACTGTGAAATTCAATAATGCAAATTATCATAGTAGGATATAGTTTTTCCTATATAAAAAACTTCTTTCATAACATAACTACGGATTACCACGAAGGATGGTCTTCATCAACTACACATAAACATCCATCACGACCCCAATAACACACATATAGTTTTGGTTAGCTTTGGTGCAGTAGTTCTCGAGGAAAGTGTTGCAAAACATTCGTACCTTTTCATTTTTATAAGTGTAGATATGAAAGATACTCGAGAAGGTATGTAAAGAAAGTGTTATATTTACAAAAAATAAATTGTTTAATTTATCTGTATTTTAATCGCTGTATTTTAATAAATTTGTTTTTGAAAATTGCAAAAGTTCTATTATTCTTCAAATATTTTCTGGTTTCTTAACGGAACTTATTTATTTATATAGTTGTCTTCATAATTGCAAAAGATAATATAGTGCGCCGAGGCGCGTTTCAGACAATATAAGGATGGTTCACTTGACCAAAGTATTCTAACCATCAACGATATTTACAGATACACGTAAAGTCATAAAACAACTAGTGGACCAATTATCTCGGAGAAGCAATTGTTCTCTGGTAATCTCTTAAGTCATGCTTAAGTGATTAAGGAAAAAAAATTTCAATTGTTGAAAAGTTAAGACAACGGAAATGGAAAACGGTTTTTCAATAAGCATTCAACTTTTTTGGTATAGTATGGGATCTACTTTTTTGGTAAAGTATGGGATGTTTTCCCTTATCAGTAGAAACGATAAAAAGAACTTAGAATGTAGCACAGCACAACCCCATCTCGCGTTATTAAATACTGTTAATCATTTGCAATTTGTAAAAAGCCGAGATTATTTGTCGGAAGATGCTGCACTCGATGAATTTTTTGAAGACAAATTTTCGAAGGACTCATTTTTTGATTGATAACTGCCAGTTATTTCCATCGTACAAAAGAATAGTGAGTTCAAAAAACAGATATCATTCACTCATTTTATGCGTTTCGGTGAAAAAATTGCAAGATTTGCTTGACCATAATGCTTGAACCGTATCTCAATATGAACAAGTTTTATGCTATCGATCAAATTTTTTGTTTAAGTTGTTGAAGTCTCGGATTAAGACCAGGAAATCAGAAATTATTACTTCAAACACTACAGAGATATCTTAAATCTTATTTAGGAGACGTTATTCGCATACTTCTCGTAACATCTGATCCGCTAATTTGAAGTAATAGAAATTAAAAAAAAAGGTTAAAATCCTATTCACTCAGGCATTAAAGAAGTAGGAAATTTCATCGACAGCAGCAAATCAGAACAATCAGATGAATTGATACTATAGAGATTTCTAAAATAATTTATTAATAATATATGGGTCCTTGTTAATAAATAATTGATTTAAGAACAAAAAATATTTTTATTTTGTTTAATTGCGACAATAAATAATGGAAAACTTTTTAAAATCACTATTTGAACTCCGCCATTTTTATTTTATTTTATTTTTAATATTATTTATGTCATAAGAGACCCCAAATACACAATAATAACTAAACGCAGATGTTTTTTGCACATCATAATGTTGTGACCATGTATGATCATTTAAACTTTATATTTTGGTTATGAAGATTTTTTTTTAATCAATTATTCTTCTTTTTTTTCAGGATACAAAATACGATAACTGAATAATAAATGTGGCCCCTTTATGGAAGCTAGCTGACAAATTGAAGTCATCCACGGGTGCAAAGAAATAATATTGGATTTAAACAAAATCACTCGCAACACTGACTGGGTGTAGTGCGCCTAAGACACTGACAAAGATGAGAGAAAAAGACCATTCACCCAGAAAAATGCTTCCAAGTCCAAAACAAGGTTCCGTGTATCCAATGTTAGGTGCATCCCAGGCCTCCTCCCCATCAACATCAACTTCATCAGCACATTTACCCTACGATTTATCATTAGCGAGTCGATCAACATCATCTACGCTTCTCCATCAACCGTACGTCCACGATCAGCCTCTTGATCTTCGGTTAGAGTGCAAAAAAACTATTGTCAATCGAAATGAATTTAATGTCGAAGACGAGAACTGTAATTGTATAATAGTGGAACGAAATAAAAATTCTTTCATGGATAATAACAACAATACCAACAACAATAACAATGATACAACTAACCACAACGACGCCTTGGAAGAAGTACAACGAATGCATAAACATAAATTAAGAGTACCACAAATAGGGTCGCCGATCTTCTCTTCACCACCAATGTATCCGTTAATGTTAGAAGCAATGGCAAAAGCAGCTCGTCTGCCGCTTCCATGCAACACACCATTTGTTCCTGTACGATCACCAGCAGCATTTGAACTATTACGTCCCCCACAATTACCATCATGTCGAACAAATAAAAACAACAGCACCAGCAGCAGCCATAAGCCCAATGAAAAGTATCACAATAATAATACTAACGATACATCTTGTACAGGACACATAAAAAATAAAGATCGGTACACTTGCAAATTTTGTGGCAAAGTGTTCCCAAGGTCTGCTAATTTGACACGTCATTTACGAACTCACACTGGTGAGCAGCCTTACAAATGTAAATACTGTGAACGATCGTTTAGTATATCTAGCAATTTACAGCGCCACGTGAGGAACATCCACAACAAGGAGCGGCCATTTAAATGTCCGCTTTGCGAACGATGCTTCGGACAGCAAACAAATTTAGATCGTCACTTAAAGAAACACGAAGCGGATGCTGCCTCTTTAGGTTTGGGTTTTGATGAACGTCTCCGGGATGTTAGACGAAACTCTCGAGGAATGCAAGAAGAGTCGTATTTTGAAGAGATACGATCATTCATGGGCAAGGTGACGCAGCAGCCCTTATCGATACAACCACAAAGGAATAGACCACCTTCATCTCGCAGTACAACGCCTTCAGCGGGTCCCAACTCTCCTAAGAGTCCAACTTCATGTAATTTGGGAATAAACTTTGAAGACGCAGAAGATGATTGCGTGGATAAAGGAGATGTTACCGGATGTGAAGTCGAGTATTCGCAAGAAAATGAACACATTAAAGTTACCTGACAAGTTATCGGATTTAAATCGCTAAAGATGACTAGCATTATATGTACAAGTTTTTATAATTTTAATTCTTCAATGTCGTGTAATTCATATGTAGATGTAAGTAAGGAATTATCCCTGACTTGATTGCTATTTTCGTAAATGTTTCAAAATAAAATAATGGTAAAAACATAAGAAACAATTTTCAAAAATCTTACAAGTTGCCACGAATATCTGTAAAATGTGCAAAAATTCATTATGTAGGCTTCACATGGTGGCGAACGCATATCGCGCAAAAGAGAAAGAAAATCACATACGAAATTTACTAAAGTCAGAAGAAGAAAGAACGGTTCTACTTGTTTTACATTTGTGTTTGTCATCTGCATCCATAAAAAGTCAAACTGTTTCACCTGCTAAATTTATGGTTGCAGATGAAAACTTATCAAAGCAATCACAAAAATGTAACTTGTACATATAATTTTACTGAAATTGAAATGCCTTTCACTCAAATTTAATATAGCCTCAATTTTAAAATAGTAAAGTAACAATTCTTCCATAAAATTTAAATGTCGTAAAATTTAAATCCTAAATTTTGTTAAATTTATTCTCTGATGTGTGAAGGCTACATTATACATTCTGTTGAACAGGAGCAGTACTTTAAGGGCCATATACATCAACGCGAATTAAACCGAGACTACGAATTTTTCTCGATGACAGATGAAAAAGTCGCATACCCGGATTTTTTTAAAAATGGTATACATCAACACGGAAAATTTTAGTACTATTGTGCACAATATTTGTTACTATTTCTCTTCAACCAAAAGTGATTTAGTACATTTATTAAAGAAAATGTTTTTAAAATGTCAGCTTTTCACATCTAACGGCTGAACGCATGAAACAAGTATAAGTTATACTTGTCTCATGGGCTGAACGTACGTAATTTTTGGCGTTTTATTTTATTCGAATATATGGATTCTGACCTACTATTTGCTGGATTTAGCGAGTCATAATTCACGGACTTATTCGCCGCTTTATTCGCCGATTAATCGAGGTTGATGTATATGAATTTCATATTTTATTCGTAGTCTCGGATTAATTCGCGTTGATGTATACGGCCCTAAATGTTTTATTTTTTTATGACTTTAGTAAAAAATAATATTTTTTTCGATTTGTTTAAATAATTATCCACAGTGCCAAACCATGACACCGCATAGCACCGGTTACCATTAGACTTCATTTTGAAAGTGTCAAGTGTCCACATAACAAAGTAATTAGTATGCCCTGAGAATAATAATAAATTTATATAGTAAGACAGTACCAAGTTGCATTAATAACACTAACATTGCAACACATTATAAGTTCTTATTCCGCTGTTTTCATTATCACGAAATTGTGTAAAATCTCTGAAAAATTCACACTATTCAAAAATGTATGATTGACGACACCGGTCAATTAAAATATGTCAATTCTAAGAAATGGTAAACCAGTTCCAAAGAAAACGAAGTTTGAATTTGCCTCATAACTATTACTTACACTTTTTCACTTGTTGTGGTATTACAATATTGTATTAACATGTTTTGTAAAATGTATACTGTAGACAGACTAACACTTTAAGCATGCTTAATACTAAGGTAAATTAAATCATGTTCTCAAAAGTGTTTAAACTGTAAACTAAATTATGATATCGATGAAATCTCAATGGCATATAAAGATTCTTGTATTCCGAACTATATAAAAAAAATAATTTAGTGATGCAAAACCACCATGAATTAAAAAAATTGGTCTAGAAAAACTGTGCAAATGGTGTTAGCTTTCGTCATGTCTAAAAAACTACTGATTCCTTTGAAATTTTAATGGTAAATATTAGTGGAAAAATAAGACACTTTTTAAACTCTTCGTTAAAACTATATAATGTATGTGGGAGCTCAAAATACAAATATTTCAAAGGCTTGCTAAAAACCATCTACAGCTAACAACCTTACAGGTGACCCCATGAATACAACCAAAAAAAAACTACATCGCAGGGAGAGCGAGGTGTGAATTTATACACGACTGTTGCTTAACTACATTTTAATAAAGCTTTTCGGAGATATGAAAAATGTGACCTTGAAATTTCTGAATTTTGACCTTGATTTTTGTCCAAAATTGGTACTTTTATTGAGATTATCAATAATGTTGAACATCATAGTACCCTAAAACACATAGTATTTGAATTAAACATTTTCATTGTAAAAATATGACCTTGAGTTTTCAAAATTTGACCTTGAAATGTTTCGCAAATTTTCTTATTTTATTTATTCCTACAATAATGTGAAAAAAAATTTTCAAAAATATTTAGGGTTTCTGAGATACGTGCGGCGTAAGCCGTACGTCGGACCTTGAAATTTCCGATTTCGACCTTGAAATGTTCAGCAAGTTTTTTCGTCTCATTTAAGCCTACAATAATGTGAATTTTTTTTTTTTAATATTAAAGGTTTCTGAGATATAAAAAATTTGACCTTGAATTTTTCGATTTTGACCTTGAAATGTTTCGCAAATTTTCTTATCTGATTTTATCCTACTATAATCTGCAAGAATTTTTTTGATATTGTGCAAGGTGGCTGAGATAGAAAAGTGGGGTTTGTCCTTGTCCACCCCCTTTTTCGCCAGAAGGAGCATCTAGCGGGATATAGGATATATGCAGTTTTGTTTAAGATACCTTGAAGATTAATTGTTGTGGAAATGAAAAAAATCGTAGAACCCATTTTTGAGCCCCTATACGAAAAAAAATTCTTTTGTCAATAACTTGACCTCGAAAAATCGAAGATTCTATTCTTATATTTTTGTCTAATACTTTACAAAAAATTCCATACAAATCGGTCTTTTAGTAGTTTTGGAGGTTTTTTTTCCACCATAATACACCATTTTTCTATAGTACGGCGTACGGATGTACTTTTGCACATTTTTTCTAGACCACTTTTTTGGACTCAGGGGGTGTTAAAACGAGTTTCTGCATCATCAAAATTTTTTCCGAAAAATGTCGGATTCCAAATATTTCTATATGCCCTTGGGGTCGTATATAAATTAAAAAATTTAAATCGGTCAATCCGTTTAGGAGGAGAAGGATTACGAACACACACACACCGGAATGTTATATATACTCTCCCGCCGCGCACACTATCAAATGCAACTTGATATGCAATAAAAATATTGTCGTTTGCGATATATAGAATTGAAATTCATAGGCCATAATTCATCGCATCAGATAATTCGACAAAAATAATCTGACAAGTGACAGTGTCGTGACTCGGAATGGGTGATGTTCACTGTAAATTTAGTTATATCAAACTCACTGCTGAACAAAACAAGCAATGCGTTTATGGGATGAGTGTTTCTGATATGTATTTGTATTAATTGAAACGGAATAATTAATATGATTGTAATAATTGTAGATGCTTGACGTTTATACAATTTGAAAGCTTTTTTGCAATTTTTTCATAATATTTTTCAGTAATTCTCGTTTTAAGAATTTCGTTGAAGTTATAAAAATCGGACTGAAGTGAATTCGTGTATACTCAAACTGACATCAATTTAATATTGACGGTGATATTATTATGACCTTAAGATGTACTACCTTGAATTAATGAAAAATCAGCTTCTGGAAAATGCTTTAATATTTTGTATCGGTAATTAATTGAGGGTAACTCACTTGCGGATTTCCAACATCCCTAACATTTTTATGCATTTTTCAGAAATATTTATTTTTTAAATTTACCTTTTAAAACAAAACGATTTCTATCCCAGTAACACATGTATACAGTTTACATATATAATTCAGGTACAGACGCACCAACCGTCGAGCATTTATAAGTTCCGACAAACAAAAGGAAGATCAACTGTTATTTTTGTCTTATTTATTTATTTTTTATTAGCAATTAATTACTAACGGCAATACCACAACAATTAGTTTAAGTTAATGCGACGTGCGCAGATAGGTCAACTATGTCTTGTTCTTAGTATGTTATCTTAAAAAGAGGTACTTATAAGTTATATGTAAATGTATATTGATCCTAAAATGAAAGAAGAGAATCTATTCTTTTAGCTGTAGTTTACAAATCTGCACCCTTCAGGAATGTTGAAGATATCACATGATACAGGGCCTAGCCCAGAGGACGAATATAATATTGTAATTTAACTCAAATTTTCTTATGCCTTTCAAATTGATCGAGTATGGGATAAATATGATTCTGGATAAAGGAGAGTGTAAAATAAATATTTCAAACTTAATTTATATTAGAGTTCGTTTCATCTTCAAAATGGAGAAACAAATGTACATATATATATTATATCCAATTTTAAAAATACATATTTTTACATGACATTTAAAAATTTATTTTGAAATGTAATATTTTCTCTGATTGAAAGTTAATGTCAAATTGCTTTTTACTAATAATTTATATATCATTAACGGCGTACAAGGTTTTGAACATTTTTAGGGCATTACATCTTCGCAATATTATTGTGTGTTATAATACGAAAAAAAATGTTTCAAGGACAGAATATGAAACTTCAAGATAATATTATTTATGTACAAACTTAAGTATTTAAAAAATAATAATTCACGTTGCCTTTCGACGCAAACATAGAATATTTTACAGTTAAAATCTGAAAATTGAACCGCACGCATCAGAAACAAATTTTTTCACAACATTGTTGTTTTTAAGTACCGCAAGTGTTTGTGAAAAAAAAAAATATAATATTCGTACTAAAAACTTCGTCTTCCATCATTTTTCATCTTCGTCATTGCAATCCAGAGGGTGCACTTTCCTAGATTATCGCCCAATTTTCAAATTACAAATGTGATCTAGTCTGAGACTATAAATTATGTTTAATATTTTGTGTTACAATTGTCTTCTTAAAATTTTGAGAACATAACGCAGAAAAATTTTCAACTAATTTTTCATAACAAAACGGTAGGTCATTGCTTACCTTTAAATTTGATATAAGTTCTTATTATTAAATTAATATTTTTATCATAATAATATTTAGTTATTAATATAAATAGTATTTTTTATGTATGGATTGTATATATTTATGTATATATAGAATTCAATAATTGTCCTAAAACCGAAAGCTTATACTTACAGAACTGTAATGTTACCATTTAAATGAAATTTATACTACATATATCTTTTGTCTCTTATTACCGTCATTTCTATTTTATTTCTTAGGCCAATTTTTATGAATAATTTTCATATGTAATATACTTAATAGTTATTTTATAGAATTGCTATTTTTTATTTTAGAATTTGAAGTGAATAAATTATGTTTATATAATATGTCGTAGTAATTTATCTTTATTTATATTTGCATTCTTCTAGACTTTATTTTGTTTAATTCAGTATAACGACTTTCTAGCCCTTATTTTAAGAGAATATACTTTTTCTACTCAGTAATAACTATTATAATAGGTTGTGCAGTGGAAAGATAAATTGTGATGGTTAAAACACTTGCGAGAGTCTATTCCAGGCTCCAGCATATTTAGTCGTTATATTTTCTTATTTATTGTGATGTGCTGTAGAATTCTTCAAAAATTTTTTGTTTAGAATTTTGTAGGAGAAGTACAAATGTGAATACAGATACAACCAGGATTTGCCGCACACCCTGAACAAAAAAAAGAGAAAAGTTTTATTCCTGTATAAACAACACGTAATTTTTTTAAATATTTCTTAACGTTAAAAATGTGCAAAATACGTAAAAATGTGTTGAAGGAAAATGATACCTTACATCAACACGTATTTCATAAACAAACATGTAGAATTAATTAAACATGTCGAATATATGAATTTTTTAATTTCAATCCTTATTGTATGCAGAAAATGGTAATAAAATAGAAGGTTAAAACTTTGAGTTTCGTTTATTTAATCTATAACATATCTAAAATTTACTACAATTGATAAAATGAATTAAAAAAAAATTATTATCTTTGTATACACGTAAAAAAACATCGCAAGTAGAACGACCTGGTAAAAAATACATCGTAGACAGACCGAGGGGAAAATTAATTAGAAACTAATGATGTAGAAGAGTAGGACAGCATAATAATTGTACAATTTTGGATACAAAGGGTTAAATAACAGAATGGTTTGTAAGACATAAACAGTTTGACCTTGCATTTTCTGACATGTCCGGCAAAGTTTTTTTAATTATAAAGAATAATATTATATTATATATACGTTGAAGCATTTTTTTCATATTTTGATTGTTTTTATACCGAAATACATTGTTGTGATCAAGAAAAAATCACGACCGTAAATTGTAAAAAAATCTGAGGATTCTTTATTGGCTAGAACTCGTGTGCATGTACGTAGGATAAACGATACAATCATTAAGGCTGTACGTTCAAAAATTCTTGTTTTAAGGTGTTTGCAGAATCGCTGTAACTTATTGTATATCATATCATTATATATCATATACACATTATTTTTATGTTATTTTAAAGGTCAAAACAGTACGCATTTTTTGACGGTACGAAATTTTAAAATTATTTTTATTTTAAAAGTTATAAGTGTTTGAATACAAGCGATTTCTCAATAATTTACAAAAAAACATGTTGATTTAAGTACATTTGCAATGAAAATGTACACAATTTTAAATTTTATTTGCAAACTTGATGAAATTATCTATAAACCGACGGCCAATTTTTTTAAAATATGGTGTATATCCTAAGATAAAAATTATTGAACATTCTTAAAAAGTCGAAGTTTATAATTTCATTTTACGAAGCTATAGTTATAATTTTTTTTTTTTTTTGTATTTTCTATATACAGCTAATTGCAGTGTATATTGATCATTCAAATTTGTCCTAAAATTAAATATAATTTAAAATTAGCGCCAAAAATATTCTTTAAAATTAAAAAATAGTTCAACGATATTCCGTGGCGCCGTTTATACGAAAACTTAAATGTACTTAATTTAAGTATTGATATGTTTATACCTCAAACAAAAATGCACGAATAATAATGTACCCGAAAAACTGGCCGTCTATATTTAAAATTGGAAAAAATATGTACTTAATTTTATGCACTTTGTGTACTTTATATGATTTGTTGTTGTAATGAAAAAAAGTGTTTGAGTTCGACTTCCAACAGCGTACAGCCTTAACACCCAAAAACTTGTATATAATTATTGGTACTCATTTTTCCACAAGACTTTACATAATATCAATATTTGTTCATCCTATCGACTTGGGTTCGAACTAAAAACAAATAAGAGCAGAACTCCAAGCCATACCAACAAAACAAGAAGAGGATGTCATCATGTCCTGAAAGAATTTTTATATGTTGATGAACGACATCATCCATTTACCTATGAGATCATGACACGATATGGTTGGTTCAAGCTATTTCTTAGAATACACCTCAAGATTTCACTCAGAACACTAGACCCAATTCATCTTTTAGCGGTTACGACATTAAAAAAATTTTCAACAACATGCGAACTTATCTGGAAACTAACGGGTTCAAGTATATTTAAAAAAAAAACTACATTGCAAGGAGGGCGAGGTGTGAATTTATATACGACTGTTACTGCATTTTCATAAAGCTTTTCGGAAATATTAAAAATGTGACCTTGAAATTTCTGAATGCTGCTTTGTTGTTCTTCGTTCTTACAGCATCAATTATTTCCTATTTCGACGATGGGCTTGGTGTGTTTGAACTCTCATTTCCTATTTCCTCCCCAGTGCGATCATGTGGAACATCATCCGAAGATGATGCTACATTCAGAGCGCAGAAGTACTCCATCCGGCGAGCCAATTTTGTTTCGTCACTACTTAGAAGTTTACCGTTTTAATCCATGACTGACCGGTTATTGTTCTTATCTCATTTGATCATTAGCTTACCAATGACCTGATACAATTTCTTGATGTTGAAGGTGTCTGCTGTTGTTTGTGCTTCTTTTGCAAACTTAAAGAAATAAAGAAAGAAACTGCAAGATACTATAATTTTAAAAATTGTATGGAGTTTTCGATCGAAATGCTACTCGGTTTCGTTCGAGTTATAGAAAAATCGAGTTAAAGAAGAAGTTATAGAAGTTCGACTGTACTAAAATTAAAATAGATCCATTAAAGCATATATGTTATAGTTATTTATTCATTGAACAATTATTAATTACAAGAAATAATGAGAAAAAAAACTTTTTAAATAACAAAACAATAAAACCCTGGTTGAGAAAACCTGTACAATTTTTCAGTATTGTACCTAAGCATAATATTTTTTAAATTTACCCACAAATTGGCGATATTGACAAAATATATAATTAATTGCCATCTATGTTATATGAGATGAACTATTATTTGAGAATTACACATCAAATGCCGCCAAATTCGAATAATTTTAATTTGGCTATAGCATGTGTATGAAAAGTTTTGTAAAACACACGTACGTACATTTTCTAAATATATCAAATATGGATTGTGGTCATTAAAAGGCTGCCATCAAATTGAAAATGAATTTACATAGATTTTATGTCATCCATTCCAAATTAACCCTTTGCACAATTATTATGCTTTCCATGCCATAAATTCATCATGTAATCATTTAGAATTATCCTACTTCTTCTATTCTTTAAATACATAACATAATGTATGGATTGAATTAAACTTTACTAACGGTTTTGCAAGGGTCCTCAAAAAATTCATCAAATCTTAGTCAGTACTTCAACCCAATGAGGACAAAAATTACACCGGATTAAATATAAATTAATTCGTTTCTGCGCCATCTTTTGGAAAGTAGTGAATATTTAACCATTTCTTGCTTAGTGTGGTTACACCGTTTTTAAATGTCTCCGATAACCGATTAGCCAAGTGTCTTTGCTTTAACGATTAACGCTAGCATTAAACTGTGGGCATATATTAACTAATTACGTTGTATCGTTCACACTGCACAGTTGACAGCGGTCGAACTGCACAAGCCATATGAATCGCAAAATAATATAATATAAAAAATGGGCCGATTTTTGTATTTCGTATCATACATTGGGATTATCCCAATAAAGAAATCTAACCGGCAATTGACATCAATATTTTACGACGTTAACGTCAATTATCAGTACGTTAATCAACCTGTAATTCTGAGACTCAAATTATAGGATGAATATAAAGTGGATAGCTTCAGTGATTCAGTCGTGATACATAGAACAAACGCAATAAATTTTTTTTTTCAAAATCGGTCGAGCCCTCCTCACACACGCACATCAGAAAATTATATATGATATTTTATAAGATGTGTTCTACATATACTGTAGTGTCTTCGAATATATATTTTGTTGTCGTCAATTTATGGTGGTATACATATAATATGATATATATTCCCTAATCCCTACTCCTCACCGATCCGTTAGTGACGATGCCCTTTGTAAATACCAAACCAGAGCCTCTCAAAAGTTGAAATTTATCAAATATTCTTTTAAAAAATCAGCTAAAGTTACTGGACTAGTATTTAGAAAATTATTTTGCATTATCGTTTGCTGTTTTGAAAATCTAAAATTCGCCTTTTTGGGAGGATGATATTAGATGTAAATAAAAAATCGTTGGAGCTATTTTAAACCTCACATTTAATTTGTACTTTGTCTTGAACAATATGGAGAAATCAGAAAACATAAGTTGTATAATCGTAAATTAAATTAATGGCAATTAAAATAATTTTTAAATGATGTAAGAACTTGTGATGTGTGTATAATACATCTGCAGGTAAACTTCAATATGAAAATGTATACAGCTATAACTTAAAATGATGCTCAAAACACGCGCTAATGATTTTGATTATTTTCAAATACTTAATAGGTATTCCAAACAAAACTCCATTTACCATAGATATAGGCACGTAAATTGTGTTTTTATACGTTTAAAGTAAAACAAGTTTATTTATAAATTTAATATATTGGCGATGTATGAATGGCTTGGTGGTTGATTCGTAAATGCCTCATCAAGACTCAATAGTGATTATTTTAAGAATCTCGAGTCTTAATCCATGCCGTTACATGTGGTTTACACTTGTACAGAATGCATACATCTATGAAAGGGCGAATGTACAATTTTATGTTACAAAGTCAATAGACATTACAATTCCTTATCTTACAATCTGAAGGATATGCCTACGTGTCTCAAAACATTGATCATCTACAATATTTTCGGTGTTACCGGATTCTTAGAAAAGGGCTGTACTATCTGGGTATCATCAAGTACAACCACGTTGCTTGATGATGCCTGGTACGGAACTCGTATGACGTCATCTTCTATCTCAGAAACCTTACCCAAAAATTCTTTGCCCAACACTTCAAAGTCAAAATCTGAAAATTCAAGGTCATGATTTTTATCATTTCAGAAATCTTGAAACTTCTTTCACATTATTGTTGCCTTCAAAAAGAGAAAAAACTTCGCAGATCATTTCAAGGTCAAAATCTGAAAATGAATCACACCGGTGTAAATTCACACTTCGCATTCCCTGCGATGTATTTTCCTTTGCACAATTTGACTTGTACATATTACAATATTCTTGATTTACTTATTATTTTCCTACGTGATTTTTTGTCTTACCACTTTTCAATTACAAATAAATATATAATCCAAAATTAGGTAAATACTTCTTTTATTATTATTTGTTTTTGAGAACTCGATAATAATCGATTAAACATTTACAAACATATTTTAATAAGCACTCATAATATACACTTGTTTGTTTTTGTGACTATAATATGAGCAAATTATGAGCATATAAACCTATTTATGACAAAAGAGTATGCTGTATTTGATACTAATACCTTTTATGGAGTATGGAAGATTTTTCGAACAAAAATCTATCTATAATTTATTCGGTTTTCATTTAAGGAATATTCCATGTAGACGGTGGATGGTTATGACTTATGAGTTAAGCGCGGCCTTTCAATATTGCATAACGTAGAGATGTGTTGTAAAACTTGGTTCATCAATTGACTTCCATATCGTATTCCTATCTTCAGTATATTGGCATTTTATAATTTATACTACAATCTGGTAAATTAAAAAAGAGCAGATAAATTAAAATGATCTGGAGTGGAAACCATTTGTAAGATTTGAAGTTGGTGCAGTGCTCATGTGGTAGCAATGTAATGCGGGAATCGATAAACTCGATTACTAGTCCTAGTGGTGTTAACTAATTGAATTAATTGAATCCATGCGTAAAGGTTGGGTGGTAGTTTATATAACAATGTTCTTCTTCACCGAGACGTGCATTTTCAACTTTTATAATGTGTGACTTTTCTTTTCGAAACGGTTTCTTTAATAATATTGACTTATAAAGACTATGACATAATGTTGATGATGGAACTATCCCTAAAAAAATTCCCATTTGTACCTTGATAGCGGCGACTATAACGTTGGTACGCCACTAAATTATGCAATAGATGTTCTACATGACGTGTCGTACTGGAGATGCCTTATTATTGGAATAGGGGCGTCTTGTTTGGATTCTACGTTCTAATTAACGATATTACGTATTTAAAGTCATGAAATAGTCACGTTACCTTTGACCCGCCTCAAAAACCCTTGGTTCAGCATCACGCAGATGTACATAACGTAATTTTTCTTTTCCACAATTTCTCCATCGAATTACTCTTTCAGTTGCGGATGTGAACTAAAAATGACAGATCGGCGCAATGAAAATTGCATATTTTCACCGGAAGGCCAACTAGCTCGCGGTATGACTGGTGGAAATAACGAAAGCAAGAAATGGGGCAATCCTCCTTCAATACTGGACGTTCTGTTTTTATCTGATTCACTATTTTTGGTAGATATCTGGAAACAATTATTGCCCTCCTTCAAATCATGTTATAGAATTAACGCAATAGTTTCACTTTATAGAAATTGATTGGGACACAAATTGTATACAAATTGGTTTTATTTCAAACCATTCAGGAAACTGACATATATTAAACATCTTATTTTACAAAAGAGTGAAGTTTTGCAAACATTAAACCCTGACGTGTTAGTAAAATTTTCAGTGTATTAACCGTTAAATAATATTTTACTACACAGTTTTAAAAAAAAAATCAATCAATTTAAACTATTGAAAAGTTTGTAAAGTTGTTCTTTGTTTAAGCAATTATGTGTTTTCAGAGTAAAGTACGACTTAAAAAAAAAAAAATTGATTAAAGAAAAATAGGGTGTTCCAATGTAGTTTCAAAATAACATATTAAAATTAAAAGCAGATCGCTTCATATTGGAATGAATTAGAAAAAAAATGTTTTAATTTCAAAATTTTTAAAATTGCTTTAAGTATAACAGACTGATAGTTACGTGAATTTCCATCAAAGGTGACATATTAGATGAAGAAATAGATGAGGACAGTTTTAATAACTTCTCAAGTTTTTGTATCTCTGCTTCTAATGTATCCAATTCCTTCTTGTAGACACGATTTTGCACCTCGACTCTGTATTGCAATTCATGTTTATCATCTGTCACAAATCTTCTGGTATTATATTCCAATTTAAGACCGACGCTATGAATTATAGGATCAGCAATAGTACCTAAAATATAATTTTACAGTCTTCTCTGCCAATCATAAACAAAGGACATTTTCAGTTATTTACCTTTACCCCAAATCGCCACAAATTTGGGGAAAAACAGCAAGCAGAGTGTTGCTGTAGTTGACGTTAATATTAAAGTTGAATTAGTGACGAATGCTAAGGTGACACGCTCAGCTAATAGATTTGCCAAAATCACGACTATTGCGCTGGTTATGACAACGCTGTACACGGATACACCGATGTATTGTGAGTCATTGAGAGCCGGTATTTTCACGTGACGAGTTACCCAGGCCATGTACACCCCCACGATTAATAATAATCCTTTGTAAATGTATAAAGCGCCCAACCACCCTTGGGTGTGCTGAGACCGGCACACCTGAACCTTGATATAATTTCAGCGGTGTTTTTGATCTTATTAATTGCTTTTAAGTATAAACTATATATTTTTTTTTTACCTATTTTTATATTAATTAATGTTTGTACATATGTATATTGTAGGTATGCATGCATGCAATGGACTCGGAAACTATAATTAAAGGGACCGTAAGGTTTGTTTTTTTTTTGACAACAATATTAAAATCTAAAAAGCAATTATATATGTACTGAAGAGTATCGGAAATATAGAAAAATATACATTTTTACACTGTCGCTTGCATAGTAGTTATCGGGTAATATACTTTATTTTTTTCGAAAATTCAGCTTTGGTGGGAACGCGTAGGGGGTGACAGAGTAGGCTCTAACCGGATGTAGCACTAGCGTGTTACAATTGTGTATTCAGTTTTACTCGGAAGATACAAGACTCTCCGGCATGCACTTTAAGGTTAAATGTCGTGGTAGGGCATGGGGATAACTCCCCCACACTATAAACAAATCAACTGTTAAGAATGACATAACTATTAAAAACCGGACTAGAGACACGGCGACGACAAAAGCGAAACCCAACGGACTACGAATATTCGGACCGAGCTGTTCAGCATCTCGCAAATTAGTCAGATATACGGCGAACATAACAGCTTCAGAATCAAGAAGATTTATCAAGCGGTTAATTTACAAAATAGTTGATAAAGAGTTGATTTGTCTCATGTAACAATGTATTTATATTAAATATTTTTTTATTTTTTTATTTACATCAGGTGTAAAAGATATTACAATGAAATATATAAATAAATGATTTTTTTTTGATTTGTACATAAATTTATTAAATACCTGTGGTTGATATACAACGCTACGATCCAACTTGCTAATCTCAAGAGTTAAGTTGCTCAAATGACGCTCCATAGGATCTATCACAACCCAGAGGGTGACCACCAATCCATCAAGTAGAAGTAATGCACAAACAAGAGAGATGAGCTGTGTGTCTTGTAACATTTTATCCCTGCACAAGCCACCCGCACTGTGTGTGAAAATTCGATGAACGCGATATGTCTTCGCAAACATTGAACCAAAGGCCAAGGAAAATCCAGCAGAGAGCAAGTACACCCGAGACTAAAAAATAAAAATGATGAAAAGAAAAACTATGAAAAAAGTTAACCCCCTTAAAATTTATTTTACTGTGCAAACGATTGAGAACACTTTATTGTTTATTGGATGTACAGAGTAGTCCAAGCCAATTAAAATTACGGCTGTGTATACAAGAATACATCCTACTGCAGTCATGTTGCTCAGTTTTGGACTCGACAGTTTAATTGCCCTGTATACATTGGAATAAATATATTTAAAATAAATGTTTTAAGCGAGTATTTGTAGTAGGTACGTTACTTCAGATTATGAAAATGCAAATTAAAGGCCAAAAAAGTTATCGACAGAATTATTCCAATTGAGGCCAGTGAAGTCATTGTGTAGGATGCAAGAGAAGATATTTTAGCAACTCGAAACTTTAAAACGCGTTTAGCAATCGGTATTTGACTTCCATTCCATTTAATTGGCAAACAATCGGCACATTTAAAATCCAATCTTGATTCAGATCGATAGTAGTAGGCGATCGTTGACAACTTTCCCTGTTGTACTTGATAGAAAACCGACGTGCCAATGCGATCTGCCCCATCAAAAGATACCGGCCCCTTTAAATGAAATTGATAAATGAGGATTCTCATACTTAGCAAAACCAATTATTAGAATTCTTACCGACACTCCTAAAAAACTGAGCTTACTCAACTGTTGGAAAAATTCTACCGCCATGTCGTATCGCGTATAATCAAACCAACCTAATTTTGATTTATTGGTATCACCTTTCCATCGGAGTTCTGCCCCACGCATCGCTAATGCTATAGCCCAAACAGCATCGTACGTTTGCGGAGCATAACGAGATGGAGGTAAAGACACATTCAGCAAAGTAAGCTCTTTAATAAACATCGCATTGGTCTAGATTTTTTAAAGTTAATCAGTTAATATATGTTGTATCAGAATTTATAATAATTTATAAGTTGATGGAATTATTGGCGTTGTTTTATTTAAGCGATGCAAACGCACACGTTTTTCAAACAACAACTTGGAAAATTTTATTCTTACCAAGCCGCTGTAGCTTACTGCAGTGCCATCAATGCTGTTGTAGCTTGAAACAACTATAACATTTTCAACCGCTTTTGCCAACTCTTCGGGATGACATTCATGAGTTTTCTTTAACCACCACGGAGGTCCCAAGACCTCGTGCAGGATCCACGCATAATCGGCCCCATACATTCCTAGTTTGTAAGCCTACATCATATTGCATTGGCTATAAACGATTGATATGGGGAAATAAAATGTAGGCAAACTTTCTAAATTACCTGGCAAAATATTTCCGAAGCCAGAGCATGGGAAAAACTTCCAATTATAATTCGTGTGTCCAATTTCTGTAAATTCGAAGGAAGATCATTCAAGTAAAGTTCACACTAAAAACTACATTTAACTTTATTAAACATTTATCTTTTAATACTTTTAACATATAGAGCTGGTCTTTATAATCAGTTTCAGCAAATGTGATTGTGGCTGTACACGAAATATTTGCGTTTTCCAATACCGTTACTAAATCATTAACGGCTAGTGAATGCACTTCTTCGTTCTGAGAAAATGTTGTTACAGTGTCCCATCCAAACCGTCTAATAAAAGCAATACGGGCGGGATTATGAGAAGAGTCGGGAGCAACGGTGCGGTAAAATAGTGGGAATTCTCTTCGATCACTGAGTGCTGGGGAAGTGGCACCAAAAGATACCTGGAAAAATACCAGAAATGCCTTATTAATTAATTTTCTGCATTACGGGACATTAATAGTTGTAATTATATTTACCTGAACAATATTCCAATATGGAACTATTTTTGCTAAACTTTCCGTCACTTCAGAGCAAGCTGAACCGAGAAGCATTGTCATTCTACTTGTTTGTTTTGTGTAAATGGCATGGAAAAATCTATCGACGCCTACACCAGGATCGCACTTAATGATAAAAATTATGGGTACACAATTTTATTGTAATGTGCTAAGAAGTAACTACCAATCCCAAATTCAATTTCTTATTTGTAAATTTTTCGATAAAAAAAACGGCTACGACGATTTTGATTATTTTAAAATTATTTATATGTTACCAGAATAAATCGTTTTCATCTTTTCCTAAAAGCACAAAAAAATTTGTGATAATAATAATATTTTCTTTCACAGTATTGCAATAACTTTTGTATAACGGGACCAATTTATCGCGACATATTGCAATAAAAGAATTTATATGTTATTCACCGTTAAATCATTTAATTTCTTTGTATTGCTTAGTGAATATATATAAAAAATAATAAATTAAATAAAAAATAATTATTAAGAAAATGATAATTGTTTTAACAGTTAATCATCGATTCAGCGAGTACCTTTTTGGTTTCATTTTTAAACCAAATTGAACAAATAGTAACTAATTATTAACCAGAAATCAATTGTTTTAGATAATATTGGCTTTACAGACATTGTTGCATTCAAGTATTTGTGTTTTTCTTTTTCTTTTTTCCTTTTTTACATAATCGAGAACTCGGTACAATTGAGACCATAAATGAAATGAACTAGAAATCCCGCTTTAATCAGTGGATACCCACTTTGTAAATATAATATAATAAATAATTGCAAATTAATGTTTAATATAAAACAAATGGAACAACAATATTTTAGATTATATTAATGTTTGTATCACTGATAATTTGATTTTCAATTTATATACGACCCCAAGGACATATGTAAATATTTGTATTCCGACTTTTTTGGCGGAAAACGTTGATGATGCAGAAAATCCTTTTGAGACCCCTTGAGTCCAAAAAATTAGTCTAGAAAAAATTAGCAAATTTTGTTGTTGTAATTACTATGGAGGCCATACATATTTTGGCCGCTGAAATCAATGAGATAGTATTTATAAAGTCGCCTTTTATTAATAATGAGTGAGACGATTTTCTGCTTTTTGTGTATGTATTGTACATGTATTAGTTTCGTCAAAGCCAAATTAAATCCAATGTATTAAACAGTGGCGCTGTAGAATTCGGTTAGAAATTTTTTTTTTTCAAAAAAGAATATGCCACCTCCTAATTTATTCGGTAATAAAAAACGCGCGGACAATTCCAAAATATAATTATGAATTAAATAAAAATACATTTTTTGTTGTTGTTGTAATTTTTTTTTTTTTATTAAACAAATTTCTAATAACTGGAAAAAAACTGTTTATATAATTATTAGTTAAAAGATTTAAAAGAAGAAAAAGGCCATAAATTTTAATTAAATTAAACTTTGTATATTAAGCGAAAAAAATATATACAAGCAATTATCATTTAATAAAATAATATGTGTGCAAAATTAAAAGAAAACAAAAAAAAACTATAAAATAAGAATTATTAAGCTAGATAATCGTTTATTTGTTTTTGGATGTTCATGAATATCTACAAATGTCTGTCTATCTATCTATATTACCATGTTTTTTTGATATGTCGCATTGATTAAAATGGTGGTCATGTTGGTTTTGGATTTAAACAAAGCACTTTCCAGGTTTAAATTTTCCAGCCATTCTTGACGTCTTTTTATATCACT
Organism: Sylvicola cinctus; assembly: GCA_963854165.1. NCBI lineage: Eukaryota > Metazoa > Arthropoda > Insecta > Diptera > Anisopodidae > Sylvicola > Sylvicola cinctus. The sequence goes on from OY974082.1 coordinate 27,034,549, forward strand.
TGGAAGTCTAAATATACACATTACAGAATCATTATTTGATATGTATTAACTTCTATAATCATCAATAAGGGTAAAAAACGAAAAGATAAAAATTTGAAAAACGCGGCAACTATAAAACAAAATCTGCCCCGCCCACATTGTCACAGATATGCGACGTCACTGCAAAATTTTATCTTCATTTATGTAACTGAAGTGTTAAATTTTAATTGCATAGTTCAGATTAGATTTTAAACAGATTTACACATTCCATTAAAATCAACAATCTTTGCACTTCTAAAATTCCTCAAAACATCGTTTATCACTAATTTTCATTTTATTATTGGATGAACTTCATACCTGAACACGGAGCACTTTTTGGCACTTTCACTCCACTATTCATTTTAATGTGGCCACCGGCCGTTGACAAATTGCACATAATGCACTTCATTTTATTTATTTTTAATGTTTTTATATTTTTTGCTACTTTTTTATTATTTTAACAAATTTTTTATAATTTTTATCCACAAGAACAACCAATTGATACAAAATGTTTAACAATTTTGACAGATGTAATTATTTATCATTTCACATTAAATACCGAAAAACGCACAGCTGATTTCCAAAAAAAACAGGGCTGTGGCAATTTAAAATTTGACCATACAAATTATTTAACGGATAACAGTTAAACATAAAAACGTAAAATAAAATTGTTGGCAATCCCTGTAAAAGTGCCGTAAATACAAATGTTTTCCGAAACTTTCGAGTACAGCTTGAAAGAGAAGAAAGGATCAATTCAAATGTAAATAAGTCTCTTTCTGTTAATTTGTGTATGTACACAAAATATTTATTAGTATGTGAGTTTTTGGAATTTTAGTTTTCTTCAAAAGGCGACTCTATAAGTACTATCTCTTTGGCTAAAATCGACACTTTTATCTCAGAAACTACTGGACCCATTTCTATGAAAATTTTTGGTAATATATTAAAGAAAAAAATAAGAGACCCATTTTTAATTTATATACGACCCCGAAGGGCATATGTAGATTTATGCATGACCAAAAAAATGGTTAAGAAAAAGTGTGCAAATGTGCGTCTATACTATAGAAAAATGGTGTACTATGGTCTATGGTGGAAAAAAAAACTCCGAAACAAATGGATCCGATTTGTATGAATTTTTTTATAAAATATTAGAGAAAGAAATAAGAATGTGATTTATGTTTTTTTTTTAAACCGAAACGGGCACTACGATTTTCTTTATTTTCACAACAATTATTTTTCAAAGTGTAAATACACAATATCAAACAAATACTTTCACATTATTGTAGGATTGAACAAGACAAGAAAACTTGCAGAACATTTGAAGGTCAAATTTTTAAAACTCAAAGCCATATTTTTATGATGAAAATATGTAATTAAAAAACTGTGTGTTTTAGGGTAATATGATGTATTTAAATCGAAGTCCTTCGATAAACATCAATGCCTACTAAAATTTAATTACTTTTAATTAAAAAATTATTAACGCCACTAATTTTTACTTTTTTTTAATACATACATAAATTAGACAGTTTTAGCTCAAAAATAATTGCAAATTAGTGTTTAATATAAAGCAGATGAAAGAAAAGCGATTATATCTTATATAATAGTGTTTATACCAAAGATAATTTGATTATTATTGTTTTCTAATTTTCCCTTCAGATAACAGATTGTGAAAATGGCGACGTATAAATTTTGCGTCAGTATATATCATATATGCTGTATACTGTGTGCTCACCCTGTACACAATAATTGTAAGTGTGAGCAAGATTTGCGTATGAATTAAACTTGGATTCAGTGTCTTCCATGGATATAGCGAGTCCTTTGGGATGTCAATGATTTATGTATATTCAAACTGTATGAAAAATAAAATATATTAAAAACAACAGTATACCAATGATTCATAGGTCGCTTTATAAATTTAAAATACTTTTGAATCCACCGACGTTGTTCCAGGAAAATGTCCTACTCTGTTTTTGTTCACCACTTAAGTGTCATCAAATTGAACATTGGAATCTATTATCACTCGACCTCAATATCTAAAGTACTGCAATTTAAAAACTCAATGTCAAGCATATGATCGTTCAATCAATTTTTTTTTCTGATACAAGGCTTGGTAAAATTTAGGTCAATACAAAGCACGCATTTTGTACGTTATACAATTTCGCCTTTGCGAATACATCGATTACGAAATTAAATGAAGTTCATGGCTTCTACTTTACATTTTACATTGTTTAGGGCCTTTAAAATAATAGTTACTTTTATATGTCACAGAATTTAATAGCGACCCCGCCACCTTTTTTACCCAGTTACATTCAAGATTTATGGTCGCAGAATTTAATCGCGACCTTGCCACCTTTTTTTCCATTTAATTCATTTTTTATTGCGAATGTATCAAAACCATACAGGAAAATTGAATTTTGTCTATTAGGGTTTTACAAAAATTTTAATTTTCTATTCGGTCTAATTAAGTCAAGCACAGTATTTCATAGTACTGTATATAGTTCCAGAGATAAGTATGGTATGTGTTGGACTACATGTCGTCGCATGAGTATTGTGGTGCCCGAGCCCGACCAAAAACATGATTTCAAGATATCGTCAAAACAAACTTCCTGCACCAAAATAGCCATGTTTTACATTTTTCATATTTTTTTAAGTATGCCATCTTATAATTTCACTATCTGGTAGTAAAATAAGTATTAAAAAGATAAAAAATGTTTATTAGTTTGAAAAGGGCAAGGATTCAAAAAAAAAAACAGAAAACAAAATTAACCATTGCATATATGGCATAAAATTGATTTAATTTTTCGGTTTTGTATTGTATACGGCATTATGTTTCTGATTTGAGACATTTTATATTTCAGAATTAAAATACTTTATACATACAAAATGAAAAAAACATTTTTTTTGTAATTTTTTTTTTCTATTTGTGATATTTTAAATAAAATCTATTAAAATAGATGTAAAAAGATTCGTTTAGATTCGCGCATAACTCTGTTAATATTTGTGCGATTTGGGAGATATTTGAACAAAGTGAGTAGTTAATTCTGTTTTATTGATAAAGTGAAGAATTAAAAGAAAGCATTGATATTTTCGGAAATATTAGAACATTTTTCAAAAAAAAATTATCGGATTTGTATGGAATTAATTTTTTTTGTGAGAATTTTGGGTTTGAAACATTGCGGTTCTGTTTATAATTTTTTTGTCGTTTTCTGTACATAAACTTTTGATTTATTATAGTAGCACGACGCGGAGTTGTCTTTTGTTTTTTTATTTTTGTCTTTGGATGTTGCGGCAATAGATCGCGGGTTTTTTTTCGTGGATTTTTAAGATTTTGGTGTTGTCCCTAGTTGTTTTGGTGTGTTTTTTTCTGATGCCGTTTCACTTTTGATATTTATTCCTTTTTTTGTTTGCAAACTTTGTTTTTTTTTTGTTTTTTTTTTCATATATGTATAATAATATTATGTGTCACTTATTAAATTTACTATTTAATAATTTTCAACATAAATCATTTCAAATACCAAATGATAGATTATTGTGAACTTTCAATAAAATATTATTATGTGCACCGAAAATTAAATTATTTTGATGGATTTTGTTCCTATCGAGTAGTCTAATATTTAAGTTCGAATATCAGAAAGATTTTTTAAACTACTGGACGGATTTAATTGAAGACAATAATTACATTCTTTCTTTCTTTTATTTCACATTTTACAAAAAAATTTCAAACAAATCGGACGAGGGGTACGACCACATACACCGTAACATGAGATTTTTATATACAGGGTGCGCCATTTCAGTTCCTCCGGTATGAGAAAGTTAAATAACTTCGCCATTTGTCAACCGATATGTTTTCTTAGACACGTTCTTAGAAACGTGAAACGAGAACAATTTCAACCATGGACCGCTTCACACCGACAGAACGCTCCGAAATAGTAACTATGTACATTGAATAAATAATAATAATAAATTATTGGACTAAATAAAGGAAATAAAGAAACTGATGGCGCATCTTGTATATACATATATTATTAATCACCACCCCCATAAAAATCTAAACGACGGTGTATGTATGTGTGTTCAGCAAACAATCACTCTAAATCTAATAAATACAGTAAGATCGCTACGAAGATTTATTTATTTATTATCGAAAACAGATCCAAATTTGGAATAAATACATTCAATTACTGTTACACGTGATCTGACCCCGCAAACAGCATGCTATATATTTGAATGACAGCTTGAATTATTACACATACTACTCCATAGCCATGCTATTGCTTCTTCATTCTTGCGTGTGCCATATTGACATGACCTCTCACTTTTTGCTATTTTGTTTTCATTTGCAAACAAAATCTATGAATGTGTGATAAATCGGTACACAATATGATCGATGAAATGCACTATACAAAATGTATAGCGCGATCGGCCACTGCTATCTTTTTGTGTTTCCTTTCAGCTATCTGCGTAATGCGCAGTAAATATAGTATAAAGAAAATGCGGCTGAGTAGTGAGTAGTGAGTCATAAAATGAATGAAATTGCTTGTCGACGGCTCGATTCCTTCATTTCATTATTTTATTTCTCATCTTGTACTGTAGTGTTCTTCAGTCTTCACAGTGTTTAGTGCAATCACATAAAAATTAAAAAATAAGTGAGTAATATCTGCTTAAATGAACTAAATTAGGGACACAGGTGCTTGTAGTGCAGTGTATTCAGTGAAGGTGTGTTCTAATAATTTTAAATCAACAATTAATTTGTTTTTATTGACTGATTTGGTTTTTATTTTTCAGGCGCAACTTCAGCAGTATTGATACGGCGCTTTGGCCTTACCAAATTCGAGGTCTTCATGATTCATCGACCAGTAGTTCCTGCCATGATCAACACCGGTGAATATAATGATTATGTGTAAATTGTAATGTGTATTCTTTATTTTAATAAATAAACAATGAATAATATTATTAAAGAATGCAAATGTTTTATTTGAAAACCATACAAATGTTTTTGTAACGTCACCGAAGGGGAAGAGAATTTAGTGTGATTGCGTGTGTGCGATATTTTGCAATGGTATTTGAAATGAATGAAATTGCTTGTCGACGGCAAAATTCCTTCATTTCATTATTTTCCTCGTTATCTTGTTTGATTGGGGATTCTTACCTCAGTGTCATTCGTAAGAAGTTCTATGGTATATCCAGAGAGAACACGTCTGTTGTTAATATGCTGTACTGCTAACTTAGCGGCAGCTAATTCACTGTACCCATCAAGACGTACTCCTGAGTGTGTACTTAATTCAAACAAACCGAGCAAAGATACGATGCCTAGTGATGTTGTTGAAAGGTTTTTCCTCATTTTAGATGTAATTTCGATCGATTTGTTTGACAGTTCAAATACTTTATTAATTTTATAGTAGCTATATCCAGATAAACCTCCTGATGTTGTTTTTACTAAAAAATTTGTATTACTTTTTATGTTAACTGTGTTATTTTTGTTATATTACCTTGGAATGATTCATTAAAGATAAATGAATGCTTGCCCGTATTATTATGTGAATTGGTATCATTGATTATTGTATTAGGAGGTATATCTTCATTACCAAAATATTTGTTTTTTTTTTGATCAGCTGAGTTTAATTTCATGTCCACAGTATTATTTCTACGATTAGGTGACGCATCTGCATACGCCAAATTTTTGCTAGATGTTGTCATGTTCTCTTTTAAAACTAAAATATTGCCTGCATCTACAAGTACCGCACAATTGGTCAAACATTTTAGAATAATCATAAAAATTATGGCCCATAATTTTTTTTTATAATTCTGATTGTATCGTTCTAGTACAAATATTTTGCAAGCAATTTCTTTTCTTAAACTTCTTTTCGAACGATATATTTTCACGATATTCATTTTTATTGTTTTAAAGACAAACAAACGGTTTATAGATTTTATCCCCTCGTTAATAGTAGATTGATCAAATTAACATTTTGTTTTGGGTTGGATAATGTATATTTCTATATATTTTTTCTATAAAAGGTAATCCTTTCTTACAAATGTTTTACTCTTTAAAAAATTGGAGAACCCCCCCACCGGGTTAGGCGGCCGAATGATGATGATGATGATAGCGCTACTGATAACTGAGTACGAGTTTTAATCTTTTTATTTGTGTTTCCAAAGATTTGCACTGTCTCTCTTTGCCTAATTCAAATCATACTTGAATTTGAGGTAGGAAGTAGGTTCGAATGGTTGATGGTACATGTAGCGGAAAGTTTATATCATTGAGATTGAAATACACATAGTTACATAACCCTGGAATTAAACAAACGAAAATTTTATTGTTATTAATCAAATAAATATAATAGTTTGCAGAACTATTATGAAAAAAAGAAGGAAATTCATTTTGCATGAATTTTTATGTATGTACTTATTCAACCCAATTCTCATATATATTTAACTTCTTACGCTTTTCTTTCACTACTATATTTTATAGAAAGTGAAAGAGTAGTGAAAGAATTAGGTATTCTGAAATAATTCTTTCACCTTCACCTGAAAAAAAAGTGAAAGACTGTTTTTAGTGTGTGTTATATATATTTTTCTCGCCACAATTTGACTGATCCGATTTTTATTTTATGCTTCGGTTTTTGTGCATATATTAAAATACTTTTGTGGGTTTAAAATAAAATAAAAATAATTGAAAATGTCTCTGAAATAATTGTAAATTAATGTTTAATATAAAATAAGAGAAACAGTAAAGTTTTAGCTGATTATAATATTTATTTCATTGGTAATTCAATTTTCATATTTTGGGCATTTGTCTTTGCGTCATAATGAAATGGCTATCAAAATAGTTCTTTGCCCAACCCGCAATATATAAGTTATGTAAAACCAAGGTGCATCTTGATGTCGTCGTACTAATACATAGTACATTCAATGTAATAGATAACTTTGTATGTTATAAATACTTAGAGCAATGAAGCGTGCGACAAGACAAGCGATTAAATCAAATGTGGGAAAATACATATTTAAAATCACGATGTCCAATGTGATAGATAACGAAAAATTCTCGCTGTATATATAAAGGTTCGGACAACGACTGGTCATTTGTCGTACTCCATATAATTTCTAGATATGGGCCGATATATATGTGGTTAAATTTTGTCTTTCTTTACTTGTTATATATTTTTTTACTCTTATATTTTCAAAGAATAGTGTAGAAATATAAAACCGATAACGTAATACTAATGCAACTGGTAATCAACCAGCCAGCCATAGGCTAATTGTCCGTTTTAGCCTATCTAATGGCGAGTGGGATATAGATGGCACTTCTGTCAAAATATTATTTACGTGAAAAAGTAATTGCCAGAGCTTTAATGTCAAAATATTATTTTGGTGAAATATGTTGGGCGTTGAGTTTTGAGCAAAATTCCCCCAAAGTTCAACACGATTTTAGCATAGTCATAACGTATCATATAAATTTTCGTCAACCAAATTCACTGTTTTATATGAGTGCGAAAGTGTGAGTTTCGTACGGCGTTTTGGATTAATTTATAAAGTGGGGTGTTTAATAATAAAAATTGTTGCAGAATATTTCAAGTTCGAAATCGGAAAATTCAAGGTTAAACTTTTTTTTTCGTTCAGATTATTGTGGTTTTCTTTAAACAAATTATTTTCTTAACATCTCAAGGTCAAAATTCAGGAATTTCAAGGTGATATTTTCCATTTCTCAGAAAAACTTCATTAAAATGCAGTTTAGCAACAGTCGTATGTAAATTCAGACCTCGCTATCCCTGCGATGTAGTTTTTCTTTTAAAGTTATTGCAAAAAAATAAATTTATTTTTATCCGCACATTTTGTATCTAAGAAATCTTATACAAAACTCGTTTTCATAATACATTAATCATAATAGTACAAATTTTGAAATACACAAACTTTGTGTTTTTGAAAATTTTCTCTCACATTGTTGTAGCCTCTGACAACATAATAATATGGTTAATTCCCCGGTATTATATTTGACAGTTCTATGACCATTAAAAGGAGAAAACCGAGAGAAGCAAAACAAAATTTTTAATTAATTTTAAATTAATTTTCGGTCTTAAAGAAAAAAAAAGTGTTCGTCAAAAAAAAAAGAGTCAAACATTGTATCGTTTTATATGAGGAAAATGAAACAAATATTGTGGTCAAATCGAAATGACGATACTATAAAAAGGCATATCCCGTAAAATAATTAATATTATTACAATATAATTTGTTATCAATATTTATGAATTGCATCTCCCTGACATTTTATTCAATTCTAAATATTTTATTCTCAATGTACATAATCATAAATTCCCGTTTGCCGCAAAAAATTTAAACAACAAATATTTAAATTTACCGCCAAAAAAATTCTTCATATTGTGCGCGTGCAGATGAAAAAATTTCCTCTCTTTATGGTAGCAGATGAACAAATTTCCCCTCTATATGGTAGTAGATGACGAACGCAGATGAAAAAAAGTAGTTCCGTTCTCCTCTGACTTTAGTATATTTCGTATCTGATTTTATTTCTCTTTTGCGCGATCTGCGTTCTCCACCGTGAAAATCCTCCATTAATGTTTAATTTATTTCCGTTTCAGATGCATTTTAGAAATGGTCATTGGCGAGGTTAAAAGTCACATATGAAATCATGAATCCACCATGACCAATGACCATCATCAACCCTCGATATGAAAAAGCACTGCCATGGTTTAAAATTTCGATTCTATGTTTGGAGAAGAATCTTCTTTTGAATTCAAATTTAGAACCAGTACCAAGACACAATATGAGTAAGCATTGCCAATTTTTTGAAAATAATTTCAAGTCCACTTGAGAGAAGTTGTCCTCTAAATAAAAAATGTGTACAGGCAAGATAAAAAAAACTGCTTCAATTTTTCATTTATGTTTTCTAATATTCCATATCATTATTTTTAGAAATAATTATTCCAAATAATTCATCATCCTGTGTTGAGAAAAAATGGGCATAGACATTCAACATTAACACAGAAATATAATTCACTTGGTGTTGGGAGACACAGCCAAGCAAACGAATGATTTTTGTACTAAAATAAGATCATCGCTAAATGTTGAAATATTTCACATTTTATCTTTTTTAAAATCACTGTGAATACTTGATAGTTGTAGATTTTAAAATCAATATTTCTGAATTTTTATGTTTGTTTGTTAAATATTTTAAATTTTGTTTCTTTTTTGTCTTCAAAAAATTTATTGACTTTAACCGCCTTGGTAGTCCAATTCCCCTCATTCGGTGAGTTGTGAGGCGCAAAATATATACGCGTGAGGCACAAATTCATTTGGCACATTTTTGTATGTAAAACAGAGTGTTTTTGACTATTTTGGGTGATTCATGCCTCACGAAGGGGAAACATTTCTGCACATGCTCGGGAAATTTATAATTTATAGTGATTTATACGGAAACTCATGGGTAGACTAGATATATTTCTAAAAACTAAAATTTTAAAAACGTTGTTAAAAAATAACTATATGTATTTACAATGAAAAAATACGTATTAAATAATTGTTGTTGATATCAAGAGTTAAATTTTTCGAAAATTGTGTTTCTTTTATTTCTTTGGCCCCTTTGCACCAATATTGCAGCAGAATCTAAACAGAAAGAAATTTTTATTTTTGAATAGGGATGTATCGTAATTATATACAATTATATAAGTATTAATATTTAAGTTTTAATAAACTAGAATACTTTTGTGTGTTTTTTCTTCAAGGACGTGCACATTTTAAATATTTAGGAAAAGAATAAAAGACACAAAAACGTAAATGTCCAATTTACCAATTTAAAATATTTTGTTTTACCATAAAATTATTTCGAAAACAAAATTTATTTATTCATTTCGAGCTGCTATACGTGGGAAAATGTGTTAAAACTGAAGTGCTTTTCGACAATTTTTTCTACGACCGAAAATTAATTCAAAATAAATTCAAAATTTTGTTTTGCGCTCCACGGATTTCTCCTTACATGGTCATTTAACTGTCAAATGGACTACCGGAAAAGTTTGTAGTTTTCGTCTCTCCGTGCTTTAAGACCGCAAATGAATTTAAAATACATTTAAAATTTGGCGGTTTCTCATGGTTTTCTCCTTAATGGTCATAGAATTTTGTTTTTTTCGAAATAGTTGTGTGGAAAAGCAAAATATTTGAAATTGGACACTTTATGCTTCTGTTTTTTTATTTTAATTTTCGGAATAAAGTGAGCATCACGTGATTTCAAAAGAAAAAAGAAAAAGTGTTTCAGTTTATTAATTTTATTTTTTCATATTTAATTACAAATTTATTCATCAAATATTTAAAACTAATGAATTTTTTCTGTTTAGATTCAGAGAAAATATTAGTGCAAAAGGGACAAACAAACTAAAACAGCGCAATTTTAGGAACATGTAAGTTTATTTCATGCATTTTGTGGATCGTCTATTTTTTTCAGCTCAAATTTTTTATCAACACCCGGAATGAACAAGCCCAGCTAATGTTTTGTAATCTATTTCATGCATTTTGTGAATCGCCTATATTTCTGTTACAGACTTCTGATCTTCGCTTGCACAATCAAATTTAAAATGGATATATAGGCAAGATACATTTTTTTAATTAAGGTGTACAAAATTTCTAATTCTTTTAGTTTTCAGAAATGATTGATGTGCTGAGAGAATATGGACATTTACATTTGAGGCTAACATAGAAACACAATTTTCATAAGTTAATAATTACAGTTTTAATGAGTTTTATTGCTTTTAATCAATTAAATTAATAAACAGTGTTTGTCAAAATTTGCTTTGAATATCAATATGTAATAATTGAAATACATAAACTTTTTTTTAACTCTGTTCTTTTTTAATGATTTTAATAAAAATATATCCAGTTACCAATGCGTTTCCATAAAAACCACTATAAATTCGAAATTTCCCGCGCATGTGCAGTAATTATTTTGAAAATGAGTATGTCAGAATAGTTTCCCATCCGTGAGCGCGATTCACCCAAAATGGTAAAAACACTCTGTTTTTCATACAAAAACGTGCCAAATGACTCTGCGCCTCACGCCTCACCGAATGAGAAGACTGGGACTACCGGAGTAACCATATTAACTTGTTCTTAGATTATATGTACACTAGATAGGAAAAGATATTAAAATGCTACTGAAATATTTGTGCATCGTTCTCATCTTTTCTAGATTAAACATACACAACAAATAAGTAAGCACTATCTGCCCTATTCTGGCCCACGCTGATTGAGATTTAAAATAGTTTGTTTCTATTTCACTCTTCCTCACAGGAGTATCGATTAAAATATTCGATTTGTCAAATACATACAAGATTGGTTCAAGCAAGCCATGATATTTTTTTATTGTTCGTGATAGTCTTTGCTTTTGTCAAACTTTAATATTTAAGCATTTAAAGCAATTTAACTAAATAATTTTCATAAATTAGAATGTTCAGTGCCTAGGTGTATCAACACGTAACATTGATGGTAAAAAAAACAATCATATTTTTGGTCAGTTTTGAATTTTAAAAGATTAGGACTGCCTGAAAAAATGCATATTGTTATTTTGAAATACGAATTTCTAATAAATTAAAATTTTTTTTTTTTAAGTTTCGTAATTTTTAACTGTAAAAAAATAAAGATATTTTATTAAACCGTTTCATTTTTATAGTTTTTTTTAACGCATATATTCATAAAAAAAATTCGAAGACCTTTGAAACTCCCTGTGTGATCTGTTACAATATATATATATTATAATTAGTTAAATAATAAAATTTTGACAGTAACAGTTTGTGAAATTTACTTAGTAGGTGTTTATTTATATTATTTCATTGTGTTTTTTGTCAAATTTCATTTATAAAATACGATTTTAATTTTAGAGAGCTAACTACATTTTAATAAAGCTTTTCTGAGATATGAAAAATGTGACCTTGAAATTTATGAGTTTTGACCTTGATTTCAATTGAAAATTGAGATTAGCAATAATGTACAACATTATGGTATAAAAATATGACCTCATTATACAAAAAGTAAAAAGAAAAGTTTAAAAATATTTAGGGTTTCCTGAGATATAAAAAAATTGACCTTAAATTTTCATCTAGCGGGATATAAGACATATGCAGTTTTGTTTAGAATACTTTGAAGATTAATTGTTGTGAAAATAAAGGAAATCGCAGGGCACATTTTGGAGCGAGAAAAACCGTTTTTTTCAACAACTCTACCTTGTGGCATCTGACCTTGAAAAATCAAAAATCGCCTCCCTCTAATATTATACAAAAAATAATAATCATACAAATCGGTCCAGTAGTTTAGGAATTTTTTTTCCATCATTTTTCTACAGTACGGCCTACCGCGAACGGCATACGATGTACGGCGTACGAACGCACATTTGCACATTTTTTCTAGACCACTTTTTTGTACTTAGGAGGTATCAAACGATTTTCTTCATCATCAACTTTTTTCCGAAAAAAGTCGGAATGCAAATATTTCTATATGCCCCCCAAGGGTTGTATATAAATTAAAAACTACATCGCAGGGAGAGCGGGGTCTGAACTTATATACGACTGTTTCTAAATTGTAGTTTAATGACGTTTTTCTGAGATATGGAAAATGTCACAATGAAATAATCAACAATGTGTTTAACGAAAAGCAACAATAATGTGTACGAAAATTTTATAAAATAGTTAACGTTATGGTGACATAAAAAGTTTGACCTTGAATTTTCCGATTTCGACCTTGAAATATTCTGCAACAATTTTTATTATTAAACACTATATAAATAAAAACATTTGTTTAAAACACTTTTGGAGTCAGGGAGTTTCAAAACCATGCATCATGAACTTTTTTTTCGAAAAAAGTCGGAATGCAAAAATCTATATATAAATAGTAAATACCTGTATATATATAATAATAAATGGCGCAACATTTTTAAAATTTTTCTGTAAAAGTACTAAAATTCATGTTATTGCTCAAATTTTTTTCTTTTAACAATAGAATTCATATTTTCGGATATAGAGCAAAACTTGAAATTTTTAAAGTCAAGGTTTTTTTCTATTATGACGAGGTGAAAAATTTGCCAAACATTTCAAGATCATATTGATTTTTTTTATAAATCAGAAATGGATTTTTCTAGCATAACGTCTTCATTTTGTGTTTAAAAACGGTTTCTATCGAAGCTATATATCGTCGTCATCAAAGTATAATCGGTTTGAGAACCTGATTTAGGTGCTTAATCATAATTAAAGTGCTAGTCTGTCTTATAAAACTTATAAAATTTATTTATGTTGTATACAAAAAATTAGTTTTTGATTGATCTTGAATACTACGACTCGCGTACTTATATCAGATTCTATGAAACTTACAACGTTTCGCGCTCTATCCAATAATAATATTTCTTTGTGCTCTACAGCTTTTTTATAATAGTTTCAAATATATATTTAGGGCAAAGTTAAAAACTGTTTTCGAAACCTTTTATCGCCGATATCCTCAGTGTTGAATAATACATATGTCGAGTTTGGTGGAAATTTTGTAGCTTTATTACAAGTTTGGGTCTATTTGACTGAAAGCTCAGAATTTTTGAAAAATTGAATGTATAAATGTTTGTTCTTTAATCTCGTGTGAGGAATGATTTTTTAAGCTAATCAGCAATTAAATACTATTAATTATTATTATTACTTAAATTTTTTTTTTGATATATATTTAATTCGTTTTTATTTGCATTTAGTGTTGTACACTCAAATGTACATGATACATAAATACATTTCAGCAGTAACACCTTTAGTATATGTATGTTATAATATTCTATTACTTTACACAGTTTCATTAGTTAAAACTTTTTTAATTACATGTTTATCAGAGTATTACAAAAAATCACTTTGTATTGCTGCAATATTATTATGCAAACTAATACCTTTACCACAATATTTAATAAGGACTGTTATATTGCATTGACAGCCGACTGGTGAATACTCATTCATTATCCAGCATCCAGCCGTTGCACTGTTTTTAATTTATTACAATCTAGTATGGTTGTAATAGATTCTTACACTTGCAAACTTTTTGAAAGAAAGTTAATGATGCAGAAACATGTCTTGACACCCCCTGAGTCCAAAAAATGTGTGTATGCACGTCCATACGTCTGTTCGTGCGTTCGGATGTCCGGAAGATTTCCTTAAACTACGGAACGGATTTGAATGTCATTTTGACATAGTATGTAAAATAATTTATCACTAATATCCATATTTTCATCTTAAGGTCACATCTCTCAAGGTCAAATTAAGGTAAAAAAAACACCATTTCGCCAAAAAATATATATGGGAACCCAAAAACGGCTCTAACGATTTTGTTCATATTCAAATTCCTTATCCTTCCTACAAAATATATATACCTAATAGTATTCTAAGCAAAACCGCATTTACCGTATGTCCCTAAATGTGATTCTTCTGTATTACGTCATATTCTATCTCAGAAACCTTAAGCATTATGAAAAAATTCTTTCACACAAGTATAGCCATTTATAATATAAAAAAAATTGCCGAACATTTCAAGGTCAAAATATAAAATTTCCAAGTCACACTATCTATATCTATATATAGAAACCTTCAATTACTGTAACTTAGAAATGAAGAAAAAACTTTTCAGGACATTTCAAGGTCAAAATATAAATAAAAAAATATTTTAAAAAATTATCCACACTCCGGTCTGCCTCCCATATATTTTGACCAGGGCGTAATAAATTCACACAGCGCTCTCCCTGCGATGTTGTTTATTTTTAGAGAGATTCTGGAGAGTGCCGCATGCGCACCCGCAAAATCTCAATAACGTATCTGGCAACCAAATGGCTGCCATTTCGGTGCGTAAATGACTGCCGCGTGGCAGACAGAATATTGAATGTCAAAAGACTGGCATTCACTTTTTACATGCACTCATACATTCAAATGCATAAAGTTATCACAAAGGCAATTAAAAATATGCAATTAAATTTTTTTTCCTGACGGTCGATTCAAAAATTAGCAAGTGGGGAATACGATTCATTAGAAACTACGAATCCTGACATCAATTTGTTAGGGCATATTTTTGCATATTATATACAAACGTGAATATTTTGTCACACTTTTGCATATTTTTCATATTTTGGCTTATTTTCGCATATTTCGGCATATTTTTCTATATGTTCTTTCTCTATCTTTCATTGTGGTTTTTAGCATGTTATCGGAAATTTTATTGACAACTTCTCCAAAAAATCCATCTATTAAATCCAACAACTCTATTTTTTCTCCAAAACCACATACTTTAATCAGTTTAAACGTCAAATTTTATTGAATTTTCTTCCAAATTGATTATTGTATTTTCATATCGTGAGTTTGTCCTAATTTAATTTATGTAGGTAGTTAAAATAATAAAACTTATTTGAATTTACGCTCTTAAAGGGGGTTGCCAGAAATTAAAAAAACTACTAAGTCAGATGATACACACCGAAATGTGCAAAAAATATATTAAACATTTAAATTATTATTAAATATGCGCCTATTGCATCTGTGGATATTGAAAACTGATTTTTCGATGTTTATACATTTTAATAGATAAAAATAGGCAAAGCTTTTCGTTTAAAAATGTAAATGATTCGTAGTGTACTGCAATCTCAACTTTAGCAATAGTATTCACAAAACTTAATTTTTTATTTTTTATTTAAATTTTTATTTTTTTTTAATTGATTGCATTAGTTTTAGTAGTTACCCTATAAAAATAAAAAATTAATTTTATTTTAATTTATATATAAAAAGAATTTCTATTTTTTTAAGTGCACATAATGTTTTTTTAGGACATATAATCACTTTTTGTTTGCATATTATAAGCGCTTAAAACCGTTTTTAAGTTGTGTACGACTTGTATTTTCAAGGTCAGATGCCTCAATGTCAAGTTTTTGCCAAGGGCAGTTTTTTTCGTAATGGGATCTCAAAAATGGGTCCTACGATTTTCTTTATTTTCACAATGATTAATCTTTAAGGTATCCTAAACAAAACTGCATATATCCTTCATCTCGCTTGATGCTCCTTCTGGCGAAAAAGGGAGTAGATAAAGACAACCCCCACTTTTCTATCTCAGACACAATATGAAAAAAATTCTTTCAGATTATTGTAGGATTAAGTACGATAAGAAAACTTACAGATCATTTCAAGGTCAAAATCGGAAAATTCAAGGTCAAATTTTTTATATCTCAGAAATGTTAAATATTAAAAAAAAATCACGTTATTGTAGAGGTAGGTTTTAGGATACTATGATGTTCTACATTATTGTTAATCTCAATAATGTACCAATTTTGGACAAAAATCAAGGTCAAAATTCAGAAATTTCAAGGTCACTTTTTCCATATCTCCGAAAATAATATTTCCGAAAAAAGTCGGAATGCAAATATTTCTATATGCCCTTGGGGTCGTATATAAATTAAAAACGTACGATTAGAGCGGGTTTACATGGCGGCTTGGTTTGGCTTGGCTTGAAATCAAGGGACTGAGTAAAAGAGAAAGTACGTAAAACGTAGTTTGATAGTAAGAAAGGTCCGATCGTCAGCATTACCCGATGCGATTTCCTACATTATAGCAAGCGGGGAAAAACCTAGGGCCTTATCCATAATCAAGTGCTTGCATTGAGCATTGCAAAAAAAAATGCAGGGCCCTAGCTTTTAATACACACAAACAAAATTAAATGCGTACACGCAGAACATGAACTGATACTACTGCAAAAGAATAGTATGTACAAAATATAGAATTCTTAGGTTAAATACTTGCAATAAAATGTGACAGTTTCATATGATATATTTTAAAGTAGTGGGAATTGATTTATATAAATTGCAAATTTGCTATCAACTCACTCTTAAAGATTAATTGTATAGGCTTGCTTTTTGACTCGGGCCCTAGCTTTCAAGCCAAGCGCTTGTTTATAGTCATCTAAACCCACCTTTACTCTACCTTAATCAAGGTGATGTGGAAATGAGTAAAGAATGCAGTCACTGCCATTTCTAAGTATGAATTTTGTGTCTAATGGAGGATTTACACGGTGGCGAACGCAGATCGCGGAAAAGAGAAAGAAAATCAGATACGAAATATTCTAAAGTCAGAGGAGAACGAAACTACTTTTTTTCATCTGCATTCGTCATCTGCTACCATAAAGAGAGGAAATTTTTTCATCTGCACCCATAAAAAGTCAAACAGTTTTAATGAAAAATACACGCCCACAATATGAAAAAAATTTTTGGCGGTAAATTTAAATATTTGTTGTGCAAATTTTCGGCGGCAAACAGGAATTTATGATTATGTACATTGAGAGTAAAATATTTAGTATTGAATAAAACGTCGGGGAGTTGAAATTAATGAATTTTATTAACAATTTATATTGTATTAATATTTATTATATTTGGGGTTATGTTTTTTTTATAGTATCGAAATAACAACCACAATTTTTGTTTCATTTTCCTCATATAAAACGATACAATGTTTGACTCTTTTGCGCGATCTGCGTTCGTCTGCAGTTGCTCCCATGTAAAGGCAACTTAAAACTACTTCCAATTAAAATATGCAGATTTAGCAATAATTTAATTATACATCTTTCGACTTATGATGATTGATGGGACTGAATCAAATAATAAATATAGTATAAATTTTTGTATAAAACTATTTTTGCATAAACGTTTATCTTTTATTTTTATATTCTGGCGGAAACATTCTGCCATCAAGTGACCAGAATAGACGGCGGATGATCGGGCTGATGATAAACTTATAATAGTTATCATAAATTATTCTTGTATTAAAATTTGTAAAAATAAATGAGTTTTTATATCTTTCATTTATTAAGGACCTGGACATCATCACTAATTTAAAATATTTACCATTCTTAAAATAATATTGTAAATTAATTTGGTTTGGTAAATGAATACATTTATGTATGATATTCATAATTAAAAATAAAAATTATTTTCTTATTTTAAATAAATTTAATTTTGTAATTTCTATTAACATCCTTTAGATATATATAAATAGCCATGACATTTAATTTAGATATATGTAAATTATGTAAATATCCCAAATGTGGGAAATTTAATTCAAAATATCGGCTAAAATCCCAAGTTTGAGATATTTGTACTAAAAAAGCGGCGCATACTACAAGGTAACTGCAACGCCCGCTACTTCACCGTTTCTTCGACGTCAAATTTTTTGGGAAGTAGTAATTTTTCTTCCAATAATATTGTATAATATATATGTTGCCGTTGCCGACCTAATTCAACGAGCTCAGTGGCCTAATGTATGTCGCCTTCGTTTGCACTGGGTGGATGCACCGGCTCCACGATGGTTCGAGGAACGATATTCACCTGGTTTTCGACCCAGATAAGGTATTTGAAAAATTTTGAATGTATTTATCTATATGAAAAATAAAATCTATTGCATGCATAATATTAATAATTGTTTTATTTTTTATGTTGGTAGCTCTGAAAATTTAATTTATAGATATGTAAATACATAATATAATAGACTTTATTTGTTTATATAGATTATACATTTAATATTTTTCAAACACCTTATCTTATAAGATGACTGGATAGATATCGATCCTCGAAACCTACGTGGAAACAACGTGGAGACAGTGAGTTTGTTTGAGTTATAAATTTTTTTGGGTCAACTGCCAAGTCTTAAGTCCAAATTTTACTTTTTGCTGTCTCAGTTTCACACTCATGACGTATGACTTATCGGTCAGTGGCAAATACTTTATGCTACTAGACCGGAGACTGGAGAGTGGAGGGTGGAGACCCTAGTTTTGACTTTCATGCAGCGCAGCGTGCGGTCCACGGTATTCACTATTGGCGCATGCAGATGCATTTGTGCACTGTCTGTGCAGTATTCATTTAAAATTCCTGGAGTTTGGTCGAGTATCAGCCGGCAAGCCATAAATCTAAATCTATTTAAGTGTAGTAACCATATTGTATTTAAAGTTAGTGAAAATCGTCGCACCATTATTTGAATTTCATTCCTTTGATATTTTTGTATAGTAATAGATCAAACATCTAAATTACAATTTCGAAGTTGAATTTTATTGATTTCGTTTTAGAACAAGTGAGTAGTATTTTAATAATTTGCTATTAATAATAGTGTAGTGTATAGTTCACTGTTCAATAATTCCTAAAAGTTATTGTAATAAAAACAATGTATAATAGATAATTAAAGTACATACGTTCATACATATGCAAGTATACCGAATTCAATCTTGAATGTCCAATAAATAATTTTAACCTACATATTATGTACGCATACTTACATATTATTATGTCTGTGATATGCTACTATATGCCTTATTCATTTAGGTTGAACTTTGCGTTTTAATATAAAAGGGAATATTATATAAAACAATAAATAATTTCATTCATTCATTAAATCGTAATTTACCAATACTATTTGCCAATTATAATACATACATATATGCAGAATTTCAAATTGAAAGTTCAAACTGTAAGTACACGCATATGTCGTTAATTTACATTGAAGTTTTTGGCGCCCAAATGCCAAGAGTCAAGTGTCGGCACTCATTTAGTAAATCCTTTATAAGATTTAAATGAATAACAAATTGTATATGTATGCACATGCTAAATGTCTTTCTAAGCGCACGCATAAAAACAAGCAAATATAAAGCATTTCTTAACTTATTTTAAAGATATTAAATATTAAATCAGAACGATTGAACGCAACTCTTTGTAAGGTCAAATACTCGGAGTTCTATCACAGAAAATCATACAGACGAGAAACCTCGTGATTTTCGTATTAAAAGAAGAGAGGGCCGAAAATTGGTTTTAGAAAATTATTTCAGTTTTTTTTTTTGCCAATGTAAGACATTAGGAAAAATTTCAATACTTACAAGGGTTAACTGAGCAATAAAACTCAATTTGTCGCAGCAGTTATTGTTAATTGTCTGACTAGTGCATATGGACAATTATGCCTACCTGCTTTAGTAATCCATTTATTCCAAAATGTACCCTTTACTTGCTTGCCATGTAAGAATATACTAAAACGACTATTTAAGTTATAAAGAACTTTGAAATCACAACGGCGGCTTTTCCTACATCAAATGTGCGTTTTCCGAAATTTTTTTGATGCATTTGTATTCTTAAGGGGGTTTCAAGAAACTTTCATCAAAAAAAATTCCCAAAACGAAAATTTCATGTATAAAAAATAAAAACGAGCATTTCAAATAAAATTGAAAAATTTTACTCGCGGCCTGAGCGAGCATTCGTTTTCATTTAAAATGCTCACAAGCTATGAGTATTTAAAAAAAGGGTTTAATCTATACTCGTGAGCGATGAGCAAACTAATTTTGAAAAATATTTGTACTCGTGAGTTTGAGCATCTTGTTTTGCTCATACTCGCCCATTGAGCGTGTATTTTCGATGCCTGCCTGTGGGATGGTTTGATGGAATGTAAGATATGACGTCATCTTCCATCTCTGAAACTTTAGAAAACAGTCTTTAATAATACAGAAAAATTTGCCACCATTTTAAGGCTGAAATATAAAGATTTAATGTTACTCTCACTCACTTTGATATCTCAGGAACATTAAATAGTTTTTAAAATTTTTGTTTCACATTGTAGCTTTAACAAATACAAAAATAAAATTACAGAACATTCCAAAGTCATAATATTTAATCAATTATTTCTACCTTTACTATGCTCTACACTATTAGTTTTTAATAAATACTATGTTCACACCTCGGTCTTCTTACGATGTATTTTGTACCAGGTCGCAAAAAATTCTAACCCCCCTTCGATTTAATTTGTTTAACCGTTTTTTTTTGTTTTGCAGTAGATAAGATGGTTTTCGGCCAGACTGCCGGAGTTCTATGGACGCTCATCAAGTGGGAAAACTCTAACAGAAAAGTTTGCCATGCTGTGTGCGATTCTGTTGATATACTCCAATTGACCAAGAATAATAATTTAACTGGTGAAACAGTGCAGGCAAAAATTAATGGTAAAATGCGTAATGCAACTATTGTCAGCATTTCGGATGACAAAGATTATTTGCATAATGAAAAGTTAAGAGAAGAAGATCGATGTGGTAAAAACAAACGCCACCTTTCATTTGACGACGATGAAAATTTGGCAGAATTGTCCAAGCAAAACATGATATTTGAGCAAGTTACACAAAATAATCGCACTAGTAAAAGGAAAATTGGTACGGGTCAGTTTCATTCTGACCTTGATATAGTGAAAAATTGTAATAAAGTATTGCTAGTTGACAATCAGAAGCTGGATACAACGAACAAAAAGTCTTCAGCAGCGATGGTCAAACTTTCAGCTGACATGCTAAATATAAAGTGTGTTCTTTTAGAGTTGGACGAAACTTTGAGTGAAATGGAAAAATATGACAAAAAACAAAGAAGAAACCACTTACAAATTATAAAAGAGGTTGAAGTCACATCAATTTCGGCGCAGAGTCAAAATTTTCAAGTACTATCTTTTGTTGACGAGAATGAAGAAGTGATTGTGGATGACCAAAGTAGTTGTTCATGGCACCCTCAATCTCGAAAGGGCGAAACACCCAAAAGGACAAGCGCCAAAAAGGGAAGAAAAGCGTTTAAAGTGCCCAAATTAAAAGACAATGAGAACGAAGAAATGATTGTCATTGGCAACAACGGTACAAAAGTGTCAAAAAATTCTTTAGACACGATTGATTGGACATCGCACAGCGTTGCTACAAGAAGCCTTATGATAACACTCTTTTCGCGAGATATTCTTGCGACACATACTCTAACTGGCAAACCGTCTCCAGGTAAAATTGGTCATTTTCCAGCTACAATATTTTTTTAGTTTTGTTAAATTAATTTAGTTAAGATGTTTTAATAAAAAATTTGTTTTATTGCAGCGTTTATTGATAGAGAGAAACCGAAAAAGGGTCGATTAGATGAGAAGATAATTGCAGACATCATCCAATGTGTCAAAACTAGAAGTAACGTTTCCGAAGCTGAAGTTCGAAGTGTTATCACAACAAAATGTGCTGACGAGCATAAAATGAAGGCGACTCGTGTTAAGAAAGAACGAGTGGTGTTGGCTTCAATTGGCAACGATGGCTTTGGTAATCAAACTATCTAAGGATTTTATTTATTATTATTTTGTTAGAATGTCAGAAAGATGGTTACTTTTCTTTGTCCATGAACATTTAAGAAATTATTTTTACGCGCTACATATTAGTTTTTTTCTACACAGCCATAATATATGAGAGTCGACTAACCCCTGCTTGTAGTAATATAGTGTACCATATATTGTTAATTTAAAGTGTGTTAAAATATTATATGATACAAGTTTATACATACATATAAGGTGTTCTTCGCATCTTATGCGTATTGTAACATGTATTTTTAATACGTTTTCTTTTATACTATTTTTAAAAATTTGCATTTATCAAATATTTTTGCGAACGAGTTTTGATGGAACGAAACCGTAATGTAGTCAAAGCACACTTTTTCAAATAAGGCAAAATTTTGTTTTAAGATCAATATATTTACTTTCATTTTGAATTTGTTATCTTATTAAATATCACATAACGGATCATTTTTTAAATTATTATGTTGACTTGTCAACAGTAACGTAAAAAGTATTTGCCGCATTTTATGTTGGTATCGAGTTCATTATTATGCCATGTAAGAACAAAATAGACCTTGTTATTTACTAAGGTTTACTTATTCTGTTTTTTTTTTTTATAATATTTACTGGCCGCCAGTCGCACTGAAAAATAATTCATCATTTAGTCAAGTAACGATCCATAATTTGGGTCTACAACCCTTGTACGATTGAAACGGGAGTTTTACATAGCATTTAATGACTATTTATGATTTTACTACATGTGAAATGTATTCTGTTTATGTTTCTAACAAGTTCAAAATTCCCCTTATTGATAATTCAAAATTCTGTCTTTTTTGCCATATTTATGGAAGGATGAAAATCAAAATATAAAGTATAAACACATGGTTGTTTGTGCAAAAATGTAACAATGAAGAAAGTTGTTAATGCAGAGGTTGATACAATAGAATGTTGCTTATAAAAAAAAACTTACTGTATCAAACTAGTTGAACACAGCAAACATGGTTTCACACTGTGCCACCCAGAGATTTCTTTTTGTTTTGATGTGCTTTTGAATATACACTATTAATGAAAAGCGTGAAATTCATTCAAAGTCTAAATTCTTACAAAATGAAAAAAAGAAGTTTTTGAGCAAACTGGGCCCAACATTATGGCACTCCTAATTAGTACCTGTCGAATTTAATTTTTATGCAAAATATGGGTATAGCTTATAGCATTTGTGTATTTTTAAGTTGAAAGTTACCGATTTTATGAAATATTAGTTATATCTCTTTAATAAATTTTTACTTATTATGCATTTACTTATTGTGATTTGTGAGCATTAATACAAAATATAGTATTATATATATTTCATTTTTAAAGTCGATAAGATTTATGTATAGGATTAAGTCTAATTATTTTCAACAATCTTCAATTTATATTTTGTAATAATTTATATAAATAAGACATAATTTCTTCTATTAGTACAATAAAAAAAACTTATCGTAATATATATACTTTCATTTATACGAGACTAGATGACCTTGCAAACGTTGTTTTGCGTCTTATATACAATTCATTTGGCGATTTTTCTTCTGCTGATGTGATTTTAGATTTATAATAATGAAAGACAACAAAAGTCCTCTTTAGACGAATATACCGACTACCACCTTAAACCGCAAAAATGCTGAAAATTTAAAATCTCGACAGAAATAATCAGTACATACTATTTACTTATTTGTCAAATCCAGACCGGCCAAAATACAGTCAAGCACAAATAATTCCAAAATCCCGTCAGCCACACCCAAAATTTCAGCACTCTTGAGTCTTGACTTCACTCCGATAACCTAAAATACAGACTTCCGACAACAAAATTTCGAATGCCAAAATTCAAACCCTGATGGTTTCATCAGTCACAAACCCGATACCCACAATCTCTCCCTTAAGGCTCATCCTTGCAGAATCGTGAAACTAGAAGATTTTTCAGCGAGTTTTACACGGCTATAAATTATCCGATTTTGATCAAGTTAGTCTTAATTTAAAGATAAGTTCTTTCACGAGGGCAACTTTTTTTGATAAAACTAATGTTTTTATAAATATGATGTGTTAAAAATATGCAAATCTCACTTTTTGAAAATTAGTCCATATTAGATTGCATTTTGTGGAGCCACTTTTGAAGTCACACATACAATATTTTTTAATTCGGTACCTTCAATAAATTGTTGAAGCTATTAGTTGGCCTTTTTTTGAATTTTAATATAATTTCAAAGATATTAATTTTTAAACTTTGCAAAAAATTTACTTTTCCAATGGCTCATTTCCATTAAAATTAATTAAAAAAAAGTACGCAAAACCATAATTTTTTAAATCTGTAGTATATCAAAAACCATATTCCAAAAAATGATTACCCAAAAATGATTTTTTATATAAGTTTAAGCACTTTAAATTCGATTGCGATTTTGTATGTAACTAAAAATATTCGAATTTGTGAGGGAATTTGGATGTGTAATTCGTAAAACTAATTCATCCCATTATACATAGATGGCAATTGTTATATATTTTGTCAATATCATGTGGGTAAATTTTAAAAATATGTATTATGCTTAGATACAAAGTGGCAAAGGTTACAGGTATACTTAACGAGAATATATTCAACAGATTTTATTGTTTTATTATTTAAAAATGTTTTTTTTATTATTTCTTGTAATCAAGAATTGTTCAATGGATGAATAACTAAAACGCATATGCTACAATACAATGAATCTATATCCATTCTAGTACAGTCGAACTTCCATAACTCCCACTTCTCTAACCGAATTTTCTATAACTTGAACGAGATCGAGTAGCGCTTTTACCGAAAAGTCCTTTCCTAGTAATGTGAATAATTTTATAATTTGAAGTCTTCGTAATTCGAGCTTTCTTTATGCATTGTGATAATTCGAGTTGATTGATTGTTTTTAAAGTTCTCTATGACTTAAATATTGTTTTTAATATATTTTTCCATGGCATGCAAAAAAAAGTGTACATCCTGCACTTATTATCAATTCTTAAACGTTTTTTAATTTATATACGACCCCAAGGGCATATAGAAATATTTGTAATCCGACTTTTTCAGGAAAAAAAGTTGATGATGCAGAAACTCGTTTTGACACCCCCTGAGTCCAAAAAAGTGGTCTAGAAAAAATGTGCAAAAGTACGTCCGTACGCCGTAATATAGAAAAATGGTGTACTATGGTGGAAAAAAAAATTCTCCTAAACTACTGGATCGATTTGCATAAAATTTATTTGTAAAGTATTAGACAAAAATATAAGAATAGCATCTTCGATTTTTCAAGGTCAGATCCTTCAAGGTCAAGTTTATTGCCAAGGGAATTTTTTTTCGTATAGGGGCTCAAAAATGGGTACTAGGATTTTTTTCATTTAATCATCAATTATTCTTCAAGGTATCTTAAACAAAACTGCATATATCCTATATCCCGCTAGATGCTTCTTCTGTACGGCGCACGCAAAGACATCATTAGGTAGACATGGCACGCAGTGCAAATATGTAATCCAAAATCAAATTTTGTGTACATAGACAGGCAAAGGCCAACCATGTTAAATTAAATTAAAATCACTTTGTTTTTTTTCCGAATTTTTAAATTTTGCTAGAAATTTGTAATTTATATATGTACTTGCATTCGAACTGCACCCATGAAAAAAAAACGAAACAAGTGATAACTAATGAAAACATCGAATTCCGCGCAGAAAATAAGAACCAAAAATGACTGCGTCTTCCACATGATTATATTAAATTACTAGGTCGTTGTTAAATTAGATTTCAAGTGTCTTATTACTCATACAACATATATTTAAATTAATTCCACGAGTACAGTTTTATGTAATGAAAAACTTTTTTTTTTTCCGTCGTTAGAAGTCCTTATTAAAATAGTTTAAATCATGCATATTATGTATGCAAATTGTGATAAGAGATTTACCATTGTGACCTATAAAGGTATGTTTATGTATCTATATTCAAAGAAAAATAAATTTCAAAATTGTAAATAAATAATAATTGTCCCGTTTTACAATGTTATTTATTTTTAAATTTAATTTCATTTATTGTATTAAACCTTGGGTTATTATAAAAATAAAACTTATACAAATTTTAATAAGAGCCGTACCTTGTTTGACACACTGATTACAATTTACAACGGGCCAAAACGACTGGAATGAGATTGGGATGAAGAAATTGTGTATATATACATATGTATACAAAGGCCTCTCACGATATTCATAAATATATACAATATATAAAGTAAGGACTTTAAAAACAAAAATTTCAGAACTAATTTTACTTATTTCAGTTTGATTGTATAACGCGGCGCCTACTCATAATTGTCAGTTTGGTTTTCGCTTATTTTAAACAAAATATTATTTTATACATAATACATAAATCCATATATGTAAACTAATAATCAAAAATAAAAAAATTATTGTCGGAATAATGCAAGAAAGCTAAAACATCTTTTTTTTTAATAAAAACAAATTGACAATTGTTCTGATTGGATGAAGTTTGACAGTCGTTTGAATTAATTATATTACACGAAAAGAAACGAAAAATAATTCGAATATTGACATATATATTATATTTCAAAAAATAACCAAACAATAATGTTAAAAACATGAATTTAGAAACAAAATGATTGAGGCCGTGACGATTATAGAATATCTCTTAATGGGGAAAGGCTGCTATATTGAATATATACATTACCTTTCATTTGTCAATATTCGAATTATTTTTCGTTTGTTTTCGTGTGCGCAATTTAAAAAATATCATATTCTTGTGTTTGTGCCGTTCATTATTAACAAATTTGTGACTAATTATTATACAAACAAATAATTTTTATTTATTAAAGAAAGAAAGAAAATTATTTTTAATTAATTTAAAAAGGAAAAAATATTGAAAAAACGTATAAAAAATGAAGTGTATCGTAAAGAGTGTGGCAGCAAGAACTCATCTCGAGTATCGAAAATTTCATTTCATAGGTGCGATATCTTTTTGTCAATTTTATAAAGTGTTACTATTTTTATAAATAAGTTTATATATCAAAGTTTATTTTTCTACTTTTTTAAAGGACGCACCTAATATACCTATTTAATTATAAATTTTCAAAAATCGTCTTTAAAAAACAACCTCCAATATTTGCAATAATGTGCCAGTGACGTTCTAGACCCCCTTGTAGGAGTCTTCGAAACTTTAGAAATCCTTTATGATTTTGTTGCCGAGGTGCCCCGATTTTTTCGATGTTTACGGCGTTAATGTAATTTTATGATAATGCCAACCAATACACATAAATGCATTGCAATACATACAAACATTTGGATAAAATATTTGTTCTACGTGCCATGTCTACCTAATGATGTCTTTGGGCGCACGTATCTCAGAAACCCTAAATATTTTTGAAATTTTTTTTTCACATTATTGTAGGAATAAATAAAATAAGAAAACTTGCTGAACATTTCAAGGTCAAAATTAAGAAATTTTAAGGTCAAATTTTTCATATCTCCGAAAAGCTTTATTAAAATGTAGTTAAGCAACTGTCGTATATAAATTCACACCTCGCTCTCCCTGCGAAGTAGTTTTTTGTAATGAAACACGAACATGTCATGACTCACATGAGTGATAACTTATGAAACAGTTTGACTATACTTATTAATCTGTCACCAATTTTACAGGGTCTCAACATAATTTTGAAAACACAATTTGTGTCGCTATCTACATGCCAGGGCCACAACTACAAAATAGATGACAAAATATGAAGTTATCACTAGATATTGGGTAATAAAAGTTATAGAAACGGGCCACTGATGTGTATAATAGTCATAAGAATTATATATGTGTTTATTATTATATTGTATATAAGTATCCATGTTGAGATCCAACACATATACATTAAATGTTATAACTACGTAAAAAAAGCTGTACATCGAAAATTGTATTCTTTTTAGGTGGCTGCTGCTGTATTTCAGGTGTATATAGGTTGCCTTAAAGTAGAAGGCTGATTAGAGACTTATATACAGCTCTTAAAGCTTCAGATATATCTCTTATTTAGAGCCGGAGATATTAAAGAGAAACATTTTGGGCTGATAGGATGCGGGTCAACACTGGTTACCAATATTGTAACGGAATCTAAAAAAAAAGAGATTCAATAATTTTGAATAAGTATCGTAATTTAATACAATTTTTACTTACTTTTTAATAAATTTGAACACTTATGTATGTTTTTCTTTAAATCTCCAATTTAAAAAATTTAGTTTTTCCACACAATTATTTCGAAAAACAATATTTAGGTATTTATTTCGAGCTGTTATAAGTGGAGAAATGTGTTTTATACGAAAACAGAAGTACATTTCCGCAAATGAATTCAAAATAAATTCAAAATTTTGTTTTGCGCCTCACGGTTTTCCACTTTCCTGGACATTTAACTGTCAAATGGATTACCGGGGTGGGTATTGTTTTGCACAGAAAAGTGCTCTTGTTTGAGAAGGGCTGCATTTTGGTCGGCAATTACCTTCAGCAGGTCCATTTTGTCCTTGTGACGTTCCTTCTTCTCATCGATCAGGAATAGAACCAGTTTACGCTAATTATTTTTACATAATTATTTTTTCTCCTCCTGCAAGTATTTTGCCACTGCGGATGGATTTCGTGGTTTTTGATTGCAGAGTCTCTCATGCCGATGAATCCCTTTCGTTGTTGCAAGCACACGAGGAATCTCACTCGACACGATATTCTCTGCTGTCGACAAAATCGGTCGCAAAATAAAATTATTATTATTTGTTTGGCTGTTGGCACCTTTTGCAGCTTTGTAAGCCCGGATGCAACTTTTCACTTTATGTTCCACCATCATTGGAGTAGTTTTGACATCCCCTGAGTCCAAAAAAGTGGTCTAGAAAAAATGTGCAAAAGTACGTCCGTACGCCGTACTATAGAAAAATGGTGGAAAAAAAAAACTCCCAAACTACTGGACTGATTTGCATGAAATTTTTTTGTAAAGTATTAGACAAAAATATGAAATAGAAACTTCGATTTTTCAAGGTCAGATCCTTCAAGGTCAAGTTATTGCCAAAAGAATTTTTTTTCGTATAGGGGCTCAAAAATGGGTCCTACGATTTTTCTTTAATTCCACAACAATTAATCTTCAAGATATCTTAAACAAAACTGCCTATATCCCATATCCCGCTAGATGCTCCTTCTGGCGAAAAAGGGGGTGGACAAGGACAAACCCCACTTTTCTATCTCAGCCATCTTGCACAATATCAAAAAAATTCTTGCAGATTATTGTAGGATAAAATCAGATAAGAAAATTTGCGAAACATTTCAAGGTCAAAATCGAAAAATCCAAGGTCAAATTTTTTATATCTCAGCAACCTTTAATATTTTTTAAAAATTTTTTTCACATTATTGTAGGAATAAATAAAATAAGAAAACTTGCTGAACATTTCAAGGTGAAATTTTGAAAACTCAAGGTCATATTTTTATAATGAAAATATTTAATTCAAATACTATGTGTTTTAGGGTACTATGATGTTCTACATTATTGATAATCTCAATAAAAGTACCGATTTTGGACAAAAATCAAGGTCAAAATTAAGAAATTTCAAGGTCAAATTTTTCATATCTCCGAAAAGCTTTATTAAAATGTAGTTAAGCAACAGTCGTATATAAATTCACACCTCGCTCTCCCTGCGATGTAGTTTTTTAGTATCACCTTGAACGTTGAGTCTTCAGTCTTCATACAACCACTCTTTTGTGTTGCTAATTTCATCGAAAGCCTACTTGTAATGTCAAGTCAATGTGTATTGTGCACAACCTTTATATGCCTTCTTTAAAGGCATATTATATCAACAATCTTTGTGGGTAGAATCATTCTAGTATTCCGGTAAAAGGTACCACCGATTAAGCAGATGTTATTTACTGCACAGTTTTTGTTTAAAATTCATTGCATTTAAAAAAACTACATCGCAGGGAGAGCGAGGTGTGAATTTATATACGACTGTTGCTTAATTACATTTTAATAAAGCTTTTCGGAGATATGAAAAATTTCCTTGAAATTTCTTAATTTTGACCTTGAAATGTTCAGCAAGTTTTCTTATTTTATTTATTCCTACAATAATGTGAAAAAAAAATTTCAAAAATATTTAGGGTTTCTGAGATACGTGCGCCGTACGCCGTACGTCGAACCTTGAAATTTCCGATTTCGACCTTGAAATGTTCAGCAAGTTTTTTTGTCTCATTTAAGCCTACAATAATGTGAAAAAAAAATTTAAAAAATATTAAAGGTTGCTGAGATATAAAAAATTTGACCTTGAATTTTTCGATTTTGACCTTGAAATGTTTCGCAAATTTTCTTATCTGATTTTATCCTACAATAATCTGAAAGAATTTTTTTGATATTGTGCAAGGTGGCTGAGATAGAAAAGTGGGGTTTGTCCTTATCCACCCCCTTTTTCGCCAGAAGGAGCATCTAGCGGGATATAGGATATATGCAGTCTTGTTTAAGATACCTTGAAGATTAATTGTTGTGAAAATGAAAAAAATCGTAGGACCCATTTTTGAGCCCCTATACGAAAAAAAATTCTTTTGTCAATAACTTGACCTTGAAGGATCTGACCTCGAAAAATCGAAGATCCTATTCTTATATTTTTGTTTAATAGTTTACAAAAAAATTTCATACAAATCGGTCCAGTAGTTTAGAAGTTTTTTTTTTCGACCATTTTTCTATAGTACGGCGTACGGCACACGGCACACGGCACACGGCACACGGCACACGGCACACGGCGTACGGCGTACGGACGCACTTTTACACATTTTTTCTAGACCACTTTTTTGGACTCAGGGGGTGTCAAAACGAGTTTCTGCATCATCAACTTTTTTTCCGAAAAAAGTCGGATTACAAATATTTCTATATGCCCTTGGGGTCGTATATAAATTAAAAACAGTTGCAAGTGAAACGCGATAAAATATAATTAACGTTGCGTGGAATTTATTCGGAATACATTATAGTAGCTCTGACTGAATGGACACATTTGTAACAGTTTAGTTTGAATCAGTGCATTTGTGAACCTAGTCTGTTCGTGTCGGTTAAATTAGTTTATCAAAGAGTGTAACTCGTACAATATGTCTGTAGTGTGTGAATTCTATGCGAATAAAAATGTGTTCATTACTGGAGCAACAGGCTTAATTGGAAAGGCGACAGTTGAAAAATTGTTACGCGTGTGCCCCGATATTGGGAATATTTACATATTAATGCGCGGTAAAAATATCTCCCTTGAGGAACGAAAAAAAGAATTTTTTACCAACATCGTAAGTGTCTGACTGCTATTATATACCCAATATTGTTAAGAATGCAATGATGTGCACTTATGATAACGGTACAATATCTCCACACTATAGATATTTGATCAAATTCGCAATACAAATGAAGCTCTTCTAAAGAAAGTAAAAGTCGTGGAAGGTGACATGTGCGTTGAAGGTATGGGGCTAAGTGAAGCTGATCGACAACTTATTATTGAAAACACTCACATAGTCTTCCATTGTGCTGCTAGTGTAAGATTTGACGAAGAATATGGTAATATTATAAATATAAATATGCGAGGAGGTAGACGTGTATTGGAACTGTCAGAAAATATAAAACACATTCAGGTAAATAATTAAATTAAAGTGAAAGTTGTTCCGTGGTGAAACAAATTATTTAACAAATGGAAAAAGGCATTTCTATTTGTATCCACAGCGTATTCACAGCCCCCATATCAAATATTAGAGGAATGCCACCAAAATCCACCGGTTGATATTAATTTGGCTGAAGAAATTGCCAAGCACATAGATGACAATATCCTGCGCATACTCACCCCAAAGTACTTTTTTTTTTCTACGATCTGATATTTATTGTAATTCTTGTTTTTATTACCTACCACAGACTTCTCGGACAATATCCAAACACATACGGATATTCGAAGGCATGCTCGGAGCATATGGTTTACTTATACAAGGAGAAATTACCAATTGCGATTGCGCGGCCATCAATAGGTAAATACTGTTTGATAGCAGAGAGCAATTTTGTATTTAATAATATATTTTTGTCCTGGCTTTTTTTATTTTCTACTTTCTAAAATTCATGTGAATTCTAAATATTGTAAACTCGCATTCAAATACTGAAATAATCTTTTGATTATTTATTTGTATGTGTGTAAAGTGAAGCCAAACTTAAAAACAATTCGTGCAACTTCATGGCGCATAGTAATCACGTGTTCAGCTGACATTTCTGGGTCACATATTTTCATATGCAATAGATGCACAACGCACACGCATGATGAATTGCGAGTTTATTATTTAGATTCATTTCACCCCGGTTTCCGAATCAATAATTCATAATGCCGCCCAGTTTTTTTCGACGAACTTAAATTCTTTGCATTTGCTTGCCAGTTTCATGTGCTTACCGAGATCCAATTGTTGGTTGGACAGAAGGCTTGCAGAGTTTAAATGGGTGGGCCGTAGCTGTTGGCCATGGTATTTTAAGATCAATGCTAGCTGTTGCTGATTATCCATTAAATATTGTACCCGTGGATGTGGTAGTTAATGGTTTGATTCTCATCGCTCACCAACGATCATTGACCACTCAAGTGGAACCGCTTTTTTACAACATCGGTGATGGCCTTGAAAATCCTCTTACTCTGGGAGATCATTTGAATTATGGTACTTATAATTCATAAAATTTAATTTATTTAAAGCGTTACAATGTTTAATCGTCAGCTATTACCGCATATCCAACCTACCCCTATGATATGGCGCTTTGGAGGCCCGGTGGATCTGTTAAAAAAAACAAGTACCACCACATGCTCTGTGATGTTTTCCTTCATTTTTTACCTGCAATACTAATTGACCTCATATTGTTATTGCTTGGGAAAAAACGATTGTAAGTTTTTTTTTTAAACATAACAATCCGTATAGATTGGTTTCTTTTTTTAGCATGATAAGAATCCAAAATAAGATACACACGTTGCTGGAACTTTTAACACATTACATAAATAATTTATACCTCTTTCGGACTCAAAATTTCCAGTTTTTGAAGAAGCTTGTGACTCCAATTGACAACGAATTGTTTCCAACAAATTACGCTTTGGTAAATTATTCATGTTTGTAAACGCAACATATGGTATATTTGTTCTTTTTGTGAATTAACGTTTGCAGATTGTTAACTATAACTATGTACGCACTTCCGCCTACGGTGCTCGAAAGTACGTAATGAAACAGAACGACGAGGATTTACCGAAAGCAAAACGACATCTTATATTGTATTTATACTAATTAATTATTAATAATCCTAAATTTAATCTTGTATATTTGATATTACAGTCTACAGATATTAGATAATATCGCAAAATGCGTTTGCTTGTACTACATCAGCAAATTTGTGTGGATGACTATTTCTTCTGTATTGTCTGCAATCATAAAATTTGAGGTTTTGTAAATAAAGATAATTTTAAAATCGGCACAAAAAAACAGCGGGTGGAGGTTTGGATAATAAGCAATATTCATTGGTCAGTGTGCAATATGTCGTGATTCTGACTCAGAAAGAAGCTACCAACAATTCGATTTATTTTTAAGTTGCATATGAAATAACTGAATTACTGAAAATACAATGTATTCAACAGAATAAGATAAAAAGGTAGCAATTAGGATTCTTGTTGATTGTTTTATTTAAATAATAAATTGTTTGGAAAGCTGTTCAAAACTAATTCTTCAAATTTTCATTGTTTATAGAAGATGATTTTTAATTAACATTTCAGACCCTTAATAAAAATTTTAACAAATTTTACACCCTCGAGAAAAACTTATATTTAAATAAAGACTAATTTGATCATAATCGGATTATTGATTATCAAGCCTTAAAATCCAACATGCATCTCAATTCTCTCCACTCTCCAGTAATTCACGAAGGAATTTTGAGCCTCAAAATAATTTTTTTTTATACATTGCTTTGTATTATATTAATTAGGTCGGAATGCATAGTTGTTGTTACAAATGTTGTGTTTACATTTCTTGAATCGATGAATTTGTTAGTCCTGATCTAGTCAGATCAACATTTGGTATGCATAGACGTTATTTAATATAATTTTAAAATAGTTAATATTTAAACCATGTCATCGTTTAGAACGTACTAAAAAAGAACTGTGCTACATAAGACGATTAAAATTCAAAATAGTTACCTATATATTGCAATAAGAGAGCTCTGCGATTGCAACTGTGCACTGTGCAATATCGATTATTTATTTGAACACATCGTCTTTTATGAAACAACCCTTGCGATTTCTTGATACTGTTTTTAGACTCCAAAATAGGTCTTTAGAACAGTAGTTTAATTTAGATTGTAATAGTACGTCTATGCATACGAAATGTGAATGTTGACTCTAGAAATGTAAACACAACATTTGTAACAACAACTATGCATTCCGACCTTAGTGTTTCAAATAAAACAATACTTAAGGCTGAAGGCAGTCCCAATTGAGCAGTGTTAAGTGTATGACATGAGTTGAATTTAAAAATACATTATTAATACTCCACATGACGTGTATTTTCTTCATTAGTAAAATTGAATTTTAAAAAATTGCGCCATTAATACTCCACATACTAGATATAATTTCTATTTGTTAATAATAATAAACTCTATTAATAAGCGATTAATAAGGAAGTTATGTGTATAATTTGTTTATAGACAAGACCATTTAAGGAATTTATGACTTTTATTAAATTGTAATTTGCTAAACGGTTTACAATATTTTATGAGTTATATGGCTGACTGTGTACAAAAAAGTTTATATATATACGAGTATGTCAGTGTGCATACACGTTAGTAAAGTGATTTTTTGTTCATTTTGGTATAACTGTTTCATTATCCATAATTGGTATCTGCCCCCTTTCAGCAATAAATTTTAAAAAAACTTTCATTTTATGCAATTTGTTGCATTTTATGTAGTTTTGCATACATCTTTCCATTTACAAGTAATTCTGAATGCGTGCCACATTCAACGATTGCTCCATTATTTAAAACACAAATTAAATCGGCATTTTGAACGGTTGACAATCGATGCGCGATAATAATGCAAGTTCGTCCGCTACTCGCTTTGTCTAAAGCTTGCTGTACAACCTTTTCACTTTGTGCATCTAAGGCCGAAGTCGCTTCATCTAGAAGCAAAATTTGTGGATTCCGTATAAGTGCTCTAGCTATTGCAATTCGCTGTTTCTGTCCACCAGAAAGTTGTGTGCCTGCTGGACCTAGTGAGGTCTCATAGCCATTCGGTAAGCTTATAATAAAATCGTGAATATTAGCCATTTTCGCAGCTTCGAAAATTTCCAGCATGGAGATTTCTCGTGTGTTGTCTCCATATGAAATGTTTTCACTAATTGTTTTATCAAAAAGAACAGGTTCCTGAGAAACCAGTCCAAACTTTTCTCGCAGTTTTTTTACCGGCCCTACTAAAGATGAAACTTCATTAAGCTCCTGAAATTTATAACGTCACATAAATTAGTAGATATTATATTATGTATTGTGATTAATTTATTACTATTCTTCCGGAGGCGGGATCGTAAAATCTAAGCAAAAGCTGAATACAAGTTGATTTTCCACAACCAGATGGTCCGACCAGTGCAATCGTTTGGTTCTTGCCGATAGATAGGTTGAAATTTTGTAAAACAGGGTGGTTTACACGCGATGGATAGGAAAATTCGATGTTCTTGAAAGTAATGTTTTCTGCTCTGAATTCCTGTTTAAATTTTTTAAAGGTTTGCAATTTAAATATTATTAAAAACGAAATCATGTCATATTTACATCTTGTCGCGTAACCAATGGTAACTCCACAATTTTTGGATTTCGGTCCAACAGTTTTAATAGCCTTCCAGCAGATATAATCGCAATGTTAACGTTTGGTACATAAGCAAGGGATTGCCCTAGCATCCAGGCGCCAAATATTAATGCTTCAGATACCCTAAAAACATACATATATTAATTTGAAATTATGTTACGTCCGTGTATGAATTGTTAAATTAAATATTAATGTATTGACGGAGTAGACACTAACCGGAACTTATTAGTTAAACTTTCGCTTATATCGCCAATTCCAATACAGTATAACCATATTATTAATAAATACAACAAATTTCACTAATAATTTCAATATATTAAATACTAGCGCACCCGGCGAACGTCGTTCCGCCACAAACCCCGCTTTGTTTATTGATGAGTTTTAAATACACCCTAGTAATAAACAGCATCCATTCGAAAATACGG
Source organism: Sylvicola cinctus (assembly GCA_963854165.1). NCBI lineage: Eukaryota > Metazoa > Arthropoda > Insecta > Diptera > Anisopodidae > Sylvicola > Sylvicola cinctus. Next base: position 27,070,985 of record OY974082.1, read on the forward strand.
GCCGAAATTTCATTCATCAAACATACCGTCGGCCACAAGTCAACACACAATACGTAAATTGAAATCCCGGCAACCCTAAAACCCGACACCGAATTTCAAATTCTGACTGGCCATAATCCCATTTGCACATCCAAAATCAAGTCAACCTCAATCCTCAAACCTAAAATTCTGACGAAGTTAATGCCACAACATCTTATTTCTTGGTAAAGTAAAATTTCGTGGGCCATAATTTAGCTCGTGATAGGAGAATATCCCGTCACCGACAAACCCGGCACACTATAACCCGATTATCCAACTTTACCGTAGGATTTTTTAAAAACTTCTTTCTAAATAAACATTATAAATATTGCAATATGAACAATTAAAGAATCATGAAAATCATTATATAATAGATTTAGAAGTCTATCGCACTTTGTAATAACTACTGTATTGTTTAAAATTTCTTTCGCCAATAACTAAAGATAATCACCAATAAATAGGGTTGAAAATATTTATAAATATTCTTATTTATAATTCGAACAAATATGGAAAATTTGATGTTATTTAATGCGGTGATTTTTTTAGTTTTTGTTAAGCATTGTCCGTCCATAACAAAGATTTACCACCAATCACCGGGTTGACATAGTCCAGACATTAGTCTGGACTACCGACTACCCCAGACACCACACGAACATACAATGTGAATATACGGTGAATACATTCAGTGGTTCAGCCGTAATGGTCCAAACTCAAAAGAACAAACTTTTTCACCAATCTATCGTATAATGGCAAAAATACACATTAACTCTCATCAATTTCCATAGAATGCAAATTAATATATATTAAATTAATATATATTGTAAATTTTGGATAACATTTTACACGTCTTTCTTTATTATTCTCTTTATTTAGAACTCTGCCGTACTGTGTAATAACTACTGTGTTTTTCAAAAACTATATATAATATATATAATGCAAAATAACATTTATTTAAGTAATTTTGCATTTTTGTTTTATCATAGTAGCAAGTTATCATTTTTGTATGGTTTCTCATTTTCCGACATTTTCGACTTTTCTGTTGGATTTTCACAATTTTTTTTTTTGTCCACGAAACTTTTCCTAGCAATTATAAACAAACACGCAGAAGGAAGTATTCCATTTGGTTCAGTCGTTTTCAAGTTTTAAGGGCAGTAACAAACCACGATTCATTTTTATGTATAATATATTGATTTAGTATAGGACTGTGTATTACTGAACATAAAATTAAGACAACTTTTGGTATCTACCCTCCAAGTATTCGAGTTGTTATGATCATAATTCATAGCATACTTCATACTTACTTAGACATGATTGGTGCATTTTTTTTGCAATTAACATTTTTTGTTAGTTATCACTTTTATATGAAACTGACAGATTAAACATTTGTTTCTTAACTCTCCTAGTGAAATGCAGTTAAGAAATAAGCATTATTTTGTGCTTAAATTTATGAAAAAAATTTTTTAGTTTTGTTATTTGACGATTGGTTGCACTGCTTGGAATATATGAAATAATGTCAATATAACATATATACGTTTCAATTTTAATTATACATATGGTGTGTACGTGCATTTATTTAATAACTGCACTTTCATTTGTTTACCGATTCATTTTTCTACTATGAGATGTTTCTGTATTTCAGGCCGAACAGCCAACCGCCAAATAACAAAACGAAGAAAATTATGTGAACACAAAAATGTCGTTTTATTGGCAACTAACAGTTTTTGTTAGTTAGGTCCCCAATAAAACGCACGATGTATATTAAAAGTTTGCTGTACACAAAATCATATGTAAGAATTAGTATAATTAAAATGACATAATTTTAACAGCCTGAAGTTTTTTAGGCATTTTGCTTACGCCCTAAAACAAACAATACAATTATTATAAGGAGTAGTCACAATCCGTCATCCGTGTATAAAATGGCAAAATAATGATATGTGTGTTTGTAAAGTATTAAATTTATATAGGCAATCGTAAAGTATAGTGTTGTAGTCTGTAACCAATTCTGAATGTTGCGCCACTTACCGCCATTAGAGTTATAATTGTACAAAATGAGAAACACTTTAGTCTCCAAAGAAACGACATTTTCGGGTATACATAATCTTATGGAATTTGTTATTTGACTGTTTAATTACGACTTACGAGGGTAGTTTAATAACTTAGTGACTATTTAAATTGAAAAGTGATTTTCCTCAAAACAATTCAAGAGTGCACCAATACACAGTCTATGCAAAAATCTATAAATTTGGCTACAAACTACTACTCCATCCAGCAGATTATATAATATATTTATGAAATTAAACATTTTTCTGCGGAATAAAACATTTTTCATTCAAAAAGTCACTGACTTACCAAACCACATTCTCATTATATAAATAAAATATTTAAAATTTATCATAAATTGAGACCATAAAATTAATATGGCGCCGTATACCACAAATACGATTGAACAATGTACAAAGATCGATGGTTTTTTACATTAACGAAAGAAGTGTTATAAAGCGTGTTATCATCATTTAGGTGGGAATGAATAGTTGTTGTTACAAATGTTGTGTTTACATTTCTTGAATCGATGAATTTGTCTAGTCAGATCAACATTTGGTATGCATAGACGATATTTAATATAATTTTAAAATATTTAATATTTAAACCATGTCATCGTTTAGAACATACTAAAAAAGAACTGTGCTACATAAGACGATTAAAATTCAAAATAGTTACCTATATATTGCGATTGCAACTGTGCACTATGTAATATCGATTATTTATTTGAACACATCGTCTTTTATGAAACAACTCTTGCGATTTCTTGATACTGTTTTTAGACTCCAAAATAGGTCTTTAGAACAGTAGTTTAATTTAGATTGTAATAACGTCTATGCATACGAAATGTGAATGTTGACTCTAGAAATGTAAACACAACATTTGTAACAACAACTATGCATTCCGACCTTAGTGTTAACATTTTGTCCAATATAGTTTATTTAAAAGTGTAAACCTAGGACTCTTACATGGATACGAGTGTTTACAATAGTTAATTGAGTATCGTGAGTTAAGTAATATTATAAAGTTACTTGTATACTGTATAAATTATACTGCATATACAATATACATACTTGATTACGTTCTCATATGGCAATCCTTCGTTCGCTACCAGCAATCCACCATAATACAGAGCCAAAGAATATGCAAAAAATGGAGCTGACTGTCCTAATGAGAATACTAATCCTCGCCATTGCAGTCGTTTACGCAAAGACATCTCAGCTGTATTAATTTCCTGCATATATCGATCCATGACATGCATTTCTTGACCTAAGCTTGCAACAGTTTTAATACTTGAAATGGCCTCGACAGCTATTCTTGATGCTGCTTCTAATGATTTTTTTTCTTGTAATCCGCTCGATTCTGTAAACCTTTGCAAAAACAAATAAATTTTCTATAAGAGTATGAATTTTTAATTATTTGTTTTGAGAGTTTTAAAATCTTTTTTTTTTACTAAACTCCTCTAAAAAATGAGAAAATGCAATAAAAAATAAAATTACTTTTTGAAAAAAAAAAAATAAAAAGATTTTTTATGCGCTAATTTAGTATGCTAAAAATTTAATACTATTATGATCTCTTTACACGCACAACTGTGTAAAATAAAATGTTGAAAATGATGTATTTTAATATTATTGTGATTTAAAAAACAATTCTGTCGATTATTAATAGTAATATATAATATTATTATTAAGAGTAATGCAGTAAAAACAATATACCTAAGCTGCTATACTTATTTAATTTGAACGAGAATATATGTATGTTTATGTATGTACATACTGCCAAAATATTGTACATAAATACCTAGCTTCCAAAAATATTGCAGCCAGCACTATGGGTATTCCAACAAGAGAAACTAAAGTTAATTTCCATGAATAGAACAAAGCAACAGCAATTCCAAAAGCCAAAGTAGAGAACGCTTGCAACATGGCCCCAATACGAATTCCAGTTGCTCCTTGAACACTAGCGCAATCTCCAGATAAACGGGCGCACAATGCTCCTACGGAATTCCTTGTATCGTCAAACCAGTTCATTTCTTGTGATAACATTGCTTTAAATGCCCATTGTCTGATTTTATAATAGATAATTATTCTGTACTGAGAAATCATAATGTTATGTTATAATGTAATATTTAATTACCTCAGCCTAGAAGTTAATCGTACTCCGGTGACATTGAATGCATACGTTTGAACAAAAGTACCCGCCCCGGTTATAACACCCAAAGCTATGAAGAAAAATGAAAAGGTATTCGCGCGATTTTGAACATCCTCTTTGTCAGGTAGCGAAAGTATCTTTAAAAAATATAAACAAAAAACATTGTTTATTGTACCTCTTCCCAATAATTTCGTACTCGGCTAAATCATCGCACAGTTCGATGAATTGCATATTATTTTGTGACTTACATATTTATGCTTGTAATATATATTATATATTATGAAAACCGTAATGATCTTACTTATTATAACAATTTTTTCTTTAATAATTGTCAAATAGTTTGTTTTAGCGTCATAATTAAGTTAACGCATACATACTTCATCGGGTGGTTTATAATATTGCATATAATATGTACATAATTCGAAATTGGGATTTCTGCCACAATGAATAATTACAGTCGCGATGAATTTCAATTGTGATGAATTGCTGTGCAATGAATTAGCCAAAATCAATAATTACCCCGTAGAATTCCCCAAAAAGAATTGCAAAAGTTGGCAAAGATGCTCCTACAAATACTGCAGCCACACATCCAATTAAAATATAGAACCATTCAGGAGAGTTTATTTTTAATAGTCGCATCAAAGATACAGGATAGATTTCTTCAATAGTGTCGTTTACATTAATGTCTGGTTCTGAACATTCATCGTCACTGTCAGATGCATGAGAGGAAAGAGCGCGACTAGAAAGCCGACGAATAACACTTTTCTTTGATATTTCTAGAAATGTTTATCATAAGTTTATAAAGTTTAAATTTTTACAATTTATTTAAGAACTTACCTTTTTCACTGCTTATAACCGATTGTGCATTTATTAGATTGTAATATTCGTTTTTAAGTTGAAGTAGCTGAGTATGGGTCCCTTGTTCAATTACTCGGCCGTCCTTTATATAAACAATTTTGTGAGCTGATGTTATAGTGGACAATCGATGAGTAACAATAATAGTGGTTCGTCCTTGACTGGCTTTATTTAAAGCCTGTTGCACTTTTTTTTCAGAATGTGGATCAAGTGCAGAAGTTGCTTCATCCAATAATAATATGGCTGGGTTTCTTATTAAAGCCCGAGCCAGTGCAATTCGTTGTTTTTGACCGCCAGACAATTGAGACCCCCGTTCCCCAACAACTGTGTGATATCCCTAAATATAATTAAATTTTTATTATTCCAAAAAAAACAGACGATTTAATTTTTGATTGCACAAACATTTGGTAATTTCGAAATGAAATCATGGCAATTAGCTAGTTTTGCGGCTTCTTGGACATCAAAGTTAGTAGCGCTAGGTTTACCATAACGAATATTTTCCCCTGCAAATAATTAATACTCATTTAGTTACATATTATGTCGTTTACTGTTGAAAATCTATAATCATGTTTATTATTAGAGGTAGACAATAACTAATTTAAAACAAAAATAATTAATACGTAAAACAAACATTTTTCCACCGGATGCGCAATGCCAGATTTGATACTGTACGCAACACGTGAACAGAAATATAACTAGTGGATAAAAAAACGCGGTAGACACGAAATTTACGTCAAATTTTTTAATTGATTTTTATAATATTATAATGCTATTATTATAAATAATTGTAATTTCGAATTGTTTTTTTACGGGTGTCACATTCCTTTAAAAACTCGATCGTTTAAAAGTACTTTTTGTAAAGTAAGAGTAATTAACTGTATTTACATATATATTTAATTAGAATTCCTGCAACGTGATTGAAATAAAAAATAATGATTTTTTGCTCCCAATGCCAAAATCCAAATTGATTTTGAAAGGTAAATGTGAAAAACTGAATTACCGATTGTTGTTGAGAATAAGACAGGTTCTTGACCAACAACTCCAATAAATGATCTAAGTGCTCCAACGTTCATTTGAGTTATATTCATGCCGTCAATCTTGATTTCTCCCTAATCATAATAAATTATAAATATTTATGTTCATTACTGATTTTTATACAATTTATGCAAGTACACACATTTAAGGGATCGTAATTGCGCTGAAGGAGTTGAATGCATGTAGATTTACCGCAACCTGATGAACCGACTAAGGCTACCGTTGTGCCAGTTTTTATTGAAAATGTTAGGCCCTGCAAAACAGGAGCATTTGTTCTTGCAGGATACTTAAATGTCACATTTTTAAATTCTATATTTCCATTAATTCCTTTGATAACAACTCCTTCTGTACTAAGTGAGTTAATAGCGGGCACGCGCTCGATTATACTATAAATATTTCTCGCAGAGCCTTTCGCCGTAGCAAATGCCTCTAAATGTGGTGAAGAAAATCCCAAATTTTGCGCACCCGCAAGAACTCCAAAGAGTACAATAATGAGTACAGCTGGGGTATAATTACGATCTTCAAGATCTCTGTCATCTAAAATCAATCCTACACCATACCAAAATGCAAGTGCATAACAGCAGTAAATGATTAACCACATAATTCCACTGCCTAGTCCGGAAAATAGACCTTTTTTCATTCCATTTATCAATGAGGGTTCCAAACATTTGTTGTACCGATCCTGCTCCTTTAATTGGCCTCCCAATGCTACAACGGTTCTAATAGCTGATAACACTTCTTCGGCAATGCGCCCAGCAACGGAATATGATTTCAATTCTTTTTCGGTAAGGGTCGCTTGTACCTTTAAGATATAGTTTTAGGTTTAGCTAAATTAAATAGAAATGTGGTAACTCACTTTTGCGACAAGGGCTGTTGCTACTATTATAAGCGGGGCACATGTCAAAATCACCAAAGTCAATTTCCAACCGTAGACGAAAGATAAGGCAACACATATGACAAACGACATAACCAAATATGTAAATATAGCCAGTTTATCACCGGTTCCCTCTTTAAGTTTCTCTATATCCCTAAAACAAAATGATGACGCATGAAAAATAGTTTTATTAATAAATAATTCTGCATTAAATATTGTAGAAGCAATAGATTATTAGTTTATACAATAAATATAAAACTGCATTAAAAAGAATTTGTTAGTTTTTAAATTATTCACCTTTTAATATGACGTAAATTGAAAATACATAATGCATATTTTATTACAAATTAGACTAACTGCTGAAACAATGCTTGATTTAAAAAAAAACTATTTCGCAGGGGGAGCGAGGTGTGAATTTATATACGACTGCAGCTAAACTACAATTTAATACAGTTTATCTGCAGATATGGAATCTGTGACCTTGAACTTTTTCACTAAATTGAGCCTTTCATTTAGATTTGTAATTGTGTAGAACAATACACTTGAGTCATAAAAATATTATTTGAAACTCCCAACCTTTAACTTTTCAATTATTTTTCTATGAAAAATGAAATATATTCAAAACAACAGTGTAACAGTGACTAACCGCATGGTCAAAACCTTTTTTTATAGGGTCATGAGTAAAACGGATTTTGAAGAATTCAGGTTGCCTTCACAATAAAGGAAATGATATAATCTAGTTTAACTTAAAACTCGATTTGCGGGACTGAAAACTTAAGATGGCGGTTGACTTTATGCAAAAACTGCAGAAACAAACGACAATAGCAAAAACGAAGATAAACATCTTTTACTTGTAATTTTTCTTCCGGTATGTTTTTTTTGGTTATTGATAAAAATGTTTTAAAAATTTGCGTCAAACTACTGTTTGTAATAAATAATAATGTATAATTTAAAAAAAAATATATAAAAATATATTCGAAAAAAGAAAAGAAAATATGGCCATACAACGAAGACGTCCTCGTCACTTCAATAAAACAACTATTAAATATTGAAATCCAATATTAAAACTGTAAACTTACTTATGTTCCTTTCGGTGCATTTTTCTTTATGCACCAATATTGTCGCTGAATTTAAAAAAGATTAAAATTCATTAATTTTGAATATTTATTGTATCGTAATTACAGGTTTATTTTGGATCTAGCTTTTAATAAACTTGAAAATTTTTGTTGTATTTTTCTAGAAACCACGTAAAGCTCTCTAAAAATGCAAGAAAAGAACAAAAGTATAAAAGTTTAATTTCAAATATTAACACACATTAAAAATCATAGTCTTATTATAAAAGACTTATTATAAGAGACTAAGTAGTTTTCGCATAGGAGCATTTGCAAACTTTTCGTTGTGTGCATTTGTTTTTTGTATATGAAAAGAAAAATATTGAGTTATTTTTATTTAATAATTATATTAATTACTAACGGAGGAACAAAATATGTTGTTTTCTAAAAGTGTTTTTAGTAATCACTTATATTCTAAATTATCATAAATATATTTGATAAAAGAATGTCTATTTTTATAGTTTTTATGTATTATAATCAAAGTAAACATTGAAAACGATGACAATTATTATTCAGAAATTTGTTTTCATTGTTCATAACCGCCTAACCACAACGCAAAGCGAAGCGAAGCAAAGCCGAGCGAAGCTAAGCAAAATATTGAACATTATTTGGTCGCCTTCCCATTTAGTGCAAAAGACGGTATTCATAAGCCAAGCCGGAGAAAGCTGGCTTTTTGTATAAAAATGACAAACTTCAACGGCTTCAAAAATTGCTCAATACAACATAATATTTGATACGATAATATTTGTTTTTAGAGGGAAATCGGAAATATTTGAAGATTTCATAAACAAAACAAATGAACATATTATTTCTATTCAAAAAATATTTGCGCGCATTGCGGTAGCAAATTTTTCGAACGCGATGCTGGACAAATTTGAACGCAACCGTTCGCTTTGCTATGCGCCAATGTGGTTGGGCCATGAGCGCGCAAAGTTGCGCATAAAAATTGAATATTTTCTATTTATTCGCAAATTTTATATATATATATCGCATGATTAAATTTCATTTCCCATTTAGTCCAAAAGACGTTATACATAGGCAAGGTCGGAGAAATCTGGCTTTTCATATAAAAATTACAAACCTCAACGCCGCCTTCAAAAATTGCTTAAAACACCCAATATCTAATACGACAAAATTTGTTTTTAGACAAAACTCGGAAATACTATTAGACGATTTCTCCCAATTGCTTTTTAATTTATATACGACCCCAAGGGCATATAGAAATATTTGTAATCCGACTTTTTTCGGAAAAAAAGTTCATGATGCAGAAACTCGTTTTGACACCCCCTGAGTCCAAAAAAGTGGTCTAGAAAAAATGTGTAAAAGTACGTCCGTACGCCGTACGCTGTACGCCGTGTGCCGTACGCTGTACGCCGTACTATAGAAAAATGGTCGAAAAAAAAAAACTTCTAAACTACTGGACCGATTTGTATGAAATTTTTTTGTAAACAATTAAACAAAAATATAAGAATAGGATCTTCGATTTTTCAAGGTCAGATCCTTCAAGGTCAAGTTATTGACAAAAGAATTTTTTTTCGTATAGGGGCTCAAAAATTGGTCCTACGATTTTTTTCATTTCCACAACAAGTAATCTTCAAGGTGTCTTAAACAAAACTGCATATATCCTATATCCCGCTAGATGCTCCTTCTGGCGAAAAAGGGGGTGGACAAGGACAAACCCCACTTTTCTATCTCAGCCACCTTGCACAATATCAAAAAAATTCTTGCAGATTATTGTAGGATAAAATCAGATAAGAAAATTTGCGAAACATTTCAAGGTCAAAATCGAAAAATTCAAGGTCAAATTTTTTATATCTCAGCAACCTTTAATATTGTTTAATTTTTTTTTCACATTATTGTAGGCTTAAATAAGACAAAAAAACTTGCTGAACATTTCAAGGTCGAAATCGGAAATTTCAAGGTTCGACGTACGGCGTACGGCGCACGTATCTCAGAAACCCTAACTATTTTTGAAAATTTTTCACATTATTGTTGCTGAACATTTCAAGGTCAAATTTTGAAAACTCAAGGTCATATTTTTACAATGAAAATTTTTAATTCAAATACTATATGTTTTAGGGTACTATGATGTTCTACATTATTGATAATCTCAATAAAAGTACCAATTTTGGACAATAATCATGGTCATTAAGAAATTTCAAGGTCAAATTTTTCATATCTCCGAAAAGCTTTATTAAAATGTAGTAAAGCAACAGTCGTATATAAATTCACACCTCGCTCTCCCTGCGATGTAGTTTTTTTTTATGGGCAATTATTGTGTTGTGGAATTCATGTGGATATCCAACAGCAAAATTATTATGTTCATGCTTTGCCGCGAACGTCAAAAGATTTCATAAATAAAAAAACTACATCGCAGGGAGAGCGATGTGTGAATTTATATACGACTTTTGCTTTACTACATTTTAATAAAGCTTTTCGGAAATATGAAAAATTTGACCTTGAAATTTCTAAACTACATCGCAGGGAGAGCGATGTGTGAATTTATATACGACTTTTGCTTTACTACATTTTAATAAAGCTTTTCGGAAATATGAAAAATTTGACCTTGAAATTTCTGAATTTTGACCTTGATTTTTGTCCAAAATTGGTACTTTTATTGAGATTATCAATAATGTAGAACATCATAGTACATTAACACACATAGTATTTTAATTAAACATTTTCATTGTAAAAATATGACCTTGAGTTTTCAAAATTTGACCTTGAAATGTTCAGCAAGTTTTCTTATTTTATTTATTCCTACAATAATGTGAAAAAAAAATCTCAAAAATATTTAGGGTTTCTGAGATACGTGCGCCGTACGCCGTACGTCGAACCTTGAAATTTCCGATTTCGATCTTGAAATGTTCAGAAAGTTTTTTTGTCTCATTTAAGCCTACAATAATGTGAAAATTTTTTTTAAAAAATATTAAAGGTTGCTAAGATATAAAAATTTGACCTTGAATTTTTCGATTTTGACCTTAAAATGTTCCACAAATTTTCTTATCTGATTTTATCCTACAATAATCTGCAAGAATTTTTTTGATATTGTGCAAGGTGGCTGAGATAGAAAAGTGGGGTTTGTCCTTGTCCACCCCCTTTTTCGCCTGAAGGAGCATCTAGCGGGATATAGGATATATGCAGTTTTGTTTAGGATACCTTGAGGATTAATTGTTGTGGAAATGAAAATAATCGTAGGACCCATTTTTGAGCCCCTATACGAAAAAAAATTCTTTTGTCAATAACTTGACCTTGAAGGATCTGACCTCGAAAAATCGAAGATCCTATTGTTATATTTTTGTTTAATAGTTTACAAAAAATTATCATACAAATCGGTCCAGTAGTTTAGAAGTTTTTTTTTTTCGACCTTTTTTCCATAGTACGGCGTACGGCGTACGGGGGGTGTCAAAACGAGTTTCTGCATCATCAATTTTTTTTCCGAAAAAAGTCGGATTACAAATATTTCTATATGCCCTTGGGGTCGTATATAAATTAAAAATGAACAAATTTTTTTTGTTCGTAAAATAAATGCGCGCAAATTTTTCGAACGCGAACCTGAAAAATTCGAACGCAACCGTTCGCTTTGCTTTGCGTCTATGTGGTTGGGCCATAACGGTTTCGTTTTCGTAGCATTTCTTTTCTTCTGAAATATCTTTCTGCTTCATAAAAGGAAACTGAAAGAAAATATTGCAACATTATTTCGTTTATGAAATTTCCGCATTGGATGTGATTATAAAATTTAAAAAAAATCCTTACTATAAAACCGTAATCCTGAAAATTGGAAAACCACAGTTATTATGCTCAAATTTTTTGGCAAGGTGTTTTTTATAGGATCGCATTCTTTTTTTATATATTAGACGAACTTCACTATCGCGGAGTTATAGGCAGATTTCTTCGTGAGGTGTTTTTTACTAATCGAAAACTGGAAAATCGATTCCCGCGATCATTTTTTTGCGGCCCGCGATTTTTTTCGAAATTTTCTTGACTTATTTTCGAGTTTCCATTCTTCTGGAATGTTGAAAATTATGTGTGAAAATTTTCGGATCGATCCCATTTACATTTTCAGCCTGATTGATAGCATCGCTGAAAATAACGGAATTTTCGCGAAATTTTTCGCAAGGTTTCCTACGAATAGAAAAACTGCGATTTGTTTTCGCGTTTCTTATTTCTTTTGAAAAATGCCTCTGTTGCTTTCGGAATGCTGATAAATGCGTGTGTAAAATCTCGTAGAGATTCCGTTTATAGTTGTACCGTCATTTTAATTTTAAATTGGATTATAAAACATAAGCCCGGTTGATTTCTATACCCATACGATCGTTTATATTTTTAAATTTTAGATAGTTCCGCGGAAAATCGCGGAATTTTTTCGGGATGTGAATTTTAGTAAATTAATAATGACAAATCGATTCTCCTACCACCGCAAATGAATTGAAAATAAATTAAAATTTTGTTGTGCGCCTCACGGTTTTCCCGATTCATAGTCATCTAACTGTCAAATGGACTTACCGGGCCGTTTCTTTAAACGCCAACTACATAATTATAGGCCTTGATTAGATAAGCAACTTTGCTGAGCATTTCAAGATTACACAACATTTTTTGACATTGGAAAAAACCTGCATGACCTTTAAATGTAGATCAAAGTTATTCAACTCTTTAAGGTCTATAATTTTGTAATCGTTGCTTTATATGAAGAATATTCGGTTTAGGATATTAATGGAATAAAACAAAATTTGAAAAAATCAATATGTCTTAAAATGTTCAGCTAAGTTAAAGTGGGTTTAGATGACTATAAGAAGTAATGGGCTTGAAAGTTAGGGAATGAGTAAAAGAGTATACAATTTATCTCTAATAGTGTGTTGATAGCAAATTAGCAATTTATATAAATCAATCCCCACTTCTATATATTCTTCAAAAATATATACAAGTACAAGGCAATATGACAATGGAAAAGACAGACAAAAGACAAATTAATAAAAGTTTAACAAAAGGAGTCGATTAGCGGACGTGATATAGTACGGACATCGTATAGTGAAAAGTAAGGCTTAAATCATACATAAAAGTAGCTTCGATACCAGTCCCTACATTATATTCTTTAATATCATAAATCTGAAAAAAGAATATCGATTTTAAAGTTTTTATGGTTTGTATTTTGTAATCAAAGTAAAAATTAAAAGACAGAAATTTGCTTTCATGGTGCTTTTTCATAAGAGTTTCGACATCGTAGCATTTTTTGTCTTTTTTTTCTGAAATATCCTTCAACTTCATAAAAAAAATTGTAACTTTATTTCGTTTTTTCCTTCGCTTATGAGCGTTTACAAATTGTAAATATGTAGTGTGATTAGATCTGATGGCCTAACCACATAGGCGCAAAGCAAAGCGAACGGTTGCGTTCGAATTTGTCCAGCTTCGCGTTCGAAAAATTTGCTACCGCAATGGGCGCAAATATTTTTTGAACAAAAATGATATGTTCATTTGTTTTGTTTGTGAAATCTTTTGACATTCGCGGCAAAGCATGTACATAATAATTTTGCTGTTGGATATCCACATGAATTCCACAACACAATCATTGCCCCATAAAAAAAAAGCAATTGGGAGAAATCGTCTAATATCTCCTAGTTTTGTCTAAAAACAAATTTTGTCATATTAGATGTGTTTTAAGCATTTGTGTTTGTCACTTTTATATGAAAAGCCAGCTTTCTCCGACTTTGCTTGTGTATAACGTGTTTTGGACTAAATGGGAAATAAAATTTAATCATGCGTATAATATGCAATATATATAAAATTTGGGCTTTTATTCATATTTATTTTTCGAAAATTTAAAACTTAGTGAGCCGGGCGAAGGCGAGCGAATAAATAGAACATATTCAATTTTTACGCGCAACTTTGCACGCTCATTTAGGAGGCTCTCATATAAATCAGTGTGTTCAATATTTTGCTTAGCTTCGCTCGGCTTTGCTTCGCTTCGCTTCGATTTGCTTTGCGCCTATGTGGTTGGCCATGACACACTCTCGGGTGATTCGGGCGTTTTAAGTTGTATGCATTAGACTATTGAAAAGTGGTGTACTATGGTGGATAAAAAACTCCGAAACTACTGGACCGATTTGTGTGAAAAATTTTGTAAAATATTAGAGAGAAATATAAGAATGTAGTTGTAGTTTTTTCCAAAGTCAGATCTTTCAAGGTCAAGTTATTGCCAAAATCATTTTTTTTTCGAATCGAGGCTCAGAAACGGGCCCTACGATTTTCTTCATTTTCACAACAATTATTCTTCAGGGCATTTTAAACAAAACTGCATATGTCTTATATCCCGCTAGATAATCCTCCTGGCAAAAACGGGGGTGGACAAAGACAACCTTACTATTCTATCTCAGAGACCTTACAAAATATCAAAAATATTCTTTTAGTTTATTGAAGGATTGAATAAGATAAGAAAATTTGCAGAACATTTCAAGGTCAAATTTTTTATATCTTAGAAACCCTAAATAATTTTGAATTTTTTCACATTATTGTAGGATTAAATAAGACAAGAAAATTTGCTCATTTCAATTTCAAAATTTTAAAACGCAAGGCCATATTTTTATTATGAAAATGTGGAATTCAAAAACTGTGAACTTCCAATATGTTGACAAATACGCGTGTAAGCGTTTCCTAGCGATCCCACAGTCACTTTTAGCGTGATTAGATTACAAGACATTGTTATTTCATTTTTTTGTTTATCAGATAAACGGAACCGCGAAAAATCGCACATTTTTTCGCGAAATGTTTTTTACTTGATAAATACTGACGAATCGATTCCTGCAATTATTTTTTTTGGGTAAAATTTTTTGTTTTTTAAATATGCCAGTGCCATTCAAAACGTTGAAAAATACGTGCATAAAATTTTGTAGCGATCCAATCGCGGAATGATTCACGAATTTTTACGGTTTATTTTCTCGTTTTAAATACGCTTCGAAAATGTTAGCAATGTTAGCAAATACGTGTGTAAAATTTTGTAGTGATCCCACTGTCAGTTTTCGCCGTATTGATTCCTATACCTACACGGTTTAGCCGCGGAAAATCATGGAATTATTCACGGATTTTTTCCGCGATTTGATTTCTACTAATTGAATACTGACAAATCTATTTAAGCAATTATTTTTGGTAAAAGTAAACTTTCCAAGCACATTCCGACTTTTTCCGGAAATAAAGTTAATGATGCCGAAACTCGTTTTGACAACCCCTAAGCCCAAAAATGTGGACTAGAAAAAATATGCATATGTACGTCCGACCTTGAAATTTTCTAAATTATGACCTTGATTTTCTATTAAAATAAAATAAAAAACTACATCGCTGGGAGAGCGAGGTGTGAATTTATATCTTATTTTTATATTTTGAGATATAAAAAATTTGACCTTGAATTTTCCGTGTTTGACCTTGAGATGTTCTGCAAGTTTTCTTATCTTATGTAATCCTACAAAAATATGAAATAATTTTTTTGATATTGTGTAAGGTGTCTGAGATAGAAAAGTGGGGTTTGTCCTTGTCCAGCCCCTTTTTCGCCAGGAGGAGCATCTATGCATGATATTTTGTTTAGGATTCCTTGAGGATTAATTATTGTGACAAAAAGATAATCGTCTCTGAGCCCCCATACAAGAAAAGCTGGATTTGGCAAAATTCATACAAATTGGACCAGCAGTTTGAGATTTAGTTATTTCCGCCAAAGTATGACGTACATACGTACATTTTGGGCATTTTTTCTAGACCACCTTTTTGGGCTCAGGGGGTTTCTGCATCGTCAACTTTCTTTCCGAAAAAAGTCGGAATAGCAAAATCTATTTATGCCCTGGTGTCTTATATAAATTAAAAATTCTTTCACATAAGGATAGCCTTTTATAATATAAAACTAGCGGAGGAACCCGTGCGCTACTCGGACAAAACATGTTGTTTTCTAAAAGCGTTTTTAGTAATCACTTAAATTCTTTAATATCATAAATATTTGATAAAAGAATGTCTATTTTTAAGTTTTATTTATTGTAATCAAAGTTAAAATTGAAAACGATGACAATTATTATGCAGAATTTTGTTTTCATGGTGCTGCTTTCATAATTGTTTCGATTTCGTAGCATTTTTCCTTTTTTTTCTGAAATATCTTTCAACTTCATAAAAGGAAACACAACAAAAATTTAGCAATTTTTTTTCATTTTTTCTCTCGTTTATGAAATTTCCGCATTTAATGTGATTATAAAAAAAATCTTTACTATAAAACCGAAAATGTGGAAAACTACAGAAATATGGTTGAATTTTTTGGCGAGGTGTTTTTAAAAGGATCATATTAATTTTAATGTATTAGACGAACTTCATTACCGCGGAAAATCGCGGATTTAATGACAGCTTTCCTCGTGAGGTATTTTTTTTACTCTATTTATTTTCGCGTTTCTAAAATACTTCAGGAATGTTGAAAAATACGTGTGAACATATTCGGAGCGATCCCATTTACAGTTTCAGCAAAGTTTTTCGCAAAAAAGCCTTTGTTACTTACCGAATGCTGACAAATACGTGTATAAAAACTCCGATTCCGTTTATAGTTTTACAGTTGTTTGAATTTTTATATTGGATTATAAAACATAACCGCAGAAAATCGCGGAGTTTATCACTTTAATAATTAAGCAATTTTTTGGCGAATCACTTTGTTTTCGCGGTTTTCGCGGTTTGTTTTCATTATTTAAATATGTCTATGTTACTTCTATAGTATTGTGATACAATTGTAAATTTCGTATTGAATGTTCGTTTTACCTGGTTGATTCCTATACCCAAACGGCCGCTTATATTTAATTATATTATATCGCGGAAAATTTCGTGGATTTTTTCGCGACATGTTTTTTATTAACTGACTACTGACAAACCGATTACAGCAATCATTTTTGGTAAAAGCCTATTTTTTCGCGAACCGCAATGTTGGCAAATTCGTGTGTAAAATTCCATGGCGATCCCATTTTCAGTTTTGGCGTGATTGCGTAACATACATACATACATACATACATACATACATACATACATACATACATACATACATACAATCATACAAAAATTTCAGAACATTTTAGGGTCAACATATAAAAATTTGAGGTCACATTATTTATAACTCAGAAGCTTTAAACATTTTTAAAATTTGTGTTTCACTTGATTTTACTTTAAAAAAGAAGAAGAACTTCTCTGAACATTTCAATATCCCAATTTGTAAATTATTCACACTTTGGTTTGCTTGCGATGTATTTTGTACCAGCGCGTAATAAATTTCTACCTCGTGTTTTTTTTTCTCAACAAAATTTTTCAACGGTTGAAACTATTATATACTCCATTACGACAGGTTGTAAAAATTAATAAAACTTTATTTGCGTGAACCACAAACACTTTATCACTCTATTTATAATAGTAGAAACTTACTCTGTGATTTTAACAGCAAAGTTGTTATCAGTTGAAGTATCATACCATTCCATGTCTTGATGCAGCACAGCTTGTAGAAAAATTCGTCTCAATCGGTTAGACTTGTGGGTGTTTATTGAGATAGTTAATAAATTATATGAAACACATAAAATTGTTAAAGTAAGTTTTCAGTTTTGATGTTTACAAAAATATTACCAGTTTTGTTGCAGTATAATTGGTCAGATCAACCGCGATAATGCACGCAACAAATTGAATTAACGTAATAATCACACCAGCTAAACCAAACGCTTGAGCATCCTCAATAATTGCAAGACGATTTTCTTCTACACTAGCATTTGTCCTTTAAAAAACCATAAATTATTAGCATAAAATGTACATTCGTATGAATTATTATTATATTATGTATTTTTAAACACAATTGTTTTAATATACAATATTCTGCCTCCGCCAAATATCCAGATAACAAGAGTTGGGGTGGACTTATAGATCCTCACAGTTCTGTCTACTAGCAATGTTGTATATTCTCCGTAAATGATTACATTTAGTGGCAACCCAAATGCAGCCACTGTTGCAAAAAAAATGCCCAATATGATAATAAATCGTTCCTTAGTTGTTGAAAAGCGAAACTGTGAGCATAATGTTAATTGATTACAATATATTATGTTCATACTACATACAATGCATAATACTGAGCACTACTTACTAATTGAAAGTAAGATATTGATGATGGTAGATTCTTTGGTAGTTTCGTGCAAGTGCTTTTAATGAAAATTAGAAAAATGCTGTCACTATTCCAGTATTCCTTTGTTCTGAATTATATAAAACTTACATATCCAAACTATTCGATATTCGTCCAGGTTTATACTCCAAATCTTCCATTTTATCTTATGTTACACGATTATTTAATGCGTGATAGATTACACTGCGTAGTTATATCACTTATAACTCTTTTAATATGGAATATTGTTGATATGAAAAAGCAAAAGATGAGTGCACTGATTTATCTAAACGACTTCACAACACAACAGACTTGATGTTACTGATAAGTGATAATAACTACAGAAATTGTCTCCACAATATTGTTAATTACTTTATTGCTTTTTTGTGTATGTTTGATCACTGCTGATTAATAGGTTTGCCGTTTGAATCAGTGTGATTCTTTGTATGTGGGTTTTAAACTGTACAGATTATAATGGGTATTTCACCGCAATTATTTGAAATTGTGGAATGCATTAATTAAAATATGAGCTGATAAAACAATTAAAATAATATTATTGATTTTACGTGTAAAGAATTCGGTTATTCCAGTATTTACTGTAATGTACGCATGCATAATAATTTTGGGAAGTAGGTACATTCGTACAAAAGGTTCTGTATCTCAAATTTACACTATAATTTGATACTCATACACTTGGCTTGGAGAGCTACATAAGAATTTATAACCGTCGGCAATAAAAATAAATTGCATAAATACCGGAAAATATAATACTTTCTTTAATTTGGTTTGCAAATGTATTGTTGGTCTAGGAACTTTGAAAATAGGAAAGATGACAATGAAATATAATGATTCATATAAGAAACGTATATGTTAAAAAGATATATTTCACCCATAATTCTTATTATTTTGAACAGATCAATTTAACAAGGCCCTTGGTTTCGTTGGCCCCACGCCACTGTAAATTTTTAATTTGATTGCAGAACCATCATATTGGTGTAATAAATTCTTGCATTCGTGTTTTGGAGTTTTGATGAATCCAAAAAAATTATGCAGAGAAAATTTATGTAGGTATTTATAATACGTAGTTCCAACACAAAGTTTGTTTGCCCTGTCGAGAAAACTACTGATCGAATTTGCATGGAAACCTTAAATATTTTTTAAATTTTTTTTCCACATTATTTTAGGATTAAATAAGATACGAAAACTTGCTGAACATATCAAGGTCATAATTTTAAAACTCAAGACCATATTTTTATAATGAAAATTTGTATTTCAAAAACTGTGTGTTTTAGGCTATAGTATACTATGATGTTCTACATTATTGCTAATCTAAATAAAAGTACCTCTTTTGGACAAAAATCAAGGTCAAAATTTAAAAATTTCAAGGTCACATTTTCCATAATCATCATTATAGCTTTATTAAAATGTAGTTAAGCAACCGCCGTATTTAAATTCATTCGTGACTCTCCCTGCGATGTAGTTTAAAAAAAGTCATATTCACGATTTCTTTAGTATAGAATGTGTGTATTGTGATCTTGCAACATCATTCAGGAAGGATTAGCCAATTTCAAAAAAATTATAGGTATCGACGTCTGTGTATCGTACAATAAATATGGTAAAAAAAATTATATCGCAGGAAAAACGAGGTGTGAACTCATAACGACTGGGACTTAACTACAATTTAATAAAGCTTTTCTAAAATATGGAAAATGTGACCCTCAGAGTTATAAAAATTCGAGGAAAAATATCTTATATCTAAAAAATTTAAACATTTTTGAAATTTTTCTCATCTTTTTTTTCAATAACTCGACCTTGAAAAAATTGAAAAGTGTTTCCTTGTCTTTTAACAAAATATTTTAAATACATTTGTATAAATCAGTAGAGTAGTTTTGGAGATATTACGAAGGTGTACGGCTCAAGCACGTACATTCGCACATTTTTTATACTCAAGGATTGTCAAAACGTGTTTCTCCATCACTAACTTTTTTCCGGATAGGTTCTGAATGTCGAAGTCTGTATATATATATACACATATATATGCCTTTGGGGTGAAATCATTATTATTAATAATGAAAGAAAAAACGCGTTATAAACACTAGAAAAAGTATTTATTTTTAATTTTTATTTGAATTTGTTATTACATTTAGTAATGAGCTACGAGGAATTTTTTGTTTTTTCCTTTGATAACAAGTTAAAGTAATACTTCTTGAATTAAATAATCCAATTCCATTTAATAATATACACCATGAATCTGTAAATAATTGATTGTACAAATATTGTTCTATGGGGTTTTCGTAATACTATAATATTATAGTTTTATTAAAGAATATCAGAATACATCACATTATTTCCGAGCAACGCACGGGTTTCTACGTTAGTACATTATCATTATAGAGAATGAGTACGTCAAGGTTATCCTGAGAAAAACATTTATTATGCGATTGTGGCACATTTATTTTATTTATGGTATGTTCATTGTACAATCCACATTGTAAATGCTTATTTGTTGGAATGTCCATTACCTACTCATTAGACAGTTATTTAGTATATGCATAACAACTTTGAAGGTAAACGATTTCCTAGTTTATGGCTGATATTCATTCTTGTGCTATATTATTATAACTATAGTCTAGCGGAAAACAGACCGTTTGGAGTTTACTCATTGCTTTTGTTATGTAACTTATAAACCAGTTGCCAGAAGTAAAGTACAGATTTCGAATAAAACAAGTTTCTCAACAACAAAAACAAAATTGAAAAACCCAACGAAAACACAATCCATAATATTTTAACAGTATGTGATCTGAATCTGAAAGTTTAATATTTAAATCAATCCAAAATCCTTAAACAGGATTTTTGTTAAATAAAGCTAATTTGTTTCCATATATATTCTAGCTCTCTTGCGAAGTTTATAACCCTGGTTAATGTTAAGTGTACATTAGGATGGAGCGCGGTGGAATTTGTTAGGGCGGAAAATATGGGTAATGGATAAGCCTTCACTTTTAATTTATATACGACCCCAAGGGCACATAGAAATATTTGCACTCCGACTTTTTTCGGAAAAATTTTCATAATTCATGTTAAGCCTTTATGAATCGTTCTAAAACAAGATCTGAGTCATTTCCCAATATTACTTTTATTACTGGCAACTTTTTCACTAAACCCGTCACGTATCTAAGCAATAAACGTGTTTTGTTCAGCAATAATGACAAATGTGTGTGCATTTTGGTAATGATCATGTATGCAATATATGCGTGATGAAATGACATGCATAATGCATATTGCATACACATTAAACATTATACTCCCGTTGAATGAAATAACATTTGAGTTGACATTTGTAAATATAAAAATAAATGTAACCTGAAAATTACTGAATAAAATCGAATAATTAAATTTCTAAACAACCGTGTGTGTATGTATGTATATATATATTAGGGAATAAATCACGCTAAAACGGCCGTGTGGGTGTACCTTTCAATTACGCTAAAACTGATAGCAGTATCGCTAAAAAATAGACGCGTTTGGCGAAAAAGTTTACTTTTCCTAAAAATGATTGCGGGAATCGATTTGTTAATATTTCTTTAGTAAAATTCACATCGCGAAAAAATCTGCGAATAATGAAGCGATTTTCCGCGGAACTATCCAAAATAAATATCTAATCGACCGTATGGAGCAATCAACCAGGTTATTTAACAACACTCTAAAAGTAATATAGGCATATTTAAAAAATGAAAATACACCGCGAAAACCGCAAAAAAACTCGCAGTTCGTCAGAAATTTGACTAACAAAAGTGAAAAATTCGCCGAGCGGTTATGTTTTATAATTTAATATAAAATTTCAAACGGCGGTAAAACTATAAACAGAATCTCTACGAGATTTTACACTCGTATTTGTCACCATTAGGAAAGCAAAAAAGGCATTTTTCAATAGCGAAAACCATGAACTTGAAGGATTTGGCAGAGTTTCTTTCGTAAGAAACACCTTGCGAAAAATTCCGCGAAAATTCCGCTATTTTCGGCGTTACTATCAATCAGGCTGAAACTGTAAATTTGATCGCTCCGAAATTTTGAATACGTATTTTTGAAAATCGATTTTCCAGTATTTGATTAATTAAAAACACCTCACGAAGTAATCTGCGATTTTTCGCGGTCTAAAATATAAAAATTGATACGATCCTGTAAAAAAGACCTCGCCGAAAAAATCGAGCATAATTCTGTGATTTTCCGCGATTAAGGTTTTATAGTGAATTTTTTTTATAATCGCATCCAAGGCAAAAATTTCATAAACGAGGGAAAAAACTAAATAAAGCTGCTAAATTTTTGTTGTGTTTCCTTTTATAAAGTTGAAAGATACATTTCAGAAGAAAGAGAAAAAATGCTACGAAATCTAAACCATTATAAACAAGCAGCACCATGAAAACAAATTTCTGCATAATAACTGTCATCGTTTTCTATTTTTACATAAAACTTGAAAAATAGACATTCTTTTATCAAATATTTATGTCTTATGAGTTATGATATTAAAGAATGTAATTGATTACTAAAAACGCTTTTAGAAAACAACATGTTGTTTCCGAGCAGCGCAAAGGTTCCTCCGCTAGTCTACATGTAAATTTCTAAACGACTATGTATATATATTTAGTAATCAATCACGCTCAAACTCACAATAGGATCGCTACGAAAATGATCGCGGGAATGGATTTTCAAGAATTTGATTCGTAAACCTCACCAAAAAATCTACCAATAATTCCGTATTATAATTAAAAATTGATATGATCCTGTAAAAAACACCTCGCCGAAAAATTCGTGCGAAAATCTGTGGTTTTCCACGACTACGGTTTTTTATTTAAGATTTTTTTATGATCCCATACAATGCGGAAATTTCATAAACGAGGAAAAATACGAAATAAAGTTGTTAAATCTTTGTTGTATTTTCTTTTATAAAGTGAAAGATATATTTCAGAAGAAAGAGAAAAAAATGCTACGAAATCGAAACCATTATGAACAAGCAGCACCATGATAACAAATTTTTGCATAATAATTGTCATCGTCTTCAATTTTTACTTTGATTTCACAACTTCAAGATTTGAAAAGTTCTTTTTTCAAATATTTATGATAATTTAAAATATAATCGATTACTAAAAACCGAAGAGATAGTACTTATAGAGTCGCCTTTTATAAAGAATTAGTGAGACGATTTTCTGATTTTCGTGTACATGTATTAGTTTCGTCAAAGAGTATGCCACCTCCCAATTTATTCGGAAATAAAAAACGCGCGGACAATTCAAAAATATAATTATGAATTAAATAAAAATACAATTTTTTGTTGTTGTTGTAATTTATTTTTATTTTTTATAAAACAAATTTCTAATAACTGAAAAAAAAATGTTTATATAATTATTAGTTAAAAAATTTAAAAGAAGAAAAAGGCCATAATATATTTTAATTAAATTAAACTTTGTACAAGCAATTATGATTTAATAAAATAATATGTGTGCAGAATTAAAAGAAAACTAGAAAAAAAAAACAAAAAAAAAAATACAAAATAAAAATTATTAAGCTACATAATGTTAATGTGTTATTGGATGTTCATGAATATCTACAAAGAAATGTTTATCTATATATATTACAATAATTAAAAATTATTATTAAAATTAATGCTATAATACAACAATAAACTAAGGTAAAACTATACAAGTTTTAATTGAAAACCCAATATGAAAATAAGTTATATTTGCAAATACATAATAACAAAATAAGAAAAATATCTTAGATTTTTCATAAAGGAATAATTCGAGGAAGATTTTTTGTTTTCACCAACTTTTTTTAAATTTGGCAAACTATCTAGTGTGACATCAAGAATTACCCCTTTTGCAAATCTAGATTTTATTTTAATTGCAAACTGCTTTCATATTAAATTATCAATTTTTGATACTACACTAAGAAAAATGATTGAAATATATTGTACAATGTACATTAGAGTGGAGCACGGTTATATGGGGGAAATCTGAAAGTCATCTGATCAAAGGAGCCTAGGGCGCAAAAGATGGGTGATCGATAGGCCTTCAGTTGGTACTACACTAAATTCAAAAAATCATCTCCTGAGGAGCACCACGGCTTTGAAATTTTGATTTTTTGCAAAAATATGTTAAATTTGGGGTTTACGGTATCATAACTCGGAAACAAATAAATTCACGAAAAAACTGTCTTCCATAAAGTTTTAGCCCATTTCATTGGTAATAATTTACTAGTAAAAGGTTTTCTCGAAAAATGCATACTTACGATTTAATGTGGTTAAAACCCATGTAGGGTATCCTTTTTTTTTAAATTCCGTATAAGTCAGTTCTAATCGAAGAAGCATTTTAAATAATGAAATGTGTATTTATAATAAACTAATCAGTTATTTGTAAAGAGGGGTATTTCCTTTCTAATTTATGTAAATGTATTCCTTAAAAATTGGTAATCATTTTTATAACAGGAAATAAAAGCAATAAAATTTGTTATGGTAACATTGAGGAAAATCTTTCAATGGCACGAGACACGAGGCAAGTGTTGAATACAATTGTGTCTCCACTTCCTATAATTGGGAATGAAATTGAAAGGTCAACATGTACATCACAAGCTTCTGGGCATATTATACTGCAGGCTTTTCCTTCAACGCTTCATACGCTTGCATGTACGGCAGATAAGTTTGGTGTCTCAGATCGAGCCGTAGCAGCTTTACCGACGTCACTACTAGAAGATATTGGCATCATCAATGAAGCCGACCAACAGATGATGATTGACCGTAGTCTGGTGCGTCGAGCTCGGAAGCGGTCAAGCAATGATTCCGGAAAGGATACTGATGGTATTCCGTTACAAGCACTGTTCTTTGATGGTAGAAAGGACAAAACCTTTCAACATAAGGAAAACCGTCGATTGACTATCGTGGAAGAACACATAGTTCTTCTCGCCAAACGCTAGATTCATGGGACAAGTGTTACCGACTTCAGGTTCAGCATAAATATTTTAGAGGCAATCGAAACATTTCTTGTCGATAAATCAATAGCGATATCGAAATTGTGTGCTGTTGGATGTGATGGTACTATCACTAATACAGGATCAAGGGGAGGAGTGATAACCCTTTGGGAGAAGAAGTTGGATCGGCCGCTGCAGTGGCTGATTTGCTTGCTCCATCAAAACGAACTCCCGCTTCGTCATCTTATTACAAATTTGGACGGAGTCACAAGTGGCCCACGTGCTTTTTCGGGACTTATTGGTAAATTACTTGTTAATTGTGAAAAGTAACACAATTTGAACCCATATGTTCCGACAACTGGGTGACGATGACTGGAGTAGACCTCAGTACAGAGCAATTTTATCTGTACGACATTTGTTTGGCGGTAATGTCAGGAGTTTGCTCTTTGAGGCTCTCCAAAAAACATCCAGGGAAAATGGCGCATTCACGTTGGCTGACAACTGCTAACCGCATTCTGCGTACATACGTTGCAACTAATGAACCGTCCGAAGGATTGAAGACATTGGCTGCATATGTGGTAGAAGTTTATGCACCGTGTTGGTTTAGCATTAAGAAGGAGCTATCATGCGTTAATGGAGCCAAACACATGCATAATGCTATCAAATGGAGCAGATATCATCCTGACTCCATTAAAGCAATAATTGATTCCGTAGTCCAGCATAATAGCTACTTTGGGCATTGCTTTGATTTCCTGTTATTAAAATAATTACCAATTTTTAAGGAATAAATTTATACAAATTAGAAAGGAAATACCCCTCTTTACAAATAACTGATTAGTTTATTATAAATCATTAAAACATTTCTTTATTTAAAATACTTCTTCGATTAGAACTGACTTATACGAAATTTAAAAAATTGGGATACCCTATATGGGTTTTAACCACATTAAATCGTAAGTATGCATTTTTCGAGAAAACCTTATACTATTAAATTATTACCAATGAAATGGGCTAAAACTTTATGGAAAACAGTTTTTTCGTAAAATTATTAGTTTCCGAGTTAAGATGTCGTAAACCCCAAAGGTTCTGTAATTAGAACTGACTTATATGGAATTTTCAAAAAATAGTGAAACCCTCAACGGGTTTTAACTACGTAAAATCGTAAGTATGCATTTTTTGAGAAAACTTAATACTAGTAAATTGTTACTAATGAAATGGACTAAAACTTTATACAAGACAGTTTTTTCGTGAATTTATTTGTTTCCGAGTTATGATGCCTTAAACCCCAAATTTCCCATATTTTTGCAAAAAATCAAAATTTCAAAGCCGTGGTGCTCCTCAGGAGTTGATTTTTTGCATTTAGTGTAGTACCAAAAATTGAAGGTCTATCGATTACCCAATAGGTAAATGAACAGTTGATTGCATGCCTTCATTAGTAGAATGATTCTGGATGCTATGGAACAGTAACAGCACATTATTGCGTTTCAAGAATATGTTATTAGATTAAGGAAAAACTAATTTACAATAAAATGAAAAAAATTTAAATTATTAAATTAATGATTATGCCTATAAACGAAAGGATACTAATTAAATGACAATTTAAAAATACACTAAAGAATTTAACTTTAGTGTTATTATCAATATTTTTGGTAGATTTTCCAAAAAAAATTGCACTTAATTTAAAATTGATAATTCACATTACGAGAAATGTGTTGAAAGAACTTTGAGATTTAAAACTATAATTTTTCTTATGGTGGAGTTAAAAGTTTTTATAAAATATCAAACATTAAAAGACGATTATAGAAGCACAGGATACGTTTAGTATATAGAGATGGAAATATTTCAAACTTGAATTTTGTTGCAAATTGCACTTAAACTTTAATGTATCACTTTGATTGTCACATGAAATTAAATCGTTGATATATAATAATTCAATTAATGAATAATTGCAGAAACGGTTAATAAAAAGAAAAATATAAAACAAAATCTGCCCCGCCCACATTGTCATAGATATGCGACGTCACTGCAAAAATTTTACCTTCATTTGTGTAACTGAAGTGTGAAATTTTAATTGCATAGTTCCGATTAGATTTTAAACAGATTTACACACTTTTTACATTTTTATACATTCATTGCACTTCTAAAAGTCCTCAAAACAACGTTTATCACTAATTTTCATTGTATTATTGGATGAACTTCTTACCTGAACATTGAGCACTTTTTTTGGCACTTTCACTCCACTATTAATTTTATTGTGGCACACAATGCACTTCATTTTATTTATTTTAAATACTTTTATATTGTTTGATTCTTTTTTTTTTATTTAGACAAATTTTTTTATAATTATTATTCACAAGAACGCCCAATTGATACAAAATGTTTAACAATTTTGACAGATATATTTATTTATCATTGCACATTAAATATCGAAAAACGCACAGCTGATTTCCGAAAAGAGTTTTTTTTCCACCATAGTACACCATTTTTCTATAGTACGGCGTACACCGTTCAGTGGTTCAGCTCTGATTGGTAAAAATACATCAGCACAAAAGTTTTTGTGTACAAAATATCTCAAAATGTATTTATTTTTACTTAAGTTTTATATGATGTAAATTAGAGCAATAAATATGAATAAATAAGAATTTTGAAGACCATTTTCGAACTTACAACAGCGCCATCTGGATCTAACTTAAAAATAATAAACATTTGAGACCACAACAAAAACATACTGTGTGAATAACAGATCCATAGTTTTAGTGGTTTAGCCAAACATTAACAATTTATTATACATACGCACTAACAACTATATATGTATATTAAAAGAAATAAGAAAGATATAAACTTAATTTCTCTATGTTTTTATCTGGAACTTTTGCAGAAAATACTTCAACATTGCTTTATAGTTTCTACACCTTTTCCAAATGTTATTCAGAAAGCGTCAAGTTGATTTCAGAAATCGTCAATTTGATTTCAGAAATCGTCAACTTGATTTCAGATTAGTCAAGTTGATTTCAGAAAGTGCCAATTTGATTTCAGATTAGTCAAGTTGATTTCAGAAATCGTCAAGTACCGTGAGTCCTGTTCCTTCAGTTTGTGGAATTCTGATATTATTTTTCGCAAATGTTTTTATTTTAGACCAAATTGTCTCTATCGGATTAAGCATTGGTGAATGGCCAAGGAAAGCATGGGCCCAATCGTAAAAGAGTTGCTGGACTCTCATTGAAAATCGTCTGTAGCTTCGAATGACATGGAGCATTATCGCAGACAATTACCAAATCAGCCAAATTATTTCCCAATTCAACCCACTGATCTAATAACTTTTGAACACACGCATTGGCTGATACGGCATTAAATGATCCTCTCTTGCGCTCCATCATTATGACTCCTGTTGTGGATATGGCTCCTATAAGGTGTATATTAGAACCCCTGCCTGCTGGTAAAATTTGAACAGCCCTATTGCCAGCTTTAGCCCGACCTCTTGTCTTTCGACAAAACAAATTAAAATTTGTTTCATCAATACATACTATTTGCTTCCCTTCCTGAATTAAAATGTTTATTTCTTGAACGTACTCGGCCCTTTTGTGCTTATTAACTTCTGAATTCATAGTTATTGGCTCATTACGAAATTTTTTACGGAAAACATTCTTCCTTCTAGGTAATTACTAACTGTTGATTTTGACACTGATTTATTTAAATCCAACATTATTTTCTCTTTCAGTTGCTTTAAGGTGCAGCTGGAATCATCTTCAACCCATCCTATTATTACACTTATTTCATCTTCTAGAAAAAATGTGTAAAAGTGCGTCCGTACGCCGTACGCCGTGTGACGTGTGCCGTGTGCCGTAAGCCGTACGCCGTACTATAGAAAAATGGTCGAAAAAAAAAACTTCTAAACTACTGGACCGATTTGTATGAAATTTTTTTGTAAACTATTAAACAAAAATATAAGAATACGTTCTTCGATTGTTCGAGGTCAGATCCTTCAAGGTCAAGTTATTGACAAAAGAATTTTTTTTCGTATAGGGGCTCAAAAATGGGTCCTACGACAAACCCCACTTTTCTATCTCAGCCACCTTGCACAATATCAAAAAAATTCTTTCAGATTATTGTAGGATAAAATCAGATAAGAAAATTTGCGAAACATTTCAAGGTCAAAATCGAAAAATTCAAGGTCAAATTTTTTATATCTCAGCAACCTTTAATATTTTTTAAATTTTTTTTCACATTATTGTAGGCTTAAATAAGACAAAAAAACTTGCTGAACATTTCAAGGTCGAAATCGGAAATTTCAAGGTTCGACGTACGGCGTACGGCGCACGTATCTTAGAAACCCTAAATATTTTTGAAATTTTTTTTTCACATTATTGTAGGAATAAATAAAATAAGAAAACTTGCTGAACATTTCAAGGTCAAATTTTGAAAACTCAAGGTCATATTTTTATAATGAAAATGTTTAATTCAAATACTATATGTTTTAGGGTAATATGATGTTCTACGTTATTGATAATCTCAATAAAAGTACCAATTTTGGACAAAAATCAAGGTCAAAATTAAGAAATTTCTAGGTCAAATTTTTCATATCTACGAAAAGCTTTATTAAAATGTAGTTAAGCAACAGTCGTATATAAATTCACACCTCGCTCTCCCTGCGATGTAGTTTTTTTATTTTTGCGATGTTGATTTGGTTTTTCTGGACCAAAAATCCAAAAATCGGTATTTTAATAAAAACAGTAAAGAGTCATCATACTAAGTCACTACGTTTAAAAGAAATTATATCAACATTTTCAAGTAAAAAACTAAGTAATTTTTTTTTTGGTAAAAATTCACCTACTTTCTGAAATCAAATTCACGATTTCTGAAATCAAGTTGACGATTTCTGAAATCAACTTGACTAATCTGAAATCAAATTGGCACTTTCTGAAATCAACTTGACTAATCTGAAATCAAATTGACGATTTCTGAAATCAACTTGACTAATCTGAAATTAACTTGATATTTTCTGAATTACAATTGGAAAAGGTGTAGAGATAGAAAGATTACTCAACCAGTAAGGCAACTATGATCGTTTTATTCTAGATTATCCGAAACCTATTGTTATCCGCAATTACTTTGATAAGAATTAAAAAAATTTTGCTGCCAATTCTAAGAAGTCTCAAACCCTAGACCATACATCCTCAAGAGACTTGGGGCTTGAGGAACTCATGTGTATGTTGAAGAACTCTCCTAAAACTAAAGAGAGTATGACATTGGATTTCGCAGAAGTGATGGCGTGATGAGATCAGATTCCTTCTCAACGGTTCGCTTGGTAATAATGATAAGCCTGTCATACGTTGATCGAATTTGTGTCCACAATGTCTTTCAAGCTCGATTTAATTGTTCATTGTTATTCATCATCCATACGGTACACGCGCAGAAGTTTACTTCGTAATATACAGCTTTTGTTATGATCAATAATGTTACATGCAAATATTGTGGTGAAGGTTGTGAGCATCACGTGTCTTGGTATAATGCCCCTTGAGGCCTTTCCTGTCTAAATGTTTGTTGTTATTTGTCATCCATACGGTACACGCGCAGAAGTTTACTTCACGAAATTGTTTTAACGAGTTCAAGTAAGTGTCGAGTACCAGTCAAGTTGTCTAGTAGACAGTAGTTTTTGGCATTATAAATAAGGCGATAAATATTACATTTATACAAAAAAATCCACTTAAAAGAGACTGGAATTCAGAAAATTTATTAGTCCAATATGTAAAGAATATACATAAATATGATAGTGGTCGTATTGCATAGCGTCGATGTTATTATAAACAAAAGAATACTAGCTAAATTTCTAAGTTACATATTAAACATCCAACCGAAATCCAATATCAAAACAACCCATACACAAAAATACATTTTCGTAACTTAGTAATTTCATTGAATTAACTGAATGAGCGAGTATTGAGAGTTTATTTTGTTTTCTACAATTATAGAGGCAGGATATTAGTACATAGTATGTTAATAATTTTATTTTACAGAATGAACAAAACAACTTAATAAGGGAAATCATACCCATACCAAAGTATTTTCAGAAAACAGTAAAAATATAAATTTAGCTAATTACTACTATTTTGCAAAATCAGAGTTTGTAACTAATAATTGTATAATATTCTAGGAAAAAAAACAATCAAAACAGTTTTTGTAGTCACTCTTATCATTTTTTCTTTTAATTGTTGGTAGTTCTATAATATATATTATGTGTATATGGTAACGGAAATTTTTTTAATAAAAAATATTTTATTAATAACTTTTTTTCTCATAAAAATCTTGTAGCTGGACGTCAAAGTTAAAATATTTTAATTGAATACATTTACAAGTCTATAAAAATTTCATTTTCACGGTTTGTATTAAATCATATTGTGTATTTGTAGACTTTAATTTTATCCAAGTTTTTTCAAAAAAAATTTACCGCGCATTAGTTCCTCTACCTATTACTTTGTTTATTTTGATATCTCAAATAGTTTTTAAGTTTTACTATTAGACCCCACCAATTATTGCGAACCCTTAGGTTTTTCAGCCCTTGGGGTCTTTTCCTAGATACAATGAATAACTTGTAGTATAAGATAGTTTTTAATACAGCATATATAATTTAGATAAGAGTCTATATACTCGTTAAGTTACTCCTAGTTGCCCAAGGCTTTTTTTCATTTAAGTACATTTTGTGATTTTTATATGGTAAATAAATGACATTTTTGAATTTGATGAATTGTGCCATCTTTCCAACACACAAATTATGTACTAAATAAATATTGACTTGAAAGTCATAAATAATGACAGCGCTTGTCTAAATAGCAGAAAACATAGTTCCTAACTCACTGTGAAGTGAAATGAACATGGCGAGGTAGATTAGCGTTGTTGTTGTATTGCATGTAAAATTAACGGTGAAAGACGTACATAAAGCGAATAGAACGCTATCATTATTCGCTAATAGTGAGACGATAGTTTTCTCGCAAGTTTTTTTTGTCCTCTTTCATCTGAAACAAAAACATAGGAACTGAAGAAGGATAAAAAAGTTTACGGTAAAATTTGCAAAAAAACTTATCGTCTAATACCAATACAAAATGAAAGGAGACGTTGACGTACATACATCCATGTATTGGTTGATTATGCATTGTTGTGTAGTAAATATAAAAGTTAATAAATTTCTGATTCACTTATCGAAAAAAGACACATCCACAAATACCCGCCAAATTCATAATTTTTGTTTTAACTCTGTGATTTTGTCTTAAATTAATGCATAATTAATATTGCGATTTTCATATTTGAAAAATTTCTAAATTTACTGTTTTATGCCGATACTTTGGCGTAAATATAAGGTATGGTTACTCTTAATATAAAAACATAATTATTTCGGTAAGTAGAAGTGGATAATTAATGAAAACTAAATGATCTGCATTTAACTAATATTAAAAGTTTTTTTTATTCGAGTACTGGACCAAACAAGTATACGGATGAGTGGTTGTCTGAAGTATTGCCAAGGAATTCACTGTATATTTCCTGATACCGACTCAAGGTTAGTCCACCTAAATAATTAAGCAACATGTATAATTATTATATTGCATTTTTCTATGTTTACATTTGTAATCAATCGCAATTACCTCGTTTCCGATCTTCGTCGTTGAGCAATTTGTCAAATGCGTTATCAATTATTTTGACGTCAGTCACGGCTATTCTCGTGATGCAATTATAACGATATTCTGGAGCACTGATGATGCCGTCGCTACTGGTGTCCATAAGCTTGAAATTGGAGTCGATAAACGCTTTCATCGCCTTGAGTTAATTGGGAACCAAAATTAATAAGTGAATTAAAAACATCCTCAAAGCAATGTGTAGAACATTTTTTGTGTGCGAATTAATATTAACATTATAATCAAACATTGGATTTTGTCATGTATATCTCAGTAAGCCTTTTTTTCTATAAAAATTATCAACATCAAAATTAAAGACCTTGGAAAAAGTAATAGACTTCTTTTTTTAGACTGATAGGTCCGATTGGAATAAATTGAATTTCGTTCACTGTAATTGAATTGAACTCATTCCAAGGTCCAGATCTCTCAATGTCAAATTAAGGTGAAACAAAGAAAACGTTTTCGCTAAATAAATTATATTGCTCATTTTGAAATACTTTATACATATTTTCAAGGTATTCTAAACAAAGATGAACTAAGCGTATAACTATTTCTACAAATGACACTTCGTGATGATTTAATGGGGTTAATATTACATTTGACGTTGAATTTTTGTAAAAAAAAATTTTGTCCTTTTATGGGGATGAGCAGTAATGCTGAACATCATAAAACCCTTGGGACTAAAACAAACAAATTTGGAATTACTTTCATTATGAAAATAAAGTATAAAAGTTAATTTAAAAAATATTTAAAGTTTCTGAGGTATAAAAAATTTGACCTTGAATTTTTCGCTTTTGACTTTGACATGTTTGGCAAAGTTTTTTATGTTATAAAACTTGTATATGTGTGTATGAAAGAATTTATTTTATATTATATATAATATAAATTATAGAATTGGTCCAGTATCGGTTTCTGAGATATTTCGATGGCAACGGTGCGGCGTACGGAAAAAGTCTTGAATGCAAATATCAATATATGCTCTTGGCGTTGTTTATAAATGAAAAATGAAAAAAGAGTTCAAAAAATGTATATATGTCTAGTGTATACCTATAGGTGGAATATTCAGTTTTTAATCCGGTAGTGTGTTTGTGTTGTGTTTTCCCAATTTACCTGCGGAAATTCGGAAAATTTTCGTCCAATGCAGGTTTTTTGCACCGCTTCTTTAAATTCTTTGGTTGAAATTTGTCCATCCTTGTATAAAAAAATAAAACATATATTAGGAACATATTACAATTGGTTTTAAATTATGATTTCAAATAACATAAATCTGTTTTTATATTTATAATAATAATTATTTCACCACAGTGCCTTGCTCGCCTTAACTAAACCAAACGTACCTATCTCAAGAAAAATAGTTTAAAATGGAATAACATTAAAAAAAAACACGAACATGGAAATTAAGATGACCTTGAATAAAAATTTGAAACACCATCATGATTTTAGACGAATCAATTTCGCTTGTTGCAACTTATTACATCTGTACATTTATTCGTAATAATATAAGTACGGTCTACCTCACATGTGAAAAAATATACAACTGTTTTTTCAAATATGCATTCGAATTAAAATTCAGAACTACACTTTAAATGCTTTTAAAACTAATAATGTGCTTAAATAGTAGAGCTTAGGGAAACTTATTGACGGACTATACACAAATTTACATACTGTAACTGCAGTAAATATTAAACATGCGATATCAAGATAAACCGCGAAATTCGCGAATAAAATCGCGGTTCTTAACAAACCCCAAGTAATGTCATCAACAATCTCTATCTAACATCGCATTTATTCGCCATAAAATTTAGTAAGGATAATTATTACGAATCCAGCATTTCCTCCCATCCTTTGCTTACTTCGAGGAAAGATCGAGGGAAGGATTCCTCCCTTCACTTCAATTCCGACATAGCATCCTTCCCACAAATAACTTTTTTGTGCAATGTTTACAATTAATTATTATGAATTATGTATATCATATATTGTCACGTTATAACTATAGTATTTGCAAATAACATGAAAAGTGCTCATTTATTTCGGCAATTAAAAGAAAGTTGTAAATCAATTACCGAAGCGAAGGAAAAATTAAATTAATTTACGAAGAATTTTCGGAATTTTCTGTAATGAAATTCAGGATATGAAGACCAACAATAGTCTAAAATGGGCAGCGCAATAGACAAAAATATAAAAACACTATTTTGCAATGACATTTTAAAATCGTTAAAATATGTTATATTAGGAACAATAAATGTTACATACTTTTGTGAAAACAGTGGTTATTATAATTCAGACTTAATATTTAAATTAAAGTATTATGTTGTACAACAATAAAGCTTTATTTTTATTATTCCATTTATTTTTAAAATTTTAGCAGTTAATGCAATATTAAAAATATCAATTGAACTGAAAAAATATTGCAAAACACATTAAAAATATTCTTAATTTTTCAAAATATTTTATTTCGCTCGAAACGTCATACAATAAGATTATGTGACCCATAAACTACACCAATCGTTACTCGCGGTGGACGAATTGGCTTCTTTACGATCACTTGTAGATTTTCCGAACAGGTACGGCAGTTTTGCTTGTTAACATAGCCGCCGAGGTGGAAATGAGCCTCGTCCGAAAAGATGACTTTTTGATATTGAACTTTCAGAATTTGCACATTGAAATGTTAAGAAAATATTTTTCTCTTTTTAGAAGCTACAGTCATGCGAAGAAAATTTGAAAAAATACTCATGGTTTCTGAGACGCTAAAATTTCTTTTGAACCTTTTGACCTTGAATTTTCCGATTTTGACCTTGAAATGTTCAGAATTTTTTTTTCTTTCCAGGAGCTAAAATAATGTAAATGTTTTTTTTTAAATTCATAGTTTTTGAGATGTAACAAGAATGACTTTGAAGTTTTATATTTTGACCTTGAAATGTTTGTAATTTTTGTTTTGTTTTGTAAAAGATTATATTCATAAGAGAATTTTTTTTTTCGTTACTTAAGATTTTTGACATACATTTTCCCGAACACTTTTGATTAGAATACTGTTATATGAACTCGATCAAAATCGTTAGCGCTGTTGTGAACCACTTTTAGCAAAAAAAATTGTTAGTTGTTGGCCTTCATCCTGAAACCTTGATATAAAAAACATGTCCTTAAGATTTCTCGGAAATCACTGGACGGATTTGTAAAAAAATTTGGCATTAATTTATTGCTAATTCATAAAGGTATTTTTTCTGTCGAACCGTATAGGAGGAATTTAAAAGTTTCAATTTAAAAAACTTTTTTTTTATAATGATACAGAAAGTTGTCCTAACAACTCCTAAAAAAACAATAAAAAATGGGTGTATTTTGTTTTTTTGTGTCCGTTCATTTATATGTTCGTACTTCGTATAGATAATAATGGATGATTCAAGATTATATTTGTGCTGCTTTTTGTATTTTTGGTCCAATTATCCCCTAATTTTGATATGATGAAATGAAAAAAATTGCAAAATGGTTTGCACTCAAGGTCAAATTACAAAAACAAAGTTAGGTTCGGATCCGATCACGATGGGTTTTAACCCTCAAATCCAAGAGAATCAAGTGAATCTTGAAAAATCAAAAATCTTCTTCTAATTTTTTTCTCTAATGTTGTACAAAAAAATTCATACAAATCGGTTCTGTAGCTTAGGAGTTTTGTTTTTCCAAGTACACCATTTTTTTATAGTACAGCGTACAGCGCATAGTGCAAGTGGGACGAGTAGTGCAAATTTTGGTTTAAAAGTTACCGATTTTACAAAAAAACGCGTTTCGTCCCAGTGTGCGGCGTACGGAATTACATTTGCACATTTTTCTTAAACCACGTTTTTGGACTCAAGGAGTGTCATTCTGCATCGTCAATTTTTTTTTCAATACAAGTACGCACATTTAATGCCCCAGAAGCCTTATAGCCTAGACAGACTAGCACTTGTGATGTAGTTTGGATGTAGTAAAAAACTGACGATGAAAAGATAGTGACAGACTACACTAATCGTGTTATTTAATCGTTTCGTCATCAGAGAAAAGAGAAATACAAAAAAAAACAGATTGGACATGAACCAACAGCTGATGAATTGAACAATTTATGCGGTTTGAATAAAATTTGTCCATATTCCAAATATTTTTCCCTTATTATCACAAAATATTATGGATCATGTCTTCGCTTTTGACTAATCGGTACATATCGGATTTCCCCTGATTTAAATGTTGAACTACTTTCCGAAAGTCCATTAAACGCGTCACGCAACTACATCAGGCCAATAATGTACATCAAAGTGCTAGTCTGTCTAGGCTATTACATAAAAAATTCGTAACCATAAGATAGTCTTTTAATAAGAAAACAAATTGACGAATAGTTTCACGTCAAAAATTTTAAATTCAAGTTCATATGTACCAGAAAGTTTCAATGTTATTGAATTTTTTCTCAAATGTTTGTTAAACATTTAAATGTTATGTTTTCTAATGACTACAATTCAAAAACTGTACGTTATTCGGTATTTTGATTTTCTACATTATTACTAATCAATGAGAGGAACAATTTTATTAAACATTCCATGGTAAAAGTTCAATATTTTCAAGGTCTCATATTTCCTATTAAACAAATCAATGAACTGTAGATGGAAGCGAATTATACTTTGCATAACATTTCAAGATCAAAATAAATAAAATGAAAAATGATCGTACGTCTGTGTTTAAAAAAAAAAAAAATTTTTTTTTTAATATTATTTGTTTACAAAACGCATACTTTTTAAAAGTAATTTTTCGTAATAAATATATGTAATTTCTCTCTCTGTCCCTTTATATATTTGACATTCAAATCGGTTAATTAGTTTCAGAGGTATGGACGACCAAGGCTCAGTGATCCACGACTCTCAGGGTGTCAAAACGAATATTCTGCGCTAATAAAAAAAATAACTACATCGCATATAAAAATATGACCTTGAGTTTTAGAATGAAATGAGAAACATTCAATAATCCCTAACAGTATGATTTCAAAGTACTCTATGACCTTAATAGTCGTTTCAGTATATTCTTCTACGGCACGCGTATAAAGAGCACACTTATCTTTAATTTTTATTAACTCTAGAGGATATTGTGTTCAGATTTTTCTTAAAAGTTTATGAAATAGTTTTGTGAAACTATGCATCTAAAAAGGTTGATGATTGACACCCCCTGAGTTCAAAAACGTGGTTGTGCAAATGTTCGTCCGTACGCCGCACGTCGTGTGCCGTACGCCGTATGGTGCACTAATTAAATTTTTTTTCTATAAAAGAAAGTTTTTTCAAGGTCAGATGCTTCATGGTCAAGTTGTTTAGAAAAAATACGATTTTCTTCATTTTCACAACATTTATTCTTCAAGGCATTTTAAACAAAACTGCATATATCTTATATTCCGCTAGATCTGCTTCTGGCGAAAAGGTGGACAAAGAGAAACCCCACTTTTCTATCTCAGACACCTTACACAATATCAAATAAATTCTTTCAGATTATTTTATGATGAAATAAGATAAGAAAACTTGCAAAACATTTCAAGGTCAAAATCGGAAAATTCAAGGTCAAATTTTTTTATATCTCAGAAACCTTAAACATTTTTGAATTTTTTTTCGATATTATTGTAGGACTGAACAAGACAAGACAACTTGCAGAACATTTGAAGGTCAAATTTTTAAAACTCAATGCCATATTTTTATAATGAAAATATGTAATTCAAAAACTGTGTGTTTTTTTTATTATTGATAATCTCAATAAAAGTACCCATTTTAAACAAAAATCAAGGTCAAAACTCAGAAATTTTATGGTCACATTTTCCATATCTCCGAAAAGCTTCATTAAAATGTGTTATAGTTAAGCAACAGTCGTATATAAATTCACGCCCTCCTTGCGATGTAGTTTTTTTTCTGTATTATTTAAAATAAATTCACACAAATCGCTCCAGTAGTTTCGGAGTTTTTTTTCCACCATAGTACTCCATTTTTCTATTGTACTACGTAGGGCGTACGGACGTACATTTGCACATTTATTCTAGACCACATTTTGTACTCAGAAGGTGACAAAACAAGTTTCTTCATCGTCAACTTTTTTCCGAAAAAAAGTCGGAATGCATAAATTCATATATGCTCTTGGTGTATTATATAAATTAACAAATTGGAAGAATAGCGAGATGTGAATTTATATTCGACTGAAGCTTAACTACAATATGATAAAGTTTGTCTGAAAATATTCAACAAGTTTTCCTATCTTATAATTGCTATAATAATGTGAAAAAAAAAATTTAATTTTAAAGTTTCAAATCCATGAAAACAAATATAAAATCATGTATTCAATGTACATATTTATGATATTTCACTGTGCTGAACAATTGTTAAGAAATTAGTTTCACGAAAATGCAAAAATAACTTTCGGACTAAGGACGCATATTTAACTTTACATTCAAGATACAGAGCCAGGTTTAACATATAATTGCTACGTTCCACTCTCTCCCACAGAAACGACAATTGTTTTTACAAATATTACACTTTATGGGCGATGTAGAAAATCCCAAATTAAATGTCGATCGAAATTTCATACAACTTTAATGCAACTAAAACCCGCTTCAATTATAATTATTTTTTTCGTATTTAAGAAGATATGACTTACTCTGAAGTAATATTTGGTAAAAGCAAGTGATTACAAATCAGTCGCAATAGCCTTACCGAACCGCCTTTTATTAAAGGGCTGTAAGAGGTTAACAAATAACATTATTTTGTTATCCATGAGCAATAACGCTATTGCACTTACGTATAGAAATTGGAAAAAAAGAAAGATTTTGTACGCCAAATGAAAAGAACAGTAATATTTTTCGAAATGTAATCCGGATGTTCATTATATTTTCTAGTTTCATCCGCTGTGTCAGATTCAAAATGAATCTCTATCTTCAATTGCTATTTTTAGCAATCACTATTTTCCGTTTTTACGTACAAAAACATTATTCCGTTGCATGTGGGCTTAATATTGCTCACAATACGGTCGGGTACGCTGGGTTTAGTTAATTGGGCAATTAATCAAAAATGTATTGTGCATTTAAAAAAATGTAATTCAATAACACCTTATCAAAATCAGCCAGCTCGGAGATCTCTTCCCAGAGGCTGCGCATAATGTGTTGGTTCTCAGCCAATTTCACAGCGTCACATTCACCTTGGCCTTCAATAATCGTTGCACGAACTGCCATACAGTCGAAGTCGTTTTGATCCAAAAATCCGTTGTTATCAATATCTGAAATAACAGGCAAACATATTAAAAAAATTAAAATTACAAAACATCCTTATGATAATTAAAACCTATTCTTGACTTCAATATGTCAATTTTAATATTTACAAGAATAGTAATTTTATTACTTCTTATAAGTACATGTATTTTATTTTATTTGTTTTCAGTTTATTCAGTTGTATTCAAAACATATTACATTTAGGGATCGATACCATTATTAATGTGTACACATTTTAAACATCCATTTAGTTAAGGCTGTTTGCATTAGACTCTTTTTGAAAGTAAACGAGCACCTTAACTTACCCAAAAATATTAACTATTTGAACATAAAGAGAAAATTAGCTTTAAAAAAAATTAAAGAGATATACAAAATCGTTTTAATTTACATATCGTACCTAAATATACGAGAAAATTTTCCCGGATTCCTAACGTATTTTATTTATGTGCAAATTGGCAAGTCTACAACAAAATTATGGCCGGGCAAAATGCCATTAATTGATCCATTATAAAATTTGCAGTAAAACTAAGTCATGAGTATGTGCTTAAAATGTTGACAATGTGACTATTATTTAGCCAAATTGATTGAGAGATTTAAAAGTTCACTCTTATGTGAGTTGTGAATGTTGCACGCATCAGGATCGGTCAAATAGTAAATTCGACTCACGCTGTAAACCAATCTTAAAATGGTATACTGTAAAGTCCACTGACGAATTACGACTAATGCTATTTGTAGCGTGTATTTCAATTCAGTTTGTTCAGTAAAATGACATTGCCATTCTGCATCCACATTGAATTCATTCAAAAGAGTTAGGCAGTAGACTGCATGCGCGATTGCGAATTTTGAATTTTTACGCAAATTAAATGAAAATAAATATACCTATATATCTATATACGTTACATACGTAACGTGCATTTTGGATAGTAAAAGAAAATGCAGCAATTATTTAAAATTTTGCAAGGCATGCAGGTTTGACATGGCAATTAAGTAAATCCTAATTCAGTACGGGATAGTTTTATTTTTGGCTATGTAGGTTAAAACTAGAAACCTCTACAAACGTTTTATTTCAATTACTTGTTTATATTACAATAAGCTTGAGTTCCCAGGGTGACGAATTGTAATGATATTGTAAAACAAAAAAAAAAAAATGACTGGGGAACGAATGCAGAATAATTAAAAGTTTAAAGAAAATTCTTAAGCAAATATTCGTCTGGTAGGTAATAATATATATAAATATAAACCAAAAGTGAGAACCCAAAATAAGAAATTAGCGAGGAATTTTGTGTAAGTGTAAATAATCTAGTTAAAGAGAAAAAAAAACTTGGCATTATTCCGCTTTTGATTATTTTC
Source organism: Sylvicola cinctus (assembly GCA_963854165.1). Classification (NCBI taxonomy): domain Eukaryota; kingdom Metazoa; phylum Arthropoda; class Insecta; order Diptera; family Anisopodidae; genus Sylvicola; species Sylvicola cinctus. The sequence continues at coordinate 27,112,431 of OY974082.1, forward strand.
TTGTTATGTTTTATTTTCAAATTTACTTGTTAGATATGTACGTATAATCTAAATAGTGTGACATTGTACAATAAAAAAACGGTTGCTGAATTTAATTTCAGACGATATTTTACACATCTTGAAAATAATAAAATGCAAATAGTTGCCAAGTGTGCTCAGGGTCTCTTCAGCATAGTCCATTTTGAAACATTCATGTTTTTTTTTTTTCATTATTTTAACACAAATTGTCCATTACATTAAAAAAAATAGTTTTAACTCTAACAACAACTGAACTAACTTTTCCATGAATAAATTTAAGTACATATATACAACTTACCGTACATATAGCGAATAATAAAGTCGACTCGCTTATCCCATGGGTAAGACATGATTCTAACTTGAATTTATTTAAATTTTCTTAGATCAGAAGAACAGAAGAACACAACAGTTCCGGATTTATAACACTTAACAACCACAATTCGATCCAAAAATTAATTAAAAAATCTAACTGTACTGTACTGTCTTTGGCCACTTCTAAACTACACTAATCCCAGACTAGAAATGTACCACCTCTAAGTTGAGACACTGCGGCTTCGTTTACTTAATAAATAAACGACGCAATCGCGAGAGAATTAATTTGCTTATATTGGAGTTGTGGTTTAAGAATTACAATACTGTAAGTCTTAAATAAAACATTCTTTTCACACATGCTCTTCTTTACGTAATCTATATGCGTAATTACTACACGTAACTGCTATAAAACGACTATTTATATTATATACTATTATATTAATGTAAATATATTTACTTAGTATAAGTATGTGCGAATAATCTTTTGTGTATTCTCGATTCAGGTTCTAAATGAAACAATCCATCGTATAAATAATCCGTCTTTTCTTTTAACGTATTGTAATAAACTAAAAATCTTATTTGAAAAATCAAAACGTGTGGAATAAATAACATATTTGGAATATGATCAGAAAAACTCTTTTCGATCTTTAAGTACGACCATCAATTGTTTCCGGTTCCTCAAACTATATACAATTATTTCTACTAAATTTGACCACTAAATTAGTACTACCAGAAAGAAATAACATATGAAAACGACTGTTTGATCTTGTGCTGCAAATCAGACAGATAAAAAATTTGCCGCACAAATGTTTTTACACTTACCAACACTGTTTTCGGAAAATCGCGTATGTAAAACAGCTTTTTACTTTTTATACATAAAAAAGTCCGAATTCTTTGTAAATAATGGTAAAGTGGTTTCAAAGGTTTTGCTAAAGTATTTTGCTTCAAAAGTTGTGTTTCGTGTTTTTGCCATTAGCAAAAATGTAGATCTGTAAAATACCCTAGAGCAATATGATGAAAAAAGATTTATGTATGTACATTGAAATTTATTTGGATTTCTTGTTGTTGCCGCATACCCTAGAATCGTATTTTGTTACGGCGTTTAATACAACATCATTGCGATAACATTAATATTTATCACACAAAAACTAATTTCATACTTTCAAACATCCTAAAGTTTTGTTTAATAAAATTTTTGACGTCATTTGGAACCGGGAATCGGTGGAATTGTTTTAAAAACATTATTTAAGTGTAAAATTTAGTGGAGAAAACAAACCTTTCTTATAAAAAAATGCAAAACTTTTCTAGTAATTTCTATCTTAACGTCATTTTTATTATTATAAACAGCTACTCTTGTTGTTATATATCGGATTTAGGAAAAATTTATTTTCAATTAATAAAAACAATATTTGTCTAACTTTGTGTAATTTTTAAAGGTTAAAATACCCTATCTGAAACATTGTGCGACGCGGGCTTACGGCGTACAGTGATTCATTTCTGAAATCTGGCGAGACAAAAATAAAAAACTTAAATTATGATGCAAAATTTTAATTTTTAAATTTTTTTTTGTAATATTATCATAACAAGTAAATCCTATAATTTATGATAAAAAGAATTTCCCTTTTTTGTTTTTTTCTTTTTTTTTTTGTTATCTGCATATTATTTAAAAAATAATAATTAATAAAATCCTGTAAACAACACTGCAAATATCCCTCTGAATGTTTTAAACAATACGTTGATTATACATAATCTTTAAAATATTATTACGTTATTATAATTTTAATTACATACATTATAAATTTATTAACTGCATTTAATAAATGTTTTTAGGAGCTGCACCTCACTTTGCGCTTCATAAATTCTGCTTAAGTTGTGTGTTTTACTAACATTTTTAAATTCACTTCAACCGACACTTCTGTATTTTCGATGCCATCAGAGTTAGAGCTATTTAATAAGGATAGTATTCTTTCTTTGTTTCAAGCACAGCATTATAGGATGGAAGAGTGGAGTAATTTATACTGTTTAAACAACTTTGTATTGCTAAACTGAACTGAAATGGTACATAATAAAAACGTAAAAGTTTGTTAAGTTAACGAACATGTTTGTTTAGTCAACGAACCGCTGTACGTTATATCTACGTATGAAAAATAACGAATTATGTACGCTGAGCCAACGAATTCTCTACATTAAAACAACGAATTTTGTACGTTAAAACAACGAATTCTGTACGTTAGAGCTACGAATGGATGTTCATTGATATTAATGAATTGTTCGTCAGACAATGGGCGGTATTTTATAACGGGGTTATTTTTAACAGTGCGTTTTTTTATGCCATAACTCTACGTTACGCTATTTTGCTCATAACCGTTATGCATAACTGTTAGTTATATATTGACTCACCTCTACTTCAAATTTCAACAAGTTTAGCAACATATGAATTAAATTAAAATCCATCAATTTCGTTTTAGCACCATCCATCGAAGGAATGTCAAATTGAGGCTACAGAAGAAAATACCGATCACTGTTAGTAATACTTGTACAAATATACAAATATTAGTGTTACCCTTTATTAAAAACAAATTTTTTATTTCTTATTTATTACAAGTTCCAGAAAAAAACTCACAAAATGAATTTGTATTTATTGGATATACAACACAAGAAATTGAGGACCACCTACAATATTTAATGAACAAAGGTGAAAACTGAAAATGTTCATCTCTTCATAGCGATCGGGAGGAATATTTTGAAGTATTACCGAAATATTCGTTATTTTTTACACAAAATAAATATGCACATCATTTATAAGAGCGGTGGACATTGACTTTAAAATTTGGTTTGTTTTTAATATAGAGAGCTTGTGCAATGTTTTGAAATTTTATTTACGTACTATAGAAAAATGGTGAAAAAAAAAAACTCCTAAACTACTGGACCGATTTGTATGAATTTTTTTTGTAAAGTATTAGACAAAAATATGAGAATAGGACCTTGGGGTCGTATATAAATTAAAAATGTCTCCAATAAATGTACTAGGTCACTTTTGGTTGAAGAGAAATAGCAACAAATATTGTGCACAATAGTTCTAAAATTATCCATTTTTATAAAAATCCGGGGATGGGAATTTTTCATCTGTCATCGAGAAAAATTTGTAGTCTCGGATTAATTCGCGTTGATGTATACGGCCCTCAGTGTTTATACTGAGTACCGAAATTAAAGTACTCAATAATTCTCAGTACTGAAAAATAGACGATTTCAGCAACACTACTTTGTTACTAATAAATTGTTAATAATAAAAGACACCAATTAAACAACCTCGCACTTCGTACAAGTCTCACTGTAGCTTGGGTCCCAGGACCTTCGTCGTGCAGAAGCAACACCATAGCAGACTCACTTGCAAGGAAAGCGGCGTCTATGAATTTCATAGGCCCTTTTCCCACATGTCCATCTAAATCAAATATCAGAAACATTATAAATAAATTCATAAAGATGGAACACATTAATCACTGGAACAACATTTCGGGACTCCGTAGGGCCAAACTGCGATTACATCTACAGACACAGGAGATCTCTGGAATTACAAAAAAGGATCTACGAGCTGTAACTGGCCTACTCTCAGGACATTGTGCACTCAACTTCAATCTTCACCAAATGAGACTATCTCCTTCAGCAGATTGCCGTTTCTGCAATTCTGCCCCAGAGGATACTTTTCACATCCTGTGCTATTGTGAAGCACTAAACAACCATCGAGAAGTTGTGTTGGGTAAACAGACATGCCCTCCGAGCGAACTGACACAAAAGACTCTGGAAACCATACTCGGCTACTTTAAAAGCCTAGAGTTGGAAATTTGATACAGAGTGAGGTCTGGGTACGATGGACAATGTCTCAGTGCCTTGGGCTATATAAAAGCTCCTATCTCAACACTCATAATAATAATAATAAGCTTGATTGACAAAGCCATTGACATCCCAAGGGACTCGCTATATCCATGAAAGCCACTGAAGTTTAATATATACGCAAATCTTGCACACACTCACAATTATTGTGTGCAGATGTATTACAAAATAAATGAAACAATAAATGATGTAAGGTCACAAATCATTTATTTTTTAAGTTACTATTTTTTTTAATTTTCTTTTTTTATTTGCTTTGTTATCAGCAATTTTCCTGTTTAATTTTCTTACTCTAAAGTACATTCTTTATCGAAAAAATAACTTTTTTATTTGATTACTGCAAATAATGTGTACAGCCAGCTCCTTCATATGCTGCATGAATTTTATTTCGGTTAATAACCCATTGCCATTGGTGTCACTAAAATTTTTTTCCAACATTTACAAATTCTGCATCAATTCCGTTGTTGGTTTTGACAAACCTTCTTCACTTAATTGATTGACCCAAGTGAATTCATGATCCATTGATCCGTCGGTAGTTGGGAAATAAATATTTTTTAATTTGTGGCTTATATAACCAGCCAAATTTTCCAGTCCATCATATTTCAAATCGTTCAATTCCCTTTCGACGGGATCATTGGGGCACATATTAGTACAAGGGGAACATTTTAAAACCGATCCTGGAACCACAATTATTGTTAACAACATGTTAAAACATAAAAAACCATTTATTATTATAAATTTACCAGTCGTTCGTCTAATGGATTAAGAAGCAGTTTTTAATTTTTATGGATGATCTTATATATAAATAATGGGGAACCTTACGATCTTCAATAAGTCAAAACATTGTTTCCAATTTTCTTCCTCAAACACCACTAAACTGATCGCCCTTGTTAATGCGTGAGCAATAGTGTGAGAAAAGAGCTTGGTGGCTAATTTAACTTTTTGTCTATCAGCTCCAGAGACAGTCAAATGCATGCTGGATATTTTGTGAGTTATGGAAAGTTCAGTTGAATATTAAAATTTACAAAAAAAAAATTTCTGTTTACCTTTCAACATTGCAACTTGACAATATTTAGCGGGTTTACATATAGTGTCTGATGATCGATCATAGGTGAATGTTTCCCTTATTTTCATTTCATCGAAACTAAGAACGCATACTTTTTGATTTTCATCCAGTTTTGTTGTTGCCTTTAATATTTTAATTACAGAATCAATAATACTAGTCGATATGTCTATTCTTTGAGCCCAACGATTAAGGGTGCGAATCCCAGGAAGACTGAAATTTTTACGTCTCAACAATTTGTATGCTTTGGGGCTGGTTGCGTAAAGCGTCATTGATTTTGTAATATCCTCTACTGTCCACACCATACGCTTTTAATTAATTTTAATTTTTTTTACTTGCCCTGCTGTAAAAATTTCTTGAAGCTTTTTCTCTAAATTTTCCCTATGAAACTCGCTCTTTTGTAAAGATGATTTTAAATGCGCTATTTTCATTCTACTTGATTTCTCGTTTCTTTTAGCTGGGCATTTTCTTGTAGAAGATCATTTCTAAAATAGTTTTAAAAATGTAAGAACATATATTATAAAACAAAATCAATTAAAAACACACATCTTCGTATTCAGCTCTTCAAATTTTCGTCCATCTTGTTTTTCTGAGTTAACTTCCCCTTTCTGGTGTATATTGAGAATTTTTGCATCATCTGCACCCAAATCTTTTTCCGTTTCCGGATCAGTACGTGTGAGCAATTCAGAAACAATTATTTTTCGGTCTTTAATTTTTATTCGTTCAGATCGTGTATTTTTATATAATAGCTCATTTTCAATATTGTATACGCTTGGAACGGCCGATGGTTTTAAAATAAGTTTATCTGCAAACCCTAAAAAATATGGGATATAAAATAATGGAAAGAAATAAAAAATGTGTTCATGACCCAATGTATACTGCGAATAGTTTTTAAAATCATCTTTTACAAAATGAGTACTGCAAATTCGGTCTGTAGAAGTGTTGAGGATTTTGCTGCTTCTTTATATAAGGTTGTCAAAAAAGTCTTGCGGTATTTTCGCTAGTTGCCGCTTCAAGCGCGTAATTCTAGTTTTATTCATCGCATCTGGCAACACTATACCTTTTTGGAAAGCTCTTTTTACGCGCTAACACGTGCTTGATTGACTGTCGTTTCTTTTTAGTCGTTCATGAGTTATAACGTCGCAAGCATGGAGCAAAATTAAGAGAAAATACGGCATATTTTACAGTACTACTACGATAAAGGCAAAAATGCATCTCAAGCCGCTAATAAAATTTGTGCAGTTTATGGACCCGATACAGTTTCTATTTCCACCGCTCAACGATGGTTTAAACGTTTTCGTTCTGGTGTAGAGGTGGTCGAAGATGCGTCACGCTCCGCAAGGCCTGTCGTCGAAAATTGCGATAAAATCGCTGAATTGGTTGAAAGAGACCGGCATAGTAGCAGCCGTAGTATCGGTCAAGAGCTGGGCATGAGTCATCAAACGGTTATAAACCATTTGAAGAAGCTCGATGTATGGGTGCCACACGAATTGACGCAAAAAAACATCTTTGACCGTATCAACGCATGCGAATCGCTTCTGAATCGCAACAAAATCGACCCGTTTTTGAAGCGTATGTGACTGGCGATGAAAAGTGGGTCACTTACCGGTCGAATTGTCTTCCATCAGGACAATCCTAGTCTCATTATTATTACAATTCAAATATATTTATGCAAAATCATATGTCGTGCACAGAAATTCGTAAGTTTTTTGCTATTTGGATAAAATTGTGATAATTAATTTAATGTTTTATGCTATATTATAAAAATATGAAATGCAATGTATTAAACGATAACACTATAAATTTAAAACATCAGAATATTATAGGTTTTTTCGGGTAAGTTTGTGTTGTGTTGTTGCGAATTTCAAGTGACGTTGAACTTTATTGCTAAAGTTCCGGTATTTAAAAAAGTTTTTGGAAATACTTTTTTATTTATTTAAGAAACACAAATAGTTTAGTATTAGAAATCGATCATATTGTTTAGCCACTTTTAGTTATTCTATTAAATATTGGAGGATTTTAAATTGATGTGACGATAAGAATTTTTTAATTGTGGGTAGTTAAAACCGTTTTTGAGTTGGACAAAAACCACTTTGCGACTGAATTGATTAAAAAAGACAAATATATACAATTATTCATTTTTGGCTTCAACGGTTTGTTCACAATGTCGAGCCCATGGGATGTCTATGGACAAAGCAATCACTGTACGTCACGTCGTACACTATAGACTGTATAAGTATATACACATACGTTTTGTTTTTTGCGTGATATATTATTTAGTTGAACCATTATTAATTGTGAGTAATGGTTTGGCGTCATCAAACAATGTAGCAGTGACAAATTGCTAACTATTAAACTAATCATGGAATAACGATAAATAAAATATATGCTCTACACATACATATTAATCAATTTCATTTGCTAATAGTTCAATTCAACTTTATGCAATTAACGAATAACGTCTTGTAATATGTAAGTACTAATCATTTAAGTTAAGTGGTGCGTTCCATATTACAAAGAGTCGCTTACATAATAGCAATGGGCACAGCAACGTCTATTTTATTATATTTTCAAGTATGTGGAATTTGTTTGATTGCTTTAAAAGAAACATCGGCTATTGTAAATTTGATACTTTGCCGTGCAATCCTTCAAATAATAATTATATTAGTTATTTGTGTTATTGTTACATATTATGCACCGTCCGTGTTTTTTCTGAACGATATTATAGGAGCTATAACAGACATAATGCAGTTTGCTGCTCCAAACTTTGCACACGTTGTTATTGTTATTCAGTCTTTAAGAACTCGTAAAATTCATCATAAACTGTGGAGATGCTTTAGAAAAGTTGACAACATATTGCAAATAAATGGCGTATTTGTCCAGACGGAGATGTCTAAGTCAATCGGATTGTGCGCATTTAAGCTATGCACGACCCAAATTCTTTGTACATTATTTGAGGTTCGTGTAATTGGGTGGATCTCAGAGAACAAGCAATGGAGTCGCAATTGGTATGCTAGTGAATTCAGCTATTTCGTATGTCGTTCCGCGAATTTGCTGTACATTTTCTACGTTGACATGATAGCCTGCCGAATAGAGAAAATATCACTTGTTCTGAAAACAATCAAAATTCAGGTGACCAAAAACCGAGGATACGATGCTGAAAAAAGTTACATCAGAAAATTGAAATCGTTACAAAGAGCTTATGGGGAACTATGGATGGTTTCTATATATATGAGAGTTTGTTTTGGGCTATCAGAGCTCTTTAATATCATGGCCATTTTTATATGCCTTACTGTCAATTCCTATTGGACATATGCAGCACTGTATTTCGGTACAAATCCGTTCTGGGTGGAATCTATATTGTGCTCTTTCCCTCCACTCATCAATCTCATTGTTCTGTTTTCTTCTTGTGAGATGTGCATGAGTAAGGTAACTATACAACTATATTAACTTATTAGTTATTTGTTATTAACTATTAATTATTACTAACCAAAAATATGACCTAAAAAAACGGTTTTAAGCGCTTATAATATGCACAATGCACATAAAATGTGATTATATGCCCATAAAAAACATTATATGCCCTTAAAAAAATAGAAATTCTCTCTTTATATGAATTAAATTTTCTTTTTTTTAGAGTATTTACTAAAACTATATTGCAATCAATTAAAAATAAATAATAAATTTAAATATTAAATTTTTTTTAAATTTCGTTAGCAATGTTCAAGTTCACTACAAACAATGGGCATAAATTTTCAAACAAAAAACTTTGCCTATTCGATCTATTAAAATACACAAGTATTCTTTTAATTTCTGCGAACCCCGAATTTTTGCCCAAAACAGCAGACAGCTTTTTAATACTTGAAGATGCCTAATCCATCACTATGTTATTTTTTGATCGTAAATTAAAATAAGTTTTATTGTTTAACTAACTACATATAAGAAACTAGGCCAAACTCACCTTATATGAAAATACAATAATCAATTTGGAAAAAAATACAATTATTTGACGTTTAAATTAATGTACGGTATTGGTGGAAAAAAAGAGTTGTTTGATTTAATATATGAATTCTGAAAATTTGTCTATAAAATATTCGATAATATGTTAAAAACCGCAATGAAAGATATAGAAAGAGCATAAAGAAAATATGTCAAAATATGCAAAAATATGCGAAAAATATGCCGAAATATGCACTTTTGTATATAATATGCAAAAATTTGCCCTAACAAATCGATGCCAGAATTCGTAGTTTCTTATGAATCGGATTCCCCACTTACTCATTTTTGAATCGGCCGTCAGGAAAAAAATATGTAATGGCATATTTTTGGTTGCCCTACTTATAACCAAATAATGTAATTTTTATTATGATTTTGCAATTTTGTAAATCAAAGAAAATATAATTGGTTTGGGTAATTTGACTATTTAACCGATTTGTAAATAGTTTTGTTGTAAAATATTTAAAAATATTATAATGGTAAAATTTTTTTCGGAAAAAAAGTTGCTGTCACTCCCTGAGTCCAAAAAAGTGGTCTAGAAGAAATGTGCAAATGTACGTCCGTATGATGTACCCCGTTATATGTAAGAATTATTTTTTGAAAATTTTTAACGTTTTTCAATTGAGTAACAATTTTCATGATACAATTGACATCACAAAACATATTTATTTGTTACTCAATAGCCTAACATTGAGAGAACTGAATCAATTAATATCCATTTGGAAATTGATGATTCAATTAGCTATCCACTTTGTAACTTAAATCAAACCCGTTCGAAACCATTTTTCAAATTTGTGTAAATACACACATTATTGTTTGAATGTGATAGTGTGGTGAAATAATTTAGGCAATTTTTCATCCAATTTAAGTAAGAACAATCTAATATCACGCCAATTTTGAAAAAATTGCGCCTTCATAAATACTGGATATACTTCATCGATAGATACACAGTATATGTATATATACATAGCAATGCACAATCGTGTGTGACGCAAGAGAAACAATTCAGATTCATTCAGAGGCATTTTTAAATTATATACGACCCCAAGGGCAACAACATATTGAAATATTTGCATTCCGGTTTTTGTTAGAAAAAAAGTTGACGTAGCAGAAACTCGTTTTGACACCCCCTGAGTCCAAAACAGTGATCTAGAAAAATTTGCAAATGTACGTTTTTACGCTGTACGCCGTACTATAGGAAAAATGGTTTTTATATGGTGGAAAAAATACTCCGAAACTACTGGACCGATTTGTATGAAATTTTTTGTAAAATTTAGGAGAAAAATATAACTAGGACATTGTTGATTTCTCTAGGTCAGATGCATTAAGGTCAAGTTGTTGAGAAAAAGTTTTTTCATGTATGGGGGCTCAAAAATGGGTCACACGATTTTTTTCATTTGCACAACAATTGTTCTTCAAGGCATTCTAAACAAAATTGCGTATATCTTATATCCCGATAGATGCTTCTTTTGGTGAAAAACGGGGTGGACAAAGACAAACCCCACTTTTCTATCTCAGACACGTTACACAATATCAAAAAATTCATGTCAAAATCGGAAAACTCAAAGTCAATTTTTTATATCTCAGGAACCTTAAATATTTTTGAATTTTTTTTTTCCCATTATTATAGGACTAAATAAGATAAGAAAGCTTGCAGAACATTTCAAGGTCAAAATTTTAAAACTCAAGCTCATATTTTTATAATGGAAATATGTAATTCAAAAACTGAGTGTTTTAGGGTACTATGATGTTCTACAATATTGCAAATCTCAATAAAAGTACCAATTTAGGACAAAAATCAAGGTCAAAACTCAGAAATTTTAAGGTCTCGTTATCCATATTTTTATTAAAATACTAGCGGAGGAACCAGTGCGCTGCTCGTACACAAGATGTTGTTTTCTAAAAGCGTTTTTAGTAATCACTTATATACTTTAATATCATAAATATTTGACGAAAGAATGTCTATTTTTAAGTTTTTATTTATTGTAATCAAAGTTAAAATTGAAAACGATGACAATTATTTTGCAGAATTTTGTTTTTATGATGCTGCTGCTTGTTCATAATGGTTTCGATTTCGTAGCATTTTTTCTCTTTTTTCTGAAATATCTTTCAACTTCATAAAAGGAAACACAACAAAAATTTAGCAAATTTTTTTTCGTTTTTTCCGTCGCTTATGAAATTTCCGTATTGGGTGATTATAAAAAAATCTTTACTATAAAACCGAAATTGTGGAAAACCACAGAATTATGGTCGAATTTTTTGGCGAGGTGTTTTTAAAAGGATCATATTAATTTTTATGTATTAGACGAACTTACGTCAGCGGTAAGGAAAATCGCGGAGTTATTGAAAGCATTCCTCGTGAGGTATTTTTTTTACTCTATTTATTTTCGCGTTTCCAAAATACTTCTGGAATGTTGAAAAATACGTGTGAAAATTTTCGGAGCGATCCCATTTACAGCTTCGGCAAGGTTTTTCGCAAAGTGGGTTTTCATGGTTTTCTTGTTTCATTTCGCTGTAAAAACAGCTTTGTTGCTTTCCGAATGCTGACAAATACGTGTTGTTGTTTGAATTTTTATATTGGATTATAAAACATAACCGCAGAAAATCACGGAGTTTACCACTATAATAATTAAACAATTTTTTGGCGAACCACTATTGTTTTTGCGGTTTATTTTCATTATTCAAATATGCCTATGTTACTTCTAGTGTGTTGTGATATACTTGTGTAAATTTTCGTATTGAATGTTCGTTTTAGCCTGGTTGATTCCTGTACCCAAACAGTAGATAGTTGCGCGGAGAATCGCGGAATTATTTGCTGATTTTTTCGTGATGTGAATGTTACTAAATGAATAGTGACAAATCGATTCCCCCCATTAACTTTTAGGAAAGTAAACTATTTCGCGAACCGCGTTTTTTTCGCAATTCGGTGGCGATCCCATTTACGGTTTTAGCTTGATTGATTCCTACACCAACACGGCCGTATATATATAATATATGTAGTTTCGCGGAAAATTTCTAGGATTTTAATGCGACATGACTTTTTTCGCGGTTTTCGCGTATTATTTTCGCGGTAAATATACACCTATATTACTTCTACAATGATGGCAAACACGTGTGTAAAATTTCGTTTCGATCCCATTTTCCGTTTTGGAGTGATTGCGTACCATACATGCATACATACACGGTCGTTAAGAAATTTATATATTATATTAGATAGTTCCAAGCAAAATTTCGCGGATTTTTTCGTGACATGTCTTTTATTAATTGACTACTGACAAACCGATTACAGCAATCGTTTTTGGTTAAAGTAAATTTTTTCGCAAACCGACATTTTTTTCCCGGGGTTTTCGCGTTTTATTTTCGCGGTAAAAATACCCCTATATTACTTCTACAATGATGGCAAACAAGTGTGCAAAATTTTGTGGCCATCCCATTTTCGGTTTTGGTTTCGTAATTGAAAGGTATACCCACACGGTCATTTAGTAATGTATATAATAGATATTCCCGCGGAAAATCGCGGAAAATTTCGTGGAACTATCTAATATAATATATAAATTTCTTAACGACAGCAATCATTTTTGGTAAAAGCCAATTTTTTCGAGAACCGCGATTTTTTTTCGCGGTTTTCACGGTTTATATTCGCGTTGAAAATATGCCTATTTTACTTTTAGAATGTTGGCAAATACGTGTGTAAAATTTTGTGGCGATCCCATTTTCAGTTTTGGCGTGATTGCGTAACATACATACATACATACATGGTCCTTTAGAAATTTATGTATTAGATAGTGAAGCAACAGTCGTATATAAATTTACACCTCGCTCTCCCTGCGAAAGCTGTAGTTTTTTATATCGTGACGCTTACAAAATTTTGGATTATCACATTTCCGCTTTGAGTGTGATTATGAATTAAACTTTGATTATAAATTATAACCGCGTTGCTAATTGACAATTAAGTAATCGATTTCCGTAATCATTTTTAGAACTAGTCAACTTTTTTATTCTCTCTTCCTGCATGCTGTCCAATATCTATAAAATTTCATAGCGGTACTACTGTCAGTTTTATTGATTGATTCCCACACATACAAAGTCGTTTAGATATTTATAAGATTTATTTTAAAACATGACCACAGAAAATCGCTGAACTAACTAATTCAACACTGTCAAATTGATTTCAGCAATCATTGTGACAATCACAGCGATTTTACGCATATGTTATTTCTAAAATGTTGTCAAATACGTGTTTAAAATGTCGTGGCGATCCCACTGTCAGTTTGTGCGTGATTGATTCCCTAGTATATATACATACATACATGATCGTTTAGAAATTTATATATTAGACTAGTGGACCTGGCGAACTTCGTCCCCTTCCCAATTTAACGCCTTCAGATATTGCATTGAATTTCAATTGATCGTGACGCTTGTACTGTTTACGGATGTGATGCGCGGTATACCGTATACACCTATCCGGAAACGCTAAAATAGCTTATCTATCGGATAATGGCATTGATGCAGTATACCGCCATCTATTATTTATCTCGTTAATTTCTCTACCCAAAATTCACACTAAACATCTTTTATCACAATGATCCGAAATTTTCTAAGCTTCACAACGATTTTTCGAGGGTTTTCGAAAATTTTCTTTCGTAAACCATGTCCTGGCAATTACGTACAAATACAAAATTTGAGCCAAATCGGCCCAACCGTTCTCAATTGGGTAATTACTGTACATTTTTTACACCATTTTACATATAGTATGTTGCGAAAATTTTTCCACAATATTTTTCCTTTTTTAAGAGTAATAACTGGCTGAAAAAGCGATGTTTTGGAATTGATAAAGATACACCCGGGAATAGACCACTTAATTTAAATATTTATTTTAATTATTTAATAACTGCACATTCATATTATTATTTTTAAAAAAACTCGCAATTTTTTTCATTTAAAAATGCAAATAACAAATGCACACAATAAGGAATTTGCAAACACGGTTAAGTCAACCAGCAACGGCGCTGCAAGAGGAATCAGCAAAACAGAAAATCGGAGAAGAACTGCCCACGCACAAGATTAGCCAGCGACAAAATACGACAGTTTTACATGGCGTCAATTGTTCCTCACATGACACCGCTTAACATCAGCAGTTCATAACTGAGCTTACAACTCAGCATCCACCGATTCCATAACCGTTGGTGAAAAACATATACTCAGTACTGGTGGGTTACTATTAATAATCCACCGAGTGTAAAGTTTCTAACCTCACAAACACCCGCAGTATTTAGGAGTCTCACAGCTCAGTCAATCGACATTATCACTGCCCCCAGTGATCTTCTTACATCGATGCCTTGCGTATCCTTTATCGCAATATCCGATTCAGCTGCATCTGTTCTATTGTACTCACGCAAGGTAACACCGTTGTCCTTCAGGAGTGTATCATACCCTTTGACAAAAGATAGGCTATTACGTCCGTACAAGTAAGACGACCAACTAATACCTACAAGATGACATTCGATTCAATCGAATTTCAACAGCGTCGACATATATGTAGTGATACTCGGTCTGCACTAGCCACAAGATTCAAAAGAGAGCCAGTCTATTGCGATAATTAGTCGACACCGCGGGTGCCAGTCTATTGAGACACACAGTCAACACTAACCAAACCAGAGATTGGAAATCAGCTGACCAAGGTGTAATTTTGGGCTCGTGGGGCAAAATACTATCTCAGACCTATCCTTGAGACGCTGAAGGGCCAGAATGATGGCATCTTGATCTGAAGAAGAAAGGCAGCACGCTCATAAATGCGGGTATTGATCCGGGATCGCTTGAAGGGCTCAAAAGAGTGGGGTTCAGACCTTGGCTATTCTCTGACAGAGTAGATGTAAGTCTTTTAGGAGGAGAAAAAACCTAAGAAAGATTAAGTGATTCGACAGTAAAAGTATATACAATATGGTTAACACACTAAGAATCTCACAGATTAACTTACAACACTATAAAGCGCCTATACACCTGTTGCGCAGACTTATGCAGTTAGTACACACAGACATCTGTCTTATCCAAGAACTATACTTACTTGGTGGGAAGATTGGACTAATGTATAATGTAAATGGCAACATTTACGTTAATGCTATAAATTGCCCTTAAACCTGCATCTACATTCTTAGGAATATAGAAGTAAATTTAATCACGCAGTGATGACTGCAAAATGGTTAAGGTCAGAGTGGTGAAATATAGAGTTGATATCATTCTCATCTACCATACAACACAATTATTTTGCCTCCAACGGAAGCACTGATAAAGTGTGTGGATTATGCAAATATCCCATCACATGAAATATGAAATTTTTGGTTGTGGGAAAATATATCACTCTCGTTAAAATCTTTTGCAAAGATGTTTGCCAATGTGAAGTTGTAAATATGATTTACAAGGCCCGATAGGATATTTCAATGTTTTATCAATTTATTTCATAATTTACCCGAACAGAAAATAAATACTAAAAAAAGGTTCATGTTAATTTTTCGTTATTTCTAAATTAATTTTACCAATTGCTTTGAAATTTATTACCTATTTAAATGTTTGAAATCATTATAAATTTCGATCATCAACGGACATCATTAAATTATGCGGATACATCTTATATCACCCATAAATTTGTCCACCGCCGTCACAAAACTTTCAAGGATGGTGAATGAATGGATGGGAGATGTTGGTGAAGGTCCTGAGAGCTTGATGAATCCAGATTGTTCAATACGCGAACAGTCTAATCAATCGCTTTGAGCCTTTCACGATTCCCTTTTTAAGGAGACAACAGAGCCACGGGATAGTGACGAAATTTTAGGACTAGTTTCCGTAGAGCTAAAACTATATTTGGGTCAGCCAAATTTGAGTAAAGAAATAGATCCCATGAAATTTTGGGAAGAAAGTAAAAATAATTTTCCAATTCTCTCCGAAATTGGCCTAAAAATGTTGATCGCTTCAGGATCGTTGATGCCGTCAGAGAGAGTAGCATTTCTTATTGACTATTGCTGATACATATTGGTGTTGGATTAGATGGAACATATAATTTAGATTTTTTTTCTAATATGTTTTATCATAACAAAGTTTTTTAAACTTAAAAATTAAAGAACTTTCTTCTCATGTATTTTAGATTGGCATCTTTCTTAATATTCTCATACACTCACTTCATACTTGTATTAAGTAATATTTACATACTGTCTTGTTTTTATAAGATTACAAAAAAGTAAACAATTTGAAATCCCATTTATTCAAAATGCAAAAAAAAACATATGTCGATATTTTTTCTCGATATAATTTTTTTTTGGGATATCAATATTTTTTAAAATTAATCAATGAAATAGACATTAAAATCATCTAAAACTTTACTGTTTCTCTTATTTTATATTAAACATTAATTTACAATTATTTCTGAGCTGAAACTGTTTAATTTAATATGTTTATGTTTAATATTTTTTAAATTAAAAGTAATTCAATTTAAGTGGGCGTTGATTTTTATCGAATTAAAATCTTCTTTCATATGATAATTTTTTTTTCGCATATCTAATTAACCTACATTATATAAAAAAGGAAAAAAAGGGAATTTTTTTTTAAATTAAAATTTTTCATCATAATTTAAGTTTTTGAATTTTGTCGGACAAGATCGGTTCAATGAATCACTGTGCGCAGTACGCCGTACTATGTTGACTATATAGAAGCCATTTCGGAAACTACTGGACCGATTTTTATAAAATTTTATTGTAAAACATTAAAGAAAAATATAAGAATGTGCTTATAATTTTTTCAAGGTCACATGCTTCAAGGTCAAGTTATTGCCAGTTTTCTTTGTATGGTTGCTCAGAAACGGGCTCAACAATTTTCTTCATTTTCACAACAATCAAATTTCAAGGTATTCAAATCTGCGTATATCTTATATCCCGTTAGATTCTCCTTCTGGGGAAAAAGTGTGTGGACAAAGGCCCCACTTTTCCATCTCATTTTATAAAGAAAATGTATTATTCAAAAACTGTGTGTTTTTACTATGATTTTCTCCATTATTGCAAATCACAATATAAGTGTCAATTTTGAACAAAAATCAAGTAATTTAAAAATTTCAAGGTCACATTTTCCAAATCTCAGAAAAAAAAACCAAAAAAAAAAATAAAAAATTTTGTTGCCTAAAATGTATTTAGGCAACAGTCGTATATAAATTCACACCTCGCTCACTTTGCGATGTATTTTTTTTGTATTTAAAGTCTATTTGAATTCCAGTTATAGAACTTTTACTTTCTTCATAGGTGCTGTTGTACTGCAAATTAAAAACACCATATTATTTTTTCGAATATATAGGTTATCAAAACTGGATTTGTGCTTCATAACATAATACATCAGCGCAACAGCAGGCTCCGTAATACGACGGTAAATTATTTCTAAGTATTATACATCATTTATTAGTAAAAATGTTAACAAATCTATCCTTTAATAGGTCCAGCAGTTCTCTCTTCAACTTGTTCACCTAAAGTTCGTATTCTCAGGAAGTGGATTCATTCAGTTAAATTTTGATTTACTTCAAGCGGTAAGCCATACTATCAAAAAGTATTGTTTTGTCAATTTCACTCATGTCTGAAACAAAAATTGTTGTACCTGCCACTAATGCCTAATTTTAAACGCTTTTCATACGCTTTTTTTTGATGTATTTCATTTAAAAAATTCAATTATTTTGAAAAAAATTAATAATTTTTTATTATCTATCATAACATCCTCTTTCATCAACTACTTCAGCCTGCACAATACTTTCCATTCCCAATTTTAGAGACGGTGTCACTTCACTATTAAATACTGCCCTAAAACAAGCCGTTTTTCAATTACATATTTTCATTAAAAGAATATGGCCTTTAATTTTATAATTTTGACCATGAAATGTTTAACAAGTTTTCTTATCTTATTTAGTCCTAAAATAATGTGAAAAAAACTTATGAAATATTTAAGATTTCTAAGATATAAAAAACTTGACCTTGAATTTTCCGATTTTGACCTTGAAATGTTCTGCAAAATTTCGATTAATAAACACTATGCATATGAGAAAGAAATTTTTTGATATTGTGTACAATATGTTATCTGAAATAGAAAAGTTGTGTTTCAAATCGGACCAGTAGTTTGTAAGTTTTTTTCCACCATAGTACGTAATTTTTCTATAGTACGGCGCACAGTGGGACGAGACGCGTTTTTCTGTGCCATAAATCTGTAACTCCAAAACAAATTTGCGTCGCGTCTTGTCATTTTTACCCAGTGCAGAGAGTTTTTTAACTTTTTTTTAAAACTCTTCTCTGGGATGGTATTCTGTATTTTTATTTGCAGTTGTGGACTTCCGGTATGGGTTTACATTCATCAGTAAGGATCGCCTGGATGTTGTAACGATGCTAATTTAATTGATATATCGAAGATCAAGAAACAACACAATGCAGCCATTTTCCAAAAAATGGCCAAAACTAACGAGGGCACAAATGTTTCAGTGCTTTTTATATGCGATTCAGCATTTAAACTTACTCCGAATATGACGAAACCATTCTCGTTCTCAACTGAAATTGCAAGTGGTGGAGAATGCCTTCGGTTTTTATGGGAGTGATGCAACGTAGTGCGAAGTCTGTGGTCGAATATCGAAATATATAAATTTCTAAACGATCGTGTATGCATATATATGTACTTGGTACTCAATCACGCCAAAACTGACAGCAGGATAGCTACGAAATCTTACACACGTGTTTGCCAATATTCTAGAAGTAACATAGGCGTATTTTCAACGCAAAAATATATCGCAAAAAAATCGCTTTTACCATAAATGATTGCGGAAATCAATTTGTAAGTATTCTATGATTATTCCGCCATTTTCCGCGGAACTATCTAATATATATATAAACATCTAAACGACCTTGTGGGTATAGGAATCAAGGCTTATGTTTTATAATCCAATGTAAAAATTCAAACGCCGGTATATACAAAAATTCTACGAGATTTTACACACGTATTTGTCAGCATTCGGAAAGCAACAAAGGCATTTTTCAAAAGCGAAACGCAGAACTATCTAATATATGCATTAGTAAACGACCATGTGGGTATACCAATCACGCTAAAACTGGCACTACGAAATTTTGCACAGGTATTTTTTAATATGCTGGAAGTATTACAGGAATATTTTAAACGCGAAAATAAACCGCGAGCGTATAAACAAAAATCGCGGCTGCGAAAAGTTTTCTCATTAGAAAAATTATGGCGGGAATCGACTTTCCAGTAATTAAAAACACATAACATTAAAACTGTGGGAACGCGCAAGTGTCAGTGCAAGTTTTCGATTAAAAAAATACCTTGCCAAAAAAGTTGAGCATAATTCCGTGGTTTTTCGCGGTTACGTTTTATAATAAAGATTTTATATTCGTAAACATAATCACATCCCAATCGGAAATTTCATAAACGAAGGAAAAAACGAAGTAAAGTTAGAAACATATTTTTGTGATTCCTTTTATGAAGTTAACAGATATTTCTTAAGAAAAAAGAAAAAATGCTACAAAATCGAAACCATTATGAACAAGCAGCGCCATGAAAGCATAATTTTTGCATAATAACTGTCATCGTTTTCAACTTTTACTTTTATTACAATGCATAAAAACTTGAAAATGAGATATTCTTTATTAAATACTTATGATAAACAACAGGTCCGAGCAATGCGCGGGTTTCTCCGCTAGTACAATATAAAATCAAAGCATTAACTGTAATAACTACTGATCAACGCGGCGGCGCATATTGATAATTAGACTTTAATAATAGTAATGTTAATTGGGTTTTCTCTTCTTTTAAACGATGAGTTGAGTTAATTTGCACATCATGTTTTCTGTGTTACAACGTAACAATAGGAAGTACGTTCCTGTCAACGAGCCTTTAAGAATGACAATCTTTTTATGTTTAAAGTTGTCACTCATAAGACGTTTTGATGTAATAAATAATAATAAAACTTATCCTATCATTATGTTTTGTCTTAATGCCAATCACATCTTGCAACAAAAAGAATAAAATTCCTTTGGGAATAATCGATAGGTCTCGAAAAATATTTTTACATAAATAAAATAATTTTTGACGTTTTTTGTCAAATCTCAAAATATACGTAATTATTTTATTTTTGGTTAAACAAAATTGTTGCCGCAAACTCTACCTAAGCTATATGGGCTGTCTATCTAACAGACAGAAAAAGTGTATTCTGGTTATCGTTTTAGTTTTTCGGGATTAGAAGAAAATTTTGCTGAACATTTTAAGGCCAAATGATTTATGATGAATGGTCAAATAACGCTAAATTTATATAAAGCCCGTACATTTTCTAAGCCAATTTAAGTTTTATATTTAATTCGTTAACTAAGCGTATCTAAATATCACCATATTATTTATTACAGATAATTGCATCGATAGCATCGTATATGTTGGTGTGCATCCAATTTATGCCCAAGGAGAATGTGTTTCCAGATTACAATTCACAAAATTCAACCAATGCGACTTCGATCATCATTACTTAACATTAATTTGATAATTCCTTTAGCTAAATAAAGTTGAATTATTTAGTTTTTTTTTCACAATAGGAATCTATTGCAAAAAAAACTGTATTATTTCTTAACATTTTTAATAATATACAGTGTTCTCCAATTCAACATTTTTTAGCTTGAAAGTTGAAAGTGTTTTAGAGATTTCAATGGTGTTTAGTGTTTTTAAGCGTTTTGGTTTAGATTAAAAAGTGGGTCTTATAAGCCAATAGTTTATGTTCTGTAATGATTTTATTAAAGTTGTTTTCCTCTTGAGGAAAAACTTTCATCAAAATTGAATTAAAAGAATGGGCATCACCTCCTATGACACTTTTTGAAGTTCTTAATTTGCTAAAAACTTATCTACATCTAACCAGTGTGTTTTAAAATCAATTTCCCACACTTTGCAATTTTTGACACAGTTTTTTTTAATGACATATTCAAATATATAATGTATTCATACATTAATACTTGACAAGAGGAAGTTTATTCTCGCTCGTCGGCCTGCATCTGTACGTTGACCGCATTAATCAATTTTAGGATATACGATAGAAAATATTGTTAGATTTTAAACGATGCACCATTTAGTTTTGCCTTACTTTTATGTTATTTGGGATTCACAATTTCGACCATTTTTTCGATGAGAGAGAGTGAGATGAATATAGGTCGACTATAAAATATTATGACAGTTGAAAGGAGCACAATATACAGAAGGCCGAAGTGCTTAGACCTTGAACATATGGGCACATATGATCTCTTTCATTTACATTTACATTTATAATTCTTATTATAGAATATGATTATTTATTATTGATATGTGCAAAAATATGCTTAACTTTGTTACAACTAGATATGCAAAGAAATTGTTAGCTACAGTGTTAATATATAAATTTCAAAATGACCGCGTATATACGTTTGGTAATCAATCACGCTAAACGAAATAAACCGCAAAAGCTGCGAGAAAATTGCCTTTCTCCAAAAGTGATTGCGGGAGTCGATTTGTTAGTATTCATTTAGTAAAAGTAATATCGTGAAAAAATTCTTATTTAATCCTACAATAATCTGATTTTTTTTTGATATTGTGTAAGGTATCTGAGATAGAAAAGAAGGGTTTGTCTTTGTTTACCCCCTTTTCGACAGAAGGAGCATCTAGCGGGATATAAGATATATGCAGTTTTGTTTAGAATGCCTTGAAGGTTAATTTTTGTTAAAATGAAGAAAATCGTATGATCCATTTTTGACCCCCCATACAAGAAAAACTGTTTTATCTCAACAACTTAACCTTGAAGCATCTGACCTTGAAAGACCAAAAATCACCTCGTTATATTATTCTCTAATATTTTACAAAAAAATTCATACAAATCGGTCCAATAGTTTAGGAGTTTTTTTTTTGTTGAATACACATTAAGGTACCATAATCAATTGGAAATTGTACCTTAAAAATGTTTGTAAGCTTGGTAAGCAATAACAAAGTGGGCATATGTACAGGTAAACAAATAAAAACTATTTCATTGACGATTTTAAGTGCACTCGATACAGAAGTGTTTAAACAAAAATAAAAAAAGTAAATACAGAATTATTAAGATAAAGGTAATTTCTTCCCAATAAATAAATTAAATTTTGGTTTTAAATGCTATGTTACATTTTGGCGATGTTTTAAACATACCCCTGCATTTTCTGCAATGTTTGACTTTGCATAGAGTTTAGAGAAGTTGTCCGGAGTCTCCGCCATAATTTTAGATACGTGCAGCCAAATTTTATAGTTTTATTTAAAGGAAAACGCAGGTTTTAAACTGCGTTTTCCTTCAAATAAAACTATCAAATTTGGCTGCACGTATTTTCAATTTTTTATTTTATCCGTCTTTTTTCGAATACAATGTTTCTCGTGCAATTTTGCGACTCGAATTAATTCGCGTTGATGTATACTGCCCTAAATGATAATTTATTGAAACGCACTATTCACCATTTCGGTTAGATTGGACTGGACGATACTATTAAAGATGCTCTAAAAATGAGGAATTTTACTATAAAGGTTGAGCAGAAATGGCAAGAATGTCATAGAATTGAACTACGCTTTCGTGCAAAAAATAAAAATCTGGATATAAATTTTTCATCAAAAAGTGACATGTTGCCACCTGCATCAAGAACTGTTGGAGTTGGTCCTGAGTCGCCCAAGAGTTGAGTTCAATGACAGAGCCGAAATGAGTAAGACTATGGAATTGGTAAAAAAAAGTGCAGGAGAACTGGTATATGTAGATTTAACTTTTTTTTTTTTTTTTTTTGAAAATATGAGTTCCTTCTCTAGAACCTATTTTGACGTCAGTGTTCAATTGCCTTCTATCTCAAGGGTTATTTCCTGATGAGTGGAAACGGGCCTCTACACCTGTTTTCAAAAAGTATAGGCCTATTGTAATTATTTCTGCAATACCTAAAATTTTTGGTATTGCTGGTATTGTGCCGTTTCTAATAATCCAGGGTACAGATGTTAATGATGCTCTCGCCTGATTTGCGAAAGATGTACCGAAACTATCGAACATATTTTATGAAATTTTAATATTAAACAAAAATATAGATAGTATTAATTATTAAAACTATAAAGCTAACTCACGGATTCTATTTATATTCTTTATTGTATTTATGATTTCCGATTCATCACTTAATTAGCCATATATTACCTAGTTTAAATTCAAACATTAAGTTCTCGGCAATCTCACAGGTAAGTGTGAGAAATTACCCACCCAAAGTAATTATCTAGAATAATATCAAGATTGCGGATAACCGTTCGTTATTTATTTGAATTTTGAATATTTTAACCGACATTTGTAGAAACCTCTGCTGAATTAAGTATTATGTATATTGGAGCTGCTGACACATGACAAACATATATTTTATATATTTCGCAAATCGCAATACTTAAACCAAATTATCTAAGATGAGGTCTTCATATTTGAGCATTTTCTGGGAACCACAGTTGATCAATCGAAAATAATTAAATTTTGGATTATGAATTAATAAATTCTCCCGAGGAGTAATTCTCAGTTTTTTTTTAATTTGACCTTATTTAGGAGCAATAAATTAAAAACCGCCTTAAGTACGACTTTTTTGGACTCAAATATACTTAAGATGCCATCTTCACGATCGTCTCCAACCGAGGAAAAGGCCAACCAGTAACCTGTAGGTAATAGGTAGTGCCTTTTTCCCGGCTGGAGTTGGGCATAATCGTGGTTTCAGTCGTTGGACACAAAATTGACACTCAGTATACACTTACTAGCATAGCATTCTACGTAGCCTTCTTGGTTTTACATTTTACGTACACACAATTTACTAGCAAAAACATTAAAATTTAGTTTTTCTTAATATTGTTAAAATCACTAAATAATGTAATAGTTACTTAATTTTTAAACCATAAATGCATGGTCCTCTTCATATTGATCTAATAGTACTGCTTCTTCAGGAAGTAATTTCAATCTCGGCTGTTTTCAAATGCTTTTCTTCTCCTTTTTAATTTATATGCGACCCCAAGAGCATATATAGATTTTTGGATTCCGGAATTTTTCGGAAAAAAAGTTGACGCTGCAGAAACGCGTTTTGACACCCCCTGGTTCAAAAAAAGTGGTCTAGAAAAAATGTGCAAATGTAGTCCGTATGCCGTACGATAGTGGAAAAAAACAATAAAAAATAATGTGGTTTTTTGTTTTTTCAATGTCAAGTTATTGCCAAAATTAGTTTTTCTTGTATGGGGGCACCGAAACATTTTCACAAAAACAGCATTTAACTTATAACCCGTTAGGACCTAGGTGATTCTTCTTGACAAAATCGGGGTGGGCAAAGGCAAACCCCACTTTTCTATTTGAGCCACCTTACACAATGTCAAAAAAATTCTTTCAGATTATTGCACGATTAAATAAGATAGGAAAACCTGCAGAACTGTTCAAGGTCAAAATAAGAAAATTCAAGGTGAATTTTTTTGTATCTCAGAAAATTTTAATATTTTTTTTCCTTTTTTTTCATATTATTTTAGAATTAAAAATATAAGAAAAGTAGCTAAACATTTCAAGATCAAAATTTTAAAACTCAAGGCCATCATTTTATAATGAAGATATTTTTATGTAATTGAAAAACTGTGTGTTTTAGGGTATTATAATGTTATTATAATGTGTATTATAATGTCTTTAACATGCATTGAGTGTGATCTGCAAAATTGGTGTAAAAGGGTGCGGAAATAGTGCTCCATTGGTCAAGTTAGCTTTTAAACTAAAATAAATCTCTTCAGACAAATTCATTTAATCCCAATTATTTATTGAATAAATATTTATTTACCTAAGTATTTTATTTGATAGGATATACATATACCCATTTTACATCCAAATTAATTTTCATTCCTAGTTACTTCAAACTATATATATATCTAATTACTGACGAGTTTAATATGTTCCCGTGTTCATTGATATTATTATTACTAAGTATGTAGTAATCGAATACACCATCTGAAATGAAATATAAAAACAAAAATTAATATTTGTAAATACATAATATGGGTAAAAAAATATTAGGTTTTTTATTGAATTTTTGACTGAAATAGACGAAATTTATTTTTATTCTATTTCAGGCAAAAACTTTGTTTTAGCAAATGTCAGGTAAAACATGTTATGTATATGGTAAAGAATACTAACGTCTTTGAGAAAATCAACGTTCAAAATGAAGAAGTTCACAGCAGAAACATAAAATGGCTGCATTAAAATTTTACACGAAAATTTTCTGATCTGCAAAAAAATGTATATTGAACTAGCTGCCCATGCAAACATTAAATTTTATAAAATAAGAATGTCAAAAATCAAGATTTGCTAGAATAGAATCTTATCACGCAAGTACTGGACTGGATAGGATCGTATAAACCGATCCACTTACTCTACGTGAAATTTGTCCTGTACAGGATTATCAATTGAAAAATGAGTAGTGGACTCAACGATCTAGTCCAATACAATTTGCGTGCTTATATCGCTATTTATATTTTTCATGATCTCTTAAAATGTATAACTCTGCATTCACTTTGTTCCTTGAAACCAATAAATATAATCATTTTAGCTTTTATTTTTACACTACTGTGTACTTTAGTAATGCAAATTGTTGTAGTGAGTTAACGTTTTTGCATTGGGTTTTCCGACTTTTAAGGTCGAGATTTCCTATTTTTGCCTCTATTATGTTCTAAGTTGTTTCAACACGAATTTAACAAAACAGTCACATGCAAATGGACTTTAGTGCAGACTTGACAAGTGCTCAGTTTGGTAAAAAAAAATAAAATTACCACAATTACCGGGTTGACACCAATGTCTGCCACCCCAGACACCACACGAACATACAACGTGAATATAAAGTGAATACATTCAGTAGTTTAGCCGTAATGGGGCAATCTCAAAAGAACAAACTTTTTTACCAATCTATCGTATAATGGCCAACTACACATGAACTCCCAAATTCCCATAGAATGCAAATTAATATAAATTTTGGATAACATTTTACACGTCTTTCTTTATTATTCTCTATATTTAGAACTCTGCCGTACTGTGTAATAACTACTGTGTTTTTCAAAAATTTCAATATACAGTGAACGAAATTCAATAAATTCCACTACGTTTTTCGTTAATAACATGAAAACGGTTACAGAATTACTATTCGGACTTAACAGTATAATAGCAACCCCATACGGTTAATATAAGTTTAAACGAATTATTCTTTTAATTCGTATAACGGGTTAGATAATTAGATAATATCGATTTTTCAATATTTTCAGCGCGAAACTCAATTAGTTTTATAATTTAAAAAACACA
This sequence comes from Sylvicola cinctus, assembly GCA_963854165.1. Classification (NCBI taxonomy): domain Eukaryota; kingdom Metazoa; phylum Arthropoda; class Insecta; order Diptera; family Anisopodidae; genus Sylvicola; species Sylvicola cinctus. Next base: position 27,139,082 of record OY974082.1, read on the forward strand.
GTTATTGCAGAAAAAATTGTGTTTATTTAATTTTTGTGTGCTCCATTGATTTTAATTAAATAAAATAATCTGTTGCCCATACTCAGGGCGAAATTTGGAAGGCTGGTTTTATCAATTTTTAAACAAGCGTTAACATTAATAACATTTTTCAACTCCTGCACTGTTGTATACTGCTTCTCTCCACCATAAACACTCGTCTTGCCAGGATTCTGTTCTCAATAGGATTTAAGTCTGAAGAAATCGATATCCAGTCCAGAATTTCGATTTTATTCTCATTCAACATATTCAAAACAGCTCGCGATTTGTGTATAAACCCAATTTTCATTTGGCTGCGGTTTCCCAAACTCAATGAGCACTTCCTCTAGCAGCTCAATATGTTTTTGTCCATTCATTTTGGGTTTATTCAACAAATTGGTGTCTTGTTGGAGAAGAAAATGCGGCCCAAACCATGGCATTTCCACCTTCGTAGTTTTGGCTCATTGAAACTTCTTTTGAGCGAATTAAATCGTGCCAGTAAAATTTGAAATCATCAGGACCTACTATATGAAATTTTTTTCGTCCAAAATATTACGTTTTTCTTGTTATCACGAAATAAAATTGATTGTTCTGAAAATTCTAGGCGTTTTAATTTAAAAACATATAAGGATTCTGAGATATAGAAAATTTGACCTTGAATTTTCCAATTTTGACCTTAAACTGTTGTAGTTTGCACAAGAATAATAAAAGAAGGGTTTGTCTTTGTCCACCAACTTTTTTGCTAGGAGGATCACCTAGCGGGATATATATATCCCTCTATGCTCTGTCGCATGTGCCTATACTTACACTCATTGGAGAGATAGGAGCATATATTAACAGTCGTGCTGTCATTGTAATGTAATAGATTGATGATGATAAATCACTCTGTTTTGTAGTTTGCAACTTTACTTTGAATTGCTGTGGCCATTCCTTTTCTTTTTTCATTTCCAATCGATAAGAAGTGTTTCCAAAATTACCATTCCTTTCACATCACCAATAAAGATTGAATATGGCACCAAAAAAGCGTAACAGTTCTGGTGGCACAACAATTTTAAAACGTTTAAATGACTTTCTTGGGTGCAACATACATTGTTAACGATGTCGGTCAAATGCCCCTTTTCAAAGTTCAAGGCCAAATATACCCCCGAATCGGTTCGTTGCTCCTGTAACAGAGCAAGAGGCAAAGTTTTTGCAAATATTTTTTACTGGTAACGAGAGACAAAACACCATCTGGGGTAAACGAAAGACGTTTCAATACACCTTGGATTGGTGATGTAGTAGTTGTAATGATGGACACCAAATTCAATCGACGTGACACATTCAGCCACCGTCGGAATACAAATGTGCAACGTGTTTTACAATTACATCTACTCCAATATCTATGTTTAAACGTGGAAAAAAAGCCAAAAAAACTACGTCGCAGGGAGAGCGAGGTATGAATTTAATTACGGCGGTTGCTTTATAGGCTGTACGCTGTTGGGAGTCGAACTCAAACACTTTTTTTTCATTACAACAACAAATCATATAAAGTACGCAAAGTGTATATCGTTGAACTATTTTTCAATTTTAAATTATAGTTTTGGCGCTAATTTTAAATTATATGGAATTTTAGGACAATGTTGTATGATTAAAAAGTATACAAATACGAAACTCACAAATTTAATTTTTTGGTATCTTGTGAACACTGCAATTATCTGTATAAAGAAAATACAAAAAAATATATAATAATTATAACTAGCTTCGTAAAATGAAGTTAAAAACTTCGAATTCTTAAGAATGTTCAATAATTTTTATCTTAGGATATAAACCATATTTTGAAAAAGTGAGCCGTCAGTTTATAGATAATTTCATTAAGATTGCAAATAAAATTTAAAATTGTGTATATTCTCATTGCAAATGTACTTTAATCAAGATACCTTAACATGTTTTTTGTAAATTATTGAGAAATGAGCAAAACCACAGAATACCATCCTTGAAATTGTAGTAGTCTTTCGCCTCCTCTTTTGGTGGCTGATTTTTGATGTGGCATCCATCAATTGCTCCGAAACACTGCGGAAAGCCAAGTTTTTCAAACCCCTACACAATTTCTGCAATAGTACTTTCGTTTGGTGGATAGGTGTTCAAGTAATCGGACTTTAGCTTCCACATTTCTTTACAAAATCCAGCGATATTTCGCCCACCGTTGACCGACCACCAAACAAATTGTATGTAGCGCAATGACTACCCTCTTTTGTAGTGGGATGCGTTTTCTGAATGTTGTGTTATTTTTACTCGAAGCAGAGTGTTTTTTTAACAAAAATACCCATTGACTTCCTCGTCTTCCGGAATTTTTCCTTAAATTGTTGGTTTGTCAAGTACGGAACGTCGTCTTACGGTCTTCCCAATACCTTGTGGACCGTTTTTTTTTGCCAAATGCGGTTAAATCTTGACTGCAAGTTGGCCTGGATCCCAAGTACCAGTGATTGGTTCGCCAATATTTCAATGGCTTGCTGATGCATTGCCAGTTTTCGCTTGCATACAGCTGTTCTCTGAAAACTTCACTCAATGCGTTGTTTTTGCCATATTATTTGCATTTGCATGGTGCGACGAAGATTGTGTCGTTTAACACAACGTTCTTTGTCGTTATGCAAATGCAATAATATATTTGTGTAGTCCATGCTTTTTCTTAATCCGAATTCCGATATCACTTTTTGTTCACTTTTGTTTACTTGTTCACTTGTCCACTTATTTCACTTTTAATTTAATATTAGTTTTTTATGGTTATGTTCACTTAATCGGCAGATATGGTAAACGAAATAACATGTTTATTGTAGTCTGTCACTATCTTTTCATCGACAATTTTAAAATACATCCAAACTACATCGTAAGTGCTAGTCTGTCTAGGCTTTTAGGTTACTTGCGCTTCATTTGCGAATGGGATTATTTCTTGCCGGTAGTGAACCGTCATAGTTCCTTAGATTTAGTGAGCTTATGCACTTACAAGCCTTTGTTAGAAGTGCCGTTTTACAGGACAAATTATGGACAAAAAATGATGCTGTGGCCAAATTTTGTTTTTTTTCAAATTTTTTTATTGAGGAATATGAGCCATTATTTTTGGAAATGAGCATTCAAAAAAAATTCAGGCAATGAATTAATTTGAATTTTTTATCTACTTTTATTTATGTATTTGTCTCAAAAAATTCAAAATGTTGAACAAGCTTAAATTTGAGCAGTTTAATCTGGTTCAAAGGTGAGTCATTCTCGAATTTTTGCGCTTCATGCCCACATTCATTTCAATACATATTGATTATATTATTGGTGCCAAAAAATTTAAGTTATTTTAACCCTTTCATGTCAAATGTTGCTTATAGGCAACATTGTATATTTTCGGTCATAGTTACTACAGTTTTTGATATTTTTGCTAACGGTTTTTTTTCAACTAAAATTAACATGTGTGAGCATTTGTTTATGATGTTACATTTTAAAAATCATTACAAGTGTTAATTTGAGAGCGAGTTGAAGTGAGGTTCAGACGTGTGCAAAACAATGTCGAAAAAGTTCAAATAAAATCTAAATATGCAAGAATTTTTTTATAAAAAGTGAATTTTATTATAAATAACAGGTAAGAAAATGAAATAAAGTTTGCAAAACTTAAAAAAAATTGTTGCTTATAGGCAACATTTGTCCATTGTATAGCTAGTTTTGTTTTTTGTTTAGAAATGCGCCCAAAAGGTCTCACAGACACAGAAATAAAACGAATTTTCGATTTCGACTGGAATAATTCTGATGATAAAGAAGGTGAAGAAGAAGAAGAGTTATGTGATGCCAATTTGGAAAGAGTCATTGAAGAAACAATTGATCAGGTAAGTGTTATTATATTTAAGTTAGTTATATATTTAGTTATATTGATCTAATAAAATCCCGTACAGGTAAAGAAAAGAGGAGAAAACGTTGAAATAAATTTGATTACCAGAATTATTGAAGAAGATGAACATGCTGATGAAGAAGTCGAAAATGAAGGGGATTCAGAAAACATCGTATTTGAGATGGAGGAACACAAGCCTACCCGATAGCGAAACTGCTTATGGAAAGAAGAAACAGTTTGTGGAGAAGTCAAAGATCCAATAAAATATTTCAGTGAGTACTTCGATGATGAAATTATAAACAAGATTTGCAACGAAACAAATCTATATTCGATGCAAACGAAAGGTGTAGAGCTAAATTCAATAGCTGCGTTGTTGCATAGAAGAGACCTCAAAGATCAAGACGGAAAAACGAAACATATGTCATTGTTGGATTTTCAATTGAGTATAGCAAACGAGCTTCTACACGCGTCTGATATAGCGCCAGTAAACCATCGCAAAAGTCTCAGGCACCATTTGACATTTCAAACGTTTCGTCACAAAGTTCATCGTCGTCAGCAAAGCGATCATACATATTGGAAACTCCAAAATCCATGCGTCTTGATCAAATTGGTCATTGGGTTGAATGGGGAGCAAAAGGAAGATGTAGATTATGAAAAATCGGTATTCCAAAATCAAAATGTTCAAAATGTAAGGTATATTTATGTTGTAATCCACAAAAAAATTGTTTTGTATCATATCACACATGAAATGTATAAAAAATTAATAAAAATAACATAAAATATCAATGTGTCTTTTTGTTTTAAAATGTACCACCAATGCTCAATGTTGCTTATAAGCAACATCTCATAACGGTAAAACCAGAAGTAGTAGAGGCTTGAAATTAATATCAGTTCATATTCAAGGCTTAAACAATAGCCTAATATATTCAAAATATTTTTAACCACGCTCACTTTAATTCTGACATGAAAGGGTTAAATTTCATAAAATAATTAAATAAATTATAATATGAATATGTATTACCAAGCGGCTAACATTAAAGTCCATATCACGTCTTTGAATAGTATGAAGATTTGAAGAAATGCTTTGCCCCTGAAACAAAAATGGAGAAAATTATTATGTTAAAAATCATGAGTTTTAAAATTTTGACCTCGAAAAGTTCAGCAAGTTTTCTTATCTTATTTTATCCTACAATAACGTGACTAATGAATTTTAAATATTAAAGGTTTCTGAGATATAAAAATTTGACCTTGAAATGTTCAGCAAGTTTTCTTATATTATTTAATCGTACAATAATCTGAAAGAACTTTTTTGATATTTTGTAAGTTGTCTGCGATAGAAAAGTGCCCACTTTGTAAATTAAACCAAAACACCGTACGAAACTCAAACATTCGCACCCATATAAAACAGTTAATTTGGTTGACGAAAATTTATATGTTACGTTATGACTATGCTAAAATCGAGTTGAACATTGAGGAAATCTTGCTCAAAACTCAACTCCCAACATATATCACCAAAATAATATTTTGACACAAAGCTCAGGTAAACTTTTTCATCCGAACTGTAAACCTATAAACTTGAAAAGTTTAACTTCCAAATGTTAAATTTGGATTACATAATTTTTCACCATGTACGTATATTGAATTCGTAATTGTAAATTAATTGAATATTGAATTGCTGTCGTTAATGTCGGTTAAAAAGATATGCGAAAAAAAATTTATCATATGATAGAAGATTTTATTTCGATAAAAATCAACGCTCACTTAAATTGAATTACTTTTAATTAAAAAAATATTAAACATACAAATTTATATGCTGTTAAATTAAACAGTTTCGGCTCAGAAATAATTGAAAATTAAAGTTTAATATAAAATAAGAGAAACAGTAAAGTTTTAGATGATTTTAATATTTATTTCATTGAAATAAGTTCTTTGTCTACACGAATACGTCATAAATTATGCAAATTATGTACGTAAATACTATATGTATCTTTAAATGAAACTTAATTAGTATTATTACAGCATACTATATGTGATGTATATATTAATTAGGTGAGCGTATATGCTAAAAACTATCTAATACACATATGAAGCTTCTTAAATTGGAGAAAATAGCATCTGAATGAATTCACATCACTACCACTTTCAAGTAATGCGTATGTACACAAAATTTTGAAAAGGTATTTCGTACAATTTTGAGTTAGTTTACAAAGTGGGTGGGTTTTGTCTTTATCCAGCCCTTTTTCACCAGAAGGAGCATCTAGCGGGATATAGGATATATACAGTTTTGTTTAGGATACCTTGAAGATTAATCATTGTGAAAATAAAGAATTTCACACAAATCGGTCCTGTAGTTTGTAAATGGCTTCTATATGGCCACCATAGTACGGCTTAGGGCGCACAGTGATTACTTTCAAAAATCTTCAATCAAATTTTTTCAAACCAATTAAATGTACGATTTTAAGTGTATACGATACAGCCGTGTTTAAACAAAAAAAAGTGAATACAGACATTTCAATCACGCTAAAACGGACATCATGATCGCTATGAAATTTGACACATATATTTGCCATCATTGTAGAAGTAACTGCGAAAAAAAATCGCGGTTCGCGAAAAATTTGCCTTTTGCCAAAAATAATTTCACGAATCGATTTGTCAGTGTTCAATTAATAGAAGACATGTCGCAATAAAATCCGAGAAATTCCACTAAATTATATATATAAACGGCCGAGTTAGTGAAATAATCAACCAGGCTAAAACGAACATTCAATACGAAATTTTACACAAGTATATCACAACAATCTAGAAGTAAAATTGGCATATTTAAAAAATGAAAATAAACCGAGAAAACCGCCAAAACAATCGTCGTTCGTCAAAAAATTAGTTAATTAGAAAAATAATAAACGTCGCGATCTTCTGCGGTTTTATAATTTATAAAAACTCACGGTAAAACTGTAAACGGAATCGGAGATTTTACACACGTATTTGTCAGCATTCGGAAACAACAAATTCTTTTTTAAAGCGAAATGAAACACGAAAACCATGAAAACCCACCTTGCGAAAAACCTTGCTAAAAATGTAAATGGGATCGCTCCGAAAACTGCGAAAAATTATCGCGAGAATCAATTTTCCAGTAGTTGATTAGTAAAAAAACGAGGAAAGCTGTCAATAAACAAACCAATCATTAATTATTTAAACAAATATTATGAAACAATCAAACAAATCATTAATTATTTAAACAATCACCAATAAATTCCACTCAAACACCGTGTACCACCACGATACTATCAGTTGAACTACCGTGTAAAGGACGGAGACCGAGCATCCGACTGTGACTTCCTGACTGACTCGCCCACCATTGAGTCTTTTATTAACTCAAAAGGTTGCGTTGTCAACAGAAAAATAGGCAATTTAATATATAGCAATCAATAATTATTGGTTGGTCAAAATCCCATATTGATTATGACCTCGCTACATATAAATAATGCATTTGCTGCATTTTTGTACTTTAGTAGATTAATGCAGTGTTTCTGTTTCAATGCAGCGTTTCTTATTGTTCGATTATTGACCTTTTTATAAATAAAACATGTGTGAACAATATTTTGTCATGTATGCATTTGTCGTCGCTTTTTTATTATTATTTATAGGATAAGTTTTAAATTACTCCATGAGCATATCTAGATTGCATATTCTGCAATTTTGCCTGACAATGACCCCGCTTGACGTGTGGACGTAATGCACCAAGTACATATTGTGTGTGTATAATTTGCACACACAACAATTCTGTGGTTTTCCACAATTTCGGTTTTATAGTAAAGATTTTTTTTATAATATCATTCAATGCGGAAATTTCTTGAACAAGAGAAAAAACGAAATAAAGTTTCTAAATTTTGAAATATTAATAATCATGAAAACAAATTTCTGCATAATAATTGTCATCGTTTTCAATTTTAACTTTGATTACAATACATAAGAACTGAAAAATAGACTTCCTTTTATCAAATATTTATGATATTAAAGAATATAAGTGATTACTAAAAACGCTTTTAAAAAACAACATGTTGTGTCCGAGCAGCGCACGGGTTCCTTCGCAAAATCTATATATGCCCTTGAGGTCGTATATAAATTAAAAAGAACCAAGTGATAAGTGATAGAAACATCACTTACGGGTTTGGCCATAGACCATTTACATACATAAATTACAATTTTATATAATGAAACAATATATGTATTTCCAACGCTAGAAGTCCATATTTATATACACATACAGTAAACGAAATTCAATTAATTCCACTAAATTTTTTGTTAATAACATGGAAACCGTTACAGGATTACGTTTCGGACTTAACAGTATAATTGCAACCCCATGCGGTTAAGTTAAATTTAAGCGTCATTGAGCTTTTTTCAACTCCTGCACTGTTGCATACTGCTTCCCGCCACCATAAACTCGTCTTGCCAGGATTCTCCACTAGTTCTCAATAGGATTTAAGTCTGAAGAAATCGATATCCAGTCCAGAATTTTGATTTTGTTGATTGTTCTCATTCAACATATTCAAAACAGCACGCAATTTGTGTATAAATGCATTGTCTTGTTGGAAAACCCAATTTTCATTTGGTTGCTATTTCCCAAACTCAATGAGCACTTCCTGTAGCAGCTCAATATGTTTTTGTACATTCATTTTTGGGTTTATTCAACAAATTGATGTCTTGTTGTACCATGGCATTTCCACCCCCTGAGTTTTGGCTCACTGAAACTTCTTTTGAGAGAATTAAATCGAAAATTTATTTTTTTTTTTGCAAATTATAGGCGTTTCTGCCGATGTCAAGGTGCTGTTAACGGTGGTTTTTTGGTACACTTTTTCCATTTTAATGTCTTTGATGCTGCCAATACTTGTTATTCTCGTCGGACAGTTATCTCCAACTCCAAGTCATTTTTTAATTCTTTTGAAGAAACCTTTTTTTTAGAGACCAGTCTAAAAATGTTTCTGTTTTGTCTTTGGGTTATTTTCGTATTCCCTTCAGATCCATAATTTTTGCCATAATTGTCTAAATTTGCTTGTGGGATCTTCCTAGTTTTTACGAAGTTTTTCTATTCGAGAGTCATTGTTCCTTATAGGCGAGTATTTTTTTTCTTTTTCCTCTAATGTGAGACTTTGACGCTTTCCCATATTTTTGTTTAGCTTCCTATTTTTTAGATGTGTGCTAAATACCATAGTAGAACGAAGCATAGATAAAAAATGCGGAACGCGCAAACCAATTTTTCAGTCTCGGACTCTAATTTAAGTGAGAACCGGAAAAAACATAAAATTATATATATTAGTTTGCTCAATCACAATGAGCGGAATTTTCAAAAATAATTTAGTCAGCTCAGCATCACAGAAATAACTTAATATAATTAAACAGCGTAGGAATTAAATATAACATTTATTTTATTGCTATTACTAAATAGTACAATTAATTTTTGAAGTGTTCTTTTTATTGAATTTTGTATTTTTATTCCATCGAGTTTACTCAGTATATAGAATTCTGTATACGAGTATTATAAACTTACCGCACTGATCGTTTGTCAAAATGTAATGTAGTCACCATGTTGATGCAAAACAAATGAAGAAACAGTGAAGTGTAAACAAAAATCTAATAATCCAAAAATACCATAAAATATATAATTTACTCTATATCACTCAAGCGCATGTGTCATTTTGGGTGTGGAAATGCACAACTCATATGACTGTGTCAGTTATAATGAAATACCTGGAATTCTGACAAAGTTAAAATCCCAACATCCTATTTTTCGGGAGACCATAATTATGACTCGTGATAGGAGGATTTCCCGTTATCGACAAACCCGACTCCGAACATGTATGTACAAAAAAAATTTATGTACAAAAATTAAATATTTTAGGTTTCTGAGATAAAGATGAACCTTGAAAACTTATATTTTCACCTTGAAATGTTTGGCAAATTTTCTTGTATTTTAAAAGGCTAGAAAGAATTTTTTCCATGATTTAAGTATCACATTTCTGAGATAAGAGATGACGTAACACCCCGCTTATATCCATTAAAAGTACGGTTGGATTCGTACGGTTGGTTTTAAGAAAAGTATTTCGTAGAATGTATTTGTTTAATAAATTTTTGTTAGTGGATATTCTTCAACAAAGACTCAAGTGCGGTGACTAAAGATTAAAACATAGAAAAAATCTCAGTTAAGAAACTTTGAATGTTTTATGTAATTGTAGATCTTGGAAATTCTGATTTATCATAGAACAAAAATTATATAAACATAGTATGTATTACTTACATATAGTGTTAAGCCATTGCAAGACATCACCATCACAATTACATTTGTTATAGGAGAAACATTGCACATTGCAGACTCTAAAAAAAAAAGTATTTACCGATTTAAATATTATTAAAATAATAGGAATTGTAAAAGTATCAAAAATACTTATAATTAAATTACAACTACAATTTTTACTTTCAAAGTAAGAATCTAACATATAGGAATAAATGCTTCTTGAGTACGGCGTACGGACGTACATTTGTACATTTTTTCTCGAAAACTTTTTTAAATTCAGAGGGCGTCAAAAGGAGATTCTGCATCGTCAACTTTTTCCCCGAAAAAATCAGAGTGCAAAAACCCATAAATGCCCTTGATGTTGTATATAAATTAATATGGTTAGCTGATAGATGTGAAATTAAAATTCTATATAGACTAAATCCAATTGCAAAATTGCGCAGTTTTTGATGTATGCTAATTTTGATATTTATCCGAAGACGAGAAATTATCCGCATCGCAATTATATGCGGTTGTTAATGGCGTTTTTATGCCATGATCAAGGGCAAAGCTGGTGGTGGTTCATCCATTTGAGCTTAAGAAGCACAAAAATATTGCTTCAGGTACATAGAACAACTCACTGCACTTACGGCCAAAATGATTACCTCTTCGCTTTCAGATGGTGAGCATAATGTAATAGTTTTAATCCATTAACATTGTCTAAATAGAGGAAAGGTTGAACTAACGAACACAAATGGGAGATGTCTTTACTAAGTTAACAATGCTACTCCAATAGATGCCCACATAATTGCCGAGTCCAGTTCTGTATTGCGTTTCCACAAGATTCACCCAATATCGTGTGATAGAACTATCACTTACGAAAAATTCGAGAAACAAAACTGCAAAATGCAACAAACTGTGTCATTTTACACGCTTACAAACAGTTGGCTTTAAAAAGATATGTATTTAAATAAATGTAATAAGTCAACAAAACAAACAAATTCAATTAACAATTGTAATTAATTTAATATTAAATTACTATTGTTAAAGTAGGTTAATTATTTTTAAAAAAATTGCAAATTGTTTAATATAAAATAAAAGAAAGAACAATGTTGTGTTCGCTGAACATTTCAAGGTCGAAAATTGAAAACTCAAGGTCATATTTTGTAATGAAAATAATTCAAAACAGTCAGCATATGCAATATTAATATGTTTTCACTTTTCAGACCGAAAACCAAAGACATCATTAGACAGACATGGCATCTGGAACAAATAGCGGTGACCCAATTTTTTGTACGTATTCCTATCCCTTTATGTGTGTTGGCACAAAATTGCGTTAACGGTTAACGCCCCTTCAATCGGGACGTCACTGACAAATACAGAAGGCTATTACTGAAGGATGATTTTTAAAATATAATAATTAAATCTTCATTGTTCAAAATTATAATCATAATCGCCAAAACCTTGAAATTTACAATTATTTACAAAAATATAAACACTTTATGATATAGTGCTCAAAAAAAGAACAGGCAACAAAAAATGTAGGAGTATCAAATAGCTCTAATCCTGATAGCATCAGAAGTTTCGGTTGAAGAGAATTTAAAAATGCTAGTAAAATACACAATAAACCGAATTTGTGAAGCACAAAGTGAGGTGCTGCTCCAAAAAAAGGGAATTAAATGCAGATAATATATTTATAATGTATGTAATTAATATTTGAAATACTGTAATAATATTTTAAAGATAATATATAGTAAGCGTATTGCTTAAAACGATATATTGATTTTTACTACATACCAAAACATATAGCATAGAAATATGGCAAATTCTTTGATATTTTGATGAGGATATTTTGGCAGTGTTGTGTGCAGGATTTTTTTAATTTTTTTATGTTTTTTGTTTATACTATTTAGATAATAAAAAAGGGAGAAAAACAAAAGCGAATTATTTTATTATAAATTATAGTATTTACTTTAACAATATAGATCGGCAAAAATTTATTAATTCCGCTTACCGGATTTTTTCCAACTTTAGTTATTTTATTGTGCAGAATGTGTAGATAACGTTAAAAAAAATTGATAAACTTTTGATGATGTTTTTGAATTGAAGTTTTTGATTTTGTCGAATGTATCACTGTTTACACATTGACATACATTTGCACATTTTTTTAAACCTTTTTTTTGGGCTCAGGGGGTGTCAAAACGAGTTTGTGCGCCGTCAACTTTTTTCCGAATATAGTCGGAATGCAAATATTTCTATATGCGGTTGTGGTCGTATATAAATAAAAAATGCAATCGTAGGTTTTGTTTTCAGCGTTAAAATTTTCGTAAGTATCGTCGGCCGTTAAGTTCGAATTTTGAATAGCTTCGGGAGTCGGGACAGCAGGGCTGCTCAGTGCTCACACGACGGGTAGGAGTATACAACCGCGGTAGTCCATTTGACAGTTAAATGTCCACGAAAAGGGGAAACCGTGAGGCGCAAAACAAAATTTTGTATTTATTTTGAATTCATTTGCGGTCTTAGGAGAAATAATCAAAAACCACTTCTGTTTTCATATAAAACTCATTTCCCCATTACACAGCTCGAAATGAATAAATAAATTTTGTTTTTCGAAATAATTGTGTGGAAAAACAAAACATTTAAAATTGGACATTTCTGTTTTTGTTTAATTATTTTTCTAAATGTTAAATTTGTGCATCACGTTCTTGAGGAAAAAACATATGTATATAAGTGTTCAAGTTCAATAAATCGTAAGTAAAAATTATATATAATTTGGATGCTTGTTCAAAATATTGAATCTCTTTTTTTTAGATTCAGCGACAATATTAGTGCAAAAGAGCAAAAGAAATAGAAACAACGTAATTTTCGTAACATGCAAGTTTGATTTTTAATGTGCGTTAATGTTTTAAATAGTTTTTTTTTTTTTTTTCTGTTTATTTAGGAAGCTTCACGTGGTTTCTATGTGACGATACATCACTTATTCCAAAATAAAGAATTTTTTTCTCTTTAGATTTTGCTGCAATTTTGGTGCAAAAGAACCGAAGAAATAAGTGCTGAATTTTGGAAAATTTTACGTATATTAGTAATAATATTTTATATGTATTTTTTCATTGTAAAAAAATTATTTCTTTTTTCAAATATACATAAATTTTTTTAAACCTTTTTTTAAATTTTAATAAATACAAATATATCTAGTTGCCTATACGTTTTCATAGAAACCAGTATCAATTCGAAAGTATCTAGTTACCTATGCGTTTCCATAGAAACCAGTATAAATTCGAAAAATGAATGTGTCAGAACCGTTTCCCCTTCGTGAGGCGCGATTCACCCAAAATCAACGACATAGCTGGACATTGCACGTAGTGCAAATATGTAATCCAAACTCAAATTTTGTGTACATACACAGGCAAAGGCCAACCATGTTAAATTAAATTAAAATCACTTTGTTTTTTTTTCGAATTTTTAAATTTTGCTAGAAATTTGTAATTTATATATGTACTTGCATTCGAACTGCACCCATGAAAAAAAAAACGAAACAAGTGATAACTAATGAAAACATCGAATTCCGCGCAGAAAATAAGAACCAAAAATGACTGCGTCTTCCACATGATTATATTAAATTACTAGGTCGTTGTTAAATTAGATTTCAAGTGTCTTATTACTCATACAACATATATTTAAATTAATTCCACGAGTACAGTTTTATGTAATGAAAAACTTTTTTTTTTCCGTCGTTAGAAGTCCTTATTAAAATAGTTTAAATCATGCATATTATGTATGCAAATTGTGATAAGAGATTTACCATTGTGACCTATAAAGGTATGTTCATGTATTTATATTCAAAGAAAAATAAATTTCAAAATTGTAAATAAATAATAATGGTCCCGTTTTACAATGTTATTTATTTTTAAATTTAATTTCATTTATTGTATTAAACCTTGGATTATTATAAAAAATAATACTTATACAAATTTTAATACGAGCCGTACCTTGTTGACACACTGATTACAATTTACAACGGGCCAAAACGACTGGAATAAGATTGGCATGAAGAAATTGTGTATTTATACATATGAATACAAAGGCCTCTCACGATATACATAAATATATACAGAATAGAACTTAAAAAACAAAAATTTCAGAACTAATTTTATTTATTTCAGTTTGATTGTATAACGCGGCACCTACTCATAATCGTCAATTGGGTTTTCGCTTATTTTAAACAAAATATTATTTTATACATAATACATAAATCCATATATGTAAGCTAATAATCAAAAATTAAAAAATTCTTGTCGGAATAATGCAAGAAAGCCAAAACATTTTTTTTTTAATAAAAACAAATTGACAATTGTTCTGATTGGATGAAGTTTGACAGTCGTTTGAATTAATTATGTTTCAAAAAATAACCAAACATTAATGTTAAAAACATGAATTTAGAAACAAAATGATTGAGGCCGTGACGATTATAGAATATCTCTTAATGGGGAAAGGCTGCTATATTGAATATATACATTACCTTTCATTTGTCAATATTCGAATTATTTTTCGTTTGTTTTCGTGTGCGCAATTTAAAAAATATATCATATTCTTGAGTTTGTGCCGTTTATTTGTAACAAATTTGTGACTATTAATTGTAAAAAAAAGTTTTAATAATATTTAACATGGTCGGCTCCGAAAATTTGAGTACGTTTCACTAATTTTTACTACAACGGTTCAACTTTTTTATAAATATAAAATATTGCTAATTACTTTCATTCAGGATTGCATAAAAAGTATGTATTTAGTACACTTCGAAAAGTGGTGTCAATTTTTCAAAATATGAAATGGTTAACTATCTCAACATTCAATTCAGGATATTTAATTTTAATAAAATCGTACCTTGCTAGTAGCTAATGGTTGGCAAATACGCAAGTAACATTTCGTAGCGTAAAACCGTAGACAGACTACCACTTAAATGACGATTAAGCACATAAATCACGCTTTCAAAATAGTTTAAACACTAAAATCTAAATGACGATATCGATGAAAAACTGTGCGATTTTGACTACTTTTCATACTTTTCAGTGGAACCACTTCACAAATTTATATGGAAGCGGAACAGTTATTTTGTTTCTGAAATAACGTTATGTTTACATTTGTATAGAAAATATGAAACGTCAAAATAAACGAAAAGTGTAATCTGTATGTATGTACCTATATAACGATTGTTTAAATTTTTATTATATATATTATAATATTGATTTATCTGAATTTATTGTTATTTAAAATATTTGATAAAAAGACAAAACTTACGTGCGAAACCTTCAAAAATTCCAAAGTAAATTCTTGCATAAACAAAATACAGCGCAATTATTAGGCAAATAAAAATCTGCAAAAAGTTTATTAACAATGACCATCCAAAGCGTCCGTCAACTTCCTTTGAAAGAATCCACACCTTACTGTGTAACTTTTGCACCATTAATATTCGTTTATACAGTTGTAATGGCTTTTTGGCAAAACGTTTGTTAGTGGCCGATGCAATATACTTTAGTTCACTGTCTATTGTTATTAAGCGACTTTTAACGTATTCTGTGTAAAATATCGTCTGAAAAATGCTTACGCGAATTACTTGAAAGGACCAAATACGAAAAAGCCAACTTCTTGTCCATGTTATTTGACCACTTATTTGGTAAATTGATGAAACAATGAATAATTCTGAACCGATTCCCATTGCATTCAACAAAAGGAATAGCATCACAAGATTCTGAATAAAATGTCTGTTATTACTGATTATTTGACATTTCATAGCAGTAGCGTCTATACTCTTAATAAGACCCCACAGGCGAATATCTGTCCACCGATTTTGTGATGCCTCAAAGAGCATTGTAAAATGTGTTACTAGAGGAGCTATTACTTGCACTACATCGAGGATAGTTCCAATGGTACTTGTCGAGTGAAATGTGCCATGCCTCATTATATAAACGCCAAATCCAATCGAACATAATATGAAAAAATTTAAAAATGTTAATAGTAATATGGCGACTCGAACCAAGACACTTGTTTCAGCACTAAAACCCAACGAAAGCGCAGACATTTGAAATAATATTCGGAAAAGAGTGGTGTCATCTTGAGTCTTCATATTGCACGGTTTTTCACTAGGTGGTTACGAGTACAAGAAAATACAAGACGCCAATGCGTAATATTAAACTTCCTATGGTAGTTTTGGTCTTTGACTTTGCAATCGGGTATTTTGGAGACAACCTACATAGATATGTATGTAGGTATATTTGAATTATTAATGTGTAAACAACAAAACCGTTAGCGTTCGACATAAATGGTAAACAAATGTGACAGGATAATAACTTAACACATATTTGTACTGAGATAATAAATGAGTTTATAATTCTGTGAGAGCAATAACTTCCTACATTTTGATTGTTTTAATTTATTTTTTATAAGCATTATTTGATCCTATAATAGTTACTTCTATCACCAGTCACTATGTACTTATATTGTTCGTAATTCAAAAACAAATTTTAGTTGAACTGATTATCAGTTTTTGATATTTATTTTTTGACCATCATGATTCATGCCCATTGACGACCAACAAATAGATAGCATTGGCCGACTTTCATGTACATATCTACAATCAGAGACAATAAGGTAAGAGACACATCATCCCCATATAAAAATATGCAACCGTAGGTTTTGATTTTCAGCGCTCCAAAATTTTCGTAATTATCGTCGGCCGTTATGTTTGGATTTTGAATAGCTTCGGGAATCGGGACAGCAGGGTTGCTGCGAGCTGCCTGCTTTATCGTTATCGAATTTTTCTTTAAATAAAATATTTTCAGAGTTCAAAGTCCCGACTCTCGAAGCTATTCAAAATCCGAATTTAACGGCCAACGATAATTACGAAAATTTTGGAGCGCTGAAAATTAAAACCTACGGTTGCATTTTTTTTATATTGGGTTGACGTGTCTCTTACCACCTTATTGTCTCTTGTATAATGTATGTACAGTGGCGGATTTAGAATTTTGACGCCTGTAGGCTATTAAAATTGAGCCACCCCTACCAGTTACCACTAGCGTGAACTTACCTCTTGGATCATACTTGAAGCCAAAAAAAGTACTTAAGGTTTAAAAAGTTATAAGTGTTTGAATACAAGCGTTTTCTCAATTATTTACAAAAAAACGTGTTAAGGTATCTTGATTAAAGTATATTTGCAATGAGAATATACACAATTTTAAATTGTATTTGTAATCTTAATGAAATTATCTATAAACTGACGGCTCACTTTTTCAAAATATGGTTTATATCCTAAGATAAAAATTATTGAACATTCTTAAAAATTCGAAGTTTTTAACTTCATTTTACGAAGCTAGTTATAATTATTATATATTTTTTTGTATTTTCTATATACAGATAATTGCAGTGTTCACAAGATACCAAAAAATTAAATTTGTGAGTTTCGTATTTGCATACTTTTTAATCATACAAAATTGTCCTAATATTCCATATAATTTAAAATTACCGCCAAAAATATAATTTAAAATTGAAAAATAGTTCAACGATATACACTTTGCGTACTTTATATGATTTGTTGTTGCAATGAAAAAAAGTGTTTGAGTTCGACTCCCAACAGCGTACAGCCTTAAGGCAGTTTTTAATTTATAGCTCCTAAACGAGGTCAAACAAAAAACAAAAAACAACATCGCAGGGAGAGCGAGGTGTGAATTTATATACGACTGTTGCATTTTAATAAAGCTTTTCGGAGATCTGGAAAATGTGACCTTAAAATTTAAGAATTTTGACCTTGATTTTTGTCCAAAATTGGTACTTTTATTGAGATTATCAATAATGAAGAACATCATAGTACCCTAAGACAAATAGTTTTTGAATTACATATTTTCATTATACAAATATGACCTTGAGTTTTGAAATTTTGGCCTTGAAATGGTCAGCAAGTTTTCTTATCTTATTTCATACTACAATAATGTGATAGGTTTTCTTATTTTATTTTATACTACAATAATGTGAAAGAATTTTTTTGATATTGTGTAAGGTGGCTGAGATAAAAAAGTGGGGTTTGTCTGTGTCCACCTCCTTTTTTACCAGATGGAGCATCTATATATATTGAATCATCTGACCTTGAAAAAACATGAATTGTATTCTTGTATTTTTTCCTAATATCTTACAACAAATTTTCACACAAATCGGAACAGTAGTTTAGAATTTTGTTTTTTCCGCCATACTACGGCGTACGGACATTTTGCAAATTTTTTCTAGACCACTTTTTTGGGCTCAGGGGGTATCAAAACGAGTTTCTGCATCGTCAACTTTTTTTCCGAAAAAGTCGGGATACCAAAATCTATATATGCCCTTGGGATCGTATATAAATTAAAAGTCTTTACTGTGAAACAGTAATCGTGGAAACCACAGAATTATGCTCGAATTTTTTTTGACGAGGTTTTGTAAAACGCGTCAAATGTACGACATTAGTCGTACGTCCTGACTCGTTATTAAATGTTTCTGCTGATGACGACTAGTTTTGTTCTGCTTCATCGTCCGTATCACCTCGTCTCTCGTTATATTACGAGAATATAGGTGGTATGAGAAGTAAGACTCAGAAGTTTTTGTCATCTTTGTCGTTTTGTCCTTTTGACGTCATAGTCATTGCTGAGAGCTAGCTCATCTCAGCCATTTCTGATGCTGAGTTCATCTCTGATGATTATGAAATCTTCAGAAGGGATCGGCATTCTGCAATTTCTGCTACTCAGCGAGGTGGTGGAGTCTTTGTTGCTGTCAAGAGGGGTTTCATTGTGTCACATTTGGACGACTTCAGGCTGGAGCCTGATTTTGAGTGTCTACATGTGTCTTTGAAATTGAAGACTCAGTTTGTACATATTTTTGTTGTTTACCTGCAACCAAATATTTTGCTTGACAATTTTGAAAAATGTATGTTTAATATTAGTAATAAGATTAGTAATGTGGGATCAGATGACATCGTTCTTGTTTGCGGCGATTTCAATTGCCATATTGTATGGATTGAAGTTGATGGTTCTCTGGTGCCAACACAATTGTGTTCGCCTAAAGATCATCTTCTAGTTGATGCAATGTGTGATTTGGGATTGCAGCAGTACAGTGGCGTTTGTAATCTCAATAACAATCAACTGGACTTAGTTTTTTGCAATTGTGATGCAAACATCACTGTTAATAAGTGCGATGAACTTGTGCCAAAGCGTATTTCCTCTCTGCATCATTTTTCGCTGGAAATTGTTGTTGATGTGGAGGTGCGCCATCATCATCCATTACCTAAGGGTGATGGTTTTGATTTTTGGTACACTGATTTTAATCGCTTAAATGATTTCTTAGATTCGCGGTATGAAGATTTTGCGCCTAGTAGTATGTCTACGGATGTTGTTTCTAAGTTATATAAAACTTTAGAGGCTGGTTTCAAGCTATGTGTTCCCTTAAAAAGGAATACAAAGAAACGATTTCCATCGTGGTTCAGTTCCAGACTGATAAGGCTGGCGTGTGAAAAGAATAATGCTCATCGTGATTGGATTTCCTCAAAGATGGATTCTGACTACCTCAGATTCTCGTCCTTGAGGAAGCAATTCTCTTGCCTTCATAGGTTTCTGCTTGCGCAGTACCACGTGAACCTTGAGTCCAATTTAGCGGCTAACCCGAAACGATTCTGGAGTTATCTGAATAACAAAAGAAAAACTTCGGGTTTCCCTTCGTCCATGGTGTACAACGGTTCCGTGGCTAGTTCTAAAGAGGATATTTGCGGATTCTTTGCTGATGCATTTGAATCTGTTTATAATCCGACCACGTTAGACTTTCACCACCATTTCGATTCTGTTGACTTTTCCCCTACAGAGTTATCGACTGTTCAGTTGTCTGAAACAGAAGTGTTTGAGGCACTTGGAAAGCTGGTAGCTCAAAAGGGCCCAGGTCCTGACAGAATTCCACCGCGATTATTGAAATTGTGTGATCCTTCTCTAGCACCTATTTTGACGTCAGTGTTCAATTGCCTTCTATCTCAAGGGTTATTTCCTGATGAGTGGAAACGGGCCTCTGTTACACCTATTTTCAAATCAGGTGTAAGGCGTGATGTCAAAAATTATAGACCTATTGTAATTATTTCGGCAATACCTAAAATTTTTGAGTCTCTTGTCGGTGCTAAATTGTTTGATTCCGTAAAGGGAACAATTGCAGACTGTCAACACGGATTTGTTCCGGGTCGTTCTACCACGACTAATTTAGTCGCGTTTACTAATAATGTAACTTCAACTGTCTACAATCGTTACCAAGCTGATGTTGTTTACACTGACTTCAGCAAGGCTTTCGACAAAGTTGATCATGTGCTCCTTCTGAGGAAACTTGAAAGTTTGAGCATTAACAAAATCATCCTTAAATGGATAAGTTCATATTTGGTAAGACGTAAGCAATTTGTATTCATCGATGGAGTATCTTCAAGAGACTTCACTGCTACTTCTGGTGTTCCTCAGGGTAGTCATCTGGGTCCTTTGCTTTTTTCATTATTTGTGAATGATGCAGTACATGTCCTTAGTTTTTGTCCTCCGTATATTTATGCGGATGATATGAAGCTTTTGGCATGTATCAAGTCCTTAGATGATTGTGTTGCTTTTCAAAGTGATTTGAATAAATTAGTTCAGTGGAGTCATGATAATGCTTTACATCTTAACTTTAACAAGTGTAAAGTTATGACTTACTGCAAAATTAAGAATCCCATTCAGTATGACTACATACTGGGAGACTATGTTTTAGAGCATGTTAACACGATTCTTGATTTCGGTGTCCTTTTTTCCTCTGATTTATCTTTCTCAAGACACATTGATTCTGTTGTTGCTAAAGGCAGATCAATGATGGGCTTTGTCATAAGGCAATCGAAGGATTTTTATGATCCTTTGACTTTCAAGGCACCATATTGTGCACTTGTGAGGTCACAACTTGAGTATGCTTCTGTGGTTTGGGGACCCAGTACTCTTGGTGACATAAAGAGAATTGAGATGATTCAAAGGAAATTCCTAAGGTTTGCTTATGAAAGACTGTTCCCTGGTAGCATAGTTCCCCATTATGATCAATTATGCTTACTTTTCGGTTTGCATTTGCTAGATGACAGAAGACATGTTGCCTGTGCAACTTTTTCGTCTGATGTCTTATGTGGTCGTATTAATTGTGATGAGCTTTCTGAGTTAATTGTTTTTAATACACCTTCTGAGTCGCTTATTCATCGAGAGCTTGTACATGTACCATTCTACCGCACGAATTATGGTTTGAATGAGCCAATCTCTAAAGTAACGCGTTGGTTAAATTCATTCTCAAAGGCATTTAGTCCTAATATATCTAAAAGATCGTTTAAGGATAGTGTTTTTATGATTTGCTCTCACAGGCGTCATAACACTCGATTTCCTAGTAATAAGTTTTGAATTGTAGAGTATAAATTATGAATTGTTTGTTTTCCTTTTCTTTAAATTTCACTACCTACATTGTAAATTTGGTTTCATTATGGTAAATTACGTTTTGTAATGTTTTAATGAAAATAATAAATAATAAATAAATAATAAATAAATAAACAGAATCGTATCAATTTTTACATATTAGACGAATTTCACTACCGCGGAAAATCGCGGAGTTATTGGCAAATTTCTCCGTGAGGTGTTCTTTACTAATCAAATACTGGAAAATCGATTCCTGCGATTGATAGTATCGCCAAAAATAGCGGAATTTACGCAGGAATTTTCCGCAAGGAGTTTCTTACGAAAAGAAACACAGCCAAATCGATTTCCGAAATAATTTTAGGAATTAGTCAATCTCTCAACCGCTATTTTTCAATACGTGAGTAAAATCTTGTAGAGATTCCGTTTATAGTTTTCCCGCAGTTTGAATTTTTTAATCCCGCAGAAAATCGCGTAATTTTTCTCTTTTATAATTAGTAAATTTTTTGACGCCATTTTTTTCGCGGTTTATTTTTATTTTTAAAATATGCTTACATTACTTCTGTGTTGTCAAATAATTTCGTATTGATTCTACTGTCAATTTTAGCCTGGTTGATTCCTATACCAAAACGGTCATTTACATTTCTATACTTTAGATAGTTCCGAGGAAAGTCGCGGAAAATTTCGCGACATGACTTTTATTAATGGAATACTGACAAATCAATTCCAGCATACATTTTTGGTAAAAGTAAACTTTTTCGCGAACCTCGAATTTTTCACGGTTTTTGCGGTTTATTTTCAAGTTGAAAATACGCCTATGTTACTTTTAAAATGTTGGCAAATACGTGTGTAAAACTTCGTTGAATCCCACTTTCAATTTTAGCGTTATTGATTTCATAATATATATACAATCATTGATGTAGGTTAATATAAATATTAATAAAACTATAGTTTACAGTATTAATTATTTATATAATTACCCCGGTAGTCTATTTGACAGTTAAATGTCCACGAAAGTGGAAAACCGTGAGGCGCAAAACAAAATTTTGAATTTATTTTGAATTCATTTGCGTTCGTAGGAGAAATAATCAAAAAGCACTTCTGTAGTGCGTTTCCATAACTTTCACACAATATCGGGTGATAAAATTTTCACTTACGAAAAATTCGAGAAATTCGCAACAAAGTGCATCATTTTACTTGTTTATAAGCAGTTGGCTTTTAAAAGGTAGGCATTTCTCACAAATAAACAAAATCTATTTGAAATACGTCAAACGAGTTCAGATAATTAAAAGTGATAAGGTTTGACACGTTTTGTCGTGACTACATAGTCCTTATTTTATCATTTTCCAATGGGTCTCAACGGAATTTTATAAACAGGCTCACTTTCGCCATCTGGAGTCTGATGTCCAAACTTAAAATGTGATAAAAGTTATGGAAAGGCACTAATGTTTTCATATAAAACACATTTCCCCACTTACAACACGAAATGAATAAATAAATTTTGTTTTTCGAAATAATTGTGTGGGAAAACAAAACATTTTAAATTGGACATTTCTGTTTTTGTTTCTTTAATTATTTTTCTAAATGTTAAATTTGTGCATCACGTTCTTGAGGAAAAAACATGTGTATATAAGTGTTCAAGTTTAATAAACCGTAAGTAAAAATTGTATATAATTTGGATACTTGTTCAAAATTATTGAATCTCTTTTTTTAATTTATATACGACCCCAAGGGCATATAGTTTAGATTAGCGACAATAATAGTGCAAAAGCGCAAAAGAAATAAAAATAACGCAATTTTCGTAACATGTAAGTTTTATTTTTAATGTGTGTTAATATTAAAAGTTGCATAAAATAGCAATAACAAATGTCAATGCAAATAAAAATGTACTACATATTTCAGTTTTTATTGCGTCCAAACAACAGTGATTTACAATGAATAAAAAGAGTAAGTTTTAACTTGAATGAAAATATTTATAAATTTTATACATAATAACATTTTTCTTTACAAATATTAGTACACAACCTCAATGTCACAAGTCACAACTAGTCGCGTTCTTGCACAAATTGGTTCCCTTGTCAATTTGGCTTCTGTAACAATAGGACCTACCATACAATATAGTTCCTCGAACTGACTTGAAATCATCCTTATATAATTTTTAAACATTATAGGAACCCTCAAAGCTGCTGAAAATTGTGATGAAAGCACCTGTGGCACTCCGTCCTTCGTGGTACGGGTCAACCCAAATTTTTTTTTTTACTCACATATTGGCGTTTCCTGACCACAGAACTCACGGCTTCTTTTTTTCTGGGATTCTTGCTACAATCCGTTAGCCAAACGTACGCTAACATCAGGAAGTCTTCACTATTCATATTGGCAGTTTTTAATTTATTTTGCAACAAAATATTATAATCTCTTTTTATTTCAAATCTTGTGTTGTGGGGTACGCACGCGTTTTTGTTTTTATCCTTAAAATCTTCATTATTTAATTAAAAAATAATAATATTAATATTACGTAATTTAATTATTATTATATTTCGTTCTATTACTTGTGCCAAAAAGTGTTTTTTTATTATGAAGTGCATTTGTGATAAAAAGGTCGAGAGGGATCACACTAAAGTGGAGTGCTTTGACTGCAAGACCTTCTTTCATTTAGGATGTGTGAACTTGACAACAAGCGATCTGGAGTTTTTCAAAACGCAAGGAAAGTCTTATAGATGTGATAAGTGTTCTGCACTTCGCCGAGTGTCGTTGCGTAGTCAACCGATATCGCCGTCCTTGATTCCTATTACACCAGCTGATTCACTTATAACACTTGAGATGGTCTACTCAAAACTATTGTCGATGGAAAAGGCAAATAATAATCTATTATTGCATATCGCCGAGCTACAAAAGGATAGATCGGAACTTTTAACAAAGCTGTCGACTCTGGAGCTTCGGGTGAATGCCCTGGAACAAAAGAGCTATAGCAATCAACTCGATATTGTTGGTCTAACGGGAGTGGATCGGTCGAATGTTTTGTCTACAACTAAGCGAGTTTTTGCGGATTGCCTTGGTGTGGAGATCGAGGACAATGATATTGACAATTGTTATGTAAAGACCATTCAAAAATCTTCTAACAACAATAGTTCGTCTAATTTTAAAGTAGTTTGTGTCAAGTTTGTAAATATCAATATAAAAAAAAATATAATGAGAGCAAAAAATTTAAATAAAAAAAAATTAAATTCAGGCAATGGTTTTAGTAATAAACCAATCTATATTAATGATAGTTTGACGTCATATACCAGAAAATTGTATTCTGAAGCGAAAAAGCTACAAGTGAAAAATAAATACAAGTATATGTGGTTACGCAATTCAACTATATTACTTAGGAAGACCGAGGGAGATCGAGCAGTTGTTGTAAAATCATTCGATGATTTAAATAATATTATATGATTTTATTTTCTAATGGTTTTTGCTACGGATACGTTTGATTTTACAGCTGACTCCTCTATACTGTCTTCTCGGTCTTCATGTGCTTGTAGTGTTTATTCCAATTCTAATTGCCTGAATTCTCATATTTTAATTGCTCACCAAAATATTAGAAGTATGAGGAAAAATTTTGATCTATTAGTATGTGAACTGGAAGGTTTTGCAATTTTACCAGATTTTTTATTTTTAAGTGAAATCTGGATCTATTCATTTGAAGTTTGTGACTTTAGTTTACCTGGGTTTACGTTTCATGCTCTTTGTAACGATTCTTATCCTGCAGGTGGTGTGGCTGTTTTTGTTAGGGATTCTATTGAGTGTCAAGTTTCTTTCTTTCGTTTTGCCAGTGCTGATATTCTCTTATTAAAATGTTCCATTAGTAATGAAATTTTTGATTTTGTTTGTTGTTATCGTTTTGTTAATGCTAGTTTGTCTAAGGAGTGTTTTATTTCTGATGTCAATGTTGTATTGAATAATCTCACTGGTAAAAATTTAATTCTTTTAGGTGATATTAATATAGATATTCTCAGTAATTCCATGTTAATTGATAAGTACCTATTACTAATGGCGTCTCATGGCCTTTTAAGTGTTATTAATGCTACAACTCGTCATTCTGCTGGTACTTGTCTAGATCATATATTTTTGCGTTTATCTTGTCTTTTTCCTTCGTACAAAAGCGACATTTTGAATTTAAATATATCCGATCACTCGTTGACGTGCCTTCTGCTGTGTTACTCTAGCACTTCTAATGCATTTTCGAGCCATATACCCAGTAAAGGACATCAAACGGATTTTGTCCAGCTAAACAATTTGTTACGTAATGAACAGTGGTTATCTATTTACGCTGAAACGGATTCGTCAGTAGCTTTTACTAAGTTTATCAATATCCTTCGCATACATATATCACAAAGCTCTCTCGTATCTGCTTCTATGAGTTCTAATAAGTTCAGATGTCTTAAACCTTGGCTTTCGTTTGGTCTTCTTCGTTTGATTCGAACTAAAAATTCCATTAGGAAAAAAGTTTTAAAACATCCTAATAGTAAGAAATTATCTAAGTACTACCATAAATTGTGTGCTAAATTAAAAAAATTAATTCCTATAGTAAAAAACAATTATTACGTTAATGCCTTCAATATTAATTTTGGCAATTCTAAGGAGGAATGGAAGTTAGTTAATTCGTTATTAAACAAGAAATGTACTAAGAAAGATATTTCTTCTATTTCATTTAATGGCAATTCAATCACTGATCCCTATTTAATTTCGAATATATTTAATAATTCTTTTAGTTCCACTTCCAAGTCGCACCGTCCTCAGTCGCCTTTTACTACTAGTAATACTCATAGTGAATTGATTCACGACTCTTCTCTTAAGAATAGTTTCGTCTTTAATAATATCTCATCATTTGAACTTTATAAGCACATATTGTCTTTGAAAAGTCTTAACTCAAGTTCGTATGATGGTATAACCTCAAGATTATTAAAAAACATTTCGTTTAATATTGTTGATGTTCTAAGTTACCTTTTCAACAAATGTGTTTATGATGGTATTTTTCCTGATGATTTAAAAATTGCAGTTGTTATTCCTTTATTCAAAAAGGGTGATTGCAAAAATGTCGATAATTATCGCCCTATATCTATTTTGTCTTCTTTGTCAAAATTATTTGAGAAATGTATAAAATCACGTATGGTTTCATTTTTGAACAAATTTAATTATTTCTCCAATATCCAATTTGGTTTCCGCGAGGGTCTTTCGACAGAAGATGCTTTGCTAAGTTTCACTGAGACTATTTATGAGAATGTTGATTTAGGTAATTGTACTGCCTCTCTTTTCGTTGATATTTCTAAGGCTTTTGATACAGTAAACCATGATATTCTGTTACTTAAACTGGAGCTGGTGGGATTAAGGGGTTTTATATTAGATTTATTCCGTTCCTATCTGTCTAATAGGAAACAATTTGTTAAGGTAGGCCATTCCCTCAGTAATCCTATTACGATCGCTGCAGGAGTACCACAAGGTTCTGTTTTAGGACCTATTCTGTTTTTAATTTACGTCAATAATCTCTTTTCTCAGAATTTCAGATCCAAACTTACAGCTTTCGCAGATGATGTTGCGTGTGCCTTTGTTAACAGTAATATAAGTAAATTGTATGATGATATTAATCATGACTTAAATTTGTTTAGCCAGTGGTTTCATGTCCATTGTTTCAGAATTAGCACAAAAACTAAATTATTGTTTTTTAATATCAAAGCTGATCATTTACCGCATTCCGATTTGTACTTCCATTCGATTAATTGTTTAAAAGTTGTGAATCAAATGTGTCCCAATGAATGCTTTAAGATTGAGTCTGTTAAAACTTTTAAGTATTTAGGAGTTACTTTTGATACTAATCTGAGCTGGTACGATCATTCACTTAATCTCAAGCAATATTTTTTGTCGGTTATTAGGCAATTTTATGTTTTAGGCAAAGTGTGTTCTAAAGAGTTATTGCTATAAATTTATTATGGTCTCTTCCACTCGAAATTGGAATACGGTATTACTTGTTGGGGTGGTGCATATTTTAATAAAATACGTTACTTACTAACGGCCCAAAAATATGTTATACGTATTATGTGCAAAAAATCTCGTCGTCATAGCAGCTTTGAATTATTCCAAGTCTTAAATATTCTTCCAGTTCGGCATTTATACTTTTATAAAACATTAAAAGTTTTTTTTAAAAAGAGCGGGTATCTTAAATCAAGAATCTCTACCATTTACAGCCTACGTCTAAATAGTAAGGCCTTAGTGCGGATACCATCATTTAACACTAAAAAATTCTCTTCTTTTCTAGCAATTACAGCCCCCATGCTTTTTAATCGTTTACCTATTGAAATTAGAATCATCAGATCTCTTCCTAAGTTCCTTAAACTGGTTAAAATCTGGCTCCTATCATTTGATCATACTAAGATTGATTCTTTACTATCAGTGCTTGTTTGAAGCCGTTGTATTCTTCATTTTCTTATTCTATTCTCCTTATATTTCTGAGTGATTGGTTTCGGTTTTATTGCTTCATTATTTTTGTTTTATATTTCATTGAATTTTTTTTTTTTTTTTTTTGTTTTACATGTAATTTCATTTAACATTAAATTTTATTTTAATTTTTAATTTTTTATATTTTTATATTTTTTATTTATATTTTTTATTTACTTTTTCTGAACTATTGTTTGTTAATTTTATACTTTTTCATTATGTCCCCACATAATTACATTACTTTGCTTTATATTTTTGTGAAGGTATTCACCACTATTTTAATTTTAATCTAAAATTAGAATATTGAATATCTTTTTTTTATTGCGATTCATCTTTTTTTCTACTATTGTTTTTATTCCTACTATGTGTAAATTTTTCTTTTCTTCTTTTGATGATCAATAAATGAATAATAATAATAATAATAATAATAATATTTATTAAATTTCAATGTGTTGTATTGCTATAAACGTTGCCATAAAAATGACAGTTCAACTCATCGTTTAGGATTTTATATATAAATTATATAAACTCGCTCTTATGAAAGACCACATAAGTCTGTCGCTTTCACTCGATATGTTTGATATTTTCAAGCGCTTTCATGGAATCACAAAACGATTTATGGAATTTTACCTTCACGCGTATATATTTTGCGCCTCACGCCTTACCGAATGAGGGGAATTGGACTACCGGGGTAGGTTATGATTACTGTCTTTACATTTAGTTACTATACCTTCAGGGTTAAGCATGAAACCTCGTGTCCTCCCAAACAATACGATGATTTTGATGATCGTAAAGTCTGAGCAAATGTAAACACAATTTATGACAATAAATGAGTTACATATATTTAAATATCTCTTAAATTGTTAAATAACTCACTGATATGATACATGAAATTTTATTCTAATTATATTTAATAACATGTTGATTTTTATTGTAGTTGAATTTGGATCTAAAAATTTGAAAATCCCGCGCATTGATGATTGCGATTATCATTATTTTGCTCAGCACAGATACGCTAACAACGAACCGTATCGTAAATTTGACGGGTTGGTACACAATCGCAATGAATTCCCAATTTTTTCAACTGTTTTTTTATGGTAGTATGCATTTGAACCAGCTATGGCAGGGCGAGCAATACAGGAATTTTATGTTAAAATGGATAACAGTATGTGTAATTTCGGTTGTTTGTTGTGATATATAGCGACAAAATATTTAACATCTTCAAATTTGCGACTGCGCAAATATGCATCGCTGGGATATGGATTGGCCCACGGGGTGGTAGCTCAATCGTACTGTATACATATTTTCATAGCCGATTTTAGTTTTCTAATGTCGTTTCACATGCAGATACTATAATTCAATGAGTTTTCTGTATTGATTTATTTTAAATTCCTGATTGTACTGTCGTATAACTAAGTGTAATTTGGAGGGCGATTGTTTTTTTTTTAATTTTTTTGTCATACTCTAAAAAGTGAAAAGAAATCGTGAGTTCGTGTGATTTTCATCGTATTATATTGTTTAAAATCAATCAATTTCATAAACATTGGTGCTATTTGTGTGTTATTCTATATTTGCTGATAACATTTAATCGGTTTTATTTATGAAAATAGTATTATTATTATTGTCTATTGAGGGGTGTTACAAAATATCTTGTACATTTTTAGTTTAAAGGGAAGAGAACTAACTCGATATATCCGTCTACAGTGAAACATTGAAAGTTGTGTAGTTAATATAAGTCAGAGTGCAGACCAAATTTTGGTTTTATTATTGGAAATGAGCATTTAAATACGGCATTTTCATATGAATACAATTGAGAGCAGGTAAATGTTGCTTAATTTCTGTAATACTTAACTGAATTAACCAATCAAAAACAGTATGATTGTCAATGAACGTTGCTTAAAAACTGAAAATTAAATAAGCAATTCAACTATTTTTATATATTCTGCAATGTATTGATCAATGGGACTAAATGGCATAAAAAAACCACATCGTAGTGAGCGAGGTGTGACTCCCGTGTGAGTTTATTACGACCTGGTAGAAAATACAGACGAAGACAGACCGAGGTGTGAATTTATTACCAACTAATAAAAGATTAACTTAAAATGGATTACAATTTTTTCTTTAAATTCATTTATAGTTTTATGACATCCTCTTTGGTACATTTAACATGACCTACCGACATAAATCAAGCAATAATAATAAACTGTACAACAAAGTACATGACATATTCAGAACTTATCATACACGTTATTAAGAACTTAATATTTTGACCTTGAAACGTTTAGCAAATTTTTTTTAACCATTTTAAAGGCTAAAATAACGTATTGATTTCTTCCAAAAATAGAGATATGAATAGTAAGACCTAGATTTTTTATATTTTTACCTTGGAATGTTTATCAAAGTCTTTTCTCTTTTTGAACATTTCAAAAATATTTGATGTTTCTAAGATTCAGTAATTTTAGGACTCATGAAAATCATATATAAAATCATGTATTCAATGTATTTATGATATTGCTTTGTGCTAAGCAAATTTTTAAGGATAAAGATTTACGAAAATAAAAGAAAAAAACATTCAACTAATGTTACATCGTTTAACTCTACATTCAAGATACAATGCTAGGTTTACCATAAAATTTGTTCGCTATACTTTCTCTTCCCACGGAAACACAAATTGTTTATAAATAAATGTAAAAAGTTAAGGTTATTTCGCATATTGGTCCAACAGGGGGGTTTTGCATTTTTGTAAACCTAAAATCGCATCAATAAATATAAATAATAGCCACGAATTATTTATATAATAATAAAGGCAAAATAACGTTGCAGAGTTCCGCTAGGATATAACAATATTATTTGTCGCTCATTCAGGTTCGTAACGCTGGTACAAAAGCCAATTAATCACTACTCACTAGTCACGCAGCCAGCCTTAATTATTATTCAATTAAATGTAAATTCACAACACTACAGTGGCATAAAACAATATTATTATCAGTTTTCAGTCAACAGTTACAGCGACCTTAACATGTGTAATTCCTCAACTCGGAATGATTAACACAACTTTCTCGATCAACTTAAAAATTGGATGATCGTAGCAACATCCTCGCAAGGAAGCTCGAAAGAAAATCAAATTTTCAAATTTAAATTACAATTTTAAATCGATTTATTGAAAAATCTAACCGTTTGCTCTTAAATGGTAATGCTTAGGGTAACCAATTCTAGACAGACTATCACTTAAATGATCATTTTTGGAACTTTAATGTAGTTTATTGAGACGTTTTATAAGCTTTTGGAATTAAGTTCAACCTATAAATAATGGGAAATAACTGTTTAGTATGACTACATTTAGGTCGGTATGCATATTTGTTGTTACAAATGTAGTGTTTACATTTCTAAAGTCAACCTTTACATTTCGTATGTACAGATGTTATTACAATCGTAATTAGACTACTGCTTTACAGATCTATTTTGGAGTTTAAAAACAGTATCAATATATTGCAAGGGTTGTTTCATAAAAGACGATGTGTTCAAATAAATAATCGATATTGCACAGTGCACAGTTGCAATCACAGAACTCTGTTTGTTGCAATATATATGAATATAGGTAATTATTTTGAATTTTAATCGTCTTATGTACCACAGTTCTTTGTTTAGTACGTTCTAAACGATGACATGGTTTGAATATTACCTATTTTCGAATTATATTTAATAACGTCTATGCATACCAAATGTTGATCTGACTAGATCAGGATCAACAAACTCCTCGATTCACGAAATGTAAACACTACATTTGTAACAACAACCATGCATAACGACCTTAGTATACAACAGAATCTAGTCCAAAATTCATAAAATAGGATAGACATAAAATAAATGAATAGACTCCAGATTGTGCAGATTGTGTTAAAGTAAATGCACAAAACATTGAATAATATTCAAATACAAATTCAGATTCCAAATGCATTTATGGGTTTTGAATCTAATTTATTCATTTGTATTCGCAGTTTTTTAATTTATATACGACCCCAAGGGCATATAGAAATATTTGTAATCCGACTTTCATCGGAAAAAAAGTTGATGATGCAGAAACTCGTTTTGACACCCCCTGAGTCCAAAAAAGTGGTCTAGAAAAAATGTGCAAAAGTACGTCCGTACGCCGTACGCCGTACTATAGAAAAATGGTCGAAAAAAAAAACTTCTATACTACTGGACCGATTTGTATGAAAATTTTTTGTAAACTATTAAACAAAAATATAAGAATTGGATCTTCGATTTTTCGAGGTCAGATCCTTCAAGCTGCATTTATGCTATATCCCGCTAGAATCTCCTTCTGGCGAAAAAAGGGGTGGACAAGGACAAACTCCACTTTTCTATCTCAGCCACCTTACACAATATCAAAAAAATTCGTTCAGATTATTGTATGATAAAATCAGATAAGAAAATTTGCGGAACAATTCAAGGTCAAAATCGAAAAATTCAAGGTCAAATTTTTTATATCTCAGAAAAATGTAATATTTTTTAATATTTTTTTTCACATTTTTGTAAGCTTAAATGAGACAAAAAAACTTGCTGAACATTTCAAGGTCGAAATCGGAAATTTCAAGGATCGACGTACGGCGTACTCCGCCGATATCTCAGAAACCCTAAATATTTTTGAAATTTTCATTTCTTCGAAAAGCTTTATTAGAATGTAGTTAAGCAACAGTCGTATATAAATCACACCTCGCTCTCCCTGTGATGTAGTTTTTTTGTTTTGAAATTTAAAAAATGTAAGTGCAAACGAAGTTGTAGTTTGTTACAACCTTTTTCATTCCTCGTTAAACAGGGCATTAAAAATACACTTGTACAGCACTGGCTTTATTTTCACGTTAATGTTCTGCACGGAAACCGAACTAATTTCTGGGATTAGATTGTATATTTTCCCCGCTTCTGGGAGTTTGTTGTTATCCTCAATGATTGGCTTTATATCAGCATAATATTTTCAAGGATTTTGCTGAGGCAACACAACTATATGGGCTATTAGTCGGTAATTCATTTGAATGCTTTCCTAATCGCAATCGGAAAGACCTTCGCTATTTTTCAAGGTGTTTCGTGCAACTGAGCGAAATCAAATTCAATTTCAAATTTAAAATCCATTTATATATAATAAATTTCTAAACGACCGTGTATGTACATATGTATTATTATTATTATTATTCATTTATTGATCATCAAAACAAAATTAAAAAAATTTCACGTAATAGTATAAGATCGCTACGAAATTTTACACTCGTATTTGTTGACATTCTAGAAGTAGTATAGGCGTATTTTAACGCGAAAATAAATTAAAATCGTGGTTTGCGAAAAAAATTACTTTTATCAAAACTGATTGCGATTTTACTTACGTGTTTGCCAACATTCTAGAAGCAACATAATATGCGTATATATATTTTGTTGTAAAATGTTTCCTTGTCCTTAAAATAATTGCGGGAATCGATTTGTCAGTATTCATTTAGTAAAACTCACATCGCGAAAAAATCCGCGAATGATTCCGCTATTTTCTGCGGAACTACCTAGTAACCTAATATATACAAATCTGAACGACCGTATGGGTATAGAAATCAACCAGGCTAAAACTGACAGTAGAATCAATACGAAATTTTACACAAGTATTTGAAAACACTCTAAAAGTAAAATAGTAATATTTTAAAAATTAAAATAAAACGTGAAAACCGCGTAAAAAATCGCGGTTTGTCACAAAAGTGAAAAATCCTCGATTTTCTGCGGTTATATTTTATAATCGAATATAAAAATTCAAATGACTGTAAAATTATAAACGGAATCTCTACGAGATTTTGCAAACGTATTTGTCATCATTCTGAAAGCATCAAGGCATTTTTCAAAAGAGAAATGAAACTCCAAAAAAATTAAAAATCGCGGTTCATGAATAGATTGACTAATTCCTAAAATTGTTTCGGAAATTGAATTGGCAGTGTTTCTATTCGTAATCAATCAGGCTGAAACTGTAAATCAGTTCGCTCCAAAAATATTCACACGTATTTTTCAACATTCCAGAAGTATTTTGGAATATTTCGCGGAATCGATTTCCAAGTATTTGTTTAGTAAAAAACTTTTCAAAATTTATACGATACTGTAAAAAACACCTCGCTAAAAATTCGGCCATAATTTTCCACGATTGCGTTTTTATAGCAAAGATTTTTTTTTATAATCACTTTTTTGATGGATGGTTCTTGGCTGAACCATATTACTCACACACCTATATGGTACCGAAGCAAATTTTTGGTTGTGTCATTGTTTTCGTCTTTGTTTATTAATCAGCTGTATCAATAGGAGAGTGTCGAGTGAGGATTAATAGTACAAAATGCAACTAAATGTACTAAAGTTCATACGTTCTCCTCAAATAACTGAGCCAGCTAATCATAAAATCGAGGTCGATAACTTCAATAAGTACATTCCAATAACAAAGGTGAATAATATTGTTGACAAATTCAATGCTCAATTACTGGATATTAAAAGACAGACAAAAACCAAATTGCTGATGTTGTTTTCAAAAATAGTGAAACAACATATAACCGTGTTCATTAAAGCAAAGAATCCTTCTTCATACCAAACTACAACACGGTATAAACTTCGTTCAAAGGTTAACCCAATAGGGATTGCAATTAGCAGTAGTGTGAGAGGAGGCATACCTCATGGAGGCCTAGTTGTTGAGTGGAAGAATATGGACACCTTCAAAATAGTAATAGAAGATGTTGGCTCAAAGTTGGGTTCTTCATACACTGCAGACATGATAACAAAAAGATTAACAAAATAAAACTTATGGGTTTTCCAATATTCTAATAGCTGAGGATACTCATTGAAAAACTACGCGCACATAATCTGAAAGTGTTTCTAAATGTGAAAACCAATGGTGAAAACAATCTCTGGAGTCCATGTCTCTTTCAACCCGTCGTTTATTTGGAGCAAAATTCGAGATCAACAATAAGTCATTCAAATTAAAATTACTCACTCAGATGGTGGTGGGCTTCTTTTTCTGTCCGCCCTAATATATGATTTTGAACGAATTATGGTACACTAATAAGTTGCAAATTACATATTTTGTGAAATGTAAAGTTAAGAAGTACACTACCTATTTTTGCTGTTATACATTTCTCTTTAATCTTTGAATTTTGTACTCGAATCACATTTAACTGCCTTTGTTACCTTTTTTAATCAAATAGGATCACATCCATTACATTTCTAATCGGTGATTTTAATATCCCATACATTGAATGAATATGATGTCATCAATAATTTGCTTTGTAAATGTAAGAATGTAAATGAAAGAGATCATTTATGACCATCTGAACGAGGTCTAGGCACTTCGATCTTTGGTCCATTGTGCCACCTCCTTTCAACTATGTATATTATTTTTATAGCCCCGGATAGCACATCCACTGACTGCCTTTCTCATTCTTACTCACCGAAGCGGTTTGCCCTTCTTATGAAGTTGGCCACCATGGCGAGGTAAAGTGACTGAGGACCGTGCTTTCCAGCATGGTTACCCCAAGCGTTTTATGTCTAATCTGATTAAAGACGGGACAGTGACACAAGACGTTCAATATCTTCACAACAACTTCACAATTCTACCCCGATTCTGTGGAGATGTTCGTTTAGTAGGCAATACCACGTCTCAATCGACACCACATTCCTGAGATCTGTGCGCTTTAGTCCTAAGAGGAGTTTAGTTCTCTTAGCATGGGACATTTTCGTTTGTTTGTAGCATTCCGACTCCTTCCAGTATTCTAAGTGAAATCTTATTGGATATACTCCATCTGGTCCAGGGGATTTGTAAGGTAAGAAGGATGTAATGGCCCATTCTAACTAAGCAATCGTATAACTTATACTTCTTTAGCTATTTCCCACTGAGCAGGAGTTGCTCTCTCTATACTTTGATTGCAGCACAAGTTTTCACTGGTATCCCACGATAGTGTGTCTGTATCAATAGATTGAGACTTTCCTCGTTAGAGGTTGTAAATGTATCATTCTCCTTGATTAGTACATATTTTCTGTAACCTTGTAGTTTCAGGTATAGCTTCTAGTTCTCTTCACAGTACTTTCTCCATGCATCTGGTTTTGCTTTGCTGATAGCAAGTGTATATTCTCTTCTCCCTCTCTTGATGATCAATAGATCCAGATTTCCTAGCTCCATTAAACATTTTATTGACTTGTTTCCTGAGTAGCAGATCCAATCTGTTTTCCTTGGATCCCTGACTTTCTTGTCTTCTACTACATCTACTTTAATTGCAAAGTTGTCCGAGGAAGTAGTATTAGAGCTGCCTTAAATCTCATTGTGCAAATTCGCATCCGCAGCCCACACCAATGATGGTTTGAAGATTGCAACTATTTGCATAATCCGCCACCTTTATCAATGCTTCCTTTTGAGGCAAGATAATTGTGTTGTATAGTAGATACGCTGAAACCAGAATGATATCAACATATCTGCTATTTTTCACCACTCTGACCTTAACCACCGTACAGTCATCAGAGCTGCACATCGTGATTAAATTATCCTCTATACTAATAGGAATGTAGATGCTGGTTCGAGGACGATGTTGCCATGTACATTAGACATAAGAGCCCTTCATTACAATACATATTTGCAAAAAGTTGATGATGCAGAAACTCGTTTTGACAGCCCCTGAGTCCAAAAAATGTGCAAATGTATGTCCGTACGCCGTACTATGGCGGAAAAAAAACCTAAACTACTGGTCCAAGTTTTTGTAAAATATAAGTGAAAAATATAAGAATGTATTTCTTGTTTTTTCAAGGTCAGATGCTTCAAGATCAAGTTATTGCCGAATCCAGCTTTTCTTGTACGGGGTCTCAAAAATAGGCCTATGATTTTCTTTATTTTCACAATGATTACTCAAGGTATCTTAAACAAAACTGTATATGTCTTATATTCCGCAAGATGCTTCTTCTGGCGAAAAAGGAGGTGGACAAAGACAAACCCCACTTTTCCAACTCAGACACCTTACACAATATAAAAAAAAATCTTTCACATTATTGTAGGATAAAATAAGATAAGGAAACTTGCAGAACATTTTAAGGTAAAAATCGTAAAATTCAAGGTCAGTTTTTTTATATCTCAGAAACCCAAAATATTTTTGAATTTTTTTTTCCACATTATTGTAGGATTGAATAACACAAGAAAACTTGCTGAACATTTCAAGGTTAAAATTTCAAAAGTCATGGTCATATTTTTATAATGAAAATATGTAATTCTAAAACTTTATGTTTTAGGGTGTTATGATGTTCTACATTATTGCCAATAACAAAAAAAGGACCAATTTTGGACAAAAATCAAGGTCAAAATTTAGAAATTTCAATGTCACGTTTCCCACATCTCAGAAATGCTTTATTTAGTTTTTTAGTTAAGCAACAGTCGTATATAAATTCACACCTCACTCTCCCTGCAATGTAGTTTTTAATTTTATTAGAAGCTGCAATAAAAATAAATAAATTCGAAAATTCTCGTTAAAAAATTATAATATTGTCAGGAAAATTAAATCACCCAGTTTGGTGAAATAATTTTCCTCGAGAAACGACAATTTTTAAAAAGGAAAAATTCCCGGGATTTAACGAGACGGGATTCTCGGCCCGAACCACTAATTTAAGCAGTTTGCGCACAATCCATACACGATATATATGCCGCCATGCGCTTATATCTCATAATACGTACATATTGGCGACTGTGAGCATTGCTGTTGTGGGATGTGGTTTATGGTTTTATCTATTTATTGATTACTTTTAACCTAAATTTAATTATTTCAACACCATAGTCGATTAAGATCAATTTAAACCAGAGATCGAAAATAAGAGTTATTATTATTTTTTAATTAAAAATATTATTTGCCTTAAAGAGGTATTTGGGGAAAATGGATTTCATTAATTGGAAGTTTTTTGTTTGTTCTTTCGAATAAACACAAGATTTCAAAAATCCTATTTTTAATTTTTAATTACTAAATCTCTCTCTCTTTAAAAAAAAAATTTTTTTTGATACCAAATAATTATTAAAAAAGATTTTTATTTTTTTGTGTTAAGGAATAACTCTTATCCAATGATTTTTATTTTTAAAAAATTTTTTTAAAAATTTACCGGTGCAAAACATTTCTTGATGACCCACATAATTTTTTTTTGAAAATTACTTTTAATTGCATTGTAATAACATTGAATATAAAAATCATATATTCAAATTAAAGCAATTGTTTATCAGGTTTGATGCAATTTTACTATCATAACATATATGAAATTTACATATGTGATTTCTGTATGTTTATTTATATGTGTGTGTTTAAGCAGATGTTCGGTAACAACTCGAAAAAAATCGCAAAATCCGCCAAAAATATCCCGAGATCCGTGAAAAACATCCCGATAAAAAAGAAAAATTTCGAAAAATTATGCGGGATGAAATTTTGAATATTATGTCGTATATTGGTATAAATTTCATTAGTTTTTCATTGTACATACTATAATTTGTAAATGTTAAAAAAATAAATTAAGGTATGTGTTTGATAATTTTTATAAAATGTGTGAGATAATTCAATTTTGTGAGCGTGACCATAATTTATTTTAATAGCATCTGATTGTTCAATTAAAGGAAAAAGGAAGCTCAAGCGTTGAGGTCGTGACCTAAGCTCTATAAAACCAAAACGCTGTACGTAACTCACACGAACGCATATAAAACACTAAAAATGATTGAAGAAACTTTATATGTGACATTATATTTATGTAATCTAAAAGTGAGTTCAATATTGTTGAAATCTCAACATTTTTCACCAAAATAATGCTTTTACATCAACTTAGGCGCAACATTTGTAAATTTATATATAATTTTTCGCCATGTACGTATATTGAATTCGTAATTCTGATTAATCGAATATAAAATTACTGTCGGTTAATTAGATATGCGAAAAAAATTCATCCTATGAAAGAAAATTTTGATTCGATATAAATCAGTGAACACTTAAATTGAATTACTTTTAATTAAAAAAATATTAAAAATACAAATTTATATGCTCTTTTTAGTTAATGTTTAATTTAAAATAAGAGAAACAGGAAAGTTTTAGATGATTCTAATATTTATATTTTATTTCATTGATAATTCGATTTTCATATTTTGGGCATTTGTATTTGCGTTAAAAGAAAATACATAGTGTGTATCTATCGGTAAAATTTATTTTTTACTAGCGGAGAAACTAGTGCGCTGCACGGACAAAACATGTTGTTTTCTAAAAGCAATTTATGAAATTTCCGCATTGCATTGGAATATAAAAAAATATTTACTACAAAACTGTAATCTTGGAAAACCACAGATTTATTCTCGAATTTCTTGGCGAGGTGTTTTTTTACAGGATCGTATCAATTTTTATATATTAGACGAACTTCATTACCGCGGAAAATCGCGGAGTTATTGGCAAATTTCTCCGTGAGGTGTTCTTTACTAATCAAATACTGGAAAATCTATTCATGTGATTATTTTCTCGCGGAGCGCGATTTTTTTCGCAGTTTTCTCGATTTATTTTTCGCGTTTCCAAAATATTTCTGTAATGTTCAAAAATACTTGGGAAAAATTTCGGATCGATCCCATTTACAGTTTTAGAAATTATTTCATTGATTTTTCATGGTTTTCGCGTTTCATTTCGTTTTTGAAAAATGCCTTTGTTGCTTTTCGAATGATGACAAATACGTGTGCAAAATCTCGTAAAGATTCTGTTTATAGTTTCACCGTCGTTTGAATTTTTTTATTGGATTATAAAATATAATCGCAGAAAATCCCGGAATTTTTCACTTTTCTATTTAGTCAATTTTTTAACCAACCGCAATTACTTTGTGGTTTTCGTGGTTTATTTTCAGTATTATTACTTATACTATTATTTTAAGTATTATTCAGATATTACCAAGTGTAATTCAGACTTTTCAATAGTTTGTAATATATTATACAATCGTCTTTAAAAAATAAAAACACTTGGAGCTACATACATAAGATACAATACGTATACATAGTGTGAAACATTTTTGTTTTTTACAGTCGATTTTAAATTATAGACAATTGAAAAATCTGAATTACACTTGGTAATATCTGAATTACAATTGAAAAATCTGAATTACACTTGGTAATATCTGACGTGTGTACAATTCCATGGCGATCCCATTGTCAGTTTTAGCGTGATTGATTACCAAATACACGGTCGTTTAGAAATTTATATATTAGATTTATGCAGGAGTAATTTTTCAAAATTGTCGTGATATTAGATAAATTGTCTGGAGATTGGCTTAATTATTTCACCGCACCACACTACATTCAAACTATATTTGTATTTACACAAATTTGAAAAATGTTTTTGTTTTGGTTTAAAATAAAAAATGGTGACAGTAAATTTTTCATTTAAACCACTATTAGTTATTACCTGTAATTAGATACATTTTTTTTACCATACCCAATTAATATAAAAATCAAATATTTTATCTTAACTTATTTTGAGTCATTTCACTTAAAGCAGATTATTAATAATAATTGTAGTATCTTACAAACTAAAATGCCACGTAATGCAATGTAAACTAATGTTTATAAGCCTTTGACCTTGAATATTTGTACATACTATATAATTGACACAAAGTTTTGAGGCAAGGCATTCAGAGTATTAGGTTCATTTTCATGATTGTTTGGCTATGCGAAATATGTATTTCGTTCATAAATTTTTATTATGGTATATATATGAGTAGGCCTTTTCAACCTTTTCAAATTAAATTGCATCTCAAAGTTCATTAATACATCAAATTAACCTATACTTTCCAATTAACTTTTTGCAGAAATACTTCAAGTTCGATATGTCTTCCGGAAATATTTGATTTGTGGGACGAATTAAGCACCCACCACCACCACATAACGTATATTCAGCAATTGGCGTACAGATGGGATAATGCTCCACGATCGTGAATTTAGTTGTTAAAACTTAAAATATCAATAATAAGGTTATTAACAATATTACACAACGCGATAAAGAATGTAAATCGACACCTATAGTTAAGAGTTTTGCGAAACAAGGCTGTCAATAATATTATTACAAAATGATAAAAGTTGTATTTGTGATGCTAGCGATTAATCTTATGATCACATCAGTGTGCTGTTGTCCGCTGGGGGTTTGTATTTGCAAATGGAAAGGTGGAAAGCAGACAGTTGAGTGCAATGAACGCTTTTTGTCACGAATACCAGATACAATAGACCCTGGAACGCAAGTGCTCAATTTTAGTGGCAATAGTCTTCAAGTTTTGCAATCAGAAAGATTCCTGAAACTGAAACTGACAAATTTACAAAAAATTAACCTTTCGCGTAACCAACTTATAAGAATCCATGACAAATCTTTTCGCGGCCTAACGAATCTCATAGAATTGGATCTATCCGATAACATGTTAACCACAGTGCCGTCTGAAACTTTTCAGGACTATACTTCACTAATGAGATTATCGCTAAGTGGAAATGCTATTAGAAACCTCAAAACAAACGCGTTTCGCTACCTGTCTTATTTAACAACGCTTGAATTAAGCAACTGCCAAATTGTGAGTATTGAGGATGATGTCTTTATCGGCATGGACAATCTTGAATGGCTGCGTCTAGATGGTAATCGTATAACAACTATACACGGTAAAAACATTTTGCCAAAATCATTGCATGGTATAAACCTACAAGCTAATCGTTGGACATGTGACTGTGAACTTAACGACATGCATGCCTGGTTAATAAATTACAATGTACCTCAGACAGAGGAGCCAACATGTATGCAACCATCACGTTTAGCAGGACAAGCAATCAAATATCTTATTGCAGATGAGCTTGCATGCATTCCCGATATTACACTCCCCATGCTTCATTTAGAAATTTCCGAAGGCCGAAACGTTTCGTTGTCCTGTAAAATAAATGCAACTCCACAGGCCACAGTTTCGTGGATGTTTCAGGGTCAAATTTTACAAAATGATACTATGCTGACGCCCAATCTACACTTTTACTATTTAATAGAAGAAGGCGCAGAATTAAAACACAGCGAACTTTTTATCTACAACACCAATGCAGAAAACAATGGAACTTTTTCATGTGTCGCGGAGAACTCAGCAGGGCGAGCACAAGCAAACTACACAATAAGCGTGATTATTAAAAATAATCCAATTGTCGAAGAAGTTGTGTTCCCATATGATCACTTTCTTGTCATCGTTGTTGGGGCTAGTATCATTGCATTGACATTAATTTTGATATTCTGCTTCTTAATTCTTCAATGTAGACTAAAAATAGTACATGGAAAAGAGAACAGCAACAACCAAATAATACAACACCAATTAAATCCACCCAAGTCCTCTTCAATAAAA
Source organism: Sylvicola cinctus (assembly GCA_963854165.1). Classification (NCBI taxonomy): domain Eukaryota; kingdom Metazoa; phylum Arthropoda; class Insecta; order Diptera; family Anisopodidae; genus Sylvicola; species Sylvicola cinctus. The sequence goes on from OY974082.1 coordinate 27,181,533, forward strand.
GCAAAAAACACTAAAGATATATTAAGCACCAAAAGCAATTGTAGCTTAAGTGGGCAGCACGAAATAATTTCCTTTGCTTCGAATTCATTACAAAGTGCAAATATTGGTAGTAAGTTGCCTGTTGTGAGTACACATCAGTTCTTCTATGGGCCTTCAATGCAGAATACCTCAGGACAGAATCCTGATCTGATAAATGATGCGAAAAATGGAAAAGGACGACCTAACATTGAAACGGACGATGCTCACAGTGACCATGGTTCAGTTGGACCAACCAGATTACAAGGTGTTCAAGACGCGATTTTTCTTCCGAACTATAATCCCCAAAATTACTCCATGATTCATGGAAAACCCGTTTCTATTGGAATGCCAACAGATATTCATCAACATCAGGTAGATGTTCATTTAAACCCGGGATGTTATCTTGGGCTATCAAATCAACCAATTGACTATAGATTACAGGCAAAAGTGCCACACTTTATTTCCCATTCAACAAATAGTACAAACAAGTTTTATAGGACCCTGCCGCACAATCGTGCTGTCAAAATAAATACAGCTGCAAATCCTGTATTACGTTTTTCAGTGGAAACCGATTTTTTGCCACAAAGTGCTACACCTACAATCGATACCTACAACAACAAAAAAGATTTGAGACATACAATAGGTGGTTATCCCGGCATAGCCAATGATCCTGCAAGTCTACAAATACAACCACTGATGAAATTTGTTGATTCCAGTTATTTTCCATTACCGCCGGAAGGGTACAAAGGTGAAATTTCGTTACCCTCTGTCGGTCTAATTAACACGTCAATATTCCATGGGCAAGTACTTCAGCAATGGCCATCGTGTTTACCTGGATACAAGGCACCGATGCTGGCTACCAATAGTAAAACTCCATCAAATGAACAATCATTTTTATACAATAAAACAAATTCTACATTTTTATTACATCCCGTTTTGCCAATTTCAAATCGTTCGATAGGCGCTCTAACATCTGAGTCCGAAATCATTTATAAATCACTCAAAGATGGTAAAGAGTCGTTAGAAGAATCAAAGCTATGCCATATTAATGGTCCATTGGCAGACAGTCCCGATGAAGGGTATGTTGGCGACAGTCAAGATGGTACAGATATTTGACCAAATCTCGTAAACACAAACTTGGTTATTTAGTTGTTCTCTAAAGTCGAATAATCTAAAAAAAAATTATAATACCAAGTATGTAATTGCTATTTGGTACTTATTTTGTTAAAACAATTTGTGTTATTTATCTATACCAATAATATTTTGTATAAGGGATTTCCTTTGAACGATCCAAGAAGAGATCTATTCGCAATAAGAGATATTAGTAATTAAAACGAAATACGGTTAGACACTTAGTATTTTGTTAAATTTTTTAATAAATATTATATATTTTCAAGCAATCTAAGCAAGGGATTTAATACACTAGTTTAAGTAATGTATTGCAAATTAAGATAGAAAGTAAAAAATATTTTTTATTAAGGAACACAAGCTTAATAAATTTTCATATGTCCTTATTTCGAAATACAAAACAAGAATCCTCGACAGCTCGTACATTATGGAGTAAATGCACCGTGCAAGTTCGCTAGATTAGTTTCAAACCTTTTTAACTTAATGCATTAGCACAAAATGTTGAACATAAAAGAGAAAAATTTGCTCTTATAACAAAACAAAACTACGAGGTGTGATTTTATATACGACTGGTCCTTAACTACATTTTAATAAAGCTTTTCTGAGATGTGGGAAATGTGAATTTGAAATTTCTAAATTCTGATCTTGATTTTTGCCCGAAATTGGTATTTTTATTGAGATTATATAGTACCCTAAAGCAAACAGTTTTTTATAAACATATTTTCATTATAAAAATATGACCGTGAGTTTTATAATTTAGACCTTGAAATGTTCAACAAGTTTTCTTGTTTTATTTAATCCTACAATAAAAATATTTAAGGTTTCGGAGATAAAAAAATTTGATCTTGAATTTTCCGATTTTGACCTTTAAATGTTCAGCGAGTTTTCTTATATTATATATTCGTACAATAATCTGAAAGAATTTTTTTGTATATTGTGTAAGGTGGCTGAGATAGAAAAGTAGGGTTTGTCTTTGTCCACCCCCTTTTTTCACCAGAAGGAGCGTCTAGCGAGATATAAGATATATGCAGTTTTGATTAGAATGCCTTGAAGATTAATTTTTGTGAAAATGAAGAAAATTGTAGATCCCATTTTTGAGGACTCATACTGGGCTCAGGGGGTATCAAAACGAGTTTCTGCATCATCAACTTTGTTTCCGTAAAAAGTCGGAATGCATAAATCTATAGGGTCTATATTTTGTAGACGGTAATTTTTATGAACAAAAATTCCGTTCGGATATTTATAGAATAGAACAAAATATGAGGATGTTCAGCAATATTACTTATGTCGTCAATGTTTATAATTTTGTAGTTAGTCAGAAAATAATCCTGTTTATGAGATATATAGGACTGTTAGTTGTTCAGATCATGATGGTGATAAAAGAGATTGTAGAAATTGACATAGTTGCAAGTGTGAAAATGTGCCCTAATGTAACAACAAAAAAATTTGAAAAAATGCGGGTATTCTCAGGTGTCGAAATTTTTGAGTAAAAGTTACAATATTGATACATGTAAAACAAATAACCACATTTCGGATGTCAACTAAAACAAAGCTGTTGCAACCGGAATTCCACAAAATTTTAGTTTATGGCCCAATAAAGAAAAGTCTTGAATTTGCGTGCGTGCTTTATATATATAATTTATAACGTTGACTACAGAAAACGATAATGCATACAAATTTTCTCCATACTAGTCCAGTAACAGATGTTTATTCTGAAAAATGAATATTACATAAATTTCAAATTTTGAGAGACAAGTTTATCGTAAGCTTAGCTAACCTAGCTAACTTATGAATTGTGCATCTACTCCATAATATTTAAGTACTATAGAGAATTTATTAATTATTATATGTTTGCGTTATTCAATACAATAACTAATTAATTTCGTTAGTATACAAATTTAAAAAAATCCATTGAGTTTTGAATGAAATGACATTTTTAACTACCTATATAAGAAATAAAAAATCAGCTAAATGCTGTAGAAAAAAAAACGATTGTTCTGTAAAGAATTATTATAATGTTGGTATATTTCGTATAAATAAATGAAAATAATAGTACCTAATTAGTAGATTATTTTATTTCTTATTAATTTCGTGTGGTGTGACGTTAAAATTTTATATTTTGATCTTTAAATATTTGGCAAGCTTTTTTGAATTATAAATAGGCTATACTAAGAATTTTTCATGATGCTTAAGGTTTATAAGATAAAAAATGACGTAATACCGCGCTGACAATCCTCTAAAACATCCCGACAAGTTACATTAAGGGATATACAGCCAATTCAGTTTTACTTAGAAAACTTTTAAATACAAGGGCAAAATTAACCACCCGATGTTATTTTGCTGTCATTTTTTTTAAATGAAAAACTTTGCTTTTCCTTGTGAAATTTGTTTATTTATTCCCTTAGAATTTATTCCATAAAGTCGAGATATTAGCCAAGCGGCCGCCGCCAGAGTATGTTATAAGGAACTATTGTACGCGCATTCCCGGTTTGGCTGTTGGCATCATTTGCAGCTTTGTAAATCCGAATGTAGGTTTTTATTTTATACCAGCATTGAAATAACATCTACAAATTATTCAAATAAATGATTAAACCTTTGCAAATTTTTTATATGTTTATTGTTTAAATTGCCAATATATTCCTAGCTCCTCTTAAATATTGGAGAACACAAATTTTTTTTTTGTGTTTGCTCCACTTCATTTATGCGGCAGCTGTACGACTCCAACAATGCACATGTCTCAGCCCTCGAACACTTTTTTCGTTTAAAAATAAAAATCATTCATAAATCAATTTATGCAAATCAGTGACATGCCATAAATTAATTAAAATTGAAACATATATGTTAAATTAAGATTATTTCATATATTCCAAGCAGTACAACCAACCATCAAATAACAAAATTTAAAAAAAAGTCTAGACTATAGATTCTAGAGAGCGGATTTAGATCACATTTTGTTCACTCATCTCGAGTATCGAAAATTTCATTTCATAGGTGCGATATTTTTTTGTCAATTTTATAAAGTGTTACTATTTTTATAAATAAGTTTATATATCAAAGTTTATTTATCTAGTTTTTTAAAGGACGCACCTTATATACCTATTTAATTATAAATTTTCAAAAATCGTCTTTAAAAAACAGCCTTTAATATTTGCAATAATGTGCCAGTGACGTTCTAGACCCCCTTGTAGGAGTCTTCGAAACTTTAGAAATCCTTTGTGATTTTGTTGCCGAGGTGCCCCGATTTTTTCGATGTTTACGGCGTTAATGTAATTTTAATGCCAACCAATACACATAAATGCATTGCAATACATACAAACATTTCGATAAAATATTTGTTCTACTTGCCATGTCTACCTAATGATGTCTTTGGTTTAGTTTATCTGAAATTGAAAAGACGGTACAGAGGAACATCTTCAAAATCTCCAGGAATATCAACAATCTGAAAAATTTGGAAAACTATGAAACACTAATTGGAAGTCAACAAACCGCCCCAGTTTAAGTGCCACTGTCCAGCAAAAATTGCGTATTCTTGCGCCGTTTCCTTCTTTTTTTCATTTACAAATCTCATAGTGATTAATGTGTCATCTCCTGATAGAATGAGTTGCTCTAAAAAAAATTTAATAGTTATACTAAGGTCGTTCACACAAGATATAATTTTGATAAAACAATTTTTGGAAGTTTTGACAAGCGCTCTGATTGGTCAATCAAATAAATATTATATTATATATTATTATTCAGCGTGAACGGGCATAATAATTTTGATAATTTTTGACAGTTCTCGGATCAATGAAGTCAAAACGCACCCTTACAACAAAAGTGACGTTGCCCAAAAATCGCAATTGAGTTAGTAACGAATTTTGTGATCTCTAAGCCATATCTATCAGTCAACAAAAGCTTATTAAATAATCATCAACTTCTGGCCGCTTAATGGCAGAAGTGTCGTTTTCGTGATTCAAGATTTGTATACAACTAATATACACAAATTCTAGAAAAGTGTATTATATCAAATTGTTTGTATAAAAACATAGGAGTGTTTTAAATAAATTATTTTGAGTTGTGACATTTTTGGTGATACAATCCAATATTTTTTTTTTAAATTCCTCAAAACTGTCACAATTTAAAATAATTTATTCTATTGGGGGTCAGAACCGCATATAAAACTTTATAAGTCAAAAAAGAAGCTTTTTTACAGGATTAAAAAAAGCAAAAGTAAAATAAAATTTATTTAATAGAATGTGTAAAAGTTGTTTTTTTCCAGAAGGAAACATTTAAAATAGCAACCTTGTTTAAAATTGAATTTAATTTTACCTATTTAAATGAATATTTGCTAAATTCGTATTGTAATTTGTACCATATAATTATGAATACCGCGCACAATTTTATATGTTATATATCAAATTCTTGACGTTTCCTACTGTCAAAAACAAATTATCAAAATTAGTATATAATTTTTTTCTACCAATCAGAGCGGTTGTCAAAAATTCCAAAAATTATTTTATCAAAATTATATCTTCTGTGAACGACCTTACTATTTCTATTTAAATACCCATTTGTTGTAAAGGTACAAGTTTAATATCATGAGAAAATCTATCATATTTTTTAACAAATGAGTAGCATCATAATTGCATTAACTAATTTGTATATGTACTTTACTTTAATTTGATTTTTAACAATGTTCTTATTTATTTCCAGATCAATTATTTAATTAGCTTTCTGCGTAATGCGTATATAGTAAGAAAATGTGCCTGAGTAGTGAGTCATAATATGACAGAAATTGCTTGTCGACGGCTCGTTTCCGTCATTTCAGTATTTTATTTCTCATCTTGTACTGTAGTGTTCTTCAGTCTTCACAGTGTTTAGTGCAATCACATAAAAATTAAAATATAAGTTAGTAATATCAGTTCAAATGAACTAAATTCGGGAGTTGCAGTGCAGTGTATTCAATGAAAGTGTGTTGTAATAATTTTAAATCAACAATTAATTTGTTTTTATTGACTGATTTTGTTTTTGTTTTTCAGACGCAACTTTAGCAGTGTTAGTACGGCGCTGTGGCCTTACCAAATTCTAGATCTTCATCGACCAGTAGTTCCAGTCATGATCAACACCGGTCAATTTAATTATTATGTGTGGATTGTAATGTGTATTCTTTATTTTAATAAATAAATAATAAATAATATTATTCAACAATACAAATGTTTTATTTGAAAAGCATACAAATGTTTTTGTGACGTCACCGAAGGGGAAGAGAATTTAGTGTGATTGTGTGTGTGCGATATTTTGCAATTGTATTTGAAATGAATGAAACTGCTTGTCGACGGCCCGATTCCTTAATTTCATTATTTTCTTTATTATCTTGTATGGAATATCGTAGGATTTGACGTTTTACGCTGCTTGCTGCTTTCAATCTGTTTCTCGATTTAAGCGAGAAACACAAAGTTACCCTTTAGTGGTGACAACATACAAGTTGAAAAGTGGTTCGAACTTCGAAGATATCGAAGACCTTAACACTATATTGCAGTGGAGAGACGTTGAAATACTGATGTATAGTAATCGTCTTCTTAAAGGAGCACCTACCAATTGTTGAAGTTGTGTTTGATTAAAGAGTTTAAAATCAAACAAAACGGTCGGGATGGATACGAAAAACTACGCAGAAAAAAGACGAAAGCTGACGAGGCTTTCTTTAAGCATGCTACGAAATGCAGAACATTGCAACGCAGATTAGTCCAGAAATTAGAGGACTAAATAGCTTCATAATAGACGGCATTGGGGATACCACCAGCAATAGCAAGCGTCATAGAAATGTATGTACACTATGGGCAGTAAAGTCTAAACGATCTGGTATACCGTATAATACATGTCGGCAAATAAACAAGTGCCGACTGCCGATAAAGTACACATATATGTACTCAAGAATTTATTATATATTTGCATCAGGTAATATTATATAAACAAAATATTACATTTAAACGAATGCCGGTAAAGAACTTTATTTTAGGTAAGTACTCGTATGGAAAATTCATCACTTGAAAATTTCTCGTAAACCAAACGGCAGTGTAAAAATACTTAAAAATTTATAAAAAACAGCGAGGTAAACAAATAAAAAAAAAAAGATTTCTTAAAGTAAACTGGAAACAAATCGTGTCATTAATTTATCGCGTAGGCATTATCGCTTCATAAGGCAAAACAATACAAAATTATTTCACGGAATTCCCAATGCATGTGCTAAACTTTGACCCCGACGTTTTAAATGTGAATGCGGAGACGGTATGAAATGGTGAAGTGCAAGTTGATAAGAGATCACAAAACTTATTGTAAGTATTTTATATAATATATTTGTATAGTAAAATAATATATTAAAAAATATAATCTACTACAGTCGGAGTGGACCTTGATTATCCGTGATTCGATTAACCGGGAACATCGGTTATCCGGGAAATAAATTAAAACTTAAATTTTTATTATGCCTCGCTTAACCGTGATTTATCTCCATTATAATAAATAAAAAAGATATAATTTCTTTTTGTTTCGATATGTATTTTTTAAATCCAATTATAAATATACATATTACACTCAAATTTTATATTGGAAATATTATATAATAATACATATTAGGCTGGATGAAAAGTCCCCGGTCTGACCCATAGATGGCGTTACCAGAATTTTTTCCATATGATTTTCATTTAGTACCAACCTTCAAACGATACGTGTAAAAATTTGACAGCAATCGGACAATTAGTTCGTGAGTTATAGCGATTTGAGTGAAGCTACTTTTGTTATTGTTGAAAAGATGGAAAAAAAAGAATTTCGTGTGTTAATAAAGTATTGCTTCTTGAAGGGAAAAAATACAGTTGAAGCGAAAGCATGGCTTGATGAAGAGTTTCCGGGGTCTGCACCGGGAAAATCCACCATCATTGATTGGTATGCTAAGTTTAAACGTGGTGAAATGAGCACTGAAGACGGTGAACGCAGTGGACGCCCAAAAGAGGCTGTTACCGACGAAAACATCAAAAAAATCCATAAAATAATTTTGAATGATCGTAAAATGAAGTTGAGCGAGATAGCAGACATTGTAAAGATATCAAAGGAACGTATACATCATATCATTCGCGAATATTTGGGCATGCGAAAGCTCTGTGCAAAGTGGGTGCCGCGCGAGCTCACAAGCGATCAAAAACAACAACGAGTTGATGATTCGGAGCAGTGTTTGAAGCTGTTTAAGCGCAATAAAGCCGAATTTTTCCGTCGATATGTGACAATGGATGAAACATGGCTCCATCACTATACTCCAGAGTCCAATCGGCAATCATCTGAATGGACAGCAAGCGATGAACCCAAACCGAAGCGTGGAAAAACGCAACAGTCGGCTGGAAAGGTTATGGCGTCTGTTTTTTGGGATGCGCATGGAATAATATTCATCGACTATCTCCAAAAGGGACAGACAATCAACAGCGACTATTACATTGCTCTATTGGAGCGGTTGAAAGCCGAAATCGCAAAGAAACGGCCGCATTTGAAGAAGAAAAAAGTGCTGTTCCACCAAGACAATGCACCGTGTCACAAGTCTGGAAAAACGATGGCTAAAATTTATGAATTGGGCTACGAATTGCTTCCTCATCCACCGTATTCTCCAGATCTGGCCCCCAGCGACTATTTCCTGTTTGCGGACCTTAAAAGAATGCTCGCTGGCAAGAAATTTAAGACCGATGATGAAGTGATTGCTGAAACTGAGGCCTATTTTGAGGATAAACCGAAAGAGTACTACAGAAGTGGCATCGAAAAGTTGGAAAATCGCTATAATCGCTGTATCGCCTTCGAAGGCAACTATGTTGAATAATAAAATTGAATTTTGCAAAAAAATGTTTTTTACCATGGTAGACCGGGGACTTTTCATCCGGCCTGTTATTTCCAATATAAAATTTGAGTGTACCGTATTCAAGAAAAGCTTGTAACAGAAAATAAGAAATTGAAAATGAAGAGACAAACAACATTACATGATTTTTTTTAACAACTTGCTTTACTTGCTATACATTTGCATTGTTTTCTTTTTTTTCTTATATGGGCAATGTCAATTTTGTATTTTTGCTAAAATAAAATTTTAAAAAACTTCACAAAATTTTACCTCAATTAACCGGGAAAATTGATTATCCGGGATGCTTCCGGTCCCGTGTATATGAATTTCAGCAAGCAATTTAGCACATCCCAAGGTAATATATGGAATAATATAAAGATTTCGGATAACCGTTCGTTATTTATTTGAATTTTGATTCTGCTGAAATAAATCTTATATATACGATTCTGCTGAATTAAGAATTATACATATTGAAGCTTTTATCCATTTTCGAATACTAAACCTGACTTTGTTAAATTGGGGCCTTCAGTTAACCGCTCTTTTTGTGCACCACAGATGATTAATAGTCAGGAATAAAATTTTGTATTATTGTAAGTACGACTTTTTTGACCTCGAGGAGCCATCTTCACGCGGCTCTGCCATTCGTATTGTATTTTGCTGCTTTTAATAAAACCCACTTCGCTGTTTTGCTGATTGCTGCTTTCAATCTGGTTCTCGGTTTTTTCTAAATACCAAATAATTAGTGCAATACATTTTTAAGTTCCAACTTTGCTAAAGGACAAGTAGCGCTTTTAGTTTTTTTTCAAATACTAGACACTTTAAAATTTTTTAGGATTTTTGTAGTTCCCTGTACAAAATCATAACCTTAACAAATCAATTTAATTTTATTTTTGTAGTTTTTTTTATCTGAAAGAAACATAAAAAAAACACTTATATATTATTGTAATACACTTTTTTGTAAGTACTATTTAAATATATCTTACAAAACTTTAATAATAAAATAAAATTATAATTATAAGAAAATTTCATGAGTAATCACTAATCATCATTAAAATAACAATTAAAATGTGAAACACATATTATGTAATGGCCCTAATACATACAATGTAGTTCTCAATTTTAAATAGGAGAAACTAAAAAGACCGAAAGGAGCCTAAGTAAGGAATGTTTCTCATCTAGGAAACGTAGCTTCAAAGTTTCACAACCTTCAGATGTATTTAAAATTATTTTCTTGGTTGTGTCGGCTATAACCAAAACTTGAAAATTTACAATTACTTCATGAACAAAAAAAAACACACCGACATACAACAATTCAAATAAATCTAAAATCACACAAATTATTAACTATAAATGAACTGTAGGTACATAGAAATTAAAATAAAACTCAAATAGTATTATGGGTTTAATTGACTATTGCATTTTCGAAACTTCAAATTTTGTGTTTAAAATTTCTTCTTCTGAATCAAAAACTGGTAAAGATGCATCAGCAATCGCTGCTGGAATATGTTCTTCAACCCATCGCAAGTCATCATCTTCTGTCGTAGTTGCGAGGCGAGACGAAGATCTTGGAGAAATGTTGCGTCCATGGCGCATTTTTACACCAAAAGCATCAGACACAAATTGTTCCTCCTCATCTTAAAACAAATTGCAATGTAATTTTTGCTATTGCTAAATCAAAATTTGTTACCATCATCATCATCTTCAGGGTTATCGAGTAATGGTGTAAACGCATATCTTTGGTTGTTATTTGTTGGGCGCCACAAAATCATGATGACAAGCAATAGCGCGGAAAACAATACATGCCAAAATGCCTCATCTACCCACAGTTCTTGCCAATCTATTAGACAATCCACCAATCGGTGGGCCTTTATTGAATAAAGCATGAATATAACTGAAGCAATCACTGAAAATATTAGTGTATTGGTGAAGTGACGATACAGTGAAAGTTTCACCATGTTTCTAAAATTGAATTTAAAATGAATGTTAGAATTTTTAGATGGTCTTAATTTTAAAATACGCAGATACCGTCTCAAGCGCAATGTGCGGGTTGTCTGTACAAGGGAATTGAATATCCACCAACATATAGCTGAATCGAGAACCGCCAACGGAATACTAGCAACGAGAAGTTGATTATCATTTTTTTTGTGCATAACTCGGAGGTAACTTTCCACACAAGCCAAGATAAAGTACAGAGCGCCGGTTCCAACGACGCGATGTAACATAGGGCCAAGCCGTGGTCTGTAACGAAACAATATTGATAGATGATTCAACTTAAAAAAATCAAGGTTTTGATCGCAATGGTTTATAACTCACTTGACAATCCCAAAGCCTAAAGATACAATAACAACCAACATTCGTGCTAGAGTTCTCTTTGCACAAGAAACCCATTCAGCAAGTAATACGGCTCCTTTTACAGATGACCCATTGGAATTAATACTTTGATATTCTCCATAAAACATTGCTTTTTCCAACATTCCAAGTAGTATTACTCCTCCAATCCAGAATTGAATACGAAGCAAATCGCGCCATTGCATAAATGTCACCATAAGCCATACTGTACCAAAAATGACGTACACTATGCACATAGCACCATAGAACTGCAATTTATATATTATCTCTTCAAACTATGTATAATATGTAACAATTTATAACAATTTGCATATTACTAAGATTTTCATTAATGAAGATTATGCTTTATGTATGACTTAAGTCCACACTTTTCAGTGAAATTGTATATCAATAAGTGTCATCGATAATGAGAAATATGTACATTACAATTACATTTTTATTACACATATATCAATTCGATTAAAACTGATCTTAAGGTACCCACAATGTAACTTAAACCAAAAATGAACAACGAACAATTAACAATTTTGTAACTTTAAAAGAAAAAATATTTTGAGCGGCCAGCGATTTCATCTCTCAAATCAATTTAAATGATTTAATCGAAACATTGCCGCTCAAAACGAAGTATGAAACGGAGCGCAAAAATTGCTCGCGCTCCAATCAAAATTTTTGAAAGAATTTTTATTTTATTTCTATTTATATCTTATTTATTTCAAAACTACATAGCAAGGAAAGCGATGTGTGAATTTATATACGACTGCTGCTTAACTAGATTTTAATATAGTTTTTCTGAGCTATAGAAAATGTGACCTTAAAAATTCTGAATTTTGACTTTGATTTTTGTCCAAAATTGGTCTTTTATTGAGATTAGTAATAATGTAGAACATCATAGTACACTAAAATAACAAGTTTTTAATTACATAATTTCATTATTAAAATAGGACTTAAGTTTTAAAATTTTGACCTTAAAATGTTCAGCAAGTTTTCTGATCTTATTTTTTTTTAATCCTAGCTTTCCTATAAGGAACATAGGGCTGAACGAGAGCTTTTCAGCATGTCTCGTTTCGGTTTCTGTAATCTCTAATTTTCGGATAGATGGGAGATTACCCCTTCGTATCCTAGCTTGCTTCATAGGGGGCTGCCATCGGGGAGCAAGCGATTGGTTTTTGTGGCCGATAGATTGTGTTCGCCTTCTAGCAGTTCGATGTCTGCTATTTCTTGGGTGGGGAAAGGGTTTTTCGTAATATATTTCGGAAAATACATCGAAAAAAATCGGGATTCTGGATTAGTGCATGGAAAGATTCGTATGTGTATTCGAAACCGTGACTCCTTGGTATGTAGTATAGCACACTGTCACTATGCCACGGGAACTACTTTAATCCTCCAATATTGTGAGAAAATTTTTTTTTCAAAAATGTTAAAGGTTCCTAAGATATAAAAAATTTGACCTTGAATTTTTCGATTTTGGCCTTGAAATGTTTTGCAAGTTTTCTTATCTTATTTTATTCTACAATAATCTGAATTTTTTTTAAATTTATATACGACCCCAAGAGCATATAGAAATATTTGTAATCCGATTTTTTTCGGAAAAAAGTTGATAATTGCATTTTCCGTATATTTAAAAAAATAATCGTTCGCATTTTAAAGTAATGTAGAGTAAAATGATATCCTAATGATCAGAAATGAAAAAGATACATGCTTCGAAAAATATCAAAAATTTGAATTTTTCTCGTTTGGACTTGGGTTCAATAGCTTATATCTCGAAAAATATTTCCAAGATTAAAAAAAAATGCTGATGTTAGTGTAGAGACGGATCTTAGGAGATTCCCAAAATGCATAAATGATATCTTTATGATCAGAACTGAAAAAAAAACATGCTTCGGAAATCCATAAAAAAGTGAAATGTAGATATGAAAGACACATCTCACTGGCGACATCTATTTACAAACCGCTAAACTTTGTTCTTTTGTTCAATTATATTTTCCAAGTGTCCTCGCTAGGTGTCTGTGCTAAAACGCATTTTGTACTAGGAAACTCAGTCTATTAAAATTACAAAAATAAGTATAAAGAATTGGTATTTCGATCTAATTTTTTTGCAGCGATTATATAAAGAATCGGTTTATAAAATACAACTAATATTATTTTGTCACCTGTCGTTGAGATATAACGTTTTGAAAAATGACGTTTGTATCTCAAAATTTAGTTATTATTATAATTTAGTAGCACTTTTTGTGCTGATGTTAATGTTTAGATGACTAGTTTACCTTTAATGTACTACTCAAAAAATGTAGCTTAAAGGGTCTTAAAGTTACATGCTTCGAAAAATTGCTAAAAAACCCTGTTTTCGTGAAGCCGCCCCTTAATCAAGAAATTTTATTTGGAATTGCGTGGGAACCAGAACTTTGTCCAGACAGTACTTTCAAAAAATTCAGCCATAGATAAAAATACAGAAAAGTTCGACATCTTGTGAATGAACATTTATTTATTTTCAGAATTATCTCTACACGTGTAAAACTATAAAAAGATGGGAATACTGAGGCTGCTTTCATCGTAAAATAAAGTAGCGACACAACATCATCAAGAATAAACAATTGCAGAAGAAATTACGAAATGAGGAACTATAAATGTTCCCTGAAGAAATACTCACATACAAAAATTTATTTGACTAATTAAAAAAAAGAGGAAGAAATTCTGCAACTTAAAAAAACTACATCGTAGGGAGGGAGAGCGAGGTGTGATTTTATAAACGACTGTTGCTTAACTACATTTTAATAATAATAAATAGCTTTTCGGAGATATGTATGTGACTTTGATTTTTGTTAAAAATTTGGTACTTTTATTGATATTAGCAATAATGTAGAACATCATAGTACCCTAAAACACACAGTTTTTGAATTTTTATTATAAAAATATGACCTTGAGTTTTAAGTTTTTAATTTGACCTTGAAATGTTCAGCAAGTTTTATTATCTTATTTAATCCTACGAAAGGTGTCCTATATAGAAAAGTGGAGTTTGTCATTGTCCATTCCCTTTTTCGTCAGAAGGAGCATTTAGCGGGATATAAGATATATGCAGTTTTGTTTAGGATACCTTGAAGAATAATTATTGTAAAAATAAAGAAAATCGTATGGCCCGTTACTGAGCCTCCATACAAGAGAAACTGGATTTGGCAATTACTTGACCTTGAAGCATCTGACCTTGAAAAACTAGAATTACATTCTTATATTTTTCTCTAATATTTTACAAAAAAAATTCACAAATCGGTCCAGTAGTTTCCGAAATAGCATTTGTATGGCCACCATAGTACGGCGTACGGCGTACAGACGTACATTTGCACATTTTTTCTAGACTACTTTTTTGGACTTACGGGGTAACGAGTTTCTGCATCAGAAACTTTTTTTTCCCAAAAAAGTCGGAATGCAAATACATATTTCTATATGCCCTTTTAGTCGTATATAAATTAAAAAGATATACGCATATTGCTCGTACTACAGGCTGCTACAAGAAAAATTGGATTACTACTTTAAAGAAGAGGACACCCTAATTAGTGAAAATGCAAGCGAAGTTAAATTCCATACCACAACAAACTGAAATCAGGACTTGATAGCTATACGAATAAGAAACAAAGAATAACTACAAATAGAGGATTTCTCCATTATTTTCTGTGGTCATTGGATCCTGTGATTCAGAAAGGACAATGCCTCAAAGTTTTTCAAAATTTCATAACATTGACATTCAAGATTATATTTCTGGAAAACGATTTTGTAATTTTTTTTATGAAACGTCAGGTTGACGTTTATTTTTGTGTAAATACACAAAATATGTGATTGTTTGCTTATTGAAATGACATATTTTTGCGGTTTATATATATTGAATTTCGAATTTATAACGCAAATGCCAGCATAAATTACACGTTCGAAAAATTACAAACTGCAAATTGTAGTAATTTCAAATTTAAATTTTACTTGGAAATTCAAAGTTTCTTCTACGTTAATTATTTCGTGGTACCATATATGGCTGAACTAAAGCAAACAATTCGATTTTTGTATATGAAAACATGAATTGCGCTCAAATAAAGGCTGAATTGAAGTTGCCAATAAGTAGGCAGAGGGTGCAACAGATTTGTCAAAAGGAGTTGCACCTCAAATATGACTCAAAGGTACGGACACCAAAACTGTTACCACGGCATAAGAAGGCCCGGCTTGCCTTCTATGAAAAATATAAGTTTTGGGACAACGAGTTCACAAAGGTGATTTTCAGTGATGAAAAGAAGTTTAACCTAGACGGACCAGATGGAAATCAAAAGTAATGGCGGGACCCAAGTCATCCCATGCAGTCGAACTATAGGCGGAACCATGGTGGTGGCTCTGATGGTATGGGCGGCATTTAACTCTGCTGGAAAGTCTACCATTTGCTTTGCACCGGGACGGATCAATGCGGAAATGTATACGGATCTCCTTGAAGGGGAACTTATACCCTTTGCGGAGGAGTTCCATGGCGACGATTGGACATTTCAACAGGATAACGCTTCTATACACGTTGCAAGGCATACGATGTCGTTTTTCTGTTCCAATGATATTCCTCCTGATTATTACTATCAGAAAAGGTTTTTGAGGGTGGAAGGCAATTTGAATCCTTGAAGGAACTAAAAGCGGCCATTGTCGAGAAATGGGCAACTATTGACGAAACACTTTACATAACTTGGTAAATTCGATGCCCCGCCGCTTGCAATCGGTTGCACAACAAAGAGGCGACTCTATTTCATATTAATAAATTCATTTATGTTCATTTAATTACTTTATCTCCTTAATTTTTGTGATATTCAAGTTTTTGCACAATTATCAACTTTACATGAAGATATAAAAAAAAAAAAAATTCTATTAATAAAAAATAAATATTTAAAAAACATGGTGTGCATTAAATCTTAATATCAACTACCTATTTTTTTTTAAATATTAATAAAAAATCAGCCAAGTAAAGTTTTTGAAAAATATTTTAAAAATATTTTAAAAACATGATGCACAAATATCCATTTTACTGAGGTACTATAATGTTAATTTATAATACGGTAATTATAATATGTACAAATATACGATGGCAGCGGATTTGGAATATCCACAGGGTAGGCATTGAAGGTGCAGTACGGGTGTATGGGGGGGGGGGGCGAAGTGTGCACACTTCAATCGTGTGAGGGAGAGGTATACTTTTTTCGAGCGAGATGAACTTATGTTCACTTCGCGAAGTGTCTATGTGCATGCAACGCCCATATAAAAGTATCGCAAAGAGTCTCACCATACAATATGTGAAGTGTGCAGTGCAGCGTATCTCATGAAACAAGCATACCAGATATGGCATTGCGCAAGTCAACCAACTTCACCCTCCTATCAAGTCAGGAAAGTGACGTCACATGTGAATACGCGCCACGGACCATAATGGGTTAACGTTTTTCTGTGCTAAAAGTCTGTAACTTCCAAACCAAAATATGTATTTTTATTTTTTATTTATTTGACGATGCAGAAACTCGTTTTGACACCCCCTGAGCCCAAAAAAGTGGTCTACAAAAAATGTGCAAAATGTAAGTATGTACGGCGTACTATGGCAGAAAAAACAAAATCCTAAACTACTGGTCTGATTTGTGTGTAATTTTTTTGTAAAATATTAGAAAAATATGAGAATGTAAATCTTGTTTTTCCAAGGTCAAGTTATTGATAAGGGCGGTTTCTTTCGTATAGGAACTCAAAAATTGGTCCTACGGTTTTTTTCATTTCCATAACAATTATTCTTAAAGGTATCCCAAACAAAACTGCATATATCTTATATCCCGCTAGATGCACTTTCTAGCGAAAAAGGGGGTGGACAAAGACAAACCCCACTTTTCTATCTCAGACACCTTACACAATATCAAAAAATATTCATTCAGACTATTGTAGGATTAAATAAGATAAGAAAACTTGCAAAAGATTCCATGTTCAAAATCGAAAAATTCAAGGTCAAATTTTTGAATTTTTTTTTCACAAATTTGTAGGCTTAAAGATGGGTTTAGATGACCATAAACAAGTGCTTGGCTTGAAAGCTAGGCACAGAGTAAAACAGAAAGCTTACACAATTTATCTTTAAGAGTGAGTTGATAGCAAATATGCAATTTATATAAATCAATCCCCACTACTTTAAAATATTATATGAAACTGTCACATTTTATGACAAGTATTTAACCTATGAGTTCTATATTTTGTACATACTATAATTTTGCAATAGTATCAGTATCAGTTCAGGTTATGCGTGTACGCATTTAAATTTGTTTGTGTGTATTAAAACCTACAACCTTGCATTTTTTTTGCAATGCTTAAGGCAAGCACTTGATTATGGATAAGGCTCTAGATTTTTCCCTGCTTGCTATAATGTAGGCCCTAGCACTTGGCTTTTAATGCTGACATTCGGACCTCTCTTACTATCATACTACGTTTTACGTACTTTCTCTTTTACTCCAGGCCCTTGATTTCAAGAAAAGCCAAACCAAGCCGCCATGTAAAAACGCTTTAAATGAGACGAAAAAAGTTGCTGAACACTTCAAGGTCGAAATCGGAAATTTCAAGGTTCGAAGTACGGCGTACGCCGCCGGAAACCCTAAATATTTTTGAAATATTTTTTTCACATTATTGTAAAATTAAATAAAATAAGAAAACTTGCAGAACATTTCAAGGTTCGACGTACGGCGGACGCCGCCGGAAACCCTAAATATTTTTGAAATATTTTCTTCACATTATTGTAGGATTAAATAAAATAAGAAAACTTGCAGAACATTTCAAGGTCAAAATCGGAAAATTCAAGATCAAATTTTTTTTTTCTTAGAAACCCTAAAAATTTTTTTTGCAAAATATTGTAGAATTGAGTAAGATAAGAAAATTTGCTGAAGAAAAAACTGTGTGTTTTAGTGTACTAGGATGTTCTACATTATTGCTAATCTCAATAAAAGTACCAATTTTGGTCAAAAATGAAAGTCAAAATTCCGAAATTTCAAGATCACATTTTCCATATCTCCTAAAAGCTTTATTAAAATGTAGTTAAGCAACAATCATACATAAATTAACATCTCGCTCTCCCTGCGATGTAGATTTTTCATAATACTTATTTTGTAGCATATAACTATAAAACATTATTTTGAATTTAAAAAGTGAGATGAAAGCAAAAACAATTTAATAGTTAACATCGTATGGATGTTGCGTTTGTGTTTGTAATTTGTAATATTTCACAGTGTTTGAGACTTTCGAGTATCTTAATTTGTTTAATTATAGCTTTATAAAAATTATTATACCCGATGCGGTATTTAGGTTTACGTATCCATACATTTGGATTTCCCACATGCGAAGCGGAACCGCACTATTCTTATAGTTATATTATGGGCATATTTTAACAAAGTAGGAAGGTATTATATAAAAATCAGTAAAGCCAGTAAGGGACAGCCCCATAAAAATGCAGCATGTGCTTGAAAAATGCAACACGATGAGTTTCAATGCTCAGCGAATATTTTATAGGATCAAGCAGATACTGCAAAAATGCAATAGTTTCAAATCTATTTGATTCTTTCTAGTGCAAATGCTCTGCGTGTCAGATAAACATATATATTAGGCTGGATGAAAAGTCCCCGGTCTGACCCATAGATGGCGTTACCAGAATTTTTTCCATATGATTTTCATTTAGTACCAACCTTCAAACGATACGTGTAAAAATTTGACAGCAATCGGACAATTAGTTCGTGAGTTATAGCGATTTGAGTGAAGCTACTTTTGTTATTGTTGAAAAGATGGAAAAAAAAGAATTTCGTGTGTTAATAAAGTATTGCTTCTTGAAGGGAAAAAATACAGTTGAAGCGAAAGCATGGCTTGATGAAGAGTTTCCGGGGTCTGCACCGGGAAAATCCACCATCATTGATTGGTATGCTAAGTTTAAACGTGGTGAAATGAGCACTGAAGACGGTGAACGCAGTGGACGCCCAAAAGAGGCTGTTACCGACGAAAACATCAAAAAAATCCATAAAATAATTTTGAATGATCGTAAAATGAAGTTGAGCGAGATAGCAGACATTGTAAAGATATCAAAGGAACGTATACATCATATCATTCGCGAATATTTGGGCATGCGAAAGCTCTGTGCAAAGTGGGTGCCGCGCGAGCTCACAAGCGATCAAAAACAACAACGAGTTGATGATTCGGAGCAGTGTTTGAAGCTGTTTAAGCGCAATAAAGCCGAATTTTTCCGTCGATATGTGACAATGGATGAAACATGGCTCCATCACTATACTCCAGAGTCCAATCGGCAATCATCTGAATGGACAGCAAGCGATGAACCCAAACCGAAGCGTGGAAAAACGCAACAGTCGGCTGGAAAGGTTATGGCGTCTGTTTTTTGGGATGCGCATGGAATAATATTCATCGACTATCTCCAAAAGGGACAGACAATCAACAGCGACTATTACATTGCTCTATTGGAGCGGTTGAAAGCCGAAATCGCAAAGAAACGGCCGCATTTGAAGAAGAAAAAAGTGCTGTTCCACCAAGACAATGCACCGTGTCACAAGTCTGGAAAAACGATGGCTAAAATTTATGAATTGGGCTACGAATTGCTTCCTCATCCACCGTATTCTCCAGATCTGGCCCCCAGCGACTATTTCCTGTTTGCGGACCTTAAAAGAATGCTCGCTGGCAAGAAATTTAAGACCGATGATGAAGTGATTGCTGAAACTGAGGCCTATTTTGAGGATAAACCGAAAGAGTACTACAGAAGTGGCATCGAAAAGTTGGAAAATCGCTATAATCGCTGTATCGCCTTCGAAGGCAACTATGTTGAATAATAAAATTGAATTTTGCAAAAAAATGTTTTTTACCATGGTAGACCGGGGACTTTTCATCCGGCCTGTTATTATG
The DNA here is from genome assembly GCA_963854165.1 of Sylvicola cinctus. Taxonomy (NCBI): domain Eukaryota; kingdom Metazoa; phylum Arthropoda; class Insecta; order Diptera; family Anisopodidae; genus Sylvicola; species Sylvicola cinctus. The sequence continues at coordinate 27,201,799 of OY974082.1, forward strand.
GTAAGAAATCCCTCGTAAATTTTTGAAAAGATTATACCTCAACACAAACAGAAAACAATTAATTAACAGAGTGAATTTTTCATCCAGAAATAAAAAATAATAATTCATTTTTTTTAATTTGAATGTTTTGATTTTCTAAAAATTTTGCTATATTAATATAAATATCTACCATAAGAAGTTTTATATAAATTTTAATTTCCTTAAACTCGCTCATACAAAAACCACATAAGTCTATCTCTTTCCCACGAAATTGTTGGATATTTTCAAACGCATGGAATCAAGAATCGATTTAAGGAATACAGCCTTTATTATGGTTATTTGAAAAATTCTATCCTAAATTGATTTCGTCTTATTTAATATAATATAGATAATTATTTATGGCTTAATGCGAAAGTTTACCTTTAAGGATCAATTAAAAAAGAAATTCCCATACATTAAAAGGCAGGACGAAAATGATGTTAATGTGAAAAATGTTCAGCAACATTTGAAATCAGTAAAGAGGGAAGAGGTGTAATGATACAATCAGCGTCTATGTACAAAGCAATTTACGTTATTTTTGAGAAGCAAAACATTTAAAGATGGAGAGAAGAAAATGGCTTTAATAGAAGCCTCATTCAGATCAAGTAACTGCACCAATAAATTGATTAAAAAGTGTTTTAATGAATAGCATGTATATTTTACATAGAAAGAATTATTATCAGTTAAATTCAGTTTTTTGCCTCAAATTTTAAACTTATTTAAAGGTTTGAAGGAATTTTTTTTCTTTATTGTGTCAAATGGCGTTTGTCTGCTTGATATTGCAAAATACTGCGTTCACGTCGCGAGGATTGGCCTGGATCTTTTTTGTTATACACTAGTTATATGTCTGTTCACGTGGGAAGTACAGTATCAAATCTACCATTGCGTATCTGGTGGAAAAATTTGAAAGCTCACTTTAAACGTTAATTTTTCTTGTATAATAATGCCATCTGCCTGTTTTGTATCGTCTTATAATATTAAAAAACAGATTCTTTTTAATTCAATTTTAATTTTACGCTTTAAATTTATTATGCAAATTAGGTATTGTCTACCTCTAATATTATTAAAGATCACTGACCAACACCTGTTGACCAAAAAACAACAAAAGATATAAACATATAAATTATGTGTCACCAAACATATTATACATTTTCCTACATAAATCAGACCAATTCTCATTTTTCAAGAGCATTTGATAATCCTGTACAAGTTCAGGACACATTTTTTTGCGTTCGCGTGGGGTAAGTGGATCGGGTTATATCATCCTAGCCAGTCCAATCCTCGCGACATAAATGCTGTTATGCCGCATTTATGTCGGACTTGAGAAAATAATAAAATTTTGCGAACAAGAAAAATGTATATAACTCGGTGAATTCTAGTAATACTCTTCTTTTGTAGGCTTTGGGGATCTGTAATCAAATTTTTCTATACATGTTTTTAGTATCTCAATTTGTGGGGCAAGTCATTTAAGGAAGTTGCTATTCAAGACTGGATATTACTTCAAGAAGCTTCCAGGTCCTAAGTTGGAGACGATATATCATTCAAAGATCAGACTTGCTGATTAACTTAACCGAACTTTTTGACAAAATAACATATTATGTCAAAAATAATGCAACAGTAGAAACAAATAAAATGTGGAAGAAACGTTCTGTTGCTGTAGATAAAAGTGGGTTGACATTTTTCAGCATTTTGATATGCAAAATATTCCCGGCAATAATGTATTGAAGATGATTTGTTTCGTTTGCACAAATGCATTAATAAAAATTCAAAAAAAGTACAATTACCGGAAGAAGGGGCCAATCAGCCGCTGACATATATCCATTAGGACCAATAATTTCCAAATGTATCGACGCGTTAAAGAATTGGTCACTGTTCATTTCTAACCTAAAAATGTAAACGCCATCCTGTGTAATGATGAAAATTGGGTTATCTAAATTCTGAAAACAAAAATGTGTGTTACAAAATTGCAATTAACCTACACATGTTGTTGTATTACTTTTGTATTTATATCAGTTGACCTTTTTTTAAATCCGATTTCCGCTTTCTTTTGAACAGGAATTTCTTCTCGGATTCTCATCTCAGGTAAAATAATATGGCCACCGTCACTGCACTGAGCCATAAATGGCTCAGATTTAATCTGATGAGATGTATTTATTTTTGGCAAATGATTTTCATAGTCCCAGCAAAAAGACTGCGCAAGCAACCATGAAATTTTCACCTGGGTATTTCTATTATGCGAATCGCATGTTACTTGTAAAATCAAAAGCAAACAATTATTTAAATATAATTTGTTGTTTAATTATATGAGTTTATTAAAATTACTTTGTACGTATATCTTTGAGCCTGACAGTAAAGATTTTGGGACGCTTATAGCCTCTTGCTCCTATGTGTAGAAGTAAATTATTATAATTCAAATATTTAGAACAATTCATTTATTTCTTACCAAATTCATATAGACATCCCATTTTCCTTGATCAGGAAATCCGTCCACTATCTGAATAATTGCAATTAACACAATATGAAGTACGCAGCATACGAATACGTGTCGAGTCATTGATTTTCTTTTTTTAATATTAGAATTGGTTGGTTGTTATATCCATGTTCTTTTCACATAACTTGGCAAAAGTATATAGCTTTACGAATATGTATGATAAGAATTTTTATTACTAAAGCAATATGCTTGTTTCTGAAAAAATACCGATTGTCTGTTTTGTTTTTAAACCATTTAAATAAACATTTCTATAAAGCCTTCAAAACTATGCAACACCGAATGTTGCAGATATTTTCATAAAATTTATCGTATTAGACTTAAGTACAACAAATTTCTAAATTACAAATTACAATTTCTAAATACGAATAATGAATATACTCGTACTAAGGATTTACTAAAAAAAATATTATGACTTGGTTCAAAAAAAAAACAAGTACTCGTTCAAATGACAGCAGAAAAATTGCTCCCCTAGTCTTGAAACGGTCGCGGTTATTCCGATGTCGGTTTAGTTTTTTGTAGCGTAAAAACTGCTGACTCGGATAGGTGTTAAGCGCCAACCAGAACCCACTTTTTCTGGATAGCGATTTTGTAACAAATTGTTAGTTGTTAGTTAACAGACACACAAATGTATAAAATATGAGTGCAATGATTGTTCCCCTTTTCGGCATTCAAACACTGAATTCCTAACAACCAGCTGTCAAGTTAGCGACTCCTCCGAGGTGTTGTTAGTTGTTATGGTAGGGTTATGTTTCATCACTATTCGTTTGAAACATTCTATTCAGTCCACGCAAAATGAAATTTGAGAATATTGACTAGTCTACTAGAGATTGGATTTAATTATTTTAAATTTAAAGCTTAGTTTATTTAAATTATAGTTTATATTAATAATTTTATCACTCATTTCATTTTCTTATTTTTCAATTTACAATGACAAATTGTGCGATTGAACATTATTAATGCGTAAAAATTTGTACATTATGCTTTACGTACAATTTTCCTTTTCTTTCACACAAGTCGTAGTACGTCCGCCGCGTAATGTACATATTGCGTATCTTGAGGCGTTTTGAGCACATATTATAACTTATACGCGGTGATCGTACTGTGACATGTTTGACAGATAACCCAACCAGCCCATCTAGCATATATTTAAGGCCAAACGAAGAAAAAGACGACTGTTCTTATTACTGATCGTTGATTATTGTTTATTATCTTATATTATAGTTTTATTTGTATTGCACAAACACACATAGCGCGGTTTGCATGGTTGTAGTAGTGCTGAAAACTAAATCGCTGTATCTAAAAATTACTACTACATGTAAAAGAATTATACTATACTACATACATAAATACAAAGAGATGACCATTTTACCTTTCAAAATAATCATCTTTCAATATTGCACATTTTAAAACACAAAACAATAATCACAGAAGAATTTAAAAGCTTATAATAGTAAAACTTATCATTACGACGTGTTTTAGTATGTTGTGTTTTAAAATGTACAATATTGAACTAGATTAACAGTCTCCGTATATCAGCAATCACGACCTTTTACAGCAAAAGATACTCATAACTCAATAAATGCAAGCGAATGCGAGTAAAAACTAATTGAACCGATAATACGTACATAACCATATTGGTATACATACAATGTACAGAATAATACGTGGAAAAATAAATTTTTCTGATCACACGATGATTTATATGTGCTCAGCCCGCAGTAAAGCTGTGTGGATGATGCCTCACAATTTTTGTATACGCAGTGCAAGCGAGAAGGTAGGTATAAATAAAATTATTTCCTAATACATAACGTTGTACATGAGAATTGCCGTCCAACATTTCTTCGCTCGCATAGTACATACGTAGCGGTTGAGTACACTTGCAATCATTAATGATAGTTTTCTTCAGAGACGCTGGTTCCCAACTAGCATATATATAAGGCCAAACGAAGAAAAAGACGACGGTTCTTATTACTGATCGTTGATTATTGTTTAATGAACCGTGCATGTATTGCACAAACACACATAGCGCGGTTTGCATGGTTGTAGTAGTGCTGAAAACTAAATCGCTGTATCTAAAAATTACTACTACATGTAAAAGAATTATAAATACAAAGAGATGACCATTTTGCCTTTCAAAATAATAATTTTTCAATATTGCACATTTTAAAACGCAAAACAATCATCACAGAAGAATTTAAAAGCTTATAATAGTAAAACTTATCATTACGACGTGTTTTAGTGTGTTGTGTTTTAAAATGTACAATATTGAACTCCGTATATCAGCACGACCAAGATTTCTTCGCTCGCAACGGCAATTCTTATGTACAATGTTATATATTAGGAAATAATTTTATTTACCTACCTTCTCGTGTACACCACCGTGTACTTATCGCTTGCACTGCGTATACAAAATTTGTGAGGCATCATCCACACAGCTTTACTGCGGGCTGAGCACATATAAATATTTATATTATTATACTCTTTCTCTTTTTTTTCTCCTTCATCGTGTGATAAGAAAAATGTATTTTCCCACGTTTTATTCTGTACATTCTATGTATACCAATATGGTTATGTACGTATTATCGGTTCAATTAGTTTTTACTCGCATTCGCTTGCATTTATTGAGTTATTAGTCGCTCAAAATCTTTTGCAGTAAAAGGTCGTGATTGCTGATATACGGACTTCAATATTGTACATTTTAAAACACAACATACTAAAACACGTCGTAATGATAAGTTTTACTATTATAAGCTTTTAAATTCTTCTGTGATTATTGTTTTGTGTTTTAAAATGTGCAATATTGAAAAATTATTATTTTGAAAGGCAAATTGGTCATCTCTTTGTATTTATGCATGATAGTATAATTCTTTTACATGCAGTAGTAAATTTTAGATACAGCGATTTAGTTTTCAGCACTACTACAACCATGCAAACCGCGCTATGTGTGTTTGTGCAATACATGCACGGTGCATTAAACAATAATCAACGATCAGTAATAAGAACCGTCGTCTTTTTCTTCGTTTAGCCTTATATATATGCTAGTTGGGTTAAATGAATTCTAAAACTGGTAATTATTTTAAATCTCAGGCTATGCCTGATTTTAATTGAATTCAAACTTAGCTACTGGCACTATGTGCTTACAATGGTCGCTGGAATTAAAATTACAAATGGAATCTATTTGCTTGCATTTATAAGGTATTATAATGGCCTAGTCAGCACTTACAATCGTGAGAAAAACTTTGAAACAGGAGCATTTAAGAATGCGAAATTCATTAGCGTGTTTAGTTTTCTCGTGAGAACTAAAACACTAAATGAAAGTTGATAACTTATATGTACGTGACACATACTGAGCTAATTCTTATTCTTAAAATGTAAAACTCAATTAAAATAAATGAACGAAAAACAATTGATCTTTTATTTATAAGCAATAAAATGCATAAACTAATTTATTATTAGTCTATTTTAATTTGTAAAGCAATTTTTTGTGTAACTGAGCTTAAACTAAATATATTCAAAATTTCCGCACATCAATGACTGTGTAAACAATCATTTTTGCGGTTCTAAACTGTGTTGGTGTAAGAAACATAAAATTGTGACAATTGCGTTTCGTTTGGCCCCAAAATCGCCCTCCTGAATGAGACAATCATCATGGCTGTCTTAAATACAGTAAAGCTTGTATGCTCCAATATTTTAAAACATTACCTTCTACAAATATCTGAAAAATACAAAAATCTTCTTAATTCATACCATTATTTTATAAAATTATGTCTAAATAAAACAATTAAATTTGTATTCCACATTGAAATTCTACTGTAAATTTGTTGAATGTTTTTATTTACATGACAAATAAAAGCTTTTAACATACAAAATATATAAAACTCAGTGGTGAAAGACTCGCCCCAGCTCCTTAACTTTAAATCTCGTACATTTTTTTCTATAGTTCTTCGTTTCCCACTAACTTCGATAAAATATCCTGTCTCTATTTAATAAATAGCCGAAAGCTTCGTCGTTTTATAGCATAGAGCTTAGATTATATGTACACTAGATAAGAAAATATATTATAATGCTACTGAAATATTTGTGCATCGTTCTCATCTTTTCTAGCTTAAACACATACTAATTAAATTGTGTGTTCATACAAAACAAATAAGTAAGCACTATCTACCTTATTCTGGCCCACGCTGATGAAGTTTTAAAATAGGTTGTTTCTATTTCACTCTTTCTCACAGGAGTGTTGATTAAAACATTTGATTTGTCAAATACATACCAGATTGGCTCAAGCAGGCCATGACATTTTTTATTGTTCGAGATAGTCTTTGCTTTTATCAAACTTTAATAATTAATCATTTAAAACAATTTAATTAAAATAATGGCATAAATTAGAATGTTCAGTGCCTGGGTGTAGCAACACGTTACATTGCTGGTAAAAATCAAGCATAATTTTTGGTCAGTTTTGAATTTCAAAAGATTAGAACAGCCGGAAAAAAGCACATTGTTGTTTTTAAATGCAAGTTTCTAATTCATTTTAAACATTTTTTTGGGTTTAATAATTTTTATGAATTAAAAAATAATGATACTGATTTTTATCGTTTTTTTAACGCATATATGTTTAAAAAAAATCCAAAGACTTTTAAAACTACCTGTGTGATCTGTTACATTATAAATATATTATAATTAGTTAAATAATTCAATTTTGATATTGTAACAGTTTGTGAAATTTAATTATTAGGTGTTTATTTATTCCCATAACTCATTTCATTGTTTTTTTTGTCAAATTTCATTTATAAAATGCGATTTTAATTTTTTAAAGAATACCAACGTGCGTGTTACGTGTAGTGTCATCGAAATATTCATGTTTCTAGTTCATTTCGTTATCAAAGGGCCTAAAACTGGTTGATTTATGTTCATTAATATATAAGTGAAAATAAACCGCCAAAGAAATTATGAATTTTAAAAATAAACTATTAAAACATGCTAAAAAACATAAACCGTTATTAAAAATCTTACTAAAAATTACAGTGGCGCAGGATACAATGGGAGCTTATGCACTATTACTTATATTCGTTTTGTTATATATTATAGGTGTTGCACGAAACGAGAAAAACTTACGCCTCTGGTTTAGTATCATGTGCTGTTTGGTGCTCCCGCTTGCACCTTGTACACATAATTTACAGAGATTTCCTATCTTGTGTACATATAATCAAAGGCATAGAGCCACAAATCACATATAAAGAGATTTGGTCACGCTCATCAGGGCTTGCTTAGCTGATTTGGCCTCTGTTGTCGCACAGAAAAACAAAAGATCATTCTTTTTGTTTATATTATAAAGCATCGTGTCGTAAATTTTTATTTTAAAATGTTGTGTCTCGTTTAAGGCTGCAAAACTTGCAGAAAAAATAAAGAAAATATTAATATATTATTTCATACCTTCCCAAAAAATTTAAAGTTGAGCAAAACGTGGGTAAAATTTAGTAGGAGCAGCAAAATCCTCTACAGACCGAATTTGCGGTACTCATTTTGTAAAAGATGATTTTAAAAACTATTCGCAGTATACATTGGGTAACATTGAAAACATTTTTTATGTCTTTCCATTATATTTTTTAGGATTTGCAGATAACTTTATTTATTTTAAAACTATCGGCCGTTTAAAGCGTATACAACATTGGCGAAAATGAGCTATTATATAAAAATACACGATTTGAGCGAATAAAAATTAGAGACCGAAAAATGATTGTTTCTGATTTGCTCATACGTACTGATCCGGAAACGGATAAAGATTTGAGTGCAGATGATGCAGAAAATACACCAGAAAGTCGAAGTTAACTCAGAAAAACAAGTTGAACGAAAATTTGAACTGCTGAATACGAAGATTGGTGTTTTTAATTGATTTTGTTTTATAATATATGTTCTTATATTTTTAAAACTATTTTAGAAATGGTCTTCTACAAGAAAATGCCCACCTAAAAGAAACGAGAAATCAAGTAGAATGAAAATAGCGCATTTAAAATCATCTTTACAAAAGAGCGAGTTTCATAGGGAAAATTTAGAGAAAAAGCTTCAAAATATGTTTACAGCAGGGCAAGTAAAAAAAATTAAAATTAATTAAAAGCGTATGGTGTGGACAGAAGAGGACATTACAAAATCAATGACGCTTTACGCAACCAGCCCCAGAGCATACTCATTGTTGAGGCGTAAAAATTTCCCTCTTCCAGGGATTCGCACCCTTAATCGTTGGGCTCAAAGACTAGACATATCGACTGGTATTATTGATTCTGTAATTAAAATATTAAAGGCAACAACAAAACTGGATGAAAATCAAAAAGTATGCGTTCTTAGATTCGATGAAATGAAAATAAGGGAAACATTCACCTATGATCGATCATCAGACACTATATATAAACCCGCTAAATATTGTCAAGTTGCAATGTTGAGAGGTAAATAGAAATTTTTTTTTGTATATTTTAATGTTCATAATTAAATATTCTAGGTTTATTGTCGAATTGGAAGCAGCCAGTTTTTTATGATTTTGATTGCAAAATGACGAAAGCAATATTGCTCAATATTTTAGAACAAATCAAAGATTGTGGGTATACAATGTCGTCGCAATATCCAGTGATTTGGGAGTAGATTTAAGTTAGTCTTAATTTAAAGATAAGATCTTTCCCGAGGGCACCTAGTTGGTCTTTTTTTGATAAAGCTAATAGTTTTTTAAATATTAGGTTGTCAAAAAAGTCCTGCAGTATTTTTATTGAATTTTCAATTGTTCATAAAATTCGTTACAATAATGCGATTCAAGTCAAATATGCGCCGTTTTGTTCGATGACGCATTCCCAACGAGATGCCAACTTCATAATGCCCCTCTCATAGAAGTTCGCTTCCCTATTGGCAAAAAACTCGGAGAGCCAATTTTCACAGGACTCTCTTGTGGCCAACTTCAGACTACCAAGCGCGTTCGCCATGGACAGAAACAGGTGGTAATCACTTGGTGCGAGATCCGGACTATACGGTGGATGCAAAAGAACCTCCCATCCGAGCTCCCGGAGCTTCTGGCGCGTCACCAAAGATGTGTGTGGCCTGGCGTTGTCCTGATGGAAGACAATTCGGCCTCTGTTGATCAAAGATGGCCTCTTCTGCATGAGTGCTGCCTTCAAGCGGTCCAGTTGTTGGCAGTACAGGTCCGAATTGAGCGTTTGGCCATAGGGGAGCAGCTCATAGTGGATGATTCCCTGCCAATCCCACCAAACACACAGAAGAACCTTCCTGGCCGTCAATCCAGGCTGGACCGCTTCACCGCTTTTCGACCACGATCGTTTGAGCCTTACGTTGTCGTAAGTGACCCACTTTTCATCGCCAGTCACCATACAGTCAATCAAGCACGTGTTAGCGCGTGAAAAGAGCTTTCCAAAAAGGTATAGCATTGCCAGATGCGATGAATAAAACTAGAATTACGCGCTTGAAGCGGCAACTAGCGAAAATACCGCAAGACTTTTTTGACAACCTTATATAATACGTTAAAGATACACAAAACTCACTTATTGAGCAAAATTAGACCATTTTATAAACACTTTTGTGAGGCTACTTTTGAAGTCACAGATACGAAATTTTTAATTGGGTATCTTCAATAAGTTATTGAGGGCTGTTAGTTGGCCTTTTTTTTTGAATTTTGGTATAATTTAAAAGGTATTATTTTTAATTTATATAATTAATTAATATAATTGGTTTTCTAAAAAATTGACTTTTTCAATGGCCCATTTCTATTAAAAATAATTTAAAAAAACAATTTAAAACCATAATTTTTTAAATCTGTAATACATAAAAAACTATATTCCAAAAAATTATTCCTCATAAATGAATTTTTATATAAGTTTAATACTTTAAATCCGATTGCGATTTTGTATGTAAAATAAAAATATTCGAATTTGTGCGGCAATTTTTATGCGTAATTCTTCAAAATAGTTCATAACATTATACATAGTTGGCAATAGTTACATATTTTGTGAATATCGTCAATGTGTGGGTAAATTTTGAAAATATTGTGCTTAGGTACAAAATTGAAAAATGTTACAGGTATACTCAACAAGGAAATACTCACCAGATTAATTGTTTTATTATTTAAAAAGGTTTTTTCGACTTTCTCATTATTTCTTGTAATCAAGATATATTCAATGAATGATTAACTAAAACATATATGCTACAATAGATCTATTTCCCTTCTAGTACAGCCGAACTTCCATAACTCCCACTCTCTAACCGAATTTTCTACAACTTGAACGAAATCGAGTTGCTGTAGCGCTTTGATCGAAAACTCCATACAATTTTTAAAAATATAGTTTCTTTCTTTATTTCTTCAAGTTTGCAAGTTATATGAATGATAAATCGAGTTGAAGAAATTCGACTGTACATTATATAATATTTCAATTTCGCATTGATTTATGATATCTATTTTAATGTTTCAGTTTCATCTGAAACCACTTTCTTGAGACTTCCATTTGCAATTCAGAAATGAATGACAGTATTTCACCACCCCATAATGCTTTTATGGCTTTATTGTTTCAAAGTAAATGAAAGGTGGCCAGGTAGCTAAAAATTTTGTTCAATTCTCTAAAATCTAGAGTTTAACAAAAATTAGGTATATAACGCATACATTCTAAAAATATTCGGCTTAGACGTGTGCGAGAGAATAACGTACACAAGAATTTAGTTGCTCGCTGCGCAAGAAAGAGCCTTCAGTTTAATAATCACAAAATATTTGTGTTTGCTGATGCATACCACATCTTATAAAATTTATAATTAACGGAAAAACTGTTAAAAAAGAAATTATTTTGAAACTATTGAGCTGCACTTCAACTGAACTTTCCATAACTCACAAAATATCCAGCATGCATTTGACTGTCTCTGGAGCTGATAGACAAAAAGTTAAATTAGCCATAAAGGTCTTTTCTCACACTATTGCTCACGCATTAGCAAGGGCGATCAGTTTAGGGGTGTTTGAGAAAGAAAATTGGAAACAATGTTTTCACTTATTGAAGATCGTAAAGTTCCCCATTATTTATATATAAGATCATCCTTAAAAACTCCTTCTTAATCCATTAGACGAACTTTTAATCAAATCAAGACGTTCTTGAAAATTTTTTGTTGCACTCTTAATATACACGAAAAAATGAATTTAACGGGCGATGCTGCAAGAGTAATTTGGCATTTAGCCATAACGGAGCAAAATTTCAAAATTGCTTGGTCTTTTGTACAGAAGAGATCCGACAATAAGAGAGCAATTATTTAACATTCGCACAGAAAAGAATGAAAAAGGACAGCTTACAAAAATAAATTATAAATCCCTTCAATAAACTTTAACTTTTATCAAAACGTTGAATAATAAAATCGCACATCCATGATAAAATCAATAATATAATTATTAAAAACTTGCCTCAACCAATAATTCGTTTGCTCTGTATTATCTCAAATAACTGCATAATTATCGGCTACTTCCCAACACCTTGAAAAATTGCGAAGGTCTTTCCTATCAAGAAAGCATTCAAATCAAGCCTTCTGCCGTCGAGTTACCGACCCATAGCCCTGTTGTTGTCTCAGCAAAATCCTTCAAAAGATTATGCTGGATAATATAAAGCTTATCATCGAGGACAACAGCATACTCCCAGAAATACAGTTCGGTTTTCGTGCAGCACACTCGATAGATAAAGCCGTGCCCTGTTGTACAATAATGCGGTGTATGTACAATATTCACAGCGGACATTCCACTTGTGCATAGGCGCATTCGGTATGGCCCTCTGCCAAAAAAGAATCACACAGTGTGCGACGCAATAGTCTATGCTGACGATGTCATTTTTATGCCCCGTCAGCAGATCTCAGACTTACCAACCGGGCTGTACAATCCCAACTATTGGAATTGTACAAGTACGAGCTCACATGCCCCTCACTGAGTGAATTTGCGAAACGAATGGCTTAGAAGCACGATCTTAGAGTCGTCAGCCACTCCGGCAGCTTGGTAACCGACAACGCGACAACCGACACCGATGACAGGGCTCTCATTGACGGGTCATCTCACCGACTCTCCTGCGTGACATGACCTCTTTGCCATGATCGAAGATACTACTAATTTGCATTTCAGCTAATAGCCTCAGATCCGGGGTCATCTATGCGACCTTGCCCACAGCATAGCCCTTCAGGCATAGTATTTAAGATAGTGAGTAGGCCCTTTCGTCATAGTTGTAATTTAGTATTCGATTTATGAACAACACAACACTCGCTTTATATAATTATTATTAATACATAATACCATTACTAAATTTAGAAAAGGATAAAATATCCGTTAAGTTGCTATAGTTGCCCTAAGCCCTAAAATTTATCTTAGTTATAAGGTAAAATAAATGGATTTTAAACTTGAACTTGAACTTGGAGCCGTCTATAATCACTATATCAATGTCAATGATTATTGTTTCCGCACCTCTCAATAGTTCATCATTGAAAAATACTACAGCGTTTTGGATTCCGTAGTGCCAATGTTTTTTAGGATGGACTTCACGAAAAATGAGTAAAATCCGTGGCGTTTTCAAGAAGCTCTGAACAGTTTTAGGGACAATAATGTTATAACCCTCTCTTGATTGATAACAATGCTGCCTTTAGATTATAAGACAGTCCAGTAATTACCATAAAAGAGCGTAGCCTAGTGTGTTTGGGTTATGGTAAATTCTCTTCCAAGTAAAAAAAAAAAATTTAAGCCGAATTACAAACTCGTATTTTAAAATAACAATGAGCATTATATCCTATAGAATCCAAATATTTTTAAACTAAATACTAATCGAAAATATTCGTATATAGTTTTAAATAATTCAATATTACCTATATTGTTACAAATGTTATACATAATTTTTTTTCTTTTGCTATCGCATAATGGATTGAAAAATCGGTGAAAAATTTATTCTAACGTGATTTAAAACATCAACCGTAATATGCAATATATAATTAATACTCAAAAAAAACATGGTGCACCACTTCTTTTTTCTTTAGAAGTTGTTTAATTTTGAATGAAATAATTTCACCAAATAACAAAAATAGAGACGCAATTGCACTATACAAAAGAATATACAAAGCAGGAATAACATCAACTATTCCAACTTGTACAAAGTTTCCACCGCCTCCAATACACTTTGGTTTTTTTGTGTAATAACGTGAGTTCATCCTATCTTGAAAACCGTGTTCCCGCATTCTCATCAGCCTGTGTTCAAATACTTCATTACTTATTTATTGATTTTAATATAATTAGATAATACCAACCCTGTTTTTAAAATATCTTTGTAGGAAGAGTTCTTTTGAATACCATACCAAGGATCAATAACATTAAGGTATTTTATCTCCTGTATACCACATTTTTCTACTTCATAAAATGTTTCTCCTATGAATTGATAACCAACACCAAGTTCCATATGAAATGCAAAGAGCCCTTTCCTCATGCGGCCGACACCTTCTTCCAAAGACATAAAAGCCGTGGAACCGTCAGGGCTTTTTTTTTTTTTTTCATAAATTTTCTTTCGTATTTTTTCAGTTTCATGCTGAAATTTTTATATTTGAGAATGTTTATTGAGACATAATTAAAGTTAAACCTGCTTCAAAGTAATAGCGATTATAGATAGATTCAAAAACTCCCAATTTCAGGCGTGAGTTAAGTAAATCTTCAAGTGTTTTAATTCTTGTTGATGGCATTTGAAGTAGTGAAACAATATTAGCGGAATAGCTTGTATACATAAACATTAATATTGTGAATGTCACCAACATTATCACACGAGATGTAAGACATCGTGGTGTGACTGCAGATCCTTGCTGACATCCAGCACCAAAAACAAGCAAAATAACATCACCTAGCCGTGGTCTCAGTACACCAGGATCCTCAAAATTCTGTAAAGGTTTATATTATTCTTAGCATCATCAGACTATCTCTTTTCTGTTTGTTAGTAATAACTTACAGGTGATGTCAGTGGAACTTTCACTTCAACGAGAAGAGAAATTAAAAGACTTATAGCAGTCACCACCACCAGTCCGAGTATGCTGTACCAAACCATGGAATCAAAGGGTAAAAGAAAGACATTGTCTGTGTAAGACAACTTAGGCGAACGAAATACAAATCTCGATCCTGTTGGACTTATCATGGCAACAAAATCAATATATTGAACCCTTTCTTCTGTCATAAATAGCGATGTAGCTCCAATATCAACTTCATTTCGAATCAACTGACCAACCATACCACTCCATTTACCAGTTTTATTGTCTTTGTATCCCCAAGACTTAATTGTGTAAAATTTTACGGACGCATTCACAAAATCAATGACGTGATTAGTGAGCACAAAATTCACTTTAGCAATGGTGTCTATGTGTTTATCCCTGCAGAGTGCACCAAATCAATCACGTCAGAATTTGTATAATAAAAATTAAAATTAACATAACACTTACCTGTAATCTGTTAAATGATTTAATGAATTGTTATTTGTAATGACAATAGATGCTCGTATCTCTGATCCTGCTAAGTCTAATCTACGCCGTATACTGATTCTGTGTCGTCGGTAGTCATAAAACGTTTTAAAAGAAATAATTCCAAAAAGTTCAACAATTGGAGATTTCTGCATGGATTGCCTGTAAACTGAAATAATTATAAATACGATTTGTAAGCATTAGATCGATGGGAACTCATAAGCCGAGGATACACGCTCAGTATTTCGTCAGTCCTTTCCATAAATAAATCTCAATTATAGTACAATTAAATGAAAAGATTAAAAAATGATTGACGTGTGACAACGTACTTAAAAGTTTGAAGAATAATGTAAGCTTCATACGGGGGCGAAATACGGGCGCAAAAGAAACAGAAAATCACATACAAAATTTACTAAAGTCAGAGGAGAACAGAACTATAATTTTTAAATTATATACGACCCCAAGGGCATATAGAAATATAATATTTGGAATCCGACTTTTTTTGGAAAAAAATTTGATGATGCAGACACTCGTTTTGACACCCCCTGAGTTGAAAAAAGTGGTCTAGAAAAAATGAGCAAAAGTACGTCCGTACGCCGTACGAACGAAAAAAAAACTCCTAAACTACTGGACCGATTTGTATGAATTTTTTTTGTAAAGTAATAGACAAAAATATAAGAATAGGATCTTCGATTTTTCAAGGTCAAATCCTTCAAGGTCAAGTTATTGCCAAAAGAATTTTTTTTCGTATAGGGGCTCAAAAATGGGTCTTACGAGTTTTTTCATTTCCACAACAATTAATCTTCAAGGTATCTTAAACAAAACTGCATATATCCTATATCCCGCTAGATGCTCCTTCTGGCGAAAAAGGGGGTGGACAAGGACAAACCCCACTTTTCTATCTCAGCCACATTGCACAATATCAAAAAAATTCTTTCAGATTATTGTAATAAAATAAGATAAGAAAATTTGCGGAACATTTCAAGGTCAAAACCGAAAAATTCAATGTCAAATTTTTTATATCTCAGAAAACTTTAATATATTTTAAATTATTTTTTTACATTATTGTAGGTATAAATAAAATAAGAAAACTTGCTGAACATTTCAAGGTCAAATTTTGAAAACTCAAGGTCATATTTTTGTAATGAAAATATGTAATTCAATCAATAAAAGTACCAATTTTGGTCAAAAATCAAGGTCAAAATTCAGAAATTTCAAGGTCAAATTTTTTATATCTCCGAAAAGTTTTTTAAAAATGTAGTATATATACCGCGATTTTTTTCAAAGTTTTCTCGATTTATTTTCGCGTTTCCAAAATACTTCTGTTGTGTTGAAAAATACGTGTGAAAATTTTCAGAGCGATCGCATTTACAGTTTCAGCCTGATTGATACTACCAAAAATAGCGGAATTTCGCAGAATTTTTCACAAGGTGTTTCTTAGGACTTCTGCCAAATTAATAATCCGAAAATCGCGGAATTTTTCACTCTTCTAATTAGTAAATTTTTTAACCAACCACGATTGTTTCCGCGGTATTTTCATTTTTAAAATATGTTCAAATGGCCGATTAAATTTTTATATTTTAGGTAGTTCCGCGGAAAATCTCGGAAATTTTTGCTGATTTTTGCGTGATGTGAATTTTACTAAATGAATACTGCCAAATCGATTCCTGCAATAATTTTTAGGAAAAGTAAACTTTTTCGCGATTTCCGTGGTTTATTCTCGCTTTTAAAATGTGCCTATATTCCTTAATGTTGGCAAACACTTGTGTAAAATTTCGTACCGATCCTGTTTACGGTTTTAGCCTGATTAATTCCTACACCAACACTGCCGTTTAGAAATTTTTATATAAGATAAATCAGCGGAAAATAGCGGAAAATTTCGCGATTTTTTTGCGACATGTTTTCTATTAATCAAATACTGACAAATCGATTCCCGCAATCATTTTTGGAAAAGTAAATTTTTCGCAAACCGCGATTTTTTAAATGAAAATATACCCGTGGTTCTTCTAGTATGTTGGCAAATATATTTGTCAAAATTTCTTAGCGACCCTGAAGTCAGTTTTAGCGGGATTAAAAGGTCTACCCACATGGTCGTTTAGGAATGTACTTATATAATAGATAGTTCCGAGGAAAATCGCGGATTTTTTCGCGACATGGCTTTTATTAATTGAATGCTCACAAATCAATTCTGGCAATCATTATTGGTAAAAGTAAACTTTTTCGCGTACCGCGATTTTTTCGCGATTTTCGCGTTGAAAATATGCCTATGTTACTTCTAGAGTGTTGTCAAAAATGTGTGTAAAATTTCGTGGCGATCCCATTGTCAGTTTTAGCGTGATTGAGTACTAAATATATATTCACGATTGTTTAGAAATTTATATATTAGACTAGCGGAGAAACCCGTGTTCGGACACGACATGTTATTTTCTAAAAGCGTTTTTAGTAATCACTTATATTCTTTAATATCATAAGTACTTGATAAAAGAATATCTTTTTCAAGTTTGTATGTATTGTAATCAAAGTAAAAATTTAAAACGGTTTCGATTTCGTATCATTTTTTCTAATTCTTTTGAATTATTCTTCAACTTCATAAAAGGAAACACAACAAATATTAAGCAACATTATTTCGTTTTTTTCCACGTTTATGAAATTTCCGCGTTGGATGTGATTATGAAAAAAATCTTTACTATAAAACCGTAATCGTGGAAATTAGAAAACCACAGGATTATGCACGAATTTTTTGGCGAGGTGTTTCGCGGAATTTTTCGCAAGCTGTTTCCTACGAATTGAAAAACTGCCAAATCGATTTCCGAAATAATTCCGATTTTTCATAGTTTTCGCGTTTCTTTTCGCTTATGAAAAATGTCTATGTTGCTTTCCGAATGCTAATAAATACGTGTGTAAAATCTCGTAGAGATTTCGTTTATAGGATTATAAAACAGAACCCTGGTTGATTCCTATACCCACACGGTCGTTTACATTTTTATATTTCAGATAGTTCCGCAGAAAATTTCGGAATTATTTGCTGAGTTTTGCGCGATGTGAATTTTACTAAGTGAATACTGACAAATCGATTCCCGCAATAATTTTTAGGAAAAGTAAAATTTTTCGCGAACCGCAGTTTCAAACCGCAAACTCAATTGCAAAATCAACATTTTAAATGCAGTGTGTGGTGGTTTGTAGTGGAAACACGAGTCCAAACTTTTAATTTATATACTACCCCAAGGGCATAAAATTTGCATTCCGGTTTTTTTTTTGGAACTTGGCCAAAATCCGAAAATTCAAGGTCAAGTTTTTTATATCTCCGTAACATTAAATATTTTTTTAAAAATTTTCAGATTATTGTAGCACTAAATCAGATATGAAATTTTAAAGCCTTATTAAAGCAGGTAGGCATAATTGTAATTCTACACGAGTCACAAATGTCTGCTGCCACAAATTGAATTTTATTGTTAAATAACCCCAGTAGGTATTCTGTTAAAGTGTTTCCGAATGTCTGAAAACATTCATATTTTTCTGTGAGTAAATTCAGTTCGTATATGTCAGTGTGTATTCTCTTTTAGTACAAATAGTTCTTTAAGTAAATCTCGATGTGCTCCATAATATCCAACAAAAATTTCGAATCATTTTCAAAAATGATAAGCATAAGTCGTTTTTGAGGCTAATTTTAGATTTTTTTTACATTCCAGTATTTTTGCAACGTGAAGGCGGTAATATTATTTGATCGTACTCTGTAATCCGGGTGTGCTAAGTGTGCAGTGATTCCACTCAGAACACACAAACAGTCTAAAATATAAAACATCATTACTTCAAAAATGTTATTAAATTTATGGAATGATCGATGAACTGACGAACAACTAAGCTATAATGTATCTTAAAGTTCATACTTTGCTTGATATAACAATCGCCATCATTGTTGTTACTAAAGAAAAAAACTTCACTGTTGGGGAGAATCCAGAGGTTGTCAAAATAATTAAGAACGAACTGTTCCATTAATATAGGATGCTAACATTTGCGATTTGCGTATTAGGAGTAAAAAAAAGAAGAAAATTAAATGTTTATGTATGTTGCAATAAAATATATGCACATGTATTTATGTATGCATATTTAAATGCACATATATATTTTAGGAAAATTTTAAGAATGCAACTGCAATTGTTGAATGCAATTGTTTTAGTGTTACCATGCTATTTCGGTTTACTATAAACCAGGTTTGCAGGCGAAATTCAGTTGTAGTCTAAAATACATAATATATTAATATTATTAGCATTCTTTTAAAATATGCGTTTTAGACAACTTTTTGCAGCATGTTGTATGTGCCGTTGCATGCCAAATCCATAATTATTAGCGAAATATGATCGTTTGGTAGATTAAAATTTTCAGCGGAATCGACATCCATCACACTTATCATGTAGTTTCTCACAGCAGGTGAATTTTGTATCACTTTAATAAACTGTATTGTGTATTTCAAGTCCCAACAAACCAAAGCGGTTATTTTGAATGGTTGGTTCAAAACATCACAAACTGACCGAACTTCAAATGCCATATTCTCTACACTTTTAGCATGAATCGTATTTTGAAAAAAAAGAACCTGAAGAAATAACGTATTCATCAAATTCATTTCGTAGCACTAGTTTTCACAGACAGAACTTTTAAACTGTTGCCATTGAGCTAGGAAAATACGTTTATATACTGTTGCGTGACCATTGAATATTAAAAAAAACGTTCAGCAAGAAAATATATTTGAAACAATTTCAATTTTACATTTACCCAAAATCTGGGCCTACTGTACAAATGACATTTTGATTGTAATGTACAAAAAATAACTTTAAATAACAAGAAAATTTTTAAATTATTCAATTAAAAAAATTTACATCGCAGGGAGAGTAAGGTATGAATTTATATACGACTGGTGCTTTACTACAGTTTAATAAAGTTTTTCTGTGATATGAAAAATGTGACCTTGAAATTCACAGTACATTAAAGCACCATAACACAAACAGTTATTGAATTATTTTCATTATGAAAATATGGTCTTGAATTTTCTAATTCTGACCTTGAAACGATCAGCAAGTTTTTTTTATCTTATTAGATGGTACAATGATGTGTAAAATTGTTTTTAATACACCTTCTGAGTCGATTATTCATCGAGAGCTTATTCATGTACCATTTTATCGCACAAATTATGGTATAAATTAGCTAATCTCTAAAGTACGCGTTGGTTAAATTCGTTTTCAAAGGCATTTAGTCCTTGCATATCGAAAAAATCATTAAAGGATAGTGTTTTTATGATTTGCTCTGAAAGTCGTCATAATACACATTTTACTAGTATTAAGAATTATATTGTAGAGAACTTTAATATATGAATTGTTTGCCTTCTTTTCCTTTAATTTGATTGAAAAAATGTTTAAGGTTTCTGAGATATAAAAAATTTTACTTTGAATTTTCCGATTTTGACCTTGAAATGTTCTGCAAGTTTTCTTATCTTATTTTATCCTACAATAATATGAAATTCTCCTTTTTTTTTTGATATTGTGTAAGGTGTCTATAATAGAAAAGTGGGGTTTGTCTTTGTCCACCCCCTTTCTCGAAGGAGCATCTAGTAGGATATAAGATATATGCAGTTTTCTTTAGGATACCATCAATATTAATTGTTGTAAAAATAAAGAAAATCGTAGGGCCCGTTTCTGAGCCCCCATACAAGAAAAACTGGCAATAACTTGACCATGAAGCACCTGAAAAAACAACAACTGCATTCTTATATTTTTCTCTAATATTTTACAAAAAAATTTCACACAAATCGGTCTAGTAGCTTCCGAAATGCATTTGTATGGGCACCATAGTACGGTGTACACCATTTTTCCATAATACGGCGCGGAGTACGGACGTACATTTGCACATTGTTTCTAGACTACTTTTTTTGATCTCAGGGGGTATTAAAATGAGTTTCTGCATCGTCAACATTTTTTCCGAAAAAAGTCGGATTACTAAAATCTATATATGCCGTTGGGGTCGTATATAAATTAAAAATAATCAATAGTAAGTAATTTTATTATCAGTAACTATGTTATTTGTATCACTTACCATCTCATAAATTGCTCAATTATTACTAAATATGTATGTAATATGTATATTACTATACAAGGCAGCGTAGGCTTGTAGGCATGGTAGCTTTGACATTAAAATCAAATGTCTTTAACATAATGTAAGCCACAACATTTTAAATAGTTGTAGTAGTTCGGATTTGATTTTCTTTTTTTGAATGAACGATCGATATAATTTAATATTAAAAGACAATTTCATGCAAATTTTAGTCGTGGCTGCGCTTGAAATGGTTTATGCGCTGGGTCAAATTTGGGCATGCTCTCTCAAGTATGTATCTCTCAAATAAATTCTTCAATATTGGCTTCTAGTGTATCAATCGTTGCTTGTTTGTCGCTATAGACACGAGCCTCAACAAAAAATAGTCTAATGGCGTTAAATCACACAATCTAGGCGGCCAATTGACCAGTCCCGAACGTGAAATAAATTGTTCACCGAACTTGCCTCTCAATAATGCCATTGTTTTTAATTAATTGCCATTATATATTTAACAAGCGGAAATCTTAAATATCCAAAATATTTCTTAAATACCATTTGTTAAGTATTAAAAACTTATGGACGTGATAGTAAATGCATTCAAAAGACAATTCACCAATATTAACTGTGTGTTTTCTTAAAAATTTCAGTATAACTTATAATGCAAAATAACGTAGTAATTTTGCTTTTATGTTTTTCTAAAACATAACTAAGAATTACCAAAAATTAATATTACAGAAAATAATTGTAAACATGCTTGCAGACATATCGAATCTATTTGGAACATTTTGTACAATATGGTGCAGTGGTAGATGCCAATTTAATACACAATAATAGTTATTATTTACCATTATCCATATATTTAATAATGTCAAATAAAATGTTGTACATCCTAAATCAATGCTTCAAATAACAAAACAATTTATACGAGTTTTTAATTTAATGTAGGTATATCATCATTTTAATTTATTCCCATTCAATTAAAATTATAACTTTTTTTTAAGTATTTAAAAAAACCGACATTCAAGTTATCCTGTCTCCGATTTTAACTAATTGAATACCGACAAATGGATTCCCGCAATAACTTTTGGGAAAACTCAATTTTTATGTTTGCGTTATTTATTTACGCCTATAGTTATGTTAAGGTGCATATACACCGACCACTCTATAGACTATACAAAAACTTGCAACTATACCAACTGGAATGGATAGTTGATAGAGGTAACATTTTCCATATCTTAGAAAAGCTTTATTAAAATGTAGTTAAGCAACAGTCGTATATAAATTCACACCTCGCTCTCCCTGCGATGTAGTTTTTGTTACAACAAGTATGCTGTTTATTTGTTCACTGACATACAAATAAACAAATGAAAGTTGAATTTGTGAAACTGAAGAAAAGATTTCTGATAAAGTGAACAAATGAATTCAATGCATTTCTACAGCAAATTTTAAAATTCAATTGTGTAATTCTACAAAATTACTATACGTCTAGTGGAAACTATCTCGTGTGGTACTTCGATTTTTTGATAGTGGTATTTATGATAGTTTAGTGTACTTGCAGTAAAAACTACATGCTAGTTTTCTATCCCGTGTGTACTGTGGCATCTTTAAGGTACGTACAGACGGGATAGTAAACTAGCGTATAGTTTAGCTATAGCGTGACTTTAGGTGTGTGACCGGTATTATAGTTAAAAACTATACGTATAGTTGAACTATCCGCTTGATTTTGAGACTATACTATAGTCGACAACTACCCCCATGTGGACACCAACTTTATAGACTATACAAAAACTTGCAACTATACCAACACTAATGGATAGTTGATAGAAATTATGCGTATAGTTGACTATAACTAGTGTTCGTGTGGACGGACATGATATTTTAGTGTAAAAACTATACGCTAGTTTTCTATCCCGCCTGTTGGTATCTTAACGTATAAATAAAATGAGCTTTACTTTGAGTTTTTAAATCACTTTGTTTTGTAATTTATAAATATTTTTAGAGTTTTTGACAAAGAGTTAGTTAAATTTTCATTGAAGGTTTGGTGACGACTGAGTGGATCCCCTTTCGCCCATACTATTTTACTACTTTTAATGCATTTTGTTTTGTAGTTTACAAATATTTCTAAAGTCAAAAACCAAAAATATTGTTTAATAAAGATATTTTATTTCCGCTAGTTAGATATATTGTTGAAAATTTTCTGTACAAAATATATTGCCATAAGTTAATCTTATTGCAATAATGTATAGCTCGTATACTGATTTGTAATTCTGAATTGAGCTGTTTTAAAAGCTTTGAAAATGTTTTCATACCAACTGCCATTACTCGACATTAATATATAGAGAGATTTTTTAAGAGCTTTCGGATAAGATTTTCAAGAAAAACACATTAAATTCAGAAAAATTTATAAAAACTTTCTTTGACTCGAAAGAACCATCGATATAATTTAATTTTTAAATATGA
Organism: Sylvicola cinctus; assembly: GCA_963854165.1. Taxonomy (NCBI): domain Eukaryota; kingdom Metazoa; phylum Arthropoda; class Insecta; order Diptera; family Anisopodidae; genus Sylvicola; species Sylvicola cinctus. The sequence continues at coordinate 27,225,329 of OY974082.1, forward strand.
TTTCATGTCAATATTGGCCGCGGCTGCGCTTCAAATGGTTTTTGTGCTGGGTCAAATTTTGGCATACTCTCTCCAAGATATCGGCTGGTATCTCACGAATAAGTTTTTTAATATTGGCTTATAGTGCGTAAATCGTTGAGGGATTATCGCAATAGAAATCAGCCTTATAGGTGGGTTTAGATGACTATAAACAAGTGCTTGGCTTGAAATCTATAAAGGGTTTTCCAATAGGGACATAAAAATTTCGTATCTTTATATCAACGCACTCTTAAACTTTTTTAATGAACTGTCAATGTCAAAACGTTAGTTAAAGTCAACATTTTTATCATGGTAAAGGTCACGAACCAGCAACGTTCGGAAATTATTAAAAATTGCTACCGAAATTCTGAGTCAGTGATCGCAACTTTAAGAGCGCTTACTCCAATTTCCTCTCAAACGACACTGTGTCGTATTTTGTGAAAAGATCTGGCCTACATGCTTACAAGATCAAATTGACTCAAGAACTAAAGCCACTTGATCATTTTAAACGCTGAAACTTCACCTATTAGGTTTTGACAAAGCTTGATAAAAATGATCAACGCCATTGGATTTTTTTATTGGGCTTTATCAAGTCACAGGTCTGTGCCGACAAGCCAACAACTTTACAAGCTCAGAGACAACATCCAAATCGAAATTGTAAACGTACTCGTATGTTATTTTTATTCACCTTTACTTTTAGTTTAGTTCTGTTCAAAATTAATTATTGTTGTATTTATTTTTGAGTGCGTACCGGCTACCGACTTTTAAACAAAAAAAAACATAAAGTTATGTGTCACCAATCATATATGTATATTTTCCAATCGTAAGCCAGTTCAATCTTCATTTTTTAAGCGTCCATACTTAATAATTTGATGCAGGACTATATTTTTAGCGTTCAGATGGGGTAAGTGGATCGGATTATATTATCCAGTCCAGTATTAGAAAAACTAATAGAGGCAGCTCCAGGGAATAAAATATTAGTCGAATTTTGTGTGTGTAGTGTATACAAAATAACGCAATTTACACACACTATTATTCACTCGCTAAGTGTGAAATTTTGTTTCCGCGAAATGTGGATGCATTCAAACCTTAAACTGAATATACACGTGAATTTTATACAAGCACTTTTTTTTTTTTTAATTACATTTATTGCACGGATACATGTTAAATATAGAAATAAAAATTTACGTATTAAAATTGAATTTAGTATTCATAAAACGTATGTATAAAACATGTATTTAGAAACACTAACCAAATTGATAGAGCGATGTGAGAAAACGAGATAAGTTTAGAGAATTTCACCACAATTTGCAATCATCAAATTGTTTTGAAAATCGTAAAATGTGAATAATCCTAAACACCATCTGGTAACGACAATAAAATGAAAAATCAAAATAATTAAATATTTTTAAATGTCTGTTAAATAGTTTAATAACGCAAAGTTATGTTAAATTAACATTTATTCAAATGATCTTTAACGATAAATGTTGTTTTTTTTATTGTAGTTGAGTTTGGATCTAAATATTTAAAAATCCGCGTATTAATAATTGCAATTATCATCATTTCGCTCAGCACACATACACTAACAACGTTATATTCCAACATTCTAATAAAAATAATATAAAATTTACCAAATTGGGCAACTTTTAAGAATATTCGTAACACTGTAACAACTTTTAATTTAACAGTTATTACGTTGAGAATTCAGTTTCCCCTTTTTGATTGCCGAATATGGGAATAATCTTCACTTATATTTTTATACATTTTTGTATCTGTGCAAGCAAAGTTAACAACTAACAACTAACAAAATGTTACAAAATTGCTCTCCTCATTAAATATACAATCCTTTGATAATCTTTAGATAATTTTTTATCTAGGCCCAAGGCGTTTAAACGTTACTGAAGAATTATATTCTTAAATAGATATTCGTAATTTATGTATCGGATTGATCATCCAATACATCTGAGGTTGAGGGATGATCAGCGATTTGCGAAGGCACAGCTGTAATATCTGTTTCTAGTGGCTCGTTAGAATGACTACGATGATGTAGATCAGATAATTGATTTGACAAATGATTACCTCGATTAGCAGTTCGTGTCATTTGAGTTTTTAATTTCAAACATTGTTCTTCTAATCGCTTAAGTCGGTCTTCTCTTCGCTGTAAATATTCCATTTCCGTTGCTGTTAAAAAATTTGGCTCAATTGCTTCTGGCTGAATTGATCCTTTTGAGTTGTTGGCTGAATCAGTTGTTAATGGTATTGCCACATGCTGACTAGTAGTTGCTGATTCATGTTCATCAATTTCTGATAACAAAGATGATTCAAGTGAGCTCTGAAAGACTGACGGCATCCCTGTTTGCATATTTTCATTACGGGTTGAATGATTTTCCATTTGCGTTTTTAAATCTGCACATTGCTCTTCCAGTTTTTTTAAACGATCTGCTCTGCTCTCTAGATATGCTTTTTCCAACGGTGTTAAATTTTTCATCTCTTGCATATTTGAAATAACTGTATTAGACTGATTAATTGAAGTGGAAGCGTCAGGCTCATAGTTTTCAGCAAGTCGCAAAAAGTTTTCACCGAATAAGGCAATATCGTCATTTTCCACGTTTATAGTCAGTTCCTTATCAGTATCAAATTCGTTGCTCATTTCATTTAATAATGTGGCACCTAATTTCAGTTCGTATTTTGAATTTGAAGCATCATTACACTGTGTATCGCGCAATTGAGAACATTTTTGTTCGCAGTCACTATCGGGAAGTGTATGTGTTATTTGAATATCCGTTTTACCATGCTCATTTTCAAGAACATTATCCATTCTTTCCATGCTTTTGTTGCTTTCTAAGAGCTTATTGGTACATAGACTCAATGTCTTTGGTTTTGTACCTAATGAATCATCATCCAGTTTTTTTTGTGATATATCATTATGTTTTATATTATCTGCAGTTATTTCAATTGAATAAATCATTTTTTGTTCACTAAACGTGGCCGGTGAGCTTGAACTTCGTTTGCGAAAGTCGTTTGAAATTCTAAATTCAAGGGGTGGCAAGCTTTGCACACGGCTTTTTTGCCTGTACAAAAACAATGCTGGATTTAGTGGTTTACTTTCTTTGTTTCGTTTTTGATCACATGAACTATCTGAACAATCATCTTCATCAGAAAGTAAATCATCACTATAACCACTCTCACCAGATGTATTAGGGTCTAGTAATTTACGATTGGTGAACTCAGTCCTCAACGATTTCCATTGAACTTCAGATTCGTTATTTTTTTCACGGGCTAATGCCCATTTTCGGCGGCAGTACTCCAGCTCATCCTTCAGATCATTGAGCATTCGTCTCTTTTGGTTCAACTGATACCTAAGTATTTGCTCGTGTGTATGCAATTGTCGATGTTGACGCTGCATTCTTCCAACCAGATGCCATGTTTTCGTCAACTCAATACTTACTGCACCGAGTCGTTTTTCTTGATCGTTTAATATGCGCTCAAGATGAGAATTTAGATTTTTTAATTTGCTTTGCTCCTTCATTATTGACCTTTTTTCTAATATTAAATCCTTAAGTTTGATATAAGTTTTGCTAACACTTGGAACTAATTTCGGTCCTGTAGGCGTTTGGATGGATTTATAACAGTCCGTATCGTCACCAATTTCCTATGAATTTATTAACTTAATTAATTTTCTAATTTATTAGAATTGAATATATATTTACTGTAAGTAAAACAGGCTTAATCTTTTGATGATGACTAAGAAGCTCAAACAAAACGCGCCAGACTTTTGGTAAATTGAGCATGATTTCCTGTGTTGTTGATACACTGGCAACTAAATCGTCTCTCGCATAAACGATATTCTTCTGATTAGGTTCACTGTTGTCATATCCGTCTAAATCATTCTTATTACACAGGAAAGATGATTCTACGCTTTCATTACCCGCTTCGGAAATTAAATCAAATAGTAGCTTCGGGAAATTGGCGGCTTCTGACGATAATAGCTCGTAATTAGTCATATCATGAAGGAGCTCGCGGTTTTCTTCCAGAAGTTTTCCCAATCTGTCAATATTTATTTTTTTGCCGGTGTTGAAGCCCAATATTACCTGTGTAAATAACTGTTTTTCGCGGTTTCAATAACAATAATAAGCTTCACGTTATGCACAATAAAAATAATACCTGATTAATAACACTAAGTTGTTGTCGCAACTCCATGTTTTCATAGTTACAAAACTGAATTTCATTTCTTTTCTTTGTCAATTCAGCTTCTTTCAGTTCCGCGTCTTTTATCAGTATTGATTCCCGGTCTTTTAGTTCGTTGTTTCTGAAACGACAAGGAAAAATTTAGTAACCATAAATAATATTGTATAACGCAGGTATGTCAGTCGTCAGACTACAGAGTTAAGCATTGAATAAGTTTATTGAAACCTAAATAGAAGACATATCTGACATTTCGTAAAGTTACTTGAACGATCTTTAAATAATTAGCAAAGTTGTTAACTTTACATTTATGTTAGGTTGGCATTATGTTAGGCTGACTTGTAAAATTAAGTTTGCCGAGATTTAGAAAAAAATCGTTTGCTGCATTTGTACTTTGGCCCATCACGGCTGAACCACTGAAGCTATATATTTTAATTCATACAATATGTTCGTGTGGTGTATGTGGTGGTTCATATATATGAGTTAACCCGGTAACTGGTGGTACATTAAATTGGTTACGGAAAGAAGTATTTATGTATGGAATAAATTAGCCTACTGCGATGAGTGTGCTTTTCGATTTTGGCCCATGGGGATGTTAATTTGGGTGCCGCGTTTGTCGGAGAAGGGATATTCTCGTATACATAATTATGACATAATTATGACTTACGACGAGATTTTACTTTACCGAGTAATAGAATGTTGGGGTTTAAACTTTGTCAGAATTTCAGGTTTGAGGATTGAGGTTAACTTTATGGATGTTACGCAAATGGGCTTATGGCCAATCAAGGTTAAAATTTAAAAAGGTGTCGGGTTTCAGGGTTTCCGAGATTTCACTTTAAGTATTGAGTGTATGGATTGTGGCTGACGGTATGTTTGATGAATGGAATTTTGACCTGGTTTTAGTAATTCGAAATTTTATCTTCTGAAGGTTTTGACTTCGAGTGGATGTCAATTGTCATACTGTTTATTAATAGTGTGTATTGAAAAACTTATTTATAAACAAATAGAGGTTTGTGTTTTTCAAAATCATCTTACTTTTTAATTTCTGCATCTAGCTCGGATGATTTAACACGCAGTTGTTCCAAAAGATTGTTTCGATCCTCATTACTTGCACGAGCTCGCTCCTCGTAAAGGGTGCGCAATTCTTTTATGTTCGCCATTTGTCTCTCATATTCCCGACGCAAGTCCTCAGCCAGGATTTTAACATCGTGTTCTGCCAGAGATTCCTCAATTTCGTTAATTTTGTTTTTTAACTGCAAGCAAAAGAAATCTAACTCTATGTAGGTACTTCAAATGTATTTAACATCACGTGTAGCAAAATTTTACTCACTTCTTTCACTTGGTCTTCACGAATTTTCACCATTTGCTTTGTAATAACAATGACATCTTTTAATGATATTGCTTGATTTCGCAAAGCGACTGTCTCATTCGAAAGTGAAACGATTTCAGTGTTTGCCTTACTGAGCGATGATTGGCACTCTTTTAGTATTGATTTAGTAAGAGAATGCTCTAGATCCATTTTGTTCTGTATTGCGATTGCATGTATCTCAGCATTCTGATTTTCTTCTATAGAATCTGTTTGGATGCTTCTACTTACAGTGCAACACTTTACTTCTAAATAGTCGTTGGAAAATGCATTACTTTCAAATCGAGGTTTTCGTCGCTCTTCATCAAGTTGCATTCTCAATGTCCTAATTTCATTTTTCATATCCGAAATAGCATTTTGTCTGAGTTCACGCTTTTTTGCCAACTCTTCTTTAAAAGTCGTTAGAGTTGGTTGTGCTTCCAAATCGTCATTAACTATCGACGCACTACTTTCACTATCATTCAAAATAAAGTGCTCACAAGATTCTAATTTAGAATTATCAGTAACACATTTCTCATTTGACTCTGCCATTTAAAAAAAAAAAAATTCAGATCACGATATTGTTTTGCGCTACTGTGAGTTGATTTGAAGTTGATGTTGCACTACCCATATTGCGTCCAAAACAGCTTGTTAAATATTTAATTATATCCACTACAAAGACAGTAATTTAAACAAAGAAATACTTTGCCTAATTTCGTATATTTTAAACGTAAACAACAGACATAGTATTAACATATACGTAATTAAAAATGAACCTGTAGAGAGACGCAATCGAATTAAAGAGAGTTTCCTCGGCAAACGGTCCTTTGTGACTGGCTTTAAGAATTCATACGTTCTAAAAATGAGACTGCTCTAAATATAGAATACATCTTATTTTCATTCCTCTACCACCATTTAAATCATGAGTAAAACTGACGATGAAAATATGTACGGCTATACTATAACCAGTAGAGAAAGTAAAAACCCAGTCAATCTAGAGTGTAAAGGCCATATGACTTCGATGCGTGAAATGTATTTTTAGTGGTCTTTAATCACTCGTCTTGACACAACTTTTCCCGAGAATATACGAGTATGAATATTACGTCATACGTGATGTTGCGTTAAATTTGGTATTGAAAAAATTTTAATTCTGTAATCGTAGCTCAAATTTTGAATAATTTTTGTTTTGACGATGCAAAAAGCGTCGTTTTGAAACCCGTTCTGGACTTAAGCTACTGATGGAGGTATTCGCCAAAAAGATTTCATTTTTTTATTACTTTTCTTAATAGTCGCAAAAAATTTGATTCAGCTAAAAAGGGGATAATGTTTTTCAAAAAAGAGATTCGATATTAGCAATGGTGCATCAGAGAATGTTTGAGAGCTGAATTCAATTTTATTTATACATCAAAATGACAAGTATTCCCTAACACAACAATATTACGATTTCATTCAATTTATAAAGTTGACGATTTTTGTAAATTGCAGCTATTAGATGTGTTTAGATGCGTTTACATGGCTTTAAAGTAAGGGCCTGAGTAAAAGAGAAAGTACGTACAACTTAGTATGATAAGAAGAGAGGTTTGATCGTCAGCATTTCTCCATGTTAGGGAGATTAAACTTAGCTCAAACTTTCAAGTTTCCTCAGAAGGAGCACATGATCAACTTTGTCGAAAGCCTTGCTGAAGTCATTGTAAAAAACATCAGCTTGCTAACGATAATTGTAGACAGTTGAAGTTACATTATTAGTAAACGCAATTAAATTAGTCGTGGTAGAACGACCCGGAACAAAACCGTGTTGACAGTCTGCAATTGTACCCTTTACGGAATCAAACAATTTCGCACCAACCCCAGAGACTCAAAAATTTTAGGTATTGCCGAAATAATTACAATAGGAATATAATTTTAACATCACAAACGATTTGAAAATTGGTGTAATAGAAGCCCGTTTCCACTCATCAGGAAATTTCCCTTAAGATAGAAGGCAATTGAACACTGACGTCAATATAGTCGCTGGAGAAGGTGCACACATTTTCAATATTCGTGGTGGAGTTCTGTCAGCACCAGGACCCTTATGAGCTACCAACTTCACCAATGCATCAAACACTTCTGTTTCAGTCAAGAGTAAAACAGACAACTCAGTAGGTGAAATGTCTACAGAATCAAAGTGATGGCAAAAGTTCAAAGTGCTGGGATTGTAAACCGATTCAAATGCATCAGCAAAGAATCCATAATTTCCCTCTTTTAAATTAGCCACAAAACCATTATACACCAAGGACGTTGGTTTCTTTTGTCATTAATATAACACCAGAATCGCTTTGGGTTAGACGCTAAATTGGAGTCAAGATTCACATGGTACTGTGCAAGCAGAAACCTATGAAGACAAGAGAATTATTTTCTTATACATTTATAATAATTGTGAAAGTGAGCTTAAAAAACACGTCTGTCTGTGAAAATAGCTAACGGCCAAGAAAAGAAATATTCACACTATTATTTCGGCACTCGGGATTAAATCGGCCGAGATTTTTACAGTCTGTAAACTATATTGATGCTGTCGAAATTTCGATTATTGCGATATGAGGTGTCGAGATTTTTGCCTCTTTTGAATTTAATATTGTTGAGATTGTTGCTAACGGGTTTTAAGATATTTTAGATTATGGTTCGTCGGAATCTTAAAATTTGAATGTCAGTTTATTGATGTTTCAAAAAGTTGTCGAAATGAAAGTTGGAGAATTGAAGTTAACTTGATTTTGTATGTGTAGCTAATGGGATTATGACCAATCAGAATTTTAAATTTGAATCAGACGTTAACTTTTTTACTCTGAATATGATGACTATCCCAAATGAAGCTAAAATAAAGGTGAAATTTGTCCACAATATTTGTAAACGTCTGTGGCGTACGATGTTGGAAGTCGGACTCAAACACATCTTTTTATTACAACAACAAATAATTAAAAGATACAATGTACATCAAATTAAAGTATTCAAATCATAAATCATTTAGGTAATACCAGTAACTGAAGAATTTCTTATCATAATTCAGATTATTACCGAAGTTACAATCTTAAGAACATAGAAATGTTAATATGAATTTTTTTAAACAAAATTGTGTGCGGTTTTTAGCTTCCATTTTTGACTGGACATCTAATACAAAATAAGAAGTGCCAAATAAGTAATTATTTTTAAACTCATAAAGCGTCTGGCTCCAAAGCCTACTTAGGTACCTTTTGTACTATCCTGAAACTGTGCATGCCTCATACATGTCAAATTATTTAATTGAAAATTGTTGTTGTTGTTTTTTATTTGTTTCCATTTTATTTAATTATTTTTTGTTTACAAAACAAAACAAAATATTTAATTGTCAAATCGAAAAATACATAATAGACAAAATAAAACTTTGCAGTAGCACGCACACTTTCCAGATTTGAAGATTTTCTAGATTTTCAGCGACCTTAATAATTTTATTTGTTTATCTGAAAATAACATATCGAAAGAAAATTATTATGTGATAAAAACAAATTGATATCTAAATCTCAGTGGTTGATTTATCTTAAAATAATTACATTTATAAACGTATATAAAATTTAATTATTCTAAAAAAATATTATAAAATTAAATAATGAATATAAACGCGAGGTTAAAGAAAAAAATTGTAAAATAATAATTTCCAAATCTAATATATAAATTTCTAAACGACAGTGTATGTATGTATGTATGTATGTATGTATGTTACGCAATCACGCCAAAACTGAAAATGGGATCGCCACGAAATTTTACACACGTATTTTCCAACATTCTAAAAGTAAAATAGGCGTGTGAATATAACCCCGAAAACCGCTAAAAAAATCGCGGTTCGCGAAAAAATTGGCTTTTACCAAAAATTATTGCTGTAATCGGTTTGTCAGTAGTCAGTTACTAAAAAACTTGTCGCGAAAAAATCCACGAAATTTTCCGCGATTTTCCGTGGAACTATTTATTTTATATATTCCTAAACGACCGTGTGGGTATACCTTTCAATTACGCCAAAACTGAAAATGGGATCGCCACGAAATTTTGCACACGTGTTTGCCAACATCCAAGAAGTGACATAGGCATTTTTACAACGCAAAAATAAACCGCGAAAAAAATTACTTTTACCAAAAATGATTGCGGGAATCGATTTGTGAGCATTCAATTAATAAAAGCCATGTCGCGAAAAAATTTGCGATTTTCCGCAGAACTATCTATTATATATATGACACATATATTTGCCAACATTGTAGAAGTAATAGAGGCGTATTTTCAAAGCGAAAATAAACCGCGGTTCGTGCAATAGATTATTTATAACAAAAATTATTGCACTAATCGATTTGTCAGTGTTCAATTAACAGAAGACATGTCTCAATAAAATTTTCCGCGAAACTACATATATATATGTTGGTGTACCAGGCAAAAACCGTAAATGGGATCGCCACCAAATCGCGGAAAAAGCGCGGTTCGCGAAATAGTTTACTTTTCCTAAAAATCAAAAGGGGGAATCGATTAGTCAGTATTCATTTAGTAAAATTCACATCACGAAAAAATTATCAAATAATTCCGCGATTTTCCGCGGAACTATCTAAAATATAAAAATATAAACGGCCGTTTGGGTATAGGAATCAACAAGGCTAAAACAAACATTCAATACGAATTTTACACAAGTATATCACAACATTCTAGAAGTAACATAGGCATATTTAAAAAATGAAAATAAACCGCGAAAACCGCGAAAACAACAGTGGTTCGGCAAAAAATTGCTTAATTATTAAAGTGATAAACTCCGCAATTTTCCGCTTTTATGTTTTATAATCCAATATAAAAATTCCAACAACGGTAAAACTTTAAACGGAATCGGAGATTTTACACACGTATTTGTCAGCATTCGGAAAGCAACAAAGGTTTTTTTTACAGCGAAATGAAACACGAAAACCATGAAAACCCACCCTGCGAAAAACCTTGCTGAAACTGTAAATGGGATCGCTCCGAAAAATTTCACACTTATTCTTCAACATTCCTAAAGTATTTTGGAAACGCGAAAATAAATAGAGTAAAAAAATACCTCACGAGGAAAGCTGTCAATAACTCCGTTATTTTCCACGGTAATGAAATTCGTCTAATACATAAAAATTACCTCGCAAAAAAATTCGACCATAATTTTTTGTTTTTCCACAATTTCGGTTTTATAGTAAAGATTTTTTTTATAATCACATCCAATGCGGAAATTTTATAAACGAGGGAAAAAACGAAAAAAAATTGCTAAATTTTTGTTGTGTTTCCTTTTATGAAGTTGAAAGATATTTCAGAAAAAAGAGAAAAAATGATACGAAATCGAAACCATTAAAAAAAAATTAAAAATAGATATAATTTTATCAAATATTTATGATATTAAAGTATATAAGTGATTACTAAAAACGCTTTTAAAAAACAACATGTTGTGTCCGAGCAGCGCACGGGTTCCTCCGCTAGTACATATATAAATAGTCAAAAATGTGCTTATACCTACATATTCATCGGAAGAATAATTAATGCAACAAGATGTCCAACCAACGCGAGTAACTGCAATTTAATAAAGACAGAACATAACTATATATTTTTATATATGTCATTATTCATAAATCATAATTGATGATTTAGAATATACATTCCTATAATAATGATTTATGTAATATTAATATTTTAATATTTTAAAAAAATAATAATAATTTCCACCAAATAGTTTTCAATATACCGTATGATAAACAAACGGCAAGGACAAGACGTTCAATATCAAACAGGAGTTGCTAGAATTAACACAATGAAATTTTGATTGTTAGAAAATATCCAAAAAAAATTATAGCTTAAACAAACCTTTTAATCAAATCCAAAACATGTTCATTGTTACATTTTCTCAATTTCTTCGTCGTCTTGTTGGACATCCATCACAACACTAAATGTCAACCATTTGAAGCAACGACCACATTGATAGGGATGGACGATCACCGCCCTTTTTAACCGTTTTCATAGTTATCGTCTTTTTCTAAAAAAAATTCATTCATTATTTAATATTTATATTGTTATACAGGGCTAGGCTGTTACCAAGTCTAACAACTATTTTTTTGAGTGGCTGTTAAAAGCTTCATGCTGCACGAATGTGATCTTGCGGTATTTTGGCCCATTCCCGTACAATGACTATCTTGCTCGCCAAAATAGCCCAGATGGAACACTCCATCGAATTTGCATCTGGCGAATTAAAAAAACATATAGGCTTTCTTTTTTACTCAGGCCCTAGCTTTCAAAAATTTAAGAAAATTATGATGTAGAATTATGCCAAGGCGCTTGATGGCCTATACAAAGCGAACAACATTGCCAAATTTTAGTAAAAGTAGAATTTGATCAATGTTTTTATGTGACTAAAATATCTAAGATTATGATTGTTATTTTTATAATATTCTAGCTTCATAATTGTTAGGGTACTATTATACTAATAGGAAGAAAACAAATAAAATGTATTATATATTCCTAAAATAAAAAATATAAATTATTTATATATCTATTTTGATGAATTGAATACTTTACAATAAAAAGTACAACGTTTGTTTATCTTGAAATAAACAACCTGAACGTTATAAGAATAATGATTACCGAATCCACATTAAAAACAGTTTGTGATCATTTTCGTCTTGTCATTTCTCCTCTTCATATTTTTTTTAATGACTTCATTCTTTTTTTAGTTCCTGTTGCAATTTTTCTAGCTCTGTGAGATTTTTGCAGGATGCTCAGTAGCCGACGCATTATTTGGAGATAAATTTCTTTTTAGTCTCGCGTATTTATGTTCTATTAAATATTTCAACATAAACTTTGACCGGTAGATTATAACCCATATGATTGTTTGGTACCCAGTCCGAATGCAGCTTGTCAGTCAGCTTAGCTGGAGAACCTGGCAAAAGAACTACATTTATTATAAAATCTTCATGAATAAAACAACGAACCACTTACAAAATGTTTTGTAAATATTCTCATTATGCTTAAGGATTGAAAGTTTAAATCCTTCTGCTTGATAGCATTAACCACGCATGTCTCCTTTCCTTTGTAATTTCATTTAGCATTTCTGATCTTTCTTCTAGTGCAGAGCAATGAGATAGTACTTATAGAGTCGCCTTTAATTGGTGCAGGGAATCAAAAAAAATTAAATCTTTATCTCTATTGGCCCGCTTTGAACAACCGACCACACAGCATTTTGACGGCATTTTTTAATTACAATTTTTAATAACTTTTTATTTAAATATACTTTGTTTAACACCGCTTTAAATTGATTTGCTTACTATCTATACCTTAGATTATATGTACACTAGATAGGAAAATATATTAAAATGCTACTGAAATATTTGTGCATCGTTCTCATCTTTTCTAGCTTAAACACATACTAACTGAATTGTGTGTTCATACACAACAAATAAGTAAGCACTATCTACCTTATTCTGGCCCACGGTGATGGAGATTTAAAATAGGTGGTTTCTATTTCACTCTTTCTCACAGGAGTACTGATTAAAACATTCGATTTGTCAAATACATATACAAGATTGGTTCAAGCAAGCCATGACATTTTTTTATTGTTCGTGATAGTCTTTGCTTTTATCAAACTTTAATAATTAATCATTTAATACAATTTAATTAAAATAATGGCATAAATTAGAATGTTCAGTGCCTGGGTGTATCAACACGTTATATTGCTGGTAAAAAACAAGCATAATTTTTGGTCAGTTTTGAATTTAAAAAGATTAGATCGGCCGGAAAAAATGCACATTGTTGTTTTTAAATGCAAGTTTCTAATTCATTTTAAATATTTTTTTGGGTTTCATAATTTTTATGAATTAAAAAATAATGATATTTTCTTAAACCGTATGATTTTTATCGTTTTTTTAACGCATATATTCATAAAAAAAAATCTGTTACATTATAAATATATTTTAATTAGTTAAATAATTCAATTTTGACATTGCAACAGTTTGTGAAATTTACTCATTAGGTGTTTATTTATTCACAAAACTCCTCATTTCATTGCGTTTTTTGTCAAATTTCATTTATAAAATGCGATTTTAATTTTTTTAAGATGACCAATGCGCGTGTAGTGTCATCGAAATATTCAAGTTTCTAGTTCATTTCGTTATCAAAGGCATAAAACTTGTTGATTTATGTTCATTAATATGTTATATAAGTGAAAATAAACCACCAAAGAAATTATGAGTTTTTAAAATAGACTATTAAAATATGATAAAAAACATAAACCGTTATTAAAAATTTTACTAAAAATTACAGTGACGCAGGATACAATGGGAGCTTATGCACTCCTACTTATATTCGTTTTGTTATATATTGTAGGTGTTGCACGAAACGAGAAACTTACGCCTCTGGTTTAGTATTATGTGCTGTTTGGTGCTCCCGCTTGCACCTTGTACACATAATTTACAGAGATTTCCTATCTTGTGTACATATAATCTGAGATCTATACTAATAAAAATAAAATGGCACGAATCTTTGTGACGCTTCTCCTCTGCACCAAAGTAGTTAACCAAGTTTTATATGTGGGTTAGTTGGGTCGTGAGGAAGGTTTTGGTCTTCATCCTTCATGGTAATCGGTAGTTATGATAATTGTTTTATTGAAGTGGCATTTGTAGTTTGCACAGTAATATTTGGTTTCACAAAAATGTATTGAGTGTTTCGAGTAGTTTGGGCTAAGGTATTACGATAGCTGGCGTTGGGAGAGTTAACAACTTTGCAAAAGTAAATTGAGTGAAAAATCCCGGTTATTTATTTTGTGGATTGCTTTTTAATAATATAAGTATTTAATGTTAAAAATAATTCAAGAAAGTTAAAACGCGACAAATCAATCAACGATGCATATGATAAAACTGATAATTTCATCAACCATAATTATCATTAACATTTTCATTCAAAAGAAAATCTATCTATATTTAAGGGCAGTGTACGTTAGGGTGGAGCGTTGTGGAATTCCTTCGACCTTCCTTTGGGGGCATAAGATGGGTAGTCGATATGCCTTCAATTTTTGGTACTACACTAAATCCAAAAAATCAACTCCTGAGGATCACCACGGCTTAATTTTAGTTTTTTGTAAAAATAAGGGAAATTTGGGGTTTACGACATCATAACTCGGAAACTGAAAATTTCACGAAAAAACTGTCTTCCATAAAATTTAAGCCCATTTTATTGGTATTAATTTACTAGTATAAGGTTTTTGCGAAAAATGCATATTTACGATTTAATGTGGTTAAAACCCATTTAGGCTTCCCTAATTTTTAAATTCCATATAAGTCAGTTCTAATCGAAGAAGCAATTTAAATAATGAAAAATGTTATGATTTATACTAAGTAAAAGCTTATTTCATGTTTTAAATATACAGTTTTTATTATTTATTTTCTGTTACAACATAATTTTTTTGTCTTAAATTTTGGCATACTTCTCTTCGAAATTATTGTGTTTCTTTACAATCAAAACCCCTGATATTACCGCCAAACAAATGTCGTACAGATAACATTGCTCTGTTCTGAGGTCTACTCCAGTCATCGTCACCAAGTTGTCGAAATATATGGGTTTAAATTGTGTTACCGGTAGCTTTTCACAATTAACAAGCCGAATAACTCCCGAAAAAGCACGTGGGACACTTGACTCAGTCTATATTTGTCATAAGATGACGAAGCGGTAGTTCATTTTGATGGAGCAAGCAAATCAGCCACTGCAGCGGCCGATCCAATTTCTTCTCGCAAAGGGATATCACTTCTCCCCTTGATCCTGTATTTTTAATAGTACCATCACATCCAACAGCACACAATTTCGATATCGCGATAGATTTATCGACAAGAAATATTTCGATTGCCTCTAAAATATATTATATATTTGATGCTGAACCTGTAGTTGGTGACATGTGTCCCATGAATCTCGAGTTTGGCTCGGTGAGAAGAACTATTGGTGCGTTTTTTTGCAACTAGCATTTTTTGCTAGTTATCACTTTATTATGAAACTGACAGATTAAGCATTTATTTCTTAACTCTCCTAGTGAGTTGTGTTAAGAAATAAGCATTATTTTTTGCTTAGGTTTATCTAGACTTTTTTTAGTTTTGTTATTTGACGGTTGGTTGTACTGCTTGAAATATACGAAATAATCTCAATATATTCTTTAATAACTGCACTTTCATTTTTTTAGCGATAGATGACTTGATTTTTCTACTCTGAGATAACAAAACGAAGAAAATTATGTAAACACAAAAATGTCGTTTTATTGGCAACTAACATTTTTTGTTAGTTAGGTCCCCAATAAAACGCACCAAATGTGTTCTTCCCTGAAGACCCTGAGGGTCTTTGATCAGATGACTTTTTGATTTTCCTCATATAACCGTGCTCCACTCTAGTGTACGTATTGCGCAGGTAAACTCAAAATCTGATGCAACTTTGGTTAACCAAAATTGTGTGTTCTATGGATTCTGGAGTACTCTTTGGCAGTTATCCGAAGGATAATGAACCACTGAAGTTATTGCAACATTGTATTCAGAATATGGACGAATAAATATTTATATAAGAAAAATAAGCCTACTGCAATTGTTTGTTTATTGATATGTTATTTCACAATTCGCTTTGCGGGTGCTAACGGATTTTAATGTATTCGGGATTATGCCATTTCGAAATTTTGAATTGTCGGGATTTGAATGTCAGTATGTTGATGATTCAAAATTCTAAAGTGTCGAAACTTGAGGTTGTAGAAATGTTCAACTTTTGCTATTTTAGGTATTATTGATATTGGACCAATTGCAATAGAGTTTTGACGAATACACAAGATCCTGCTATTTTTGGATGCGTTTATATTTTGCTTAATTTGCATTTGGACAAGGGAATATATTATGGGCATTTTAGGTCAGAAATTTAGGTTAACGTATTTGGCTTTGAAATTAAGTTTGCCAAAATTTAAAAAAAATCGTTTGCTGCATATGTACTTTGGTCCGTC
This sequence comes from Sylvicola cinctus, assembly GCA_963854165.1. Taxonomy (NCBI): domain Eukaryota; kingdom Metazoa; phylum Arthropoda; class Insecta; order Diptera; family Anisopodidae; genus Sylvicola; species Sylvicola cinctus. Next base: position 27,241,885 of record OY974082.1, read on the forward strand.
ACGGCTGAACCATTGAAGCTATTGATATAATATAGGTGTTAACCCGGTAATTGGTTGTCCAAAAATTAGTTACGAAAAACAGTACATATGTAGGGAATAAATTAGCCTACTACGATGAGTGTGCTTTTCGATTTTGGCCCATCGGGATGTCAATTTGACAAAATTTCAGCTAACGGGAATTTGGGTGCCGTGATATTCTCTTATTACAAGTCATAATTATTTTACCCCACGAAATTTTATTTTACCAAGAAATAAGATGTTGAGACTTTAACTTCGTCAGAATTTTAGGTTTGACGATTGAGGTTAACTTGATTTTGGATGTGTGCCATATGGGATTATGGCCAATCAGAATTTTGAAATTTGAATCGGTGTCGGGTTTCAGGGTTACAGGTATTTTAGTTTACGTATTGAGTTTTAAGATTGTGGCTTGGATGGTTGATGAATGAAATTTTAGCCGGGATTTTCGTTCCTCGAAATGTTGTTTTCCGAATGTTTTGACTTCAAATGGATGTCATGCAGTTAATTATTAGTGTAAATTCAAAAACTCATCAATAAACAAATCGAGGTTTTTGACGAAACGACGTTCGCCGGGTCCGCTTGTTGCATTTAAACTTCACGCTTAGCGGGCCTCCAAAGATACATCTCACTCTCAACCTTTCTGACAGTTCTCTCCCTACACACGCAGGTCATGAACACTTATTTGAGGTACTCAATACTAAATTAAGTACAATTGAGTTTTCCTATAAAATGCGCAACGGAATTTCGTTGAACTATTTTTCAGTTTTAAAGTACATTTTTGGCGCAAATTTTAAATTGGGTGGAATTTTACACGAAATTTGAATAACTGAAATGAATCAAATATTAATCTTAAAAATTTAATTTTTTAGTATATTGTTAAAACTGCAACTATATATCTATATAAAAAACGGGTAACTTTAGGGTACTTTAGAAAATGACGTTAAAAATTGCGAAATTTGAACAATGTTTTATAATTTGTATCTTGTGACATAAACCATATTTTCAAAAAGTACACCGTCAGTCCATAATTAGTTTCATCAAGGTTTTACAAAAAAAAAAAATTACGAACATTTTGATAGGAAATGTACTTTAGTCAAATTCACCTTACTTGTTTTTTTGTGAAATATTGAATATTTTAAAACTTATAACTTCCAAATAAAAATTTACAATCAGTCCCTGCGTTGCTTTTTGACCTTTAAAATAAGCTAAAACTTATAATTATCCGATATATACAAAATAAGTTACAGCAGTTCTAAAAACAGTTAAAAACGTAGATTTTGGATAGCCGTAAAATAATCTAATAGAACTGATTCTTCAGGTCGTAATTCCAATTTCAGCTGTTTTGAAATGCTTTTCTTCTCCTTATTTTGCTTCAAGCACTCATATCGTATATATGTTATATTATGTTGGCGTTCCTGTGTTTTGCTTGCATTTGTAAATGCAGCTACTGGTACTTCGAAAGTTTCTAGTCCAATATTAGAGTTAAAGCTTTATCTTTTGTGTACATTCGAGGAGCTTCGAGGTGTTTTCTTTATTTATGCTTACAGACATGATGCTCGTATTCTAATAATTTATTATTAACCGGATCACAATAAAGTTTCGGTATATTTTATTTTAAAACCCGATCTCTAATGCATATTAAAAATAACAAAAGTATTAATAATTAAATAATTATTTAAAATGTCAACTAATTATTTTGCTCAACATATCATAATACAATAAATTAATTGTGCTTGTAAAAGCAATAAAACTTTTAATGACTCAAAGTAATTTTATGATCCTTTATTGACTTTTAATGATAATTGTAATATTTTTTCATGAATAACAGGATAAAATATTATAAATAAAATATCATTTCCGTTCAAAACATTATTTTTGAAATTCCCGAAAAATAAATATTACAAACAATTTCATGAACTCAAAAATTTTGAATGCATTTTCTTTCTTCAAACATTCATAAAGAGGTGTCCCAGAAATGTCCAGGAAACAACATGATATGGGTAATTTTCACTGTAACGTACTGTAATAAAATTTTTGTACAGAACCTTGATGAACCTTAATACGGATAGTATTTCTTTTGTTAAATCCGAAAATTGATCAAAAAATACTACATTTTTAATCAACCAAAAACCAACATAAGGAAAATTTTTTTTTCTTTTTTTGGAGTTTAGCACATAGTGCATAGTATTATTTTAAAAAATAATATAAAATTTATCGCACATATAGCAACTTGTATGAAAATGCCAAATCAGAAAATTTTTCCTAAATTTTTGTTTTAATTATTCCAATGCAAAACTTCCGACTTTGGAGTAAAAAATCTAGCATACACAACAAAAAAAAAATTTTTTTTTTTGTATTATGTATCTTCATTATTATTATTTACAAAAACAACTAATTAATTAATTTTGCAAAAAAAAAGGCGAAAAATTGTCAGAAACCACATAAATCATCGTTTCAGACCACTGTCCGGCGTACATCGTACAGACAATTGTACTTTCATTCAATAGTTTCATATAAAAACATTAAACAACATAAACTAATTTATCATTACTCTATTTTAATTTATGAATGGATTTTTTTATGTAGCTGAGCCTAATAGTTTTTTTTTTAATTTCCGCAAAAAATGACTGGGTATGCAATCATTTTTACGAATGCCAACTGCTTTGGTGTGAGAAATGTCAAAATGCTACGATCGGCGTGTTGTGAAACCACGAAATCGAATTTCTGGATTAACTTACCCCAAAGCCAAAACCGATTTCATTACTGATTAATTCGAAAGAAAGTCAGGGATGCAGAAACTGGAAGAAAAGAAGAACTATGTCTTTAAACGCTTCACCTGAAAGCTAAAACGTCCAATCAAATTATTGAGAAATATAATATAATATAATTAAAACAATAGCATTTACAATAATATGATAAATTTATTCATTTTGAAAGATATGGAAGGATATGTGCTTTATATTGAACGATATGTTTATTGTTTTCCTAGACATTAATGTTTCCATTTCAATAATTTGCGATGATGAATTACAAAAATGTTAAAATCAGACGGAGCGAATACAATATACCTTAATGATGTCTATAAAAAAACATTTCTATTAAATAGTAGAATTTAAATAACTGTATGTCAAATTATATAGTATATAAATATTGAAGTTGTCTTACATTCATTAAAAACTGAACACACATCCATACATAGTTATGTCGTTGGATGATCAGTTATTACTTATCACAATAGAAAAGTAATTTTCACAATACATATAGCTAATATAAATGCATTTTGAAATATTTATTGTTTTGTTATTTACTTAGTTACATATATATTTGTTAAAAATCCAACATTACGGAATAATATTTTAAGACATATTTCAATAAAAGCATATAAGTGGAATTATTGACTAAATCCCGAAAAGCATTTAAAAATTTAAAAATTTGAGGATATTTTACTCATGCGTTATAGAGTTGATAACATTTAAAATTTACAAAAAAAAGCTTAACTATTAACAAGGTTTAATAACAATTTTAGTCTAATTTTATTTACATGACGTATTTACAAATTATGTGAACTTTTGAAATATGTAAATTTTTTTATAATGTTTACAATTTCAATCAGGTTGTACATATATTCAAAATATGATACCTTCATCAGTTACCAACTGAAACGACCACGTTACAAACAGTTGTTAATTATAAAACTATATGGTATGTATAAAATATTTATTATTAAGTTTTATAAATGATTAATTTTTTTTTTTTTTAAATATATAATTTTTTTAAAACAATCTTACTAATGTATTTTATGAATGATGCACAAGTCGCAAACACATTTACCGCTGGATGTAACAAATGTGCCAGCGTCCGCACATTCATTTTTTAGTTATTTGTTACATTTGTTGTATTCTGCACAGTGCATCATTAAATGACATAACTATTTGGTATTTGGTATTTTGTTTATTAATTATTTGTATATCGTTGACATCCCAAAGATCAAGCAAAGCATATAACATACATATGTACTTAAGTCTTTTTAAAATCAAGGCAAATTACTAAATCAAAAATTGATAATAAATAAGTTAATTTTATTGTAATTTGTATTTTAAATTGTACAGAAATCTTCAAACCAATACAATAAGTATATTATCTATCATAGCAAGACTTTATAGACATTTACAAAATTGTAAATTCTTTTTTTAATTACATGCATACCCTATGAAATTATACCTTATTGAGTATTGTAAATACTGTATGTAAAACTAGGCACTGTAATTCAACCCGAATGAAAAAATTTAAACAATAATAAAAAAAATATTTACAAACAGATATTTCAAAATTTTCCCAGGCTGTACCTTTTGACGACTAACACCTCGATCAGAATAACATATTTACGTCAAATACATGAAAACGTTTACATTAAATGTAGCACGCAGAACCGAAAAAATGCTAGTTAATTTTCAACTTTTACGTATGCCGATTGCCGACCGCGACATAATATATTCGAAAAAATAATGATACATATCATAGCAATCGTTAAAACGATATAAATTGAAAAAACAAGCAGCATCCAAATAATTAGTTTAAACAAACTGTCACGTAAGAAACTAAATTAATCAAATATAATGAGAACAACATCTCTACGTTGAGATGTTGTACGTTTTCTACGTTTTGCTTCCTTACGTTGGCTACGTTGAATATGATCGAGGCATAGAAACTAAAATATAATTTAATAAAGTTTGTCTGAGATATGAATAATGGGACCTTGAAATCTTTTTTAATTTTGACGTTAAATGTTTATCCAAAGTTGTTCCTTTTAGTGAAATTAGAAATAGTCTAATCTACACTCATAACGCCCTAGAGCTTGGGGATACAAATATTACGGTGAGAGCTGTGAGGTAGTCGCTCAGGGAGGGGTTCTCCCAACATTCCTTTGGAATTTGCTAATCGACTCACTCCTTATAGAAATAAATCAATTTGGCTATCCTAGCATAGGCTTCGCTGATTAGATATCTTATTTGGGTAAAAGACTTCCCAACTTTGTGCAATCAGCTCCTTGTATAGTGGAGGATTATTTTGAAAGACAGTATATTTTGATAAACCAAAATAAAATTGAACTGATTCTGTTCAATCGGAAAAAAACACAAGTTAGGTGGCTCATTTTGTATGAGACACAACTGAATCCAGTGCAGGAAGTCTAATATTTCCAATATCATGGAAATTAATAATGCGCAATTTGATACAGGAATCAAATTGGTGTACTGGTTATAGCAAGACGATAATATCTTTTGCATGGAGCAATAGTGTGTTGAACAAGATTAAACTTGAAAGTAACAATGCAAAAGTTATCAAAAAAGTAGCAACTAGCCGGGGTGAGCATAACGGAGGCCATGAGAACGACGGCAACAGCGTCAATGGACATTCTCCTGACACATCTGGTATATTTCTTGTCAGAACCAACTGAGCAAAGGGAATCGATTGTGATGAGACATTGTCTACTAAACGAACATATCCACACGGTGGGGATCGTGGCATTACTGACTTGTGAGAATTGCTGTGGATAACGTGTCGGCTACACACTAGATGTGCAAATGTCCGGCATTTATTTAAATCAGCCGTTTTGATTGAAATACCTTCATGAATAAACGTTATTCAATTGTTCGAACCCGTCTTTGGGCAACCATACAAGTGAAACAGTTTTTTTTGGCAATAACTAATAGAGATTTTTATTTTTCCTTTATTTTTATACATAAAAATTTGATAGAAATCGGTCAAGTAGTCTCTGAGATATGAAAAAGGATTACGTATAAATGTTGGCCTAGTAAACGTTGTTTTATCATTCTGTGACGTCTGAGTTTGAATATTTTAGGAGTTTTTGGGATTCACAGCGTATACAAATTTACCTAGCAGCGGTTTTCTTGAGAGCCCTTCAAATTTTTGGCATGTTCAATTCATATTAAGTTAGGTCTCTGTAGAGATTTTTGCTGCTTTCAATTAACTTACTCGACGAATTCGCTGCGAATTTGTCGTCGCTGCTTTCAATCAGATACCAGCTTATCAGAGTAGATTTGTTTAATTCTCATATAACACTTAATTTTACTATTTAAAAATTAGAACGTGCTATGGAAAATAGCTTTATCATGTACAATATCTTTTTACATATAGTTCTTACGAAAATCTATGAGAATGCACGTAGTTTCAAGATTGATATGTTTTTTTAATGTGTGTTTTATGATATCATGCATATTATAGTAAAGGAGCTTAATGATTATTCTAAAAACTTACTGATTGCTTATATATGACTTATTTTTTATGATAGCAAAAAGAATTAGTTAATTCTCTATGATGATTATTGATAGGTGATAATTGGTGTGTAATAACATTACAATGCTAATACCAGCTTAATTGTAATAATTCGATTATTTTTTCTCAGAGTCTTCTAATATTAATTACAATGTTAGAAAGCAAATGAATCACAAATGATCGATCAAATAAAATGAGCAGTGAATATTATAAAACCATTATTTAAATATTCTGTGGAACTGTAAAGATTATTACGCATTGTTTTCTGTATTCTGCGCTTTATTTACAATGAGCTCATATTTAAATTCATGATTTTAGCACTGGTCTTCAAGTCTCCGTTAAGCGTGTACGGTTTTTTATTATTTTTTTTGTTTTTTTAAATATACAGACATACTCAATTTAACTCTTTGAAGTTATAGTGCATAGAAATAATACAATATGTTATACAAATTGATATGTTTTTATGTGAGCTATCGCGTTGTTAAGCAGAATAAAAGATGTATACTTTCCTTTTCATAATTGTAAACCATTTTCGTAGCACATGCCACGTACCATAAATATATTATGAATAATGGTGGTACATCAATGCAAAGTTTAGGACGCAAATATTTTTACTTATTTTCTCAAATCTTTAATAACACTACTATTATACTTTAAAATGAGAAATATATTTCTTTTTTAATTCAAAAAGCATGTAAAAATAAACTTTTTTGTGGGTTAAAAGTTTCTTGATCAATGATTTATATGCGTATTCAAACTACTTTATTTATTTTTATCAGCAGTCAACACTTTGTTTGAAAAATTTATAAATTTAAGAGAATGTAAGAAAACGAAGTAGGTATGTATATTTGTTTTGTTTTAAATAGTTATACATACATAGTTGCAAAGTTAAAAAAAAAACAAAACAATATTCATTTAGTAGGCCTATAGCAAGGAACAAAGATTAGTGTAAATAAGAACAATAAAAAAAACTGCACCGCAGGGAGAGCGATGTGTGAATTTATATACGACTGTTGCTTAACTGCATTTTAATAAAAAAATTCTGAGTAAAGTGTAGTGGATTTACAAATCCAGTCTCGTCAACACTGCCGTAGTGGAGTGACGTGGATTTTGGTACTTGTTTTATTGTTTCGATTTGAAATTTACACAAAAACATCACAACATAATAAAAGATGTCAAAAAAGTAATAATTTCAACATTCGTTTACTAAAGGCGTTGTGGTACATCTACTATTATCCCCACCCAGATAAACACTTATACTATGACCAGATACATCAATTCGGTGCATTTCAACCCGCACAACGTGAATGCGATAAGAGAATTAATGTGTTTACCATATAACATAACAACTTCGAAACTAATAATTTAAAAAAAAATTTGTGTGGTTTTAGCCCATTTCATTGGCAACAATTAAATTGTACAAGGTTATTCTGAAAATGCATATGCACTGTCAAAACCCTTTTGTTTATTTTTTTTTTGTTTTTAAACCGCCATGCAAATCGTCTAGAACAAGAAGCAACTTAAATGATAAATATTTATTATACATACGAGTAGTAACATGCAAATATTAGTATACAAATTAGCTTTTCTGCTAATGTGGGAAATTTCAAAAAAAAAATTTTTTTTTTGTTTTGCATTGTGGTTGAAATATACGTTTGTATGTAGTTTTCATTAAAAAAAAATTGTTGTAAAATGTATCCCATAAATAAAAATCAGTTCAGGCAAAGAAATGCTGCGAAAATTGTTAAGAGTCCCTGAAATTTTGAGGAAAGGTTTCTTATCGTATCGACAGTTACAATAACGTGAAAAGAAGTGACTTTGAAAATACAGTTTCATGACTTCTGGAATATATAAATACAAATTAATATAAATATAATAAATATAATAGTTGATAAGTTCTTTATAAGTTTCTGATTGTAAAACAAATTTAGGGCCAAAAAAAGACATATTTGTTTGTACATTTTGCTATGTGGTAAGTGTGTTCAAATAATTTAATTTTAAATATAAAAAAAATTCCAGGTGACAAAATTGAATAATGCAATTTAACTGAGTTTTATTTAGTTTCAGCTAGGTGATTCGTTAACGTGTAAATGTTTTCAATCATAGCTAAATTTCTGATGTGCATGAAAAAATGTGTAGTGTACACAAAAACAAATGCCAAAATTTAAAATTTTGCTGACATTTTTTTAAACATTAAATTAAAAATATCGAAATGTGGTTAAATAACTCTCAAAATTTCAATTTCCCTGTCAACATTTGTTTACACATTCCTTAACCTTTTCAAGCACGCATCTTGAACATATATAAATTTTATTTAAATAAAAATCGTTTATTTAATATTTAAGCTACATAATATTATATAATGAGACATAACAGTTTTAATGTTTCTATAATACTCGTATTATGTTTATACGTGACTACTAACATCTAGATATTTTATCAACACATTTTAGTCGAAGGATTTACTTTTATTAAATTGACTTCATTGCAGTTAAAACTCTACCATGTATAAAAAAAAATTCTAAAATAAATCATAATATGTATACAAATCTATACCTAAACATTTAATAATCTGATATATGTATGGATATTCGAGTGTATTTGCACCATTTGTGGTTATAATTTAAAAAGAATGAAAACGCATGTTAGGTTTTGCTCAAATTCTATATGAACTGTATAAGTACGTGTACTTAAAAAAATGAAAATTGTATAAATTAGAAGTTGGTGTTAAAATGTTCTGATATTTATTTCGTAAATGTAGAAAATGACTAACAGATCAAATAATAATGGATTTATTTGTACCAAAAAGAAAGAAAGGAATATAACAAAGTGTTACTCCAAAATTCCAAAAATATATATCGTGCCATTAAGTATTTATGGTTTTTGGCACTGATTTTGGTTTATTTCTTAATTTAATTTAAAAAACCTTTGCACAATACAATTTCTATACCATAGCGTCATAACCATGAGTAGTTATAAAACTATATAATATTATTAAATGCAGCCACTTTTTTATATACTGTGTTCATAAGATATTAAATTTTCTTTTTTTGCAGAAATACAATGGTTTATTTTTTGTTAATTTGTGTAAAATTAATGCATTCTTATTTAAACGAAAATTTTAAATACACTTCAAGAAATTTATTTCAAAATACAAAAATAGCTAGCTATCAAGTTTATATAAAAGCATAGAAACGTTTAAACGGAGTTTTTTTTTTGAATATCCACAAAAAAGACATCAAAACGGTGTTATTTTTGACATCTTGTAAATATAAGGTCACAAGGTGTCAATACAAAGCAGTAATTCGGTTTTGATGCCATTTTCACGACTTTCTTTTAAGTCCTTTCAACGTTTATGTCTGAACGTATCTATAATAAAACATTTGTAACATTGCATTGAAATTACTTATCAATTATAACATTATGTTATTTATTGTAATATTAGAAATTAATTTAATAAACAGTATTGATGTGCGATTATGCATTTACTGTATTTACATATATTTCGTATTTTCTTAAATTGAATAAAACATTATTTTCATATATGAGTACACGTTAATACATAAATTGATCAAAAAACAATGAAATTTTCTTAATTTAGGAATTGTGTTAGGGCATAGAACATTTCACTAGTTACCTTATAAATACCGCAAATGCTATTATATTGATGGTGATTGTGTAAATGCTGTGACACAGGAGATTAGCTTCATTGACAGCTAGAATAAACAAAATTGATTGTATAGTCAAGCTAGAAATAGAATTTGGTAGTATTACGAGTACTATGCAGCCAAAAAGAACGGAGAAAATATAATTTTCTATTATCAAGTAAAAAAAAAAATTTAAAAAGCCATAATACGAGTAATTTGTCGTTTCGAAAACACAATGCAAAAAATATATAATAGTTATTACAATTATGATATGTACTTTGGAAAAACATTTTTTTGACCTTGGATTGTAGCATACCTTAACATAACAAGTGTTTTTCTATTTATAAAGTATGCAATGTAATTCCCGCATTAAACAGAATCTATCATTCAGTTGCCGTTGTTGACAAACAGCTGTCGCCCGTATGCCTTTAAATTGGCGGTGTTGTTATCAAATTCGTCACAGTACCACACTTCCATTCGAAGATGTCACAGGAAACTCATCGGGAAACGTTTGCTCGATTTTGTAGTAGCAGGTAATGTAGCTGAATGTTCCTGCTCTTTGTCAGCTGTTTTATACTGATGTTGTGATGTGGGGCAATAGTTGAATAAAGAAGTAGTTCAACTATGTGTTGGAACTTATCAGAGTGAATACTGAATATTGAATGTCTCGAGTTTACTGATGGTGTTCTTATTTATTTTGGGAAGTTCTCACGCTATGCAGTTTGTAGTCCACATTCTTCTTTCATGGTTTAAGAAATATATGGTTCTGATGTTGTTTTTTGATATGTAGCTGATCATCTTTGACTTAGCTAGTCTCAATGATTTTAGTTTAAGAGACACTTTACGTGATCAATTATTCTGGGTACCGACTGTTTTTATTACCTTTACTCGGCAGAGCGTAATACTATTTTTTATTTAGTTTAACTCTATATTAATTTGATCAAATTGAGGTTAGAATTTGGTATGTCTATAATATCATATTATGGAGATCGTTAGCTGCTAATAATCAGCAATGGCTGCGTGACCTGGGCTTTTAGGTAAAGTTGTACATTTGTCAATAAAAACTTTGCCGTTAAGATCGACTAAAATGTTTTAGCAAAAATACGGGCACCAATGATTGGTCGTGTAATACCGCTAAAATGCGGAAATTGACCTTAAATAGTCTCTTGCTAAAGGTCTTGTATTGGTGTCCCATTCGCTGCCGTAATTTTGAGTAAATCACTATTGCTTTTCCGTTTAGCTGGGTTTAGATGTCTATAAAGAAGTGCGCATTCAATTTTGTTTGTTTGTATTAAAAATTAGTGCCCTGCATTTTTTTGATCAAGGCAGGCACTACATTATGGATAAGGCCCTAGTTTTCCCCGCTTACTATAATGTAGGCCCTAACATGGGGAAATGCTGACGATCGGACTTCTCTTACTATCATACTACGTTTTACGTACTTTTACTCAGGCCGAAAATAAGAGTTATTATTTTATTTAAATTGAAAAAATTATTTGCCTTATAGAGGTATTTGGGGAAAATGTATTTCATGGATCGGAAGGTTTTTGTTTGTTCTTTCGAATAAACACAAGATTTAAAAAATTCAATTTTTAATTTTTAATTACTAAATAACTCTTAAAAAAAGATTTTTGTTTTTTTGATACCAAATAATTACTAAAAAGATTTTTTTTTCTCGCGACTTTTTTCGCGTTTTTTTTTTGCATAAAATCTGCTTAACCACACACATAAAAATAAACACACAAAAATCACATATGTTAATTACATATACAATAGTAAAATTGCATCAAACTTGATAAGCATTTGCATTAATTTGTATATGTGATTTTTGTATTTAATGTTATTACAATGCAATTAAAAGTTAATTTTAAGAAAAAAAAATATGTAGGTCATCAAGAAATGTTCCACTTCACATTTTGCATCAATAAATTTTTTTACCAAAATTTTTAAAATAAAAATCATTGGATAAGAGTTATTCCTTAACTCAAAATATCAATTTTTTTTTTTTATAATTGTGCGGTATCAAAAAATAAAAATCCTTTTTTTAAGAGTTATTTAGTAATTAAAAATTTAATTTTAACTGTTATTCATTAACCAATTGAAAAAAAGTTATAACAGTTACGGTCTCTGGACTAAATACACATATTGTTTGAATGTGATGAGTGTTCTGAAAAAATTTAGCCAATCTTCAGCCAATTTATCTAATATCACGACAATTTTGACAAATTGCCCCTGCATAAATACAACCGATAGACACAAGCTATCATATAACTAATTTTCATCTTATAGCAATACATATATATTTAAATCATATATAATATATAAATTTCTAAACGACCGTGTATGTATGTATGTATGTATGTATGTTACGCAATCACGCCAAAACTAAAAATGGGATCGCCACGAAATACACACGTATTTGCCAACATTCTAAAAGTAAAATAGTCGTATTTTCAACGCGAATATAAACCGCGAAAAAAATCGCGGTTCGCGAAAAAATTGGCTTTCACCAAAAATTATTGCTGTAATCGGTTTGTCAGTAGTCAGTTACTAAAAAACGTGTCGCGAAAAAATCCACGAAATTTTTCGCGATTTTCCGTGGAACTATTTATTTTATATATTCCTAAACGACCGTGTGGGTATACCTTTCAATTACGCTAAAACTGGGAATAGGATCGCCTCGAAATTTTACACACGTGTTTGTCAATATTCTAGAAGTAACATAAGCATATTTTCAACGCGAAAATAAAGCGCGAAAAAATTGACTTTTACCAAAAATTATTGCGGGAATGGATTTCTGAGCATTCAATTAATAAAAGTCATATCGCGAAAAAATCCGCGAAATTTCCGCCATTTTCCACGAAACTATCTATTATATACATTCCTAAACGCCAGTACGTCAGTTCATTAAACACCAGTACGTCAGTTGTTCAGTTGGTCCCTTCACTTCGTTAGTTCGCAGCAAAATCTTGCTTAGTTTTTGCAACATTTAATGCAGACGTGGGAAAAATAACAGTTTGTAAATTGTCGTTAATAATTCTAGTAACTTCTTCAATCACACGGGAAGTTGTAGATTGACAAATAATGATAGTGTGATCTAGTTGGTGTTAGGTATTAACCTTGTCCATAAAAATGTAGAGTCGTCAAAAATTGTATGTAAAATGGAATGCTGGAAGCTATTGCAAAAGATCCCAGAAAGAAAATCAGGTTGAATGCACTTTGTTTCTAAATGATCCTTCAAAAACCGCGCAATTGGTAAATTGAGTTGGCCACTTGTATCACGCAAACTGTGCAGCTCATTTTGATGTTGACGACTATTTAGTGGATAATTTACTTATCCATACTATTTATTTTTTATTGAATGTCTTTAATTACTTACAGTTCGCCTTCTTCTCTTAACACAAAAAAGAACGTTTTCAAAAATTTTGTCTTCCACTTTTCAGAATTATCTCAGAATACCAAATTCTTTAAAATAAAGGTGGCTTTAGATGACTATAATCAAGTGCTTGGCTTGAAAACAAGGATCCGAGTAAAAGAGAAAGTACGTAAAACGTAGTATGATAATAAGAGAGGTCCGATCGTCAATCAAGGGCCTTGATTATAGCAAGCGGGGAAAAATCAAGGGCCTTATCCATAATCAAGTGCTTGCCTTGAGCATTGCAAAAAAATATCAAGGCCCTTGATTTTAATACACACAAACAAAATTAAATGCGTACACGCATAACATGAACTGATACTATTGCAAAATTATAGTATGTACAAAATATAGAATTCTTAGATTAAATCCTTCCAATAAAATGTGACAGTTTCATATAATATTTTAAAGTAGTGGGGATTGATTTATATTAATTGCAAATTTGTTATCAACTCACTCTTAAAGATAAATTGTATAGGCTTTCTTTTTTACTCGGGCCCTTGATTTCAAGCCAAGCACTGGTTTATAGTCATCTAAACCCACCTTAACACTTTTAAATTATAGTAGTAAAAGAAAAGTGAAAGAAGATATATATATATATGAGAATTAGGCTGAATGCTTATTTCTTAACTTTACTCACTATAGGCCAGTCAAATTAAGCAAAACTAAGGAAATAATTGCGAAAGTTTTGAAAATTGGCATGGATGATCCTTAAAGCAACATACAAAAAATACTGGAGGGGCTTGCTGGGGTGGTTTTATTATCACTTTACTTTTAAATAGTTGCGTATCCTACGCAAAAATATTTCAGAACAAAGTTAGTCTAGACAAAATATCCTACAAAAAAGGTTCTTTCATTTTTTTTGTGGGAGTAATGCTTTAAAAGGTATGACTTATGAGGCAGACAAGTTTAACAAAAATGTTATAACGCATAACGTGAAATCGTATCAGATTTAAGTGCGCAGCATACTTTTCTATTCACGAGTGAGCCATTAATTATCAGTTATCACAATTCAGGATAGTAATTACTTATCTCGTATCGGAATGATGATTATTATGTGTTGGAAAAGTATTGCTGTTTCCTCTAAAATAGGTTTGCATTTAAATTTGGTGCCTCAGCAAGGTTTCACCTGATATATTTACTCTGTGCACTAACAGTTGTACAAAAATATTATTCAATAATCATGGCTCTTGTAATTAATAATAATAGAACATCCCAATAATTTATGTATATATATTTGACCTCCTTTTATGTTTGTAGTGCGTACGCGCCGTGTTGTTAATGTGTGAGTTCTCAACACTTAGGTATCATACGCACTTAATGTATTATATGTACTTTAAGTAATCACTAATACATTCCTGTTAGACAATCATCAAATTTCTTCGTTTTCGGTCTTATAAACGCTTACTGGGGAGCTAGTTGGGTTGTTGTATAAATGCACTGTTGTTTGTGTTGAAAATGCGTCTCGTTTGTTCTCGTTTGCTATGCTTGTGGTGTGTGTCATGTGTGTATCATACACCATCCGTTTGCGTTTGTGCATTGTGCGTACAGCGTACTCGATGCGCGCATCTTGTATGGTGACGACGATGTTGTTGCCTGTTGGTGTTGCTGAGCCTGAGGATCGTTTTTTCCAACACCGAAATTCGATCCATTAGAGAATCATGGACCGAACTCTGGTCATCGTGAGCATTCTCCAATCGTTTAATCATGGCTGACTTTTTACCCGTTGTTGGGGGTCTTGCGCCTGCCTTAAGACAAAGTGGCTTGAATTATGCTGCTGACTTGTCACCGCACTCCCATTTTCCACTCGCCACATGTTTTATTTAAAAAATACGTTTTATAAACTTATACAAATACTTCCGTGATCCTACTTCTGAGTTGTCAGGTGGCGTCAAGTTTGGTTGATGGAAATGTAGTAAGACTTAATTGAGTAATAGCAAAACCCCAACGTTTAATTTAATACGAATTATTCATCATATTATAGTTGAAAAACACGTCCACACTCTATAAAAGTCTGGGCAACACTCTCAAGTCTCATTGTCAGACTCATCATGTCATGGGCCACACAGTACACACACTACACACTACTTATCGTAATTTGTGAAAACGTTTTTAAAAATAATTTACCTTGAACTCTATCTGCACGCGAGCCACTGGGGGAAACTGTTTCTCGAGATTCAAGCATTGGTGTACGCTGCTGTTTATCTCCTTCAACACTTTCTTCATTACTTTTCCAGTATACACTTGCTATTGTCGCTAAACACTTGGGTGGAATATTATTATGAGTATTTATTATTTAACAGTATTCAAAGTATTTGCTTCTACCTTTAATTTCATGTCTCCTTTTTTAAAATGTTTTGTCCTAACTTTGAATTCCAGACCCAGAATTGATGTTTCAAGACCTTCACGCCCAGTAACTATTGAGTTGTATTTTTTCAAGAAGGAAGATTCAGCTCCGTCGCCATTAATAAACCAAGCAAGTTTAGCTGCTGGTTTTGATCTTCCTGAAGTACAATTCACACGAACGATATCACCTATTTGGTATCGCGGTCTGCCACCAGTAATACGAGGACCTTCTTCTGGTAGTGCTACAATGAAAAAAAATTACTAAATTTTATTTATATAATAATTTATTTATTCACTATTAAACACTTAAATAGTATGCACAAATCCATAATAAATTCACACCTCACCATTCCTGCGATGCAGTTTTTGTTCTTTCAAACAATATTAAACCAATTTGTTGTTAATTTAGTTACTTACCAACCACTACCATATCACCATGGTCTGAGACTGTCTGAAATGAAGGGGCTTCAGCTGACACTTCACATCGATACTTTCCAGAGGATGCCAAATTAACTGATTCCAGTACTACTGTGCTATCGCTTGAATTGTGTAGCTAGAACGTAATTATTGTTTGTAAATTTGTGTAATTTTCAGTAAACTTTTGCAGATGCATGCTATTTGAATATACGACAATTTGTCTAAATTAAATGAGTCAACTATGTGTATCGTAAAAAAACATTGAAACTAACACCGTAGACAGACTAACATTAAAAACGGGCGCGTTCTATTTAGAACTCATTAAGTAATAATTTAAAATTGTATATGTAATGCAACAACAGCTCCACGAGCATACTTTACGCCAAAAATGTCATACTTAAGTCAGTTTTTAATTAACTGCTCTAGGTCAATGAAATGCTCCTAAACGAGGCAAACAAAAAAAAATCACTCATGGGGAGAATTTATTATTGCACTGAACCCGTGCGCTGCTCGGACATGACAGTTGTTTTCTAAAAGCGTTTTTAGTAATTACTCATATTCCTTAATATCATAAATATTTGATAAAAGAATGTCTATTTTTCAAGTTTGTATGTATTGTAATCAAAACAAAAAAGCTCCTTAACTACTGGACCGAAATTTGTAAAGTATTAGACAAAAATATAAGAATAGGATCTTCGATTTTTCAAGGTCAGATCCTTCAAGGTCAAGTTATTTCCAAAATAATTTTTTTTCGTATAGGGGCTCAAAAATGGGTATTACGATTTTTTTCATTACCACAACAATTAATCTTCAAGGTATCTTAAACAAAACTGCATATATCCTATATCCCGCTAGATGCTCCTTCTGGCGAAAAAAGGGGTGGACAAGGATAAACCCCACTTTCCTATCTCAGCCACCTTGCACAATATCAAAAAAATTCTTACAGATTATTGTAGGATAAAATCAGATAAGAAAATTTGGGAAATATTTCAATGTCAAAATCGAAAAATTCAAGGTCAAATTTTTTATATCTGAGAAACCTTTAATATTTTTTAAATTTTTTTTTCACATTATTGTAGGCTTAAATGAGACAAAAAAACTTGCTGAACATTTCAAGGTCGAAATCGGAAATTTCAAGGTTCGACGTACGGCGTACGCCGCACGTATCTCAGAAACCCTAAATATTTTTGAAATTTTTTTTTTCACATTATTGTAGGAATAAATAAAATAAGAAAACTTGCTGAATATTTCAAGGTCAAATTTTGAAAACTCAAGGTCATATTTTTACAATGAAAATGTTTAATTCAAATACTATGTGTTTTAGGTTACTATGATGCTCTACATTATTGATAACCTCAATAAAAGTACCAATTCTGGACAAAAATCAAGGTCAAAATTAATTTTTTTTTTTTTTTTTTATTAACAATAATACATAAAGGCCTGACACATCGGCGATGTATTTCTCAGGCCACTGTAAACAATATTTACAAAAAAGAAATTACAACTTAATATTACAAGAGGAAAACAAATTATATATAATGATGATTGGCTCTTTTTTTTTTGTTGCTAAGATGTCCCTGACATCAGTATTATGGGTAACACCTATTTTTTCCAGTTGTCCGGCAGCATGAATTCTCTTTATTTCATGAAGGGAGCAGCTCCAAATAATGTGATGAACCGTTGCGTAATCCCTTCCGCACTCACACAAGTTGGATGATGAGAGGTTGATACGAAAGAGATGCGAATTTAGTTTATGGTGTCCAATCCATAGTCGAGTCATGAAACGTGTTAAATGCCTGGAGATATTCATTCCATCAAAGAAGGGCTTACGTGAAATTGAGGGGTATATGCTGTGTAGGTATCTGCCATTAGAGTGATTCGACCACATCACCTGAAATTTGCTCCAACATCTTCTCCGAGACTCATTGTGAAGGTATTTAAAAGAAGTTTCAATGTCCCCGGGCATTTCTGATAATGCACCCAATCTAGCAAGTGAATCAGCCTTCTCATTACCATGAATTCCAACATGGCTAGGGCACCACATTAAAACTATTTTCTTTCCCATGAATGATGCTTCCCGAATTCTTTTTTTGGTTGAAATGACTATAGGATGGCTATTAGTGGTGAACTTTCTGGTTACGATGGCTTTAATGCAGCTTTTACTGTCGGTGATTACAACAAATTTTTTTCCATGATGGTTCATAGCCATTCCACAAGCAAAGTTAATGGCGTTAATTTCAGCGTCAAAAATAGTGTTTTCATCATGCATTTTGAATGACGAACAATTATTGTCACACAAAAAGCAACCAAACCCGACACCCATGTGACTTTTAGATCCATCTGTGTAGATGGGAATAAAGTCGGAAACTTGGGTATTCAAAATTTCTCGAAATTGAAAATTAATGTGATGTTGGGAGGAGTCCTTAACTACTATGTTATCTGTGTATTTTAGACATTCTGGCGAAAAAGTTATGACATCCAGATGTTCCGAAAAGCACACTGGGATAGGAGGTGTAGCCACGCCCTGACTAGTGAATATTAATCGTATCTTGTTAACTATCGTTCCCAAAGAAGACATAGGAATAGTTTGACCTAATGTAATGAGGTTTTCTTGCATTGTGTGTTGTCGACCGAAAATAACCTTAGTAATGAATTTTGTGGCAGCAAGCTCTATACGAAGCTTAATAGGCAACACTCCTGACAAAACTTCGAGTGCAATGGTTGGAGATGACATCAGGGCTCCGAGTGACATCCTAAGAACACTCCATTGGATGCGGTTAATAGTTGTCATTCTAGTATCTGGACAATTTATAAGTACGGCGGCACCATATTCAATTCGCGATCTTATTAAAGCTTTATAGAGGTGAATTATTACTTTAGGTCGAACTCCATATCTAGGGTGAGAGATAGCTCGAATAAAGTTCATACTCTTAAGGCATCTAGATTTTATTCTATCGACCAGCGGTTTTAACAGGCCTCTACGATCAAAATTTACTCCTAAGTACAAAACATCTCGTAGACATGGAATTGAGATCCCGTCAATAGTTATATTAGGTTCAATGACTTTATACTTTCTTGTTGCCATGAAAAGCTGAGTTTTAGGCGGCGAGATCGATAATCCGTTACAATTCATCCATTGCTGTATTTTGGATATAGCTGTCTGGATGGTTAACTGTAACTTCGAGATGTCATTTCCTGATGAATATATGATGATGTCATCAACATACTGCACAATACGACATGAGCTATGCAATATATTAGATAAATCTGCTGTAAACAAGTTGAAAAATAAAGGACTTAATGCTGAACCCTGTGGTAGTCCTTTAAATGATGTTCGAGAAGAACTGCAGTATGGAGAGAAAATAACTTTTTCGAACATTAAGTGCCAGAGAAATACTGCACAGGAAGCAGGAAGACCATAGTTGTTCATTTTAATAAGTAGTAAGTCAAGTAACACATTATCAAATGCTCCTTTTATGTCTATAAATAAAGCCAATAGTATTTCCTTTTTTGCATATGTAATTTGTATGTCAGAGTTAAGCATCATGTGACAATCTGCAGTACCCAGTCCCTTTCTACAGCCCATTTGATGATGTTTCAAAATGAAGGAGTTTTCACTCCACCATTCAATTCGATTTTTAACCATTTTTTCCAGAATGCGTCTCAAACAGGACAAAAGAGAAATAGGTCTATAGGATGAGCTGAGAGCAGGATTTTTGGATGGCTTAAGTATAGGAACTACATACACCCTAAACCATTGGGATGGGATAAAGGGTTTCATGTAGAAAGTGTTGAATAGCACTAAGATACGATTCTTAATATTTTCAGGGAGAATTTTAATATGTTCATAACGAATGCCATCCAAGCCCGCTCCCGAATTTTTTGACGATTGCAGGACAGATTCCAATTCGTCATATGAAAAGACGTTAGCAATCTGATGTGTAGTTATATCAGTGTTTAAAAATTCAGGAATATTAGTAGCTGAGTAAGGGACAGCTTGATCATACAAAAATTTATTGGCTAACTTCCAATCCTTGGACATAGGGCACAATCGATGGCCACCATGGAATGACTTGGCCATGTTCCACAAAGGCTTAAGTGAAGCACCATGTTCTATTGATGAGCAAAAATTTTCAAAAGATTTTTTCTTTTTATTGCGCAAAATGATCTTTACTACAGCTTGTATTCTTTGCATTTCAATGAAGGATTCTTTGGTGCCTAATCTTTTAAATTTCGAAAATGCTACACTCCTACTTCGGACTGCTAGAGTACACTCGATACACCACCACCATACTGGTTTTCTGCAATAATTCTTTTGATTAGGCTTACGAATGGCATTAGTTGCTGCGGTTTGAATTGTGGTTTCCAACCAATCGTAATCATCTTGAGGCGATATTATCGATTTACGTTGCGCAAAAGAATGAATCATATTGCTGACGTACAGTGGCCATGAAATTCCATTGACAATATTTTTTCGGCGGAGCAATGTAGGGGAACACTCGTCAGGTGCATTATTTAAAGGTCTTAAATCTATCGACGTAGTGATTGGTACATGATCGCTTCCTAATTTGTCATTAAGTGTTGTCCATTGACTAAAGAGCCCTAATTCCTCCAAGCAAACCTGGTAGGGGAACCATCATTTAGAACTACTAAGTTATTTTGATTTATTATATCCAGAATTATTTTGCTTCTGTTATCTTCCAGCTTATCACCCCACAACGGGTTGTGGGCATTGAAATCCCCGACTATGAGTGTAGGACCAGTTATTGACCGAATTATAGAGTTGAGAATGATGGCATTAATGGGTGTATTGGGAGGCATATATACCGATAGCACATTCACCGAAATACCGTACAATTTAATTGTCACAGAAATTGCTTCAAAGTCATTACTAATCACACTATTCTGTTGAAAGTTTATATTATTATGGACTAAGATCGCAGATCCTCTGCATCTCGAACTATTATCACAACGAATAATAGACCAGTTACCAAATTTAATTTTTTTGTAAGGATCAAGTCTGGTTTCGTTAAGGGTAATAATATCAATGTTATTCGTCACAGCTAAATTTTTAAGGTCAGCGATTTTATTTTTCAGTGTTTGACAATTCCATTGCAAAACTTTTAATGACTTTTGAGAGCTAGTCATTTTTATTTAGATGGATGACTGATGAGTTCGAAGGGAAAAGTGAGAAAATATTGCAGAGAAAACTATTAAGAGCTTCTTTGAGTCTTGCAATAACGGGTTCAACAAATGAAAGAATCATGTTGGTTATTTGGGATGAGAAGTCAGTGGAAGAGGTATTACTAGACGGAAAACTGTTACTTGAGGAGGGACGGAAATTTTGACTGTGATTAGGTAGTTCACTTTTTTGAGTTTTTTTCCCGGTTTCACCAATGCGCTGTGAAGTAGATGTGATTGACGGATCATGAGAATTGACTCTCGGTTGTGTACGAAGATTGGAATGCAAAACAGGGCTTTTCATAACTTCAGAAAGAAGTTTTTTGTTATGTTGAATTGGTTGGGAGGATGATATGTCGTTGCGGCGTCTTTTTAAGGGTTTTCTTGATTCCTCTATAGATGGAAATTGAACATGATTAAAGTTATGATGTAAGTTATCATCCTGCGTGTTATTCTCTTCCTGGGGTTCGAGTTCTGCAAGGGCATCGTAGTAGTTTCTCATACGTAGCAGTTTAGCCTGTGTTATTTGTATTTGACGTCTATTCTGGACTGCCTGACAAACGATACTGCTCGAATTGTGGTCACCACCACAGTTGTGACATTTCATGTCCTTATCGCAGTTGTCATCAGGGTGTTTTCCACTGCATTTTCTACAGTGCTGAGCATTTCCACAAAATTTCATTGTGTGCCCAAATTTCATGCACTTGTTACAATGCATAACATTAGCTGTGTAGGGGCGTACTTTTAGCATTAGTCCATGGATTACAACATAGTTAGGCAATAGCGTGCCTTCAAACGTGATGCGTACAGCGTTGGATTCAATCCAGGTGCGTTCCTTAGGGATATTTGGATCTATTCGGTTCAACCTGAATGCACTCAAAATTTTGACGTTGGGTAGTTTATCATTTTTGAATTTCCCAAATCCATCGCTTACTACTTCAGCTGAAGTTGTATATTGTGGCAGTATAATTACTCCATCAATTTGAACCGATATTGCAGGAATACTGGCAATATGTGCTAATGTAATGCGACTATCATTAACCAGCAAATTAGCATCAGATAGCATACCAAATACAACTCTGATTTTGACAGTAGAAACAGAGTGAACACTGATTGTAGAGGAGTATTTATTGAAAATGTGTTTAGCAATTAAAACCTGATTTAACTGTAAATCTTTTTTGCGAATGTATACAATGTAGGGGCCCTTATGTGTTGTTGGATACTGTCGCACATGGCTAGAAGTTGTATTTGATGAATTAGTGTTAACTGCATTTATAATTGAGTTATCGGAGATAGGGCAATTATTGACGTCATCATCATTAACTTCTTCTGGAAGATCGGCTAAGGCAGCCGAATCTTCATACTCCATGATGGGTAGAACCACCTTCAACTGTTATTTCAACTTTTCTTTTTAATTATTTCAATGTTTATAGAGAAAAAATGAAAAAAAAACTAATGCACTGAACTATTAACTTTGTTTGTTACTCAATTTCGTTACACAGAAAGTATCGATGGAGACAATATTAATCAACGACCGATCAGTTCTGCTGACAAATTGAAACTGAAGGTCAAAATTAAGAAATTTGTCAAATTTTTCATATCTCCGAAAAGCTTTATTAAAATGTACTCGCTCTCCCTGCGATGTAGTTTTTTTGTTAACTGATGAGATTTTAGATGTAGGAAGGGCAGAAAAAAATATGTACACATATCCCATCCAATATACCTTAATTCTTGCCAATCTATAGTTCCGACAATCGACATGCAAATTCACAAAAATTTATAATTTGTCAGGACGGAAAGAAGGAATTAAATTTTCCTAAAATCTAAAAATCTTAAATCCCGAGAGCTAAAATCACGACAATCCAAAAAGTACCTGAGGTATGTTTCATAATTATTCATCTCAGACATTCGGTAAATGCGAAATTTTATTTGTGATGATTTGTACATTGTAGTACTGTTACTTTCACTTTAGTGTTTCAATTGCGCTACTTAATTCTAATATTTTATTCACTGACTAAATTGAAAGCTACTATCACTACACCTTTTCCAATTGTAATTCAGAAAGTGTCAACTTGATTTCAGTAATCGTCAATTTAATTTCAGATTAGTCAAGTTGATTTCAGAAATCGTCAATTTGATTTCAGATTAGTCAAGTTGGTTTTGTGCAAAATGGCAAACGGAAATGTTGATGCGAAGCCCCAAATCATCAGCATTGACTAGATCTCTGAAATGGTTACATAATTTGTAACCAAACGCTGCAGATTAATCGTATAATGTAGACCTCATATGGGAGCATCTGCAAACGAATGAGGATTACACAAGGGAGACGAACTGAGTGGCGTTTTATATGAAGAAAATGAAACAACAATGTTTGTCATTTCTTCTATACTATGAAAAAAACATAACCCCAAAAATAATAAATAAAAATACTGTAAAAAATTTGTTAATTACAACCTCCCGACTTTTTGTTCGATTTGAAATATTTTACTTTTCATTCATTCCCATTATAAATTTATTTTAGCAGATAAAACCGTTTGTCTTTTAATGGGTCCAGACGAAAAAATTTCTCCTTTTTATGGTTGGAGATGACCAACGCAGATGAATAAAACTACATCGCAAGGAAAGCGAGGTGTGAATATATACGACTGTTACTTAACTACATTTTAATAAAGCTTTTCGGAGATATGAAAATTTTGACCTTGAAATTTCTGAATTTGGCCTTGATTCCATTATAAAATATGGCCTTGAGTTTTAAAATGTTGACCTTAAAATGTTCTGCAAGTTTTCTTATCTTAGTTTCTCCTACAATAATCTGAAAGAATTTTTTTGATATTATGTAAGGTGTCTGAGATCGAAAAGTGGTGTTTAGTCTTTGTCCACCTCCTTTTTTGCCAGAAGGATCACCTAAAGAAATGTAAGATAAATGCAATTTTGTTTAGAATATCTTGAAGAATATTTGTTATGTAAATGAATAAAATCGTAGGGGACGTTTCTGAGCCCCTATACAAGAAAAACTGATTTGGGCAATAAAATAAAAAAGATGGTGGACAAATACAAACCCCGTTTTTCTATCTCAGTTACCTTACACAATATCAAAAAAATGCTTTCAGATTATTGTAGGAGAAAATAAGATAAGAAAACTTGCTGAACATTTTAAGGTCAAAATTTAAAAACTCAAAGCTATATTTTTATAATGAAAATATTGTATGTAATTCGAAATCTGTATGTTTTAGGGTACTATGATGTTCTACATTATTGCTAATCCCAATAAAAGTACCAATATTAAACAAAAATCAAGGTCAAAATTTAGAAATTTCAAGGTCACATTTTCCATATCTCAGAAAAGCTTTACTAAAATGTAGTTAAGCAACAGTCATGTATAAATTAATTCACACCTCGTTTTCTCTCCGATGTAGTTTTTTTGTCTCTTTTCGCGATCTGTAGGCAGACCGATATGTGAATAATTTTCTTATTTAGACCTTGAAACATTCAGCTTTTTTTTTTGGAAGCACAATAATGTGAATGAAAAATTTCAAAAACATTGAAGGTTTTTGATATATACATTATACATCCTCGAATGTGACCTCGAAATTTTTATTTTGACCTTGAAATATTCAGCAAATTTTCATGTTTTTTTCATGTTCATGTAAAATAATTTTTTCATGTTGCGTAAGGTTTCTGAGATAGAAGATTTCGTCATATATCGCTTAAATCCCAATAAATTATCAATTGTTGGGATATACGGTAAATGCATTCTTGTTTAGAATACATTTACGTATATGTTTCCGAAAAATATATGCATTCTGGACATTCAAATGTTCGAACGTCCGAACTTTTTTCGTAAATATTACAACCATAATTAAAAAAACTGAAGTGAATGTTGGTAAAAAAAATAAAATATACTTACATTTACAGACACACCTGGTAATTTAAATATTTGAGCAGGTGGCATATCTCTTGGTACATATCTATAGAACTCATTGCCGTCTTTGTACCATTTCACGGAGTATAAAACTTCACCATCTAAATCGTAACGACATTCGAGGTGAGCTGAGCTGTTGCGTACGGAGTGGTTAGGTATTCGTACCTCGGTTAACCGAAGACCGTGTGTTAGACCTGAAATAATTTTTTTTTTGTAATTTTAGTTTTATACTAGGTTATAAGTAGGCTGTGAAAGGTTATAATGTGTTATAGTACAGATTTTGAATTTTAATTGAAATGCTTCTAATGCATTTAAATTTTCCAAAATTGTTTATTTTATTGAATTTAGTAATTAATAATTATGTAAAACATTAAAATGCCCTAAATTCTAGAACAAACAGTTTTTCAATAATTTTCAGTACAAAGCGAGGTTTTCATAGGAAACTTGCATGAATGTCGGTCCATGAAAAAATTCACCAATAAAATTCCAAGAGACAGGCTTATGGGCTTTTGCACACGATGTTCACAAAATCACATTTGTTAAGTGAATATATGGTATATAAAATCGACAAAATGCAAGACAGCAATACTCAAGATTAGTATTACAACCTGGTTTTTAGGCATACCTGCATTATCGACCTGAGTTTATAGACATTTGTTGCGTCCTATAATACCAGGCCTCGGCATTTTTAAATTTTCCCTATCTTTTAAGCTTCCGTCGTTTCACAGCAAAAAATTTTACAATTTTATCGGTAAATATTTCCATGGACTGGCATTCATGCAAGTTTCCCTTATGAAAACGCGAATTCAAACTATGGTCTAAATTATCTAAATTTTGATCTTCAAATGTTCAGTAGGTTCTTATTTTATGAAAAGATATAATAATGTGGAAAAAATCAAAATTAATTAACTTTTTAGCAAATTTTTTAATATACATATATCAGACGCTACATTAATTGTAAAGTTTTTTTTCATATTGTATAGGATTTCTCAGATAGAAAATGCAGGATTCTCTGCGTCCACTCCCTTTTATCCGATGAATAAAAACTACGACGAACTTCTACAAGGGGATGGATTTTCCTACATTCTCTTTAACTTTGCGTTGGAGGAAGTGATCCGGAACTATGGAGTCAACACGAGGGGCACAATTCTAACTGAATGAAATAAATTAACTACTGTCCTACGCCGATGACGTCGACATTATGGGAAGGAGTAGTCGAAATGCACTCGGTTCTTTAGCGCAAATCGACCAGGCGGCTAGGGACATTGACCTGAACATCAACGAGAAAGGTACTACTGTACAGGTCTATAATCCTACCAGCACTCACATATGCCTCCGATACATGGACGCATAGGACAGATCATCCCTTTATTGACGCGTTTGAAAGGGAAATCCTCCGGAGCATCTACGGTCCTAAATGTGAAGAAGGATAGTATCGCAGTTTCTTCAAAAACGAGCTGTATGAGCGATATTAGAGTACTAATGTTGTAAAAGTCATACAGCTCAATAGACTCCTATGGGCTGGGCATCTAGTCAGAATGAATGACAATTACCCATCGAAAACTGTCTATGCGGATAGAAACAAGGAGACAAGGGAGGCCTCGTCTCAGATGGTAGGAATAATATAACCGGTTTGGAATAGTTTTTTGAGTCCGAGTTGTAGCGTAACGCAAAAGGATGATGATGAAATAAGGTGCATATATTTGCATATTTTTTCCATACAACTTTTGTTGGACCTCCTGTCAAAACAAGCTTCTGCGTTACTAACTTTCTTTCCGAAAAAGCTCAGAATGCGGTACAAAATTATATATGCTCTTGGGTCGCATATAATATATATTAAAAAGATTTTTGTAATGATCTTTTTAATTTATATACGACCCCAAGGGCATATAGAAATATTTGGAATCCGACTTTTTTCGGAAAAAAAGTAGATGATGCTGAAACTCGTTTTGACACCCTCCTGAGTCAAAAAAAGTGGTCTAGAAAAAATGAGCAAATGTACGTCCATACGCTGTACTGTGTACGGTGTACGCCGTACTATGGTGGAAAAAAAAACTCCTAAGCTACTTGACCGATTTGTATAAAATTTTTTACAGTATTAGACAAATATATAAGAATACGATTTTCGATTTTTCAAGGTCAGATCCTTCAAGGTCAAGTTATTGCCAAAAGAATTTTTTTTCGTATAGGGCCTCAAAAAAGGGTTCTACGATTTTTTTCATTTCCATAACAATTAATCAACGTATCTTAAACAAAACTGCATATATCCTATATCCCGCTAGATGCTTCCTCTGGCGAAAAGTGGATGGACAAGGACAAACCCCACTTTTATATCTCAGCCACCTTGCACAATATCAAAAAAATTCTTTCAGATTATTGTAGGTAAAATAAAATAAGAAAACTTGCTGAACATTTCAAGGTCAAATTTTGAAAACTCAAGGTCATATTTTTATAATGAAAATGTGTAATTCAAATACAGTGTGTTTTAGGGTATTATGATGTTCTACATTATTGATAATCTCAATAAAAGTACCAATTTTGGACAAAAATCAAGGTCAAAATTCAGAAATTTAAATTTTTCATATCTCCGAAAAGCTTTATTTGCGATGTAGTTTTTTTAAATTCCTATATCGCCAGAATTTTCTTAAATTTCAATCTCGATTTAATATTTTATTCTTCTCCATAATTATCGAAGGAAAATAATTGTTTTGTGCGAAATGGCAAAAGAAAATGTTAATGCACAGCCCCAAATCATCACCGTTGACTAAATCTCTGAATTGATAACAAAATTTGTGACTCAAAAGCTAGAAAGATAGGGATTGCAAAACCGATTAATCGTATAATGTAACACAAAGGATACGATACTCAGTTGGTCTATGAAGAAAATGAAGAAAAATTGTGGTTGTCATTTCTCTACTATAAAAAAAACATAACCCCACAAATAATAAACAACGAACAACGACGAATGCTCGACGAAACAGCGCCCGACGTTGTTCGCATCGAACATGTCTGACGAAAATTGATAGGTGGAATGGCCATTCGTCGAACTCATTTGACTGTTCGACGCAAAAAATTGTGCAACACAACGAACAAATTGTGTTCGTCGAACAGCTTCCTGTGTTGGGTTTTGATGCGCACTAATTAATGTATCATTTGTTTAGAAGTAAATCCAACATCCATTTTGAATAAAATATTAATTGAATGATTTTGTTTTTATTTCATACTGTTTGGCTCATAGACTCATTATAAAAGACAGGAAAACGATGGAAAATATGAATAAAAATATGAGCCGAAATTTTTGAGAATGTATGATATGATATATCATATCCATATAGGCTTTAAAACGGTGTTAGTGCTTATAATTATTAGATTTTGACAAACACTTGAACACAAATTATAGCTATCTCCTTTTGTTTCATTTATTGCATATAGCGCTTTTGACTAAATTTTGTATACACATTTTTGTAATTTTGTGTAATTTTCGCATAGGAGCATTTGCAAACTATTCGTTGTTTTTATTTAATAATTATATTAATTTCTATCAAATATTTGAAATTAAATAACAAAATGAATTGCTCTGTTCCCGAGTGTATTTATAAATATAGCCAAAAATCAACAACATCTTTTTTTGGTTAGTTATTACTCCTTAAAAGTGAAATATTATCATGGAAAATAAGTGTGCATTCTTTGGGTTCACGTTGGGGAAAGTTGTTCTATTATTTATTTTTGGAAATAATAATTTTTCTTGTATTTTAATTAAATTTCAGTGTCACTGAACAGAGGATTAAACACATTTTAAATGCCCAATTAAATAAGTTTTCATTTGAACTGACTAAAAAATTTACACTAACACATTGACGTTCCAGTGGCGTCGTAGTATGTACATATAAACCACGATTCACGATCACATTATAAGTTGCGACACGCCATTCTCTTTTTTTAAGAACACGCATATAATTACAGTGACCATTAACAAACACATCCTTGTTTTCGGATCAGTATGTTTCTTTTAATATCTTGTCTTTTATACAATAAGTCTATGGTTTGGCTAGCAATGTCATGGCTTTCGTCGATCATGCGCATGTTTGTTGAACTATTCGCCGAACAGCGTTCATCAAACAAGTGGAATGGTCTATCGAACATGTTCGTCGAACACTTACTACCGAAATATTCGTCAAATATTACGAATGCTTGATATGACGTAATGGCAGAATATTGTATTCGACGAATCTGTTGTTCGATGTCGACTTTCATCGAACATGTTCGTATCGAATGCTCGCCTGGTGGAATGCCGGCTTTAACAAGACGCAGGTCGCCATATTTGCGAATCTTGTTTGGAGGCAGCGCAAAGTCATAATTGAAATAAATTACTGCAAAGTTACAGTTATATTCATCTATATTCATTTATTCATTCATCAAAACTTTAAACTCGGTAAAAATAGAAATAATAATTTCAAAGTATGTAAACTGATGGTGGTGCCTCACGAAAAGTTTGTGAGGTTGAGGAAATGGTGGTAGCTCTAACAGAGTTCTAAATTTGTTCTCTATTACATTTCGTGTCGCTATATGTTTTTTGTTGAATCTTATTTTTGCAGGTATCGATGAGAAAATGTACGGAGTAAGCAGATAGTGCTCCAAAGGGTAACCATTATCAGCAAGAAGCCACGCGTTCCCCGGGAAGTCGGGTGAATGTAGTATTGAATGGAGAACGCTTGATTTGTAAATGTGGGAGTCATGAGTTGCAGCAGCCCATCTAACTACAATATTTAAAAAATTTCCACTGAGGTAACAACATACCGTTTAACAATACTATATTATTATAAAATAACAGCTGTAAGTTTTAAAATTTGCCTCTTGGACGTTAAAGGACATTTTAAGGTCCTACAGGTTTGGTTTCTCAATTGCAATATGAGTGCCGTCAATGGCAACTACCACATTCGGAAATCTGTATTTGCGGTAAAATTGTTCTTTAATTTTGCAATTTCATGCTCGGGGGTTGGAAAATATATTTTATTCCTATACTTAGACAACACCGCTTTTAAAAATTCTTCAAACCATCCACAATCAGTTTCACTGGCTGTTTCGGAAATCAACAACGCACAAAAAAATCGGAGTCAGAGAGTTCAAAAGGATTTTTACGGTCCTTTCTATTCTAAAATGTTTGCGTGGGATTGAACTTTTTCGTCGTCTACGAATTAAAATTAATAAAGCCTTTTGATTTCAATTTGTTTTGTTGCGAATTGCGCGGGCTTACTGCAGGCAATTTGATTAAATTCTTGGTTATGTTATCAAAATATAGATAGTTGATGATCGAAAATATTTGACAGTTGTGTCTTGTTTGCCAATGCTACGATTTTATCGAGCATGCGCTTACTTTTGATTCAGCAAATATTTTCTTGCGATCGCAAAATTTTAGTATCGAGCACATACCCCATTAATACATACTGTAAAATAAAAAACTACATCGCAGGGAGAGCGAGGTGTGAATTTATATACGACTGTTGCTTAACTATATTTTAATAAAGCTTTTCGGAGATATGAAAATTTGACCTTGATTTTTGTCCAAAATTGGTATTTTTATTGAGATTATCAGTAATGTAGAACATCATAGTACCCAAAAACACACAGTATTTGAGTTACACATTTTAATTATATTTATTATTTATAATTTATTTTAATTATAAAAATATGACCTTGGATTTTCAAAATTTGACCTTGAAATGTTCTGCAAGTTTTCTAGCATGGATATAGAATATATGCAGTTTGATTTAAGATACCTTGAAGATTAATTGTTGTGGAAATGAAAAAAATCGTAGGACGCATTTTTGAGCCCCTATACGAAAAAAAATTATTTTGGCAATAACTTGACCTTGAAGGATCTGACCTTGAAGAATCGAAGATCCTATTCTTATATTTTTGTCTAATACTTTACAAAAAAATTTCATACAAATCGGTCCAGTAGTTTAGGAGTTTTTTTTTCCCACCATTTTTCTATAGTACGGCGTACGGACGTACTTTTGCACATTTTTTCTAGACCACTTTTTTGGATTCAGGGGGTTTAAAAACGAATTTCTGCATCATCAACTTTTTTTCCGAAAAAATCGGATTCCAAATATTTCTATATGCCCTTGGGATCGTATATAAATTAATTATATTATATACAAAATATAGTTTTGACGCGTGGTGTCAATAACGAATATGTATATACTAGAATATACTAGGGATTGATTTATATAAATTGCAAATTCTGCTATCAGCTCACACCTAATGACAAATTGCATAGGCTTTCTCTTTTGCTCAATCCCTAACTTTCAAGCCAAGCACTTCATTAGAATCATCTAAATTCTAAACCCAGCTGTAGTATGCAGCAACCCAAGACTGGTAAATCACAGCTGATGCATGCCCCAGACAGTCTGACATTCACGTCTTATCGTCCACATTAAATCCCTCCAAATGTCCAGTGAATGTTGCAAGTATCCGCGCGAAACGAATATTATTCGAGTTGTATTTAATGTTGTAGAAGCCCCGACTCGATTTGGAACACTCTTGAAAAAAACATGCCAAAAAGTGCCTAATAAGCAATTCACTTATCATAACAACTCACATACCTTAAGGCACTGTTCTTCAACACTTTTCACTGATTAGGATTGCATTTCTTCCAGAACTGTCGCCTTGAAACAATGCCATTTTTCGGTGTTGCTTTTGGTTTTAAATATAAATAATAACCCGAAACCCGTTTGTTTCCCGTATAACACTCTCGATTTCAACTCCCTCTATAAATTTAGTAATACATATAGCTTATCACTATCATTAAAAATATCAGGATTTGTTAAGATATAACATAAAAAAGTACACATCGACAATGGTTTAAATTTTTCAAAATATAGAATGGTTAACTGTCTGAAGTTAGAATGTTACAATTAAATATAATTTTTTTTTTTTTTTAATTAAATTTTTTTAATCAATTCCATCGTAAACCCTCACATCGACGTGAGGGGGAACATAGATTAGACAATTTAAGTAAACCATTCGAACGAAAATTCAGATCTTGACAAAATCTTAGATATTGTGAAAAGCCTTAGGAAATTTTCTGGACGCCAACAATAATTCAACTCCTGAAAAAAACGTTGAGAGTGAAATACAAATTTATAGCTCCTTCAAGGAAAGTCCAAAATATAACGGCAAATTTTAAGCAATGCCGATTTTGTACTGATATGCAGATAAACTCGATATCGGTACACCAGAATATTAACTGGTTGCTTTCGTTCAAGGGAATAGTTCAATACTACACCTTTTCCAATTGTAATTCAGAAAGTGCCAATTTGATTTCAGATTAGTCAAGTTGATTTCAGAAGATATCAATTTGATTTCAGAAATCGTGAATTTGATTTCAGAAAGTGGGTGAGTTTTTACCAAAAAAATAATTACTTAGTTTTTTACTTGAAAATGTTAATATAATTTCTTTTAAACATAGTAACATATGATGCCTCTTTATTGTTTTTATTAAAATACGGATTTTTAGATTTTTGTTTCACGAAAACCAAATCAACATCGCAAAAATAAAAAAATGAAACAAATACATTAACAGATAATATATTCATTATTCGCATAGTTCTTCTTATTTTATGTTCAATTGTTGTTAATTTGTTCAATAATTATTTGTTATACTGTTTTAAATAATACATAATGGAGCTAAATAACAATTGTCCAATATGTCTTGTAACGATGCTGCCATGTAAGCATTTACTACATGCGACTTGCATACAAAATTTGAATGTTTCCGGAAATGGAGTGGCCTCTAACTGCCCAATATGCAGAAAAACAATACTCAAGATAGAGAGAGAATTATTGCATGTGCCAACAGGGGAAAGGACTGGGTAGCCTTAGCGTTGAGCTTAGATGTGAAGTATAAAACTGCTTACACTTGGGTGCGTTCTGGACGGGAAAAGATGCTTCCAAAAGGAGGGCACAAGAAAAAATTATTGAGTGAAGATGAAATAAGTGTAATAATAGGATGGGTTGAAGACGATTCCAGCTGCACCTTAAAACAACTGAAAGAGAAAATAATGTTGGATTTAAATAAATCGGTGTCAAAATCAACAGTTAGTAATTACCTAGAAGGAAGAATGTTTTCCGTAAAAAAATTTCATAATGAGCCTATAACTATGAATTCAGAAGTTAATAAGCACAAAAGGGCCGAGTACGTTCAAGAATTAAACATTTTAATTCAGGAAGGGAAGCAAATAGTATGGATTGATGAAACAAATTTTAATTTCGTCGGGCTAAAGCTGGCAATAGGGCTGTTCAAATTTTACCAGCAGGCAGGGGTCCTAATATACACCTTATAGGAGCCATTTCCACAACATGAGTCATAATGATGGAGCGCAAGAGAGGATCATTTAATGCCGTATCAGCAAATGCGTGTGTTCAAAAGTTATTGGATCAGTGGGTTGAATTGAGAAATAATGTATTGGTGATTGTCTGCGATAATGCTAAATGTCATTCGAAGCTACAGACGATTTTCAATGAGAGTCCAGCAACTCTTTTACTATTGGGCCCATGCTTTCATTGGCCATACACCAATGCTTAATCCGATAGAGACAATTCGGTCTAAAATAAAAACATATGCGAAAAATAATATCAGAATTCCACAAGCTGAAGGAACAGGACTCAATGAGCAACGATTAGTGTATTTGGAAAGAATAATTGACACCGCAAAAAATATGATGGAAGGGGGCGACTGCACTCGAGCAGTTCAGCATTCTTCAACCCATCAAATAACTGCTAAAATCGAAAAACATTAATTTTCATTTTTTTTAAATTGTTTTTATGTTCACCTGTTAATAAAATACATTACGTACTTGTAATAATATACCGTTTTTTTAACATCATGTATTTAAAAGAAATTATATTCACATTTCAAGAAAAAAACTAAGGAGTTTTTACGTTTTTTTTTGGCAATAACGCAAGTACTTGACGATTTCGGAAATCAAATTCACGATTTCCGAAATCAAATTGATGATTTCTGAAATCAAATTGACGATTTCTGAAATCAACTTGACTAATCTGAAATCAAATTGGCACTTTCTGAAATCAACTTGACTAATCTGAAATAAAATTGACGATTACTGAAATCAACTTGACTAATTTGAAATCAAATTGACGATTTCGGAAATCAACTTGATGCTTTCTGAATTACAATTGGAAAAGGTGTATAATTCTACCAAAGGGTTTATCAACATTTATATCTCATTTTAAACAAAGTTTCATCGACAGAATCGGGTCCCGCAAGGAGGTATAATTTAAAACACACATATAAGCACAGAGCTCTCTATACATTCGTCAGAGGATTAAAGGAATAATAATAATTCACCAATTCCTGCACCTCGAAAAACATGTTATCCTGATCTTTTCAAGAACTCAGAAACACTGCAAATAGCTAAAACACCTCACTCAAACCTCTTATAAAGCCCGACCCTACCAAGGATTTTAATCTAACCATTGTCGCTCGTTCAAAGGTTTGCTTTACAAAATACTCGTTTATACCGTCAAATAATTCCAACCAATTTATAATACATAAATAAATATCTCATCTTTACCACATTGAAAAAAAATGTATCCAAATAACATATCACTATCACTAACTAATTAATATTTTTGGACGAAAATCTAAAAAACTTGTTGCAGATACATACCCCCCTCCCTCCCAGAAGTGTCTATTTCCTAAAATAATGCTGATTTCTAAAACCCACGAGTGTTAAGAAATAAACAAAATAAATTATATTTTTATATAAAAGTGCTAACTAACAACTCCAAAAAAACGCACATAGTGACCGTGAAAATAATGATTTTTCAGGTTACTAATTGCACTTAGTAAATAAATAAATTCAGGAGCGGATGCAGCCCTCAACAATGGTTGTGGGCACGAACACCTAAAAAAGTATCAAGTGCAAGCCGTATTCCCTTAAAGACTCTAGGAATCGCAGGAAATAGGGTTCGAATTGCTGAGTTTTAAAATTTTAAAATATGTACTAATTTCACAAAATGTTTATTAACTGTCTATCTATTATATAATACTACTTTTAAATAAGCTTTTACAAAAAAGTTGGTAAAGGGGTCCTTAATTAAAAACAAACCCAAACTTAAATTGGTTAAATAACAAATTCAAGTTTGTGTTTCTTTCTTGCGAAAGTTTTTACTATGTCATATATATCTAGGATCACGTATTTGTGTACGTTTAGTACGTAGTCTCGTAAAACAGAATAAGGAAAAACTTATTTTTTTTACATTTTTTGAAATATTTTCCTGGATCTTATTATGACCTATGTCAATTATCTTGTTTTACACAGTTTTGCTTATGCAAGTAGCTGTAGAACTTGTTGATGACAATTTCATGTATTTTAAATTTTAACAGAGTTCGAGAATTTCCTTCAGAAGAGATACTATTGTCTGTGTTCTTACTTAATGAATTTTAAATTTCTAGTTTTAAAAAAATACAAGATAAATAGAGAGAAGAAAAAATTATATTGAAATTCCATTTCTGGCAATAAAAAGAGGCAATAATCTGCCTTTGAATACCTTCAATATAATAAATAAATATTATATTTAAGATGTGATTTCAAGAATAAATATTACCAAAAATTCATGACTAACATTTAGTGTTGCGTATATGAAATTTATGCTTGCGAAAAATTAGGGTTTGGGGCATAAATCACATCATTCAGAAATGAAAAATGTTTGTATACTTGGATACACAAAGTTTGAGAAATACAAACGTTTTAAAAAAACTGTTTGCGTCATTTGACAAATTTGACAAAAACTGTTTGTTTTCTTTTTCGAATTTTAACTTAAAGATAATTACGAATATTTACTAAATTTATTACTTAAAAAAAGTATATTGTTTTTTTTCAATTCTTGTTGTAGGCATGCCCACTATGCCCACCAGGATTTTATTGGGAAGGTAAAATAATTGAAAATTTTTAAAAGCCAGCAAATTTTGGGACCAATTTAGCTTTTCGTATTATTATTATTGTAGATTTTAGGTAGATGCACAATGCCAAAGTTACCTAGATTAATGTATAATACTTGTGCGGTATTTATATTTTGCAAACTCACTAGGTTCACATATTTTGACAACCGCCACATCGACCAATTCATACATTTGAGTATAAAAGGGCGATGCATTTTTTAGAATTTTATGTTATGTGAGCACATTTCTCGATTTTGTATGTATGTTTAAAATTATGTGCAATTGTGCATATAATTAAGGATTTTAAATAAACAGGGTCTACCCCGTTAAAGTACAAACATACCTTGAAGTGCAAGTAAAACGGCGAATTGTGTCATCGCAGTCCATGGTTTGTCGCATTTATCCATTTTTAATCTATTAGGACCACCGCACTAGATACTAATAATATATTTGTATGATTGCTTGCTCTAAATATTGAGTTTTTGCAACATTTTTAAAACTAAAAATTACCACCGTGTTTTTATTTCACATCACAAGCATCTATAATAAGAATAGTTAATTTAATCAATTTGTGTTATTGATTAGCACATTGAAACACAATGGATATTTAATACTGTTCATATTCTCACAATTTAGTCGTCAAAATCACTTATATTTCTCTTTTTTTCCTTTGCTTTATTTTGCCATAACAATAATTTTTCAATTTAAACCACTAACAACTCTTTTAAACACTCTTGATTTTGAATTTGCTGAACATATCCTACATAAAATTTAAGATTGTTCGAGGGATGGTAATTTTCAGTTTTCTTCAAAGGTGTTAATCACACATTTCTTTACGATAATTCATTATTGTGTATAAAAATTAGTAATTATTTTCTGATTCTGTTGATAATCCATTATAAAGAAGTGTAGATGTTCATAATAATTTTGTATTGTTATTAACTTTTTGTAATTATTATTATTTAATAATTTAATTCGATGCACTTTGAATTTAAAGATGTTTTTAACTTAGAAGAACTAAACTTTCTATCTTTTCAATTAATTATTCGATATTTTACGTAACTAAGAAATTGCGTATAATGAACCTGCTGTAAAGCACCCTGGTAATTTT
The DNA here is from genome assembly GCA_963854165.1 of Sylvicola cinctus. Lineage (NCBI taxonomy): Eukaryota > Metazoa > Arthropoda > Insecta > Diptera > Anisopodidae > Sylvicola > Sylvicola cinctus. The sequence goes on from OY974082.1 coordinate 27,279,205, forward strand.
TTATCTGAATTGTATACAAATTCACACAACTCAAATTAAGTTATTCAACTGTGATATTAGGCCAAATAAAACAAAATAGCAATTAAGGAGAGGCAATATAATACATATATATGTATTAAAGTATTCTGAAACTGAAATAAGTTTATATCAAATTCATATCAGAATAAAATGTTAACTAAAATACGGTGCACCAGTATATTATGACTCACTTCAATGGTGGCCACTAAAAAACTGGCAGGCAGCAGCTTACTGCCTGCTGGACGCAACGACAGGACGACCTATAAATCCGAATTACAAGCACCCTGCATCGCCCGTTTTTTGTTTTTCGGTCAATACAAGAAATTCACACTCACGAGTTGCGACTTGCGGGGCCTGCCGCCTATGCCACCAGGAGCAGCTCGATAATCGACATGCGCGTTAAAAAATATGCACCATTTCATATGAGGCAGATTTGAATATGGAGCGGCGCGGTCGTGTCTCTGCAATGGACTACAACAAGAGAATATGAGTCATGAGACCTTTAAAACATGATTAATTCATAAAAGGCGCAGGCGTGGCACAAACTCGTTGTCTTTGCAGTCATTAATATTGTCAATATTAAACGCATGCGCACATTTATGTATGTATGTGTGTATGAATGTACATATATTAAATAAATTTGCTTTAGGGTTTCTCTACATTCTACAACACATGATATTCTGTCGTTGAAATCGTTGTGTCATATTAATTATATTGATATTAACACCTGAACTGAACTCATCCTGCGGCTTTTCACACTCGCTTTTACAGGAAGCGAAACTACATTTTCAATCCGTTGATTATATATTTGTTTTAAGTATATATACATATAATATTTTAAATGGTTTGGTACATTTCTAGTAATTACGTTATTAATCTGAAAATGTGTCATCTAATACGTATACAATGAGATAAAACCAACCTACATCAATATATTTCCATATCACTTCAAAGTCGAAACAATAAATTAGAAGATCTACTTGTTTATGAAACCGCCTTATTTGACAGCAACCACATGTTTTCCTTATTCTGAAAGTAAATCCGCTTTGAATATCGATATCGATTACATAGCGCGCGAAATATTCATATGTTGCATTAAATAATTATTAAAACACTTTAGTCTAATTTCATAAGTTATATATTAGTAGTGTTGGGTCTGAAGACGACAAACTGTTTTTCAAAAAAAACGAAGGAACAGTTTGTCCAAAAATAAAAAAAAATTTGTTTTTCTGCATTGTTTTTTTTTAAATCTGTTTTTTTTTTTTGATACTGTTTGTTTTTAATTCTGTTTTTTTCAATACTGTTTTTTTTTAAAGCGTTTTTTCGGTTCTGTTTTTTCCCGTTTTTTCCTGAGAAGCAGGTAGTTGTTTATGTTTTATCTTCCGCTATTTTATTAAAAATTAAATGGGCTGTTCTGCTTCTGTTTTTTTCGTGTGATGAATTAGGAATTATGTAAATATGGATTTATGTATTGGATAGATTTGCAGCACCATATTTTTTTGAAGAGTACAATATACTGTTCTTTCGTATACAGACATATGTATCTATGAACAAAAATTTTATTTTTCAATATAATGTTAACATGCATTTTTTTTCTAGTGACTATGTAGGTTTCTAGGTGCATGTATGTGTATTATGTATTAGCTTGATGTGAAGCATGACTCATTACTCGTGTTTTGTATATAAGTTAGGCCATAAATCAAATGATGATAATGACTCAATATTTCTGATTAAGATGTCTATTGCATTCATCAGTTGGAAAATGGTAATATATTTTAAGGAAGAGAAACAGATTACATTAAAATTCCATTTCTGATAACATTTTCTTATTTATATTATTGCCTTAGAAAAGATACAATTCATTAATACTTTAAGTGAATATCAAATTTTAGATAAAAAATTCAGATGACTCATATTTCGAATTTTGCATATAATATTCAATGTGCATTATCCGTTTATAAGTTGGGCCATAAATCAAATGCAAGATAATGACTAAATATTTCTGATTATTTTTTTTTAATTTTCCCCTCAAACAAACAGTTATAATATAGGTACGAAGTAAAACAACATTCAAATCCAAATATTTCATGGTATCTAGTAGTTTTAAAAAACATTTTGCGTTTTTTGACAAACGTCGTTTTCGTTTTTCGAAAAGAGCAGAAACGCGCACCACTATATATTAGTATAAGTTATTATGTTAGATTGCTCTTCCGAGTCAATACGTACTGTGCAAAATTGGTCTTAAGACTAATTGAAAACCTTTGCAAATATATTTGATGCATTCACGGAGATTAATCTTTAAAAGATGCAAGGAAGAGTGCCTCGGAGTGACAAGAACCAGAAACTAAAAACGGTGTCAGATTTAGTACATTTGCAAAAGGTGTCATAATTTAAAATGTCGTTACAATTGAATTTGACAGCGTTTTGAGAGCAGATTCGAGTTGTTTCTGGCTCCGGTATTTTCGGCTCCGGTTTCGTTTCAGTTCAGTTTCAGTTTTTTTTTGTCACTCCAAGCCTTAAGAGATTAAACAGAAATGAGTCGATCTTTATATCAAAGTGTCCTCACATCCTCTATATTCACAGTGTGACAATAATGTGTACTCGTTTCTGTTATACCCGGATAGTCGAACAAAAAATTATGTAGCCGTTGTCTTTCTACTATTTCTCCAAAGTCCGGGGTATTTTTATATTTTCGATATAGATTTCTTTTTCAAAAATATCTGTGGTTCCTGAGATAGTGTAACACTGAATTTTCGTTGACCTTTAAACGTACAACAATGTTTTTTTGTAAGCTTATAATATATAATGTGAACGAGTTTTAAAAAAAAATTTATGGTTTCTGAGATATTCGCAAATTTTTTCGTACGTTTTTCTATATATATATTCTATATTTATGTGGGATCTTAAATATGGGACCCATGACGACTTGACGAACGAACGAAAGGGAAGTACATATTGACAGAACACGACGTATATAGCCGATAGACGGACTTAACGACACTACGACTATGGTCCATGACTAAACTCTAGTGTGCGAACCTAGGTATATAGAGTAACATGGTACTATAACAAACCTAAACTATTCCGATAGCCATTTTATTATAACTCAAAGACAAATGCCCAAAGTATGTAAATCAAATTATCACTGAAATAGACATTAGAATCATCTAAAACTTTACTGTTTCTCTTATTCTATATTAAACATTAATTTACAATTATTTCTGAGCCGAAACTGTTTAACTTATCAGCACATAAATTTGTGTGTTTAATAATTTTTTAATTAAAAATAATTCAATTTAAGTGGGCGCTGCTATTTATCGAATTAAAATTTTCTTTCGCATATCTAATTAACCCACATTAACGACAGTAATTCAATATTCAATTAATTACAATTACGAATTCAATATACGTACAAGGCGAAAATTTATATAATCCAAAATTAACATTTGGAAAGAATTTTTTTTAAGTTTATAGGTTTATAGTTCGGATATATGAGACATAGATGTCACCACTGTCAAAATATTATTTAGGTGAAAAGTTTGCCTGAGCTGCATCAAGCATCGCTCGCTGCTTTGTCTATCACTTATATTTTAATTTTTAGGTGCAGTATTGCACTTAACACTGCGAAGCCGCATTTTCTTTACTATATATTACTACGCATTACGCAGATAGCTAAAAGGAAACACAAACAGATAGCAGTGCCGATCGCGCTATACATTTTGTATGTGCATTTCATCGATCATATAGTGTACCGATTCATCACACATTCATAGATTTTGTTTGCAAATGAAAACAAAATAGCAAAAACTGAAAGGCCATTATTATGTGGCACACGCAAGAATGAAGAAGCAATAGCATGGCTATGGAAGTAGTATGTGTAATAATTCAAGATGTCATTCAAATATATAGCATGCTGTTTGTGGGGAATCCTAATTTCGATGCTTTATCAGGCAGCGAATATATATATTTTATAAATAAATGACATTGGGTCTGTACCGCGAATATATATATTCGTATTTTGCTGCAAAGTGTTTGCTGCTTTCAATTTAACTCACTTCGCGTTTTTCCTGCTTGCTGCGTTGTTTGCTGCTTTCAATCTGTTTCTCGCTTTAATCTATGCGCCGAGTCTTTACTACAAATCTCTGTCTAAACCGTTTTTGGTTTTGCCACCGTTTCCACGTTGTTTCCATGTTGGTTTCGAGGATCGATATCCACGTGGTTATCGACCTCGATAAGGTATTTCAAAAATATTAAATGTATATATTTATATGAAAAAAAAATCTATCATATGTTTATATTTATAATTTGAATTGTAACACACAATAAAAAACAACAACAAAAAGTAAATATGATTCTCCGGAAACAAATAAATTATTAATAAATAAATTGTGATAAATGTTAAACAATATCGAAAAACTACTTTCTTTTGAGCATTATCTTGCCGCTTTTTATTTCTATTATCACCTTTCAGTATTTTTATTGAAATGCACACTTTATATCGTATATTTTGAAATATTAATTTGTACAAATATCAAAAAATAAAGTTTTATTATCTTCTGCGAGCAGTTGGCAGGGCCGATGCGGATATCTAAATTCTAATATATAAATTTCTAAACGACCGTGTATGTATGTATGTATATATATATTTAGTACTCAATCACGCCAAATCTGACAAGGGGATTGCCACGAAATTTTAAACACATGTTTGTCAATATTCTAGAAGTAACATTGATGTACTTTCAACGCGAGAAAAAACCGCGAAAACCCCGAAAAAATGACGGCTCGTGAAAAAAATTCCATTTACCAAAAATGATTGCGGGAATCGATTTGTTAGTACTCAACTAATAGAAGACATGTCGCGAAAATATCCGCGCTTTTCCTCTGAACCATCTTATATAAAAAATTCTAAACGGCCGTAGTGGTGGAGGATTGAATCAGGCTAAAAATTAAAAGTTTACTTTTCATTAAAAATTATTGCGGGAATCTATTTGTCAGTATTCATTTAGTAATCGCATCGAGAAAAAATCAGCCAATAATTCCGCGGAACTATATAAAATAAAAAAATATAAACGGTCGTTTGGGTACAGGAATCAACCAGGCTAAAACTGACAGTAGAATCAATACGAAATTTTACACAAGTATTTCACAACACTCTAGAAGTAACACAGGCATATTTTTAAAACGAAAATCAACCGCTGAAACCGCGAAAACAATCGTGGTTTTTAAAAAAAATTGACTAATTAGAGACTGTATATAGAAAATACAAAAAAATATATAATAATTATAACTAGCTTCGTAAAATGAAGTTAAAAACTTCGAATTTTTAAGAATGTTCAATAATTTTTTATTAAGATATAAACCATATTTTGAAAAAGTGAGCCGTCAGTTTATAGATAATTTCATCAAGATTGTAAATAAAATTTAAAATTGTGTATATTTTCATTGCAAATGTACTTTAACAAGATACCTTAACCTGCTTTTTTGTAAATTAATGAAAAATCGCTTGTATTACAACATTTATAACTTTTAAAATAAAAATAATTTTAAAATTTCGAACCGTCGAAAAATGCGTACTTGTTTTACCTTTAAAATAACATAAAAATAATGTTTATAGGATATACATATATGCAATACGTTAAAGCGATTTTGCTCATAAGTCAAAAAAAAATTTTTTTTACAGGATTGACAACGAAAATAACTAAAATGGCTTTGTATACCTTGACTTTAACATAACATCCAATCAAAAAGATTCGCTTGAATGTTCTGAAATAGAAATTTAAGTTAAAATCGGTTTTTCGCGTTTTCTGGAAAACTTTCATTTTGAGTTGTGTCACATTTGTTACAAGGGTGCGATAATCTGACAAGTTGAAATAATTAATGGACAAAAATTTTTAATTCAATATAATTTAGAAAATATATTATTATTAAAAACTTTTCATGAGTTAAATATATTCTGGAAAATATTTCGAACGCAAAACAATTATTGAAAATCACGTCTGTTAAAACTGAATTTTTTTAATGAACTAATTTTTTGTTTTGACATTGAAAAAAAAAATCGTATTTTGTGTATGTACACCAACCACACTAACGCAATTTTTGCACACTATTATAAACTCGCGAAGTGTGGAATTTTATATTCACGAAGTGCGGTTGCATACAAACCAGATACTGGGTGGTTTGTAAAATCGGCCTCCAAGCAAGCACTTTATAGAAATATATGTAAAACTATAAAAAATAGCGTTGACACTTTAAAACTTATCCCCGTAACCGTCTCCACGTTAACTCCACGTTGGTATCCAGGATCGATATCCACGTTGTTATCAACCTAGATAAGGTATGTGAAAAATATTAAATGTATTTATATATATGAAAAATAAAATTTATTATATGCATATATTTATAATTTGAATTTTCAGTGCTGCCAACATAAAACAAATTACTTTTATTCTCACGCACACACACAAAGAATAAATAAATAAAAATATTTGACATTTCAAATTTATTGATCAAAGAAAAATGAAAAACAACCACAATAAGTAAAAACAACAACAAAAAGTAAAAAGGCAAACAGTAGAATGTTTAGTGATGTGTAAAATTAGTCTCAAGTCCTCTTAGCAGTCATCAAAGAAGTTTATCCTAGTTTTGCCTAGTAATTTTATCTATCCTAGCTACTTTATCATCTATTAGCAAGCGCATGCATTTTTGTATTTGAATATTGTTGCATGTCTGAAACATGCTGGAATAAAGGAGCATGAGAAAAAAGAATTTATGCGTATGTTAAAAATATACTAAAAAAAACAGTAGGTATTACCACTTTCCTGAAGACCTCTCCATCGATTAACCTTTTTTCTAAAGCCACGAGATCCTCTTCACTTTTGATAGGAAACTCATTCAGTTCTCGGCATTGTCCTTTACTAATTGTGGCTGCGGCTATTCTGTCGAGCATCACTGATGCCTTCGAAAAAAATGCCACCAGTGTAGCATTTTCTTTTATAAACAAATCATTATTAATTCAAGATTAGTAAAATACTTGTAAATAACAATATCAATCAATACATATTTACCATTTTGAATGGCATTCATGGATACTTCCATTTCCTCCATTTTTTTAATAACGACATGAACTGAGTAAAATTTAATTAAAAGATTCATATTGTAATTACAATAAATAGTATATTAACTCAGGTAAACTTACTTTTACTTTAAAGTACCGGCCACGCTTTTGATTTTGCAACAGTTGAAGTCTTAATATCGCTTTTTTATATTAATTATGTATGTTATTAGGACGTATATTGTATATTGTACACTGTACAGTGTACAGTTTACAGTCTACACTCTACAGAATTAATATTTCTATGATGATTTACAAGAAAACAAACGCTCCCACGAAGCTATCACAAAATAACAGTAATAATAAAATTGTGGCGGGACGCGTGCCATATAGAGGTTATAATCTATTTTTGGGGCTAACTTTAATAAAAAATGTTGAAAAACTACTTACTTTGATATTAGCTGCTTTCATTATTGTTTTAGTATTTGTCCAAACAGTTTTGTAAAATTCTCCGTGTATGTATGTTACGCAATGAAGCCAAAACTGAAAATGAGATAATTTTTCAATGCCAACATTCTAAAAGTAAAATAGGCTTATTTTCAACGTGAATATAAACCGCGAAAACCGCGAAAAAAATCGCGGTTAACGAGGCTTTTACCAAAAATTATTGCTGTAATCGGTTTGTCAGTAGTCAGTTAATAAAAAACATGTCGCGAAAAAATCCACGAAATTTTCTGCGATTTTCCGCGGAACTATCTATTTTATATATTCCTAAACGACCGTGTGGGTATACCATTCAATTACGCCAAAACTGTCAATGAGATCGGCACAAAATTTTGCACACGCGTTTGCCAGCATTGTAGAAGTAATATCTACTAAGTACCGCGGAAATAAACCACGAAAACTGTGAAAAAAATGCCGGTTCGCGAAAAAATTTACTTTTACCAAAAATGATTGCGGGAATTTTACACACGTATTTATCAGAAATCTTTTTATGAAGTTGGGAGATATTTCAGAAAAAAGAGAAAAAATGCTACGAAATCGAAACCATTATGAACAAGCAGCAGCACCATGAAAATAAAATTTTGCATAATAATTGTCATCGTTTTCAATTTTAACTTTGATTACAAAAAAAAACTTAAAAATAGACATTCTTTTATCAAATATTTATGATATTAAAGTATATAAGTGATTACAAAAAACGCTTTTAGAAAACAACATGTTGTGTCCGAGCAGCGCACGGTTTGCTCCGCTAGTTTAGTATAAAATCGATGCAATTATCCACTCGACATATAAAAATGGTACAATGGTAGATATATAGATGAGGCTAGTATTTCGAAATGCAATATCCACTCTCCATATAATAGAAATATAGATGAAGCTAATTCCATATAAAATTTAGAAAGAAACATACCTAAAATATTTCTATGTGTTCAAAACGACGGCGGGGATTGTGAGAGCCTGCAATACAAGGTGGCTATCTCTAGAAATCGCTGAAAAAAGAATTCTGGATCAGTGGAATGAGCTGAAATTAAATTTTAATTTCTTCACAAACAACGTTTTTGCAGCCAATACTAGAGAAATCAAAAAGAGTCAATAAAATGTTTGAAAGTAACGAAGTTGATTGTAGCAAAGTGCTGAAAGACTTGATGTAGTTGCTAAATTACGTATTGAATATGATTGTCATTCCTCATTTGACTACCGAACGTCACCTATTGAGGAGAATCTTAAAACCAAATTCATTTTTTAGGATACGCCTTCGAATAGGAAATTCAAAATTTTAAAGAATGTGATTGGACAGAAAGCGAGGAGTCAATTCGTGGTCGCTGCATTAAATTTTTAATATCATATGCACAGCAGCTTCGCCAACGCTTCCCCTCGAACATTTCTTTTGTACGCAAAATGAATGTACTTTCCGTAGAAAATGTTTGATGACAATAATCCTTTATTTTAGGAATTAAAGCTGTTGATGAAAAAAAATTGCCAGGATTGAAAATCAGTGGAGAAATATGGACCAAAACCTGTGGGGTAACAAAATGAATACCATGTCTTTTTGAGCTGAAGTGTAGTCTTACAGAGATGCTCTCGGCAGCAATCCATATGAAGATGTCGCACTGTTCGCTGTCAACTTTTCGGTTCTGCCAATTCCGAATGCATATGTAGAGCGCCTATTTAGTAGAATTAATATTGTGAAAACCAAAGTGAGGAATCAGTTGCAGACTGAAATCCTGAATAGTATAATTGGCGTGCAAAGCGCGCTTAAAAGGATAGGCGTTTGTTGCTCCAACTATGATGTTCCGGATGGTATGGTTGAAGTAATGGAATAAAACATATACAGCAGCAAAAAACTAACCGAAGAGGACATTGAATTAGAAGTATTTGAGTATGTAATGGATTTCGATGTGCAATAAAATAAAAATTCATTTCATGAATATTAATCCCAATAATGAGTAATAAAAATTAATTTAACGAACATTTCTGTTTTTTGTGTTTTCATTTAAAGTATATAAGATACTACATGTAAATAACGGAAAATATTGCAAAGTAGCGCCAAAAAGTATTGGAAAAAGTCAGGAGCAAAAACACAAAGAAAAGTTCTCAACAAAGTAACCGAAAAAGTATTCCAATTCGGTATTATTTTTTCCCCAATTTAGCGTAATAGCCATATGGTGCACCGTGAATACTGTAAATAGCATTGCATTGGTGTATGATATCATATTAAATATTGTTCTACTGTCACACTGACAGACGACAGCAGTGGGCTGTGTAGTTTACATGTTACTATGTAGTGTGTGTTGTATGTTTGTATTTTGTATAGAGTTGAGAGTTCAATGGGAAAATACGGACCCAGACCGCAGACCCCAGTCTTGACACTTAGGAGTTAGGTCTGTGTTACAGTTTCGTAATTTATCACTTTTGTGTAGCCGCGATTCTTGAAAGTAATGCTGTACAGAAATTTTGAATAATTTACTGTTAAAAAAATGGTTTTGTTTAAAGTGGATTAGATTAACTTAAGTGTTATTTGTGAGGTATAATCAATTAGTAACTTTGCTACATTTATTAGAGGCAAAGCAAAGAAGAAAAATAAATAGTTTATAGAATTCAAATAGAACCCAACGTTTCGCAATTTATTGATTTCTTCAATGTCATAAATATTGGAACCGATTATAAAATACGACACAGCCAATTCGATGTGAAAAGTGATGCTAAAAGTGATACAATTAGAGTGTGGCGGATGAACGATGAACATTTACAAATGTTTTTCTTAAGAAACTTTAACTATATAGTGTTATCAAATTCATTGAAAAAGGATCTGATGAACAAATCAGAAATTAAGATACACACAACAAACACATTTCCAAACTCTTATTTAAATGAAAATACAATAATACTATTTTGCTTAGAATATTGATGGGGATATGATAATATGATAAGAATGGTAAAAATAAGAGCTAGTTAGTTATCAATGGCTCCTTTTCTGTTGCGAGCATTATTTAAGATCTGAAACTAAATTAAAGTTTTAAAGAATTTACTAAATTGGAATTTGCGTGAATTATGTAGGGGGATTATGACTGAGGGATTAGAGTAGCAAAACTCAAAGAATTAATTGGATGATGATTTTAGTTATGACTTATTACTACAAACATTCGTAAGTCGTAGTTCTTAATAAACTAATTATTGTTAATTGTTCATTATTGTTGCTTAACATGTATCCAGTTTCAGTAGGTAAATAATAAGTTGAAGTATAGCCATTACTCATTAATAATTTTATAAATATCTGTTCATGGTGGTGGTATCCTTAGTGCTGCTTGTGGATTATGTTAAATTTACTATATTGTGTACAGTCAGACTTCAAAATGTATAATTATGTATGCACATGTACATACGGATGTTTAATTTAATTATCAACGCTATCTATCCAATCTGCACATGAAGATCACAAACTAAAAGAAATGCTGGTCCGTTAATATGTATTATTTAAATATTGAGTAGTTCTGAGTAATGTGAATAATATTATTTTGAGTGTACAATATATTTCCATTAGCATTTCTTTTACTATGACTTCAATTCCCTTTTTTTGTGTCTCATAGTATAGAGCCCATATATTGCAGTATCGTGTTTCAAAGTACATACATGTTTACAATCTTATAAGAGCACACCAAATTGGCTCATGAACTTACCATTTACCAAACCGATGAAATGACGTAACAGAACAGCTGCATCATATCTACACTTCGTGTATGCGCATAATTCTAATAGGCAGCATTGTGATCATTGATCAATATTCTAAAGGGGGGATAGTCGAGCACGATCCGAAGAGTATAATTGCTTCGACAGACAACAACATGGAGGGTTGCTTTATGAATTATGGTATATCGACTTGCTTGATATCGTAAAAGTTAAAACGAAGGGTACTCACAAGTGACAACTGACCATTATTTTTTGTTAGGTATTGTCAATTGTCATTTCCATTATAACAGTTTTCAAGTTTTAACTTAAATTCGTTTGTGAGGTAAAATCTTTTCTTTATATGAACTTTTTGAAAATTTTAAATGTACATACACGATTTAGCCCATGGAGCTCTCATATAGCCACCATAAACCGTGTAACGCAAATTTTACACATACTAGTATCGTAAAATACTGTATAAGCACAGAGTAAATATATATCAGAGGTTCAACATCGCTTTCAAACAACAATACGTTCCAACACATCATATTAAAGAGAGTAAACGAAAAGAAAAAAATATTACTCTCTTTAGGTCTAAATGCTATCATTGCAATGTTGATAAGATGTTTGCTGCGAAGGAAGATCACAACACGTATAAGATCGAAGGAGAAACATTCAATAATTCACAACAGTATGATTTCAAAGTTCTTTATGACTTAAATAGTCGTTTTAGTATATTAGTCCATGGCATGCAAGTAAAGAGTACATCCTGCACTTATTTGTAATTTTTATTGCCCTATCTTGTGTACGCATACATTTTGGAGCAAACTTGATCCTAAGGCAGGTAGGCAAAATTGTACATATTATGCACGAGGAAAAATAACTGCAGCGCATTGAGTTTTACTGATCCGTTAACCCTAGCAGATACTGTGTTCAGATTTTTCCTAATGCCTTACATTGTCAGAAAAGATTCATGAAATAGTTTTGTAAAACTATGCATCTAAAAATGTTAATGAAAAACTGTTAACAATATGTGTGTGCCATTGTTGGTTCTATTAAAGTTGTCAATGGTTCTATTAAATAAATTTGGTTTTTGTTTTGAGCCTAATATATTTCAACTGCCGCGCCAACTGACGAAAATTATCAAAATTATTAAGCGCGTTCACGCTGGAAATTAAAATATTTATTTCATTGACCAATCAGAGCGGCTATCAAAAATTCTAAAAATTATTTTATCAAAACTATTTCTTCTGTGAACTATCTTATTATAACAATATTATTATTTTTTGATTTTTGTGCAATTTTGACAATTAATAGTTTTTGTTTCATTCACTTCATATAAAACGATACAAACTATGTCTCTTTATGTAATTTGCGTTCGTCTGAAGATGCTGCCGAGTGATGGCAATGGAAGATAAACTAAAACAACTACTTAAGTTATAAAGAACTTTGAAATGACACTGTTGTGAACTATTAGGGCCGTTTACATCGAATTAATTCGAGACTAAGATTAACATTTGAAATTCGTATACATCAACCTCGATTAATTGTCGAATAAATCCTTGATTTATGACTCGCTAAATCCAGCAAATAGTTGGTCAGAATCCCCAGATTCGAATAAAACAAAACGTCAAAAACTACGTACGTTCAGCCGTTAGATGTGAATTGCTGTTATATCAAAAAACTAAGTTCACTCATCAGCTGACATTTAAAAAAAAAATCTCCAATAAATGTACTAGACCACTTTTGGTTGAAGAGAAATAGCAACAAATATTGTGCACAATAGTATAAAAATTATCCGTGTTGATGTATACCATTTCTATTAAAATCCGGGGATGCGAATTTTTCATCCGTCATCGAGATTCGCGTTGACGCATTCGGCTCTTAATGTTTCACCTTCGTTGTGATCTTCCCTTGCAGCAAACATCTAATCACCATTGCAACCAAAAAGAGTTCTCCTAATAGTTTCTCCTGGACTTACGGATATTTAAATTTCGTGCCTCAACGAAGTTTCATCTCTGTATAACGCCTCTGCCCTCTACATTTTTTTTCTTTGTACTTCGCAAAAATGGCACCGACCGCGTTGCACATTATAATGAGTGCACATTAGGGTGGAGCGCGATTATATGGAAAAAAAGTTATCCGATTAAAGACCTTCAGGGCGCAAAAGATGGGGTAATTGATATTTCTTAAATATGGATGGAGCGCGGTGGAATTTCGACCGTCCTTAGGGCGGAAAAGATGGGTAATTGATAAGCCTTCAATTTACTCCACTGAATGCAAAAAATCAACTCCTAAGGAGCACCATGTCTTTAAATTTTTGATTTTTTGCAAAAAAATGTTAAATTTGAGGTTTACGGCTCGGAAGCAAATAATTTTACGAAAAAACTGTATTCCACAAAGTTTTAGGCCATTTCATTGGTAAGAATTTACCAGGTTAAGGTTTTCTCGGAAAATGCATATTCAAGATTTTACGTAGTTTAAATCACAATCGTATGCTAAACAAATTAGTTATTTGTAAAGTGGGTTATTTTCTTTCTAATTCATATTAATTGGTTCCTTAAAAATTCGTAAATATTTTTATAACAGGAAAACAAAGCAATAAATTTTTTCACTTGTTTTGAAAAAAATCAAAATTTTAAAGCCGTGGTTCTCCACAGGAGTTGATTTTTCGCATTTAGTTTAGTAAATTGAAGGCTTATCGGTTACCCATCTTTTCCGCCCTAAGGACGGTCGAAATTCCACCGCGCTCTACCCTATTTGTCCACATGTCCATCCATATTTGTAACGATTTATTCTTTGATTGAAAACACTGGGCTCCTTGATTTTATAAAAGTGGTCAACAAGAATTTGGAAATGTATTTCCGTGCTTAATTCCGTGGCTTGTTTATTGTTTTTATGTTTAGTTATTTCCAAAAAAAGGTTTCGGTTGTATGGGAGCTTGATCGGAAACGTTTTTCACATTTTTTATATTGTACGATATCTAAATTAGTTTTCCAAGTAAAATGGCATTTACTATACCGGTATTCCCCCGTATTTTATAACATTACTAGTGGAGAAACCCGTGCGTTGCTCGGATACAATACTTTGTTTTCTAAAAACGTTTAGTAATCAGTTATATTCTTTAATATCATAAATATTTGATAAAAAAAATTTATATTCTTCAAGTTTTTATATACTGTAATCAAAGTAAAAATTTAGAACGATGACAATTATTGTGCAGAAATTTGTTTTCATGGTGCTGCTTTTTCATAACGGTTTCGATTTCGTAGCAGCTTTTCTCTTCTGAAATATCCTTCGACTTCATAAAAGGAAACACAACAACTTTTTTTTTCGTTCGTTTATGAAATTATTGGATGTGATTATAAATAAAATCTTTACCATAAAACCGTAATTGGGGAAAACCACAGAATTATGCTCGAATTTTTTGGCGATGTGTTTTTGCTTTCGCGTTCTCATTTACATTTTTAGCGACAATGTTCCTCCTCTCACAGGATCGTGTCAATTTTTATATATTAGACGAACTTCATTACCGCAGAAAATCGCGGAGATATTGGCAGATTTCTTCGTAAGGTGTTTTTTACTAATCCAAAATTTATTTTTTACCGCAATTTTTTCCGCAGTTTTCTCGATATATTTTCATGTTTCCAAAATACTTCTGGAATTAAAAATTTTTGTGAAAAGCTTCGGATCGATCCCATTTAAAGTTTTAGCCTAATTGATAGTATCGCTAAAGTTGTCTGAGATATACCTTGAAATTTTAATCAAAATTGGTACTTTTGTTGATATTAATAACGATCATGTAGGACATTATTGCACCCCAAAACAAACACTTTTTGAATTATTTTCTTTACAATAATATTGTTGGGGCTTTAATTCTTGTGGTACACGAAATTAGAGAAAACTACTTCGTTTTATAATATTTTCAAACTTTAATTTATTTTAAAGAATAATGTAGTAATAGTAATAAGTAATAATAATTGCGTCGTAGTAAGAGAAACTTAAATTTTAGTGCCTTTTTTCCACTGGCCGGCTGTATAATCACTGATCATTCATTGCTTTTTTCCTAATTGCTTTTTTTTCGAATTGTTTTTCATTACAATTATAAAAGTGTGAAATTGTTGGCCGCAACAAATATGATCTTGAGTTTTAAAATTTTGACATTGAAATGTTCATCAAGTTTTCTTATCTTATAAAATCCAACAATAATGGAAAAATAAAATTTGAAGAATATTTAGGGTTTCTGAGACATAAAAATTATTACCTTGAATTTTTAACTTTTGACCTTGAAAAGTTCAGCAAACTCCTTTATTTAGTGAGAAGAAATTGTAATGAGGCAAACAAAATTCTAAAATATTTAACGTTTTAGAGATATAAAAAATTTGACTTTGAATTTTCCGATTTTGACCTTACAATATGCTGCAAAAATTTTTCGATTAATTAACACTGTATATATAAAAGAATTTTTTTTTCATTTCGTGTAAGGTTTCCGAGATAGAAGAAGTTGGTTTTGTTTTTGTTCGCCCCTATTCCGACAGATACGTCGGGGTCGTGAAAAAAATGTAGTTTTGTTAAAAATACTTTTACAGATAATTGTTGTGAAAATTAATCGTGGGATCCGTTTTTGAACTTGTCGACACAAGGAAAACAGTTTTTCGTTTGTATGTCCATCATAGTACGGCCCGCAGTGGTTCACATCGATGTTTTCGACGTTTTTCAAAGAATTTTATTTTAAATTTTCACATTACATTAAAAACTAACTATATTTTTAGAATATGGTAATGATAAAAAAAAAAATTTTCCGTACGGCGTACGGACGTACTTTTGCACATTTTTTCTAGACCACTTTTTTGGACTCAGAGGGTGTTAAAACGAGTTTCTGCATCATCAAATTTTTTTCCGAAAAAGTCGGATTCTAAATATTTCTATATGCCCCTGGGGTCGTATATAAATTAAAAATTGCTCAGATTTCGGCATATGCGTCTTTAATGAATCTACTATATAAAAATCTAAACGACCTTGTATGTGTAAGTCATGCGTGTGTTTTGGAATCAATCACGTATCTCCACACGAACGCAACTTGCAGAACATTCCAAGTACAAATTTTTTATATCTCAGAAACCTTAAATTTTTTTTTTTTTTTTCTCACATTATTGTATAAACATTTTTATCAAAATTTTGAAACTCAAAGTTTTATTTTTTAGGGTACTATGATGTTATACATTATTGCTAATCTCAATAAAAGTACTAATTTTGGACAAAATCAAGGTCAAAATTCAGAAATTTCAAGGTCACGTTTTCCATACTTTAGAAAAGCTTTATTAAAATGTAGTTAAGCAACAGTCGTATATAAATTCACACCTCGGTCTACCTGCGATGTAGTTTTTTTTTATTGTATCGAAATTTCAACCACAATTTATTTTTTTTTCTTCATATAAAACAATACATAGTACATCGTATTCTTTGTGTAATCTACGTTCGTTTACAGATGCTCCCGTGTGGAATCTACATAAAACTGACAATGGGTTCACTTCGAAACTTTACACACGTATTTGCCGCGGAAGAATTTACTAATTCCAAAAATGATTGCGGAAATACATTTGTTGAGGTTTAATGAAGATTAGTAAATTCCCAAACTTATTTAACAACATAATTCCGCCTTTTAAAACAACATGTATATTAAAATTATTTTTTTGACAAATCCGATTTTATTTATGACAATAAATATCGTTTTATTGACAGTAGAATAATATAACTTTTATGAGTTAATTTGTTTGTATTGAAATAAATAGAAACTACTAGAAATACTAATTAGTTGTTGTGAGGTCCTTAAATGAACGAATATCTATATGTGTTTATGTTATTACTTGAAAATATTAAAGAAAAATTTAAAAAATGCATGGTCATTATTAAGTTATATACGACCTTAAAGTCAAAATCGAAAAATTTAGGGTTAAGTTATTATTCGAGTTTGTGATGAAATATTCATTATTTTAAATGTACATTGTATCATATCTATTATATAAACATATCTAAACGACTATTTATGTAGGCATGTACGTATGTATATGTATTTAGTAATCAAACACGCTACAGCTGACAATGATATCGTCACGAAATTTTAGAAGTAACATAAGCGTATTTTCAACGCGAAAATACATAAGCGTATTTTCAACGCGAAAATAAACCGCAAAAACCGCGAACAAAATTGGCTTTTACCAAAAATGATCGCGGGAATCAATTTTCCAGTACTTGCTTAGTTAAAAATCCCCACGAAGAAATCTATATAACTCCGTGATTTCCCGCGGTAATGAAGTTCGTCTAATACACAAAAGTTGATACGATCCTGTAAAAAACACCTCGCCAAAAATTTCGATCATAATTCTGTGGTTTTCCAGGATTACGTTTTTTTTATTTTTTTTTATTATAAGCACATCCAATGCGAAAATTTCATAAACGAGGGAAAAACCATCTTTTTATGAAGTTGAAAGATATTTCAGAAGAAAGAGAAAAAATGCTA
This sequence comes from Sylvicola cinctus, assembly GCA_963854165.1. NCBI lineage: Eukaryota > Metazoa > Arthropoda > Insecta > Diptera > Anisopodidae > Sylvicola > Sylvicola cinctus. The sequence goes on from OY974082.1 coordinate 27,296,964, forward strand.
CGAAATCGAAGAAGCAGCAAATTTCCGCATAATAATTGTCACAGTTTTCTATTTTTAATTTGATTACAAACCATAAAATTTTTAAAAATAGACATTCTTTTGTCAAATATTACAGACTATAAGTAATATGTAAAAACGCTTTTAGAAAACAATATGTTAAGTCCGAGCAACACCCGGGTTTCTCAGCTAGTTTTTAATGAATGTAATCAAAATTCCTTACTAACAAAAAATAAGCATGCAAATTTTTAGTTGTCAATCTTTTAAAATACGATTGTAAATCGCGTGAAGACGGACTTTTGCGATCTCAACCACTGTGCAGAATTAAATAAATGTCTTTGGGTTCGTGTAGAAATTAAAACTTATTACCTAAATTAAAAATAGTTTTTTTTTAAGTTAATTATGTGAATCTGCATAGTGCAGTTTATTGTTTATAGCGTTTTGTTGACATGTCGTACATGTAAGTATGTATGTAGTATGTGGGAGGTTTCGCCGCTCATATGCCGCATTCGCATATCGTTTATTCAAAATAGGATGAAAAACACCGCATACGTTAATAATATCATATTATTATACTTCATTAGTTGTTAATTTTTACTATTAGTTATTATTTATTAACTGTAATCTTTATGTGATTTAGCAAGGAATAAGGACTTAACAAAATAAAATAAATGGCATCCCAATAAAGTACGTTAAATTATTAATATTGTGTCAATTAATTATATTTGTGAAGTGAAAAATGTGTTAAGTATAAAGGAAGTCTTCGAACTTTTTTCGATTTTGTTCTCGTTGGAATCAACGCCATGGGGACTGTCTTCCAGATTTTCGTTCAACTAGTCTTTGTGTTTGGTACGTAAACAAATATTATTACTAAACCGAAAATTATTGCAAAACCTTTTTGAATTTGTTATTGATTATACTTTATCTTATTTTATGTATCATGCAGTACTTACGAGATAGGTATACCGTGCATTGTCGTCACGGTTAAAATAACTTATACCTTTGCTTATAACAATCTAAAGTTATACTACTTTTATAATAAATATAATGACAGTGAAATAATATAATATACTAGCGGAGCGTTACATGGAAATTAATGGTGTTCAAAATCGTGTAATTATTTTCCTGTAGTAATAAGTTCTCTATTGGATTACTGACAAAACGTTCCGGTTACCAAGTCATTGTAACTTAATTTACTTATTCCAAAAATGATCATCCTCTGAGTTATCATTTACGTGCGTTGTATATCCTGATTTGACTACTGATTGGGCCTCTTCGCCGGTATTCTGACCGTTTCCGAATGAAATGACCGGGCCTAGATTTCCAAATTTTTTTTACTGAGGATTTGAAAATTGGAACACGATGCAAAACATTTTTTGCGTCAACTCATGCGACACCAAACAGCGATTTTTTTAAGCCAGCTTAATGCAAATGATTTTTAATGTTTTCTGTTCGAAACACCTGCGCCTGGTGTAAAACAGCTGTGCAGTACGACTTCGATTTTTTCCATAATCTCATCGACATTTTCCCCCAACCCATATTATATACTAAATAATTCCCCTAATCTATATATGTATATGTATAAATCTCGTGTCATTGTGTTTGTAGTCGCGTTATTCCTAACTAATTTTTATGAAATTTTTTGTGTACATATATGTATTTAAAGTCCTAACGTATATTTCATAGCCCTAGATGATAAGGGTGTCCCTATCCAGAAAACATACATACATGTATCTACACATATTCAAAAAACTTCACCGCTGGGAAAGCGAGTTGTGATCTTATATACGAGTGTTGTTTAACTACATTTCAATAAAGCTGTTCTGAGATATGGAAAATATTCATGAGTTTTGACCTTGATTTTTACTTTCATTGAGATTAGCAATAATGTAGTACATCATAGTACCTTAAAATACACAATTTTTGAATTACAATATGGCCCTGAGTTTTAAAATTTTGACCCTAAAATGTTCAGCAACTTTTCCTTGTTGCATTTAATCCTACAATAATCTGAAAGATTTTTTCTGATATTGTGTAAGGTGTCTGAGATAGAAAAGTGGGGTTCGCCTTTGCCCACCCTTTTTTTTGCCAGAAGGACCATCTAGCGAGATATAAGATATATGGTATGCAGTTTTGTTTAATATACCTTAAAGATTAATTGTTGTGAAATTGTATAAAATCGATGATAGAATGTTGTTGAACCAGTTGGGGAAAAGCCAATTGCAGCAAACCGAAGCCTAGGGTTAAAAATTGCAATAGCATCTCTCGGTTAAGTTCTTCTAAATATTTCTTCCAATTTGTTGAAAATAATTCATGACAAGACCCAAAAATGGTCTTGTCGCCTATGGTCATTTGAATACAAAAAAGTCCTTAAATTAAAATGTTCTCCTAGTGTCACTACCAAAATAAACCAAATAACAAGTGTGCTCCTTCTCGAGCATAACTGAAACTTCCTTCAAATTGTGGAGCCAAAATCTCTTCTACGTACTCGCGACTACGCGCCGCACAGTGGAGTATTTGACCTAAAAGTCTGGTCAAAAGTCAATTTATCGAATTTCATTGTGGGGAATTCCCATTTTTACCTGCCACCGATGAAGAAGTATAGGATACGATAATGGAAAAATTATATAAATATAAGAGTTATTCGTTATCAAAGTTGTTGTTCATTGCCAAACTTAGATTTTTTTCGCGCGCTTTATTTTTTGAATATAAGTGATTTCATAATTTTGAATTGTTTTGTGATTTTTATATTACTTTCATTCATTTTTTGTTATAGTCATTTGAATATAACGGGTTCCTCTTAGTGTTTTGCCCTCAATTTTGATTTTCAAAACCCAAAAAGTTTATGCTGCCAATGTCTGCCGACATGAAATAAGTGTCATTAGATACCTTAGTGTCCTCTATTAATGCCATATAAATTGGCTGCAATTGTTATGCAAAGTGATGATTTTTGCATTTTTTTTTCGCATATGCAAAATTTTTCACATCTAATTTTGTATTTTTTTTTATTGAAGGAACATTTGGATTAACATTCTTGTAAAAATTTGTGATCAATAAGGAAATATTTTTCATGGATCAGATTGATATCATTAAAAGAAAGATGAAGACATTCTCATCACATTTGAAGACGAAATGGGCTGCTTCCCATCGTGTAGCTGTTTGTTTTCGAACAAGCCTTGTCTTGAAAGAATATTGAAGATGCCAAAAAGTCTTTTCGCGTTGTTGTTCCCAAAGCCAGCTTCGGCAATTCCAATAACGGAAATACCGATAGGGCTATTTTTAAACAGGCTGAAGAGTCAGCAAACATTTTCTTTCTTTGAGTTGATGGTCCGGTTTATAATTGTTTTGGACACTATTTCAAGTGGATTCTGTGTTAATATAACAAAGTGACTGCTAGACTGTGTGTATTTCTGTATGAATGGTACTCTATAAGTCCGACACTTCATAAATTGCTAGTTCATGCACCTGAAGTCATCGAACAATCCACTTTGCCAATTGGGCAGCTTTCGGAAGATTCAGCAGAGGCTAGGAACAAGCACTTCAGAAATTATAGGGAACATCACGCAAGAAATTGTTCGAGATAAGCCAGCCTTGAGGATGTTTTATGACTCTTGTTGTCATCTGACCCTTTGTTAAGTTGTAACCCTAGAACTGTTAATACCGAAAATGTAATAGATGAGTAATAAAAAACTACATCGCAGGGAGAGCGAATTGTGAATTTATATACGACTGTTGCTTAACTACATTTTAATAAAGCTTTTCGTAACGCCGTACGCTGTACTATGGCGGAAAAAACAAAATTCTAAGCTATTGGTCCGATACATATACATACGTACATTTTGCACAATTAAAAAATTATGAAGTTATTAATGACTGCATATTTTTTAAATACCTTTCCGATTAATATTTCTGGTAGTAGAGATCATAAGTAAGTTATCATTAGTAACATTTAGAAGAAATTTTCAAATTTACTTTCACTACCTTTTCACATTAAACAACTTATTGCGGTTGGTTAATAATCAAATAATCGCGATAAAGTACTTAATATGAAGTTGAAGATTATTTTTGTACTTAATAAACTATAATGTATATAGAAAAAAGTGTAAAAAAATTTAAAACTAAAAACAAATAATAAAATGAAAAATAAAAATAAATGTATAAGTAAAAAAAAAAACTGCAGAAATAAAGAAAAATAATAATTTTACGCAATAAATTAATAAATTAAAAAAAATTGAAAACTAATTTAAATCGCTGGCATTCTCAAAATGAAGCACAAAACATTATTCTGCAGCTCGTGCAACAAATGGGGTCCTCGTACCATAATAATTCAGTCACAAGAACTCTCGAGTCCCGGCCAACATTGTCCACCAAAATATACTGTTCTTATTCAAATATAGAAATGATAAAAAACAAGACTCGATGATTCACAAAACACATAAGGTTCCGACTAAATTACCTTATTTTTACGAATTGTTATAATTTTAAAAACACAAACAATGATTTAAATTGTTTTAATGTATACACAAAAGCAGCCGAAACCCCAAAAAAAAAAATTAAATCGGATCTGTTAAAATTTGTAGCGAAAATATATAAAAAAAGTTTGAAGAACACCACAAAATGTGACTCTTCACTAAACCTTCAGATGAATATGAAGGAATATGTTCAGTGAATACCATATTCCTTCAATGATTTATAAAATATAGTAGGGGAGGAAGCTAATAGCTATTACGCCAAATTAACGCTTTATCATACATCCTGTATGTGGCATGCCATGCAAATACCATTATATGTACAATTGATTCATAAAGATTCCATGATTTTGTGATTGAAATTTAATAGACAAATAATAATTATAAATTTTAGCTTATATCTAAAAATATAATAATAGCCCTAAATATAAAATGAATTTGATAAAAACATACTTAACATCCTTTCTTCATTAAAACCAACGAGCAACAATATTTTCACACATTTTAATTCCTCCTTTTAGAGTTATCATGCGGTTTGCGATTAACGGAAGTTCGAATACCAAATCATAAAATAAAGGACAGCACTGCTCGCTTAGAGTGTCATTACAATTTGGATGGTGAATCGTTATATTCTGTAAAATGGTACAAGGATGGTAATGAGTTTTATAGATATGTACCCCGGGACATGCCTCCCGCTCAAGTGTTTCCACTTCTTGGTGTTACCGTCGATGTAACTATACATATAGTTCAATTACTTCCGAGAACTTGAATAATAACTACTGATTGTTTTTATTTTTATCAAATAAGGTTCATAACTCTACCGATAGTATTGTAGTTCTTCAATCAGTCAGTTTGTCTTCGACTGGACGCTATCGCTGTGAAGTATCTGCAGAGGCGCCATTATTTCAAACTGTTTCCGATCACGGAGAGATGATCGTTGTTGGTAAGCAAAAACAAAATATTAACATAATGTTCTGTGGCATATTATTAATATCTCCAAATTTTGAAAATTTTAAATTCGCCTTTTTGGAGAGATGATGTAAACGTCAAAACATTTGGAGCCATTTTTAAAATCACATTTAATTTGATTTTTGTAATTGAATAGTATGGAGAAATCAGGAAACATAAGTTCTATGATAGTAATTTCAATTAAAGGAAAAATGGTTTTAAAATTTTTTTTTTTTAAATGATGTACGAACTTATGCTGACACACAGTGATGTCAAATTCCCAACAGAGTGCCACAGAAAAATGTATATACGACTGCAGTGAAAATGTATTAGTTTCGTATAGAAGTTTTAAGTTTTTTGATAAAAACACATATATGACCATTATCCATATTTGTTTTAACCTTAAAGTGATCTGCAAGAGAATTAGAACATTACAATAGTTTACTTGCAACTACCTAAAGCAAACAGTTTTTGAATTATTGTAATTTTTTTTTTCATATTATTTGAGGTTACTGAGATATACAATATGCTTTGTGTGTGTCCATATATATAAAAACCAAAGGATCACTTTTAGGGCTATACGGTATAGCCTGATATATAAAAATATTTTTATTTCAATCTGTATGTCTTTTGAACAAAAATTTGTTAAAAGTCATTGGGCAGGAGATATGAAAAATGTGACCTTGAATTTCTGAGTTTTGACATTGATTTTTGTCCAAAATTGATATTTTTATTGAGATTATCAATAATGTAGGGACATCATAGTACCCTAAAACACACAGTTTTTGAATTACAATATGGCCTTGAGTTTTAAAATTTTGACCTTAAAATGTTCAGCAACTTTTCCTTGTTGCATTTAATCCTACAATAATCTGAAAGATTTTTTCTGATATTGTGTAAGGTGTCTGAGATAGAAAAGTGGGGTTTGTCTTTGTCCAACTCCTTTTTTGCCAAAAGCATAGACTTATTATATGAAAGACAAGAAATTAAAAGAAATAGAATAAGCCGAAAATAAGGATGTGTTTGTTAATGGTCATTGTAATTGTATTCGTGTTCTTAAAAAAAGACAAGAGCGTTCGGCAACTTATAATGTGATTGTGAATCGTGGTTTTATATGTACATACTACGACGCCACTGGAATATCAATGCGTTAGTGCAAATTTTTTTGGGCAGTTCAAATGAAAACTTGTTAAATTGGGTATTTAAAGTGTGTTTAATCCTTTGTTTAGTGACTCTGAAATTAAATTAAAATACTGAAAAATCCAAAGAATGCACGCACTTATTGTAGATGATAATATTTCATTTTTAAGGAGTAATAACTAACCGAAACAAAGATGTAGTTTATTTTTTCGCCATATTTATAAATGAATCTACATGTCCCGAAAATTGTATTGTTTTAATTTGGTCGCTGAATCTAAAAAAATTTAAGAAGTTCATTAATTTTTAATATTTTAATGAATCGTAATGTTTCACTTCCTTATAAAATTTTCCGTCTTATTTTATTTATTGTTGTAGCATTACCCGACGAGGGACCTAGAATCACGGGAGGCCGTCCAAGATACCAAATAGGAGACACAGTTAATGTTAACTGCACATCTGGACGATCAAGACCAGCTACTCAACTTAGCTGGTACATTAATGGAGAATTGGTAGAATCTTATTCTTTGCGTCAGTTTCCTTTACAAATTACAACTCATGATGGTCTTGAAACCTCGATATTAGGACTACAATTTAAAGTAAGACAACGACATTTTCGAAGGGGAGACATGAAATTGAAGGTAAATAAATCCATAGACATACCCATTGTCAAGTTTCGTCACCAACCTTTGAGACGAAATTAATTCCGTTTTCCTAATTTTTTTTTGTCTTTAAGTTTAAAAAATAAAAGTATTGAGTGTATGTTTATTGTTATTTAAAAGCTTTCATCATTACTAAAAACCCAAAGAAGTACACACTCGTAAATCATACTTCCAATTTCTTTAATTTATAGTGCATGTAATGTACATTTATATACTGTTGCTTACATGCAGTTTAATATAGTTTTTCTGAGATAACATATGAATTTCATATATATATCATATGAGATTAAGAACATTATAGAACATCATAGTACCCTAAAACAAACAGTTTTTGATTTATTGCCATTTCAAAAATATGCTTTCGAATTATTAAATTTTGATCTTGATATGTTTAGCAAGTTTTCTTATCTTATTAAATCCTACAACAATATAAAAAAAATATCTAAAATATATTAAAATATATTTCGACCTTGAAATGTGTTGCAAATGTTTTTCGATTAATCAACACTGTATATTTGTGAAATAATTGTTTTCATATTTTGTAAGCTGTTCGAGTCTCGAGAAATAAAAAGTAAATTTTGTCTTTGTCCACTCCATTTTTTGCCAGAAAGAGGGTCGTGCGGGATATAAAGAAAATACAGTTGTATTTAGAATACCTTTACGGATAATTGTTGTGAAAATGAACCAGAAATATTCACACAAATCGTACGAGTACTTTCTGAAATGGCTTTTCTATGGCTGACCATGATAGTACATCGTGTCCGTACGCTGCACTTTTTTTTTGACCATTTTTTTGGACTCAGGGGGTGTCAAAACGAGTTTCTGCATCATCAGCTTAATTAATCAACCTAATTAACTTCTTTTTCTTACTTACAGTGTCTAGCTACAATTGCTACAGTGTACTGGAAAAGTAATGAGGAGAGTGTTGAGGGTGATAAGCCACAAAAAGCACCTATACTAGAGTCAAACGAACGTGTGTTTGCTAGTAATTCGAGGGCGGATCGTGTACAAGGTAGGAATAAATGTTTGTCTGTGAAGTACAAATTATAGATTCAACCAGCTGCGGAACATGTGTAAAAAAAAATTCATTCTCATAGGTGAAAAATCGCGGTTTATGAAAAGATTGATTAATTCCTAAAATTAAAAAATTTCCTTTCGGAACTCGATTTGGCAGTTTTTCTATACGTAAGAAACACCTTACGAAAAATTCCGCTATTTTCGGAGATATTTGATCAATCAGGCTGAAACTGTAAATGGGATCGCTCCGAAAATTTTCACACGTATTTTTCAACATTTAAGAAGTATTTTGGAAACGCGACAATAAATCAAGAAAACTGCGAAAAAAATCGCGGACTGTAAAAAAAATTATCGCCAGAATCGATTTTACAGTTTTGATTAGTAAAAAAACACCTCACAAGGAAATCTGTTAATAACTCCGCGACTTTCACATAAAAATTTATACGATCCTGTCAAAAACACCTCGCCAAAAAATTCGAGCATAATTGTTTGGCTTTACACTATTACGGTTTAATAGAAAAGATTTTTGTTATAATCACTTCCAATGCGGAAATTTCATAAACAAAGCAAAAAACGAAATAAAGTTACAAACAAATTGTTTGTGTCTCTTTTTATGAAGTTAAAAGATATATCAGAAGAAAAGGAAAGAAATGCTATGGAATCGAAACAAATGTTTGCATAATAATTGTCATCGTTTTACCAAAAACATTTTCCAATTTTGTGTACATACGCATTACTTGAAAGTGGTAGTGAGGTGAATACATTCAGATGCTATTTTCTCCAATTTAAGAAGCTTTATGTGTATTATAAAATTTTTATAGCATATACGCACACCTAGTTCATATATACATCACATATAGTATGCTGTAGTAATACTAATTAAGTTTAATTTAAAGATACATATAGTATTTAGGTACATAATTCACATATGTTAATTTATAACGTATTCGTGTAGACAATGAACTATTTCGATAGCCATTTTATTATAATGCAAAGACAAATGCCCAAAATATGAAAATCGAATTATCAATGAAATAGACATTAGAATCATCTAAAACTTTACTGTTTCTCTTATTTTATATTAAACAATTATTTCTGAGCCGAAACTGTTTAATTTAACAGCATATAAATTTGTATGTTTGATATTTTTTTAATTAAAAGTAATTTAATTTAAGTGTGCGTTGATTTTTATCGAATTAAAATCTACTTTCATATGATTTTTTTTTCGCATAGCTATTTAACCGACATTAACGACAGCAATTCAATATTCAATTAATTTACAATTACGAATTCAATATACGTACTCAATCACGCTAAAACTGACAGAAGGATCGCCACGAAATTTTACACACGTGTTTGTCAACATTCTAGAAGTAACATAGGCGTATTTTCAACGCGAAAATAAACCGCGAAAATCGCGATTCGCGAAAAAGTTGACTTTTACCAAAAATGATTGCACGAGTCGATTTGTCAGTGTTCAATTAACAGAAGACATGTCGCAATAAAATCCGTGAAATTTTCCGCGAAACTATACTTAATATAAATAATATAATAATAACTTGGTAAATTCGATGCCCCGCCCCTTGCAATTGGTTGAACAACAAAGAGGCGACACTATTTCATATTAATAAATTCATTAATGTTCATTTAATTACTTTATCTCCTTAATTTTTGTGATATTCAAGTTTTTGCACAATTATCAACTTAACATGAAAATTTCTTAAAAAAAAATTTTTCTATTAATAAAAATTAATATTTGAAAAACATGGTGTGCATTACATCTTAATACCAACTTCATATTTAAAAAAAATATTAATAAAAAATCTGCCAAGTAAAATTTTTGAAAAATATTTAAAAAAACATGATGCACAAATATCAATTTTACTGAGGTATATTATACACAAACGCCCGTGTTTACTTTTCCTAAAAAAAATAATGGGTTGAACCGATTAGTCAGTATTCATTTAGTAAAGTTCACATCGCGAAAAAATAAGCAAATAATTCCGCGATTTTAAAAATAAAACGGCCATTCATTTTGTGGTTGGTCCAACAAATTGATGTTTTGTTGTAGAAGAAAATGCGGCCCACCCCCACCCCCTGAGTTTTGGCTCATTAAAGCTTCCTTTGAGCGAATTAAATCGTGTCAGTAAAATTTGAAACCATCAGGACCATCTTAATTAAATTTTTTTCATCCAAAAATATGACGCTTTTCCAATTATCACAAAATAAAATATATGAATGAGTACTGAATTTAATAAAATTCACATCGCGAAAAAATCTGCGTATGATTCCGCGATATTCCGCGTAACTATCTATAAAATAAAAATCTAAACGTCAGTATGGGTATAGGAATCAATTAATTTACACGCGTATTTGACAACACTCTAGAGGTAACATATGCATATTTTAAACGTGAAAATAAAACGCGACAACCGCGAAATACTACTATCAATCAGGCTTAAACTGTAAATGGGATCGTTCCTAATTTTTCACACGTATTTTTCAACATTCCATAAGACTTTTGGAAACGCGAAAACAAATCGAGAAAACTGCGAAAAAAAATCGAGGTCAGCGAGAAAATGATCGCGGGAATCGATTTTCCAGTATTTGATTAGTAAAAAACAGTAAACACCACACGAAGAAATCTGCCAAAAACTCCGCGACTTTCCGCGGTAATGAATTTCGTCTAATATATAAAAATTTATACGATTCTGTAAAAAACACTTCGCCAAAAAATGTGAGCATAAAGGTTCAACCAGATTCCGATCCGTCCGTTCTTAAAAGTTAAAATTCTGACAGTTGTCTATTATATTTATAGAACGAATAATTTAATTTCGAATAATTTGAATATTTTTCGATTAGAATTAATATCTAGATAATCCATAATTTAACATAATTTTTCTTTTTTGTAAACAAAACAATACGTCAGTTTTCGTTTCGGAACGCGGACACTGTGGGTTACTTTTAGAATCGGATCGGGTTGGACGGAACGGTTCGGAATCATTCTGGTTAAACCTTAATTCCGTGGTTTTCCACGATTACGGTTTTATGTCTTCGCTTTTGACTAATCGTTTACATCGCGATTTCCCCTAATTTAAATGATGAACTACTTTCCGAAAGTCCATCGAACGAGTTACGTAACTACATCGGCCCAATTAACTTCATCCAAACAACATCCAAGTGCTAGTTTCTCTAGGCTATTAGGGCCGTATATATCAATGCGAATTAATTCGAGACTACAAATTTTTCTCGATGACGGATGAAAAATTCGTATCACGGATATTTAAAAAAATTATGGTATACATCAACACGTATAACTTTAGTACTATTGTGCACAGTATTTGTTACTATTTTTCTTCAACCAAAAGCGATCATTTAGCGAGTACATTTATTGGGAAAATCTTTATAAAATGTCAGCTGATGAGTGAACATAATTTCTTGACATAAACGCAATGCACATCTAAGGGCTGTACGTACGCAATTTTTGACGTTTTGTTTTATTTGAATCTGGGGATTCTAACCTACTCGTACTATTTGTCTTAATTCACGAATTTATTCGACGATTAATCGATACATCAACCTTGTATACGAATTTCGAACTTTATTCGTAGTCTCGGATTAATTCGCTTTGATGTATAAGCCCTTAGTGTGGCGTAAAATATTTAAATAAGTAATAACATGCAAAGAACGTGACATGCGTGTTGCTAAATCTTATGTTATTACTGTACTTATTACAATTTTAGAAACATAAAAGAAAAAAATTATTCATTTATGCCGTATTTAATAAACAAAAGTTTAAATTTGCTTTCAGCTTCAAATTCTGCCGGGGAGCAACGATTACAAATTTCGTCATTGAGTCAAATTTGTTGGATTCTGCTGCCATCTTTGTTGGTTTATAAAAGATAGCTGCGTTAAGCACATTCAGCTAGTAAATTCCATAAAAAACTCATGTGGCTCGCTGTAATTTTTTATAATTAATTTAAGTGTGGAATATTGTTTTATTCACGATTATTTAATGAAAATGGGAGATTTTGGAACGTGCGACATATCAACTTCTTTGGCTACAAACTGCTTAAAGGGAATTATCAGAGCATTTACTACTTATTAATAAGAATTATGAAAAACATATACATATGTATGTACATTTTAAAACTTAATTCTTAAATGTAATATGAAATATTATATAAATAGAAATGTTTTACAACTTTATTTAATATAACTAACTTAATTTAGACGACACATATCTATAAATTTTGCCAAAGATAATTAACGATTTTTGATATATAATATCATATTTTAAAAACAAATTGTTATGACTACATGTTAGGGTTGATGTTTAACGTAAATTTTTGATGAAAATTTATTGGTGCATTTTGCAATGTGAATGTGCCGAAAACAGAATTAATATCGTAATTTTTTTTTAAATATTTCTTATGTAATATATAATAAAACAGATTTTAAGAGATTCATGTAACATAATTATCAAATTTTCTAGCATTTATGCAGAAAATTGATTGAGAATATTTTCGAACATATTAATATAACATGTAATTGCTTACAATAATAAAATACACACTTTTCCTTTTAAAATAAAATTTTAAAAACTTGTTAGTTTTTCTCTTTATCATTAGCATTTCATTATGATATTTCATAATTTTTGGAAACTTAATTGCTCTCAATTTTTATATTTTTTATCCCTCTTATATTTAAAATAAAATTTACGTAAAAGCTAAATGTCAAGAGTCGAGTAACCTCAGACACCGTAACTCGTAAGTTGCATTAAATAGGTGTTTTTTTAATTTTTATTTTTCATAGTATATAATTGTCGTTATATTTTCAATAACCTGTCAAATATGAATATGTAAACATTTGTTTAATTTTTACTTTTTAGTAGTATGGTTAGGATAAGCGGGGTGAATGGGTTGTTGGGTGAAGGGGTTGGTTGTTAGTTCACAAAGATGAAGATGACTCAAATTGACTTACAAATATATACGTAAGTATTTAACACATATTTATAATAATCTTTAATAAGTGATGGTTAATCTGATTTTCTCCTCTTTTTGATGGCCCTGGGGCAAAGAAATCCAACAAACCGTCGTCTTCATCGCCTTTAATTCCGTGAAACGATACGAGTATACTGTATAGCTCTATACCTGATGATGTTTTTTGACTTCTTTACTGTCTTAATCATGTTGGCTAACTGTATCGTCGAGCAGCCTATCCATCTCATCGTCGTCGAAATCATTAATACAACTTAAAAGGCCATGAGACGCCATTTGTAGTAAGTAATAGTCTATTGACAGTGTGGAATGCGTTACTGGTTTATTGATTAAGAAAATGGAGAAAAAGAAGAAAATTATGTCATTTTCAACACAATCCCCAAAAATAGAATGTAAAAAATAATTCCTGATTTACAGGAATGTAGTTACTACAGAATTATTGACGTTTAAGAAAACAAATTTTGGGGGGCCAAATATCGATAAAGCCCACCAAAGGTTAGGTCGTAGTAGTACTATGATAGTCGAGATTAACTATGATTTTAAGAGCCTTTTTTTAAACGAAAATTAAAAAACTACATCGCAGGGAGAGCGAATTGTGAATTTATATACGACTGTTGCTTAACTATATTTTAATAAAGCTGTTCGGAGATAAATGGAAAATGTGATCTTGAAATTTATGAGTTTTGACTTTGGTTTTTGTCCAAAATTATTACTTTCATCATCAAACTTTGCATCAGCAAAGAATCCGTAAATATCCTCTTTAGAACTAGCCACGGAACCGTTGTACACCATGGACGAAGGAAAACCCGAAATTTTTCGTTTGTTATTCAGATAACTCCAGAATCGCTTCGAGTTAGCCGCTAAGTTGGACTCAAGGTTCACATGGTACTGCGCAAGCAGAAACATATGAAGGCAAGAGAATTGCTTCCTCAAGGACGAGAATCTGAGGTATCCAGAATCCATCTTTGAGGAAATCCAATCACGATGAGCATTATTCTTCTCACACGCCAGCCTTATCAGTTTGGAACTGAACCACGATGGAAATCGTTTCTTTGTAGTCCTTTTTAAGGGAATACGTAGCTCAAAAGTTTTATATAACTTAGAAACAACATCCGTAGACAAACTCTTAGGCGCAAAATCTTCAAACCGCGAATCTAAGAAATCATTTAAGCGAGTGAAATCAGTGTGCCAAAAATCAAAACCATCACCCTTAGGTAATGGATAATGATGGCGCACCTCCACATCAACAAAAATTTCCAGCGGAAAATGATGAAGAGAGGAGATGCTCTTTGGCGCAAGTTCATCGCACTTATTAACAGTGATGTTTGCATCACAATTGCAAAAAACTAAGTCTAGTTGATTGTTATTGAGATTGCAAACGCCACTGTACTGCTGCAATCCCAAATCACACATTGCCGACTAGAAAATGATCTTTAGGCGAACACAATTGTTGGCACCAGAGAACCATCAACTTCAATCCATACAATGTGGCAATTGAAATCGCCGCAAATAAGAACGATGTCATCTGAGCCCACATTACAAAAATAAAATTGTCAAGAAATATAATTAGTTGCAGGTAAACAAAAAAAATATGTACAATCTGAGTCTTCAATTTCAAAGACACATGTAGACACTCAAAATCAGGCTCCTGCCTGAAGTCGTCCAAATGTGACACAACAAAACCCCTCTTGACAGCAACGAAGACTCCATCACCTCGCTGAGTAACACAAGTTGCAGAATGCCGATCCCTTCTGAAGACTTGATAATCTTCATAGATGAACTCAGAATCAAAAATGGCTGAGATGGGCCAGCTTTCAGCAATGACTATGACGTCAAAAGGACAAGACGACAAAGATTACAAAAACTTCTGAGTCTTACTTCTCAATTCTCATACCACCCATATTCTCGTAATATAACGAGAAACGAGGTGATACAGACGATGAATCAGAATGAAACGAGTCGTCATCAGCAGAAACATTTAAAAACTAATCTGGATGTACGACTAATTTGACACGTTTTTTGGCAAATTGTTGCGGAAAACAAAATCCCGTATCGACAAACCATCAGGCCGGAATTCATGCCCCCAGCCACACGACTGCAGCGGAATCCCAACCTTGAATGAAATTGATCTAAATGAATTAACCTTGAATGCCTGCAATACATTCTGCAAGTTCATTAGCAGTGGTTGACTGGGCCGCACGACCCACATGGAACCATTTTAACGCCTCCATTGCAACAATATTATTATTGGCTTTATTTGAACCCACAAACATTTTCTGCGATTGTTTGCGATGAACAATTTTTGTCCAACCAATATTTTTTGTCGGCACCACTGGAGCAGTCATACCAGCAGGCACAGATGACTGCGGCAGAATTGGAATGCCGGCTACACTGCAACAGAAGGTACCGTTATCATAACAGTCTTTGTTGTTTTCTTTTTAGTGCATTGTTCTGATGGTTTATTAATAAAATCAGCCTTAAATTCTGCAACTTCTTTGCCAATTTTATTGTCTGCATCAGAAACTCCCACCAAAGATGAGGCAAACTCCTTCAGTCCAATAAGGGGCACTTTGAGGCAATCTGTACAGCAAAACCTAAAGTTTACATGTTTTAGAGCCGTATTGGCAACACTATCCGAAATGCCAACACACTTGGCACAGAACTTGTGCGAGCAAAAAAAAAAGACTCCACAATAGAGCACGACAGCACCTCATCACAAACACCACACAATTCCATTGGATCCATTATAAAAATATAATTAATTAATTTAATTTAGATATATTAAACCAAAAAAAATATTATTAAAAATAACTAAAATCTGTAGTGAAAATAAGTGATTGAAAAACACGTCCGACTGCAACAAAAGCTAGCGGCAAAAAGCGCGTATTTATCAGCATTTGGTAAGCAAAATAAAACGCGAAAACATGAAAAATCGCGGTTTATGAAAAGATTGACTAATTCCTAAAATTAAAAAATTTCCTTTCGGAACTCGATTTGGCAGTTTTTCTATACGTAAGAAACACCCTACGAAAAATTTCGCTATTTTCGGAGATATTTGAGCAATCAGGCTGAAACTGTAAATGGGATCGCTCCGAAAATTTTCACACGTATTTTTCAACATTCCAGAAGTATTTTGGAAACGCGAAAATAAATCGAGAAAACTGCGAAAAAAATCGCAGACCGTAAAAAAATTATCGCGAGAAAAGATTTTACAGTTTTGATTAGTAAAAAAACACCTCACAAGGAAATCCGTTAATAACTCCGCGACTTTCACATAAAAATTGATACGATCCTGTCAAAAACACCTCGGCAAAAAATTCGAGCATAATTGTGTGGCTTTACACGATTACGGTTTTATAGAAAAGATCTTTCTTATATCACTTCCAATGCGGAAATTTCATAAACGAAGCAAAAAACGAAATAAAGTTACAAACATATTGTTTGTGTCTCTTTTTATGAAGTTAAAAGATATTTCAGAAGAAAAGGAAAGAAATGCTATGGAATCGAAACCTTTATAAAAATGAGCAACACCATCAAAACAAATGTTTACATAATAATTGTCATCGTTTTCAATGTTTACTTTGATTAAATTACATAAAAACTTGAAAAATGGAAATTCTTTTATAAAATATTTATGATATTAAAGATTATAAGTAATTAATATATGTTGTGTCCGAGCAACGCATTACGCACGGGTTCCTCCGCTAGTAACATAATATACATATATCTAAATAAATTCAAATAAAAAAAAAACCCAAAACAATTCCTAAACAAGTCTTACTTTTATAAATTGTGGCAGTGAAATGCAATATATTTAGGTTATAAAATAATTAAATTTTGGTAAGGTCTAAATTTACATTGATATTAACCGAGGCTAATTGCGATACAAGATATTTTAGGATATAAGGTATTTCTATGCTGCTTATATCAGCCATTTCTTTACATATTCTACAAGTTGCCGGAACCTGGGTAAGCCGAAAATCAATGGTGTGTTTTATAACTTTGTTTATTGGGCCCAAAAACGTACCACATTTTTTGCAAACCAACACAGTAACCTTATCAGATGAATGCAGTAAACGTTCTTGGAGCAAAAATGAAGCTCCGTGAGCAACAAGAGCATCTCGTTCCATTTCTCCGAATCTCACCCCACCGCCCCGCTGACGGCCTTTGACAGGTTGGTGGGTCACAGCGTCAATAGGACCCATCGATCTTACTTGCCACTTATCAGAAACCATATGTCTCAATCGTTGATAATATACCACTCCAAAAAATATATCTGCTTTTAACTCCCGACCGTCGATTCCACTATAGAGTCGCTCAGTGCCATAATAGTTATATCCTCCTGACTCAAGAAGTTTACCGAAATAATTTATTGCTGTATCATTTTCATTGAATTTAAAAGGCGTTGCATCATGAACAAGACCATGCAGGCATGCTGTTTTTCCAGCCATTAACTCGATCATCATTGCTATTGTCATACGGGATGGAAAACCATGAGGATTAAACACAATGTCTGGAATAAGTCCTGACTCGGAAAATGGCAAATCTTCTGCAGCCCATTTTTGGGAACAAATTCCTTTTTGGCCAGCACGTGATGCAAATTTATCACCAACAGAAGGATTTCTTTCCACACGTAAAGTAATGCATACCAACCTTTTAGGGCTACAAGCAAAAGAACCACATAGTTTTACATTATCAATAATGGCCGTCTCACTAGAACGGTATTTTTCTATCTTAAAAACGGCCTCGCTAACGTTAAAATAACAATAAAGTGGTGAACCAGTAACAATCACCGTTCCTGGATGTGGAAGACCATCAGTTCCTAGTGAGCTTACTAGTTCACAATTTTGCGGATCTCTAGCAAAATAATTGTCTTTCTCCAATTCGTAGAATTTGGACTTGTAGATACTACCATGCGCAAGACCGCGTTCATATGCAGATTTGTTGATAATCATAGCATCTTCCATATCATATCCGGTGTATGAAATTACAGCAACAATAGCATTAGTTCCCATAGCAAAATCATCCAATTCAATTTTATCGTAATGAACAGGGCGAAACAAAGGAGCCGATGGTGTTTGGATGCGATATAATTTAGTTTCTGCTTGTAACTGCCAATTGTGGCATGGAGTACCCATAGTTTGCTTTCCCATTTGGCACTGGTACATATTTCTGCAAAATATTTTACATTTGTATGTGTATTTAAGTTAATCAATATATTACAAACCTCGGAGATTGATTGCAATCCGGTAAAGGTATAAGATTTGCCAAGTTACTTAAAAACGAAGTCTTCGAAAGTTCCATATGTGTAGTTATTCCAGGATAACTTTCACTTTTTGAAACACACACATCCAAATAGACTTGTTCAAAAGTTCCAATATATTCAATTTTATGTAATGAGAGATTTATAACCGGTCTCATCATTCTTGCTGGTCCCACAAATAGGAATAGACCTGGGTATTGACCAAATTTCATGTCGGGTATAAGAACAATTTCAGTCATAATAGGTAATTTGACACCCAAAATTTTAAGTATGCGTAATTCATTAACAATTTTTTTTGCATCTTTACGGTAAATGTGTCCCACAATGCAACCTTCTACAATAACTGTATATACTAGTTGTAGATCTTCAGTAGTAAAACTATTAATCGGAACCATTCCCAATGAAACAAGGATATTTGGAATACTTGAAACTGTTGATTTATCAGGACTGTCTGATAAAATGCAATCAACCGTCAGATGATTTAATAATCCACAGGGAGTTCCATCAGGTGTATGGACAGGACACACAAAGCCCCATGCATCTGGTAATAACTGACGAGCCTCAGTGGTTTTCATTTCAACGAAATACGATCCTCTGTGGATGGATCGAAAATGAGCCATATACCTCATACGATTGATGTTTTCTGCCATAATAACAAAACCTGAAGATTGCATTAATCCCAAACCAGTGTTCGAATTTAAATTGCCTGTAGAAAAAAAATTTTCCACACTCCGATCGATGCCTTTGGTTGCCTTTACCGCAGTCACGAAATCAGTTTGACTAATAGAACATGATTCTTCCTTCACACATTTTCCCAATACTTGACGCAATGTTTGAAGCCACATTTCTAGTTTTTCTTTCATAATTTTTTGGTAAAGATGACCTCCCGTAAGAAGTTCTTGAAGCATTGTAGAGTCTGGATTTTCAACCTGTGATATATTTGGAAAAGGAATCATTTAATTTTGCGATATGAAGTAGAAAATATATAATAATTTTTATATGTATATAAAATATAGAATATTCTGATCAAGAACTAAATATGATGAATTTCACTATTCAATCATTATCATTTTTTACATGATTTCCCATTCGCATTTCGAAAAATTAAGATTAAGTCCCCAATGGTACACAAAACTAAAATTCATTTTGTACTACAAACTCGATTTGCGGGACTGTATCGGCCGTCATCTTGAGAAAATGGATGAAGTATTCTTTCCGTCATATCCCGGATTGTGTCCATTTTATGAACGACTGTAAAGACTATAGTTTCAAAAACTAAGACACACATTTTTTTTTTTAAATGCTTTTTCTGGCATGCGTATTTCTATGTTATTTAGAGGTTAAACATTTATTCTAAAGATTATCACGGAAAATCGCGAAAATCAAGTAATTTATTTTACTATCAAACACGGGAAAAATTATCCCAACAATCATATTTCATCTATTTAAAAAAAAACACATTGCAGGGAGAGCGAGGTGTGAATTTATTGCGACTGTTGCTTAACTACATTTGCAACCTGACCTGGAAAAATCAAATTCTAATTTCTCTAATATTTTCCAAAAAAAAATCATACAAATCGGTCCGACAGTTGAAGTTTTTTTCCCCCAAAATAGTACGGCGTACGGATATACATTTGCACATTTTATCTAGACCACTTTTTGGACTCATTGGGTGTCAAAACGAGTTTCTGCATCGTCAATTTTTTTTTTTTTAAAGTCCGGAATCCAAAAATGATTGCGGGAATCAACTTATCAGTATTTAATTAATAAAAGCTAAATGACATATCGCGAAAAAATCCGCGAGTTTTCGCGGAACTATCTTTTATATACATTCCTAAACGACCGTGTGGGTATACCTTTCAATCACGCTAAAACTGACAACAGGATCGCTATAAAATAACACACGTATTTGTCAATATTCTAGAAGTAATATAGGCGTTTTTTAAACGCGAAAAAAAAACGGTTTGCGAACGGCTTCAAGCTTCTTATCTTGTTAATTCTATAACTTTGGTCGTGAGGAATATGTATGTGTAGTTTGGTCTTCATCCTTTATCCGTAATTTTTCCTACACATATTAGTCTAATTTGGTTTTAAGTTAGTTTTAAGTGTCATTACATTAAAAAAAAACAAAAAAAACTGTAAAAATAAATAAAATTTAATGTATCACTGTTGTAATAGTCACAAACCCCCTTTTTAAAAATATAAAAATGAAACAGACAAGGGCTGAACCTTAGATTATATGTACACTCGATAGGAAAACATATTAAAATGTTACTGAAAATTTGTACATCGTTCTTATCTTTTCTAGCTTAAAAACATACTAATTAAATTGTGTGTTTATACGCAACACATAAGTAAGCACTATCTACCTTATTCTGGCCCACCCTAGTAAAGATTGAAAATAGGTTGTTTCTGTCTCACAGGAGTATCGATTAAAAGCGGGTTTACATGGCGGCTTGGTTTGTCTGGGCTTGAAATCAAGGGCAAAGTAAAAGAGAAAGTACGTAAAACGTAGTATGATAGTAAGAGAGGTCCGATCGTCAGCATTACCCCTAGGGCCTACATTATAGCAAGCGGGAAAAAACCTGGGGCCTTGTCCATAATCAAGTGCTTGCCTTGAGCATTGCACAAAAAATGCAGGGCCCTAGTTTTTATTCCACACAAACAAAATTAAATGCGCACACGCATAACCTGAACTGATACTATTGCAAAATTACAGTATGTACAATATATAAAATTCTTATTTTAAATACTTGCCATACAGTGACAGTTTCTTATAATATTTTAATGGTAGTGGGTATCGATTTATTTAAATTGCAAATTTGCTATCAACTCACTCTTAAATATAAATTGTATAGGCTTTCTCTTTTACTCGGGCCCTAGCTTTCAAGACAAGCACTTGTTTATAGTCATCTAAACCCATGAAACAAATGTAAAAGATATGGCACCGCGCATACCAGCCCACTTTCTACTATAGTTTGTTGTTGTAAAATGACGTCACAAAATACATGAAAAAACGCCTGCGAAACTTTAAAATTTAATATGAAAAAAATTAGGCGATTGTTTTGTTTTATTTAGTTTGACAAAACAAAACACCAATTTGTTTCGCACGCGATTGATAACAAATTAATTAAATAAAAAATGAAAAATTAAAGTAAAGTTTGAACTAAAATGATAGTACGCTTTCAGGCGTTTTAAACTATTTTGTGACGTGATGCGCAGTAGAGTTTCAAAACTGTATGCGGGAAAGCCATATTTGTTATATTTGTTCCATGATCCAAACCCACCTTAAAACATTCGATTTGTTAAATACATACAAGATTGGTTCAAGCAAACCATGACATTTTTTAATTATCCGTGATGGCCTTTGCTTTTATCAAACTTTAATAATTAATCATTTAAAGCAATTTAATTAGAATAATTGCATAAATTAGAATGTTCAGTGACTGGGTGTATCAACACATTATATTGTTGGTAAAAAACAAACATATTTCAAGCATATCTTTCATCAGTTTGGAGTTTAAAAAGATTAGTACTGCCGCAAAAAATGCACACTGTTGTTTTTAATTGCGTGTTTCTAATTCATTTTAAATATTTTTGAGTTTCGTAATTTTGATCTGTAAAAAAAATTTATATTTTATTAAACCGTTTGATTTTTACAGTATTTTTTCACGCATATATTCATAAAAAAAAATTCCGAAGACCTTTGAAACTACCTGTGTGATCTGTTACATTATAAATACATTATAATTCGTTAAATAATGCAATTTTGACAGTAACAACTCGAGAAATTTACTTATTAGGTGTTTATTTATTCACATGACTCATTTCATTGTGTTTTTTGTCAAATTTCTTTTAGAAACAAAGATTTTAATTTATTTTTAAAAGGTCAATGTGCGTATAGTGTCGTAGAAATATTCAAGTTTCTAGTTCATTTCGTTATCAAAAGGCCTAAAACGTGTTGATTTATGTTCATTAATATATAAGTGAAAATAAATCGCCAAAAAAATTAGGAATTTTAAAAATAAACAATTAAAATATGATAAAAAACCTAAACCGTTATTAAAAATCTTACTAAAAAAATCTTACTTTCTGTTCTAAGTCAATCCAAGCCTTTAGTCCAGTAACGTTCGTCGGGTTTTATTGAAAAATAATAAAAATGTTGACGATTTGGGGATCTATAAAATACTAGCGGAGGAACCCGTGCGCTGCTCGGACATAACACGTTGTTTTCTAAAAGCGTTTTGGTAATCACTTATATTCTTTAATATCATTAATATTTGATAAAAGAATGTAAATTTTTCAAGTTTTTATGTATTTTAATCAAAGTAAAAATTTAAAACGATGACAATTATTATGCATAAATTTGCTTTCATGGTGCTGTTGTTCATAATGGTTTCGATTTCGTCGCATTTTTTCTCTTTCTTCTGAAATATCTTTCAACTTCATAAAAGGAAACACAACAACTTTTTTTTTCGTTCGTTTATGAAATTATTGGATGTGATTATAAATAAAATCTTTACCATAAAACCGTAATTGGGGAAAACCACAGATATATTCTGGAATTTTATGGCGAGGTGTTTTTGACAGGATCGTATCAATTTTTATGTGAAAGTCTCGGAGTTATTAACAGATTTCCTTGTGAGGTGTTTTTTACTAATCAAAACTGTAAAATCTTTTCTCGCGATAATTTTTTTACGGTCTGCGATTTTTTTCGCAGTTTTCTCGATTTATTTTCGCGTTTCCAAAATACTTCTAGAATGTTGAAAAATACGTGTGAAATTTTTCTAAGCGATCCCATTTACAGTTTCAGCCTGATTGATCAAATATCTCCGAAAATAGCGAAATTTTTCGTAAGGTGTTTCTTACGTATAGAAAAACTGCCAAATCGAGTTCCGAAAGGAAATTTTTAAATTTTAGGAATTAGTCAATCTTTTCATGAACTGCGATTTTTCATGTTTTCGCGTTTCATTTTGCTTACCAAATGCTGATAAATACGCGCTTTTTGCCGCTAGCTTTTGTTGCTTGTTGTTTCTTGTGTTTTTCAATCACTTGTTTTCACTACAGATTTTAGTTATTTTTAATAATATTTTTTTTTGGTTTAATAAATCTAAATTAAATTAATTAATTATTTTTTTATAATGGATCCAATGGAATTGTGTGGTGTTTGTGATGAGGTGCTGTCGTGCCCTATTGTGGAGTCTTTTTCTTTTTTGCTCGCTCAAGTTCTGTGCCAAGTGTGTTGGCATTTCGGATAGTGTTGCCAATACGGCTCTAAAACATGCAAACTTTAGGTTTTGCTGTACTGATTGCCTCAAAGTGCCCCTTATTGGACTGAAGGAGTTTGCCTCATCTTTGGTGGGAGTTTCTGATGCAGACAATAAAATTGGCAAAGAAGTTGCAGAATTTAAGGCTGATTTTATTAATAAACCATCAGAACAATGCACTAAAAAGAAAACAACAAAGACTGTTATGATAACGGTACCTTCTGTTGCTAGTGTAGCCGGCATTCCAATTGTGCCGCAGTCATCTGTGCCTGTTGGTATGACTGCTCCAGTGGTGCCGACAAAAAATATTGGTTGGACAAAAATTGTTCATCGCAAACAATCACAGAAAATGTTTGTGGGTTCAAATAAAGCCAATAATAATATTGTTGCAATGGAGGCGTTAAAATGGTTCCATGTGGGTCGTGCGGCCCAGTCAACCACTGCTAATGAACTTGCAGAATGTATTGCAGGCATTCTAAATGTTGAACGAGATAAAATTCAATGTTCTGTTCTTTTAAAGAACGAATTATAATATTCACGAAAAACTGGCCGTCTTTGTTTAAAATTGTACAAAATATGTACTTAATTTTATGCACTTTGCGTTCTCATGATTTTTCATGATTTTCTCATTACATTTCGGCTTTGAAAAATGCATTTGTTGCTTTTCAAGTGCTGATAAATACGCGTGTAAAACCTCGTAGAGACTCCGTAAATAGTTTTACCGTCATTTGAATTTTTATGGATTATATAAACATAAGACTGGTTGATTCCTACACCCACACGGTAGTTTATATTTTTATAATTTCGATAGTTCCGCAGAAAATCGCGAAAAATTTCGCGACATGACTTTTATTAATTAAATACTGACAAATCGTTTATTGAATACGGCTATGTTACTTCTAGAATGTTTGCAAATACGTGTATAAAATGTCATAGCGATCCGGCCGTGAGTTTCAGCGTGATGGCTTTTATTAATTGAATATTAACAAATCGTTTCACACACATAGGCGTATATATTCCATTGCTAATACGTAAAACCCACTAGAGGTGCTACTATGTGAAAAGCAATAAATGTTTTAGTTTTTATCTCTTACGGTTAATAAATAAAGAATTTTTTTTTTGGAACTCTCGTGTTATCACCTAACAGTGTGCATTTAAAATGCATCAGTAATCATAGCGAAGTTGGTGGCGGAACGACATTCGCCGAGTCCTCTAGTATGTTATAAAATCGCCTTCTTAATATAACCTATAAAGTAATCATAATTGATGCACTCTATACACTCATGTTTTTACCTTTTTCTTGCTTTGAGCACACATATATAACTTTTGAATCATAAAAATCAACAAGTTGAATTTGTCAAAATTGTCATCAAGATGAATAAGTATACACTCGTCTAAAATGTATAGCGCAACTTCAGTGTTTTTGGTCCACGACGGAATGTTTCGAATCAGGGTTCGAAACACTGCACCCATATATTCCAAGCATTGGGTTTGGGTGTGAATACCTTCATCCTTTAACATTCGCAACATATTTTGAGCACAATTGACAAAGTACTGGTCGCTTTTAAAATCTTGCGTTAGTCTCATGAAGATATGTTTGTCTGAATAATTTGTAAGGGCCTTAAGAACCATTACCACAGGAATATATGACAATGTTTTGCGATGGGAAAACATCATTTTCACTGTGCCATTACTTAGAAAATGAAGAACGTTATTCTGAAAATGTTTCCAAAAAAATTAAAAATTAAACTTTAAATGGAACAAAAATTAATTTTACATGAAAACAAATATTTACCATTGATGTCTGGTCAGATTTGACACAACGCACAATAACTCCAAATTCAGTAAAATATTTTCCACGGTCTTTCCATGTTGTTCTTTTTATAGCAATGGGATAGTTTCTTCTATTCATTTGTAGCATACGGATAATTTTTTCATGTCCTTTTATGATAAAATACCCACCCCACTCATTTTCGTGTTCTCCATTAGAAACAAGAGATTCCGGATTGGCATTAAACAAGTTACACAGAGAAGATTTTATCATTATCGGAATTTCTCCTAAAGAGTGATCTATCGAAAGTTTAGGAATTCCATTAATTTCCCATCCAATTCTTATATTACAATCTCCCTTGTATGTAGACATCCTCTGCCTACATTCTGTAGGATAAATTTGTCTACGTTTAACATTAACTTCACTGATTGGTACGATTGGTGATGATATATTGCACATTTCCAACTTTAACTTGATGCGATCAGTATTAGATAGTTCAAACTCTACCGGTTTTATATTTTTAACGCACTCTAATATACCCTCGTTCACCATGTAATTAAAAGAATTCAAATGCGGAGTTCCAAGACACTCCAAATTCTGAAAATGGAAAACGACAAATTTTAGAATAATGTAATTTTTTGGCTTTATTTAAATATTTTTTGTATCAACAGAATTTTTTTTGATTCATGTTATTAAATATTTAATTTTACTTCCATTACTTATAAAACATTTCAGGAACCATAAATATATGGTAGCAGATGAAAAATACACGCGCACAATATGTAGAATTGTTTTGGCGGTAAATTTAAATATTTGTGGTGCAAATGTTCGGCGGCAAACGGCAATTTATGATTCTGTCCATTGAGAATAAAATATTTAGAATTGAATAAAATGTCGGGGAGTTGCAATTAATAAATTTTAATAACAAAATATGTTGTATTAATATTAATTATTTTTGGGGTTATGTGTTATTTATATCACAATTTTCACTAGCATTTTTTGGGTAGCCGAGCTAAATATAATATTTTCAAAATTGCCGCGAATCAATGAATGAGTAAGAAATCGTTTTTCCAGTAAACATATGCAATGTGTAATAAAGCCATGATAAAGCATTTGTTGAGTGTTGCATTTTCAAGAAATCTATGTACTGACATTTATACATATTATAAATACCTTGTTTATATTATACCTTATTTATTTCTGGGTTCATTGTAAGAAAACTTGAACGAGAATTAGTGAGAAATGGTATTTCGTCAACTGTAGACGGCATTTTAGAATTTCGTATAGATCACCTCACAATTGAAATGTATTCAACAGCTAAAATTTTACAAACAATTGGAAATGCAATCAGAAATAAAAACACTCGAGACACGTGCTGAATTTCAAAAACTTAGAAATAGCAAATAACACTACTTTGAACCAATAACCATCCTTCCTGCATTGAGTTTGCTTAATGCTTAATAAATAATAAACGCACACACCACACGGCACACATGTGCGTTGTGACTTGACAGTTGACACACTTGTCACTTACCCAATGGATCAAGATAACAAATAAAATACTGAAATGACGGAATCGGGCCGTAGTAGTCCATTTGACAGATAAATGTCCACGAAAAGGAGAAACCGTGAGGCGCAAAACAAAATTTTGAATTTATTTTGAATTCATTTGCTGTCGTAGGAGAAATTATCGAAAAGCACGTCTGTTTTCATATAAAACATTTTTCCCCACGTATAACAGCTCAAAATGAATGCATAAATTTTGTTTTCTCGAAGTAATTGTGCGGAAAAATAAAATATTTGAAATTGAACATTTATGCTTTTGTTAAAATTCTTTTAATTTAATTTTCTGAATAAATAGTGAGCATCACGTGGATTTATAAGAAAATAAAAAATAAAAATAAGTTTAAATTGAATTTTTATTTAACTACAAATCATCAAATATTCAAAACTAATGAATTTTTTAATTTATATACGACCCCAAGGGCATACAGAAATATTTGGAATCCGACTTTTTTCGGAAAAAAAAGTTGATGATGCAGAAACTCGTTTTGACACCCCCTGAGGGTTTCTGAGATACGTGCGCCGTACGCCGTACGTCGAACCTTGGAATTTCCGATTTTAAACTCATAAAAACTTGCTGAACATTTCAAGGTTAAGCCTACAATAATGTGAATTTTTTTTTTTAAATATTAAAGGTTTCCTAGATATAAAAAATTCGACCTTGAATTTTTCGATTTTGACCTTGAAACATTTCGCAAATTTTCTTATCTTAATTTATCCTACAATAATCTGAAAGATATGAAAAATATGTAAAACTTGCTTTTTTTTTCATTGCAAATTATTTTTTGGTTTGTTTGTTTTTTCAAATATATAAACTTTTTTAACTCTGTTTTTAAAATTTGAATAAAAAAAAATCTAGTCACCCATGCGTTTCCACAGCAATTTTACAATTGCAAAATATCGCACACACACAATCACACTAAATTCGCTTACTTGGAAAAAAAACTTTTAATTGCATTAACGTTGTTCACGCAAGATATAATTTTGATAAAATAATTTTTGGAATTTTTGACAACCGCTCTGATTGGTCAATGAAATAATTATTTTATAATTCAGCGTGAACGGGCATAATAATTTTGATAAAATAGTTTTTAAAAATTGTTGACAGTTCGTGCGGCAGTTGTCATTGGCAAGTTGAAAAATATTGGCGCGAAACAAAAACCAAATTTATTTAATAGAACTTATAAATATTGTGTTTGCAAAAAGGAATTTAACAATTATGAATATTAATTTTAATAAAAACCACGCTTGGCGACGCGCAAATGAGGAAGCAGAAATTTACGAGTATTTCAGGGAAGTGATACTAAGAAATTTAGAGATTGAAGTAAGTACATGTTACCTTTTAAAATTAAATATCTTCTTTTCTATTTTTATTTTTTTTTTTAAAGAAACCTAACGCAATTCTATTTTACAAAAAAATGATTGAGGATCTGGGATTTGAGGAAGTGGCTGTTTCACAGCTTAAAAATAAGGCAAATTATTTAAAAAATACCTACAAAAAAGCAGTGGAATGGGAGAGGCAGACTGGGCAGGGTGTCGAGGCTGGCTCACTACGTGGTAAGAATTATTCATATTATAAGTTTGATGAATAACATATCTATAACCAATTATTTCAGATCATATTTTGGAACTCTGCCCCCAATATGATATCTTGGCGGCAATTTTTGGGTCAAAAACAAACATCACACCACCGTTTCAATTTGACTCCGCACAAATTGTAGATAATAATGTCATTGAGTACATGAAATTATTATTAAACGCCTTTCATATATTTCACATATAACATATTATACAATATTACCAGATGAATTTAACAATCCTGTTTCGAGCGCTGCATTTTCTATCAACGCATCGATTTGTTGTTTTATTCCAGAAGCTGAAGGCATTTTATTTATCGTTTACAATGGATTTTAATTTTACTTGATGAATATTGTCTAAATTTGCATTGTACTGCCATATAAATTATGAATACCGCGCACAATTGCATATGTCAAATTCTTGACGTTTCCTACTGTCAAAAACAAATTATCAAAATTTTGATAATTTTTTTCTACCAATCAGAGCGGTTGTCAAAAATTCCAAAAATTATTTTATCAAAATTATATCTTGCGTGAGCGACCTTATTGTAATAACATTAAATATAAAAATCATATATACAAATTAAAGCAATTGCTTATCAAGTTAGATGCAATTTTACTATTGTATATATAATTAACATATGTATTTTTTGTATGTTTCTTTATATGTGTGTGTTTAAGCGGATTGTATGCACCATAAAAATGCGAAAAAAGTCGCGATTAGAGATGCCAAAGCAGCGAGCGCTGCTTGATGCTTTCGGTGGCAACAGAAAATAGAAAATAGTATGGATTTGACGTTTGGCTCAGCCAGCTGCATTCAAAATGTTTCTCGCTTAATTATCTTTTTAAATCCATCTAAATTTATAAAAATGAAATGGCACGAACGTTTGTTTCGTTTTTCCTCAAGAACTACAAAACCAACATTTACCAAATTTTATATGCAGGTTAGTTGGGTCGTGAGGAAGGTTTAGGTGTAGTGTGTCTTCATCCTTCATGGTAATCAGTTGTTATGGAAAGAAGCTTTTTACACAGTAATATTTGGTTTAACAAAAATGAATTGAGTGAATCAAGTAGTTTGGGCTAAGGTATTACGATAGCTGGTGTTGGGACAGTCAAGAACTTTACAAAAGTGAATTGAGTGAAAAATACTGTTGTTTTCGAAAACCGTTTTTAATAATTAATCATAATCTTTAATATCATAAATCTCTATCTCTATCTCTATCTCTATTTCTATATTTATAAAACTAGCGGTACCCGGCGCGCCTTGTTACGCCATAGAAAAAACACGTTCTTTATGTAAAAAGTGAAAATAAATTTCATTATTAAACAACAGGCAGACCCGTTGGATGTCGTTCCGCCACAAACCTCTCTTTGCTGAAACACGCTATTTATAAACACTGAAAATTTTCGGGTAAAATAAAATTTCTAAGGAGCAAAATCCCGGCAACCTACGGCCGAAATTGCTTTCATCTAACATACCGTCAGCCACAATCACAACACTCAATAAGTAAACTGAAATCCCGGCAACCATAAAACCCAACACCGATTCAAATATAAAATTCTAACGGGCCATAATCCCATTAGTCACACTCCTCAAGTCAAGTTAACCTGAAATTCTGACGAAGTTAAAATTCCAACATCCTATTTCTCGGGAAAATAAAATCTCATAGGGCCATAATTATGACTGGTGATTGGAGAATATCCCGTCATCGACAAAGACGATACACAATTTCCCGTGAAATGAAATCTTGTCAAATCTTGTGTCTACTAACACTTAAAATCCCGGAAATTTAAGATTTCGACGGGTCATCCGAATATCTTAAAACCCTTTAGAAACAGCGCAAAAATATTAACTTCAAAAGTGGCAAAAATCTCGACACTCCATATCACAGTCATCAAAATTTCGTGAACATCAATACAGACTTTCAAAAGCTCCACCGGTTTAATCCCGAGTAACGATATAATGGTGTGAATATAACTTTGATATTTATGGTTCGTAGACCATACTACAATTTCATCATCAAAAATATAAATTATTTTTTCACCCAAATATTAATGACATTTAAATTATACTCGTTTCTCTTATTCATCAGTCCTAAAAGTACTGACTATTGAAAAAGGCAATAAAATCCCAATACCTTCTGTTTTAAAATCTACTGAATTGTGAAATAGCATTTCAATAAAATGAAATATCGTAGTACTGTAGTAGGCTCTTTTTTCGTATATAAATACTTCTTTCGTCCATAACAAAGAATTGCCACCATATACTCAGTTGACACCTATATGGGAAACATTCCAGACACCACACGAACATATAGTGTGAATATTTGTTATAGTTGAAAGCTTCAGTGGTTCAGCCGTAATGGTCCATTGTAGCAAAAGAACTAACTTTTGAACCATCCATCGAATTATGGCCAAACTGCACACGAACACGACTCACAACTCATAGAACACAAATATATATTTTGGTAACTTTTGGTGCAGCACTTTTTGAGTTTACTCGCATCGGACGCACACAGATATCTCTATCTATATAAAAGAACTGTGTGCGTCCGATGCGAGTAAACTCAAAAACTACAGCACCAATTTATATGTGTATTCTATGGGTTGTGAGTCGTGTTCGTGTGCAGTTTGGCCATAGTCCGATGGATGGCTCAAAAGTTAGTTCTTTTGCTACAATAGACCATTACGGCAAACCACTGAAATTTTTAACCTTCTATTCACACTATATGTTCGTGTGGTGTCTGAAATGTTACCCATAATTTGTTATGGACGAAAGAAGTATTTGTATAGCACGATTGAGCATTTTACCGTACTACGACATTTCATTTTATGTCATTTCACAACACACAGTAGATTTTAGAACAGAAGTTACTGGGATTTGATTGCCTTTTTCAATAGTCAGTACTTTAAGGTGAAGAATTTGAGTGAAAGAATCATTTATATTTTTGATCATGAATTTGTGGTATGGTCTAAGGACCACTCAACACCATTTTTTCGTTACTCGGGATCAAACCCGTCGAGCTTTTGAAAGTTTGTATTGATGGTCACGAAATTTTGGTTACTGCGATATGACGTGTCGGGATATTTGCCTCTTTAGAATTTATAATTTTCAAGATTGTATCTAAAGGGTAAAGATACACATTGGCAATTATTCTATGGACGACACGAACATATTGTATAAATATAAAATGGATAATATAAGAAGGATTTTCTTTCTTCCTTCTATTTTTTTCTATGAAATATTTCAGCATACCGAAGAGGAGGATGTTGGTGCTCCAAGCGCTTTAAAGATTTATTGAACTTGTCATTATTACATTTATATATGTTATTATCATTTTGTATATTATACTAACGGAGAAACCCGTGCGCTGCTCGGACATACGTTTTTATGCAGAAATTTGTTTTCATGATGTTGCTTAATGATCTCTCTCTTTCATCTGAAATTTCAACTTCATAAAATGAACCACAAAAAAGTGCTTATTAATCAAAATTTGCAAAACATTTCAAGGTCAAGTTTATTTATTTTAGAAACCTTAAATATTTTTTTCTTTTCACATTTTTGTGGGACTAAATAAGATAAGAAAACTTGCTAAACATTGTAAAGTCTAAATTTTAAAGTTCAAGGCCATATTTTTATAATGAAAATATGCAATTAAAAAACTGTTTGTTTTAAGGTACTATGAAGTTCTACATTATTGCTAATCTCAATAAAAGTACCAATTTTGGACAAAAACCAAGGTCAAAAACCAGAAATTTCCAGTTTACATATTTCATATCTCAGAAAAACGTTATTTAAAGTATTGTAAAATACTAAAGTAGAGACACAATATTATATATTATTATATTATTACAATAAACAAACAAACAATTTTTTTTTCCAAAATTAATTTTGCGTTGGCTCAATAACGCATTCAAAGAGGACCTTGGGAGGTATTGTTATTGTTTTACGTTATGATATGATATAACGTAAAACCATAACAACACCTCCCAAGGTACTTTTATCTGACAGTTTACGTTATGAATTTTGATTCCCCTCTTTTTGAACCACGAATAGAGGAACACTCATTACGCAAATTTGACTCATAACGTAACGTAAAATTACAAAATCGCCCTCATTTGACGTTTGGCGCTGTCTGCCCCGGTAGTCCAATTCTCCTCATTCCGTGAGGCGTGAGGCGCAAATATATACGCGTGAGGCGCAAATTCATTTGGAACTTTTTTGTATGAAAAACAGAGTGTTTTGACCATTTTGGGTGAATCGCGCCTCACGGAGGGGACACGGTTCTGACACATTCATTTTTCGAAATAATTACTGCACATTCGCGGGAAATTTCGAATTTAAACTGGTTTCTATGGAAACGCATGGGTAACTAGATAATTTCGAATTAATATTGGTTGCTATGGAAACGCATGGTTAACTAGATTTTTGTTATTCAAATTTAAAAAACAGACATTTTATATATTTGAAAAAACAAACAAACAAAAAAAAATTTGCAATGTAAAAAATATCAAGTTTTACATATTGCGAATTAACATATTGCCGATTTTGCACTAATATTGTCGCTGAATCTAAATAGAAAAAAATTCATTAGTTTTGAATATTTGATGATTTGTTATTAAATAAAAATTAAATTTAAACTTACGTTTTAATAAACACCGAACAATGTTGTTGAATTTTACTACGTGAAGCTCTCTTAATATTCATGAAAAGAAAAAAAGCATAAATGTTCAATTTTAAATATTAACACAAATTAAAATTACAAACTTACATGTTCCGAAAATTGCGCAGTTTAAGTTTGTAATTGCCGATTTTGCACTAATAAATTTGCTTTATAAATTAAAATAGACTATAAATAAATCAGTTTATGCATTTTAATGTTTATAATTAAAAGTTCAATTGTTTTTCGTTCATTAATTTTGATTGAATTTCACATTTTAAGAAGAGAATTAGCTCAGCATGTGTCACGTACATATATACTCAGGTCACAGACAATTTGACAATGATGACTGCAATCAATGATGCGTTATGACATTTGGGAAGAATTTATATATTATTTTTGTTCACCTTTTCTTCCTTTTTATTATCTACGTTGTTTACTTTATTTAGGTTCAATCGTTGCAATTTGAAAATGAGAAATCGCTGAATAATTCTTTTAAATTATTACAAATTATTTTAATAACCGATGAATGACAAATGGGCACTGTTAATAATGAGCAGATTAGTGGAATAGGAAACTAACAAACACAAAATTGCGCTACGCATTAATAAAGATATTTACATAATAGTGTATCAACAAATTTAAATAATAAATATAACAACAATAAAATCTAAAGAATACAAAAATTTAAATGTAATTTATTATACATCATAAGCGATTAATTCAATATCAATCTAAACCCAACGAATGTGTGTACATATTTAAGTTTAAATGTAAGCAAATGACATCTATAACAAAGAAAAATGAAATCGCTATTGCTCGAGATCTACAGCGATTAACGTTAAAATTGTACTTAAATATGCGCTTTGAATCGGTACCACTTTTGACACACCAAATAATCATCTCATCATTTTTGCAATAATATATTCTTATATCACGTGTATTTATACATGGTTACGTCACGATTAAAATGTCAAAATTCAAAAGTAGCGTCTCGTTTGGCCACGAAATCGCTATCCTGATATTGCTTTGATTCTATGTTCATTATTAAATTAAATCTGCAAACCAAATATTATAACATATTAATAAATTAACATTTATTTGTTTCGCTTTTTAACTCGAAAAGCAATTATTAAAATAGATCAAATCTATGATCAGTCCTACAATCTGTAAAAAAACTGTAAACTTTTGTTAGAAATTTAGGGATTTTGCAAGATTTTGCGATTCATATTTAACACCACTTTTTAGAAATATTTCTTAAGGACTCCAACTGTTAAATCTCATATATGAGTTTACAATTTTCAGATATATATTGGATTGTGAAAAAGCGTTTGAACCGGATAAAGTCTTGCAATGGCTGATTGGAGCTACTGGGTTGTAGCAACTAGCACTAAGAAATTATACTCACTTCTACTAGTCATTAGACCTTCTTTATACACACAGGTTTTTTCATATTTTATATTCCTTTTCTTCGTTAGAGAATATTTATATGCACAACGCTGCGATGCGCTTGTTGTTAGTTTTAATCTTGTTCTAGCAATACAATTAATTATATATTAGCTTTCACAGATTAGATTATGCACTCACCAGCAATAGCAGCTACGTTCCAGTCCACTCGACTGTCAACTAGCCTGGGGGTCAGTGTTAACGAACCTTAACAAACAACAGTTCGCACTAGTGACTAGTCTATTCTGAGTTACTAAATAGCATTGTGGCTGTGGGCTGTGGCTTGTATTTTTTTGATTTAGTTCATTTGCAAATTGAAACAAAAAAAAAATCAATATTTGTATAGAGCATATTCAATGCACAGTAAAATTTGTCAAATCTCTAATGCGTTTAAAATCAATGAAAACAGTGTTGACAATACATACATTTTGAACTCGTCGATAAATTATTGCTGGTAATAGGAATATTAGGCAAAATAAGAAAAAGCCTCTTCGATAGATTACGTTTAGCTTGTTGCTAGTGCTAACAATATAAGGAAAAGCCAATGTGATAGCATAAAATTATTGAAAGATAAGAGATTTTCAAAGTGGCTTCAACATAAACCGTAATCGTAAAATTCGCAAATTAAATTCAATTAAAATCTAGTTTGCATAACAAAATACGACTGCACAATTATTATTGGACAGTAGCGGA
Organism: Sylvicola cinctus; assembly: GCA_963854165.1. NCBI lineage: Eukaryota > Metazoa > Arthropoda > Insecta > Diptera > Anisopodidae > Sylvicola > Sylvicola cinctus. The sequence continues at coordinate 27,332,435 of OY974082.1, forward strand.
CGTCGGTCTTTTGAAATAAGGTATAAAGTTTCTCTGTATAATTTGCTAAAATGGCTCCGGTGCGCGGAGATGGTATGAGAGGCTTAGCTGTGTTCATATCCGATATAAGAAACTGTAAGTGTTTTATTTATAAGATATAACCAACATAAAATAGTATTAATTTGTTAGTTGATTTAAAGATAGGTAAATGTGTCGTTAAGTACTTTAAATTTCAAATTAATTTAAGACGCCCCGAAAACAATTACATATTCATACATAATTCAATTGAAAGTTCACAGTTCACACCCACATTAAAATATATGTGTATATGTCCATTATATGCCGATAAACCGATTCCTATTTTTTCCTATTTAAATGTACATATAAATACAGTCATTCATATTACAAACCAATAAAAACAGAAAAAACAATGGTATAAAGCTCGATCCGCACAGTTATTCTTCGATTCCATACACAAAATGCAAGCCAAAATCTTCATAAATAAAGCACATTCGAAATATGTACATATATCGTATGTTTATGTTTTAAGTATTAAGTACTAAATTTTGAGGTACATGTACATCACAAAGTAGTTATATCAGTGGTGGGTTTCCATAACTTTTAGCGCCCAATATTGATTTTTTTTTCCACCATAGTACACCATTTTTCTATAGTATTATTATTTTTTCCTTTACTATTTAACTAAAAACTTTTCAGAGAAACATTTGCTGAACATTTCAAGGTCAAAATTTTAAAACTCAAGGTCATATTTTTATTATGAAAATATGTAATTCAAATATTGATACAGGATACATTATTTATAATCTCAAAAAAAGTACCAATTTTGGACAAAAATTAAGGTCAAAACTCAAAAATTTCAAGGTCATATTTTATATATCTCCAAAAAACTTTATTAAAATGTAATTAAGCTACAGTCGTATATAAATTCAGACCTCGTTCTCCCCGCGATGTAGTTTTTTTTGTAGGGGATTCCGGCTATGTTTATTTGTATGTCCGGTATTGATTCGGACCCAACGGATTTTTAGGAAATTTTACAGGGTAAATATAGTTTCGTCGAGGGATGGTTCCTGTGAAAGTTTGGTACCGGTCGAGTTTCGCCCATAACATTTTACAACTTTTAAAGCACTTTGTTTGGTAGTTTACAACTTTACTTTGAGCTTTTTACAACACTTTGTTTTTCAGTTTATAAATATATTTAAAGTTTTTGACAGAAGGCGTCTTCACGCAGAAAATAGTTTTGATAAAATAATTTTCATAATTTTTGACAAGCATTTTTGATTATTAGAAAAAAATTGTGAAAATTATCAAAATTGTCATGCTTCGCCTACATTGTAAATTAAGTCAAACTTCCGTACGCAACTCTCACATTCGCATCCTATAAAACACTTCATTTGGTTGACTAAAATTTATATGTTACGTTATGCCTTTGCTAAAATCGAGTTGAACATTGTTGAAATCTTGTTCAAAAATCAACTCTCAACAATTTTCACCAAAATAATATTTTGACATCAAAGCTCAGGCAATCTTTTTCACATTAATAATATTTTGAGACATCTGATATATCGGATCTATCAACCAACCTTATATAAATGCCTACTTAAAAAATTTACCTTCCAAATATTAAATTTTGGATAATATAATATAATTTTTCGCCACGTGCGTATATTGAATTTGTAATTGAATATAATTGACCGGTTTGGAATATAATGTAGGTTAATTAGATATGCGAAAAAATTTATCCTATAAAGGAAGATTTTAATTCGATAAAAATCAGTATCCACTGATTGAATTACTTTTAATTAGGTTAGAAATTATTAAAAATACAAATTTATATGCTGTTAAAATAAAATAAGAGAAACAGTAAAGTTTTAGATGATTCTAATATTTATTTCATTGATAATTAGATTTTTCATATTTTGGGCTTTTGTCTTTGCGTCATAATAAAATGGCTATCGGAACAGTTTTTTTGTCTACACGATGACAATATAGTATTATGTAAATTTTGTACATAAATACTATTTGCATCTTCAAATGCAATTTATTTAGTATAACTACGACATACTATATGTGATGTATATATTTCAACATGTTTTTTCTTAGGCGTAGCAACGCAAGTTTACTTATGTACGCTAAACATAATTAACACATAATAGCATAAATACATTGTTTTAAAGTTCACGTTAAACCTTTAAAATTAGTGTGTTTAGATGCGTTGACATGCTGGCTTGAAAGTTAGGGCCTGAGTAAAAGAGAAAGTACGTAAAACGTAGTATGATAGTAAGAGGGGTCCGATCGTCAGCATTTCCCCATGTTAGGGTCTACATTATAGCAATCGGGGAAAAAGTTAGCAAACAAATACGTTTTTCAATATTCTGCTGCCACCGAAAGCATCAAGCAGCGCTCTCTGCGTTGTCATTTCTAATCCTAATTTCGTTGCTTCATCAGGCAGCGGATGTACATATCAATATATATAAAAATGAATCGTGGTTTGTTACTGTCCTTAAAACTTGAAAACGACTGGACCAAATGGGGTACTTCCTTCTGCGAGTTTGTTCATAATTGTTAGGAAAAGGTTCGTGAACAAAAAAAAATTGAGAAAATCCATCGGAAAAGTCGAAAATGTCGGAAAATGAGAAACCATACAAAAATGATAACAGTAGTTATAACATAGTACGGCAGAGTTCTAAATATAGAGAATAATAAAGAAAGACGTGTAAAATGTTGTCCAAAATTTATATTAATTTGCATTCTATGGGAATTGGGTAGAGTTCCTGTGTATTTTTGCCATTATACGATAGATTATTGAAAAAGTTTGTTCTTTTGAGTTTGGACCATTACGGCTGAACCACTGAATGTATTCACCGTATATTCACATTGTATGTTCGTGTGGTGTCTGGGGTAGTCATCCTTGTGATTGGTGGTAAATCTTTGTTAAAGACGGACAATGCTTATCATAAACTAAAAAAATCACGGCATTAAATTGCATCAAATTTTCCTAAATCTATTATAGGTTGAATGATTGAGGTTAATTTGATTTTGGATGAAATGGGATTATGGCCAGTCAGAATTTGAAATTCGGTGTCGGGTTTTAGGGTTGCCGGTATTTCAATTTACGTGTGTGTTGGGTTGTGGCCGACGGTATGTTTGATGAATGAAATTTCGGAACGTATTTTCGAATGGATGTCACGCTGTTTATTATTAGGGTGTATTCAAAAACTCATCAATAAACAAAGCGGGGTTTGTGGCGGTACGACGTTCGCCGGGTCTGCTAGTTTTACAAATAAATGTAGGTATCACACACTTACACACTGCCTTTATCTTGTTTTCCGACGGTTTGATTGTAGACTTCTCCACCTGGTGTCCCAGATACTCTACTTTGGTTTTCAGGAATTGCCACTTTTCCCATTTTATCTGCAAACCATGTGCAGCTGCAACTTCTAACACTAAATTTAGTCTGGCCAACCTGTCCTGTTTGTCTGTCTCCCAAAACTCCCTGGACTGTTTTGTTACTTTACTGTTCTTTACTCTAAGGCGATCCCATAACGACTCTCTGTTCTATCTGATGTAAGTGGTGTTGCCACTTACATCGTCATTAGTACTAGCTCCCACCACTGCACATACATATATTCGTATTTTGCTGCAAAATGTTTGCTGCTTTCAATTAAACTCACTTTGCGTTTTTTCTGCTTCCTGCGCCGTTAGCTGCTTTCAATCTGTTTCTCGCTTAACAAATTTATACTAGAAGTGGGGATTGATTTATATAAATTATAAATTTTGCTATCAACTCACTCCTTATGATAATTTGTATAGGCTTTCTCTTTTACTCAGGCACTAACTTTCAAGCCAAGCACTTCATTATAGTCATATGAACCTAAAGTGTACTGCACATAATGACCACATTCTACAAGAACTCACCAATTTATTTGTTTTGTTTATGAAATCTTTTGACGTTCGCGGCAAGGCAAACATAATAATTTTGCTGTTGGAAATCCACATTACCCCAGAAAAAAAAACAATTGGGAGAAATCGTCTAATATCTCCGAGTTCCCTCTAAAAACAAATTTTGTCGTATCAAATGTCTTGTAAACAATTTTTGAAGCCGGCGTTGAAGTTTGTCATTTTTATATGAAAAGCCAGCTTTTTCCGGCTTTGCTTATAAATACTGTCTTTTGGACTAAATGGGAAATAAAATTGAATCAGGCTTAATAATGAGTGGAAATTGGACTACCGGGGAAAGTAAGCAAAATTACTACGATATTTTGCATTTTTGAAGTTCTGTCATTAAACAGTACGACAAAATTATAACTTCTCATCATTTTTTGTGGTAATATAATCTTTTTGGCTATTTCAGATTTTACTGCAGTTTCAAGTGAATTTTAGGAGATCTCGTTTTCTCAGTTTGTCTTAATTTTATTTGTTATTTTAGATTTAGTGATAGTTTATTAACGATTTCGATAAGTGCATAGACTTACTGATTGTTTAAATATGAAATCTTTGGCACAGGTACACTTTACAACCATTATTTTATTATTTATTTAAATATTGACAAGCTGGTTAAAAATTTTACTCATTGTCTTTCAACAAGTTAAAATACGTTGACTTAACGGACTCCTTAAATTAATGTTTTCGAGTTTGGCCTTTCCGGACTTTAGGTTGGTGATATTTTAGCACTCGGGATTAAGTCGGTCGAGTTTTTGAATGTGGGTATTGCGGCGGTCGAAATTTTGATTACCGCGATATGGGGTGTCGGTATTCGTGTATCGTTTGAATTTAATATTTTCGAGATTGTTTTTAACGGGTTTTAAGACATTCGAGACTTTGACTCTTGCTTACTGTGAATCTTAGATTATTCGGATTTTGAGTGTTATAGGAATATTTGATTGTTCGTATTTAAGGTAGTATTGAGCAATTGCAATAAAGTTTGTGTTCCTATTGTGATTTATATTAATAGTAATGTCATGAATTATTTGGTTTAACACACAAACCATTTTATTAAATACTAGCGGAGGAACCCGTGCGCTGCTCGGACATAACATGTTTTCTAAAAGCGTTTTTAGTAATCACTTATATTCTTTAATATCAAAAATAATTGATAAAAGAATGTCTATTTTTCGAGAGAAATTTAGCAACTTTATTTATTTATTATTTTCGTTTATGAAACTTCCGCATTGGATGTAAAAAAAATTTTTGCTATAAAACCGTAATGATGGAAAACCACAGATGCTCGAATTTTTTGGCGAGGTGTTTTTTATAGGATCGTATCAATTTTTATATATTAGACGAACTTCACTATCGGTAAAAATCGCGGAATTATTTGCTGATTTTTTCGTGATGTGAATTTTGCTAAATGAATACTGACTAATTGATTCCCCCCATTAATTTTTAGGAAAATTAAACTATTTCGCGAATCGCGCTTTTTTTCGCGATTTGGTGGTGATCCCATTTACGGTTTTAGCCTGTTTGATTCCTACACCAACACGGCCGTTTATGTATATATTAGGCTGGATGAAAAGTCCCCGGTCTGACCCATAGATGGCGTTACCAGAATTTTTTCCATATGATTTTCATTTAGTACCAACCTTCAAACGATACGTGTAAAAATTTGACAGCAATCGGACAATTAGTTCGTGAGTTATAGCGATTTGAGTGAAGCTACTTTTGTTATTGTTGAAAAGATGGAAAAAAAAGAATTTCGTGTGTTAATAAAGTATTGCTTCTTGAAGGGAAAAAATACAGTTGAAGCGAAAGCATGGCTTGATGAAGAGTTTCCGGGGTCTGCACCGGGAAAATCCACCATCATTGATTGGTATGCTAAGTTTAAACGTGGTGAAATGAGCACTGAAGACGGTGAACGCAGTGGACGCCCAAAAGAGGCTGTTACCGACGAAAACATCAAAAAAATCCATAAAATAATTTTGAATGATCGTAAAATGAAGTTGAGCGAGATAGCAGACATTGTAAAGATATCAAAGGAACGTATACATCATATCATTCGCGAATATTTGGGCATGCGAAAGCTCTGTGCAAAGTGGGTGCCGCGCGAGCTCACAAGCGATCAAAAACAACAACGAGTTGATGATTCGGAGCAGTGTTTGAAGCTGTTTAAGCGCAATAAAGCCGAATTTTTCCGTCGATATGTGACAATGGATGAAACATGGCTCCATCACTATACTCCAGAGTCCAATCGGCAATCATCTGAATGGACAGCAAGCGATGAACCCAAACCGAAGCGTGGAAAAACGCAACAGTCGGCTGGAAAGGTTATGGCGTCTGTTTTTTGGGATGCGCATGGAATAATATTCATCGACTATCTCCAAAAGGGACAGACAATCAACAGCGACTATTACATTGCTCTATTGGAGCGGTTGAAAGCCGAAATCGCAAAGAAACGGCCGCATTTGAAGAAGAAAAAAGTGCTGTTCCACCAAGACAATGCACCGTGTCACAAGTCTGGAAAAACGATGGCTAAAATTTATGAATTGGGCTACGAATTGCTTCCTCATCCACCGTATTCTCCAGATCTGGCCCCCAGCGACTATTTCCTGTTTGCGGACCTTAAAAGAATGCTCGCTGGCAAGAAATTTAAGACCGATGATGAAGTGATTGCTGAAACTGAGGCCTATTTTGAGGATAAACCGAAAGAGTACTACAGAAGTGGCATCGAAAAGTTGGAAAATCGCTATAATCGCTGTATCGCCTTCGAAGGCAACTATGTTGAATAATAAAATTGAATTTTGCAAAAAAAATGTTTTTTACCATGGTAGACCGGGGACTTTTCATCCGGCCTGTGTTATGTAGTTGCACGGAAAATTTTCTCGGATTTTAATGCGACATGTCTTCTATTAATTGAACACTGACAAATCGATTAGTGCAATCATTTCTGCTAAAAGTCATCTTTTGCGCGTACCGCGATTTTTTTTTCAGTTTTCGCGGTTTATTTTCGCTTCGAAAATACGCCTCTATTACTTCTACAATGTTGATAAATATATGTGTCAAATTTCTTAGCGATCATGATGTCCGTTTTAGCGTGATAGAAATGTCTACTCACACGATCGTTTAGGAATGTACTTATATATTATAATAGATAGTTCCGCGGAAAATCGCAGATTTTTTGCGACATGGCTTTTATTAAATAAATGTTCACAAATCGATTCCCGCAATCATTTTTGGTAAAAGTAAATTTTTTCGCGAAACGACAATTTTTTCGCGGTTTTCTCGGTTTATTTTCGTTGTAAAAATACCCCTATATTACTTGTACAATGTTGACAAACACGTCTGCAAAATTTTGTGGCGATCCATTGTCGGTTTTGGCGTAATTGAAAGATATACCCACACGGTCGTTTAGGAATATTTAAAATTGATAGTCCCGCGGAAAATCGCGGAAAATTTCGAGGATTTTTTCGCGACATAGCTTTTATTAATTAAATGCTCACAAATCGATTCCCGCAATCATTTTTGTTAAAAGCCAATTTTTTCGCGGTTTTCGCGGTTTATTTCCGCGGTACAAATACCCCTATATTACTTCTACAATGTTGGCAAACACGTGTGCAAAATGTTGTGGCGATGATTTGGAGTAATACCCACACGGTCGTTTAGGAATTTATAAAATAGATAGTATCGCGGAAAATTTCGTGGATTTTTTCGCGTCTTGTTTTTTATTAACTGACTACTGACAAACCGATTATAGCAATCATTTTTGGTAAAAGAAATTTTTTTCGCGAACCGCGATTTTTTTCGCGGTTTTCGCGGTTTATATTCGCGTTGAAAATATGCCTATTTTACTTTTAGAATGTTGGTGAATACGTGTGTAAAATTTCGTGACGATCCCGTTTTCAGTTTCGGCGTGATTGAAAGGTGTACCCACACGTTCGTTTAGGAATATTTAAAATTGATAGTCCCGCGGAGTATCGCGAAAAATTACGAGGATTTTAGCTTTTATTAATTAAATGCTCACAAATCGATTCCCGCAATTATTTTTGGTAAAAGCCAATTTTTTCGCGAACCGCGGTTTTCACGGTTTATTTCCGCAGTACAAATACCCCTATATTTCTTCTACAATGTTGGCAAACACGTGTGCAAAATGTTGTGGCGATCCCATTGTCGGTTTTGGAGTAATACCCACACGGTCGTTTGGGAATATATAAAATAGATAGCATCGCGGAAAATTTCGTGGATTTTTTCGCGTCATGTTTTTTTATTAACTGACTACTGGCAAACCGATTACAGCAATCATTTTTGGTAAAAGACAATTTTTTCGCGAACCGCGATTTTTTTCGCGGTTTTCGCGGTTTATATTCGCGTTGAAAATATGCCTATTTTACTTTTAGAAAGTTGGCAAATACGTGTGTAAAATTTCGTGGCGATCCCATTTTCAGTTTTGGCGTGATTGCGTGACATACATACATACATACATACATACATACATGGTCGTTTAGAAATTTATATATTAGACTAGCGGAGGAACCCGTGCGCTGCTCGGACACAACATGTTGCTTTTTAAAAGCGTTTTTAGTAATCACTTATATACTTTAATATTTGATAAAAGAATGTCTATTTTTAAGTTTTTATTTATTGTAATCAAAGTTAAAATTGAAAACGATGACAATTATTATGCAGAATTTTGTTATCATGGTGCTGCTGCTTGTTCATAATGGTTTCGATTTCGTACCATTTCTTCTCTTTCTTCGGAAATATCCTTTAACTTCAGAAAAGGAACACAACAAAAATTTTGTGACTTTATTTCGTTTTTTCCCTCGACGTAAAATTCGCGCATTAGATGTGATCATAAAAACAATATCTATTATAAAACCGTAATCGTGGAAATTGGATAACCACAGAATTATGGTCGATTTTTTGGCGAGGTGTTTTAAAAAGGATCATATTAATTTTTATGTATTAGACGAACTTCCTTACCGCGGAAAATCGCGGAGTTATTGACAGCTTTCCTCGTGAGGTATTTTTTTTACTCTATTTATTTTCGTGTTTCCAAAATACTTCTGGAATGTTGAAAACGTGTAAAAATTTTCGGAGCGATCCCATTTATATACTTGTAAATTTAGTATTGAATGTTCGGTTTAGCCTGGTTGATTCCTATACGCAAACGGAGGTTTATATTTTTATATATAAGATAGTTGCGCGGAAAATCGCGGAATTATTTGCTGATTTTTTCGTGATAAGAATTTAACTAAATGAATACTGACTAATCGATTCCGACCATTAATTTTTAGGAAAAAACTATTTCGCAAATCGCTTTTTTCGCGATTTGGTGGCGATCCCATTTACGGTTTTAGTAATCACTTATATACTTTAATATCATAAATATTTAGGAAAGAATGTCTATTTTTAAGTTTTTATTTATTGTAATCAAAGCTAAAATTGAAAACGATGAAAATTTTTTTTTATGATGCTACTGCTTGTTCATAATGGTTTCGATTTCGTAGCATTTTTTCTCTTTTTTCTGAAATATCATTCAACTTCATAAAAGGAAACACAACAAAAATTTAGCAATTTTTTTTGGTTTTTTCTGTCACTTATGAAATTTCCGTATTCGGTGTGATTATAAAAAAATCTTTACTATAAAACCGAAATTGTGGAAAACCACAGAACTATGGTCGAATTTTTTGGCGAGGTGTTTTTAAAAGAATCATATTAATTTTTATGTATTAGACGAACTTATTGTAATTACCGCGGAAAATCGCGGAGTTATTGACAGCTTTCCTCGTGAGGTATTTTTTTTACTCTATTTATTTTCGTGTTTCCAAAATACTTCTGGAATGTTGAAAAATACGTGTGAAAATTTTCGGAGCGATCCCATTTACAGTTTCGGCAAGGTTTTTCGCAAGGTGGGTTTTCATGGTTTTCGTGTTTCATTTCGCTGTAAAAAAAGCTTTGTTGCTTTCCGAATGCTGACGTATATATATAATATATGTAGTTTCGCGGAAAATTTCTCGGATTTTAATGCGACATGATTTTTTTCGCAGTTTTCGCGGTTTATTTTCCCTTTAAAAATACGCCTCTATTACTTTTACAATGTTGGCAAATATATGTGTCGTTTAGGAATGTACTTACATAATAGAAAACGCAGATTTTTTCGCGGTTTTCGCGGATTATTTTCGCGGTAAAAATACATCTATATTACTTCTACAATGATGGCAAACACTTGTGTAAAATTTCGTTTCGATCCCATTTTCCGTTTTGGAGTGATTGCGTACCATACATGCATACATACACGGTCGTTAAGAAATTTATATATTAGATAGTTCCACGGAAAATTTCGCGGATTTTTTCGTGACATGTCTTTTATTAATTGATTACTGACAAACCGATTACAGCAATCGTTTTTGGTTAAAGTAAATTTTTTCGCAAACCGACATTTTTTCCGGGGTTTTCGCGTTTTATTTTCGCGGTAAAAATGCCCCTACATTACTTCTACAATGATGGCAAACACGTGTGCAAAATTTTGTGGCCATCCCATTTTCGGTTTTGGCGTAATTGAAAGATATACCCACACGATCATTTAGTAATGTATATAATAGATAGTCTCGCGGAAAATTTCGTGGATTTTTTCGCGTCATGTTTTTTATTAACTGACTACTGACAAACCGATTACAGCAATCATTTTTGGTAAAAGACAATTTTTTCGCGAACCGCGATTTTTTTCGCGGTTTTCGCGGTTTATATTCGCGTTGAAAATATGCCTATTTTACTTTTAGAAAGTTGGCAAATACGTGTGTAAAATTTCGTGGCGATCCCATTTTCAGTTTTGGCGTGATTGCGTGACATACATACATACATACATACATGGTCGTTTAGAAATTTATATATTAGATATAGGAAACATTTTAAAAATTGTTGTGGATCTCACTAAGTGATTTTTTAACATCAGTACATTCAAAAATTCAGTGTATTTACTCAATAGTAAAAAATTTTTTTAGTCAACCTGTGATTTAATTTACAAACTGGGTACTTCTTAATTTTATGTCTTTCTTAAATATTCATGTCGATGAATATTTAATTATTGTTTATTATCTTTTAAAACTCACATTGTAGCTGCTGTACAATTGTTAACATTATAAAGTGGAGCATTAGCTTTAATAATGTATGTAATGTTTTTGAATCTTTTAGGTAAAAGCAAAGAGGCTGAAACGAAACGCATCAACAAGGAACTGGCCAACATTCGCAGCAAATTTAAGGGTGACAAAACTTTGGACGGATATCAAAAGAAAAAATACGTGTGCAAACTCTTATTTATATTTTTGCTTGGACATGACATCGACTTTGGGCACATGGAGGCTGTTAACTTGTTGTCTTCGAACAAGTATTCTGAGAAGCAAATTGTATGTATCTACTTTTATTTCTTTTTAATATTTTAAAATCGAAGATAATGATTAATTCACTTTTGAGAAAATCAAGTGCCTATTCATCATATGTATATTTTGTCAAGAGGGACAGACATTTTTCATTGTTTTGTTAGTTAAGATTTAACAGATGTACACGGCATTTATTCCATATACGTGTATCAAACGCGAAAATTGCGTTTTTGACATTTCGAATTGAGTTTTTGTCGTTCAGATATTTGTAAAGTTGCTTTGCAATACTTCGTTTACTCGTATATTGGTATTTGGGACTATGATTTTCTGATGAGTCAAATTTTTAGTTTATATTCGACTCTAGGGCATATATTTTGCATCCCGAATTTATTTGGAAAAAGATTGATGATGCTGAAACTCGTATTGACATCTCCCAAGTCCAAAAAATTAGTCCAGAAAAAATGTGCAAATGTACGTCCGAACGCCGTAAACTGTATGCCGTACTATGGTAGCCATATGAAAGCCATTTCATAAACTACTCAACCGATTTGTGTGGATTTTCTTTGTAAAAAAAAAAAAAAAAAGAACATAGTTACAGTTTTATCAATGTCAGATGTTTGCTTGAAGGTCAAGTTATTGCGTTTTTCTTCATTTTCACAACGAGAACGTAAATATATTCAAAATAAATGCAGTAAGTATTATTATTTAAGTCATAAAGAGCGTTGAAATAACACTGTTGTGAACTTTCGAATGTTTCTCCTCCGATCTTAAAGTGTTGTTGTGATCTGCCTTAGCAGCAAACATCTAATCACAATTGCAATGAGATAATCAAGACGCAAAGGGTGTAGTATATTTTTCTTTTTATTCACTCCCTTTAAGATGAGATGTTGGAAAAGTTAAATATTATGAAATCGGTAACATTCCTGCTTATCAAAATTAAAACCAGCAGGTAAAATTCTTTTTTGTCTATAAAAGGCAAAATCGCAAAAGGCCGCAGAATTTTTTTTTTTCTGATTGATAAAGCAATAATGAAACAGTTGTAGAAAATTCGAACTAGGAATCGCTGGCATTTAAAAAGAAACTTATATGTGGATTATATTAAAGATGTAAAAAATAATAATTTTTAAGTAGAGAAAAATAATGAAATAAAATTTCACTGGTAACAGTCAAATACGGATGTACAGTTCCAAATTTTTTCTACAATTTTTTTTAAATTTGGGTACTTCTAAAACGACTTTCTGTATCACCAAAAGAAAAAATCTATGTAGGCCCTTGGGGTTGTTTATAAATATGTATTAATAAAGAAAAAATCGAGCAATCTATGATAGTTGAGGATAAAAAATCACGAGTTAACAAAATTTTAAATTTTAAATTGCTTTGCAAATGTTAATTTGCATAGTGCACAATAGTTAATATTAATTTACTAAATAAAAAATATGATCATATTTATTTACAGGGGTATTTATTTATTTCGGTGCTGGTCAACACTAAAAGTGATTTAATTCAGCTAATTATCCAAAGCATTAAAAATGACTTGTCTTCTCGTAATCCTATTCATGTTAACTTGGCACTTCAGTGTATTGCAAATATAGGCAGTCGGGATATGGCAGAGGCTTTCTCCACTGAAATTCCGAAACTGCTTGTTTCAGGGTAAGGTTTGAGTAATTAAAACGAATTTTGAAATGCTAAATTTAATATAATTCAGGGATACTATGGATGTTGTGAAACAATCAGCCGCTCTTTGTTTGTTGCGCCTGTTTCGTACTAGCCAAGATATTATTCCAGGTGGCGAATGGACTAGTCGCATTATTCATTTGTTAAATGACCAACATATGGGTGTCGTAACTGCTGCAACAAGTTTAATTGATGCTCTCGTCAAGAGAAATCCGGAAGAGTATAAAGGGTGTGTCAGTTTAGCTGTTTCCCGGCTTTCCAGGGTAAATTTTCTGTTTAAGCTTTCGTAAACAAAATAAACATTTTTGCTTTTTAATAGATTGTGACAGCAAGTTATACGGATTTACAGGATTATACATACTATTTCGTACCGGCACCTTGGCTATCTGTTAAATTACTGCGATTGCTTCAAAATTACAACCCCGTAACCGAAGATCCCGGAGTGCGTGGTCGCTTGAATGAGTGTTTGGAAACTATTTTGAACAAAGCCCAAGAACCACCAAAGAGCAAGAAGGTGCAGCATTCAAATGCAAAGAACGCCGTTCTTTTTGAGGCTATTAATCTTATTATACATAGCGACAGTGAACCAAATCTCTTAGTGCGTGCTTGCAATCAACTTGGTCAGTTTTTAAGCAATCGGGAAACAAATTTAAGGTATTTGGCGTTGGAATCTATGTGTCATTTGGCCACATCGGAATTTTCTCACGAGGCCGTTAAAAAACATCAAGAAGTTGTTATTTTGTCAATGAAAATGGAAAAAGATGTTTCCGTACGTCAACAAGCCGTTGATTTATTGTATGCAATGTGTGATCGCAGTAATGCTGAAGAAATCGTACAAGAAATGCTTAACTATCTTGAGACTGCGGATTATTCTATTCGCGAAGAGATGGTATTGAAGGTGGCGATATTGTCTGAGAAATATGCTACCGACTTCACTTGGTACGTTGATGTAATTCTTAATCTAATTCGCATAGCTGGGGATTACGTATCAGAAGAAGTGTGGTATCGTGTCATTCAAATTGTCATTAATCGAGAAGAAGTACAAGGTTACGCTGCTAAAACTGTTTTTGAAGCCCTGCAAGCTCCAGCATGCCACGAGAATATGGTTAAGGTTGGTGGTTACATTCTTGGAGAATTCGGTAATCTCATCGCAGGCGATTCCAGATCTGCTCCGATTGTGCAATTTAAACTACTCCACTCGAAGGTAATTTGGTTTTTAAAATAATGTTAAACAAATATAACTCTGCACTCAAAATACTATTTACACGAGTAATACAATTAATTTCCGATTATGTATTCTAACATCAAAATGTTTCCATCAATCTCCTATTTGTTCAATTTTACTTCTTAATTTTACTGATCTCATTCAACAAATATCTTTTTCAATATTTATCATTGAATTATTTTTTTTATAGTATCATTTGTGCTCCTCAATGACACGTGCCCTTTTGTTGTCAACATACATTAAATTCATCAATTTGTTTCCGGAAATTCGAACCACAATACAAGATGTGTTCCGCCAACACAGTAATTTACGTTCTGCAGATGCAGAATTGCAACAACGCGCTAGTGAGTATCTGCAGCTTAGTATTGTAGCCTCCACTGATGTATTAGCTACTGTTCTGGAGGAAATGCCATCATTTCCAGAAAGAGAAAGCTCCATTTTGGCAGTTCTTAAAAAGAAAAAACCTGGTCGTGTACCTGAGAATGAAATACGCGAATCAAAAAGCCCACAAACTACACAAACAAATGCACACACAAGTCTCAAATCTTCGACCAACAACCATAACAACGCCGATTTATTAGGGTTGAGTACTCCACCCTCTGCTATAGCTGCACTCCAAAACAACTCTGGAGCATTAATTGATGTTTTGGGTGATATTTATAATACCAATTCATCAATTTATAACTCTAAAAAGTATTTTATTACCAATTATTGCACCTACATTATTGTTTTGTAATAAAATATAATTTATTTAATATTTTAGATTTATTTTCAAGAACAACGGCGTGTTGTTTGAAAATGACTTAATACAAATTGGCGTAAAGAGTGAATTTCGCCAGAATTTGGGCCGTCTAGGATTGTTTTATGGCAACAAGACACAAGTTCCACTTCAAGTAATATAATAAATATATATATTTAATGTTGATATTGGTAAACTTATAAACGTATTTATTTTAGAATTTTACACCAACTTTGCAATGGCCGGCAGAGAACTCTGGAAAATTAAATGTTCAAATAAAACAAGTCGAGCCAACTCTTGAGGCAGGGGCACAAATTCAGCAACTCCTTACCGCTGAATGCGTGGATGACTATGCAGACACACCTTCTCTTGATATTTCATTTCGGTACAATGGAGCTCTGCAAAAAATCAATGTAATGTTACCACTTATGTTGAACAAGTTTTTTGAACCAACTGAAATGAACGCAGAGTCGTTTTTTGCCCGTTGGAAAAATTTAGGAGGATATGGGTAAGACAGATTTGGTCTTTCAAAGTTAGTTTTTTAATTAATTGGTTCTTTTAACGTTGCAGTGAACAGCAAAGAGCACAAAAAGTTTTCAAGGCACAAACTCCGCTTGATTTAGCTGGTGCCAAAAACAAATTGATGGGTTTTGGTATGCAGTTGCTGGATGGAATTGATCCCAATCCGGATAACATGGTGTGTGCCGGCATTGTTCACACTCAAGGACAACAAGTGGGTTGTTTGTTACGACTTGAACCAAATAGGCAGGCACAGGTTTGTTTGAATTTGTATTTTTACTCGTTGCTTCGGCGTATACCGTATCTTCCAAATAGAGTTTTGCTCTTGATTTTGTGTCTATAAAATTAATTATTTTGAGCATTTGCGTTTAATTGCCATTGTAAAAATATGTCCTTGTATTATACATCGCCTTGGAGTCGTATATAAATAAAAATACGTATAATGAATTTTAAGCTATTAAAAAAAACGACCGCAAGATCATACACAAATTTTTGCATTCCGAATTTTTTCGGAAAAAAAGTTGATGATGCAGAAACTCACCCTCTGTAAACCATCGCCATATCTCAGAAACTAATCGACTGATCTATATGAATTGTTTATTGTAAAATATTTATAAATAAGAATTTTATTATACTTTTTTCCTGTAACGCGCTTCCATAACTTATCACATAATATCGATTCATATAGCTGTCCCCTTATACAAAAGTCTTACACAAGGTCTTAGTTGCCACGTAGATCCGCAAGCGCCATTGCTGCTCAGCTTTTTTTTTTATTGTAATTTTTTACTTTTATGTTGAGATCATCTTTGCGAAAAAATCAGCTGTTTTCGGCGATATCAATCTGACTGAAACTGTAAATAGGATCGCTCCGAAATTTTTCACACGTATTATTCAACATTCCAGTAGTATTTTGGAAACGCGAAAATAAATCTAGAAAACTGCGACAAAAATCGCGGACCGAAAAAAAAAATTTCGCGAAAATCGATTTTACAGTTTTTGATTAGTAAAAAACACTTCACGGAGATATCTGCCAAAAACTTCGCGATTTTCCGCGGTACTAAAGTTCGTCTAATACATAAAAATTTATACGATTCTGTAGAAAACACATCACCAAACAATTTGAGCATAGTTCTGTGGTTTTCCACAATAGCGGTTTTATAGTAAAGGTTTTTTTATAATCACATTCAATGCGGAAATTTCATAAACGAGGGAAAAAACGATATAATGTTGCATAAATTTTTCTTGTGTTTCCTTTTATGAAGTTAAAGAATATTTCAGAAGAAAGAGTAGAAATGCTACGAAAAAATGGACATTCTTTTATCAAATATTTATGATATTAAAGATTATAAGTAATTAGTATATGTTGTGTCCGAGCAACACACGGGTTCCTCCGCTAGTTAAACATATTTTTTTATGAATCTATGCGTTAAAATAAAATCATTATTTTTTTACCCATAAAAATCACGGAACACAAAAAATATATTTAATCTTAATTAGAAGCTCGGATTTAAAAATAAACAATGTGCATTTTTTTCTGCAGAGTCCAAATCTTTTAATTAAACTTCAAAACTGCCTAAAAATATACTTGTTTTTTTACCTACAATGTATGTGTTGGCGTACAGCCAGGCACTGAAAATTCTATTTTATGCATTACTTTTAATTAAATTGTTTTTATTGATTAATTGTAAGGATTTAATAAAGAGCAAAGGCTATCACGAGCAATTAAAAAAAACTACATCGCAGGGATATTAGATAATGCTGTTTTTAATCGGATAATTGTTGTGAAAATGAAGAAAATCATAGAGCGCATTTTTAGCCCCCATACAAGAAAAATTGGGGTTCGCAATAACTTGACTTTGAAGCATCTGACCTTGAAAAAACTGTAATTACATATTTATATTTTTCTCCAATATTTTACAATAAAATTTCATACTTCGCTCCAGTTGTTTCTACAACTACTGTTACAAGCTTTTCTTGAATACGGTACACTTGAATTTTATATTGGAAATATGTATGTATATGAATATTTTTAATTCAATATAAAAAATATATACTTAAACAAAAAAAGAAAGAATCCCTCTTCTTCTTATTTCCCGTATAACCGATGATCCCGGTTAGTCGAATCATGGATAATCAAGGTCCGACTGTATTTTAAAAAAGCCAGACAGTCTACACTTTTCGTCATTAAACACGTTTACATACCCTTATTTCATGAAATATAAATATGTGAAATACAATGAAAATTATAAAAGCAATCAAAATCGAACAGTTTTTCATCAATATCATGTCATTTAGGTGCTTAATCGTGATTAAAGTGCTTGTCTGTCCGTCTACGGTTTAAGTTAGATAGTGCTTAATTATTTTCTGAACACAAAATTTAATAAGTACATATATGATTAAAGTAGAAAAGATAAGGACGATGCAAAAATATTTCAGTAGCATTTTAATATATTTTTCTATCTACCATAGTGTACACATAATCTAAGTACCAACCGTTGTCGTCAAGTTTCCGGTCTGTTATCTATTTGTTGACGTTTCGTAGAATTTCAATAAAAAGAGTTGTTAGCACAATGTTAACTATATATTTCTGGTTGTTACACCTGACTTACTTTAATCATACCACACTGTTTAGCCATGTTACTCAAGTTACCAGTTGACATCACGCGGAGGTCGAGATAGGAGTTTATCGAATTATGCTTTAACTATTAAAATAAAGCACTCTATAACTTTAAAATGACGAAACGCATATTTAAAAATTATTATTATTTGTTATAAACCTTGTTGTGCAATTGCAATTAACATATAATTTTTCTTCAAACAGATGTTTCGTTTAACGATTCGCTCAAGTAAGGAGACTGTCACTAAGGAAATATGTGAACTTCTGGTTGATCAATTCTAATTTGTGGGACAAGAATTACAATTATTTTTGTATTATTTTGAAGAAAATGTCAAAAAAAAATTTAGATGAGAAACAAATCTCGTGGCACCGAAATCACATTTTAAGAACATATTCTATGTAGTAATAAACAATTATTCCATTATTCCTGAAAGTTAAATTGTGTCACTTTATATTATATTATTGTTAACAAAATAGAGTAAATCTTTTGAATAAAAATTAATTAAATTACAAATAATAATAAAAAAATTTTGGCAGTTCAAATTTTGATTAATTTCTAGATATCAGTATATAAAAAGAGAGTATATAAAAATTGTGTTATTCTAGGTACAGGGTTTTTCAATAGGGAACTTACAAAAATAGGCCGATAGAGACAGCAAACTACCCCATATTTTTTCCCGCTCTTTAGACATTTCTCTTCAATAAGGTTTGCCATTTCATGAAATTATTAAAATTTACTACCGAAATTCGGAGTCAGTGGCCTCAACTTTAAGAGCGCTACGTCCAATTTATGGTCGTTATAATCGTCCTGTCAGATCAACAATTGAGCGTCTAGTGGAAAAATTTGTATCTACAGGCACAGTACAAAATGTTCCCGTGCCAGTGAAACAAAGAAGTGCCGAGTGTAGAGAATATTGCTGCCGCTAGCGCATTAATTGAGGAAGACCCAAATCAACGTTACTGTGAAGGGGAATCGCTTCCGCTCAATGATAACCGAATATTTTTGTCCCGAATAGGATGATATGGACTTGGACAATACGTTGTTCCAACAGGACGGCGTCACAAGCCGATTTATTGAAAACCAAGTTTGGTGAACCTGTTTGCAAAAGAAATCGAGTTTCATACATAATGTCATCGAATGTACTTTCACAGGAATAAAGAATTTCATTGATATCCCAAACCGTTTTTTTTTTATTTAAAAAAAAATTTTGTGGCGCTTTTATTGAAAACCCCTTTACATATGATTTCAAAAATATACAATATATGTATATGAAACCCAATGTAAAATTTTCACATTTTTTATTTTTAAATACAAAACTTAAGGCTACTGAGAAAACAAAGGGTTAGTTAATCGTCATTTTTAATCTTAACCTGTGAACATGAGAAACGGTGGTCGAAAAAGTTATATATAAATACATACACTACCGGTCAAAAGTCTGAAACCACTAAAAACTTTGCCGTTTTTCAATTTTTGAAATGTAAATGCTCAGCCCTCGATTAAGATTATCACAATTTTTTTTAAGAACAATTAGTAATTTGGTCATTATTAACTGCAATAAAAATGCACCTTTTTTCTTTTAGTGCGGAAGTAGTATCAATTAAGAAACGGAAAGTGCAATAGTTGGCTAATTAGCCCTTGATACAGATTTTGGATGTAAGTAATTAAATTTTAATTATCCTTGGGATTTCCCAGATTTTGTAATTAGTTTATAAGTTTAGGGTTGTCGGGCTACAACTAGGTAGTAAAAAAAACACATATAAAATGAATTTAATCCTGGTTCCTTTCATTCAAAATCAGTAAGTGAAGCTTTTCAGATCTAATTCCTTAAAGTTAAAAATAATTAAAAATATGCCACAAGGCTGTTATTTTTCACCCGAATTAAGAAGCCAGATAGTCCTGCTTCATAATCGTGGACTTTCTGAAATTGCTCAAGAATTGAACATTACTAAGTCAGGAGTTCATTTTACAATTGCTAGAGTGAGCACTACCAGAAGTTATCGGAACAGATTGAGAAGCGGACGTAATAGGAAAACCTCCAAATCGGAAGATTTAAAAATAGTAGTAACTAGTAAGCGAAATAGGAAGCTAACGGCACCAGAAATTAGTGCTGAGCTGAACAGCAGCAGAGAATCTCCAGTATCAGTTTCCACGGTACAAAGACGACTACGTGAATGTAAGTTGTTAGGACGTGTGGCATGCAGGAAACCATTGCTCAGGGCAGGAAGCAAGCAAAAATGTCTCGCATTGGCCAAGGCTCATCGGACATGGGGTATCGACGAATGGATAAAGGTTCTTTGGAAGGATAAGTTCATGTTTGAGCTGCACAAATGCAAACGAATAATTTTCGTCCGTCAATCTGCGACCGATAAGATGCTGCCTGATTGTGTGGTGCCAAAAATAAAGCATGGTGGTGGTTCCGTGTTATTTAGGGGTTTATTTTTATTCCATGGAACAGGAGATCTTATTCAAATTCATGGAATTCCGAGAAAGGAAGGCTATAAGAACATCCTGGAGAACAGTTCAATACCTTGTGTTGTTTGAATAATCGGAGAAGGCTTCGTGATGCAACAGGGTAATGACCCAAAACACACATCTCGGTTATGGAGCTTTTACGTCAGAAGGAAGTAGCGTACACATAAAATCGAAAGATATAACGGTGTAAATTTTTTTTTATACACAAGTATTAAATCAGCAGCGCTATAAAAGATTTAAAAAATATTTATATATTATTAAAAACGGTTTTAAATTTTTTTTCTCATTTTAATACATATAATATGAGTATACAGAAATATACATTGAATGCATCATATTAATTACTTAAATATTAAATTGCTGTGGTTAATATGGGTCAATTAATTGTGCGAAGAAAATTTCATCCTGTAAAAGAAGATTTTACTTCGATAAAAATCAACGCCCAATAAAATGTAATTGCATTTATTAAAAAAATTATTCATGACACAAATTTATTTGCCACTATATTAAACAATTTTAGTCCAAAAATAATTGTAAATTAATGTTTAATGTAAAGTAGAGGAAACCGAAACGATTTTTTATTATAATAATGATTATATGACCCATAATTCAATTTTTATTGCTTTTGTATTTCCACAATATAAAAAATGGCTGTCTGAATAGTTTCTTTTGCATCATTATAGAGTGTGCTATATAAGATATACATGACTTATGTATATTAATAATGTGGTCCACCGAGTGCCGATCAAAGACATCTATTGACAAATTTTAATTTGATAGATTTCTCCGATCGGATGGCGAAATTATTATTTTTTTAATATTTCTCGACTAAATTTTTTAAAAATGACCATATTTTTGTGATGACTCTCACAGGTTTCCGATTTGCGGTAAAATTGTAGAAAAATGAGCGTAATTTTGCGATGACTGCCATTCCGTGGCGATCGGGAGGTTACGTTAATATTAGTCTAAAAACTAATTTTACCGTCATGCTTCATTATTTAAAAGGGGCTAAAGAGGGCAGAAATAAAGGCTGTGCAGTAGGGGGCGAAAGTGCTCAATCTGAACACAAAGTATATATATAGCTTAACCTCGCTGAGGCACCAAATCCAAACGCAAAGCCATTCTAAAAGAATCAGCAATACTTTTTCAACACATCATATTAAAGGGAGTAAATGAAAAGAAAGAAATATTACTCTCTTTAGGTCTAAATGCTCTTCCATTGCAATGTTGATAAGATTGCTGCGAAGGGAGATCACAACACGTATAAAATCGAAAGAGAAACATTCAAGCTCGCCAAATTTTAATGGAGCATCCAAAGTATAGTCCTGACCTAGCACCATTTGACTTCAATATTTCCAGATATATATCTGCAAAATTATCTTTAACACGTTTAAAATGCACTTAGATTAGTTTTTTTATTGAGGAAGCCCATTAAATTTCATATTCGGTTCATTATGCAACTTCCACCCTTCAACTGCAAAAGGTTTCCAGCTACTATTTAGTGTTTTCATAATTAATTTCCTATACACGTTTACTGTATAAAATTCCAAAGGCAAATTATAAGTTAGGTACTTGGAAGATGTGTTTTTTCTGTTACATCTATATTTATTTTATATTTATTTATTTACATTTATATATTTGGAATAAAAGTGGGAAAATACATTTGAAATCACTATGTCCAATGTGATAAATAACGAAAAATTCTCGCTGTATATTATATAAAGTTTTGGACACCGAGTGGTCATTTAGTTTTACATAATACCAGAGACAATTTTTTAGAGACTCGTCATCGTCATATAAGCATATGTTGCCGTCGGTTTTAATTCTCAGCCATCCAAAATTTTCGTAATTATCGTCGGCCTTTAAGTTCGAATTTTGAATAGCTTCTTGAGGTTGTGTAATGTGTTATGTGGGTCCAGTGAGCAGTAGCTCTCGGACGACAAATCGTATGAATATGCGCACAAATTTTGTGATTTATGATGCATATACTAAGGTTTTATGGCTTGATAATTTAAATTGTTAAGCTATATTCTGCAACATTTCCAAACAGTTTGACTACTGTCTCAAAATTGAAAAATTCGTAGTCACGGATTAATTCGATTTGATGTATACGGCCCTTAGTTTCCCCGGGCTATAACTATTATTATTTTCAAATATAATATTGTTATATCAAAATATTTGTTGTATTTATTATGTTGGTGCATATCGATCATTGATTAAGAAGTATTTCATAAAAATTATAATATTTTAAAATGAGCTTCATAAAACTAGTTTTTTTCAATTATTGAAGATTCCTATAACACGCGAATCGTTTTGGTATGCAACTTTACTAACTGCTAATAAATATACATTAAATTTATAAAAATGAAACTATTAATATAGTATATGACATATTACAAAATGACTATTTAAAAGTCATTGTATTATTTTTAATGATAAATAAACCCATATTTCAATAAAAAATATGTTTCGCTGTACGAAACAACATAAAAAAAGTTTAATTTTCCCTAATTGGTAGTCATAAGATCATCGAGACTAATAGACAATGTATATTAGATTACAATGGAGTGGAACGAACACTCATACTACGACCAGGTTCGTTAATAAATTGAAATTACAGTTAAAGATTCGATTCCATACATCGATTCGTTCATAAACTAATTGAGACAAAGTAGGAAGATACAATAAACAGTAAAATCAGTGAGGGACAGCACTACGAAAATGCGGCAAGCGCTTGAAAAATGCAGCACGATGAGTTTCAAAAATTAAAAAGTATTTTATGGCATCAAGCAGATACCGCACAAATGCAATAGTTTTGAATCTATTTGATTTTAGTGATTTGTGCTGCATGTCAGATAAACATATAGAAATTCGATGTTTATTGTGGATAATTTTATGGTGGGAAATCCCGCTCAAATATGTGACATAACAAATGTCGAATTAAATTGGACTACTTATTTCAGTTTATACAATGAATAAAAAGAGTTAGTTTTAACTTGATTAAAAATATTTATTCAAACATGTTGATTGAATTTCATTATGTTCATATTA
Source organism: Sylvicola cinctus (assembly GCA_963854165.1). NCBI lineage: Eukaryota > Metazoa > Arthropoda > Insecta > Diptera > Anisopodidae > Sylvicola > Sylvicola cinctus. The sequence goes on from OY974082.1 coordinate 27,356,042, forward strand.
TTTAGAATATCAATTATTGTAGGAACTTCAATGTCACAACTAAACGCGTTTTTGCACAAATTGGTTCCCTTGTCAATTAGGCTTTTGTTACAATATGACCCACCAAACAAAATAGTTCCTCGAACTGACTTGAAGTCATCCTTATATAATTTTTAAACATTATAGGATCCTTCAAGCTGCTGAAAATTGTGATGAAAGCACCTGTGGCACTCCGTCCTTCGTGGTACGGGTCAACCCAACTTTTTTTTTACGCACATATTGGAGTTTCTTGACCACAGAACTAACGGCTTCTTTTTTTCTGGGCTTCTTGCTACAATCCGTTAGCTAAAATCAGGAAATCTTCACTCAATATTATTAGTTTTTAATTTATTTTGCAACAAAATATTATAATCTCTTTTTATTTCTTAAATTTCAATGTTGTATTGCTATAAATGTTGCCATAAAAATGACAGTTCAACTCATCGTTTAGGATTTTATATATAAATTATATAAACTCGCTCTTATGAAAGACCACATAAGTCTGTCGCTTTCACTCGATATGTTTGATATTTTCAAGCGCATTCATGGAATCACCAAAACGATTTATGGAATATAAGCTTAATAGTTTAATTTATTTTTAGTTATTTTTCAATATATTATAGGCCACAACATTTGGAAAGGACGAACATGACATTTAACTTCTATGCGCACGCGATAGATAACAAATAATGCACAATTAATCTATGCCTAGATGCGTTTGGCTACGGGCGGATACATCGATTCGTTCATAAACTAATTGAGACAAAGTAGGAAGATACAATAAACAGTAAAACCAGTGAGGGACAGCACTACAAAAATGCGGCAAGTGCTTGAAAAATGCAGCACGATGAGTTTCAAAAATTAAAAAGTATTTTATGGCATCAAGCAGATACCGCACAAATGCAATAGTTTTAAATCTATTTGACTTTAGTGTTTTGTGCTGTATGTCAGATAAACATATAGAAATTCGATGTTTATTGTGAATAATTTTATGGTGGGAAATCCCGCTCAAATATGTGACATAACAAATGTCAAATTAAAATGTACTAATTATTTCAGTTTATACAATGAATAAAAAGAGTTAGTTTTAACCTGAATGAAAATATTTATTCAAACATGTTATATTATGTACATATTCTTTAGAATACAAATTATTGTAGGATACTAACCACCTCAATGTCACAACTAGTCGCGTTTTTGCACAAATTGGTTCCCTTGTCAATTTGGCTTTTGTAACAACAGGACCCACCATACAAAATAGTTCCTCGAACTGACTTGAAGTCATCCTTATATAATTTTTAAACATTATAGGATCCTTCAAGCTGCTGAAAACGCTGCTTTTACGCACATATTGGCGTTTCTTGACTACAGAACTCACGGCTTCTTTTTTTCTGGGCTTCTTGCTACAATCCGTTAGCCAAACGTACGCTAACATCAGGAAATCTTCACTGTCCATATTATTATTTTTTAATTTATTTTGCAACAAAATATCATAATCTCTTTTTATTTATTAAATTTCAATGTGTTGTATTGCTATAAATGTTGCCATAAAAATGACAGTTCAACTCATCGTTTAGGATTTTATATATAAATTATATAAACCCGCTCTTATGAAAATCACATAAGTCTATCGCATTCAATCGATATGTTTGATATTTTCATGGGCTTTCACGGAATCACCAAAACGATTTATGGAATTTTAGCTTAATGCGCTATTTATTTCTACACTGTGCGTTGAATAAGAGTAAAAAAAATATGAACAAACAAAATTTTACCATACATATCGGCCTATATCTAATAAGGGGTACATAAGTTATATGTAAAATTAAATGACAAGCTGGCATCACTGAAAAATATATTATAAAATACAGCAAGGCACCCATTCGACAATATATAGGAAATCATGAACAATTAGTTTATGGATGGATGGTTTATTACCTGATGCATAGTTAATGCGTTTTATATTTCTGCATTGTGCATTGAATATAAGGGATAAAAAAATATATCCCCACTGCCAATATATAAGCTTATATGGAAGAAAGGACCATCGCTTCGTCTTAACATACTAATAGATAACGTTTTATCTAATACATAACATTCAATGTAATGCATACATTATAACATATATTGAAGCATATCGATAATAGCGTGAGAATGCTCGAGCGTATGATATCGGTTAATTAAACACTCGCACGCAACCCGACACTGACTGAATAGCTACGAAATTGCTCAAAAACAATACTATCCCCGGTAGTCCACAGTTGCCAGTTAAATGTCTACGAAAGTGGAAAACCGTGAGGCGCTAAACAAAATTTTGAATTTATTTTGAATTCATTTGCGGTCGGAGAAATAATCGAAAAGCATTTCTGTTTTCATATAAAACACATTTTCTCACTTATAACAGCTCGAAATGAATAAATCAATTTTGTTTTTCGAAATAATTGTGTGCAAAAACAAAATATTTTAAATTGAACATTTCTGTTTTTGTTTGTTTTATTTTTTTTCTAAACATTTAATATGTACATCACGTTCTCGGGGAATAAACATTCATATAAAAGTTTATTAAAACGTAAGTAAAAGTTGTATTTAATTACGATACTTATTCAAAATTATTGAATATCTTTCTTTTGAGATTCAGCGACAATATTTTTGCAAAAGAACAAAAGAAACCAAAACAATGCAATTTTCGGAACACGTAAGTTTCATTTTCAATGTGTGTTAATATTTAATATTGGAAATTTATGTTTTTTTTTCTTTTTATGGATATTTAGGGAGCTTCATGTGGTTTCTAGTATAAAAAAACATAACTGTTCGTGTTTATAAGAACGTTCGTTTAGAAACCATTTAACCATTTTCTACAATATTGGTGCAAAAAGGGCCGAAGAAATAAGAACTCAATTTTGGAAAATTTTACTTATATAAATAATAATAATATTTTATATGTATTTTTTTATTGTAAAAAAAGTTATTTCTTATTTTAAATATATGTTAATTTTTTTAAGCCTCTTTTTACATTTATATAAATACATATCTAAGTCAATCGAAGCCTTTAGTCCAGTAACGTTCGTCAGGTTTTATTGAAAAATAATTGAAATGTTGAAGATTTGGGGATCTATGTAATACTAGCGGAGAAACCCGTGCGAAGTTCCATAGGCATTTAAAATTATTATTATTATATATAACAAATGCTTTGAAAATAATTTTTGAGCTTGATAAGTATGCCTTTATTAGATTGTCCCGAATAATTTACAATCTGAGAAAAAATTGACATCCGCATTTAAGCTTAAGAAACAGAAATGGAGTTCATGTAACAGCAGGGCAAGGAAAAAATAGCCAAAAATGGCAAAGAAATGGACTTTTATAAAGGGATTTAGTAGGATTCACTCCTAAAATATCAACAAAAAAAAACATAGTCAAATTTTAGTTTCAATAATAATATATTAATTATTTAATAAAATAATAATTATTATTGTAATTTTAATTGTAATTTTATTTTAAGCTCGATTTTTTAAAATTTTAATTAATAAAAGTATACCTAAGTTATCCATAGTCAAAAACACTCTGTTTTCATTCAAATGAGTATCAAATGAATTTGCGCCTCACGCTTCACCGAATGAGGGGAATTAGACTGACAGGGAAATAAATAATATTTTCTTAAATAGGTCTAGCTTGATATGTGCATGTAATTATATAAATAGATAATTGTATTTATTTTCATGTACTTTCAATTTATTTTCACCAAAGCGAAAAATTTGTAGGTGTGTGAATAGTGTGGATATAAACCAAATTCATATAAATTGTCGAAAAATATAATCCACATAATATATTATTATCATATTATAATTAAATTTGGATTTCATTTGTGAAAAGAAAAAAAAAATTTATGTGGTTAAGTTAAAAGGTGGGATTCCGTTAGTCTCGATACTATTCATGCTATTCTATTGGAACAGGCATGCTAAAAGCATCGTGGAAGACCCTATTAAACTTGAATATTTGGATACATAAAATGCGTATATTTAATTGATTTATAACTTCTTGACTCTTGTTCTTGCAGTTTAGTTTTCTTGATTGGTTTTGTGTCTGGTGTCCTATGAGTGACTGTGGAGTTTAAAACTTAATATATTAATGTGAGTTTTTTTTTTTTAAATAACGTTTTGAATCTTCATAGTATGTTTGTTAAGTTAAAAGTAACGAATAAAGGTTTTAATTAAGGTTGTTTCATTTTTCTTGTGAGGTTATGTAATTTGTGGTTGTCTTTATCAATTACCGCTAAAACTTTGCAGAAGTACGAACAAAAAAATATCACGTGCGTTTGCTTTTCGATTTAAGGAGCTAGTAATGAATTCATACATATATTGTAACTTATAATTGTGGAATACTTGTTTGAATAGTATGACTAAGTTACGTAATAATTGAAAACTAGAACACGATCAGTATTTAACTTTTTAATTTAGTTGGTTCATCAAGATAAAAAAAGGTTGAACTTCAATTAAAAGTCAAAAGTGGTCTATCTTTCATTTGAATTATTACATAATTTTTTCATAATAATTATCAGCTATCTTTATTATATACTCGTAAATATGTTAATTAATCAAACTGCCCTTTTTTTAATGGACTCACGTAGATCTAATTGAATTGTAGAGTCTCCGGGAAAGAACATCATCATTTCAACTCCTGTTGAGAGTATTTCTCTGATGGAATATTGTAGTACGCTTATTATAAATTAATTCAATCATTTGACAACATCAATTTCCCTTTGGAGAGGTGCATGTATTAAGAGCCAGTCGTATTTATAAATTTATCACGATCCCCCAATCACACAATATTGATTTCCCAAATTCCAAATTTTCTTATGAAAACTACTGGACATATTTACGTCATATTTTTATATGTTGTACTATTTTGATTTTTCTGATTTCATGATCACGTTGAGGGTGTTTTAAAAAGCGTTAACAATTTTTCTATTCCTTCGATTTTCCATGTTGCGCCAAAGTCTGGATACTGTTTAGAATTTTTTCTTATAATTTTGTGTTCTATACTATGAAGAACAATTTAAGAACCAAATCTAAAAAATCAGGTCAACCTATTTATATCTCAAAAGACTGAAATATAAAATTCCTTTTACTTTGACTTGTCTTTTCTTACCCATAAAGCAATATATGAGGGGTACATACGCTTATGTGGAACAAATGACAAGATCATTATTTTTAATAATATATAACATTATATTATATAAAATAAATAGCTCTGAAATCGATAAAAAGGAATGCTGCTGTCTAGTATATCCAAATACATACAAAGAATTGACCAGTTTGCCTTTTTAATATATTTTCTTTATTTAAAAATAATCAATTTTCAATCAAATATCCAAAATAAAAATTTAGTGGCCCGTTTCTATAACTTTCACCAAATAATTCGTGATAAAGTTATGACTAGGGCAACCAAAAATATGCAATTACATATTTTTTTCCTGACGGCCGATTCATAAGAAACTACGAATTCTGGCATATTTTTGCATATTTCGGCATATTTTTCTTTATCTTTCTTTGCGGTTTTTGACATTATGTCGGAGATTTGATAGACAACTTTTCAGAATCCATCTAAAATCAAACAAGTTTTTTTTTTTCTCAATACCACACACGTAAATCAATTTAATCGTCAAATAATTGTATTTTCTTCCAAATTGTTTATTGTATTTTCATATAAGGTGTGTTTGTCCTAATTTCTAATATGTAGTTCAGGTTACCCTCCTATAACACGGTATCTTCCCAACACGGTTTCACTCTAACACGATACAAAAATCGAGGAAAACTTCCTACAACACGGCATCTTATAACCCAGTTTTACAAAAAAAAATTCTCATATTACAGGAAATGGAATTTCAAATTAATTCTTTCTTCTCTCATAAAATGTATACCAATTTTATTTATGGTTTATTTTTTTAAACTGCAATTTTTAAATGTATTACCTAAAACTTATAAGATTAATTATTAACTATTCATTACCTTCCTGTGATTTATCGTATAATTAATGACAGGTGCAAAATAGTACCCAAATTTTATTACATATTTTAATTATTTTCCCACGTTAATTTTTTTAAATTGAAGATCGCTTTACATATTCAAATCTTCAATGGTGTAGTTCAGTTCATGATGATAACAACTTTTAGAAATTGTGAAATTAAAAAATATGTGTTTTTAATACTTTTAAGAATCTAACCCCAATTTTTCCACTAGCTTCTCGTCTCTTATATCACAGTTTCGCATTACAAGTTTCGCAATTATCATCGGATCCTATCTACCATGTTAATTGTTATAGGAGGGTGACCTGTACTTTTTGTAATGAAACACGAACACGTGTTAGTAAGTGATAATCTATGAAACAGTTTGACTACCCAACCACCAATATATAAGCTTATGTGGAAGAAAGGACCATCGCTTCTTCTTTATATACTCTTCTTTTATTTAGATCCTAACTTTCAAGCCAAGCACTTCTTTAAAGTCATGTAAACGCATTTAAACACACCTTACTACATATATAAATACTGTTTTGCCATTTTAATAACTTTTTTTTATTTTAAAATAATCTATTTTAATATTGTACATTTTAACACAGAAAACAGAAATAACAATAATTATATATTACAAAATACAAAATATTCTGAACTTTAAAACTTATAATACTAAAACACGTCTTATTTAAACTCGATGAACATATCTCCGTATATCAGCAATCACCATCATTCCACCGCAAAAGATTTCGAGCGACTAGTTAGAGATTTCATAATTTATTTTCTATACAGTATTAGGTACTTGTAAGTTGTAACTTGGTAGATTTGTTTTTTCTCTTACGTGTCTATACATATATTGCATGGAATATATGGGAAAGTATAATTTAAAATCACTATGTCCATTGTCCAATGTGATAGATACCGAGAAATTTCTTATGTACTCCTTATAATTGCTAGATGTGGGCCGATATAAATCAAATTTTGTCTTTCTTTATCTTGTTACCTTGTATATTTTTTTTTTTACTCTTATTCAACACACGGTATAGAAATGTATTACCGATAGTACGTATTAATTATCAGTTAATAAACCAGCCATCCATTGGCTAATTCTGCTTGTTTTCCTATGTATTGCGGATTGGGACCCCATCCGACATTAGATGGGCTAAAATGGACAATTAGCCTATTTCAGGCTGGTTGATTACCTGATGCATAATTAATACGTTATCGGTTTTATATTTCTACACTGTGCTTTGAAAATATATACAAGTAAATATCATATCTAGCAATTATATGAGTACGTATTATGTAAAACTAAATGACCACTCGGTGTCCATTATACATTATATAAAATACAGCGCGAATTTTTTCGTTATCTATCACATTAGACATAGTGATTTTAAATTTATTTTCCCACTTTTATTACAAATTGATAAAAAATGTAAGAGAAAAAAACACTTCTTACAAGTACCTAATACCATCTATTGCTTGTTGTATATTTGTTTTTTTCTTTAGCTTATAATTTGCTTTAAAAAAAGAAGTTATTTTGTATATTTAAATGCGTAGTGGTATAATTTTTTTCTAGTGATTTAGGAGCCATTCACGCATGCGTCTATTGCCCACTCATACGCAAATCAATCGATTTAATCGCTTGAGTTCTCGCACGCTTCATTGCTCTAAGTATGTATTTCATACAACGTTATCTATTACATAGAATGTATAAGTACGCCGACGTCAAGATGTCACTTGGTTTTATTACTCTTATATATCGTTTGTTGGGACCCCCTTAAGCAATATATAAGGCTGAGAACGATAAAATCGGATCGTGGTATTTAAATGTATTACTGAGTACATGAAACTTTAAGTACGTACGGTACCTAAGTATTGCACACTCACACATTACCACACAGCGCGCGCTGTGCACACATCCATGCATGTGATAGCTCTGAAAATGTCTACTACTACATACAAAACATAAAATAAAGACAAACATTATATATGGAACAGTTCACAGTATACATTTATTCACAAATTTTTTATCTAAAACAGAGAGAGAAAGCGGGATAATATTTTGTACTTTTTGGGACTAAAGAAAATAAGATTGGTTTTGGGTGTTAGTTTTTTTTTAACTGTGATGTTGTTGTTGCTTCGTTTAGCTGTATTCTGCTATTTCTGTTGGCCTAAATCGTTTCGCTGGTAGTTGCACCCCTCAGATCTTTGGCCAATGCCGCCTCGCCGCTGCAATCAATATAAAACAAAAACACACTACATTACTACATTATTTTCATATTTTTATGAATATTTAATACTTACTTTTCACAACGCACGCCTTAGTGTTTCCAGCTTGTTGCGGTTTATTGGTGCGATGACTAACCTAAGAAAACAAGAGAATTGTTTTACAATTAAAACTACATTGCAACATTATTATTACACAACTTTATTTCACAAATTAGTACTTACTTAATTGATGATAACACTTAACACCGTAACTTGCAAACGCCGCGATTGAACACTGCATGCAAACCAAACGTAAATAATGCAATGATACATCAATCGGCACTCTGCAGTCCGTACTCCACAGCGCTAGTTGCATTCAGACCAATTCAGTTCTACGCATTATTCTGCACACAGTATGCATATGCTACGCATATCACACTTCACACTATTCACTCTTAGGCCTATGAACGCGAATCCATGAATTTACAATTATCATCTAAGGCGCATATTAACAAAGTATTCTACGTAACGTGTGGATAGCGCACTAAACACACGTACGTATACTGAGATAAGTTGGAGTACGCATACGTAAAACACACAATACAAGTAAAATCGCAACACTCGAAACATATATAGAACGCGAACTTTAAAGCTTCGATTCCATACATCGATTCGTTCATAAACTAATTGAGACAAAGTAGGAAGATACAATAAACAGTAAAACCAGTGAGGGACAGCACTACAAAAATGCGGCAAGTGTTTGAAAAATGCATACCGCACAAATGCAATAGTTTTAAATCTATTTGATTTTAGTGGTTTGTGCTGCATGTCAGATAAACATATAGAAATTCGATGTTTATATGTGAATGATTTTATGGTGGAAAATTCCGCTCAAATATTTGACATAACAAATGTCAAATTAAAATGTACTAATTATTTCAATTTATACAATGAATAAAAAGAGTTAAGCTACGAGTACACCACAAGCGAAAACGTGCATGTACATGCACACTGACGTCACGAAAAACTGTCGTATTTATTCTGTATGCAATGCATGCGCCCAAGCCAAAAATAGAGTGAGTACACGACATGCACATTTGTCCCAAAATCAGCATATTTTTCATGCGCACTACGTGATGCTTGTAACTATGTGCTTGTGGTTTTGTACATGCAAATAGTGTGAGTACACTACATGCAAACTCTCTAGAAAATTCACATGCGCACAGAGTAAATATAAGCGTTTATACGGCTTCGCGAGTACACGACAAGCATACAAGCACACATGTACATACAGTTTTACGTTATAACTCGGAAAATTAAAGGAAAATGAAAATTGAAAAGCGAAATTAAGATAGAAAAAGTGAAAAGGATTCAAACGCAAATAAAAATATTCAAATGATTTTGAAAAATAGGACGAAAAAGGACGAAAAAAAATAACGGGGAAAATCCGGAAAATTCCCGGAAAATTCAAAGTGGAAATGAAAGAGGAATTGAAAAGGATTCAAACAAAAAAAAAAAAAGTCAAATCACTTTCCAAATACGGCGGGAAATCGCGATTAAAATGTCATAAAAACTGAAACTTTTCGAAATTTTGACTGGATGACAAAGATTCATTATAATTATTTTTTTATAATAAAGCAAAAGAGTTCACGTCCACGCGCGTATGATACAAAAAACTTTGAACAGTTAGAAGAAAAGTGTGCATGTGAGTTTACAAGCAGATGTAGAGATTTGTGCTAGAGCTTGTATTGTGACTGATGCATGTACATGTACAATTTTTTTAAATGATGCATGTGTCCCAATTACTTGAGTACACGACAAGCACAAACTTGGTTATTTTACATGCTCTTTTCAGTGTACATGTACATGCGCCTGTCACAAATACGGCGAGTACACGGCAAGCACTATTTGGGACTACAAGCAGAATCGAAATGACGTCAAAATGACGTCAGTGTGCATGTACATGCACGTTTTCGCTTGTGGTGTACTCGTAGCTTTAGTTTTAACTTGAATGAAAATATTTATTCAAAAATGTTATATTATGTGCATATTCTTTAGAATACCAATTATTGTTGGATACTGACCACCTCAATGTTACAACTAGTCGCGTTTTTGCACAAATTGATTCCCTTGTCAATTTGGCTTTTGTAACAATATGACCCACCATACAAAATAGTTCCTCGAACTGACTTGAAGTCATCCTTATATAATTTTTAAACATTATAGGATCCTTCAAGCTGCTGAAAATTGTGATGAAAGCACTTGTGGCACTCCGTCCTTCGTGGTACGAGTCAACCCAACATTTTTTTTACGCACATATTGGAGTTTCTTGACCACTGATCTCACGGCTTCTTTTTTCTGGGCTTCTTGCTACAATCCGTTAGCCAAACGTACGCTAACATCAGGAAATCTTCACTGTCCACATTATTATTTTTTAATTTATTTTGCAACAAAATATTATAATCTCTTTTTATTTATTAAATTTCAATGTGTTGTATTGCTATAAATGTTGCCATAAAAATGACAGTTCAACTCATCGTTTAGGATTTTATATATAAATTATATAAACTCGCTCTTATGAGAACCACATAAGTCTGTCGCTTTCACTCGATATGTTCGATATTTTCAAGCGCATTCATGGAATCACCAAAACGATTTATGGAATTTCAGCTTAAATCTTAGTACGAATTTGTAATACTTAGTATAATTCGGTATTCATTGCTTGGCACGCTGTGTACAAACACTAGGAGCTACTACATTTAAAAAAATATTCTGACGAGACGTTTCCATAACTTTCACCCAATATCGAGTAATAAAACTATCACTTACGAAAAAGTCAAGAAATATGCAACAAAGTGCAACTTGTTTACAAACAGTTGACTATAAAAAATATGGATTTTTTGAAAATATAAAGAATCTATACGAAATACTTCAAACGAATTGATATAATTAAAAGTGATAGGTTATGACACAGTCGCGACATAGTCCTTATTGTATCACTTTGCAATGCAGATTCGCAACGTTATTTCGAGAACCCGCTTACTTTCGCCAGTCTGGTGTCCAAATTGAAAAAATGACAATTTATTATTCAATATTGGGTTATACGCACTACAGAGCTCTGTTATCTTTTGTATCTAATCCTGCTAAACACTGTTGGTAGGGTTGGTATTTAATTGTACACATGTATTTGTCAACGTTCCGGATGGGCAGTTATTTTAAGGGAACCGCGAAAAATGCAAAATTAACTAATTCCAATAATAATTACAGAATTTGATTTGTCAGTAAACGAATAGTAAAAAAAAAACAAAGGCTAAAAATCACCGATTTTCCGTGGTAATGTTTTATGATAAATGTTATACATCTTATCACTTTTGCAGCAACCATAAAATTACCCATTTTAACTATCTGCTTCTCACATAGCTTATCTTATAGATACATAATATATTAGTTATGTTACTTAACATTTATAATATACATATCTTGTTATTACACTTCCAGATTAAAATTTTATTGTATATAAATAATGGGCGTTCCAGCTGGTGATGTTGAGAAGGGAAAGAAAGTTTTTGTTCAGAGATGTGCTCAATGCCATACTGTTGAAGCTGGCGGAAAACATAAGGTTGGACCCAATCTTAGTGGTTTGATTGGACGCAAAACAGGTCAAGCACCCGGTTTTGCTTATACTGATGCCAACAAAGCTAAAGGTATAAAATGCTTTTTGTTTTCAAATCAATTATATTGTTAAATTAATTCAATGTCGTTGTTACTTAGGCATTACGTGGAATGAAGACACCTTGTTTGAGTACTTGGAAAATCCTAAGAAGTATATCCCAGGCACAAAAATGATCTTTGCTGGTTTGAAAAAGCCGAATGAACGCGCTGATCTAATCGCCTACCTGAAGTCAGCTACTAATTAAAAGTTTGCTTAGGTCATCAGACAACTTTAAACTAGTGTTATTATTCATCGTATTCATTCGTGATGAAATTATAACAAATTTACGTCAATCTTATTCTTTAAAAAAGTGTTGCTTTTAAAATAGTGGTTGTTTGTAGAAATAAACAAAATTTATTTATGAATTACAATTGATATTTATGGCTTATTAATTTTTTTAAATGTACAATATCTCTATTTCCTTTGATTTTACATACATTGTAGAGCAGCAATCTTTCTTTATTTTAGGACATAGATTTCCAACAGGTGGTCCGCATACCTCCGGGGGATGTCTCATAGGTCCGCGAGTTTCATAAAAAAATTCAATGGATTTTCCTTTAGTCCAGATAGTTATGAAATGGATAATAAGCTGAATCTCCACTCAAAGATGAGTTTTGAAATCAGCGTACATATATCATATCCATATAGGGTTTAAAACGGTGTTGGTGCTTATAGATTCAGACAAACACTTAAATATAAATTATGTCTATCTTCTTTTGTTTCATTTATAGTGTATAACGCTTTAGACTCAACATTGTACACACATTTTTAACGGTGTGTACTTTTCGTATAGAAGCATTTGCCAATTTTTCATTGCGTGCATTTGTTTTTTGGATTTGTAAAAGAAGAATATTGAGTTGCTTTAATTGAATAATTATATCAATTATTATCAAATATTTAAAATTTAATATAAAAATGAAGTGCTCCGTTCCCGGGTGTATTTTTAAATACGACCAACAATCCACATCATTTTTGTTTCGGTTAGTTGATACTCTTTAAAAGTGAAATATTATCATGGAAAATAAGTGTACATTCTTTGGGTGATCAGTTCACGTTGGGGGAAAAAGTTCTATTATTTATTTTTGGAAAAAATAACTACGGTATTTTAATTAAATTTCAGTATCCCTGAACAGAGGATTAAACATATTTTACGCAAAATATTTTAAATAAATCAGTTTTCAACTACCCAAAAAAAATTGTTTGCACAAACACATTGATATTCCAGTGGCGTCGTAGTACGTGCATATAAAAACACAATTCACTATTGAATTATATGTTGCTGCACGCCCTTGTCTTTTTTAAGAACACGTATACAATTACACTGACCATTCACAAGCACATCCTTGTTTTCGGCTCATTCTATTCTTTTTAATTTCTTGTCTCTTAAGTCTCTGGTTGTATCCCACTTCTTATACCAGATGTGATACTGGACTCAATATTTATAAGTGGGTCACCTAACTTGAGGTATTTTCCTCTTTCCAGTCAGCAGAATTATTTCTGTTCTGATTCTGTCTTTCACACCAACCCTCCACTATAAAAAAGTTGGCAAATACTTCAACTGAATCAGGATATTTCCAGCACCGGCGAAGCCTATGCTAGGATGGTGTGTTGGTTATGTTTTACAAGGAGCGATTCAACTAGCAAATTACAAAGGAACGTTGATAGCCCCCTCCCTGTGCAGTCCACCCTACGGCTCTAACCGTAGCTTTTGTATGTCCAAGCTCAGATATAGTCCGCCTTCCCTTGAGCATAGAGTTATCCAGTTAATTAACTTGGATTACACTTCTCTAATTGTTAACAATTACATTGCTTCAAAGGTAGGATTGTCAAACGCACTTCCTTATTAGCTTAACTAAAGGACAATGTTGAAAAAATGTGCTGCTATCAATAATAATAAAAACTACTTGAATATATTTTAGTTTTAGCGAAAATTATTTTTATTGTGAAGTTGTAGACAAACTAGCACTTTTGAATGATCATTTAGGCAGAATTAAACGTATTTTTAAAAAACCGGACAGACTTTTCGTCATATAACGCGGTTACATTTTAACGTATTTCATACAATAGTAAACAAAATTCCGAAGAGATTAATAATATTGTGTAAAGTGCTCAAAATGCTGGTTCCCGTTTGGCGTTTTAATTCACCAGATTCGTAACTTAAATGTAAGTACATCAATTTAATCAGTTTCTTAAATTAATACTTGCTTAACGTGTTTTTTATTCCTCAAATGGAACTAGCAGTCATCCAATGCTACTATTGTATTACTACTATTGTCCGATACAAGGGCGGATACACAATGCCATAGCTAGTCAGGTTGGCTAGGTTAACGCTAACTGTGTTACACAATATACTTAGTTAGTTAATCAAAGTTAACTAACGTGAGAAAATACATATTTAAAATCACTATGTCCAATGTGATATATAATGAAAAATATTATATAAAGGTTCGAACAACGATCGGTCACTTGTCGCATACTCCATATAATTTCTAGATATGGGCCGATATATGATATATGTGGTTAAATTTTGTCTTTCTTTACTAGTTATATATTTTTTTACTTTTATATTTTCAAAGTACAGTGTAGAAATATTCAACCAGCCTAGCCATAGGCTAATTGTCCGTTTTAGCTTATATACTGTCGAGTGGGTTAATTATATAAAATACATAAAATCTGTAATTTAATGTATATACTTAAAATTTTAATTTTTTAGTGCGGCCAACATAAAAACACAAAATAATAAAGAATAAAAATTAATTTAACATAACATTGCGGTATTTAACAATTTAACAGACCTTTAAATATTTTTAATTCATTTTATTGCCGTAAATAGTGTTTACGTTTGCTCACACTTTATGACCATCAAAATAATTTGATGATTGCAATCATATATTGAATTGTGTCGTTTTCTCTCATAACTACTTGTAAAAGAGCGAACTAGTGACTTGTGAGTTGTATTCCAGAAAAACAAAAGTGTAAGCAGAAAGTGTACATTACATTTTACGCTATACAATAACAATCGCGCAATTTGTTATTGCAAATTTAAAATTAAAATAATGAAATGAGTAAAAAAAACTACATCGGGAGAGAAAAAATACCGAAAATGTGACCCTAAAATTTTTGAAATTTGACCTTGATTTTTGTCCAAAATTGTTACTTTGAGATAAGCTATACTGCAGAACATCATAGTACATACTCTAAAACAAACAGTTTTTGGATTACACATTTTCATCATAAAAATATGGCTTTGAGTTTTAAAATTTTGACCAAATGTTCAGCAAGTTTTCTTAATTTATGTAATCTATTATAAAATAATGTGAAAAAAAAATTTCAAAAATATTTTAGATATAAAAAATTTTGCCTTGAATTTACCGCTTTTGACCTTGAAATGTTCTGCAAGTTTTCTAATCTTATTATATCCTACTATATAAAAAATTTGAATTTGAATTTTCCGATTTTTGGCCTTGAATGTTCGCAAGTTTTCTTATATTGTATAATCGTACAAGAACCTGAAAGATTTTTTTTTGATATTACGTAAGGTGTTTTCGATAGAAAAGTGGGGTTTGTCTTTGTCCACCCTCCTTTTCGCCAGAAGGAGCATCTAGCGAGATAAAAGATAAATGCAGTTTTATTTAGGACACCTTGAAGATTAATCGTTGTAAAAAAAAAGAAAATCGTAGGGCCTATTTTTAAGACCCCATACAAGAAAAGGTGGACTAACTTAAACTTTCAAGGTCAAGTTATTGCCAAATCGTTTTTCTTGTATGGGGCCTCAAAAATGGGCCCTACAAAACAAAAATTACATCATTATATTTTTTTGTAATATTTTCCAAAAAAATTTCTCAGAAATGGGAACAGTAGTTTAGGATTTTTTTTTTTCCGCCATAGAACGGCGTACGGACGTACATTTGTACATTTTTTCTAGACCACTTTTTTGGGCTCAGTGCGTCACAGTAAAGTACATTTTATTTGAATACATTATTATATCAGTCATTGCACATGGTATAATTTCTGGTAGGATTAAGCGTAGTGAGCTTTCCTATCTGCTCCGATTTAGAGGGCAGCCTTATTTGTTGAGGCATAAGCATGTATTAGAAGTCATAAGCATGTATCAAAAAGGGAATAAAAATTTAGTTTGTATACATTTTAACATACGTTAAATATATAATGTATCTCATATCCAAATTCCCAATCGCTCAGCTGTTTAAATAACATCACATATGCATATTATATATATAGTATTTACTATCAATTGAAGTTGCTTTCATTAGAAGGCAGTATCCGCATTTGGGATAAATCTCGATTTACCAGAAAGTCTACATTAAATTTTGTAATGACAAGTGAGCTTAAAATGCTGAGGACTAGTATTAATGGACGCAACATATGTTTATAAAACCGGATGGATAATGATGGTATGCAAGACAAAATATCAGGTTACGTAATACCAGTCTTGAGTAAAGCAAGGCTGCAGCTTCATGAACACATTTGAGTAGATATACATAAAACCCAACAGCATATATATAAGGCCAAACGAAGAAAAAGACGACAGTTCTTATTACTGATCGTTGATTGATGTTTAATGCACCGTGCATGTATTGCACAAACACACATAGCGCGGTTTGCATGGTTGTAGTAGTGCTGAAACTAAATCGCTGTATCTAAAAATTACTACTTCATGTAAAAGAATTATACTATCATGCATAAATACAAAGAGATGACTATTTTGCCTTTCAAAATAAACATTTTTCAATTTTGCAAATTTTAAAACACAAAACAATAATCACAAAAGAATTTAAAAGCTTATAATAGTAAAATTTATCATTACGACATGTATGTTGTGTTTTAAAATGTACAATATTGAACTCGTTGAACAGTCTCCGTATATCAGCAATCACGACCTTCTACAGCAAAAGATTTTGAGCGACTACTCATAACTCAATAAATGCAAGCGAATGCGAGTAAAACTAATTTAACCGATAATGCGTACATAAAATTATATACGTAGAATGTACAGAATAAAACGTGGGAAAATATATCTTTCTTATCACACGAGGAAGGTGAAAAAAAAGAGTATGTGCTCAGCAGTGTTGCCAAGTGTGGTGATTTGTCACCAATTTGGTGATTTTTGAACGTTTTGTCACCAAATTTTTAATGGGTCTTAATATTAATTAATTTCCTTATTTTGGTAATTGCACAAAAACGTTCAAGTTACCAAACAATTTTTTTGTTTTGGTGACAAAATTGGTGATTCTTGAAACGAATTTGGTGACAAATTGTAATTTTCAGAATGATTTTGTGACAATTTCTCAAATCGAGTTGGCAACACTGGTGCTCAGCCCGCAGTATAGCTGTGTGGATGATGCCTCACAAATTTTGTATACGCAGTGCAAGCGAGAAGGTAGGTATAAATTTAAAATGATTTCCCAATACATAACGTTGTACATAAGAATTGTCGTCCAACATTTCTTCGCTCGCCTAGTACATTCCAACTATATACGCCTATATACGTAGCGGTTGAGTGCTCTTGCAATCATTAATGATAGTTTTCTTCAGAGATGCTAAATGGGAATGTGGAATGTTCTGTCAATTTTCTGTTGTGTCCCACAAAACAAGATAATGAAGAAAATAATGAAAGGAAGGAATCGGGCCGTCGACAAGCAATTTCATTCATTTTAAATACCATTGCAAAATATCGCACACACACATTCACACTAATTTCGATTCCCCTTCGGTGACTCCATAGGAACATTTGTATGGTTTCGAATAAAAAACATTTGTATTGTTTAAAATTATTATATTTTGTTTATTAATTATTAAAATATACTCAGATAAATATACAATACAAATTACACAAAATAATTATATTCACCGGTGTTGATCATGGCAGGAACTATGAAGCAGATGAGTAGAGTGTAGCCAAAGGTTGATGAAGACCTCGAATTCGGTAAAGCCAAAGCGCCGTACCATCACTGCTGAAGTTGAGCCTGAAAAACAAAATAAAATTAGTCAATAAACAAATTAATTGTTGTTTTAAAATTATTACAACACACCTGCACTGAATATACTGCACTGCAAGCACCTGTGTCAAGAATTTGGTTCGTTTGAGCTGCAATATCACTTATATTTTAATTTTTAGGTGCAGTATTGCACTTAACACTGTGAAGCCGCATTTTCTTTACTATATATTACTACGCATTACGCAGATAGCTAAAGGGAAACACAAAAAGATAGCAGTGGCCGATCGCGCTATACATTTTGTATGTGCATTTCATCGATCATATAGTGTACCGATTCATCACACATTCATAGATTTTGTTCGCAAATGAAAACAAAATAGCAAAAAGTGAAAGGCCATTATTATGTGGCACACGCAAGAATGAAGAAGCAATAGCATGGCTATGGAAGTAGTATGTGTAATAATTCAAGATGTCATTCAAATATATAGCATGCTGTTTGTGGGGGTATAACTGCAGTGTTGCCAACTCGATTTGAAAGATTGTCACCAAATCATTCTGAAAATTATAATTTGTCACAAAATTTGTTTCAAGAATCACCAATTTTGTCACCAAAAAAAATTTTTTTTATTACTTTAAAATGACTAAAAGTCATTAACTTTATTAATGATGTCAATCTCTGTGGGTTGTACCGATGCATTTGATAGATATGAAGAGAAACTCGCACTGAATGTGAAATGATTTTTTTTTATATTTAAGTCTTATAACTATTTACTTATATTTCCAAATCATTCAAGCTAAATTATCTAATTAGTGAAGTGAGTTCACTCGATTAATCCATTAGAGTCATTAAATACGAATCGGTGTTATGTTCTCATGAATTAATTCACAGTCTACAATTTATCGTGGGAACAGCCGTTTGAAAGAATATTTAACTATCTATTTAATATAAATAAATATAATACTATCTACATATAGAAAGACTAATTGAACACAGTTTTCAGTACACTGAAAAAAAAATTGTTTGGTAACTTGAAGGTTTTTGTGCAATTACCAAAATGAGGAAATTAATTTAAAGACCCATTAAAAATTTGGTGACAAAACGAATTTTTTTGTCACCACCGGACTTCAAAAATCACCAAATTGGTGACAAATCACCACACTTGGCAACACTGGGTATAAGTCCATAACACATAAGCCTATCTCTTGCAATTTTATCGTTAAATTATTAAATTATTGGACTAAATGGGAAATAAAATTGAATCATGCGTAATATATATAAAATTTGCGCTTTTATTCAAATTTATTTTTCGAAAGTCCAAAATTTAGTGAGCCGGGCGAACTCGGGCGAATAAAGAGAAAAGATTCAATTTTTACGCGCAACTTTTCGCTCTCATTTAGGAAGCTCTCATATAAATCAGTGTGTTAAATATTTTGTTATTCAAATGTTGCGCCTATGTAATTAGGCGGTAAGCCGCTTTATAGGCGGGTTTGGCTTGGCTTTAAAGCTAGGGCCTGAGTAAAGGAGAAAGTACGTAAAACGTAGTATGATATTAAGAGAGGTCCGATCGTCAGCATTTCCCCATGCAACGGCCTACATTATACCAAATGGGGAAAAACCTATAAATAATCAACTGCTTGCCTTGAGCATTTCAAACAAAATTAAATGCGAATACGCATAACCTGAACCCATACTATTGTAAAATTATAGTATGTACAAAATATAGAATTCTTAGATTAAATACTTGCCGTAAAATGAGACAGATTCATATAATATTTTAATGGTAGTGGGCATAGATTTATATAAATTGCAAATTTTGCTATCATCTCACTCCTAATCATAAATTGCAAAGAATTTTATATTTCGTACATACTATAATTTTGCAATATTGTCATTTCATGTTATGCGTGTACGCATTTAATTTTTTTTGTGTGTATTAAAAGCTAGGGCCCTGCATTTTTTTGCAATGCTCAATGCAAGCACTTGATTATGGATAAGGCCCTAGGTTTTTCCCCGCTAGCTATAATGTAGGCCCAAACATAGGGTAATGCTAACGATCGGACCTCTCTTACTTTCATACTACGTTTTACGAACTTTCTCTTTTACTCAGGCCCTTGATTTCAAGCTAAGCCAATCCAAGCCGCCGTGTAAACCCGCTCTTACTCAGGCCCTAACTTTCAAGCCAAGCACTTGTTTATAGTCATCTAAATCCACCTATAGTCGGTAAAAAAAGTGATTTACAATTTGCCGGGATTTTTTCAATATAATTTTAATTTAAAATTTAAAAAAAATTACATTGAATGCAATAACTAAGCATCAATAATACAATGTAATAATTATGCTAAAGATACTGTAGATTAAAAAAAAAAAAGTTAATCAAAAAGGGAAATACAAATATTTATTGTTGAATAATTGAAAACTTACACGGTGGCGAACGCAGATCGCGCAAAAGAGAAAAAAAAACATATGAAATTTACTAAAGCCAAAGGAGAACGGAACTGCTTTTTTTTCATCTGCTTCCATAAAGAGGGGAAGTTTTTTCATCTACATCCATAAAAAGTCAAACTGTTTCATCTGCTACAATAAATTATGGTAGCAGATGTAAAATACACGCACACGCTATGTAGATTTGTTTTGGCGGTAAATTTAAATATTTGTGGTGCAAAATTTCGGCGGCAAACGGGAGTTAATGATTATGTACATTGAGAATAAAATCTTTAAAATGGAATAAAATGTCGGAGTGTTGCAATTAATACATTTTAATAACAATTTATATCGTATTAATATTTATTATATTTGGGGTTATGTTTTAGTATCGAAATGACAACCACAATTTTTGTTTCATTTTCCTCATATTCCTCAATGTTTGACTTTTTTGCGCGATCTGCGTTCGTCTGCAGATGCTCCCGTGTAAAGGCAACTTAAAGGTCTTAGCCCTTATACAAATGAATACGAATTAAGCACCAAAGATGATTTCCGCACCACAGTTTACAGAGTTTACACTTACCAGTTACCACGTTAAGTCAATTCGTTGTATGGGTCTTCTAAAACTATAAGCAAGATTACAATTGGTTGAATTATTGTAAAAGCATTCGATCATTTAATGAAAAAATGAGTGTAAATCTTAATCCGACCTATTCTCTAAATAAAGTCTTTCACTCATGTTCTTAGAGTGAAAGAATTGTGGAGTGAAAGAATTTTCTTTCACTGGTATTCACACTGACAGTCTTTCAGATTGAAAAAAAATCTAGTACTTTTTCATTTTTCCTTTGATTTTATATATACCATATAAACAAACGTTATACTGGCAAAAACACAAAATATACAAAAACAAAATTGCGGTTATGGGTAAATTTCTTAAAAAATAGATTTAATAGAATAAATTTATACATTTTATTTAATTTTTGTAAGGTGGCCCTCAACCGTGACATTTGCCATATTGCCGAACCATGGGTACCTTGCATTTGCGTATGTAATTTCTAAATATGCATTGCCCAACGTATTCAGGCTATGAAATCTTATTCTGTACAAGAACAATGCAACATTCTGATTCATAGAAGATGCAACAATTGCTATATGGCCTCATTTATTTGCCGTCTATTACTCCTAAAATATCGCGCATTCCAAATAATAGTCTGTAACTTCTTCAATCGCACGGGAAGCTGTAGGTTAAGACACTGACAAATGCTGGTGTTTGGTATGAACCATGCCCACGATATAGGAAAAATAAGATATGCTCAGTTGATGTACGAAACTGGTCACGTTTTGCGCATGTCGTCACTCAGAGACAACTTTATATTGGAATTGAAATGACAGAAAAACAATAACACACAGCGAGTAGTCTCTGAGTGACGCTTAATTTGAGAGAGAGACAACATGTATCATGCGCGTGAGCATATCTTATTTTTCCTATATCGTGAACCATGCCCATAAAAATATCGAGTTGTCAAAAGTTGTATGTAAAACGAAATACTGGAAGCTGTTGCAAATGGTTCCAGGAAGGGGAAGTTAATTGAGTTGGCCACTTGTATCATGCAAACGTTATTGAATGTCTTTAATTACTTACAGTTCGTCTCCTTCCCTTAACACAAAAAAAGAACAATTCCAATTATTTTTATTTTATTTTAAAACCACAAAAGTATTTTAATGTACGCACTAAGTGAAAGAATTATCTGAGAATACCAAATTCTTTCACTATTTTTTCAATATCTATAAAATATAGTAGTGAAAGAAGATATATAAATATGAGAATTGGGCTAAATATTTTAAAACTTTCATCCTAACTGCATTATCCGCTTGATCCAAAATAAATATATATTAGTGCGCTATTGAAATGACACATTAGAAAACTCGACTCACACATTTCGACTATTCTTTATTGGGAGTTGATAACATACATTTCCCAATGAAGAAATCCACACTTTGTTCACACTATTTTTTATACTGGGTGCTTATCTGCTGTATGTGTTAAAACTTATTTAAATTAGGTATAGTTTAATGTTTGTACACTTATACGTACCTGTACTCGGTAGGTGAAATCTGAGAGGCTTGTTGCCTTGCACGTATTCGATAAATTATTGCATACATATTTACAAAATAAATTAGGTTACACCAAAATAATGTGATTAAATAATAAAATTAGGAGCAATTTTTGGCCAATTTGAATGAAAAATCTACTTAAAAAAGTGCTTGACTGTGTAGTGTGTTTTGATCTGAAAGAGGAATTTATTCAATACTTGTAGCATTAAATAAATGACTTCCATACAATGAATATAAAATTGCTATAATTAATTACTATTGATGTCTATTCAAATGATTAATTATATTTATGGTACGTATAATATTTTATATTAAAATATGCTTAAAATTTAATCTATTCTCAAGTGGTCATACATGTGTTTATAACAAATTGTATTTACTTTGATCTTGAATTGCGTGGATAATATGTGAAATTAAGTTTGAATTTAGTGTTTTATTTGGGAAGTAGTGTGAAGCGTCCCAGCGTTTTCATTGCGCCGAGTTTTATTTCATGACTTATGTAGATCAGGAGGTCGATTTCGTGGCCACGGTGCCACTTCAAACGCGGCTGATTTGATTTTGATTCTTGACGTTTGAATAGTAGGCTAAGCACACGACTGTCGGCAGTCGAGTCATTACATTTCGCGATGTGTATAAAATATAAATACCAAAGACATCATTAGGTAGACATAGCATCTAGAACAAAAAGGTGATACAAATTGTGTTGCAATACTTTTAAGTGTATTGGTTCGCATTAAAATTGCATTAAGGCTGTACGCTGTTGGAAGTCGAACTCAAACACTTTTTTTCATTACAACAACAAATCATATAAAGTACGCAAAGTGCATAAAATTAAGTACATATTTTTTCCAATTTTAAACAAAGACAGCCAGTTATTCGTGCATTTTTGTTTGAGGTATAAACTTATGTACTTAAATTAAGTACATTTGAGTTTTCATATAAACGGCGCCACGGAATATCGTTGAACTATTTTTCAATTTTAAAGTATATTTTTGGCGCTAATTTTAAATTAGATGGAATTTAAGGACAATTTTGTATGATTAAAAAGTATACAAATACGAAACTCACAAATTTAATTTTTTGGTATCTTGTTAACACTGCAATTATCTGTATAGAAAATACAAAAAAAAAAAATTATAACTAGCTTCCTAAAATAAAGTTAAAAACTTAAAATTTTTAAGAATGTTAAATAATTTTTATCTTAGGATATAAACCATATTTTGAAAAAGTAAGCCGTCAGTTTATAGATAATTTCATCAAGATTGCAAATAAAATTTTAAATTGTGTATATTTTCATTGTAAATGTACCTAAATCAAGATACCTTAACATATTTTTTTGTAAATATTTGTGAAATTGCTTGTTTTCAAACACTTATAACTAAAAAATGCGTACTTGTTTTACTTTTAAAATAACATAAAAATAATGTTAATAGGATATATGTACAATAAGTTACATCGATTCTGCAAACACCTTAAAACACGATTTTTTGGACGTACAGTCTTAACTTTTACCTCTTATATGTCAAAAGTCGAATTATTTTTCGTTTGTTTTTGTGTGCACAATTTCAAAATAAATTATATTATTGAGTTTGTGCCATTGATTTGTGTTTATTAAGTAATTATATACAAATAATTCTTTCATTTGCGCTTTAAACAAATATTAAAATTATTATAAATATCAAGTAAAGCAATAAAAATATATTATCAACATTAAGAAAATGAAGTGTACGTCGAAATATGTGGCAGCAAGAAATCTGCTCGAGCCACGAAAATTTCATTTCATATGTATGTTACTTTGTTGTCAATTCCCGAGTGTTTTAATTTTTATAAATAATTTTATATATCAAAGTTTATGAAAGTTTATTTTTACCAGGCCGTAAACTTTGAAAGAATCGAGGAACATCGGCAACCAAATCATAAAGGATTTCTAAATTTTCAAAGCTTCTCAATGGGTTTTGGAACTTCACTGACAAATATTGAAGGATAATTTTCGAAAAATTATAATTAAATCGTTAGTCTAGGTACGTCCTTTAAATAAACGCGAAAAAATTTACTTTTACCAAAATTGATTGCGGGAATCGATTTGTCAGAATTCATTTAGTAAAATTCACATCGCAAAAAAATTCGCGATTTTCCGCGGAACTATATAAAATATAAAAATATAAACGACCGTGTGGGTATAAGAATCTTTTATAATCCAATATAAAAATTCAAACAACGGTAAAACTATAAACGAAATTTCTACGAAGTTGTTCACACGTATTTGTCAGCATTTGGAAATCAACAAAGGCATTTTTCAAAAGCGAAATGAAACGCGAAAAATATGAAAAACGCGGTTCATGAAAAGATTGACTAATTCCGAGAATTATTTTCGAATTATTAATTTGGCAGAAGCCCTAAGATACACCTTGTGAAAAATTCCACGAAAATTCACACGTTTTTTTCAACTTAACAGAAGTATTTTGGAAACGCGAAAATAAATCGAGAAAACTGCGAAAAAATCGCGGTCTGAAAGAAATTGATCGCGAGAATCGATTTTCCAGTATTTGATTAGTAAAAAACACCTCACGATGAAATCTATCAATAACTCCGCGACTTTCCGCGGTAATGAAGTTATTCTAATACATAATAATTGATATACGATCCTTTAAAAAACACTTCGCCAAAAAATTCAACCATAATTCTGTGGTTTTCCACTATATTAGTTTTATAGTAAAGATTTTTTTATAATTTTTTAATCACATCTAGTACGGAAATTTCATAAACGAAGGAAAAAACAAAATATATTGCCAAATTTTTGTTGTGTTTCCTTTTACGAAGTAGGAAGATATTTCAGAAGAAACAGAAAAAATGCTAAGACATCGAAACCATCATGATCATGCAGCACCATAATAACAAATTTCGGCATAATAATTGTTATCGTTTTCAATTTTTACTTTCATTACACTACATAAAAACTCGAAAAATAGACATTCTTTTATCAAATATTTTTGATATTAAAGAATATAAGTGATTACTAAAAACGCTTTTAGAAAACAACATGTTGAGTTCGAGCAGCGCACGGGTGCCTCCGCTAGTACATATATATTCAATAGCCTTTTTCCATTAAGAGATATTCTGTAATAGTCACGGCCTCAATAATTTTGTTTTTAAATTTATGATTTTAACAATAATTGTTTTATTATTTTTTAAACTTAAATAATTCAAACGGCTTTCAAACTTCATCCAATCAGAATGATTGTTATTGATACAGTGGCTTCCTTGTAAATATTTTTCCGACGAAAACTTTAGAATTTAAAAATATATATTACATGTATTATGTATAAACTAATTTGTCGTTAAGAAGAAGCGAAAACCCAACTGACAATTATCAGTAGGCGCCCAATCCTCAATATATAAGTTATGTAAAACCAGGTAACCACTTCATGTCGGCGTACGAATACATATTATATTTTATTTTGTAATACATACTTAGAGGCTAGAGCACTGTTCTCGTGTAAGTGGGCAATCGACGCATGCGTGAATGGCTCTGAAATCGCTGAAAAAGAATTATACTATTACGCATTTAAATAAAAATAAATGACCATTTTGCTTTTTTAATAAATTTTATTTATATGTAATACATTTTCAATAGATGAAATATATTTTACACAATAATCAAAATACATGAAAATACAAATTCACATATCTCCGTATAATACCACCTTTCACAACAAAAGATTTCCAGCGACTGAAAGGGTTTTCATAATTTACAATTCATTTCCTATACTTTTATAATGTTATTACACAAAATTCCAAAGGGAAATTATAAAGCTAAAGCAAATAACAAACATACAACATGCATAGATGGTATTCGGTACTTGGGAGATGTGTTTTATATATTTTTAATGTGATAGATAACGAAAAATTCTCGCTGTATTTTATATAATGTTTCGGAGACGAAGAGAAAAATATAAGAATGCGATTTTTGATTTTTCAAATTCAAGTTATTGCCAAATCCTTTTTTCTTGCATGGGAGCTCAGGAACGAGCCCTACGATTTCCTTTATTTTCACAACAATTAATCTTCAAGGTGTCCTAAATAAAATTAGCATTTATCTTATATCCAAAGACAAACCCCACTTTTCTATCTCCGACATCTTACACAATATCAATAAAATTCTTTCAGATTATTGTAGGATAAAATAAGATCAGAAAATTTGCGGAACATTTCAAGGTCAAAATCGAAAAATTCATGGTTAAATTTCTTATATCAGAAACCTTAAATATTTTTGATATTTTTCACATTATTTTAGGATTAAATAAGATCAGAAAACTTGCTGAACATTTCAAGGTCAAAATTATAAAGCTCATAGTCATATTTTTATACTGAAAATATTTAATTCAAAAACTGTATGTTTTAGGGTACTAAGATGTTTTACATTATTTATAATCTCAATAAAAGTACCTATTTTGGACAAAAATCAAGATCAATACTCAGAAATTTCAAGGTCACATTTTCCATATCTTTGAAAAGCTTTATTAATATGTAATTAAGCAACAATCGTATATAAATTCACACCTCGTCCTCCCTGCGATGTAGTTTTTTGATTTAAGGTTTATTCACATCAATATAAAGTCTGGCTTGTCTCAAAAGTTAGGGCTTTATTAATATAGAAAGTCCGAAAACATAGTATGATAGTAAGAAAGATTATTTGCATTTCCCATGTTTTCTATGTTAGGGCCCACATTATAGCAATAGGAGAAATTTCGAACTAGGGCCTGAGCATTGCAAAAAAAAGTGAGGGTCCTAACTTTTAATACATACAAATAAAATTGAATGCGTACACTTATAGTCTGAACTGATACTGTTGCATTAAAGTACATATATGGAAAATATAGTTTTGCCGCGTGGTGTCAAGAACGAATATACATATACTAGTTGTGGGGATTGACTTATATAATTTATTGGTGTACAACTTTGCTCCCGCCGTTTTTTTGTAATTTTAAGGCTTTAATATAAAAAAAAACATATTTATGTTTCAAAATATTGTCCATCGCTGGCCATTACTTTTCCCATCTTTCGGGCAACGTACGAATCCCGCGTTGAAAAAACATTTTTTTACTTCTTCATAAGACCGGGATTGCTGGATCGAAACAAGCGATATTCCGAAGGAGCAACGTCTGGAGAATAAGGCGGGTGGGGTAGGACGTCCCATTTCAACATTTCCAAGTATGTCTTGATCACTTTTGCAACTTTTGGGGTCGAGAATTGTCATGCTGTAAAATCACTTTATCATATCTCTCGTTGTATTGCGGTATAATTATATATTTGTCAATAGAAGAGAGGTATTAGACATAACAGTATTTTATCGTTGTTAACATGAAATTAGAAATTTCACACTGTTTACCAGTACTGGGCGTATACAGTAACTTTAATTTTATTTATTTTTATTATACATTTAAAAAATCGTGTACATGCGCAGGAAACCAAAATTTGAAACTTCGGAATATGTAATTCATCATTCTATCATTCTTGGGTACAAACTATGAAACAAGTATAAAAGATATATCTTTCACGCATACAATTTTGAAACTCTACTGCGCAGTTCGTCACAAAATACTTAAAACGCCTGAAAGCGTACTATTATTGTTGTTCGAACTTTACTATTAAGGTGTGTTTAAATGCGTTTACATGTTCGTTAGGCTTGAATGTTAGGACCTGTGTAAAAGAGAAAGTACGTAAAACGTAGTATGACAGTAAGAGAGGTCCGATCGTCAGCATTTTCCCATGCAAGGGCCTTCATTATAGCAAGCGAGGAAAAAGCTAGGGCCTTACCGAAGAACCCCATCACACTTAAAAATTTTGAGCTTGCAAAAATGCCGAGAGGAATGAACGAAATGAATGGTTGCCTTACATACAGTAAAGCTTGTTTGCACCGATATTTTAAAATATTGCCATCTTCAAATATCACAAAAGTACACAAATATTCTAAATTCATAATTATATTTTATAAAAATTATGTCTTAATAACACAACTAATTTTTTCGCATTCTACTGTAAATTTTAGGGAATGTTTTTGTTTTTTGGAATATCAACAATCTGTACAATTTTGAAAATTTTGAAACACTAATTGGAAGTCAACAAATCACCCCAGTTTTAGTGCACTGTGCCGTTTCCTTCTTTGCCATGCATTTACAAAACTCATATTGATAAATGTGTCCTCTCCTGATAGAATGAGTTGATCTAAAAAAAAATATAATAGTTATACTATTTCTATTTAAATACCCATTTGTTGTAAATATGTAAGTTTAATATCATGGGAAAATCTATTACATTTTTTATCAAATGAGTAGCATCATAATTGCATTAACTACTATGTATACTTTACTTTAATTTGATCTTCCACTGGCGCAATAGCTCGTTTTTGGATTTACTGTATTCTGTTTTTTTGTAAATAAATATATGTATTCACCATATTTAAGCATATTTTTTTAGTTATTTCCAGATCAATAAAAACAAAAGTCTGTTAGTGCAGTACTTTGAATAACGTTTGTAATAACGTTAAATGTAATAATAAGTACCTAAATAATATATTTCCTTAAAACTTCTTTGGTTTCGTAATAGCCACTGCAGATAATCAATCCAAACGATTAAAATTTCCGTGTAATATTTAGAAAACAACCTTAAGTACGTCATTTTTGCTTAAGTAAACGTCAGAAACAAGTAGCTTCACACCCATCAGAAAAAGTGTGATCTGGTTAGCGCTTTATCCATAATGCTGCAAATATAATGAAGGGCCCTAACTTTTAAAACACACATACAATATTGATTGCGTACACGCATTATCTGAACTGCTACTAATGCAAAATTATAGTATGTACAAAATATAGTTTTGCCGCGTAGTGTCAATAACGAATATATACTAGAAATGAGAATTGATTTATATAAATTGCAAATTTTGCTATCAACTCACTCTTATGAAAAAAATTTACAGATTTTCACTTTTACTTAGGCCCTAACTTTTGAGCCACGCCAAACTAAGCCACACATTATAGCTATGTAAATTCGTCTTTAACACGGTATAATATAATAATTTCGTTTTTACACGATTTTTTTCGATTTATCAATGTATTGATATATATAATGGATTGATATTTAAGAGAAAAATATTTTTATTTCACGTCTTTTCTAACATGGTTTGTTTTTAAACCTTTTTTTTGGAACGTATCCAATGTGTAAAACAGAATGGGTGTATTGGATATTGGAGTAAAAAAAAACTTTAAATATCTTCTGGAAATCCATTTTTGTACCGAGCTTAATAGAATATCTTCATAATTCCTGCCTATTAATGACTGTGTCAACATTACTTTTCCCTGCATAAGTTTAAAAAAAAAACGCTATTCGTAGGCCGTATCGTTTTGTGGAACCTCAAAATTTACCTCATAGAGATCAATTTTATTCCAATCATAACAGAAATTTATGTATATATTTTTGGATAAATTTAATTGCATGACTCTATTTATGAATGATTTTATTTTGAATTTTTCTGATAGTTACTTTAATATTTACGTCACATTGTTCCAGCTTTTTTCAATTGAGATGTGTTTGCTCTAACAAAAGAGATGTTAAAAATTCAAATGCTAGAACAAATTGTTTCACAAGATACTGAAGATGAGACACATGGAACATCACAAAATCACGAAGGGCATAATAAGGAAACATCCTCTAATGGGTTTGTCAAATTTTCGCATTTTTCACAAGTTTTGAAACAATAATTTTTTTTTAAAGTTGCAGTTGTCATTTTTTTTTTGTGTTTTGTGGTTTGGTTGTGCTTAATTAATAATTACCTACCAAAACTTATCTTCATTAGAGCCGATTTTGAGCTTTCATTTCAGTTTTTAATTATTATACGACCCTCTCTGGTTTCCTGATGATTTTTATATGTGAATAAATATATATATATGAGTGTTAGGTAAATTATAACATAAATACCTTACTTTGGACTTCACAAAGGAATGTAAATGTTTTCCTCCTTAATATTGCAAAGTTTATCCTCATTTTGCTGAAACTATGAAAACGGATTGTACGG
Source organism: Sylvicola cinctus (assembly GCA_963854165.1). NCBI lineage: Eukaryota > Metazoa > Arthropoda > Insecta > Diptera > Anisopodidae > Sylvicola > Sylvicola cinctus. The sequence continues at coordinate 27,386,561 of OY974082.1, forward strand.
ATTATGTTTTGAAATAATTATATTATTTTTCCATGATAATTTTAATATTAAATGAATGTTCAATACAGCGATAACTCTCACACAGTTTTGTATATATATATTTTTGAATTTAAGGTTATTATTATAAAATTTTAGTTCAGCACAATGATCGGTGATCACTTTTTAAATTTTCTTTTAATATACCGCGTTCACGTCGCGAGGATTTGGCTGGATTTTATCAATTAATCCGATCCACTTACTCTACGTGAACGCAAAAAAAAAAAATTTCCTTATAGGATTATCAAGTACGCTTAAAAAATGGGACTGGATTGATTCATGTAAGAAAGTATATATGTTTGGATACATATAATATATATGTCTTTCGGTTTTTTGTTTGTTCAACAGGGGTTGGTCCGTAATCATGTTCATTATTAGCGGTAGACAATACCTAATTTAAAATAAAAATAATTAATTTAAAACGAATAATTTAAATATAATTAAAAATATCTGTTTGTGTCCCCACGTGACAAACCATGCAGAAATATTATACAAGAAGAAAAAACGTCTAAAGTAGGCTTTCACATGGCAATGGTAGATTTGATACTGTACGCCCCACGTGAACAGACATATAACTAGTGGATAACAAAAGCGATCCAATCCAATACAATCCACTCCTCGCGACGTAAACGCGAAGATCGGACTCTCGTTTTTTTCGTGGCCTTCGCTTTAATATCAAATTGTTTTTTTAAGATAACGTAAACATCTTTTTAAATGTTTCAAAACCTTCAAGTCAAAACTATTGGTACATAATTTGAGTCCGGAAGGTTGTCACAATTGAGTAGAGATATCAAATTAATCAAAGTAATTAAAGTAAAATGCTTTTTTTTCGCAAGTTCTTGTCTTATTTTTTATTCCACGACCAAGATTTACATGAAATCATATTTAAACATTAAATTATATCGATCGTTCTTCCGACTCAAATAAAATTTTAATACAATTATTTGAATTTTATGTGTTTTTCTTCAAAACCAAATACTTTTTTTTAAAATATTTCTTACCTACTGCCCCCCAAGCCGACAAAGTTCAACATTTTGTAGCATCTGACCTTGAAAAAGATTTAATTCCATTTTTCAAAAAAAATTATACAAATCAGTGGAGTAGTTTCTGAGATGATTTTGTTTCCACTAAAATTCGTCATTTTTCCACAGTACAGCATACGGCGAAGAAAATATAACAGAGGTTCAACCACGGTGAGGCACCAAATTTAAACGCAACTACATTGTAGAAGAATCAACAATACTTTTCCAACACATAATATTAAAGGGAGTAAATGAAAAGAAAAAAAATTACTCTCTTTAGGTCTAAATGCTCTCTCATTGCAATGTTGATAAGATTTTTGCTGCGAAGGAAGATCAAAATATGTATAAGATCAAGGAGAAGGAGAAACATTCAATAATTCACAACAGTGTGACTTCGAAGTTCTTTATGACTTAAATAGTCGTTTTAGGATATTCTTCCATTGCATAAAAGTAAAGAGTACATCCTGCACCTATTTTTTTTTTTTATTACCTAACTTGTGTACGCATATATTTTGTGGCAATCAACATCCTAAAGCAGCGACGAATTGAGTTTTATTGCTCCGTTAACGATAACAGACATTTGTTCAGATTTTCCATCATTGGCAGAAAAAATTCATGAAATAGTTTTGTAAAACTATTCATCTAAAAAGGATAATGAAGACTGTTAACAATATGTGTACATAGCCAAATTATAAATTTTCGGCTCTCTCAATTTTTCATACAAGAATCACGAGGTTGGGATTTTGCTTATTATTATTCTGTGCTACGGACGCACATTTTATCTAGGCCCTTGGGGTCGTATATAAATTAAAAATTTTATTGAAATTGATTTTTGTATTGTTTACGCAAAGTATAATATTAATGTTTTGTGAAATATCAGAAATTAAAATGAAACTATTATATTTAACTTACCTTTTGTAAACATAGAAATGGTATTTTTAGGCAGAGCTGGACACCTAAAGCAAATGTGACTCCAATGCCAGAGCCATCGTTAGTTTCACCAAAATCCATAAAGGTTCTTAAGGAAGCTTCTACCGTATCGAAATACTCAGAACAGGTGAGGAGCAACCCCCAAGATCTTTTTGAGCTGCTTGAACGCGCACAATGTTCCCGATTGGATGATCAGCGATGTGTGTTACCTCCTTATTTTGCACAGGTACCCTAAAACTATATTTTTCTGTGTGTTTTCGAAAAAAAATTTGTTGGGACAGCTATTAATTTCAGGACTCTAAAAAAGTTTCTTTGGCAAAAAAAATACATCGCAGGGAGAGCGAGGTGTTAGAACTTAATATAGCTTTGAGTTTCAGAGATGTGAAAAGTGTCACCTATAAATTTTTTAACATTAACAAGCCATTAACCTTATGGGTGAGCCAATGTACGCTTTAATGGGCATTGACATGACTAAAATGACTCCCAAAATATTGGGAAGTACCGTTATCCGGCTGTTTTTCAAGCACTCACTCGCGTAAAATATCGCGCCAAAGCAGTATTCAATACTCTAAGAACACATGTGCGTGCGCTCTCACACCACAGAGTAAATATAATAAAAGTAATAATATATAACAGGGGTTCAACCTCGCTGAGGCACCAAATTTAAACGTAAACCGATTCTATAAGAAACAGCAATACTTTGCCAACACCTCTGCGTTCGTTTGCAGATGTATACATTTAACATAATACTTGGATTTGGGTTAACAGTCATAAATAGTAGTAGGCTCATTTTTTCCCTATACAAATACTCCTTTCCGTAACTAATTTTATAACTACCAATTACTGGGTTAAAACCAATATTATATCAACCATTCCATAAACCGTATACTTTGAGGTTTGCTTTGCCGCGAACGTCAAAAGATTCATAAACAAAACAAATTAACATATTATTCTTGTTCAAAAAATATTTGCTAGCATTGCGCTAGCAAATTTTTCGAGCGCGAAGCTGGACAAATTCGAACGTAACCGTTGGTTTTGCTTCGCATTATTTTGCGATAATGTGGTTGGGCCTTGAGTGTCTCTTACTGCCGTATTATTTCGTAGTTTCTAATATTTAGATATTTCTGATGAATAAATAGGTGCATTTTTTTGGAGACTAACTGTTAGTTGGAATTTTTATGTAACACTGTCGGAGAAAAACATTTGTTGTGCTTATTTGTTAACTCAATTAGAAATTTTGCATATACATAATACAGTAATCGCCTGTACAGCACGGTTTCTGATAGTGCGGATCCGCATATGCGCGGATGACGGACAGATTTACCATACAATTTTAGAACTGCGCGCTTAAGTTTCGTAGTTGCGCTGTTTTTCTTTTTAATTTATATACGACCCAAGAGCATATATAAATATTGGCATTCCGATTTTTTTTCGGTAAAAATGTTAACAATGCAGAAACTCGTTTGACATCCCTTGGATGTACTATGGTTGGGAAAAAATCTCCGAAACTACTGGACCAATTTGTATGAAATAAGAAAAAATAAGAAAGTAATTTTTTATTTTTCAAGGTCAGATGCTTCAATGTCAATTTATTGCCAAATTCAGTTTTTTCGACGCATAAGTAGATTCGTAAAAAAAAACTTCGAAGACCTTTGAAACTACCTGTGTGCTTCGTTACATTACAAATATATTTTAATTCAAATTTCATTAACATAATACGATTTTTATTTCTTTTAAGATGACAAATGTGAGTATACAGTCATATAAATATTCAATTTTCTAGTTCATTTCGTTATTAAAAAGGCCTAAAATTTGATGATTTATGTTCATTAACATATAAGTGAAAATAAACCGCAAAATAAATTACGAATTTTAATAATCAACTATTAAAACATAATTTTAATTAAAAACAGGCGGGGTATAATATAAAACAAGGTCGCCGTACACTTCTTACCGCGAAATACAAAAATCTACATTTAAACATAATAAAAAGCTAAATCGTTGTTAAAAATCTTACTAAAAATTACTGTGACGTACAATGAGGACTAATGCACTCCTACTTATATTCGTTTTGTTATATATTATGCATATAACATATATATATATGTATTCATAATTATTATATATATATATATGTATTTATCTAACTTGTTTTTAATAATTATTTCGTATGGAGGATATTTTTTTACAGACAAAATAAGACAATGACAATTAAATATTTTTTTTTTTTTTTTTAGAATCCTTGTGATGTTTCAAACCAAAATTCCTTGTTATCGCCTTTACATATAGCGAAAGGTACTACGCCCAAATCATCATCTCAGCTAAATAATATTTTTTTATACCAAAGACAAACGCTACTAGAGTGTACCCAAACGATGTCAGTAAAGAAGCCAATGTCCGCCTCAGCGTGTACAAAGGATTCCATGGAATTACTTGAGAAAACACTTTTTACACCAAGTCCACATCCTATGGTTGTGCTACCGGAAACTGGTGGCTATTGGTTAGATGAATCTATCAATACCGACACAAATTTGTTACACTTAGGTGCATCGGAATCAAATAATACTCACTGGAAAATTGAGTCCGACGATACAGCTAAATTCTATCGTCGGTTCTTTGTTGCACGGGAGCATTCAAATCTTATTGGTTTTGATGATCAGTTGGGACCAGTTATACTTTCTTCGAAAACAGAATATATTGGTCATCAAGAACACTTACGAATTTTGTTGAGACTGCGAAATGGAACTATGCACGAACTAGTACCAAAGTCGTGTTTGGGCCAACATCCAACTTCCCTTAAAGTGGCGCGATTATGTAATGAGAATTTGAACGTTGATACCTTTATGCCTGTTATATGCCCAAAAGCATCTGCATTAATTGCACAATATGATGAACATATCATTGTGTCTAATTTCAAATTTGGTGTATTATATCAACGTTACGGTCAGACAACTGAGGAAGAGTTATTCAGTAACAGAAACTCTACACCTGCATTTGAAGAATTTTTGGACGTTATTGGGCAACGTATAAAACTTAAAGATCACAAAGGTTACCGTGGCGGTTTGGATATTCATAATGGTCATACCGGTGATACTGCAATTTATGAATCGTTTAAGGATCGAGAAATCATGTTTCACGTGTCTACTATGCTTCCATATACTGAAGGCGACAGCCAACAATTACAACGTAAACGTCATATAGGCAATGATATAGTAGCAATTGTTTTTCAAGAACCGAATGCAACATTTACACCAAGTATGATAGCTAGCCACTTTCTACATGCTTTCATTGTAGTGCAACCGATCGAACCAAACACTCCTAACGTAAGATACAAAGTGTCAGTAACTGCACGGGATGACGTTCCATGTTTTGGCCCCGCGCTTTCTATTCCTTCGATATTTCGAAAGTGCGACGAATTTAAAGATTTTATTTTAACGAAACTTATCAATGCAGAGAGTGCTTGCTATAAGGCAGAAAAATTTTCAAAATTAGAACTTCGAACAAGAACATCATTGCTTCAAAACTTGGCCGATGAGTTGAAAACGAAGACTAAAGAATTCCTTGGGGCAAATTCTGTTATCAGCAGTATGCCGACGTCTCCTCTATTTGAAGCCAACAAGTCGGACATTAGTAATGCAGGGTCTCGTTTTATCGATACCGTTAAGAAGGCATTAATAACGCGTGTGCGTTCTCAAAGTGTCGATCATTCCGTAAGTGGTGAAGCAGTGAATAAATCAAATTATTCCACATCTAACAAGAAATCAAAGGATGTTACTACTTCAGATAATTCAATGGTAAGCTGAAAATAGGGTTAAAAAGTGATTTCTGAAAATATAAATATAAACATGAAAATATATTTATTTCATTTTGTCTATAGAATTGTAAAACAGTATTGAGGTCTCCAAATGAGTCATTTTCTTCTTCACCGGATGCTCCACCTCGTATCTCATTGAATAATGGCGCATATTCTCTTAAAAATAACAACAATAGTGCTTTAAGCAATAATAATAACATGGACTTGAATTTTGGTGGACCAAATGCATGTCTCTTTGAAAGCGACGACTCAAGCTTGAACAGTGTTGATTTGGATCACATTGGTGAGCTAACATTGTTAAATTTGTAGAGCAGTATGACTCATTAATTTTGTTTCAGAATTTCAAAACATTGAACTTTCAACGTACATTGACAGTGATACTGGATTGGAATCAATGTCTTCAGCGGACGCTACAACTAAATCGTGTTCACTTTGCTTTGACGAAAATGGTAGGGGTTTTAACGTTCGTGTTTCTGCGGATGTAATTAATCAAATGGATAGTCTGAAGCAGGAAGTGACTCGGTTAAAGTGCGACAAGCTTGATCTTTTGCGACAAAATGTGGTTTGTTTTATATTTATTATTTATTTTTAAAACTTGTCTCCTTTTCTTTGTACTTAATTGGAAATGGAATAATTTAATTTTTTTAAATGTTAAAAATGTTACAAATATTAATTATTCAAAGAAGAATTGCATACTGTAAAGAATGTTAAAAATTTTTCTCGTCCAAATTGCCTTTGTTTTTATGATTATGTACCAATTTAAGTGAAAGTTAATGTGTACTTGTAATTTGACTCACAGACTTGTCAGAGAGATATTAAACACCTACGAGAACATGAATTGTCGTTACAAGGAGACCTGGCCGCGGCTGGAAAAGAAATTCTTCGATTACGTGAATTATTGAAAGAGTGTATGCCATCACAGTCAGTACCACAACACTCAATGACGATGCTCTAGAATCTGGAATGCATTACTAGATTTTATTTGCTTCCAACAAGCTAACTAACCAAAAAGTTTATACATACTCAATATTGCACTGTGAAAAGTAATAGTAAAATGCACTATTAGAATTAAATGTTAAGGGCCAAAACACAATCATAATATTGACATTTCTGTTTGTTGATTTCTGTTGATTTTCCAAACAAAGAGTGTTTTTTCAGCGCCAGTTTTTGGTTAAATGAATGAACAAGAATAAAAAAACAGCAGCAAATATAATAGGTTATAACATACAGTGGACGCTCACATTAGACCCACTTCGTTCCTGGGGTAGTTCTAATTTCTGGACCTTTTTTTTAGTTCAACAAAATGTCAGAATAGTATAGAAAGGCCTTTTTCACGCCTTCAGTGATATATTATTTTATTAAAAATATAAGTTCCGAAATTTAAAGAAAAATAATGATTTATATGCCTATTCTTACTCGTATATGGGCAAAGAAATAACCTAAATAATTACTTACATATAAGAAAAATTTATTTCCGTTCGTTTGCATTTAATATTTATTTTTTACACAATACATAGTAATTTGTAATATTCGATTGCTTTTAAAAAAAAATCAGTTCTTTCTTTGATTTTATGTAGCTGATTGCAGATTTCGTCACATTACAATCTAAGGATAAACGATTTGCTTGAAAGCCGTCATCGAGTTGTTTAACGATTTTTACTTTGGTTTCCAAAGACAAAGTAGTTTTTTTGCGTTTATTTGACATTTTTAATTGATTTTCACTATATTTGAACCACGGAACCAATATGTGCAGAATTAGAACACATGTAGTTCGGGGATTCACCTTTTTATAAAAAAATTTAAAACAAAAATTCAGCAATAAAAACTGAACTCAAAGGAGATTCACCTTTTTATAAAAAAAATTAAAACAAAAATTCAGCAATAAAAACTGAATTCAAAGGAGATTCACCTTTTTATAAAAAAATTAGAAACGAAAATTCAGCAATAAAAACTGAACTAAAAAAAACGCTCAGAAATTTGAACCTCAGTTCTAAATTCAGAGTGTTCAATGCATTGAAAACGCAGGTTCTAATTTCTGGACGGTTCGAATTTCCGAGAGTTCTAACTTGTGAGCGTCCACTGTAAAACTAATTAAAACGGGCAAACTATGCAAATAAGTTTTGTCGTTTTTGTAGATTGTATTGCATGTAAAATAAGAAAGTAAATGCAACAGAAATGTCAATAGTATATCTGTCAAGTGTCACATTTATCCATATCCAAAGCTTAATTCATGTCATTAAAAAAAAGTAATCGCGGGCTAAATATTTGTTATTCACAAAATACACTCGAATACCAATTAATTACCATTCGAGTGTATTTTGTAAATAACAAATATTTAGCTCGCGATTGTTTTTTTTAATGACATATGTTAAAATTTTCAGTACCGAAGTTTTTTGAAATTAATATAAAGTTATCAATAATGCAATACGAGAAGGTTGATTAACTTTGTTGTTAAATTTATGATTGATATGTACAGATAAATGGGAAAAAGACCTGACTAGTACGCATCTCTTATGTGCAACGAAAAAGCACATACATATGTCAATTAATTTTTTTTTAGTAATTCGTTATTTAAGAAATATTTAATACACATAATATATTACATAAGTTATTTTTTGATTACAAATTATTTCCATACATTTTGTATTTCTTATTTATATTTGCACGAAACTAACATTACTAAAAACTGAACATGATACGTTTAACAATTTATAAAAAGAAGTTGTATTAACGACGTTGCCAACTTTTTAAATAAGGTTTGAGGCAAATTTTTATGTAAATATATTTTTTTTTTGACTAAACGTATCTTTGATATTACCATCGTTTCTCCATTTATCTTTACTAGGGCAACCAAAAATATACATTACATTTTTAATTTATATACGACCCCAAGGGCATATAAAAATATTTGGAATCCGACTTTTTTAGTAAAAAAGTTGATGATGCAGAAACTCGTTTTGACACCCCCTGAGTCCAAAAAAGTGGTCTAGAAAAAATGTGCAAAAGTACGTCCATACGCCGTTCGGTGTACGGTGTACGCCATACTATAGAAAAATGTTGGAAAAAAAAAAACTCCTAAACTACTGGACCGATTTGCATGAAATTTTTTTGTAGAGTATTAGACAAAAATATAAGAATAGGATCTTCGATTTTTTAAAGTCAGATCCTTCAAGGTCAAGCTATTGCCAAAAGAATTTTTTTTCGTACAGGGGCTTAAAAATGGGTCCTACGATTTTTTTCATTTCCACAACAATAAATCTTCAAGGTATCTTAAACAAAACTGCATATATCCTATATCCCGCTAGATGCTCCTTCTGGCAAAAAAGGGGGTGGACAAGGACAAACCTTACTTTTCTATCTCAGCCACCTTGCACAATATCAAAAAAAATTCTTTCAGATTATTGTAGGAATATGCGGAAAATTTCAAGGTTCGACGTATCTCAGAAACCCTAAATATTTTTGAAGTTTTTTTTTCACATTATTGTAGGAATAAATAAAATAAGAAAACTTACTGAACATTTCAAAGTCAAATTTTGAAAACTCAGGGTCAAATTTCTACAATGAAAATGTTTAATTCAAATGCTATGTGTTTTAGTGTACTATGATGTTCTACATTATTGATAATCTCAATAAAAGTACCAATTTTGGACAAAAAAAAGAAATTTCAAGGTCAAATTTTTCATATCTCCGAAAAGCTTTATTAAAATGTAGTTAAGCAACAGTCGTATATAAATTCACACATTGCTCTCCCTGCGATGTAGTTTTTCCTGATGGCCGAATATAAAATGGGTAAGTGTGGAATCCAATTCATAAGAAACTACGGATTCTGGCATCGAATTGTTAGGGCATATTTTTGCATATTATATACAAAAGTGCATATGGCATATTTTTGCATATTTCGGCATATTTTTCTTTATGTTATTTCTTTATCTTTCATTGCGGTTTTTAACATATTATCAGAGATTTGATAGGCAACTTTTCAGAGTCCATCAAACAACTTTTTTTTTTTCCCCAATACCACATACGTAAATCAATTTAAACGTCAAATAATTGTATTTTCATATAAGGTGAGTTTGTCCTAATTTCTTATATGTTGTTAGTTAAAACAATAAAATTTATTTTAATTTACGCTCATTTTAATAGATCGAATAGGCAAAGTTTTTTGTTTAAAAATTTATGACCATTGTTCGTATTGTACTGCAACCTCAACTTTAATACTGCAAACGAAATTTAAAAAAAATTGACTATTCAAATTTATTTTTTATTTTTAATTGGTTGCATTATAGTTTTAGTAGTTACTCTAAAAAAAAGGAAATTTAATTCATATATAGAAAGAATTAAAAAAATTTTAAGGGCATATGACGTTTTTTTAGGGCATATAATCATTTTTTATGTGAATATTATATGGGAAGCGCTTAAAACCGTTTTTTCAGGGCATATTTTTGGTTGCCCTAATCATTACCATTGACATTGAGATCAAATATATGGTAAGTGACGACTAAATATGACATAAACAGTCGGTATTAAAATTTGGGTAAAGTGCAAATGCATCTTGATCAAGAACCAAATTTCAAACTTCGGCATGTGTAATTTTTTTTTTCTATCATTCTTGCATATCGCCTGCCGTGATTGCTTGTAATTTATGATTTATTATAAGTCACATTCATTAATGGGTGATTTTTTATAAAAAATAGTATTTAACTTTTCGGTTTAATAAAACAAATACATTGCTCTTTAAACTTTTTAATTAAATACCAAAAAACACAAACCAACGCACTGGTACAAAATACATCGTTGGCAGAACGAAGTGTGAATAATTTATAGATTTGGACCTTGAAGTGTTATACCCTATGGCCTTGCAACGATTACCAGTGACCATAATAAGGGCGATAATACCAATTCTTGGGAACACCCTTTTACGGCCTTTATGGTAACCCTATTCCTTCCTACCCCAGTGGAGATTATTCGGGAGTGTAGCATATTCATTATCCAGTCTATGATGTGGTTGTTTATTTGCTTGTAAATTGCAGCCTCCCTAACTGATTCATTCCTGGCAAGCGCGCTTGAGATGTCAATGAAGGCTCCAAGAACGATTTCTTTTGCTGCGTAGGTCCTCACGATTAGTCGTACCTTCTCGTACCTTTTCCTATCTTACTTGATACCTCGACTGTCCGGAAAGTGTATGTTATGAAAATCATTTAACCTACCCACTAGCGCAGCCGAGGCGAGCTTTGCGTGGTGAAGGTTCGCCTGCACCCCCTTTATGGTTCGTTGCAATGCCATGATGGCTCCTGTTGGTTTTTAGGGTCTTAGTGTTTATCCTGAGCACTTTGAGAGGTGCTTGATGCGTCTCGTGATGAGCGGTCACTGCCGGACAGTTTGGATGAATGCCGGTGTCCGGGAAAATCTCTCGACGACGAGATGTTTGGAGCATCTCAAGAATGACGGTCTCTGCTGGAGGATTGTCACGTGATCCGATGATCTTTGGTCATCTTTTGATCTCGATTTATTAGGGAGTTGAGGTGAAGGTGTTGGGATGGGTTTAGCGATCTATTTGGGATTTATTGTTGAGACGTTCGTGCAACTCATTCGATACTCCTCCGTTGGCTTCGGTCAGATTTTGTGGCGTTGGTCCATTATGATGAGCTATTTGCTCCCCCCTTCCTCCTCGAGGCAGGTTGCCGGGTGTTATAATATGGTTTTCAAATGCAATAATTGTTTTTTCTAAGTATATAAAAAAATGATGAATGATTTTTTAAATACATACTAAAAAAAACTTATCATTTTAATTGAATGAGAATAAATTGAAATGATGATATACCTACTTTAAATTACAAACTTGTATAAATTATTTTGCTATTTTCAGCATTGATTTAGGATGTCCCATATTTTATTTGACTTTATTAAGTATATAATGGCAAGTAAATAATAACTCCCTGAAACCAAATACATAAGGCGGGGGTTCAAAAAAAAAAAACGGTAGATCATTTGAAAATGTCAATACATGCTTAATATATAACAATACTGAACATTTTCCGTATATCAGCAATAACAACCTTTTACAGCAAAAGATTTCGAGCGAGTACTCAATATATGTAATCGAAAGCGAGTAAGAAGTAAGAACTAAGAAAACTGATAATACGTATAACCATTTTAGTATACGTAGCAGGTAGAGAATATACAATACAAACGCATATATGGTATTCGGTACTTTGTAGATTTGTTTTATCACTACACATTTTGCATATAAAACGAGGAAAAATAAATTTTTCTTATCTCCAATGTGATGGATAAGAAAAAATCTTTGCATTTAATATTCGGTACACACTACACATATGGTAGAATGTAGAGACAAAAGAAAACTGAGAAAACAGAATCTGACACTGACCACAGAGGTCTGCGAATTTATGTAAGCGAAAGCGAGTAAGAGAACCGAATGTATAGATGAAAACTGAGGTGGCAATTGGCATTATTCCTTATAATCCCGATCCGCAATATATAAGGCTGCGAGAGCAAATTTAATCTCTCGATTTGATCGACGCTTCCAATTTTCTTACTTTCAGTACATTCAGCTATTGCATATAACAAGTATAAGAATTCGGTACTTTAATACTACTAGCCAGTAGCTATATATAATTCAAGTACGTACGGAATGTAAGACTATTCAGCACGTTAGACTATAATATACTCAGTTTTCATTATATTTCTAACTCGCTATTCGCTTGCATATATTCGCAGCAATTCTACATGTATTAAGTAAACGGCTACGCAGTACGCGTTCGATTCGGCTATTCCCGTATACGGCCTATTCCGTACTCTTTCTATTTTTTTTTTCTCCTTCATCGTGTGATAAGAAAAATGTATTTTCCCACGTTTTATATGCAAAATGTGTATAGATAAAACAAATCTACCAAGTACCGAATACCATACATGTGTTTGTATATTCTGTACATTCTACGTATACCAATATGGTTATACGTATTATCGGTTCAATTAGTTTTTACTCGCATTCGCTTGCATTTATTGAGTTATGAGTAGTTGCTCAAAATCTTTTGCTGTAAAAGGTCGTGATTGCTGATATACGGAGACTGTTCGCCGAGTTCAATATTGTACATTTAAAAACACAACATACTAAAACCGGTCGTAATGATAAGTTTTAGTATTATAAGCTTTTAAATTCTTCTGTATTGTTCTGTGATTATTGTTTTGTGTTTTAAAATGTGCAATATTGAAAAATGATTATTTTGAAAGGCAAAATGGTGATCTATTTGTATTTATGTATGTAGTATAGTATAATTCTTTTTCAGCGATTTCAGAGCTAATCATGCTTGCATGAGCGTGTGCGTGTGCTTGTGTGTGTGCGTGTGCGATCGCGTAAGCGTGTGCGATTTAATACACTCCTGATAAAGTGAAGATAAAACTGACTAAAGAAAGAGAAGCCAAATTCAGAAAATTCGTGGGTGCCTTTTTGAGCCTACCTCACAGCAGTTCCGCGGCAGAAAGAGTATTTTTTGATTTATACAACGTCAAAACGAAAACAAAAATTTTTAAAATCAAACTTATATATAGGGTTTTCCAATAAGAGGTGTTATGGTATTCAAAGAAAATTGACATTTTTTGAGATAAATGTTTATTTTATATTAAAGAGGAAGGTATGCCGTTAATGATTAAAAACAACATCAGCCAAATGGCCACCACGACCACTCTTAAAGGACCATATCTTTTTCATGAAATTTTCCATAACCAAATCGCAAAGTGGCTGCCCTATGTCCTCGATAGCCTCACGAATTCTATCTTTGAGCTTTTGTATCGACGCTGGGCTGTTGGCGTAGACCTTATCTTTCACGTGTCCTCAAAGGAAGAATTCGCAAAGTGTCACAAGATCTCGGTGGCCAATGGTGATCACCTCTTCGAGAGATAATACGGTCCGGAAACTTTTCCCGTAAAAGAGCAATGGTTTCGTTGCTTGTGTGGCACGTAGCGCCGTCTTGTTGAAAGTAAACGTTGTCCAGAACATCCAACTCCGACCATCGAAAATCATTAATCATCTCTCGATAGCGCAACCCATTTACCGTAACTGTTGATCCAACTTTTTTTTCGAAAAAGTAAGGTCCAATGACCCCGCCGGACCATAAACCGCACCAAACAGTCACACGTTAAGGATGGAGAGGCTTCTCAACAATTACTCTTGGGTTTTCCGAGTTTGTTGACGTAGCCACCGAGGTGGAAATGGGCCTCATCAGTCAAGATGATTTTTCGATGGAATTGCGGATCATTTTCATGCATTTCAAGGACCCAATCAGCAAAGACACGACGTTGTTGATGATCGGCTGGCTTGAGTTCTTGTGGTTACTGAACTTTATAAGCCTTAAAACAGTTCCAAAGAACGACGAGGAATGGACAAACCTGGGTTTCTTCAACACTTTGGGCTACAGCAGCAATATACTCACTTGTCTTCAAAAGTGACAGCTACCGGGTGATTCAAAATAACACCTCTTGTAGCCAATCATTTTATAACTAAGCAAAAACTTAAAGTAATCTACTTTTAATCGTAATCTTTATTTTGACTAATGTAAGAAAAAATGAATTAACAATTTAGGATGAAACAGTGAAAGATAAAGTATAAGTAAGCTTAGAATAGAACTCAGAAAAACACAATAAAGAGACAAATAGAAAGAAAAAGAAAGAGTGGCTTAATGTTGATGTGGCTTCCGTTTCACGTGCTTTCCTTTGGACGACTGCCGGTTCGAGTGCGTCGTGAAGTTGAGTACAATGTATTTTGGTTTTTGGCATGGGCATACTATAAGCATCGATGAACATTCCATCCCCCGGTATTGACCTGTATGGTCAGGTACAAAAAAAAAGTTAATTGCGGACATCGAGTAGAGCCAGCCGAGACACGGGTCGCTTATACGTGCCAGTTGATGTTTGCACAACTGCTTATCTCGTTTGCCCGTTGCTTCCCTTAATAGCTTCTACGACTCTTCCTAATGGCCAAATGTTTCTAGGTAGAGATGGATCAGTGATAACGACAATGTCACCTTTCTTAAGATGTTTAGTTGGAAGGAACCATCTTGTGCGCCTTGTCAGCGTCGGCAGATACTCCTTTATCCATCTGCGCCAAAACATATCCAGAAGATGTTGCGATATTTTCCATTTTTCCTTGGGATTAGTCCGTTGTCATCGAATTCTGATTTGATGCCGTTTGATGATCCAAGCAAAAAATGGTTAGGATTCAAAGCTTCGGGTTCATTAACGTTGATGGGTATTTGTGCGAGGGGGCGCGAGTTCAAGATGTTCTCCACTTCAATCAACACACTGCGTAATAGGTCGTCTGGTGGGAATGATGGCGTAGAGCGCGCGTTTGGTTGAGCGTACCAATCTCTCCCAGCAACCCATGTGTTGTGATGCTGGCGGATTAAATTTTCAATTTGTCGGCACGCATGATTCGTGATCTTCCTCTTCGGGCTTGAAAGTTCCGCAAGCACAATATGAAAGAGTAAGTCGCAAGAGACTGTGCCACTTCTAGGTGAATAACTCGTATTGTTAAACATGTAAACAATATTCCATACCGCTTTTCGGCACGGAGATCCACAACTGCATTTATAGGTCTAAAAAACTCTACGCCAACGTATGTAAACGGGCGAGTGTGTACTGTCATGCTCATTGCTGCGAGATCCACAATCTCTGGAGGAGTTGCAGATAACCGTTTTCACGTATTACAGTCTCTCCTCACTTTTTTTCAGGACAGCACGTGCATTTGTGACCTCTGCCTGAGTTCATTTATCACAGTTTCATGATTGGTGATGAAATTTTATATGAAAATAAAGGACAATTAGTGTTGTTATTTTAGAACTTAATGCTTTGCCAGATATTAATTTTAGAATATCAGATTGAAACTGTTGTTGCGCCAGTGGATATAACATGTTTTCTGCTTCATCAGTTGGACAAGCTTCTTGTCTGACGGCCACAGTTTACGGTCTTGTTCCAGGAACTTCGGCATATCTGGATCCTTTGCCGGTTTGGTTGCTTCGTCAGCGATCCATTTTCACTTCTAGGTACCCACCTCCATTGATGGATGCCGGAATTCTTTTGTATTTCGCCAACTCTTAGTTTTTATATTCTCTGGTCTGATTTCAATCAGAACAAGACATTTCGCGAGTCGATCCAAAAGATGATGTCTGTAAATATTATGGAGTGCATCTCCTTTAAACTTTTGGCGAGTCTTGCACCCAATAGCGCAGCCTGTAGCTCTAAACGAGGGTTTGATAGTGGCTTGAGTGGAGCGACTTTGGTTTTCGCTGAAATGATTGTGCCACCGAATGCTTCGTGCGTTTGATACCGCAGATACGCTACTGCAGCGTATGTAGCTTCACTAGCATCCACGAAGATGTGAAGTTCTGCGGTTTCATTTTCAAGTGCTACTTCTTTCATGCAGAAACGTGGTATCCGACATTTTTCACATACTGTGATGCACTTGGAGAACATATTGCTCCGAAAGTCATTACCTCCATCACATATACGTGTGGCTCTTTTGAAGTAGCCCCATCGCGCCAATCTTTGAGAGTGCTGATCCTCTTCGCGGAGGCGCACTCGGTGAAACAGCATAGAATTTAATGAAATATCACCTACCTTTGCAGCGGCGTCCCATACCATCCTGAATTTCTCCGGTTTATTTGGATTAGTTACCGTGAATACAGGCAAGTACCAGGCCCTGGGATGTATTTCTTTCACCGCTGCCGACCATAACTTAACAATGTATTCCATTTCTTTATAATGAATTATATTTTTACGTAAGTCAATCGCCAGTTGCTGGTTTCCACACATTTTCTTTTCGAGGCATTTGAGTCTGTGAAGCGCCATAGGGAAGCTGTCTGTTATCTTAACATTGTCGCACTTTCACAGAAGCCCTAAACTTAATTTCTAAACATCTTCCGCACATGTTGTACCTTTTAATGATTTGCCACTTATCATTTAGATGCAGGTCTAGAATCGTTTTACAAATATCTAATTTATGGTATTCTTTCTTTGGTGTGTCCAGCATGAACACACCTCTTTGTATGTTGTATGCACCAACGTTGTTCTGTTCCTTTGTGGTACCTGCGGCATCAAAATTGCGGCTTGAATAAAAACCCTTGACACTATATTAGTCGCCTTTGCAAGTTCAGAAAGCCAACCAGTTAAAACAGTAAGATTGGTTTCTTCTCGTTGCCTGGAGATACCGTGCCCAGTCCAATTTCAGATTTTGTGGTAATTTTTGTACCATTTCTTGTTCCAACATTGGGTTATTATTGTGCTACTAGCTCGCTTTTCCATCTTAAACGTTGGATCGTTGCGATTTTTTGTTATTATGTTCCAAATTATAGTTTCTTATAGATTCCCAATGTTTCGATTATTCGTGATGCCAATGTGGATAGGTGCTTGCGGTTGACTTCAATTCGTTGAAAACACGTGAAAAACTCACTTAAAATTTAAGAAAATGTTTTGGGCTAAACTGAACAATGACAAGTCAATAATTTTATAATTAAGCGAAAACTTAAGAGTAATCTACTTTTATTCTTAATATTTTTTCTAAATACTGGTGTAATAGAAAATATATTAACAATTAAGGATAAAATAGTAAAAGAGAAAGTAAACTTAGAATAGAACTTAACACAATAAAAAGAAAAAAAAACTTAAATTATAGTGGCTTAATGTTGCTGTGGCTTCCATTTCACGTGCTCTCCTTTGATCTGTACTGTGAAGTTGAGTACAATATATTTTGGTTTTTGGCATGTGCATAATATAAGCAAAAAAATTTGCGAAAAATTTAGCAGTCCAAAAATTTTTGGTTCTCAAAATTTTATCATGAGAATACCTCGTTTTGAAATGGTCTAAATTGGCATGTTCTTACGGAAGGACAATGTATGGCAATCGACGTCATAGATATTGAAGATGATAACTTCTGCTATCTAGGAAGCTTCATCAACAAAGATGGATGCTGATGCCGATGTCAAAAACAGAATCCAAAAAGCACACCCAAACAACATTTGGAATTCTTAAACTGTTCGAAACTTCATCAATCATCACTAACTGCTAAAAAGTGCTCCAACGGATTGAGATTAAGACTGTTTGTGGATTCCCTGTAATACCCCACGAAGTAAATGAGACTAAAGCAGTGCGTTCCCATAATTTTTATCACCATATATTTATTAGCAAATGTGATAAATTTTCATTTTTTCAGTTTGGGCACCCGAAATTACTTTGAGATCCTACATCGACTGCAAAGTAATGTATTGCATTCCTTGGAATGTAGTTTTTCTACTAATTGAAATTATCTTATCAAACATTAAATATGTATAAGTTATGACCAATAATAAAAAACAAATACTACTGTTTTAAAAAATGTATTTTTAGAGATATAAGGAATAATCAAACAATTCGCTTGCCAAAATAAGTATTAACTACTTGACAAACTTTCCATCTTTTTTGTTTTATCAAACCCTAATTATGGCATGTACCATCTTTACACACAGCCATTGATGTAAAATAAATTTATAATACATTAAACATATACTATATACTTACTGTTAAATATAATCATATTAATAACCGAAATACAAAGTTATTTATTTATTTATAGTTGTACAGTTATTCTTATACATTTGAATATTGAGGAGTAATTATTTTCGCATGTGCCTATGAAAATTGTTATACTATTGTTTAAGAATGACAAGAGATTCCGAAATTTCAAACAGTTTAAAAATGAAAGTTTTAATAAAAACGTCACATAGGATATTCGAGTATTTTGAAGTAATTCGCAAATCCTAAACAAAAACTCCACAAACTTTTAGTATTTGTTAAATTAATGTAAACTGATTGGTCATAATAATATAAATCGTTAGAGCACCTATGCACTATTAATTGAGCATAGCTCACAATGTGTGATAATTCCTTTCAGTACGGGCCTTGTAAAATTTGTATACTACTCCACTGATCGCAACTAAACCAAATGTGAGAACAATCCCTCCAATAAAAGATGGCCCATCGAAACGCCGACAGGGAACTGGTACTGGTTTCTTAGTTGTGGTTAATGGTATTGTTGTTGTTGTAATGGGTACCATTGTTGTAGTGGGAACTAATGTGGTAGTGTTAATGTTGATTGTTGTGGTATCCGGGGTCAAAGTAGTAGTATTTGGTGACGATGTAGTTGGAGCTATGGTGGTGGTTGTTGTTGTTGATGTTATAGTTGTTGTTGAAGTAATTGTGGTTGGTGTGATAGTTGTAGTTGAATTATTTAGTAAAATTTGATGACTCGTTGTATCTGGCTCCTGTGTACCAATGTTAGCAGTAGAAACCCCTGTAAAAACAAAAAATGTTAAAAGAGAATATAATACTATGATATGTTTAATAAATTTAAATATAAAAGAACATTTATCCAAATTTGCAATAAGAGGAAGAGACATTCGTTACTACTTTAAATTAGATACTTTTTCACATCAATCGTGTACTAAACCAATTTGATTAAATTATATGATAAATAGAAACTGGCATACAATAAGCGTTGCCCAGAAAAATACACATAAATATGTGTAATTTATAATGCAAGTTTGTATATTTTACAGCTCTGTAATGTATGTATAAAAAATTATTCAAATAAGCTTAAAGGTTCAACCCGATCCGATTCTGAAAGTAACCCACAGTTTCCGCGTTCTGAAACGAAAACTGACGTATTGTTTTGTTTGCAAAAACAAAAATTAAGAAAAATAATGGATTCTCTAAATGTTAATAATGTGATGTGTTCCGAAAAAGTTAAAATATTTCAAAACCTTCCGATCCATCTATTGTGGTTCGGTTTCTGTCCGTTCTATAAATATAATATGGGACTGTTAGAATTTTAACTTTTCTTGACGACGAATCGGAACGGATCGGAATCATTCTGGTTGAACCTTAACTCTTTAGTTTTTTGAATTTTAAGAGGAGAAAAGACACTCAATATTATTTTTAAATACATCGCAGAGAACTGGTTTGAATTAAACGTAATTAGGTTCTCGACGTAGCAGTGGTCAAGGCACTTGTAGGAAGTCAATTGAGTTATCACAATATATTCATCTACTGAGCACGGCCAACACAACCTATAACCTAATACATAAGAGGGAAGTTTAAATAAACAGCACTATAGATGACTTGAAAGTTTCAATACATACGTTTAATATATAACGCGTATCATAATAGGTAATACATAACATTGTACGCGAGTGTATTAAATCGCACACGCTCATGCATGCATGAATAGCTCTGAAATCGCTGAAAAAGAATTATACTACACTACATTAATAAATTCAAAGAGATGACCATTTTGCATTTCAAAATAATATATTGCACATTTTAAAACATAATACAATAATCACAGAAGAATACTAAAGAATTTAAAAGCTTATAATACTAAAACTTATCATTAGGACGGGTTTTAGTATGTTGTGTTTTAAAATGTACAATATTGAACTCGGCGAACAGTCTCCGTATATCAGCAATCACGACCTTTTACAGCAAAAGATTTTGAGCGACTACTCATAACTCAATAAATGCAAGCGAATGCGAGTAAAAACTAATTGAACCGATAATATGTATACCATATAGTGTACACGAGAAGGTAGGTATATAAAATTATTTCCTAATAGATAACGTTGTACATAAGAATTGCCGTCCAACATTTCTTCGTTCGCCTAGTACATTCCAACTATATACATAGCGGTTGAGTGCTCTAGCAATCATTAATAGTTTTCTTCAGAGATGCTTGATGGGATGTTGTATATACTTGTATATTTGTTATTTTCTTTAGCTTATAATTTGCCTTTGGAATTTTGTGCAATAAACGTGTATAGGAAATGAATTATGAAAACACTAAATAGTCGCTGGAAACCTTTTGCAGTTGAAGGGTGATTGCTGATATACGGAGCTGTATCGAGTTTAATTAATACGTGTTAGTTTTTAAGTTCTGTGATTATTGTTATTTATGCTCTGAATTTGTACATATTTGGTAATATTGTTATTTCATTGTTTATATTGCGATAGTTGTTTTTTCTGTTTTGTGTTTTAAAATGTACTGCATATAAATAAAAGTTATAAAATGGCAAAATGATTATTTTGTATATTTAAATGCGTAGTGGTATAATTATTTTCTAGCGATTTAGGAGCCATTCACGCATGCGTCTATTGCCTACTCATACGCAAATCAATCGATTTAATGGCTTGAGTTCTCACGCAAAAATAATTTGATTTATTCGCTTGACTTGTCGCACGCTTCATTACTCTAATTATGTATTACATACAACGTTATTATTATTACATAGAATGTACTATGTATTAGTATGACGACATGAAGAGACCTATTCTTTTTACATAACTTATATATTGCTGAAGGGGGTTTAAAATAATATGCATGCCAGACAAATACGTTTGAAAAATTTCGTAACGATACCACTTATAAAGGGTGATTTTTATTCAGAAAAATGTATTAAAACTTTATTTGAGTCGAAAGAGCGATCAATATAATTTAATGTTTAAATATAATTTCATGTAAATGTTTTGCCGCGGATGAGCTTCAGATGATTCATGCGCTGGGTCCACTTTTAGCATATTCTCTCCAACATATCGGCCGGTAGCTCACGAATAAGTTCTTCAATATTGGCTTCTAGTGCGGCAATCCACTTAGCTCTTTCATTTTGAGCAAAAACATAAAATTTCTACGTAGAGGCCCAATTGCTGCGAACGGCGCCGAATCGATATTTCACGATCATTACGGATCGGGATACGGCTGCGATATTTTCCTCTATCCGCACCGCACTCTACGTATGCGTATTGGCACTTTAATGTCCAATAATGTAAATTTGATGCGAAATTTAGTCACGAGATTCCGATTGGCTTTACAAGGTCGACCGAAGTGATCATACAGATTTTCTTAACAAGCATGAATTTAGATAATAAAATTCAATAATTCATGGTTAAATTATATAATTTAGAAACTATTTGAAAATTTAGAAATCTTTTGCGAGGTCAGAGGTGCCTCGTTTTTTTGGAAGTTTAAGGCTCAATGCAATTTTAATGCCAACTAATAAACATAAAAGGATAACAATATATACAAGAATATACGTCAGATATTTATTCCAGGTGCCCAGTTTACCTATAGATGTGTTTGGTTCAACTGGTGAGCTTCAGATCGGAATTAAGGCTACACAACTTGTAGAGATAGCAGAAAACATTAATTGTGATAAAATTATCAAGAGTTTTTGCCGACATCCATAGGGTGAATAGCTGGCGCTATCATTGCGTTATCAAATAAATGTATGAAAAATACGATATATACGATGTTATTTAAAAATAATTAATTTTTAATACATTTAATATATTTATTGTACATAAATCATATAAAAATATTTTATTTTACGCATTATCGGGTACTCGCAAGTCGCACCATTACGATAGACGTAGAAAAACAGGAAAACAAATTTAAAAACTGCAAATCTTTCTATCATTCTTGGGATGTACCCATAAGTCATTCGTCAAAAATACGAACTGTCTTTTTATGTTGTTATGTGTATTGTGTAAAATGGAAATTCCTAATTATCAAATTAAAGGATTGGACACAAAAATAAATTAAAGTTGATTTTACCTTCGCCTGAAGTTGTTATATCAGATGCATACACTTGAGCCACAAAGAATGCTACAAATGTAAACACAATTTGGTTCTTCATTCTATCAAAATATGCGCATACAAAATTGATACGAAAATAAGGAAGGCACTTATTTAACTCTCGCACTACCAATAAATCTAAAATAATTCAAAATTGATATATTTTAAAAGCTCAACACTTTATTAAGATTGAAATAAAATTACTGAAACTAATTAAAGAGTTTTAAAACTTTTAATAACTGGTAATATATTAAGCATTAACTACCCACTTCAATGAAGTATGAACCACCTTTGTACTAATTGCATACATATGTGAAAAAAAATTAACTTATTATACAAAAAGCGATCTAGAACCCAAGTTGTCCATTTGTAATTGTTGCAAAAGTCAATCGTCGAGAATTGTTAAGCGAGAAACAGATTAAAAGCAGCAAGCGACGACAAACGTCAAACCCATACGATTTTCAATATTCTAAAATAACAAAAAGATATATGTGTGTTATTTGGTTCGTGAGGAAGGTTTACATGTAGTTTGGTCTTCATCCTTTATGGTAATTTGTAGTTATGGAAAGAAGTTTCTTATATAGGATCATAGTAGGATATGATAATTGCATTATTGAAGTGTCATTTTTAGTTTGATTTAATGTACAGTAATATTGGTTATACAAAAATTAATTAAGTGCATCGCGTAGTTTGGGTTAATGCATTACGATGGCTGGCGTTGGAGCAGTCAACAACTTTACAAAAGTGAATTGTGTGAAAAACGCCGGTATAATTGTTTAATGTAAAAAAAAAATTATAGATAGTTAAAACGCGACAAATCATTCAACGATGCATATAATAAAAATGATAATTTCATTAACGATATTAATGATTTACATTTTCATTTAAAAGAAAATCTATCTATATTTAAGAGCAATGTACGTATTGCGCATGTAAACTCAAAATCTGCTGCAACAAAGTTAACTGAAATGTTTATGTGTGTTCCATGGTTCATTAGTGCAGTTCAACAGTTTTTCGATGAACGGCGCAAAAGTTAGTACTTTTGCTACTTGTTTTCGATTATCACTGCGGAACCACTGAAGTATCGGAACCAACTATTCACACCTCAGAGTATATAGAGTCGCAGCCACCTCAAAATAAAACGAACCAAAAATAAAGTAGTGTTATAGCCTAGACAGAGTAGTAGCCTAGACAGACTAGCACTTTGATGTACATTATTGGCCTGATGTAGTTGCGTGACGCGTTTAATGGACTTTCGGAAAGTAGTTCAACATTTAAATCAGGGGAAATCCGATATGTACCGATTAGTCAAAAGCGAAGACATGATCCATAATATTTTGTGATAATAAGGGAAAAATATTTGGAATATGGACAAATTTTATTCAAACCGCATAAATTGTTCAATTCATCAGCTGTTGGTTCATGTCCAATCTGTTTTTTTTTTGTATTTCTCTTTTCTCTGATGACGAAACAGTTAAATAACATGTTTAGTGTAGTCTGTCACCATCGTTTCATCGGCCATTTTTTACTACATCCAAACTACATCACAAGTGCTAGTCTGTCTAGACTATAACACTTTGAGTTTGGATGTAGTTTATTGGCCCGATGAAGTTCGCGCAACTCGTTTAATGGACTTCTGGAAAATAGTTCAACATTTAAATCATTGGAAATCCGATGTAAACGATTAGTCAAAAGCGTATACATGATCCATAAATTGTTCGATCTATTAGCTTTCATGTCCAATCTGGATTTTATAGTATCTCTCTTTTCTCTGAAACGAAACGTTTAGTGTAGTGTGTTTTCATCGACAATTTTTGAACTACATCCAAACTACATTGCAAGTGCTAGTCTGTCTAGGCTATTAGCAACACACTTATAACATTAAAAAAAAGGCATAGCCGGCGTAAATAAAATGATATTTTTTAAAGTTTCGGCAATTACTTTTGCTTTTTTTTGTTAAACATTGAATTTAAATTGCGATATTAAAAATAAAAATTTATTTATTATATATTTTAATATATTATAAATTATTTCACTAGTACATAATTTTTTTTTAATTGCTACACATTTGAAAAAAGAAACAAAACAACTCCCTTATGTCAATTCTATAGGTACCACATACGCCACTTATTGTGTACCTTCAGGATTGATGAAACAAAATTCGGTGATTTTTGTAAAATATTCAATTAATTATATAATAATATTGAAATGTATTCAAATATATATTTAAATAATATATAATGTAGCCTCAAATTTGTATTAAAACAATTTCACAAAATAAAAAACTGAACTAGACAGTTACCAGAAAATGCACGAAGTAGTAGTAGTGTACCAAACAAATTTTTTGTAGAAAACTTCTTCTTTAATTTTTCTGTATTAAAAAGTACAAATTAAAATGTAAAAACAGTTAAATGGAATGTTTTAAGCATTTTAAACACTTTATTTCGAATACAATCTCGATTGATGTTAATAAAAAATTGTTTTTTCTACATCGAGTTGGAGGTTAGAATTATTGCGGGAAACATTTACACAATTAAAAATTAATTAATTTTAAAATTTTAAAAAAAGTTGTAGTTACTGCGAGATTTATTGAAATTTTACTATTCAGAAAATAAATTAAAATATGTTAAAATTTATTCCATTTGGACGACAAATTAAAAATAAGAGACCCTCACTGCACTTTTAAATTTTTATTTAATACTTTCAATTGTTTTCTTATACCCAATAAAAAGTTTTTTTTGCCGGGAACACTTTTAATATTGCATCCTGGTACTGCACACTTTTTTATTTTATTTTTATATTTTTATTTGAATTTTTGATGATATTTTAATCTTTGAACAATTTGGAATGATTTAAAAATGTTTCAAATCTTGAGGTGTTCAATTGTTAGGAAACGTACCCAACTTAACATGCTTACACATACGCGCCGATAAACAGTGTAGAAATTTACACACTTCTAAACAGCTCTAAACTCAATGCTATTGTTAATTGTATATATTATGTCATGAGAATAGATGAGGCAGAATTGAACAGATACTACAGACATAATAAATATGAGTGAAAGGTTTATTTGTATTGTTATTTTTATATCAAACGTGTGTACATATATGAGCTGAAAAAAAAAATTCGTTATACGTTTTAAGCTAAAATTCCATAAATCGTTTTGGTGATTCCATGATTGCGCTTGAAAATATCAAACACCCCACAAAACAAGATAATGAAGAAAATAATGAAATGAAGGAATCGGGCCGTCGACAAGCAATTTCATTCATTTCAAATACCATTGCAAAATATCGCACACACACAATCACACTAAATTCGCTTCCCCTTCGGTGACTCCACAAGAACATTTGTATGGTTTGAATAAAAAAACATTTGTATTGTTTAAAATTATTATTTATTGTTTATTCAAATAAAGAATATATTTTACACATTAAAATTATATTCACCGGTGTTGAATGTTGATCATGGCAGGAACAATGGAGCAGATAGTAGGGAGTAACTACTGGTCGAAGAAGACCTCGAGTTTAATGAGGCCAAAGCACCGTACCAACACTGTTGAAGTTGCGCCTAAAAATCAAACAAAAATTAGTCAATAAAAACAAATTAATTATTGTTTTAAAATTATTAAAACACACCTGGACTTAATACACTGCACTGCAAGCACCTGTGTCCCGAATTTGGTTCATCTGAGCTGCAATAGCACTAATATTTTAATTTAAGCATTGCACTAACCACTGTAAAGAACACTACAGTACAAAAAAAGTGATAGAATACTGAAATGAAGGAATCGACCCGTCGACAAGCAATTTCATTCATTTTATGACTCACTACTCAGCCGCATTTTCTTTACTATATTTACTGCGCATTACGCAGATAGCTAAAAGGAAACATAAAAAGATAGCAGTGGCCGATCGCGCTCCATTATTATGTGGCACACGCAAGAATGAAGAAGCAATAGCATGGCTATGGAAGTAGTATGTGTAATAATTCAAGCTGTCATTCAAATATATAGCATGCTGTTTGTGGGGCACTAAAATCAAATAGATTTAAAACTATTGCTTTTGTGCGGTATCTGCTTGATGCCATAAAATACTTTAAAATTTTTGAAACTCATCGTGATGCATTTATCAAGCACTTGCCGCATTTTTGTAGTGCTGTCCCTCACTGCTTTTACTGTTTATTGTATCTTCCTACTTTGTCTCAATTAGTTTATGAACGAATCGATGTATGGAATCAAAGCTTTATGCTTTTCGTTGCGACTCTGTATACTCAGAGATTCGCACTATGGACGCGGAAGTATTTATATAGGAAAAATGAGCTTACTACAATAATTGCAATTGTTTTATTGAAATGCCATATCACAATTCGGGTTACAAGTGCTAACGGGTTTTAACTTTTAAGATATTCGGAATTATGGCCCGTCGAAATTTTAAATTGTCGGGATATGTTTATATTTGGGTTGCTGGAATGTTCAGTTGTTGCTATTTTAGGTATTATAGATTTTGAACCAATTGCAATAAAGTTTTGACTAAAACACAAAATCGTGCTATCTTTGGAAATCGATGCAACACACTAAAATTTTGTGTTCAAACACAAGCCTAGGCAGACCATATTAAATATTATTAAAATCACTTTGTTAATTTATATACGACCCCAAGTGTATGGTGTACGCCGTACTATAGAAAAATGGTCGAAAAAAAAACTTCAAAACTACTTGACCGATTTGTATGAAAAATTTTTGTAAACTATTAAACAAAAATATAAGAATAGGATCTTCGATTTTTACAAGGTCAGATCCTTCAAGGTCAAGTTATTGCCAAAATAATTTTTTTTCGTATAGGGGCTCAAAAATGGGTCCTACGATTTTTTCCATTTCTACAACAATTAATCTTCAAGGTATCTTAAACAAAACTGCATATATCCTATATCCCGCTAGATGCTCCTTCCGGCGAAAAAGGGGGTGGACAAGGACAAACCCCACTATTTCAAAAAAAATTTTGCAGATTATTGTAGGATAAAATCAGATAAGAAAATTTGCGAAACATTTCAAGGTCAAAATCGAAAAATTAAAGGTCAAATTTTTTATATCTCAGAAACCTTTAATATTTTTTTTTTTTTTCACATTATTGTAGGTTTAAATGAGACAAAAAAACTTGCTGAACATTTCAAGGTCGAAATCGGAAATTTCAAGGTTCGACGTACGGCGTACGGCGCACGTATCTCAGAAACCCTAACTATTTTTGAAATTTCACACGATTGTAGGATTAAATAAAATAAGAAAACTTGCAGAACATTTCAAGGTCAAATTTTGAAAACTCAAGGTCATATTTTTATAATGAAAATGTGTAATTCAAATATTGTGTGTTTT
The DNA here is from genome assembly GCA_963854165.1 of Sylvicola cinctus. NCBI lineage: Eukaryota > Metazoa > Arthropoda > Insecta > Diptera > Anisopodidae > Sylvicola > Sylvicola cinctus. The sequence continues at coordinate 27,414,406 of OY974082.1, forward strand.
AGGGTACTATGATGTTTCAATATATATGATGTCTCAATATAAGTACCAATTTTGGACAAAAATCAAGGTCAAAATTCCGAAATTTTAAGGTCAAATTTTTCATATCTCCGAAAAGCTTTATTACAATGTAGTTAAGCAACAGTCGTATATAAATTCACACCTCGCTCTCCCTGCGATGTATTTTTTTTTTTGAGTTTTGTAAATTATACGTGTATATTTTGTACATACTTTCATTCGAACTGCACCCATGAAAAAATTACATCACAGGGAGAGTGAGGTGTGAATTTAACTACATTTTAATAAAGCTTTTCATGGATATTGAAAATATGACCTTGAAATTTATGAATTTTGACCTTGATTTTTGTTCGAAGTTAGTACTTTTATTGAGATTATAGCAATAATGTAGAACAACATAGTGCACTAAAAGTTAAAACAAACAGTTTTTGAATTACATATCTTCATTCTGAAATTTTGACCTTGAAATTTTCTACAAGTTTTCTTATCTTATTTTATCCTACAATAATCTGAAAGAATTTTTCTGATATTGTGTAAGGTGTCTAATATAGAAAAGTGTTTTTTTTTTTGTGAATCAAAAATCACATTCTTATATTTTTCTCTAATATTTCACAAAAAAATTTCATACAAATCGCTCCAGCAGTTTAGGATTTTTTTTCTCACCATAGTGCACTATTTCTCTACTTTACTTCACACCTCGTACGGCGTACGGACGTACCTTTGAACCTTCTTTCTAGAGCACTTTTTGGACCCAGCGAGTGTCAAATTGCGTTTCTGCATCATCAACTTTTTCCGAAATAAGTTGGAATGCAAATACTTCTATATGCCCTTGGGGTCGTTTATAAATTAAAAAGGTTTTTATACTATCGTGAAAAATCCGTACACAATCTATATAGGTATCTTATAAGACCTTTTGGTCGTGGACGGTGTTTTTGGGTTTGATCAGAAAATAAACTTATTTTTAAGAACCTTCTGGTAACACTCAAATCGATGCCAATTCCAATCCTTTCCAACAAAGTCTTTCGATTTGTGAAGATTTAAGCTGCATATCTATGATTGATAAAATGTCCTACTATGAGGAAATGATGTTGTTAACGTCATATAATTTGTAAATATACAATAAGAGTAGCTAGTTCATGGTCTTGTTACATATTTATTTTACTTTTCAAAAATAACTTTATAGCACTGCTGAAACATCTCAAATCTTGAGTAGCCTGGACCTATAAGTTTGTTTAAATTCTTTTAAATTATATAGTTTCCAGTTTTTGCCCAGCTTCTGTACATTTGTGACAACCGTGCAAACTTCCATGGACAACTGAGCCAGTATTAAATAATTTTGCTGGAGTATCGCAAATAAAAGCACAAATTGAGAAAGTTTTTTTGGTTTCACTCCTTCTGCTTTTAACACCGCGTATTCTCCGCAAAAGTCCTCCAAAAACTCATTATTACTGTATGGATGCACATTGCCACTATTCACACTAATTACTAAAGTTTTCAGCTGGCAAATGCACCTAAGATAGGCCAAAGCGAAAAATCATTGGATTTGTGCAATGGAAGTTCATCTATTACTATGTGGATGTACTTTCGTGGCCGGACATTCTTTAATTCCAGTTTATCTGCTGGAGTATGCAATTAAGCTCTTGTGGTCTTCAGTATAACGTTGCGTTGGGCGATTTTCCTGAACTGACGCGTGTTCATTTTAAATATAATTTATACAAATTAATTAGTTAATAACAAAATTAATAGCACTTACTCGCAATAATATTTATCAAACTTCATAAATAAAATGTCCAAAATGCACTAAAAATGCTCGCTGCAAAAAATAATATATAAAACAAGATAGCTAAAAGGAAAAAAAAAAAGGCAGAATTTTCCGTCGACTAGCCAAATTCTGCCCCATACATATTTTATACTTATACGCAGATAGCTAAGAGGAAAAAATAGCAAAAAGGAATGGGCATATTTATGTGGCACACGCAAGAATAAAAAAGCAATAGATGGTCAGGGGAAGTTCAAAAGGGACAAAGAAATAAAAACAACGCAGTTTACGGAATTCGGAACATGTAAGTTTTATTTTTAAATTGTGTTAATATTTGAAATTGGACATTTATGTTTTATTTTCAGGATATTTAGAGAGCTGGTTTCTTGGAAAATACAACATAATTGTTAGAGTTTAATAAAATGTAAATTAAAATTGTATTTAATTACGATACATCACTTATTCAAAAATAATGAATTTCTTTCTGTTTAGATTCAGCTACAATATTAATGCGAAAGGGCCAAAGAAATAAAAAAACACTCGATTTTCAGAAAGTTTTACTTTAATAGCAATAATTATAATTTAATATATATTTTTTCATTGTAAATATAGTTATATCTCTTTTCCAAGTATATATTGCTTTTTTAACACTGTTTTTTTTCATAACTAATAAAAATACGTGTATCTAGTTACCCATGCGTTTCCATAGAAACCATTATAAATGCGAAATTTCCCGCGCATGCGCAGTAATTATTTCGAAGAATTATAGTATATATTATGTTGAATAACTAGTTTCTAATCGAAATGCATATAGTTATATAAGTATGTAAATTCCATGATAATTACTTATAAACATAAATTTGGACAATACGTAATTTATATGCTGTAAATCAAAGTTAAATTAAGACGAATCATTCACGGGTACTATGCTAATGGGACTAACAAAATTTTGCGCATAATGTACTGCATCATGAACGGTTGGAAATATTTTAAACTTTTCGTCTGAAGTTTCCTTTAATTCCGCTTTTTTCATCATTTCATATGTGGGACAAGATGCTCCTGCTATACAAACTGTGATGGAAAGTTTTTTTATTTCAGATATCAGATTTTTAAGTGCCGTTGCTCCTGACGCATCGATGTAGCTTAAAGCAGAGAAATCTACCACGAGACATTTTAAGTAAAGTGGCTCATAGCGTTTGCAATTTTGTCCTTTAGCTGTTTTGGTTAGGCGTCTTATTTCTTTTGATAAATTTAAACCAATTTTTTCACACAATTCTGATTTAAAGGTGTTTCGGGAAGCAAAATTAATACTACCACAATAATGAAATATTTTTATACATTCCAGCTCAATCGCTCCCTTGTAGCGGCTAGTATCGAGATATAAATCTGTTTTAGGAACATGCCCTAATAAACAAGTGTACGGTTTTAGACCTCGTATGAAAATGCTGACAAGGCCCAAGACAATTCCAACCAGCAATCCAATGTCAATGGCAACAATTACGACACACAGAAAGGTACCCATCCAGACTATGGCATCCAAACGACTCATTCGCCAGAAGATCAAAAAGTCTTTTACTTGCTTCAAAATACTTCGTAAGGCTACTAAAATAATTGACGCCAGAACACACTGAAATTTAAAAAACTACTATTAATAAAAAAAATCATACTTAAAAGAATGTATATGTACTATATGTAATTCATAATCAAATATCAAATTAAATCTTTCACTTTCGGTCGTAGTATCTGCCATATTCTGGCTCATGGAATATAGCCAATAATAGCATTGAATTTACAGATGTATACAAGTATGTGAATTTCTACACTGTCTATCGGCGGGCATGCATAAGAATGTTAAGTTGGGTACGTTTCTTAAACAATTCTTAAAAACCTTAAGATTTGAAACATTTTTCATTCATTCCAAATTGTTTAAAGATTATAAAATAATAAAAATTCGAAAAAAGAAATGAAGTGTGTAATACCAGGATGTAGTAAAATAAGTATTTCTGGCAAAAAACATTTTTTAGGTATAATAAAATAATCTAAAGTGTTAAAATCTAAAGTTAAACTAATAAAAGCATGTGGTACTTAGAATTGATATAAGGGAATAATTTTGTTCCTTTTTAATTTATATACGACACCAAGGGCATATATATATATGTATTTCTATTCCGACTTTTTTCGAAAAAAAAGTTGACGATGCGTAAACTCGTTTTAACAACCCCTGAGCTTAAAAAAGTGGTCTAGAAAAAATGTGCATTTTTTTTTAGTTGTAATTACTATGGTGGCCATACGATTTTATCCGTTAAAATCGACACTTTTATCTCAGAAACTACTGGACCGACTCCTATGAAAATTTGTGGTGAGACATTATACAAAAATATAACGAGGGTTTTTTTTATTTTTCAAGGTCAGTAATTCTTTCAGATTATTGTAGGATAAAATCAAATAAGAAAATTTGCAAAACATTTCAAGGTCAAAATCGAATAATTCAAGGTCAAATTTTTTATATCTCAGAAACCTTTAATATTTTTGAAGTTTTTTATCACATTATTGTAGGCTTAATGAGACAAAAAAACTTGCTGAACATTTCATGGTCGAAATCGGAAATTTCAAGGTTCGACGTACGGCGTACGCCGCCGGTATCTCAGAAACCCTAAATATTTTTGAATTTTTCTTTTTGTAGGAATAAATAAATAAGAAAACTTGCTGAAGATTTGAAGGTTATATTTTTATAATGAAAATGTGTAATTCAAATAATGTGTGTAATCTCAATAAAAGTACCAAATTTGGACAAAAATCAAGATCAAAATTCAGAAATTTCAAGGTAACATTTTTCATATCTCCGAAAAGCTTTATTATTATTATTATTATTATTATTATTCATTTATTGATCATCAAAAAAAAAAAATTTACACATAATAGGAATAAAAACAATAGTAGAAAAAAGATGAATCGCAATAAAAAGCAGACATTCAATATTCTAATTTTAGATTAATATTAAAATAGTGGTAAATACCTTCACAAAAATATAAAGCAAGATAATGTAATTATGTGGGGACATAATGAAATAGTATTTAATTAGCAAACAAATAGTTCAGAAATAGTAAATAAAAAATATAAAAAATATAAAAAAATTAAAATTTAATGTTATATGAAATTATAAGTAAAACAAAAAAAAAATTTAATAAAATATAAAACAAAAATAATGAAGCAATAAAACCGAAACCAATCACACAGAAATATAAGGAGAATAGAAAAAGAAAATGAAGAATACAACGGTTTCAAACAAGCACTGATAGTAAAGAATCAATCTTAGTATGATCAAATGATAGGAGCCAGATTTTAACCAGTTTTAGGAACTTTGGAAGGGATCTGATGATTCTAATTTCAAAAGGTAAACGATTAAAAAGCGCGGGGCTGTAATTGCTAGGAAAGAAGATAATTTTTTAGTGTTATGTGATTGTATCTGCACTAAAGCCTTACTATTTAGACGTAGGCTGTAAATGGTAGAGATTCTTGATTTAAGATACCCACTCTTTAAAAAAAAAACTTTTAATGTTTTATAAAAGTATAAATGCCGAACTGGAAGAATATTTAAGACTTGGAATAATTCAAAGCTGCTATGACGACGAGATTTTTTGTACATAATACGTATAACATATTTTTGGGCCGTTAATAAGTAACGTATTTTATTAAAATATGCACCACCCCAACAAGTAATACCGTATTCCAATTTCGAGTGGAAGAGACCATAATAAATTTTTAGCAATAACTCTTTAGAACACACTTTGCCTAAATCATAAAATTGTCTAATAACCGACAAAAAGTATTGCTTGAGATTAAGTGAATGATCGTACCAGTTCAGATTAGTATCAAAAGCAACTCCTAAATACTTAAAAGTTTTAACAGACTAATCTTAAAGCATTCATTGAGACACATTTGATTCACAACTTTTAAACAATTAACCGAATGGAAGTACAAATCGGAATGCGGTAAATGATCAGCATTGATATTAAAAGACAATAATTTAGTTTTTGTGCTAATTCTGAAACAATGGACATGAAACCACTGGCTAAACAAATTTAAGTCATGATTAATATCATCATACAATTTACTTATGTTACTGTTAACAAAGGCACACGCAACATCATCTGCGAAAGCTGTAAGTTTGGATCTGAAATTCTGAGAAAAGAGATTATTAACGTAAATTAAAAACAGAATAGGTCCTAAAATAGAACCTTGTGGTACTCCTGCAGCGATCGTAATAGGATTACTGAGAGAATGGCCAACCTTAACAAATTGTTTCCTATTAGACAGATAGGAACGGAATAAATCTAATATAAAACCCCTAAATTCCTCCAGCTCCAGTTTAAGTAACAGAATATCATGGTTTACTGTATCAACGAAAAGAGAAGCAGTACAATTACCTAAATCAACATTCTCAAAAATAGTCTCAGTGAAACTTAGCAAAGCATCTTCTGTCGAATGACCCTCCCTGAAAGCAAATTGGATATTGGAGAAATAATTAAATTTGTTCAAAAATGAAACCATACGTGACTTTATACATTTCTCAAATAATTTTGAGAAAGAAGACAAAATGGATATAGGATGATAATTATCGACATTTTTGCAATCACCCTTTTTGAATAAAGGAATAACAACTGCAATTTTTAAATCATCAGGATAAATACCATCATAAACACATTTGTTGAAAAGGTAACTTAGAACATCAACAATATTAAACGAAATGTTTTTTAATAATCTTGAGGTAATACCATCATGCGAACTTGTGTTAAGACTTTTCAAAGACAATATGTTTTTATAAAGTTCTGATGATAAGATATTATAAAAGACGAAACTATTCTTAAGAGAGGAGTCGTGAATCAATACACTATGAGTATTACTAGTAGTATAAGGCGACTGAGGACGGTGCGACTTGGAAATGGAAATAAAAGAATTATTGAATATATTCGAAATTAAATAGTATTATTATATAATATATTAAAATGTAGTTAAGCAACAGTCGTATATAAATTCACACCTCGCTCTCCCTGCGATGTAGTTTTTTTCATCGAATGTTGTTTCAAGGTCAAGTTATTACCAAAAAACACCATACGCGTCGTTAAAATCGTCACGTATATCTCAGAAACTAATAGACCGATTTCTCTGAAATTTTTATGCAAAGTAGTGAAGGAAAATATAAGAGGCCCATTTTTTTTCTATGTTTAATGCTTCAATTTCAAGTTATTGCCAAAACGGTCGCCTTACGCCGTACGATAAATGGTGTACTAAAAAAATTCCTTAACTAATGGACCGATTTGTATGAAATCTTTTTGTAAAGTATTAGACAAAAATATAAGAATAGCGTCTTCGATTTTTCAAGGTCAGATCCTTCAAGTTCAAGTTATTGACAAGGGCAATTTTTTCGTATGAGGACTCAAAAACGGGTCCTACGATTTTCTTCATTTTCACAAAAATTAATTTTTAAAGCATTCTAAACAAAACTGCATATGTTTTATATCCCGCTAGATGCTCCTTCTAACGAAAAGGGGTGGACTAAGACGAACACCATTTTTCTATCTCAGCCACCTTACACAATATCAAAAAAATTCTTTCAGATTATTGTAGGCTTAAATAAGATAAGAAAACTTGCAGAAAACTTCAAGGTCAAAATCGGAAATTTCAAGGTCAAATTTTTTATATCTCAGAAACCCTAAATATATTTAAATTTTTTTTTTTTTTTATTGTAGGATTAAATAAGATAAGAAAACCAGACTCCAGATGGCGAAAGTGAGCCTGTGTTCGAAATTTCGTTAAGACCCTGCATTGGAAGTGATAATATAAGGACTATGTCGCGACTGTATTAAATCTTATCACTTTTAATTATATGAACTCGTTTGACGTATTTCAAATAGATTTTGTTTATTTTTGAGAAATGCCTAACTTTTAAAAGCCAACTGTTTCTAAACAAGTGAAATGGTGCACTTCGTTACGAATTTCTTGAATTTTTTCTAAGTGATAATTTTGTCACTCGGTATCGGGTGAAAGTTATGGAAACGCACTACTAAGATATATAGCCAATCAAACGTTGTTTTTTGGCTTATTGTTATGAAAGACAAATTCACGAATCGACAATCCTGTAGGCCAAAACTCAGGACACAAAACCTTGTCAAAATACGGCACAGGAACACCAACATTGAAAGAGATGGACCTTAATCCTTCAGTGGAAGCACCCTTTCTCATCAGAGAATAACCCACCACACAAGAGGCAGGCAGTGTTAATGAACAGCCATTTCAGTGCTTCAACGGAGCAAATATTTGCACTGTTGGATGGCATTCTTCAATATACACTGTTGTGACGTTGATGTCTTTTCTTACGATGAACAAGATTCATTGATTATTTTTTTAGATCTCGAAGCGGCTTGCAGTCAGAACAAGCCCAATAAATGCCTTCCAAAATTTTCAAAAATTGAACCTTAAATATAAAAAGTTGAACAAAAATCTGAGTTTATATCACATTTTATATTTAAAGAGATCAATCGCAAAACCGAAAACAGAAAATTAACATTTGTATATACTAGCGGAAGAACCCGTGCTTGTTTTCTAAAAGAGTAATCACTTATATTCTTTAATATCATAAATAATTGATAAAATAATGTCTATTTTTCAAGTTTAAAGAATATTTTATATAATAAAGAAATTTTTTATTATGCTTGTTCATAATGGTTTCGATTTCGTACCATTTTTTCTCTTTCTCCTGAAATACCTTTCAATTTCATAAAAGGAAACAACAAAAATTTTGAAACATTGTTTCGTTTTTTCCTTGGTTTATGAAATTTCCGTATTGGATGTAATTATAAAAATTAAAATTATAAAAAAATTCTTACTATAAATCCGTAATCGTGGAAAGCCACAGAATTATGCTCGAATTTTTTAGCGAAGTGTTTTTTAAAGGATTGTATCAATTTTTATGTATTAGACGAACTTCATTACAGCGGAAAATCGCGAAGTTATTGACAGATTTCCTCGTGAGGTGTTTTTTACTAATCAAAAACTGGAAACTCGATATTTGTGGGATTTTCGCGTTTCCCAAATTCTGGAATGTTGAAAAATACTTGTCAAAATTCTCGGATCGATCCCATTTACAGTTTCAGCCTGAAAATACCGGAGTTTTCGTTGAATTTTTCATAAGGTATTTCCTACGTATAGAAAAATTGCTAAATCGATTTCCGAAATAATTTTAGGAATTAGTCAATCTCTTCATGAAGCGCGATTTTTCATGGTTTTCGCCTTTTATTTAGCTTTTGAAAAATGCCTTTGTTGCTTCCGAATGCTGATGAAATACGTGTGTAAAATTTCGTAGAGATTCCGTTTATAGTTTTACTGTCGTTGGAATATATTGGATTATAAAACATAACCGCAGAATATCGTGGAATTTTTACTTTTCTAATTAGTCAATTTTTTGACGAACATTTTTTTAAATATGCTTATGTTACTTCAATACGTGTGTAAAATTTCGTATTGATTCAACTGTCAGTTTTAGCCTGGCTGATTCTTATACCCAAACGGCCGTTTCGGAATTATTTGTTGATTTTTTTCGCGATGTGAATTTTACTAAATAAATACTAACAAATCGATTCCCGCAATCATTTGTTCGAAAAGTAAACTTTTTCGCGAACCGCGCTTTTTTTCGCAATTTCCGAGATTTATTTTCGCGTTTAAAATATGCGTATATTAATTCTAGATGGTTGGCAAACACGTGTGCAAAATTACGTTGCGATCCTATCTATGTTTTTAGCGTGATTGATTCCTACACCAACACGGCCTTTTAGATTTCTTTAAATAAGATAGTTCCGCGGAAAATCGCGGGAAATTTTAAGGATATTTCCGCAAGATGACTTTTATTAATTGAATACTGACAAATCGATTTCCGCAATTATTTCTAATAAAAATTATAATACGCCTATGTTACTTCTAGAATATTGACCAATTTCGTGGCGGTCCGTAACCTACGTTAATATGTACAAGCCGTCGAAATGAATTGAGTTATTGTGAGTGACGTGACGCTTCACGCTACTCTGCGTTTGACAGTCGCATATGAATTGTACGTACTAAAATATTAGCCTCTCAAATTTTAATTTTACACACGATATTACATTTACCGGTCTTAAAGAAGAAATTAAAATTAAAAAGTTAATATTAAATATTATAATAAACAAAAAAATGTTGTTCAAACATAATATTTGTGAAATTTGTAGTATTAAAACGTTGTTCAAAGGTGTACAAGTGAGAAAACCTTTGGCTAATCCTATATGAATAGCGATACTCTAACTTTATTTAGGGATTTCCTAAATTGGCTTCAACGTTGTAAAACCATTCATAATTAACGGCTTTTAAATGCAGAATTAATGCAATATTCCACAGAACTTCTGCCATGTTAGAAATTATTGAAAACAAATTTTTGAAATTATTAATTAAATATTCGGGATGTACAGCTTGTCGTAGCTATCATATTAATTTAACTGAATTGTTAGAATCTGAGAAGGAAATTAGGATTCATAACACTCTTTCTTTACATAATGTAGCAAAAAATAAATAAATGTCTGTAATGTCGAAAACTATTTATTAAAGAAATAGGGGATATGTCCGAGGAGGATTATTTCGACTATTTACAAAGATGTGGGCTTTTCGTTCCAACGAGGGTACGAATTACCTTTTATCATGTAGTTGCAATTTTTCAAGCGTTGGTTCAAAGGACTGCATGTTTGAACATTTTATTAAGGAGTCAAACCAAACAAATATTTTCATAACGTTGACTGTTCTCAGTATAAGCTGATACAATCAACATTAATGTTCAAAAGAAATGTTATTGCGGACGAACAAGTTAAGAAATTTATGAAATGCTTACCTTGCCAATGGCAAACATTGTTTTGAAATATTATACGGCCCAGAAGATATAAATAATAATTAAAATAACAATAATTTAACATAAGTTAAATGCATTATAAATAAAAATATTTAATACTTTGGACAAAATATATTTAATTTAAATATTTACAGCCGTTTAATGTTCATAATATAAAATGCTTTACAATTCGGCGTTACTCTGCCTGTAATAGTGTTAGTGTGTTTCTAATCACGACGGCTTGTATTAACGTAGGTTACGGGCGGCCCCATTATCAGTTTTGACGTGATTGAGTACTAAATATATATACATACATACATACATACATACATACATACAAGGTGGTTTAGAAATTTATAATATATATTAGATAAATTAAAAAATTAAAAAAACACTTAACATAAAGAATGAATTGCAGTAAAAAAAATTATTTTGAAATATTCAAAGTATCACTTATAATTTATAATTAATAAGGATATTTTTAGAAAAAATTTAAATAGCAAGGGGATGTTCTTACAATTTGTTTCGAAGCGAATTAATTGTTGTTTTTAAACATTTTCCGTGAAATACTCTTTCTGCCGCAGCACTACTTAATAAATCCGGAAACAATCCGGAAGTACAAAACTTTCTCCTAAATTTTGAGGATTTTCGTAAAAGAACCGAGATCAAATTGTTTTGATTATCATGAAGCACTTAAATTTTCATTTTGTTTGAACTGTAGTTAATATTTTAGTATTAAAACCAACACGTGTTTACATATTTATACGTAGACAATTCGTATATATAAAATTGGTCCAACACACATTTTAGTTTTTACATTAAAACTCGTTATAAAATACGCGATTTTCTTCTTACCCTGTCTTTTCATGTAAATACACAAAATTATAAGCTATGTATGAGCTTTTGAATTTTTTTAATTTGTGCATTATTACTCAAATCAGAACTACTAAAGCAAAGCATTATAAATGAATAAATCAACATTAAAATAAAAATAAATTAAATAGGAAAGAAAAACCAAGCAACTGACTCACTCAAATGACACACTGAACTGGTGATAGCCGTTTCTAAACTCCAAAGCACCAACGACAATGTGATCGTTCGTAGGTCGCATGATCACATCGCTGACCGCTGTGGGTTATCTCGTTGGTTACGTATTGGAATTGCAAGCTGAAACTGTGTTGACCACAGTGCCGGCCGCCGGGTTAGACTCTCACTAAGAAAGGCGGCGCACGTACTGTATTTCGCAAAATATTTTGCCACATTTGTGGCCATTGGCTCGTTGTCCTGGTCGTCGTTGTTGATCATTTTCGAACACTCACATATTTTATTATAGCGCTTATATCACTTTGGGATCACCAATTGTGGGTTCTGATTTATAAATTAAGTAAGAAACGGCTGGAGCTCAAGGCTAGAGAGGGAGTCCGAAGGTGGCGGATCGCTGAATGGTGGCCTCGGTGGTTTATGTGGAGTCTTTTAAGACGTCTACTAATCCACTGGGGGTTAGCTGCGAATAGCCAATAAGCAGTCCCCGACCAAAGAGCATGACAGACACTTCTCACAACATAACTACTCCAAGTGGTCAAAATGCAAATGCAAATCCACCCATGGCAGAGGCATGGATTTTGGGGTCCTCAAAGAATGTCTCGGTTGAAAAAACCTTCATGGAGGTAGTTACGGTGCCTCCATGCCACCAAGAAGCTGACACAGTTCAGATGGAAGTAATACATGTGCCTCCTCCATATAATGAACAGCACACAAGTTCTGGTGAAGTTCTGGGGCTCATTAAAAGCACCAGTAACTTAACCTTGATACCAAATCCACATGCAAAATTAAGTGGGACGGCACGGAAACGGATCCAGCGGTTTCTGGCATCTGGGATGGAGTACGAACCGGCCAAGAGCTATGGCCACTCAACCTCCGAAGGATGATCTCGCCCCTTCCACAAAGCCTTCCACTAAAAGGCAGAAGTCAGACGACGTCACTCTGGAGTCCCGCCCACGTAAACAGCCTAAGTAGCCTCAGACTGCTGAGGAGCGAACTCCGGTACATTTGGGCAGCTTGAGTGCCCACCTCTACAGTCAGGTCGTAAGCCAGATGTGGATGACTGTGATGAACGCGTATTTCTCGAGACACTCCTGACCATGCAGCAATTTGATGCCACCAAACAGGCGATCACAAATGGCATTTGGAAGGGCACCTCCACACACGGCCCACCAGCCTTCCAAGATTGCCTGTACAGAGTAGGAAACTGTAAAACGGAAACAACCGTTGAATGGCTAAAGGCTACGGTGCCCACATTAACAACTTGGGAGGGTGCAAGCCTCAAGGGAATGGACGAAGCTGATGTCTCCAAGGGTAAGGTCGTTGTAGGACTGATCCCGAACGTAGCGGAGTACTCTGATTTGATTAAAGGTGGTGTGGCAGGACTTGTGAAGTCACCTGAAGGCTTAGAACAACTAAGCAATAATTTTCTAACCTTGCTCATCTCATTCTATCACTCCTTCTGCCCACTAAAACATAGGTCTTCCAACCGAAAACAACTCTGCTGGAACAAGCCCTTGCAGGACATGAGATCTATGTTCGCAAACAATGGAATATGGCAAAGAAATCGTGCAACTGGGCTCAATATAATGAAGTCCTTCAATCCTACAAGCAACAGATAGACCAAGCAAAGAAGAAAACGTGGACAACATTCTCGGAGGAGATCGAAAAAACTTCCCAAGCCGCTAGGTTACAGAAAATTCTGGAAAAAGAACACGGCAATGGCCCATGCTCCATTGAGATGGGATTCGGTTTTCTCACGAAATTTCCACTGGAAACAAAACCGACTCATGCAGCAAAGGATATAATTCTGGGAACCTTTATAAACATCCAGGGCGTGTTTGACTGCACAAGCTACGAATCAGTCAGGAATGCAGCAAGAAACAAACACATAAACCACCACATTATTGAATGGATTATGAATATGCTTCGCTCTCGCATAATCTCCACCGGTGATAGAAGGAATAAGGTCACTATCAGGGCTAGAAAAGGGTGTCCCCAAGGGGGGGGTTTTATCACCCTTGTTATGTTCCTTGGTCATCGGATAATATAATTTTCATAACAGATTTTGCATTACCAATTATTGGTAAAATTTTCCTTAAAATAAATTGTTTTAGATAAAAAATATTGTTCAAAAATGTTGTGATATAATTATTATCCTATATATGATAATTAATTTTAAAGTACTTAAATAATTATTTTTTAATAATTTTCATTATTCATTCCGCGTCGAATTTTCAAGTAGGAGGTATTATTATTTCTTGTTGTACCTTAAACAAAAACAATATCTGCAAACGGCAACGAATAATGACAAACGCAATAGTTATAATCCAACTATTAAAAAATCGCTCTCTTGTTTTGATTTTTATATTAGAGATAGTTCCGCGGCAAATCGCAGAAAATTCGCGAAATGGCTTTTATTAATTGAATACTGACAAATTGATTCCTGCAATCAGTTTTGGTAAAAGTCAAGTTTTTCGCGAGCCGCAATTTTTTCAGCAGTTTTCGCGGTTAATTTTCGCGATGAAAAACATGCCTAAGTTACTTTTAGACTAGACGTTACTAATTCCATAATATACACGGTCGCTTAGAAATTTATATATTAGATGTTGTGGGATGAATCACAGAATAAAAAATGAGCAGAATCCCAACCTCGTGATTTTTTTATGAAAAGACAAAACTATTTCATGATTTTTTTTCTGCCAATGTAAGGCATCATGAAAAATATGAACAAATCTGCTAGGGAGCAATAAAACTCAATTCCTGCAGTTATTTTCCCTTCCCGATCATCGCTTTTCGGCATGCTGGGAGAAAAAAATATTATTTTTGCTGTTTTTGGAGCGAGAATCACACACACAATTAAAAATGTTAACAAAAATTCCTGTAAACGCATCAAGTCGTGAGAGCAATCACCGACACTATTATAAAAATTCATGTCAACGTATCGTCGTGAGAGCGATCATCGCCACCATTGCAAAATTTAAGTATACGCGTTTTATACTGTTTACATTTTCTTATGTAAACAAGCGCAACGCGTACACAATCCACATATACGATATAAATCATGAAGAAAAAAAAAAAATACTTTGCTAGGGTAGAGTATCAACGGTCATAGGCTCATTTATATATGTGCGTAATGCGTATTTAAATGTGGTGTATGCTATCTGCTTACTGCTAAGTAAGCGCACAGCAAGGTATATAGATCTAATATGGTAGGATATGCCGGAGTTTCATTTTTGACAATTCCGCGCATCTACATCACTAACATGGTAAAATACATTTTTATATGAAGCCTACTGTACTTTGTTTGATCTACTTTAGATGAAATTTGGATTTTAATTAGGCATATTATGCACAGATTTATTTGTGTTTAATTAATAGTTTTATTTATTTTCCTTTTTTTTATATTTAATATCTTCTGAAATTTCTGAATTTAGTTGCCATGTATTTCACCATGTTGATGATGCGAAATATTGAAGAGAGACAGTATGTCACATGCGCAATATCCTACCATAATAGCTTTATATACCTTGAGCGCACAGTATATATTATACACATATGCGCTTCATTTGTGTGTGCGTTTACTTAGTTTTCCATATGATTTAAATTTTGTTTTTCTAACCAAACAAAATCATTTTGTGTATAAAGTATAAACTGATGTCGATCAAATTTCCTTCGTTGCTTAAATTAATGTTAATTATTTTGTGTTGCGGTAAGTGAAATATCCAGGGACCGAAAATAAGAGTTATTATTTTATTTAAATTGAAAAAATTATTTGCCTTACTCCTTAGAGAGGTATTTGGGGAAAATGGATTTCATGAATCGGAAGGTTTTTGTTTGTTCTTTCGAATAAACACAAGATTTAAAAAATCCAATTTTTAATTTAATTACTAAATAACTCTTAAAAAAATATATTTCTTTTTTTGATACCTATTGATTTTTATTTACGGTCGCTGGAAATATCTGTTGTGCACTGGAAACAGGAAGATGATAATAAGAATTGCAGTTTTAATCCAGCAGCAGCAGCTAGACATCTAACCGTTAAAAATTTATTTTGAGTTTGAGGAATAAAAAAAACCACTAAATTAGTCTGGATAACCATCTATTAGAAAATGGGACTTCAATGCTGCAGCCTTCGAATTTATACAACGAGGGAAAGGGAATCCGCCAAAAAACGTCTAAACCAGGTAACACGTCGTACAATTTTTATTGAATAAGAATTACTTCTAAAATAAATTGTGTTTCTTTTTTACAGTAATTGCCGCTATACATATATGTACAGTAGTATTTTAAAATAAATGTTTTTTTAAGATTTACATACATATTATGTGTTTTATTTTGAATTGTTATGTTGGCATTAAATGTATGAATGTGTGCGTGAATGTGAGAAATTGGTACTGTGCATGTGTATGCAACACTTTTGGATATGTATGCATGAATGCGTGAACACTTTTGGATGTGCATGCATGTATGCGCTCTCTTAAATTTTCAGTGGTAATCTCGGCGCGACAATTGGTACGGTTATGGTGTATTCCGAATCTTAACCTTTCGTATGCCGAACTCCGCATTGGATTATATCCCTCGTGCATACCCGATACGTCGTCCGGCATACGAAAGGTTAAGATTCGGCATATGCCATAAACCTACCAATTGTAGCGAGGAGATTACCACTGAAAATTTAAGAGAGCGCATACATGCATGCACATCCAAAAGTGTTCACGCATTCATGCATACATATCCAAAAGTGTTCATGCATACACATGCACAGTACCAATTTCTCACATTCACTCACACATTCATACATTTAATGCCAACATCTTATCAAAATTGCAAGGAGAGAGCATTTAGACCTAAAGGGAGTAATATTTTTTCTTTTTATTCACTCCCTTTAATATGGTGTGTTGGAAAAGTATTGCTGATTCTGCTAGAATCGGCGCGCGTTTAAATTTGGTGCCTCAGCGAGGTTGAACCTCTGATATATATTTACTTTGCGTGATCTAATCAACATTGCAATGAGAGAGCATTTAGATCTAAAGAGAGTTTTTTTTTCTTTTCGTTTATTCCCTTTAATTTGTTGTGTTGAAAAAGTATGTTTCTTCTAGAGCCGATAATACGCCTGGCTACCAGGGGGCAGCCAGTTCTCGCAATCGTGTGGCTGCCGCCACAGCAGCCAGATATGCCCATATGAAAGTTTTAATAGAGCAGAGAGCATTGAAAGTATTGCGTTTGCGCGCCGTACTGGTATTTTGAACATATAATAGATGGCGCTGCGTACATAATGTACATCCTCTTTTTTTGTACCGCATAAATAATGTACATCCATAATGTACATTCATGACACAAATTTATTTGCTACTATATTAAACAATTTTAGTCCAAAAATAATTGTAAATTAATGTTTAATATAAAGTAGAGGAAACCAAAACCATTTTTTATTATAATAATGATTTCCCTTCAAGATTATGAAAAATGGCTGCCCAAAATAGCTTCTTTTGCGACAGTATGTTATATATGAGTTTGCCATTATAGATATACATGACATACCAGGTATATAAAGCTATTATGGTAGGATATTGCGCATGTGACATGCTGTCTCTCTTCAATATTTCGCATCATCAACATGGTGAAATATATGGCAACTTAATTCAGAAATTTCAGAAGATATTAAATCAAAAAAAAAAATATAACTATTAATTAAACACAAATAAATCTGTGCATAATATGCGTATTAAAATCCAAATTTCATCTAAAGTAGATCAAACAAAGTACAGTAGGCTTCATATAAAATTGTATTTTACCATGTTAGTGACGTAGATGCGCGGAATTGTCAAAAATTAAACTCCGGCATATCCTACCATATTAGATCTATATACCTTGCATGACATATGTTGATACAGTGTACCACCGAGTACCGATCAGAGAAATCTATTGACAAATTTTAATTTGGTAGATTTCTCCGATCGAATGGCGAAATTAATTAATACTTCTCGGCTAAATTTAAAAAAAATGAGCATAATTTTGTGATGACTCTCACAGGTTTCCGATTTGCGGTAAAATTGTAGAAAAATGAGCGTAATTTTGCGATGACTGCCATTCCGTGGCGATCGGGAGAATGGATTTACGTTTAAATTTGGTGCCTCAGCGCGGTTGAACTTGATGTTCATACATATTTACTTTGTGGATGAATCGTCAATGCGTTGTAGCTTACAACATGGCATTAATCTAAAACTCCTATTTTTTCTGATTTACTTTCCGAAATATATTACCAAAAATCATTTTCCGACTCAAGAAAACTCCTATTTTCTAATTAAACCCTTTTTACTGAAAATCATTTTCCGACCATCCTAATTAATACTTTAATTCTCCTTGCGATTTATTTTTATTAAATGCGACATTATATTGTGAAATAGAGTAATGCAAGTTGTCAAATAAGTAATTGTTTAGCGAAGTGGTAGTGCAAAATCACCCAGTTCTGAATTTACTCCAGATATAAACGTACGTACATATTTTTTTTATACTTACTTTTGGTAGTGACTCGAAGAAGGGTCCAATCCATAGAAGAACAATACTCAAAATAATACAGGATACAACTGAGGTAATTTGAGTTCTTCCGCCAACTGATTTTTGTATGAATGATCTTGAAAAAGAGGCAGCAAATGGCATGCATGAAAAGAGGGAGCCTATCAAATTTCCTGCTCCCATGGCCAACAGTTCTTGATTCGAGCTCACTTCATAGTTATCCTTTTGAGCGAACTGAAGTGCCATTGATAACGACAATGCGTAAGACACCATTGCAATGGTAAAACTATCAACCGCTAAAACAGGTACTAGTTCAAGTTTCGGTAGGTGAATATCTGGGAAACCGGTGGGAATAGAACCAATCACGCTTATATCATAAATATCGCTTAAAGACATAAATTTGGAAATGATTGTGACTCCTACAACCATTATAAGTTCTATAGGCATAGGTATCAGACACTTCTTAAGCAATCGCGGTTTAATGTAATCAGTGAAAATTACCAAAATGGTAATAGATAATATTGAAATACCAAGCGCTGCAACATTGGTTTGTAATACATTTTTTCCAATTTCGTAGTAGGTCTGAAAAAAAGCATATAAAATATTAAAACATTAGAACATTTCAAACAACATTTTTCATTTACATAAGGCAATTTGAACACAGCCGGAGAAGGTTGAAGTTGAAGGCCCAGCAGATCTTTTATCTGAGTGGACATAACATGAATTCCACCACTTGCCATAAATGCTGACACTAATGTTTCCGATAATAAGGAAGCCAAAATTCCAAGTCGAAAAATGTACATTGTAATTTGAATTACGCCAACCATAAAGCATAAAGTTGCTGTAATCTCTGTGGGAGAATAAATCGGTTTGTCCACACCTGAAAACTCCTCCACAATGTTAGTTACATTTCTTTCCTGAACTTCTCTATGAGATGTAGCTATTGTGGATATTGATTTGCCAACCATGATGGATATTAGAGCTAGAGTACCCATAGAGTTGTGGCGAGAGGTTCCAAAAATAACGTAAACAAGCACTGGAAAAAAGGCCATATATATGCCAACAATAGGCGGTGCTCCAGCCAATAGGGAATACGCAAGACCTAAAGCAAAAATGTATATTTCGTTTCAAATAGGTTAAATTCAGTTTAAAAGCGTTACCTTGTGGTATGTGCATAATGGCCACTGTGCATCCACTAATTATATCACCAGTTAAATCCTTGCGCAAAGAATATTTTGGAAGCCACTCCAAAATTGGAATTATACTTAAAAGAACTCTTATTGGGTTAATTTGTTTAATTTTTATGATAGTTACTTTTCCAACTGAAAATAAATATGCCAAATCAAATTTTTTTATATTTTGAGCAAAATAAAATTTTTTAGTGTTAATAAACTCTTACAATTGTATCTTGGCTTCTTGTAGCTAAGTTCACTGTTTAATTGTTCTTGTTCGTAATATGGCCGCTCAACTATAAATAAAACCTTGTTTTGGTCATCCATGATTTTTTCAACTGGTTGATCTGCCATATTGTGGAATAATAGCTGGGGCTAAAATTAACTGAAACAAAAAAAATTATATAACTTACTAGCGGAAGAACCCGTGCGCTGCTCGGACACAACATGTTGTTTTCTAAAAGCGTTTTTAGTAATCACTTATATTCTTTAATATCATAAATATTTGATGAAAGAAAGTCTGTTTTTCAAGTTTTTATGTATTGTAATCAAAGTAAAAATTGAAAACGATGACAATTTATGCAAAAATTTGTTTTCATGATGCTACCATTATGAACAGGTTTCGATTTCGTAACATTTTTTCTCTTTCTTCTGAAATATCATTCAACTTCATAAAAGAAAACACAAAAAAAATTTAGCAAAAAATTCGATTCTGTGGTTTTCCAATTTCCAGGATTACGGGTTTGTCGTATAAATGGAAAAACCAAATAATGATTTTGTTAATCCATCTTTACAACAAAACCGTAATCGTGGAAATTGGAATACAACAGAATCGAATTTTTTGGCGAGGTGTTTTTAAAAGGATCGTATCAATTTCTATATATTAGAGGAATTTCAATATCGCGGAAAATTACGGAGTTATTGGCAGATTTCTTGGTAAAAAAAATCTCGTATGGCCATGTTGGTGATAAGAGAATATCCCGCCATCGACAAACCCGACACCCGATTTCCCGTGAGCGAAAATTTAGTCAAATTAAGATCTCGATTGGCCAAAATCGAAAGTCACACACATTCTTCGTATACAAATACTTCTTTCGTCCAAAGTGTGAATAGATGGTTGCGATATCTTCAGTGGTTCACCAGTGATAGTTCATTGGAACAAAAGAACTAACTTTTGCGACTTCCATCGAATAATGACCAAACTGCACTCACGACCCATAGAACACCCATACAAATTGGTTGGTTAACTTTAGTGAAGTAGATTTAGAGTTTACCTGCGCAATACGTACACTGCCTTTTTATATAGATTGCGATTTAAAAAAAAAATGAAAATGTAAATGTTTAATATGGTTAATGAAAATGTAATTTTTATTTTAAAGAATTCAAGTTAATATCGGTGAGTATTTATTAACATTCCATATTAATTTTTTTACATTAAGTCTATATATAGTATAAAAATGGTGGCAAAAATGTATCATACTTCATCAACTGAGAACGGATGGACCGATTGGCGATTTGTCTAAATTTTATTCAGTTGTTCGTAATTGCTATTAGAAGGTTCATTGGCGAAAAAATGTTCAGAAAATGCAACGGAAAAGTCGAGAATCTTGTAAAATCAGAAACCATACAAAAATGATAAAACTTACTATGATACTTTTCTTAGTAGTTTTAAAAATCAAAGCTGTTATGACTATTTTTTTGGATTCAAGAGACAAAGTATCTACAGAGTTATACTTTTTAAGGGGTCATTGAAAATAGAAATTGTATATGGTAAGATATTTTGAAATTAAAACCGAGAATTGAAAATTGAGAATTGGGGTTAGGGAAATGGAAAATAAGAATTGGGAATTCAAAATAGGAATTGGGAATTAGGATTTGGTGTACAATCCAACGGGAAAGTTGGAAAATGGAAAAATGAGAGTACATTTATAGAGCGGAAATTGGGTGCCACGTTTGTCGATGACGGGATATTCTCCTATCATGAGTCATAATTAGGGCCACATGAAATTTTATTTTCCTGAAAAATTTAATGTTGGGATTTTAACTTCGTCAGAAGGTTTGATGGGATTATGACCAATCAGAATTTTTGATATGAATCGGAGTCGGGTTTTAGGGTTTGCCGGGATTTCAGTTTACGTATTGAGTGTTTGGATTGTGGCTGACGGTATGTTTGATGAATGGAATTTTGGCTAATGGGTTGCCGGAATTTTGGTCCTTCGAAACTTTATTTTCCGAAGGTTTTGACTTCGAATGAATGCTTGCTTTTTATTAATAGTGTGTATTCAATATATAATATCAATAAATAAAGCAAGGTTTGTGGCAGAACGATGTCCGCCGGGTCCGGTAGTCAACTATATGAAAGCAAACGCAAAATCAATAACCGGCACTGTTCCCTCAATTTACTTTTCAAAAATTTTTGATAATACTGTGCATACAAATGTTTTCTCATTTTCCTATTTTCGACTATTTACTTGGATTTTCTTTCTCCAGAAACCAGGTATTTTGCAATATAAACAATAGAATCATTAAAATCAACCTCAAGAAAACAGTTCTTGAGCTATAACATCATCGCGTTACACCCCGAAAATTATGTAATAGATCTACTGTGTTTTTTTTTTAAGCTTTTTTAGCTTATAACTAAGGATTACCACCAATAAATAGGACAGAAAATATTTATAAATATGCTCGCGAAAAATTCCAACATATTTGAAAATGTTTGGTGCAGAGATTTATGTATATAAGCATAATATTCAGAATGAAATATTTTCCGTCCATAACAAATATTCACCACCATTGGCCAAGTTAACACCAAAGTCTAGACCACCAAAGACGCTGCAAGTGCAGTGGTTTTCAAGTTTAAGACCCGCAAACACCGAACATACCATTTTTATATATGTATTAAGATTAACAGAAAAAACATATGTTAAGTTGTAAAAACAATTGACATCCTATTGCTTGTTGAAAATTCACCGTCAGCATAAAATTTAAGAAAATTGTTCGATCTAAAACTGAACAATGACAAGCCAATAATTTTATAATTAAGCGAAAACTTGAGTAATTTACTTTTATTCTTAATATTTATTTTAACTGGTGTAATAACAAATAAGGCGAAAAAATATTAAAAGAGATAAAATCGAAAAGAAAAAGAAAACTTTAGGATAGTAACAAACCTAGATTTATTTTAATATATTGATATTTCTAATATGTATGATGTTTACGTCCTCATTCCCTTTCCTTGTGACAATAAGTTTAACTTCGGCTGCTTTTTAACTAATTAGGGTATCCTCTTCTTTAGGGTAGTAATCCAATTTTTTTGAAACTGCTGAATTTTTAAATACGTTGCATTTTTGTTTTGATTAAATTCCAGTTCTTGTACAACTGGTACTTGTAAATACATATTGACCTAAATGAAACGAAAATTGTCACTTAAGAAATTTAGTATGATTGGTATATTAATTACAGATCGGTATGTAACAGGTAAACAATAAAAATGGTTTCATTAACGATTTTAAGTGCGTACAATATAGACCTATGTCCGAATTCTTTGGACCTATGTATATATTTTCTAAAAGTGCTTGTGTAACCGCAAACGGGCTGTGCTTAGCGCAAATTTTAAACAGATTTTGGATTACCATTTATTGGGAAAATTTTCCTCAAAATAAATTGTTTTAGATAAAAAATATTGTTCAAACAAGGTGATGTAATTATTATATATGCAAAAAAATGCAACTGGTTCCAAAATTAAATTGATTTACTGTATTATTGAGCACAATTTAATGCCGGTGAGTTTAATTTAGCAACTCGATTCACTTAATTTATTTTTGTAAAACAAAATACAACTTATAATTTATCAACTTTTCTATTGTATTTTCCATAAACCTTCTATACTGCAATACGAACCAAACAAAAAAAGAATTATGAAAATCGGAACAGTGGTTCTCGAGTTATATCATCATCGAGCTTCACCCCGAAGGAATTATATAATAGACTAGCGGAGGAACCCGTGCGCTGCTTGGACACAACATGTTGTTTTCTAAAAGCGTTTTAGTAATCACTTATATACTTTAATATCATAAATATTTGATAAAAGTATATCTATTTGTAAGTTTTTATTTATTGTAATCAAAGTTAAAATTGAAAACGATGACAAATATTATGCAGAATTTTGTTTTCATGGTGCTGCTGCTTGTTCATAATGGTTTCGATTTCGTAGCATTTTTTCTTTTTTTTCTGAAATATCTCCCAACTTCATAAAAAGATACACAACACAAATTTAGCAATTTTTTTTCGTTTTTTCTCTCGTTTATGAAATTTCCGCGGACATGTGTGTTACAGACAGCTTTCCTCGTGAGGTATTAATTTATATACGACCCCAAGAGCATATAGAAATATTTGGAATCAGACTTTTTTCGGAAAAAAAGTTGATGATGCAGAAACTCGTTTTGACACCCCCTGAGTCCAAAAAAGTGATCTAGAAAAAATATGTAAAAGTACGTCCGTACGCCGTACTATAGAAAAATGGTCGAAAAAAAATAACTTCTAAACTACTGGACCGATTTGTATGAAAATTTTTTGTAAACTATTAAACAAAAATGTAAGAATAGAATCTTCGATTCTTCGAGGTCAGATCCTTCAAGGTCAAGTTATTGACAAAATAATTTTTTTTCGTATAGGGGCTCAAAAATGGGTTTTACGATTTTTTTCATTTCCACAACAATTAATCTTCAAGGTATCTTAAACAAAACTGCATATATCCTATCTCCCGCTAGGTGCTCCTTCTGGCGAAAAAGGGGGTGGACAAGGACAAACCCCACTTTTCTATCTCAGCCACCTTGCACAATATCAAAAAAATTCTTGCAGGTTATTGTAGGATAAAATCAGATAAGAAAATTTGCGAAACATTTCAAAGTCAAAATCGAAAAATTCAAGGTCAAATTTTTTATATCTCAGAAACCTTTAATATTTTTTTTATTTTTTTTTTCACATTATTGTAGGTTTAAATGAGACCAAAAACTTGCTGAACATTTCAATGTGGAAATCGGAAATTTCAAGGTTCGACGTACGGCGTACGGCGCAAGTATCTCAGAAACCCTAAATATTTTTGAAATTTTTATTTCACACGATTGTAGGATTAAATAAAATAAGAAAACTTGCAGGACATTTCAAGGTCAAATTTTTAAAACTCAAGGTCATATTTTTATAAAGAAAATGTGTAATTCAAATACTGTGTGTTTTAGGGTACCATGATGTTTTACATTATTGATAATCTCAATAAAAGTACCAATTTTGGACAAAAATCAAGGTCAAAGTTCAGAAATTTCAAAGTCAGATTTTTCATATCTCCGAAAAGCTTTATTAAAATGCTTATAATGTAGTTAAGCAACAGTCGTATATAAATTCACACCTCGCTCTCCCTGCGATGTAGTTTTTTTATTCTATTTATTTTCGCGTTTCCAAAATACTTCAGAAATGTTCAAAAATACGTGTGAAATTTTTCGGAGCGATCCCATTTTCGGTTTCAACAAGGTTTTTTGCAAGGTGGGTTTTCATGGTTTTCGTGTTTCATTTCGCTGTAAAAAAAGCATTTGTTGCTTTCCGAATGCTAACAAATACTTGTGTAAAATCTCCGATTCCGTTTATAGTTTTACCGTTGTTTGAATTATTATATTGGATTATTAAGCATAACCGCAGAAAATCGCGGAGCTTATCACTTTAATAATTAAGCAATTTTCTGGTGAACCACTATTGTTTTCGTGGTTTTCGCGGTTTATTTTCATTTTTTAAATATGCCTATGTTACTTCTAGAGTGTTGTGATATACTTGTGTAAAATTTCGTATTGAATGTTCGTTTTAGCCTGGTTGATTTATATTACCAAACGGCCGTTTATATTTTTATGTTTTAGATAGTTCCGCGGAAAATCGCGGAATTATTTGCTGATTTTTTTCGTGATGTGAATTTTACTAAATGAATACTGACTAATCGATTTCCCCCATTAATTTTTAGGAAAAGTAAACTAATTTGCAAACCGCTTTTTTTCGCGATTTGGTGGCGATCCCATTTACGGTTTTAGCCTGATTGATTCCTACACCAACACGGCCGTATGTATATAATATATGTAGTTTCGCGAAAATTTCACGGATTTTAATGCGACATGCCTTCTATTAATTGAACACTGACAAATCGATTAGTGCAATCATTTTTGGTAAAAGTCATGTGTCAAATTTCTCAGCGATCATGATGTCCGTTTTAGCGTGATTGAAATGTCTACCCACACAATTCTCACAAATCGATTCCCGCAATCATTTTTGGTAATTTTTTCGCGAACCAGCAATTTTTTCGGGGTTTTCGCGGTTTATTTTCGCGGTTTTCGTGGTAACTACCTCTATATTACTTCTACAATGTTGGCAAACACGTGTGCAAAATGTTGTGGCGACCCCATTGTCGGTTTTGGAGTAATTGAAAGGTATACCCACACGGTCGTTTCGAAATGTATATAATAGATAGTCCCGCGGAAAATCGCGGAAAATTTCTAGGATTTTTTCGCGACATGTTCTTTATTAACTGACTACTTACAAACCGATTACAGCAATAATTTTTGGTAAACGCCAATTTTTTCGCAAAACGTGATTTTTTTCGCGGTTTTCGCGGTTTATATTCGCGTTGAAAATACACCTATTTTACTTTTAGAATGTTGGCAAATACGTGTGTAAAATTCCGTGGCGATCCCATTTTCAGTTTTGGCGTGATTGCGTAACATACATACATACATACATACATACATACATACATACACGGTCGTTTAGAAATGTATATATTAGATTAATTTTTAATTTCTTTACGGCCCTTTGGCATATAGAAATATTTGGAATCCGATGATGCAGAAACTCGTTTTGACACCCCCTGAGTCCAAAAAAGTGGTCTAGAAAGAATATGTGTACGCCGTACAGTGTACGGTGTACGCCGTACTTATCCTTGCGACTGGCCAATATGGCTATCCAAGCTCAATTAGTAGAACTCTACGATTATTACAAAAAGTGGAAGCTTCGGATTAACACAGACAAGACAGAAATTATTCATATACGGGGAAATGGGTTCAAATATCTGAGAAACACTAGGTGGTGTACAAACTCTCCTGTATCGCTTAACGGCGATACAAACAATATTTGTAACACTGTTAAATATCTGGGTTATCGATTCGCCAGTAACTTAGATAACCATAACCACGCGGTAGAGACCTTGAAGGAAGTGAACGGAGCGACGGCAGCTTTGTTTCCTTTCTTAAGACACTCCAGTGTTTGCAAAAAGGATGGCTGACAAACAGGATGTAAGAGTCGTCAGTCACATGAACAGTTGGTAGTAGAGAATGCGTGTCTCTCCGACTTAGATAGAGCACCTTCTGTAGAATTCTTCAAGAAACCTTTTCCGCGTAAGCACGGCTTGGCTTATGGTCATAATTGTTATCGCCTGTACCCTCCCTCTGTGGCTCTGGACTCTGGTCACATATGATCTCTCCCACAGCCATAATTGTCCCTGTCGGAAAGCTCCGCCCAGGCCTTTGAGTTGCTGACAGTTCGCGCGGGTGGCGATTGTGATTGTGGGCATCATATATTTCGGTAAGGGGCCTACAATATACTGAAGCATAGGCGGACACCGCACTACGTGTGTTTGAGTTCCCATTGCTGTGTGTGTATAGTATGCCATGGCAGGCGCCTCATTAGTTTTAAATTTGACTATAGTGACCTTCGCGTCTTAGGATTAAGTAGTTATAAGGCCCTTCTGGCAATATTTTGTAAGGACTATTTTGGTCATTGTTTTAAGTTTTACTATTAGATCCTAAAAATTTATTGCGGACCCTTAGGTTTTTCAGCCCTTAGGGGCTTTTGCTAGACACATTGTATAACCTGTAGTATAAGATAATTTTTAATATAGCATATAAAACTTAGGTAAGAGTCTAACTATACTCGTTAAATCAGTCCCAGTTGCCCTAGGCTTTTTTTTTTCATATGGTAAATAAATGAAATTTTTGAATTTGAATTTGAATTTGATGTATCAGAATTAGCTCTAGTTACACGAGTTAAAATTTTAAAAAATTGGAATGCTGATGCTGCTTTTGTTGTAAAAGAAAGTACCGACAAAAAGCCATCAAGAGTAAAAAAATACGGGAGTATTTATGAAAAGAAGGACTATAAATGTTACAAGCATATGAGTATATGGGTCCTCAAAAACGGCTCTAACAATTTTGATCATATTTAAATCCCTTATTTTATGTCCCTAAATGTGATCCTTCGGGATGATTTATAGAGATGTAAGCGCTGTATTACGTCGTCTTCTATCTCAGAAGCATTAAGATCTCAGAAGCATCATACAAAAAACTCTTTGCCACATATATTTTTTTAATACAAAAGAAAAAAAAATGCTAACATTTCAAGATCAAAATTTATAATTTCAAGGTCACACTATCTACATCTCGGAAACCTTCAATATTCAAAAAAAAAATTCCTTTCGCATTATTGTAGCTTAGAAAAGGATAAAACATTCTTCAGAACATTTCAAGGTCAAAATATAAAAATTCAAGGTTACATTATTTATATTCCGGAAACCTTAAATATGTAATTTTAAATTTGTGTTTCACTTCATTGTAACATAGTTTAAAAAGAGAAAGAATTTTTCTGAACATTTCAAGGTCATTTACCAAATTTATAAATTATTCACACTTCGATCTGCCTACGATGTATTTTGTACAAGACGACTTTCTGCATTATCAGCAGCGGCAGGTGTGAATTGATTAGTAACTAATAATGTGTAATCGGTAAACTCCGATGATCGATGGATGTGTGCGCAAAAATATCCCCCACTTTTTTGATCATTTTCAAGACCTTTATACACAAAGGTATTATTAACCAAACTGCATTTACAGTATATCCGTACAAATGATCCTTCGGAATGATTTAATGATAGCGGACAAATATGGTGCACAGATGGGTCCAAAAGAGAAAGCTGGCGCTGGGATATTTGGATATCAGTTCTCATGGGGACACATACCAAAGGAAATAAAAATCTTTATCCTATCAGATAGTCAATCTGCATTAAGGGAAAAAGTAATCACTGGATTACATTTAAAGCTATAAAAAGCTGCTTCAACTCACTTCAGGAACTCGCCACCGACAACAAGGTCATTTTGATGGGTTTCAGGACATGAGGGTTCTGAAGGAACAAAAAGTTTGATCAGTTCCTGGGAACACAACCAGTGCACCTGGGAAACGCCATATTCACGTCGGCATTTCAATATAAATTTTATTATAATAACATATAACAATTATAACAAGCAACACGTTCCAGATCTATTCACGACTCTGACATAAAACAATTAAAGACCCTCCAGTTCTTTATATTATGCTGTTAACCAGTAACCACTTTGCCTTATAAATGATATTTTGACATTTAGACACCTTATTCGTTTAATCTTATAACAGAACCAAATTTTTCAAAAATGTGCTGATGTTTATGTTTAGATGACTACTGATTCATTAATTTGAAACCACTTTTAAAAATGTAACTCTAATGGTATAAAAATTACATGCTTCGAAAAAAATTGAATCAAAATAAAAATCGTTTTAACAAATATGAAATATCCTATCAAAAAAAACATTTTTAATACTCATTAGGTTTTTTTATTTTTATTTATTAATTATTATTTAGTGAACAAAAAAAAATTAGATTTTACCTGTTATTCATTAACAAATTGAAAAAAAGATACAGTTACGGATCTCTTTTTTTTTGTAATAATTTAACATTGAAGAAATAAAAACTAATTCTTATAATTTTCTTTAATATTTTACATAAAAAATGCATACAAATCGATCGAGTAGTTTCCGTATACGACAAAGGTTGACGTACGGACATAGATTTGCACATTTTTCTAAACCACTTTTTGAATTCTGGTACATAATTAAAAAACACTTTACACATCCGTACTTGTATTATCTGTGCTGCAAAGAAATGTAACATAATTTAATACGAGTAAATATTTTTACAGCGCTATTTTAAGATTAATAAATTAAAAGCAATAAACAAAATCTTTCTTGTAATACATTTTAGGCAAAAATGATTTTAAAAAAATATTTCATTTCACGTAATGTGCGAAAACTGGATTAGATTTTAAAACTTTGTCTCACATCAAACAGTAAGACTTTTTTATATTACAAAAAACAGCAAAACTAGTATTTCATGGTTGTATTGAGATTAAAACATATTTTTGTATTAAGTTCGAATTTAAAATAATAATAAATAAAAATTAAACAGTATGTAAAGAATGTGTTTTATTCATATATTTGGCAATATCAAGAAAACTTAAAACTTTCCAAAGCACTTCACTCACCTGCTGTTTTTTAAATTTATTATTATTTAAAATTGGTAATGGTGCGTTTCTAAATTATAACTGATATTATGACTTTAGAGCTATTGCAACAAATATCCACTGAGTTTAGGATGTCATTTATTGTTAACAATATTTGCATCTCTTTATATAACTTCAAAAGCAAGATAAAATATATCAACATCAGATAAAAGTTACCTTATCTATTTTAAATAATTTTTACATATTAGGTTTTACATAGAACGGATGCAAATAAATCTTTGGGCTTAATTATAATATGTACATTGTACATATTATGTACACTATGTAATGTAAAATGTACATGCATATAACTATGAAGAATGCCTTAAAATAAGAATTTATGTAATATAAATGTTACACTAAAGATGAAGATTACATGTATAGAGATAATTCTTATTTATTTTTCTTTAAATTCATAATTATACATGACTAATATACAGCTATTACCAGGTTAGAAAATAAATGCTCGTAGATACTAATATATTGTATTGTTTTGTTTAATAAAAAAGTGTGAACCTTATTTACGTGCAAATTTGAAAACAGGGAGGGGGGGGGGGGATTTCTTGAATAGAACGGATGTAAACAACGCAAATTCAACTTAATTTGCGTTACAAATAATTGTGTGATAAATTTAAAATCCGACTATCTCAAAACATTCATTGCAATTAACATGACAATTCAAGTGTTTCCTATATTGAATGAAGAATGGGATTGCTGAACTTATTCTCAAACTGCGAGGCAGGTATTTATTCAAAATAGTCGAGATCCAATATGAACAACCCACATTATAAATTAAACTCACACATTCGCACCCATATAAAACACTTAAGATGATAGAAGACAAATTATATGAAA
This sequence comes from Sylvicola cinctus, assembly GCA_963854165.1. Classification (NCBI taxonomy): domain Eukaryota; kingdom Metazoa; phylum Arthropoda; class Insecta; order Diptera; family Anisopodidae; genus Sylvicola; species Sylvicola cinctus. Next base: position 27,445,069 of record OY974082.1, read on the forward strand.
CTACATATTGCGGTAGAAATGAGGAGAGATACTTGCATACTTGCGTTTCTACTCAACAAAAGTATTTGTTCACCAAAATAATATTTTGACATCAAAGCTCAGGCAAACTTTTTCACCTAAATAATAGTTTTACATCAGTGCCATCTATGTCTTATATATCGGAACTATGAACCTATAACCTTATAAATGTCCACTTAAAAATTTTACCTTCCAACTGTTAAATTTGGATTATATAATTTTTCGCCATGTACGTACATTTATTGAATTCGTTATTGTAGTTAATCGAATATTGAATTGCCAATCCTTCGATGTCAATATGACAATCAGCTATCCGACTGTCATATGCGGTTGTCACTCGGTACCGTGGTTGTTTCACATGAACTGGATGTTCATGTGACAGCTCGGCCAATCCCGTACCGGGATTTAGCTAATCGAAATCGGGGAGGAGAGTTTCGAAAATATATATATTTTTTGGGGAATGGGAGAAAAGCGATTTGGCTAACGTAAATGTTTTATCCAGTGTTGGTTAGATCTTCGCAAGAATTTGAGGGCCAAAATCCGTCTTATGATAAAAGAGCAAGAAAAAACTGTTGGTGTGTGTGACTGACATGAGTTTGAATTTATAACTCACAGAGTCAGAAATGACTATATTTGAAATTTGTGGCAAAGATTACTTTGCAGGCAACTGCACCGACGAAATCGGAGAACAACACGAAGTACCTTTGAATTAATTTAAAAAAAAAAAATTTTTGATTTCAGACTTTTTCAATGAAAGCAGTTGTTCCTGCCAAAGTTCGTCTGGAAGATGAAATTTCATACATTGAAGACGCCAATTTGGAATCTTTGACACCTTCTCCAAAAGTATTTTTAAAAGACTTTTATTTATGAATTTGTAATAAAAACTTTTTTTTATCTATTAGCCAGTTCACAGCAAGTATAACACTCCGGCTAGGAGCACTCTTTTGGAGGCGACAAAGGAGTCTGAGAAAACGAACTCTTTGCACGAGAAACTGATTTATATGCATTGTGCATGCATTAATGATAGCACCTGCTGCTGCTGCATACTTCATGGGTTTTTCACTTGAGCAGCATCTGTTAGGAATAAATACATTTAATGTAATTAATGTTAATAATGAAGACTTCTTTTTCAATATTCTGTACCCCAACTTCACTCTTAAAATTTCGCTCCGAGTTTTAGGGAATGAAATGTATTTTGGAGCCAATTTTTTAATCAAAATATCCGAAACCTTTTTTATGGCATTTGATATGGTGGTTTGACTCATTGAATGCAAGAAATCTTGCCCATCTCTACGCTGGTAAGAGCCGCATTTCAGATATTGGCTGCGTTTAATTTTTACGCAGTTTAACGCAGCCAATATCTGAAATGCAATTACATATAATTGTTATTTAGGGTATAGCCAAAAAAAAAGCAAACTTACTCGAAGTTGTGCGGGAACAGCATCACTTCTTTTTCTGTCCACCATATGCTCCTCGTCAACAAGCGCAATTGCCCTCGAGGGCGGTAGTCGAAATAGTTCGATAAACCCGAATAACATAAAAAGTACATAATTTATTTTTTTTTGCTGCATGAATTAAATTAATTTAATATTAATTATTAAGTATGTGTAGCAGCTGACCTATATCAGCTGGATAGGTGCACAAAAACGGTTGACCAGTGGAAAAAGTGTTGTACTGAGTGGAAGATGAGTGCAAAAAAATTAGCGTGTCAACATCCAATCCGCAACCAGACTGGCAATCTGCCATGGACGCACCCGACAGCTCCAAAGCCGATATCGGATTTGGACCTAGACTTTTTCTCAGCAGAATCCGCAGACGGAGACCTCGAGACTGGCGAGGGGGTTAAGAAAATTATGAAGTTGTGCTACTCGACGTTGTTTTAAGCGAGAGGCCGTCACACAACATCCAATTTGCAGTTGTTGCGGATGAGATTCCGTCAGCTGCAGCGTCGCAAACACAAAATGCCATGAGAAACAACCGCAGACAAGATCCTGAATAGCGGCCTTTTGCACGTACATTCAGGAGCTCCTTCACTTTTTAAATGAAATAAACACTTTTAACAAAAATCAAGGAATTATAATCTCTTTGCTTGAAAATAATAATGAGCTGTTAGAGGCAATACTAAAAAAATAACAATAATTTTTATGTTAAAATGAAAAGTTTTATTATTTAATTTACAAAATAATTGTAAGTAATTCTATTTCTTGCAGAAAGTCCTTCTAAATACCAATTTTCTGTAACATTGTTACGAATCCCTCTAGTTGTTTCACGAACTATCTCAACATTTGGAATGTCCATTCGATGCTTCCATAAGTTGTGTATGACACAACATGCAATAATAATTTTTGCTGCCATTTGAGGCAATGTTAGGAGGCCTGTTGAATTACCTAGAATTGTATATTTAGCTATGACATTAAGATGAACAATAAAAGTGTACTTGCATAACAAAAAGTTGCTGTCCTCAGAATCGCTGCGACTATCCTCTAAGTACGCTCGGCTTTTGCTAGACTACCACAACACATCGTGGGCAAAGGCATCGTGATCGATACATCGAATTTTGCCAGCACCCCAATGACCAAATCGTAAGCACATATCTGCAAAAAGAAAGAAAATGAAATTTAAAAATGTGTATGAAACTAAATTTGAATGAAATACCAGTTGAACGTTGTTAGTTGTTCCACTTTGAATGCCGGTTTTTTTATTTTAATTTGAGTACAATCGATTGCGCCAATTACTCCTCTGAATCAATTTTTTTCAAAAAAGCTAGAAGTACAATTAAAAAGTAATTTAATTTTAGTTTTAATGCGTAAAAAAGAAGAATATTTGTCTTTACCGTTCTTTAATGCGAATGCGTTCTTCATCCGTTGTTGGAAAACGAATACATTTCGGCATTACGGTTTGCATTACCGTAGCTATCTCCGCCACTGATCGTGATACCATGCTTTTGCTAAGTCTGCAACAAAAATCCTGAATAACGTCACGCAGAAATGATTACGGTCCAAAGTAAAGGTGGGTTTAGATGACTATAATCAAGTGCTTGGCTTGAAAACAAGGGCCCGAGTAAAAAAGAAAGCTTATACAATTTATCTTTAAGAGTGAGTTGATAGCAAATTTGCAATTTATAGAAATCAATCCCCACTACTTTAAAATATTATATGAAACTGCCACATTTTATTGCAAGTATTTCACCTAAGAATTCTATATTTTGTACATACTATAATTTTGCAATAGTATCAGTTCATGTTATGCGTGTACGCATTTAATTTTGTTTGTGTGTATTAAAATCAAGGGCCTTGAATTTTTTTGCAATGCTCAAGGCAAGCACTTGATTATGGATAAGGCCCTTAATTTTTCCCCGCTTGCTATAATCAAGGCCCTTGAATGGGGCAATGCTGACGATCGGACCTCTCTTACTATCATACTACGTTTTACGTACTTTCTCTTTTACTCGGACCCTTGTTTTCAAACCAAGCACTTGATTATAGTCATCTAAACCCACCTTAATGCAACGCATTTTTTATGAGTAGAGAAATTTCTTCCAGCAAGATTTCAGTTGCTTGTTTTGACAGGCGGTGTAATTCAATAAAACGGGTGTCGGGTATATGAAATGGATTTAATCCATCCCTCAATAATCGCCTTTCTATGGCCATCGTATTTCTGCAATCATCCCTGTCAGCGAATCGGATCTAGTGGTTCAATGGTAACGCTATTGAACTACCATCTTATAGGTCGTGGGTTCAAATCCCAGTTCGATAATTATTCCTTGCGTTTTTTCCCTTCTCAATAATTATTAATTAAATGTTTATTACCAAAAATAATAAATATATAATTAAAAACAATTATTTCCATCAAAAAATTTCCGATCCTTATTTAACCCTTTCGCATCTATTGGGACATATGTGTCCCACTGAATGTTTCTAGACCTAATTTGAAAAATTTCCACTAAAAATGACACAGTTACGTTCCGTTACATTATTTACAAGTTTAAGCACAGTTATTGAAGCAAAAATTTGCACAATAGCATCATGTTATTCATTGAATTATGTGCACAGTTAGTTACTAACATATAGTGTTTTTTTTTAGGAAAAATTTAAATAGTTGTTAAAAAGTGCTATTACAGAGTTAACTAATATTATTAAGTTGTTCCAGAGTCTTTCTATAGTTTTTTTATTGTGTTTTTATCTTGGTAAGTATAAGATTTTATTTTATTTTCTAGTTTTTATATTAGTGGGACATATAAGTCCCATTCGGATTTTTCAGTGGGAAAATGATTCTCAATAGGGTATAGCTGATAGCATAATAAAAGTAAAAATATAATTGTAGGATAAAATGTCGCAACGGATTTCTAAGATTGATATAGAAGGACTTTTGGAAGAATCAACTAGCGAGGACTCTTCAAGTGGGAGCGAAGATGACTACATGCCATCAGACGACAGACTAAATAATGAACCCAAATAATTTCAGATAGTAGTTTTGCAGAGGCAGGTTTAGATCAGGAAGAAAATGATGTAGCTGTGTTGTCACCGATACCAGAAAATGCTAGTTTTGCAGCTACGATATGGTCAACACCACCGGATTCTTTAACACCACGAAAAGTGCCTAGCAGCCATCGAGATCCCACTATAGCCATACATTTTAACAGAACCGATACACCATTGCAGCTCTTCAAAAAATGTTTTCCTTCAAGTTTAATAATATACATAACGGAATGCACAAACAAAATAATTGAAATTCTTCGTGCTTCGAACAAAAAAAACAAACGAATTCTGGGGAATTTAAAAATATTTTGGGTTGCATGATTATCATGAGCTACAATCATGTTCCAGCAACAAAGCATTACTGGTCAAATCATCACCCATTAGGCAATGATGGAATTAAATCTGCTATTGCACGTGACCTGTATTTTTTACTTTCTTCCAAGATATGTCAGCTGTAAACTCGTGGATAATTCATATGGATTTACACCGGAAAAAGGAACCATTCCTTGACTTTTTAGTCTTACTAGCCGAAGGGCTGATTACGGAAGGACAGGAACTGCGATCGTAAGGAGAAGCTCCAATTATGGTGGTTATCAATCCAAAAATAAAAAAATATATGGCCGATCTGCTACTCACTTGCCAATCAAAAGTCCTACTAGACGTAGGTGAACAGCCTGCCAAAAAAAAATTGAAAAGCGCACTAAAACTTTATGTCAGGAATGTCAAATTCCGTTGTGCAAAGATTGTTTTGCACCATTCCACCAATAATTTTATAAATTTATATTATTTTGTTTTTAATTTTTTTAATTTGTATTATTATTTTGTTTTTTTTTTATAAATTTTTGTTATTCTTTTGTTTTTGTTTTATAAATTTTTGTTATTCTTTTGTTTTTGTTTTTTAAAACAAATTGTTATAAATGAATAAAAGTGAAAAGGAAAAATTAATTGTTTTTTTATATGCTCGCAAGTTCACGACTAATGGGACTAATGTGAACCATGCCAAACACCTACTGGGACATATATGTCCCAGCCCCCCAAACTCATCCCAGGGCAACCTCCAAAAAGGGTAAATATTAGCTAAATATATATAAATCTGTAATATTAACTAGTTTTTATCTCTTGAAACCGATTATTCGTTACCCGGAATCTGACGTCACAACTGTACAGAAAAACAAAAGTTCATTCTTTTTTTTTATATTATTGTATAAAGCATCGTGTGGTAAAATTTTAATTTTAAAATGTCGTGTTTCATTAAAGGCTGCAAAAATTGCAGAAAAAATAAAGAAAATATTAAGGGGGATTTCATACCTTTCCAAAAAATTTAAAATTGTGCAAAACGTGGGTAAAATTTAGTAGGAGTAGCAAAATCCTCAACACTTCTACAGACCGAATTTACAGTACTCATTTTGTAAAAGATAATTTTAAAAACTATTCGCAGTATACATTGGGTAATGAACACATTTTTTATTTATTTCCATTATTTTATATCCCATTTTTTTTAGGGTTTGCAGATAAACTTATTTATGTTCCATCGGCCGTTCCAAGCGTATACAATAATGGCGAAAATGAGGTATTATATAAAAATACACGATCTGCGCGAATAAAAATTGAAGACCAAAAAATAATTGTTTCTGAATTGCTCACACGTACTGATCCGGAAACGGAAAAAGATTTGAGTGCAAATAATGCAGAAATTCTCAATATACACCAGAAAGAGGAAGTTAACGCAGAAAAACAAGATGAACGAAAATTTGGAGGGCTGAATACGAAGATTGCTGTTTTTAATTGATTTTGTTTTATAATATATGTCCTTACATTTTTAAAACTATTTTAGAACTGATCTTCCACAAGAAAATGCCCACCTAAAAAAAAACGAGAAATCAAGTAGAGTGAAAATAGCGCATTTAAAATCATCTTTACAAAAGAGCGAGCTTTAAGAAATTTTTACAGCAGGGCAAGTAAAAAAATTAAAATTGATTCAAAGCGTATGGTGTGGACAGTAGAGGATATTACAAAATCAATGACACTTTACGCAACCAGCCCCAGAGCATACAAATTGTTGAGACGTAAAAATTTCCCTCTTCCTGGGATTCGCACCCTTAATCGTTGGGCTCAAAGAATAGACATATCGACTAGTATTATTGATTCTGTAATTAAAATATTAAAGGCAACAACAAAACTGGATGAAAATCAAAAAGTATGCGTTCTTAGTTTCGATGAAATGAAAATAAGGGAAACATTCACCTATGATCGATCATCAGACACTATATATAAACCCGCTAAATATTGTCAAGTTGCAATGTTGAGAGGTAAACAGAAATTTTTTTTTGTATATTTTAAAGTACATAATTAAATATTCTAGGTTTATTGTCGAATTAGAAGCAGCCAGTTTTGTATGATTTTGATTGCAAAATGACGAAAACAATATTGTTCAATATTTTAGAACAAATCAAAGAATGTGGGTACAATGTCGTCGCAATATCCAGTGATTTGGGAGGAGGAAACAGAGGGCTTTTTAAAGAACTTAATATTGAAATCGATAAGCCATGGTAAACCAAAAACCTGATTTTTATATATATATTACGAACATTACATGTTTAATTCTTATCAAAATAGGTTTAAGTTTAATAATCACAAAATATTGGTGTTTGCTGATGTACCACATCTTATAAAATTGGTCAGAAACCATTTCCTTGATCACGGTTTTATAATTAACGAAAAAACTGTTGAAAAAGAAATTAACTGAATGAAACTATTGAGCTGCACTTCAACTGAACTTTCTTTAACTCACAAAATATCCATAATGCATATGATATTGCTCACGCATTCGCAAGGGCGACCGGTTTAGGGGTGTTTGAGAAATAAAATTGGAAACAATGTTTTGACTTATTGAAGATTACCCATTATTTATAGATAAGATCATCCATAAAAATTAAAAACTGCTTCTTAACCCATTAGACGAACGACTGGTTTGACGTTATGAATGTTCAACTTTATACCGCTGATGCAAGGGAACATGTGCATGCAATAAAGCCACGGATACACAGAATGAAATACTAGACAATATGTCTCAAATGATTTCTGAAAAGAGAGTGATTGGGAAAAAAAAATTATTTACATTTCAAAAAGTTATATTACTTGTAAATGTAAATACATTAAATTTACATATTTTTATAACAAAATATTCTATTTAAATGACTTATTAAGGTATTTTACAAACGAATAATTCCATTGAGATGCTTTTTCAAGAGCTTAAGCAGCGGTTTAATATGAAATACATATTAACATATCGGTTGAATCAAGACGTTCTTGAAATTTTTTTTGGAGTAATTAGATCCAAAGGTGGCCTTCATGATCATCCAGACAGACAAGAATTCAAATATCGACGAAGGTCATATATTCTGGGACACAACGACGGTTCACTTTCAGAAAATGGTAATGTGACGACTGATGACACCCATGATCTACAACCAACTGAAACTACACTCATAGGTATACAGTATACTGTATACTGTTATATATACAAAATTTGTAATATTAAATTGTTTTTTATGTTTTAACATGTTGTTAACAATAATTGTGGTTCCAGGATCGGTTTTAAAATGTTTCCCTTGTACTGATATGTGCCCCAATGATCCCGTCGAAAGAGAATTTAACGATTTGAAATATGATGGACTGGAAATTTTGGCTGGCACAAATTAAAAAATATTTATGTTCCAACTACCGACGGATCAATGGATCATGAATTCACTTGGGTCAATCAATTAAGTGAAGGAGGTTTGTCAAAACCAACAACGGAATTGATGCAAAACTTGACAATGTTGGAAAAAAATTTCAGTGACACCAATGGCACCAATGGGTTATTAACCGAAATAAAATTCATGCAGCATATGTTGGAGCTGGCGTTCAGCCATCAAGTTGCAGTAATCAAATAAAAAAGTTATTTTTTGATCAAGAATGTACTTTAATGTAATAAAATGGGAAATTCAGTCAGAGGGGCAGCTAGGTGGTGGTGCATCAGCTGGGGTGGCTGATAATATTGTTGGATGGAAAGTATTAGAGGAAAACTACTGCTTCAGATCACAGGTATATAAACTTTGCAATTGTAGTGGATATAGTAGAAAAGAAGAGAGTCAGAGATCCAAGGAAAACAGACTGGGACTGCTACTCAAAAATCCTTCTTAATCGACTACCCGAAAGGGCTGTTAAGATTATGAGTCATAATGGTATTGAGACAGCGCTAACAATTGTAAATGATTCAATTATATAATCATACTACATTGCATGTCCTGAAAGAGTAGTAACGGGGAAGAAACCAGTGACATGGTGGAACTCCAAACTCTCAAAACTCGGGAAACAAGTCAATAAAATGTTCAATAGAGCTAGGAAATCTGGATCTATTAACCATTGTGCTTCTCACAAGAGTGTGAGAAGGGAATATACACGTGCTTTCAGGAAATACTGATGCATGGAAAAAGTACTGTGAAGAAGTAGAGGGTATTCCTAAAATTGCAAGGTTAATGAAAATACTTTCAAGGGACACACATGCTAAGCTGGATGTACTAATCAAGGATGATGGTACATTCACAACCTCTAATGAGGAAAGTCTCAATCTAATGATACAGACACACTTTCCTGGGTTAATCCTGGGGGGTGAAAACATGTGTTGCAATCATACTAGAGACAGAGAAATTCCGGCTCAGTGGTAAGTAGCTAAAGAGGAAGTTAAGATTGTTAAGCTAGAATAGGCCATTACATCCTTTTTACCTTACAAATCCCCTAGGCCGGTTAGGGTATATCGAATCCTTCTTCAAAAAGAAATGGGCATACTGATCGGTCACCTGTGTGTGATCATAAGAGCTTGAACAGCTTTAGTTGAGCTAATAGGGAAGGTGAAATCATCATTGGACCAAAAGCAATATGCAATTCTTTGAGGCAATAGAAGCCTCGTTGACACTCAGAGAAGTGGAGTCCACGGTAGACAACTGGATAATCTCTAAGCTCAAGGGTAGGCTAACTATAGCTGAGCTTGGACATACAAAAGCTACGGTCACAGCTGTATGGGGGTTTGCTCAACGTTCCTTTGGAATTTGCTGGTTGACTCTCTATTTGTGAAACTTAACCAACACGGCTATCCTAGCATGGGTTTCGCCGATGATGGAAATATCCTGATTCGGGGGAAGGATTTGCAAACATTGTGCAATAAAATGACATCAGCCCTTAGTATAGTGGAGGGGTGGTGTGAAGGACAGAATCTTTTGGTTAACCCAAGTGAAACAGAAATGATACTGTTCACTAGAAAGAGGAAAGTGCCTCAAGTTGGGTGGTCCACTTTCTATGATGTACAGATGGCTCCAGTGCAGGAAGGGAAATATTTGGGGATAATCTTGGACACTAAGCTCACTTTTAAAACGCATTTGGAAATCAGAACCAAAAACTACCACTGGAATACTATAGCAATGCAGACGTACCTTTAGTAAATCATAGGGGCTCAGTCCCAAATTGGTTTACTGGTTGTATGTATCCATAGTAAGACCATATCTCCTACACGGAGCTGTAGTGTGGTGGACAAGAGCAATCTTGGAAATATCAAGGCGGAAGTTGTCGAAACTCCAGCGACTTGCTGGGATGGGTATAACGGGGGCCATGAGAACGACGCTAACCGCGTCATTAGATATTCTCCTAAATCTTCCTCCTCTGGAAGATGTAATAGCAATGGAGGCAAGAAGAAGTTGGTACCGGTTAAGTGCCATACTAGGGAGAAATATTGATACCAGTATCACAACTGGTGTAAAAAGTGGGGGAATACTTAAGACCAATGAATATGAAGCACAACGGAATGGCACTATGATCTCGAAACTCATCTTTGAGCGGAGATTCATCTGTGTTATCCCTGTCATAAACAACTGGTCTAAAGGAAATTCCATTGTAAGTGGACCGCATTGTAAAGTAGTTTACACTGACGGCTTTTAACGGAACTCTCGATATTTTTGGCGGATCTCGCAACTTTTTTCGCGTTCTTATTGTGCATAAAATCTGCTTTAACACACACATATAAATAAATATACCAAAATTACATTAAATTAAATATACAATAGTAAAATTGCATCAAACTTGATAAGAAATTGCTTTAATTTATTCGTGTTTTTATATTATATTATATTAAATGTTATTACAACGCAATTATGCATCGATAAATTTTTTTACTAAAATTTTTTAAATAAAAATCATTGGATAAGAGTTATTCCTTAACTCAAAAAATAAAAATCTTTTTTAATAATTATTTAGTGTCAAAAAATTTAATTTTCTTTTTTAAGAGTTATTTAGTAATTAAAAATTAAAAATTGGATTTTAACTGTTATTCATTAATCAATTGAAATAAGTTATAACAGTTACGGTCTCTGGTATGGACAGGTGTCGTTTGAGCTCGGGGTGATTAATACCATGATGATGTGTTTTATAATTATTACAGAAATATCAGTTAGTTTTCCTCGTCGTCCTAATGCCAACATTTTCTAAAAATACTTATCGTGGTTCGTTGGATTTCCGTAATATTTTTTGACATGCATGTCTGCTGCATCTACATCACGTAGAAATTCCTTGACAAACCACGGCCAAGAGGTAAATATTTCAGGCATTGCTAATACAGTAGACGCTCACAAATTAGAACTCTCGGAACCCCCTTTGAGTTCAGTTTTTATTGCTGAATTTTTGTTTTAAATTTTTTTATAAAAAGGTGAATCCCCCGCGAACTACGTGTGTTCTAATTCCCAGGTTTGTGTGTTTTTGTCATACTCATTTGCATTTCCGATCATACTGCACGTATTGGTTCTTTGGTTTAAATAAAGTGAAAATCAATTAAAAATGTCAAATAAACGCAAAAAAACTACTTTGTCTTTGGAAACCAAAGTAAAAATTCTTAAGCAACTCGATGACGGCTTTCAAGCTAATCTTTTAGCCTTAGATTGTAATGTGACGAAATCTGCAATCAGTTACAAAAAATCAAAGAAAGAACTGATTTTTAAAAAAAGCAATCGAATATTACAGATTACTATGTATTGTGTGAAAAATAAATATTAAATGCAAACGAACGGAAATAAATTTTTGTTATATGTAAACAATCATTTAGGTTATTTTTTTGTCCATATACGAGTAAGAATAGGCATATAAATCATTAATTTTTCTTCAAATTTCGGAACAAACTTATATTTTTAATAAAATAATATATCACTGAAAGCTTGAAAAAGTCCTTTCTATACTATTTTGACATTTTGTTGAACTATAAAAAAACGTCCAGAAATTAGAACTTTTTACAAATTATAACTACCCCAGGAACGAAGTGGTTCTAATTTGTGAACGTCCACTGTAGTACAATCTGTTTGCTCCAGCCATAAGCGTCCTTAAGCTGCGTCACACGTTGCACGTTAGGGTGGAGCGTTGTGGAATTTCGACCTTCATTAGAGCGTTCCTTAAAAATTCGTAAATATTTTTATAACAGGAAACCAATGCAATAAATATTTTTGATTTTTTACAAAAATATGGAAAATTTGGGGTTTACGGCATCATAACTCGGAAACTAATAATTTCACGAAAAACTGTGTTCCATAAAGTTTTAGCCCATTTCATTGGTAACAATTTACTAGTATAAGGTTTTCTCAAAAAATGCAAGATTTTTCAACCACAGTACAAAACAAACAATGAAGCACTTTTTTTTTTGATTTTACCTGAAATATTGATAAAAGTTATTTGAATGGTAATAAGTAAAAGCTGATTTCATGTTTTAAATATATGGGTTTTATTATTTATTTTTCTGTTACAACATAATCTTTTTTTGTCTCAAATTTTGGCATACTTCTCCTCGAAATTATTGTGTTTCTGAAAACACCATCGAGTCTATCAGCACCACAAACTGTGGCCGATGCTGCTGTAACGTTTTTGACAGCACGCTCTACTGCCTGTGTGTGACATGGAATGTCCCGTACCCATGCAGCTAATTCGATGTATTTTTCGTAACTTTCTGCTAGTCCAATCTGAGATTTGCGAATCAATTTCATCGGAAAACTGAATACTCGTCACCGTTGTCCGCAATGCGGTCAAGACTGAATGTGGTTGTCTGAAGTGCCAAGCCAACTTGTATCCCGCACCTTACATCTTCGATTACCACAACGATATTGCCCAAATTCAAACTGTTGCAAAGGCTAAACAATCAGATTTAAATGAGGTTTTTATTCACACCAAGCGAAAATTCTGCATATACAAAAAAAATTGTTTTTACACAGTACACACCAAGTGCTGTCGGATATTCAAATACCCATTGTCACTAGTTCAGGTGTGAAGATCAGGTGTGTTCACACATCACCATTGCCATACAGAAAAAAACGTAAATTTTCATCTGTAGAAAATTAGAGGTAAACCACGTAGAATTAACTGCATTAAATACGGGAACCCTTGCCTTGAACACTGGGCATTATTACGAACACTTAAATGATAAATTGCACCGTTAGGCGTTTGAAATGCTGGTGGTGACTTGTGCGGAAGTGAGTTGCCCCTATTCCGATCGCAAATGCTCAAAATAATTAATTTAATAGACACAAAATCATGAGCAAAACTGAATTTGGGGCGTTACGAAGTTACTGTAACTCACGCAGCACATTGCCTTTCAAAGCCCTTCCGATTGCGCTTCTTCAACTCTTAAAGATTTTCACGTATTTTTGTTAGCATCGTAAGAACTGTATAAAATTACACGCAACACGTACATTCAATGCATGGTGTCCTGTTGTGCTAAGTAGAACCCTTGTTAGTTGTTTAAACAGAAAACCTTTATTTCACACAATCACTACCGTTAAATAATTAGTGGCTAATACGCAGTAGATTCAAGGGTAATGTAAAAATATATTCTAAATATTTTCTTCATTCTTATTATTCATGGTCACAATTACACATTAATTCAGTAATGCATTTCCATTACTTCCATCGAAAGTCGGGTAATAAAATTATTACCTCCGAAATTTTCATAAAAATGCGCCAAGATGCATTAATTACTTGTTTACAACGGTTGTCTTAAAAAAATATAAATTTCTCAAAAATAAACAAAATCTTTACGAAATACGTCAAGCGAGTTCATATAATTAAAAAAGGTAGAAGTTTTGGCACATTCGCGACATAGTCCTCTTTTTTACCACATTCCAATGCACGATCTCAACGTAATTTTGAAAACAGACTCACTTTCGCCAGTATGGTACTAAATATAGGGTAATAGAACTTATGGAAACACACTACAGATTTTATGTATCAGATACAGAATACAAAATTAATAAAAAAAAGACAATGTAAGTTTTCGATTCAAGTAGTTTACTTTTTTATTCAAATGTAGATCCTAAAACTTTAACAAATTGTTTTGTTCAATATGAGGTATTTGTATGTTATAAATAATAATTACTGTGTTATCTAACAGTAGTATATGTATATTGTACATTCTAAATTAGGCTTTCAAACACAATATTTTGTGACGCCTTTTTATATTTAAATTTATATATTAACTCGCATGTCAATTTCCTATGTACATACTATATATACGAGTACATACATACTACTGTACTAAAAATAACAAATTTAGAATTTACCTAATTAAAATATTAAGACAAAAATACATACATTTTTAAGTTTAGTCAAAAATGTTACGTTTGTATGAATGCATTTTACAACACATTTATTTGAGCCACATTGGCAAAATAATTTATTATGCACAATTTACTCTTCAAAAGTGTCGACTGTGATGCAATTTTAAAACGGCCTGGGTGCAACAGATGTGTAATTGAGAGTTCTTTATTTTCTTGTATCACACAAAATGTCAAAAATGAAGTCCTATGACTTACAACGGCTCTAAAGTTTTCACTTTTTGCAAAATTTTTGATAATTTGGGATTTATGGCATAATAACTCCAAAACTAATAATTGTATGAAAAAACTATGTTCCACCAATTTTTTTGTGAGGTTTCCATTTTTAAATATTTACACAGTTCACCTTTTGTGTTTTTTTAAATTAATTTTATATAAATCGATAAGAACCAGAAGCAATTTTAATGATCAAAGATATGCTTTAGTTATTTTTAAAGAGCTCTATTTGTTGTATCTAAAAAATAAATAACAATATAGCTTACACATATTTTGAATATGTAAAAAAAAACATACTTTTTATATCATTTTTATCAAAATGTTTGCTGCGAATTACACAACGTGTATAAGATCGAAGGAGAAACATTTAATAGTTCACAACAGTGTGATTTCAAAATTCTGTATGACTTAAATAGTCGATTTCGTATATTATTTCATGATGTGCAAGTAAAGAGTACATCCTGCATTTCTTTTTAATTTTTATTTCAAACTTGTGCGCCCATACATTTAATAATTAATGCATTACTAAAGCAGGTAGGCATAATTGTACATGTGTACAAGGCTCTGTTGACCAAACATTAAATATTTCCAAAATGGAAACAAAGAATTTAAAATTAAGCTTTATTAAACAAAAAACACATAATATTTATACTCATAATTCATAACTTTATATATATAAATATCAATCCTTGGTCGTAGTGGTAATGGTGAGAGCGAATTTAGATTAGGCCCGTACAGCCCAATGTTAAACCCATTAGAACTTGCTTAATTAATTAAGGACTGTCTGTTCATTAAACGAGATTTATCAACCGAAATGCAACAGATTTTATCAGGTGAAAATTAAAAAAATTTGACCCAACCGAATTTCGCATACAAAGACTTGAAAATATTATACAATACAACGGAATTTACCAAATTTGTCTGTTACAAATTGAGCTAAATACGTTGTTATTAGTTATTACTGAAGAATATTAAAAACAGATACTTATTAGTTATTACAATTAGCTGTAAATGTAAATTGTCACGAGAAAATAAAAAAATTGTTCTTTCGTTCTCGTATGTATTCTAGAATTAGAAGAATGAATTATGCCATGGTTGAGAAAGCGAAATCGAAAAAACGAAAACCTAAAAAAACTATACATAAAAAAAAATTATAAAACTTTTTTATTATATGCAATTTTGGTTTTAAATTCAGGATATTGGAATGTGTATATTTAAATTTCCAAAAAATAAACACTAATTTTCATAAGATACGATACATTTCTACAAAACAAAATGTATCGCGTGACGTACATGCACAGGAAAACAACATTTTAAACTTCGGAATGCGTAATCTTACTTTCTATTATTGTTGTTATTACTTATGACAATAAATATTTTGTGGTTTTCTGTAAAAAAAAATTATTTATTTCCATTTTGGAAATGTTTATTTCCAATTCGAAGTTATAAAGGTACACATAAACTACACCATTAATAAACGACAGAAAATTTGATAGCAATTAAAAAAAAAACAAATAAAAATATGTCGCAATTTTGTAGTTTTCAATTGACATTTCAAAAAAATATTGAAATTTCGTCTACTATTTTACACAAAATTTACATTTATTTAGTTGCGTGTATATTTTATTGAAAGTTAAATTTTTATTCAACTCACTTTAATTTAATTTTACCATTTGAATTACGCAAAATAATGATTACCCGATTACCTAGCTTTAATTTTAATTGCTTCTTGATGTTCTTAATATTAACATAATAGAACATAATAGAGCGAAAGATAAAACATTTTAGAAAGTATCAAGCATCACCATGGTTCAGTATTTTATTCTAATTGTCGCAGTGTTAATTTAGCCATTTCAATTTTCAATATTACGGTTCCACTTTCTTGGGCATTTTTAATATACTATCTCTCTTAAACGGTTTTACGTTATTAAATGATTGATTTAGTTTAAAGAAAACTCAGTGAATATTATCCACAATCAATTAATATTTACTGCCCCTCTTTTGCTAATAATTAGAATTACAACTCTGTCGAAAGTACTCACTATGACTAAAATACTGAACTATTTTAAATATATTATACATATATATATACACATAATTTAATATACATTAAAGAATCATTTAAATAAAGCCTTACTTCACTCTAAGAGATTTATGAAGTACAATTAAATCATATATTATGTGCATATTTTATTTTTAGCAACATGAAATTGAAATTTCTATATTTTTGAAGCGTATCTTCCGATACAATATATGTATTATTTGTTTGCGAACAATTTGATTTAAATGAATGTGTTCAATGTACTAAACTACTAAAAACGTGGTTTAAACCTAAGTGATACATAAAATTTAATTTAACAATTTTTTTACAAAAACATTATTTTTTATGAAATTTCAGATTCATGTAAGCGGCTTTAGACAGTTGGTGACCACACACTATGGTATTTATTTTTTTAAAGTATAGAACAAATTTCTGGATTTATGACTTCTTAAATTATATTTGTCGCCTTTATAACACGAGCGAAAATTTTACATAGATACAAAAAAAAAT
The DNA here is from genome assembly GCA_963854165.1 of Sylvicola cinctus. Lineage (NCBI taxonomy): Eukaryota > Metazoa > Arthropoda > Insecta > Diptera > Anisopodidae > Sylvicola > Sylvicola cinctus. The sequence continues at coordinate 27,462,009 of OY974082.1, forward strand.
TGTATTTCAGATCAGAAAGGCATTTTCATAACTTTCACCCAACATCGGGTGATAGAATTATCACTTACGAAAAACTCGGAAAATGTGCAACAAAGTGTTTCATTTTACATGTATACAAACAGTTGGCTTTAAAAAGATAGGCGCACAAAGTAAATAAATATCAGAGGTTCAACCTTGATAAGGCACCAAATATAAACGTAAACCGATTCCAGAAGAAAAAGCAATACTTTTCCAACACCTCATATTAAAGGGAGTATATGAAAAGAAAAAAATATTACTCTATTTAGGTCTAAATGCTCTCTCATTGCAATGTTGATAAGATGTTTGCCGCGAAGGAAGATCACAACAACATTCAATAATAATTGAAATTCACAACAGCATGATTTCAAAGTTCTTTATGACTTAAATAGTCGTACATCTTGCACTTATTTTAAATTTTTATTGCTCTAACTTGTGTACGCATACATTTTGGAACAAACTTGATCCTAAAGCAGGTAGGCAAAATTGTGCATATGCAAGAGGCAAATAAGGAAAAATAACTGCAGCGACGAATTGAGTTTTAAAAATTCATGAAATAGTTTTGTATAACTATGCATCTAAAAAGATTAATGAAAAACTGTTAACAATATGTGTGTGCCAAATTATAAATTTTCGGCTCTCTCGACTTTTCATACAAAAATCACGAGGTTGGGATTCTGCTTAATTTTTATTCTGTGATATGCATTTTTCTAGAAGTGATACCTGATAAGTTAGGTAATAATCGTAACATCGTCGTTATTTTATGAATTTCCAAAATTGGGTCCCAACGTAATTTCGAAAACAGGCTCACCTTCGCCATCTGGAATCTGGAAAGCGTTTTTGTGCACACGCAACACGCCACTCTTGCGATTTTCGATTTGTAAATAAACAAAAAAGTGATTTTTAATAATGCGATGATTATAAAATGATGATGAAATTTGAACCGTTTTAAATGTGTGACAATTGTGTGCGCCGGCCAAACAAAACCATTTGCATGCACAGAAAACATTTTTAATACAAAATTTCGAGCACGCTTTAAGGCAAATAAAATTTTGGAACAGTGCTCTGTAGTGTATAGTGTAAACCACGATAAATACGTTTTAAATATTCATTGGTGTAAACCAAACAAAATACACTAACTCGTTTTCCAATCAAATTAGTCGCTATGAAATATTTGTATATAATATATACACAGTGTACTGTTAACTAGCTAATAATACATACACCCAAGAACGATAAAAATAAAGATAACGCATATTCCGAAGATTTCAATTTTGTTTTCCCGATCATCATTCATCATTGGTGTCAGTATACGCAGTGCTAGTAAATCGTGGGAAGTTTCACAAAAATTTTTGTAAATTTGCTATTAAATATGGCAAATGGGAGAAAGAGAAAAAATGAAAAGTTACGTAATTTTTAAAAATGTTTGTTTTTAGTATATTTTTGAAATATTTTTGAATTTTACAAAAACTTGATAAAAAAATTTCTGCCAAATTTTTGCCATTAGTAGCAGCACTTTTTTAATAACTCATGAGTCTTGAATGATATTGAAAACAAAATGTTTTGGTGCCTCTTCATTCGCCTAATGCACCATATGAACATTCGCATCAATCACGTCAGAAACCAAATTTTAAAATCGCCACTATGCGCAATGCGCAATCTTTCTTTCTATCATTTTTGACGATTTCGGTATGACGTCGTTGGTGCTAATATGTTTACATAGTGCACGAGGCAAATGAAGGGACACCCAAATATTTTGTTTTTAAAAGGATATATGAAGCGTCGCATATACAGTGCTGGTAACTACTAATGGCGAAAATTCCCACTAGTTTTGTTATCCAGATTTTGTAGAATCCAAAAAAATCCACAAATTTGATTAAAATTAAACCACAGAAAAACAGTTATAATACATATTACATCAAACCTTTAAAACACATCAAATATTTTATTCATACGGTATATTAGCTGTTACAATGATTTTTCTGTAGCTAAGCTAAATCTTATATTTTCAAAATTGTTGCGAATCGACTGATCAAGTATTTAATCACTTTTCCGGTAAACAAATACATATGAATATAAAAATGCAAGAGTTGCGTATTGCGTTTTCAAGGTTCCTGCCCTACTGCCAAAACCGCAAAAGTTACAATACATCACCTAATATTGGGTGATAAAAGTTATAGAAATGCATAACAATGACATTTATTTTGTTTTTCCTGCCGACCATTTACTAAATCTAATCGCTTATCTATAAGTCATAAATAAAACACATAGTTAAAAATGGCGCATAACTTTCTGTTAATTAGCCATTTAACAATTAAGTTTATACAAAATTGCCCACGATAATAGTTGATTTCCTATCTATAACCCATAAATACCCAGTTAATTTAAAAAAAAAATGTTTTTGACTAAATCTCAAATATTTTTTTTTAATTACTGAAAATGATACTGCGGGCATGCATATTGCAAACGATGCACACAGGTAACTCACAAAATCGCATATCTGTTCTCTATTGTACGTTAACAGTTACTCCGTAAACAAAACTATAAACATAATTTGATTTGTGCTTAAAATCTTAGTTTAAAATACGTGAAATCCATAATAAAAGATACTAAAATACCAGTAAACGAGAAAAAACTGTGTGTATCTGGAAAGAACTCGAAATTTAAAGCATATTCTGGAGTACATTGAGACTAGAGCCGGCATTAGTCGAGCATTCGACACGAACAAGCAAAATTCGATGAGCACAGATGGAATGGGTCATCGAACAACGAAGAAAGCTCGACGAAACAGCGCTAGTGGAATGGCCATTCGTCTGTGTTGATTTCTGACATTTGTTTTTGACGCACAATAATTAATTTATCATTTGTTTGACACATATATATAATACAAGTAAATCCAACTCTACATTCATTTTGAATTAAATATTTAATGAACGAGTCAATTCTATTGTTTTTATTCTATGCTTGTTCGACGAGTAATGTAATGGCTTTCGTCGATCATACGCCACAACAATTTCGTTAAACTATTCGCCGAACAGTGTTCGTCAAACAAGTGGAATGGGATATCGGATATGTTCGTCGAATATTTTATAACGAATGCTCGATGCGATGCAGAATATTGTATTCGACGAAACTATTGTTCGATGTCGATTTTCGTCGATCATGTTCGTATCGAATGCTCGTCTGGTGGAATGCCGGCTTAAGTTTAAAATTTTCGATTTGCTGTACAGAAAAACCAGTTATCTTGAAAAGATTTATGAAATAGTTTCCCATCATATCTCACGAGTTTATTCAATTTACAAAAAGCGACATATACATACATTAAAACAACGTTTGGTATTCTTACAAACACAAAGTCACGATAGCAGTCGCTAATCATTTCATAATTAAGGTATAAGCAGGAATGGGCATAAAGTAACAGTTTAAAGAGAGCCAATTTGTTTAAAATCTAAATGTAGAGTATATAAAATAAAGTAAACTATAAAATTTTCTAAAGAAGATGCTAGTTTGATAATTTGGATAATGGACGCCACACAAGCAATATCTAACATGCGCTGATGCTTTAAGCCCGTAATGATTCACATTGATGTAGTATTACACTTGGAGTATATAGAAAACACTATATGAAGAAAATAGAATAATAGAACATTTTAATTAAACGAAATGAATTAGATCGAAATACGTAATTAGTTAAAGAATCAGCCACAATTAATTTGAGTCTTCAGAGTTGGTTCTAGTTTTGATTTGCGTTTAACAGCTTGCTAGGTTAACTGTTTAAGTATTTATTAATGTGTACTTTTTTTTCTAGGTTGTGTTTTTGTGTGAATGCGTTTGTTTTTTTTTATTTATGGTTTTAACTATAAACTGTAATTTGTTTATGTTGCCATCAAATATCCCGAGTCATGCAACTTGGATTTCGATAAAAGAAAATATTTTCATTTAAAATATAGACCAAATCGTTCTATTGAAATAAACTAAATGAAATCTCAATATAACCATGCTGTTAATACAAAACAACCCGTTTAGGATGTTAAATAAAATTGACTAAAAAAATGTAATTGAGTAATAATTACATTAGAGACTAGAGTGACTCATTATAGGACTAAATATTTATATTGAAATACACACTTCTATAATATACCCGTAAATACCCTTTTAATATCAAATTGCGATTAAAATAAAAAATAAAAATTTTGATTAGAACCATATATTTGAAATCAGTTTTATTCCTAAAAATAAAATACAGAAAACCAAGATGAAATAAAAATTTGAAATGTATAAGTAACCAATTCAAAAAAGCAGCGTGAGGGTTTAATGTTGTCGACTCGCGACTGCTGCCACTAAAGCTGCACCTCGTCCAGATCCGTCTTCCGACAGCATGAGATCAAATTTAAAATTTGGTTTCACCAGTGTTCGGATTTTTTCCATCATGAGGTTATGAAAATGTGGATGATAACGATATACAGATCCATCAACACCAACCTAGCAGAAAATTTTTTTTATTTCATACAGAAACTTAATGCAATGATAATAATCAAAAAAAAAAATAATAATAGTATTAAAAATTATTACCGTTACATTCGGTTCGTCCATTTTATTTATAAGGCCAGCAATACCGGCCGACACAAGATGCGCAGCTCGCGTGGAAACACATTTGCATATGTAACGCACATTTTCAAAATCTTGCTCTGATGCATCAAACAAACCAAACTCATCAAACACCTGACGAATATTTGTGTACGAACCCACTTCATCTGACTCTATTTCAGAGACATATTTTGTAAAGAATCGACCACGTTCCATTAAAATATCCGTACTTTGCCCGTTAAACAGCAATCCAGCCTTCACGCACCTTACAATTACCAAGCGTGCCAATTCACCCATATACATTCCTGATATCATTTTTTCGTGCCTGTAATTAAAAAAAAATTGTCTTAATAAATATTACACAATAAGATAAAATACATCACAGGGAGATCGACAAGAAACTTTGAAGCCAACTTTATCCATGATGTTGGTTCTCAAAACACAATTTAAAAATAATTGTTTGAGCATAAAAAAAGGATCTTAAAATGCTCAGATTATGCACTTGCTGAAGATTTTGAAGAAAAAAAACCTTCATATGATATAAGGAAACTTGAAATATTCATACCCACATACGTTTATACAACGCAATACAGTACCATTACCGGTACTGATAATTGCTATCAAATCGCAATCAATTATCAGACAAAATATGTAACTGTTAACAGCTAATTACCCCATTTGTGGTTATTGATATATAATGATAATAAAATATATCGCTAGGAAATCGTCAACACAATTATAATTTTGACCTATCAATATTATTACAAAGCCTAACCGCATACGGTTGAGTTTGTTTTAATTGTCATAAAGGGTAAGATAATTCGATAATAAAATTTAGTGAGTAGATTACAATGCAAAAAAAAATATTGTAAAATTAGAAGATCACATAATAATTAGACACTTAAATTTTGCTCATATTTTTGCCGAGCCCAATTTAATAAAATCGTGTGCATCATAATGAGCTTAACAAAAATTAATACTCGTAAATCAGAGAAAAATAAAATCATTTTATAAAAAGAAGAAAGTACATACTCAATTCAAGGTTAAAAAATTGAATTTCGTACAGCAAACGTTAAAAACTCATCATTATAATATGAGCCGTTACGCCAATAATTAGAACGAACATTTCTATATTTTTAATTTAACCGTATTTCCTTGGTATTTCCTTAAAATCCGTGTTGTTAACGAAGAAAGGACTGCAAATAATTGAAAGTCGCCCACTGTACATATACAGTTTATATACACATCTATTTGACGTTTTAAGGCGTTAACATAATTATTTTGATGCCGACCTTTGACGAAGAAAGAATGATGGAGAGAAGGGTTTCTCACTTAACTTCAATTCCGCTCTAGAATCCTTTCCTCTAATAATGTTTTTGTACAATTTCTATAATTAATTTCAATTTAGTGACACAGAACACTATGCATTAAATTATATTGCCATTTGCATTTGCTTTTAGTAAGAATTAAAATATTTTACATACAATTGTTTTCCAGGATTGATGCTGTTTTCGTCAATTTCCCTATCGTATTCCGTACGGACGAAATCTAAGACTCCATTGTCCCCAAATGCACCCCATTCTGTGTTGATAAGAACATGAGACTTTCCGTTGCTGGCCTCATCAAAGAGTTCGGCGTTTTCGACTCGTTCGACATAACAAGCGTTGCTCCCAGTGCCTAAAACAAGTAATAAAGGAAATAGATTAGCGTATCAAAATTTATTTAATTGCACTTCCCAGACTTACTTAAATTCTCTGTATATACAACCAACACCGAAATTGTAAATTAGCAGAATTTTTAACCTGAGTACAAATTTTTTTTTCATACTAAATATTATATATTATAAAAAAATGCTCACATAAAAAACAAAAATTTTAAAATCAAACAATGTCAGACAGGAAATATAAAAAAAAGCTTCAAACCACCATTAAAATGAAAAACATAATTTATCATCTAGATATAATTAGTAAGATATTAAGTCTAGTAACAAATAATCAATTATTTTCATAATACATGTCTTTGATAATCTGTATCTCGCGTTGTATAAAACCAATGAGTTTACACCAGTGGGCGTTGGAAAGATGGCATCTTGTACTAAAAAAACACTTCTCTGACAGTCTCGTTAAAGCGCTCGACTAAGATAAATACCAGCAGAGAGAAAATTCGCCATACATTACAGTTTAAAATGAATGCAGCGGAAAATGTGAATAATGTTTATGATTTTGATACGGTAACAGCCAATCACAAATTTGATTCTGTCGATTCTATTGTATTTGGTAATTTCGATGTTTAAGATGCACCACGCAATGGAAGAACCATCGTGGAAAATATCGATGAAATCATGGAAATTATCAAGTCTGAGAGTCACTTACTGTACAAGAAAACAGTCCGAGAAAACTGTAGACAGACTAGCACTTTCAAATGATCATTTAGGCAGAATTAAAAGTATTTAAAAAAAGCCAGACAGACTACACTTTTCATCACTAAACGCGATTACATTTTGACGTTCATATATTTCATACAAATGTAAACATAACCTTATTTCAGAAACAAAATAACTTTCCCGCTTCCATATAAATTTGTGGAATGGTTACAATGAAAAGTATGAAAAGTAGTTAAAATCGAACAGTTTTTCATAGATATCGTCATTTAGATTTTAGTGTTCAAACAATTTTAAAAGCGTGATTTAGGTGCTTAATCGTTTTTTAAGTGATAGTCTGATACTGCCTAAATGGCCATTTCAAAGTGCTAGTCTGTCCACAGCTTTAGGCTGTACGCTGTTGAGAGTCGAACTCAAACACTTTTTTCATTACAACAACAAATCATATAAAGTAAAGTATTTTTTCCAATTTAAAGCTATGAAGATTTTTGTAGTTTTTATTTCAAAAAAGATGTTCGTAAAATATAACATTAAATTGGTATAATATGTAGGAAATAAAATTTGCCTTTTATGCATCATAAATTATCATAAATCAGAATTAGAGCAATTACTAATCTCTTATGGATAGTAGGCGTAATGAATGATGGATAGTAGGCGTGGAATGATTATAACAAGTATATATAATCATATAAATTATTGCACATAATCGTAACCTGTACGTTAATACAAGCCGTCGTGATCACAAACACACTAACACCATTACAGGCAGAGTAGCGCCGAATTGCAAAGTGAAACATTTTATATTATGAACTTTAAACGGCTGTAAATATTTAAATTAAGGGCCGTATACATCAACGCGAATTAATTCGACTAAGAATAAAATTTGAAATTCGTATACATCAATCTTGATTAATCGTCGAATAAATCCGTGAATTATGACTCGCTAAATCCAGCAAATAGTAGGTCAGAATTCCCGGATTCAAATAAAACAAAACGTCAAAAATTACGTACGTTCAGCCGTTAGATGTGAATTGCTGTTATGTCAAAAAATTAAGTTCACTGATCAGCTGACATTTAAAAAAAAATTTCTCCAAAAAATGTACTAGATCACTGGTTGAAGAGAAAGAGTATTAAAATTATCCGTGTTGATGTATACCATTTTTATAAAAATCTGGGGATGTGAATTTTTCATCTAAATAAATTTTCTCCAAAGTATTAAATATTTTTATTTATAATGCATTTAACTTATGTTAAATTATTGTTATTTTAATTATTATTTATATCTTCTGGGCCGTATAATATTTCAAAACAATGTTTGCCATTGTTGCAAGGCAAGCATTTCATAAATTTCTTAACTTGTTCGTCCGCAATAACATTTCTTTTTTTCTGAGAATAGTCAACGTTATTAAAATATTTGTTTGGTTTGACTCCTTAAAAAAAGGGTTTAAACATGCAGTCCTTTGAACCAACGCTTGAAAAATTGCAACTACATGATAAAAGGTAATTCGTACCCTATCGGTTGGAACGAAAAGCCCACATCTTTGTAAATAATCGAAATAATCGTCCGCGGACATATCCCCTATTTCTTTAATAAATAGTTTTCAACATTACAGACATTTAATTTTTTTTGCTACATTATATAAAGAAAGAGTGTTATGAATTCTAATTTCCTTCTCAGATTCTAACAATTCAGTTAAATTAATATTATAGCTACAACAAGCTGTACATCCCAAATATTTAATTAATAATTTTAAAAATGGGTTTTCAATAATTTCTAACATGGCAGAAGTTGTGTGGAATATTGCATTAAGTCTGCAGTTTAAAATCCGTTAATTATAAAATCTAATATATAAATTTCTAAACGACCATGTATGTATGTATGTATGTATGTCACGCAATCACGCCTAAACTGAAAATGGGATCGCCACGAAATTTTACACACGTATTTGCCAACTTTCTAAAAGTAAAATAGGAATATTTTCAACGCGAATATAAACCGCGAAAACCGCGAAAAAAATCGCGGTTCGCAAAAAAATTGTCTTTTACCAAAAATGATTGCTGTAATCGGTTTGTCAGTAGTCAGTTAATAAAAAACATGACGCGAAAAAATCCACGAAATTTTCCGCGATTTTCCGCGGGACTATCTATTTTATATATTCCTAAACGACCGTGTGTACTCCAAAACCGACAATGGGATCGCCACAACATTTTGCACACGTGTTTGCCAACATTGTAGAAGTAATATAGGGGTATTTGTACCGCGGAAATAAACCGCGAAAACCGCGAAAAAAATGGCGGTTCGCGAAAAAATTGGCTTTTACCAAAAATGATTGCGGGAATCGATTTGTGAGCGTTTAATTAATAAAAGCTATGTCGCGAAAAAATCCTCGAAATTTCCCGCGATTTTCCGGGACTATCAATTTTAAATATTCCTAAACGACCGTGTGGGTATATCTTTCAATTACGCCAAAACCGACAATGGGATCGCCACATTTTGCAGACGTGTTTGTCAACATTGTACAAGTAATATAGGGGTATTTTTACAGCGAAAATAAACCGCGAAAACCGCGAAAAAATTTACTTTTACCAAAAATGATTGCGGGAATCGATTTGTGAGCATTTAATTAATAAAAGCCATCTCGCAAAAAATCTGAGATTTTCCGCGGAACTATCTATTATAATATACCATATAAGTACATTCCTAAACGATCGTGTGGGTAGGCATTTCTATCACGCTAAAACGGACATCATGATCGCTAAGAAATTTGACACATATATTTATCAACATTGTAGAAGTAATAGAGGCGTATTTTCGAAGCGAAAATAAACCGCGAAAACTGCAAAAAAAAAAATCGCGGTTCGCGCAAAAGATGACTTTTAGCAAAAATAATTGCACTAATCGATTTGTCAGTGTTCAATTAATAGAAGACATGTCGCATTAAAATCCGAGAAAATTTTCCGTGCAACTACATATATACATAAACGGCCGTGTTGGTGTAGGAATCAAACATGCTAAAACCGTAAATGGGATCGCCACCAAATCGCGAAAAAAAGCGCGATTCGCGAAATAGTTTACTTTTCCTAAAAATTAATGGGGGGAATCAACTAGTCAGTATTCATTTAGTAAAATTCACATCACGAAAAAATCAGCAAATAATTCCGCGATTTTTACCGATAGTAAATTCGTCTAATATATAAAAATTGATACGATCCTATAAAAAACACCTCGCCAAAAAATTCGAGCATCTGTGGTTTTCCATCATTACGGTTTTGTAGCAAAAATTTTTTTTACATCCAATGCGGAAGTTTCATAAACGAAAATAAAAACGAAATAAAGTTGCTAAATTTTTCTCGAAAAATAGACATTCTTTTATCAATTATTTTTGATATTAGAGAATATAAGTGATTACTAAAAATGCTTTTAGAAAACATGTTATGTCCGAGCAGCGCACGGGTTCCTCCGCTAGTCCCTAAATAAAGTTAGAGTATCGCTATTCATAGGATTAGCCAAAGGTTTTCTCACTTGTACACCTTTGAACAACGTTTTAGTACTACAAATTTCACAAATATTGTATTATGTTTGAACGACATTTTCTTGTTTATTATAATATTTAATATCAACTTTTTAATTTTAATTTCTATTAACACTGGTTAATGGCAATATCGTGTTTAAAATTAAAATTAAAATTCAAAATTTTTCACACTAACTCAATTCAGGCCGACGGCTTGTATTAACGTAGGTTAAATAATACATAATATATAATAAATATATAAATAAAATAAATAAATATAAAACGTGTGCAAATTTTATTTATTCTAAATTTGAATTTGGATTTTTCCATTATTTTCCGGGTATAGTATCAAATAATGTTTCAAATATTATATAAAAAAAACCGAAAAATATTTAGACAATATTGCTGAACGCCAAACATATTGAAAGAAAATCATAAGACTTGAAAATTTAAATAAATTGCGGCAATAAATCATTATAAGTACACAAAAAAAATTCATAAATACATATTAGAGCTTATCAGTACTTAAATTAAGTACATTTAAGTTTTCATATAAACGGCGCCACGGAATATTGTTGAACTATTTTTCAATTTTTACCCAGTGGCGAAAGACTCTGCCCAGCTCCTAAACTTTAAAGCTCATACATTTTTTTCTATAGTTTTTCCTTTCCCACTAAGGGTGAAAAAATGTCCTGTCTCTACTTAATAAAGCTATGGTAAATTTAAGCATTTTTAACGCCTGCATGCATACAAATGCACGTATTTCACCGTCGAAACGCAAATGTTCTTTAAAAATATTTTGTTTTTGATCACATTACCATACGTTTTGAGAAATATTTATACGTTCATTTCATTGTTCATTTATTTTATTTCGTTTATTTTATACGAATGGAAGTGGTAAATAAATTTTTCCTTGGCTCCAAATAAAATAAATTTAATTGGAATAGCTGTTCCAAGTAAGTACAATTGTATAAATCTATCACTGTATATTAATTTTTTTTTAACAAAAGCAGGTACAAGGAAAATAATTCTATTTTAGTCTTTGCCCATCGACCAGTGAGATTGATTTTTTGGAATTCATATAAGGACGCTGGACCAAAATTACAATATGTGGCGGAAATGCAGACGTTTTACACCGACATGTAGATGAATAATTGTTAAAAAATGCATGAGATGATGAGATTTATAACACTCCAAAAAATATTAAAGCAAATAAATTTTATAATGTTGCAGCAAATGTCTATGTACTTGAAGATGTATTGTTTTTTTTTGTTTTCTTTGTTTTTAATTTTGTTATTTCAGTAAATGTAATAAATATGAAGTAAAAGGTAAAGCAAGACAAACATTTAAAATTAGAAAGAGACGGATATATGTTTCCTTTTAAGCATATTCACTTAAAGCTTTATGACGCCGAGAAAAGGGAACATGCACTACGCCGAAAGCTACGTTGCTTTCGGCGTAGCGCTCAACGTTGATCGGCGTCGTATTCACCACTGGGCAAGTACATTTTTGGCACTAATTTGAAATCAGATGGAATTTTAGGACAACTTTGTATGACTAAAAAGCATACAAATACGAAACTCATAAATTTAATTTGTTGGTATCTTGTTAACACTGCAATTATTTGTATATACAAAATATAAAAAAAAATTATGACTAGCTTCGTAAAATGAAGTTAAAAACTTCGAATTTTTAAGAATGTTCAATAATTTTTATCTTAGGATATAAACCATATTTTGAAAAAGTAAGCCGTCAGTTTATAGATAATTTCATCAAGATTGCAAATAAAATTTAAAATTGTGTATATTTTCATTGCAAATGTACTTTAATCAAGATACCTTTGCGTGTTTTTTGTGAATTATTGAGAAATCGCTTGTATTCAAACAGTTATAACTTTTAAAATAAAAAAATTCAAACAGTCAAAAAGTTCGTACTAGTAGTTTGACCTTAAAAATAACATTAAAAAAAATGTGCTTAACACGATTGTTTGGACGTACAGCCTTAATGGAGGAATTTAAACTTGAAGATACTGCTAATTAAGTGATGAATCGGTAATCATAAGTACAATAAAGAGTTAGTTTACAATTTTAATAATTAATTCTATATTTATTATTTAATTTTAAAATTCTTATAACATGTTTGATAGTTTCAGTAATCGTAAAAAACAAGTCTATAGGAACGTGAAAGACATAATAAAAATATATATTTAGTTGGATATGCATTTGAAAAAAAAAAGTTTGAACATTATGTTGTATCATATTAACTGTTCCCATCCTTCGGTTATGTGGCGTTCATTTGATGAAGAATTTCATAAATTGCATTATTCGATGTGGTGCGAAAGATGAATAGTTAAGAAGATGTTGAAATACATTATGTTTTCAATCTTCCGAATGAAGCATTACAAATCTTTGTTGACATGGTGTCGGCATTTTTTTTGTTGTTCTTTTGAGTCAATTTAAATGCAGTTTATTCTTCGAAAATGTACCGTATGCATGCGGGCACAACCATAGAAATGATAGAAAGAGCCGACAACACTAGTGGGAATTTTGATTCCAATAATAAAGTTCCCAAATATAAAGAAAGTAATTTATTTCAAGACGCAAAAATTTTGATGATGCTCAATCGGTAAATCTTGTAATGTGTTCCGAATTAAATGAGTTTTACAATACAGATTTAGCCAGAGTTTTTAAAGAAAATCATTGCCGTTTTCTTCCGGTCATAACTCCTATTATGATATAAACGGAATTCTGCCTTTCAACAAAACAATTTCGTATCAATAATAATGCGAAGGGTTTCTTTAGTGTATTGAAAACAAATGTAATGGGTTATAGTTTGGGTATCGGCAAACGACCGGTAAAATCTGGCTGATTTCTCAATTTATATTTTCCTTATATAAGATCATTAAACTGTCCTGGACATCAAAGAGTTCTAAAATAGAGAAAAAGAGTTAGGGATTTTGCTTAAAGCTTCGATTCCATACATCGATTCGTTCATAAACTAATTGAGACAAAGTAGGAAGATACAATAAACAGTAAAGCCAGTGAGGGACAGCACTACAAAAATGCGGCAAGTGCTTGAAAAATGCAGCACGATGAGTTTCAAAAATTAAAAAGTATTTTATGGGATCAAGCAGATACCGCACAAATGCAATAGTTTTGAATCTATTTGATTTTAGTGATTTGTGCTGCATGTCAGATGAACATATAGAAATTCGATGTTTATTGTGAATGATTTTATGGTGGAAAATTCCGCTCAAATATGTGACATAACAAATGTCGAATTAAAATGGACTACTTATTTCAGTTTATACAATGAATAAAAAGAGTTAGTTTTAACTTGAATAAAAATATTTATTCAAACATGTTATATTATGTTCATATTATTTAGAATATCAATTATTGTAGGAACTTCAATGTCACAACTAGACGCGTTTTTGCACAAATTGGTTCCCTTGTCAATTTGGCTTTTGTTACAATATGACCCACCAAACAAAATAGTTCCTCGAACTGACTTGAAGTCATCCCTATATAATTTTTACACATTATAGGATCCTTCAAGCTGCTGAAAATTGTGATGAAAGCATGCGTGATGGCACTCCGTCCTTCGTGGTACGGGTCAACCCAACTTTTTTTTTTACGCACATATTGGAGTTTCTTGACCACAGAACTAACGGCTTCTTTTTTTCTGGGCTTCTTGCTACAATCCGTTAGCCAAATGTACGCTAACATCAGGAAATCTTCACTCAATATTATTAGTTTTTAATTTATATTGCAACAAAATATTATAATCTCTTTTTATTTATTAAATTTCAATGTTGTATTGCTATAAATGTTGCCATAAAAATGACAGTTCAACTCATCGTTTAGGATTTTATATATAAATTATATAAACTCGCTCTTATGAAAGACCACATAAGTCTGTCGCTTTCACTCGATATGTTTGATATTTTCAAGCGCATTCATGGAATCACCAAAACGATTTATGGAATATTAGCTTAAGACCGTCGATTCCCAAAAGCTAATCGGCTTGATAAATTTTCTCCCCGTCCTGAATTAATTATTGATAGTTTTTGTTGCGACTAATCGATACTGATCTAATCTATCTACTTCGAATCGACGATCAATCACAAAATGTGCCAAACATCTGGCAACACAAATTGCTATAATTAATTACCGTTCAGTTAAGATCACACGGATCACACGGTTTATGTTTAAACACAAATTTCACTTTTTTAAGACGTACACATTTTGTACAACAAAGTGTGCGAAAATGAGATTTATGAATAGGTCCAAACATTAATTGGCATCCATAAATTATATTTATGGTTCAGACGATTTAGGTATATGAAATAAAATAATTTAAAAACAATAAAAATCTATGTATAATTATATTGGTCTTTTTTGGTGAGTATATTGTAAAATTAGTGGCGTCGAAGAAATATTTGAGGAGTTGCCAACATGTTTAATTCAGGTGTTATTTTGTGTATTTATTAGAGAATTTTTTTAAAAAGAATTAAGTGTTTATTAAAAATCTGTAGTCAAAATGGCAGAATATGAACGATGGACCGTATGCATATTTTATTAGACTCACCCTGACTGGTTACAATCCAAGGTATTTATTATTTTGTGGAAATGGGATAAGCATTTACAACATCTACAACATTATATCGACATTCGAGAATTCCTAATTTTAGACGAAAGTATTCTGGCTATGTTGTAAAATCGAAAATTAGAAAAAAAAAGTTTCTGGAGAAAATTTTGTTTGTGAATGACAATATGCCCGCCCTAAAATATCGGAGCCAGTTTTTTTCCAGTCTTGATTGGCAGTAAATGACTGATATGTCAATTTTTGCTGATAAATATAATACCGATGAAAGCTGTCGGAACAAGAGTTTTGTAGCTTGCATCCAGCACTTCCGAAATAATGGTGGAGATGGTATTCTGCGGAATGCGGAAAAGGTACTGACTACTGAAGCGAGCGGAAATTATCGCCTGTGGCCATGATGCGCAGCGTCAAGATTAGACACACCGATGCCGGAATGATGCGGCGCATAATTGTATCGGTTTTCTGAATGTAAGGCGTCACAAATACAAGTAAATGATCGAATTTTGTCGCCGACTTTTTAATACAATTGAGGCTCATCTTCGCACAATTCAATGAGCAGTTTTGCGCAAAAAAGTGAATTAAATGCAGATTACAAATTAAAAAAATAAATATAAAAATTGAAAGGTTATATATAATATAATAAAAGGGTTCTTTGATATTTTGATTATTATATTTTGGCATTATATTTCCTACATTATCGTAGGATTAAATAAAATAGGAAAACTTGCAGAACATTTCATGGTCAAATTTTGAAAATTCAAGGTCATATTTTTATAATGAAAATGTGTAATTCAAATACTGTGTGCTTTAGGGTACTATGATGTTCTACATTATTGATAATCTCAATAAAAGTACCAATTTTGGACAAAAATCAAGGTCAAAATTCAGAAATTTCAAGGTCACATTTTTGATATCCCCGAAAAGCTTTATTAAAATGAAGTTAACCAACAGTCGTATATAAATTCACACCTCGCTCTCCCTGCGATGTAGTGTTTTTCATTTAAAAAAGGAGGTGGGCAAATACAAATCCCAGATTTTCGATCTCAAAAGCTTACACAATATGAAAGAAATTCCTTGGCATATATATAATGTTTTCTAAGCGTCAAAATAGGAAATACACCGTACGGCGTACGGATAAAAGTACGTCCGTACGCACATTTTTTCCAAACCAGTTTTTTGGACTCAGGGGAGAAACGAGTTTCTGCATCATCAAATTTTTTTCCGAAAAAAGTCGGATTCCAAATATTTCTATATGCCAGGGTCGTATAGAAACTAAAAAAACTCTTTCTATGTATATTGTTTAATTATCGAAAATTTTGTGCAGAACATTTCAAGCACGAAATCGGAAAATTCGAGATCAAACTTTTAAAATCTCTAAAACGTTAAATATTTTATAAAATTTTCTTTCAGACTAAAGTTGCTTGTTATTAAATAAAACAGTTTGTTGAATATTTCAAGGTCAAAAGTTGAAAAATAAAGTTAAATAAATACAGTTTTGTTTAGAATACCTTTACGGAAAATTGTTGTGAAAATGAAGAAAATCGTAGGGCCCGTTTCTGAGCCCCCATACAAGAAAAATGGATTTGGCAATAACTTGCCCTTGAAGCATCTGGCCTTGAAAAAACTATAATTACATTCTTATTTTTTAATATTTCTATAATATTTTACAAAAAAAAAAAAAATTCACACAATAGACGTACATTTGCAAGACCACTTTTTTGGACTCAGGAAGTGTTAAAACGGGTTTCTACTTTCTGCATCGTCAAGTTTTTTTCCGAAATGAGAATGCAAAAATCTAAATATGCCCTTCAGGTCGTATATAATATAGTATAATATAGTTTCTTTTCAGCACAGCGTATGCCGTATAAAATACATGTCACATATCATTATGCATGGTTACTTATGTATATACTTATACATGCAAGCGCAATTTTTGTAAAATCGGCGTGATATTAGATAATTCCTACGTAAATTCAATAAATTGGTTAACTAAATTATTTCACCACCACATCCAAACAATATGTACCATATATTAATACAAATTTGGAAAATGTTTTTTGTACGGTTTTGATTTATATAAGTTTAATAATTTCCTATACAAATTTTTTTTCACTAATACATATTATAAAAACCAACCAATATTTTGCTAAACCATCTCCCGAGTGTGATGTTTAAAACAAATGAAATATCATCTAAATTGGTAAAGCAGAACATTAAAATTAATGAAAAATTGCGAAACCAAGGAAATAATTGCAAATAATTTTTAAAAATAAGCATGAAGTTGGGGCAAGCTAAGGATGGAGGAGCAGTTTTAATGTCACCTTGTTTTTGCGTGTATCTCCATAACTAGCATACTATAATATGTCTTAAAATTCGATAATGAACGTTTGAAAAATACATTACGCAAAAAATTCATGTATGAATTTCTGACATAATTTTTTTTGTGGCAAACAGTAATAAAATTTATTAAATAATTTTCAGTAATTCATTTATACAATTGCGTTTTAGCAGTTGAGCTTTTATTTCGAAAGTGGGAGTTAGTCCTATGAATTATGAACTAACTTCCGCAATAGGAATACCAAAATAGTGGGAGTAAGTTCATTTGGAGTTAAGTTGTAGGGCCATAAAACAACATACATTTACAAATACACAAATTTTTATGCATCATTAACTTTTTTCCAGTATGCTGGGTAATAAATTAAAAAGTAACAAATTATAATTAATTAATTCAGAACTGAAAACCATTCCTTACCAATTTTAATAAAATCACAGAAAGAAGCAATATAAACAAAACATGCTACATAATGTTAATAAAATTTGTATAACCTACACAAATAATAATTGGAAATAAATAAGTAATCATATAAACTAAAAAAATAAACGTACCAACAATCAATCCGATTTTGCAGTTGTGATTTTTCCATGCACACGACATCAGCGTGCCAGTTGTATCGTTTAAGATGGCGCAGACCTCAATTTGTACATCCTATTTGTTCATATTATCGTTTATATATTTATACACAAATGAATGATTTAAGAATAACATATCTCCAAATAATTAAGGAACTAGTACTTGAATTATGCATTGCTGATATGCTATTTTAAGTAAAACTTCTCTAAATATATTTAAATATTGTATGTTTAGATTTATATGTAATAAGTTTAATTTAAACATTGGCAATTTCATATGTAATATATATTATTAATAATATTTCTCTGATCATAATTATACACACCGCACAATATGTAGTATGTAAATGTACATATGTGACGGAAGATATTAATTGAAATTTGATAGAACATCACCATTATTAAGTCGCTGCTATAAGGTTTGTTAGCCAAATCAAAATTGTGGCCAACTTTTAAATTGAACATTTTCAAAAAAAATTTCTCTTGGTTTTCAAAATACACGACTTGACAATACACGACGGGGTCGATCACGATATAAAAAACTACAGCGCAGGGAGAGCGAGGTGTGAATTTATATACGACTGTTGCTTACATTTTAATACAGCTTTTCGGAGATATGGAAAATGTGACCTTGAAATTTCTGAGTTTTGACCTTGATTTTTGTCCAAAATTGGTACTTTTATTGAGATTAGCAATAATGTAGAACATCATATAGTACCCTAAAACAAACAGTTTTCGAATATATGGCCCTGAGTTTTGAAATTTTGACCATGAAATGTTTAGCAAGTTTTCTTATCCTATTTAGTCCTATATTAATGTGAATTTTCCGATTTTGACCTTGAAATGTTCTGCAAATTTTCTTATCTTATTTTATCCTACAATAATCCGGAAATTTTTTCGTATTGTGTAAGGTCTGAGATAGAAAAGTGAGATTTGTCTTTGTCCACCCCTTTTTTCGCCAGAAGAATCATCTTACGGGATATAAGATATATGCAGTTTTGTTTAGAATGCCTTGATGATTTATTGTTGTGGAAATGAAGAAAATCTTGGGTCCGTTTATGCATGTGACAAAAAGATTTTTCGCAATAACTTGACCTCGAAGGATTAGACTTTTCAAAACCGATAATTTTTATATATTCTTATTTTCTTATATTTTTCTCTAATATTTTACAAAAAACAAATCGGTCAAATGGTATTTGTATGGCCACTATAGAACGGCGTACACCGTTTTTCTATAATATAGCGTACGGTCGAATATAAATTTAAATCTCTGCCCACATGCCTGCCTTGTTTTAAACTGAATCAATACATTGTAGAGGGCAAAGAGGTTACTTATCAAGCTATGAAGAACGGGACAGTCGTCTTTAATTATTTCTATAAAAGAGTCGTGAAAAGTAATGGAGCTAAATAGTTCATATTATTGATAATATATGATATTGAATAAAGGATTGCAAATTGTAATTGTAAAATATATTACTATTTCATTATAATTCAGAAGTGGGATCTAAAATTTTTAATTTTTTTGACAATTTTGTTAAGAATTTAGTTCAAGAAATAAATTAATTGCTGTAAAATTCAGCATGTGCTTGAAAAATGCAGCACGATGAGTTTCAAAACTAAGCGAGCATTTTATAGCATCAAGCAGATGCTGTAAATTGCAATAGTTTCAAATCTATTTGATTCTAGTGCAAATGCTCTCATGTCAGAAAAACATATAAAAATTCGACATTTTATAGTAATAAATCCCGCGTAAATGTTTGTAAACATTATACCACTCATAACTTCAACACAAACAGAAAGCAATTAATTAATTCAGTTAATTGGTCATCGGCAAATTGAAAAAAAAACGATA
The DNA here is from genome assembly GCA_963854165.1 of Sylvicola cinctus. Taxonomy (NCBI): domain Eukaryota; kingdom Metazoa; phylum Arthropoda; class Insecta; order Diptera; family Anisopodidae; genus Sylvicola; species Sylvicola cinctus. The sequence goes on from OY974082.1 coordinate 27,481,873, forward strand.
ATAAAATATATTTTTATTTTATTAATTTCAATGTTTGGATTTCCTATAAATGTTGCTACAAATTTAAATATCTACCATAAAAAATGACAGTTCAACCCATCGTTTAAAACGGTTTATATGTATAAATTATAATTTTTAATTTACATACGGCCCCTAAGGGCATATAGAAATATTTGTAATCTGACTTTTTTCGGAAAAAAAGTTGATGATGCAGAAACTCGTTTTGACACCCCCTGAGTCCAAAAAAGTGGTCTAGAAAAAATGTGCAAAAGTACTTCCGTACGCCGTACGGTGCCGTACTATAGAGAAATTGTGTACTATGGTGGAAAAAAAATAAATCCTAAACTACTGGACCGATTTGTATGAATTTTTTTTGTAAAATATTAGGCAAAAATATAACGAGACGATTTTTGATTTTTCAAGGTCAGATCCTTCAAGGTCAAGTTATTGCCAAGGCTCAAAAATGGGTCATACGATTTTTTTCATTTCCACCACGATTAATCTTCAAGGTATCTTAAACAAAACTGCATATGCTCCTTCTGGCGAAAAAGAGGATGGACAAAGACAAACCCCACTTTTCTACCCCAGCCACCTTGCACAATATCAAAAAAATTCTTTCAGATTATATCATCAAAGTCAAATTTTATATATTTCAGAAACCTTTAATATTTTAAAAAAAAAATTTCACATTATTATTATGGGTAGGCTTAAATGACACAAAAAACTTGCTGAACATTTCAAGGTCGAAATCGGAAATTTCAAGGTTCGACATACGGCGTACGGCGCACGTATCTCAGAAACCCTAAATATTTTTAAAATTTTTATTTCACATAAATAATAATAATAATGAAAATGTGCAATTCAAATGTGAGTTTTAGGGTACTATGATGTTCTACATTATTGATAATCTCAATAAAAGTACCAATTTTGGACAAAAATGAAGGTCAAAATTATTTCCAAATCATGGGTTTTGTCTTTGCCCCCCCCCTTTGTCGTTAGAAATATCACCTAGCGGGATATAAGATAACAGATACAGTTTTTTAGAATATTTTTCTAGTAATTATTGTTGTGAAAATGAATACAATCGTATGAATACAATCCACAAGAAAATTTTTTATTTTTTTTAAAGCATCTGACCTTCAAAAAAACTGTAATTATTTTTTTTTTTTTCTAATGTTTTCCAAAAAAAAATTCATATAATAAAAATGTTTCATTAAACGGTTTTATTTCAAATGTATCTTAATTCATCATTTCTTTTAGAATATATATTAATTTTTCGTTGACAGTGTTAAACTGTTAACAGAGTTAAATAAAAGAAGCTTCTCCACTTTGTATTGATCAAGGAAATTTTCTAAAAATTTTGGTTCATATAGAATTTTTTTTGGTTTTACTAATCTGACTGTACTAAATTCTTATACACTATTTAAAACTTGTGAAGGGACAAAATGAAATGTTCGAACGAATGAGATGGTAAAATAAATCCACACAAAACAATTTTAAACATGTTTGTACATCACGAAACAAAAATATATTTTAAAAAAAGGGGTCAGGATATGGGTCAGAACACAAAAAAGAATGCACAAAAAATATTTAAAAAAAAGCAATTGTTAACACTTCTCTAATGTTTAAAGATATTTAGGTTATATAATTAATGAAAATTTGTTAATTTAATTTAGGCTTACCAACAATTATACCAATTTTGCAGTCAAAATTTTTGTGTGCACACGACATTAACGTTCCTGTCGAATCATTTAGGATGGCCATCACCGCAATTTCAACGTCCTTTATGTTGTAACGGAGAAAAGCAATTTTGATTTTATTAAACACACATTTAAACAGATAGGAAAATATTAAAACAAAACTAAAAGCAGTATAACAAAACACAAGTAAATGATGTGATACATTATAGAATTATAACATTAAAATAAATAAAATATAAAGATGCAAACGTTATCAAGGAAGGAATAAAATAATAAGTTATATGATTTAATGGTTAATAAATACACAATATATTGCGTTGCTTTATTCTTAAAGTACGTATAACAACATGTATTGTTGAAATTGGTTTTGCATTAAAAAACACAACATAAAAAACCCAGTCCGCAATCTTTTTGTTTATAGTTTTATTTGTCAATGTTGCAATATCATTTTATTTACTCAAAATTTGTTGAACTCAGTTTTTGATTACAACTATTTTTCTCACCTTGACAGACATGCTACTTGACAACCGAGATTACTGAATTCAAGAATGATAGAAAGAATATTTTGTTATAATTTGCCATATTTTTTTAATGCAAATTCACACATAATGCGAAATTTCCTACGATTTACCAGCTTTACTGGTAAATGCGCAAGAAAAATTTGAAACTTCGGAATGCGTAATCGCTTTTTATCATTCTTGGGCTAGGAGCAATTAAACAGATACATATATGAGATGTGATCCAAACAATTAAGTGACGTTACACCGTACGTACGGGGTTATTATTTTTATTGACAACAAATCATTTATGTTAATTGTTGAATTAATGAAAAGAATATCCCAAATTAAAACAATTTAAAAAGTGAAATGTGGTGTTCACTGTTTAACTCTAATTGCAACAACAAAATGGAACTTCTTTTAGTTTCGATAAGTACCCAGAAAGGAAAAAGATTTAAGATATATGTATTTGTTTTGCAAGAGAAAAGATGTTATTAATCCAAACACGGCTAGAATTTGTAGCAAACACTTTCTTATCGAGTAATTTATATTGCACCATATAATTGTATTGTGTAAGTGTAAATTTGTTATTTAAGTAGTTGAATTTCCAAGAATTTGTACATTATCAAAAAAAAAACGATTATAAAACCCGATGCCGTTCCAACAATTCAGCCCCCTGCAGAAGTTATTTTTCATAGTGAAGGGCGTTCAAGCCGGGCAAACAATAGAGCATGAAAACTTATAGTTTCGTCGTTATTAAATGAAGACGAACCAACATTCATCAACGTGGAACCAACAACGTTGGATAAAATTAAAATAGTCGTGGAAAAACAACAAATTTTGAACACAGAAACCTTTTCTGTTAAAGAAGTGCAAATGCCGAAACGTATGTTTGAATATGTATGTTCTAAACAAGTAACGATATTTACGTGCTTAAAAAAAAATTAGACCCTGATATGTGCAACTCGAAGAAGCTAAAATATTTTTTTTTTTAAATTGATGCAGAACATTCCAGCGAAAGGACACATGCTTACGGATGAATATTGATATTCAAAACGACATTCTAGATCAAAGGTCAAAAATGGTTTCTGAAATGAGATAGCATAATAGAGAAAAATAGTCTCATACCATTTCAAAAAGGTACATGTTAGCGTCCATTAAATACATCTGGATCTATAATTTGAGCGAATAAGGATTATCTCCAAGGCAAGGATGGAGTATATAATGAATTTTCAAAAAAAAATTAAGGGTGCGTATTTATTTTAAATCGCTTTCATGTGATGCGTAATGAAGTAGAATGAATTTGCATATCTGGTCATAGTATAAGTGTCCACAAGGATGTGGATCGTAGTAGATCTACCATACGGATACACGATTCTCGTACAGAAATTTTGAAACTGTTGTTTTTGTTAGCCAAATATAATTAGAATTTTGACTTATCGTATATTTTACCCGGATAGTACATTTGACAGTTAAATTACCATGAAAGGGGAAACCGTGAGGTGCAAAACAAACAATTATAACAGCTCGAAATGAATGAATAAATTTTTTTCGAAATAATTGTGTGGAAAAACATAATATTTGAAATTGGACATTTATGCATTTGTTTTTAATATTTATTATATTTTATAAATATATTGAGCATCAAGCGGATTCATGAGAAAATAAGCGTTCGAATTTATTAGATTTTGAAATTGAGCTTTTATGTTTTTTCTTCTTTTCCTGATTATTACAGATCATTGAGGCTCTTGAGAAAGTAGCTGCCGAACATCGTTTATGACCCTGGCTAGAGCTGGACATTTACACACAAAGTGGACTACAGTTACATGCTCACTTTAATCGTTGCGATTTTGTCATGATGTGTTGAATGTGAACCCATTCGTGTTGCGTGTTTCTCAATTGGACAATGACCCGTGTATACAGCGATTGCTCTGGCTATATTTGCACAGAATGGCTTAAGGATATTGTCGATTTTAATTTTCAATATCAATGTTAATAAATTAGTAGTTTTCTATTGTTTGTACTTTTTTTTTTTAAATATATATATAAAAAAATTAAATCTTTTTAAATTTTCAGTATAAATTTTTCAGTGTAAATTTTAAATTTCCTACGAGTGTGCAGTAATTATTTCGAAAAATTAATGTGTCACAATCGTTTCGAATCACCCAAAATGGTAAAAAAACACTCTGTTTTTCATACAAAAAAGTGCCAAATGAATTTGCGCCTCACGCCCTACTGAATGAGAGAAATTGGACTACCGGAGTACCAAAAGTAAAACTACATATTGAGATTGCGACAAAAAATACTTTTTTTAATTGGGCGAGTTATGTTCTGAATATTTTTGGCAGCAGCATTCAGGTCGTCTGTCAACTTTCGTCCAATCAGGGCGGTTGTCAAAAATTATGTATTGAAGTTTATAACATAACCAAATTTGAGTATTTGAATAAAATACAAAAACAGAACAGTCGTTTTTACTTTTAGCGTTACGCGCAAGGTGTGGTTATTGTTCAATATGGTTGTTTTTTTATCAATTTCTTAATAACGCTTTCACTCATGTAATTCACATTCGCTTCAGTTGTAATTTACCGCATATAAATTCCAAAAAACGTTTATTCAGATTTTATAACCTCCCAAAAAAAATCATTCTTGAATTGTGTAACTTACGATTTTTCATTAATTATTGTTTCCAGTTCCATGTAATACATTTTAAATTTAATGATTGATTATATTTAATTTGTTATGCAACCTCTTTTACTTAAAAGCAGTTATACGTCGAAATTTCAATACATTTTTATTCGTGATGTTCTATCTAGTTCTAATAAATAATCTAAATTTAAAAATTGCACTCGAATGTTTTCGTATGCATTGAAAAACACATTACATTTAGTTATATAACTTTCTCAAATAAAATCTAAAAAAATAGCTACATGATTATTGCCTATTGCATAATAGAATAAGAATAATAGAATAATAGGCTATCTTAACTTGCTGGTATGATTTGAAAAATTTTGTATTTTTAAACGTAATTTTAATTACAATATACATACACCGCGCCTTGCAATGGCGTCCTTTAACAACTGCACGACATCTTGGTCAATAACACCGGAACACTTAAAGCCTTTAGTCCAATTAACTAGTATTCCCTTAGTCAACCCCAACTGTTTTAGTGGGAATGAGAATGTAAATCCAAGTGGCAGACGTTCGCCATATACGCTGTGTTCCTAGAAAGAAAAAGTTTGTATTAACGGTAAAGATATACGGTAAAGATATATGCAATGAACATGAATGTTAAATAAAATTATCCTTTGTTGAGATCCAGATCTACATATGGTAAACCTCCAGTTTAGGTTAAAGTGATTGTTGCCTATAGGCTGGGCCATGTTGATCACAACAATAATATTGATGCAAGATCGAGCCAATTACAGCAATTTGAATGATACTTAGATTCAAGGGGCAAACAACCACATGGCGAATTTATATGCGACTGTTGCCTAACTACATTATAATAAAAAATTTCTGAGATGTGGAAAATGTGACCTTGTGTTTTGTCCAAAATTGGTACTTTTATTCAGATTAGCAATAATGTAAACCATCATAGTATTTCAAAATAAACAATTTTTGAATTACATATTTTCATTATCAAAATATGGCCTTGCGTTTTAAAATTTTGGCCTTGAAATGTTCCGCAAGTTCTCTTGTCTTATTTCTTGTCTAAAATATTGTGAAAAAAAAATTTCAAAAATATTTAAGCTTTTTGAGATATAAAAAAATTGACCTGGCTGAGATTTAAAAGTAGGTCTTTGTTCAACCCCTTTTTTGCCAGAAGAATCATCTACCGCGATATAAGATATATGCAGTTTTGTTTAGAATACCTTGAAGATTAATGTCGTGAAAATAAAGAAAATCGTAGGGCCCGTTTCGGATCACCCATACGAAAAAAACTGACCATAACTCGACCTTGAAGCATCTGAACTTGAAAAAACTAAAAAAAAACAATTTTATTTTTATCTCTAATATTTTACAAAAAAATCAAACAAATCGGTCCAATAGTTTTCGAAATGGCTTTTATATGGTCACAACAGAACTGCGTACGGCGTACAATGGTACGAAACCTTGACTTATACGATTTCTGACCATTGTTATCAAAATTATTATGGTTGCTTACGCTGGAAGTTCAAATATTTATTTCATTGACCAATCAGAGCGCTTGTCAAAAATTATGAAACCTGTTTTATCAAAATTATCTACATTTTTTGGTTCATCAAGGTTCTGTTAACATATTATATTACAGTACGTTCCATTTAACAATCCCATCTAAAATTCTTTCCTGGAGGTCCCAGGAGGACCCCTTTATGGATGTTTGAATATGAATGGATGCACTCAAATATTTTACTTCCATGAAATTGTTAGTTAATATTAATTTTTGGGGAATTTTAAAAATAATGTTTTAAATTGTAATAATATTTGAAATTTTATTTTAACATCTTCTTTGTAAAAAAAATAATACAATTCTCATTAAAAGTTAATAAGAGATCATAAAACTACTTTGAGTCATTAAGTTTGTAGATTGGTAAAATAAGGATCATATTATTTTAAAAATTCGTTGCGTTACGTTTTAACGTATACGTAGATACTAACGAGCTCTGTAGGGTTATCAAAAATAATAGATGCATATATAAGTGAGGTGTATTCCAAAGGAAGAAGAAAGACAAGTGCATTATTAAAAACAAAAACAGATGAGACTCCTAGATCAACACAACGCATCGCCAAATGTATGGGGAGTACCTTCGAAGCTCCTCGAATATATACGAAGGATGAAGCTTCAGCTCTAATAATAGACTTGAAACTTTCGAAGTACCGGTAGTTGCATTTACGAATGCAAGCAAAACCCAGGAACGCCAACATATTATATCCACTATATGAAGTTGTGCCTGAAGCAAAAAAAGAAGAAGAAAAGCATTTCAAAACAGCCGAGATTGGAAGACCTGAAGAAAAAGTTCTGTTAGATGCCTATTTTATTTATGGATTAAAAGTTAACTTAATTATAAGCTAAATTGTTATATATTGTATATACTTTTTGTATATGAATATTATTTCTGTTTGTCTTTAAAATAAATGCGTGATTTATATTTAATTTTAACAACATTTACTTCTTCAAGAATTATTTATTCTAATTTTAAAATTTAATTTTTTTTTAATTCCGTTTTATTTTATATTCATTTTTATTACCATTTATTGATTTTAACAATCTTTAAAAGAATTAAATTTTAAAACTAAAATCAATCGAAATATTGCTTTTTGAACCAGTTTTTCGGAAAGCGTGAGCTACTTTTATATTAATTTTTTGTTTACATAAGTAGATTACCTAATGGGTAACAAATGTAATGCCAAAAAAAGTTAGACCTCTATCAATTAAAATGTAAAAGACACACAGTTTGCCAGCTAGCAATCCATTTCGTACCACTGTGCGGCGTACGGACGTACATTTGCTTATTTTTTCTAGACCACTTTTTTGGGCTCAGGGGGTGTCAAAACGAGTTTCTGCATCGCCAATTTTTTGTCCGAAAAAAGTCGGATATGCCCTTGGAGTCGTATATAAATTTAAAATTATAATGATGGGTATAAATTATGATGAAGAATGTTTTTGGCGTTCGTTAAGTCTTTAGAAATTTTTAAATATTTTCGAAAATATTTCAATCATTTATTGGGGATTCAAATTTTAAAAAGTGGTATTTGTTACTTTAAAATTGGCTTCGCAAAATGCAGTGGAAAACGATCTAATTTTAAAAAAAATTTAACACATTATATCTCAATAACTATTCGTTTTATCAAACGAAAGGGTTTAGATGTGCTTTCAAATAAGCTTATCTAAAATGAGTTCAATTTAATCACACCGCATAATAGATAGCGTTGAAAAAAATGTTTATTTCACGATCCTGTGTTGAAAATTCTGAACCATTATTGTACTCAAGACTACAATAATCTTTCTTCTTAATTAAACCTCCCACTCAACTTGACGTGTCCTCATTAATGTCCTATTTATTTATGAAATCTCATAAAATTCATTCAGACTAATTACCAGTGTTGATATGCGTCTGAAGAATGATATTCGCATTTCGGCAGAGTTGGTAGAAGCTCGAAGTCACTTTAAACAACAACGGTACGAACTAAGGAGCAGCGAGAGATAACAGATTGAGAACAAGCAGATCGAGAACAGTTGGTGGAAGAATACGTACGATGACCAGTAGTGCGTTTCCATAACTTTTATCACCCACTATTGGGTGATTAATTGTCATTTTTTCAGTTTAGACACCAGACTCCAGATGGCGAAAGTGGGCATGTTTTCGAAATTACGTTGAGACCCTGCATTGAAAAGTGATAAAATAAGGGCTATGTAGCGACTGTGTCAAAATTTATCACTCTTAATTATACCCCGTTTGACGTATCTCAAATAGATTTTGTTTATTTTTGAGGAATACATACCTTTTAAAAGCCAACTGTTTATAAATAAGTCAATTGGTGCACTTTGTTGCGAATTTCTCGAATTTTTCGGTATCGGGTGAAAGTTATGGAAACGCACTACTGAAGTCCTTTTTTTAAAGTCCTTTATTTGACTACTCCGTCCTTTAGATTTATTTTTTCCGAAAATAGCTAAATTGTCCTTTATTTATATAATGCCAACAGTTTTGTCCTACGTGTATTTACAATTCAATACTATCCTATCATACCTCAGTAAAATTGATATTTGTGCATCATGTTTTTTTAATATTTTTCGAAAATTTTACTTGGCTGATTTTTTATTAATATTTTTTTAAACAGGTAGTTGATATTAAGATGTAATGCTTACCATGTTTTTCAAATATTTATTTTTTATTAATATAAATTTTTTTTTTAAGAATTCTTCATGTAAAGTTGATAATTGTGAAAAAACTTGAATATCACAAAAATTAAGGAGATAAAGTAATTAAATGAACATAAATGAATTTTAATATGAAATAGAGTCGCCTCTTTGTTGTGCAACCAAATGCAAGCGGCGGGGAATCGAATTTACCAAGTTATGTAAAGTCAATAGTTGCCCATTTCTCGACAATGGCCGCTTTTAGTTCCTTTAAGGACTCAATTGCCTTCCACCCTCAAAAACCTTTGCTGAAAGGATGCCCCAAAGGTCCTGAATTGAATTTAAGTCCGGATTTATTGCTGGCCACTGTAATGAGGGAATACCACTGGAACAGAAAAACGACATCGTATGCCTTGCAACGTGTATAGGAGCGTTATCCTGTTGAAATGTCCAGTCGTCGCCATGGAATTCCTTCGCAAATGGTATAAGTTCTCCTTCAAGGAGATCCGTATACATTTCCGCATTGATCCGTCCCGTCACAAAGCAAATGGGAGACTTTCCAGCAGAGCTAAATACCGCCCATACCATCAGAGAGCCACCACCATGGTTCCGCCTATAGAAGACAAGTCGGGCCTTCATATGCCGAGGTAACAGTTTTGGTATCCGTACCTATGGGTCATATTTGAGGTGCAACACCTTTCGACAAATCTGTTGCACCCTCTGCCTACTTATTGGCAACTTCAATTCAACCTTTATTTGAGCGCAACTCATGTTTTTAGGCGTTGCTAGCGCCTTTATGTGCCGTTTAGTGGGCGCATCAACTTTTGGTAACCACCATGGTTCCGCCTATAGCTCGACTGCATGGGATGACTTGGGTCCCGCCAGTACTTTTGATTTCCATCAGGCCTGTCTAGGTTAAACTGCTTTTCATCACTGAAAATCACTTTTGTGAACTCGTTGTCCCAAAACTTATATTTTTCACCGGGCCACATTCAGCCAAAGTGTCGATTTTCGGTCTTTCTTTTTCATTTAATTCGGCTGCGAGAGGCATTTTAACCAAAAATAGTCAAAATTTATAAAAAAAAACTCAAAAATTTGTAACAATACTAATTATAGTCAATTAGTTAACAATATTTAAATGCATTTAATAATTTTTTGCAGCCAGATAATTAATGTGTCACACTCAAAATGGAAATGAAGAATTTTGCACAAATATCAACTTTCTATTAAAGTCATGACTTTGTCTCTTTTAAAATTCTAACGGGACTATAGATTAAAAGCAAATAAGAATGTATATATTGCATGGAAAAACATCACAAAGCATAAGAGATAAAACATGTATACTCGAATCATTTATGCCATTATTAGAACAACTGTAATAAGCAAAATAAATTTTGCACAAATATCAATTTTACTGAGGTATTATATGTCTTTAATTACTAGTATGTATATTAAAAGCATAAATATTTACCTTCTAAAGTAAACAACAATACTGAAGACGAAAAAAAAATATTTCGAAGTATAAGCTCTTCAAAACATGTATCGAATATCTTGACAACTTGGATAATCGAATTCTTTTGCAAGAACATCGGTTGTGGCCAAAGGTTGAGAAAAGTGTTTATGTTCCATAAAAAAGTAACGGACGCTAAAATTTGATGATGAGTTTTTTTTACGAAATTTGCTGTTGAATGCTGAATGAAATTAGGTCAATAGTGAACAAATTGAAGAATGGCGGATTAAAGAAATCTCCTGCAAACATAAATGGGTCGAAATATTTGATTATTTTCAACAAAAATTTATTTAATTTAAAAAAGTGTTCAAAGTTATTGAATTCCCTTTCTTATCAGGATCCAACCCCTAAACAGAAAGAGTATTTTTAATTATTAATAATATATAGACCATCGATAAAAGCCAGCAAACAATTGCAACACTTGAAGATTGTATTTATACGAAATGCAACTATGAAATGGATTGTTCTAATTTCTAGGATTTTTTGTCGCAAAAGCCGGACGCGATAAAAAGTATTCACATTCGTCGCGACAAATAAAACATTTAATTTGTCTTGTGTTTTTTTTTTTGTATCAGAATATTCAAAAGAAAATTAATTTTTTTAATATATTAAAATTTAAATGTAAAATTATAGTTTTACAAGGATATTATTTTCAATATGAAATTTACATACATACATAAATATAAAATCAAAATGTTTTTCGTTTTTGTCCTTTATTCTATTGGGAAAAATATGGTCACCGTAGCCATACGAGCCAGCTATTACGTTAAGAGGTTAGGAGAAGGTGAAGAGCCAGTCAACACCACCACTTGTGCCGAATATATGAAGTCATAGGGCGTATCTTTCAAGCGAAAGAAAATCAGGAGAGCCGAGTTGTAGGATAGAGGGAGACTGCGGCGTGCACAGCGACGGGGTGTGTGAATTCACCATGTTGTGACTTTACTTACTTCAGTTAAAGCCATCAAGCAAAAAGGTCTTCAAATAAGTTCACTAAATTAGTTGTTTTTAAATGTCATTTATTCATTGTAATAAATAGGTAGTCACGAAAGTGGCCTACATATATGTAAATTTAAAGGACGATTTATTTTCAAATGTTTATTACAAAATGTAAAGGTTTCTTTCATTAAAATTATTAAATCTAAAATGTACAGGGTTATGCGTTTCAAACCTATTTAAACGACCATATTTTTTTGTGTAAAATTATTTTACAATTACAAAAATGTGTGGAAATAATCAAAATTTCAGAATCCATTGACTTTAGCCCGATGTGGCCACCAAAGAAAAAGTTAGACATGAAAGAATAAAAGAGGTTATTATGAAAAGCTGTCCAATCGTTTCATCGAGCCTGGTGTCAAATTTAATGCGACTTGTTATCGGGAAAATGTTTTGAAAGCTGCTTTAGAGCCATGGGCACACAAACATTTTGGTCATAGACTATGGACGTTCCAACATTACTTTGCACCGTCTCATAAAGGTCGTGTGAACTAATAATGTTTTTAAAAAACATGTTCACTTCATTTCGTCCACATAATGGCTTTTGAATTCGCCAGATGCAAATCCGATGGACTATTCCATCTGGGCAATTTTGGAGAGCAAGGTGAGGACTAAAAAGTATGACAGTATGGATGCGCCAAGATCATGTTCGTGCAGCATGCAACTCATTTTTTAACTGTTATATATATATATATTAGGTTTATAACTGCATCGAGCTAAAGTGATTAAATTCTGGCATTTTGATTATTTCCACATAAAAAAATAAATAAAATTAAACTGTCGTTTGAATAGGTAATGGCCCAACCACATAGGCGCAAAGCAAGCGAACGGTTGCGTTCGAATTTGTCCAGCTTCGCGTTCGAAAAATATGCTACTGCAATGTTCTTTTGTTTTGTTTATGAAATCTTTTGACGTTCGCGGCAAGGCAAACATAATAATTTCGCTCAGGAGTGCGATTTCGTAGCCAAACGAGACGCTACTTTTAAATTTTGATATTTATTTAAATACACGTGATATACAAATATATTGGTGCAAAATGATGAAATAATTATTTTGTGTGTCAAAAGTTGTACCGAATTGTACAATTATACCGTTAATCGCTATAGGTCTCGAGCAATATCGTTTTCATTTTTCTTTGTTATAGATGTCATTTGCTTATTTTTAAAATTAAATATGTACATACATTCGCCGTTAGCCTTAGATTGATATTGGAATTGAATTAATCTCTTATTGATATATAATAAATACTGATCAATTGCCATTCATCGACTATTAAAATTAATTGTAATAATTGAAAATAATTATTCAACAATTTCTCATTATTCAAATTGCAACGATTCAACCTAAATAAAGTAAACGACGTAGATAATAATAAACAAAAGAAAAAGTAAACAAAAGAAATATATAAATTCTTTCCCAAATGCCATAAAGTATTGATTGCAGTCATAATTGACAAATGATCTGTGACATGAGTATATAAGTACGTGACACATACTGAGCTATTTCTTGTTCTTAAAATGGAAAATCAATTAAAATAAATGAACGAAAACAATTGAACTTTCATTTATAAGCATTCAATTGCATAAACTAATTTATTATTGTTCTATTTTAATTTATAAATAATAAAGGGATTTTTTGTGCAACTGAGCTTAAACAAAATATTTTCAAAACTTCCGCTCATCAATGACTGTGTAAACCATCATTTTTGCGATTCTAAACTCCCGATCGGCACGGAATGGCAGTCATCGCAAAATTACGCTCATTTTCCTACAATTTTACCGCAAATCGTAAACCTGTGAGAGCCATCACAAAATTATTCTTATTTTTTTTAAATTTAGCCGAGAAATATTAAACAAATTAAAATTTCGCCATACGATCGGAGAAATCTACCAAATTAAAATTTGTCAATAGAAGTCTCTGATCGGCACTCGGTGTATTTAACTTAAATATTTACAGCCGTTTAAAGTTCATAATATGAGCGAATCTTTCACTTTGCAATTCGGCGCTACTCTGCCTGGAATAGTGTTAAGCCACCATTCCATTAGTCGAGCATTTGACACGAACATGACAAATTCGACGAGAACAGATGGAATGGATCGTCGAACAACGACGAATGCTCGACGATACAACGCTGTTCGCATCGAAAATGTTCGATAAAAATTTTGGGGTAGTGGAATGGCCATTCGTCGAATTCAATTGACTGTTCGAAGCAACATTTTGTTCGATATGAAACACAACAAACAAGTCGTGTTTGTCAAACAGCTTCCTGTGTTGGTTTTTGACGCGCACTAACTGATTCATCTTTGTTTAGAAGTAAATCAAACTTTACATTCATCCAATATATAAATATCTAAACGACCGTGTATGTATGTATGTATGTATGTATGTATGTATGTATGTATGTATGTATGTATGTATGTATGTATGTATGTATGTATGTATGTATGTATGTATGTATGTATGTATGTATGTATGTATGTATGTATGTATGTATGTATGTATGTATGTATGTATGTTACGCAATCACGCCAAAACTGAAAATGGGATCGCCACGAAATTTTACACACGTATTTGCCAACTTTCTAAAAGTAAAATAGGCGTATTTTCAATGTGAATATAAACCGCGAAAACCGCGAAAAAAATCGCGGTTCGCGAAAAAATTGGCTTTTACCAAAAATTATTGCTGAAATCGGTTTGTCAGTAGCCAGTTACTAAAAAACGTGTCGCGAAAAAATCCACGAAATTTTCCGCGATTTTCCGTGGAAATATTTATTTTATATATTCCTAAACGACCGTGTGGGTATACCTTTCAATTACGCCAAAACTGAAAATGGGATCGCCACGAAATTTTGCACACGTGTTTGCCAACATCCAAGAAGTAACATAGGCATTTTTACAACCCAAAAATAAACCGCGAAAAAAATTACTTTTCCCAAAAATGATTGCGGGAATCGATTTGTGAGCATTCAATTAATAAAAGCCATGTCGCGAAAAAATTTTCCGCGGAACTATCTATTATATAAGTACATTCCTAAACGTTCGTGTGGGTGTAGACATTTCAATTACGCTAAAACGGACATCATGATCGCTAAGAAATTTGACACATATATTTGCCAACATTGTAGAAGTAATAGAGGCGTATTTTCAAAGCGAAAATAAACCGCGGTTCGCGCAATAGATGAGTTTTACCAAAAATTATTGCACTAATCGATTTGTTAGTGTTCAATTAACAGAAGACATGTCGCAATAAAATTTTCCGCAAAACTAAATATATATATGTTGGTGTTCGAGGCAAAAACCGTAAATGGGATCGCCACCAAATCGCGGAAAAAGCGCGGTTCGCGAAATAGTTTACTTTTCATAAAAATCAAAAGGGAGAATCGATTAGTCAGTATTTATTTAGTAAAATTCACATCACGAAAAAATGAGCAAATAATTCCGCCATTTTCCGCGGAACTATCTAAAATATAAAAATATAAACGGCCGTTTGGGTATAGGAATCAACCAGGCTAAAACGAACATTCAATACGAATTTTACACAAGTATATCACAACATTCTAGAAGTAACATAGGCATATTTAAAAAATGAAAATAAACCGCGAAAACCGCGAAAACAATAGTGGTTCGCCAAAAAATTGCTTAATTATTAAAGTGATAAACTCCGCAATTTTCTGCTTTTATGTTTTATAATCCAATATAAAAATTCGAACAACGGTAAAACTATAAACGGAATCGGAGATTTTACACACGTATTTGTCAGCATTCGGAAAGCAACAAAGGCTTTTTTTACAGCGAAATGAAACACGAAAACCATGAAAACCCACCCTGCGAAAAACCTTGCTGAAACTGTAAATGGGATCGCTCCGAAAAATTTCACACTTATTCTTCAACATTCCTGAAGTATTTTGGAAACGCGAAAATAAATAGAGTAAAAAAATACCTCACGAGGAAAGCTGTCAATAACTCCGCTATTTTCCGCGGTAATGAAATTCGTCTAATACATAAAAATTAATATGATCCTTTTAGAAACACCTCGCAAAAAAATTCGACCATAATTTTTTGTTTTTCCACAATTTCGGTTTTATAGTAAAGATTTTTTTTATAATCACATCCAATGCGGAAATTTTATAAACGAGGGAAAAAACGAAAAAAAATTGCTAAATTTTTGTTGTGTTTCCTTTTATGAAGTTGAAAGATATTTCAGAAAAAAGAGAAAAAATGATACGAAATCGAAACCATTAAAAAAAACTTAAAAATAGATATACTTTTATCAAATATTTATGATATTAAAGTATATAAGTGATTACTAAAAACGCTTTTAAAAAACAACATGTTGTGTCCGAGCAGCGCACGGGTTCCTCCGCTAGTTTAAATGCAAATAAAATACTTATTGAATGAGTCGATTCTATTCTTTTAATTTCATACATGTTTGGCTAACAACGTCATGGCTTTCGTCGATCAAGCGCCACAAAATGTTCGTGGAACTATTTGTCAAACAGCGTTTGTCAAACAAGTGGAATAGGCCATCGAGCATGTTCGCCGAACACTTGCTATCGAAATATTTGTCGAATATTTTATAATGAATGCTCGATGTGATGTTATGGCAGTATATTGTATTCGACGAAACTGTTGTTCGATATCGATTTTCATCGAACATGCGTATCGAATGCTCGACTGGTGGAATGTTGGATTTAGTGTGTTTCTGATCACGACGTGTAGTTTGTCACTAATTTTTCATCGACAATTTAACCTATTATTGAACTACATCCAAGTGATAGTCTGTCCACGCTATTACCGTCGTGAATGTAGCTTATTTAGATATTCGAACAAAAATTCATTCTATGAAAGAATATTTTGATTCGATAAATTGAATTACTTTTAATTAAAAAGTTAATAAAAAATACAAATTTATATGCTGCTAAATGAAACAGTTTCGGCTCATAAATAATTATAAAAATATAAAAGAAAAAAAAACAGCAACGTTTTAGATGATACAAATATTTTTTTTATGCATAATTCGATTTTCATATTTTGGGCATTTGTCATTGCGTTATAATGAAATGGGTATCGGAATAGTTTTTTAGCCTCCACGATTGTCACATATGATTATGTATGGTTATGTATATCAATACTATGTATCTTTAGATGAAGTTTATTTAGTATTTATGAAAGCACAATTTTCGCAAAATTTTTTTAGTTATTTCGCCAAATGAACGCGATACTAGATAAAAATGTACTTACTTTCACAAAATCGGATAAACACTCAGCAATGTGATCGAATAATTGTTCCCCACTTCCTGTCATGATGCTTTGCGGTATCGCATAGATTTTAGACTGCATGTGGAATTCATTGTTGCCTTTCAAATGAATTAAGAGGACACGGAAATTTGTGCCTCCTAAATCAAGAGCGAGGAATTTTCCACGTTCTATCACAAAACAATTATTATTAAAAAATCACTTAATTTAATCGTATAAATGGTTATACTTTACCTTTTCCGTTGGGAAGGTCCTGAACATATGTTACGAAACACTTAATGGCAGCATTTGGGTGTGTTTCTTTTACAAGCCCTCTTTTAATTTCAACAAGAAATCGATTCATCAATTCATTCATATCATCATCGCTGAAATAAAGTACCTGGCATATTTCTGAAATCTAAAAAAATAAAAATTTAAAACTTTGTTCCATGCAAAGGGAAATTTTTTTCGGCAGAACTAATATAATAATTTCTAAACGACATGTGTGTATATATGGAATTAATCACGATAAAACTGACAGTGGGGTCGCTGCGAAATTTTACACACTTATTTGCCAACTTTCTAGAAGTGATAGAGACGTGTTTTCGACTCGAAAATTAATCGCGAAAAAATTTACTTTTACCAAAACGAATTGCGGGAATCGATTTGTCAGTATTTAATTAATGAAAGTCATGTCGCGAAAAAATCCCAGAGTGTGATTGAATCACGTTAAAAGTGACAGTGGGATCGCTACGTAATTTTACGCAGGTATTTTGTTACATTCTAAAAGTAATAAAAGCCTATTTAAAATGCAAGAAAAAAATGCTAAGGTCGCGCAAAAAAAAACGGTTGGTGAAAACATTTATTAACTACAAAAATGATTGCGAAAATAGATTTGTTATATTGTTTAATCAAAATCATCTTGCGGAAAATTGGACGGTAAGCAGTATCTCTTTGAAATGTAGAGATTGATAATAAATATTTGACTTTCAATCAAGCCCAAAAGTAGAGCTCTGAAATTCACAAATTTTTCACAACTTTAAGAAAACAATAATACTAAATTTTAATCTTTATAGAAATCTTTTGAAATCTCAGATTTAGATCTACCCTTCTATGTATAGTGTATACAGTATACGAAATAACATATCGTACACATTATTATAATATTGACCTTTTGTCGAGGTCCCCCTCTCATATAATTTTTTTGTAGAATTAATTTCAATTTAAAGCATAATGATTCAAAGTAAATTGCGATTAAATCAAAATGTGTTGCATTACTTTTTTAATAAAGTGTATTATTTCATATTGTTTACATTGTATTATCTATAAACTGTAAAATGCTTCTTATTATTGATCCTTGAATGAAAGTATCGAAAGTCAATTATCGAAGCAACGCGACGGAACAAAACATAGTTTAGTTAAGAATAATATTTTGTGCTTCCGAAATCGTAACAATTATGATTCAAATTTTATAACAATAATTGTCAGCGTTACAAATGTTTACTCTGAATACAATACACGTTGAAAAATAGATATTCCATAGGGTTTTTCTGAAATTAGATTTTATTTAACAATGGAATTCCGATTTTAAAAACCATTCTTTAGTCCTCTGCTAGTATTATATAAAAAGATATGCATATGACATTGCGATCACCAAACTCCAGCTATAATTTTGCACCGCAAATCCTCATATTTTACTCATTTTGCATAAAATTATAATAAGTATTTTGGTTATGTAAATATTAATAAACCTACATCGCAGTTATAGCCAGTTGTGAATTTATATACGACTGTTGCTTAAGTTATAGTTTAATAATAAATTTTATATAATTAATAAAATTTTTCTGGGATATGGAAAATGTGACCTTGAAATTACAGAATTTTCACCTTGATTTTTGTCCAAAATTGGTACTTTTATTAAGATTAGCAATAATGGAGATCTGAGTGCCCTAAAATAAACAGTATTTGAATTAAATATTTACTTTATAAAAATATGGCCCTGAGTTTTAAAATTTTGACCTTTAAATATTCAGGAAGTTTTCTTATCTTATGTAATCCTACAATGTGAAAACACAATTTCAAAAATATTTAAGGGTTCTGAGATATAAAAACTTTGTTCTGCAATATTTTTTTATTAATAAAAACTATAGATTCATAAAAAAGTCGAAATGCAAAAATCTATTGTATATATGCCCTTTGGGTCGTATATAAATTTAACATTGTACGTAGAACGTAACGTACAAATCTCAAGTCTCAACTCAATTAATTTTGTTGCTTGTGCCTCTTAGTGTTGCCAGCTGTTCAAAATGAGGACTACACCTTTTCCAATTGTAATTGAGTTTGTCAAGTTAATTTCAGAAATCGTCAACTTGATTTCAGAAATCGTCAACTTGATTTCAGAAATCGTCAATTCGATTTCAGAAATCGTGAATTTGATTTCAGAAATCGTCAAGTAGGTGCGAATTATATGAACATTTTCAAGTAAAAAACTAAGTAGTTTTTTTTTGGTAAAAACTCACCTACTTTCTGAAATAAATTCACAATTTCTGAAATCAAATTCACGTTTTCTAAAATCAAATTCAAGATTTCTGAAATCAAGTTGACGATTTCTGAAATCAACTTGACTAATCTGAAATCAAGTTGACGATGTCTGAAATCAACTTGACTAATCTGAAATCAACTTGATATTTTCTGAAATACAATTGGAAGAGATGTATATAAAGTATTAAATTAGGATTTCTAATTTATACATATTTGGAAATGTATCAAATTGATAATGAAAATCTTCAAAAACTTTATGGAAAACCTTTTTTGTTGCATTTGCTAGTTTTCCAATATCGTCTTAAATCAAATAAATGTAGTATCTATTCATGAAACGTATATGAAAAGCATTTGTTTATGAAACATGTCACATTCGACAACACTGACCAAATTTAAAGCGCTTTTCACTGGTGGCTATGTGAAAAAGCGAAATAGTTATGTATCCGTGACACGGGAGCATCTACAGACGAACGCAGATCGCTCAAAAGAATCAAACATTGTATCGTTTAATATGAGGAAAATAAAACAAAAATTGTGGTTGTTATTTCGATACTATAAAAAAAAAAAACCCCAAAAATAATAAATAATAGTACAATTAAATTGTTATTAAAAATTATTAATTGCAACTCCCCGATATTTTATTCAATTCTAAATATTTTATTCTCAATGTACATAATCATAAATTCCCGTTTGTCGCCGAAAATTTGCACCACAAATATTTAAATTTACCGCCAAAACAATTCTACATATTGTGCGCGTGTGTTTTCATCTGCAACCATAAATTTATGGTAGCAGATGTAACAGTTTAACTTTTTATGAATGCAGATGAAAAAATGTCCCCTCTTTATAGTAGCAGGACGAACGCAGTTGAAAAAAAAATAGATCCGTTCTCCTCTGACTTAAGTATATATATTATATTACGTATCTGATTTTCTTTCTCTTTTGCACGATTTGCGTTCGCCACCGTGAAAAGCCTCCATTAGGCACCGATTATCATAAACAAATTTTCAGTATCGTAATGAGCAAATGTGAACACTATCTATAAAATGAATTAAATATATAATATTATATATATATATATTATATAATATTATTAAAAGGTGTATTCTATTCACAATCTCGTTAAGTTTAATTTAAAATTGTTTATGCAATGTACCAACAAAATAAACCTGGCTATTTCACAAGGTTTACTCATCCTGTTTGTTTAAGGTTTACTGGCTGCAAGTCGTGCAGAAAAATCACTTATAATTTATTCAAGAAACGATTCATAATTTGGGTCTACAACCCCGGTACGAGTAAAACGGGAATTTTATTTTGCCTTTTAATTGCATTTAACGACTATTTAGGATTTTAAATATATGAAATGTACTTTGTTTATGTTTCCAACGAGCGATGCAACCTTCTGAATTCATTCCTGAAATAGTGCGCCACCTCTTGTCGATTTAAAAAAAAAGTATCTCTGTTTAAAATTTAAACCAATTATCGTTCAATTTAAATAAACTAAAACAATTGTGAATAGAATAAACCTATTTTTGTTAAGGGTTCGCACAAAATCGCTCTCATGAGCAAATTTCGGAGATCTGGAGAGCGATTTCGTGGCCAAACGAGACGTTATTGTCAAAATTTTATATTTCTCACCCCAATATATTTTGTTCAAGCTTAGTTACACAAAAAATCTTTTTATAAATTAAAATAAACTAATAATAAATTAGTTTATGCATTTTAATGCTTATAAATGAAAGTTCAATTATTTTTCGTTCATTCATTTTAATTGAATTTAAATTTTAAGAATAACATTTAGCTCAGTATGTGTTACGAAAATATTTATTATATACTTATGTCACAGATCATTTTTCAATGATGACTGCAATCAATTATGCTTTGTGACATTTGGGAAAGAATTTATATATTTCTTTTGTTTACTTTTTCTTTTTCTTTATATTATATACGTTGTTTACTTTATTTAGGTTGAATCGTCGCAATTTGAATAATGAGAAACGGTTGAAAAATTATTTCAAATTATTACAATTAATTTAAATAGTCGATGAATGACAAGTGGGCACTATTTCTAATGAGCAGATCAGATTAAAACAACAAAATCTAAAGAATACAAAAATATTAATGTTATTTATTATACATCATAAGCGATTAATGCAATTTCAATATCAATCCCAACGGCAAATGTGTGTACATATTTAAGTTTAAATGTAAGCAAATGACAAAGGAAAACGAAAACGCTATTGCTCAAGACCTATTTAGCGATTAATGGTTTAATTGTACTTAAATACCCGCGTTTAATCGGTACAACTTTTGACACACAAAATAATAATATTATTTCATCATTTCTGCACCAATATATTCGTATATCATCAGCATGGTCACGTCACGATTGAACCGTCAAATTTTGACAGTGTCGTCTCGTTAAAGGCCACGAAATCGTTCTCCTGTTTTAAGTGTGAGTAGAGGTCAAACGTTCTTTATAAAACGTTACATTTTAAAAAGTCATTGAAAACCGAAAATGTTCACCAAACTTAGTTTATTTTACTATTTGGACATAAATCTGCAATTTTTTTGGAATCACCTAATTTTGTTTACAAATTACGACTTTTTTCAAATTTTTTAAATATGTATAGCCATGAGTTTTGCTTTAGGTGTGATTAGAGGTCAAACATTTATTATAAAACATCATCATAATAACTATTAAAACGTTTTCCGCAATTAATTTTGGAATTAGTTAACTTTTTTTATAAACCACAATATCTTTTCGCGTTTAAATTTTGCCTATACAAATCAATATCACGGACGACCTATTTGACCTTGACTCAAAAAGAGATTTTTAGACTGTCAAGTTTTAACAAAGCAGATATAGTAAGATTAAACTAAAATTGTAAACAATTTAAATATATCGAATCACAGATTTTAACTTTTGCTACATCTCAAGGATATTGGTCCTGGAATGTATTAATTATATATTACAAATATTTAGCAAAATCATATGACATTGCAAAGTAAATAATAATCTTTAATCAATATGTACTGTATGAGATACATGTACATATCTGCTTTATCAAACCTGTAACACAATAACTAACTTATTAAAATAATTCTAATAGTTTTCCTTGTTATACAAATCACTTCTTTGATTTGAACTTACAATTTACTTCGTTATAACACATAAGCAAATTTATGTAACTTTTAATAATTACTGCATAGCATTTATGTATATTACAACTTATACATACATACATACATATGTTTAATATATTGAATGATGTATCTATCAGACGGTATTGCATTGATGGAATGTATAAATCGCAAATTTCTTTGAATCTTATCAATATGCATAGGTAACTCAATTTAAATGATTGTGCAAGCTTTACCGCTTTAGTAGGGCCAAGGTTGTTCTTGATGCGTAATACGTTCAAATGTGGGGTAATCAAATCCATTATTCGATGAAACTTGAACTCTTTTTTTTATTTTACTAACACGTAACTATCAAATCCACTTAACAATCACAGAATTTCTGATTCTCTAATGTATAGTTAGTTGCCAATGTGCCAAAAAACAACAGTCCACTATTTCACTAAATACAACACGTGAAATAAATAATGCTATTGCACTGCAATCTGAAATATTTCGTATTTCCACAATGTGAATAAAACTTGACGAAGGTTAAACCGGTGACCGAAATGTCTATACATATCAATTTGCACATATTGGAATATAGATAATACATTATACAATTTACACACTGAAATGTAAATAAATGTATGTATATATGTTTCTGCTTTTAAGGGCCGGTCTAGACACTTCAACAAATATTTTAGTCACGACTTAATTATTAGAAGACTCTGTATGTATTAAAATGAATGGTCGAAACCATGCTTAGAACTTTAAACAAACATATCACTTATAAATTCATGTAGAAAATGACGGCCGTAAATGAAAAATCAAATACATTAAAATGTGTAAAAATGGCATACTTATTACATAACAATATTCTGTACGATTTATAAAAAATTTATTTTACAAAAATCTACAAAGTACAAATTTAAATGCATTTTGTTAAACATGTACATACATTTGCATGTCAAAAGCAATAAAATCATTCATTATTTTCCCAATATTTCATATTTTTATTTATGATTAGGGCATTTCAAAAAGTAAAATTTCACATCTCTGCGAGAATTTAAACATTTATTTGTGAGCATTCGGAAAGCACCATGAAAAATCGCATCATGAAAAGATTGACTAATTCCTAAAAATATTTCGAAAATCGATTTGGCAGTGTTTTTATTCGAAAGAAAAACCTTCCGCGAAAATTCCCCTGTTTTTGGCTGTAAATTTTCTAAGATTACGGTTATATAGTAAAGATTTTTTATAACCACAAAAACGAAGTAATGTTGCTAAATGTTTGTTGTGTTTTCTTTTATGAAGTAGATGGATATTTCAGAAGAAAGAGAAAAAATGCTACGAAATCGAAACCATTATGAACAAGCAGCACAATGAAAACAAATGTCTGCATAATAATTGTCATCGTTCTCAATTTTTACTTTAATACATAAAAACTTGAAAAATAGACAATATTTTATCAAATATTTATGACATTAAAGAATAAAAGTGATTTTAGAAAACAAAGTGCGCAAGGGTTCGCTAGTCTAATATATAAATTTCTAAACGATGTATGTATGCATATATCAATCACGCTAAAACTGACATTGCGAAAACCGCGAAAAAATTGACTTTTACCAAAAATTATTGCGGAAATTGCCAACATTCTAGAAGTAACATAGGCGTGCAATTAATAATGGGGTATAGGAATCAACCAGGCTTATGTTTATATAATCCAATATAAAAATTCAAATGACGGTAAAACTATATACGGAGTCTCAACGGGATTTTTCACACGTATTTATCAGCATTTGGGAAGCAACGAAGGCATTTTCTAAAGCGAAATGAAGCGCCAAAACCATGAAAAATCGCGGTTCATGAAAATATTGACTAATTCCTAAAATTATTTCGGAAATCGATTTGGCAGTTTTTCTATACGTAGGAAACACCTTGCAAAAAATTCCACGAAAATTTCGCTATTTTCGGAAATACTATCAATCAGGCTGAAACAGTACATGAGATCGCCCCGAAAATTTTAACACGTATTTTTCAACATTCCAGAAGTGTTTTGGGAACGTCATAATAAATCGAGAAAAGTTCAAAAAAAATCGCGGTCCGCGAAAAAATGGTCGCGGGAATCGATTTTCCAGTATTTGATTAGTAAAAAAATACCTTTACGAGGAAATCTGTTAATAACTCCGCGACTTTCCGCGGTAATGAAGTTCGTCTGGCACATAATAATTTATACGATCCTTTCAAACCACCACGCCAAAAAATTCGATCATAATTCTGTGGTTTTCCACGATTACGGTTTTATAATATAGATTTTTTAATTTATATACGACCCCAAGGGCATATTGAAATATTTGTAATCCGACTTTTTTCGGAAAAAAAGTTGATGATGCAGAAACTCGTTTTGACACCCCCTGAGCCCTAAAAAGTGGTCTAGAAAAAATGTGCAAAATTATTACGTTACTAGTATTTGAATTACATATTTTCATTATAAAAATATGACCTTGAGTTTTCAACCTTGAAATGTTCTGCAAGTTTTCTTATTTTATTTAATCCTACAATAATGTAAACAAAAATTTCAAAAACATTTAAGGTTTCTGAGATACCGGCGGCGTACGCCGTACGTCGTACCTCAAAACTTCGGATTTCGACCTTGAAATGTTCAGCAAGTTTTTTTTGTCTCTTTTAAGCCTACAATAATGTGAGAAAAAAAATTCAAAAAAATTTAAGATTTCTGAGATACAAAAAATTTGACCTTGAATTTTTCGATTTTGACCTTGAAATGTTCCGCAAATATTCTTATCTTATTTTATTACAATAATCTGAAAGAATTATTTTGATATTGTGCAAGGTGGCTGAGATAGAAAAGTGGAGTTTGTTTTTGTCCACCCCTTTTTTCGCCAGAAGGAGCATCTAGCGGGATATACGATATATATAGTTTTATTTAGGATACCTTGAAGAGTAATCACTGTGAAAATAAATAAAATCGTAGGGCCCATTTTTGATACACCATACGAAAAAAAACTGCCCATAGCAATAACTTGACCTTGAAGCATCTGACCTTGAAAAATCAAAAAACGCCTCGTTATATTTTTCTCTAATATCTTACAAAAATAATTTCACACAAATCGGACCAGTAGTTTAGAATTTTGTTTTTTCCGCCATAGTAATTCGTACGACGTACATACGCCATTTTGCACATTTTTTCTAGACCACTTTTTTTGGGCTCAGGGGGCGTCAAAACGAGTTTCTGCAACGTCAACTTCTTTTCCGAAAAAAATACCAAAAATAAGAATACCAAAATCTATATATGCCCTTGGGATCGTATATAAATTAAAAAGCCTTAGAATATTTGAGATGCCAATAGCAACTGCCGTTAAAATACATGGCCAACTTTCTACGTTGTGTTTTGACGATTTGAGTAACCGCAGGAAGCGAATTGAAACAGAAGCATTACGAGAAAGTCACGAGATGAACGAACGTCGTTTTGCGACTTCAATGAAGATGCGAGCCTCTGGTCAGTGGGATGCTTCAAGAGTTGCAGAATACCTGACCTCAACACCGACCCGAGCGATGAAATAAAGAAGAGCGTTCAGTAAAGGTAAAGAGACGCCTCTTTGCTTTACTGATACTGACGATTTTTCTTTAGTTATGGATGCCGATGTGACAAGAAGTATATACAATCGCGTGGGGGATAATGATAATAGATACCCATGCTACACTCTGCTGCAGAGGGCCAAAGACGACTCCTACCCAGACAACATAACGGTTACATCAACAACATTAAGCCACAAAAGTTATTCGACCACACTGCCTAATGTTTTGGGGATTTATGAAAATTAAACTTCATTGACCCTCTTATTTTTATTGCGAATAATGTTGTTTTTATATATTGAAATGTTAATTGCCGAAAATGTAATACATGAGTAATAAAAAATAATTATAAAACTATTAATGACTGTTGTGTATATTTTTCAAAATCCCTTTCCGATTCATATTTCTGGTAACAAAGATAATAAGTAAGTTATCTTAAGTAACAATTAAAATAAATTTTACTGGATAAATAATACATTGAAAAAAAAAAAAGTTCATAAATAATTTTGGCCAGACTTTTTGGACAAAAACCCCACCGTGCGACGCGACTACATTTTAATATAAGATGTTATCTTAAGGCAGTCAGTTTTATATATTTATTAAATTAAATTGACTTTTGAACTAGATTTATGTTTGGATAGACCGATAGGATGTTTTAATATTTTGATACCTGTAATTCTCGCTTTACATTTTGTGCAATTATAAACAAAATAGCACTGCATGTTAGTTAATAATTTTTGTTTTCCGTGATCTCCAAATTATTTTTAATGGTCATTTAAGGATCAATTTAAAAATAAACACAGAGTTAGTATCCATAAAACAAGTATAAAAGATATGACATCGCGCACACCAGCCTACTTTCCACTATAACTTGTTGTAAAATGAAATCACAAAATATATGAAAATTAATTTGACTAAACAAAACAATTTATTTCGCACCCGATTGATAACAAATTAATTAAATAAAAAACGAAAAAGTAAATGTGGGTTTAAATGGTACTATAATGAAGTGCTTGGGGTGAAAGTAAGGGCCTCAGTAAAAAATAAAGCCAATTTATCATTAAGAGTGAGTTGATAGCAAAATTTGCAATTTATGTAAATCAATCCCCACTTCTAGTATATATTCGTTATTGACGCTTCGAGGCAAAACTATATTTTGTACATACTATAATTTTGCATTAGTAGCAATGCAAGGTATATAAAGCTATTATGGTAGGATATTGCGCACGTGACATGCTGTCTCTCTTCAATATTTCGCATCATCAACATGGTGAAATACATTGAGAAATATATGGAAAATAAGAATACAGAGGCCTAACCACATAGGCGCAAAGCAAAGCAAGCGAAGCTAATCAAAATATTGAACACACTGATTTATATGAGTGCCCTCTTAATGAGCGCGCAAAGTTGCGCGTAAAAATTGAATATTTTCTATTTATTCGCTCGCCTTCGGCTCACTAAATTTTGAATTTTCAAAAAATAAATATGAATAAAAGCGCAAATTTTATATATATTACGCATGATTAAATTTTATTTCCCATTTAGTCCAAAACACGGTATACACAAGCAAAGTCGGAGAAAGCTGGCTTTTCATATAAAAGTGACAAACCTCAACGCCGGCTTCAAAAATTGCTTAAAACACATCTAATACGACAAAATTTGTTTTTAGACAAAACTCGGAGATATTAGACGATTTCTCCCAATTGCTTTTTTTAGTATGAGGCAATGATTGTGTTGTGAAATTCATGTGGATATCAAACAGCAAAATTATTATGTTCATGCTTTGCCGCGAATGTCAAAAGATTTCATAAACAAAACAAATGAACATATTATTTTTGTTCAAAAAATATTTGCGCGCACTGCGGTAGCAAATTTTTCGAACGCGAAGCTGGACAAATTCGAAAGCAACCGTTCGCTTTGCTTTGCGCCTATGTGGTTAGGCCATAACATAGGGAAATACTGACGATAAGAATCTCTTTTCAATACTACGTTTTACGTACTTTCTCTTTTACTTAAGCCCTAACTTTCAAGAAAAGCCAATATGTGAACGCATCAAAACACACCTTAATATTAAAGTTCGAACAACAATAACAGTACGCTTTTAGGCGTTTTTAAGTATTTTGTGACGAGATGCGTAGTAGTTTCAAAATTGTATGCGTGAAAGCCATATCCTTTATACTTGTTTCATGGTTTGTACCCAAGAATGATAGAAAGAAAAATCACGTATCATGTGTAATAAAAAAAAATTATTTAAAATTACTGTATGCGCCCAGTGCTAGTAAATCGTTGGAAAATTCTCATTTCGTGTGAATTTCAAAAAATATGACAAAGGGGAAAAAAGGGAAAAACGATAAAAT
Source organism: Sylvicola cinctus (assembly GCA_963854165.1). NCBI lineage: Eukaryota > Metazoa > Arthropoda > Insecta > Diptera > Anisopodidae > Sylvicola > Sylvicola cinctus. The sequence goes on from OY974082.1 coordinate 27,510,261, forward strand.
ACGGTAATTTTTAAAATTTTCGTTTTTAGTGTATTTTTAAAATATTTTTGAATTTTACAAAAACTGAATAACAAAATTGTGATATTTTTTTATTAGTAATTACCAGCACTGTAGACGCGACACTTTTTCATTTGTCTGGTGCACTATATAAGCATATTGGCACCATCGACGCGACGTCAGAAACAACATTTCAAAATCGCTAATGTGCGCAATCTTATTTTTATCATTCTTGGTAGGTACCTACATACATAACTCATAGGAACAATTAGTATTGCATAAGAGATAAATCATAACTGTGATAGATAATAATTTTGATTTACATATTATTTTTGGGTAGTTATTACTTGTGATATATACTTATAATAATACCTTTTCACTTATGTGTAATGCACTCATATCGATGGAATCACAGTTGTAAACTTTAATTTAATATAACAAATTATTTTATCTAAAATCTATTTACGAATTCACTTCACTTTGCAAAGAATGGTATTTAGTAACGGAAAATTTGGCTTAGATCTTTTTATTTCAGATCTATTCACACGCTACTAATTAAATTTTTATACACAATTACTACAAAAATTATTTCAGGATATTGAGTAAAAATGTAGATGTACAATTTGCCGATGCGATGATTTTCACCAGACTTACAGTCGAGAAATACAGATATAAACTGAATGAGCATATGAAAAACAGTTTATATTTCCACTAGCGGTCAATATAAAGTCACATTATTTACAGGCTGACTTGAATCATGATCAAGATCAACAACGTACGTAATACGACTTACGAGTAAATACATGAAACTAAAATTCACGATCTATCGGCTATACCCAGTTTTGACATCGAAAATTTCGGAAAGTGGCTAAATTGACGTTCATAATTGGCAAAAACGTTTATTTACTCCAAAAATGGCAAAAAACATTTTTTTTTAAAGACATTATATTTTATGTTTAATATAAAAACAATTTAAATTAAAAACAAAAAAAACAAAACAGTTGATAAATACAAATTATTAAAACAACAGCAAACAAAAATTGAAGCAACAAAAAACTGAAAAGAAAGTATTGTTTGTGGAAGTAAAAGGTAGTTATAAGGACTATTCAATATTGATGAAGATTTCAAATGCACTGATGTCTTCTTGGGGTCCAGTTTAGTCCTTTCCATACGTGGCATTGTGCCCAATAGTATTGACGTCTTCTTTCGGAAATATGAATGACATCATGTACCGTAAATGGTGATGGCAGATCTTATTCGATGGATGGCATTGATCATCGGTAATTTGATTTTATTCCTGATCTTCGTTTTAATTAAATTTAATTGGCTAAACTGCCTCTCCACTTCTAAGTTCGACACTGGGACCACTAAAATGTGAAGCACTAGGTCTGCAAGTTCCTTAAAATGATTTTTACCGTAGGAATTCTAGCAATTGATAACTTCAGCCCAAAACGGCACAAGGGGTTCTCTGTTCCATTGGTGTAGGAGAATTTTATTTCATTGATCGGTTTATCTTTTAGAAGGCGTTTTCTAGCGAAAAACATGAAATATTTTCTGGAATCCATACAGTGTGTGGTAATCTTAAACTCAATTCGGTGATAAGAGTCGTTAGGAATTTTATGCTACCCGGCTACACGCTGTCATTTGTCAATAAGTGTTCTATTAGAATAATTAGACAATAACTATTCATTATAGATCTTTTTGAACAATAGTGTTACCACCGTCTTTAGTCTGGAAACTATTGTTCACAGTACTGACATCATGCAATATGAGTTGCAGAAATAGCAAATGTGCTAGATTTAGGTCATCACCATTATTATATATGCATATATGTATTATAATTAATTTGAGTAATTTTTCAGCCAAGTAGCATTTCGACGAAGCATTTACCAATGTGTCTTTAGTTCCAAATGTTGAGCGATTATCATATTAACCGCACTCGATATAGACATCCATATCGTCAAGACCGAATTTTTTTTTTGGATTATGCCCATCATTGATGCAATTATAAAGCCTTTTGTATTGCTTTTTTTTCTAATTGCTGATTTGGCAAACCAATTGTAGGTCTCACTCACATATATTAAACCTTCGTAAGACATTTTCCGATGCTACTGATATAGGGAATTGAAGGCTATTGCAAACACCTGCAATCAAAAAAATTTTAGGGCTTTTCTGCTGCAGTCTTTTAATAACACCATAATTGACAACAGCCATTACAGACGCGTTATCTGTCCCAAGACCAATCATGTTCTTGATACTTAGGCTGAATTCATCCAATAATGTTGTGATTGCCAAAACTATTGTGTCTCATTCAGAAACCTCGACTAATTTTACAGATAGGTGGTTATTACTTGACTCTTCCTTTCACTAAAATAAATTAATACCACTAATAATAACTTTCTGTCAGAAACATCGTTGGAGTGTTGGACTCGTCTATAATAAGACCAAATTTACTGAACCCTACATCATTCGTAAGTTCTTTTTGCAAAAAAGGTGAACAAACTTTTGCACTTCATTTTGTACGACCTAATGTGACATTCATTGCGGTTTTGTTGTCTTTAAAATGTTCTTTTGACACATGAATCAAAGATCTGTCACATTGATTAAAGTGTGTTTTGCAATAAAGCAAAACGTGCTTCAGCCTTCACTAACTCTGGCTTCAGGTGTTGTTGCCATTTTTAAGGTGTTCTGTTTGTCAAAGTGGGATGGTGAAATGCCATTGCACTTTTATGTTTAGCGCTCACTTCGAGCAAGGTATATAGAGCTATAATGGTAGGATATTTCGGAGTTTCATTTTTGACATTTCCGCGCATGTACGTCACTTACATGGTAAAATACATTATTTTTATATGAAGCCTACTGTACTTTGTTTGATCTTCTTTAGATGAAATTTGAATTTTAATACGCATATTATGTACAGATTTATTTGTGTTTAATTAATAGTTTTAGTTATTTTCCTTTTTTTTGATTTAATATCTTCTGAAATTTCTGAATTAAGTATTATTATTTTCCATATATTTCTCCATGTATTTCACCGTATTTCACCATGTTGATGATGCGAAATATTATAGATAATATATATGTCACATGCGCAATATCCTACCATATTAGCTTTAAAAACCTTGCTTCGTGAGATAATAATACACTTTTTCTGAAGTTTACTAAAAATCAAAATATTTGGCGTATTTGTTCAATTTATAGAATATGCCATACCCGTGTACAAACATGAGAGAGAGGGAGAATGCCAGGGAAATATTATGGAATTTCGTAAATCAATGTAACAATAAATTTCATATTTAATTTCAAAATCTCTACGTGTTTTTTATTCAAATAAATTTGGAATTATTGTAAAATTTAAAAAAATTGATAATAAACAAGAAAATAATTTCAAAAAAAAATTGTTAAAAAAAATGTCTTGAAATTTTTGAAAAAAAAAATTGTTTATCTTTTAAGAAAAAGTATGGCTTAACGAAGTAAAAAGAAGCAAATCTAGCCTTAAAATGGCTGAAATGGCAACGCTGGCTATAAAAACCCTCGATCCTGAAAATAAAAATGTAATTACAATAAGCTTGAACCAGCAAGTTATCAGCCGCCTTTTTTTGGATATATGTGAGTGAAAACTATGTATATATATGTATTTATATCCATATATATATAAATGAAACTTGGTTTGTTACCGCCGTAATATTCACGGAGTTTAAAAATTGTTATAAAATTATTTAAAACGACCATTTTAAACTGATGTAAACCAATCCACATTCACGGAGTTTAAAGTCAGTTTAAATTGAATACTCTGTTTTAAAATTTAATTTCAAACAGACTACTTGGTAATATTCACAAAATTAAACTGATGCTCAACCAAAAGCACTATTACTTTGTTTTCACTTGAAGAAAAGTGCTTCAGAGTCGCATCGAGTGCTTGTCGAGGCATACGGTGATCATGCTGTATCAAAAGCAACATGCAAAAGATGGTTTCAACGGTTCAGAAATAATGTTTTTCCTCCATAAACCTGGCGAAACCATTAATAGTTTTCGCTACCGACAACATCGAACCATGCCTTGATCAAAAAAAGACCAAAATGGGCCAGAAGATATGGCAAGGTAATTTTGCTCCATGACAATGAACATGCACATAGAGCAATACGGAATACCAGTTCAGGATACAATTAAAGCACTGCTACAAAACCCGCCGTATTCACCAGACTTGGCTTCTTCCGACTATCATTTGTTCTCATCGATGGGACAATTGACGTATTGGTGTAGGAATCAATCAGGCTGAAACTGTAAAAGGGCTCGTTTCGAATTTTTCACACATATTTTTCAGCATTCCAGAAGTATTTTGGAAAAGCGAAAATAAATCGAGAAAACTGTTAAAAAATCGCGGTCCGATCGCGGGAATACATTTTCCAGTATTTTATTAGTAAAAACACTTCACGAAGAAATCTATCAATAACTTCGCGATATTTTGCGGTAATGAAGTTCGTCTTATATATGAAAATTGATACGATCCTGTGTAAAACACCTCGCCAAAAAATTTCGAATCGATGATCTACATAAAAGTTTATTGAAGTGTCACTTCACCATTCTTACTCTTTTACTTTTAAATTCTGGCGAAACTCAAAATTTTTTTAAGATACTCTTTGACCTATTCGAAATGTTACTGAATTTTTTTCCGATATTCATTAAATTCATTTGAAATTTAATTCTTTAGATTGCATTATTTTTGATATTTTTTGTTCAAAACTAAATTTAAACGAAACGGACACTGCAGACCTCTAAAGCGTTAGATTGCATTATTTATGATATTTTTTGTTCAAAACTAAATTTAAACGAAACGGACACTGCCGACCTCTAAATCGTATTAAAGATAAGATTACTACAGTCTGCTGATGAACCAATGTAATAAAGCATAGATAGTTTAACTATTATAAGGGCTAATCTTGTTAGGCAGACGCGATTATGTATAGTCTAGTTTATGAGTGGAACAAATGAATATTAAACATATATAAACGAACCTGGTATTTGCTTTTTAGCACACTCAAAATAAATATCTAAATTGTAACATAGAATATTATATTGGTGCATGGGAAATGGGTTACATCTGAAATTAATTTTTTTTAACTGACCAAAATTTAGCGATTAGTTATAAGAAATTTTTTTGTCATTTTTATACTTGACGGTCCCCCTGATTCTTTTTTTTGAAGGCTCTCCCCGCGATCGTGGGACCTGCGGCACCCTAGTTACGCCACTGGATGATTGCAATAGACCACACCCTTTCCAATTGTAATTCAGATATTATCAAGTGTAATTCAGATATTGTCAAATGTAATTAAGATATTACCAAGTGTAATTCAGATGTTGTCAAGTTCAATTCAGATATTACCAAGTGTAATTCAGATATTACCAAGTGCGATTCAGATTTTTCAATTGTTTATAATTTAAAATCTACTGACTGTAAAAAACAAAAACACAAGGAACTATTCCACAATACGTATACATAGTGTAAAAAAAAATGTTTTTTACAGTCGATTTTAAATTATAAACAATTGAAAAATCTGAATTGCACTTGGTAATATCTGAATTACAATTTAAAATCTGAATAACATTTGGTAATATCTGAATTACAATTGGAAAAGGTGTGGAATAAAATATGCATGAATAAAGTGACAGTATACAATATAAATAATCAAAGCATTACAGAACAACGCCCCTACTGATAATAGTATTTTAATAATAATAATGTTAATTGGGTTTTCTGTTCTTTCAAACAATGTATTTCGGTTACTTGAACATCATGGATTTCGCGTTACAGCGCAGCAATAGGAAGTACGTTCCTTTCAACAAGCCTTTAAGAATGACAAAATTTTCCTGTTTTAGGTCACTTATAAGTCACTTTTACGTCAGTTATAAGACGTCTTAAATATTTAATATAATACAATATAACTTAACGTATTATTACGTGTTATGTCTTAATGCCACAATAACTTCTTGTAAAAAAAAGAATAAAATTCTTGTCGGAATCATCGATCGATCTCATAAAATGTTTTTAAATAAAAATAATAATTTTCTGCATTTTTTGTGAATATCTCAATATGTACGTAAATTTTTTATTTTTGGTTGTTGCCGCACACCCTATATATTCATTTTCGATGTCAAAATTCTAATTATTTTTGGCTGCATTTTGTTTAAATTATCTAGAAATTCTAGATGTTGTGAAATTTTTGCTTTGAAAATTTAAAAATCCTTTATGATTTTGTGTTGAGTTGCCCCTTTTTTTCGAAGTTTACAGCGTTAATACCAACCAATACACGTAAAGATGTGGCAATGCATACAAACATTTCGATAAAATGTTTGTTCTAGCTAGGTGCCACTGCCATGTCAACTCAATGATGTCTTTGGTGTGTGTACACACGTAACCAAATTATAAATTTTCGGCTCTCTCGATTTTTCATATAAAAATCAAGAGATTTTCCTTCTGTATGATTTTCTGTGCTCGAAGTGTGGTTCACAGAACAGAATGCAGAAATGATTTTATGTGTGTGGATGCATTTAAACCTTAAACTGGGTATTCACAAATACAAATTGTGACATGCGAAGTAAGGTCGAACACTGTTAAATTTCTGTAAAATTTTCGCCAACACAAAAATGACGATACTATTAACTTTTTAAATACAGATTTTAATACTTTTGTGATTAATTACTTACTAACTACTAACAAACTATGGAAGGACTCCTCATTTTCGATCAATCAAATGATTTAATTTTTTTTAAACATAATGCATTAATGAAAATAAAAATTTTTGAGTTAGCAATAGAACAAAATTTGGTTTCAAGTAACTCGGTGAGAAAGTTATTTAAAAGTTAAAGGCTTAACTAAACTTTTTTTTAATGTTTAGGAGGAAATAGAGTACCTTAATCCAAACATCATCATTCAGATTTTTACTCCAATGGTAGCTTCTCAGCGCATTATGTTATCGCAATTCGATAATACGTACTCTTTTCTGCAGTGTCACAATAACTTGAATATTTCATTTGAAGATGTATTTGGGTATTTATTAATCGTTATTGGAATTGAAGATATTTTAGAACAACGGCGTTATTTAGGAGTATGTTCGGGCTTTCTTCAACATATTTGTGGGCCCGACGTTAGCTCGTAAGTTTTCATAATTACACTAAATTAATGAATTAAATTATTTGTTTCTGTAAATTACATTTATTTTTAGATTGAAAACATCACCATCGAATGCGGAGATGCTTAATAAGTTACTAGATACATGGAATGTTTTGTATGCGAGTGACCAGGCTATCTGCACTGAATCTGTTGAATATATGCTAATAAACAAAGAAATCAATCATTTTGCCAAAGCTGCATTGCAATCCGCAATAAAAAACCTTAACAAAGATGAACACACTCAACGAGCGCATGCAGTTTTATTTGTCCAAAACAAATTTCTTGCACAGGCGTCAAACAAACAATCACAGGAACTGTCATCTTCAGATATGCTATTCCTTTTAATTTTATCACGAAGTTTGTACCCTGAGTTTAAGCAAAAGAGTATTACTACGTATATGCTGTTTTTGAAAGGTGGAATAACTGACCCATATGCTGGATGTATGCCCCACATTGCCCATTTTTGTCAACTGGATGATGGAATTATCCTAATAATGTTAATAGAATTCAGTAACTTTGCTGTCTCAAGTTCCTTGCATGATTGCTTTTACGCTCTGCACAAAGCAAATTGCGTTCGACTCCAGAACGACATTGAAAGCTTGCGTATTGCATTTGACTCATTAGATAGTTGTGTTAAAAACGCACTTGACGCCCTAAAGCGTGCTAAATTAAATGGTACTCAAATGAATGCGTTTGGAAAATATTTTGCTCAGTCCTGGGATAGTTTAAGACGCAAATACATCGAGTTTTTTAAAAACAACGATCGTAACTTAGTTGCCTCCGTTGATTCAAGTGTTCCTGCATTTAAAGACGCATTAAAAGATGTTTTTCGTGTAATAAGACTTTGTCTAGTAGTGTCTTGATTATTAGTCAAAACTTTTTTATTTCCTATATTTTAGTTCGCATTTCTGGATTTTGGAAGCAAAATCGATACGGAAAGAGTTTTCAAAATTGCTGAAAAAGTTGAAGCTAATTTGTTGGAGTTTTGGAAGCTTTCAAAAACAAAAACTTTAAAGAGTTTCTCAATTGAATCATATCCTTTAAAAAAACAACTTTTTCACCATATCTTCCTGTTTTTATTAACTTTTTCTTAACATCCCAAGTTTACTTATTTAGATGAATTTCCTGGACTTGTACATTTTATTCACATTGATCGAAGCAATGGACGAATGACGGCTCCACATTTGAATTCGTTATCTTCGGTCACCGTTAATAAAATCCCAAATGGAAAGGTATTAGAAATATTTTATAAAAATAAATACTTTCCAACCGTTACGCAACAAAAACAAGAAAATCTGTAAACCCTAAAAAGTGGTCGTTTAATTGGAGACTAACATACATTATATATATGTCCCAATAGAACACGGCTGTAGTTGGGCAATATCATTTATATATAACAAAATTTCGGAACTTAACAATGAAAATACCTCAGATTTTTTAAAGACGTTTTTAAGTACAATTTCGTTTAATAGATTTGGGACATGATAGAATTTAGTCGATCTCATTTACAAAAAGGAGTAATGTCAGTGATGTGGAAGGATTCGGCTTTTAATTATTCATACTTTTTTTGGTTTGAAGACAGTAATGGTGCACCGCTTAAAGCCAAAGAAGTTTTATCTGTTAAATCAAACTTAACATCGACTAGAACTACCGCTTCAAAAGTTCAAAATCAGCATCCAGGAGTTATTGCTGGCGATTACTACCAGTTAAATAAAAAAAAACGACAAGTTAAAGTTTATGTAATATATTTTTGTTTTGTAGGTTGCTTATTGATGAATGTTTTCCAAAATCTACTGGCAAAATAAAATGCATTGAGCTGTACTGCGTACATTTAGGATTGGCAAGTGTTAGTTGCGTCTTAGAACACAATAGAAGAATTGCTGCAACAATAAGTGAGGTTGATGGATATTCCGCTAACGCATTTGATTTTATATAAAACTATCTGAACCGCTTCCCCAGCCAAAAGAAACTTTTTCCACAAATTTGAATACATTTCTTTGTTTTAGCTAAACCAACTTTAGAGTTTAATATATTGTAAAACACATTAGTTAATAAGAGAAAATTATGTCAAAATATGGTAACATACCTATTAAAAAAAAAATAAAAAAAATAATTAATATGACTTGGAAGTGTCCAGAAATATGAAATACATCCCTTGTATAGAAAGTATTTTTTTTTTTTGTGAATACAATTTAAAAACAACTATTTTTCAAAAATCGGCATTTAGTTGAAGTTTCATATTTTTTTCAACATTTTAAATTTTTTTGCTGAACCCGACATCCCGAGTGAGACGTATAAAAATTAAATACATAAAAATCGGTTTAGTCGTGCTCAAGTAATAGCATTACGAACACACACAAGGAGCCTTATTCTTAAATAAAACCAAAAAAAAAACGCTCGATATAAATGTTACGCTCTTTCCAATCCAGTTTTTTAAAAATATTCTGATATTTTTATTTTAGAATATACATAAGTACATAAATCAATTAAAAATTGTCATTTGAAAAATCTAGTACCCTTGGTACATCAATTTCAAAATCGGCATGTATGCAGGTAAACAAAAAATTTTTGCGTTGACGATTTTGGGAGCATTTAATATAAGGTTTATTCTATTCACAATCTCATTTAGTTTAAATTAAAATTGTATATGCAATGCAACAACAAAATAAACCCGCTATCTCAAAAGGTTTAGAGCGGATATACATGGCGGCTTGGCTTGGCTTGGCTTGAAATCAAGGGCAAAGTAAAAGAGAAAGTACGTAAAACGTAGTATGATAGTAAGAGAGGTCCGATCGTCAGCATTACCTAGGGCCTACATTATAGCAAGCGGGGAAAAACCTAGGGCCTTATCCATAATCAAGTGCTCGCCTTGAGTATTGCAAAAAAATAAAAATACAAGGCCCTTGCTTTTACACACAAACAAAATTAAATGCGTACACGCATAACATGAACTGATAATATTGCAAAATTACAGTATGTACAAAATATAGAATTCTTATGTTAAATACTTACCATAAAATGTGACAGTTTCATATAATATTTTAATGATAGTGGAAATCGATTTATATAAATTGCAAATTTGCAATCAACTCACTCTTAAAGATACATTGTATAGGCTTTCTCTTTTACTCGGGCCCTTGTTTTTAAGCCAAGCACTTGTTTATAATTATCTAAACCCACCTTTACTCATCCTGTTTGTTTAACCGCAAGTGGCGCTGAAAAATCACTCATAATTTATTCAAGTAACGATCCATAATTTGGGTCTACAACCCTGGTAGGAGTGGAACGGGAATTTTACTTTGCCTTTTAATTGCATTTAACGACTATTTATGATTTGTACTATACACGTAACCTTAAAAAAAAGTAATAGTCGGCGTAATAGCAAAGTAACCTTAGACATGTTATGTAAGGCCTAAGTTGCATTAAATGGGGGTAGTTAGTTTCTATATATGTTCAGGTATGGGAATAATGGGATGTAAAATGTTTGCACTTTTTAGTTGTATCCCAAATTTGGCTAGGTAGGAACATGTTTTCGAATATCGACAAATACATTTACATTCATTTTCAAACGAACTCCATTAATGTGGAAAATCCTAGAGCTATTGGCTATTTTTTTGTAAAATTGCAGAATTATTTAAGGATTTTTTTGCGGCTTGATTCTTGTAATTCTTTTTTCGCGTTTTAGCGTGATTGATTCGAAAGCGTTTAGAAATTTATTTATTAGATAGTTCAGTTAAAAATCGCGGAGTTTTACTAATTGAATGCTGTCAAATCCATTCCCAATAATTTTTGAGAAAAGAAAACTTTTCCGCGAACCGCGTATTTTATGCGGTTTTCACGTACCATTTCCGCGGTTATAATACGCCTATGTTTCTTCTATAAGGAAATACGCGTGTAAAATTTCGTAGCGATCCTTGACAGAAGGATTTTAGCGTGATTAATAGGTTTACCCACTCGGTTTTTTCGCGGTTGATTTTCGCATTTAAAATAAGCTTATTTTACTTCTAGAACGTTGCGTGCAAATGCGAGTGCAAAATTTTATGGCGATCCCACTGTCAGTTTTATAGTGATTGATTCCCCAATATATGTTTAAAAATATATGTATTCGATTTTTCATAAAATAATAATAATTATTACATTTTTTATAATAAGGTCGTTCACAGAAGATATAATTTTGATAAAATAATTTTTGGAGTTTTTGACAACCGCTCTGATTGGTAAAAAAAATTATTATGCCCCGGGCATGATTTTTTTGATAATTTTGATAATTTGTTTTTGGCAGTAGGAAACGTCAAGAATTTGACATATGCAATTGTGCGCGGCATTCATAATTATATGGTACAATACGAATTTAGCAAATATTCATTTAAATAAGTAAAATTAAATTCAATTTTAAACAAGGTTGCTATTTTAAATGTCTCCTTCTGGAAAAAAACAACTGTTATACGTTCTATTAAATAAATTTTATTTTACTTTTGCGCCTAATATATTTCAACTTGTCAGATTATCGCACCCTTGTAACAAAAGTGACACAACTCAAAAAAGAAAGTTTTCCAGAAAACGGGAAAAATCGATTTTATCTTAAGCGTATATTTCAGAACATTCAAGCGATATTTTTGACTGAATGTTATGTTAAAGTCAAGGTATATAAAGACATTTTAGTTATTTTCGTTGTCAATCCTGTAAAAAAGCAACTTTTTTGACTTATAAAGTTTTATATGCGGTTCTGACCCCCAATAGAATAAATTATTTTAAATTGTGACAGTTTTGAGGAATTAAAAAAAAAAAATGGATTGTATCACCAAAAATGTCATAACTCAAAATAATTTATTTAAAACACTCCTATGTTTTTATACAAACAATTTGATATAATACACTTTTCTAGAATTTGTGTATATTAGTTGTATACAAATTTTGAATCACGAAAACGACACTTCTGCCACTAAGCGGCCAGAATGTTGATGATAATTTAATAAGCTTTTGTTGACTGATAGATATGGCTTAGAGATCACAAAATTCGTTACTAACTCAATTGCAACGTCACTTTTGTTGTAAGGGTGCGTTATGACTTCATTGCCCCGCGAACTGCCAAAAATTATCAAAATTATTTTATCAAAATTATTATGCCCGTTCACGCTGAATAATAAAATATTTATTTCATTGACCAATAAGAGCGCTTGTCGAAAATTCCAAAAATTATTTTATCAAAATTATATCTAGTGTGAACGACCTTAATGATGATTTTGATAAAAAAAATTTTTTTTTAAATTTAAAATAACAAAAATATATCTATTGACCCATGAAACAAGTACAACAGATATGGCTTTCCCGCATCCAATTTTAAAACTCTATTGCGCATGAAGCATCACGTCACAAAATACTTAAAAACGCCTGAAAGCGTACTATCATTTTAGTTCGAACTTTACTATTAATGTTTCGTTTTTTAAAATTAATTTGTTATGAATCGCGTGCGAAATAAAGTGGTGTTTTGTTTTGTCAAACAAATAAAACGAAAAGTTTTTGTTTTGTTTTGTCAAATTAAATAAAACAAAACACCAATTTGTTTCGCAGGCGTTTTTTCATGTTTTTTGTGACGTCATTTTACAACAACAAACTATAGTAGGGAGTAGGCTGGTATGCGCGATGCCATATCTTTTATACTTGTTTCATGCTATTGTCCCATGCGATTCTATAGAAACCTGTGAGAATTCGAAATTACTCGCGCGTATACGGTAATGCATTTCGAGAAATGTATGTGTCCGAATGCCTTTTTTCATACAAAAGAATGCTAAATTAATTTCTGCTTCACATCTCACTGATTGGGGAGAATTGGACTACCGGGGTTTTCTTTTTTTCATGTCACCAGGCCGGTTTATTTCCAATATAAAATACTTTTATATTTGAATTGAGTTTGACACTTGCAGACGTATATATTGAGTTGGCATTATTATATTATTAAATTTTTTTTGTTTGTTTGGCCTTCAATTTGGATAGCTTATATTAATTTATTTGACAGTTTTCACGACAGTCGGACGTCGGTTATTATCCCTATTAGCGTTTTGTAATTCCGTGAAATCTGCCTTCTAGGCCCAAACACTGTATTTGGTGTTCTTTGCATTTTGCACGTCATAATCCATAGGCAACTTTAAGCTGTATTGGTTTGTTTTTTTTGGGGGCTTCAATGTTTTGTTTTGAATTTTGAAAATTTTTTGTTTGTTATTCCCTAACTTTTGAACATTAAGGAATGGTTCGTGTGCTATTTCTTCATCCTGATCTTGGGATTGGAGGAGCAGAACGCCTTGTAGTGGATGCAGCGTTGGCATTAAAGTCTAGAGGTCATACCGTAAGTTTTCTTACAAATCATCATGATCCAACTCACTGTTTTGAAGAAACTCGGGATGGTACGCTTTCAGTATTTACGGTGGGATGCTGGATTCCTCAGCATATTTGTGGACGGCTTTTAGCCCTGTGTGCATATCTACGGATGATTTATGCTGCGTTATATGTGACATTATTTTTGTCAAAGAAGATGAACATTGATTTAATATTTTGTGACCAAATCTCCCTCGGAATTCCATTGTTACGCTTAGCTAAAAATAAACCAAAGATTTTATTCTATTGTCATTATCCTGATCAACTTCTTTCAAGCAAAGGTGGATTATTAAAACAAATGTATCGAGCACCTCTAAATTTTTTGGAAGAGCTAACGACTGGGAAAGCTGACTGTGTTTTAGTAAATAGCAAATTTACGAGCAAAGTGTTTAAGAATACGTTCAAGAAATTAAAAATAGAGCCAGATTGTCTTTATCCTTCTTTGAATACAAATTTTTTTGATAATTGCGAATGCCCAACTGAAGAAAATGCTGCTTTAAATTTTGCACCAAACGTGTTCATTTTTTTATCAATTAATCGTTTTGAACGCAAGAAAAATATTTCATTGGTATTACAGGCGCTTAAAAAAATGGAAAAATCAATGAAGTCCAATGAATTTAAAAATATACGTCTCGTAATCGCGGGTGGTTATGATACACGTGTCTCTGAAAATAAAGAACACTATAATGAACTAGTAGAACAATGCTTTCAATTTGGTCTAATGAACAAAGTTACATTTCTCCAATCGCCATCTGACATAATGAAAGTTTGGTTATTAAAAAAATGTGATGCATTAATCTATACTCCAGCCAACGAACATTTTGGGATTGTTCCCCTCGAAGGGATGTATATGGGTACACCTGTAATAGCAGTAAATAGTGGCGGACCTACAGAAACCGTCATATCGGGACAAACCGGGTTTCTTTGTGAACAGAACCCTAACGACTTTGCTAAGGCAATGGTAAAACTTGTACACGATCGTAGGCTAGCTCAACGTATGGGAGATATGGGGAAAGCTCGAGTCCAACAAACATTTTCTTTTGAAGCATTTACCGATAAGTTAAATTTCATTGTCGTTAATTTAGTATCTGAAAAAGATCAATAATATCAGTTATCATAGCGTAAATATTTATTTGATCTATACATACATGTGTACATATTATGTATACATATTTTTTTAAAGTTGTTTATTGTCATAACTTGTTAAGACCAAAAAAATAAAATGTGCTAAAGCCTAATTGAAATATTATACATGATATGTTTTCACGATTTTTTGTTACGTAGATTTGCGGAAAGCTAAAGAAGAACTTTGTACAATTAAATCAAATAAATTGAATGAAGTAGTGTGGTGAAAAAATATATTTAATTCTTCCTCTAATTTATTGAATCTAAATAAAGCGAGAAACAGATTGAAAGCAGCAAGCAGCGCCAAACGTCACAATCATACGATTTTCAATATTCTGCTGCCACCAAAAGCAGCGAGCAGCGAAAAACTAAAAAATATAAGCTGTAGATAATTTAATTCTACATAAACATAATTCAAAATTTTAATCTTTTGGATTAGTTATCTGCAGTGGCTATAATCTTCGGTTGAACGGAACGTTTATCCTAGTATTTTAAGATACCTGACATCGTCTGAAGAGAGAGACCTGAGAAACAGATTGAAAGCAGCAAACAGAAAAAACGCAAAGGGAGTTTAATTAAAAGCAGCAAGCATTGGCAGCAAAATACAAATATATATATATGCGGCACAGATACAATGTCATTAATTTATAAAATACTAGCGGAGGAATCCGTGCGTTAACTTGGACACAACATATTGTTTTCTAATACCGTTTTTACTAAAACGATGACAATTATTAACACAAAAATATGTTTGTAACTTCATTTCGTTTTTGGATTCGTTTAGAGTGTTTACTTGTGTAAAATTTCTTATTGAATGTTCGTTTTAGCCTGGTTGATTCTTTCACCAACAAGGCCGTTTATATATATAATTTATCGGAAAATTTCTCGGATTTTATTGCGACATGTCTTCTATTAATTGAACACTGACAAATCGATTCGTGAAATCATTTTTGGCAAAAGTCAACTTTTTCGCGATCCGCGATTTTTTTCGCAGTTACTTCTACAATGCTGGCAAATATATGTGTCAAATTTCATAGTGATTGAAATGTCTACCAACACGGTCATTTAGGAATGTACTTATATAATAGATAGTTCCGCGGAAAATCACGGATTTTTTCGCGACATAACTTTTATTGAATGCTCACAAATCGATTCCCGCAATCATTTTTGGTAAAAGTTAATTTTTTCGCGAACAGGGATTATTTTTTGCGGTTTTCGCGGTTTATTTTCGTGTTGAAAATATGATTATGTTACTTCTAAAAATTGACAAATACGTGTGTAAAATTTCGTGGTGATCCCATTGTCGTTTAGAAATTTATATATTAGATAGTTCTGCATAAAATCATGACGTTTATTAATTGAATGCTCACAAATAGATTCGCGTAATTATTTTTGGTGTAAATAACTTTTTTTTGTGGTTTTCGCGGTGAAAATACGCCATGTTAGTTTTACAATATTGACAAACACATGTGTAAAATTTCGTGGCGATCCCATTTTCAGTTTTAGTGTGATTGAGTCAGTGGCGTAATTAGAAATTAAAGGCCCCCCCTCCCCCCGCAATATTTGCCTGAATCTCAGAAATTAGATGAAAAAATGTTTTAATATTACTACATAATAAGAATGCATATTAATACACAATTTTCATAACAATAATATTTAATTGTATTATAACAAAATATTTTTATTTATTTTAAGTCGTAATAAATATAAATGTAAAAACGAAGGTTTGTGGTTAATATTATTATTGAAAATATAAGAAAGAAATTATAGAAAATAATAATAATTAAAATCATTTTTCATGTCAATTTTCTTAGCTTTTTCAGCCTCAACACTAGCAGATGTTATGGGAATTGATAAAAAAAAAAAAACGTATATTACTTCATTAAATGATGATATAAATCTAAAATGGATGAGGCTTCTTTTATATCGTTGATAAATTTATGTTTGCATAAGAAAATTTGTATTGGGAAAGCAGAACTAATGTCGGTATTGTACTTTTGAATAAATCTGTTAGAGTGGGTATCTAATTATTAACTTTATTATTTAAGGGTAACAATTTATCAGGAAATAAAAATTATAAAGACTTTGAAATTTCACGCATGCTCTCAAATCGTCGCTTAACCTAAAATTATGTCTAAAATTCTGTTAAAAACATTGACTTTAAATATTATCGTTACATTCAAAAATCGATGATCTCCAAAAAAGTTTATCGAAGTGTCACTTCTCACTCTTTTATTTTTAAATTCAGGCGAAAGTCCCAATTGTTTCAATTATACTCTTTGATTTATTCAAAAAGTTACAGAAATTTTTCAGATATTCATCAAATTTATTTGAAATAGCCCTTTAAATGTCAGAGGCCCGAATCAAATTTAATTTAGATTGCAATATTTTTGATATTTTTTATTTTAGACCTCTAAAGCAATATTTTAAATATAAATAATATAAACATATAAAATGAGGGTAGACTAAGATTACTACAGTCTGTTGATGAACCGATGCAATAAAGCATACTTTGTTTAACTAAATATAGGTTTAACTAATTAATAAATTAATTTCAACTTATTAATTTCAAAGAACAATTTTTTATTCCCTATGTCAAAAACAAATAAACTTATAAAAATAATTTCATTCAAATAAAATAATAATAAGGGTATGCTTAATTACATTTTTTATTAATTCCGAATACTTACTAACTAATTAACACTATTTTAATTATTATTAGAGAGATATTTATTGATATTTTTCAATCTGTCAAGCCAAATGGCATGAATATGTTCAACAGTAATTATTTTACTTCTCCAATTTTTGCATTAACATTTGCACCTTCGGATAATTTATTTCGGTTTTAATTTGGTAAAAAAATTTTTGAATGAAATTCCAAAATATGGGGCAAGCTGCTGGGTATTCTAAATTAAAAACAAATTTTTTTTTTTAAATACTATATCTACAGCCCTTATTAAAGATGTGCACACGTATTTTATACCATCAAAAATGACTAATATTTCGTCAATATTATGGACATTCCTCCCGATGACAGCTATAAAGGGCTGAACTTTTTCACCTTTTTTTATTAGAAATTGAAGATGGTCCTCAATTTCTTGCGTTGTAATTCCCACAAATATGAACGCATTTTGTGAATCCTTAATAAAAAACTTTGCTGTTAATTTTTTATTGTTATTGTCCCTGCGGGTCGGCTTAATTAATTCGGTACAGACAAACGATTAAGCATCGAATGGGCGTATAAAAAGCATAGAAAACCCCCGAAATGAAAAAGTTCGGGCAAAATGTCGGTAAAAATTTAATTTGTCAATTCCGGTGAGTGGTTTGACCGACAAACGATTTAATTAATCCAACAATATCACCTACAAACGACCAACAAACGATTGGCATTTAAAAAACATTTAAAAATTCGAAATTTTCCTCGGTCAAATGACCGGTCAGATGAAAAATAGAAAATTTTATTTTGAACTATTTTACGGGGAAAAACGGTCCGACAAACGATCGGATTACTTTATTCGGTACCGACAAACGATTCCGCATCGAATGGGGGTATAATAAGCATAAATACTTCGAAAAAAAAAATTTCGGCTAAATTCACGGAAAATTTTAAATTGTTAATTACGGCGAACGGCTAATCCGACAAACGTTTTAATTAATCCAGCAATCACCTACAAACGACCAACAATCGATTGGAATAAGAAAAAATTAAAAAAGTCGAAATTCCCCGGCTAAGTTCACACAGCTTGTTATTCACGTGGGGCGTACAGTATCAAATCTACCATTGCGAATCTCGTGGAAAAATTTGAAAGCTTACTTTAGACGTTATTTCTTTTTGTATAATATTACCGTCTGATTGTTTTGTATCGTTTTGTAATATTAAAAAAAAACAAGATTACTAACCAACACCTATTGAACAAAAAAAAACGAAAGATATTATATGTCTCCAAACATATATACTTTCTTACATAAATCAATCCGATCCCATTTTTCAAGCGCATTTGATAATCCTACACAGGACAAATATTTTTGTGTTCACGTAGTGTAAGTGGATCGGAATAATTGATCCAATCCTCGCGACTTGAACGCGGTAATAGTTACAGTTTTTACATTCAAATTAGATGTTTTTTTTTTATTGTTTGCAATCCTTATTGAAAAAATACGTAAGAATCGAATAGCAATCAAAGAACGTAGAAAATGAAAATAATAACTATTTTTATAGAATGAATTTCTATAAATAATTTTTTTTGTTTAGATTTAATTAAATGTTAATGTTGCAGAATAATAATGAAGATTAAGAGTTTTGAGGTGGACGGGTGTTTTGTATATTACGAAACCAAAGTAGTTTTAAAAATAAATGTTTAATGAAATCAATTATTGAGGTATTTATGATTACAACTATGGTTATTACAAAATTTATTCAAAGTATTGCACAAACAAGCTTAAACTAGTTTTTATTGATCTGGAAGTAACTAAATATGGTGAAGATCAACACAAATATTTATTTGCCCAAAACCAGAATATAGTAAATTCAAAAAAGAGCTTGTGGCCAAATTGCGACATTGTTAAGTAAAGTATATACATATTAGTAAATGCAATTATGAAGCTACTCATTTGTTAAAAAATATAATAATAAACCTTAGGTGGTTTGTTGCCTTCTAATTAGTGTTTCATAATTTTTAAAACTGTCCAGATTGTTGATATTCCTGAAGATCTTGAAGATGTTCCAATCTCCCGTTTCAATTTCATCCAGCCAACAGATAAACTAAACTACTCATATAATATGACTGCGTATTAATATAATTCTAGATATGTGTTATTTTAGGGAAATCATAGTACACATTTTGTTTGTTTTTAATTTTGAGGAGTTGCTGTCACAAAATTAAACTTTCAAAGTGCGGTTATCACAATTTGTACATTCAAATTAAGCAAAAATAAGGCCTCTAAGGACATAATTACGAGATTTAAAAAAATAGTCATGGACCTTAATAAGTACGGAGCGAGTTATGTATATGTATTTAAATTTCAATTTTTTGATTCCTGTTAAACAACTGTGTTTGTAAAAATAAAAGTGCAATAATACACGTCAAATATTTTAATACGAGTATATTTAATTTAGAATTTATCATTTATTCTATTATAGCTTTCGACTATAAATAAAAAACTCTGTAAACATTTGAAAATTGAAAGACATACTTTTTTTAACTTAACATTTTAGATTTTTGTTTTCGATTGCGTTATAAATCTGAGCTGGCATCAATCTTTCTGTGGCTCCGTAAGTTATTTAAATTTATTATCGTCTAAATCGACTTGTATTTTACATTATCCATCTGCATTTTACCATTTCTGATGTATTGTAGAATGGTATTTCATTGAATCCTACAGAGCAGACTAATAGGACTTCTTTCTTTATCAATTTTAGATGTTAGAGAGAACACCATAAAACTTTATAGAACAGGGGAATGTGATCCGTAGGCCGCGACGCTGTTTGAGAACAAGTTTTCACTATCATATACAGAACTGTATTAAATCTTGAGTAGTAATAACAAATTTGATAGGATTTAAAACTGCTACTTTTCTCACAGAGCAGTTTGAAAAATTAGGTATATCTTGCGTCATTTGCATTCAGCAAACCAAATACTTTAAGTTATTTCATTCTGCTATTAACCTTTCTTGCAAAAATGCTTCATGAACAAGGGCATTTAGGGTTATTTTAACTTCCTTACCGACGGCTAAATTTGTAATTCAGGCGGAGGGAATAATTAGTCATCAGAATTTCATTGCTAGGTCTTGTAGGGGAAAGGATCTGCATATAGAATGAGTTTTGTCGACGGCACTGAAACGATTGATTGGGGAAAAGAATTTGCAGCGGATGTATAGAGCCCGTGATATATTGACGTGGCTTCAGGAGACAAAAGTTGTAGCACAGAAAATCCATTGCTGGCCCTTCATTAATGAATGGGTTTCCGATAAAAGCTATCCCCTAATGGTAGCTTCTATGCAGGCTTTCAATGGTTTAGACTAATTCGAGTACTTAAATTTGCTTCATTCGCACATTACAAACAATTAGAGAGTACCGACTACTCTTTTCATTCATCGGTTATATGGTTTTCATCTCCCGATGTGGTGCGAAGGGTGATGTTGTGAAGAAGAAGTTGAAGCACATTATGTGGTCAATCTTCCGAATAAAGGATTACAAAACGTTGTTGATGTGGTGTCAGCATTTTTTGTAATACTTTTGAGTCAGTTTAAATGCCATGCAATGTCCCCATTAATGAAATGTACATTTAAAAAAAAATCATTTACCTTTTTGCCTGTAATGACTCCCATTATTAATGACCTATTATCGTTCAGAACAAAATCTTTCCATACAAACGTGAACGGGTTTTTAGTGTTATAAAGACTAGTTTAGTGGGGAGCAGTATGAGTATCGGAAAACGACCAGTCAAATAAGGTCGTTTTCTGAAATTATACTTCAATTAGGAGGTGAGTGGCGTATTCCTTGCTGAAACTGTACGGGTCAGCATAGGATAGTAAAGTCTTCCACTACACCCTCGAACCCAGCCAAAAAGCGTGCTACGGTGGCTAGGGCAAAGAATTTACCTCCTACTACTACTACTACTAATACTACTGCATGGCATTAAAACCCAGGTGCGGTCTTAGCCTTCTCCAACCCGACCTATCTGCAGCTAACGTCTTCCAATCGCGAATTTTAAGGAACTTAATATCGCCGTTTACTGCATCTAGGCATCTAGCCCTAGGTCTTCCGGCTCTTCTTCTTCCTTCCGGATTGCCATTCAACAGTTTCTTTGGCACACGTTCATCCTCCATACGTGAAACATGACCAATCCATCTCAATCTATTGATTTTGATTGTTTTGACAATATTTGGCTCACCGTACAACTGATCTAATTCCAAATTGTATCTTCTCCTCCAAACATTGTGTTCCTTGACGGGACCAAATAAGATACGGAGTATCTTTCGTTCAAAAATTCGGAATAATTGTTCTTGGTTCTGTGCCATGCACCATGCCTTTGATCCATACGTTCATATTGGACGAACTAAGGTTTTATAGAGTTTGCACTTTAGGTCTCGTTGTAATGCTTTCGATTGGAATTGTTTTTCAGTCCATTGTAGCATCTGTTGCCAATTGCTATTCTATGGCGAATTTCCTCTTCAATATCATTTTCCACATTTACCAACGATCCTAAATATACAAAACTATCAACAATTTCAAAATTAAATTCTCCAATTCTCCTGGATTCCTGATGCATTCGTTGCCACCATATATTTTGTTTTGTCTGCATTCACTTTGAGACCCAGAACCGATGCGACAGCCTCCATATTTCGACCCATTATATCTATTTCATCAGCATATGCCAAGTAGCTGGACCGTGCAAATAGAAAAACCAAGTAGCAGCAAGGACAGAGTCTACGTATCTGGGTCAGGCCCAGAAAGTCTTAGAGCTGTCTACTGTAAGTGAAGAAAACCACTTCCTACCTTACACGGCAGAACGGCATAGACTTCTAACTGCTGCATTTGACAAGGCTGTGGTGAGGGCTGACAGGGAGGGCGATAAGCCAAGACTGGAGGAAGTGCGGAAGGTGCAAGGTAGCTTTACTTTAAATGTAACCAACCTTTGGCTTAAGCGCATTGTAAGGGCTGAGAAGCTTGAGCCATGGCCGGGGACTAAGCTTCTGGCGTTACACCCGAGCTTAGAAATCAGCTGACCAAGGTGAAATTCTGGATTCGGAGTGCAAACTTCAATCTTAAAACTATCCATGATCTTCAGAAGGGCCAGAATCATGGCATCTTGACCGATAGATGGGTTGCGCATTCTAACCTGAAAAAGAAAGGCAGTACGCTCGTCATTGCGTCATGCGGCATCACTCAGAGGGCTCAAAAGAATGGCGTTCAGGCCTTGGCTTTTTTCTGACCGAGTAGATGTAAGTCTTTTGGGAGAAGAAAAAAATCCAGAAAAGTTAAATGATTCGGCAGTAAAAGTATAGACAACATGGCTAGCACTTCACTTAGAATCACACAGATTAACTTACAACACTGTAAAGCGGCTACACATCTGTTGTGCAGACACATTTCCGTCAATGCTATAAATCGCCCTCGGACTTGCATCTATATTCCTAGGAATATAGAGGCAAATTTAATCATTCAGTGCATGATGTGGGACAGAATCTTTCGGTTAACCCAAGTAAAACAGAAATAATTCTATTCACTAGAAAGATGAAAGTACCTCAAGTTAGGTGGCCTACTTTCTATGATCTGCAACTGGCTCCAGTGCAGGAAGTGAAATATTTGGGGATAATCTTGGACTCTAGGCTCACTTTCAAAACGCACTCGGAAACCAGAATCGAAAAGGCCACGGGAATACTATGGCAATGCAGACGTTCTTTTAGGAAAATTGGTTTTCTGGTTGTATGTTATGTATCCATAGTAAGACCACATCTCCTATACGGAGCTATAGTGTGGTGGACAAGAGTACATCTGGGATAAAAAGTGGGGGAATACTTAAGACAACGGAATAATACAATGATTTTGAAACTCATCTTTGAGCGGACATTCAGCAGAGTTATCCCAGTCACAACTGGTCCAAAGAAAAATTCATTGTAAGTTGACCGCAGTGTAAAGTACTGTACACTGACGGCTCATTAACAGACGGCAAGACCGAAGCAGGGGTGTACATGGAGGGTAGCCTGCAAATCGACTCCTGCTCCGGCCATGCCGTCTGTTAATGAGCCGTCAGTCTACAGTACTTTAGACTTTACAGACTGTATATCAAGCAGAGGTGTTTGCCGTCATAAAAGCTACATGCATAGCTCAGCAGAATGGATGGCAGGGTCATATCATCATCTATTCGGATAGCCAGGCGATAAATAAAAAAAAGATAAAGGCGATCAAATCCAAGGTTGTTATTTCCCGACTGGTAGAGACAACAGTCATGAGATTGAACAATTTGAGTAAATGCAATAAGGTAGTGGCTTTAGTTCCGAGTCAAGATATCACTTAGAATATTGGCAGAAGTCGGAACGCTACACCCAAACGAAAATGTTTGTGGTGAGTTCTGATGCTAAGAGAACTAAACTCCTCTTAGGAGTAAAACGCACAGATCTCAGCAATGTGGTGTCGATTTTGACAGGTCATTGCCCACTGAACGAACATTTCGACAGAATCGGAGTAGGTGGAACACACTTGTGTAAAAGTTTAGAATCAGATTAGACATAGAACGCTTGTTGTACACATGCTGGATAGCACGGACCTCCCGTCACTTAACTTCGGTATGGTGGCCAACTATAAAAAGAAATATGCATAGTTGAAAGGAGGTGGCACAATGGACCGAAGGTCGAAGTGCGTAGACCTAGATCAGATGGGAACATATATATTACATTTTGTTTTTTTTAATCCTACAATAATGTGACAAAAAATTTTCAAAAATATTTAAGGTTTCTGATATTTAAAAAACTTTACCTTGAATTTTCCGATTTTAACCTTGAAATGTTCTGCAAGATTTCTTATCTTATTTAATCCTAAAAAAATGTGAAAGAGATTCTTTGATATTGTAAAAGGTGTCTGAGATAGAAAAGTGGGATTTGTCTTTGCCCACCCTCTTTTTCGCCAGAAGGAGCATCTAGCGGGATATGTTATTATTAGTGGTGTTAGTGGTAGGCTTCCTGAGCCCAAGCACTTCGACTAGTCCATTGTACTTGACCCCATCCGTAACTTATATTTTAATTTCTTGTCTATTTGTATCCTAGTATGGTTTTTAACGGTAACTTGGTGAGTTCTTTTGGTGCATATAGAGTGTCACAGCGATTATTCCCTTATAGTGTGGAGCTTGTGCAATAGCAGAGTATGTGAAGGTCATTCTCTTTGCCGGTTTTGCAGAATCGGCATTCATCAGTTTGAGTTAAACCCATGCGGTAAAGATTTAGATTGAGCGCGCAGTGACCCGAGAGTGTACCCGTTGTCAATCTAAAACGCGCAGATGATTAAGGCAATAGTCTCTGCTTGGAAGACATCTCTAAGTGGGATTGAGATTTTCCTCCCCGGACTATATATGCCTGCGCTCGCTCCGATGTTGGTAATTTCAGGTCATGTAGTCCCACTTC
Organism: Sylvicola cinctus; assembly: GCA_963854165.1. Taxonomy (NCBI): domain Eukaryota; kingdom Metazoa; phylum Arthropoda; class Insecta; order Diptera; family Anisopodidae; genus Sylvicola; species Sylvicola cinctus. The sequence continues at coordinate 27,535,045 of OY974082.1, forward strand.
CACAGGAGTATCTTTATATTTGTTGAGAATGTCTAGGTGACCTGTGAGGTCTTCACCCTTTAACTTCATCTTCTTTGTGATGTTGATCATTTGGAGAAAAGCAGTCGATTGTAGGTGCAGGTGTATTGGCGAACGCTCCAGTCATCAGGAGGCATGCGAGTCTTTCTGTTTTCTTGCAATCGCTGTTGTTTGTGTCGATTTCGGCCACCAGACCTCGCATCCGTAGGTGATGATTGGTCTGACTATTGCTTCATATATTCACCTAATGAATCGTGGCTTGAGCCCCATCGTATCCCAACCATTTTCTTGGTAGTCCAAAGAACACGTATTGCCTTTTGGGTGACATGTGTGATGTGGGAGTTCCACGTTCAACGCCTATAAAGATATTTGACTTCACTGTCAAATGCCAGTGGTGCACCATTTAGTCGAAGGGCCTTATGGATATGAGTCTCCTTTTTGTGAATGGTATAATGTGGATTTTCGTTCGGTTAATGATGAGGCCTTGTTCTTGGCACCAGGGCCATATGATATTTAGTGCGTCCTGCATACGGTCCACAATGGTATTGTCACATTTGCCTTGAATTATGACAGTCAATGATGTTTGTTTGCTGATTGCTGCCGTCCTAATTGATTCGTACCGGGTGCAGTCAAAGGCTCCGAGGACGATTTTTTTTGCTGCCTGTGATTTCTCAAAAAGACCGGTGGTGATGTCGTGGAGCGGACACCATGGAGATATAAGATATATGCAGTTTTGTTTCCAATACCCTGTAGATTAATTGGTGTGAAAATGAAGAAAATCGTAGGGACCGTTATGGAGCCCCCATACAAGAAACTGTTTTTGGCAATAACTTGACCTCTCTAATATTTTACAAAAAAAATTCATACAAATCGGTCCAGTAGTCTAGTAGTTTTTTTTCCCACCATAGTACGGCGTACGGACATTTTTTGCACACTTTTTTGGACTCAGTTGGTGTCAAAACGAGTTTCTGCATCATCAACTTATTTTCCGAAAAAAGTCGGAATACATAAATCTATATATAAATGCCCTTGGGGTCGTATATAAAAACCTACATCGCAGAGAAAGCGAGGTTTGAGTTTATGTACGACTGCAGCTAAACTATTGTATATACATATTAATAAAAATTTTCAGAGACATGGAAAATGTGACCTTGAATTTTTAAGTTTGACATTGAATTTTGTACAAAACTATCATTTTATTAAAATTTCTGTATATACGAAAGTTTCATACATACGTATTTCGCTAAGGAGAGATGGTAGAGTTTTTTTTGCCTACAACTATTGCCTTATTGTACTTTTTTAAAATTTCGGCTATATGTTAAGAAATTAAACTTTATTATAATTAATGGTATATTCAATTGAAACTAAAAAAATAAATAAATATTATATGGTTATCTTGTTTTATATTTGTACATATTTAATAACAGTTTACATTCCGTTAGTTTCCGCATTCACTGAGATATAACCAGGATTAATTACAGTATCCTTCAGGTTATTCTTTTTATTACCCGGTATATTATCCGTCTTAACAGAATTTTGAAACGATTTTAAGTCTGCTGTATTTGAATATGTTGTGTGACTCGTCTCATTTTCAGAATCCGAATTTAAAATGACGTCCTCATTACTAAGCATTGGAATTATTTCTGGAATCTTTATATTTGTTTTAGTATGTGATGTCCTTGGATACAAACTGATGTTTACGGGCGATGAACAATTGCCAAATTCAACAGTATCTAACTTTGGATTCATATGAACATAATTTAATGAATCTGCTGATTCTCCGTAGACAGAATTTTGATTAACATAGTTTGGAGGAATTGGCGGAGCATTCTCCATTGGTGGTCCCATCATTGCTAAATAATCAGGATTTCCGGTAATATTTGATGTGTTCATTTGAAGATGATGCGAGTTGAGATCAATGTAATGCTAAACATAAATTGTCATTAATTTAAAAAATCTAACAAAAAAAAGTTATACACACATCTTTCACCCCATCATGAAGCAAATGCCCTAACGAGTTCTCCAATTGCGAAAATGAAGGTCTCTTTTCTGGATTAGCATTCCAACAGTGTAACATGATGTCATATCTAATTAAATATAATAATTAAAAATCTCATACTTGTATATAAACGGTTTATATTACATGGCTTCATTGGAAAACTCCGGCTTTTCCATACGATATCCGTTTTGTAGTTTCAAAAATAAACTTTGATCGGCTTCCATTCCAGGGTATGGAACTTTTGCAAGCGAAAACAACTCCCACAAAACAATACCAAACGACCAAATGTCGGAGTAAGTACTGAACACATTATCTCCTATAGCTTCTAAAGCTAACCATTTAAATGGTAGAAGTGTTTGTCCTTTTTTTTTATAATTTTCATTCTTATACATTGACCTGGCCAAACCAAAATCGCAAATCTTAACCACATTATCTTCACAAAGTAATATATTTCTTGCAGCTAAGTCGCCGTGCAAAACTTTTCGAGAAGATAGATAATCCATTCCTCTGGCCACTTGAAATGCCCAGCAAACGAGATCACTTGTAGATACACATCTTGCTGGAACTTCATATTCCATTTTAAAGTTTGAGCTCCAAGCTGACTGAGGCAAGTGGTTTGCAAAAGCTACACTTTCATTACCTTATTATGAAAAAATTAAATAGTTTATATGCACTTAAATAAAGTTTGTTATACAATACAAACCTCCAGGATAGGTAGAAATCAGAGCCGTTTCTGTGGTACCACTGTTCATTTCAATTGCAAGTTCGTCGACATCATTCGACTGATGTGTGAAATATCCTTTAGAATTCATTTCATTACCCAAACCATGCCTTTGCTTCGATTCCATATGTTTTCCTTTTCTGTCGTTGAATTTATATTGTAAAAATGATAGCTTTACATATTTCAATCCTTCACTTTGTTTGTTGGTTAATTATGTTATTGAATACGATTCAATGCACAAAGAAAAGGTTTGCACAAAAAAGGAACAAACACACCAGTTAGTAAATATTGTACAATGCCTCACACAAGATTTTTTAAGTATATATTGCACTAACAGAATTGAATGTATAGTTAGATTAGTCTACGAAGAAGTGTTAAAATGTTATGAGAAAACAATGATTATATATTGCCTATTTAATAAGTAAACTAATATAGTCTTTAGACGACTGCGACCGCGACGCAAAGTTTATCTGCATTCTGCAGGCGAAAGCAGGTTATCAGAAAGAGACTAGCTATCTATCATGTGATATAATACCCTATATATAGACGACTAGCTGACCCGGCGAACGTCGTTTCAGCACAACAAACCTCTCTTTCTTTTTTGATTAGTTTTCGAATATACACTATTAAAAAACAGCATAACGTCATTCATCAACCATGCAGTCAGAAACAATCTCAAAACTCAATACGTTAACTGAAATCCCAGCTACCCTGAAATCCGACATCGATTTAAATTTAAAAATTCTGATTGGCCATAACCCATTTGCCACACATTTAAAAACCAGGTTAACCTCAATCCTGACATTCTGTAGAAGTTAAAAACCCAACAACTTCTTTCTTGATAAAATAAAATTTCGTAATAATCTTAAATTCGAAAGCCAAATAACGTTAACCTAAATTTTTGACTCGAGAAACTCCTAAAATGACCATATATTCATTTGTCCAAATGCAAACTGAGTAAAATATTAATGCCTCCAAAGATTGCAGGATCTTGTGTTTTAGTCAAAACTCTATTGAAATTGATCCAATATCAATCTCAAATAGCAACAATTGAACATTCTTACAACCTGAAATTTCGACACATTAAAATTTTGAATCATCAACATACTGACATTCAAATTCCGACAGACAATTCAAAATATCGACGGGCCATAATCAAGAATATCCATAAAATCCGTTAGCGAAAAAGTAAGTGATTAATATCTGTAATGAAATTATCATTCTTATTTTATGCGTCGTTGAGTGATTTTTCGCATTTTAACTTTCTATAATTATTTTTTACATTAAATAATTAAACTATTCAAAAGCAATGCACAAACTAAAACACCGCCATTTTTCACTCAATTCACTTTTGCAAAGTTGTTGTCTTCTCCAACGCCAGATATCGTAATACCTTAACTTAAAACTTCTTTCGCCAATAACTAAGGATTACCACCAATAAATAGGGTTAAAAGTATTTATAGGTATTCTTGCAAAAAATTCGAACAAATATGGAAAATTTGATGAAATTTTGGTGATTTTTTAGTTTCTGTTAAGAATACAACAAAGAACAAAACATTTTTCGGTTATACGTCTTTCATTATTATTCCATATTTATAACTTTGTCGTACTGTATAAAGTTGGGTTTAGATGACTATAATCAAGTGCTTGGTTTGAAATCAAGGGCCCGAGTAAAAAAGAAAGCATATACAATTTATCTTTAAGAGTGAGTTGATAGCAAATTTGCAATTTATATAAATCAATTCCCACTACTTTAAAATATTATATGAAACTGTCACATTATATAATAGTATCAGTTCATGTTATGCGTGTACGCATTTAATTTTGTTTGTGTGTATTAAAATCAAGGGCCCTGCATTTTTTTTGCAATGCTCAAGGCAAGCGCTTGATTATGGATAAGGCCCTTGATTTTTCGCCGCTTGCTATAATCAAGGCCCTAGAATGGGGTAATGCTGACGATCAGACCTCTCTTACTATCATACTACGTTTTACGTACTTTCTCTTTTACTCAGGCCCTTGATTTCAAGCCAAGCACTTGATTATAGTCATCTAAACCCACCTAATATATACTTCTGTGTTTTTCAAAAACTTCAAAATGTAATGCAAAATAACAAAGTAATTTTGAATATTTGTTTTATCTTAGTAACTTCTTATCATTTTTGTATGGTTTCTCATTATCCGACATTTCGACTTCCCTTTGGATTTTTTGAGTTTTTTTTTCCACAAACCTTCTCCTAGCAATTATGGACAAACCCTCAGATGAAAATAACCCATTTGGTCCAGTCGTTTTCAAGTTTTTAGGATAGTAACAAACCGAGATTCGTTGTTATATGTATAGATGACGTCATGAAGGATCATTTGTAGCGATATATAAATGAAATTTTGCTTAAAATACATTTATGTATTATATAAACGATTTGAAATAATCAAAATCGTAAGAGCCGTTTTTGAGCATCCATATTACATTTTTAGTGAAAGAACATATTTGGCCTTATCTGGAGAGATGTGGTCTTGAAATGAAAAGTAATAAACTAGGTAAAAATATTTTATACAGGGTTTTCCATTTAAAAGTTTCTTTTTAAAAATGAACAGTATGCATATGCGATTTGACACCGTTAGTTTTTATTTTCTGTGGGTAGCAGTTAAAGACCGACGATAAGCATATAATCCAGAGACACAATTACAGCTTTTAAACATAATAATGCGACTCTTATTAGAAAGATAGGTGGAAAGATTCTAGATAATGTGCATAAGAATTGAGAGTATAGGAGGAAATACTGCAAAGCCAATAGAAAAGCCACTTAAATGAAATCATTTTTCATTCTTAAAGCCAATGCCGTAACCTTCAAATTAAAATAAAATGAATCAAAAATACCAATTTATACGCAATTTTATCGAATTGTTAAAAATAATTATCATATGTTATTTAGACTTGCAAAAGGGTTTTCACCCTGTTCATAACGTCAAATTTTTATGCAATTACATCCACTTCAATTAGATAATATTATTGTACTCTAATGCATGCAAATACTTTTTGAAGTCGTTGTAAGGGGCCTTCATGATTCTTACTGATCGTTTAGGAAGATCTGTCATTGGTACTAAATAATAGTTTTCATTTATTAGCTCAGCTCACCAAATGCGGACCGTCAAACCCAACTGTTGAAATGATGAGCCTCATATTCGAACTGCGATTAATATTTTCAATGAATTCTCGTCGAATTGTTTTGTGAGAGTTAGACTTTGGAAGTTATAAGGCATACAAATCTCACTTTTCTTTTCTTGTACAAAATGCTAATGCAGTTTGCGTGTCAAAATTTAATATCATATTTTTATACAATACGGCGCAATTATTTCTTGGTTCGGCATTTAAAAAAAATCTGATATGCCTATTAAAGGAAAAAGCTTTGGAAAAAAGTTATTAAATGTGTTGTATGTGCCGAACGAAGGATATACGCTGACATTAACAATCGACAGATGTGTAACTAAACGTAGGGACAGTATTGTTGCACTTTGCAGTGGAAGTTCGAGATGGAATTTTTTTTTTAAATGGGTTTTACGGTAATAAATGTGGAAGAAACATATAATTTGGCAGTTAAACAACAAATACTGTACGATTATTCTCAATATTGATTCATTTATTTCACAAAACAGAAATCTGGGAGTGTTTTTTAATTATGCCCAAAATCAAACTGGGTATAATGTAAAGGTAATTAGATCAGAGAATGGAATGTGAATGAAAGCATAAGAAAGCTACCCACTTTGTAATTCAAAACTAACGAAGAACATTTTCCAATTTTGTGTAAATACACATATTGTTTGAATGTGGTGAGTGCGCTTAAATTCACGACAACTTTGACAAATTGCGCCTGCATAAATATTAAATAAATTTCACCTATAGTATATAGAATTGCGTCTGCATAAACTACTACACTAAATAAATTTCATCCAAAGATACGCAGTATTTATACACATAGTCATGCCCATACATAATCATATATTACAACCGTGTAGACAAAACTACATCGCAGGGAGAGCGAGGTGTGAATTTATATACGACTGTTGCTTAATTACATTTTAATAACTTTTAGCTTTTCGGAGATATGAAAAACTTGGCCTTGAAATTTCTGAATTTTACCATATTATACCAAATTCTTCCATCTCCTACTGGAGGCAAATTTAAGCTTGGCCAAAAAGCAGTGCAGGCTGCTCCCACAGTTGTGCAAATAGAAAAACCAAGTAGCAGCAAGGACAGAGTCTACGTATCTGGGTCAGGCCCAGAAAGTCTTAGAGCTGTCTACTGTAAGTGAAGAAAACCACTTCCTACCTTACACGGCAGAACGGCATAGACTTCTAACTGCTGCATTTGACAAGGCTGTGGTGAGGGCTGACAGGGAGGGCGATAAGCCAAGACTGGAGGAAGTGCGGAAGGTGCAAGGTAGCTTTACTTTAAATGTAACCAACCTTTGGCTTAAGCGCATTGTAAGGGCTGAGAAGCTTGAGCCATGGCCGGGGACTAAGCTTCTGGCGTTACACCCGAGCTTAGAAATCAGCTGACCAAGGTGAAATTCTGGATTCGGAGTGCAAACTTCAATCTTAAAACTATCCATGATCTTCAGAAGGGCCAGAATCATGGCATCTTGACCGATAGATGGGTTGCGCATTCTAACCTGAAAAAGAAAGGCAGTACGCTCGTCATTGCGTCATGCGGCATCACTCAGAGGGCTCAAAAGAATGGCGTTCAGGCCTTGGCTTTTTTCTGACCGAGTAGATGTAAGTCTTTTGGGAGAAGAAAAAAATCCAGAAAAGTTAAATGATTCGGCAGTAAAAGTATAGACAACATGGCTAGCACTTCACTTAGAATCACACAGATTAACTTACAACACTGTAAAGCGGCTACACATCTGTTGTGCAGACACATTTCCATCAATGCTATAAATCGCCCTCGGACTTGCATCTATATTCCTAGGAATATAGAGGCAAATTTAATCATTCAGTGCATGATGTGGGACAGAATCTTTGGGTTAACCCAAGTAAAACAGAAATAATTCTATTCACTAGAAAGATGAAAGTACCTCAAGTTAGGTGGCCTACTTTCTATGATCTGCAACTGGCTCCAGTGCAGGAAGTGAAATATTTGGGGATAATCTTGGACTCTAGGCTCACTTTCAAAACGCACTCGGAAACCAGAATTGTTTCAAAGAAACTGGTCCAAAGAAAAATTCATTGTAAGTGGACCGCAGTGTAAAGTACTGTACACTGACGGCTCATTAACAAACGGCAAGACCGAAGCAGGGGTGTACATGGAGGGTAGCCTGCAAATCGACTCCTGCTCCGGCCATGCCGTCTGTTAATGAGCCGTCAGTCTACAGTACTTTAGACTTTACAGACTGTATATCAAGCAGAGGTGTTTGCCGTCATAAAAGCTACATGCATAGCTCAGCAGAATGGATGGCAGGGTCATATCATCATCTATTCGGATAGCCAGGCGATAAATAAAAAAAAGATAAAGGCGATCAAATCCAAGGTTGTTATTTCCCGACGGGTAGAGACAACAGTCATGAGATTGAACAATTTGAGTAAATGCAATAAGGTAGTGGCTTTAGTTCCGAGTCAAGATATCACTTAGAATATTGGCAGAAGTCGGAACGCTACACCCAAACGAAAATGTTTGTGGTGAGTTCTGATGCTAAGAGAACTAAACTCCTCTTAGGAGTAAAACGCACAGATCTCAGCAATGTGGTGTCGATTTTGACAGGTCATTGCCCACTGAACGAACATCTCGACAGAATCGGAGTAGGTGGAACACACTTGTGTAAAAGTTTAGAATCAGATTAGACATAGAACGCTTGTTGTACACATGTTGGATAGCACGGACCTCCCGTCACTTAACTTCGGTATGGTGGCCAACTATAAAAAGAAATATGCATAGTTGAAAGGAGGTGGCACAATGGACCGAAGGTCGAAGTGCGTAGACCTCGATCAGATGGGAACATATATATTACATTTTGTTTTTTTTAATCCTACAATAATGTGACAAAAAATTTTCAAAAATATTTAAGGTTTCTGATATTTAAAAAACTTTACCTTGAATTTTCCGATTTTAACCTTGAAATGTTCTGCAAGATTTCTTATCTTATTTAATCCTAAACAAATGTGAAAGAGATTCTTTGATATTGTAAAAGGTGTCTGAGATAGAAAAGTGGGATTTGTCTTTGCCCACCCTCTTTTTCGCCAGAAGGAGCATCTAGCGGGATATATTATTATTAGTGGTGTTAGTGGTAGGCTTCCTGAGCCCAAAACAAAAAGCCACTATGTCAAGTGATATCATTTCAAATGGCATTTTCGCAGTGGTTGTTAGCTTTAGAGGCATTTTTGTTAAATTACTGCGTATTTATTGTATTCTGTAATTACAAAAATCAAATTATTAACCTAGAAAGAAATTGGGTTATGATTAGTTGCTCAATGGTTTTGCCGGTATTTTGCTAATTAGATCACCTCCGACTACCTAGCCAACTCGACTAGTCCATTGTACTTGACCCCATCCGTAACTTATATTTTAATTTCTTGTCTATTTGTATCCTAGTATGGTTTTTAACGGTAACTTGGTGAGTTCTTTTGGTGCATATAGAGTGTCACAGCGATTATTCCCTTATAGTGTGGAGCTTGTGCAATAGCAGAGTATGTGAAGGTCATTCTCTTTGCCGGTTTTGCAGAATCGGCATTCATCAGTTTGAGTTAAACCCATGCGGTAAAGATTTAGATTGAGCGCGCAGTGACCCGAGAGTGTACCCGTTGTCAATCTAAAACGCGCAGATGATTAAGGCAATAGTCTCTGCTTGGAAGACATCTCTAAGTGGGATTGAGATTTTCCTCCCCGGACTATATATGCCTGCGCTCGCTCCGATGTTGGTAATTTCAGGTCATGTAGTCCCACTTCCACAGGAGTATCTTTATATTTGTTGAGAATGTCTAGGTGACCTGTGAGGTCTTCACCCTTTAACTTCATCTTCTTTGTGATGTTGATCATTTGGAGAAAAGCAGTCGATTGTAGGTGCAGGTGTATTGGCGAACGCTCCAGTCATCAGGAGGCATGCGAGTCTTTCTGTTTTCTTGCAATCGCTGTTGTTTGTGTCGATTTCGGCCACCAGACCTCGCATCCGTAGGTGATGATTGGTCTGACTATTGCTTCATATATTCACCTAATGAATCGTGGCTTGAGCCCCATCGTATCCCAACCATTTTCTTGGTAGTCCAAAGAACACGTATTGCCTTTTGGGTGACATGTGTGATGTGGGAGTTCCACGTTCAACGCCTATAAAGATATTTGACTTCACTGTCAAATGCCAGTGGTGCACCATTTAGTCGAAGGGCCTTATGGATATGAGTCTCCTTTTTGTGAATGGTATAATGTGGATTTTCGTTCGGTTAATGATGAGGCCTTGTTCTTGGCACCAGGGCCATATGATATTTAGTGCGTCCTGCATACGGTCCACAATGGTATTGTCACATTTGCCTTGAATTATGACAGTCAATGATGTTTGTTTGCTGATTGCTGCCGTCCTAATTGATTCGTACCGGGTGCAGTCAAAGGCTCCGAGGACGATTTTTTTTGCTGCCTGTGATTTCTCAAAAAGACCGGTGGTGATGTCGTGGAGCGGACACCATGGAGATATAAGATATATGCAGTTTTGTTTCCAATACCCTGTAGATTAATTGGTGTGAAAATGAAGAAAATCGTAGGGACCGTTATGGAGCCCCCATACAAGAAACTGTTTTTGGCAATATCTTGACCTCTCTAATATTTTACAAAAAAAATTCATACAAATCGGTCCAGTAGTCTAGTAGTTTTTTTTCCCACCATAGTACGGCGTACGGACATTTTTTGCACACTTTTTTGGACTCAGTTGGTGTCAAAACGAGTTTCTGCATCATCAACTTATTTTCCGAAAAAAGTCGGAATACATAAATCTATATATAAATGCCCTTGGGGTCGTATATGAAAACCTACATCGCAGAGAAAGCGAGGTTTGAGTTTATGTACGACTGCAGCTAAACTATTGTATATACATATTAATAAAAATTTTCAGAGACATGGAAAATGTGACCTTGAATTTTTAAGTTTGACATTGAATTTTGTACAAAATTATCATTTTATTAAAATTTCTGTATATACGAAAGTTTCATACATACGTATTTCGCTAAGGAGAGATGGTAGAGTTTTTTTTGCCTACAACTATTGCCTTATTGTACTTTTTTAAAATTTCGGCTATATGTTAAGAAATTAAACTTTATTATAATATATTCAATTGAAACTAAAAAAATAAATAAATATTATATGGTTATCTTGTTTTATATTTGTACATATTTAATAACAGTTTACATTCCGTTAGTTTCCGCATTCACTGAGATATAACCAGGATTAATTACAGTATCCTTCAGGTTATTCTTTTTATTACCCGGTATATTATCCGTCTTAACAGAATTTTGAAACGATTTTAAGTCTGCTGTATTTGAATATGTTGTGTGACTCGTCTCATTTTCAGAATCCGAATTTAAAATGACGTCCTCATTACTAAGCATTGAAATTATTTCTGGAATCTTTATATTTGTTTTAGTATGTGATGTCCTTGGATACAAACTGATGTTTACGGGCGATGAACAATTGCCAAATTCAACAGTATCTAACTTTGGATTCATATGAACATAATTTAATGAATCTGCTGATTCTCCGTAGACTGAATTTTGATTAACATAGTTTGGAGGAATTGGCGGAGCATTCTCCATTGGTGGTCCCATCATTGCTAAATAATCAGGATTTCCGGTAATATTTGATGTGTTCATTTGAAGATAATGCGAGTTGAGATCAATGTAATGCTAAACATAAATTGTCATTAATTTAAAAAATCTAACAAAAAAAAGTTATACACACATCTTTCACCCCATCATGAAGCAAATGCCCTAACGAGTTCTCCAATTGCGAAAATGAAGGTCTCTTTTCTGGATTAGCATTCCAACAGTGTAACATGATGTCATATCTAATTAAATATAATAATTAAAAATCTCATACTTGTATATAAACGGTTTATATTACATGGCTTCATTGGAAAACTCCGGCTTTTCCATACGATATCCGTTTTGTAGTTTCAAAAATAAACTTTGATCGGCTTCCATTCCAGGGTATGGAACTTTTGCAAGCGAAAACAACTCCCACAAAACAATACCAAACGACCAAATGTCGGAGTAAGTACTGAACACATTATCTCCTATAGCTTCTAAAGCTAACCATTTAAATGGTAGAAGTGTTTGTCCTTTTTTTTTATAATTTTCATTCTTATACATTGACCTGGCCAAACCAAAATCGCAAATCTTAACCACATTATCTTCACAAAGTAATATATTTCTTGCAGCTAAGTCGCCGTGCAAAACTTTTCGAGAAGATAGATAATCCATTCCTCTGGCCACTTGAAATGCCCAGCAAACGAGATCACTTGTAGATACACATCTTGCTGGAACTTCATATTCCATTTTAAAGTTTGAGCTCCAAGCTGACTGAGGCAAGTGGTTTGCAAAAGCTACACTTTCATTACCTTATTATGAAAAAATTAAATAGTTTATATGCACTTAAATAAAGTTTGTTATACAATACAAACCTCCAGGATAGGTAGAAATCAGAGCCGTTTCTGTGGTACCACTGTTCATTTCAATTGCAAGTTCGTCGACATCATTCGACTGATGTGTGAAATATCCTTTAGAATTCATTTCATTACCCAAACCATGCCTTTGCTTCGATTCCATATGTTTTCCTTTTCTGTCGTTGAATTTATATTGTAAAAATGATAGCTTTACATATTTCAATCCTTCACTTTGTTTGTTGGTTAATTATGTTATTGAATACGATTCAATGCACAAAGAAAAGGTTTGCACAAAAAAGGAACAAACACACCAGTTAGTAAATATTGTACAATGCCTCACACAAGATTTTTTAAGTATATATTGCACTAACAGAATTGAATGTATAGTTAGATTAGTCTACGAAGAAGTGTTAAAATGTTATGAGAAAACAATGATTATATATTGCCTATTTAATAAGTAAACTAATATAGTCTTTAGACGACTGCGACCGCGACGCAAAGTTTATCTGCATTCTGCAGGCGAAAGCAGGTTATCAGAAAGAGACTAGCTATCTATCATGTGATATAATACCCTATATATAGACGACTAGCTGACCCGGCGAACGTCGTTTCAGCACAACAAACCTCTCTTTCTTTTTTGATTAGTTTTCGAATATACACTATTAAAAAACAGCATAACGTCATTCATCAACCATGCAGTCAGAAACAATCTCAAAACTCAATACGTTAACTGAAATCCCAGCTACCCTGAAATCCGACATCGATTTAAATTTAAAAATTCTGATTGGCCATAACCCATTTGCCACACATTTAAAAACCAGGTTAACCTCAATCCTGACATTCTGTAGAAGTTAAAAACCCAACAACTTCTTTCTTGATAAAATAAAATTTCGTAATAATCTTAAATTCGAAAGCCAAATAACGTTAACCTAAATTTTTGACTCGAGAAACTCCTAAAATGACCATATATTCATTTGTCCAAATGCAAACTGAGTAAAATATTAATGCCTCCAAAGATTGCAGGATCTTGTGTTTTAGTCAAAACTCTATTGAAATTGATCCAATATCAATCTCAAATAGCAACAATTGAACATTCTTACAACCTGAAATTTCGACACATTAAAATTTTGAATCATCAACATACTGACATTCAAATTCCGACAGACAATTCAAAATATCGACGGGCCATAATCAAGAATATCCATAAAATCCGTTAGCGAAAAAGTAAGTGATTAATATCTGTAATGAAATTATCATTCTTATTTTATGCGTCGTTGAGTGATTTTTCGCATTTTAACTTTCTATAATTATTTTTTACATTAAATAATTAAACTATTCAAAAGCAATGCACAAACTAAAACACCGCCATTTTTCACTCAATTCACTTTTGCAAAGTTGTTGTCTTCTCCAACGCCAGATATCGTAATACCTTAACTTAAAACTTCTTTCGCCAATAACTAAGGATTACCACCAATAAATAGGGTTAAAAGTATTTATAGGTATTCTTGCAAAAAATTCGAACAAATATGGAAAATTTGATGAAATTTTGGTGATTTTTTAGTTTCTGTTAAGAATACAACAAAGAACAAAACATTTTTCGGTTATACGTCTTTCATTATTATTCCATATTTATAACTTTGTCGTACTGTATAAAGTTGGGTTTAGATGACTATAATCAAGTGCTTGGTTTGAAATCAAGGGCCCGAGTAAAAAAGAAAGCATATACAATTTATCTTTAAGAGTGAGTTGATAGCAAATTTGCAATTTATATAAATCAATTCCCACTACTTTAAAATATTATATGAAACTGTCACATTATATAATAGTATCAGTTCATGTTATGCGTGTACGCATTTAATTTTGTTTGTGTGTATTAAAATCAAGGGCCCTGCATTTTTTTTGCAATGCTCAAGGCAAGCGCTTGATTATGGATAAGGCCCTTGATTTTTCGCCGCTTGCTATAATCAAGGCCCTAGAATGGGGTAATGCTGACGATCAGACCTCTCTTACTATCATACTACGTTTTACGTACTTTCTCTTTTACTCAGGCCCTTGATTTCAAGCCAAGCACTTGATTATAGTCATCTAAACCCACCTAATATATACTTCTGTGTTTTTCAAAAACTTCAAAATGTAATGCAAAATAACAAAGTAATTTTGAATATTTGTTTTATCTTAGTAACTTCTTATCATTTTTGTATGGTTTCTCATTATCCGACATTTCGACTTCCCTTTGGATTTTTTGAGTTTTTTTTTCCACAAACCTTCTCCTAGCAATTATGGACAAACCCTCAGATGAAAATAACCCATTTGGTCCAGTCGTTTTCAAGTTTTTAGGATAGTAACAAACCGAGATTCGTTGTTATATGTATAGATGACGTCATGAAGGATCATTTGTAGCGATATATAAATGAAATTTTGCTTAAAATACATTTATGTATTATATAAACGATTTGAAATAATCAAAATCGTAAGAGCCGTTTTTGAGCATCCATATTACATTTTTAGTGAAAGAACATATTTGGCCTTATCTGGAGAGATGTGGTCTTGAAATGAAAAGTAATAAACTAGGTAAAAATATTTTATACAGGGTTTTCCATTTAAAAGTTTCTTTTTAAAAATGAACAGTATGCATATGCGATTTGACACCGTTAGTTTTTATTTTCTGTGGGTAGCAGTTAAAGACCGACGATAAGCATATAATCCAGAGACACAATTACAGCTTTTAAACATAATAATGCGACTCTTATTAGAAAGATATTAGGCTGGATGAAAAGTCCCCGGTCTGACCCATAGATGGCGTTACCAGAATTTTTTCCATATGATTTTCATTTAGTACCAACCTTCAAACGATACGTGTAAAAATTTGACAGCAATCGGACAATTAGTTCGTGAGTTATAGCGATTTGAGTGAAGCTACTTTTGTTATTGTTGAAAAGATGGAAAAAAAAGAATTTCGTGTGTTAATAAAGTATTGCTTCTTGAAGGGAAAAAATACAGTTGAAGCGAAAGCATGGCTTGATGAAGAGTTTCCGGGGTCTGCACCGGGAAAATCCACCATCATTGATTGGTATGCTAAGTTTAAACGTGGTGAAATGAGCACTGAAGACGGTGAACGCAGTGGACGCCCAAAAGAGGCTGTTACCGACGAAAACATCAAAAAAATCCATAAAATAATTTTGAATGATCGTAAAATGAAGTTGAGCGAGATAGCAGACATTGTAAAGATATCAAAGGAACGTATACATCATATCATTCGCGAATATTTGGGCATGCGAAAGCTCTGTGCAAAGTGGGTGCCGCGCGAGCTCACAAGCGATCAAAAACAACAACGAGTTGATGATTCGGAGCAGTGTTTGAAGCTGTTTAAGCGCAATAAAGCCGAATTTTTCCGTCGATATGTGACAATGGATGAAACATGGCTCCATCACTATACTCCAGAGTCCAATCGGCAATCATCTGAATGGACAGCAAGCGATGAACCCAAACCGAAGCGTGGAAAAACGCAACAGTCGGCTGGAAAGGTTATGGCGTCTGTTTTTTGGGATGCGCATGGAATAATATTCATCGACTATCTCCAAAAGGGACAGACAATCAACAGCGACTATTACATTGCTCTATTGGAGCGGTTGAAAGCCGAAATCGCAAAGAAACGGCCGCATTTGAAGAAGAAAAAAGTGCTGTTCCACCAAGACAATGCACCGTGTCACAAGTCTGGAAAAACGATGGCTAAAATTTATGAATTGGGCTACGAATTGCTTCCTCATCCACCGTATTCTCCAGATCTGGCCCCCAGCGACTATTTCCTGTTTGCGGACCTTAAAAGAATGCTCGCTGGCAAGAAATTTAAGACCGATGATGAAGTGATTGCTGAAACTGAGGCCTATTTTGAGGATAAACCGAAAGAGTACTACAGAAGTGGCATCGAAAAGTTGGAAAATCGCTATAATCGCTGTATCGCCTTCGAAGGCAACTATGTTGAATAATAAAATTGAATTTTGCAAAAAAATGTTTTTTACCATGGTAGACCGGGGACTTTTCATCCGGCCTGTTAGGTGGAAAGATTCTAGATAATGTGCATAAGAATTGAGAGTATAGGAGGAAATACTGCAAAGCCAATAGAAAAGCCACTTAAATGAAATCATTTTTCATTCTTAAAGCCAATGCCGTAACCTTCAAATTAAAATAAAATGAATCAAAAATACCAATTTATACGCAATTTTATCGAATTGTTAAAAATAATTATCATATGTTATTTAGACTTGCAAAAGGGTTTTCACCCTGTTCATAACGTCAAATTTTTATGCAATTACATCCACTTCAATTAGATAATATTATTGTACTCTAATGCATGCAAATACTTTTTGAAGTCGTTGTAAGGGGCCTTCATGATTCTTACTGATCGTTTAGGAAGATCTGTCATTGGTACTAAATAATAGTTTTCATTTATTAGCTCAGCTCACCAAATGCGGACCGTCAAACCCAACTGTTGAAATGATGAGCCTCATATTCGAACTGCGATTAATATTTTCAATGAATTCTCGTCGAATTGTTTTGTGAGAGTTAGACTTTGGAAGTTATAAGGCATACAAATCTCACTTTTCTTTTCTTGTACAAAATGCTAATGCAGTTTGCGTGTCAAAATTTAATATCATATTTTTATACAATACGGCGCAATTATTTCTTGGTTCGGCATTTAAAAAAAATCTGATATGCCTATTAAAGGAAAAAGCTTTGGAAAAAAGTTATTAAATGTGTTGTATGTGCCGAACGAAGGATATACGCTGACATTAACAATCGACAGATGTGTAACTAAACGTAGGGACAGTATTGTTGCACTTTGCAGTGGAAGTTCGAGATGGAATTTTTTTTTTAAATGGGTTTTACGGTAATAAATGTGGAAGAAACATATAATTTGGCAGTTAAACAACAAATACTGTACGATTATTCTCAATATTGATTCATTTATTTCACAAAACAGAAATCTGGGAGTGTTTTTTAATTATGCCCAAAATCAAACTGGGTATAATGTAAAGGTAAATAGATCAGAGAATGGAATGTGAATGAAAGCATAAGAAAGCTACCCACTTTGTAATTCAAAACTAACGAAGAACATTTTCCAATTTTGTGTAAATACACATATTGTTTGAATGTGGTGAGTGCGCTTAAATTCACGACAACTTTGACAAATTGCGCCTGCATAAATATTAAATAAATTTCACCTATAGTATATAGAATTGCGTCTGCATAAACTACTACACTAAATAAATTTCATCCAAAGATACGCAGTATTTATACACATAGTCATGCCCATACATAATCATATATTACAACCGTGTAGACAAAACTACATCGCAGGGAGAGCGAGGTGTGAATTTATATACGACTGTTGCTTAATTACATTTTAATAACTTTTAGCTTTTCGGAGATATGAAAAACTTGGCCTTGAAATTTCTGAATTTTACCATATTATACCAAATTCTTCCATCTCCTACTGGAGGCAAATTTAAGCTTGGCCAAAAAGCAGTGCAGGCTGCTCCCACAGTTGTGCAAATAGAAAAACCAAGTAGCAGCAAGGACAGAGTCTACGTATCTGGGTCAGGCCCAGAAAGTCTTAGAGCTGTCTACTGTAAGTGAAGAAAACCACTTCCTACCTTACACGGCAGAACGGCATAGACTTCTAACTGCTGCATTTGACAAGGCTGTGGTGAGGGCTGACAGGGAGGGCGATAAGCCAAGACTGGAGGAAGTGCGGAAGGTGCAAGGTAGCTTTACTTTAAATGTAACCAACCTTTGGCTTAAGCGCATTGTAAGGGCTGAGAAGCTTGAGCCATGGCCGGGGACTAAGCTTCTGGCGTTACACCCGAGCTTAGAAATCAGCTGACCAAGGTGAAATTCTGGATTCGGAGTGCAAACTTCAATCTTAAAACTATCCATGATCTTCAGAAGGGCCAGAATCATGGCATCTTGACCGATAGATGGGTTGCGCATTCTAACCTGAAAAAGAAAGGCAGTACGCTCGTCATTGCGTCATGCGGCATCACTCAGAGGGCTCAAAAGAATGGCGTTCAGGCCTTGGCTTTTTTCTGACCGAGTAGATGTAAGTCTTTTGGGAGAAGAAAAAAATCCAGAAAAGTTAAATGATTCGGCAGTAAAAGTATAGACAACATGGCTAGCACTTCACTTAGAATCACACAGATTAACTTACAACACTGTAAAGCGGCTACACATCTGTTGTGCAGACACATTTCCGTCAATGCTATAAATCGCCCTCGGACTTGCATCTATATTCCTAGGAATATAGAGGCAAATTTAATCATTCAGTGCATGATGTGGGACAGAATCTTTGGGTTAACCCAAGTAAAACAGAAATAATTCTATTCACTAGAAAGATGAAAGTACCTCAAGTTAGGTGGCCTACTTTCTATGATCTGCAACTGGCTCCAGTGCAGGAAGTGAAATATTTGGGGATAATCTTGGACTCTAGGCTCACTTTCAAAACGCACTCGGAAACCAGAATTGTTTCAAAGAAACTGGTCCAAAGAAAAATTCATTGTAAGTGGACCGCAGTGTAAAGTACTGTACACTGACGGCTCATTAACAGACGGCAAGACCGAAGCAGGGGTGTACATGGAGGGTAGCCTGCAAATCGACTCCTGCTCCGGCCATGCCGTCTGTTAATGAGCCGTCAGTCTACAGTACTTTAGACTTTACAGACTGTATATCAAGCAGAGGTGTTTGCCGTCATAAAAGCTACATGCATAGCTCAGCAGAATGGATGGCAGGGTCATATCATCATCTATTCGGATAGCCAGGCGATAAATAAAAAAAAGATAAAGGCGATCAAATCCAAGGTTGTTATTTCCCGACTGGTAGAGACAACAGTCATGAGATTGAACAATTTGAGTAAATGCAATAAGGTAGTGGCTTTAGTTCCGAGTCAAGATATCACTTAGAATATTGGCAGAAGTCGGAACGCTACATCCAAACGAAAATGTTTGTGGTGAGTTCTGATGCTAAGAGAACTAAACTCCTCTTAGGAGTAAAACGCACAGATCTCAGCAATGTGGTGTCGATTTTGACAGGTCATTGCCCACTGAACGAACATCTCGACAGAATCGGAGTAGGTGGAACACACTTGTGTAAAAGTTTAGAATCAGATTAGACATAGAACGCTTGTTGTACACATGCTGGATAGCACGGACCTCCCGTCACTTAACTTCGGTATGGTGGCCAACTATAAAAAGAAATATGCATAGTTGAAAGGAGGTGGCACAATGGACCGAAGGTCGAAGTGCGTAGACCTCGATCAGATGGGAACATATATATTACATTTTGTTTTTTTTAATCCTACAATAATGTGACAAAAAATTTTCAAAAATATTTAAGGTTTCTGATATTTAAAAAACTTTACCTTGAATTTTCCGATTTTAACCTTGAAATGTTCTGCAAGATTTCTTATCTTATTTAATCCTAAACAAATGTGAAAGAGATTCTTTGATATTGTAAAAGGTGTCTGAGATAGAAAAGTGGGATTTGTCTTTGCCCACCCTCTTTTTCGCCAGAAGGAGCATCTAGCGGGATATATTATTATTAGTGGTGTTAGTGGTAGGCTTCCTGAGCCCAAAACAAAAAGCCACTATGTCAAGTGATATCATTTCAAATGGCATTTTCGCAGTGGTTGTTAGCTTTAGAGGCATTTTTGTTAAATTACTGCGTATTTATTGTATTCTGTAATTACAAAAATCAAATTATTAACCTAGAAAGAAATTGGGTTATGATTAGTTGCTCAATGGTTTTGCCGGTATTTTGCTAATTAGATCACCTCCGACTACCTAGCCAACTCGACTAGTCCATTGTACTTGACCCCATCCGTAACTTATATTTTAATTTCTTGTCTATTTGTATCCTAGTATGGTTTTTAACGGTAACTTGGTGAGTTCTTTTGGTGCATATAGAGTGTCACAGCGATTATTCCCTTATAGTGTGGAGCTTGTGCAATAGCAGAGTATGTGAAGGTCATTCTCTTTGCCGGTTTTGCAGAATCGGCATTCATCAGTTTGAGTTAAACCCATGCGGTAAAGATTTAGATTGAGCGCGCAGTGACCCGAGAGTGTACCCGTTGTCAATCTAAAACGCGCAGATGATTAAGGCAATAGTCTCTGCTTGGAAGACATCTCTAAGTGGGATTGAGATTTTCCTCCCCGGACTATATATGCCTGCGCTCGCTCCGATGTTGGTAATTTCAGGTCATGTAGTCCCACTTCCACAGGAGTATCTTTATATTTGTTTAGAATGTCTAGGTGGCCTGTGAGGTCTTCACCCTTTAACTTCATCTTCTTTGTGATGTTGATCATTTGGAGAAAAGCAGTCGATTGTAGGTGCAGGTGTATTGGCGAACGCTCCAGTCATCAGGAGGCATGCGAGTCTTTCTGTTTTCTTGCAATCGCTGTTGTTTGTGTCGATTTCGGCCACCAGACCTCGCATCCGTAGGTGATGATTGGTCTGACTATTGCTTCATATATTCACCTAATGAATCGTGGCTTGAGCCCCATCGTATCCCAACCATTTTCTTGGTAGTCCAAAGAACACGTATTGCCTTTTGGGTGACATGTGTGATGTGGGAGTTCCACGTTCAACGCCTATAAAGATATTTGACTTCACTGTCAAATGCCAGTGGTGCACCATTTAGTCGAAGGGCCTTATAGATATGAGTCTCCTTTTTGTGAATGGTATAATGTGGATTTTCGTTCGGTTAATGGTGAGGCCTTGTTCTTGGCACCAGGGCCATATGATATTTAGTGCGTCCTGCATACGGTCCACAATGGTATTGTCACATTTGCCTTGAATTATGACAGTCAATGATGTTTGTTTGCTGATTGCTGCCGTCCTAATTGATTCGTACCGGGTGCAGTCAAAGGCTCCGAGGACGATTTTTTTTGCTGCCTGTGATTTCTCAAAAAGACCGGTGGTGATTTCGTGGAGCGGACACCATGGAAATATAAGATAAATGCAGTTTTGTTTCCAATACCCTGCAGATTAATTGGTGTGAAAATGAAGAAAATCGTAGGGACCGTTATGGAGCCCCCATACAAGAAACTGTTTTTGACAATAACTTGACCTTTAAAAACTGAAAATCGCATCCTTATTTTTTCTCTAATATTTTACAAAAAAATTTCATACAAATCGGTCTAATAGTTTAGTAGATTTTTTCCCACCATAGTACGGCGTACGGACATTTTTTGCACACTTTTTCTTGACCATTTTTTTGGACTCAGTTGGTGTCAAAACGAGTTTCTGCATCATCAACTTATTTTCCGAAAAAAGTCGGAATACATAAATCTATACATAAATGCCCTTGGGGTCGTATATAAATTAAAAACCTACATCGCAGAGAAAGCGAGGTTTGAGTTTATATACGACTGCAGCTAAACTATTGTATATACATATTAATAAAAATTTTCAGAGACATGGAAAATGTGACTTGAATTTTTTAAAGTTTGACATTGAATTTTTTACAAAATTATCATTTTATTAAAGTTTCTGTATATACGAAAGTTTCAAACATACGTATTTCGCTAAGGAGAGATGGTAGAGTTTTTTTTGCTTACAACTATGAGCCTTATTGTACTTTTTTAAAATTTCGGCTATATGTTAAGAAATTAAACTTTATTATAATATATTCAATTGAAACTAAAAAAATAAATAAATATTATATGGTTATCTTGTTTTATATTTGTACATATTTAATAACAGTTTACATTCCGTTAGTTTCCGCATTCACTGAGATATAACCAGGATTAATTACAGTATCCTTCAGGTTATTCTTTTTATTACCCGGTATATTATCCGTCTTAACAGAATTTTGAAACGATTTTAAGTCTGCTGTATTTGAATATGTTGTGTGACTCGTCTCATTTTCAGAATCCGAATTTAAAATGACGTCCTCATTACTAAGCATTGGAATTATTTCTGGAATCTTTATATTTGTTTTAGTATGTGATGTCCTTGGATACAAACTGATGTTTACGGGCGATGAACAATTGCCAAATTCAACAGTATCTAACTTTGGATTCATATGAACATAATTTAATGAATCTGCTGATTCTCCGTAGACTGAATTTTGATTAACATAGTTTGGAGGAATTGGCGGAGCATTCTCCATTGGTGGTCCCATCATTGCTAAATAATCAGGATTTCCGGTAATATTTGATGTGTTCATTTGAAGATAATGCGAGTTGAGATCAATGTAATGCTAAACATAAATTGTCATTAATTTAAAAAATCTAACAAAAAAAAGTTATACACACATCTTTCACCCCATCATGAAGCAAATGCCCTAACGAGTTCTCCAATTGCGAAAATGAAGGTCTCTTTTCTGGATTAGCATTCCAACAGTGTAACATGATGTCATATCTAATTAAATATAATAATTAAAAATCTCATACTTGTATATAAACGGTTTATATTACATGGCTTCATTGGAAAACTCCGGCTTTTCCATACGATATCCGTTTTGTAGTTTCAAAAATAAACTTTGATCGGCTTCCATTCCAGGGTATGGAACTTTTGCAAGCGAAAACAACTCCCACAAAACAATACCAAACGACCAAATGTCGGAGTAAGTACTGAACACATTATCTCCTATAGCTTCTAAAGCTAACCATTTAAATGGTAG
Source organism: Sylvicola cinctus (assembly GCA_963854165.1). NCBI lineage: Eukaryota > Metazoa > Arthropoda > Insecta > Diptera > Anisopodidae > Sylvicola > Sylvicola cinctus. The sequence continues at coordinate 27,558,093 of OY974082.1, forward strand.
AAGTGTTTGTCCTTTTTTTTTATAATTTTCATTCTTATACATTGACCTGGCCAAACCAAAATCGCAAATCTTAACCACATTATCTTCACAAAGTAATATATTTCTTGCAGCTAAGTCGCCGTGCAAAACTTTTCGAGAAGATAGATAATCCATTCCTCTGGCCACTTGAAATGCCCAGCAAACGAGATCACTTGTAGATACACATCTTGCTGGAACTTCATATTCCATTTTAAAGTTTGAGCTCCAAGCTGACTGAGGCAAGTGGTTTGCAAAAGCTACACTTTCATTACCTTATTATGAAAAAATTAAATAGTTTATATGCACTTAAATAAAGTTTGTTATACAATACAAACCTCCAGGATAGGTAGAAATCAGAGCCGTTTCTGTGGTACCACTGTTCATTTCAATTGCAAGTTCGTCGACATCATTCGACTGATGTGTGAAATATCCTTTAGAATTCATTTCATTACCCAATCCATGCCTTTGCTTCGATTCCATATGTTTTCCTTTTCTGTCGTTGAATTTATATTGTAAAAATGATAGCTTTACATATTTCAATCCTTCACTTTGTTTGTTGGTTAATTATGTTATTGAATACGATTCAATGCACAAAGAAAAGGTTTGCACAAAAAAGGAACAAACACACCAGTTAGTAAATATTGTACAATGCCTCACACAAGATTTTTAAAGTATATATTGCACTAACAGAATTGAATGTATAGTTAGATTAGTCTACGAAGAAGTGTTAAAATGTTATGAGAAAACAATGATTATATATTGCCTATTTAATAAGTAAACTAATATAGTCTTTAGACGACTGCGACCGCGACGCAAAGTTTATCTGCATTCTGCAGGCGAAAGCAGGTTATCAGAAAGAGACTAGCTATCTATCATGTGATATAATACCCTATATATAGACGACTAGCTGACCCGGCGAACGTCGTTTCAGCACAACAAACCTCACTTTCTTTTTTGATTAGTTTTCGAATATACACTATTAAAAAACAGCATAACGTCATTCATCAACCATGCAGTCAGAAACAATCTCAAAACTCAATACGTTAACTGAAATCCCAGCTACCCTGAAATCCGACATCGATTTAAATTTAAAAATTCTGATTGGCCATAACCCATTTGCCACACATTTAAAAACCAGGTTAACCTCAATCCTGACATTCTGTAGAAGTTAAAAACCCAACAACTTCTTTCTTGATAAAATAAAATTTCGTAATAATCTTAAATTCGAAAGCCAAATAACGTTAACCTAAATTTTTGACTCGAGAAACTCCTAAAATGACCATATATTCATTTGTCCAAATGCAAACTGAGTAAAATATTAATGCCTCCAAAGATTGCAGGATCTTGTGTTTTAGTCAAAATTCTATTGAAATTGATCCAATATCAATCTCAAATAGCAACAATTGAACATTCTTACAACCTGAAATTTCGACACATTAAAATTTTGAATCATCAACATACTGACATTCAAATTCCGACAGACAATTCAAAATATCGACGGGCCATAATCAAGAATATCCATAAAATCCGTTAGCGAAAAAGTAAGTGATTAATATCTGTAATGAAATTATCATTCTTATTTTATGCGTCGTTGAGTGATTTTTCGCATTTTAACTTTCTATAATTATTTTTTACATTAAATAATTAAACTATTCAAAAGCAATGCACAAACTAAAACACCGCCATTTTTCACTAAATTCACTTTTGCAAAGTTGTTGTCTCCTCCAACGCCAGATATGGTAATACCTTAACTTAAAACTTCTTTCGCCAATAACTAAGGATTACCACCAATAAATAGGGTTAAAAGTATTTATAGGTATTCTTGCAAAAAATTCGAACAAATATGGAAAATTTGATGAAATTTTGGTGATTTTTTAGTTTCTGTTAAGAATACACAGAACAAAACATTTTTCGGTTATACGTCTTTCATTATTATTCTATATTTATAACTTTGTCGTACTGTATAAAGTTGGGTTTAGATGACTATAAACAAGTGCTTGGTTTGAAATCAAGGGCCCGAGTAAAAAAGAAAGCATATACAATTTATCTTTAAGAGTGAGTTGATAGCAAATTTGCAATTTATATAAATCAATTCCCACTACTTTAAAATATTATATGAAACTGTCACATTATATAATAGTATCAGTTCATGTTATGCGTGTATTTAATTTTGTTTGTGTGTATTAAAATCAAGGGCCCTACATTTTTTTTGCAATGCTCAAGGCAAGCACTTGATTATGGATAAGGCCCTTGATTTTTCCCCGCTTGCTATAATCAAGGCCCTTGAAAGGGGTAATGCTGAGGTCCGATCCTCTCTTACTATCATACTACGTTTTACGTACTTTCTCTTTTACTCAGGCCCTTGATTTCAAGCCAAGCACTTGATTATAGTCATCTAAACCCACCTAATATATACTTCTGTGTTTTTCAAAAACTTCAAAATGTAATGCAAAATAACAAAGTAATTTTGAATATTTGTTTTATCTTAGTAACTTCTTATCATTTTTGTATGGTTTCTCATTATCCGACATTTCGACTTCCCTTTGGATTTTTTGAGTTTTTTTTTCCACAAACCTTCTCCTAGCAATTATGGACAAACCCTCAGATGAAAATAACCCATTTGGTCCAGTCGTTTTCAAGTTTTTAGGATAGTAACAAACCGAGATTCGTTGTTATATGTATAGATGACGTCATGAAGGATCATTTGTAGCGATATATAAATGAAATTTTGCTTAAAATACATTTATGTATTATATAAACGATTTGAAATAATCAAAATCGTAAGAGCCGTTTTTGAGCATCCATATTACATTTTTAGTGAAAGAACATATTTGGCCTTATCTGGAGAGATGTGGTCTTGAAATGAAAAGTAATAAACTAGGTAAAAATATTTTATACAGGGTTTTCCATTTAAAAGTTTCTTTTTAAAAATGAACAGTATGCATATGCGATTTGACACCGTTAGTTTTTATTTTCTGTGGGTAGCAGTTAAAGACCGACGATAAGCATATAATCCAGAGACACAATTACAGCTTTTAAACATAATAATGCGACTCTTATTAGAAAGATAGGTGGAAAGATTCTAGATAATGTGCATAAGAATTGAGAGTATAGGAGGAAATACTGCAAAGCCAATAGAAAAGCCACTTAAATGAAATCATTTTTCATTCTTAAAGCCAATGCCGTAACCTTCAAATTAAAATAATTATCATATGTTATTTAGACTTGCAAAAGGGTTTTCACCCTTTTCATAACGTCAAATTTTTATGCAATTACATCCACTTCAATTAGATAATATTATTGTACTCTAATGCATGCAAATACTTTTTGAAGTCGTTGTAAGGGGCCTTCATGATTCTTACTGATCGTTTAGGAAGATCTGTCATTGGTACTAAATAATAGTTTTCATTTATTAGCTCAGCTCACCAAATGCGGACTGTCAAACCCAACTGTTGAAATGATGAGCCTCATATTCGAACTGCGATTAATATTTTCAATGAATTCTCGTCGAATTGTTTTGTGAGAGTTAGACTTTGGAAGTTATAAGGCATACAAATCTCACTTTTCTTTTCTTGTACAAAATGCTAATGCAGTTTGCGTGTCAAAATTTAATATCATATTTTTATACAATACGGCGCAATTATTTCTTGGTTCGGCATTTAAAAAAAAACTGATATGCCTATTAAAGGAAAAAGCTTTGGAAAAAAGTTATTAAATGTGTTGTATGTGCCGAACGAAGGATATACGCTGACATTAACAATCGACAGATGTGTAACTAAACGTAGGGACAGTATTGTTGCACTTTGCAGTGGAAGTTCGAGATGGAATTTTTTTTTAAAATGGGTTTTACGGTAATAAATGTGGAAGAAACAGATAATTTGGCAGTTAAACAACAAATACTGTACGATTATTCTCAATATTGATTCATTTATTTCACAAAACAGAAATCTGGGAGTGTTTTTTAATTATGCCCAAAATCAAACTGGGTATAATGTAAAGGTAATTAGATCAGAGAATGGAATGTGAATGAAAGCATAAGAAAGCTACCCACTTTGTAATTCAAAACTAACGAAGAACATTTTCCAATTTTGTGTAAATACACATATTGTTTGAATGTGGTGAGTGCGCTTAAATAATTTAGCCAATATTCAGCCAATTTATCTAATTTCACGACAACTTTGACAAATTGCGCCTGCATAAATATTAAATAAATTTCACCTATAGTATATAGAATTGCGCCTGCATAAACATTAAATAAATTTCATCCAAAGATACGCAGTATTTATACACATAGTCATGCCCATACATAATCATATATTACAACCGTGTAGACAAAACTACATCGCAGGGAGAGCGAGGTGTGAATTTATATACGACTGTTGCTTAATTACATTTTAATAAAGCTTTTCGGAGATATGAAAAACTTGGCCTTGAAATTTCTGAATTTTGACCTTGATTTTTTTTCAAAATTGGTACTTTTATTGAGATTATCAATAATGTAGAACATCATAGTACCCTAAAACACATAGTATTTGAATTAAACATTTTCATTATAAAAATATGACCTTGAGTTTTCAAAATTTGACCTTGAAATGTTCAGCAAGTTTTCTTATTTTATTTATTCCTACAATAATGCGAAAAAAAAATTTCAAAAATATTTAGGGTTTCTGAGATACGTGCGCCGTACGTCGAACCATGAAATTTCCGATTTCGACCTTGAAATGTTCAGCAAGTTTTTTTGTCTCATTTAAGCCTACAATAATGTGAAAAAAACATTTAAAAAACATTAAAAGGTTGCTGAGATATAAAAAATTTGACCTTGAATTTTTCGATTTTGACCTTGAAATGTTTCGCAAATTTTCTTATCTAATTTTATCCTACAATAATCTGCAAGAATTTTTTTGATATTGAGCAAGGTGGCTGAGATAGAAAAGTGGGGTTTGTTCTTGTCCACCCCCTTTTTCGCCAGAAGGAGCATCTAGCGGGATATAGGATATATGCAGTTTTGTTTAAGATACCTTGAAGATTAGTTATTGTGGAAATGAAAAAAATTGTAGGACCCATTTTTGAGCCCCTATACGAAAAAAAATTCTTTTGGCAATGACTTGACCTTGAAGGATCTGACCTCGAAAAATCGAAGATCCTATTCTTATATTTTTGTTTAATAGTTTACAAAAAATTTTCATACAAATCGGTCCAGTAGTTTAGAAGTTTTTTTTTTTCGACCATTTTTCTATAGTACGGCGTACGGCGTACGGACGTACTTTTGCACATTTTTTCTAGACCACTTTTTTGGACTCAGGGGGTGTCAAAACGAGTTTCTGCATCATCAACTTTTTTTCCGAAAAAAGTCGGATTACAAATATTCTATCTATATGCCCTTGGGGTCGTATATAAATTAAAAATACTTCATAAGCCATTTTATTATAACGCAAAGACAAATGCCCAAAATATGAAAATCGAATTATCAATGAAACAAATATTAGAACACCTAAAACGTTGCGGTTTCTTTTATGTTATATTAAACATTAATTTACAATTATTTCTGAGTCGAAACTCTTTGAAACAGCATATAAATTTGTATTTTTAATAATTTCTGAATTAAAAGTAACTACTACAATTACGAATTAAATATACGTACAGGGCGAAAAATTACATAATCCAAGTTTAATATTTGGAAGGTAAATTTTTTAAGTAGGCATTTAAGTTCGGATATATCAGACATAGATGGCACTGATGTCAAAATATTTATGGGACACCGACTAGAACACCCGGTTCACCAACCGCACATATGAAGTATTATTATTATATTATATATATTATTAAAATTATTATTTTTGTGACATAATACGTGATTTTGGTGAGAGTCCGGACTGAATGGTTGATAAAAGATAAAATGCTAGCACTTAGCAGACATACGTATAAGCCATATAAAAGCTACAAAAGGGGGAAAGCGTCAACAGCGACAAAAAAACACATACAATTTCTTATAAAACCAGAAACACGAATAAACTACATACACATATACGATACGTTCGTACTAGGCATAAAATCTTTATGAGAAGGGAAAACTAAGTAAAAAAGATAAAACTTTTCCCCCTAAAATGCCAATACTTTTTACCACAAATAAACTACTGAAACATTACACAAGTGATTATAAAAAGATTCAATGTAACATATTAGGTATCGTTTATGAAATAAATAACTACATTCATAAGAAAAATTAGTTTTAGTACTACAAAAAAATGTCAAAAAATCCAAGAATTACATTACCTGATGTAGTCATAACCACTGTCTTTTGACCATCGCTGATCACCAGTAATGCTAGTATCAAGTTCATCTGTTTCAAAATTAATCTGATTTATAAAATATTCACGGTGTTTGAAGAGAAAATTTTGAACATTTCCAAATCTGCAATACTCGACGATGACCATAACTTCCCCTGAGAAAATAGGTGCAAATAGATACGTATTATATTTATATTACAAGAAATATTAAAATTTACTTTTCATTTACTTTTTGCAATGTTTTTTGTAACAGCTCCCAAAAGGTTCACGACATTAAGGTGTTGGCCAAGATGAACCATGATCTTTAATTCCGTAACTAAAGCACGCATAATCTTAAAATGAATACATTATTTTCATATAAAAATAAACTTTACAATTAAATAATTAATCCTAATAGCAGGCATAATCCAAGTTGGCAGCATTTTTTTAAAATTTTTGCGTTGTTACGTTGAATTTTTTTAAATCCGAAAAAGTTATACATATTAATAGAAAGAGTTACCACGAGGACAATAATTTAAATAACTCTCTCCGAATTTATCTTAAAGCACTTGTTTTAATATTTCTTGTGACCACTGGGAATATTATAACAATTGAATATGTTTAAAATGTGAAATGACTTTTGGCAAATACGTTTGCAAAATTTGTTGATTATTGTCAAGGTTCTGTTATTCCAAAAAATTGTTTCCGAATTATATAATTCATTTATTAGTTCAAATAGATTTTTGCATAACTTTTACGAAATAAAGTTAATGTTGCAGAAACACGTTTGGACGTACCCTGCGTAGAAAGAAATGGTCTAGAAAAAGATATTTGTATGCAGGTTCGTACGTTCCAGTTTCTGGTGTAATTCACGGAAACTGGTAGACGGACTTGCATGATATGATGGCATAAGGGGTATTTTTTTTTATATATGGCAAACTTGAATACAATCCTTATAATATTTATATTTGTCCTCATACGTACCTCATTATCTGCAGTCTTTTTAACCATTTTTACAGCAACCACTGTTTCGTTTTCATAGCTTTGGATACCATAAGCAGTGGCTTTTACAACAATCCCAAATGCCCCTGCGCCTAATTGTTTACCCAACTTTAAATTTTCCCTTGGAAATTCAAATTTGCGATCATATGGAAGAAGATCAGCCTGCTCGTCTAACGCCATTGCTGGGTTCAGGCTCCCAGGAATACCTTCTTCAAAATTAGCTAGTCCTGATGCTTTCATTATCTTCAGAAGCTATTCATATATAAAATTATATATATATATATATTTTTATATTTATCATTAAAATATACCTTGTGTTCTTGAGAAACTCTTCTTATAAGAATTCCAATAATTACTGCGAAAACTGATATTAAAACAACTAAAACAGTTATTCCCCAAATCCAAGCAGTTCCAAGTTTTTTTGGCATATCTTAGTTTGTTTTAATTAATCGGGTAATAATGATAAAATGTAAATTATAATTATAGTTATTAGTTATTGTCAATTGTTAATATAAATAAAGGCTCACTTGAAATAATAAGATTTGTTTGCTGACTGATTCGTCCCATTGTATTCTCAGCCTCGCATTTGTATTCACCTTGGTCTTCCGACATCAAAAATTGAATGTAGATCAAAGAGTCATTAGTGTACCTCTTAATTTTTGAATCAATTGAGTCCTGAGTAAGCTCTATCCCGTCCTAAAGAAATGGAAACAATACGCCTTTTGTAGGGATTAAATTTAGAGACGAAACCGAGATTAAAATTAAATGAAAACTTAATTTGCACAAAACTAAAGCGTTTTACACAGAACAATTTTTTTTCAAAAATGACATGACCTCGAAATTTTGAACAACAATAATTTACAATTATTTTCCACCGTTTCTTTTTCGCTTCATTGTGACTTGTGAATTATACTTTGCGACATTTTGAAGCTGTGACTTTCAAATTAAAATAATTGGTACATAATTTTAGTTCGGAAAGTTGGCACAATTGATTAAAGATATCAAAATAATCAAAGTAATAAGTAAAGGAACTAATACACGTCATATAACCGAAAATATGGATTTTTGGTATAACTATTGCTGTCAAATTTCAAGGTCAAAAAATTGATTTTAAAGATTTATTTGTTTTTTTTTTCAAAACAAAATTAAACAAGACCTATACAACTCCAAAATAAATTTAATTGTTAAATATTGTATGCAATCAATGTCCGGCTGGACTCGTAGGGTACAAAGAATATTTGGGTGAAAATTGTTTTTTGAAAAAAAATACCTTAAACCACATTATAGATGGAACAGGTATGCCTTCAAAAATACATTCCAATCGTATTGAATCACCAATCATTTTATGCATTTCTGTAATATTCCATGCCGTAGATACAAGAGACGGGCTAAATGGTTCTGTTTTAAGATAAAAATAAATTTACTTAAACGTATACCTTAAGTTAAATGATTATACCAATGACGTTGAGCATTATTGTTAAAATTTCATCAATATCTGTATATATATGCTGAGACCGACATTCATAAATTCCTGAATCTAATAATTCCACGGAATTCCAAATTATATCCGTATGGTAGGAATATTTCGTTACGTAACGCCTTATTTCAATACCTTAAAAAAATATTTATATTTATATTAAAACTTCTATTCATAAAATTATTTGTATATACAACCTGCTATATCGTTCACCGGCTTGTCATTGAAATACCAGGATAAGTCATTGGTAAAATTATAAACACTTACTGCACAATGCAGTGTAACTTCATTTCCAACTATAGTTATGTCATCTTTATTCCAAACATCAAACGATTTCTTTAATAGAAGTTGGCAATTAGTGTTAAGGATGTTAAAATATAAATTACACGCAATATATTTATAGAAATATAATAATAGAAATTAATATGTAATTATTCTAATATATAAATTTCTAAACGACCGTGTATGTATGTATGAATGCATGTTTGTATATATTTATGTATATATGTATGTATATATATGTAGTACTCAATCACGCCAAATCTGACAAGGGGATTGCCACCAAAATTTATACACATGTTTGTCAATATTCTAGAAGTAACATAGACGTACTTTCAATCCGAAAATAAAATCGAGGGAATCGATTTGTATACCTTCCAATCACGCTAAAACTCACAGCAGGATGGCTACGAAATTTTGTCAACATTCTAGAAGCAACATATGCGTATTAAAAAAATTAAAATAAAATGCGAAAACCGTGAAAAAATCGCAGTTTGTCAAAAAATTGATTAATTACAAAAGAGAAAAATTCCCCGATTTGCTGCGGTTATGTCTAATAATCCAATATAAAAATTCAAACAAAACTATAAACGGAATCTCTACGAGATTTTAAACACGTATTTGTCAGCAAAAAAGCATTTTGAAAAATCGAAATGAAACGCGTGAACCATAAAAAATCGCGGTTCATGAAAAATAATTCCTAAAATTATTTCGGAAATCGATATCAATCTGGCTGAAACTGCAAATGGGATCGCTCCGAAAGTTTTTACACGTATTTTTCAACATTCCAGAAGTATTTTGGAAACAAAAAAATAAATCGAGAAAATTGCAAAAAAAAATCGCGGGCCACGAGAAAATGATCGCGGAAATCGATTTTCCAGTTTTTAATTATACCTCACGAAGAAATCTGCCAATAACTCTGCGATTTTCCGCGATAGTGATGTTCCTCAAATATATAAAAATTGATACGATCCTGTAAAAAAACACCTCGCCAAAAAATTCAAGCATAATTCTGTGGTTTTTCACGATTACGGTTTTATAGTAAAGATTTTTTATATAATCACATCCAAGGCGGAAATTTCATAAACTAGGGAAAAAACTAAATAAAGTTGCTAAATTTTTGTTGTGCTTTCTTTTATGAAGTTAAAGGATATTTCAGAAGAAAGAGAAAAAATGCTATGAAATCGAAACCATTATGAACAAGCATCACCAAGAAAACAAATTCATGCATAATAATTGTCATCGTTTTAAATTTTTACTTTGATTAAAATACATAAACCTTGAAAAATAGACATTCTATTATCAAATATTTATGTCTTATGATATTAAAGAATAAAAGTGATTACTAAAAACGCTTTTGGAAAACAACATGTTGTGTCCGAGCAGCGCACGGGTTCCTCCGCTAGTATAATATAAATATGTATATGTATAGTCTCACCTCCAAATCAGTGATATAAATGTAGGTGATATCCTCATCATGGCCTTCGCTATTTTCCGCTTTACATTTTACATTTATAGGATGTGTAGGTTTAATGTGAAGTATAGATTGCTGAAATTGGCTTGATGTTACAGTTGTTTTGAATTCAGTATCCTGGAATTAAAAATGCGATTAAATTCGCGACAATGACAACTATTTTCAATACTAGAATTATTGTATTTTAAGTCAAAACGCCGAACGAAACTAACACATTCGAACCCATTTAAAATACAGCCGTTAACTCCTTCAAAGTCAAAATCAAAGTCAAAAGTCATTTAATGGCAGTCATATAATACTATTTTGGTTACAGTGATTTTTAGAGAATGAGCTGGGTTCCCCCGACGGGTCTTGGCATTGCCCTTGCTTTTTTCTTTTATAAATATAGGTACAGTATAACATAAATTAAACTTTCTCGTTTTAACAGGCGCGTTTACAGAACCCTTCCCCCTTTTGTAGCTTTTATATGCCTTTTATCGCATCATATCGTTCATCAACCATCCAGCCCGGACTCTCACCAAAATCATGTATGTCAGAACTTTTTACTTTATATACGACCACAAGGGCATATAGAAATATTTGTAATCCGACTTTTTTCGGAAAAAAAGTTGATGATGCAGAAACTCGTTTTGACACCCCCTGAGTCCAAAAAAGTGGTCTAGAAAATATGTGCAAAAGAACGTCCGTACGCCGTACGCCGTACTATAGAAAAATGGTCGAAAAAAAAAACTTCTAAACTACTGGACCGATTTGTATGAAAATTTTTTGTAAACTATTAAACAAAAATGTAAGAATAGGATCTTCGATTTTTCAAGGTCAGATGCTTCAAGGTCAAGTTATTGCCAAAAGAATTTTTTTTCGTATGGGGGCTCAAAAATGGGTACTACGATTTTTTTCATTTCCACAACAATTAATCTTCAAGGTATCTTAAACAAAACTGCATATATCCTATATCCCGCTAGATGCTCCTTCTGGCGAAAAAGGGGGTGGACAAGGACAAACCCCACTTTTCTATCTCAGCCACCTTGCACATTATCAAAAAAAAACTCTTTCAGATTATTGTAGGATAAAATAAGATAAGAAAATTTGCGGAACATTTCAAGGTCAAAATCGAAAAATTCAAGGTCAAATTTTTTATATCTCAGAAACCTTTAATATTTTTTTAAAAAAAATTTCACATTATTGTAGGCTTAAATGAGACAAAAAAACTTGCTGAACATTTCAAGGTCGAAATCGGAAATTTCAAGGTTCGACGTACGGCGTACGGCGCATGTATCTCAGAAACCCTAACTATTTTTGAAATTTTTTTTTGCACATTATTGTAGGAATAAATAAAATAAGAAAACTTGCTGAACATTTCAAGGTCAAATTTTGAAAACTCAAGGTCATATTTTTCATATCTCCGAAAAGCTTCATTAAAATGTAGTAAAGCAACAGTCGTATATAAATTCACACCTCGCTCTCCCTGCGATGTAGTTTTTTTTTTTTACATCAACTCAGGCTTTTTCAGCAACATAATATTTTGACATCAGTGCCATCTATGTCTGATATATCCCAACTATAAACCTATAATCTTATAAATGACTAAGTGTTATTTTTCATCATGTACATATATTGAATTTGTAATTGTAATTAATTGAATATTGAATTACTTTAGTAAATATAGGTTAATTAGATATGCGAAAACAAATGAAAGAAGATTTACATTCGATAAAAATCAACGCCCAATTAAATTGAATTACTTTTAATTAACAAATTATTAAACATACAATTTATATGCTGTTAAATTAAGCAGTTTCGGCTCAGAAACAATTGTAAATTAATATTTAATACAAAATAAAAGAAACAGCAACGTTTTAGATGATTCTAATATTTATTTTATTGATAATTCGTCTTTGCGTAATAATATGTCTTTGCGTTATAATAAAATGGCTGTCGGAATAATTTTTTTTGTCAACAATATTGGCATATAGTAGTTTTTGGCTACACGTTTGTAATATAGTAATATGTATGAATATGCATCTAAATACTATAGTATGTATCTTTAAATGAAATTTATTTGATGAATATTATTTTGTGTAGACAAAAAACTATTTCGATAGCCATTTTATTATGACGCAAAGACAAATGCCCAAAATATGAAAATGTTATTATCAATGAAATATATTGAGTATGAAAAAAAATACACTGTAGATGAAAAAATCTTACATTAAAAGCAGTTGCTTCGTCGTTGCTGCAAAGAAGACCTGCTGGGTTTATTTCACAAGATGAAAACTCCCAACTTATTGTCGATGCCGGATAACCAGCACAATCGCACAAAATAGATACTTCTTCCCCTTCCCTTACTATTATCGAATTTGATTTCAGTCGAATAGATGGTTTGTCTTTATAAAAAATCACAAAAAATCAGAAAATAACGAATATTAAATTCAACATCAAAAATTATTTTAATAATAAATCAGTATAAACAAAAACATAAATAATATTACCTTTGACTATTAATTTGAAAGTCAAATTTTTCTCCAATTGTTCATTGGCAGCCTTTAACACATATAATCCAGAATCTTTTAACTGAAGGCTATTTATAGTTAAAATTGTGTAGTCCTCGAAAATATCTACACCGTATTTACCATCAGAACTGTTATGTATTACGTTTCCTTGATTATCAAACCAAATAGGTGTAGGACGAGGATAACCTTTAAACTTTATGTGCCATTGTGCCTTAGACTTGTTAGTACTAACTTCAATGCTAGTGCGGTTTGTAGGTTCAGAAAGAGTTATGTATGTTGTGTCCGGTTCTAATAGATTTAATTATTAGATCAAAATTGAAATATAAAAATGGTTTCCATAACTGGGAATTAAATTATCAATTGAGAAGCAAATATAATACGAATACCATATATTGGAACTCAAACTTATTTCCCTTTTAAACAAAAATCTTATTTACGCAAAGTTGCAATATTTCCCAGTTATGACAACCAGTCATCAAATTTAGATTTCCTACCTAATACATTTAATAGTATTGACCGTTGTTCATGATTTACATCGTCCTTTACCTCACACGTGTATTCCCCTTCGTCCTTCTCAGCATCAATATTTTCAAATGTAAGAGATATATTTCCAGTTTCTGATTTACCATCGTTATGACCTCGATGTGGTCCGTTAATCACTATCCGGTCACTCTTAAATTAAAAAAATTATAATTTAAAGTTAGTAAGTATCACTGATCAAGTATAAAATGTTGATGATGATGGGCAATATATTATAAAACCTTAGATTTAAAAAAAAACAATGCAGAGGAGCCACGCAAAATAGCTTTGTATAGGTTTCTCACTGAAATTTTTATATAATTACAACTTTTAATAAAAACAGATGTTTAGGCTTTACCGCTATTTTCATTGACGTATTGTATATTTTAAATTATAGTTTTAGCGTATTTCAATATATTGAGTCTGAATTTTTTTAGACAATCATAAATCATAACACGTAGGATTAAACTGTTTTTTTTTTTATTAAATTTTCCTTGCTTTCACAATATATTTTAATGCAAAGTAAACTATTGTAATCGGATCTAGTGGTTTAATGGTAACGCAGTACCATCCAATAGGTTGTGGGTTTGAATCCCACTGTTTGATATTTATTCCTTGCATTTTTTTTATCTCTCAATAATTATTAATTAAATATTTATTAACAAAAAACAATAAGTAGATAAATAAAAAATAATTATTTTCATCAAAATTTTCCGATCCTCACGTAACCTATCTTTATTAAAAAAAAACACTCAAGCTAGTGTGTAAGAAAACCGTGCCTAGAGTTGCAAGGTACCCAGCGTATAATGTTTTCCAATGGGGAAGAGAACACAAAAACAGGCCTGGATCATTACTGAGAAAGGGCCTGAGAGTTGTCTCAACTTTGTGCAGGGCAAGCGGGTTAAACCAGCGAGTCTACACCATCAGCGGTAGGCAGCACTATATGGGCAAAAGCGCGGCTGCAGAAGCAAATAATGGGGAGGTAACAACCAAGTCATCTATAATTGGTGATGATGCACCACAACTTAAGTCTGTAAAAGGGCTGGAGCTTGGTTTAAAGGGCAAAAGTGTTAGAAGCAAGGAGATGGGCAAGAGGAAACGACCGGGGGGTGGTGATTCCACTACACCAGAAACGCCCTCGAACTCATCCAAAAAGCGTTCTAAGGCTGGGGCAAAGAATTTACCTCCGGTAAATCCAAGCTTGTCCAAAATTCAATGAAGGCTGCTCCCACAGTTGTTGAGGGAGATGGGGGGCTGTAGCTGGACCGTGCAAACGGAAAAAACATGTTATAAATCGAACTCGAACCGTCATCTACATTCCTAGTAATATAGAGGAAAATTTAATCACGCAGTGCAGCTCTCATGACTGCACGGTGGTTAAGGTCAGAGTGGTGAAAAATATCTGATACTTTGATATTATTCTGGTTTCAGCGTATCTACCATACAACACAATTATCATGCCTCCAACGGAAGCACTGATAAAGGTGGGGGATTATGCGAATAGTTGAAATCTTCAAATCACATTGAAAACCTCGAATGAAGAAAGTCTGATTCTAATGATACAGACACACTTTCCCAGGGGAATCCTGGGGGATACCAGTGAAAACATGATAACATAATAGAGATATAGTAACTCTGGCTCAGTGGGAAGTAGCAAAAGAGAAAGTTACGATTTCTAAGCTAGAATGGGCCATTACATCCTCTTTACCTTACAAAGAGACCCCTGGGCCGGTTAGGGTATATCGAATCCTTCTTCAAAAAGAAATTGGCATACTGATCGGTCACCTGTGTGTGATCATGAGAGCTTGCATTGCATTGGGGTACACTTTATTGGCATAGAGTAAAGCAAGGGCGGTATTTATTCCAACACCAGGAAAGACATCATACTTCTTACCTAAAGGACAATTAGTTTGACGTCTTTCGGCATCAAAACCCTAGAAAAGATAGTTGACGTGCATCTGAAACATACATGTCTGGTTAAATTTCCCTTGCACGAAAGTCAACTTGCCTATCGAAAGGGAAAATCAACAGGAACAGCTTTAGTTGAGCTAAAAGGCAAAGTGAAATCATCATTGGACCAAAACCACCTTTAAGGCAATAGAAGCTTTGTTGATACTTAGATAAGTGAAATCCACGTTAGTTAACTGGATAACCTCTATGCTCAAGGGTAGGCTAACTATAGCTGAGATTGGACATACAAAAGCTACAGTCAGAGCTGTACGGGGGTTTGTTCAAGTAGCAATCTTTTGGAATTTGCTGGTTGACTCGCTCCTTGTGAAACTGAACCAACATGACTATACTAGCATAGGCTACGCCGATGATATAAATATTCTGATTGAGGGGAAGGATTTGCCAACTTTGTGCAATAAAATGACATCAGCCCTTAGAATAGTGGAGGGGTGGTGTGAAGGACAGAATCTTTCGGTTAACCCAAGTAAAACAGAAAAGCAAGGCCGGAGCAGGGGTCTACATGGATGGTAGCCTGCAAATCAAGAAGAGTTACCTTAGACCCCTTCTCCGGCCATGCCGTTTGTTAATGAGCCGTTAGTGTACAGTACTTTAGACTTTACGATTGTATATCAAGCAGAGGTGTTTGCCATCATACAGGCCACATGCATAGTTCAGCAGAATGGATGGCAGTATCATATCATAATCTATTCGGATAGTCCGGCCGCTATAAAGGCGATCAAATCCAAGGCCGTTACTTCCCGACTGGTAGAGACAACAGTCATGAGATTGAACAATTTGAGTAAATGTAATAAGTTAGTAGTGGCTTTAGTTCCGAGTCAAGATATCACTTAGACTATTGACAAGAGTCGGTACGCTACACCCAAACGATAATGTTTGTGGCGGGTCCTGATGCTGTGTGAAACCTCGCCATGGTGGCCAACTATAAAAAGTAATATGCATAGTTGAAAGGAGGTGGCACAATGATCGAAGGTCAGATAGGCACCTATGATCTTTTTCAATTACAAACTATTGTATGTATGTTTAAATGTGACAACAAAAAAAAGAGTTTAATCGTTTCTTAAATTAAATGCAAATGGCGCAAAACTTTTTATTTGGTAGTTTGACCAATTTTCTTTAATACAAAGTTCATTAAATACATTACAAAGAGCATGCTGTTTCCAAACAAATGCACGGGTTTCTCCGCTATAGTGTTTATATAATTGTTTTTGACAGGAAATAAGGCAAGTTTGATGATTTTTTTTGATAAAACTGATTTGATTGGAGTGCGCTGCGCATTATATGGGAAATTTTTTTATTATATACGATTGTATGTATATGCGAAATCCGTGAATAGGTATTGATTGTGCATTTTCAGAAATAACACAATAATAAATACGAACCACCCAAGCTGTTAATTGTATGATAAATAACCTACTTTGTAACTTAAATCAAAACCGTACGAAAAACATTTTCCAAATGTGTAAATACACATTTCCATATTATAACACAATGACAAATGCCCAAAATATGAAAATCGAATTATCAATCAAATAAATATTAGTAACATCTGAACGTTGCTGTTTCTTTAATTTTATATTAAATATTATTTTCAACTATTTCTGAGCCGAAACTGTTTAATTTAGCAGCATATAAATTTGTATTTTTAATAATTTTTTAATTAAAAGTAATTCCACTTAAATTGAATCGCTGATTTATATCGAATTAATCTTCTATCATATGATGAATTTTTTTCGCATATCTAATTAACCTACATTAACGATATTAATTCAATATTTAATTAATTACAATTACGAATTCAATATACGTACATGGCGAAAAATTATACAATCCAGATTTAACATTTGGAAGCTACATTTTTTAAATAGGCACTTATGAGGTTATCGGATATATCTAACAAAGATTGCACTGATGTCAAAATATTATTTTGGTGAAAAAGTTTGCACATGAGATGATGTAAAAATAATTTTTTGGTCAAAAAGTGTACATAATACATGATTTTAGTTAGAATGCGGGTTTTGGTTTAATTTACAAAGTGGGATGTGTTCGAAATATCATATTGATTTCAATTTAATATTTTGTAATTTACTTACTTCTGTTACAACTTCTTTATTTTTTGTCCAGTACATATGGTAGGCTACCTTATCACCTTCCACTTGAACAGTACATTCTAATGAAAATTTTTTTCCCTGGATCGCATGACCGTCATTTCCTCTTTCTTTAATTTCGAGCTTCTTTATAGATGTGTTACTTGCTGTTGAAATATAAAATATATGAGAATAAATATTTCCATATATTGTAAAATTCATGTATTATACAGTTTTAATCGCTTATATCCCAACATAAATTTTAATAAATAGTTTATCAACACTAAATCCATTCATCAACTTCTTCCAATCTGTAAAGGAAACTGAGTTTTTTGTTTTGTAACCTACGACTTAAGTGTATATACAAAATTTACAAACTAACGCAGTTTTGTCTACAGGATGTTTAAAAATTTTTTTTCTCAATTGATTAAAAAGTTTCACGTTTTAATCAAATTATTCGACTCCAAATTGACTTCCCCCTCCCCTCCCCCAATCTACCAATGGTGGACTTCTTTAGAGTGCTGGACGACATCGCAACCGATGCTCAAGGGAAGCATACTTTGATTATCGAAATGTTCGTCGAATATTTTATAACGAATGGCAAAATGTTGTATTCGACGAAACTGTTTTTCGATGTCGAGTTTCGTCGAACATGTTCGTATGGAATGCTCGCCTGGTGAAATGCCTTCTTTAGTAAAAAAAAAGTATACACACGCTTGTGTACAAATATACACTGTCGTTTCAATTGTTCATTTCCATTCGAACTACACCCGTAAAATATAAAAAAGTTACTAAAATAGTTTAAATCTTGCATTTTTATGTATGCATGTGATAAGAGATTCAACCATTCGGTAACTACATAGGTATGTCATATTCAAAGAAAAATTAATTTCAAAATTTTAAATAGATATTAAAGCCTCGTCCTGTCATACAATGTTATTCATATTTTAATTTAGTTTAGTTTATTGTATTAAACCTTGGGTTATGATATAATTAATAATTATACAAATTTTAATACAAGCCGTGTTGCCTTATTGACACTCTAATTACAATACACAACATGCTGGACAAAACGATTGAGTTAGCCCTGAAAAAATGGTGTATTTAGCATTGCTTATAAATATACGATATACATAAATATATACAGAATATAAAAAAATAAAAATAAAAAATTTCGAAACTTATTTTATTCATTTCAGTTTGATTGTAAAAAAAATCCACAAAACTGTCACAACTCAAAATAATTCATTCTATTGGAGGTCAGAAGCGCATATAAAACGTCATAAACAAAAAAAAAAGCTTTTTTACAGGTTTGACAACGAAAATAACTAAAATGGCTGGCTTTGTATACCTGGACTTTAACATAACATTCAGTCAAAAAGATTCATTTGAATGTTTTCAAATATACGCTTAAGTTAAAATCGTTTTTTTGCGTTTTCTGAAAAACTTACTTTTTTGAGTTGCGTCACTTTTATTATGAGTGTGCGGCATGTATGTAATATGTATTTAGATTATTAAAACTTATAAAGTTCTTGTCGGAATAATATTAACAAGGAAGCCACTGTATCAAAATACTTCTTTATTTTTCAAAAAAAAAAACAAAAATTGAATACCGTTCTGATTGAATGAAGTTTGACAACCGTCTGAATTATTTATTTTTAAAAACAGTTAATAATGTTAAAATCATAAATTTAAAAACTAAATTGTTGAAGCCGTGACAATTATAGAAAATTCCTCGAAAATTTGGTAATCCTTTATGATTTTGTTGCCGAGGTGCCCCGAGTTTTTCGGAGTTTACGAGTTTACGACGTTGATGTAATTTTAATGCCAACCAATACACATAAAGTATTGCAATACATACTTGAATCAACTTTTTGTTCTAGATTCCATGTCTACCTAATGATGTTTTTGGGTAACTTTAGTTTAACTCCGAGTTTTTGCATAAATAATTTATAAACGATCCTTAGGCCATATTATATATGTATATTTTTGTGTTCCAACTTTTTTCGTAAAAAAAAAATTTATAATGCAGAAACTCGGTTTGACACCCCCTGAGTTGAAAAAAAACTACATCGCAGGGAGAGCGAGGTGTGAATTTATATAAGACTGTTCTTTAACTACATTTTAATAAAGCTTATGGTGGCTGCCTAAAACCAATTTCAGAAACAACTCCCCTGGCTAAAAAGGGGGGAAGAACAAAAGCAAACTCTGTTTTTGTATCTCGGACATCTTACTTATAATATCAAAAAAAAATCTTTCAAAAATCAAGTTTTTTTTATCTCAGAAACCTTAAGTATTTTCAAATTTTTTTCATTACATTATTGTAGAGTTAAATAAGATAAGAAAACTTATTTAGTCATATTTTTATAATGAAAATATGTAATTCCAAAACTGCGTGTTTAAGGGTACTATGATGTTCTACATTATTGTTAATATCACTAAAAGTACCTATTTTGGACAAAAAATAAGGTCAAAACTCATAAAATTCAAGGTCACATTTTCCATATTAAGCAATATACGTATATAAATTCACACAAGTTTTTTAATGTGTGTTTGTTAAGGTCAGATGCTTCAAGGTCAAGTTATTGTCAAAAACACCCACTTTTTAAACTAAGTCAAATTTGTACGAAAAACATTTTCCAATTTTGTGTACATACGCATTACTTGAAAATGGTAGTGAGGTGAATTCATTCTTCAATTTAAGAAGTTTATGTGTATTAGATATTTTTTTAGCATATACGAACACCTAATTTATATATACATTACATATAGTATGCTGTAGTAATACTAATTAGGTTTCATTTAAAGAAACATATAGTATTTTCGTACATAATTTATAACGTATTCGTGTAGACAAAATACTATATCGATAGCCATTTTATTATGACGCAAAGAAAATATTAGAATCATCTAAAACTTTACTGTTTCTCTTATTTTATATTAAACATTAATTACAACAATTATTTCTGAGCCGAAACTGTTTAATTTAACAGTATATAAATTTGTATTTTTAATAATTTTTAAATTAAGAGTAATTCAAATTAAATGGGCGTTGATTTTTATCGAATTAAAATCTTCTTTCATATGATAAATTTATTTTCGCATATCTAATTAACCTACATTAACGACAGTAATTCAATATTCAATTAATTACAATTACGAATTCAATATACGTACATGGCGAAAAATTTTATAATCGAAATTTAACATTTGGAAGTTAAACTTTTCAAGTTTATAGGTTTATAGTTAGGATATATCAGACATAGATGGCACTACTGTCAAAATATTTTTTACGTGTAAAAATTTGCCTGAGCTTTGATGTCAAAATATTATTTTGGTGAAATATGTTGGGAGTTAAGTTTTGAGCAAAATTTATTCAATGTTCAACTCGATTTTAACATAATCAGAACGTAACATAAAAATTTTATAATCCAAATTTAACATTTGGAAGTTAAACTTTTCAAGTTTATAGGTTTATAGTTAGGATATATCAGACATAGATGGCACTACTGTCAAAATATTTTTTACGTGTAAAAATTTGCCGATTTTAACATAGTCAGAACGTAACATAAAAATTTTCGTCAACCAAATTCACAGCTTTCTATGGGCGCGAATGTGTGAGTTTCGTACGGCATTTTGGTTTAATTTACAAAATGGGCAGTTTTTCTTGTATGAGGGCTCAAAACCTACGATTTTCTTCATTTTCACAACCGTTAAAGTAGTCTTAACAAAACTGCATTGCATCATATACATATACGGCTAGGTGCTTCCCTTGCAAAAAAGGGAGGTGGACAAAGACGAAACGCACTTTATCTATCTCAGGCACATTACTCAATATGAAAAAATTCATTCACATAATATAGTGTTTATTAATCGAAAAACATTTCATGGCCGATATCGCAAAATTCAAGTTAATATTTATTATTATATCTCTAAAACGTTGAATATTTTAGAAAATCTTCAGTCTGATTATAATTGCTGTCCATTAAACAAAAGAGTTTGCAGAACATTTCAGGGTCGTACTTTTTATATTTCAGAAATCTTGTATATTTTTAAATTTTTTTCTACATTGCTGTAGGGTTTAATAAGATAAATTAAAAAACTATTTGAACAATTCAAGGTAAAAATTTTAAAACTCAAGGCCATATAGATATACATTGACGATGGAGAATTCCAAAGTGCGCCGAAATACTCATTTAGGTGGAAAGACGTAGTCCCATTAGTAATAGTTAAGGAGTGTGTATTGCAGAAGAATATGGCAAAAAGATTACATTTAACATATCTAAGGATTTGATGTTACCCAAACTCATCATTGATGGGTACCCCTTAGTGCTTTTCTTCTCGTTGACGAATTTCGAAAATTTTGGTGGATTAGAGGTAAGTATATGCTCAGTTTTCTTAATACATATACGTTTTATAAGATAATCTTTGTAACACCGCCAATTTACTTCGAGCCATACTGAACAAATTGTAATCAACTCTTGGGGAAACGACGAAAGCATTTAACAAACGCAAAATGTCCTTGTTGTATCACGGTGAATATGAATTTGATTTTGTCCATGTAAATCCATATAACATAATATCATAAAAATATTCGACAGCGGAGTTGATATCAGCCAGTGTTTGAAAAATTGATTAATCAAGAGAGGATAAATAATTATTTAATAGGGAGTAATTCCCATTTTTAAAGTCGAAATTATTTACACGACGGTTATTTACAATTAATTGACTAGATTTAAATTGATTATAAATTTCTATTGAATAGTGATAAAAATCAATTTTTGAGAGTGGAATATCGGATTTTAATATTTGAACCTCGTCCGAATAGTTACAAATCACTAGCTCCAACAAAGTGTCCTTGAAATTAGTGACATGGTTTAGCTGATTAAGACCATTACCTAGCAAATTATCGATAATATCCCGTCCGACCCCTGAGCGGGAACTATTGGGAAAGAGTATTAAAGAGTTATCTGGGTCACGGGATCATTCAAGGTAGGGGATATTAAAATCACCAATCACATATATAATGTTATTTAGATGTGATCCTTTTTGACTTATAAAGGTATCAAGGGCAGTTAAATATGATTGAAGCACAAAATTTAAAGAAGGTGGAATGTAACGACAGCAGAAATAGACAGAGCGTTTTTTGACTTTGCGATTGACAAATATACTTTACAGTTCAAACTAGAAGCTGAATGAGAGTGATCAAACCTTAAGTTTAATGTTGATGAAGCATGTTTGCAAATTATACATGCGCTTATGTTGTTGTTGCAGTCCATTGTTTTGTATTCTTTACTACATAAATCACAGCACATTTTTGATATGCAAGTTTTCGCCGTGTGATGGTACGCAAAACAATTGAAACAACGGACGACATCAAATGCTTCGAATACGAAACTGATATCCCAACCAACCCTTAATTTTTTAACAGAAATGACACGCTGAAACAACTCATTGTCAACCTCGAATTTAGCTCCAAATGATCGACGGGTTGAGAAGACGTGGACATTGAAGATTGTACTACCATCTAAAAACACATCCGGATTTCGTGCACGTAATTTTCCAATAAGTGCTTCAGCTGTAAGACCATCGGAAAAACCAATAAGTTTAAGCTTGGAGGAGGGATCTTTTGGTTTAATGACCACTGTGGGTTGTTTTACAACATTTTAAAAAGAAGGCTTGACAGAATGTTATGGGTTTCATCGAAGGCGCTCTTTAAGATTTTGGGCGATCAATATAACTTTGTTAGACGTTGCAGTTCAAGTTTTAGATCTTAACTTTCCTTCAGCAGCGAGTAAGCGAAATTTGCATTTCAGCAACAATTCTGTTCGTTTTTACATATTGTCATCCAATAATTGAGCATTGAAGTTGTCAAAAATATTACTCACCGTTGTTATCGGAATGTTCTTATTTGCGATGTCATCAATTGTGGGATCAGCTGGTACACTACCACTGCGAGTTCTGTGAGGAGAACATTCTGTGTGCATTTTGACCTCTAGTACATTTAGTACTAATAATCCTGACCACACACAACACTCTCCTATTAGGTGATTGATGACAAAAGACAGAAAAAATACAACCAAAACTTTGCAACGGTACCGCACAGCGTAAGCGATATGGTTCTGCCAGTAATTTTACAATTAAATATCTATTAAAAATAATTTCAAAGCACAACACACAATTCACAAAGTAGTAATTTAACTAAAATTGCAATATCTCGAGAGAAAAAAAGTCACAGTTGTGGAAAATAAAAAACGATTCATATTAGTCAAAAATTAAGAATTAATTTGCGGAGCGAAAATAAAATACGTACGGACGTATAGCACCAATTAATATGTTATATGGTATGACATAAATGGTATAAATGTTTACTTCACAGGCTCAAATTAAACAGGTTTTTGAAGATATAAAGACAACTATATACGATGAAACATCAAAATTAGCATACAACTATAAGGTTATGATTTTTTGCTAATTTAAAAAAAGCTGTATTTCGAAAAGTATAAATGCTACCGATTAATTTTGGTCTCAAATTGTAGCAAAATGAATCTAGGTTGAAATTGTATTTGAAAAAACATGTTTCTTCCTGGCCAAATTGGAGAAAAACAAAAAAAAGTGCAAAAATTTAACAGTTTTTGAGATATTCAAAAGTGTTTCGGATGTCTGACGATTTCGGACTTCAGTATAAGAAAAAATATAGAAACTAACTACCCCCAATTAATGAAACTTAGGTCATACATAACATTACTAAGGTTATTAGGCTATTAGTAAAAAGCTACCCACTTTATAAATTAAAACCAAATTTCGTGCGAAACTCACACATTCGCATCCACATAAAACACTAAAAATAAAAGAAGACATTTTACTCGTAACTATATACTTCGGTAAAAATGAGGTGACATACTGCGTTTCTTGTGCAGTTACTCAACACATAGCTAGTTGTTCACCAAAATAATATTTTGGCATCAAAGTTCAGGCAAACTTTTTCACCTGACCCAGTGGTGAAAGACTCTGCCCTGCCCCTAAACTTTAAAGCTCATACATTTTTTTCTATAGTTTTTCCTTTCCCACTGAGGGCGAAAAAATGTCCTGTCTCTACTTAATAAAGCTATGATAAATTTAAGCAATTTTAACGCCTGCATGCATACAAAAGCACGTATTTCACCGTCGAAACACAATTGTTTAAAAATATTTTGTTTTTGATCACATTACCATACGTTTTGAGAAATAACTGTCCTGTGATTTGTTTTCTTTAGTTCAAAATGTTACAAATTAATGACATTTCAAAAATGTCATTTTTTGCGCTGATTATGGAATATAAAAATATTTCAATATGGAAAAATAAATTAAAACATTTCTATTTAAGAGATTCCAAGTAAGTATAAATTAATATTTAATATTTTAATGTAACATGGACAATAACTTTTGTTTTTCAGCTACATCACGATGTAAATACTAATTTCCATGGTGATACACATTGCACCTCTGTTTGATTCTCTTCCGAATCGTGTTGGGTCTCAATATTTCCACATTTGATCAACACTTGCAAAGGTTTGTATAACTTTTCTTCTTAAATATTAAAACTCACAACTACATACAATTGAATCTTCCATAGATTGCATCACTGCAGTCATCACAAACAGGAGCATGCAAATCCTACCATTGATGTTTTATTTGTTAATGGAACTCGTGAGAGGTGTGACCCCAAGCATCTATTGGCGATTGAGTCGTTTAATGAGTGTGGAATAAAACCAACCGACTAGTGAAGCTATATATCAGATGGATATATGTGATACACATAGCTGGATCAAATCTTTTTAAACTACTAAATATACGAGTGATTAGCAAAAAGTGGCTGTTGTGTAGATGGATGCATTAGAAAGAGATTACATCCTAATCAATAAAAATAACCATATCAATTATCATGTAACATATGAGACAAAAATAATGGTATTTGAACGAACACAGATTTGAAGTTGTTTCACTTTTTGTTTTATTTTTTATATTTTATTATTTCAGTAAATAAATATGAAGTAAAAGGCAGAGCGAGACAAACATTTAAAATTAGAAAGAGACGGATATATGTTTCCTTTTAAGCTTATTCACTTAAAGCTTTTTGACGCCGAGTAAAGGGAACATGCTCAACACCGAAAGCTACGTAGTTTTCGGCGTTGTACTCTACGTTGATTCGGCGTCGTATTCACCACTGGGAAATGATATGTTGACAGTATCCGAAGTAGTAGGTTTATAAACCTATAAACTTAAAAAGTTTAACATCCAAATGTAAAATTAGATTATATAATTGGCGCCATGTACGTATATTGAATTCGTAATTGTAATTAAATGAATATTGGATTACTGTCGTTAATGCAGGTTAATTAGATATGCGAAAAAACATTTAGCATACTAAAGAAGATTTTATTTCGATAAAAATCAACGCCCACTTAAATTGTATTACTTTTAATTAAAAAAATATTAAACATACAAATTTATATGCTGGTAAATTAAACAGTTTCGGCTCAGAAATAATTGTAAATTAATGTTTAAACATTATAAAATAAGAGAAACAGTAAAGTTTTAGATGATTCTAATATTTATTTCATTGATAATTCAATTTTCATATTTTGGGCATTTGTCTTTGCGTCATAATAAAATGGCTATCGAAATAGTTTTTTGTCTACATGAATATGTCATAAATTATATTAATTATGTACGTAAATCTATTATATAAATTTCTAAACGACCGTGTATGTATGTATGTTACGCAATCACGCCAAAACTGAAAATGGGATCGCCACGAAATTTTACAACTTTCTAAAAGTAAAATAGGCATGTTTTCAACGCGAATGTAAACCGCGAAAAAAATCGCGGTTCGCTTTTACCAAAAATGATTGCTGTAATCGGTTTGTCAGTAGTCAATTAATAAAAGCCATGTCGGGAAATATCCGCGAAATTTTCCGCGGAACTATCTATTTTATATATTCCTAAACGACCGTGTGGGTATACCATTCAATTACGCCAAAACTGAGAATGGGATCGCCACAAAATTTTGCACACGTGTTTTCCAACATTGTAAAAGTAATATCTACTAAGTATCGCGGAAATAAACGGCAAAAACTGCGAAAAAAATGCCAGTTCGCGAAAAAATTTACTTTTACCAAAAATTATTGCGGGAATTATTGTGTGCATTTAATTAATAAAAGCCATGTCGCGAAAAACTCTACGAAGTATCTATTATATAAGTACATTTTTAAACGACACATATATTTGCCAACATTGTAGAAGTAATAGAGGCGTATTTCCAAAGCGAAAATAAACCGCGAAAACTGCGAAAAAAATCATGTCGCATTAAAATCCGAGAAATTTTCCGCGAAACTACATATATTATATATTATATATAAGGCCGTGTTGGTGTGGGAATCAATCAGACTAAAACCGTAAATGGGATCGCCACCAAATCTCGGTTCGCGAAATAGTTTACTTTTCCTAAAAATTAATGGGGGGAATCGAGTATTCATTTAGTTAAATTCACATCACGAAAAAATCAGCAAATAATTCAGCGATTTTCCGCGCAAATATCTAAAATATTAAAATATAAACGGTCGTTTGGATCACACCTAATTCATATTTAGATCACATATAGTATGCTGTAGTAATGCTATTTAAGTTTCGTTTAAAGATATAATATATAGTACTAGCGGAGGAACCCGTGCGCTGCTCGGACACAACATGTTGTTTTCTAAAAGCGTTCTTAGTAATCACCTATATACTTTAATATCATAAATATTTGATAAAAGAATGTCTATTTTGAAGTTTTTATTTATTGTAATCAAAGTTAAAATTGAAAACGATGACAATTATTATTCAGAATTTTGTTTTCATGGTGCTGCTGCTTGTTCATAATGGTTTCGATTTCGTAGGTTTTTTTTCGTTTTTTCCCTCGTTTATGAAATTTCCGCATTGGATGTGATTATAAAAAAAATCTTTACTATACTTCTTTACCGACAGATTTATAGTTTTACCGTCGTTTTCAGATTTTTTAATTGTCGAAAGGTTGTAGGAATGTTCAATTGTTGTTATTTATGTTAGTATTGATGTTGGGCCAATTGCAATACAGTTTTGATTTAAGTTTGCACGTCAGTTAACATTTTTACTCAGTTAAGTTTTAATTCATTTGGACAAGGGCCACATAGGCATTTTAAGAGTTTCGCCAGTCAGAACTTTAAGTTGAATGTATTTGTCTCTCGAAATTAAGTTTGCCGAGATTTAAAAAAAATTGTTTGAAAAACTATATTTAAAGGGTTTTTGGAATGGTTAATATATGATAATATATTAAGTCGGGATTTTAACTTCGTCAGAATTTCGGATAGTAATTGTGATTAACTTCATTTTGGGAGTGTGACTAATGGGATTATGGTCAGTCAGAATTTTAAATTTGAATCGGTGTCGGGTTTTAGGGTTGCCGGGATTTCAGTTTACTTATTGAGTTTTGTGATTGTGGCTGACAGTATGTTTGATGAAATCAATTTCGTCCCGTAGGTGACCCAATGTGGATACCTTCATGTACACCAGAACATGCCACAAATATTGTGGAGCAAAAATTTACAAAACGAACATAATGGAAACGACTGTAAAGGTAAGACTGTATTGAATTTAATAGGGCAAAAACTCTATCGCTGCACATTTGTTTAATAGCAAATCACGGGATACAAATTCAAATGCTTTACTAAAATCAGTTTAAATTACATTAGCCTGAGCCCCCAATTGAACAATATCAGTAATCAAGTGGGTAGAAACCATTGAATTAGACCATGTTGACAGTCAGTTATGAGATGATAAACAATTTAAAAAATTTCTTTAGTTATAATGGATTCAAAAAGCTTGGGTATAGCAATCAGTCTATAATACTTAACATCAGATCTTTTACCAGCTTTAAATTGATGCCAACATTCCGAAGTGAAGAGATAACAATTGTACCGTCTCGTGAGTTGCAATAAGGCAAAAAAAAAAATGTCTATTTTGGTACAACTCAGTTTTAGAATTTCTCTGACATTTTAACAAAAAAGAAGGTTTTAAAGTCTGCTATGTTCTCCATTTTTTCATCAATATGTTTATGCTAATTAGTATTTAACATTTTATAACTATGTAGTTTGATTCCGGATTCCTCGCCTACCTTCAATTTCTTGAGTTTGCTTGACTCATGTCAAAATAAAGTCATGTAAAAATAAACGCATTTGATTAAAAAATATCAGCACAAATCAATTTATTATTTGGTTAGTGGAGGATAATGAGAGTGTACTTAAATATTGGGATTTCACCGAATGTGCTGTAAGTCGAAATAAACATATTTTTCCATAGTTCATTACATTTGTAAACTATTGTTGACTAATTGCAAACAAAATTTGAAATGTGTATAATAATGTTAAAACTAACATTTTTTGTATTAGTATTCTATTAACCAACAAAATTAGGCAATTGAATGAAAGTTAAGACAACACCATGTTAAATAGGACAGAATTTTTTGTTAATACAAAAGTATTAGCTTGAATTTGTAATGCACGATTTTCAAAAAAAATTGAACTCACGGTCTAGAGTACTTCCTTGTACTAAAACGGTAAATTCAATACTTCCTTCAGCATTTTGTGCAGCTTTACACATGTAATCACCAGAATCTTCAACGTGCAAAGTAAGAATAAAGCCAATTGTTGGATCAAACCTATATTCATCAGGTTGAAGTTTCTGCCGATGTAAAAAGAATTTAAATTTAAAAAAAATGTATAATAAATTATTGTATGTTGTATTAGCATGTGTAAGTTAATACAATGTTGTTTGAATACTAGATAGTGCAATGCACTCACTAATAAAGGGTCCCGGGTTCCAACTTTGCGAAAATCTTTCCATGCACTATATAAAAAATCACCATTCCTTTCTGTGTCTTATCAAACCACTACTCCAAAAACCTACATCGCAGGGAGAGCGAGGTGTGAATTTATGTACGAATGTTGCTACATTTTAATAAAGCTTTTCTGAGATATGGAAAATGTGACCTTGAAATTTATGAGTTTTGACCCTGATTTTTGTCCAAAATTGGTACTTTCATTTAGATTAGCAATAATGTTGAACAACATAGTACTTTAAAACACATAGTTTTTGAACTACATATTTTTTTTATAAAAATATAGCCATGAGTTTTACTATTTCGACCTTGAAAAGTTCAGCAAGTTTTGTTATCTTATTTTATCCTACAGTAATCTGAAAGAATATTTTTGATATTGTGTAAGGTGTCTTAGATAGAAGCGTGGAGTTTGTCTTTGTCCACCCCCTTTTTCGACAGAAGGAGCATCTAGCAAGATATAAGATATATGCAGTTTGTTTAGAATACTTCGAAGATAAATTTTAGTGAACTTGAAGAAAAATACAAAAAAAAACTTTAGGCAATAACTTGACCTTGAAAAAACTATAATTACATAACTATATTTTTCCAAAAAATTTCACCCAAATCGATCCACTAGTTTCCGAAATGGCTTTTATATGGCCACCATAGCACGGCATACGGCGTACACCATTTCCCATAGTACGGCGTGAGGTGCACAGTGATTCATTAGACCAATCCAGCTCGACAAAATTCAATACCTTAAATTATGATGAAAAATTTTAAGATTTTTAATTTTTTTTTTACGGTATCTACACATTCTACACAATATAATAACGTAAAGTTGGAAAAAATACAATAAACGGAATTAATACATTTTTGCCGATCTATAGTGTCAAAAGTAAATCCTATAATTTATAATAACTGATGCTCAACCAAATTATAAACTGAGTCATCAGTTTAATCACAATAAACCGACTAAAACTTAAACTGGCCATTTTTGTATAGTTTAGGTACGGTTGAAATTCATTTAATTTTACAAAATTACGTTACTTGTTTTAATTAAAATGTTTCACATAAATAAGTTTTATTATTTATGTTGTGAAATATTTAGTTCAACAAGGTGTGTATGTTTTCTGTTATCATTTTATCATCTTATTTACAAATTTTCTATTTTCCTAGATGGAAAATGCTATAGCAAATATAAAAATATTTGCATTCCGACTATTTTCGGAAAAAATATTGATGATGCAGAAAATCGTTTTGACACCCCCTGAGTCCAAAAAAGTGGTCTAGAAAAAATATGCAAATCTACGTCCGACAGTTTGTCGTTTAAATCCTATCGGTTTACATCAGTTTAAATGGTCGGTTTAAACGATTTTTAAACAATTTTTAAACTCCGTGAATGTTACGGCGGTAAGTGTAAGTATGTAGTTCCAAATTTAAGTTTGTAATCATTATTATCTCATATTATAATTTTTTTAATTCTTTTTGTTTACTCATTTTATTATTTTTATTTTGCAATGACAAATTCCGCGATTGATATTATAATCGTAATAGCCTAGATAGACTAGCACTTTGATGTACATTATTGGCCTGATGTAGTTGCGTGACACGTTTAATGGACTTTCGGAAAGTAGTTCAACATTTAAATCAGGAGAAATCCGATGTAAACGATTAGTCAAAAGCGAAGACATGATCCATAATATTTTGTCATAATAAGGCAAAAATATTTGGAATATGGACAAATTTTATTCAAACCGCATAAATTGTTCAATCCATCAGCTGTTGGTTCATGTGCAATCTGATTTTTATTGTATTTCTCTTTTCTCTGATGACGAAACAGTTAAATAACATGTTAAGTGTAGTCTGTCACCATCGTTTCATCGGCCATTTTTTACTACATCCAAACTACATCACAAGTGCTAGTCTGTCTAGGCTATAACATGTGTGCATTACTTGCCACATACAATTTCGATGTTCTGTAACACAAGTCGTAGTTCGTTGTTTTACAACTGGCATGCGAGAAAGCGAGATAGAGTTAGGCATATTTCAACTAAAGATAAGGGAATAAACTTTATCTTTTTGATTGTGGGCTTCGACACAAAAGTGAAGGATGGTATATACAAATCATATGAACATAAATGTGCCCGGTTTGATCTTGTACTGCAAAACAGGAAATTATAAAATCAAATCAGACAATAAAAATGTGCTTCATATCTGCAAACGAATATATTTTATGTAGAAATTAAAAAAACAAAATAATCTTTAATTTTAATTTAACCGTATGACTTTGTTGTTATTGTAATCTTTTCGAAACCTTGTCAAACAACGGGTCCTTTGGATGATGGTTAACAACCCTATTGTTATATAATTTTCTTTATATTGTGTTTATAATAAATATTGATATTTAAAATAGGTTTTTTATTTATAAACATGCATTAATCAATTTACGGCATTTTTGAAAAACAATCAAAATGAGCATACTAGCTATATATTTATTATTTAGGGAGGTTTGTACAAGTTGAATGTGAATACTAAAAATTAAATCTTCACTGATGTATAAAATAAATATTTAAGAAATAGATGTTAAATAAGTTATATAAATATATGTTAATCGTAAAAAATTAGTGTGAAAAACCTACAGGTTGTAGTGATTGTAAACGTCTTGTTTTGAGAAACAGATTTTTGTGTTTTGTGGGTTGCACGACAAATAACAATAAAATTGTAAGGACTTATACTCTCTAGAATAAATCCACGATCATCTAATGGGGCCACCACCTGAATAAAAAAAGTTATGTGTTAGGACAGTAATATGTAGGGAAGTATAGGCAAAATGATATATCAAAAATCAATGAAAAAAAAATGAAATTTCAACTTTATCGAGAAAAAAAGCTATTTGCTTGATATCTAATATATAATATAATAAAGCAATAGAAACGAGCATGTGTGTATGTATTAATGTAAGATGTATACCCTGGTATTGCATTTGACAGCTCTATGAACATTAAAGAGGACAACTGTGAAGCGCAAAACAAAATTTTGGACGTCCGTTCGCAGTACATTTATAAAAAAAACATATATTTTAAAGACAAATAGAAGTCTTTTACATAATTTATTAAATAATATTCATATATGCATAGTATGTACATAACAATATTGCTTATAATTAAGGTTAACCAATCTTCAAACTTTATCGCAAAATCCCTCATCGCATATGACACCATTTTCCATTTTATTGTAAACTTCTTTCAGAAATGATAAAGTCGACCCTTAACTTTCGTATAAATTCAATATGTGATTCTTAAAAACTACTTTATCCTTGTTGCAGTTGAAAATTATTTCAAATTACTCACTGCATTTAATGCTAACAGACATGATGTCCGTTATTTAATTTTTGAATATTATTCCACAAATATATGATTCAAAGTGAAGTAATAGGCCCAGACGTCGTTTATATATTGAAAAAAAAACTACATCGCAGGGAGAGCGAGGTGTTTATATTTATATACGACTGTTGCTTAACTACATTTTAATAAAGCTTTTCTGAGATGTGGAAAATGTTACCTTGAAATTTTTTAATTTTGACCTTGAAATATTCTGCAGGTTTTCTTATATTATTTAATCCTACAATAATCTGAAAGAATTTTTTTGATATTGTGTAAGGTGTCTGAGATCGAAAAGTGGTGTTTTGAAGACTAATTGTTGTGAAAATGAAAAAAATCGTAGGGCCCGTTTCTGAGCCCCCATACGAAAAAAAGAGGTTTTGGCAATAACCTTGAAGCACCTGACCTTGAAAAGACTATAATTACATTTCTATATTTTTCTCTAATATTTTACAAAAAAATTTCACACAAATCAGTCCAGTAGTTTTCTAAATGGCATTCAAAAATATAACCATAGTACAGCGTACATAATTTTCCACCGTACGGCGTACAGACGTACATTTCACATTTTTCTAGACCACTTTTTTGGACTCAGGGGATGTCAAAACAAGTTTCTGCATCGTCAAATTTTTTTCCGAAAAAAATCGGTATGCATAAATCAATATATGCCCTTTGGGTCGTATATAAATTAAAAATGCACGAACAGTTTTATAATTACCCAGAAATGACAATAAAGTTTCGGTTTAATCTATTTTATAACCCGATCTCTAATGCATAAGTAATAAGCAATAACAAAAGTATTTATAATTAAATAATTAGTTGAAATGTCTACAAATTATTTTTGTCAATACTAAAAACTATTCAAAACTGTTCGTGCATTTTTAATATAAATAAAACAATTATGCCTGTTAAAGCAATAAAACTTAAGTAATTTTATGATCCCTTTATTGACTTTTAATAAGGTCGCTCACAGAAGATATAATTTTGATAAAATAATTTTTGAAATTTTTGACAACCGCTCTGATTGGTAGAAAAAAATTATCAAAATTATCAAAAATATCATGCCCCGGGGCAAAAAATTTGTTTTTGACAGTAGGAAACGTCAAGAATTTGACATATGCAATTGTGCGCGGTATTCATAATTATATGGTACAATACGAATTTAGCAAATATTTATTTAAATAAGCAAAATTAAATTCAATTTTAAACAAGGTTACTATTTTAAATATCTCCTTCTGGAAAAAAAAACATCTTTTACACGTTCTATTAAATAAATTTTATTTTACTTTTGTGCCTAATATATTTCAACTTGTCAGATTATCGCACCCTTGTAACAAAAGTGACACAACTCAAAAAAGAAAGTTTTCCAGAAAACGCGAAAACCCGATTTTATCTTAAGCGTATATTTCAGAACATTCAAGCGATATTTTTGACTGAATGTTATGTTAAAGTCAAGGTATATAAAGCCATTTTAGTTATTTTCGTTGTCAATCCTGTAAAAAAGCATCTTTTTTGACTTATAAAGTTTTATATGCGGTTCTGACCCCCAATAGAATAAATTATTTTAAGTTGTGACAGTTTTGAGGAATTAAAAAAAATATATTGGATTGTATCACCAAAAATGTCACAACTAAAAATAATTTATTAAA
Organism: Sylvicola cinctus; assembly: GCA_963854165.1. NCBI lineage: Eukaryota > Metazoa > Arthropoda > Insecta > Diptera > Anisopodidae > Sylvicola > Sylvicola cinctus. Next base: position 27,592,600 of record OY974082.1, read on the forward strand.
AAAAAATTCAATGTTTTTATACAAACAATTTGATATAATACACTTTTCTAGAATTTGTTTATATTAGTTGTATACAAATCTTGAATCACGAAAACGACACTTCTGCCACTTAACGGCCAGAAGTTGATGATAATTTAATAAGCTTTTGTTGACTGATAGATATGGCTTAGAGATCACAAAATTCGTTACTAACTCAATTGCGATTTTTGGGCAACGTCACTTTTGTTGTAAGAGTGCGTTATGACTTCATTGCTCCGCGAACTGTCAAAAATTATCAAAATTATTATGCCCGTTCACGCTGAATAATAAAATAATTATTTCATTGACCAATCGCGGTTGTCAAAAATTCCAAAAATTATTTTATCAAAATTTCGTGAGCAACCTTAATGATTATTGTAATACTTTTTTATAAAGAACATGTTAAAATAAAATTATTAAAATATCATTTTGGATCTTAATTGTTTTATTACAATTTATAACTCTATTTTAAAAATTCCTCACAAATAAATATTAGCAAATAATTTCATGGACGCTAAATTTTTGAGTGCATTTTATATCTTCAAACTTTCACCCTGAAACGTCCTGGAATTTTATATGGGTAGTGTTCACTGGAACGTGCTGTAATATAATAATATCTTAAGGGAACCTTGATGCAGATAGTATTTCCTGAGTTGAATCCGAAAAATGATCAAAAAATACTACATTTTTAATCAACCAATAAGCAACATAAGGAAAAATTATTTTGTTGGTGTTTAGCGCATAGTGCACAGTATTATTTAACAAATAATATTAAATTTATCGCACAATAGCAACTTTTATGAAAATGCTAAATCAGGAAAATTTTCCAAAATTTTTGTTTTTATGTTTTTAATGCAAAACTTCCGACTTTGGAGCAAAAAATCTACCATACACACCAAAAAAATAATTTTTTATTATGTATCTTCATTTATTAACAAAAAAAAACTAACAAATTTATTTTGCGACAAAAAAAAATCGAAAAATTGTCAGAAACCGCATAAATTAACATTTCGTGCCACTGTGCGCCGTACGCCTTACTATGGTGGCTAAATAAAAGCCATTTCGGAAACTACTGGACCGATTTGTGTGAAATTATTATAAATATTTTTGTAAAATATTAGAGAAAAAAATAAGATATTGTATGGGGGCTCGTTTCTCCCTATGATTTTCTTTATTTTCGCAATAGTTATTCTTCAAGCCTCAAGGTATTCTAAACAAAACTGCATTAATCTTATATAGTCACCTATAGGTGATCCTTCTAGCTAAAAAGGGACGGACAAAGACAAACCTCTTTTTTCTATCTCAGACATCTTACACTGATGTTTTGTACAAAATTGGTACTTTTATTGAGATCAGTAATTTAGAGCATCATAGTACCCTAAAACACACAGTATTTGAATTACATATTTATATTATAAAAATATGACCTTGAGTTTTCAAAATTTGACCTTGAAATGTTCAGCAAGTTTTCTTAGTTTATTTAATCCTACAATAATGTGAAAAAAAAATTTCAAAAATATTTAGGGTTTCTGAGATACTGGCGGCGTACGCCGTACGTCGAACCTTAAAATTTCCGATTTCGACTTTGAAATGTTCAGCAAGTTTTTTTGTCTCATTTAAGCCTACAATAATGTGAAAAAAAATTTCAAAAGTATTAAAGGTTTCTGAGATATAAAAAATTTGATTCGAATATCTTAATTTTATATTTTTGTCTAATATTTCACAAAAATTTTTTATACAAATCGCTCCACTAGTTTAGGAGTTTTTTTTTTAAACCATAGTACACCATTTTTCTATAGTACGGCGTACGGACGTACTTTTGCACATTTTTTCTAGACCACTTTTTTGGACTCATGGTTTGTCAAAACGAGTTTCTGCATCATCAACTTTTTTTCCGAAAAAAGTCGGATTACAAATATGCCCTTGGGGTCGTATATAAATTTAAAAACATTTTAAATCTTTGTTTAATGTGTTTCGGAAAATTTTATATAATTTTTGATTTTATATATATATATATATATTATTTATTAATAATTATCAAAAATAATTGAAGTGCTGAGAAAAAATGGACCCACATTCAAATCTAACATGGAGTTTTCAGAAGGCATTTAGTCAAAAGTCACAAATACTTTTACTTTAATCGTGAGTTGATAAAATAATTTTTATATATTTTCTTGCAGTTATCATAATCTGACAAGCTCAAAAATAATTAAAAGATCGTATAAAAGTTGTGTTTGCAACTGTACAAAAAAAATTATCAAAAATATAAAACTTAAGATGGCCATGATATTTTTGATAATAGCAGCAATTTTTTTCGACCAATCTCGTCAAAAATTATGAATATTAATGTGAATAAGGCCATTATTTTTACGATAGATGGCGTGAGGACATCGCGATCTGTTTGTCGAATGTGCCTATACTTACACTCATTGAAAAGAAAGGAGTATATACTACAAGTCGTGCTATCACTGTAATTTAATAGATTAACACAGCTATCAGTAAACACGTGTCGAAGAGAAAATTAGGTACATTTAACAATTGAATTTCAATAAAAGGCGGAAACGCAAGTCAAGGCGACTGAAATTGTGAATGGTGTTTACGTACCTAATACAGTAAAACCGTAGACAGACTACCACACGCTTCAAGCTGAATTCTCCGCTTCAGCATATTTTTACTGAACTCGAAGAGAGCGTGCGCGCGCACACTTTTTATATGAAAATTTGAAATTCTCAATTTTTGTGTTGACTGCCGACAAAAGTCATCACTCTCTCAAAAAGTTGAGTTCAGCATAATATATATTTTTCAAGCGAGTACACTGCGATACGCGATATTTTATATATTTTGTGTTGAATAATTCTGCCGCAACGATGAACGTGCAACACGGAAACTAGTTCGAACTAAAATTGTTCAACGCATTTTTTTGCAGAAGCAGTGAATTCAGCTTCATTGACAACAGACAAGTTGACAAAAGAAACCTGCGATAAACTTTTTATGTAATTCCAGGGTTCTATTTATTATCGGCAGTTCTGCTAAGCTGCTTGACTACTCACGATATCATTACATTTCTTTGATCAAAATATCCTCCTTCTGGATACGCTTAAAACTGACCACCGTAATTCTCGTAGTATACATTTTCTCGGGACTATGTTGAAATATGTGGCTGGTACTCCAATTCTTGATGACTTTCACGAGGTTAAGTATAAACAAGGCGCACTAATTAAAACAAACGAACGACAAATTCTAAGACCCAAGTGAAAATTAACGGAATGACCGATACAATAACTCACCCATCAATTCCAGAAAACGAATATGTGTTCAAAATAATACTAAAACCGACATTCCACCATACGAGCATGTTCGACGAAAATCGACATCAAACAATACCCACTCTACAAATTAATACAAAACGCCGTACGAAACTCACACATTCGCACCTATATAAAACAGTTAAACTGGGTGACGAAAATGTATATGTTACGTTCTGACTATGCTAAAAGGGAATCTTGCTCAAAACTCAACGCCCAACATATTTCACCGAAATAATATTTTGACATCAAAGCTCAGGCAAACTTTTTCACCTAAATAATATTTTGACAGTTGTGCCATCTATGTCTGATATATCCGAACTATAAACCTGTAAACTTAAAAAGTTTAACATCCAAATGTAAAATTAGATTATATAATTGGCGCCATGTACGTATATTGAATTCGTAATTGTAATTAATTGAATATTGAATTACTGTCGTTAATGTAGGTTAATTAGATATGCGAAAATAAATTTATCATATAAAAGATTTTAATTCCTAAATCCAAAAAATCAACTCCTGAGGAGCACCACGGCTTTGAAATTTTGAGTTCAACAGGAAATCAAAGCAATAAAATTTGTTGGAATTTCACTCAAACGGTAATAAAAGCTTTTATTATATAATATTATATGTAATATAAGCTAGGGAAAACCTAGAATCAAATTATTATTATGGTTTATTTAATTGGGTGTCGACACAGTTAACTGAGCCTCCCATTCTTAGCCAGTTCTCACTGGAAGAATTGCAAGTAATTGGAAATGATCCAGATACCGAACTAGCTGCATGGGTACGGGACATTCCATGTCACACGCAGGCAGTAGAGCGTGCTGTCAAAAATGTAATAGCAGCATCGGCCACAGTTTGTGGTGCTAATAGGCGCGATGGTGTTATCAGAAACACATTAATTTCGCGGAGAAATATGCCAAAATTTGAGACAAAAAAAGATTATGTTATAACTGAAAAATAAATAATAAAAACCATATATTTAAAATATGAAAAAACCTTTTACTTATTACCATTCAAATAACTTTGATCAATATTTCAGGTAAAATCAAAAAAAAAAAAAAAAGCGCCTAATTTTTTGTTTTGCACTGTGGTTGAAAAATCATGCATTTTTTGAGAAAACCTTGTACTAGTAAATTATTAATAATGAAATGGGCTAAAAATTTTTGGAACGCAGTTTTTTGTAAAATTATTTTTTTCCGACTTATGATGCCGTAAACCCCAAATTTTCCTGTTATTAAAATAATTACAAATTTTTAAGGAATAAATTTATATAAATTAGAAAGGAAATACCCCTCTATAGAAATAAATAATAAATTTTTAAATTAAATAATTAATATATTTCATTATTTAAATTGCTTCTTCGATTAGAACTGACTTATATGGGATTTAAAAAATAGGGATACCCCAAATGGGTTTTAACCTCATTAAATCGTAAGTATGCATTTTTTGAGAAAACCTTACTACCAATGAAATGGGCTAAAACTTTATGCAAGACAGTTTTTTCGTGAAATTATTTGTTTCCGAGTTATGATGCCGTAAACCCCAAAGATTCTTTAATTAGAACTGACTTATATGGAATTTTCAAAAAAAAAAAAAAACCCTCGATGGGTTTTAACTATGTAAAATCGTAAGTATGCATTTTTCGAGAAAACTTTATACCAGTAATTGGACTAAAACTTTATAGAAGACAGTTTTTTCGTGAATTTATTCGTTTTTGAGTTATGATACCGTAAACCCCAAATTTCCCATATTTTTGCAAAAAATCAAAATTTCAAAGCCGTGGTGCTCCTCAGGAGTTGATTTTTTGGATTTGGTGTAGTACCAAAAATTTAAGGTCTATCAATTACCCATCTTTTGCGCCCTAGGCTTGGTCGAAATTCCACCACGCTCCACCCTAACGAATACGTCATAAATTATGTACGAAAATACTATATGTGATGTATATATAAATTAGGTGTGCGTATATGCTAAAAAAATATCTAATACACATAAACTTCTTAAATATCATCTGAATGAATTCAACTCACTCCCACTTTCAAGTAATGCGTATGTATATAAAATTGGAAAATGTTTTTCGTAAAAATTTGACTTAGTTTATAAACTGGGTAGTTTTGTCGAACACAATATTCTGCCATTACATCAACTTAAATAATTTGGTTTAATTAGTGATGCTCGCTAAAGTTAATATCTTAATAATGAGTATAAAAGAAGATGAAACTATTATTAGAAACGAACGTTCAATTAATGGTAGCATAAACGATATCTTAAGAATTTTGCACAATGATAATGTTTTGTTGCTTCGAATAAAATATCCAAAAAATCTATTTTCTGTAATAGAATAAGATCTTTCATGCAATTCATGAAAATATAATCATTTCCTTTTAAACCGATACGGTTGCCAAATGTAACAATATTTATAAACCTGTAAAAAGATGTTAATAGACAATAATATTAACCTTTAGCGAGACAGACGCAAACAATATCTATGTGCTACAACTGATGAACAAAAATTCACAACTTTGCAAGACGACATCCACCTACCACTTGGAAACCATCAGCAAAGTCGACGATGGAATAATTATCATCAACAACCAGATACCAAACGTACGAGAGTCAGAAAGCAATTTTATGACTATCAAGGTACCTTTCTCAAATCTTATCAGCGAAGGAGATCAGCAGTGGCCCGTTTCTATAACTTTTATCACCAAATATCTGGTGATAACTTCATATTTTATCACCTATTTCGTAGTTCTGGCGCTGGCGTGTAGATGGCGATACAAAGAAATTATGTTGAGACCCTGCAAAATTGGTGACAGATTAATGAGTATAGTCAAACTGTATCATAAGTTATCACTCATATGAGTCATGTTCGTGTTTCATTACAAAAAGTACTACCATATATTGGCGCCAGCTTGTTTTCCAATTCCAAAAATTTTGGGGTACAAAAATAACTTTTTCGGAAAGTGATATCTTTATTACCAATTATTTGGTGAAAGTTATAGAAACAAGCCATTTCTACTGACTTCGCGAATACTGTACCGGGATTTAGCTAATCGAAATTGGGGAGGAGAGCTTTGAAAATATATTTATTTTTTGGGGAATGGGAGAAAAGCGAATTTGTTAACGTTCAACTCTAATTTTGTACTCCCTAAATTTACTCTCCAGTTATTGGCAAAATATTTTTAGGAAGAACAACTGTCACACAATTTGTCAGACCAAATTATATATATATAATATTAAATTCCACCAATCACCATTCATGTTCAATACTCTGAGAACTACGTATATAATTTAAGCACAATGGTAAAAAAAAATTCGTGTAAATTAAATTATTGTGTTTTTAAAATAATTTAATTAAATAAAATTTATTTATTTAGGCCACGAAAATCAGCGAATGCCATAAAGAATTAATTATTGATTAATGACTCTTTTGGGCAGCGCCATTATACGGATTTGCGCGCAGTCAATGCATCCTATAGTATCTGGAAATTCCATTTTATGACAATGAAATTCTAAAAAATCAGACTCATTTTGTCTCGCAAGGTTCGGCGAATAATAAGCATTCTGTGCTTTGCTTCAAAATTTATTGATGTTGATAACAAAAATCCACTAATTTTAAATTGTTTTAAATTTATTTTGAAATAATTCACTGTTGCAATAATTGTGTAGTTTCAAAAACACGTTGATCATATTCATTTTCAAATTCAAAACAAACAAACACTCCTATTATTAATTTCGAATCTTATTTTCGAAAAACCTTTCTCTCATTTTTAGCTAAATCATGTTTTTGGCACTTAGGGAGAAAAACTATTGGGAGTGAAAATTATTAGGGAGCAACTCCCATGAATAGTTAAATCCCGGTACTGCGGTCAGTTTTAGCGTGATTCGAAGGTATACCCCCACGAAATATGAAATAGATAGAAAATTTCGCGGATTTTTTCGCAACATGACTTTTATTAATTCAATACTGACAAATCGATTCCCTCAATAATTTTTGGTAAAAGTCAATTTTTTCGCGGTTTATTTTCGGGTTGAAAATATTCCTATGTTACTTCTAGAATATGGCAAACACATGTATAAAATTTCGTGGCGATCCCAATGTCAGTTTTGGCGTAATTGAGTACCAAACATATATACATACATGCATACAAACATACATACATACATACATACATACACGGTCGTTTAGAAATGTATTATGTTCCATATTATATATTTACATCGGCCCTGCCACCTGTTCACAGAAAATAGTAAAACATTATTGTATGGCTGATGACATTTTATAATTCTGAATTCATTAATGTGTGATCATTGGACATGAAATAATTTTATTTACATTTGCAAGTATATCCTATTTGTTTTTTTTTGTATATGTTATTTATAACACATACCTAACTCCTTTTTTTTCTTGCTCTTTAGTTCCAGTATGTTTCCGTGATGTCGCCATGCAATAATGTGCAAGCGCTTTGTTATTTGAAGAAAGTGAAAAACTTAATTTTCAAATTAACCAACGAATTGAAGGGTTTTAAAAATTTTGCTTTAAAATAGGCTTGAATTTAAAATCATACTTTGAGATTTTATATTCAAGCTATTCTTCATATTTCAACAAATATTTTATAGCTATTTTTTATTTTTTATTATTATTTTGGAAGCTTGGAAACATCAAATTCCTTGACACGAACTCAATTTTTCTCATTGAATTTTTCAAGAGGACTACGTTCGTTCCAGGAGTCGTTTTCAAAAGTAAGTAATTATTGATTAAAATCTTTTTTTGTTTTATATTTTATAATTATTACATTAAATGTGTTTTTTATAATAAAATTACTAGGCAAGACGAATAAGCCTTTAAATTATTTATTTTAACGCCTTAACTGAACGAAATCAATATCGTCAGATTCCACTGCACATACTGTTTTTATCGGAATTAAATGTTTATGCAAGTGCTACCAGACGGGAATTGTAATGGATGTTTTTGCCCATTTGAATACTTCAATCAGTTGTTTTGGAAGCCATTCGGACAACTAGTAATTTGATATTTGTCAAAAATAATGTTGTTGAGAGCGGTTTAGGCTTAACTGTTTAACTGTTAGTTAGTAGTTACAATATAAACAATGGGCATCGCTATGGCCAACTAAAATAAACTTATCTCCGGTGCATCTAAAAATTCTTCCAACTGGTCGCTATTGACTTTTATTTGTCAATTATTCTTTTTTTTTTTTATTATTTAAATAAGAAAATCAAGTAATACCTATTCCAATTATTTTTAAATTTTGCGCGAAATTCAATCCATTTGGCGGTTCAATATGGCATATCAAAAAAAAAGAAGCATACTGAACTACAACTTTTACTTTTTAACGCGATATTTAATCTTTCGTAAATAATACCAAATTTTTCAGCCATTTTCGGTGTATTTAAATTAATAATGGATTTCGCAAATTAATTTAAAAATGAAACTATTTATCTTAAAAAATTTATACAAAAATACCGAGGTTTCCCTTCTGTTTAATTTTTATTCTTTGTTTAGAATGAAAAATGATAAAAAAAGGACTAACCATTACTTATCAGTTCTCACATTATGTTTTAATTATATGAACTCGTATAAGTGTATCACTCGATATTGGGTGGAAACGTATTAGTGTAAATACTTACTCGTTCATTATCTTTGAATAACTCCAATTCAGTGTCCTTACTAGTAGGCTTACAAGGAATAATGACAGGATTTCTTTGTGATATTAAAAAATGTTCATCTTCTAAAACAGGTTGAATTAGATTGAATGGATCTGAAAAATAATTAAAATTATTACTTACTCAAAATGTATCTACAATTGTGCCACCCGTAGAGCATACAACTCGTTGAACTTTGTAGCTAAAATTGGTTGTGAATTTCATGAACACTTATCATTATGATGTTAAATTCGTGAATTCTCGAGGGACGTGATAACAAATGTAACTTAGTCACGACACAACCAATTTATACAACGAGTCGTAGCATTCATCGACCGCTTAACAAATACTTACCATCTACAAACACATAATAACGTGCGGCTGAGGAAGTATTCCTTAATAAATCTGCTATTGATAAACTGGAATCATTGTATACGCAAATGTAAGATCCTACATAATTGACAGTAACATTAGTTACTATTAATTCTTTTCCATATTTTAATATGGAATCAGTTGTGTCCGTATAATCTTGAATCGTGTATTGAATACTGTCGTTTGGTAGCACCCATTTAATTGGTTTTGTACCTTCACATCTCAGCGTGTTTGTGCTCTCAAGTTTAAAAGTAATATCCGGAACTGGTGGATTAAGTTGCGGTTTTCCATAATAATTATCTAAATAAATTTTTTGTTTTATTAATTACATACTCATTTAATCACAGATGTGGGTCATAATATAGTGTTTTTGTTTTGCTTCATTACGTGCATAGACCCCACGATATAGGAAAAATAAGATATGCTCACGCGCATGATACATGTTGTCTCTCTCTCAAATTAAGCGTCACTCAGAGACTACTCGCTGTGTGTTATTGTTTTTCTGTCATTTCAATTCCAATATAAAGTTGTCTCTGAGTGACGACATGCGCAAAGCGTGACCATCAACTGAGCATATCTTATTTTTCCTATATCGTGCATAGACCCTATAGTCTATGGGGATTGAAGAAAATTTAAGACCTAGGTACCAATATTCGGTATTAATCAATTAGACGTAAATAAACGCGTGTCGAAAATTTTCGTTTCTACCAATGCATTTAAAAAATTTATGCAGCCAAGTCGCACAAAGCATCTTTCAACCAAAATCCTATCTGGTGATGAAACCAACAAATTGAACTTCTGTCTATTTTGGTGGAAATTCACAGTAAAAAGGCGACGAAAATGAGACAGCCATTTTGTAGTATAAATGGAAATGTTTGGTAGTGACTCAAATTGTTTTATCTTTTAGTTGTCGAAAACCACCAGGGTTGTTCACGACGGCAAGTATTTTTTTATAAAAATATAATATTTTTTGACAAACAATCAGGGACCAGAATTTGTCAAACGCCTAAATTTACTTTCCCAAAAAATATCACGAACCAGGACCTGTTAATTTTGACTATCCAATAAAAAATTATTTGCAAACATTTAAGATGGTTGTTGTTCGTACACGATGTTATTTTATATTTGAATGTTTATTTTTGGTCAATAAATATTATATTTTTATTAAAGTAAATATTGGGACCATGAATAATTAAATTTTTTTCGAGTTTATTTATTAATCTTTGTTTCCAAATTTTATGCCTTCCGGTAAAACACCGACTAAAATCATTAATGAGACGTATATATGACATTCAAAAGGTCAATAAATATCTCTAAGAAATCTTCAGTAATGAGAATATGTAATGTTAAAGCTGAGCAATTTTATCAAAATAATACGACAAGAAACAATTGTGCTCTTATTTTAATTTATGAAAATATATTATATGTTTTATTCTGGCTGTATTTTAATTTATAAATATTTTTTTGTGTAGCTAAGGTGAACATAATTCTATCCTATTTTCCTGACAACAATGACTGTGTAAAAAATTTTTTCGGTACTCAACTGCGTTAAACCGTATACAGACTAGCACTTAAATGACGATTTAGCACCTAAATGACGCTTTTAAAAATGTTTAAACACTGAATCTAAATGATATCGATGAAAAACTGTTCGATTTTGACTACTTTTCATACTTTTCATTGTAAAAACTTCACAGATTTATACGGAAGCGGGAAAGTTATTTTGATTGTGAAATAAGGTTATGTTTACATTTGTATGAAATATATGAAACGTCAAAATGTAAACGCGTTTAATGACGAAAAGTGTAGTCTGTCTGGCTTTTAAAAAAAACATTTTAAATGATGAGTGCTAGTTTGTCTACACCTTAAAACTGTAGACAGATTAGCACTTTGAAAAGTTCATTTAGGCAGAATTAAACGTATTTAAAAACCGTATTAATAAACACATTTTATTTCAATTTTATCTGTTTTGTTGCGAATTGCGTGTGCACACTGTAGGTAGTTTGATAAACTTTTTGGTTATGTTATCATTTGCGTTGCAATCAGCTGCGATTTTGTGGATCATGCGTTTATTTGCGATTCAGCAGATATTTGCTTGCGAATCGCAAATTTTAGTATCGAGCATATACGTAAGGTCTACAAACAGTGTACTGTTAACTGGGTAATTAGCCTTATCTTTTATATAAGTAGTAATATTGTTTAGTGCGTTTCTAAAAAAATTTGCTGGATTTTGAGGATCCCAAAATTTTTCTGTTTTCGGGTCAAATCTTTATTTATCAAAAGTTGATAAAAATGTATTTCCGACTTTTGGCTGCTGAAGGTCTTACAAAAACACATTTTATGGAAAATAACGTTAATATAATACATTCAAATCTTACCTGCATGTGCATATGCCGAGACCAGCAAAAGGATAACTGATCCAATATATCTGTTTCCCTTCATATCAATTTTTACTTTTGTTTTTAATTGTTGATTTTAGTTTTTCCTTAGCTGTAACTATTTAAGAGTATCTACTATTCAAACAATCATTATTCATTTACTCAAGAGGTAGAATATAATATGTATATTCAATTTTTTTTTTAAATAAACAGTTACAAGATGTATACATAATATGAGTAAATGTTTCTTTGCATCATCATCATTTTCTTAAAAGAGAAAAATGCCTTTGCCTGGTCATTATTGAATATTTGAAGGCAACTTCACATGATTGTTTTATTATAATTTTAATGTGGCGCAAAATGAATATGGATTCAATTCATTATAACTTTTAACGCGCGAATTAGACACTCATAGCCAACAATGAACCGCAAATTTTTTTCAAAACAAGTTCGATTTCGTTATTTTCGTGGACTGAAATATATTTAATTTAATTTTTTGTTTCATTATAAAGTCATTTCAATTGTTTGTGATTGCAAAAACATTTGTAGAATATAAAAAATAAAAATTACAAATGTCAAGAACAAAAAAATTAAATTAACCTTAAAAAATATTATATGGGAGTATTAGGTACATCAAAATATTTCATATCAAAAACCATTTATTTTTTCAAAAATTTCTAAAACCGTGAGGCGCAAAACAATTTTTTTATTCATTTGGGGTCGTAGGAGAAATAATCGAAAAACACTTCTGTTTTCATTTATTAAACACATTTCTCCACTTTTAACAGCACGAAATGAATAAATAACTATGTTTTTCGAAATAATTGTGTGAAAAAAAAAAATATTTTAAATTTGGCTTTAATGTTTTGGTTTCTTTTATTATTTTCCTAAATATTTAATATGTGCATCACGTTCTTGAGGAAAAAATATACATAAGTGTTCCTGTTTATTTAAACGAAAATAAAAATTCTATTTAATTATGGTACATCACTTATTCAAAATTAATGAATCTCTTTCATTTTAGATTCAGCGAAAAATGGAAAAGGGCCAAAAAAATAAAAACAACTCTATTTTCAGAACATGTAAATTGTATTTTTAATAGTTGTTAATAATTGAAATTAGACATTTATGTTTTTTTTCTGGATATTTAGGGCTTCGTACGTTTAAAAAAAAAGTAGTTTAATAACGATACATCACTCATCAAAAATGATGAATTTCTTTGTTTAGATACAGCTACAATATTGGTGCAAAAGGCTAGTACTGGCGTTCACGCTTTGGCTACAACTAATTTTTCCTAAACAGGCATCTTATTTCCAGCTTCAGGATTTGATATTTCATTTTAGTATTTTTTTTTTGTAATATGCGATAAGTTCGATAATTTATGAGAATTATGTTGAAAACAAAGTGTCCATTAAAATTCAACGAACCCTTAAATACATGTGAGTGTATTATTTTTTAATTTTAAATTATTCCAAGAAATATAAATCATTTTTGATTGATAAACAAAAAAGGATCTTGAGATGTTGAATACTTGGACTTGGCAATTACCTACCAAGAGAGTAAAAAGCGTACAAGCGCAGATCAATATTTACTTGATCGAGCTTAAATTTCGAGATTCACAAAGATACAAATCAATTATATTAATTTTATTTTATTTAATAAATGTATAATGGTTCTAAATGATGATACTAATTTTAAATTTCCAGTTTGACGATCTAACTAAGAACTAGTTCAAGTTTAAAATTGAAACGTTTGAAAATCAAACAATCTATATTTGAGCCAAAGAAAAATTAGCAGCAGTTTTAGAGGATTGAAAAGAAGATGAATTATATAACAATATAAAATCTCCTTATTGTACTGATCATGTCAAATTCTGTGCACTGCGGCAATAATTAAACTAAAACACATTTATGGAATAAAGTTTTGATAGATTTGTCATGTCTTTAGTGATTTAGGTTGGAGTTATTTATTTTATCTTGATTTAGCGCGCTAAATATTTTGTATGAAAATTTTAGTTTATCGTGTACGCCAATACTAGCCTAAAGGGCAAAGAAATAAGAACAACTCAATTATCGAAAATTTTTACTTTTAATATCAATAATAATAATTTAATATGTATTTTTTCATTGTATAATAAATACATACAGATATTTCTGTTTTTTTTAAATTTTAACTAATAAGATTATAAATTCAAAATTTCCTGCGCATGTGCCCCTCCGTGAAGCGCGAGTCACCCAGAATGGTCAAAAACACTCGGTTTTTCATACAAAGAAGTGCCAAATGAATTTGCACCTCACGCGTATATATTCTGCACCATACGCCTCAGGGGAATTGGACTACCGGGGCTTATATGAGTTTGTGCAGCCGCAAACGGGTTGTGCTTAGCGCAATTTTCAAAACGGATTTTGTATCTCCATTTATTGAAAAAAAATTCTTAAAATAAATTATTTAACATAAAAAATTTTGTGGTGTAATTATTATACAACATAATTAATTTAAACGTACATAAATAATTATTTTTAAATAATATTTATTGTTCGTTCTGGGCCGAAATTTCAAGTAAGTGGTGTTATTATTTCTTGTCATTCCTTAAACAAAAACTTTATGTGTAAAACGGCAACGAATAATAACAAATTTGTATTTTTAATACATTTATTTGATAACGGAATCATAGCGCCAGTTATTCATTCAAAATAGAACATTTCTTATGATCTACATATTTTTTCTTTGAAAATTAACTTTTAATTGCATTGTAATAACATTAAATATTAAAATCACATATACAAATTAAAGCAATTGCTAATCAAGTTTGATGCAATTTTATTATTGTATATGTAATTAACATATGTAATTTTTGTATGTTTATTTATATGCGTGTGTTTAAGCGGATTGTATGCACAATAAAACGTGAAAAAAGTCGCGTGATCCGTGAAAAGTTTTCCAAAAAACGCAAAAAAACGATTTTAACTTAAGCGTACAGTTCAGAACATTCAAGAAAATCTTTTTGGCTGAATGTTATGTTAAAGTCAAGGTATACAAAGCCATTTTAGTTATTTTCGTTGTCAATCCTGTAAAAAATCATCTTTTTTGGCTTATGACGTTTTATATGCGGTTCTGACCACCAATAGAATAAATTATTTTGAGTTGTAACAGTTTTGAGAAATTTAAAAAAAAAAATTGGATTTTATCATTTTGTCACAACTCAAAATAATTTATTTAAAACACTCCTATGTTTTTAGATAAACAATTTGTTATAATGCACTTTTCTAGAATTTGTGTATATTAGTTGTATACAAATTTTGAATCACGAAAACGACACTTCTGCCAATAAGCGGCCAGAAGTTTATAATTTAATAAGCTTTTGTTGACTGATAGATATGGCTTAGAGATCACAAAATCTGTTACTAACTCAAAAATTGCGATTTTTGCAATGTCACTTTTGTTGTAAGGGTGCGTTATGACTTCATTGCTCCGCGAACTGTCAAAAATTATCAAAATTATCTTCTGTGAACGACCTTAGTATGTGTATAGGCTAGAAAAGATGAAGACGATAAAAAATATTTCTGTAGTATTTTAATATATTTTCCTACCTAATTCAGAAAGCGTCAAGTTGATTTCAGAAATCGTCAATTTGATTTCAGATTAGTCAAGTTGATTTCAGAAAGTGCCAATTTGATTTCAGATTAGTCAAGTTGATTTCAGAAAGTGCCAATTTGATTTCAGATTAGTCAAGTGGATTTCAGAAATCGTCAATTTGATTCCAGAAATCGTGAATTTGATTTCAGAAATCGTCCAGTGTATGTGCGTTATTACCAAAAAAAACGTAAAAACTCCTTAGTTTTTTACTTGAAATGTGAATATAATTTCTTTTAAATACATGATGTTGAAAAAAACGGTATATTATTACAAGAATGTAATGTATTTTTATAACAGGTGAACATAAAAACAATTAAAAATAATAATATGAATATAGTAGTTTATCGATTTTACTCTCCAACTTGCATATAATCCATTGCCAAAGCAGTTATCAGCCAAATTATTCCCAATTCAACCCACTGATCCAATAACTTCTATTGCGCTCCATGATAATGACTCCTGTTGTGGATATGGCTCCTATAAGGTGTATATTAGGACCACTACTGGTAAAATTTGAACAGCCCTATTGCCAGCTTTAGCCCGACCTCTTGTCTTTCGACAAAACAAATTATATTAACATTTTCAAGTAAAAAACTAAGTAATTATTTTTTTTGGTAAAAACTCACCTACTTTCTGAAATCAAATTCACGATTTCTGAAATCAAGTTGACGATTTCTGAAATTAACTTGACCAATCTGAAATCAAATTGTCACTTTCTGAAATCAACTTGACTAATCTGAAATCAAATTGACGGTTTCTGAAATCAACTTGACTAATCTGAAATCAACTTGATATTATCTGAATTACAATTGGAAAAGGTGTAGTGTACATATAATCTAAGGTTTTTCCCAATGCCTTAGATTGGCAAAACAATTCATGAAATATTTTTGTAAAGCTTTGTATCTAAGAAAAAAGGAGGTGGACGCAGACTAAACCCCACATTTTTTATCGTAGCAACCATAAACGATACGACCAAATTCTTTCACATATAAATAGCGTTTTCGAGGTCTAACTTTTAATTATTTAATTATTATTTAACATATTCTTTCACATTATAGTCGCTTTTGATTAAATAAAAAAATCTGCTGTACATTTCAATAAATTTTTTAGAAACCTTAATCAAACAAGAAAACTAACTTGCTAACGGCCATAACATTCACGGAGTTTAAAGTCAGTTTAAATTGAATACTCGGGTTAAAATTTTTAAACCGACTACTTGGTAATAATCACAAAACTAAACTGATGCTCAACCAAATTATAAACTGAGTCATCGGTTTAATCACAATAAACCGACTAAAACTCTAAAATTGATGATGCAGAAACTCATTTTGACACCTCCTGAGCCCAGAAAAGCGGTCTAGAAAAAATGTGAAAATGTAGGTCCGTACGACCTTTTTTTTATTTTAAGACTTATTTTATTTTGATTAAAAGCTGATAATGAAAATTGTGCGTAAACGCACGACACAAACGCCGCTCCGTATTAAATGTAAAACAATGCGTCATTGTGATCGGAGAACATCACAATTCCAAATCACTGCAAACATATAAAAAACACAAAAATAAATCACCAAACAATATACGAATTAGCAAAAATATTTAATTTCACTAAATTATTATTATTTAATTTCAATTCTGCACTAAATTCATATTTTTCGTGTACTGACGTAAACCGAATGGCGTTTTTTGCTTAAACCGAGTGAATATTATCATTTTAAACGACATCTTGTCGTTTAAATCATCTTGGTTTACTTCAGTTTTAAATAGTCGGTTTAAATGATTTTAAACTTCGTAAATGTTACGGCGGTAAGCATTTCAAGGTCATATTTACAAATAGAAATTACACCAAGAAAGCACAACTGTTTTTTGTGTTTTTTCCGTTCATCAAATTAATGTATCAAAATGGTCATTTTATACGTTTTATTTTAATGCGTAAATACATATTGGTGTATGAAAATTAAAAGGAATATCACGTTCGTAATACAGCTATTCCAAATAAGTATATAAGTTGTAGTAAATCAACCGACCAGTGGTATTGCTGATATTTTGGGAAAGACACAATAAAAGGACGAATTGATCCGAATTGTATTAGTTATTATAATGCCGCCGACCAGTATGTGACTAAAATGCAAACAAATAACCACGCGATTAAGATAGATAGTGGTGAAAAAATGATTTGCTGTAGGATGTTATATTTATTCCGAAAATAAAAAATATGATTGTAGAATTTATTCCTCCATTGCGAGAGACATACTCGCATATTTCATTTTAAGTTTAATGGCTTCGAAAGTACCGTAGAATTCTATAATAAAGCTCTATACTAATTCGGCGCCGGATTAACCACTGATATCAATCTGTTGATGTTTTATGATCTTGATTGACATAATACTGAGCATCTAACATCCGTCTGTAACCAATATGGTATGAGTATTTACTTTTAATTGTGCCACCAAAATAACAACACATTTTTTTCCTATCAATTAAGCAGCAATGTTATTATTTAACTGATAATGTAAACAACTTACCCAATATACATACATATGTATGTATACATTATTTAGCAATACAACACAAATAATAGATACTCAAATATCGGTAAATCCTTTTTGGGTTTTAAATACTTAAGTATGGACAATATACAAAAAACATCCACTAATACCGTGTGCCACTTTTGTATATGCCCTATTCATATTGAAGTTATTGATCAAAATTTTTATTAAACATACATTTTTTACATAAATATTTACAGATATACTCTAGTTAACTTTAATTCCAAAATAAAATTTGTGATGTATATTTAATTCACGCACCTCTATAGTAGTACTTATATCGCATTACAAGACTCTCATTTTCGAAAAGTGTTGGATTAGTGGTCGGTAGCACTTAAGACTTGGAGTGACAAAGAACAGTAAGGGCTTATAGTGACAAAGAGCGGAAACTGAACTGAAACGAAATCGAAGCCCCAAATATTTATATTTAGTTCTATAAAAACGGCGCGTTTTCGTTTCTGATGTAGTTACAATAAACAGACAGATTGCGCGAAAAACACTATTGCCAATGTCATTTTGTGAAAACAATAAACAATTTGTGTGCGGAATGCGGATTATGTCTCTAATCGAAGCTGTCAAATTTCGGCCCAGAAACAACTCGCTTCGGGTTGTTTCAGTTCAGCTTCCAATTTCCAAAACGCGTCAAATTCCATTGTTATGACTAATGACATTTTAAATTATGACACCGAAACGGGCCCGTTTGCAAATGTACTGAATCTGACACCGTTTTTAGTTTCTCGTTCTTGCCACTCCGTGCATTAACTAAACTGAAACAAAACCGAGGCAGAAAAATGTTTTTCAGTTCTATAAAAACGGGCCCGTTTGAGTTGCTGATGTAGTTGCAAAAAACAGTCAGGCTGAGCGAAAACATTGTTGGCAGTGTCATGTCGTATCAATACTATTCTGTAAAATATTTTATTTTATTTGTACAATGAGTGCGTATACCATGAATTATAGCAATTTTAAATTAATTTTAATAAAATTTAAAAAAATAAACGTATTATTTTAAGTGGTAAATATCAAACGTGTCTAAGCAATATACTATAAAAACCACTTGTTACTAAACACTGTTACCATTAACTACACTTTCACACAGAATTGTGACAATATTTGACATTCTATTTTAAATGTATTGACTCATTCAAATTTACACAACATAAATTTATTATTACCCGGGTTTAGATTAAGGCGCGGTTATTCCGATGCCGCGTCGGTTTAATTTTCTTTGTGTAAAAACTGAGACTCAGATCAGTGTTGCCAAGCCAGAGTAAAATTCCCTAAAGTTGTATCCCCAATTAAACGGGAAAAAGTAGAAGAACTTGTAGAGAACAAAAGTAATTTTACATCTTATTTACAAATTTTCTATTTTCCTAGATGAAAAATGCTGTAGCAAATATCAAAATATTTGCATTCCAACTTTTTTCGTAAAGAAAATTGATGATGCAGAAACTCGTTTTGACACACCCTGAGTCCAAAAAAGTGGTCTAGAAAAAATGTGCAAATGCATATTTTGATTAAAAGCTGAAATACGACAAGAAAATAAATTAACTTTAAAATAACTAATGAATTATGTATCTTCATGTGTTTCACAAACGTCGCACCGTATTAAATGTAAGACAATGCGTCGTTGTGCTCGAAGAACCTCACAATTCCAAACCACTGCAAACATATAAAGCACACAAAAAAAAAAAACAAACAATTCACGAATTAGCAAAAATATTTAATTTCACTAAATGAATAAAAAAAAACATACATTTTAATTTACTTTGAACAGATCAAAACGCGGCAAAATGTTAAATTTGACATTTCAGTCGGTTTAATTTATTTTAGTACTGTACAATTCTGTACTAAATGCAAATTTTTCGTGAACTTTAAACTGACGTAAACCGAATGGCATTTTTTGCTTAAACCGAATGAATATTAGCAATTTAAACGACATCTTGTCGTTTAAATCATCTTGGTTTACTTCAGTTTTAAATAGTAAGTGTAAACGATTTTAAAGCAATTTTTAAACTACTTGAATGTTACGGCGGTTAGCATTCGCACTACCCCTCGATGCCTATATTTATACTGAGCACAGAGGATATTCAATCATCTACTTCATTATTTATTGTATTATACTGAACCTGGGCAGTGGACATGCCTCCTGTATAAGAAAAAATAATTAATCTATAGTTGAATTGTTGTAGTTTTTAAATTTTGTTACAAAACATCTGAAGTATATTTTGTTGTTACGTCTCTAAAACTTAACTATGAATTACTACCAATTATTATTACGGAAAATAGTTATAAACATGCTTGCAGACAATTTGAACCTATTTTAAAAATTTTGTGCAATTTGATGAAGTGGTAGTTGTAAATTTAATGCACAACAATAGTCATTACTTACTTGCCATTATATATTTAATAATGTCAATTAAAATGTGGTACATTCTAAATCATTGTATAACAAAATAATTTATACGGGTTTTTAATTTAATATAGCCATTATTCCGATTTATTCTCATTCAATTAAAATTATATGATGTTTAGCAAGTTTTCTTATTTTATTTATTGCTACAATAATGTGAAAAAAAAAATTCAAAAATATTTAGTGTTTCTGAGATACCGGCGGCGTACTGCATACATCGAACCTTAAAATTTCCGATTTCAACCATGAAATGTTTAGCAAGTTTTTTTGTCTCATTATATCCTAAACAAAACTGCACCCAGAGGTGAAAGACTCTGCCCAGCTCCTAAACTTTAAAGCTCATACATTTTTTTCTATAGTTTTTCCTTTCCCTCTATTAATGTAACATGGTCAATAACTTTTTGACTTTTTGTTTTCAGCTAAATCATGATATAAATATTAATTTCCATGCTCCTGACGGATTTTTTTTGTGTGCATGAATCTTCAAATCCTACCATTGCTGTTTTATTTGTTAATGGAACTCGTGAAAGGTGTGACCCCAAACAGCTATTGGCGATTGAGTCGTATGATGAGTGTGGAATAAAACCAACCGGCTAGTGAAGCTATATATCAGATGGATATATGTGATACACATAGCTGGAGAAACTGGATCAAATTTTTTGAAGTTACTAATTATACAAGTAATTAGCAAAAAGTGGCTGTTGTGCAGATGGGTGGCATTCCAAAAAGATTGCATCCTAATTAATAAAAATAACCAAGGTAGAAATTAAGAAATTTCAAGAACACATTTTTCATATCTCCGAAAAGCTTTAGTAAAATGTAGTTAAGCAACAGTCGTATATAAATTCACATCTCGCTCCCCCTGCGATGTAGTTTTTTTTTTTTGCTTGCACTACTAATTTATTAATTATAATTTAAGTTTTAATGCACAATAAATATTGCATATGTATTTACCATTTTTATGCATATCAGAAACTTTACAGTTTTCAACACTTTTTTTCACGATTTTTCTAACTAATTTTAGTTCTTTATTTCATGTTACACGGTTTTCAGATGACATGGAACGCATCCCTCATTTTACTATAGGAATCGTATCTTTTTTTACACGTTTTTTTACACAGATTTCTGGGGAACGTATATCTGTCGTGAAAATAAAGAATTTGGTGTATTCGTTTTTTTTTAAAGTAAATAATTCGGTATTTGGCATTCGATATTTCAATGATCAGCCATTCGTTGTTTTATGTAACAAAATTTGTTATTTTAAAGAACCAATTGTTTCAACGTATATAATTCGTTAATTCATTAAACCTTTCCATTCGTTGTTCCATCGTACCTCTCTATTAGTTGATTATTAATCAGCTATTAGTTCATTTAACGAACGAGCGTTTATATCCATAATATTCGGCCAATTCATACAGTTTATATCTTTCCAATAATCTGCATTCGTCAAAAAAATTCTATAACATCGCTTCGGTAGAACTTCCTGCCGACAATGTACATAGTAGAACTCACTAATTATGAACATAATCAGGAAGTCATTTGTATTGCTTTACAAATTCTATCAGATTTGTTATAATAATGCATATGTGCCATTATTTTTCGGATATAATGAGAAATTAATTGTTTTATGCACAATTTAATGAATCAAATCTGATAATGCTAATTTCCTCTTCTATTTGTTTGAAATTAATGGTATTATTATTTTTCTCAGATGCTATTAATATCAAGCCATATCGTTAAACCATCATTATATTATAGATTATTTTATTACTTTACGTTGTAATTACCCTAATATATGAACTCAAATTCACTTATATAGAAGTTACCTCGTTAAAATTGGTAATAGTTTTCTTTAATAAGTCAAAATGATCGGAACTACATTCAATTTAGTAGTATTTTCGGTTCTCTTATTTAGATCTCCTTCCTCAGCCTGTGTAAAGTTTTCTACTTGATATCTGTTTTTCATTTGTTTATTTATTTAATATTTTGGTTATAGAATGGGTTTAAAAGCAAAATTAATTATATTGACAATTGTGGAAGTGACGATCAAATTATTACTATTGATTCAAATACAACCTCAACCATGACGAAAAATTGTGAAATTATGACTATAGGATGTGTAACAACAAAACCTTTTGAAACAGCTTTGGTAAGTATAATTTTAAAAAACATTGCATTATATTTGTTTTGTACTTATCGACTATTAAAAGGTTAAATATAAAATTACTAAAAATGGCATGGTGATGAAGCAAGAAGAAATAAATTTGTGTCAAAAATTGGAAAATGTACCAGATGAAGCCAAAGGCATTTTAAGTATGTTTAAACTGCCATCAAGTTGTCCTATGAAGTCTGACCACGTTTGCAGTGACGAAAGCAAAGTGATGAATATTTCCAAGTTTAAAAAGTTTTTAGCATTGGCCAAAGGAAAAACTGAGATTGATATCAAAATAGAACATGACACTGTAAGCAAAATTACTGTAACTTTTTATTTTAAGCGTAATGAAATACAGCTAAAACACGTTTAATAATTAAAGTTATTTTGCAGGGAACCTCATGTTTTAAATTAGGATTGGAGATTTATAAATAAAATGAATGTTCAGTCGAATTTTATTTACGACTTTGGGACTACCGTAAAGTACATGACACATGTGACATAGATGCATGCTGGAGTATAACACTATTTATTAAATTTGTTTATTAATAAAGAACTTGTATGCATATATCATATAAATAATAAAATATGGTCTAATTGGGCAACAAGATTTTAGGGGCCGGGTTTTGTGAGTTTGTTAATGTAAAATTCTTTTGTCATTTATGGAGAACTTAGTGGAGTACCACGAGATTATGGCTCCTACTTAGTGAAAACTATTTTTCGAAAGCAAATATCTGATTTCTTTGTTATGCAATTTAATGGAAAGAAACTTCCGTAAATTATGATGAATATGGTGTCAACAAATATATATTTTTTTAAAGTTAGTCCGTTTGCAATAACGGTGTTTAAAAAGTATATTATCAAACACAATAAAAATATGGCTAACACAATGTTAAAAATTAATAATTTCAGTAATTAGCACATTTTACAACTGACTAGCGGATCCGGCGAACGCCAAGCCTTCGAAAAATAAAGTTTCGAAGGACCAAAATTCCATTCATCAAACATAACGTAATACGTAAACTGAAATCTCGTCAACTCTAAAAGCCGATCCCGAACCATATTTATAAAATTCTGACTGGCCGTAATCCCATTAGCCACACATCCAAAATCAAATTAACTTCAATCCTCAAACCTGAAATTCTGAAATCCTATTATTCGGTAAAATAAAAATTTCGTGGGGCCATATTTATGACTCGTGATAAGAGAACATCTCGTCATCGACAAACCCAGCACCCAATTTCCGCCCTACAAATGTACTCTCATTTCTCCGATTTTCCAACCTTTCAGTTGGATTTTTTGATATTTTCGTTCTCCATAAACCTGGTATATTGCAACATGAACAAAAAATTCATGAAAATCGGGCCAGTGGCCAGTGGTTCTCGAGTTATAACATCATTAAGTTACACCTCAAAAAAATTATATAATAGATTTAGAATTATATCGCACTTTGTAATAACAGGACAAAATATTTTTGGCTTATATACAAGTTATAACAAAGATTTACCACTGGGTTGACACCAATGTCTGGACCACCCCAGACACCACACGAATATACAATGTGAATATAAGGTGAATACATTCAATGGTTTATCCGTAATGGGCCAAACTCCACAATCAAAAGAACTAAATTTTTCACCAATCTATCTATATACAGGACCCATACAATGCAAATTAATATAAATTTTGGTTAACTTTTGACATACCTTTCATTATTACTCTCTATAGTATTTAGAACTCTGTCGTACTGTGTAATAACTTCTTTTTTTTTTTGTCTTTCAAAAACTTTAATATATAATGCAATAACATGGTAATTTTGCTTTTTTATTTTATCTTATTAACATATTATCATTTTTGTAAGGTTTCTCATTATCCGACATTTTCGAGTTTTCCGTTGGATTTTCTGAAAATTTTCTTTGCAATTATGAAAAAACCCGCAAAAGGAAGTATCCCATTTGGTCCAGTCGTTTTCATATTTTAAGGATAGAATGAAGGAATGAAGGGTTTTCCATTAGGGGCATAATTTATAAAAAAATTATCTAATAATAAAACACAGAAATATTTTAAATGTTGAGTTCAAATATATTATGGATGTAATGCAAGTACTACTATGAATGAAATTCGATATCGGTGAATATGACCTGTTTACAGTGGTCGATTCTTTGGACATAATTTTCCACCATTTTGGCACACATTTCGAATGAAACGTTGCAGTTGGCAATTTCGCGTTGGATGTTGTCTCTGAGCTCGTCTAAAGGTGTTGGCTTGTTGGCATGGACCTGTAAATATACTGTAGTTATTATGGTTTTTGTCTATACATATATTAATTTTCAATCCACCTAAAATAAAAAACTTTATTATTATTTTGTATACTATAAACCTTAAGAGCGATTTTGTAGGAAATGCTGTTATATTTCGCGAGAATTGGATGAAAAAGCTTAGTGAATGGATCTGTGAAGATAAATCTAGCGTACATGGATATGGTTGCATGGTGTGCTTGACAACTATTGCTGGAGGTCATTCACAAAATATAACGCATGTGGCAAAAATGCAAGATTTCGCGAAGAAGCAAAACACTTAATCTTTTACTGTTATGAAGGAGACGGCCACTACCGAAAACGGCAGGACGTTGGAGCTACGCTTAGCGATGCTAATAGCTGAGCACAACGTTCCTTTTACTTTGTTGGATCATTTAGGATTACTGCTGAAAACTAGAATCCCTGACTCTAAAATTGTAAAAGAATTCAACATAATCAGTTGTAAAGGACAGCAACTGATGACTATGAGTACTTTCCTTAAAAACTTGGCTATAATTACCCGAGTGTTCTATAAGGGTAGAGTGCAAGATCGATTTCTTGACCTTATAGAAACCAAGGATACTATAGCCAAAGGCTTAAGTAATGCGTTATTTCATTGCCTTCAGCAAAAAAAAAATCGATTTAAAAAACTTTATTGGTTTTGGAGCTGTCATGATGGGAATTCACAAAGGTGTCCAGGCAAAAATCAAGGAAAAAGTTCCAAACGTCTTTGAAAGTGGTTGTATTTGCCATAAACTAAATTTAGCATCACAATCTGCTTATCTTGTGCTACCAGAGAGTATCGAGAAATTTATGAAAGCTGTCAAACAATGCTTTAGAAATAGCTGCCAACGACAAGCTGAACTAGAGGAGTTTATATATATAGGCAGTAGTTACCCGACTTTTGGAGCAGTGGAATCCACTTGACAATTATTTTTATTTAAAATACACACAAGATGGTAGCCCTGAAGACATAAAGGCGAATTTAAAAGACACAAAATTTGAAAATATATTTTTATTTCTTGGAATATATTTTGAATGTTATAAACAAATTAAATAAGTAAATGCAGTCTCAGGACGTTCACGTGTTATTACCCAGATTTAAAAATTTAATTAATTTAATTAATTTTTAAATAAAAAAATACATTGATTTAGAATAATAATTCTAAATCTAACTGTCTGGATTTGGATAACAGTTTTCCGGGTAAAAAAGTAGACCAAAATATATGCAAGTTATCTAGCGATTTTGATAGACTGCAATTTAAAAATATTGTTCAAATATTATTATAATATTGTTTTTACTTCAAAAATTCGTCAATTTTTTTCGCGGTTTCCGTGAATTATCTTCGCGTTTCAAATACGCGTATGGAATCTAGAATGTTGGCAATCACGTGTGTCAAATTTCGTGGCGATCCCACTGCCAGTTTTATCATGCTTGATTAATGATTCCCAAGCATTTATACATAAAAACATGGTCGTTATATTAGATTATACTTGTTGTATTGTTGCAAATTAATATTGGGAAAATGCATACTTTCAGTAGATTATTATTAGTGTGATTTCTCCTATAGTACAATTCCCCTCATTCGGTGAGGCGTGAGCCGCCTAACCACATAGGCGCAACGCAAGGTATATAAAGCTAATACGGTAGGATATTGCGCATACACATATATATTATCTATAATATTTTCGCATCATCAACATGGTGAAATACGGTGAAATACATGGAGAAATATATGGAAAATAAGAATACTTAATTCAGAAATTTCAAAAAAAAAGGAAAATAAATAAAACTATTAATTAAACACTGTTGATGGATTGAACAAGTTATGCGGTTTGAATAAAATTTGTCCATATTCCAAATATGTTTGCCTTATTATGACAAAATATTATGGATCATGCCTTCGCTTTTGACTAATCGGTTACATCGGATTTCCCCTGATTTAAATGTTGAATTGCTTTCCGAAAGTCCATTAAACGAGTAACGCAACTACATCAGGCCAATAATGTACATCAAAGTGCTAGTTTGTCTAGGATATTAAACGAGTTGCGTGAACTACATCGGGCCAATAAAGTAGATCCAAACTACATCCAAGTGCTGTCTAGGCTTTTACGCATGATTCAATTTTATTTCCCATTTAGTCCAAAAGACGGTATACATATGCAAAACGGGAGGCTTTTCATATAAAAATTAAAAAACTTCAACGCCGGCTTCAAAAATTTGCTTAACACATCTAATTCGACAAAACTCGGAGATATTAGATTTCTCCCAATTGCTTTTTTTTAAGGGGCAATGTTTGTGTTGTGGATTCCATGGGGATTTCCAACAGCAAAATTATTATGATTACCGCGAACGTCAAAAGATTTCATAAACAAAACAAATGAACATATTATTTTTGTTCAAAAAATATTTGCGCGAATTGCGGTAGCAAATTTTTCGAACGCGAAGCAGGACCAATTTGAAGGCAACCGTTCGTTTTGCTTCGCTTTGCTTTGCGTCTATGTGGTTGGCTTCTCCACGATCTCTTGTGGATTTTCCGAGCTCCAGATGCGGAAGTTATGCTTGTTGCATGCACGATCACGAGGAAACAACTGCTGCGCCAATTGAACAATTCAGGGAACTCGACGACACTTTCACATACGGCAGCTTTATTCTCAGCACTACATGCACTCCGCACTCTGTTTGGCTTCGGAATGTTGCGGACAATTGTTTCACTAATGGCGACATCATTTTTGTTTAAATCGATCTCAGCAACTGCACCAACAACTTGAAATATAAGATCCTTCTTAGCGATCCATAACTAAAATCTTATATTGTCACGATGATGCAGATTTTAATGGATAACAAAGTACCACACCAGATAATAGATCAAAGCGCCACACTGACCTGAATTTGCACCAAGTCTCCATGCAAATAAAACTGTTTCCCTTATATATTACAATGCATTGAATGCACTTTGTCCAATGTGTGTTATCGAAATATAATAAAATTTTAGATACAAAATCAAGAGGAAAAAAACGTATTATATCCAACTTGGGGTTCGCCGCGGCTCAGCTAATTTTTATTACATTTTAATTTGTGTATTATCTACCGATACAAACGTTCTAAACAATCATCTTTTGGTAAGTGATGCCAACGATTATTAAAATGAGATATTAAAAGAGCGTTAATATCGCATTCCTTTCCTTTTTAATATTTAAAGTTTAAAACATAACCCCACTTATTGTAGATCAAAATTATAAAAAAATCAATTTTTTTTTAAACTCTTTATACTAAAAATATTCAAATTACGAGTACATTTTAATTATTGTTAAAACAATTATTTTAAATTTGTCTTTATAATCAATCGCACTTTAGATGTCATCTTTTTTGCTAAACCAAGAGAAGGGTTTTCTAAAAAAAAAAAAAACATTATTTTAATCACTTATGAGCAAATCTGGTATACGTACAATAGTTTTGTTGTAATCTCGTTTGTTTTGATATCGTCTTTCAATTCTTTGTTTAAACTAACATCCTTAAGATGCTCAATTAATTGTTTCCGAAAATTCAGCTTATGAGGAACCAAAAGACAATCATTCTTAATTTCCTTTCTTAATTTAAGTACTGCTTCGCCATATGTTAATCCGTACCAATCAATTTCTTCGCTTGTGTATTGATCCAAATACTTTTTAAATTCTTTCAAAATTAAAGATTGTTTGGCTGGTTCAGAAGACAATTCAGGGCACCCTGCTTCAAGTTGTTTTAGAATTTTACGTTTTATATTTAATGCCAGCACCGATCGCAAATCACATGCAGGAGTCTGTAAAACGTTAAGAAAGCATATAAAAAAAACATCATCGTTGGTAAATATTCATTAATGTACAGTGACGTTATATAATATATTCTTCGTCAGAACTTTTTTTAATTCTAATCAATCATCATGTAATCATAAAACTCCATGTTAATGTCACTTTTCCACATCAGGAAAAATTTAATAAATTGCAGTTTAGCTGCAGTCGTATAAAGTACCGTTTCAATCGAGTTTTTTGCGCAAAAATCATAGGTGCCTGGTACGGGAAAAAATACGTCAGATCAGTTCGTAATTCCAGAGATTTCTATATGTTAGAACATGGAAATTTAGTTTAATTTCGTAAAGGAGTAACCCAGTCAAATTAAGCACAACTAAGAATATAATAGGGAGAGTTTTGAATAATAGGGAGAGATGAAAATTGGCATAGATAATCATAGAATAAAACATACTAAAAATCTTGGAGATTGGTGGTACAATTTTAATGCCATATGTTGAGTTTTTTTGATTATATTTTCGCAATAGTATTAATTTATATACGGCCCTAAGGGCATATATAGATTTTAGAAATCCGATTTTTTTCGGAAAAAAATTTGACGATGCAAAAACTCGTTTTGACACCACCTGAGCACATAAAAGTGGTCCACAACAAATGTGCAAATGTACGTCGTTTTTAAATTATGACCTTGAAATGTTCAGCAAGAATTTTTTTATTTTAATAATAATGTGAAAATTTAAAAAAAAAATTAAGATTTCTGAGATAAAAAGTATGACATTGGATTTTCAACTGATGATCTTGAAATGTTCATCAAACTGTTTTATTTAATTAAAAGCAACTACGTATAATCTGAAATTTTCTAAAATATTTAACGTTTTGAAGAAACAAAAATTTGGACCCCGAATATTCCAATTTTAAAAGAATATTTTTCATATTGTCGGTCGTAGTATGAATGTTCACTTGGGTGTGGATCGTAGTAGATCGACAGTTTAGTTGTAATGACTAACGTTATTGATTAAAAATGAAGTTTTGTAATAATTTATGTAAAATAGAACAAAATTGTCGGACACATTTTTGAGCCATAAAAACAATACAGTTTTTCGTCAATGACTTCGATTATGAAAATGTGATCTTGAGTTTTTAAATTTTGGCCTTGAAATATTCAGCAATGGAACAACATTTTTGGAGCGAAACTGTTTTTGACAATAACTTGACCTTGAAAAAACTTTAATTACAATCTAATTTATCTATTTTATTTTTTTTTTTAAATCATAGAAATCGGTTGAGTAGTTTATGAGATATGGCGATGGTTTAACGGTTTACATATTATGGTGTTCGGACGAACGAACCTCTGCACATTTTTGCTAGACTACTTTTTTGGACTAAGGGGTAGTCAAAACGAGTTTCTTACCAATTGTTAAACAAGGACTCTGGAGCGAAGAACTTTGGTTACCATACATACTTGCACTACAAATATTGTTCTAAGGGGTTTTTGTGAAATTTGATTTTTTTTTAAATAAAATTCCGCTGTTTATAAGCAGTGTATGGGTAAGATTTAAAAGACAAAAACTATTACATCGTGGGAACATAGGGCATCATCGAAACTTAGATAAAATATTAGTAGACATGTATAAAAAAGATTACTGCACCCAAATTTTAATATCCATATGATATACGATTCATTGTCTGTCACGGAAAACTATCAAAGTCCCGAGAAAATGGAAAAATATAATTTGATAAGTATTATTCCTTCCAAAAAAAAAACTTTTGCTCTATAAATAATACATTGTGGAAAAAAATCAACAAAGTGACATTAAAACTACTCCACCAACTTCCATGCCATTTTCAAAACTTTTGCAATTTTTTACTTACGCGTTTCCATATAAAACGACCAAACTCAAACGCTGGCGACAACTTTGTGCATAGGCGCCTTGAATTTGCAAAGTTGCAGCTAGAGTTTAACTTGCTTGCGCTAATTCAACAGATTCAACAGCAGGTCAAATCCGTTTAATCTGTTAAATTTTACAAAAGTCAACGCATTGGTGTTTTTATATAATTGTATGAAAACGTCACGTTGCGATGCGAGCCGAGCCGGCAACCGCATTGATGGTAATAAAATATGTATTGTACACATAGTATGCCGAGCAAACAATTTTTTTCTGCTATTTAAATTTTCAATAGATGCGCGCATTAATGCATGAAATTTTGCATCACTATATTTGTGAAATCGTCATTTAAAAAATTCAATAATAAAGCAAAACCGTTTTTCAAAGTGAGTAATGAAAGTGCTTAGATCGATAAAGAAATAAATTCTTAATTGAGGTCGCCATCCGAGCGTGTGCGCTGCGGTCGTGATATGATGCCAATGTGTTGACTTTTGTAAAATTCAAAAGATTCAACAGATTTGACGTTTAAAACGTACTAAATGGGTAGTCGATATAATTGTTTGAATATTTTGATTATTGACAGCTCATGAAATTAAATGAATTATGATGTACAAAATCAAAGTGAAAAACAATAGCGCTGCATTTGTGCTATATTTGACTACATTTTATAGTTGCGTATAAAAATTTGAAAATATATATTTTTGATTTTATATGTAACTATATTTAAGAAACTATGGCATTGTGTAACAGGTTCCATGGTTAAAAGTTAAAAATGGCGATTAATTAACCTAACCAACTATGCATACAGTATGTGCCCCAATGTGTTAATATTAGTTCGTTGATTGAGTCAATGTAAAAAAAAACGCAACGTATGTATAGGTATTATTACCAATTTTTCAAATATTCGGATTATATTAATTGTTTTGTTCTAATTGCAGATTGTGCATTGTGGAAAAAGAGATTAATAGTATAAGACTTTGAATTTGTTGTACCAATTTTTAATAATTAATATTAATTAATTTGATATATTTTTGCCAATTCTTGTGAATTCTTGTGGATTGCGTGAGGATACTTCACATATTATATGAAAACAGCAAAGTTATTTTGTTTATGAAATAAGTTTATGTTTACTATTGCATGAAATATATGAAACACAAACCAGTTTAATGACGAAAATTGTAATCTGTCTCGCTGTTATTTTAAATACGTTTAATTCTGTACATTGTTTTACCAATGAGCGAAAGGAACAATAATTTTTATTTTAAATGTACCTTCAAAAGATAGTGATCGAATCCATTGCTCTCATGAATCATGTTAATTGTTCGTTCTGTGACAGTCACAGACATATATTCGTTAAGAATTTCACTTTTAACAACCGATCGTTTCAGTACAGGAACCCAAAAGTGCGGCACTCGACGTTTAAGAGGATTACGTTTTTGAAATCCTTTCACAATTCCCTCTCCACCCCAAATTCCTATATTGTGTTCCTTGGGATAAATAACTGGAATTGCTATGTTCTGTATAGGACGCACAATGCCAGAGAATTTCTCTATTTCCCAAGACCCCTCTTTTAAAATGTGATGCACAGCTGTCTGCGGCGTTTGTTTCCATTCTTTCCAAAATTTTTTATAAGCATCTGGCAGCTGCAAGCCCAGTCCATTATTAAATTTTGTGAGTCGTTTCACACCATTTAGAAAGTGTGACCCCTAAAAAGGCAGGACATTAATTGTATTACGAAAATAAATATGTACCTTCGAAAATGCTTCAACGATCAATAATCACATAATTATATTACATATTCATATACAATTACATCTTACTTGAGGCGTGCATGCAGCCATTTATAACCAAAATAACTTTATATTACGCGAATTACTTTATTTCAAAAAATCGGAACAAGTAACCTCAACAAAATATGACAAAGAACTGTGATCTGATAAACTAGGGATGTCGAAAATATTTTAATATCAATATATTATGTGTATAAATATTTTCCCCGATACTTTTGATATAATGGTTGAATGTATTTTATTCTATATTCCGATATCGATATTTTTATGTTCTCGAAAATTTGGGCCTAAATGCGGGACGCGCATTGAAAACCAATTTTCTACTAAAATGTAAAATTGTTGTTTGATGTCAAAACGTAATATTTTCGGTATGTAGTGTAAATAATGTTTAAGTTATTTTATTTTACCTTTTAAGTAACATTATGTAAGTTGATACGGAAACATAAACACACGCTGAAAAAATTAAAAAATTATAGATTATATTTACTAAATGTTGAAATCAAAGACGTCATTAGGTAGACATGACAACTAAAACAAATATTTTATCCAAATGTTTGTATGTATTGCAATGCATTTATGTGTATTGGTTGGCATTAAAATGACATTAACGCCATAAACCCCCACAAACAGCATGCTATATATTTGAATGACAACTTGAATTATTACACATACTACTCCATAGCCATGCTATTGCTTCTTCATTCTTGCGTGTGCCACATTGACATGACCTCTCACTTTTTGCTATTTTGTTTTCATTTGCAAACAAAATCTATGAATTTTTGATGAATCGGTACACCGTACGTAGTGAAATGAAGTGCAGAAATATGTAACGAGCGACGGCCACTGCTATCTTTTTGTGTTTCCTTTTAGCTATCTGCGTAATGCGTACTAATATATAGTAAAGAAAATGCGGCTTCACAGTGTTAAGTGCAATACTGCACCTAAAAATTAAAATATAAGTGATATTGCAGCTCAAACGAACCAAATTCTTGACACAGTAATAATTTTAAAGCAACAATTAATTTGTTTATTGACTAATTTTATTTTGTTTTTCAGGCTCAACTTCAGCAGTGATGATACGGCGCTTTGGCTTTACTGAATTCGAGGTCTTCATCAACCTTTGGCTACACTCTACTCATCTGCTTCATACTTCATAGTTCCTGCCATGATCAACACCGGTGAAAATAATTATTTATCTATATTTATATGTATATTTATCTGAGTATATTTTAATAATTAATAAACAAAATATAATAATTTTAAACAATACAAATGTTTTTTATTCGAAACCATGCAAATGTTCTTGTGGAGTCACCGAAGGGGAATCGAAATTAGTGTGAATGTGTGTGTGCGATATTTTGCAATGGTATTTGAAATGAATGAAATTGCTTGTCGACGGCAAGATTCCTTCATTTCATTATTTTCTTCATTATCTTGTTTTGTGGGGACATCGAAAAAATCGGGGTACCTCGGCAACAAAATCATAAAGGATTTCTGAAGTTTCGAAGACCACTACAAGGGGGTCTAGAACGTCATTTTATTGCAAATATTGGAGGTTGTTTTTTCAACATGATTTTTGAAAATTTATAATTGAATAGGTGGAATAGGTGCGTCCTTTAAAAAAGTAAATAAATAAACTTTGATATATAAACTTATTTATAAAAATATTAGCACTTTATAAAATTGACAAAAAATTAGCGCACCTATAAAATGAAATTTTCGAGGCTTGAGCAGAGTTCTTGCTGCCACACTTTTCAACAATACACTTCATTTTATAAACGTTTTTTCTATTTTTTCCTTCTTATAAATGTTATAAGCAATAATTTTATTATTTGTGTTAATCAATATAAAATATTTATTTGTAATTAAATGTTTAAAAGTCACAAATGAACGGCACAAACTCATGAATATGATTTATTTTTTAAATTGCGCACACAAAAACAAACAAAAAATAATTCGAATTTTGACAAATGAAAGGTAATATATATATTCAATATAGCAGCCTTTCCCCATTAAGAGATATTCTATAATCATCACGACCTCAATCATTTTGTTTCTAAATTCATGTTTTGTTTGATTATTTTTTGAAACATAAATAATTCAATGGACTGTCAAACTTCATCCAATCAGAACAATTGTCAATTTGTTTTTATTAAAAAAAAAAGATGTTTTGGCTTTCTTGTATTATTTCGACAAGAATTTTGTAATTTTTGATTATTAGTTTACATATATGGATTTATGTATTATGTATAAAATAATGTATTGTTTAAAATAAGCAAAAACCCAACTGTCAGTAGACGCCGCGTTATACAATCAAACTGAAATGAATAAAATAAGTTCTGAAATTTTTGTTTTTTAAGTTCTTACTTTATATTCTGTATGTATATATGTATATCGTATCCCAGCATAAAGATCGTGTGGATTAGAATTTATAGCAATCTAAAATTTCAATTAAAATCCCTATGTTACAGAAAACGAACGTTCACTGCACGTTTAAGTTTCACTAAATGTGATTTTAATATCCCATATGGGGTCATTTTGATAACATCCAAATCGCAAATATATATTTTGCATAGTTTCAGCTAGCTGCGTTGTCATTCTATATTTATGGTCTAATTGCGTTTTCGTTTTTGAATGGAGAAAAACATAAAAAGAGACGTTTTAAAGGTAAGTGTTTAAGTTATTATATTGTGTGAAAAAAATAATTAATAATGTGTTGTAGAATCAAAATAATCGGCGCTTCAAAGTATAGCCTTGTCTCAGGCCAATTCATGAAACCCACAACATCTGAAAACCAGCATCACCAGCGTACGGCAATGTTGTGGGTACCAACGATTTTAATGCAAGCCATGCAGCTTCGATTCCATACATCGATTCGTTCATAAACTAATTAAGACAAAGTAGGAAGATACAATAAACAGTAAAATCAGTGAGGGACAGCACTACGAAAATGCGGCAAGTGCTTGAAAAATGCAGCACGATGAGTTTCAAAAATTAAAAAGTATTTTATGGCACCAAGCAGATACCGCATAAACATATAGAAATTCGATGTTTATTGTGAATGATTTTATGGTGGAAAATTCCGCTCAAATATGTGACATAACAAATGTCGAATTAAAATGGACTACTTATTTCAGTTTATACAATGAATAAAAAGAGTTAGTTTTAACTTGAATAAAAATATTTATTCAAACATGTTATATTATGTTCATATTATTTAGAATATCAATTATTGTAGGAACTTCAATGTCACAACTAGACGCGTTTTTGCACAAATTGGTTCCCTTGTCAATTTGGCGTTTGTTACAATATGACCCACCAAACAAAATAGTTCCTCGAACTGACTTGAAGTCATCCTTATATAATTTTTAAACATTATAGGATCCTTCAAGCTGCTGAAAATTGTGATGAAAGCACCTGTGGCACTCCGTCCTTCGTGGTACGGGTCAACCCAACATTTTTTTTTACGCACATATTGGAGTTTCTTGACCACAGAACTAACGGCTTCTTTTTTTCTGGGCTTCTTGCTACAATCCGTTAGCCGTACGCTAACATCAGGAAATCTTCACTCAATATTATTAGTTTTTAATTTATTTTGCAACAAAATATTATAATCTCTTTTTATTTATTAAATTTCAATGTTGTATTGCTATAAATGTTGCCATAAAAATGACAGTTCAACTCATCGTTTAGGATTTTATATATAAATTATATAAACTCGCTCTTATGAAAGACCACATAAGTCTGTCGCTTTCATTCGATATGTTTGATATTTTCAAGCGCATTCATGGAATCACCAAAACGATTTATGGAATATTAGCTTTAAAATCCACAACCACCCGTCGGTCCAATTAGTGACAAAGCTGAATTACTACTTTGCTGTACACAACAAGTATGTCATCAATTATTTACGGCTGTTGTTCTTTCCATTTACACACAATGACTTATTGCTGAAGTATGATCAAGATAATCCAGTGCAGCCGCGCAATGATTTGAATGCACCCGATCTGTATATTCCAACAATGGTGTACATTACATACTTGGTGTTGGCGGGATTGGAGCTGAGATTTTCTGAATCATATCAGAGCTTTTCGAATGTCACCGGAAAATTTGAAGGTAAATTTCATTTAAAATACATTCCTTAAGCTTTTTTTGCAATAATTCATTCATTTTGTCTTGTAAACGTATCCAGCTTTAATACATGATAGCATCCGAGTATTGAGGAATACGGATTACAAGTTGCTACATTCACTGCCCTTTTTGAAGATTTTAATGTGGGCCATATGACGTGGATGTCAGACGGTCTGGGGCATGCATCAGCTGTGATCTATCAGCCTTGAAATTTCTGAATTTTGACCTTGATTTTTGTTCAAAATTGGTACTTTTATTGAGATTATCAATAATGTAAAACATCATAGTACCCTAAAACACACAGTATTTGAATTACATATTTTCATTATAAAAATTTGACCTTGAAATGTTCAGCAAGTTTTCTTATTTTATTTATTCCTACAATAATGAGAAAAAAAAATTTCAAAAATATTTAGGGTTTCTGAGATACGTGCGGGGTACGCCGTACGTCGAACCTTGATTTCCGATTTCGACCTTGAAATGTTTAGCAAGTTTTTTTGTCTTATTTAAGCCTACAATAATGTGACAAAAAAAATAAAAAAAATATTAAAGGTTTCTGAGATATAAAATATTTGACCTTGAATTTTTCGATTTTGACCTTGAAATGTTCCGCAAATTTTCTTATCTGATTTTATCCTACAATAATCTGAAAGAATTTTTCTGATATTGTGCAAGGTGGTAGAGATAGAAAAGTGGAGTTTACCCTTGTCCACCCCTTTTTACGCCAGAAGGAGCACATAGCGGGATATAGGATAGTTTGTTTGCAGTTTTGTTTAAGATACCTTGAAGATTAATTGTTGTGGAAATGAAAAAAATCGTAAAACCCATTTTTGAGCCCCTATACGAAAAAAAATTATTTTGGCAATAACTTGACCTTGAAGGATCTGACATTGAAAAATCGAAGATCCTATTCTAATATTTTTGTTTAATAGTTTACAAAAAATGTTCATACAAATCGGTCCAGTAGTTTAAAACTTTTTTTTTCGACCATTTTTCTATAGTACGGCGTACACCGTATGGCGTACGGACGTACTTTTGCACATTTTTTCTAGACCACTTTTTTGGACTCAGGGCGTGTCAAAACGAGTTTCTGCATCATCAACTTTTTTTCCGAAAAAAGTCGGATTCCAAATATTTCTATATGCCCTTGGGGTCGTATATAAATTAAAAAGTCGATGAGTCACATTCAAAATAATATAAATATTCTTAATCTGGATTACAATCAAAATGACAATTTCAGTTGGTACGCTCATCGGGAACAGGCACTAATTTAAAGTTTCTTTTATTTTCCCTTATATTTTTTAATCTCGTTTATATTTTTATGTATAAAAATAAGAAATAAAATATAATAATAATTGAATAAAAACACTAAAAATCGCCGTTAAATTTAGTAACATGCATATTGTGTTGGAAATATGGTATACTTGAGAAATTAAATTTAAAATTTGTATTTTATATAATGTTTTGGTAACGAGTGCTGGTCGTTTAATTTTACATAATTGCTTATTCTTATATACTGCTGAAGGAGAAGAAACCCCGCGTAAATATTTAAAAACATTATAGCTCTCATAACCTCAACCCAAACAGTAAAAAATTAATTAATACAGTAAATTGATTCATCCGCAGTTTGAAAAAAAAAAACTTTCGGCAACATTAATAAAAGGATTAAGTTTTCAAATATATGAAACATGATGTACATTGTACATGTTGTAATAGCTATTCATATTTCAGTCAGCATCATAAAAACGAAGGTGCTCAAAAAGCCATGCAACAATGGGTACAGTTCTTGCCACAAACTTATACGAACAACGAATTTTATGATTCCATTTCAAGTATCGTGTGGAAAGAAATGTTAAAGGTACGCTATTAATTTACTCATATTTCAAAACATAAATAAGATTATTGTAGGATTAAATAAGATAAGAAAACTTGCAGAATATTTCAAGGTCAAATAAAAAAATTCAAGGTCAATTTTTTTATATCTCAGAAACTTTAAATATTTTTGAAATTTTTTTTCTTCACATTATTGTAGGCTTAAATGAGACAAAAAAATTTGCTGAACACTTCAAGGTCAAATTTTGAAAACTTAAGGTCATATTTTTATAATGAAAATTTGTAATTCAAATACTGTGTTTTTTAGGGTACTATGATGTTCTACATTATCGATAATCTCAACAAAAAAAAAATTTCGGACCAAGGTCAAAATTCAGAAATTTCAAGGTCACATTTTCCATATCTCCGAAAAGCTTTATTAAAATGAAGTTAAGCAACAGTCGTATATAAATTCACACCTCGCTTTCCTTGCGATGTATTTTTTTTTTTTTAAATAATTTATTTGGTGCCTCAACTCAACATTGCGGTTATTTGCACCTCTTTAATAAAAATTAATTTTCGACAAGCTGTTGAATTGGTCGTAAAATAATTTTTCTTTTTTCGTAGC
This sequence comes from Sylvicola cinctus, assembly GCA_963854165.1. NCBI lineage: Eukaryota > Metazoa > Arthropoda > Insecta > Diptera > Anisopodidae > Sylvicola > Sylvicola cinctus. The sequence continues at coordinate 27,631,417 of OY974082.1, forward strand.
AATCCATTTGAACCAGAAACTATTATCAAGCAGTTGACCTTCCCTATCTGAAGGAACTCCTACCTTACCAATAGTTTCTTCTTCCCATACAAAATGAACTGTACAGTGTACATTCAGCATATTGGAAAGTGCAGCTAAAGCTGGTTCTAATAGAATGTATGTGTTCTTATCACGTTCACATTTATCGCTGTTTTTATTTTTCATGATCTCTTAAAATCGATAACTGTGTCTATGTAGAAACTTTTTATCTTGAAACTAATAAATTGAATCACAACAAGTCAAATTTTTAAAGCTACTATAATTTATCGCAGTAAGTTAATGTATTTGCATGAGTTTTAGTGCCTTTCGATCAGTAGGACAGAAACTCAAACTTATTTTTACAGATTTATATATTATATATGTACACAAATGAAGTGTATTACTCATACTAATTTATAACATAAGGTATATTCAAAACCATTTTGTGGAAATTATTTTTTTATAATTTAAAAATATTAAAATATACTGCTGTTTTTTTTTTGTTTTAATACTTTTTATACGACAAATTCAATTTGTCTTCATCACATTACAATTTTTTTTTAATGATATTTTCCACATTCTTTTCAGATAAATAAATAAAATTGGTAAAGACGGGCGCAATCTTAAAATACAAATATCGAAAATAAACTTTATAAAGTTTATATTTACTACATATTTTTTATTTTTGACAATTAAATAATTTATTTATTAAACTTAATTCTTTAAAATGTAAGCAAATAAAAAACAACAACAACAATTACATTTTCAATGAATTAATTTGACATATTTGAGGAATGCGCAAAATGATAGTACATACATAATTTAAAATGTTGAACTTTTTCAGATTGATGCAGTATGTATCAACATAAGAAACCAAAACATATATTACAACATTTGTTAAAAGCTTTTATGTGTCATGTAAACAAAATTTACAGAAAAATACTTATGTCGTGACCAAGTTCCGGAAAATTTAATAAAAATGTAATTAATTTTTTCCTTTTGGAGTGTTTATAAAGCAATTTCATATTAAATTGTTTTATTTAGATATACTTTTTATGAAATACTAGCGGACCCGGCGAACGTCGTTTCGCCACAAACCTCGCTTTGTTTATTGATGAGTTTTTGAATATACACTATTAATAAACTGCATGATAACCATTCGAAATCAAAACCTTTGGAAAAAAAATTTCGGGGGACCAGAATCCAGGCCAAAATTCCATTCATCAACCATGCCGTCAGCCACAATCTTAAAACTGAGTAAAATTCAAGTTAACCTCAGTCCACAAATCTGAAATTCTGACGAAGTTAAAATTTCAACATCCAATTTCTCGGTCAAATATAATTTCGTGGGGCCATAATTACGACGTGATTGGAGAATATCCGGTAATCGACAAACCCGGCACACACATCGTATTAGGCTAATTTACGATCTACATTAAACATTTTCTTTCGTAACTGATTTTGTTACTACCAATTACCGGGCTCACACCTATGGTATATATGAACCACTCCATACACTACACGAACAATTTCTGAATATAAGATAAACTGCTTTAGTAATTCAACTGTGATGGACCAAAGTACATATGCAGCAAATGATTTTTTTTTAAATCTCGGCAAACTTAATTTCGAAAGAAAAATACCGTTAACCTAAATTTCTAACTGGAGAAACTCTTAAAATGCCCATATATTCCCTAGTCCAAACGCAAATTGAGTAAAAATATTAACGCCTCCGAAGATATCAGGATCTTGTGTTTAGTCAAAACTCTATTGCAATTGGTTCAAAATCAATAATACCTAAAATAGCAACAATTGAACATTCCTACAACCCGAATATAAACGCATTGCCGACAATTTCAAATTTCGACTGGCCATAATCCCGAATATCTTAAAACCCGTTAGCAACTGTAACCCGAATTGCGAAATAACTTTCCAGTGCTTCACACTTAGCCATTAAACAATTAAATCTTTTAAACTATAAGGAAATATGTAAAAACATCCAATATTACCCATCATCTGAAAAACACACCAGCTCATCGGTTTTGTCAAAATTTTCAAAATTACTTGGCGGGTTCACGACTGTTGACATCGACACTAACAATATTTTTTTTATTAAATTTATAAATTAATAATGTACCTTTAACATTTTTTTCCAGCTCGACACTTAAAATGGAATCATCTAACACTAACAGACCTAACTCATCGTTTGCATATGGCATGACTGTGCGAAATATGAAAAGTTATTACAAAATTTACTTCAAGATTAATTTAATAAAAAACTTACTCCTTTTGTTAATGTTTCCGAAAGTATTCATTTTTTTTTAAAGATGATGCATATAAGGACACAATGAACAGAACGTCGATGTGCCTAGATCTCAATACGTGGGGCCACGTGATCTCTTTTATTTGCATGCCATAACAATCGAACACTTTGAGGAGTTTTTGTTTTAAATTTTACGCCAATAGTCTTGTTCATACACAAAATTTAATATCGAAAATTATCTAGAAACAAATTAGCTTGAGTGGCACTTATAAGGGTACACATTATTTGGTACCACCACATTAATTTATTAAAATTAGATGGCAATGTTCTTATCTAAATTATTTAGTGTAATTCTCGCAAGATTCATTTTTTTAGAAATGTTTATATACAGAAATCGGAGTACAAATCGAGGCGGAGCGTAGTACGTAGCACGACCTCTAAATTGGTGTACGAAACTCCGATAATTACAAATAGCACGTTAAATGGCCATAGCGAACTCTATTTTCTTGCGAAGTTTTATCTGTGTATTTTTATATGTTTTGCTCCCGTTACATCGCCAAACAGACAACTTGGGATTAATATAAATAATGTGTTTATATTTTGAGAATTTTAATTTAAACATTAGGAATTCAAAAAAATTACTTTAATTAGAAACATAAGCAAAATTTTTATAAAAAATAGAAAAATAATAGTCCGTAACCTTGTATAAATTATTTCAGTATGTAACGATTTTATTAATTAGTGGTATTAGATTTATAATCATTCCTTTAAAAACAACAAAAAATAGATTAACAGCCAATAACACATTTTTAGCTATTCTGTTAACCAAGGAAATCTGCATTCAACGAAGTTGATAGAAAATTGATTACGATGTCGTCAGGAGAAATGGTAAATAAAAATAAAAAGTTCGACAAGGTGATAAAGTGGATTTACCACCTTCTATACTCTATCGTTTTTAATTTATATACAACGCCAAGGGCATTTATAGATTTTGGTAATCCGACTTTTTTCGGAAAAAAAGTTGACGATGCAGAAACTCGATTTAACACCCACTGAGCCCTGAAAAGTGGTCTAGAAAAAATGTGCAAACGTACGCCCGTACGCCGTACTATGATGGCTATGCAAGTGCCATTTCGGAAAATACCAGACTGATTTGTGTGAACTCTTTTTGTAAAATATTAGAGAAAAATATAAGAATGTAATTCTTGTTTTTTCAAGGTCAGATGCTTCAAGGTCTAGTTATTGCCAAATTCAGATTTTCTTGTATGGGGTCTCAAAAATGGGCCCTGAAAATCAGAAATTTCAAGATTCGACGTACGCCGTACTATGGTGGCCATACAAATGCCATTTCGACAAACCCCTCTTTTCTATTTCAGACACCTTACACAATATCAAAAAAATTCCTGCAGTTTATTGTAGGATAAAATAAGATAAGAAAACTTGCAGAACATTTCAAAATTAAAATCGGAAAATACAAGGTCAAATTTTTTAGATCTCAGAAACCTTAAATATTTTTGTATTTTTTTATTTAACTTGTTGAACATCTCAAGGTCAAAATTTTAAAAATCAAGGGCATATTTTGATAATGCAAATATGTAATTAAAAAACTGTGTGTTTTAGGGTACTATGATGTTTTAAATTATTTATAATGTCAATAAAAGTACCAATTTTGGACAAAAATCAATGTCCAAATTCAGAGATTTCCATATCACATTTTCCATATGTCCGAAAAACTTTATTAAAATGTAATTACGCAACAATCGTATATAATTCCACACCTCACTCTCCCTGCGATGTAGTTTTATTTTAAAATCACTTCCGATGCGGAAATTTCATAAACGAAGGAAAAAACTAAAAAAAGTTGCTAAATTTTTGTGTTTCGTTTTATGAAGTAGATGGATATTTCAGAAGAAAGAGAAAAAATGCTAAGACATCGAAACCATTATGAACAAGCAGCACCATGTAAACAAAATCCTGCATAATAATTGTCGTCGTTTTCAATTTTTACTTTGATTACAATACATAAATTCTTGAAAAATTGACATTCTTTCAAATATTTATGATAATAAAGAATATAAGTGATTACTAAAAACGCTTTTAGAAAATAACATGTAGTGTCCGAGCACCGCACGGGTTCCTTCGCTAGTTTAATATAATATACATTTCTAAACGACCATGTTTGTATGTATATATACTTGGTGCTCAATCTCGTCAAAACTGACAATAGAATCTCCACGAAATTTTACACACGTGCTTACCAACATTGTATAAGTATCGTATGAATATAAAAAAAAAGTTCTTAAAAGAACTATCTATAATATAAAATTCTAAACGACTGTGTGGGTATAGGAATCAACCAGGCTAAAACTGACAGCAGGATCAATACGAAATTTTTCACACGTATTTGACAAAACTCTAGAAGTAACATAGGCGTATTTAAAAAATGAAAATTTACCGTGAAAACAGCGAAAAAAATAACGGTTTGTCACAAAATTGACTAATTACGAAAGTGAATATACGAATATAAAAATTCAAACAACGGTAAAACTATAAACGGAATCTATATGAGATTTAACACACGTATTTGTCAGCATTTGGAGAGCAACAAAGCCATTTTTCAAAAGCGAAATGAAACGCGTAAATCATGAAATTCGCGATTCATGAAAAAATTGACTAACACCTTACGTGAAACACAGATTCCGAAAAATTTTCGAAGATGCTATCAATCAGGCTGAAACTGTAAATTGGATCACTCCTAAATTTTTCTCACGTTTTTTCAATATTCCAGAAGTATTTTGGAAACGCGAGAATAAATTAAGAAAGCTGCGAAAAAAGTGGATGCGGGAATCGATTTTCCGGTTTTTGATTAGTAAAGAAATCTGCCAATAACTGCGATTTTCCGTGGAGATGAAGTTCGTCTAATTTATAAAAATGTATACAATTTACTTTAATATAAAAACTTTGAAAATAGACAATCAAAAAGATCAAATATTTATTATATTAAAGAATATAAGTGATTACTAAAAAACGCTTTTAGAAAACAACATGTTGTATCCGAGAAGCGCACGGGTTCCACTAGTATTTTATGAAAACTAGGACTAAATAATACGGTTTAATTTTTAATTTCTTTATAATCACTTCAAAAAATACATCGCAGGGAGATCGAGGTGTGAATTTATATACGTCTGTTGCTTAACTACATTTTATTACAGCTCTTTGGAGATATGGATAATGTGACCTTGAAATTTCTGAGTTTTAACCTTGATTTTTGTCCAAAATTGGTACTTTTGTTGAGATTATCAATAATGTTGAATATCATATTATCCTAAAACACAGTTTTTGAATTACATATTTTCATTATAAAAATGTGACCTTGAGTTTTATAATTTTGACTTTGAAATGTTTAGCAAGTTTTCTTATCTTATTTAGTCCTATAACAGTCTGAAAAAAAAAAATTCAAAAATATTTTGAAGATTTTCTGAGATAAAAAAGTTTTGACCTTGAATTAACGGCGTACGTCGAACCTTGAATTTTCCGATTTTGGCCTTGAAATGTTCTGCAGATTTTCTTGTCATATTTAATCCTACAATAATCTTAAAGAATTTTTTTGATATTGTGTAAGGTGTTTGAGACAGAAAAATGGGGTTCTTATTTGTCCACCCCCCCTTTTGCCAGAAGGAGCATCTAGCGGGATATAAGACATATGCAGTTTTGTTTAGAATGCTTTGAAGATTAATTTTTGTGAAAATAAAGAAAATTGTATGACCCATTTTTCAGACCCCATACAAGAAAAATTTTATTTGGCAATAACTTGACCTTTAAGCGCTTGAATGAATGCACAAGTCGGGGTCGCAAAATCTTTATTTTATACAAAATTTCGATGCATGACGCCAATTAGAAATTGCAAAAAAATAAACATAGGGGTACGCATTCCGAGATTTCAAATTTTCTTTTCCTTCGCATTTACGTCACTGGTGTCATACGAACAATGCCAGTAAATCGTGGAAAATTTTCCATTCCTTTGAAATCGCACTAAAAAAATGTAAAATGTGAGAATATGGAAAGATTATAAAATATGGTATTTTTCAAATTTTTCGTTTTTATTATATTTTTGGAGTATTTTACAAAAACTGTATAATTTGTCTATAGAATAAATTACATTGAAAACATAATATTTAAGTGCACAGTTGTTAGTTGATAAAAGATAGGTTGATTGTGCAATTTTTTCATCTGATTTCTTGTGAAGTCGTATTATTTGTAATCAGCCCTCTGCGTTAAGTTCTTATAATATAATTTCTGAGACGCATGAACGTCGCAGAGTGATTTATTTATCGAATCTAGCGAGACAAAATTCAAAAACTTTTTTTTTTTTTTTTTTTTTTTATTATCTGCACATTGTACACCATAAAATAACAAAAGCTGAAAAAAATCCTGTAAACGGGATTTTTGCCAATCTATATTGTAGTTTTAACGTGGCATAGTTGTCAGTGCGCTATAACTACATACGAAGGAGACATAGATTCAAATACACATGCGATTATTGCGATAATCGTGGAATAAAGTGCATTATGCACTAATCCATAAATTCCGATTATTTCCGATGTTTTTTCCGAAATATATTACCAAAAACCCTTTCTTTCTAATTCTCAATACAAATAATTTTTAACTGAAAATCATTTTCGGAAAATTATAGCAGCACATCGAGCTAATTTGAATTGCTAATTTTAATTGAAATATTCAGCAAACTTTCTTACCTTAATTTGAGGCACACCGCACTAGCACATGTGTCACAAGTCACAACGGTATGATATATTTTGCGTCCTTTTTTATCAATTTACGGATCCTGTCCCAACTGCGCACTTAACGTGCAGCCGTTGGCAAACTTGCAGAGTGCAATTGCTAGCTAATTACGTGTGAATTTTTCATGCTAAGTTCTTCTCTTTTTTGATGCCTCTAAAAAAACGTACATTAGGAAAATAAATGTTAATACATATATAAACAACCCTACAATCAATAAATATACGTGAATAATATGGCGTGACATCGCAAAATTACGCTCATTTTTGTACAATTTTACCGCAAATGTGAGAGTCATCACAATATTATGCTCATTTTTCACAATTTTAGCCGAGAAATATTCAAAAAATAAAAATTTCGCCATCCGATCGGAGAAATCTACCAAATTAAAATTTGTCAATAGATGTCTCTGATAGGCACACTCAAATATTTTGACGCAAAAGAAACTATTCAGATACCCATTTTTCATAATCTGAGAATGAAATTCAAAAGCAATAAAAATCTAATTATGGATCATATAAACATTATTATAATAAAAAAATAGTTTTGATTCCTCTACTTTATATTAAACATTAGTTAAATTAATTATTTTTGAACTGAAATTGTTTAATATTGTTTCAAATAAATTTGTGACATGAATAATTTTTTTAATCAATGCAATTACATTTTATTGGGCGTTAATTTTTATCGAAGAAAAATCTTCTTTTACAGGATGAAATTTTCTTCGCACAATTAATTGACATATGTATATTAACAACAGCAATTTAATGTTCAAGTAATTAATATGATGCATTCAATGTGTATTTCTTATATATTTATATTGTACATTTATTCCATATACCTATTTAGATGTGGAGGTTTGTGTACAATTTGAAATTTATCTAATATTTAATATTTCTATTTTACGGTTTATTTATGCGGTACAAACAAAAGATTCTACATTATGTACGCAGCGCCATTTATTGAATATTTAAAATACCAGTTCGACGAGCATGAGCAATACTTTTACAACTTTAGCTGCTGTGACGGCAGCCACACGACTGCGAGAATGCGTATCATCGGGTATACACAAATACATTCAGCCGCAAAGAATGAAAGTAGAGAGGTTAATAACGTTCCATGGTTGTTTACCCATTGAAGTACAAACCTATTAGAAGTTTACTGAACTCTTGTTATTCGGCGCAAACGTATTTAACTGTTATGTTGTAAATACTGATACCAGTATAAATTCGAATCTTTTTATTCTGCGACAATTCCGGTATCATCTCTTCTGTCGACCCCTATTTTTTAGACCATCATTCTTTTACGTTTCCTAGCCAATCATTCAGAAACCTTGCTATCAAGTGACTTCACATTTCCGCTTAACTACATCCGGAACCCTGAGCAGGCCATTACTCCCTCCAGATCCTTCCAAGGATCAAACTGTTAAATCCCCCTGTTCAGACCCTGGTTTAAACGGAATTTTCTAAAAATTTCTATAAATATTTTCATATGGTACGAGAGTTGGCCGTATTTTGTATACGCATCTGAATACAACCAATTGATGCCCTCTTAAATAGAATGTGTATGCATAAATTTTATAACGGTGTCGGCGATCGATCATTGCCTGCTGTTTAAAGGAGTTTTTGTTACAAATTGTAATTCTACAGCAAAACCGGCTAAAGTATATGGTGATGGCCTAGACAGACTAGCACTTGTGATGTAGTTTGGATGTAGTAAAAAATTGCCGATGAAAAGATGGTGACAGACTACACTAAACGTGTTATTTAACTGTTTCGTCATCAGAGAAAAGAGAAATACAATAAAAATCAGATTGGACATGAAACAACAGCTGATCGATTGAACAATTTATGCAGTTTGAATAAAATTTGTCCATATTCCATATATTTTTGCCTTATTATGACAAAATATTATGGATAATGTCTTCGCTTTTGACTAATCGTTTACATCGGATTTCTCCTAAATTAAATGTTGAACTACTTTCCGAAAGTCCATTAAACGAGTTGCGTGAACTACATCTGGCCAATAATGTACATCAAAGTGTTAGCCTGTCTAGGCTATGACTGTCCCACTAGACTGTACAGCTAGAGATTTTTGGCGATGTGGTTGCAATAAATATTGAATATGCGATGTATGTAAAATAATAAGTAATAACTAATAACAAACTATTAGGTATGCCACATAGCGTGGGAAAATAAAAAATAAAATTAAAAGCATGTATCTCTCATACGCACGATATATAATATAATAAGAAAATCTGGTCAACATTTTTTGAGTTTTATGGGAGACTTGTATTCTGTATTGCGCCAGAAAATGTCTTGTCTTTTTTTATTTGTATGGAAACTACGGTCTTCGATCGTATCACATAGTATTATTTGCTCCCAATCCAAATTTATGAAATTTTACCAATACACGAAACGAGCCTGAATAGCTCTAAAATCGCTGGAAAAAATACTACTACATCTAAAAACCAACTGCACATAAAATTACTTATATTTGTTACAAACCGATTGTTCGAATGTATTAGCGTACTCGTAGACAGACTGAAACTTTAATGTAGTTTCGTGAGACGTTAGATGGACTTTCGGAAAGAAGTTTAACATTTAAATCAGGGGAAATTACTGTTTAGTTTGACTAAATTTAGTATACTTAAACAGAATTTAGTACATAATTTCGTCTAAAATGTATAGAATCTAGTCCAAAATGAACAAGATAGAAATGTAATAAATGAATAGATATCAGATTGTACAGTTTTCATAAATGCACAAAACCTTAAATAATATTTATATAAAATTTTTTCTCTTTTAAAATTCAAACAATTTGAGTGAAAACGAAGTTGAACGACCAATGATGCACTAAACAACATAAAATTGTCACGCTATAGGAAACTGGGAGCAGGATATAGAGATCGGATGGGGTCAGGTATGGACTATGATGTGTGCACACACGGAAATTAAATCCCATCCCTGATCGTACTGCGCGATAAAATTTCTTGGTTTATTTTTATTTTTTATGTAAACATGATCGCCAGTATAGTTTTATGTACTATATATTTTCGTTATGCGTAATGTAGAAACATAAACAAAACAATTTTGCAGTGAAATATCGATTCGGTGCCGTTCGCAGCAATTGGGCCTTTGTTACTACACCTTTTTTTTTTATTTACCCGAATGGAAAAGCTGGTTTTGGCTGACATGTGGTTACAGCAAGACAAAATCACATGACGCACAGCACGCGAAACATGGCCCAATTGAAAGGCGAGTTCGGTGAATCATTTATTTCATGTTTGGGCCCGGTCAGTTCGTGTGATTTAACGAGTTTAGACTATTTTTTGTGGGGCTATGTTAAAGCTCATGCCTAAAGCGACAAGCCCGCAAATAGAAGCGAGTTAAAGAATTAAAGAATTTATTTATTTATCAAATCCGAAAGCTTTTAAAAAATCACCCTTTATATTGTTCGTTGGGAGTTGTTTTACATGTTTTACGTTGCCATTTAGACTCATTCGTCATCGTAAGTCCACTGTAATCTTTTCCGTGCGTTCTTCGATGATAATTACGGATATCACTTGATTAATTTCGAACTGATAATAAATTATCTTTTGATGATAAGTTGATTTTAAGTACACACTATTAAAATCAATGTGAAATATGTTTTTTATGAAGTGCTCTGTTACAAACTACTTACACCCTTGTTCATAAGCATTTAACATTTTTTAATTTTTTTTTAGTCATCCTAGTATCTACAAGTACTGAGTGATTTATTCTTTCAAATTAAAAAAGGAACTCTTTCATTATTCTTATTTTCTCCATATTTAATTTTGGTTGTATTTGTTTTAATGTATTCAACATTTTGTTTAAATGTGAAAAGGTTTTGAAGTGGTTCAACAAAATATAATATATTTAAGAGAATAAATATTTCACACGGCTTTGTTTTTGATGGTTACTGTAATAAAAACAAAAAAAAAAACATAGACTCGTAACTCATTATTCGATTTATTAATATATGCTTGAAAGCTCGAGGTGACATAATATATTGTCTAGAGATGTCTGAAAAGGAGTTTTATCATTTGGTAAAGTTTTTGGAACAAATTCCTTTTCAAATTTAAGTTTTGGTAAAAAATATATTATTTAGCAGTTAAGTCTTCATTTTGATTTTACATATATACAAACATTTATTATTTGTTCTAAATTAATATTTCTTAAATATATATTCCAAAACGTATTGTAATTTTTTATATGTACGATGTATCTCGTTGACACGTTTAAAATTGCATTAACACGATAATTTTTAATTTATATACGACCCCAAGGGCATATAGAAATATTTGTAATCCGACTTTTTTCGGAAAAAAAGTTGATGATGCAAAAACTGATTTGACACCCCCTGAGTCCAAAAAAGTGGTCTACAAAAAATGTACAAAAGTACGTCCGCACGCCGTACGCCGTACGCTGTACGGCGTGTGCCGTACGCCGTACTATAGAAAAATGGTCGAAAAAAAAAACTTCTAAACTACTGGACCGATTTGTATGAAATTTTTTGTAAACTATTAAACAAAAATATAAGAATAGGATCTTCGATTTTTCAAGGTCAGATCCTTCAAGGTCAAGTTATTGACAAAAGAATTTTTTTTCTTATAGGGGCTCAAAAATGGGTCCTACGATTTTTTCATTTCCACAACAATTAATCTTCAAGGTATCTTAAACAAAACTGCATATATCCTATATCCCGCTAGATGCTACTTCTGACGAAAAAGGGGGTGGATAAGGACAAACCCCACTTTTCTATCTCAGCCACCTTGCACAATATTAAAAAAATTCTTGCAGATTATTGTAGGATAAACTCAGATAAGAAAATTTGCGAAACATTTCAAGGTCAAAATCGAAAAATTCAAGGTCAAATTTTTTATATCTCAGCAACCTTTAATATTTAAAAAAAAAAAATTGACATTATTGTAGGCTTCAAGGTCGAAATCGGAAATTTCAAGGTTCGACGTACGGCGCACGTATCTCAGAAACCCTAAATATTTTAGAAATTTGTTTTTTCACATTATTGTAGGAATAAATAAAATAAGAAAACTGTCTGAACATTTCAAGGTCAAATTTTGAAAACTCAAGGTCATATTTTTATAATGAAAATGTTTAATTCAAATACTATATGTTTTAGGGTACTATGATGTTCTACATTATTGATAATCTCAATAAAAGTACCAATTTTGGACAAAAATCAAGGTCAAAATTAAGAAATTTCAAGGTCAAATTTTTCATATCTCCGAAAAACTTTATTAAAATGTAGTTAAGCAACAGTCGTATATAAATTCACACCTCGCTCTCCCTGCGATGTATTTTTTTATATTTTCTATATTTTCTATATTAGAAATTTATTTTACAAAAACACTCAACAAAATTTACAGTAAAATTTCAATGTTGTAACCAAGTTGTGAAAAATTTGAAAAAGAATTTAATATTTTTTCTTTTTTAAGTGATTTAAAAGGAATTAAAAATTTAATTGTTTTATGTAGATATTATTTTTATAAAATATAGTTGTTATGAATTTAAAAGATTTCTGTACTTTTGGGATATTTGTAGACGGTAATATTTTAAAAAGCGGTGTATACAAGCTTACCGGTATTTAAGACAGTCATGATGTCTTTCTCATTCTCTATCGATCGCAAGTGGAAAAAATCTCATTTATTCACAGGAATAACCGTATTTTGGGTATACGGGGTTAGTAAGATTGGTATAATAGTTCATGTCTTTTTTTACACGTTCTTTTTTTCAAACGGCTTTGTTCGGAACGTATCTACCGTGTAAAAACAGAGTTATAGCCTAGACAGACTAGCACTTGGATGTGTTTTGGATGTAGTTTGGATGTACTGATGTAGTTCACGCAACTCGTTTAATGGACTTTCGGAAAGTAGTTCAACATTTAAATAAGGAGAAATTCGATGTAAACGATTAGTCAAAAGCGAAGACATGATCCATAATATTTTGTCATAATAAGGCAAAAATATATGAAATATGGACAAATTTTATTCAAACTGCATAAATTGTTCAATCGATCAGCTGTTGGTTCATGTCCAATCTGGTTTTTATTGTATTTCTCTTTTCTCTGATGACCAAACAGTTAAATAACACGTTTAGTGTAGTCTGTCACCATCTTTTCATCGGCAATTTTTTACTACATCCAAACTACATCACAAGTGCTAGTCTGTCTAGGCTATTATGGTAGTTGTACAGCAACAAATGAATAAATTACATTAGAAACCCATAAATAGATTTTAAATCTGAATTTACAATCTGACGTCTACTAATTTATTCAATGAACCAACAATTTTTCCAATGTATATATATTTTTTTCTTGACCGATGCCTGCTCTGGAAAACCCCGCTCATTCTCATCGCTCTCTTGGTTTGCCATTATATGCATTGTTCGGACATATGACCATGATTTGGTTTTGCTATCACGTTTTCTCTCATCAGCGCTTGTAACAAAGTGCTTTCTATTGTATTTAGTCCACGGAGCTCGTCGATTTGGTCAGTGTTGTCTAATTACGAATGTGAAATAATTGAGAAATTAATGTTTTACACATACGATTTACCTATACTTATAAAAATTAAATGGCACGATCATTGTAACCCTTCTCTTTAAGAACTACTGCACCAAAGTCAACCAAAATGTATGTGTGTGTTAGTTATTTTGGTTAATAGGAATGTTTATGTTTGTAGCTAAGTCTTTATCCTTCATGGTAATCCGTAGTTATGGACGAGACACACAGTATTTGAATTACACATTTTCATTATGAAAATATGACCTTGAGTTTTCAAAATTTGACCTTGAAATGTTCAGCAAGTTCTCTTATTTTATTTATTCCTGCAATAATGTGAAAAAAAAATTCAAAAATATTTAGGGTTTCTGAGATACGTGCGGCGTACGCCGTACGTCGAACCTTGAAATTTTCGATTTCGACCTTGAAATGTTCAGCAAGTTTATTTGTCTCATTTAAGCCTACAATAATGTGAAAAAATAATTAAAGGTTTCTGAGATATAAAAAATTTGACCTTGAATTTATCGATTTTTCTATAGTACGGCGTATAGTACTGACGTACTTTTGCACATTTTTTCTAGACCACTTTTTTGGACTCAGGGGGTGTCAAAACGAGTTCCTGTACTATACTACTTTTTTTCCGAAAAAATTCGGACTCCAAATATTTCTATATGCCCTTGGGGTCGTATATAAATTAAAAAATCTTTTGCTGCATTTGTAATCTGGCCTATCACGACTGAACCAGTGAAACTACTCGAGGCGAATTTAGTGTGATTGTGTGTGTGCGATATTTGGTAATTGTATTTCAAATGACTGAAATTGCTTCTCGACGGCCCATTTCATGTATAAAATCTAGTACAAAATGCATAAAACAAAATAAATTAGTAGACGTCAGGTTGTGATTTCAGATTTAAAATCTATTTAGTGCTTTCTAATGATTTTTTTTGATTCGCGTTATTTTGATTTTTCGTCTAGTAGTTCATCTACTGGTATTGTTTCTAAGCTTTATAGTACTTTAGAGTCTGGCTTCAAACTTTGTATTCCCTTACAAAGGAATGCGAGTAAACGGTATCCATCGTGGTTTAATTCCAGACTGATAAGGCTGGCGCGTGAAAAGAATGTTGCTCAACGTGCTTGGATTTCCTCAAATGCGGATTCTGATTATCTTAGATTCTCGGCTTTGAGGAAAGAATTCTCTTGTCATAGAATATAGGTTTCTGCTTGCACAGTATCATGTGAACCTTGAGTCCGAATTAGCGTCCAACCCAAAGCGATTCTGGTGTTATATTAATAACAAAAGAAAAACTTCGGGGTTTCCAACGTCCATGGTGTATAATGGTTCCGTGGCTAGTTCTAAAGAGGGTATTTGTGGATTCTTTGCTGATGCATTTGAATCGGTTTACAATCCCTGCACTTTGAACTTCTTCCACCATTTCGATTCTGTAGACATTTCACCTACTGAGTTGTCTGCTTTACTCTTGTCTGAAACAGAAGTGTTTGATGCATTGGTGAAGTTGGTAGTTCATAAGGGTCCTGGTCCGGACAGAATTCCTCCACGAGTATTGAAAATGTGTGCACCTTCTCTAGCAGCTGTATTGACGTCAGTGTTCAATTGCCTTCTATCTCAAAGGAAATGTCCTGACGAGTGGAAACGGGCCTCTGTTACACCTATTTTCAAATCGGGTGTAAGGCGTGATGTTAAAAATTATAGGCCTATTGTAATTATTTCGGCAATACCTAAAATTTGTGAGTCTCTGGTTGGTGCGAAATTGTTTGATTCCGTAAAGGGTACAATTGCAGACTGTCAACACGGATTTGTTCCGGGTCGTTCTACCACGACTAATTTAGTCGCGTTTACTAATAATGTAACTTCAACTGTCTACAATCATTACCAAGCTGATGTTGTTTACACAGACTTCAGCAAGGCTTTCGACAATGTTGATCATGTGCTCCTTCTGAGGAAACTTGAAAGTTTGAGCATTAACAAAATCATCCTTAAATGGATAAGTTTATATTTGGTAAGACGTACTTCTGGTGTTCCTCAGGGTAGTCATCTGGGTTCACTGCTTTTTTCATTATTTGTGAATGATGCAGTACATGTCTTTAGTTTTTGTCGCCGTATATTTATGCGGATGATATGAAGCTTTTGGCATGTATCAAGTCCTTAGATGATTGTGTTGCTTTTTAAAGTGATTTGAATAAATTAGTTCAGTGGAGTCTTGATAATGCTTTACATCTTAATTTTAACAAGTGTAAAGTTATGACTTACTGCAAAATTAAGAATCCAGTACAGTAGGACTACACACTTGGAGACTTTATTTTAGTGCGCGTGAATACAATTCTTGATCTTGGTGTCCTTTTTTCTAAAGATCTTAAAAAGTCACATCATTATATAATTTATAATTTTTCATCTTTTTTTTTGAATAGACAATGAGTATAAGCAAAGCGGTTAGCTCAATCGAGATGCCACTAAAAGCAAAACATGCTCGAGCCACTATTATAGGAACTTTTCACAATCGCGGGGCACATACATTTTGGGCTATCGCACTGCGACAACCTCTGCAGGAGAATCGTATTACAGCGTGGAAGTTTTGTCATTTGTTACACAAAATTTTAAGAGAAGGACATCCGCTTTGTGCACAGCAATCAGTCCGACACAAAAGTTTTTTAAATGAGCTCGGCAGGCTTTGGGTATAAATTATACAAATTAAATGAATGCATATATTTAAAAAATAATAATTTATATTTTAATTGCAACAGGGTCACCTTAATGATGGTTACGGAATATGTATTCTTCATTACACCAAATTCATTATCGCAAGAATCGATTTTCATAGCCGAAATTCACAGTTTCCACCAAACTTATCCCTTAAAGCAAGTGAACTGGAAAAAATTGTCGAGAACGACATAAACTTTTAGTGAGTTACAACTAAAATATTTAAATATATGTATATACATTAGCTTAAGACTTAAAGAGTGTTCATATAGTATGTATTTTAATGCCTCGGGCAGAACCAACATAACGCAACTAGACGCAGCGCAGAAAACAATAAAATGTATTGAAACAAATGAAAGCAAAATCAATAGAAAACGCGACGCAGTATTTACGCAGAACCGAAAAAAAGTTGGCCAATTTTTAACTTTTACGCCGGCCGTATGCAACAGATATCAAAATTAAAAACACAGTTGAATACAACATAGCAGTCGTTAGCGGACTGCACCTTTTCCAATTGAATTTCAGAAAATATCAAGTTGATTTCAGATGAGTCAAGTTGATTTCAGAAATCGTCAACTTGATTTCAGATTAGTCAAGTTGATTTCAGAAATCGTCAATTTAATTTCAGATTAGTCAAGTTGATTTCAGAAATCGTCAATTTGATTTCAGATTAGTCAAGTTGATTACAGAAATCGTCAACTGTTATATTATGTGCTGTTTGTTGCTCTCACCCACCCTGTACATATAATTTACAAAGATTTCCTGTTTAGTGTACATATAATGTCTCTTCTGATGGAAATTTTCGGGCTCTGTTGAAATTTAGAATAGATATAGGTGACTATATCTATTCTATATAGTTCTGGAAAGCCATTTGTCATCAAAAAGTTCTACAGCTCTTGCATAAACAAAACTTTCGCAAAAAAGAAACGCAAACTTGAATTTGTATTTTAACGAATTTAGGTTTGCCTATCTTTTTAATTATAAGGACCTCTCTAAGTAACATTAAAACCTAATAGTACACTATTTTAATATTTTTAAATTAAAGAAAATAATTTCCACAAAATAGTGTGGAATATACCTGATGATAAACAAACGGCAAGGACAAGATGTCCAATATCAAACCGGACCCGCTACAATTAAAAGCACAAAATGTAGTTTTAATTGTTAAAACATATGGAAAAAAACTACGTATTAGGGAGGGCGAGGTGTGAATTTATATACGACTGTTGCTTAACTAAAGTTTAATAACATTTTTCTGAGATATGGAAAATGTGACCTTAAAATTTCTGTATTTTGACCTTGATTTTTAATTTATATACGACCCCAAGGGCATATATAGATATTTGTAATCCGACTTTTTTCGGAAAAAAAGTTGACGAAGCAGGAACTCGTTTTAACACCCCCTGAGCTCAAAAAAGTGTAATTACTATGGCGGCCATACGATTTTGGCCGTTAAAATCGACACTTTTATCTCCGAAACTACTGGACCGATCTCTATGAAAATTTTTGGTGAGATATTATACGAGCGTTTTTTTATTTTTCAAGGTCAGATGCTTCAAGGCCGAGTTATTGCCAAAAAACGCAGTTAAAATCGGATGTTACATTTCAAAATTACTGGACCGAATTGTTTGAAATTTTTTATTTTAATAGTAAAGGCAAAGAAAAAAAGACTCACCATTTTTTTTTTCTAGGTCAAATACTTAAATGCTGAGTTATTGCCAAAAAAGTTATTGCAAAAAAATCGAAAGTTACAGTTCAGAAACTACTGGGCCGATTTCTCTGAAAATTGTATATAAAGTAGTAAGGGAAAAAATAAGAGACCTAAATTTTTTTTTCAAGGTCAGATGCTTCAAGGCCGAGTTATTGCCAAAAATGCAGTAAAAATCGAACGTTCCATTTCAGAAACTACTGGGCCGATTTCTCTGAAAATTGTATTTAAAGTAGTAAGAAAAAAAATAAGAAACACAAATTTTTTTTTCATCGAATGTTGCTTCAAGTTATTACCAAAAAACACCATACGCGTCGTTAAAATCGTCACTTATATCTCAGAAACTAATAGACCGATTTCTCTGAAATTTTTATGCAAAGTAGTAAACGCAAAAATAAGAGATTTTTTTTTTCGATGAGAAATGCTTCAAGGTCAAGTTATTGCCAAAACGGTCGCCGTACGCCGTACGATAAATGGTGTACTAAAAAAATTCCTTAACTACTGGACCGATTTGTATGAAATTTTTGTGTAAAGTATTAAACAAAAATATAAGAATAGCATCTTCGATTTTTCGAGGTCAGATCCTTCAAGGTCAAGTTATTGACAAAAGAATTTTTTTTTCGTATTTCAAGGTCAAATTTTGAAAACTCAAGGTCATATTTTTACAATGAAAATTTTTAATTCAAATACTATATGTTTTAGGGTTCTATGATGTTCTACATTATTGCTAATCTCAATAAAAGTACCAATTTTGGACAAAAATCATGGTCAAAATTAAGAAATTTCAAGGTCAAATTTTTCATATCTCCGAAAAGCTTTATTAAAATGTAGTAAAGCAACAGTCGTATATAAATTCACACCTCGCTCTCCCTGCGATGTAGTTTTTAATACCTTTGCGGATAAATGATAATTGTTGTGAAAATGAAGAAAACCGTATTGCCCGTTTCTGAGCCCACATACAAAAAAAAATTGGTTTCTGCAATAACTTGAAAAAACTATAATTACTTTCTTATTTTTTTCTCTAATATTTTACAAAAAAAAAATTTAGTGTCTGAAATGGCTTTTATATGGCCACCATACATTACAAAACTATTTATTTCAAGAATTTTTTTTTTTTTGCGAATGTTAGGCATTAGAAAAAATGTCAACACAATACGAACTAAGGTTAACTTAGACAATAAAACTCAATTCAAGTAAAGTATTGCTGATCTTAAACTATTCGGAATGATGATCTTCTATTCGGTCCAGCAAGTAAAAATCAACTTACGTATTTTGTTTTTCACACCCCTCAAAAATGACCTCTATCGCACACATAAATTACACACTTTAAAGCTTTTCCTTGCGCAGCAACTAAATTCATGTGTACGTTATTCTCTCGCACGCATCTAAGCCGAATATATTAAGAATGTATGCGTTATATACCTAATTTTTGTTAAACTCTAGATTCTATAGGATTGAACAACATTTTTAGCTACCTGGTCACCTTGCCTTCCTTGACTTTGAAACAATAAAGCTATAAAAGCAGTATGGCGTGAAATACTGTCATTTATTTCTAAATTGCAAATTGAAGTCTCAAGAAAGTATTTTCAGATGAAACTGAAACATTAAAATAGATACAATAAAGCAATGCGAATTTGAAATATAATGTACAGTCGAATTTCTTCAACTCGATTTATCACAATGCATAAAGAAAATTTGACTTCTTAGACCTCGAATTATAGAATTATTCATATAACTAGCAAACTTGAAGAAATAAAGAAAGAACTGCAAGAAACTACAATTTTAAAAATTAACATATATGGAGTTTTCGATCAAAGCGCTAGAGCAACTCGATTTTGTTCAAGTTATAGAAAATTCGGTTAGAGAAGTTGAAGTTATATAAGTTCGACTGTACTAGAATGGAAATATCATTGTTTCATATATTTTTTAGTTATTCATTCATTGAATATATCTTGATTACAAGAAATAATGCGAAAGTCGAAAAAACGTTTTTAAATAATAAAACAATAAAATCTGTTGAGTATTTCCTTATTGAGTATACCTGTAACCTTCAATTTTGTACCTAAGCACAATGTTTTCAAAATTTACCAACACATCAACGATATTCACAAAATATATAACTATTGCCATCTTATCAATAATGAGTTGAACTATTTTGGAGAATTACGCATCAAAATTGCCGCACAAATTCGATTTAAAGTGATTAAACTTATATAAAAATTCATTTTTGAGGAATCATTTTTTGGAATATAGTTTTTGATGTACTACAGATTAAAAAAATTATGGTTTTTATTTTTTTTTTTATTAGTTTTAATAGAAATGGGCCATTGAAAAAGTGAATTTTTTAGGAAATCAATTGTAAAGTTTAAAAATTAATATATTTGTTATTACATCGAAATTCAAAAAAAGGTCAATTCCTAAATAACTGAGGACCTAACAGCCCTCAATAATTTATTGAAGATACCGTATTAAAAAATTCGTATCTGTGACTTCAAAAGTGGCTTCACAAAAATGTTTATAAAATGGTCTAATTTTGCTCAAAAAATGAGTTTTGCCTATCTATATGTATTATATTTAAAAAACTATTACCTTTAATCAAAAAAAGGCCAACTAGGTGCCCTCGGGAAAGATCTTATCTTTAAATTAAGACTTATTTGATCAAAATCGGATAACTTGTAGACTACGTTTTACGTGTTGAAAAATCGTCTAATTTCACGATTCTGCAAGGAAGAGCATCATGAAAATAAATTTCTGCATAATAATTGTCATCGTTTTTGTGAAACTTTGGTTTTCCTAAAAATTCCCATGAGTACATTTTTAAATTTTGCACTACCTCGTATAATGAAGTCACAAAATTTTCTAAATATAAATTATTTAAAAAATAGAAGTTAAATGAGATGTTTTTTTTTAGTTTTCAATTGGCTGTTGAAATGTTTGACTACCTGGATGAAATAATAGCTCTACAAGCAACAAGTAATAAAGACATTTTTATTCATAAATTCACATTATAATTAAGAACCTGTTACTTTGCAGTTTTTAATTCTATTACAACGTTTTTTGTTAATTCTATGACCACGCCTGGGCAATGTCGTTTGGCTCCACTGATCAGTTTAATCCAAGATTCCAATCCATTGTATGATTTCCTTGTAAGAATAATGTTTAAATTGCACGCAAATTTACCAAATGACGTGTTAACTGGTCACCGCGAGAGATTTCGGACAATCTTTCAGCAAATAAAATCGTTTTACAATCAATCAAGAAACCTTCAATATTTTGTCAATCTAATTAAAGTCCCCACTCTACCCCAAAGTAGTCCAAATTTTATGTCACAAGTGGAATTTTCTGCTTATACTCCACCGGTAGTTGTGATACCAGAATTAGAACCGGAACCTGAATTGGAACAATTTGTCGACAATTTGGTTGATAGGACCGATTCTTCTCTTAACAGTGATAAACTACCTGTTACTCAAGACCCTCAACTTTTATCTGATTTTGAGCGTATAATTACCGAAAAAGATGAAACTATACAGCATTTGTATAAGGAAATTAATGGATTAGGGTATGACATTGTATATTATTGAAAGTAAAATTATTTAATAAATTTGTTTTTACAGAAAACAAATCCAAGAAACAAAACTTGACCCCCATAAGTTTGCTTTGTACGATAATGAAATAGCATTCCTTAAATCCCAATTAAAAGATTCCCAAGAAACGTTGATGAATATGCGTATGCAAAAAGATGAAATTGAACTTAAAGCTCAATCTATTGTACAGGACAACGAAAAAAAAATGGAAGAAAAAGAAGAAAAATTTCTAAAATTAAAGACCATGTATACGCAAATACGAGATGAACACATAATACTTTTACGAACCCATGGCGATACAGTAAAGCAATTGGGGGTGTTCACTAAAATAGCTTCAGATGCTACAGATATCGTCGATGTGCCCCAGCCTTCTAGTGAAAAATGTGAAATGCAATCTTTATTAGAAAAAAATAATTACTTAGAAGAAGAATTAAATAACTTAAAAATCAAATATGAAGTACTTGAATCAACTAAGTTAAACGAATTAACGGACATAAAGTTGTTAATGGAAAAGCAGGATATAGAAATTACCGATATAAAAAAGCAATACAACAACTTACAAAATGAAAAATTGGCTTTAGAAAATGAAAATCACGACATACTTCACCGTGCAGAAGATTTAGATAAAACCTTAAAGAAGACTGCAGAGGATTTATTTTCACTTGAAATAAAAACTAAGGAGTCTCTGGAAAACAAAGATAGCGAATATTTAAATGAGAAACATAAGCTTGAAACTTATGCTCTAAACTTGGATGTAGAACGCAACGACTTATCTAGGCAATGTGAGGAAATGGGTATTAATCTGAACAAAATGGTAGAAGAAAAAGTTGAACTACAATCATCTTTAAACTGCGTAAGACATATAAAATCCATACGAGTTTTGACATTCGTTCTCTCTATTATATTTGATCTCACAACACTTTACAGGTTTTGTCTGAAAAATCCAATGTTGAGGAGCAATACCAGAAAACGATTTTAGAAAATGAGGAATTAAAAACTAAATTAGATGAGAATGTATGTTTGACGAATGACTTAAGGCAAATCATAAATGATGCTGAGTTATCAAATGCGGCTAAAGAAGATGCTTGGAAAGATGCTCTGGCAGACGCTGCAGAGAGACACAAGGTTTGTAATTTTATACATATTCTTCCAGTATGCATTTTTATTTAATTACTACCGGAGGAACCCGTGGGCTGCTCGGACACAACATGTTGTTTTCTTAAAGGGGTTTTTTAGTTATCACTTACATAATTTTTTTTATAAATATTTCATAAAAGTATATCTATTTTTCAAGTTTTTATGTATTATACCAAAGTAAAAATTGAAAACGATTACAATTATTATGCAAAAATTTGTTAATGAAATTTCCGCATTGGATGTGATTTTTAAAAACATGTTTACTATAAAACCGTAATCGTAGAAAACCACAGAATTATGCTCGAATATTTTGGCGAGGTGTTTGTTACAGGATCGACACGCGAATTCTCGACCGACTTAATCCAATATTTAAACTACATCTCAGGGAGAGCGAGGTATGAATTTATATACGACTGTTGCTTCACTGCATTTTAATAAAGCTTTTATGAGATATGGAAAATGTGACCTTGAATTTTATGAATACAATAATATGACAAAAAAAATTCAAAAATATTTAAGGTTTCTGGGATATAAAAAAATCGACTTTAAATTTTCCGATTTTAACCTTGAAATGTTCTGCAAGTATTCTTATCTTATTTAATCCCACAATAACCTGAAAGAAATGTTTTGATATTGTGTAAGGTGTCTGAGATAGAAAAGTTGGGTTTGTCTTTGTCCACCTCCTTTTTCGCCAGAGGGAGCATCTAGCGAAATATGAGATATATGCAGTGTTGTTTAGAATGCCTTGAAGTATAATTTAATTGTTGTGAAAATGAAAAAAAAATTTGGCCTCCATACGAAAAAAACTGATTTTGGCAATAACTTGACCTTGAAAAATCAAAAATAACATTCTTAATTTTTTCTCTAATATTTTACAAAAAAAAAATCATACAAATTGGTCCTATAGTTTAAGAGTTTTTTCATAACTACATTGTGGTCACAACCGGAAAAATCGAACAGTGTGTCATCGATTTTTCATGACAGTAGACCTTAAAACCCGTTTAACTAATTTGTTTAAACACCTTCAAGAACGTAATTTAAGTGCACTCAAACGCGTTTAATTCTAGGACCTAGGTTGTCTAAGCCCTAAGTTATTACCACTTACGGCTTAAAAGAAACGCTGACATAAAAAACAATAGTTAACAATTGCAGGTAAATTAGTATCCTCAGAAGAAAGGCTGAGTGAAATAAAATAACCGTAACATTGAAAATATAGTTAACAAGTCGCAGACGAAAAGAATGGAATCGTCATATCACAAGACGAAAGAACAACATCCTATTGAAAATTGGGCCCCGACTGAACCTGTATTGTTTCAAATATTAATTTCTGAATTTTGACCTTGATTTTTGTCCGAAATTGTTACTTTTATTGAGATTATCAATAATGTAGAACATCATAGTACCCTAAAACACACACTATTTGAATTACACATTTTCAATATAAAAATATGACCTTGAAATTTCAAAATTTAACCTTGAAATGTTCAGCAAGTTTTCTTATTTTATTTAATCCTACAATCATGTGAAATAAAAATTTCAAAAATATTTAGGATTTCTGATATACGTGCGGCGTACGCCGTACTTTGAAATTTCTGATTTCGACCTTAAATACAATAATCTGAAAGAAATTTTTTGATATTGTGCAAGGTGGCTGAGATAGAAAAGTGGGGTTTGTCCTTGTCCACCCCCTTTTTCGCCAGAAGGAGCATCTAGCGGGATATAGGATATATGCAGTTTTGTTTAAGAAACCTTGAAGATTAATTGTTGTGGAAATGAAAAAAATCGTAGGATCCATTTTTGAGCCCCTATACGAAAAAAAATTCTTTTGGCAATAACCTTATCTTGAAGGATCTGACCTTTAAAAATCGAAGATCTTCTTCTTATATTTTTGTCTAATACTTTACAAAAAAAATTCATACAAATCGGTCCAGTAGTTTAGAAGTTTTTTTTTTCGACCATTTTTCTATAGTACGGCGTACGGACGTACTTTTGCACATTTTTTCTAGACCACTTTTTTGGACTCAGGGGTGTCAAAACGAGTTTCTGCATCATAAACTTTTTTTCCGAAAAAAGTCGGATTCCAAATATTTCTATATGCCCTTGGGGTCGTATATAAATTTAAAAAAAACAAATTAAGTTACGAAGAATTTGTGGTGTTACCTTTTAAGAAATTGTAGGATATTTCGAATGAAAGGCCTGGTACGAAATCGAAACAATTGTCAATATGGAATCAAATTTCTTTACAATAATAGCCTAGACAAACTAGCACTTGCGATGCGGTTTGGATGTAGTAAAAAATTGTCGATGAACAGATAGTGACAGACTATACTAAACGTGTTATTTAATCGTTTCGTCTTCAGAGAAATACAATAAAAACCAGATTGGACATCAACCAACAGCTGATCGATCGAACAATTTATGCCGTTTGAATAAAATTTCCACATTTCATATATTTTTGCCTTATTATGACAAAATATTATGGATCATGTCTTCAGAACTACTTTCCAGAAGTCCAAAAAACTACATCCAAGTGCTAGTCTGTCTAGGCTATAACGTCATCAATTTTAACATTGATTAAAATACTGAATACATACTTGAAAAACAGATATTGTTCAATTGGGTTTTCGTAAAATTAGAATTCATTTAACAATATATTCTTGTTTTTTAAACCCAAATGTTGTGTCCGAGAAACGCACGGGTTTCTCCGATAGTAAATAAATAAATTTAAGGCAAGCAATTTAAGGTATTAATGAGAAAAAAATCCTGAAACGAATAGTATATATTACTATAAAAACAAAACAACAATTGCAAGGTTAACTCATTATTAATCTAATATTAAAACTATGCTTTAGCTACTTTTTCATATTGTATCTAAATTTGTTTGGAGTCGTTTTACGCTCATTACTCAGCACACCCATAATAAATTGCTTCACCATAAACATTGTGAATAAAATATTATAACATTTTTTGAAAATCAATTCACTAAAAATAATTTATGTAAACATACTGGGGTCCTCAGCTAATATCCGCAAATATGGATCGTATTCTAGAAGAGAAACAAACAATTGAGTCAGATTTGCAAGACATTATAACCCAACAGGACGAATTACATTCCAAACTTCAGATTGCCGTTGAAAACAAAAATTGTTTAGAAAATTCCTTGCAAGAGGTGCAAATATCAAAAGAATCTGCAATAAAATCTCTCCTGGAAGCATGCATCCAAGCATCCGGCCAACTATCAGCAGGAGCAGTGGCTGATATCGACATATCAGGAACAGCTTTTACATCAGCATATTTCATGATGATATCAGAAGGACTTCAGGATGTTCTTAACAAATTGAAGATAGTTAATGAACACTATCTTAATGATGACACTTGTGTTGAAGGATTAGCTAGAAAAGTTGTAACATGCGGTCATCTCATGGCAAATATTCACATCCAAGGCATGACTATTTGCAATACTTCTGGAGACATTGAACTAGGTGAAAGTAAGTTCTGCGGTATTACAAAAAAAAAATTTTTTTTATTAAATTATTTGTTTAACTCAAATGTGTTAAGGTATTGCTGAGGAAATAAAAACATGGACACAAATCATCACGAAACTTTTTATAATGTTACAATCAAACAATAAAGCAGATGAAGTTTCTGTTATCATTAATACGTTAAAAACAAAGCTGTGTAACATAACTGAAATGATTCATGAACTCAATCGAAAATCTGATCCCTCTGGGCAAATTGGTGAGATGGCTCAAAATGAATTAGCTGTAATGGAGGATGCCATCGAAGAAGCCGCCAAACAAATTGAGATAATGCTCTCTAAATCTAGAGCTTCCTATTCGGGTATAAAGTTGGAAGTAAACGAAAAAATTTTAGATGCTTGTACTCATTTAATGCAGTGCATTCGAATTTTAGTGCAAAAGTCGCGTCATCTGCAGGAGGAAATAGTAAATCTCGGAAAAGGTATGTCTAAAGTTCAATGTTACCACTATTTAATTAGTCAAAATGAATATGTATGATAGTGGAGTAATAATTTGCGAAAAGAAATATCCTGCGTTGTGAAAAATGTGTCCTTCTATAATATAAAAAACAAAAAAAATAAAAAATATCTGAAACGCATTCCAATTACAAATGATATTGTATAATAATTGCATCCTCTAGGTAGTTCACGGTCATCAATAGTTATATCATAGTCGGTCTTTTCCAGATGAATATAATAACATTTCAATACCAAACCAAGCTTGCGGGCTAAATCACATAGTAAAAGGTCTATCTCTATCTCCATCTAATCTCTATCTCCATCTAATCTCTATCTCTATCTCTATCTCTATCTCTATCTCTATCACTGTCTCTATCTATGTAAGAGCTGTGTGCGTCCGACGCGAGTAAACTCAAAAACTGCTGTACCAAAAGTTACCACAATTTATATGTTTGTTCTATGGGTTGTAAGTCGTGTTCGTGTGCAGTTTGACCATAATTCCATGGATGGTTCAAAAGTTTTTTGCTACAATGGACCATCACGGCTGAACCACTGAAGCTTTCAACCTTCTATTCACAATATATGGTCGTGTGGTGTCTTCTATATAGGTTTTAATTCGGTAGATGGTGGTAATTCGTTGTAATGGACGAAAAAAGTATTTACATAGGACAAATGAGCCAACTCCGATAGTTTTTTTTGTAGAAGTGGGAACTGGGCTCTCGAAATTTTGATTACTGCGATATTGGGTGTCGCGATTTTTGCCTCTTTTAAATTTAATATTTAGCAGTTAGAACGTCGGTTAACATTTTTATTCAATTAATTTTTTATTTATTTAGTTGGATAAAGGCATTTAGAGTTTCGCCACTCAAAATTTGAGTATGACGGTATTTGGTTCTCGAAATTAAGTTTGCCGATATTTAAAAAAAAAAACTACATCGCAGGGAGAGCGAGGTGTGAATTTATATACGAAATTTGAC
Source organism: Sylvicola cinctus (assembly GCA_963854165.1). NCBI lineage: Eukaryota > Metazoa > Arthropoda > Insecta > Diptera > Anisopodidae > Sylvicola > Sylvicola cinctus. The sequence continues at coordinate 27,659,136 of OY974082.1, forward strand.
CTTGAAATGTTCTGCAAGTTTTCTTATTTTATTTAATCCTACAATCGTTTGAAATAAAAATTTCAAAAATATTTAGGGTTTCTGAGATACGTGCGCCGTACGCCGTACGTCGAACCTTGAAATTTCCGATTTCGACCTTGATATGTTCAGCAGGTTTTTTTGTCTCATTTGAGCCTACAATAATGTGAAAAAAAGAAATTGTACTAATTTAATACGTACGGCGTACGGCGCACGTATCTCAGAAACCCTAAATATTTTTGAAATTTTTATTTCAAACGATTGTAGGATTAAATAAAATAAGAAAACTTGCAGAACATTTCAAGGTCAAATTTCGTTTAAAAGAAATTCAGAAAAATTAAAGGTTTGTGAGATATAAAAAATTTGACCTTGAATTTTTCGATTTTGACCTTGAAATGTTCCGCAAAATTTCTTATATTATTTTATCCTACAATAACGTGAAAGATTTTTTTTGATATTTTGCAAGGTGGTTGAGATAGAAAAATAGGGTTTGTCCTTGTCCACCCCCTTTTTCGCCAAAAGGAGCATCTAGCGGGATATAGAATATATGCAGTTTTGTTTAAGATACCTTGAGGATTAATAGATGTGGAAATGAACAAAAACTTAGAACCCACTTTTGAGCCCCTATACGAAAAAAAAATCCCTTGGCAATAACTTGACCTTGAAGGATCTGACCTTGAAAAATCGAAGACGCTAGTCTTAAATTTTTGTCTAATACTTTAGAAAAAAATTTCATACAAATCGGTCCAGTAGTTTAGGAGTTTTTTTTCCGTTGTTTAACTACATTTTATTAAAAAATTTCTGAGATATAGAAAATGTGACCTTGAAATTTCTAAATTTTGAACTTGATTTCTGTCCAAAATTGGTACTTTTATTGAGATTATCAATAATGTAGAACATCATGTACCCTAAAAATCACAGTTTTGATGTTGTTAAAGGTGTCTGAGATAAAAAAGTCTTTGACTACCCCCCCCCCCCCCTTTCGCCAGAAGGAGCATCTAGCGGGATATTAAATATATGCAGTATTGTTTAGAATACCTTGAAGATTAATTGTTGTGAAAATGAAGAAAATCGTAGGGCCCGTTTTGGAGCCCCAATACAAGAAAAATTGAAATTGGTCCCTCCGCTAGTACTATATATAATTGCAATTAAATCGCTTCACGAGTCCCTTCGTATCTCGAATATTCTTCTATATATATTCTATAATTAAAAGGATATTTAAGGTTATGAATATGTTATACATAATATTATAATTTTGAATAATATTTTTTATTTCATGTAAAATTTTTATACACAAATTGAATAACATGCAAATTTTTATTTCTTAGGATCGGCATCTGTCACTGAGTTTTATAAAAGAAATCACCATTGGACAGAAGGACTTATTTCCGCAGCGAAAAGCGTTGCACAGGGCGCTAATTTCCTAGTGTATGTTGTGTTTTATTTGAGTTACGAATTTATTATTTTTTAATTGTCATGTTTTTCTTCTCAATAGTTCTGCAGCAAATAAGGCTGTTTGTGGTGATGCGAAACATCAGCTTGATTTAATTGTGGCTGCTCAAGAGATCGCGGCATCCACAGCTCAATTGGTAGTGGCGTCCCGAGTGAAGTCTCCTCGGGGTAATGTTAAACTTGCAGAACTTAGCCAGGCATCACGTGATGTTACACAAGCAACTGGTGCAGTAGTAGCCACGTCCAAAGATTGTGCAGGCCGTTTGGAAGATTTTCAAGATATGGATTTAGGCAAACTAACAATACATCAAGCAAAAACCATTGAGATGGAGATTCAAGTTAAAGTTCTTGAGTTGGAACAGGCTCTCCAAATGGAGCGTCATAGATTATCATCAATTCGTCGGAAGCATTATCGTGAAAACTGATTTCAATATGTTATTACTAACTTGGTTAAATTTGTTATTAATATGGAAACTAAATAATATTAATAAATTTGTGTTTCAAACTTTCTATTATATGTTTTTACGAAAGACATTTTTAAGATTCTCTTTGAGAAGGTGCTGGAAAGACTTTAATATGAATCTGTCTGGCTCTTTATTTGCTTGTGTTCGAAAAGTAGATACGTTGCAAAACAAATTGGGTTGGCAAACCTAATGCACAGGTTTAAAAATATTTTAAAAACAATATACATACAGTGAATTCAAAATTAACATTGAAAATGTTGGTACTACCTATAACCTAATCGAAGACTGCTGCTCGCAATAAAACATTTTAGAAACTACAGGGAGTCAAATGCGTGACAATTCTTGACGATTTATTCCATATCCTCCCAATAATCGAAACTCGTTGTGTGAACTCTATTTTTTTTCACACGACGACACAGTTTGCCAACATGATTTAGATAATGAAGAAGTCGAAGAACATCATCAGGTATATTTACATTGGAATTCTTTCACGCAATTGAAGAAGATGAAGAGACGGTTTGGAGCTTTTATCTGCTTCCGGTCCTTAAAAGAGGATTTAACAATATTAACTCTCACTTTTTAATTTTTTTAAATAAATTTGTGTTAAATATATACGTATATATTATATATATAATATATTATTATATAACCACAATTACAGCTAGCTACCACACCACTCATCACGCCCATCCCACCCATATTATCCAAACCAACTATATTTATATTAGATATTGAAAGAAAGTGGTATTCTGCGATCATTCTTTCACCTTCACCTGGAAGAAAATAAAAAGAAGACTTACATTTTTGGCGTATTTCACGCGTTTTATGTATATTTTTCTATCCCCACTTTGACAGATTCGATTTTTATTTGATATTTCAGCTTTTGTGCAAACATTAAAATACTTTTTTGGTTTTAAAATTAAATAAAAGTAATTCGAAATGTTCTTTGTGTTAATGGGAGAAGTTGAACTGTAAGTAATTGAAGACCCTCAATAAAGTTATTTCACTTTATTAAATACATTTTCCACTAAAAAGTCGTCAACACCGAAATGAGTTGCATAACATTTTTGACGACTCTACATTTTTACGGTCATGGTTCATAGCAAACACCAACTGGATCACACCACCATTTGTCAATAACCCAATCTACAACTTACCGTGTGATTGAAGACCATTTTCCTTTACACAATACGCAATTTAGACGTACATGCTCAATTTTTTTTTCAATTTGAAAGAATGTCAGTGTGAATACCGGTAAAAGAAAATACTTTCACTCCAAAATATGAGTAAGTACAAAAAAACTACATCGCAAGGAGAGCGAGGTGTAAATTTATATACGATTGTTGATACGAAAAATTTGATTTGAATATCTCAGAAACCCTAAATATTTTTAAAAAAAATTTTCACATTATTGTAGGAATAAATAAAATAAGAAAACTTGCTGAACATTTCAAGGTTAAATTTTGAAATTTCAAGGTCATATTTTTATAAAAAAAATGTGTAATTCAAATAGTGTGTGTTTTAGGGTACTATGATGTTCTACATTATTGATAATCTCAATAAAAGTAACAATTTCGGACAAAAATCAAGGTCAAAATTCAGAAATATCAAGGTCAAATTTTTCATATCTCCGAAATCACTAAAACGTGTTTACATAATATTTATTTGTATAAAATTCTTTTGTATATTTAATTGTTCCAAAACATATTTTCGTTTTTACATTAGACTTGTTATAAAATACGCCATTTTTAAAGCGTTTTAGAGCAATATGATGTTCTGCATTGTTCCTAAGTACCAATTTTGGGTAAAAATCAAGGTCAAAACACAGAAATTTCAAGGTCATATTTTCCATATCTCAGAAAAGCTTTATTAAAATGTGTGTTGTACAATATTACTCAAATCAGAAGAAACTCAGGACTCAGGAGCAAAAGTGACACTTTTTTTTGGGTGCCACACATTGCTACAGTGATAGAAATAATCAAGGGTGACTTTTTGGTACCCGAGCGCTGGGCGTAACTATGTCGAAATGGAGGGGCCTAGTCGCAATAATTTTATGGCCCTCTGAAAAAAGTCCAATGCTTAGTGCTTTCAACATTAATACTAATTAAATGGCCTAGATAATTTTGGAATTGTGCATCTACCTCATAGTATATGTTTTATTTATTGCATTTTTTATTATTAGCTAAAATAATTTAATACGAAAGTATGTTTCAAAAGAACAACTCTAAACATAAAACATTTGATGAAAATAACTAAAACCACGTCAGACGTATAAACAAACACGTATTAGAAGGCATTCGACAAAAATTTGAAATATCCCAACCGGCAATATATATCCTGGTGCATAATTAATACGTTATCAGTTATATATTTCTACACTGTGCGTTAAATAGAGTAATAAAGATATATGCAAGTAAAAATAAAATATGTAATAAAATATGTAAATAAAATTTGACCATATATATCGGCCCATATCTAGCAATTGTAAGGAGTACATAGTTGTGGAAAACTAACCCTATGAACGTTATATAAGAGTGTAAATTTCTCGATTTAATCTCCGCTTCGAATTTCTTATTTTCAGTGCATGCATATAACAAATATATATATATTCCTATTATTATATTATATATACTAGCCATAATTCAAAAAGTAAGAATCGGCAGCACAACATTACTTTATACACTCAGTTCTCATTTTATACATTCGGTTCTCTTACTCGCTATTCGCTTACATATATTCGCAGACCTCTGTGGTCAGCGTCAGAATCTGTTTTCTCAGTTTTCTTCCGTCTCTACATTCTACCATATGTGTAGTGAGTAAAGAATATTATATGCATAGATTTCTTTTTACCTATCACATTGAAGATAAGAAAAATGTATTTTCCCACGTTTTATATGCAAATTGTGTATAGATAATAAAACTCTACCAAGTACCGAATACCATATATGGATTTGTATTTTATATTCTCTACCTGCTACGTATACCAATATAGTTATACGTATCATCGGTATTCGGTTCTCTTAGTAAATTCACTAAATAGTTCTTACTTCTTACTTCTTACTAGTTACTCCATTTACTCGGCAATCGCTCGTAATCTTTTGCTGTAAAAGGTCGTAATTGCTGATATACGGAGAATGTTCATCGAGTTCGATATTGTACATTTTAAAACACAACATACTAAAACACGTTTTAATGATAAGTTTTAGTATTATAAGCTTTTAATTTTAAAATTCTGATTTTGTATTTTGTAATATACATATATTGTAATTGTGATTATTGTTTTGTGTTGTAAAATGTGCAATATTGAAAAATTATTATTTTGAAAGGCAAAATAGGCATTTCTTTCTATTTAGTTATGTAGTAATTAGTATAGTATATAATGCTTTTTCAGCGATTTCAGAGCTAGTCATGCATGCATGAGCGTATGTTTGTGTGTGTGCGATCGCGTGAGCGTGTGCGTTTCACCGATTTAATACACTCGCGTACAACGTTATGTATCCTAATGAATTATCAATACCACATATGTACATTGAAAATTTCATATGATCCATCGTGCTGTTATGTTGAACTTCCGCCTTATGTATTTGGAGATAGTGATTTTAAATTTATTTTCCCACGTTTTTTTAAAAATACGAATAAATAAAACACATAAGAATTAAAACACATCTACCAAGTACCGAATACCATATATGCATGTTGTATTTGTTATTAACTTTAGCTTCATTTGTCTTTGAAATTTTGTATAAAAAATTAATTATGAAAACACTAAATAGTAGCCCAACAAGCATATATATAAGGCCAAACGCAGAAAAAGACGACGGTGCTTACTAATGATCGTTGATTATTGTTTAATGCACCGTGCATGTATTGCACAAACACACAAGCACACGCACACGCTCACGCATGCATGATTAGCTCTGAAATCTCTGAAAAAGAATTATACTATACTACGCATACATAAATACAAATAGATGACCATTTTGCCTTTCAAAATAATCATTTTTCAATATTGCACATTTTAAAACACAAAACAATAATCACAGAAGAATTTAAAAGCTTATAATTTAGTAAAACTTATCATTACGACGTGTTTTAGTATGTTGTGTTTAAAAATCTACAATATTGATCTCCGTATATCAGCAATCACGACCTTTCACAGCAAAAGATTTTGAGCGACTACTCATAACTCAATAAATGCAAGCGAATGCGAGTAAAACTAATTGAACCGATAATACGTACATAACCATATAATATAGGTATACGTAGAATGTACAGAATAAAACGTGGGAAAATACATTTTTCTTATCTTATAATGAAGGAGAAAAAAAAAGAGTATGTGCTCAGCCCGTAGTAAAGCTGTGTGGATGATGCCTCACAAATTTTGTATACGCAGTGCAAGCGAGAAGGTAGGTATAAATTTAAAATGATTTCCTAATACATAACGTTGTACATAAGAATTGTCGTCCAACATTTCTGCGCTCGCCTAGTGCTAGTACATTCCAACTATATACGCCTATATACGTAGCGGTTGAGTGCTCTTGCAATCATTAATGATAGTTTTCTTCATATATGCTGGTTGGGGACTGTTGTCGTAATGTCAAAATCATCTTTTGAATTGATGAACCATTTAAGTATGTACTTTGTTTATTTTAATAACACGTGAATTTTTTAACATAAATGTCCTTCTCTTTAATAGTGCTGTTAGAAGAACGGGTTTTCCATAAGTTTTAACAAAAGTTAAACTTTTCTTTTTAAAAACAAAACTTAAAGAATACTCAAAGTCTATTACACGATACATTTCAATCGATACTGTGAAAATGATTATTTTCCGATATTACCGATATTGTTCACTATTTACTCTTATATTCCATTTTAGTATAACTAAAAAAAACGCTGTTAGGCACCACGCTACATCGCCCCTGAGCATTACCCCTCAAGCAGAATCAACGGAACGGAACAACGCCACATGCAATAAAATGTATGGAGATTCGGAGATTTGTTTTCATGTATTTCCACACATTTAATTGCTTGCTACACTGCGTGTCGTTGCGTTACGTTGATTCTGCTCGTGGGGTTAGTTGGAATGCTACCCAAAGATAGTCTGTGTTTTGTTTCTTTATTGATGTGCACTATTAAATCAAAATGGACTTCATTCGAAGTAAATACTTACCTGAGACCTAAAATTCGGAATGGCCAAAATCCCGTCCACCTAATAACTTAGGCCATAATTCCGTAAATTGCTGAAATCCCGACAATCTGACACCGAAAATCCGAATAGTCAAATTTTCTTAGTCACACACAAAAAATCCCGTTATACAGAATCATGACAACATATTATTATAATAAATTATTAAAATGAATAAAAAAAATCAAGAAAAAATTTCCAAATGTGTTTGCATTTTGAGTCAAAAAAAAATCATCTTGAAAAATAAATTAATATGACTGGTAATGTTCAGATTTACAGATTTAGAAAACATTTAATATGTAAAATTATGCAATATATGATATATCCTAACTTTCTAAAACATTATTTCTTAACGCTAATTAGTTTTTTAAAAGTTGTGTTGCTTTTAAAAAGAACCAACGTCGTATTTTTTGTGTAAAAAAAGTATATACATTTTGATATATTTTTGTAAACATGTATGTATACTAAGTATTAAAGTTAAGACTTTTGAAATACGTTATTGTGGATTTATTCTTGCTAAAGTTATTATTATATATTATCATTAAAGATAATGTAACAAAGTACAATAAAACATAATGAAATTTTCGAACAATCATTTAATAAAAAAAAATTCTAATATAACATGGTACTAAATATTATATATGTACTTCAATTCAATTAATAATAATTTAATTACATGAATAAAATGTGATCAAAAAAATAGAAGTTAAAAAAAGAATAATAAAAGAATAACAAATCAAATTTAATCTAGATCAAAGCAACAGTTTAATTAATAAACTATCACAATATGTATATTACTTATTGAGTTAAAAAACAATGTGGAAAAACATCCACAATTAAATATTAAAACGTACATAATCTGATTAATCTTTATAAATATAGAAAATATTTAACTTCTTTTAACAATCGTCCCAGCCATCAATCTTTTCGATGCTGTTAGTTTGTTTATTAAAATTGCAGTGTTTATTAGTACAATAACTGTAAACGATAATTAATAAATGTTTCACAAAACTATCGCTGTTTACCTCGCAACAGATTCAACGTAGTTTGCAGGATAGAGTCCCACTTTTCCATTTTTTCTGCCTTTGCACCATCCCTGCTCATCTTCATCCTCTAGTTTTTCAAAAGTGTCACCTTAAACGACAAATTATTTTTATTTTGCATTACATTTAAAATAAATGATATGTTCATTAAAATCGTTAAAATCATTAACTCACATTCAAATACCAGACTGATACCGTAGACAGACTGGCACTTAAATTATGGTTATTAAATTTCTTAACGTGGAATAAAAAAGATAAAACCACACTTTTACATCATTGATCATTAAACTTTGTATGAATTTGAATTTTTTAAATTTTAAAACAAACAAAAAATTACGCATACTGCAACAATTGAATAAATGATATCAAATATAAATGGATTTTAAAATTTGATTTTGTATTTAAATTATATTTATTGTTTCGTGTATTAATGAAAATTGCACAATCGGACGTCTGTTAATTAATTTTATTACAGCTCTGTTCTACTCGGTGTCAAAATCGTGATGAAAAATGCATACTTTCAGGGGGACAAATTGTCGTTTAAATTGGCAATATTCACTCGGTTTAAGCAAAAAACGCCATTCGGTTTACGTCAGTTTAAAGTACACGAAAAATGTGAATTAAGTACAGAATTGTTCAGTACTCAAATATATTAAACCGACTCAAATATCAAATTTAACATTTTTGCCGCGTTTTGATTTGTGCAAAGTAAATTAAAATGTATGTTTTTTTATTCATTTAGTGAAATTAAACATTTTTGCTAATTCGTGTATTGTTTGGTGATTTATTTTTGTGTTCTTTATATGTTTGCAGTAGTTTGGAGTTATGAGGTTCTCCGAGCACAATGACGCATTGTTTTAACATTTGATACAGTGTGGCGTTTGTGTCGGGCGTTTTGGCATAATTTTCAATATGAAACACATGAAGGACATACATAATTCATTAGTTATTTTAAAATTAATTTATTTTCTTGTTTTAATAAAGGGAAATAAGATACATGCAGTTTTGTTTAGAATATTTTGAAGAGTAATTGTTATGAAAATAAAGAAAATCGTAGGACCCATTTTTAAGCCCCCATTCGAAAAAAAAGTAATTTTGACAATTACTTGACCTTGAAGCTTTTGACCTTGAAAAATCAAAAATTATATTCTTATATTTTTCTCTAATACTTTACAAAAAATTTTCATACAAATCAGTGATAAAAGGCGGAATGCAAATATTTTTATATTTGCTAGCTATAGCATTTTCCATCTAGGAAAAGAGAAAATTTGTAAATAAGATGATAAAATGGTAACAAACATATTTATGTGAAACAGTTTAATTAAAATAAGTAACATAATTTTATGAAATTACTTTCGTTCTAAGAAACTGGATTTCAACTAATATATTCTTAATATTAGCTAAATGAATTTAAACCGTACGTAAACTCTACAAAAATGGCCAGTTTAAGTTTTAGTCGGTTTATTGTGATTAAACCGATGACTCAGTTTATGATTTGGTTGAGCATCAGTTTATTTTTGTGAATAGTAGTCGGTTTAAAAATTTTAAACCGAGTACTAAAAATAAATTTAAGTCGTAGTCGGTTTATTGTGGTTAGAAAGATGATTCGGTTTATAATATTGGTTGAGCATCAGTTTAATTTTGTGAATATTACCCAGTAGTCGGTTTAAAAATTTTAAACCATCTATACAATTTAAACTGACTTTAAATTCCGTGAATGTTACGGCCGTTAACAAAACTACATTCTACTAATATCCCTAAAAATTTTCTTTTAAACTTACAAAATATATATAAAGGAAATATTTCACCTAGTGTCATTACAAGCTTCCTCACACAAATCAAGAACAAATTCTGAAAAATCAAGGTCACATTTTTTGTATTTTCGTATTTTTTATTTTCAACATCATTTTAAAGAATATCCCAACTCCCAATATTGCTTTCTAAATTTGCCGCCATTTTAATTTAACTAATTTGTAACCATGTTATATTTGATATATGACAACTTAAAACATTCCAGTTATTAAAACTGAAACCAAATACAATGAACAATGAAAATATATATTGGTATTTTTTTTATATTTAGTGAAATAATAATGCTATATATTGCAATCGCTATACTTCAATTAACATTAAACCTTAAACTGCAAAATCATTTTCTGCACGATTGACTAGATGTATAAATTATAACTTATGTTGTTGTTTTATTATTATTTTATTGTTGTAGCAAAAAATTAAAGTTCGATAACTAAAATATAAATATGTATATACCTTGTTTAAATGTAAGTTCATCACTTTCAGCACCTTCATAATCATAAAGTGCTTTTACAGGAACCCCAGGTTCCCCATTATCAACCAGCAAGTTATCACCATCTCCTTCGTCCCAATCGTCTTCTTCAAATGGATTTGCATCGGATTTATTAGTCCCATTTCTATATTAAATAAGTCGAGTTATATAACCATTATTCAAAGATTTTATTTATATGTATTGTTATTATTACGTAATAGTTGATGCTCTATTATCAGCAGAGGTAATCTCATTGTCCGATTTAGGTGAATCGCTGTTAGACTGGGGCGCTGCCGAACTTTTAACATTGACAACTGGTCCCAAATTATTTAATGAATTACGATTATTTATACTGTTTTTGTTATTTCCTCCCGGCGGTGGATATTCCTAAAAAAAATATTTCACTTACATTCATCAGATTTTTATTTATCATCAATATTCTATATGTCAAATTAGTCTTTAAAAATTCAATTTAATTTGTAAAAAAGTGTGTAAGATGTTTTAAAATTTATAAGCAACGCAAATAAAAAAGGGGAAAAAACCATGCATACATGCAAATCTTCCGCAACAGGCCGTTGATGAATCAGCGTTATTGGAGCAGCTGGAATTGCCTCCTTAGATTTTATTCCCTTAGCAATGTCGCGAAACTCTTCAGTATATTCCTAAAATTGGTAGGGTTGTAAAACAAAAATAAGTTAAACGCAAAATAATAAAATGTTTCGAATTCAATAAAAATGTGCAAAATTTACCCAGGGCCCCAAAAATTAATCTCTATAAAATGCGAGAGTTGTTAAAATATTAAAAACTACTAAAATAGTAAATCTGGAGGACGTTTTTGTAACTTTACATTATAAGTTATTTTTCGTGTGCAAAACTGATACAAAAACGTTTGGTAATATAAACGTAATGACTAGGGTACGAATTCTTTTATAAATCCATTTTTAATTTATATACGACCCCAAGGGCATATAGAAATTATATATATCTCAGAAACCTTTAATATTTTTGAATTTTTTTTTGTCACATTATTGTAGGCTTAAATGAGACAAAAAACATACATAAGTGTTCTAGTTTATTGAAACGTAAGTAAAAACTGTATTTAATTACGATAGATCACTTATTTAATATTAATGAATCTCTTCCTGATTAGCTTCAGCAATATTGATGCAAAAGGGCCAAAGAAATAAGAACAACTCAATTTTCGGAAAATTTTACTTTTAATATCAATAATATCAATTTAATGTGTATTTTTTCATTGGAAATATAGTTATTACTTTTTTCAAATATATGTATATACATTCATTTTTTTAACACTGCTTTTTAAAATTTTAATTAATAAAAAAATATCTAGTTACACATGTTCCATAGAAACCACTATAATTTCCAAATTTCTCTGCGCATGTGCAGTAATTATTTAAAAAAATTAATGTGTCAGAGTCGTTTCATACCAAAAATTGCCAAATGAATTTGCGCGGAACGCCTCACCAAATGAGGGAAATTGGACTACCCGAGTAGTAATAAATGAATGTCTATTTACAAAGTATATACGAGAAATTTGCTAATTAAGTTGTTAATATGTGCAAATAATTTAACAGAAAAATAAAAATTCGGTCCATTATCTAAAAAATATTAATATAATAAAATTCTGATACGACGCGCACTCTTTTATAATTTGTCTCGATTACAATGGAGATTCACTGTATTCTTTATAATGTTTATAAAGTTGCAGTGCCTTCTTAATTAAGATTTAAAATGTCAGTTCAACAGAATGATAAAATAAATTGATAACACTACATAAATGATATAACTTCTTTTGTTATGTGAAAATGTAAAATATCATTATTATAGTATTCAAAAAGTCATACCATAAATGCTGGCCAGTTCATTCCCATATTTACACCACGATTGTTTGACCACCACTTCAGATCTTTTTGATAATCAGAATTATTGATAGTATGGTAAAACTCTTCATAAATTTGTGGTAAACTAATGTGATATTTTAATAAAAAAAAAATGTTTTAGACTTGTCTGATCAGACACAAATAATTAAAAGAAATGTACCTTGGATCCCGTGATAAGTTTAAGCATTTATGAATACCAAATAATGTGTTTTTAAAAAATTTCAATCGTGTTTCCTCTATTTCTTGGCATTTAATAAACACTGATGTCATATCTTCGATGTAAATGGGATTGTATTTATTGATTTCTTGCAAAGATACTTCATACTTATCTCGACATTTTTGCACTTCCTCCTTCGTTCGAGCAACTCTGTCTTGCATCTTTTTTATCTATAAACAATGAATATAAACATTATTATTGAAAATTATCAAAATTAAAACAAAAAAAGACAGCTTATGTTTGAATTATTGTAAGACTACATGTAAAGTTACAAACTACCATAGAATATGTGCATTTCATTGGGGACTAAAATGTAAGTCTCCAAGAAAACGATTTCGGGATTACAATTTATATTATTTTCTTGTTTTCTTAATTGACGATTGCATGGATTATGCTTGAAATATGTAAAAATGTCCTCGATTTAATTACGATGGCAGATTGATAACTTACTGACTATTCAAATTCAAGAAATTGTTCTTCTAAGACAATATAGTTGCCATGACAAAAATCTACAAATTAAGATCCTTTTTCATCGTTTACCAAAGTTGTGGGCCGGTACCGGATCGCAGAAAAATTATCTTGAGTCGTGAAAAAAATATGTACAATATTTATTTTTTTAAATCAGTTACGCGTCTACACTTGCAATATTTTCATATAATGAGATTTTATTTAATATTGCAGGTATAATCGTCTCTCAAAAATGCGTTCTAAATTTCAAATACTTCATATAATATAAAATATACAAACAAAAAAAAACAAATAACGCTGCCCTATTCCAAAAATCATTTCGTCGTATTTGCTTCTCAAACTATACCTTTTCCAATAGTAATTCAGAAAGTATCAAATTGATTTCAGAAGATATCAATTTGATTTCAGATTACTCATTAAGTTGATTTCAGATATCGCCAATTTGATTCAGGAAGTATCAATTTGTTTCAGATTAGTCAAGTTAATTTCAAAAATCGCCAGTTTCATTTCAGATTAGTCAAGTTGATTTCAGAAAGTATCAATATGATTTCAGATTAGTCAATTTGATTTCAGAAATGGACAATTTAATTTCAGAAATCGTCAATTTGATTTAAGAAACTACAGTTTTTACCCGAAAAACCATAAAAACTACTTATTTTTTTACTTGAATATGGTAATATATATTTCTTTTAAACACATGTTACATATGGTGCTTCTGTATTGTTTTAATATTAATGAAAGTTTATGCGCTTTGTTCTAGAAAACGAAATCAACATCGCAAAAATAAAAAAATATCAAAATAATTAATTTTAAACAAATCAAATTGATGATTTCTGAAATCAAATTGACGATTTCTGAAATCAACTTGACTAATCTGAAATTAAATTGTTACTTTCTGAAATCAACTTGACTAATCTGAAAGTTTAAATTAAAATGCAATATTTAGTTCAAGGTGTGTACTTTAATTTTCTAATTATTTTGAGACAAATAAATTGAAGAATTCAAATTTTTCATTTATTATAAAAAATTACTTTTCGATGTGATTTTCAATACAACATTTCTAAATTCAAAACTGATTTTAAAATAAGTACCTTTTGGTTTCCTCCGTGTTTTTACACCACAATTACAATTACACCTTCTCTATCTATATCTAACGGGTTTCGATCAATCTGTATCATTTTTATAAAATATTTTAGTTTTAATTGATTCAGTGCCGATAATATTTATACGCGAATTGTTTGAGGTTTGGCGGAAGAGCGGTGATATGAAGCCAACATCTACAAAAACCTTACACGATATGAGTGAATTGTGAAGGCAAAGATAAGTGGACATGACTGGACATCGGATCACCAGAAAATCATTAAATTTTTTGCTGTCAACGTGCTCAAAAAATGGAAATTCGATGTAAATAAAAGAGCTCTTTTCGAATCAAAGCAAAAAGATTGACTTAATCAAGAAATTTAATTGGGAATTGCGTCGTAACCAGAAATTCGTTGAAGACGTCCAGAAACTACTTTCAAAGAATACAGCCATAGATCAAAATACAGAAAAGTTCAACATCTTGTGAACATGGATCTTCAAAATTAGCTCCACACGTGTAAAACTATTTAAAGAAAGGAATACTAATGCTGCTTTAATGGCCAAAGAAAGTACCTACACAACATCATCAATAGTAAACAATTCCAGAAGATATGAAAAGAAGAACTATAAATGTTGCAGACCTGCATAAACACTCACATTATACATAAACTGATTTGACAAAACCACAAAGAATTACGAAATTCTGCAATTTAAAAAAAGATATATGAATATTGCTCGTACTACCGGCTGCTACAAGAAAAATTGTATTACTACTTTAAAGAAGTGGACACCCTAATTGAAAATGCAAGCGAAGTTAAATTCCGTTGGTTTGAAACTGAAATCAGGACTTGATTGAACATCATACGCATAAGAAATCAAAAAAAAACTACAAATAGGGATTTACTTCATTATTTTTTGCTGTCATCCAATCCTGTGGTTTTTAACAGAAACGACAGTGCCTCAAAGATTGAAAAAATTTCATAACATTGATATTCAAGGTTTTTTTACTTTAAGAGATTATATTTCTGATAATTATATATATTTCTGAATAAAAACTAATAAAAAACTGATATTTTTTATTAAAATGTAATTTGTATGAAAATACAAGAAAATTCGTTTTTAACTTTTATATTTTTAATATAACACTTATTACTAAAAAATAAAAAATTATACAAAACTAAAGTAAAAGCATCCCTCTAAGTTATAAAAATAAAAATTTTGGTTTGAAAGTTACAGATTTTTGGCACAGAAAAACGCGTGCATACATTTGCACATTTTATCTAGACTTTTTAAGCTAGGGGGTGTCACAACGAGTGTCTGTATTGTCAACCTTTTTTCCTAAAAAGTCGGAATACATAAATCTACATATGCCCACGGACAAATGCTTCAAGGTCAAGTTATTGCCAAAATTTTTTTTACTTGTATGGGACTCAGAAACGGGCCCTACGGTTATCTTCATTTTCACAACAATTATTTCTAAAGAGACTCTAAACAAAACTGCATTTATCTTATATCCCGCTATGTGATCCTCCTGGCAAAAAAAGGGGGATGTACAAAGACAAACCCAACTTTTTATTTTGGATACCTTACACAATATCAAAAAAATTCTTTCGCATATACATTTCAAGGTCGAAATCTTAAAACCGAATGAAATATGTAATTCAAAAACTGTTTGTTTTTCGGTACTATGATGTTCTACATTATTGCTAATCTCAATAAAAGTACCAATTTCGGCCAAAAATCAAGGAAATTTTAAGGTCACATTTTCCATATCTTAGAAAAAGTCGTAAATCAATTCACACCTCGCTTTCCCTGCGATGTAGTATTTTTAAATGTATGGTAAATAAGGCAGTAGAACAAAGCACAGATAATAATTTATTTGAATAAGGTTACCTCAGCAATAGTCCCTCTAACCTAAATGGAACTGATTGAATTTCGTACTGCAAACATTGCAAAAATCGTTATTATCTAACCCGTTATACCAACTAGAAGAAAAATTTGTTTAATGTTTACTTAACCGTATAGATTTACCATTATAGTGTTAAGTCCAAATTGTAATTCTGTAATGGTTTCTATGTTATTAACGAAAAGTGTAGTGAAATTCCTCCCTTCTACAAATATTCATTAGTTTTAGTCAACTATACACACAATTTTACGATCCTCTAGTCGAACTAGACACTATACCGAAATATTACTATCAAGTGGGGCCACACGAGATATTTTCAAAACTAGACGTACAGTAATTTTGTAGAAATAAGCAATTCAAATATTTTGTTCCGTTTCCCAAATTCAACGTTCATTTGTTAATTTGTATGTCAGTGAATAAATAAACAGCATACTTGTTGTACCAAAAAATTCAAAAAAAAACTATAAGCTATTAGCTATCAACTACCCATTCCAGTTGGTCTAGTTGCAAGCGTTTGTATAGTCTATAGAGTGGGTGTCCACACGGTGATAGTTTTTGACTATACTATAGTCTCAAAACTAGCGAACAGTTCAACTATATATATAGTTTTGAACTATCCGAACCAGTCACACTCCTATAGTCACGCTATAGATAAACTATCCGCTAGTTTTATATCCCGTCTGGAGGCACCTTTACCAATTTACAATTTTACAACCTCATTAATTTGCCATCTTATAAAAGTACCATTAATGTACAACATCCGTCTAAACATCTATATTATGAGTTTATTTTACTTGAACTGACAACTGAATGTTGTCCATCACTATAAATGACAATTTAGAATAAGAAATAGCTACGTACAAAGTTATATGTTACCTGATCAGGTGAAAGTGAACTATCAGCGTTAGCATTCCTTTCCTGGTTGCTAGCCGATTTTTCCGTTTTGCAGGCAGCATGATATTCAGCCTTCATCTTTTCAATTTTAGCTAAGTGTTTCGACCAAGGCTTCTGAGCTTTTTTGAAAAGATCTTCCATTTCTTTCCGTTCTTTTATTTGAATCATTGTCTTAAAATCAAATAATTATTTATTAATTTGAAAACAAATAGTTATTAAATATTAGCAATTCGTAAGTAACAAACATCTTACTTTGTGGTAATTATCTTTTTGCCATGTTTTAATTTGGTAAGTAATATCTGTGCACAAGTCATCTTTAACTTTTAAATGTACATCTGATAGACGGTCTGCCTCTTGAAGTATGCCCTTCCACGCAGCTTCCATTGTTCCATATTCTGGTCCTAATGGTATATTAAAAGTGACAAAGAAATCAAAGAAATTTTGTTAGTTGGTCTTATCTTCTCTTTTTTTAATGAAATAAAGGATTATCCTCTGTTCAAATTACAAAAAGTTAAAGATGAAAGACCAGTCTCAAGTCGAACATCGTTCAATCATTGAAAATAAAAAGCAACATTTTTCCTTCGACCGAAAACGAAGTACAAAAACATGCCTATAATTAATTTAAATTTAATTTACACGCAAAAAGTTCCCAGTTTAAATGTTTGAATGCACAATTTGCGAAAACAAAATTCCACTCTTTGCGAGTTTATAATAGTGTGCATAAATTGAGTTAGTGTGTAATATACTAAATGCGATATATTTTTTCACAGTATTGGTCTGTTTGTTATTCTAAAATTCCCTTACCACGTTATAAATTAAGTCAAACTTGTACGAAAAACGTTTTCCAATTTTGCGTACATACGCACTACTTGTAAGTGGTAGTGAGATGAATTAATTCCGATGCTATCTTCTCCAATTTAAGAAAAAGATATGCGTATTAGATAATTTTTTACCATATAAGTACACTTAATTTATATGTACATCACATATAGTATGCTGTAGTAATAATAAATAAAAATCATTTAAAGATACATATAGTATTTTCATACATACCCATATACAATATACATAATACTATATGCCATTCATGTAGACAATAACTATTTATCAACTATTAATTTTATTATAATGCCCAAAATATGAAAATCGAATTATCAATGAAATAAATATTAGAATCATCTAAAACTTTACTAAACTCTTATTTTATATAATATTTAACCTTAATTTACAATTATTTATGAACCGAAACTGTTTAATTTAACAGCATATAAATTCTAACGTTTAATAGCTTTTTTAATTAAAAGTAAATTCAACATTTGTAAATTTTTTAAGGAGGCATTTATAAGGTTATAGGTTCATAGTTCCGATACATCAGACATAGGTGGCACTGATGTCATAATGTTATCTTGGTGAAAAGGTTTGCCTTAGGCGCAATAAAAATATTATGTTGGTAAACAAATACTTTTGTTGAGTAGAAACGCAAGTATATAACCTCATTTTTACCGCAATATATAGTTTCATATAAAATGACTTCTTTCATCTTGAGTGTTTTATATAGGTGCGAATGTGTAAAAGACATTTTTTTTTAATATTTAACGTTTCGGAATTATAATAGTTTGTGAACGAATTTTGTTCATATTTTATAGCACTTCTAAGATAGATAATGTGGGGTTTGTTTGCGTCCATCCCATTCCTTTAGAGATATAAGTTAAATGCAGTTTGGTTTAGAATGCCTTTATGGATTAACGTTGATAAAATGAAAAAAAATATCGGACCCGTTTCAGAGTCCCCATACAACACAAAGTTTCTTATTTCTTTTTTAATATTTTACATAATGGAAATCAGTCAAGTAGTTGAGATATAACAAAAGAATACGGCGCACGTTTGCGCAATTTTTTTTTAGACCTTTTTTTGGAAGTAAGGGGTTAATACATTGGGGAAGAATTGCATAAATGTTGGGACTGAAAAATTTGGTGATAAAATTGTAAGAGAAAGCAGTAAAGTGTTTAAAAAGAATGGAAAATTGCCCCCATTAAAAAGAAGTTTTGTTGATAAAATTATGCCTGACCTGACATTCTTGAATTTCTTCCCCGATGTATTGTAAATACAGCTTTAAAGTGTAAAACAAAATAGAAGGTAAGCCTTAGAAATATTTCAAAAGGGGGCTGAGATTCAACAAAAATGTACACAAAATTATGTTTGTTTTATCATAAGTGGGACTTCCAATACCAATTGTTTTAAACTTTTATTACAAATTTGCCATACATATGTACTCAATTCTATAATATCTGGGTCAAGCATATTTACAAAACTCATCTACGTAAAAGAAGCCGTGAAAGCTACAGAATGTTTAAAATGTCATTGAAGTTGGGAATCCAGCCGAGACCCAACCCACAACGTAATATGATATCACGACTTTTATGAAATACGAGCGGAACCCTTGTGAACTTGTTTTTGTTATAATAATATATAAAAATCTAAAAGACCGTGTATGTATGTATGTGTGTAAACATTTTTGGGAATCAATCACGATAAGAGCGTAGAAAGACTAAAACCGTAGACGGACTAGCACCTAAATGACGCTTTCAAAATTGTTTAAACACCAAATCTAAATGACGATATCGATGAAAAACTGTTCGATTTTGACTACTTTTCATACTTTTCATTGTAACCACTTCACAAATTTATATGGAAGCGGGAAAGTTATTTTGTTTCTGAAATAAGGTTATGTTTACAATTGTATGAAATATATGAAAAGTCAAAATGTAAACGCTTTTAATGACGAAAAGTGTAGTCTGTCTGGCTTTTTTAAAATATGTTCAATTCTGCCTAAATGACCATTTCAAAGTGCTAGTCTGTCTACAGTTTTACAATTACATTTGAATGATCTTTACTGAGATGCTTTACGAGGAATAAAATAGGTAGTGATAAACTACACTTTTACATCATAGGCCGTTCAATTTCATTTGCTCATAAATTTTTTGAATTTAAAAACAAAAAGAATCACAAATGAATAAATTATTTATAAATGCAAATAGATTTTAAATCTGAATTTTTATTTTTTTTTAAATATTTAATGTTTTGTGCACATTGGGTACTAAATTCGGTTTAATTAAATTATGTTCTGCGAGTTTTCTTATCTTATTTAATCCTACAATAATCTGAAAGAATTTTCTCGATATTGTGTAAGACGTCTGAGATAAAAAAGTGGGATTTTTCTTTGTCCAGCCCCCACTTTTCCAGAAGGATTACCATACGTCAAAAAATGATATTAGCAATAGCTTGACCTTGAAGCATCTGACCTTGAAAAAAAAATCGCATTCTTATTTTTTTTTTCTTATATTTAAAACAAAAAATCATACAAATCGGTCCAGTAGTTTCGGAATTCTTTTTTCCCACCATAGTACACCATTTTTCTATAGTACGGAATACGGCGCACAGAGATTCATTAAACTACTCTCCCCTACTCTAGGAAGTATATTCTTTGCTGGTTTTACACCGCCTGCCCTGCACCACCACAAAGTTACCATTGTCATTGGGACAATCAAAATTTGTAAACTCAAGTTCATATTTTCATAATGACAATAATCCATTTTTAATTTATATACGACCCCAAGGCAGATTTCGGTAATCAGACTTTTTTCGGAAAAAAAATTGACGATGCAGAAACTCATTTTAACCTCAGAGTATACAGAGTCGCAACCACCTCAAAATAAAACGAACCAAAAATAACGTAATAACTTTTAAAAGAAAAGTCATAGTCGGCGTAAATAAAATGAGATTTTTTAAAGTTTCGGCAATTACGTTTGCTATTTTTAATTGCCCCAAGGGCACATATAGATATTTGTAATCCGACTTTTATCGGAAAAGAAGTTGACGATGCAGGAACTCATTTTAACACCCCCTGAGCTCAAAAAAGTGGTCTAGAAAAAATGTGCGTTTTTTTGTTGTTGTAATTACTATGGTGGCCATACGATTTTGGCCGTTAAAATCGACACTTTTATCTCCGAAACTACTGGACCGATTTCTATGAAAATTTTTGGTGAGATATTATACAAAAATATAACGAGGCGTTTTTTTATTTTTCAAGATCAGATGCTTCAAGGCCGAGTTATTGCCAAAAAAAAACAGTTAAAATCGGATGTTACATTTCAAAATTGCTGGACCGAATTGTTTGAAATGTTTTATTTAAATAGTAAAGGCAAAAAAAACAGACCCACCATTTTTTTTTTCAAGGTCAGCTACTTATATGCCGAGTTATTGCAAAAAAATCGAAAGTTACAGTTCAGAAACTACTGGGCCGATTTCTCTGAAAATTGTATTTAAAGTAGTAAGAGAAAAAATAAGAAACCAAAATATTTTTTTTCATCGAATGTTGCTTCAAGGTCAAGTTATTGCCAAAAATGCAGTAAAAATCGAAAGTTACATTTCAGAAACTACTGGGCCGATTTCTCTGAAAATTGTATTTAAAGTAGTAAGAGAAAAAATAAGAAACCAAAATTTTTTTTTTTCATCGAATGTTGCTTCAAGGTCAAGTTATTACCAAAAAACACCATACGCGTCGTTAAAATCGTCACTTATATCTCAGAAACTAATAGACCGATTTCTCTGAAATTTTTATGCAAAGTAGTAAACGCAAAAATAAGAGAACCATTTTTTTTTTCGATGAGAAATGCTTGAAGGTCAAGTTATTGCCAAAACGGTCGCCGTACGCCGTACGATAAATGGTGTACTAAAAAAATTCCTTAACTACTGGACCGATTGATGAAATTTTTTTGTAAAGTATTAAACAAAAATATAAGAATAGGATCTTCGATTTTTCGAGGTCAGATCCTTCAAGGTCGAGTTATTGACAAAATAATTTTTTTTCGTATGGGGGCTCAAAAATGGATCCTACGATTTTTTTCATTTCCACAACAAATAATCTTCAAGGTATCTTAAACAAAACTGCACATATCCTATATCCCGCTAGATGCTCCTTCTGGCGAAAAAGGGGGTGGACAAGGACAAACCCCACTTTTCTATCTCAGCCACCTTGCACAATATCAAAAAAATTCTTGCAGATTATTGTAGGATAAAATCAGATAAGAAAATTTGCGAAACATTTCAAGGTCAAAATCGAAAAATTCAAGGTCAAAATTTTTATATCTCAGCAACCTTTAATATTTAAAAAAAAAAATTTCACATTATTGCAGGCTTAAATGAGACTTGCTGAACATTTCAAGGTCGAAATCGGAAATTTCAAGGTTCGACGTACGGCGTACGGCGCACGTATCTCAGAAACCCTAAATATTTTTGAAATTTTTTTTTCACATTATTGTAGGTATAAATAAAATAAGAAAACTTGCTGAACATTTCAAGGTCAAATTTTGAAAACTCAAGGTCATATTTTTATAATGAAAATGTTTAAATCAAATACTATGTGTTTTAGGGTACTATGATGTTCTACATTATTGATAATCTCAATAAAAGTATCAATTTTGGACAAAAATCAAGGGCAAAATTAAGAAATTTGAAGGTCAAATTTTTCATATCTCCGAAAAGCTTTATTAAAATGTAGTTAAGCAACAGTCGTATATAAATTCACACCTCGCTCTTCCTGCGATGTAGTTTTTAGTTAAATATTGAATTTAAATTACGGTGTTAAAATTAAAAGGTCTTTTATTACATATTAAGGCAACCAAAAATATGCCCAAAAAACATACATACAAAAAACTTTGCCTATTTGATCTATTAAAATGTTTAAACATCGAAAGATCATCTTTCAACATCCAAAGATGTAATAGGCGCATTGCTAAAAGCCATCAATTGAAATGTTGAATATATGTTTTGCACATTTCGGTGTCCACCGTCTGACAAGTATTCTTTTAATTTCTGCGAACCCCGATTTTTTGCCCAAAACTGCAGACAGATTTTTAATACTTGAAGATGCCTATTCCATTATTATGGTATTTTATGAGCGTAAATTAAAATAAGTTTTAACTAACTACATTAAGAAATTAGGACAAACTCACCATATATGAAAATACAATAAACAATTTGGAAGAAAATACAATTATTTGACGTTTAAATTGATTTAGGTATGTGGTATTGGGGGAAAAAAAGAGTTGTTTGATTTTAGATGGATTCTGAAAAGTTGTCTATCAAATCTCCGATATTATGTTAAAAACCGCGAAGAAAGATAAAGAAAGAACATAAAGAAAAATAGGGCGAAATATGCAAAAAGTAGCCAAAATATGTCAAAATATGCTAAAATATGTCAAAATATGCACTTTTGTATATATTATACAGTGGACGCTAACAAATTAGAACCACTTCGTTCCTGGGGTAGTTCTAATTTCTGGACGTTTTTTTTAATTCAACAAAATGTCAGAATAGTAAAGAATAAGGACTTTTTCCTGCTTAATGCGATTTGAATGATTTATTGTTTTATTCAAAATATGGGTTTGTTCAGAAATTCAAAGAAACGTTATTGTTTTATATGTATGTTTTTACTCGTATGGGCAAAGAAATGACGTAATTTGTTTACAATACATTTGAAAGTACGATATTCTTACGAAGGTTTGCAACATTGTATTAAATTATTGACGTTTTCAATTGCTGTATCATCGGCAGTAAATAGTAATTGAATTGGAACACAGTTCAGGGTTTCACTTTTTTATAACAAAACTTCACCATAAAAAACCGAACTAAAAAAAAAACCTCAAAAATTAGAACCTCAGTTCGAATTTCAGAGCGTTTAATGCATTGAAAACGATGGTTCTAATTTCTGGAAAGTTCGAATTTCCGAGAGTTCTAATTTGTGAGCGTCCACTGTAATATGCAAAAATATGCCCTAACAATCGATTCCAGAATTTATAGTTTCTTATGAATCGGATTCCCCACTTACGAATTACTAATTACTACTGGCCAGTCAGAATTTTAAATATGAATCGGAGTTGGGTTTTGGGTTGCCGGAATTTTGGTTTACGTATTTAGTGTTATAATTGTGGCTGACTGTATATTTGATGAATGAAATTTTTTTCATTAATAGTGTGTAAACAAAGCGGGGTTTGCGGTGGAACCACGTTCGCCGGGTCCGATAATATTCGGTGTAACGTGGGAAATTTAATTTAAATAGTGATTTTTCCAATGTGATAGATAAGAAGAAATTGTTTCTACATTAGCTGATGTAATGTGTACTCCTTATGGATATGTGCCGATATATATGGTTAAATTTTGTCTTTTTTTAGTTGCATTTTTTTTTACTCTTATTCAACGCACAATATAGAAATATAGGTACAACGTATTAATTATTCGCCAGACATACCCAGCCAGGCATAGGCTAATTGTTTATAATTTTTTTTCTATGCCAATTTTACCGTGATTTATTCCCAAACTTATATACGTACATCAATATACCAAAAAAAAAATTTCGTAATCGATATAATAGCAAATGTTAGACGACTGTTGTTATTGAATTACAACCCCTTGTTTTAATCGATTATTATTGGCTTTGGAGTATGTTTTACAATAACCGAAACTTTTTCAAGGCTGTTCCTTGCCAAAAGCTCTTCATTAATTAAGTCATAGGTGTACAATATTGTATATTGGGAGGTTTCATAATTCTGCAGTAGGCGCTATGAGCGGTCATACACAATAATTGAATGGCCCTTTTATAATTTTGTATGATTTGAGATTCGTAGAACCCCAAAACTTGACGGAAGCCCTAAAAAACATTTTTACAGGTACACTGTGTCTGACACTACTATAGTTTCATTTAAGAGGGGTTTTTGGTCATTCTTTAATATTAATATCGCGTTCACGTGCAGCGCATCGGAGTGAAGTGAATTTGTAATTCGGGTGTGAATCGTAATACCGTAGACAGAATAACACGTTCAATGGACTTTCGGAAAGAAGTTTGACATTTAAATCAAAAGTATTTAATGTTTAGATTTATTAAATTTAGTATACTAAAACCGAATTTCATTCAGAATAGTTTGAAATGTATAGAATCAAGTGCAAAATGCATGAAATAAATTAATAGACGTCAGATTGTGCAATTTTCATAAATGCATAAAGAACTGAATTCAGATTTAAAATCTATAAAACAATTTCGAGACCCACCGTCAAAAAAAAACATTAATTTACACAAAAAAAAAAACATAATTATTATTTTATTTGTGTTTATTTTATATTCTTAAAATTGCATAATTATTATATTATATAGGAAAATATTTGTATGAATGACAAAATATGTGAAACAATGATATTTTGTCATCAGTGTGAATGATGATGTTGCTTGTCATCACATAACAATTTTAAATAAGAAGATGACGATGTTTATTTTTTTCTGAAAATAGATTTGTCATGTAATCTGTTACCAACTAAAGCCAACTGTTTGCAAACAAATAAATTGATGCACTTGTTAGATATTATTCGAATTTTTCGTAAGTGATAATTTTATCACTCGATATTAGGTGAATGTTAATAAGTAAGAACACTGCTGCTTACCGTTTCTTGAAACAACAAATTTAAATCAATACTCAGTATTTGAAAATTGGAACGAATTTTTGAGAGACGCCTATACCTGCAATATTAAATGACATCTCATTGCACGAAAATATTGCAAGTGTAGACGCGTAACTGATTTAAAAAAAAAAATTCAAAGCACTAGATTTTTTGGTGTTCACGTGTTAGCAAATTCACTCCATTCCGATAAGTTGCACGCGAACGCTGTATAATGGAGGATTTACACGATGGCGAACGCAGATCGCGTAAAAGAGAAATAAAATCAGATACGAAATACACTAAAGTCAAAGAAGAACGGAACTACTTTTTTTCATCTACGTTCGTCATCTGCTACCATAAATTTATGGTATAAAATGTCGGGGAATTGCAATTAATAAATTTACATTGTACGCTAGATAGGAAATGATATTAAAATGCTACCGAAATATTTGTGCATCG
Source organism: Sylvicola cinctus (assembly GCA_963854165.1). NCBI lineage: Eukaryota > Metazoa > Arthropoda > Insecta > Diptera > Anisopodidae > Sylvicola > Sylvicola cinctus. The sequence continues at coordinate 27,684,997 of OY974082.1, forward strand.
TTCTCATCTTTTCTAGCTTAAACACATACTAATTAAATTGTGTGTTCCTACACAACAAATATGTAAGCACCATATACCTTATTCTGACCCACGCTGATGGAGATTTAAAATAGGTTGTTTCTATTTCACTCTTTCTCACAGGAGTATCGATTAAAGCATTCGATTTGTGAAAAACATACATGATTGGTTTCAGTAAGCCATGACATTTTTTTATTGTTCGTGATAGTCTTTGCTTTTATTAGACTTTAATATTCAATTATTAAAAGCAATTTAATTAAAATAATGCATAAATTAGAATATTCAGTGCCTGCGTGTATCAACATACATTGTTGGTTAAAAACAAGCATATTTTAAGTCAGTTTTGAGTTTAAAAATATTTGGAGTCTGCAGGAAAAAAATACACATTTTTTTTTTTAAATGCGAGTTTCTAATCCAGCTTAAATATTTTTTTGAGTTTCGTAATTTTTATGAATTAAAAAATAATGATATTTTATTAAACCGTTTGATTTCTATCGTTTTTTGCATCAAGATCAAGTTATTGCCAAAAAATACTGATTCGTTTGTATGGGGACTCAAAACGGATTATACCATTTTGTTCATTTCATAACAATTATCCATAAAGGTATTCTAAACAAAACTTCATTTACCTTATATCACAAGAAACCTACACAAAATATCAAGCTGTAATATTTTTGTGAGGTCCGGCAATCCTACATTATGGCATGCAAAATAAGCATGCTGTAATGTAAGACTATAATGTAGAACGTACATTTTAACATTGCGGCATATTGCCCTCTCATTGTATCTCACGCTGTTTTACAGCTTTCTCTGGAAAATGTATCAGCAAGTCCATCCTTGACTCCTTAAATCCTACATTTTTACTAATATAAACCTTGATGAAACGAATCGGCATCGTAACACCATAAGAATTTTTTTTTTTTTTAAATCCAGAAAGTAACAAAATTAAAAACGGAACCAACGAATTTGAGTCTGAACGATTTGTGTAAGGCATGCTACGAAAAAATTAAATTTTAGGATTATTAGCTTGAAACTGTTATATTTACTGATGAAAGAAATGTTTAACTTGAATGGACCAGATCGGATTTAAAAATATGCATTGGATTGATGGAGATTTTTGGGGGCATCCTGCTAGCAAATCATTGCAGCAGTACCAAACAGTACGATACTTTAAAAGAGAAAACTATAACAGAGTAATGGGAGAAGATAGACCGATCCACTCTCAAAAATTTGGCTAATTCAATGCCCCGCAGTTTATCATTAGTATAAAAAAATAACAGCAATTCAATTCAATTGCATATATTACAATTACTTTTAACATTTTTTTTAAACTTATCTTTTTTTGAAATGCTTTTTTTTGCGCATTTACTATGAAGCCAAATGATTATTTTTTTTTTGTTATAAAATCAATATCAAAAATACGTTCTAAATTCAAGATATTTTAAATTAACATTACAAATTCAATATATGCATCTACATTATTGCACGTGTAAGATAATTTCTAAAAGTTTGAAGTGGTGTTGTACATTGTACAAATTTTTGAATGTACCAACATAATATGAATTATGAACAGATTTTAGAAAACACAAATTTTAAAACATTTCGCATTCGTGTCACTACCCAATATATAATGTTAAATGTTTCAAAGAGACTGCAATAAAATTTGGAAATACATTTAGATATTAATGTTATAATATAAAGTACACTTTAAGTTAACTCTTTGCACCTGAGTTCTACAATTCCTATGCTACATCAATAATTTCTAATAAATTCACACCTTAGGTATTTTTCTATTAAATATAAATGTATATGTAAAATAGAGTTCATAATTGAGTTTGTATATTTGACATATTTCTCTGCGGTAAATGTGTAAAATAAAATATTTATAAATAAAATATATTATAAAATTTGACTCTCTGCGGTAATTAAAAAAAATAGATGACCAAAAATACCCTTACCTTTTTCAATAAGTTCTCCCCATTTCTTGGACCAAGTTTTAAGGTTTTTCGCATATGCTTTCTCTATTTCAGCGCGCTCTTGTATGAGTGTCGAAAGGTCTGTACAAAGCCTGGACAATTGGAAAATACTTTAAATAAAATTTGAGATTTACGTAAAATATAAATTACCTATATCCATCTTCAATTCGTTTAGTTGTTCTCTTATAATTTCCAGGCTCCCAAAATGAATCACTTCCTGCCTGCAGCAACTGATCGTCGCTGTGATGTGACATAGTTATTCTTTTTTTTACAGTGTGGTTGGGCTGACGTATATATAAGTGCACTCATATGCAACCCGAATTATCTGCAATTTAACCTATTCCTGTAAAAATAAAGTTGTTATTATTTGTATTTTTGATTACTTATCTCATTTTACTAAATTAAAACCCAAGTAAAAAAATAAAAAAACCTAGGCCTAGTCTTAAGTCTCACAGTATTTAAAAAAAAAAACGCTGTACAAAATGCTGACGATCGGAACTTTCTTACTATCATACTATGTTTTATGTAATTTATATTTTACTTAGGCCCTAACTTTTGAGCAAAGCCAAACTAAACCAAACATTATAGCTATGTAAATGCATCTTAATGCATGAAAAACTAAGCTCAGGCATACTATTGTGGCGAAGTATTACTTTTTCACTACTTAATTAATAGTTCACAACATTGTGACTTCAAAGATCGTCATGACTAAATATGAACAACTCGTCGTTTTAGTATATTCTTCCATGGCAAGCAAGGAAAATATACATCTCGTATTTCTTTTAAAAATTTACTTGTGTACACATACATTTTGGAATAAACACAGGGTTTTCCAACAAGATATGTTATTTGAATCACCCGGTATTTGGGTAGCTGTCACTTTTGTAGCTTTTTTTCTTTGACATTTGACAAGTAGAAACTACGCCATTACTAAAAATGGACCGATACACGTTGCAACAACGCATTGAAATTATTAAAATTCACTACAAAAATGATGAAAATCTTCACAGTTCGCAAAACTAAAGCATTTTTGGGTCGTCGTGAAGCACCTTGTCGGACCGCAATCTTGGTGGAAAAATTCGAGCTGTTATTGATGTGAAGAATAAAACCCGTGCTCGCCGCTCAAGAACAAGTGAGAATATTGCTGCTGTAGCCCAAAGTGTTAAAGAACCCATGTTTGCCTATTCCTCGCCTTTCTTTGGAATTGAAGTCATTTGAATGTATTTTGCGTAAAGACTTGGGTCTAAAGGCTTATTAAGTTCAGTTAACACAAGAACTCAAGCCAGCCCATCATCAACAACGTCATGTCTTTGCTGATTGTGTCCTTGAAATGCATGTGAATGATTAGGAATTCCATCGAAAAATCATCTTGACTGATGAGGCCCATTTCCACCTCGGTGGCTACGTCAACAAGCTAAATTGTCGCATCTGGGGCTCGGAAAACCCAAGAGTTATTGTTGAGAAGCCTTTCCATCCCCAACGTGTGATTGTTTGGTGCGGTTTATGGTCCGGCGGGGTCATTCGACCTTACTTTTTCGAAAATGAGGTTAGATCAACAGTTACGGTGAATGGATTGCGCAATCGAGAGATTAATGATTTTTTATGGTCGGAGTTGGATGGTATTGATCCGGACAACGTCTACTTTCAACAAGACAGTGCTACGTGCCACACAAGCAACGAAACCATTGCTCTTTTACGGGAAAAGTTTCCGGACCGTGTTATCTCTCAAATAGGTGATCACTATTGGCCACCGAGATCTTGTGATTTAACACCTTGCGACTTCTTCCTTTGGGGACACGTGAAAGATAAGGTCTACGCTAACAGCCCAGCGTCGATACAAGACCTCAAAGATAGAATTCGTGAGGCTATCGAGGACATAGGGCAGCTTTGCGATTTGGTTATGGAAAATTTCATGAAAAGGATATGGTCCTTTAAGCGTGGTCGTGGTGGCCATTTGGCTGATGTTGTTTTTAATCATTAACGACATACCTTCCTCTTTATTATAAAATAAACATCAGATCATTTATCTCAAAAAATGGCAATTTTCTTTGAATACCAAAATAACACCTATTATTGGAAAACCCTACAGATTACTAATACCGCATTCACGTGAGGATTGGACTGGATAGGATCAATTAATTCACGTGCTTTTGAGAAATTACAATTGGACTGATTTATGTAGGAAAGTATATATGTTTGGGGACACATATTATATATGACTTTGTTTTTTTTTTTGTTGTTCAACATTTGTTGGTTCATGATCATGTTTATATTAGCAGTAGACAATACCTAATTTATAATAAAAATAATTAATTTAAAGCGTAAAATAAAAATTGAATTAAAGACATCTGACGATATAAAACAAGCAGACGGCAATATTATACAAGAAGAAAAAACGTCTAAAGTAAGCTTTCAAATTTTTCCGCCAGAAGCGGAATGGTAGATTTGATACAGCATGCCCCACGTGAACAAAAGCAACCCAATCCAATCCTGTCCAATCCTCGCGACATGAACCCGAAAGATTATGGGCGAAATTGTACATATGCACGAGGCAGCCAAGGACAAATAACTGCCGCGACGAATTGTGTCCTATTGCTCCGTTGACCCTAATAGGTGTTGTGCTAAGGTTTTTCCTAATACCTTACATTTTCAAAAAAAGTTATGTAACAGTTTTGTTAAACTATACATCTAATATAGCGTTCGCGTGGATTTGTAAATTCGGTCCAAGTTTCAGTGTTAACCTGGGTGTGGATCGTAGTGGATTGATAAATATACATAACCTCCAGTAAACAAATATTGAAAAAAAAATGTTGACATCATTTGTTTTATTTCAGGATTTGGTTTCGTTGTGATGACTAACATCACTAATTATTATTCTTTTATGTTTGAATTGCACTTTGAAACAATAAAACAAACGACAGAAACCACCCAACTCCACCGCAATAATGTTCACATGGAGAATTTCTAAATTCACCACACTTCACTCACACATTTTAATCGGAGTTGATAATTCACTCCACACTAGATTAATTTGTGTTCACGTGACGGTTTTCAAAACTTACTCCACTCAAATTGTACATAAAAAACGCGAAATTGCGTTGTCTAAAAAGCCTCTACGAATGTCTCAAATGAATAACTAAGTTAGGGAATTATCGCACTTATAAGTTATATTTTCAAACATTTTTATATCATCCTGGTTAAAACTATATGTTAGGATGCATTTAATATTAAAAAAGGTACAACTCCTTACAGAGCTTAATGCATGAATGCAGAATAACAAGGATAAAAATTGAAGAAAATATAATGTAAGAAAGGAACAGTACTATGAAAATTCAGCAAGTGCATTATCGCAACTGCGAGAATTTCGAGAATATATCACGATGAAAGTTGGGTTTGAGTCATGAATGCAGAGTAACAAAGATAGAATATACAAAGTTTGTCTAATGAGAGAAGGTCAGTGCTATGAAAATGCACGTTGTGCAATTTTTGTATTAAATCAATGAACACCTGTGTGAAGCTGTACCCTAATTCCCGATCCAAAATATTTGTCTATTGCACTTTGTTTATTGAACATAAATTAGTTTAAGCACCTGACGTCAGAAACAAAATTCCAAAATTGCTAGTATACGTAAAGCGTAATCTTTCTTTTTATCATTCTTGATGATTACTATATGTATATGTTTTAATTCTCTTTGATTAACACGTACAAATATTTATTAGAAAAAAAAAAAAAAACATTTGAAATCAATTTTTGTTGTTATTTTGCTTGACATCTATAAAAATTAACGTGGAGCTTTTATAAAATTAGAAGTACTGTTAAGTGTACTAGTAGTTTAAATTCACTCTGCTATTAGTCTAATTACTAATACAATGTTTTTCCTTCTATGCATACATGTCTACATACATATATACGAAGTGCGCACCTTCTGATAAGAGACTGTCAAAAAACAATATATCAATTGGAAATTACATTATATTATGGACATTAAACGCATTAAACATAGTTACTTAAATCGATTTCAATTTTCCTTTGCTTGTTATCACGACAAAACAATTACATGTTACTTTTCTGTTGTCGAAACCCTTTTCCGCCATTTACAAAAACTATGTATTTTATATTACAAACCAGCTATCTGTTATCACATTATAGACTTTTAGTAGGTAGATACCGGATAACCTGTAGAAGAAATATACTAAAATTGTACAGTGTCCATGCACTAATATACAGATAACAAAAAAATTATTTGCATACTTTTTGCAAAGTTCACCTAAATATGGGTACTTCGCAAAGTGACGTCATTTTCAAAGAAGGCGACCGTAGATACGATGAAGAAAATAGGTAATAAAAAAATGTTATAATTAATGCTTTAAATGGAAGAAGTAAACATTTAAATATGTATAAATGTACAAGTTCACATTTATAAATACGCGTAATTTAACACATGTATTTATTTGTTCAATAAGGACCCTTGATTAATTACGCATTTTTTCAAATATTGAATGATCGGAGGAATTATTGCAATAACTCGTAAGATATTTACGTAATAAAATAATTTATTAAGATAATTGATGAGATTTAAACTCTTACTTTTTTTAAATGATTCAAGTTTATGCAAACTTGTATTTTATGATATCACAATCACAATTTTTTCCCGTTTTTGCTTTAAATTTCGCAAAATCTTTACACTAGTGTCAGGTTCTATAATTTGTAGTCTTAAATTTGTTGCAAATAATACACGTGAAACGAAGTGAACGAATTGCTCGAGGGTTAAAAACCAAATAATATATTAACAAAAAAGGCCTTTCTTTAATATTGCTGCAACAGTAGCCAAAGAAAACGATGTATATGAAATTATTAGTAACTGTCTATATAAATACTTGTTATTATTAAAGAGACGATCTTGGGGAGACCGAAGACCCCACATAGATACCTATTCGTAACACTGTAATAACTAATAAGTAAACACCGTCGTACTCTTGAGCACTTGCCAGTGGCCACTGGCCACTAGTCAATAGTCACGAGTCACGACGTTTACAGTTTTAGAGATGGAGCTGCGAATCAAAAAATTATTGGCTTTGTCAAGAAAAAGTCATCGAAAATATCGATAATTTTCAAATACATCGATTTTTACGTATTTTTTCTTTTTTGGTTTCATACCTGTTCATCCCAAAGTAGCATACTCAAAATAGAACCAAATTGTAAACAATTTGTGAGAAGCTAGGAAGAAGTTGTTTTCCTATTCATTGTGTTATAGATTTTTTACTTTAAAGTCGAAGAGTATAAAGAAAATATGATATACAGATATTTAAAAAAAATCGTCCTGACATGTGACATCCCTTAAGTTCTCTTTCTCGTAATCTGAACTCGCTACAGTGAAAATGTTCTATTATTATATTAAAGACAAGTCGACTTTCCAGATGGGCAAACAACTTATTTTAATTGCAATGCAACATTTGAAAATGGGACTAAATTCTAAACATTAGCATACAAATTATACACAATATGTATTAATTTGAACTACTTCTGGAACCAAAACAGTTCTGAAAATATCTCAGATTCCCGTAACAATTCGCAACAAATAAATTAACACTTCTATAGAGTTCGTAAATTTTTACTTTCAACGTGTTTTGACTTGTGTTATAATTTGGTTGGGATACCCTATGGAAAATAAAATCGTTTAATATTTATTTTGCATTACCGAAATAAAAGTCATGCCTCTCTAAGTAGCATTTTTTGGTGGAGCATCGGGAAAATTTTTTCTGAGTATGGACAGTTACAATTCTTAAGCTCTAACCAGAACGCACTTTTTTTCTGTTTGTTAGACAGCTCATATAACTGAAACAAAGGTACAACAACAATTTGCATCTAGTTTTGTCAGTTATTAGTACTACACTACGCAGAGGTAACCCGATCATTTTCTACATTTTCTATATAAAAAGCTTAGATGTGTCATGTAAACAAAAACATTCACTAAAATTTAGAGTAGAATGCGATTTTTTTTTTTCAAGTGATTATAAAAATCATTTAAGCATAAGCATTAAAAATAAATTGTTTTATTGAGAAATAACTTTTATTCAAATTCGACAAAAAATCATCCGGTTCTGCTTGCTTCAATTAAAGAGAAAATTTTATTATATTAAAATACGATATATCATTTAAAATGTTTATAATATACTTAAATATATCGAACACAGATTATCGGTATAAAATATATCGAAAGGCTTGAAAAAATATATATCCCTAGTTACGTACTATGATTTGTCAAAGTTTCCCATGATACCAAAATCAAGGTTGCGCAACCACAATAGTTGTAGAATTTAAATATGGCATTTATAAAAATGACTTCTACAGCATATTAACATGAGTAATGGGCCCATTCCATAAGTCGTTTCGTTGTATTATCGTTTTAAACTAATTGAAACAAAGTAAAAATATATAAAAATAAGTAAAGCCAATAAGGGACAGCCGCACAAAAATGCTGCACGATGAGTTTCAAACTCAACGAGTATTTTATAGCATCAAGCAGATACACATAAGAGCGGGTTTACAATTCGGCTTGATTTGGGTTGGCAATTGAAATCAAGGGCCTTATTAAAAGAGAAAGAACGTAAAACGTAATGATAGTAAGAGAGCTTCGATCGTCAGCATTACCCCATGCTAGGGCCTATATTATAGCAAGAGCATAAAAGCTAGGGCCTTATCCATAATCAAGTGCTTGCATTGAGCATTGCAAACAAAATTAAGGGCCCTAGCTTTTAATACACACAAACAAAATTAAATGCGTACACGCATAACATGAACTGATACTATCGCAAACTTATAGTATGTACAAAATATAGAATTCTTAAAATATAGAATACCAGCAATAATATGTGACAGTTTCATATAATATTTTAAAGTAGTGGGGATTGATTTATATAAATTGCAAATTTGCTATCAACTCACTTTTAAAGCTAAATTGTATAGGCTTTCTCTTTTACTCGGGCCCTTGTTTTCAAGCCAAGCACTTGTTTATAGTCATCTAAACCTACCCCTTTAAGCAACAGTCGTATATTTGTATATTCACACCTCGCTCTCCCTGCGATGTAGTTTTTTTTAATCACCTGTTCAATGTCAGAATAAATTTCACTCAATGTAACCAGCGGTGGGTGGCAATCAGGCCCGATGTATACGAACCTTAATGTCTTCCTTTGATTTTTTTCATTCTATGGAACGTCTTAAAGTGTTATTTAAATTTAATTTTTTTTAATGAAATCATTGTCTCGTGTTATCGGTTACGATTTCCAGCGTGTAAATCGAGGAATAGCTGTACTAATCCCTCAATAATCCTATTAACAGCAAAGGTACGTGATATTTATAGTTCCATGTTTATGATGATTGATGAAAGAAAATCGCTAATCGAACAGCTTATAAAACTAATAAATCATTGAAAATTAAAGATATGACGAGCACGATATGTATATAAATATGAAGTAACCTGATGCAACAATTTAGTAAAACCTATTGGTAAAGAATTTAAAGTATTCCAATTTTTTTGTTATACTGTTAAATACAATGAAGATTTACAGTTTTTATTTGATAATTTTATTGTCTTTTGCGACTAATTCTTGGGCTGAGAACGCTCGGTTCGATAACTATCGCTTGTACAATATTAACATTGAGAATACCAATCAGTTGGATTGGCTGAAAAAATTAGAAGTCTTTCCCGATGGATACATATTTTGGAATACGGTTCATACTGTCGGAAGTACTTTAAAAATCGTTGTACCACCACATAAATTTGCGGATTTTTCTGATTTGGTTAAAAACTTAGAAATTTCAGTCACACTTCAAAGCAACAATTTGCAAAAGTAAGTAATTAAAAAAAAAACGCAAATAAATTTTTTATTTATTATTCAACCTTAAGGCTGCAAGCGATTTCTCACTAATTTACAAAAAAAACATGTTGATTAAAGTACATTTGCAATGAAAATATACACAATTTTAAGTTTTATTTGCAATCTTGATGAAATTATCAATAAACTGACGGATCACTTTTTCAAAATATTGTTTATATCCTAATATAAAAATTATTGAACATTCTTAAAAATTCGAAGTTTTTAACTTTTACGAAGCTATAATTATTTTATTTTTTTTGTATTTTCTATATACAGATAATTGCAGTGTTAACAAGATACCAAAAAAATTAATTTGTGAGTTTTGTATTTGTATAAATTTTAATTATACAAAATTGTCCTAAAATTCCATCTAATTTAAAATTAGCGCCAAAAATATACTTTAAAATTAAAAATAGTTCAACTATATTCCGTGGCGCCGTTTTTATGAAACTCAAATGTACTTAATTTAAAAACTGATATGTTTATACCTCAAACAAAAATGCACGTATAATAATATACACGAAAAACTGGCCGTCTTTATTTAAAATTGGAAAAAATATGTACTTAATTTTATGCACTTTGCGTACTTTATATGATTTGTTGTTGTAATGAAAAAAAGTGTTTGAGTTCGACTCCCAACAGCGTACAGCCTTAAATAATAATGATTATTGAGTCTAAGGTAGACGGTCAATTAAACGGACTCCCATTCACATGTATGAATGACATTGTACATATATATTTTATTGACTAAACTCATCATAATATTCAATTAAAGTAAGAGAATGAAATGAGATATTTCAAGATTGCAATTGTAAAGAAATAACTTTTACGAAAATTCAAAAATAACTGTCAATCAATTTCAAATATGTTCGTTGTAAACGAGATTTTGGGTATCCGGTTTGTGACTGAAAGAATTTTAGCAATTGGCACATCGCAGGAAATCGATTTTGTACGAAACGCTAACAAAATTGTTAGTTGTTACGGTGTTTGTGAATTAGTGCTGAGCAAAATGATGATAAAAGGCAATAGCAATCATTAATACGCGGGATTTTAAAATTTTAAAATTTAAACTCAGCTACAATAAAAGAGAACATTTGTTGTTAAATATCATTTGAATAAAATTTCATTTAACATGACATTGCGTTATTCAATAATTTACCAGACCATGAATAGTGTTTACGTTTGCTCACACTTTCCGATCATCAAAAATTATTTGATGATGCAATCGGTATTGAAATGTGCCAATCTCTATCTCGCTTTTTCACATAGCCACTAGTGAAAGAGCTTTCAATTTAGACAGTGCCCAGTGGTGAATACGACGCCGAAGCAACGTTGAGTTCTACGCATGTTCCATTTACTCGGCGTCATAAAGCTTTAAGTGAATAAGCTGAAAGGAAACATATATCCGTCTCTTTCTAATTTTAAATATTTGTCTCGCTCTACCCCATTTCATATTCTATTTTGATTTTGTTTACTGAAATAAAAACAAACCACAAAAACAAAAAAACAATACATTTTCAAGTACATAGGCATTTGCTGCAACTTTTTTAAAATTTATTTGCGTTTGGTAGTTTACGTAGTTTTTATGGAGTGTTATAAATTTCATCAAATCAATGCCTTTTTTAACAATTATTATTCTACATGTTGGTGTAAAACGTCTGCATTTCCGCCACATATTGTAATTTTGGTCCAGCGTCCGTATATGAATTCTAAAAAATCAATCTCACTGGTCGATGGGCAAAGACTAAAATAGAATTTTTTTCCTTGTACCTGCTTTTGTTGAAAAAAAAATGAATATACAGTTATAGATTTATACAATTGTACTTACTTGGAACAGCTATTCCAATTATATTTATTTTATTTGGAGTCAAGGAAAAATTTATTTACCACTTCCATTTAAACGCACGTATAAAATAAACGAAATATAATAATTGAACAATGAAATAAACGTATAAATATTTTTTAATACGTATGGTAATGTGATCAAAAACAAAATATTGTTAAGGATCACTTGTGTTTCGACGATGAAATACGTGCTTTTGTATGCATGCATTCGTTAAAATTGCTTAAATTTATCATAGCTTTATTAAGTAGAGACAGGAGGACATTTTTTCGCCCTTAGTGGGAAAGAAAAAACTATAGAAAAAAATGTATGAGCTTTAAAGTTTAGGGGCAGGGCAGAGCCTTTCACCACTGTGTGTTGTCGAATGTGAACAAACGTATCCGCTTATTATCCATCAACTGTTTAGATTGAGTGTTTTTGTTTCAAATTTCAATCAATGTAATTGTGGTTACTTTGAACAGTCTCGATATATTCGGACATTGAAAAAGTTAAAGTTAATTGAATTGAGAAAAAATATGTGTACGTTCTATGTATAATTTTTAATTTACCCCAAGGGCACATAAAGAATTTTCATTCCGACTTTTTTCGGAAAAAAGTTGACTATGCAAAAACTCGTTTTGACAACCCTTAAGCCCAAAAAAGTGGTCTAGAAAAAATGGGCAAATGTACGTCAGTATAAAAGACATTTCAGAAAAAACTGGACCGATTTGTGTGAAAATTTTTTGTAAAAATTAGAGAAAAAGCAAGGGTGCAACTATCTTTTTTTCAAGGTCAAATTATTGCCAAATCAGTTTTTCTTGTATGGGGGTTCAGAAACGGGCACTTGCTATAAAATTTCCTTCATTTTCACAAGATTTATTCGTAAAAGAATTCTAAACAAAACTGAATTTATCTTATATCCCGCTAAGTGATCCTTCTGGCAAAAAAGGGGTGGACAAAGACGACCCCCACATTTCTATCTCAGACACCTTACACAATATCAAAAAATTTCTTTCACATTTCCCTAGTGTTTATTAATCAAAAAAATTTGCAAAACATTTCAAGGTCAAGTTTGTTACCACAGAAACCTTAAATATTTTCACATATTATAGGATTAAATGAGATTTGAATAATATTTCAAGGTCGAAATTGGAAAATTCAAGATCAAATTTTTTATATCACATAAACCTTCACTATTTTGTAGTTTTTTTTTACATTATTATAGAATTATATATAAGAAAACTTGCTGAACATTTAAAGGTCAAATTTTTAAACCTTAAGAAAATATTTTTATAATGAAAATATCATATGTAATTCAAAAACTGTTTGTTTTAGGGTACTATGATGTTCTACATTATTGCTAACCTTAATAAGAGTACCAGTTTTGGACATAAATCAAGAAATTGAAAGGACGCATTTTCTAGACATAATATTTCAAATATGTTATTAAACTGCAGTTAAGCAACAGTCGTATATATTATCAGTTATCACACTTATCACCTATATAAATTCACACCCGTTTGTCTTGTGGTAGTTTTGGTCTCTCAATCAAGTTCGAGTAAATTTTTGGGTATACCATATAATGCTCAATCGCACAATTTGTCATTGCAACTTGAAAAATAAGAAAATGAGTGAACAAAAAAAATTAAATTTTGCGATATAAATTTTATCAAATATTTTATTCTAAATTTACATATTATCGAAGATTTGAATTCTAAATAAAGCCGGGTTTTCAAAAAAAAAATTACGTGAATGCCAGGCCTGACAAATATTTACCGATAAAATTAAAAAAATTGCTGTAAAAAAACGTACGCTAAAAAGAGAGAGACAAATATGCGGTCATTTAAAAATGTCGAGACCTGGTATTATAGAACGCGATTTGCGGAGATTTGAAACGACATATCGCCGCCGAACAAAGAAGTACTTAACAGTTCGACATGTTACTTAAGTACTTAATATGAAGTTGAAGGTTAATTTTTTGTACATAATTAACTATTCTGTATATAAAAAAAAGTAAAATTTTTTTTTAAACAAAATAAAAAAATTAAAATAAAATCCGTTCTTAATTCGGCGAAAATCTTGAAAACGACATAACTCCGCCGATAGTACCGGGCGGAGATATGTCGCTATGCCAACTAATCATAGCTAATTAATATATTTACATAGCGATATTGACTTTGAGAAATCCTCATTTGATTCGCGATCGGAATTTGGATGGACAACTTATCACAAGCTGGAGGAAATCAACGAATGGTTAATGGAGAAAGTAGCTCAATATCCAAATATTTTAACCTCTTACGATATTGGGAGATCATACGAAGGGCGAGTCATAAAAGCTGTTAAGTTATCTAAACGAGAGGTAGAAATATATTATATGTTATACGAGCATCTTATATATTATCTGTTAAATTAAACCTAATTACTTAATGTGTTTGTCCTGTGTTTAATTCAAGGGCAATCCCATTGTATTTATTGAAGCAAATATACATGCACGCGAGTGGATCACTTCTGCTACAGCTACATGGATTTTAAACGAGTTATTATCATCTTCAGATGAACAGATACTTACATTAACTGAGACGTTGGACTGGGTATTTATTCCAGTAGTTAATGTCGATGGCTATGAATACACTTTAACGGTATATTTATTAATATATTGATAGTGCCTTATACAAAATTAATAATTACATATGTACATACTGCAGAATCGAATGTGGAGGAAAACACGCCAACCTCATTCGCCACTTTGTTATGGTGCCGATCCTAACCGGAATTTTGACTACCAGTGGATGAGTAAAATTTTAATGCGTCTTTAAATTTTCTAAATACATACTCACAATTGTAATTGCGGTTGTACTCGTAGCAGTAGGAGCCTCGACAAATCCGTGCAGTGATACGTTTGCTGGCCCGGAGGCTTTTTCTGAACCAGAAACCGCAGCGCTTCGTGATTTCTTTAATTCAATGAAGGACGATATAGGGCTTTTCCTATCATTTCACTCATACGGCCAGTATATTCTAATTCCATTTGGCTGGAGTGCTGATGCGCCAATAGAAAACTATGTTGATCTTGTAAGAATTTAAGCTAACTATTTACTCACCAAATGATTTAATGGCACATTACTTATTACTTATTAGCATGAAATTGGTGATATTGTTAAATCAGCTATTGCCGAACGATATGGAACTCAATATACTGCTGGAAATTCCGCAGCTGCTCTTTGTACGATCTTTAATAATTTATATTAATACATTTGACAGTTTTAACACGTTTTAATTACAATATTATTTTAGATGCAGTAGGTGGTTCGAGTGATGATTGGGCCATAGTAAATGGTGCAAAATTATCTTATACATTTGAGTTCCGCGATACTGGAGCCACTGGATTCATTTTGCCTGCATCACAGATTGTTGAAAATTCTCAAGAAATATTAGATGGTGTTGTGGCACTTGTTGCTGGAGCTCGGTCACGTGGTTTTTTGTTGTAAATCATTGTAAATAAATTCTAAAAGCAACATAATAGCAAAGTAACTAGCATAACAGTTTTTAATTTATGCGAGTACATAAATCTGCCATCATTTTCCTAAACGGCCGGACCGATTTTAATCATTTTTTTTTTGTTGTATTCATGGAGTCACCTGAATGATTCTGAGCTATAGTTAGAGATCAATTTCGTGAAACGCAATAGCCAACTTTTAAATTTCTACTTATACATATATTATATGTATACATAGCTACTTATATTATATCTATTTGGTTACCAAAAAAAAAAAAATTACTTGCTTAAGCAGGGTTTTCAAAGGGCAAACTTGAATGAAGCCAGGCCTTGCAAAAAACAAGCAAAATTTCAAGAGACAGGCTTATGGTCTTTTAAATTTATACCTACCTTCTCGCTTGCACTGCGTATACAAAATTTGTGAGGCATCATCCACACATCTATACTGCGGGCTGAGAACATACTCTTTTTTTTTCTCCTTCATTATAATATGAGAAAAATGTATTTTCCCACGTTTTATTCTGTACATTCTACGTATACCACTGTATGGTTATGTACGTATTATTGGTTTAATTAGTTTTACTCGCAATCGCTTGCATTTATTGAGTTATGAGTAGTCGCTCAAAATCTTTTGCTGTGAAAGGTCGTGATTGCTGATATACGGAGATCAATATTGTAGATTTTTAAACACAACATACTAAAACACGTCGTAATGATAAGTTTTACTATTATAAGCTTTTAAATTCTTCTGTGATTATTGTTTTGTGTTTTAAAAAAAATATTGAAAAATGATTATTTTGAAAAGCAAAATGGTCATCTATTTGTATTTATGTATGCGTAGTATAGTATAATTCTTTTTCAGAGATTTCAGAGCTAATCATGCATGCATGAGCGTGTGCGTGTGCTTGTGTGAGTGTGCAATACATGCACGGTGCATTAAACAATAATCAACGATCATTAGTAAGCACCGACGTCTTTTTCTGCGTTTGGCCTTATATATATGCTAATTGGGGACCCAGCTGGACATGTCATGAAGTACAAATCAGTGAAACGCAATAAATTTTGTGTACATACACAAATATTCAGATTCAGATGCAGAAAGTAACCTAAAATACTTATTTTTACATTGTATTGATTTAATTATATTGGTTGGTGTCGCCCGACGAGTTCAGCCCTTGTTTTATTCGTATTTTTGAAATGAAATTTGTTACAGAGTTTTTTGTAAATTTTTAAATTTTAACAGCTTTTTTAAATATTAATTAAGGCATCCCAGTGGTGAATACGACGCCGAATCAACGTAGAGTTCCACGCCGAAAACTACGTAGCTTTCGGGGCGTTGAGCATGTTCCCTTTACTCGGCGTCAAAATGCTTTAAGTGAATAAGCTTAAAAGGAAACATATATCCGTCTCTTTCTAATTTTAAATGTTTGTCTCGCTCTACCTTTTACTTCATATTTATTTACTGAAATAATAAAATATAAAAAATAAAACAAAAAGTGAAACAACTTCAAATATGTGTTCGTTCAAATACCATTATTTTTGTCTCATATGTTACATGATAATTGATATGGTTATTTTTATTAATTAGGATGTAATCTCTTTCTAATGCATCCATCTGCACAACAGCCACTTTTTGCTAATCACTCGTATAGTAGTTTAAAAAGATTTGATCCAGCTATGTGTATCACATATATCCATCTGATATATAGCTTCACTAGTCGGTTGGTTTTATTCCACACTCATTATACGACTCAATCGCCAATAGATGCTTGGGGTCACACCTCTCACGAGTTCCATTAACAAATAAAACATCAATGGTAGGATTTGCATGCTCCTGTTTGTGATTGACTGCAGTGATCCAATCTATGGAAGATTCAATTGTATGAATTTGTGAGTTTTAATATTTAAGAAGAAAAAGTAAACAAACCTTTGCAAGTGTTGATCAATTAATGTGGTGGAAATATTGAGACCTAACAGGATTCGGAAGAGAATCAACCAGAGGTGCAATGTGTATCAAAATGGAAATTAGTATTTACATTGTGATATAGCTGAAAAACAAAAAGTTATTGACCATGTTACATTAAAATATTAAATAATAATTTATACTTACTAGGAATGTCTTAAATAGAAACGTTTTCATTCATCTTTCCATATATAAATATTTTTATATTCCATAATCAGCGTATAATCGCGCAAAAAATTACATTTTTGAAATGTCATTAATTTGTAACATTTTGAACTAAACAAAACAAATCAGAGGACAAATATAATATTTCTCAAAACATATGGTAATGTGATCAAAAACAATATATTTTTAAACAACACTTGTGTTTCGACGGTGAAATACGTGCTTTTGTATGCATGCAGGCGTTAAAATTGCTTAAATTTATCATAGCTTTATTAAGTAGAGACAGGACATTTTTTCGTCCTTAGTCGGAAAGGAAAAACTATAGAAAAAAATGTATGAGCTTTAAAGTTTAGGGGCAGAGTCTTTCACCACTGGGATCGCTTGTAAATAACTTTAAACTAAACTTAAATCTAGCTTACAATTAATTAAAGACTAATAACTATAACTTACTGTACAAACTTAAAAGATAGGACTTGTACATTTTAACCTACGTACACAAGCCAATGTCAACCGCGGTAAAAGTTATATCAGCAATATTTGCAGCTCATATAATGAATCATATAATAAACGTCTTAAAAATATTTATAAAATTGGCGCAGTCGGTAGGATTTATTTCAAAAGTTACATAAAACAAAAAATATATTAAAAAATAAAACAAAAGTGATCCAAGTTTTAAATAAAGTAAATAGAATAAGTAAAAAGGTCTCATGAAGTTGAGAGAAAAAATGAAACAAAAATTATTTTACAAAACATAATACTTGAAACATCAAATGGAAAATATGAAAAGCGAAAGAATGAACTAATTAAAATCATAAAACATAAAAATTGATGGCAGTCAGATATTTTACAATTTTACAAAAATATGGCACTACAAAAAACCCAAACTAAATCTAACAACTATCTTAATTATTAAAACAATAACAAAAACAATTTTAATAATAATTATTTCAACCGAAAAATTAATTTTAATAATAATTTACAATATGGAAAAACTAGGGAAAATTAGTGACAATTCCTCTGATTATATACAGAGTCGCAACTCGCAACGTAATGCATAAAACCGTATTAAAAAACTACATCGCAGGGAGAGCGAGGTGTGAATTTATATACGGCTGTTGCTGTACTACATTTTAATAAAGTTTTTCGGAGATATGAAAAATTTGACCTTGAAATTTTAGAATTTTGACCTTGATTTTTGTCCGAAATCGGTAATTTTATTGAGATTATCAATAATGTAGAACATCATAGTACCCTAAAAAACACAGTATTTGAATTATACATTTTCATTATAAAAATATGACTTTGAGTTTTCAAAATTTGACCTTGAAATGTTCAACAAGTTTTTTTATTTTATTTATTCCTACAATAATGTGAAAAAAAAATTTCAAAAATATTTAGGGTTTCTGAGATACGTGCGGCGTAAACCTCGAAATTTCCGATTTTGACCTTAAAATGTTCAGCAAGTATTTTTGTCTCATTTAAGCCTACAATAATGTGAAAAATATTTAGAATATATTAAAGGTGTCTGAGATATAAAAAATTTGACCTTGAATTTTTCGATTGTGACCTTGAAATATTTCGCAAATTTTCTTATCTGATTTTATCCTACAATAATATAAAAGAATTTTTTGGATATTGTGCAAGGTGGCGGTGGCTGAGATAGACAAGTGGGGTTTGTCCTTGTCCACCCCCTTTTTCGCCAGAAGGAGCATCTAGCGGGATATAGGATATATGCAGTTTTGTTTAAGATACCTTGAAGATTAATTGTTGTGGAAATGAAAAAAATCGAAGAACCCATTTTTGAGCCCCTATACGAAAAAAAATTTCCTTGGCAATAACTTGACCTTAAAGGATCTGACCTTGAAAAATCGAAGATATTTATTCTTATATTTTTGTCTAATACTTTACAAAAAAATTTAATACAAATCGGTCCAGTAGTTTAGGAGATTTTTTTCCACCATAGTACACCATTTTTCTATAGTACGGCGTACGGACGTACTTTTGCACATTTTTTCTAGACCACTTTTTTGAACTCAGGGGGTGTTAAAACGAGTTTCTGCCAAATATTTCTATATGCCCTTGGGGTCGTATATAAATTAAAAACGAACTTTTTTTACACGTTTGATATAAAACTACATGGCAGGGAGAGCGAGGTGTGAATTTATATACGACTGTTGCTTAACTACATTTTAATAAAGCTGTTCGGATGTATGAAAAATGTGACCTTGACATTTCTGTTTTTTGTCCAAAATTGGTACTTTTATTGAGATTATCAATATTGTAGAGCATCATAGTATCCTAAAACACACAGTATTTGAATTACACATTTTCATTATAAAAATATGAGTTTTCAAAATTTGATCTTGAAATGTTCAGACAGTTTTCTTATTTTATTTATTCCTACAATAATATGAAAAAAAAACTACATCGCAGTTTAGTATTGTAAGCGTCAAATTCAGTAGTTTGAATTTGGCGCCCGTTCGTCAAAATCTCCGGCGAGCCAATTTGAAAGAAAGCGTTAAATTCGCATGCATGTGGTATTTCTGGCTACTGGAAGATCATATGTATATGGCGCAATTGTAAGATCCGTTCTTTCTCCATCGTGCGGTTATATAGTACGAAACCGGTATAGGCGAGATAGGGTGATCTTAGTGCAGGTTACAGATATATAGAACAATATATATCAGCGGACGGAAGTACAATATATATACAAGTACAAGGATAATATGACAATGGACAAGACAGACCAAAAGACAAATTAATAACGAGTTAACAAAGAAAGTCGTTTAGTGAACGTAATATAGAACGGATATCTCGTGTATAGTGCAAAGTAAGGCTAATATAACTGGAGCGTAAGGTGGAGTTAGAAAGCATCGAAAACCTTAAATTAGACTTAACAGTCCGATAACACACAGTTTCGATAACAGTCCTTACAGTATAGTGTTAGTCATACTAATTTCGAATGTATTGCAACAAGCCCATAATTTTTTAAAAAGTCATAGCCGGCGTAAATAAAACGATATTTTTTAAAGTTTCAGCAATTACGTTTGCTTTTTTTGTTAAATATTGAATAATACGGTATTAAAATTACAAAATTATTTATTATATATTATAATATACATAGATAATATATTATAAATTATCTCACTAGTTCATACATTTTTTTTAATTGCTACACATTTGAAAAAAGGACCAAAATTACTTCCTATATCAATTCTAATACCACATGCGCCATTCGAAAATATTTAATTAAAATTATAATAATATTGAAATGTGCTCAAATATATTTAAATATCAATAACATAGCTTCAAATTTGCATTAAAGCAATTTCAAAAAATAAAAAACTGTTACTAGAAAGTGCATGAAGTAACATAGGAGTATACCAAACAAAAGATTTGTAGAAAATACAATATATTAATTTTTCTGTATTAAAAAGTACAAATTAAAATGTTAAAACAAATGAAATGTTTTAAGCAATTTCAACTCTTTATTTTGAATTAAATCTTGATTAGTGTTAATTCAAAATAGTTTTTTCTAAGACGCTTTTAATAAACAACATGTTGTGACCGAGCAGAGCACGGGTTCCTTCGCTAGTTTAATATATAAATTTCAACGTGGGTATATATATTTAGTAATCAATCACGCTAAAACTGACAATGGTATCGCCACGAAATTTTGCACACAAGTTTGCCAACATTCTAGAAGTAACATAAGCATATTTTAAAAATAAAATAAACCGCGAGAACCGCAAAAAAAATCAGAGTACGCGAAAAAATTTACTTTAAAAAAAATGATTGCAGGAATCGATTTGTCAGTATTCAATTAATAAAAGTCATGTCGCGAAAAGAAATATTCCGCGGTTTTTGAACTATTTAATATAAAAGTTTCTAAACGGCCGTGTTGATGTAGGAATAAATCAGGCTACAACTGTAAATGGGATCGCTACGAAATTTAACACACGTATTTGTCAACATTCCAGAAGTAACATAGGCAGATATTAAAATGTAAATAAAAAAATTATAAATTTTCATTATTGAACATTTTAAAACAGAAAACAGAATTAACAATAATCACAATTACAATATATGTATATTACAAAATACAAATTTAGAACTTTAAAACTTATAATACTAAAAAACGTCTTACTTAAATTCGAGAAACATTGAACAATGAACATAATATCTCCATATATCAACAATCACCACCTTCCACAGCAAAAGATCTCGAGTGACTATTTAGTGTTTTCATAATTCATTTACTATATATTTATTCGCAAAATTCCAAAGACAAATTAAGCTAAAGATAAAAAATACAATATGCCTAATGCCTATATGGTATTCGGTACTTGGTAAATGTGTTTTATTTATACACATTTTGCATAAAATACGTGGGAAAATAAATTTAAAATCACTATATTCAATGTGATAGATAAGAAGAAATCTATGCATATAATATTCCGTACACATGGTAGAATGTATAGACTAGAGATGAAAAAGACGAAAGAATGCGGAGAATACATAATATGATGGTGGTGCTTGTCCCTATTTTTTGAATTATGGCTAGTAGTAGATAATGGGAATAAATTCTTATAATTTTTTTATATGCATGCGCTGAATGTACTGGAAGTAAGAAATCGAATCGCTTTCCAGTATGAGAATTACCGGGGAGGTTGTAGATTTACAGTAATTCGAAAAATGGAAAATGTGTTAACACTATTGACAAATGCTTTGCAGTGCCAGCTAAAAAAAGCTAAAGATTTTAAATGGGTTTTTTTCATACATTTTGTCTCATATTTCATATTTGTCCTACAATTATGGCTATTTCTTTTTTCAAATGACTAATTTCTCATTTCCTACGCACACACCGGGGTTGCCACCGCTGCGAAGAAACTTTAATAAGTGAGTAGGGGCTTTCCGTGTATAGTAGGCTTTATGCTAAATTCTAGAATATTCGAAATGCATTTTTACTATATGGATTCAATTTCCTAACTAATCTTAAAACTTAATATTTTATTGACTTTTTGTAAGGTTAGAACTTAGACCGTATACTTTACTTTAGTTAAGTTATTCATATTGTAATTACAAGGAAAGTGTGTCCCGCGTTATTTTCTTTTCTATATTTCTGGAATAAAAATAAAAATAAATGTCTCTGTCAGTACCAAAAGCGCCTGGGATGTCCCAAATGATGAAAGATGGGGCACGAGTGAGTGAATCTTTAATATAAAAAAAAATTTACACGTGATTTTTTTTAGTGGATTTTGACCATCTGTTCTTTTTTTTATTTGGATAGATGTACAGCGGACTTGAGGAAGCGGTTTATAGAAATATAAGTGCTTGCAAGGAATTTTCTCAGAGTGTGCGTTCCGCTTATGGACCGAATGGAATGAACAAAATGATTATTAATCATTTAGAGAAGCAGTTTGTAACATCTGATGCTGGAACCATTATGCGTGAATTAGACGTTGAACATCCAGCTGTAAAGTTAATAGTTTTGGCCAGCCAAATGCAAGAGGCAGAAGTGGGAGATGGAACTAATTTTGTTGTTATCTTGGCCGGTGCATTATTAGAAGAAGCTGAAGAACTTCTTCGTTTGGGCATAAGTTCTACTGAAATTTCAGAGGGATATGAAAAAGCTTTAGACAAGATTGTTCAAGTGCTTCCAGAGTTGGTGTGTTTTAACATAGATAACTTTAGAGATGTGGAATACGTTAAAAAGGGTTTAAGGGCTTCTGTAATGTCGAAGCAATATGGGAATGAAGACTTCATCACCGATTTAATTGCAAGGGCTTGTGTTTCAATTTTGCCTAATGATGCTACATTCAATGTTGACAATATTCGTGTCTGTAAAATCCTTGGAAGCGGATTAAATCATTCAGAAGTTGTTAATGGCATGGTGTTCAAACGAATGGTTGAGGGTGATGTATGTAGTGCATATGCTTGTAAAATTGCGATGTATTCGTGTCCCGTTGATATAATGCAAACGGAGACAAAAGGAACTGTTTTGATTAAAACAGCTGATGAACTTATGCGTTTTAGCCGTGGTGAAGAAGATCTTCTTGAGAAGAATATAAAGTCAATAGCAGATTCTGGAGCCCAGGTTATTGTGGCTGGTTCTAAATTTGGGGACATGGCATTGCATTATCTAAATAAGTATAATATAATGGCTGTTCGTTTAAATTCAAAGTTTGACTTGCGTCGGTTGTCTAAGTCTGTAGGTGCAACTGTATTGCCCCGTTTGGTGGCACCCACTCAAGAAGAGTTGGGATATTGCGATGCTGTTGCCATTGAAGAATTAGGAGATACCACAATAGTCGCATTCAGAAATGAAGGAAAGGACTGCAAAATAGCCACTATTGTAATACGCGGAGCAACTGAAAACTGTATGGATGATGTTGAACGTGCTATAGATGATGGTGTGAACACATTCAAAGGATTATCCCGCGATGGACGTTTTTTGCCAGGAGCTGGTTCTTCAGAAATAAAATTAGCAAAAATTTTAGCAGAGTATGCTGACACTCTTCCTGGATTGGAACAGTACGCCGTACGAAAGTTTTCAAAAGCATTAGAATATTTTCCTAAAGCTCTTGCAGAGAATACTGGAATTAATGCGATGCAGGTACTAGATTTGTTATACGCAGAGGATAAAACATCAACCCAAGGATTCAGCATTGAATCAGACACACCTGCACTACTTGATGTTAAAAATTCCGAAATTTACGATTTGTTTTCTGCTAAGATGTGGGGTATTAAATATGCTGTTGAAGCGACCTCTACTATTCTAAAAGTCGATCAAATTATTATGGCTAAAAGAGCAGGAGGTCCTAAGCCAAGGCAAGCCGCTGGTAGCGATGACGAAGCTTAAATTATGTCATATTGTATTGCTTTAAAACCAGTTTTGTAACTTATTAACCATCAATACTGTATTTACATATTTCATGTCTTCTTTTACTATTGCTTAATTCTGTTATTCAAATTGTATTGATCACATTTTCACTAATAAACTCACACGTAAGATTTATAAAACACAGTCTTAGAAACATAATTACTATAGATGCCATTTGAACCTTTCAGATTTTAGAAAACATTCCTAGTTAAGACGTCACAAAAGACCATGTAAATCATAGACCTGTTATATAAAAGACAAGAGATGAAAAGAAATAGAATGAGCCGAAAACAAGAATAGTCTGTGTAATTGTATGCGTGATTTATAATGTGATTGTGAATCTAGGTACACCATATGGAGTAACATGGTAGAATATTGCGCATGTTACATGCTCTCTCTTTTCAATATTTGACATCATCAACATGGTGAAATACATGGAAAATAAATAAAACTATTAATTAAACACAAATAAATCTGTGCAAAATATGCGTATTAAAATCCAAATTTTATCTAAAGTAGATCAAACAAAGTACAGTAGGCTTCATATAAAAATGTATTTTACCAAGTTAGTGACGTAGATGCGCGGAATTGTGTGCAAAAATGAAACTCCGGAATATCCTACCTAGAACTATATACCTTGTGGGGAACATGCTCTACGCCGAAAGCTACATTGTTTTCTATGATAGAGCTCGACGCTGCTTCGGCGTCGTGTTCACCACTGGGTAGGAATTGACAATGAGCTTAACAAAGTGAATGTTTTGTCTAATATTTTGCCGCCATCAAAAGAAAATCATTTCTAATCCTAATTTTGCTGCAAACTGACAGTCCTAATACTCTTTTTTTGAAATAGATACAAAAGTTTTATTGATATACTTTATTCATTAAAAAATACGTATTTTCATACGAAATAAAAAATCCAATAGAATTGCATTTAATTTTTTTTTTTAAACAACCTACTCCAGACCGAGAATCCAATTAATGCTTTGTACTATCAACAAAATTAATGGTTGCCAAGCCACCAACCAACGAATCCAGTCCAACAACTGGCCGTAAAGTACATGCGGTCGCTCCCATCTATTTTTCAAATCAGAGAACAAAAAAAAAATGTACAACATAATGCGATTGTCGAAATATATTTTTGTGTAAGTATAACTACTTACGGATTACAGAAGACTAGCTTTAAATCCACTTTTTCTTTGCAGTACGGGCATGTTTGTTTTTTTCCAATTATACACCAACCCCGAATGCAGAATTCATGAAATATGTGATTACAGGAAAGTTTATAAGTATTTTCGATAATACCTTCTTGAGTTTCAGTAACAAGTAGACCATTACCGCAAACAGCGCAAACATTATTTTCTAAATGTCTGGTTGGCATTCCTGTTGGTGTATAGTACTAAAATAAGAAGGAAATTATTCACAATACTTAAGGTCAAGATTTTTGATATGACATTACTCCAATGTTAGCTGCCATTTTATCAGTGCATATTTCTGAGATATCCCTACCCAGAACACCATAATATAACCCATAGTAAACAAACATAAAACCGACATCCATCCAAACATGAGGTGGTTGATTAAAAACAAAATTTAGTCCAAAAAATGTGAGTAATATTATTATGTATCCAATAATACCTAAGCCATAGCTTAACTTATACACAAATAGAAACCATTTGTATATTAATCTACAAATATAAGAGATTGTGATAGTTGTTTTTTAGGTTTGATTAGTCAAACCTAGGGGTTGTTCCTCTTATAGGCTTCATAAGCGCCTTTCGCATTACTAAGCCAGTTAGACAAGAAAATATAACCCAAAAAAATATAAACCGCCACCACTGATGTTTTAAACATATTGCAACCGGAATAATCCACATTCCAATCAGTGTACTGATCTAAAATATTAAAAAATTATTTAATAACTTACACTTCTAAAAGATTGTCATCTTACAGAATATGATTTATAATGTCGCTTTTTCCATTCAAACAAGACGATTTGTGCTACAATAAGTGTTATTATTAAAATGAAAAGCATTTCGGTATGCATCGACTCATGTCCCTTATGCTTTTCATGAAGCTTCATGTGTTCAATACTGGAAATGAAGAAATGTAAATAATTTATCGATACAAGAAAACATAATATAGTTACCGGATTTTTTCATCAGATGATAATTCGTCTACAGACTGGAGAAAAAAAATTCATAAATCAGTTTATATCTTAGATTGCAAATTTTCTTCATCATTTAATATTATGCACGGACAACATGCACAGTTCTACTATGGTTTTTGAGAATAATCATCACATCTTTAGCTTGAGTCAAATATTCAAAACAACACTTTCGCATAATTTACGTGAAATACCTTATTAAAGTCCACTGGTCTATGAAGTTCCGCATGTAAAGACATAATGCTTGGAATTTAAATTATATTATCTTTTTAGAATTAAGTTTGTTTTTAATGGATATAAATAATAATTTTTCGCTCAACGTCAACAAGAAATTTGAATTTGGTGTGTTCGATTTTAAAGAAATCATTTAAAACCCGTTTTATCGAAAATTTACGAAGTTTAACTTGATGCGTCAAAACCCAAAACGTATTACTTTAACGAAGAAAAAATTAGTAAAAACCTGAGCAATTTTGTAAAGGATTCGAAATTTTGATTGAATATTGTGGGGTCTAACTTAAAGCTGGATTTGTGGGACTGAAAAGTTATGCTCTCAGCCATCTGAAAAAAAGGGGTTAAAACTTGAGTCGTCATATATCCTCATTCTATCCACTTATTGAAAAAACTTTTTGATACACATTTTTTATTTAAAACTTTTTTGTTTCCATAAATTTATTGTCGCAGATGAAAAACACACGCACACGCTATGTAAAACTGATTTGGCGATTAATTTAAATATGTGTAGTAAATTTTCGGTGACAAAAAGGAATTTATGAATATGTAAATTGGAAATAAAATATTTAGAATTGAAAAAATTGTCAGAGAGTTGTAATTATTGAATTTTAATAACAATTTAAATTGTATTAATGTGGTGGAATCGATAAAAACGGTGTAGACGAACGAAGAGACATGCGGTGGTGAGAGCTTAAACTAACAACGATGTGAGTGGCAACATCACTTACATCAGCAAGAACAGTCAGTCGTTGTCGGATCGCCTTAGAGTAAAGATCAGTAAAGAAGCGAAACACAGATAAGGATAAAATAAATAGTTTTAGTTTGTTAAAAATCAGTTCTGCGTATTTTTATTATATTTTATCTCAAATTAACATTTATTATTTTTGGGGTTATGTTTGTTTTACAGTATCGAAATTTCAACCACAGGTTTTGGTTGAGTCCCTTATTCTTAGAACTGATAATATCTATGTAATTAACAAATAACACTTATAATTATTCGCTAACATAACGGCCACATAAGAATATTGTAAATATGTGGCAGTCCAGTTGCAGAGAGCAACCGTCGTAAAATAAGCATTCTTTAAAACTTAAAAAGTATCTTTTATTTCTTTACTAAATAATAATAATAAACTTTTATTTAATAATAGAATTCGCGTGAGGCGCAAATTCATTTGGCACTTTTTTGTATGAAAAACAGAGTGTTTTGACCATTTTGGGTGAATCGCGCCTCACGGAGGGGAAACGATTTTGACACATTCATATTTTGTTACATTGGTAACTAGATATATTTACATTAAGCAAAATGTAAAAAAAGGCTTCATAAAAAATTAATATATATTTGAAAAAAGAAATAACTATATGTACTTATTGTACAATAAAAATACAAATAAAATTATTATTATTATTTATATAAGTAACATTTTTCAAAATTGAGTTCTCATTTCTTCGGCCCTTTTGCAATACATATTGGTATATTGTGCAGAATCTAAACAGAAAGAAATTCATTATTTTGGAATAAGTGCTGCATCGTCATTGAATACAATTGTTTTTAAACGTACGTTCTAATTTTTATGTTTTAATATCCTAGAAACCACGTGAAGCTCCCTAAATATCCAGAAAAAAAAACATAAATGTCCAATTTTAAATATTAACAAACATTAAAAATAAAACTTACATGTTCTGAAAATTGCGTTGTTTTATTTTTTTGCCCTTTTTTACCAATATTGTCGCAGAATCTAAAAAGAAAGAGTTTCAATAATTTTGAATAAGTAATCTATAGTAATTTTTACTTACGTTTCAATAAACTGGAACACTTATGTATGTATGTTTTACTTACGTTTTATTAAACTTGAACACTTATTTACATATGTTTTTTCTCCAAGAACGTAATGCACATATTAAATATTTTAAAATATTTTGTTTTTCCACACAATTATTTCGAAAAACAAAATTTATTTATTTATTTCGATCTGTTATAAGTGGGGAAATGTGTTTTATATGAAAACAGAAGTGCTTTTCGATTATTTCACCTACGACCCCAAATGAATTCAAAATAAATTCAAAATTTTGTTTTTCGCCTCACGGTTTTCCACTGTCGTGGACATTTAACTGTTGGACCCCGGTAGTCCAATTCCCTCCCTTCGGTGAGTATATACGCGTGAAGCGCATATTATTTTGGCACTTTTTTTCATTTCGCACATAGTGTTTTTGATATAGCCTACTAATAGTAAGCTGCTTGGAGGTACTTTTTGTGTATGTATTCGTTAGGAGTACAGAATTTGAAAACAACTGAAAATCTTAATATGTGAAACGTGTGTTATTTTTTGTGTCGATAAATAGTTTCGTGAATAGAAACTCGTTTTGACATATTTTGTAAAATATTCATACGATATGTTTTTTGATTTTTCAAGGTCAGATGCTTCAAGGTCAAGTTATTGACAAAAGAATTTTTTTTCGTATAGGGGCTCAAAAATGGGTCCTACGATTTTCTTTATTTTCACAACAATTAATCTTCAAGGTATCTTAAACAAAACTGCATATATCTTATATCCCGCTAGATGCTCCTTCTGGCGAAAAAGGGGGTAGACAACGGCAAACCCCACTCTTCTGTCTCAGCGACCCCCGATCCGCAATACATAAGGCTGCGATATTAAATTTAATCTCTCGATTTGATGTACGCTTCCAATTTTCTTACTTCCAGTACATTCAGCGCATGCATGTAGGAATTGTACGAATTGCTGACTCTATATACTACTAGCCAGTAGCCATATATAATTCAAGTTATAAGAAAATACCACACGGTAGATTATATACTCAGTTTATGTATCTCTTATACTCGCTATTTGCTTACACATCTTCGAAGCAATTCTATATGTATTAAGTATAAACGGCTACGCGTACTACGGCTATTCCCGACTCCCGTATACGGCCTATATAGCTCTCGATATTCCGCAAGGTATGTAAAGCTAATATGGTAGGATATTGCGCATGTGACATGCTGTCTCGCTTCAATAATTCGCATCATCAACATGGTGAAATATATGGAGAAATATATGGAAAATAAGAATACTTAATTCAGAAATTTCAGAAGATATTAAATTAAAAAAAAGGAAAATAAATAAAACTATTAATTATATACAAATAAATTTTTACATAATATGCGTATTAGAATCCAAATTTCATCTAAAGTACAATAGATCAAATAAAGTACAGTAGGCTTCATATAAAAATGTATATTACCATGTAAGTTACGTAGATGCTCGGAAATGTCAAAAATGAAACTTCATTATATCCTACCATTATAGCCCTATATACTTTGGATATTCCGTACTTATTTTCTTCTCTCCTTCGTTGTGTGTACCGATAAGAAAAATGTATTTTCCCACGCGTTTTATATGCAAAATGTGTATAGATAAAACGAATCTACCAAGGAGCATATATGCGTGTTTTATATTCTCCACATTCTACAAGCTGCGTATTAATTTATGCAGCGTATACCTCTTAGGCTCTTAGTCGAGTAGTCGCTTGAAATCTTCCGCTGTAAAAAGTCGTGATTGCTGATATACGGAGACTCTTCATTGAGTTCAATATTGTACATTTTAAAACATAACACACTAAAACACGTCGTAATGTTAAGTTTTACTATTATAAGCTTTTAAATTCTTCTGTGATTATTGTTTTGTGTTTTAAAATGTGCAATATTGAAAAATGATTATCTTGAAAGGCAAAATGGCCATCTCTTTGTATTTATGTACGATAGTATGATATAATTCTTTTTCAGAGATTTCAAAGCTATTCATGCATGCATGAGCGTGTGCGTGTGCTTGTGTGTGTGTGCGTGTGCGATTTAATACACTCGCGTACAATGTTATGTATAAGAGATAGAAAAACTGAGTATATAATAAGAACGCGGTGTTTTCTCTGACTTCCCTCTTATGTATTAGGTTATAGGGCCCCCATCAAGCAATATATAAGGCTGAGAACGAGAAATTCGGATCGCCCTCGTATTTAAATACACACAGCGCGCGCCGCGCGCACATCCATGCGTGCGATAGCTCTGAAAATGTCTTCAACTACATATAAAACAAAAATAAAGACAAAAATTATATATGGAACAGTTCACAGCATACACTATACATATATTCAAAAATTTTAGCTGGATTCTGCTATTTCTGCCGGCCGCTGTGCCTAAATTGTTTCGCTGGCAGTTGAACTTTATTGGTGCGATGACTAACCTAAAAAAACAAGATAAATGTTTTACAATTAAAACTACACTGCAACATTATTACACAAACTTATTTCACAAATTAGTACTTACTTTAATAATGACAACACCGTATCTTGCAAACGCCGCGGCCCGCGATTGAACACTGCATGCAAACCCAACGTAAATAACATATGTCGGCAGTCCGTCTCCATAGTCCATAGTGCTAGTTGCATACAGACTAATTCTGTTCTACGCATTATTTTGCACACAGTAGCATGCTACGCGTATCACACTACACAGTACACACTATTCACTCTTAGGCCTATGAACGCGCATCCATGAATGTACAATTATCAACTGATAAAAGTTGGAGTACGCTTTCGGAAAACAAGCAACACAAGTAAAGACGCATGTTAAAAGAGCATGCTACGCAAAGGCATCTTAAGTATATTTGAGTCCAAAAAAGTCGTACTTAAGGCAGTTTTTAAATTATTGCTCCTAAACGAGGTCAAATAAAAAAAACCTAAGAATTACTCCTAGGGAGAATTTATTAATTCATAATCCAAAATTTAATTATTTTCAATTGATTATCTATGGATCCCAGAAAATGCTCAAATATGGAGACCTGATCTTAGATAATTCGGCTTAAGTATTGCGAAATATATAAAATATATGTTTGTCATGTGTCAGCAGATCCAATATACATAATACTTAATTCAGCAGAGGTTTCTACAAATGTCGGTATAAATATAAATATTCTTTTTTTTTTTTTTTTTTTTTTTCTTTTATAAATATTTATATTCGAAATTCGAATAAATAACGAACGGCAATCTTGATATTATTCTAGATAATTACTTTGGGTGGTATTGAAAAAAAATGCGTTACTAGTTTACATTTATTGCTCACACTTTCCTGTGAGATTGCCAAGAACTTAATGTCTGAATTTAAACTAGGTGATATATGGCTAATGGAAATCATAAATACAATAAAGAGTATAAATAGAACCAGTGAGTTAGCTTTATAGTTTTAATAATTAATACTATATATATTTTTGTTTAATTTTAAAATTTCATAAAATATGTTCGATAGTTTCAGTACATCTTTCGCAAATCAGTCGAGTGCAGAATCAACATCTGCACCCTAGATTAATAGAAACGGCACAATACCAGCAATACTATGAAAAGAGCTTCTCCTGTGAAATAAAATAAAACCCACACGCCGCAGCTGTGGGAATCAGTTTGCAACTCTTTGTCTGACTGACCCTTAGATTATATGTACACTAGATAGGAAAATATATTAAAATGCTACTGAAATATTTGTGCATCGTTCTCATCTTTTCTAGCTTAAACACATACTAATTAAATTGTGTGTTCATACACAACAAATAAGTAAGCACTATCTACCTTATTCTGGCCCACGCTGATGGAGATTTAAAATAGGTTGTTTCTATTTCACTCTTTCTCCAGGAGTATTGATTAAAGCATTCGATTTGTCAAATACATACAAAATTGATTCAAGCAAGCCATGACATTTTTTTATTGTTCGTGATATTCTTTGCTTTTATCAAACTTTAATAAATAATCATTTAAAACAATTTAATTAAAATAATTGCATAAATAGAATATTCAGTGGCTGGGTGTATCAACACGTTACATTGCTGGTAAAAAAACAGGCATATTTTTGGTCAGTTTTGAATTTAAAAAGATTAGAACAGCCGGAAAAAATGCACATTGTTGTTTTTAAATGCAAGTTCATTCATTTTAAATATTTTTTTGGGTTTCAAAATTTTTATGAATTAAAAAATAATGACATTTTCTTAAACCGTTTGATTTTTATCGTTTTTTTAACTCATATATGCATAAAAAAAAAATCCGAAGACCTTTGAAAATATCTGTGTGATCTGTTACATTATAAATATATTATAATTAATTTATTAGTAACAGTTTGTGAAATTTACTTATAAGGTGTTTATTTATTTACTAAACTCATTTCATTGCGTTTTTTGTCAAATTTCATTTATAAAATCCGATTTTATTTTTTTTAAGATGACCAATGTGCGTGTAGTGTCATCGAAATATACAAGTTTCTAGTTCATTTCGTTATCAAAAGGCATAAAACATGTTGATTTATGTTCATTAATATATAAGTGAAAATAAACCGCCAAAGAAATTATGAATTTTAAAAATAAACTATTAAAATATGATAAAAAACATAAACCGTTATTAAAAATCTTACTAAAAATTACAGTGGAGCAGGATGCACTCCTTCTTATATTCCTTTTGTTATTATTATTTTGTTATTATAGGTGTTGCACGAAACGAGAAATACTTACGCCTCTGGTTTAGTATTATGTGCTGTTTAATGCTCTCGCTTGCCCTGTACACATAATTTACAGAGATTTCCTATCTTGTGTACATATAATCTAAGGACTGACCCAATGCCCACTGACCTGCGTTGTGGGTTGTGTATTTGCAAAGAAAATTGGAAAAATTAATGAAATGTTTTAAAGCGAATTGATTTGGTGTGTCACCAGCCCATTACTATTTTTTATTGGGTCAATATAATAGAAGATATTAAAGCGAAAATCTGCTACCCCTAGTACCCAATGTGCCGCTCCTGTATTAAATGCCATATACAATAAATTATTATCAAATTGACTGGAAACCGATCAGTATAAAATTCCTTGTCATTTATTTGTAATTTTGAGATGTTGCAGGATAAAGCCGCGGCATCAACATCTCGAATCAAAATGCTTAAAATTATATCGATCACAAAATTATTAAAAAATTAATTTCCAGGGTACAAATGTCTTCTAAAGTAAGATAATTAAAAGAGTCTTTACTGAAGCAATTTAAAGACTTATAGTGGCCAACATAAAATGTTTGAATCCTAATTTTATCAGAACGAATCTGATAAAAGTCGAAATTGAACATCAAACCGTTAGTCCTCAAAGGCATATGATGGTCACTATTTGTTGGCAAAGGAAGAAAATTTGTGGATACCGGACGTGTGCTTGAATTCTGCTGGATTCTTCGTTAGCCGAAAACGTTCTTTGCGGAGTAGGCTCATTTTTTTTTCCTCCAAATTTCTCCAATATCACTATCAATACTTAATTCAGGACGGGGAGAAGATTTATCAAGCCTATTAGCATTTTGGAATCGACGGTCTGAAGCAAAATCCCTAACTCTTCTTTTCCTAGATTTTAAAACCGTTTGCAGTCCAGTACAGTTTTTATGCGGAATGTCGAAGCTACATTCTATTGTATAATCAGAGATCTTATATAAGGAAAAAATAAATTACAGTCAATTTGATAATAATTAATTGTTTATGCCATTTAATACAGGAGCGGCACCTTGTATTATATTCTTCTATTTATGGACCTATTATTGTCGTTTAAATTGGTAATATTCACTCGATTTAATGTCCCTGTAGTCCCATTCCCCTCATTCCGTGAGGCGTGAAGCTAAAATTCCATAAATCGTTTTGGTGATTCCATGAAAGTGCTTGAAAATATCAAACATATCGAGTGAAAGCGATAGACTTATGTGGTTTTCATAAGAGCGAGTTTATATAATTTATATATAGATTCCTAAACGATGAATTGAACTGTCATTTTTATGGCAACATTTATAGCAATACAACACATTAAAATTTAATAAGTAAAAAAAAAAGTTGGGTTAACGCGTACTACGAAGAACGGAGTGCCACAGGTGCTTTCATCGAAATTTTCAGCAGCTTGAAGGATCCTATAATGTTTAAAAATTATATAAGGATGACTTCAAGTCAGTTCGAGGAACTATTTTGTATGGTGGGTCCTATTGTTACAAAAGCCAAATTGACAAGGGAACCAATTTGTGCAAAAACGCGTCTAGTTGTGACATTGAAGTTCCTACAATAATTGATATTCTAAATAATATGAACATAATATAACATGTTTGAATAAATATTTTCATTCAAGCTAAAACTAACTCTTTTTTTCATTCTAATAACTGAAATAAGTAATATATTTTAATTTGCATTGACATTTGTTATGTCAAATATTTGAGCGGGATTTTCCACCATAAAATCATTCACAATAAACATCGAATTTCTATATGTTTTTGTGACATGCAGCACAAATCACTAAAATCAAATAGATTCAAAACTATTGCATTTGTGCGGTATCTGCTTGATGCCATAAAATACTTTTTAATTTTTGAAACTCATCGTGCTGCATTTTTCAAGCACTTGCTGCATTTTTGTAGTGTTGTCCCTCACTGGTTTTACTGTTTATTGTATCTTCCTACTTTGTCTCAATTAGTTTATGAACGAATCGATGTATGGAATCGAAGCTCAATCGTGCTGCATTTTTCAAGCACTTGCCGCATTTTTGTAGTGCTGTCCCTCACTGGTTTTACTGTTTATTGCATCTTCCTACTTTGTCTCAATTAGTTTATGAACGAATCGATGTATGGAATCGAAGCTTTAACATTATGATATTTTTGTCTCTTTTTTGTATGAAAAACAAAGTGTTTTTGACTATTTTGGGTGATTTATTTTTCGAAATAATTACTGCACATGCACTGGTTTCTATGGAAACTCATAGGTAACTTTGATGTATTTTTATTAATTAAAATTTAAAAAAAAAATTAAAAAATTATAATAAATGTTATTATATTATTAAAATAATACTATTGAAACTAAAACTTGACTATGTGGATTTTTTTGTTGATATTTTAGTAGTATCTCCTACCAAATCCCTTTTTAAAAGTCCATTTTTTTGCCATTCTTCCTTGCCCTGCATTTCCATGAACTCCATTTCTGTTTTTTAAGCTTGAATGCGGATATAAATTTTTTCTCAGATGGTAAATTTTTCGGAACAATCTAATTGGCCTGCTTAAAAATTAATTTTAAAACATTTATTATACCCAATAATAATCATTTGAAATGCCTATGGAACTTCAATGTTTTCCTTATTAATATTTTTTCCTCTAGAATATTTAGCTGGACACAATTTTTTTTGTCGTAAATTAAATCTAAAATTTGTTTTTTCATATTTCAAAAATTAAATACAATTTTTTTCAAATCTACGTTTTAATACGCTATAGCGAACAATTTATTATCAATCACGTACATATACTTATTTAAATGATGCTTACTTAATTAAGGAAAAGAACAAAAGAAAACAAAAGAGAATTGTTCAATTTCAAATTTATTTTGTTTTTTCGACACAATTATTTCGGGAAAACAAAATTTATTTATTCATTTTGAGCAGTTATGAGTGGGAAATTTTGTTTTATATGAAAACAGACATGCTGTTTGAATATTTCTCCTACGACCACAAATGAATTCAATATAAATTCAAAATTTTGTTTTGGGCCTCACGGTTTCCCCTTTTCGTGGACATTTAACTGTCAAATGGACTACCGGGGATGGTTCATACTATGATCACAGAAAATTTTGACATGTTTTATTTTTATTTATTTCAAATTCTGGCAACAATTGGTTGAGTAACAAGTAATCTGTTATTTTTATTATTATTGTTATTAATAAGTATAGTTATTGTAAGTATTCTTGCCTCACTGAATGGGCGCCTGTTTAACATTGGAGCGAGATGAGCTGGAATCGGTCGTAGTTACTACAACTGCCCGTCGCAAAAGTGACATCGATAAACAGCTCAATGCTCTAGTCAAAGGACGTCCACGGATCCTGAAAATACTTCTGCTTGGTGCTAGTGAAAGTGGAAAATCAACCCTAGTAAAACAAATGAGAATAATTCATAGCGGTGGATTTACACATAGTGAACTATGCGCATTTCGACCTGCCATTTTAGATAATTTACTAGTATCTATGAAATATGTTTTAACTAGCATGGGATTACTGAATATCAATTTAGAACATTCTTCTAACAAAATGTATGCAGATTTTATTTTAAATAGCAGAAGTTGTACTGACGTAGAATTTGAAATCATCGATAAAATTCAAGGAGCTCTAAAAATATTATGGAAAGATCGGGGGATACGAATGACTTTTGCGCGAGGATATGACTTCGAATTAAACGATTCAGCTTTATAGTAAGAATATTGGCAATCTCAAAATGTTTACATACTTCATGGTTTATATTATTTGTCTAGTCTGTTCGAAAATTTGGATAGAATATGCGATAACAAGTATGTTCCAAGTCCTACTGATATTTTGAAAGTTAAAGAACGTACAAATGGCATTATTGAAACACATTTTCCAGTTGATGAAACCGTTATTAGGTAAAAATACAAAATATGTGCAATAGTTTCCATCAAATACCAAATCAGTTTTTTTTTGAAGCATGTACGATGTTGGAGGACAACGATCCCAGCGTTGTAAATGGGTATATTGCTTTCAAGATGTGCGGGCAGTTATTTTTATAGTTGCACTTAGTGGTTACGACATGACATTGCTGGAAAATGATACAGTGAACCGTCTCGAAGAGAGCCTTAACTTATTTGACCAAATTGTAAACAACAGATGGTTTAAAGAGGCTTCATTCGTACTTTTTCTAAATAAAATGGATTTATTTCGTGAAAAGGTTATGGATTCAACGAAACATCTGCGTTTTTTTTTCCAGATTATGATGGTCCTGATAACAATATTGATCAGGCAGCTCTATTTATTCAAGAACAATTTCTCGAGCGTAATCGTAATGAAAACAAAGCAATTTGCCCACATTTTACTACTGCTACCGATACAACAAATATACAAACCATTTTTCACGTTGTTATGGATAGAGTTATCAAAGAAAATTTGGAAAACGTAATGCTGTTGTAAAATGTTATTTGTAATGTTAGTTTTTACACTTACTACTTATCTCAGATACTTGAAAAATAATAATTTACAAAACTTATTTAGTGCATACATATTTTATAATATAATATATAAGGTAAACAAGTAAGTTACCACGTACCGCAAAATATTTTATGCAATATCGATCTCACAAATTCTATGTATTTGTTATTAGCTATGTTTGTTTCGGATATGCAACCAAATATATAATACGTGTATGTATTGTATTTATAACTGTAATAAATTTCAAAAAGGCTTATTTTTATTTTTTACGCAGAGAAAACGTTATGTACACAAAGATTAAACTTTGCAACAATTTTTATTTGATTGAATTACAATTAAATGAGTAACAAGATTGCAAAACTAAGTCGAAAAATTAACTTAATCCATAAAAACTTTACAACTCAGTCTGTTAATCTGTTCTTGATTCTTAACGGGATATTATCATACAAAATGCTGAAGCACATTCGAAAGCTTTCCTGAACAGCACATAGCTGAACGCAGGGATATAAATGTTTGTATTTGTCCAAGTATAAGCAAAACCGTGAATAATGATTACATGCGAAATTTTTGCTAAGTTGAGATAATTGTTTTGTTTCATGTTCGGAAATAAGGCTGGGTATGTTTAAAAAAGGTAGCTCATCGTAAAGAGGGAAGTTGTTAACACACGCTTCACACCTGCATGTAAAATGATATTGCAATGCTAACTTCTTCTGGCGATACTCAATGGGGTGAAGACAATGATGATACCTATTAAAAATGTGTCATTTATTCAACAATGTAAATAAATTACATACGCTTTAATTTACCCGTAATTTCCAAAAAGTTGGCCACCGGCTTCAATGGACCGAATGACGCATATGATCATTGTAGTGCCATCATTAAAATGAGTAATATTTGGAGCACACGAATGATTAATAAGGCTTCCAAAAGGAAACGATCCTGATGCATATGTAACTTGCTCCTTATCTCCATTTCCTGTTTCCATTACATCTAAACAATGGAAGTTGGTTGAAGCTATTTGTATGAAGTGGTAAATTAGTTCAGTGAACTCTGAAATATGTTCCTT
Source organism: Sylvicola cinctus (assembly GCA_963854165.1). Taxonomy (NCBI): domain Eukaryota; kingdom Metazoa; phylum Arthropoda; class Insecta; order Diptera; family Anisopodidae; genus Sylvicola; species Sylvicola cinctus. Next base: position 27,723,664 of record OY974082.1, read on the forward strand.
TGTGTAAATGGTTTCCTTCAAAATTGTAGACTCCAAGACCGTGTGACTAATAATTGCAGTTATCGTAGCCCGTTGAAACATATCTGGAGGACTACGCATTTCTTCGTTTGTTTCTAAATTGTATAAGGCCAAAAATTGTTCTTTTAGCGTCCACTTCTTAGCTTGAAAAACGTTGCTTTCCTTTGAATCAACAACTTTGATGGCATTTGAAAGACTATTAATTGATCCAAATATGTAAATACCTAGTATAACTGCTCTAAGAGCAGTTAAGTGTATTCGGTTGAATGTGTTGTGCAGAAAGTCAATGGCATCACACTCTATGGCATGAAACTTTTGCATTGCTTCTTTTAAACAAGCTTCATTACAAAACATGGCACATGTACATTTAGGACAAGGTATCAGCGATAACTGATTTTCTTGAAGACAATTAGTACATCGCTTATATCGCTCATAGTTCATTATAACGCAACAGAAGGCATCCTCAGTGGCAATCAAATCGCCTGGTTTTAAGTTTCGATTAGTAATAATAAAGCGTCCATGATCAAAGTTTTGTTTTAATTCCAAACAATCAACAACAAAGGGGACTTTAGAATGCACTGGATACGATAGTTCTGGTCTAAAATAATAGCTGTTATTGATATCTTCTTTTACAGAGTACAAAACTTCAGCCTGCTCTTGACGTTTATTCAGTTTTGGCATTTTACTATTAGGAAACCCTTCCCGTTTAGCTCTTTCTATATTTTCTAAGCATTTTTTAAAAAATTTTAATTCGAAATATATTGCTGATCTGTTGGCGTAACCAACAGAAAGTTCTTCGGATCCAGTTTCAGCTAAAGAAATGCTTTGATTATAATGTTCAAGAGCACTTATATACTGTCGTTTTTTTAATGAAAACATTTCATTTCCAAATTTTCGGACATCTATTGCTTTAATATTGTCTTTGGTAGCTCTCAATATTTCTTTGCAACGTGGAAATATATTGTATCGCTCCAACAATTTTAATACAAGTTCAGATTTATCAGCTCTTGTTGACATTCCATTAAACTCAAGTGTTATAGCTAAAGCTTGTCCGGATTTTTTGATTGCTGCGTTCAACTGGTCACAGTAGTCAAAAACATCGAAGAAATCTTGTTTTTTATTTGAGTATACATTTTTATCAAAGGCCATTATAATATTGCTATTATGTAACGTATAGTTGTCCTGGAATTTCAGTTAAGTCTAATAATAATTATGAGCCTGAAACAAATTAACCTTTAATTATAGTTTGGTAATAGGTCCATAATATATTTTATTACAACTTTTTGTTATATTAGCGAAACTATAAAACGGTATGAGCAGTTACATATTTTTTATTGGATATAATATGTACAGTATTATTATTAGAATTTTGTTAAACACTGTAATTAGGCAACTGACATATCGCACCATTCTCAAGTAAAAACAGTGATTAGTGACACATCACACAAGCTGTCCAAGTCACAAGATGATAAGTTTTAAAAAAATAAGTGTTTTCTTTTATTAAATAAACGAAAACTTGTGAGAAAGCTCGGTGAACCAATAAAGTAGCCTTTACACGGGAGCATCCAAAGAATTCTTTGGGAGCATCTGCAGACGAATGCAGATTGCGCAAAAGAGTCAAACATTGTATCGTTTTATATGAGGAAAATAAAACAAAAATTATGGTTGTCATTTCGATACTTTAAAAAAAAACATAGCCCCAAAAATAATAAATATTAATACGACATAAATTTATTAATTGCAACTCCCCGACAGTTTATTTAATTCTAAATATTTTATTCTCAATGTACATAATCATAAATTTCCGTTTGCCGCCGAAATATTTAAATGTACAGCCAAAACAATTCTACATATTGTGCGCGTGTTTTTCATCTGCTACCATAAATTTATGGTGGCAGATGAAACAGTTTGACTTTTTATGGGTGCAGATGAAAAAATGTCCCCCCTATATGGTAGCAGATGACGAGCCCAGATGAAAAAAAAAGTAGTTCCGTTCTCCTTTGACTTTAGTATATTTCGTATCTGATTTTGGAAGTAGAAAAAAAGGGAGGAAAAATAACACACCTTTGGCTTCGTGCGGCTTAATGAATCCAATATACATGCATACATGTGACTTATGAGTTGTGTCACTTTCGTCGCAAGGGTGCGATATAATACTTGTAATTTGTTTTAATATCAATAGGCAGATAACATGTTACAATTTATAAAACGTTTTTGCCTATACCGTGTGTATAATAAATAAGGCCCATTGGAAATTGTAATCTGTCACTTTAGTTGCATAATACAAGTCGTTTCTAAGCATATTAGGAACTTGAAACGTTGAAATTTTAAATGTCTTCACAGAAATATCCAATCCAAAATTAAATAATAAATAGCAAATATTTTGGGACACAAACTTTAGGTTAACAAAAATATTATTTATAAATAAATGCAGAAATACAAGCAATGTCAACAAAATTCATTTTTTGTAACGACTCATGGGGCATGCATGTTTGCATATTTATTTTTGTATTCTGAACTTTATTGGAAAACGTTAGTAATGCAGAAAGAAATACGTACAAAAGGAAAGCATATCTAATTTAAAGCGACATTAAAATTTAATTATTTTCAAAAAATTCATTTAACGTATTTTGTTCACTTGTTTTATAAATTTTAGTTTCACAGAAGCATTATACTAATTGCTGCAATAAATATAAAAAATATTTAAAGTTTACCTATGTACATATATTTAAAATATTGTTGAGTATGATAATATTGTATAATAATTAATTTAGGTTATGAGATGATTTACGTGAAAGGCTGACTCTAAAATGAATTCAAATTGAAAAATTCAATTATTCAAGGTGAAAAAAGCTGCGGCTGGCTCAAATCTATAAAAAGTTGGGACGAAAATAAATATGAGTGAGCAAAAATAAAACGAAACTACATCGCAGGGACAGCGAGGAGCACTGTTAGAGCAGTGCTGGGAAGTCGTGGGAAATTTCCCATTTCGTGGGAATTTTCACACTAAAATTATGGAGAATGGGAAAAAGGGAAAAAACGGTCAGATATGGGAATTTTTAAAATTTTTGATTTATAGTACATTTTTGGAATATTTTTAAATTTTGCGCCAATTTATAAGAATCTGCAAAGTTTACAGTTTTTCAAATTAGTGGAAGAACCCCATAAAACATATTTATTGTTTTAAAAATCAATTTGTTTTAATGTACTGTAACGAAATCAATATGCTCTTTCAGAGTAAACGTGTATTCATACACAAATATTGTGAGGGAATGAAAAGTTTCTGAAGACGAATTGGTGTGATGACCAGATGTGTTAAATGTTCAATTGATAGAAGAACTTATAGCAGACAATTAAAATTTTTTTCCATTGACCCGGTGTATTGAGGGCCAGATTATATAACATAATATATTTCATAGAACTTAATGAAATCGTCAAATTAGATATTCGGGAGTATTGTCAATCCTTTTACATAACGGCACTCTCGGAAGTGATAGAACGACTACTCGTTCAAAAAGTGCTCTTTTTAGAAATGAAATTCTTGGAGTCTTTATCGATCGGGACGGGATGTTGTTCCTAATTTAAAATATCTTACCGCTCATTTCGAATTGGACGAGACCGACCATTCACAGACATCGAGTCAGGAGATATCGTCATATCGATTGGGATCATCGACATTTATGTCAACAAAAGTGTTGAAGAATTTCGGGGACGTTATAATTGAAAATTTACACCGACATTAAAACAAAAGAGTTAATACTGTCCATCGAATTTGTACTTGAAGGGAATGTGCATTGTTTTCACAACTTGCCAATGAAGTGGCCTTCAAATTGCGTATCTTTTCAGCCAGATACTAATCATATAAAATTAACTTTCACTACCTTACTAATTGTGATAATGTTATGACTGAATTATACAATATGTAATAAATAATAATAATGATTTAAACTTGAAATTAACGTGCATTTTTTATTATGGGAATTTTGAGGGAAATTCGTAGATTAGCTGTGGGAAAAAAGGGAATTTTTTCCTTCGAATATGGGAATTTTTACCATTAGTAGTTCCCAGCACTGTGTTAGAGCGAGGTTTGAATTTACGATCTGTCGCTTAACTGCAGTTTAATGAAGTTACCCAGTTTAAGGTTTGAATGCATCCACACTTCGCCAAAACAAAATTTCACACTTCGCGAGTTTATAATAGTGTGCAAAAATTGCGTTAGTATGGTGTACATGCACAAAGTACGATTTATTTTTTCGCAGTTTGTAGTTCCCTCTTTTTTTTATTCTAACGGTCCCTTTCTTTTAAATATTGCCTTGACTTGATGTAGTAACAAAATTTTCTTTTCATTGTAGGGGTTCATTTCTAATAAAAAGTGGTTTCCCACTATTAATTTATTGTGTATGGATTAAACAATATTATTCAGGTAAGTTGGGGTAGTAATATTACAGGATTAGACGATTGAACCAATTCCATACAGTGCTGGGAAGTCGTGGGAAATTTCCCATTTCGTGGGAATTTTCACACTAAAATTATGGAGAATGGGAAAAAGGGAAAAAACGGTCAGATATGGGAATTTTTACAATTTTTGATTTATAGTACATTTTTGGAATATTTTTAAATTTTGCGCCAATTTATAAGAATCTGTAAAGTTTACAGTTTTTCAAATTAGTGGAAGAACCCCATAAAACATATTTATTGTTTTAAAAATCAATCTGTTTTAATGTACTGTAACGAAATCAATATTGCTCATACACAAATATTGTGAGGGAATGAAAAGTTTCTGAAGACGAATTGTCTGATGGTGTGATGACCAGATGTGTTAAATGTTCAATTGACAGAAGAACTTATAGCAGACAATTACAATTTTTTTCCATTGACTCGGTGTATTGAGGGCCAGATTATATAACATAATATATTTCATAGAACTTAATGAAATCGTCAAATTAGATATTCGGGAGTATTGTCAATCCTTTTATATAACGGCACTCTCGGAAGTGATCGAACGACTACTCGTTCAAAAAGTGCTCTTTTTAGAAATGAAATTCTTGGAGTCTTTATCGATCGGGACGGGATGTTGTTCCTAATTTAAAATATCTTACCGCTCATTTCGAATCGGACGGGACCGACCATCCACAGACATCGAGTCAGGAGATATCGTCATATCGATTGGGATCATCGACATTTATGTCAACAAAAGTGTTGAAGAATTTTGGGGACGTTATAATTGAAAATTTACACCGACATTAAAACAAAAGAGTTAATACTGTCCATCGAATTTGTGCTTGAAGGGAATGTGCATTGTTTTCACAACTTGCCAATGAAGCGGCCTTCAAATTGCGTATCTTTTCATTTTTAAGCCAGATACTAATCATATAAAATTATCTTTCACTACCTTACTAATTGTGATGATGTTATGACTGAATTATACAATATGTAATAAATAATAATAATGATTTAAACTTGAAATTAACGTGCATTTTTTATTATGGGAATTTTGAGGGAAATTCGTAGATTAGCTGTGGGAAAAAAGGGAATTTTTTCCTTCGAATATGGGAATTTTTGCCATTAGTAGTTCCCAGCACTGATTCCATATGTTTTTTGTGTGAATTTTTTTTTATTGACTCAAATTACAAAAATGTCCGGAAATAATCAACATTTCAGAATTCATTCACTTCGGGTTAGATGTTGCCACCTTTTGCCTGTACTATGGCTTTCTAACTGTTAATAAAAAGTTTCATGGCTATCTTTAGCGCATCCACACTGGCATATTTTTTAGTGGTCACCGAATTCAAAAGCCATTGTGCGAATGAAATGAAGTGTGGAATATATTTTTTAATCATTCTTGGTTCATACGACCTTTATGAGACGGTGCCGAGTATTCGTGGAACGTCCTTGGTCTACGGCCGAAATGTTTGCATGCCCAAGAAAAGCGAACGGTTGCGTTCGAATTTGTCAAGCTTCGTGTTCGAAAGATTTGCTACCGCAATGCGCGCAAATATTTTTTGAACAAAAATAATATGTTCATTTGTTTTGTTTATGAAATCTTTTGACGTTCGCGGCAAGGCAAACATAATAATTTTGCTGTCGGAAATCCACATGGAATCTACAACACAAACATTGGCCCTAACCACATAGGCGCAACGCAAAGCGAAGCAAAGCAGCAGAAGAGGGAAGTCAAAAAAAAACAGCACGATAGATGACTTGAAAATTTCAATACATACGTTTAATTTATAACGCGTATCATATTAGGTAATATATAACATTGTACGCGAGTGTATTAAATCGCACACGCTCACTCGATCGCACACACACACAAGCACACGCTCACGCATGCATGATTAGCTCTGAAATCGCGGAAAAGAATTATACTATCATACATAAATACAAAGAGATGACCATTTTGCCTTTCAAAATTGCACATTTTAAAACACAAAACAATAATCACAGAAGAATTTAAAAGCTTATAATAGTAAAACTTATCATTATCGAACGTGTAGTGGCTGTAGCCGTTTCTTTAACACATGTAGAATTGCTGCGAAGATATGTAAGCAAATAGCGAGTATAAGAGATAGATAAACTGAGTCTATAATATGAACGTGCTGATTTTTTTATATTACGTACGTTCTTGAATTATATTTGGCTACTAGCTAGTAGTATATAAAGTAATCAATTCGTACAATTCTTACATGCATGCGCTGAATGTACTTTAAGTAAGAAATTCGAAGCGTAGATCAAATGCGAGAGAAATGCTTATATATTGGGTATCGGGTTACTCTCTTTAGATCTCAATGTTCTCCAACTGCAATGTTAATAGATGTTTGCTGCGAAAGAAGATCACAACACGAATAAGATCGAAAGAGAAACATTCAAAAATTTACAACAGTATGATTCCAAAGTTCTTTATGACTTAAATAGCCTTTTTATTATAATCTTCCATGGCATGCAATTAAAGAGTACACCCTGCACTTATTTTAAAATTTTATTGCTTGAACTTGTGTACGAATATATTTTGGAGCATACTCGATCCCAATGCAAAATTGTACATATGCACGAGGCAGACAAGAAAAAAAACTGAAGCGACGAATTAATTTTTATTGCTCCGATAACCCTAGCAGATATTGTGTTCAGATTTTTCCTAATGCCTTACATTGGCAGAATAAATTCGTAAAATTATTTTGAAAACTATGCAAAAGGTTAATGAAAAACTATTAACAATATGTTATGTGCGTGCATACAATTAAAATTATAAATTTTTGTCTCTCTCAACTTTTCATACAAAAATCACGAGGTTGGAATTCTGCTTGTTATTATTCTGTGTAAGAAATATGTATCAAGGAACACTTGGCTGTCGACGGCCTTTTTGTTTTCCTTTTAGCTTTTGCGTTAATGTAATGCGTTATAATTTAAATGAGTCATAATTTCTTCATAGTATTAAGTGCAATGAATAAGCCACCACAGCACCTACAAATTAAAGCACCTAAAAATAAAAGTGAAACAACAGCTCAAATGAACCAAATTCGGAAAAAAAATGCTTCCAGTTAGTGTATTCAGTGCAATTGTGTTTCAACAAATTTAAAACAACAATTAATTTGTTTATTGACTAAATTTGTTGTGTTTTTCAGGCGCAACTTCAACAATGTCGGTGAATTGATTATGTTAATATGAATAATATCTATTGTATATTTTAATAATTAATAAATAATAAATAATACTTTGAAGAATACAAATGTTTTAATTTTGAAACCATAATGTTATTTTTTTGTCACCGAAGGAGAAGGGAATTTAGTGTGATTGTGTGTGTGCGATATTTTGCAATGGTATTTCAAATGACTGAAATTGCTTGTCGACGGCCCGTTTCCGTCATTTCAGTTTTTCCCTTTTTATTTTGTTTGTTTGGGTTCTTAACACCGGCAAAGAATTTACGCCTGTACCGGGATTTAGCTCTTCATGGGAGTTGCTCCCTAATAATTTTCACTCCCAATAATTTTTCTCCCTAAATGCCAAAAACATAATTTATAATAATGGGAAAAATGTTTTTCGAAAATATGGTTCGAAATTAGTAATGGGAGTGTTTGACAGTTTTGAATTTGAAAATGTATATTATCAACGCGTTTTGCTGAAACTACACAATTATTGCAACAGTGAATTATTTCAAAAACAATTAAAAACAATTTAAAATTAATGGATTTTTGTTATCAGCAACAATAAATTTTGAAGCAAAGCACACTGTGCTTAGCACAGAATGCTTATTATTCGCCGAACCTTGCGAGCCAAAATGTGTTAGATTTTTTAGAATTTCATTGTCATGAAATACTACTAGACATATTTAGGCTCATTTTTTTATTTAACACAGATAGCTAAAAGGAAAAACGAATAGGCAGGCAGTGACCGTCGCGCGATAGTCAATACGTTTGTATATGCATTTCATCTCACTACGTGGTGTACCGATTCATCACACATTCATAGATTTTGTTTGCAAATGAAAACAAAATAGCAAAAAGTAAAAGGCCATATATATGTGGCACATGCAAGAATGAAAATGCAATAGATGGACACTGAACTATTTTATATAACAATTCATCGTTTCCGTCTAATATGTAGCATGCTGTTAGTTTTGATCAGAGGTTAAATTGTTGATTAAAAAAAATAGTGACAGGCTACACTTTTCGTGATATTTAATCGTTTCGTCTTCAGCTGATGCAGTCACAGTCCTTTCCTCAAATTTTTTGCCATTTCTTTAAACATGTAGTTGTTACATGTGGCAGATCTGAGCTAAATAAATATGTAAATATTCCCCCCATACCTCATACGGTGTGAAAAATTAACACTAGCTAGTGTGTTAGTTATTGCGGACATTGTGAATTAACGCCACGAAAATTAACGCCACCAAATGGGCAATACATATACACTGACACTACCGTCACTAAACTCAGTAGTTGTACTCACTACTCCTCGCCGTTCAATATTTTTTTAAAGTATCATTTAAATATGTATATGTTTATGTAAGTTTTTCTTATCTTATTAAATACTACAATAATGTGAAAAAAAAAGATAATTATTTAAGGTTGCTGAGAAAAAGGATGACCAGAGAATTTGCAAATATTCGTATTGAATTTATATACGACTACATTTTAATAAAGTTTTAAAGGGATATGGAAAATGTAACCAATCAAAATCAAATATCTGAATTTTGACCTTGATTTTTGTCCAAAGTTGGTACCTTTTATTGAGATTAACAATAATGTAGAACATTAGAGCAAACAGTTTTTGAATTTTTTTTTTTGAAATATTCGGAAAAATTTGAGATGTATTATATTATAATGTGAAAAGGTTTCTGAAATATAAAAATTTGACTTTGAAATGTTCTGCAAAAGTTATAATCTCAATAAAAGTATCAATTTTGGACAAAAATCAAGGTCAAAATTAAGAAATTTCAAGGTCACATTTTCCGTATACATATCTAACTTTATTAAAATGTAGTTAAGCAACAGTCGTATATAAATTTACACCTCGCTCTTCCTGCGATGTAGTTTTTTCTTTAATATTTTACTTAAAAAGACATGTAGTTTTTGAGATGGCGTTTATATCGAATTTTTACATTTTTATTACCACTTTTTTGGACTCAAGTATTTGCATATTGCCCTCGGGGTCCTATATATTTTAAAAATAGTTCCATTCTCCTCTGGCTTTAGTAAATTTCATATATCTGTTTCTCACTAATTTGCGTAATATGCGTTGGCTACCATGAGCATTAAACGAAAATATTCTCCCAAGTTAAACATTTTTGACAGGTTTTATTACAATTCTCTATTAGAAATATTATTTCATATAGAGTTTCTTTATTGCTACAAAACAATTTTACAATTTTTTTTTCTGCATATTTTTGTTGTTAGTAGATAATACATTTTCAATTAATGAATACATGCGATTTTGATATATTTCAAACCAGCCTAATGATTTGGCTCCAACATAAATTTCTTATTACATAATGCACAAACATACATATATCATATTTATTTTACAAACTGGAACAATTATATTTATTACTATTCCACAAAAAACGGATGCTATAGATTTTAACCACTAAGAATGTTGCAACTTTAATCAGCACGGATTATTATATAAATACTTTTTTTTTGTGCGCCCCATGAAAATATTTTTATATATTTTTTTGATTTTAAAAAAAATGGTATCGCACATATTTTGGATATAATGGCATAATTTTGCCAAAAACACAACATATTTATATAAATTTGTATTTTGATATGTTTACTTTAAGAACTACGCCAAAAACACCACTGTACATTTAAGTAATATATATATTATATAGGTATAGATACACAATGCCAAAGTTTTCTAGGTTACCGCTAAATACTTTACATGATGTACTACTGCGAGTTGCTAAATTTAACTTTCTTAACTCCAGGATTAAATACTTAGCCGTGAAAATAACCCCATTTTTGATATAGTCGATATTTGGATGCCATGTAGTATGTTAAAGTATGTAATCTTAAAATATATAAATTTATAATATGAATCATGATCCACATAGTAAAGGTCTGGTTTTTATATGAAAACAATTATTCAAATGGGGTCCAAGTTTAATTCCCGATCAGACCTTAACTTTCTAGATCGTGAATATGAACTATAATTAAAACAAAGTTATAAACAAATTATATAAATGTGTTCTAAAAGAATTTATAGCGCTGCATTTGGCTTTATTGTGTGTTGTGTTAACGTCGCGTCGCGTCGCCAAACTTTCAGTTGTATATGTATTTATATTCAACTTTTGCCGCCATTGTATATTACGTTCACAGGTTAATTTTTTGTTACTTTAAGAGTCTCTTTCGTTAATGTACTCGGTTGTTTGTATATATTACAATATATAGATTATATATAATTTATATATTACGATATATTGATTATATAAAATTTTAGCTAGAATATATTTTTTTTTAGCTGTCAAAATAAATAACGTATTGAATAATATTAAAATAATTCAAAAAGTGTTTTGCAATGAACAAAAAACAATAACCCAAAACACATACGATAAAATATTTGCAACCCACTAGTTGATATTTACAATATGACAACATATGGAAAAGATTTTCGGCATTTGTCCTTACCAATTTTATTTACTTACCTACAAATACCATAATAAAAAAATTATTATAACGTTATGAAGACAGTTGATATTGGTAAGGACAAATGCCGAAAATCTTTGAGCACAAATCTGCAACATGGCAAAGTGTTTTTATATTCATGTAATTGTATGCATATTTTTTATATAATATAGACATGACAATTTAATAATTTGTTTTTTGTAAACAAGTAACAAACAACGACCATTAAATTTGCATATGTGACAAATTAATATTTGTCACATATGCGCAGTTTCAGGATAATGCAAAAGGTCCGGATTCGGCGAAGGAATATCCACTGTGCTCAGTATAACCATAGACATAGTAAGGGTAGTAGGGGTGCATAATTGTGTGAGCGAGATATAATTTTCTCGAGATGAACGTATGTATACTTTGCAATTCGCGAAGTGTCTATGCGCAGCGCCGTCCATATAAATAAGAGTCTTAAGTCTCAACCACAGAGTAAATATATATCAGAGGTTCAACCTCGCTGAGGCACAAATTTAAATGTAAATCCGTCCTAGAAAAAACATAAATACTTTTTCAACACCTCATATTAAAGGGAGTATATGAAAAGAAAAAAATGTTACTCTATTTAGGTCTAAATGCTCTCACATTGAAATGTTGATAAGATGTTTGATGCGAAGGAAGATCACAACAAGTAAAAGATCGAAGAACATTCAATAATTCACAACAGTATGATTTTAAAGTTTTCTGATTTAAAAAGTCTTTCTAGTATATTCTTCCATGGAATTCAAGTAAAGAGTACATATTACTTGCATTTATTTTTAATTTTTATTGCTCGAACTTGTGTACGAGGTAAATAAGGAAAAATAACTGCAGCGACGAATTGAGTTTTATTGCTCTGTTAATCCTAGCAGATATTTTGTTCACATTTTTCCTAATGCCTTACATTGGCAGAAAAAAATTCATGAAATAGTTTTGTAAAACTATGCATCTAAAAAGGTTAATAAAAAACTGTTAACAACAAGTGTGTGCATACACAGCCAAAATATAAATTTTCGGCTCTCTAGATTTTTCATACAAAAATCACGAGGTTGCGATTCTGATTAATTTTTATTCTGTGTCTCAACTATCACCATACAAACGCGAAGTGTGAAGTGCAACGAATTTCACCAACAAGATAGTAGACACACAAGGTATATAGAGCAATTATGGTAGGATATTGCGCATATGACATGCTGTCTCTTTTCAATATTTCGGATCATCAACATGGTGAAGTATATGGTGAAATATATGGAAAATAAGAATACTTAATTCTGAAATTTCAAAAGATATTCATAAATTAAATACAAATAAATCTGTGCATAATATGCATATTAAAATCCAAATTTCATCTAAAGTAGATCAAATAAAGTACAGTTGGCTTCATATAAAAATGTATTTTACCATGTTAGTGACGTAGATGCGCGGAAAATGTCAAAAATAAATCTCGGAATATCCTACCATATTAGCTCTATATACCTTGGTGGACATATGTTTGCGAAAAACAGAATATTTCAGTGATGCCATATTTTATTTTTAAATTACAAATGGTTTTGGAAAAAAAATATTAGCAGCGGTGATATAAAAAGAGATAAAAAATTAAAATGTTGGTTAAAAGGTTGGTATATACACGAAGTATTGCAAGTTATTTAATTTACGTTTCTTTTATTTCTAAATGACAGCTCTATTTGCTCATTGGGTTAAAAGGTAAAAATGGCAATTAAATTTCAGGTAAATAACTTAGCTAAAATGGCACGGTGTATCAACACTTAATACGGCATACTGTGTTGCAATAATGCTTTTACAAATTAAACAGTGTTTTTTTCTTGAAATTATTTTTTCTTTTTTTAACCAAAATTATTTTTTTTTTTTGAATTACATATTAGCCAATATATTGCAAATTTTTAAACACATAAATATCCGGATAATAATCAATATAAATATAATTTATATTTAACTTAAAATTTAACAACGAATAACAACCTAAATTTTCCAAACATAAGTGAAGTCATCGTCAGGTAGTGGCTGTAAGGAATAAAGTGATAAAAAAGGCTCATTATTAGATTCTTTACTTCCATCATTATGTATACGGCTAACATCACCAGCACCGGGTACACGTCGCGAGTACTGGACCGTGCTATATTAAATAATGCGATACGCTTATGCGACGTGAACGAAAAACGTAAACCCTGTATCGGATTATCAAATACTTTTAAAGCCACGTGGCGGGTTTACATTTCTTACATTTTGGATTGCAGAAATGTAGGATGGATTTACCAATCAAATTGCAAGAGAAAGCTGTAAAACAGCAGCATAAAAAGAGGAAAATATGTCTCAAATGTAAGTCCTACATTATAACAAATTCCACATTGCAAATTAAGTCAAACTTGTACGAAAAACATTTACCAATTTTGTGTACATACGTACTACTTAAAAGTGGTAGTGAGGTGAATTCATTTAGACGCTACCTTCTTCAATTTAAGAAGTATTAGATAATTTTTTACCATATACGGCATACGCACACCCAATTTATATATACATCATGCTGTAGTACAACTTAATAAATTTCATTTAAAGATGCATATAGTATTTACATGTATACCCATACATAATACTATATGACATTCGTGCAGACAAAAACTATTCCGATAGCCATTTTATTATAACGCAAAAACAAATGCCCAAAATATGAAAATTGAATTATCAAAGAAATAAATATTTGTATCATCTAAAACGTTGCTGTTTCTTTTATTTTATATTAAACATAAATTTACAATTATTTTTGAGCCGAAACTGTTTAATTTCACAGCATATAAATTTGTATGTTTAATATTTTTTTAATTAAAAGTAATTCAATTTAGGTGGGCGTTGATTTTATTGAATTAAAATCTTCTTTCATAGGATAATTTTTTTCGCATATCTAATTAACCTACATTAACGACAGTAATTCAATATTAAATTAATTACAATTACGAATTCAATATAAAATTATATTATATACTATCCAAATTTAACATTTGGAAGGTAAATTTTTTAAGTAGGCGTATATAAGGTTCACAGTTCTGATATATCAGACATAGATGACACTGATGTCAGAATATTATTTAAGTGAAAAAGATTGAGCTTTGATGCCAAAATATTATTTGAAATTAATTTCATGCCTATGATAATGCCCATATCCTGTCTTTTGCAGTTTTATTGTTAATATATCCTACATTTCCGCAAACCTACATTTTTATTGATGTAAACTTAGCTTAAAAAAAAAAGTTTGGACTGGTTGATCATTGAAAAGTATAAATATTTGATAACAAATAACATACATGAAAACACGGTATTATTAACAACCGTGTTAACCAATAATTTTTATAAAATAATTCTGACAAGCGCTCTGATTGGCCGAAACAAATTTTCTAAATTATCTAAAATGCCATGCCCCAGGGCATCTAAATTTTGATATTTTTGACAGCTGGAAACGTCAAGAATTTGACATATGCAATTGTGCGCGGTATTCGTAATTTTATGGTACAATACAAATTTAGCAAATATTCATTTAAATAAGTAAAATTAAATTCAATTTTAAACAAGATTTTGAAAAAAACAAACTTTTGTACGTTCTATTAAATAAATTTTGTTTTGCGCTTTATTTTTAAACTTGACAGATTACGACGACTGCTGGGCGAAAAATTATTTTATTAAAATTATTATTATTGAAATAAAAATATTTATTTCACTAACCAATCAGAGCGCTTGTTTTTTATGAAAATTATTCCCTCTCTGAACGCGACTTATGAAAATAATTATTTATAGAGAAATTTAATTATCAATGCCCGTTTTTAAAGGTTAAAAACTGGTGATATGGTATATATAAAATAAAAGTAAGTTTTCAGTTTTAACCATACACAGACAAAAAACATCAAAAAGTAAATTAAATGCATCCCATATTACCTAATCTCGTGCTTTATTTTTGGATATCCTCTTTCGCTTTCTAGATACATTCTATTCCATAATGAATGTATATATTACTATCTTTGGTAACACATTTTAAATTCTACATAATACATACACACATATAATTTATCATAAGGATAATTTTTTTTATATAAGCTTTTATGTTTTTTTTTAAGTATATACACCTTTATATAGCAATTTTTTTGTTGATTTTTTTTATCTTGTTATTATTTTGCTATTTTCTTGAGTGTAAGAAAACATTATTTCACAATATGTATTTCAAAGGTTGCGTCCTTTAGTGAATCTTTGTTTCTAGAAATAAAGAAAAATGATTAAGTATTGAATTTTCAGAATTTAATTAAATATTATTTATATATAAGTTCATATATTTTTCATTGCATATGAATCTTTACACTATTGAGTTTAGCCATTAAGTATTTGGATATATTAAACAAAATGCGATTTTAAACCGGTTAAATTTTTTTTACATCACATCCCTATTATTTAAAATATATACATAAATATACGTCAAACTTCACGGGTCGTTTAAACGCTGAGCATGGATTAATCAAACATTTCAAACAACAAGGAAATTTTTGAAATGACAGTCAATAAATATTTCCCCTGTGACCCTATTCTGGTTGTTCCGAATTGGGAATTAGGAAATAAAATTTCTATTTTTCCCAGTCGATGAATTTACATGTTATAAATATTAACATTGATTTAAAAAGGTGTTTATTTGTAAAAATGCAACATCCGCAGGAGCCGACCTCAAAAAAAAAACAAAATTTCTGCGTTTGCGTGACATTTTGTTTTTAAATTATTTAGTTGCTGTTTTACGTATGCCCTGCGTAAAAGTTGAAAGTTGGTCAGCTTTTTTCGGTTCTGCGTAAAAAATGCTTGCGTTTACTATTGTTTTTGTTTTCATGTATTTCCAAACATTTCATTGCTTGCTGCAACGCGTCTAGTTGCGTTACGTCGGTTCTTCTGGAGGGGTTATTCAGGCCTTTTCCAAAATAAACGTACGTTAAGTATGTGAAAACCTAAACACTATTTATGACAAAAAGTAAAATATATTTGAAGGACTGTTAAATTTTTCAATAACGCAATTTTATGTTAAATATTATTTAATAATATATAATGACTAGGGCAACCAGAAATATGCCCTAAAAAACCCGTTTTAAGCGCTTATAATATGCACATAAAAAGTAATTATATGCCCTTAAAAAAATGGAAATTCTTTCTATATATGAATGAAATTTTCTTTTTTTTTAGAGTAACTACTAAAACTATAATGAAACCAATTAAAAAAAAAAAAAAAAAATTGAATATAATATTTTTTTTTATTTCGGTAGCAGTATTCAAGTTGAGGTTGCAGTACACTACGAACAAAGGGCATAAATTTTCAAACAAAAAAAAATTGCCTATTCGATCAATTAAGATATTTAAACATCTAAAGATAATATTTCAACATCCACAGTTGTAATAGGCGCATTGTTAAAAGACATCAATTCAAATGTTGAATATATGTTTTGCACATTTCGGTGTCCTCCGTCTGACAAGAATTCTTTAAATTTTTGCGAACCCCGAATTTTTGCCCAAAACAGCACACAGCTTTTTAATACTTGAAGATGCCTAATCCATCATTATGGTATTTTATGAGCGTAAAATAAAATCGATTTATTGTTTTAACTAACTACATTAAGAAATTAG
Organism: Sylvicola cinctus; assembly: GCA_963854165.1. NCBI lineage: Eukaryota > Metazoa > Arthropoda > Insecta > Diptera > Anisopodidae > Sylvicola > Sylvicola cinctus. The sequence goes on from OY974082.1 coordinate 27,740,490, forward strand.
AACAAATTCACCTTATATGAAAATACAAACAATTTGAAAGAAAATACAATAATTTGACGTTTAAATTGATTTACGTATGTGGTATTGGTGGCAGAAGTGTATTTTCGTGATTCAAGATTCGTATACAACTAATATACTCAAATTCTAGAAAAGTGCATTATATTATATAAAATTGTTTATATAAAAACATTGGAGTGTTTTAAATAAATTATTTTGAGTTGTGACATTTTTGGTGATAAAATCCAAAATTTTTTTAAAAAAATTCCCTAAAATTTTCACAACTCAAAATAATTTTTTCTATTGAGGGTCAGAACAGCATATAAAACGTCATAAGTCAAAAAAAGCTTTTTTACAGGATTGACAACGAAAATAACTAAAATGACTTTGTATACCTTGACTTTAACATAACATTCAGTCAAAAAAAATCGCTGAACGTTCTGAAATAGAAACTTAAGTTAAAATCGGTTTTTCGCGTTTTCCGGAAAACTTTATTTTTGAGTTGTGTCCCTTTTGTTACAGGGGTGCGATAATCTGACAAGTTGAAATATATTAGGAGCAAAAGAAAAACAAAATTTATCTAATAGAACGTATAAAAGTTGTTTTTTTCTAGAAGGAGACATCTAAAATAATATATTCACCTTGTTTAAAATTTAATTTAATTTTACTTATTTAAATGAATATTTGCTAAATTCGTATTGTACCATATAATTATGAATACCGCGCACAATGGCATATGTCAAGTCCTTGACGTATCCAACTGTCAAAAATAAATTATCAATATTATCAAAAATAGTTTTGCTCCAGGGCATGATATTTTTGATAATTTTGATAATTTTTTTCTACCAATCAGAGCGCTTGTCAAAAATTCTAAAAATTATTTTATTAAAATTATATCTTCTGTGAACGACCTTTATGTTTAAATATGCAAAAATATGCGAAAATATGCCAAAATATGCACTTTCGTACATAATATGCAAAAATATGCCCAACAAATCGATGCCAGAACTCGTAGTTTCTTAAGAATCGGATTCCCCAGTTACTCTTTTTTGAATCGGCCGTCAGTAAAAAATTGACTAATGACAAAAGTTTATTTTAAGTATAGCTCAGTTTGAATATAAAATTTTAATATCCCGCATATTAGTAAACACACATTATCATTACTTTGCTTATCACAAATACGCGAACATTAAAAGTCAACGTAACACTTTAGGCATTGATACAAAAAGAATGGAAAATTGTATATTCTTTTTATTTTCGCACAATATTCTGCGACACTATATATTATCCATGTGTGTATGAGAGGAAGATATCAACGTAAAGCTACGCAGAGGACGACTGTTCAATACGACAAATAGACGCAATGCTACTCTACCACCATGCTAAACGGTCAGCCGTCGTCATACCTTGATAGTACCTTAGTCAATTGTTTATATGTGTAATTAATATATTTCGATTAACTATAACGCGTTGCTAAACGTTACTACAAAAATGGTGATTCAAACGTAGCCACTTCATTTATTATATACATTTGATTATAGTCGTTATAATCGACCGACTACGCAAACGATTGGTTAAATTTTTTTTAAATTGAAAAGAGTGTAAGCGTTACAATGTCGTCATTCGTAAACCAAGTGCAATTGTTGATGAATCGAATTTATTGATTTCCCGGCGTTCGCATCAATTGAACGTGTCGTACACCTCCCTACGGCGTATATTGCATTTTGATTTGCATCTCCACCCTTTAAAATTTCAAATTACACAACAATTAAAGCCTGTTGACCATTCACAACGCCGTAGATACAACAGACAATAAACACCGATAACATTTTCTTCAGCATTGAGCAACATTTCTCACACGGTGAGTAAAGGTGGGTTTAGATGACTATAAACAAGTGCTTGGCTTGAAAACAAGGTCAATCTAATATATAAATTTCTAAATGACCGTGTATGTATGTATATATATTAGGGAATCAATCACGCTAAAACTGAAAGTAAGATCGCCGCGAAATTTTATACACGAACATTCTGAAAGTAATTTTGTTGTAATTCGACGCGGTTCGCGAAAAAATTAACTTTTACCAAAAATTATGTCGCGAAAAAATATACAAAAATTTCCACGGAACTATCTATTACATATATTCCTAAACGACCGTGTGGGTATATGTTATTAATTACAATCAATCACGCTAAAACTGACAATGGGATCGCCACGAAATTTTACACACGTGTTTGCCAACATTCTAGAAGTAACATAGGCATATTTTCAATGCAAAAATAAACAGCGAAAACAGCAAAAAAAAAATTAATTTCCCAAACAATATTGCGGGAATCGATTTGTCACTATTCAATTAGTGTAGGAAATTTGGTGAAATATTCCTCGATATTTAAACCAAGAAAACCGCGGAAAAACATCGCGGTTCGAATCATAAAAATAGACTTTTCCCGAAAATTATTGCGGGAATTGAAATAAAAACACCTCGCCAAAAAAATTGAGCATAATTCCGTGGTTTTCCACGGTTACGTTTTATAGTTAAGATTTTTTTTATAATCACATCCAATGCGTAAATCTTAAAACGGAGGAAAAAATTAAATAAAGTGAGTCCTTTTATGAAGTTAAAAGATATTTCAGAAGAAAAGAGACAAAATGCTACGAAATCGAAACAATTATGAATAAGCACCATGAAAACGAATTTCTACTTAACTTCTCATCGTTTTTAATTGTCAAAATTGATTTCTTTGATTACAATACATTAATTTGAAAAATAGTTATTCTTTATCAAATATTTATGATATTAAAGAATATGAATAATTGTAAAAACGCTTTTAGAAAATAACATGTTGTGTCTGAGCAACGCACGGGTTTCACACGCAAAGGTATCATTGGTCCGAATTTCTTAGAAGATGCCCCCAAATAAACATTTGATATTGCACAGTGCACAGTTGCAATCACAGAGCTCTGTTGTTGCAATATATGAGTAATTATTTTGAATTTTTATCGTCTTATGTACCACAGTTCTTTTTTTAGTACGTTATAAACAATGACATGGTTTAATTATTAACTATTTAAAAAATATATTTAATAACGTCTATGCATACCAAATGTTGATCTGACTAGATCAGTAGTGCGTTTCCATAACTTTCACCCGATACCGATTGACAAAATTATCACTTACGAAAAATTCGAGAAATTCGCAACAAAGTGCACCATTTCACTTGTTTATAAACAGTTGGCTTTTAAAAGGTAGGCATTTCTCAAAAATAAACAAAATCTATTTGAAATACGTCAAACGAGTTCATATAATTAAAAGTGATTTTTGACACAGTCACGACATAGTCCTTATTTTATCACTTTCCAATGCAGGGTCTCAACGGAATTTCGAAAACAGGCTCACTTTCGCCAGTCTGGTGTCCAAATTTAAAAAGTGGCAATTTATCACGTAATATTGAGTGACAAAAGTTAAAGAAACGCACTACAGGATCAACAAATTCATCGATTCAAGAAATGAAAACACTTCATTTGTAACTACAACTATTCATTCCGATTATATTTGTTCTTATGGATCGTATCGAGTTCAAAAGTAAAAAATTCACACATATATAACTTATAAGGATTTTACGTAAGCAATCGTATTAAAAATGACAGAGCTTGGCTGCGGTATGGTGGTTGAACTCGGAAATACAGAGCAATAACAAATATGAATGGTATACCTACATATGTGAATGCTTAATCAATGTCTACGAAAAGGGGGCTCTGTAAACTCTTTCGAAGCTTTTGGTCCAAAGTCCTTTTGATATAAAATTCACATTTTATAATTCCAATAAATTAAGTAGGGACCATATTTCTTGTAAATGATCACAAATTAATAGGTGGGTTGTTGACACTCGGATCCAGCTGTGTATATAAGAAAAATTATTATCAGAGAACACCGCTACTTTTATCATTTAACCTCTCTGTTGTTGTCCCGCAAAGGGAGCTTCGTTGAATTGGTCCACTTCGTTGCCCACAGGATAGCTCGAATATGCATTCGCAGCTGGGTCTACTTCGTAGGACGGAGCAAACGCAGTATCAACTCCCTGTTTATAACGCTGGAATGCGAACCAAGAGCAGCCAGCCTAAGAAAATTATTTGAATTATAGTTAATGTAAGTGAGAGGAGGGCGTTATACTTATTACCCATGAAAATATTGAAAAGAATGAAAAAGCAATGGCCGCTTGCACATTGTTAACTCCGTAATTTAGTGGTGGTTCGGGGGCTTTGCTCCATTGGTTTGTCAAATAGCAGAAACCAATAAAAAACAAAAACGACCAAAACCCAGAAAAGGTCAAATCCCCCAACACATAGTGTTTTCTTGTTTTTACTGAAGACATTTGTTCAAATAAATATTCGCCAACGATAAATCCCATTGAAGCTAGAAAAGCTATCACTCCTATTCCAACACCGTAGTTGCAAGCATTAGGATCCCCGTTGTACAAACAGTAATTTTTAGAGTTTTCATCCACTCGCCACCCCTGCGATGAAATACAACCGAAGACAATGATTGCAAACAACTGGAATGGATTAGTTTGAATTAGATTATAATACAATAAAAATCAAGTAAAATTCTAAGAATAATATGAGAAGTATTTATGACGTCATGCAGATAAAAAATAAATTATTCTTTATTCGGTTGTTCGAAAATAAAATTACAAAAAATTTTGTTTATGGTAGAGTTTGGGCGCTTTAGAAAAAAAACTACATCAATTTATTAACGACTGTTCCTTAGCTACAGTTTAATAAAGATTTTCTGAGTTATAGAAAATGTGACCTTAAAATTTCTGAATTTTGACCTGGATTTTTGTCCAAAATTGGTACTTTTATTGAGATTAGCAATAATGTAGAACATCATAGTACCCTAAAAACACAGTTTTTGTTTTTCATATTTTCATCATAAAAATATGACCTTGAAATGTTCAGAAAGTTTTGTTGTCTTATTTAATTCTAAAATGATGTGAAAAAGTTTTTTTGATATTGTGTAAGGCCAAGATAGTAAAGTGGGGTTTGTCTTTGTCCACCCCCTTTTCTTCAGAAGGATCATATAGCGGGATATAAGATATAAGCAGTTTTGTTAAGAATACCTTGAAGATTATTTTGTGTCCAAAATTGGTACTTTATTAGCAATAGAATAGAACGTCACACTACAAAACAAACAGTTTTTCAATTACATACATTCCTTATGACAATATGGCCTTAAGTTTTCAAGTTTTGACCTTGAAATGTTCACAGTTTCCATATCTTAATAAATCCTACAAAAATGTGAAAAATATTTAAGTTTTCTGAAATATAAAAAGTTTGAAATTGAATTATAAACTTTTGACCTTGAAATGTTCAGCAAACTATTTTATTTAGAGCAACTATAATCTGAAAAAAAAATTATAAAATGATTAACGTTTTGGAAATATAAAAAGTTTGACCTTGATTTTTTCAATTTCGACCTTGAAATGTTCTGCATATTTTTTTCGATAATTAAACACTTTTCTTAATATTGTGTAAGGTTTATACATGTGAAACCATTTTTTTTATATTGTGTAAGGTGTCTGAGATTTTAAGTGGATATTGTCTTTTTCCACCCCCTTTTTGCCAGAAGGATCACCTACCGCGATATAAAGTCAATGCAGTTTTTTTTTAATACCTTTACGGATTACTGTTGTGAAAATGAAGAAAATCATAGGACCTCATACAAGATATACTGTTTTGCAATAATTTGATCTTGAAAAAACTATAATGGATAACGAACGTACAGCTGCATATATTTTGTAGGCCACTATCTCGCAGACCCGTTGAAGGTGCAATCAGAAAAAAAGAAGAACATTGAAGAAGATATATATGATGATGAGGGAGTAACATTTATGTATTATTATTTAAATTCAATTTAATGCACTAATTGTTTTTCAAATACGTAAGTAGTATGTCTGCTCCGTTGAAAAATTTGAAGATTTAGGTCGGAATGCTTAGTTGTTGTTACAAATGTTGTGTTTACATTTCTTGAATCGATGAATTCTAGAATGAAATATAAACACAACATTTGTAACAAAAATTATGCATTCCGACCTTAGTGCAGTTAGATCCAAGTTGGCTAATAAGGAGTTCAAAAATAAGGTGGTAATAGCTGCATTTTCACATACTCACATATACTGCTTTTTAAAATTTAAAATTGTTCAATTTAGTTAAAGTATGAAAATGCTGCTATTTGGCAAAACATCAGAACGCTGGCCTTAGTGGCAAGGCTCCAGCGCAGAATAATAATAATAAAGAATCCCAACATCGTGGTTTTTGTATGAAAAGTTGAGAGAGCCGAAAAGTTATAATTTGGCTATGTATGCACACACATTTTGTTAACAGTTTTTCATTAACCTTTTTAGATGCATAGTTTTTCTAAATTATTTTATGAATTTTTTCTGACAATGTAAGGCATTAGGAAAAATCTGAGCACAATATCTGCTAGGGTTATCGGAGCAATAAAACTTAATTCGTCGCTGCAGTTTAAATTCCTTGTCTCCCTCGTGCATATGTACAATTTTGCATTGGGATCGAGTATGCTCCAAAATATATTCGTACACAAGTTCGAGCAATAAAAATTAAAAATAAGTGCAGGATGTACTCTTTAATTGCATGCCATGGAAGATTATAATAAAAAGGCTATTTAAGTCAGAAAGTACTTTGGAATCATACTGTTGTGAATTATTGAATGTGTCTCCTTCGATCTTATACGTGTTGTGATCTTCTTTCGCAGCAAACATCTATTAATATTGCAGTTGGAAAACATTGAGACCTAAAGAGAGCAATATTTTTTTCTTTTCATTTACTCCCTTTAAATTGGATTGTTGCAAAAGTATTGCTGATTCTTCTAGAATCGGCGCAAGTTTAAATTTGGTGCAGCGAGATTGAACCACTGATATATATTTACTTTGTGGCTCCAGTCTCTGAGTACCAGTTATAGGGAATCATAATTATTAAATAAACCATAAATATTTAACAATAAAAGTTTATTAATAAATTATAAGTCTATTAAAAGACTGTAACAATCTGGAAGAGATGCTCATATGCGATAATAAAACAGCTGCTTTTCGATTATTTAAAGAAAGTTAGAGACCGCCAATATTCGATCCTCAAGAGGGATACAAGTTAGTGTTTCTAATTTTTTATTATTAGTAATGTAATGTATTATATTACTTGCGAAAAAAAACCGTGCGCTGCTCGGACTAAAGAGTGATTTAAAAAACCGGAATACCGTTGATAAATTAAATCTAATTTCACAAAAAACCCATGGAACCCATGTAGCAGTGGATGACCGTATGTTCGAGATCTTGTTTTATTAGGCCATAAACTAAAACCATAGACTTATTATAAACGATAGAAAATATGAATAAAAATATGAGCCAAAATTTTATTGAGAATGTGTGATATGACATCTCATATCCATATGTGCTTTAAAACTGTGTTAGTGATTACAATATATACTAGATCCAAGCGCTTACCAGATCATACTTTTTTTTCTGTTTGTTACACAGCTCACATAGCTGACTACAAAGTACAACAACAATTTGCATGTAGTTTCTACGTATGTTGAGCTTTGTCAGATACGTAAAATCTTGAGGCACTAGGTACCAACATAAAAAAACAAAACATAACATATATATTAACTACACTATGCAGAGGTAACCCGATCATTTTCTATATCAATATATATAAAAATTAATCGTGGTTTGTTACTGTCCTTAAAACTTGAAAACGACTGGACCAAATGGGATACTTCCTTCTGCGAGTTTGTTCAGAAAATGAGAAACCATACAAAAATGATAACATGTTACTATGATAAAACAAAAAAGCAAAATTACTATGTTATTTTTCATTATATATTGAAGTTTTTGAAAAACACAGTACGGCGGAGTTCTAAATATATAGAGTAATAATGAAACACGTGTAAAACGTTATCCAAAAATTATATTAATTTGCATTCTATGGGATGTATTCAAAAACTCAAGAATAAATATAGCGGGTTTTGTGGCGGTACGACGTTCGTCAGTCATGTAAACAAAAACATTCACTAAAATTTACAGTAAAATGCGAAATGTGCGAACAAATTCCGGAATATTTAATAAAAATTTATTATGTATATATTCTTTTTCATGTGATTATTAAAATCAAATGTTTAGATATCGTTCAATAAAATATAGTTATGAATTTAGAAGATTTTGATACTTTTGAGATATTTGAAGATGGCAATATTTTAAAATATCGGTTCAAACAAGCTATTCTGTATTTATAACAGCCATTCATTCCGGTCGGCATTTTTGCAGGCTCAAAATTATTAAGACAGACAAACACTTAAACAAAAATGATATCCCTTTTGTTAATTTATATACGACCCCAAGGGCATATAGAAATACATATTTGTAATCCGACTTTTTTCGGAAAAAAGTTGATGATGCAGAAACTCGTTTTGACACCCCCTGAGTCCAAAAAAGTGGTCTAGAAAAAATGTGCAAAAAGTACGTCCGTACGCCGTACTATAGAAAAATGGTCGAAAAAAAAAACTTCTAAACTACTGGACCGATTTGTATGAAAATTTTTTGTAAACTATTAAACAAAAATATAAGAATAGGATCTTCGATTTTTCGAGGTCAGATCCTTCAAGGTCAAGTTATTGACAAAAGAATTTTTTTTCGATAGGGGCTCAAAAATGGGTCCTACGATATTTATTTTTTTTTCACATTGTTGTAGGCTTAAATAAGACAAAAAAACTTGCTGAACATTTCAAGGTCGAAATCGGAAATTTCAAGGTTCGACGTACGGCGTACGGCGCACGTATCTCAGAAACCCTAAATATTTTTGAAAATTTTTTTTCACATTATTGTAGGAATAAATAAAATAAGAAAACTTGCTGAACATTTCAAGGTCAAATTTTGAAAACTCAAGGTCATATTTTTACAATGAAAATGTTTAATTCAAATACTATGTGTTTTAGGGTACTATGATGTTCTACATTATTGATAATCTCAATAAAAGTAACAATTTTGGACAAAAATCAAGGTCAAAATTAAGAAATTTCAAGGTCAAATTTTTCATATCTCCGAAAAGCTTTATTAAAATGTAATTAAGCAACATTCGTATATAAATTTACACCTCGTTTCATTTATAGCGTATGGCGGTTTCGAATAAACATTCAGCCCAATTCTCATACATATATATATTATCTTCTTCACTTTTCTTTCACTAGTATATTTTAAAGATAGTGAAGGAATAGTGAAAGAATTTGGTATTCTGAGATAATTATTTCACCTTCACCTGAAAGAAAAGTGAAAGACTAAGTTTTTGGTGTCTTTCACGCGTTTTATATATATTTTTCCCGTAACAATTTGACAGGACAAGTTTTTGTGCGTATATATATTAAAACACTTTTGTGGTTTTAAAATAAAATATGAGTTAAAGGCTTTATTTAGAGAATCATGCTGATTGTACACAATATTTTTAACTGTGGGTAAGTTTCGCATAGGAGCTGTTGCAAATTTTTCATTGTGTGCATTTGTTTTTGGATTTTTAAAAGAGTAGTAGTGCGTTTCGATAACTTTCACACAATATCGGGTGATAAAATTATCACTTACGAAAAATTCGAGAAATTCGCAACAAAGTGCACCATTTCACTTGTTTATAAACAGTTGGCTTTAAAAAGGTATGCATTCTTCAAAAATAAACAAAATCTATTTGAAACGAGTTCATATAATTAAAAGTGATAAGTTTTGATACAGTCGCGACATAGCCCTTTTTTAATCACTTTCCAATGCAGGGTCTCAACGTAATTTCCAAAACAGGCTCACTTTCCCCATTTGTGTTCGGAGTTATGTAACTGTCACTCAATATCGAGTGAAAAAGATACCATATTTCAAAAAAAAATTGTCCCAAAAGTATTTCGAAATTTTGGTGGTGCCCTATGGAAAATTAATGCAAAATGTATATATATAATATACGCGTTATAAATAAATATATGTATATACATAAAATAAAGTTTATTTTCAGTTGGTTGGTTTCAATTAAGTATTAAAAATTAAAAGACGACAATTCTTATTTATTACTAGCGGAGGAACCCATGCGTTGCTCGGACCCATGTTGTTTTCTAAAAGCGTTTTTAGTAATCATTTATATTCTTTAATATCATAATTCATAAGACATATATATTTGATAAAAGAATGTCCATTTTTCAAGTTTTATGTATTGTAATCAAAGTAAAAATAGAAAATGATTACAGTTGTTGTGCAGAAATTTGTGTTCATGTGCTGCTTCAGTGCTTGTTCATAATGGTTTCGATTTCGTAAATTTTTTTCTCTTTCTTCTGAAATATATCTTTCAACTTTATAAAAGGAAACACAACAAAAATTTAGCAACTTTATTTCGTTTTTCCCTCGTTTAAGAAATATCCGACTTGGATGTGATTATAAAAAAAAACTTTATTACAATAGCGTAATCGTGAAAAACCACAGAATTAATCTTAAATTTTTTGGCGAGGTGTTTTTTACAGGATCGTATCAATTTTTATATATTTGACGAACTTCACTATCGCGGAAAATCGCGGAGTTATTGGCAGATTTCTTCGTGAGGTGTTTTTCTAATCAAAAACTGGAAAATCGATTCCCGCGATCATTTTCTCGTGGCCCTCGATTTTTTCGCAATTTTCTCGATTTACAAATCACAAATCGATTCTCGCAATAATTTTTGGTAAAAGTAAATTTTTTCGCGAGCCAACATTTTTTTCGCGGTTTTCGCAGTTTATTTTCGCGTTGTTAATATATACGTATATGTTACTTATAGAATGTTGGCAAACATGTGTGTAAAATTCCTTGGCGATCCCATTTTTAGTTTTGGCGTGATTGCGTACCAAGTATATATGCATACATACACGGTCGTTTAGAAATTTATGTATTAGATAATTAATAATGGCAGTAACTAGAAACATTTTTAATTTTATTTAAATAACTAATTCATGTATATGGAATTTAGAATTTCAAAAAAAAATAGGTGAGAAGGGAACGTGTTTCCATTATGCAAAGACACGAACTTCTTGAATTCATGAAACAGAACCCAACCGTTGGCAGGAAACAACACACTGGAACAAACAGTGCAATCCGCAATCGCAAAGTTTGGGAGAACGTTGCTGCACATCTTAACGAATTGGAAGGATGCAACAAAAATGTAAAACAATGGCAAAAATGAATAAAGTTTTTTTTATGTCATATAATCACTGCTTATGTGCATATTATAAGCGCTTAAAACCATTTTTTAGGGCATGTTTTTGGTTGACCTAGTTATAACTTAATACTTATGCGTGTATATCACTCTATAAAAAAAGTGATATAAATGTGACAGTCCAAAGATAGTCTTTATTTTATCACTTCTCAATGCAGGGCCTCAACGTTATTTCGAAAACTCACTGCAAATTTTGGGACAAATTGACAATTCATCTCCTAATATTGGGTGATAAAAGTTACAGAACTCGAGCATTGGTGTCCAAACTGAAAAAGTGATAATTAATCACCCAATAGTGGGTGATAAAACTTATGGAAACGCACTGCTGTTATTTATTTTTGGGAATAATAATTTGTCGGTATTTTAATTAAATTTTAGTGTCACTGAACAGAGGATTAAACACACTTCAAATGCGCGTCAAAAAAAAAAAAAATTTCATTTGAACTGCCCAAAAAACACATTGACATTCTAGTGGCGTCGTAGTATGTACATATAAATCTACGATTCACTATCACATTATAAGTTCCCGCGCGCCCTTTTCGTTTTTTAAGAACAAGAATAAAATTACACTGTCCATTCACAAACATATCTTTGTTTTCGGCTCATTATTTTCGTTTTAATTTCTTCTCTTTTATAATAAGTCTATGACTAAAACGAATTTTGTAGAATTCAGTTTGAATAATTTCTGACTGCATGTGAGAAAATTTTAGCTACATTTTTTCCTTACGTATTGACTTACAAATTTCAAGCCATTATAACCAGTTTGTTAGAATTTTGTTTTTGTTTTCAGTTATCACTACAAATAATTTTTTACGAAGATTACTTTAAATATGTACAATATATACAATATACATGTATATCTAGTTTATAAAAATATATAAAATTCCGATATAACAAATTTTTGCATAGGTGACACAGATGTCAAAATATTATGTTGCTGAAAAATTTCCGCCTGAGTTGATGTAAAATCATTATTTTTGTGATATAATACATGATTTTGGTAATAGTCCGGGCTAAATTGTTGACGAACCATAAAATACAAATTTGCCTACAAATTAGCCATATTTTTTTAGCTACAAAAGGGGGAAGGGTCAACCGCTGTGTTTAAAATGGGTTCGAATATGTCAGCTTCGTTCGGGGTTTTGACTTAAATTACAAAGGGGATACTTTATCCTTGTTGCAGGCGAAAATAATTTCAAATAGCTCACTGTATTTAATGCTAACAGACATGATTTAAATTTTGGGTAATGTTTATTGGAACGTTATTACAGTACGTTATATGTTAACAGAATTTTGAGAAATCTTGTTGCGGATTTCCTTAGTTGAAACCTAAAAATAAGCAAAAAATAGAACATTTTTAATCAACCAAAAATTAACGTAAGGAAAAAAATATTTCATTATCTTTTATTGGTGTTTAGAGCAAAGTATATAATATCATTTTAAAAAATAATGCAAAAATTATCGCTCGTATAGCAACTTGTATTAAAATGCCAAACAAGGAAATTTTTCCAAAAATTCGCATAAATCAACGTTTCGTACCACTGTGCGCCGTACGCTGTACGCCGTACTATGGTGGCCATATAAAAGTCATTTCGAAAACTACTGGACCGATTTGTGTTATTTTTTTTTTGTAAAATATTAGAGAACAAATATAAGAATAGGATCTTCGATTTTTCAAGCTATTACCAAAATCAGTTTTTCTTGTAGGGGGCTCAGAAACGGGTCCTACTATTTGCATCATTCTCACAACAATGTATCTTCAAACAACAAATTTTCTCACAACAAAACTGCATATCTCTTATATAGACAAATCCCAATGTTCTATCTCAGACACCTTACACAATATCAAAAAAATTCTTTCACATTATTGTAGTATTAAATAAGATAAGAAAACTTGCTGAACATTTCAAGGTCAAAATTTTAAAACTCAAGGCCATATTTTTATAATGAAAATATGTAATTCAAAAACTGTGTGTTTTAGGGTACTACGATGTTCTACATAATTGCCATCTCAGAAAAAGAACCAATTTTGGACAAAAATCAAGGCAAAATTCAGAAATTCCAAGGTCACATTTTCCATATCTTAGAAATTTATTAAAATGTAGTTAAGCACCAGTCGTATATAGATTAACACCTCGCTTACACTGCGATGTAGTTTTTCAAAGATATTTTAACATTTTCAACTTAAGAGGCTCTGGTCATACCATTTAGATCTCAGAAAATATCATTTATTTAACCCTTGGCTCTCGAGTGCTACAATTGTTATGGTCTACGTTATTAGTTACTAAAAAATAATCACACCTTTCTCTGCCTACAATCTATTTTGTACCAAGGCGTAATAAATTTACACCTCGCTCTACCTGTCATGTCGTGTTTTTTTTTCCAAAGACCACTGCGGAAAGAAAAATGTATATCATAGAAAACTTACCCAACAAACAGCTCGGCAAATTACTTGAGGTCTCTGCATAAACGAAATTGTATCAAAAGAACCACCTGCTTTACCACCACCGTATGCACCGCCAGCATCCATATTAGTTGTTTCTAAATTCACTTTACAATTTATTTGTACAGATAAATGTCTGATTGACGATAAGTCCTAAAATTTATTTCAAACGTATCACTTTTAAACAGTAAAATAAAAAAGTTTATAAATTATAATAACTAAAAATAATTTCCATATTACCTCCAGATTTTTTAAATCAAATAGACTTTATCTCTCCTACAAAGTGTTTATCGATTAATCATATATGACGAACTATTACAACATAAATAGAACATTGATATTATAACATTAATATTCACAACAACTTCAACCATTAATAAATTTATTATGTTTTGTCTACTTAATTTAGAAAATTACATTTAATTGTGTTATCAAATTTGACTTTAGCGAGATCAATTACACTTAATTTTTTTAGAGACACATGTACGTTTTATTTACCTAGTCACCCGTGGTTATTGATTATGCCTTACAGTAACCACAAGCGGGGAACCACTTATCAGAACAAGAGCCAAACCCTAATCTAAAGGGGAATGGATTATGCGCACACTTCACTGCCAGTAATGAAATGATATTGTTAAATGGTATTGAAACCGTTTTAATTCAGGAAAAATTTGTAATGAATTTAAAAAGTAAATGTATCGAATTTATCTTTTTTAATATAGTTGCTGTAGAATGTACTGAATCTGACACCATTTTTAGTTTCTGGCCTTGTCACTACGCCACTTTATTAAAAATTTCATCGATGTGTCATTTGTAAATATGCCCTTGGTTTTCGTTTGACCCCAATATTCATTATATAAGGCTAGGAGTGTTAACTTAATAATCTCTCGATTCAATCTACCCTTCAAGTTTCTTACTTCCAGTACATTCAGCGGATGCATATAACAAATATATAAGCATAAGAATTTCTTCCTATTATATACTACTAGCCATAATTCAAAATATAAGGAATAATCGCACAGTCTTACAATTATATACTTCGTTCTCATCTATACATTCGGTTCTCTAACTCGCTTTCCCTTACATATATTCACAGACCTCTGTGGTCACTCTGTTTTCTCAGTTTTCTTTCGTCTCTATATTCTACCATGTGTACTGAATATTATATGCATATATTTCTTCTTATCTATCACATTGGAGATAAGAATTTTAAATTTATTTATCCACGTCCCAATAGTCAAATATATAAGGCCAAACTAAGAAAAAGACGACGGTGCTTACTAATGATCGTTGATTATTGTTTAATGCACCGTGCAAGTATTGCACAAATACACATAGCGCGGTTTGAATGGTTGTAGTAGTGCTGAAAACTAAATCGCTGTATCTAAAAATTACTATTACATGAAATAAAATTTACTGGGTTTTTTGTTCTTATTTCTTGTTTTTCTTTTTTCTTTTGGTGTCAAAAATTGACGGGCTCGATGGCGAGAATGGGTTTCCTATAAAATAATAATAATTTTATCAAGGGTTTTGAGAAAAGTGGAAAACACACTTACCATTTTGGCATGGAAATTTGTATCCTTCAGCCTCAACTATAAAACCGTCAAATCGTCTTTCCTTTTTATAGGATAAACATCCAAGACGGTTTTCGAAATTGAGCTGCGCGATAGCACCTCCAAAATATTGTGCACAGAAGTCCTTATAGTGGCCAGATCGTCGGTGTCAGCATCCCGAGTTTTTTTCAAATAAAGCTAGTATTGCCCACTAAGCAATATATAAGCTTAAACAAACAATTAGCCTATGGCTGGCTTGTTGATTACCAGCTGCATTGATATTACGTTATCGGTTTTATATTTCTACACTGTACTTTGAAAATATAAGAGTAAAAAAATATATAACATGTAAAGAAAGACAAAATTCAACCACATAATATATTGGCCCATATCTACAAAACCCAACTAGCATATATATAAGGCCAAACGAAGAAAAAGACGACGGTGCTTACTACTGATCGTTGATTATTGTTTAATGCACCGTGCATGTATTGCACAAACACACATAGCGCGGTTTGCATGGTTGTATTAGTGCTGAAAACTAAATCGCTGTATCTAAAAATTACTACTACATGTAAAAGAATTATACTATACTATATACATAAATACAAAGAGACGACCATTTTACATTTCAAAATAATCATTTTTCAATATTGCACTTTTTAAAACACAAAACAATAATCACAGAAGAATACAGAAGAATTTAAAAGCCTATAATACCAAAACTTATCATTACGATAACGTTTCAATTTCATTTATACCTCGCACCACACATGTGTCGGACAAGCTGGGCATGCGCTGCATACATTTTACGGGATTATTTCTTAAACAATATTTATATGTGCGCAGCCCGCAGTATAGCTGTGTGAATGATGCCTCACAAATTTTGTATACGCAGTGCAAGCGATAGTGTACGCGAGAAGGTAGGTAAATAAAATTATTTCTTAATAGATAACGTTGTACATATGAATCGCCGTCCAAATTTTCTTAGCTCGCTCTTAGCTAATATAAAATATTAGAATCATCTAAAACTTTACTCTATTTACTATTATATATTAAACATTAATTTACAATTATTTGGATATATCAGGCATAGTTGTCACTGATGTCAAAATATTATTTAGGTGAAGAAGATTTCCTGAGCTTTGATGTCAAAATATTATTTATTGAAAATGGTTGAGAGTTGAGTTTTGAGCAAGATTTCAACAATGTTCAACTCGAATTTAACATAGGCACAACGTAACATATTAATATTTGCCTTTTTTTTTTTGATTCAGCGCCTCACGTCGTTTGCACGTAGTTGGCGAGTCTCCGCTGTAATTAAACCCGTTCCTATTGAAGGGCCTGCGCGCCTTTTGCACGCAGTGTCAATAAAAAATACTCTTTTAAAAAATAAAATGTCTTAAATTTTCGTCAACCAAATATAGAGTTTTAAATGGGTGCGATGTGAGAGTTTCGTACGCAAGTTTGACTTAATTTACATTGTGGAAGGACATATTGTTATAATGAAAATAAGCAATTCAAAAACTGTGAGTTTTAGGCTACTATAATGTTCTACCAATTTTGAGAGGTCAAGACTCAGAAATTTCGTAGAAATTATTATAACAAAAAGAGTCAACTACAGAGATTGAAATAATAAATAATTCGAACTCTAATCTGAGCACTTGTTACATACGAAGATGCCTAAAATACAAATTTCTCTTTAATTTTAATTTTTGTCGCACGAGGGCGCTTTTCATTTACATTTGTCTCTACGGTAGTCCGATTCGTTTTTAATAAACTAGAACACTCATGTATATTTATATCCCAAAAACGTGATGCATATATTAAATATTTAGGAAAAGAATAAAACAAACAAAACGTAAATGTCCAATTTAATATATTTTGTTTTCCACACAATTATTTCGCAAAACAAAATTTATTTATTCATTTCGAGCTTTTTCAAGTGGGGAAATGTATTTTATATATGAAAACAGAAGTGCATTTCGATTATTTCTCCTACGACCGTAAATTAATTCAAAATTTTGTTTTGTGCCTCACGGTTTTGCCACCGGTAATTCATGATTCATGCAAACATTTTGTCACTGGTCTCTTCATGCACATACGGGGCTTTTATTTCAAACTGTCAACTCTTTAATAAGGGTATACTTCTTTAGTAGATCTCTTCCTTTTAATTTAAAAATTTCTTTGCTGCGGCAACTTGTGAATTACTTTAACACGTTGTTTTAAATTTTAAAAAAAGGATCTATGACATAACATAATGCTAAAACTTTTTCGTATTTCTTTTCATAGTACTGATAATCGAATTCGATTCATGAGTGGATTGCCAACATCCTTCATGTTGCGATACAATGAATTCGGAGAGCCTTCAGTTGTTTTAAACAGAATTGAGTGTCAATTAAAAAATCCAAAAGATGATGAGGTTCTCATTAAAACATTGGCTGCCCCCATTAATCCCGCAGATATTAACACTATACAAGGTTAAGGAAATAAGTGTTTGAAATTTCATGTCTCTTGATTTGTAAACTTTTAGGTAAATACCCAGTATCCGTCGATTTTCCAGCAGTTCCTGGAAATGAAATGATTGCAGAAGTAATTTCTATTGGCTCTGGTGTGTCTAAACTCAATATAGGTGATCGTGTGATTCCTGCAAGAGCTGGGCTTGGCACATGGCGTACCAGGGCTTTATTTAAAGAATCTGATTTATACAGAGTCCCTCTTAATATTGGTACAATAGAAGGCGCAACGTTATCAGTGAATCCTCCAACAGCTTACCGGATGCTTACAGATTTTATAAAATTAGAACCTGGCGATACGGTTTTACAGAATGGTGGAAACAGTGCAGTTGGTCAGGCTGTATCACAACTTTGCAAAGCTTGGGGAATTAATTGTGTGAGTGTTGTCCGAGATCGGCCTGGAATTGACAACTTAATAGAGTACCTCAAAATGTTGGGTGCAAAGGAAGTACTGACTGAATCACAATTAAGGACAACGACTTTATTTAAAAGCAATCAACTAAAAAAACCAGCATTGGCTCTCAATTGTGTTGGAGGAAAAAGTTCGACCGAGCTAATACGACATTTGCAAGAAAGGGGATGCATCGTTACCTACGGAGGAATGTCTAGAGAACCGGTTATAGCTCCGGTAAGTTCACTTATATTTAAAGATATAATGGTTTGTGGATTCTGGATGACTCGGTGGTCTAAAACGAATTCAGACAGTGATGAGCGGATAGAAATGTTTAATAATCTTATTGATTTGATCACGAATGGACAATTTGTTGGCCCATCATGCGAAATGGTACCCTTCGCCAACTATTTAGAGGCGATTGAAAAATCCTTTAGCTTAAAAGGATTTGCAGGGAAAAAGTTTATTCTTGATTTTAGCAGTGAATATTGATTTTCACGAATTGGTTAAAATGTAAAATTGAAATACAGTCAATATAATACTATAATTATCTCTTACATTAAATGAATATGATAACAGAACTAACTATAATATTTCTATGGCTTATGTGTTTTTTTTGCCCTTCCCTCCTGCGGTTCCTGGCTTATAGGGCTGTATACTTTTTGACAGCTGACGTCTACTTTAATCAGCTATTCGCATTGGAGGCCACTGCACGCTATATATCAGTATAAAATTATAGTAGAATTTTCGTTTAAAATCTTTGAACCGTTAAAACTAATTGTAATAATTTAAATTTTAAAATGATGATGTCGAATTAAGCCAAGGCGTTTGATTTCAAATACAAAAATAACAAAATATAAATAAATAATAATAATAATAAGTTATTTTTGTATTTTAAATCAAACGCCTTGGCTTAATTCTACATCATCATTTTCTTAAAATTCAAATTGTTATAATTAATTTTAACGGTTCAAAGATTTTAAACGAAAATTCTACTATAATTTTATACTGATATATAGCGTGCAGTGGCCTCCAATTACATTTTGTACATTACCAAATTTTAGTAGAAAGCAGAATTTTATGTCCATAACATTGTAGTTTCAGAACTTTTAAGTTTTAGGGTGCTATTATACTAATAAAATAAAACAAATTAAATATGAATTATTTATTTATTTATTTCGATGAAATCAATACTTTACCATAAAATAATTTTACGTCATAAATTCGTTGTTTAAACTGTAGAAGAATAATTTTCAATGTTTATTACGGACTTAAATTCACAATGGCACAACAAATGTTGACAATGTAGTCAAAAAAGATTTCGTCGATATTAAACTTCGATGTTGCTGTAATAGGTTGGCGCTTTGTCAACACCATATGTACCATTTACATGGGAGCATCTGCAGACTAATGCTACGAGTACACCACAAGCGAAAACGTGCATGTACATGCACACTGACGTCACGAAAAATTGTCGTATTTATTCTCTATGCAATGCATGCGCCCAAGCCAAAAATAGAGTGAGTACACGACATGCACATTTGTCCCAAAATCAGCATATTTTTCATGCGCACTACGTGATGCTTGTAACTATGTGCTTGTGGTTTTGTACATGCAAATAGTGTGAGTACACTACATGCAAACTCTCTAGAAAATTCACATGCGCACAGAGTAAATATAAGCGTTTATTGGGCTTCGCGAGTACACGACAAGCATACAAGCACACATGTACATACAGTTTTACGTTATAACTCGGAAAATTAAAGGAAAATGAAAATTGAAAAGCGAAATTAAGATAGAAAAAGTGAAAAGGATTCAAATGCAAATAAAAATATTCAAATGATTTTGAAAAATAGGACGAAAAAGGACGAAAAAATATAACGGGGAAAATCCGGAAAATTCCCGGAAAATTCAAAGTGGAAATGAAAGAGGAATTGAAAAGGATTCAAACAAAAAAAAAAAAAGTCAAATCACTTTCCAAATACGGCGGGAAATCGCGATTAAAATGTCATAAAAACTGAAACTTTTCGAAATTTTGACTGGATGACAAAGATTCATTATAATTTCTTTTTATAATAAAGCAAAAGAGTTCACGTCCACGCGCGTATGATACAAAAAACTTTGAACAGTTAGAAGAAAAGTGTGCATGTGAGTTTACAAGCAGATGTAGAGATTTGTGCTAGTGCTTGTATTGTGACTGATGCATGTACATGTACAATTTTTTAAAATGATGCATGTGTCCCAATTACTTGAGTACACGACAAGCACAAACTTGGTTATTTTACATGCTCTTTGCAGTGTACATGTACATGCGCCTGTCACAAATACGGCGAGTACACGGCAAGCACTATTTGGGACTACAAGCAGAATCGAAATGACGTCAAAATGACGTCAGTGTGCATGTACATGCACGTTTTCGCTTGTGGTGTACTCGTAGCATTACGCAGAACGCGCAAAAGAGTCAAACATTGCATCGTTTTGTATGAGGAAAATCATACAAAAATTGTGGTTGTCATTTCTATATTATAAAAAAACATAACCCCAAAAATAATTAATATTAATACAACATAATTTGTTATTAATTTTTTTTTAATTGCAACTCCCCGACATTTTATTCAATTCTAAATATTTTATTTTCAATGCACATAATCATAAATTCCCGTTTGCCGCCGAACATTTGCACCACAAATATTTAAATTTACCGCCAAAACAATTTTACATATTGTGTGCGTGAATTTTTCATCTGCTACCATAAATTTATGGTAGCAGATGAAACAGTTTGACTTTTTATGGGTGCAGATGAAAGAAATTCCACTCTTTATGGTAGCAGATGACGAAAAAACTAGTTCCGCTCTCCTCTGACTTTAGTATATTTCGTATCTGATTTTCTTTCTCTTTTGCGCGCTCTGCTTTCGCCACCGTGTATTGTATATAAACGCTCCAATATCCTTTTGATGCAAATGTTATTGCTCCAGAAGGCGATTCAAATATTTGATCGTACTGTGGTTATTTTACGATGAAAAGACTGTGCTAATGGTTTTCCTGTGTTTCAAAAATATATTTAGTTCGCATAGTAATACATATTTCGAAACAGCCAATAATTTCTGTAAAATTAGAACCGAGCACATCTGCAAAATTTTTCGGTGTTTTCTTTTTAAGAGTTTTGTCTGGCCAACACACAAATCCACCTATATCAGCATGTAACACAAGGTCGTTTTTGTGAAATAATTTAGATATTGTCCGGGATGATATGCCATACATATTTGTAACCAAAATATGTGAATCATTTGTATATATAACTTCAATAAGAACCTGTGTTTTCGTCTTGTCGGTTTTCCTCTTTATATTTTTTAAAAAGTTCATCCTTTTTTAATTTATATACGACCCCAAGGGCATATAGAAATATTTGGAATCCGACTTTTTTCGGAAAAAAAGTTGATGATGCAGAAACTCGTTTTGACACCCCCTGAGTCCAAAAAAGTGGTCTAGAAAAAATGTGTAAAAGTACGTCCGTACTATGTACGCCGTACTATAGAAAAGAGGTGGAAAAAAAAACTCAAACTACTGGACCGATTTGTATTAAATTTTTTTGTAAACTATTAAACAAAAATATGAGAGTAGGATCTTCGGTTTTTCGAGGTCAGATCCTTCAAGGTAAAGTTATTGGCAAAATAATTTTTTTTCGTATGGGGGCTGAAAAAGGGTCCCACGATTTTTTTCATTTCCACAACAATTAATCTTTAAGGTATCTTAAACAAAACTGCATATATCCTATATCCCGCTAAATAGTAAATGCTCCTTCTGTCGAAAAAGGGGAAACCCCACTTTTATGTCTCAACCACCTTACAAAATATCAAAAAATTCTTTCAGATTATTGTAGGATAAAGTAAAATAAGAAAATTTGCGAAACATTTCAAGGTCATATTTTTATAATGAAGATATGTAATTCAAATATATCTATTTATATATGTACAAATTGTGCGAACTATAATTTTTATAGCAAAAATGTAATGTATATAAATCTCCATTCTTCAA
The DNA here is from genome assembly GCA_963854165.1 of Sylvicola cinctus. Classification (NCBI taxonomy): domain Eukaryota; kingdom Metazoa; phylum Arthropoda; class Insecta; order Diptera; family Anisopodidae; genus Sylvicola; species Sylvicola cinctus. The sequence continues at coordinate 27,762,706 of OY974082.1, forward strand.
AGAAAATAATTAAATTGCGTGTTAAAAAAAAAATTTACTAATTAAAGAATATAATAGTAAGAAAATTATAAGCTATTTTACCATTGTTTTTAATGGCAAACTCGAGAAGTGATGAGGATGAGCGGGAGTTCCAGAAGGTCTCAGAAACAATAATGGTAAAATAATATTCGGTGTGAGAGAGAACTCTCCACGATGCATCTTAATTAGAAATAATATTGACTTCATCTGTCTTTCAGAATTCCTTACACGGGTTGTACTACTTTCACAAAGTCCATTAAACGAGTTGCGTGAACTACATCGGGCCAATAAAGTACATACAAACTCCATCCAAGTGCTAGTCTGTCTAGGCTATAACGCTGGCTTCAATAAATTTGCGTTCAGCTCGAACTACATTTCAGATCCGCTGTCGCCAATTATATACATGCAAAATAGCGGGCGGGTCGTCATGTATATCATTTATGTGTGTGCGCACGTCTTGATAAGTGATAACAGAATTGTGCTTCTCGCACGCAGATGTTTGATCATTCATGCCAGATCGGCACAAAATCAAATAATTTCTGTGCGAACTTAGTAAATAAAAGCGCAGGTGCAAAATATCACGCTGCGCCTGAAATTTAATTCGAGCTGAACGCAAATTTATTGAAGCCGGCGTTTGAATTTGAAAAGCCAACTACAGCGGCGTTACAAAAACGAAATTGAATAAAACTGCTTCCACTCACCAGTCACCACTGCCTGACGAATGTTTAAATAAAAAAGAAGTTATCTAGAGCGCAGTATGCGTGTTTGTTTTTTTTTTTTTTTTATGTATGCGTGCGATATATTTCAATTTTCAAAGCGCGTTATCTTTTTTTGCAGCATCTGATTGGCCAATTTCTGATTGGTCAATACCAAACCGACGAAAGTGTACATGCAGCACGCTGTCACCGAAACGTGCAGTATTTGTACTAAATGGGAAATAAACACAAAAAAAATCATAAAAATTGGCGTTTCAAAGTAGTTCCACCACACGATATTTTAATGTATATAGATTTTGTACACAAAATTTCGACGCTTCACTCCAATTTCAACAAAAAATTACCATAAGTCAAAAATAAGAGAAAAACTTGTCTATAAACAAAACTAAATCGTGAGCCATCACTCAAAAGATTTTAAAAAATTTATACACTTTAAATTCTGCACAAATTTTTGTGGCGTTCTGTGTGTTAATTTTTTCCTTGATGTTTTAACTTTTAAACGTTCATAATCTACATAAATCCTAAGTGCTATGTTGATTAGTGATTTGTGAACTGTGATCCAAAAACTGTTTAATAACGAAATCATAATTTTTCTAGATCCACTTTGATTTTTAATGTAATGTTGTCAGTTTTTGTATTATTTAAGCTTTATGTGTGCGTACTCGTTCTGGAGGTTAAAAGTGAAAATGTTTACAGAAGTATGGACAATATAATTGCATTTGGACCTGGCCTTAAGCCGAACCTTATGTCACTACCGGTGCAGTATTTTTTTATTGAGAACATAAATAGAAGACAAGAAAAGAAAGCATTTTTAAATCAAGATATTAATTTTTACTAATATGGAATTGTTTTTAGGATAAGAGTATCAAATACGTACAATATTTATCTTAATGGAACATCGACATTTGGCTCATGCCGATATAAATTGCAACAATTTGATAGAAAGGATGGAACTGTTTTAGTTCGCTATCAACTTATAGAAACTTGCAAAAACATGGTTATTAATATACTATTAAATAAAAGGAATGTGGCTGAATCTCCATACAAAATTGATGGCGTTGTTCATCCAGAATCGTGCAACTGTCCTCTCGACTTAAATAAATGGTTCTTAATCAATGATTGTCAAACTAACTACAACCAATTGAACATAGATCTCATTCCATTTCAATCTGTTAACTTTACGCACTTACGTGAAAGAATATTGGAAAAATTTAATAAACATGGAAGTGTGTCTTTATGTAATTATGTAATAAAAAGTAATCAAATATTCCGAAAATGCTATGGGCAGCATACTGGATTTAAAATGTTTATGGATTCTGTTCTATTATCTATTGTACGTAAAGTTAAATTACCAGATTTTGAGTTTTTTTTAAACCTAGGAGATTGGCCGTTAGTAAAGAAAGGTGGTGCATCTCGAACAACTGGACCCTACCCAATATTTTCATGGTGTGGTAGCGATGATACTTTTGACATTGTTCTCCCAACGTATGATATAACGGAATCTACATTAGAGAGTATGGGCCGCGTTTCACTTGACATACTGTCTGTGCAGAATTGTAATAAAGTATGGGGGGAAAAAACTGGCATGGCTTTTTGGAGAGGCAGAGATTCGTGTCGCGAACGACTGGACCTTATTGATAAAGCACGCCAACATCCTGATTTGATTAATGCTTCTATAACAAATTTTTTTTTTTATCGAGACGAAGAAGAAAAGTATGGGCCTAAAGTAAAACATCTTTCATTCATGAAATTTTTTGATGTATGTATTAACTTACTATATTTTATGTAAAAATCATGTGGTATTTTTGTTTTACAGTATAAATATCAGCTTAATATTGATGGAACTGTTGCAGCGTACCGACTTCCCTACTTACTGGCTGGCAATTCTGTGGTTTTTAAACAAGAATCTCCATTTTATGAACATTTTTATCGAAACTTAATACCAAATAAACACTACATTCCATTTAAAAGAGATTTGAGTGATTTAGTTGAAAAAATTGAATGGGCAAAACAAAATGATCAACTAGCTTACAATATAATGAAAAATGGACAAAAATTTGCAAACGAAAACTTGCTTCCAAAAGACATATATTGTTACCATGTTCAATTGTTCAAAGTACAAATATATAAAACACGTATAAATAAAAATTTTAATACTGTTTTACTTGCAGGAATGGAGTAAAGTTTTAGTCAACGGGGTTAGTATTCTCCCAGATATGGAGCAATTAAAACATCCCCAATCAAAGTGCACATGTGTTCAGAAACTTCATGAAGAACTATGAACAAATTAATAATTAGTTCAACTTCGCATTAATAATTTTAACGACTGTAATAGTAGTATTGTATTTGTAAATAAAGTCAATATAATATAAATGAACATGGGAATTCTTTACAAAAAATATAATATCGAATTATTAATATTGAACTGAAGTAACGAAGTCTAGGTGTGAATTTTGAAAAGTTTTGCAACTTCGTTAAGATCATCGAACTTTTTTCCTTCATTTATAATTTGTCTGGCAATATTGATACGATTAAAAATATTCCATAAGACAATACCAACAATTATGTCATCGCGTAGATAAAATACGACTCCTTTGTTAAAACTATCGGCGGTATCATTGCACGATATATCATCACTGTTAATTTTCTGGATGGCTTCACAATCCGCTGAATTGGCCATGCTATCAAAGATATTAGTTGAGAGTAATGTTTTTTTCAATAAAATGCAGTTGACTTACGTGACCAAGTCTTTTTGTGACAATGAAATTGGCTCATTTTCCTGGCTCTTTGCATAAACCGCCACAGTTGATAATTTTGAATCAACAAGGCCAATAGCTTCATAGCCAATTTTGGAACCAAGATCTGACCAAAACATGCTCTGATGTTTGTAGGGTTTGTCTAATATGAAGATTATATTTATTAAACAAAACTTGATTGTCATATAAAAAAATATACTTAATCCAGCCATATTTTCTCCAGCAAGACGCCCAGAAACTACAGCGTGATCGTGATGTTCTACACGCCGTCGCCCGAGTTTTGGGTCGTAAAATGCAGCTGCGTCACCTGCCTACAATGAATTTTTAATACGACTGTTAAGAATAAATATATACTTTTATTATATATACCACATATAAATTTGTCCTTGCTTGTAATTCTGCATTTACAACATATCCATTTAAATCTGTGTCTACTTCCAATCCTGACGCTTTAGCCAATGAAACATCGGGCTCAAAACCGACAGCCACTACAATATGGTCCACAACAATTGATTTCCCATCAATTAGTCTGAGTATAACTTGTTGCCCAAACTGCTCAACGTTTATAACTTGACTTTCTTTTAATATGTTTACTCCTTCTTCCACCATTTTTTTTGTAGTAGTAATAGAAAGATATTCTGGTAAAATTTTTGCCATATTTCCCTTTTCATGCAGAATTTGAAATACTTTGCCTTCTTCTAAAATACAAATATTTTAATTTAAACAGCTAAACTTGAAGCAGTTTTTCGATGTACTTAATTGAGATAAAGCACACGCTAATTCGCTTCCAAGAAATCCTCCGCCAATAATCGCTACTGATTTTTTATTCTTTACTATCTGCTTAAGCCTTGTGAAGTCCTCAACTGTTTTGTAGGTTGAGATTTTATCTCTTATAGGCAGTGAAACATTTTCAAAAACAGCTAACTTTTTTGGCTGAGATCCAGTTGCAATCAGACATTTTTGATAGTTTATTACTGTACCGTCAAAAAGTGTGCATGTTCTCTTGCAAGGGTCTACTTTTTGAACAGTATATCCTCGGACAACAGACACTCCTCCATTTGTTGAATCCAATAATTTCGTAGGATCAATATAGAAATGTTCAGGCTCGTAAAAAATACTGCGCTCAACACCATTCCATTGTTTAAATCGGAAATTATTATCTGAATTATTACCGACATCAAACCACATTTCTTTAGAAAGTGGAGGACGCATGTATGGCATTTCCAGTTCATTTGTAATAACCAGAACTTTGGCTTTTGGATCGTGAGATTTAATTGCTCGAAAAGCCGAAAAACTAGCTGTTCCTCCACCAATAAGCAAATACGGCACCTCCTTAGGAATATCAGAAGAACAAAGTGGCACGCGTTGTTTTATCATTGAATCAATAATCGGCTCCTTTGTAATTTCCACTTTTCTTTTCTTAAAATATACCTTGAAAAAAAAATTTAAATCTTAACCACAAATTTATTTATATATTGGTTTACAGTGAGTAACATACAAATCCCAGACTACCTAAAGTCGCAAGACCTGCAATAATGACCCAAGTTTTTTTTTTCTTTGGAGGGGGACATGGGGGCAAAGGCTCGTGGCATGTCTCTACCTAAATTAAAATGTATTTCAATACTTAATATACTATGTGTATACATATATGATTGTATATAAATATGTATAAAACACGATAAAGAAAAATTACAAATATTTACCTGATTAAAAAAAACATTGCTAGATGAAAAAATTCTTCTTGAGTTAATGTTGAAAACTGCAATATTTAAGTTAATAGATTAGTATAAGAATATAATATGTAAAATTCACAGCTTTTATATAAATAAACAATTTACCAGATGAAATATTTTTATTGTTAGACAAAAACTGCTTTGAAGAAAAAGCGACCGACACGCAAAATTTAAAAGTCATTTTAAAAAAATGTTAACCAATATATTGTAACCAGGTAACAAAAACTGCATGTATTAATTAATTAATATAAAATGTAAACACTCAGAAATTGCATTAATTAAAAATAAAAGATGTTATGGTTACTATGTTGAAACGTTCGTCCCCTTTAGCCTGTACAATTACTAAACTAGGCTGACAAGTGTGCTGTCATGCTGTGTTGACTGTGAACAGTGAACTGTGCAGTGTGATGACTGATGACTGATAAATAACGCCCCACAAACAGCATGCTATATATTTGAATGATTTCTTGAATTATTACACATACTACTTCCATAGCCATGCTATTGCTTCTTTATTCTTGTGTGTGCCACATAGACATGGCCTTTCACTTTTTGCTATTTTGTTTTCATTTGCAAACAAAATCTATGAAATTGCTTTCCGACGGCCCGATTCCTTCATTTCATTATTTTCATTATTATCTTGTTTTGCTGGGATATGACATTGACTTATCACTGTAGAACAGTGATGCCATTTTCGGGCTCCAGAAAAATGTTATTACGAGCATACTTAAGGCCAAAAAAGTCGAACTAGTCAAATAAAAAAAAAACTAAAAAATCATTCCTTGGGAGAAATTATTAATGCATAATAAAGTCGCTCACAGAAGATATAATTTTAACAAAATAATTTTTGGAATTTTTGACAACCGTTCTGGAGAGCGATTTTGTAGAAATTTAGTTTTTAACTTTGCTTGTATAGACACATAAATGTATGAATATATGAGAGAGATGATTGTTCCCCTTTTCGGCATTCAAACACTGAATCCCTAACAACCAGCTGTCAAGTTACCGACTGCCCTCGAGCTGTTGTGAGTTGTTATGGTAGGGTTATGTTTCATTACTATTCGTTTGAGACATTCGTGTGCGCTATTTAGATCACATTTTTGTTTCATAATGCAATTAATTTTGTCGCTTGTGACACAATGATTTTGATGATCGTAAAGTGTGAGCAAACGTAAGCACTATTTATGGCAATACAATGAATTAAATGTGTTTAAATGTGTGTTAAATTGTTAATGTTATATTAAAGGAAATTTTATTCAAATGATATTTAACAAAAAATGTTTTTTATTGTAGCTGAGTTTGGATCGCTCTCCTGATTGGTCAATGAAATAAATATTTCATTATCCAACGTGAACGCGCATAATAATTTTGATAATTTTTGACAGTTTGCGGAGCAATGATGTCATAACGCACCCTTACAACAAAAGTGACATTGCCCAAAAATCGCAATTTTTGAGTAAGTAACGGATTTTGTAATATCTAAGCCATGTCTTTCAGTCAACAAAAGCTTTTTAAATTATCATCAACTTCTGGCCGCATAGTGGCAGAAGTGTCGTTTTCGTGATTCAAGATTTGTATACAACTAATATACACAAATTCTAGAAAAGTGCATTATATAAAATTGTTCATATAAAAACATTGGAGTGTTTTAAATAAATAATTTTGAGTTGTGACATTTTTGGTGATAAAATCCAGTTAAAAAAAAAAAATACTCAAAACAGTCACAACTCGAAATAATTTATTCTATTGGGGGTCAGAATTCAGCATATAAAACGTCATAAGTCAAAAAAGATGATTTTTTACAGGATTGACAACGAAAATAACTAAAATGGCTTTGTATACCTTGCCTTAATTAACATAATATTCAGTCAAAAAGATCAGCTTGAATGTTCTGAACTATATATATATAAAATCGGTTTTTCGCGTTTTCTGGAAAACTTTCTATTTTGAGTTGTGTCACTTTTGTTACAAGAGTGCGATAATCTGACAAGTTGAAATATATTGAAGCAAAAGAAAAACAAGATTTATTTAATAGAATGTATAAAAGTTGTTTTTTTCCAGAAGGAGACATTAAAAATATTAACCTTGTGTAAAATTGAATTTAATTTTACTTATTTAAATGAATATTTGCTAAATTCGTATTGTACCATATTATTATGAATACTGCGCACAATTGCATATGTCAAATCCTTGACGTATCCAACTGTCAAAAATAAATTATCAAAATTATCAAAAATATCATTCCCTGGGGCATTTTTTTCTACCAATCAGAGCGCTTGTCAAAAATTCCAAAAATTATTTTTTCAAAATGATATCTTCTGTGAGCGACCTTAATCCAATAATTTTATTATTTTCGATTAGCCATCTGTGTTTCCCAGGAAAAAGTTAAATATGAAAGCCTCATCTTAGATAATTCGGCTTAAGTATTGCGAAATATATAAAATATATGTATGTCATATATGATCAGTAGCTCCAAAATAAATAATACTTAATTCAGAAAAAGTTTTTAGAATTTTGATATTATTCTCGATAATTAGTTACTATATCCACGCGGAGATAATATGTCGTTTCTAAGCGACATACATCCGCGCGAAGATATATCGCTTAAAAACGTCATATATCCGCGCCTAGATATATTCTATTTTAGTATAAAATAACAGCTATTACATGAACAAAGAAGAATCACGAATATTATAATATTTATTAAAATTATTGTCATAAAATATGATCCGTGATTTGTAGGCTATAAACTATTAATTACTTTACAGGCACAAAAGCGCTGCTTCAATTTAAAAGTAATTATTTAATCGAAATTTTCAAACATAATACATAATTATTATACTATAATAGAATTTTCGCCATTTTGAAAATTGCCAATATTATAATATTTTTCATATTTTTCATCAGTTGTAAATGTTTCATTACAGTTGTAAAACAATACATATCTAATAGATGGAAGCTGGCAAGAATATAACACAAATACGAAATATAATTTTTCTGTGTTAGTGTGAGTTATATTATTGATTATATTTATTTGTATTTGTGTTATATTCTTGCCAGCTTACATCTATTAGATATGTATTGTTTTACAACTGTAATGTAACATTTACAACTGATGAAAAATATGAAAAATATTATAATATTGGCAATTTTCAAAATGGCGAAAATTCTATTATAGTATAATACTCACAGTCCAGTGCTGCGCCAGATCGTGGAGAATTTTCATGCTCTAAAACTCAGTAAGGAAAAATTTATCAAAAGGCATCTAAATGAGGGACATTAATCTCTCAGATATTGTCAAGTGTAATTCAGATTTTTCAATTGTTTATAATTTAAAATCGACTGTAAAAAACAAAATTGTTTTACACTATATTTACTACGCATTGTAGCATAGTTCCAAGTGTTTTTGCTTTTTACAGTCGATTTTAAATTATAAACTATTGAAAAATCTGAATTACACTTGGTAATATCTGAATTATAATTGAAAAATCTGAATTAAAATTGGAAATATCTTAATTACAATTGAAAAACCTGAAATCTGAAATTTTTCCTTAAAAATTTTTTATCTAGAATCAATAAGAATATTCGTGGTAAAAATCTATAATAAATATATAATTGGTACACATATTATAGCCCTAGTAACCATAAGTTGCATTAAATGGTAGTAGGTGGTTTTTAATTTTTTCGGTTTTTGTCCCATTTGAAAATGAAGGTATACGTTTTTAGCAAATACAATGAATTCATTTTTAAACTAGATTAAATTTGCTACATCTAAGCCTAATACAAAATCGGTAGCATTAATACTTGCCGATAAACAGCTTTTCAAAAAATGCCAAAATATCCTAACCCTAAAATTTTATGGTAATTTTCATGTTTCATCGTATATAATTCTTTATCTTGTCCAATATGGGTCCGTGTAGTAAACAGTCATTTCATTTGGGTGGTATGGGTCGGTTGGGAAAGGTGAATGGGTGTAGGGATGGTAGTTAGTTCACAAAGAAATTATTTAAATCAACATACAAATATATAAGTATGTATATATTGAAAACATATTTATAAACCATTTTTAAGAAGTGATAGTTATTTTACTGCTCTTTGAGGGAAAAGGAGCAAAGAAATTCACCACAGATCGGAAAATTGGATTTGGCATCTCGAGTACATCCCACATAAGAACAAAAACTATAAAAAAAACTATTCTTGTGTGAAAGAATTTTTTTCATGATCAAGGTTACTGAAATAAAAGATGACGTAATACCGCGCTTACATCCCTATAAATCCTCACATTTAGTGACACAAGGAGATAAAAGTATTCACACACAGAAAGTATTAAGTTGATTTCAGAAATCGTCAATGTGATTTCAGATTAGTTAAGTTAAATAATATACTCAATACTTATTTAATTGGAAACATTTCCAAACACGAATTTTTTTAAATATTATTATCTAATTGAATAGAAAATATTCAAATAAACTACCGTTTCAACCAAATTAATATTATAACTTACATTCTGCTAAAAAACCTAAGCCAATAAGAATTCTTATTTCTTTTGATAAGCAAGAAGTCAGCATGTGTGGTGCAACTATGGTATATCTCTTAAAACAGCTTAAAACAAATCCTGTGGCATATCTGTTCAAACTCCTTCTGATACATGTCGAAAGGATCAGACATGTCTCTAAATCATTTTGTCAAAATTCGTAGTTCACCACGTATATGGCTTTCATCGTCATTAACATGCAATAATAATCTTCTTGCCATCTAAAATACAAACATTGTATATTATACAGTCCTTAAATATTTTATAAAATTACATTGTATTCATTTAAATACTTACTTTTGTATATTAAATAATTGTTTTCTTTTTCGGTGTTTTCCGTTGGTTGTTCCTTTGTATTTTTAAGATTAGAAATAATTTTGACATTAGAGAAAGCACGACATCTCAAAATAAAGCCATATTCAGATTGCACAATTACCTTTTTTTATATTGTAAATTTTTAAATGAAACTGCTTTATTTTCGGCGTGATAAAATTAATTTTATTTTTTTAAATATCATTATCGTTAGTTAAAGTTACAATTAAACACCTTTTTGAATCAATACCAACATTTATAATATGTATGCCTAGTGTCAACTAGTTGTAATATAAAGATCTCATATCATCTAACCGAACGCAGCGCCTCACCACGTCAAACACTTACAACGATTTAATTTCCTTGGGAATTCATTCCATGTGAGCCGGAATAGACTTTTTGAGGTATAGAATTAGGAAAGAGAGATTTTTTTCCTAATTCCCAATTCCGAGGGAACAACCAGAATAGGACCACTGCCAAGTGTTTTTTTTTTCATCTATTATATATTTTTTATATTTGACAATTAAATAATTAGTTTTGATTTGTAAACAAACAATTATTTAAACTGTAAACAAATAAAAAACATCAACAAAAATTCAATTTTCAATTAATTAATATTACATTTATGAGGCATGCGCAGTTTCAGAATAATGCAAAAAGTACCGAAGTAGGCTTTGGAATATCCACAGGATAAGCATTGAGGGGGCGGGTGTATAAAAGACGAAGTGTGCAGACTTCGACTTTGTGAGAGGGCATGGTGCGAGTGTATGGGAGGCGAAGGGCGCACACTTCAATCGTGTAAGAGAGAGGTTTTATTTTTTTCGAGCGAGATGAACTTATCTACACTTTGCGAAGTGTACAAAAAGCGCCTTTATAAAAGTATCGCAAAGTGTCTCACCGTACAATATACGAAGTGTGGAGTGCAGCGTGTATCACCAACCCAATAGTGGGTAGTCATAACAACAACTCCTTTTTTAACATAACATGTAAAGAAAACGTTTAAAATTATTCAAAATTATTGAGCTCAAACATTTTGTGTGTCATATTATTTACCACTTCGAATATTAATAGTTAAGCTTTATTATACTCGTAAGTTACTGTATGTAAAAAATCCTTCATCATTTTTTATTTATATTTATTGCATGAATAGATACATAGATATTTTTTTTTAAAAGATCATAAATTTTATTTTATCATAGCGCACCAACATAAAATTTGTTGTTTAAATGTCATAATTTATCTTTCCTTTACATATGAATTTCACCTATTGTTAATATGATTTATTGATTTTTTTTAAGACTATGTAAGAATACACAAGAATATGTTATTATTACGACATTAATTTCGATGGTTCAAAACGAAAAAAATTTCTAAAAAAGTTTGTTCAAGGAAACATAAGTTTTTTGTAAAAACATAGTTTTAAAAGCATAACGTTTGTTGAAAGTATTTATCATAAGTTTGGTGTAATAATTTTATTTCCATTGAAGTACCTTTTGTAGGTACCTGCTATAAGATCATCATTATGGAGACGATCACTCTTCTTATAATTATGATCATCCTTAAAGGACAAAGGTTAACTTGTAATAAAGAAACCTCCAGTACTTTTGTATGCGGAATATATTTTCAGCAGCTCAATTGCGTCAAGAGCCTTTCGTTTTTCATGCAAGATTCTGAAACAAATACAAAAATATAACTTTAAAAACTGTACAACTTTAAATATTTTTGGTGCAAATTTTTAGCGGCAATGGGAATGTATGAATATGTATATAAATTATAAGTTCAAAACAAAATTTTTCAAATTTAAAAATATGCCGAGAAGATGTAATTAATAAAATTTAATAACAAATTATACCGTTCAACGTTTTTTTTAGTATAGAAATATCAACCACATTTTTTGTTTCATTCGTTAGAAGACGCGCCCGTTTGAAGCCTTCATTATATGTAATATGTCTAACAGAAATGTACAAAAGCAAAAGAGAATGAGAAACCTGTCCGTCGAATCCACACTATTCAAGATTGTCCCGTCGCCAGCAGCAAGAGCCAAATTATCAGCCACAGTACACAAAACACCAAGGTGGTGCAAGTACAAAGCCTGGTACTAAAAGGCACAAAAGCGAGATCGCATCTAAATTCTCAGATACCTAAAGGCATCGGGAGAGGCACACGATAAGGATATGATAGCCAAAACCAAGTATTCGGGATAGTGTAACGGTTTGAAGAGTAAGCCGCATTCTCGGTTCAAAATAATCACAATAAAAACACAACTGTCCAAATCAAAGAACGGCTATGGTAACTTATAGTCAAGCAGCTGTCTTGGTATATGAACATATGAAAATTCAGATTCAACTTGTCTCCAGAAAATAATCATGGAAGATGATAGAGATAACGTCAAACCATAAAAACTTCAACATCCAACATACAATTATGACATGTGACTTTCAAATGGCTTTAAAATTATGTGAGTTCTGTATACATCAGGTTTCTGAACAATTGCAAAATGCACTAAATCACTTTTTTGTGAACAATCCGTCGGATTCATACCCGGCTCATTATGCATCTTCCAGAACGTCGTAGGAAGGTTATTAAATGAAATGGAGTCAAATTTTGCTTTACGGATTTGTAGGAAATTTTGATATGACACAAATAAGCATTTAATTTTTCCAAGGCTCATGGGATTCAGTCAAATCATTGACAATCAGTTACGCTTATATCGGCGCTTAAAAACGGCTCTAACCATTATGGATATTCTAAGCAAAATACGATTTAGAATATATAAACAGAATCTCTTGTTTAATAACTCCAAAATAACAAATTTTCAATATTTTTGTAATGACTAAGAAAAGTTATTGTTACAAATTTTAGAATTTAAAGATCACATATTTGAAAGCTTAGAAATGGCGCATAAACATACACACAAAAAAATTACATCGCGAGAGTGAGGTGTGAATATGACTGTTGGTTAACTACAATTTAAAAAAGTTTTTTCCTGAGATATAAAAAATGTGTCCTTAAAATTTCTGAATTTCGATCCCAAATTTTTGTCTACAACTGGTACTTTTATTGAGAATAGCAATAATGTAGAGCATCATACCCTAAAATAAATAGTTTTAGAAATTTTATAAAAAGTACTACCTGGTATTTTCAACTTTTGACCTTGAAATTTCAACAAACTATTGGGGTCCGTAACGATTCGGCGACGGCGACGGCGCCGAGCTATAAGCTCAGTGTTAATACCTAGCTTAAGTTTTTAGCTAGGTCACAATTAAGCTTTTAGCTAAGATTAAGTTATAATATCTGACAGCATATGTCACTTTAAAAGATATAGGCCGTTTTAACTATTTGGGATTGCCGGATTTATTTTCATTTTTCAGTTTCATATAAATATGTGTTAATGTAAGTAATAATATTAATTAGGTTGAACTGGTAGTTTATTTGAATATTTTCGGTTAAATTAGATAAAAAAATGTAAAAAAATTCGTTAAATACGTTTGAATCACGCAAAAACTGAGACTAAGTTCGCTACGAAATTTTACACACGTATTTGTCAACATTTTAGAAGTAATATAGGCGTATTTTGAACTGTAAAAAAAATTACTTGTAAAAAAACTGATTACGGAAATCGATTAGCCATGATTCAATTAATAAAAGTCATGTCGCGAAAAAATCCGCAAAATACATTAACACATGAATGTATGTGTTAATGTATTTTGCGGATTTTTTCGCGACATGACTTTTATTTACATATAATATTAACATATATTTATATGAAACATAAAAATAAAAAATAAATTCGGCAAACAAAAACAGTTAAAATTGTACCCTAAAACACAAAGTTTTTGAATTACTTATTTTCATTATAAAAATATGGCCTTGAGTTTAAAATTTTGACCATTAAATTTTCAGCAAGTTTTTTTTATCCTATTTAATCTATCTACTATAATGTATTTAATAAAAAACAACTATAAACAGAAAAAAAAATTCTAAAATATTTAACTTTTTGGAGATATTTTTAAGCCACCATACAAGAACTGTTTTTTTTACAATAATTTGATCACTATGAATACATTCTTATTTTTCTCTAAAACTTTACAAAAAAATTTCATACAAATTACGATTGATTTTGCGTTTGTATTACACTTATATTACACTTTTATGGGGCAAAATGAGATTCTGCATCTTCAATTTTTATCCAAAAAAAGTCGTAATGCAAAAATCTCTACATGCCGTAAAGTAGAAATGCTTGCCTATGCAATCGAGCTGTATTGATGTTCCAAATTTCCATTTAACCCAAATTTAGTTTTACAGAACTTAAACAATTCCTGCAAATCAAACAAGCAATTTCCGAGAAAAGAATCAGGAAATGTATTGGATACATTCGGAAGAGGACTCTAGAAGTATTACAGTGTTTAGCCGTAATAAATTAGAAATAATTTCAAAGAATTTAAAAAATATCCGACATGTTTTCTGGCATTTCAGCTGACTTTTTAAATCATAAAAATGTAATAGTCTCCAGTTCAAAGCTGACGGTAATATGTATTCGAACGAATATGCAAATCTATTCGAAAATAAAATATAACTGCAATTTTCAACGTCATAAAATTTTCAAAAGCTTAATAAAAATGAGACACTGAAGATGAGGAGATACCACCCATCAGATCTCTCTCCTCCGAACCTGCCTGATGCCTCCTTTAACTGCTCAATGAAGTCTTTGCCAGTTATGTCCACAAGCGAATTAGGATCCATATTTGATAAAAGTTCTAAATCGGGCTCATTGAGTGCAGACACGTTACATAAGTTTGATTTTAGCTGCCCGACTAGTTTCTTCAAACGCACAGGTTCAAAATCCACACAGTCTGTAGAGTCTTCGGAGCTCCGACTAGTTGTAATTGTTACATGGTGTGAAGGCTGTAAAAAATAAATGATTATCTCTCAATTATAAAAAAAAAACTGTCTTTATTTATTATTATTAATAGTATCATATTTCATGACATGAATTTTATTAAATTATAATATTCGTGATTATTCTTTGTTCATGTAATAGCTGTTATTTCCATTTTAATTTAATTTTTTTTTACATTTAAATAAATAAATACATACTATAATAGAATATATCTAGGCGTTCTTAGTTCAGCGGAGATATGTCGTTTTGAAAGCGCGGATATATTACCGGGCGGAGATATGTCGCTATGCCGTTTTGAAATACGCGCCCTTTAAGATATTCACCAAATTCCACCACATTGAGAATATTAATATATATATATCTGCATATTATAAATGTTTTGTACAATTTTAATTGTGCTAGACCAACACACATACTCAGCGATCTCTTGTTTTTAAACATGGTAAAACGTGTACGTTTTTGAAAAACATAATAATATGTTCGTTAAATCGCATTACACAAGTATCTAAAATTGACAAAATCGCAAAATATTCTTTAACAAAATACAATAAAATGTAACATAATATAAACAAAAAGTGAGTGTGGCAAATAAGTTAAAAGAAATAGTGGAGAAATACAAAAAATTATTTAAAACGAACGGGAGTGTCCTGTTTTGCATAGTTTCGAAAAACGATTTTGCAGCTTTTCCTTTGGGAGAAAATAGAAAATAGATCCACATTCAATATGGATTTATGCAAAGTATTCATTGGTTCTTATATTCCACTTGACAAACTAAACATCGAGAGCATAAATTTTTTTTTTAATTTATATACGACCCCAAGGGCATATAGAAATATTTGTAATCCGACTTTTTTCGGAAAAAAAGTTGATGATGCAGAAACTCGTTTTGACACCCCCTGAGTCCAAAAAAGTGGTCTAGAAAAAATGTGCAAAAGTACGTCCGTACGCCTTACGCCGTACGCCGTGTGCCGTACTATGGAAAAATGGTCGAAAAAAAAAACTTCTAAACTACTGGACCGATTTTTATGAAATTTTTTTGTAAACTATTAAACAAAAATATAAGAATAGCATCTTCGATTTTTCGAGGTCAGATCCTTCAAGGTCAAGTTATTGACAAAAGAATTTTTTTTCGTATAGGGGCTCAAAAATGGGTCCTACGATTTTTTTCATTTCCATAACAATTAATCTTCAAGGTATCTTAAACAAAACTGCATATATCCTATATCCCGCTAGATGCTCCTTCTGACGAAAAAGGGGGTGGAAAAGGACAAACCCCACTTTTCTATCTCAGCCACCTTGCGCAATATCAAAAAAATTCTTTCAGATTATTGTAGGATAAAATAAGATAAGAAAATTTGCGAAATATTTCAAGGTCAAAATCGAAAAATTCAAGGTCAAATTTTTTATATCTCAGAAACCTTTAATATTTTTTTAAAAAAAATTTCACATTATTGTAGGCTGAGACAAAAAAACTTGCAGAACATTTCAAGGTCGAAATCGGAAATTTCAAGGTTCGACGTACGGCGTTCGGCGCACGTATCTCAGAAACCCTAACTATTTTTGAATTTTTTTTTTCACATTAATGTAGGAATAAATAAAATAAGAAAACTTGCTGAACATTTCAAGGTCAAATTTTGAAAACTCAAGGTCATATTTTTACAATGAAAATTTTTAATTCAAATACTATATGTTTTAGGGTACTATGATGTTCTACATTATTGATAATCTCAATAAAAGTAACAATTTTGGACAAAAATCATGGTCAAAATTAAGAATTTTCAAGGTCAAATTTTTCATATCTCCGAAAAGCTTTATTAAAATGTAGTAAAGCAACAGTCGTATATAAATTCACACCTCGCTCTCCCTGCGATGTAGTTTTTTTTAATTTACGCGCGAGACTATTTCAGACGAATGAACTCTTCGCACAAACTATGTCAAAGAGCTCTTTGAGAAAGAAATAGTCAATTTAAAAAAACAGATTCAGAGGCAAATTTCGTTGGATTTCCATCGACAAGACGACGGATGAGAAGGCAAGGTCAATTTCAAACGCGTTTTTTGCATTTTGGACAGTAATTTAGAAATTGCAAGAAAATGCAATTTTTTTTTAAATATGTTGCTGCATTAGGTAAATGCAATCACTCAACAATTGCAAGATACATGTCACTTTGATGACTCTCTAAAAATACTGGGTGGAGATGTGGACCGAAATAAAGTTTTGTTTTTTGTAATGCTGCACCTTACATGATTAAAGCTGCGCAAACAATTCAGGTATGTTTAAAAACTAATAAAAATTAGACTTTCTATTATATTTTGCAGGTTTTATACAAAAGTAATACACGTCACTTCACTGGTTCATGGCTTAAATAGGGTAGCAGAGACTGTGATAGCAAACTTTCCTAATGTAGTCCGATTCATTTCATCTATGAAAAAGCAGAGAGCATTTATAAAGAAAAAGGTGCCTAATTTGCCCGTAAATGATCACCACTCGTTAGGGTATTTGGCTGACTGCTGTGGAATACTACCCCAAATATTTTGATAAAATTCTTGGGCTCCTTTACTTATTGGTTCGGGATGAAGCTCATTTAATTTAGCAATCAAAACCATTAATGAATCTTCCTTCAAAAAAAGTGCGAGCTACTTACATCTTTTAAATGCTATGAAGAGCTTGGAATCCTTAACAAACTCCTTTCAAGAGCAGGTGGATATTGTTTCAGTTGCGTTTGAAATGATAAAGAATGAAACTAGACCAGTTCTCTCAAAAAACGCTGGGTATAACACAATAAAACGTATTAGCAGAGCGCTGCAAACGTCAGAGGGAGATAAGATAATCAGCGGATATCGCTGCAATCGCCGTAATTTTGTTTTTGTTAATTTAAAACAACATTTAATTGTACATTGCAATAGTGCATTAAAAAAATATATAGTGTCATTTTTTATTAAAACTGCCGTTGTTTTTTTAAGCACATATTTTTTAATTTAAATGACATATTTTATGTACATCCCAACTACCATATATATAAGGCCAAACGCAGAAAAAGACGTCGGTTCTGATTACTGATCGTTGATTATTGTTTAATGCACCGTGCATGTATTGCACACACACACACAAGCACACCCACACGCTCATGCATGCATGATTAGCTCTGAAATCTCTGAAAAAGAATTAGTATACTACACATACATAAATACAAATAGATGACCATTTTGCCTTTCAAAATAATCATTTTTTTAATATTGCACATTTTAAAACACAAAACAATAATCACAGAAGAATTTAAAAGCTTATAATACTAAAACTTATCATTACGACGTGTTTTAGTATGTTGTGTTTTAAAATGTACAATATTGAACTCGATGTACAGTCTCCGTATATCAGCAATCACGACCTTTCACAGCAAAAGATTTTGAGCGAATACTCATAACTCAATAAATGCAAGCGAATGCGAGTAAAACTAATTGAACCGATAATGCGTACATAAAATTATATACGTAGAATGTACAGAATAAAACGTGGGAAAATATATCTTTCTTATCACACGAAGAAGGAGAAAAAAAAGAGTACGCGCTCAGCCCGCAGTATAGCTGTGTGGATGATGCCTCACAAATTTTGTATACGCGGTGCAAGCGAGAAGGTAGGTATAAATTTAAAATGATTTCCTAATACATAACGATTGTACATAAGAATTGTCGTCCAATATTTCTGCGCTCGCCTAGTACATTCCAACTATATACGCCTATAGAGATGCTAAATGGGATCCCAACCAGCATATATGAAGAAAACTATCATTAATGATTGCAAGAGCACTCAACCGCTACGTATATAGGCGTATATAGTTGGAATGTACTAGGTGAGCGAAGAAATGTTGGACGACAATTCTTATGTACAACGTTATGTATTAGGAAATCATTTTAAATTTATACCTACCTTCTCGCTTGTGAGGCATCATCCACACATCTATACTGCGGGCTGAGCACATACTCTTTTTTTTTTCTCCTTCATTATAAGATAAGAAAAATGTATTTTCCCACGTTTTATTCTGTACATTCTACGTATACCACTATATGGTTATGTACGTATTATCGGTTTAATTAGTTTTACTCGCATTCGCTTGCATTTATTGAGTTATGAGTAGTCGCTCAAAATCTTTTGCTGTGAAAGGTCGTGATTGCTGATATACGGAAATCAATATTGTAGATTTTTAAACACAACATACTAAAACACGTCGTAATGATAAGTTTTACTATTATAAGCTTTTAAATTCTTCTCTGATTATTGTTTTGTGTTTTAAAATGTGCAATATTGAAAAATGATTATTTTGAAATGCAAAATGGTCATCTATTTGTATTTTTTTTTTTTGCTAATTGGCATAACGGGATAGATAATTAGATAATAATGATTTTCAATATTTGCAGTGCAAGGTCCATTGAGTTTCATTTAGTATAATAGTGATTATTGCTGCTTTAAAGTATCCATATTTTAATAAATTTTATTTGTTTTTTATCTGTGTTTCGTTCTACTGCCTTATTTAGCACACATTTAAAAAAAAGAAGCTAAACAAAAATATGGGAAGCGTCAAATTCTCACATCAGAGGAAAAAGGAAAAATTCTCGACTATAAGGAACAAGGATTCTCGAATAGAAAAATTTCGTAAATACTAGGAAAATCCACAAGCGAATTAATAACTATATCTGGAATATAGACAATTATGGCAAAAATTATGGATCTGAAGGGAATACGAAAATAACCCAAAGACAAAACCGATAAATTTTTAGACTGGTCTCTAAAAAAAACTACATCGCAGGGAAAGCGAGGTGTGAATTTTGACTGTTGCTTAACTACATTTTAAAAAAGCTTTTTTGAGATGTGAGAAACGTGACCTTGAAATATCTAAATTTTGAACTTGATTTTTGCCCAAAATTGGTACTTTTATTGAGATTAGCAATAATGTAGAACATCATAGTACCCTAAAACACACTTTTTTTGAATTAAATATTTTCATTATAAAAACATGACCTAGAGTTTTGAAATTTTCACCTTGAAACGTTTAGCACGTTTTCTTGTCTTATTTAATCCTACAATAATGTGAAGAAAAAACTTTCAAAAATTTTAAGGTTTTTGAGATATAAAAAAATTTGACCTTGAAATGTTCTGCAAGTTTTCTTATCTTATTTAAATAATAATAATATGAAAGAATTTTTTGATATCGTGTAAGGTGTTTGAGATAGAAAAGTGGGGGTTTATCTTTGTCCACCCCCCTTTTCGCCAGACGGAGCGTCTAGCGGGATATTAAAAATATGCAGTTTTGTTTAGAATGCCTTGAATATTAATTGTTGTGAAAATGAAAAAACTACATCGCAGGGAGAGCGAGGTGTGAATTTATATAGGACTGAATTGCTTTACTACATTTTAATAAAGCTTTTCGGAGATATGAAAAATTTGACCTTTAAATTTCTTAATTTTGACCATGATTTTTGTCCAAAATTGTTACTTTTATTGAGATTATCAATAATGTAGAACATCATAGTACCCTAAACATATAGTATTTGAATTAAAAATTTTCATTGTAAAAATATGACCTTGAATTTTCAAAATTTGACCTTGAAATGTTCAGCAAGTTTTCTTATTTTATTTATTCCTACAATAATGTGAAAAAAAAATTTCAAAAATATTTAGGGTTTCTGAGATACGTGCGCCGTACGCCGTACGTCGAACCTTGAAATTTCCGATTTCGATCTTGAAATGTTCAGCAAGTTTTTTTGTCTCATTTAAGCCTACAATAATGTGAATTTTTTTTTTTTAAATATTAAAGGTTTCTGAGATATAAAAAATTTGACCTTGAATTTTTCGATTTCTTATCTTAGTTTATCCTACAATAATCTGAAAGAATTTTTTTGATATTATGCAAGGTGGCTGAGATAGAAAAGTGGGGTTTGTCCTTGTCCACCCCCTTTTTCGCCAGAAGGAGCATCTAGCGGGATATAGGATATATGCAGTTTTGTTTAAGATACCTTGAAGATTAATTATTGTGGAAATGAAAAAAATCGTAGGACCCATTTTTGAGCCCTTGTACGAAAAAAATTGGCAATAACTTGACCTTGAAGGATCTGACCTTGAAAAATCTAAGATCCTATTCTTATATTTTTGTTTAATAGTTTACAAAAAAATTTCATAAAAATCGGTCCAGTAGTTTAGAAGTTTTTTTTTCGACCATTTTTCTATAGTACGGCGTACGGCGTACAGTGTACAGCGTACGGACGTACTTTTACACATTTTTTCTAGACCACTTTTTTGGACTCAGGGGGTGTCCAAACGAGTTTCTGCATCATCAACTTTTTTCCGAAAAAAGTCGGATTACAAATATTTCTATATGCCCTTGGGGTCGTATATAAATTAAAAAATCGTAGGACCCATTTTTGAGCCCCCATACAAACAAAACAGTTTTTTCTCAACAACTTGACCTTGAAAAATCAAAAATAGGCTAGTTATATTTTTCTCTAACATTTTACAAAAAAATATCATGCAAATCGGTCCATTAGTTTAAGAGTTTTTTTTCACCATAGTACACCATTTATCTATAGTAGTACGGGTATTTATCTACAGTATTGCATAGACGAGGGAAAAAACGAAATAAAGTTGCAAAATTTTTGTTGTGTTTCTTTTTATAATGTTGAAAGATATCTTTCACAAAAAAGAGAAAATATGCTACGAAATAGAAACAGAATTATGAACATCCACTGAAGCAGCACCATGAACACAAACTTCTGCATAATTACTGTCATCATTTTCTATTTTTACTTTGATTACAATACAGAAAACTTGAAAAATAGACATTCAATTATCAAATATTTATGTCTTAGATATTAAAGAATATAAGTGATTACTAAAAACGCTTTTAGAAAACAAAATGTTGCAGCGCACGGGTTCCTCCGCTAGTTAAGTATAAAATGAG
This sequence comes from Sylvicola cinctus, assembly GCA_963854165.1. NCBI lineage: Eukaryota > Metazoa > Arthropoda > Insecta > Diptera > Anisopodidae > Sylvicola > Sylvicola cinctus. The sequence continues at coordinate 27,784,625 of OY974082.1, forward strand.
GAGGGTGTATTGATCTTTTACATACATCTATCCATTGCTCTCCAACAAATACTGCAATCAAATCTGCATTAGATTCTAATGTTTGAAAGTAATCCTCATCATCTACTTCCGTTCCGTCGGAGTCTAAATGAATATTTGGTAAATCTGCTTTATCAAACCTTTCTGCCGTTTGAATTCGCACTTCATTTAAGGTAGCAGCCACTATAGCTTTCTTAATATTTCGTGTAACATCCTTAATCTAGAATAAAGTGAAAAAATTATTAGGATTTAATAGTTAAAAACAAATAATGATTCTAAAATAAAATGTAAGAGTTAAAAAAAAATAAAACAAAAATCTGAATTTTTGGAAAGGACTTTAAATTTTGATTGGATATTGTGGAGCACAGACTAACTCAAAACTCGATTTTCGGAAAGGTTTCGTCATCATGAAAAGGGGTTGTAATTCTTTATTGCCGGTAGCTTTTGCAGCAGTAAACATTTTTGTCCCTTAAAAATTAATACACTGGGAGTGTGGGGTTTTCAGCCCATACAAGTTCCATGTGAAAGTGTTGCTAATGCGGCTCTTAAACACGTAAAATTAAGATTTTACTCTACCAATTGCCTCAAGGTGAATGGATTGAAGGAGTTTGCCTCTTCCTTGGTTGGTGTCTCAAAAGTCGGATATTGTCAATATAGTGGGCAAAAAAATCGCATAAATCAAGGCGGATTTAGGTAATAAATTTATAAATGTGGTAAACAATGACAAACAAAAAGAACAAAATGCTACACATAAAAAACAAAACAAAATGTTCAGCGTATGATTAAGCCGAGCGCTGTTCAGCCTGAACAAAGCACTGTACAAATAACAAAGACTGTGTCATGATTGGTAACCGTCTATTGTTGGTGTTGTCAATTGTGGTGAAATTCCAGTTGCGACGTCTGTATGAGCTGATAATAATGCTCCAGTGGTGTCGACAAATAATTTTGGTTGGTCGAAAGTATCGCATCGCAAACAAAAGCCCAAAATATTTGTGTGTTCGAGAAAAACTAACTCCAATACTGTTGCAGTTGAGGTTTTGAAGTTTTGTCATGTGGGTCGTGAGGCCACGTCAACCACTTCTGAAATTAAATTTATTTTAAGGAAAATTATCCTAACATATGGTGATGCAAAATCCGTTTTGAAAATTGCGCTAAGCACAAGCCGTTTGCCTGTTTTTGAATGTCTCTGTTGATGACGACTCGTGACAATCAGCATCATCGTCCATATCATCTTGTTTCCCATTGTTATTATCCAAGAGCCCTTTGCACACAATTACCAAGTCAAAGGACTAAACATACAACAAGGTAAATGTGTCTATGACACCGATTCAATTGAGCCTCGAGCACTAATATTAATTAGGAAAGAATTAAATTACTTTGTTCACCCAAACTTTGTCACACAGGACTTGGTCACAATCCAACTCCTTGCTGCTCAAGACAGAGACACCATTATTGCCTCTGCGTATTTTGATGGAAGAAAAGATCTCGCTATTCCCCCAGAGGTCGAAAGGCTCATCTCCCACTGCAAGAAGATGGGGCTTCAACTAATTCTTGGATGTGACGCCAACGCCCATCACAAGATCTGGGGCAGATCCGACACCAATGCCAGAGGTGAGTATATCCTTGAATACGCTCTGTCAAACAACCTAGAGATCCACAATTGTAGGGACAAGCCAACATTCCGTAATGCGATTAGGCAGGAAGTTCTTAACCTGAACTTTTCCAGCGGCTTCAATGGCAACTGTCTAAAGGATGGTGTGTGACTACATGTCTTTCTCGGACTACATGCACATCACTTTCACAGTTAAAAGTAACTCCCAAAAACAGGCTAACATCAACAGAGTACCCAGACATACTCTGACCTCATTAAAGCCGGCGTGGTAGGACTTAATATATTTGTGAAGTCACTGAAGGATAAGGTCAGGGCTATAAAAAGGTGTCCCCAAGGGGGGGGGGGGTTATCAAAACCCAAAACTGAACAAGTTACTGGCACCGCTATTCTCCAGAAAACTCAAAGACTCGCCTGTCTTTTGATGAGTGGAGCATTCCGCACTTGTCCCACTGCAGCGATAGAAACCATAATGGGGCTTCCTCCGCTGCACGCACACCTTCAGGCAACGGCAGCTCTTCAGTTGCTGAACATCACTAAATCAATGAACCTAAAAGTGTGGGACCTTACAGGCCACATAGGAATACTCAACACGTCAAGGGAACTCCACTAGAGATAGGGCTTCATGATCTATTTCAGAAGGAAACCATCCTAATTCCTAAATAGGAAATCCTGCTACAACAAGTTGTTGTATTTAGCTTCATGAAATCAAATTTCTGCATAATAATTGTCATCGTTTTTAATTTTTACTTTGATTACAATAAATAAAAACTTAAAAATAGACATTATTTTATCAAATACTTATGATATTAAAGTATATAAGTGATTACTAAAAACGCTTTTAGAAAACAACATATTGTGTCCGAGCAGCGCACGGGTTCCTCCGCTAGTACTAAATAAATTTCATTTAAAGATACATATAGTATTTACTAATAATACTACATGACATTATAATAATAATTAATTAATTACAATTACGAATTCAATATGCGTACATGGCGAAAAATTATATAATCCAAATTTAACATTCGGAACGTAAATTTTTCAAGTAGGCATTTATAAGGTTATAGGTTCATAGTTCCGATATATCAGACATAGGTGGCACTGATGTCATAATATTATGTTGATGAAAAGATTTGCGCCTGAGTTAATGTAAAAATATTATTTTGGTGAAATATGTTGAGTGTTGAGTTTTGAGCAAGATTTCAACAATGTTCAACTCCATTTTAGCATACACATAACGTAATATAAATTTTCGTCAACTAAATTTTGTGTTTTATTTGGGTAAGTGAATGTGTGAGTTTCGTACGCAATTTTGACTTAATTAACAATGTGGGTAGGATATTTTCATCAGACTGAAACATATAAGACTGATATTTATTTCCATAATATTCTAGTTATAGAATTGTTAGAGTGTTATTATACTAATAAAAATAAAACATATAAAATATGTTTGAATTAGCTTTTCCGGTCCAGATTTTTTTCGTAGTGCGGGGAAATGGGAATCGAAGCAACCTTAAATATTTTGGCCCGTTTTTATTTTGACGGCATTATTTAATTTAAAATTTTAATCACTTTTTATTTAAATAAACTAAAAACTTTCATTCGAAAAAACAAATGTGTTAAAGTGAGACCATTTGATATATTTAAAACAATATATCCAACCGTCATATAGCGAAAACAAAAAAAGAGAGTGTAGAGGAACCTAAGCACAAAATTATGGTTGTCTCTAAATACTACTCAATAGGAAAGTTAAGAAATAAGCACAGAAAAAAATTATTATATCTGTCAGTTTCATATAAAAGTACTAACTCATGTTAGCATAAAATAACGCATTTTAGTATTCAAACAGTTATAAATCAATTCCCTCAATCATTTTGGCAATTAATTAATTTTTTCACGAACCGCCATGTTTTTTAGATTATTTTTGCGTTTTAAATATGCCTAGGATGCGTCCGGAATGACTCACAAATACGTGTGTTAAATTTCAAAGCGATCCTATTTAAAGTTTCAGCGCATATTTTAACATACAACCATGCCAATGCATTAATGACAATTTGGTGATAATAATATATGCACATACATAATATGTCGTGAGAAATACCGTCACCGATGTGATCGCAGTAATGAAAAAAATCATATCAAATAGTTTGAAATTCTATAAAAACTTTTTAAAAAACTTTCGGATTAGATTTTCCGTCTAATAGTACTACAAAGGGGAAATTTTGAGTTATTCTGTGCGTAAAACTTTACCCAACAATATCTTATTATTGGTCTCACTACAGATTACTCAATTTGATTCACAAAAATGGTAATACGAAACTAAGACTTTCTTTTTCTGAAAACAACAATGTTTTTGAGTCGCTCAATAAGAATTAACGGTCTGAACCTAAACAAAGTATTCCAATAAAATTAGAAACTGAAGTTCTATTCTTGTAAATAAACGAAGGGGAATGAGATTAAAATCAAAATTTACATTTTCAAAAGTGATTCCGAAAGGAAAAAAACACGAAATTAAAATAATTTTTGAACTCACTTTGTAAGCCTTTTTAATGTCGCCCTTATCCATTATTTCGAATATTTATCCTTCAAAGATATTTAAAAAAACATTATTTGATTTACACTAAAAAATAAAATGTAATATACCAAATTTTTATTGTTCACTTTCAAATTCAAAAAAAATTCTGAAGCGGCAGACAGATTCTTATCGTTTAAAAACGATATAATGTTATGTAAATACAAATATGTATAAACTTCTAAAATTTTAATATGTACAATGTACATTGTACATCCATACTTACACTTCGCAGAGTGTCGCATGCGCGCATTGCAGTGCGCCGTGGCTTGTGAAACCTACCAAAAATGTGCCAGGATTGCCTTAAACGAAATTCCCATCAGCTACAACCACCTAATGGTGGACAGCAATTTCGAAACCCCCAATGCAAAAATGTGAAAGCTGAGCTTTTGCTGTCTTATGTCTCGCATTTTCATTTTTTTATGTTTTTAAATCGTCTTCTCGAGATTGACTTTAATTGTGTTTCCCTTTTAGGCCAATGCATTTTCATAATATATTTGCTCATTTGCCCTTCTCTGGGGTAAATACACCATGTCACAGTTGTCAGATTGGCTTGGTTAACGCTACCCATCCATACAAGCCAAATACATTATTTAAAAAAAAAACGGGGATTCGATTTTCGAAGCAGTTTTATTAAATTCCGTTTGATTAAAGCGGCTGTAGTTGGCTTTTCAAAATCAAGATCCTAGTTTTTCATATAAAAGTAATAACCTCCAACGCCGGCTTCAATAAATTTCCGTTCAGCTCAAACAAATTTTTGCGCGATATTTGGCACCTACGCTTTTATTTACTAAGTTTGCGCAGAAATTTATATGGGTATTATTTGATTTTGTGCCGATCTGGCAACAATGCACACACATAAATGATATACATGGCGTCCCGCCCGCTATTTTGCATGTATATTAACTTGCGTGTTGCGACTTGTGAGTTGCGACCAACATGTGTAATGTTTATGTTTTATGTATGCGTTTGTACATTCAATAATCACATAAGTTTTATTTAACCATTGTGAAATTGCATTTCAAAGCAATATGAGGGAACATCCTAAGTGTATGTGCTGCGTAGTAAAATGCTCGAAATTCTGAGCCTGTATCACTCCATTGGAATTTACTTCGTTGACCGCAAGAAACGGAAGTGCATGTGATAAGTATAATATGACTAAATATTATGTTCTGTTCATATGCATTCAGTGTTATGTTCAATAAATGTACAGCGCAGTATGTGTATTTGGTAATTATTTTGTTTTATGTACGCGTGTGATATATTTCAATTTTCAGAGCCCTCGTTATCTTTTTTTATAGCATCTGATTGGCCAATTCCACGATTAGTTTAAAAAATTAGGACGTATTTTATGGTATCAAGCAGATACCGCACAAATGCAATAGTTTTAAATCTATTTGATTTTAGTGATTTGTGCTGCATGTCAGATAAACATATAGAAATTCGATGTTTATTGTGAATGATTTTATGGTGGGAAATCCCGATCAAATATTTGACATAATAAATGTCAATGCAAATTAAAATGTATTACTTATTTCAGTTTTTATTGCGTCCAAGCAACAGTGATTTACAATGAATAAAAAGAGTAAGTTTTAACTTGAATGAAAATATTTATAAATTTTATACATAATAACTTTTTTCTTTACAAATATTAGTACACAACCTCAATATCACAACTAGTTGGTTCCCTTGTCAATTTGGCTTTTGTAACAATAGGACCCACCATACAAAATAGTTCCTCGAACTGACTTGAAGTCATCCTTATATAATTTTTATACAATAAGCCCAAACTACAGCCGATACAGATTCCAATCTTTAAAGGAAATTTTAAAGAATGGAAAACGTTCAGCAACATCTTCATGAACGTCATACACAATAACATAAGTATTAGCGACGTTCTGAAAATGCAGTATCTGCTGACACATGTTGATGGAGATGCAAAACGAGTCATCGGCCATCTACAACTCAGCCCAGAAAATTACCATCTCGCACTGCGGCACCTGCAAGAGAGATACAACAACGATTGTAGAATCATTTCTGGATATATCAACAACATATTAGACGCTCAAAAGATCGATCAAGGGTCTTCAAAAGACCTCATCATTCTCCATGACGCACTTCGTGAGTGTGTAGCTGCTCTTACTAATATGGGCTGTTCAACAGAACAATGGGGTCATATCTCGTGTGCATTACGATTAAAAAACTTGATGCTGAAGGTCTACAAAGATTTGAGGACTCACTACTTAATCCAAGGGAGATGCCATCTTTTAGGAATTTACTGAAATTCTTAGGGAGACGCTACCAGTACTTGGACTCTCTCAAGCGACCATCCACGAATATCATATCCGAAGCGACAGGTAGATCAAAAGCCATGGCAAATTACGCAGCACAAACAACGCAGTGTAAAATGTGCAGTAAAGACCACACTCTTACTCACTGTGATGTCTTCAAAAATCTATCTCCTGAGGAACGCAGCAGTTTTGTGAAAAAGAACCATCTTTGTATACATAAGAAGCAAAATTGTGGCAGCAAGTACAATTGTTTCAAGTGTAAGAAACCTGCTACACATCGATACAGAGAAGAGAACTGTTCCCGAAAACGAGGACACCAAAATTGCTGCACACGCTCAAACGAAGAAGACATCAGATCACACAAAGTTAACGAGCAATAATATTCTATCTACAGCATTGGTCAACAATGCATTCGGTCAACCGGAATTGCTACGAGCATTGATAGATACCTGATCACAGGTATCCTTTATAACTGAAGAAGCAGCACAAAGACTCCATCTACAGAAGCAGAGAGTTCAAACTACTGTTGCTGGAATTGGAGAAGTGCTCATCAAACCGAAATTAACAAAATTGCTTCATACCCGTTCAATCAATGAACAGACAAATAGATGATAGCATCATTTTGGCTGATCCAACATACGACACTCCTGGACCAATGGATATATTATTAGGCGCCGAAGTCTACAGCCAAATAATATTATCTGGTATAAAAAAAGGAAATCCAACAGCTCAGAAAACAGAGTTTGGCTGGATACTAACAGGAAAAGTTGGAACAACGTCTCATACTCCCACATCGTTGAATGTAACCAGCTTGATTAGCTTAACTGAAATTGACGAACAGTTAAGAAAATTCTGGGAGATAGATATAATCGATGCAGACAACCCAGGTCATAATCAAAATGACAAAAGATGTGAGGACCACTTCAAGTCATCACATCGAAGAGAGGTTGATGGACGATATATCGTTAAACTCCCATTCAACGAACAGGACCTAAAAAGGACCTCTTTGGGACAATCCAAGAACACAGCATTGGCCAGATTAATTCAAGTCGAAAAAAGGCTTGATAAAAACCCCACACATCGATTGGACTATAATCGATTTCTGCAAGAATACTTGGAACTGGGTCATATGAGTCCAATAAATCCAAATTCAGGTGAAGAAGGAAAGATTTATTATCTTCCTCATCACGCTGCTTTCAAAGAATACAGTACTACAACAAAACTCAGTGTCGTGTTTGACGTTTTTTGTAAAACAAGCACAGGCACTAGTTTAAACGATCTACTGTACACTGGGCCAAGACTACAGCAAGATTTAACAGATATCCTAACACGATGAAGAAAACATAAATATGTTTTTACTGCTGACAAACAACTTGCAGAGGATTACAAATCCGAATATTCACGTGCTGCACACATCTCACAACAACTTCTAAGTCGATGATATGATGACCGGAACCAACTATTTAAAAAAGGCATTTGAGATACAAACTCAAATACTACAATTGTTAAACAAAGGTGGGCCAGCAACAATCCAGCACTGCTTAAACCTTTGTCAAATGAAGCAAAATGCCAAGGGTCGATAGAGATATACGACCAAAGCACTATAAAAACATTACACATCCACTGGAACCCAACAGCTGACACATTTCAATTTAAATGGAAAACCCATGAACCGTCGTCCAAACTGACCAAGAGGAAACTGTTATCCAAAATTTCCTGTTTTTGATCCATTGGGTTGGCTTTCTCCAATTAGTGTTAAAGCCAAAATAATGATGCAGGAACTATGGAAAGCTGGAACAGATTGGGATGAAGAACCCCCTTTAGATCTTCAAATGGCATTGGAAAAATTTGAAGTCGGGTTGCCAAACATCGAATCCATCAAAATTCCAAGATGGATAAACTACTCTACAAAGGCTCATATTGAAATACATGGCTTCTGTGATGCATGCGAAAGAGCATATGCAGCAGTGGTCTACATAAAAAGTACTAACCAGCAAACTGGTACGAGCGAAATAACACTATTAACATCGAAAACTAAGGTAGCACCTCTAAAACAAAAGGTTACCCTACCAAAATTAGAGCTTTGTGGGGCATTGTTATTAGCCAATCTAATCCACAAATGCAACAGCACACTGGACATCAAAAATGCAAAGATGTACGCATGGTGTGACTCCACCATCGCGTTGGCGTGACTCACTCAAGAGCCAAACAAATGGAAAACATTTATTGCTAACAGAGTTGCACAAATTCAAAAGTTAACAACTATTAATAGTTGGCGCTACATCCGTTCAGAAGATAACCCAGCTGAAGAGGCACCCGCATATACAAAGGATACATTAGTCTCTTTGTATGCTTCATCACAAAGGCAATACATCTGGAGCTAGTAAGTGATTTAACCACAGAAGCCTTTCTAGTAGCCTACGAACAATTTACGGTTAGAAGAGATCATTGCTCTCAAATATTCAGCGGCAATGGCACGAACTTTGTTGGAGCACACAATAAACTCGACAAAGATCTACAAATGGCAATGAAAAAGAGGCAACAACACATGTTTCGGAGATGATTGCAAACGACGGTACAGAATGGATGTTTATTCCAGCTGCTTCTCCACATTTTGGAGGGATTTGGGAAGCCGAAATAAAATCCGTCAAAAAACATATGAAAACAGTGCTTGGTGAGACCACACTTACATATGAAGAATTCACAACCGCTCTCTCACAAATAGAAGCCTGCTTAAACTCAAGGCCTTTATGTCCAATGTCAAACGATCCAATGGACTTGGAAGCTCTTACTCCTGGACACTTTTTAATCGGGCGTCCCATAACAGCACCTCCAGAGCCAGAAGAAACCTCAAGCAATCCACATTCAAGATGGAAGCTTCTGACCAAACTGAATCAGAATCTATGGAAAAGATGGTCCTTAGAATACCTTACTCAACTACAACAAAGATGTAAATGGAGATCAGAATCACCTGATATCCAAACTGGTGAATTGGTATTAGTTATAGAGGACACCCTACCCCCATCCAAATGGGCTACTGTTGATAATGACTCTTATTACCACCATTGGAGCTCAAAATCTTCCAGAACAGCTGGAATATGAAATCGTTATTCCTAAACCAGGTTACTACATCGAAAACTTAGGAGAAGCAGCAATAATGCGAGGAAACGTTCGAATAGGAATAGAAATATCACTTAATGTAATAATAAGTGATTTAGACAACCTGAACTTATGATGACCAACACCGATAATCTATGCAACAACATTCGTGACTCCTTCCAAAGGAATCATTGCGACTCCCTACTATTACACCTTAAACATAATAACGGTGAATTGCTCAACATCATTACTAAGGTCAAAGATGCTTTTTCTATACACCCAAACTCAAGGCGAAAAATAGGTATACTGGGAAAAGCTCTAAATTTTTTTTTTTGGCGTAAACGACGAACTTTATGAGGACATCAATAATATTCGAAAAAACGAAGATGTACTACTAAACACAATACATCAGCAAGAGCTGTTCTTGAGCACGAAGCTAAACCAAATAAACAAAATAGTGGAAAATAACCTTAGTCAATTTAACAAAAAATTTGCAGAAACAAAAGATGCCATTAATATCATGATTCAATGGAATGTTGCAATTGATCAGAACACATTAGGCTTAAAAGTACTGGCTACCTACCTTGCTATACACAAGACCTAACTACAAATTATAATCGTCACCAACAAGGCAGTATAGCCGATTTTATCACTATACAGCAAATTCATGACTCAATACAAAATGCATCTACCAAAATTGCAAGCAATTTAGTAATTTTACCAATACCACAAGAGAAGGTTGTAATCAAAAGGTCATCGGAAGCAGTTTCAATATTTGGCTACTTTCATATCATAGAAACTAACCGGTATAATATTATACATATAACACCGATACCACACCATCTCGAAGGAAATACATATAGCGTCGCAATCATTGACAACTCAAATCTAGCAGTAGATTACAATGGACAATCATACTTTGAACTCACCGAGAACCAATTGGTGTCATGCTCTATATATGATCTATGCACTCCAGAAATAGTAAGCAGTATTGAGACATACCCCAACTGCGTCATCAATCAGTTGTATGATCGCATGGGATCCGAGCATTGTCCAGCTCTAAAATTCCAAATTGATGATATTATGCGGTGGAAACATCTAACTTTGAAGAACCTTGCTGATGTAATGTGTTTAGTAGTACACCTTCGTTTTTTCGAAGATTATTGATGTCCTCATAAACTTCGTTGTTTACGCCAAAGACAAAATTTAAAGCTTTTCCCAGTTTACTTCGTTTTTCGCATATAAAACTTATAATACTAAACTCTATAAGACGTCTTATTTAAATACGACCTTTTACAGCAAAAAAATTCGTGCGACTATTTAGGCCGGAATGCATAGTTGTTGTTACAAATGTTGTGTTTACATTTCTAGAGTCAACATTCACATTTCGTATGCATAGACGTTATTACAACCGAAATTAAACTACTGTTCTACACCTATTTTGGAGTCTAAAAACAGTATCAAGAAATCGCAAGGGTTGTTTCATAAAAGACGATGTGTTCAAATAAATAATCGATATTGCACAGTGCACAGTTGCAATCGCAGAGCTCTGTTATTGCAATATATAGGTAATTATTTTGAATTTTAATCGTCTCATGTAACACAGTTCTTTTTTTAGTACGTTCTAAACGATGACATGGTTTAAATATTAACTATTTTAAAATTATATTTAATAACGTCTATGCATACCAAATGTTGATCTGACTAGACTCAACTCGCATATATGGTACTTGGTAGATGTGTTTTATACGTAAGAAAATAAATTAATCCTTATCTCCAATGTGATAGATAAGAAGAAATCTATGCATATAATATTCCGTACACATAGTAGAATGTAGAGACGAAAGAAAGCTCAGAAAACAGAGTCTGACACAGAGGTCTGCGTGTGGTGCTTTTCCTTATATTTTGAATTATGGCTAGTAGTATATAATAGGAATAAATTCTTATATTTGTTTTAATATGCATGCGCTGAATGTACTGGAAGTAAATAATTCGAAGCGTAGATAAAGATCGAGAGATTAAATTCACACTCCCAGCCTTATATATTGCGAATTGGGTTCCCAACCGACATTATATAGGAAATCAAGCAGAATTAGCCTATGGATGGCTGGTTTATTAAGTCGTTGTACGAACCTTTATATAATAGTAGCGGAGGAACCCGTGCGCTGCTCGGACATAACATGTTTTCTAAAAGCGTTTTTAGTAATCACTTATATTCTTTAATATCAAAAATAATTGATTAAAGAATGTCTATTTTCGAGAAAAATTTAGCAACTTTATTTCGTTTTTACTTTCGTTTATGAAACTTCCGCATTGGATGTAAAAAAAATTTTTGCTATAAAACCGTAATGATGGAAAACCACAGATGCTCGAATTTTTTGGCGAGGTGTTTTTTATAGGATCGTATCAATTTTTACAAATTAGACGAACTTCACTATTGGGGAAAATCGCGGAATTATTTGCTGATTTTATCGTGATGTGAATTTTACTAAATGAATACTGAATAATTGATTCCCCCCATTAATTTTTAGGAAAAGTAAACTATTTCGCGTATCGCGCTTTTTTTCGCGATTTGGTGGCGATCCCATACACGGTTTTAGCCTGTTTGATTCCTACACCAACACGGCCGTTTATATATATATGTAGTTGCACGTAAAATTTCTCGGATTTTAATGCGACATGTCTTCTATTAATTGAACACTGACAAATCGATTAGTGCATTCATTTTTGGTAAAAGTCATCTTTTGCGCGAACCGCGATTTTTTGCAGTTTTCGCGGTTTATTTTCGCTTTGAAAATACGCCTCTATTACTTCTACAATGTTGGTAAATATATGCGTCAAATTTCTTAGCAATCATGATGTCCGTTTTAGCGTGATTGAAATGTCTACCCACACGGTCGTTTAGGAATGTACTTATATAATAGATAGTTCCGCAAAAAATCACAGATTTTTTAGCGACATGGCTTTTATAAATTGAATACTCACAAATCGATTCCCGCAATCATTTTTGATAAAAGTAAATATTTTCGCGAACCGACATTTTTTTTCACGGTATTCGCGGTTTATTTCCGCGATACAAATACCCCTATATTACTTCTACAATGTTGGTAAACACGTTTACAAAATTTTGTGGCGATTCCATTTTTAGTTTTGGCGTAATTGAAAGGTATACCCACACGGCCATTTAGTAATGTATATAATAGATAGTCTCGCGGAAAATCGCGGAAAATTTCGTGGATTTTTTCGCGACATGTTTTTTATTAACTGACTACTGACAAACCGATTACAGCAATCATTTTTGGTAAAAGCCTATTTTTTGCGAACTGCGATTTTTTTCGCGGTTTCCGCGGTTTATATTCGCGTTGAAAATACGCCTATTTTACTTTTAGAATGTTGGCAAATACGTGTGTAAAATTTCGTGGCGATCCCATTTTGAGTTTTGACGTGATTGCGCAACATACATACATACATACATACATGGTCGTTTAGAAATTTATATATTACATACAGCGAGAATATCGTTATATATGATATCACATTGGACATAGTGATTTTAAATATATATATTCCCATCTAGCATATATATAAGGCCAAACTAAGAAGAAGATGACGGTGCTTACTAATGATCGTTGATTATTGTTTAATGCACCGTGCATGTATTGCACAAACACACATCGCGCGATTTGCATGGTTGTAGTAGTGCTGAAAACTAAATCGCTGTATTTAAAAATTACTACTACATGTAAAAGAATAAGACTATCATGCATTAATACAAAGAGATGACAATTTTGCATTTCAAAATAATCATTTTTCAATATTGCACATTTTAAAACACAAAACAATAATCACAGAAGAATTTAAAAGCTTATAAAAGTAAAACTTATCATTACGACGTGTTTTAGTATGTTGTGTTTTAAAATGTACAATATTGATCTCCGTATATCAGCAATCACGACCTTTCACAGCAAAAGATTTTGAGCGACTACTCATAACTCAATAAATGCAAGCGAATGCGAGTAAAACTAATTAAACCGATAATACGTACATAACCATATAGTGGTATACGTAGAATGTACCATACAGAATAAAACGTGGGAAAATACATTTTTCTTATCTTATAATGAAGGAGAAAAAAAAGAGTATGTGCTACTGCTCAGCCCGCAGTACAGATGTGTGGATGATGCCTCACAAATTTTGTATACGCAGTGCAAGCGAGAAGGTAGGTATAAATAAAATGATTTCCTAATACATAACTTTGTACATAAGAATTGCCGTCCAAAAGAGTACTCTTGCATTCATTAATGATAGCTTTCTTCAGAGATGCTAGATGGGATGTTCCCACGTTTATTTCAAATGCGTACACAGATAAAACACGTAAGAGAAAAAACACATCTTCCAAGTACCTAATAAGTAATACCATCAGTGTTGCCAACTCGGTTTGAGAGATTGTCACCAAATCATTCTGAAAATTACAATTTGTCACCAAATTTGTTTCAAGAATCACCAATTTTGTCACCAAAAAAAAAATTTTTTTATTACTTTAAAATGACTAAAAGTCATTAACTTTATTGATGATGTCAATCTCTGTGGGTTGTACCGATGCATTTGATAGATATGAAGAGAAACTCGCACTGAATGAGAAATAATTTTTTTTTTATATTTAAAACTTATAACTATTTACTTATATTTCCAAATCATTCAAGCAAAATTATCTAATTAGTGAAGTGAGTTCACTCGATTAATCCATTAGAGTCATTAAATACGAATCGGTGTTATGTTCTCATGAATTAATTCACAGTCTACAATTTATCGTGGGAACAGCCGTTTGAAAGTATATTTAACTATCTATTTAATATAAATAAATATAATACTAGCTACATATAGAAAGACTAATTGAACACAGTTTTCAGTACACTGAAAAAAAAAAATTGTTTGGTAACTTGAAGGTTTTTGTGCAATTACCAAAATGAGGAAATTATTTTAAAGACCCATTAAAAATTTGGTGACAAAACGAATTTTTTTGTCACCACTGGACTTCAAAAATCACCAAATTGGTGACAAATCACCACACTTGGCAACACTGAATACCATCTTGCTGATATACGGAGCTGTATAGAGTTTAATTAATACGTGTTTTAGTATTAAAAGTTTTAAAGTTCTGTGATTATTGTTATTTATGCTCTAAATTTGTATTTGATAATATTCTTATTTTATTGTTTATATAGCGATAATGGTTTTTTCTGTTTTGTGTTTTAAATTGTATTGCATATAAATAAAAGTTATGAAAAAGGTAAAATGGTTATTATGTATATTTAAATGCGTAGTGGTATAATTCTTCTCTAGCCATTTAGGAGCCATTCACGCATGCGTCTATTCACACTCATACGCAAATCAATCGATTTAATGGCTTGAGTTTTCAAACGAAAATAATTTGATTTAATCGCTTGACTTGTCGCACGCTTCATTACTCTAATTATGTATTACATACAACGTTATTTATTACATAGAATGTACTATGTATTAGTACGGCGACATCAAGAGGCCAATTGTTTTTACATAACTTATGTATTGGGGATCGGGGTGGAACAAATGACCATCGCTTCAAATTTTATATATACTAATAAGATAACGTTATGCGTACATATTTAAACGCCATCAATTCAAATGTTGAATATAATATGTTTTGCACATTTCGGTGTGTTCCGTCTGACAAGTATTCTTTTCATTTCTGCGAATCTCGAAATTTTGTCCAAAACAGCAGACAGCCTTTTAATACTTGAAGATGCTTTTCCATTAACCCCATAATTATGGTATTTTGTGAGCGTAAATTAAAATAAGTTTTTATTGTTTTAACTACCTACATGTAAGAAGTGGACAAACTCACATTATATGAAAATACAATAAACAATTTGGAATAAAATTCAATTACTGGACGTTTAAATTGATTTATGTATGTGGCAAGCAGGGTCATTGTCAGGCAAAATTGCAGAATATGCAATCTAGATATGCTCATGGAGTAATTACTCATATAAGTAATAATAAAATTGCGACGACAAATGCATGCATAACAAATTGCTCACACACGTTTGTTGATAAAAAGGTCAATAATCGAACAATGAGAAACGCTGCATTAAACCGCTCAAATACATAAGTGCTGAATGCATCTTATTCTCCAGCATAGGCAAACAATAATTTTAATGCGCATTTCCGTTGAAACAGAAACGCTGTAAAAATGCGGAATGCATGTAATGAATATGCAAATGCATTACATATATATAGCAAGGTCATAATCAATATGGAATTTTTGACCATCCAATAATTATTGATTTGCTATAGATTAAAATTGCCCATTTTCTGCTGACAGGACACCCTTTTAAGTTAATAAAAGACTCAATCTATGGATTTGAGTTGTTGTAATTTTTCATTCAGATGTAATTTTTATTTAGTTGTTATTTTACCTTCAGTTGTTATTTTTCATTCGAGTTGTAATTTTTCATTCAGATGTAATTTTTATTCAGCTGTTATTTTATCTTGAGTCGTTATTTTTGATTATTATTGATCACAACAAATTGTTTAAGTTAGTGATTTTTGTACTAAATATAATAACTAGACAGTTGTTATTTTTAATTTAAATTTTAATAAAAAAAGAAGAAGAGCTCAATAAAAATTATATAAAATATAGTGTTTTTATTTAATTTATAATAATAAAATAAGTGGTGAAATTAAAAAGAAAAACGTTCTTGGTTACGTTGTTTGATTTAATAAATGGATTTTTCTGAAAAGTTGTCTATAAAATCTCGGATATTGTCCTAAAAACCGCAATGAAAGATAAACAAAGAACATAAAGGAAAATTCCGAAATATGCGAGAATGAGGCCAAATATGTCAATGTGTTTGCAGTTTCTTATGAATCGGATTCCACACTTACTCATTTTTGATTCGACCGTCTGGAAAAAAACATGTAATTGCATATTTGTGGTTGCCTATTGATGATGAATAAAAACTAATAGAAAAGTAATTTTTTTTATTGTGTAATTTGTATGAATAGTCAAGAAAATTCGTTTATAAGTATTTTTTTTCATATATAAAGCTTATTCCTAAAAAATAAAAAATGATACAAAAAAAAAGTAAAAACATCCATTTTTGATATATTAGATAAAATTAAAAATATAATTTAAAAAATTTCTTTATATTGAATTCAAATTATAGATACATGTATACCAGTAACGTTTAGTATTGATATATATATAATCCATATAAATATCCCAATTCAGGGATATTTGCTCCCTAAAAGCGGCGCATCACATACCGGCACATGTGCGGTACGAATTACAGATACGTGCCCGTTGCCCAACTGATATTATTTTATAGGGTTAGTAGTTAAATCCTATATTACAATTTTAGTTTCGTGTTTTGACTTTCGAGTTTCGACGTGAGCAAAGAATTGACAACATTGTAGTTCATATTTCTTAGCCATTGAACGCGGCATTGCTTTGTTACGAGCGAGTTAAATATTTATTGTTGAAATTAAAAGAACAATCCTCCATCATAGGACTTTCAGAGACAGCCGTGATGGACATGATGGCATCAAATTTGCAGCAACAGCGGATTATTGTAGATCAGCTGCGCCGCGAATCTGCAGTGCAACGTATGTCAGTGTCCCAAGCCTGCGCTGATATTGTGAAATATGTGGGCGAACATGAACAGGAAGATTGTCTCTTAGTGGGATTCTCAAGTCAGAAAGTAAATCCGTTCCGAGAAAAAAGTTCATGTTCTATTTTGTAATCTCCGCACTATGAATTGTTTTGAAATTTATTTGTATTGCTGCTAAGCCATGTTTAAATAATAAATTATTTTTAAACAACTTTTTAATAATTAGTTACTACTTCTACTAAAATACGGGAAAATTTTCTAAAGTAATTAATAAGTGCCATCATAATATCCATATTTTACATTACAAAACATAATTTTATTGCACTGCTGACTTATTGTTATAATCTATATAAATGAACTACAGTGATTCTTTTTCTGGTAACAAGTTGAAGTTGGGCGTTTCCATGAACATATGGCTTTTTAGTTTCTTGTGTAATTTGTAAATATTTTCATAAGTTCATCTGATCAACATGTTATATGGAAGACCCGTCAGTAAATAAGAAATATGCAAGAATCATAATCCTTTAGGCCAGAGAAATTTTCTAAAAGTGTGTTTTTACAAAATATAATATTCAAGTACATAATTGAAAATAAAAATTGAGAATGTTGACAATTGTGAAAAAATTTATTCCACGTTGCATATTTATAATTGTTTCGATTTCGTACCATTTTTTTTATCTTTCGAAATATCACAACACATTCTTTAAGCTTTCGATGAAACAAAGCTCTGCAATTTAAAAAAAAAAAATGAATATTGCTCGTACTAGAGGATGCTACAAGAAAAATTGGATTACTACTTTAAAGAAGAGGACACTCTAAATGTAAATGTAAATGAAAGAGATCATATATGCCCATCTGATCGAGGTCTAGGCACTTCGAATTTCGGTCCATTGTGCCATCTCCTTTCTTCTATGCATATTACTTTTTCCTGTGTCTCTGGATAGCACATCAACTGACTGCCCCTTTTACTCATTCTCCTCGAAGCGGTTTGTTCTTCTAATGAAGTTAGCCACAATGCGAGGTTAAGTGACGGGAGGTCCGTGCTATCCAGCATGTGTACCCCAAGCGTTCGTGTCTAATCCGATTGTAGGCTGGACAGCCACACAAGAAGTGTTCCGCCGACTCATTCTCTTCACAACAACTTTCACACAAGGGTGTTCCACCTACCCCGATTCTGTGGAGATGTCCGTTCAGTAGGCGGTGCCCCGTCACAATCGCCACCACATTCCTGAGGTCTGTGCGTTTCAGTCCTAAGTGGAGTTTAGTTCTCTTAGCATCGGGACCTATCGAAGACATTTTCGTAATGTTCCGATTCCTGCCAATTATCTAAGTGATATCTTGACAGCTCTTTATACCTTTCTGTTTTTAGTCCTTGATAGGAGATCCCTATGCAAGGTTCTGGTCCACAGAAGGCGTTCCCTGACCCTTCTCTTGCGAGAGTATCAACCTGGGTTGCCGCTGTGACCCGGCACCCAAGCAACTACTACCTTATTGCATTTGCCCAAATTGTTCAATCTCATGACCTCTACCAGCCGGGAAGTAACCGCCTTGGATTTGATCGTCTTTATAGCGGCCTGAATATCCGAATAGATGACGATGCTTTGGCATTGCCGTCTATTAGTGAGCCGTCAGTGTACATTACTGTACACTGCGGTCTTAAAGAAGAGGACACCCTAATTAGTGAAAATGCAAGCGAAGTTAAATTTCATGCCACAATAAACTAATATCAGTACTCAAACATCATACTCATAAGAAATAAGGAAGAGTCCAAAAAAGTGGCCTAGAAAAATTGTGCAAATGTACGTCTGTACGCAGTGTGCCGTACTGTAGAAAAATGGTGTACTGTGGTGGGAAAATAACTTTTAAACTACTGGACCGATTTGAATGAAATTTTTTTGTAAAATATTATGGAAAAATATAACGGGTCAATTTTTGATTCTTCAAGGTCAAGTTGTTGAGAAAAAACAGTTTTTCTTGTATGCTTCAAACGGGGCCCTTGATTTTTTTTATTTTCTCAACAATTAATTCTAAACGAAACTGCATATATCGGATATCCCGCTAGATGCTCCTTTTGGCGAAAAAGAGAGTGGACAAAAGACAAACCCCACTTTTCGATCTCAGACACCTCACACAATATCAAAAAAAATTCTTTCAGATTTTTGTGGGATTAAATAAGATAAGAAAACTTGCTGAACATTTCAAAGTCAAAATTTTAAAATTCAAGGTCATATTTTTATAATGAAAATATGTAATTCAAAAACTGTGTTTTAGGGTACTATGATGTTTTACACCTAATCTCAATAAAAGTTACAATTTTGGACAAAAATCAAACTGAGAAATTTTAAGGTCACATTTTCCATTTCTCCGAAAAGCTTTATTTTAATGTAGTTAAGCAACAATATAAAAATATATAAAGAATGGATTTAAGATTCCAGGCGCTTAGTAGCAATGAAAAGGGCTTGTGAGCTACTGTATACCAATGCATCGTCGGTATATAGGAGAGTTTGGTTGCGGGGAGTATCTAAAGGCATGTCTAGATATTAAATACAATGGGTTCGATTATGAAACCTTGGGGAACACCGGCCTTAAGGGAGTGCATAGCGTATTTGAAAAGACAGGAAGAAACGTAAATGTGACGATTGTGAAGGTAGAAGTATATGGTGCGACAAATATGAACTGGAAATGTTAAGGTAAGAAGTTTAAAAATTAGGCCTTCGTAACAGACTGAGTCAAACGCTTTGTTTAGATCAAGCAAGCAAGCAACGTTGATCTCTGATCTGTTGGCGGCATCAAGGGTGTCAGAGGTAAATTTATATAGGGGATGAAAGGAGCAATCATTGGTAAAACCAAATTGATTGATAGGGATAACCGTGTTGGAATCAATGAACTCTGAAATTTCAGATGATTTGACCATAGAGATTGGGCGAAAATCTTTGGTAATAGGATGGGTTAAATTTCTTTTTGGTGATTGGGACAATATGTAAGGTTTTGAGTGGTATGGGAAAGTGTTGTGAGTTAATGGTATTATTAATGAGGATGGTGAGAAGAGGCGATATAGTATAAGCCGCTTTACGTAGGTAAAAATGTGGGATGCCATGAGCATCAAGTGAATTTTTATTTTTTCGGAGAAGGACTTGCCATTTCGCCGGGAAAAAGAAAAGAGTGAGAAGTTTCGGAGGGACGGAGTGAGGTGTTATTGATGGGTAAGGTGACGGGGGTGGTCTCGAGCTGGGCAGGGGAAGGAATGGAGAAAAGCATGCAAAGATGATCAGAGAAATGGGACTCAGGTGAAGAAATGGTGGCATTGTCGAGAGTGGATAGGAAAAGATCTAATGTACCTAACTACACCCGCCGTTAGGAGGGTAGTTGAGATTAAGAGCAGTATTGGAGTTAAGGAAGCCATGAAGTGTGCTTCCCATAGGGTTGCTTCTGGAGTTGTTCCAGGAGGTGAGACGTGCCTTGCAGTCGCCGCTAGCGATGGCGTCATTGAAACTGGTTTCCAGGTTGGAAAGTAACAAAATCAGAAAGAAGTCTGGGACCTGCAACATTGCATTTAATGTAGATGTTGAGGATTAGTGTTTTGTGAGAACCACTGAAAATAACACAGCCAATGGCAGTCCCGGACGTGAGAAGGGGCATGTGGTAAAGGGTGCAAGTGATATCACAAAGGAATGCAAGGATGAGATCAGGGCTACTATCACTACGAAAAAGAGAGTAGCCTTGGAACTGAGGAATATGTGTGGGAGAAAGATGAGACTCCTGCAAAAGGCTTTAGTTTTTTTAAGCAAATAGTAAGTGCAAACCGTCTTGCATGTGCAATCAATGAATTGCAGTTTAGCGATAAAACTGTGAATGAAATAAGAATTTGGATTTGTGCTTACCAAGTGATGGATGTTGATTGAGTAGCGTCAGAATCCGATAACAAATTCGAAGTAGGCGTTTAATGTTTCCTCCCGTGTCAGATTTTGGAATTGCAGTTGAGATGAAAATTGAGCCGCTGTCCTCACGTTGGACGTTGTACGCTTAGCTTCCATGGCAATAGGACAGCCTCGATAACTCGAAGGTGCACACCTCATTGATGGCGGATTTGAGTGTATTAGCCCAGATGGAGAAGGCATTGGTGTAAATGGGACGGATTAATTGGAGGAACATGGGGACCTTAACTCTTACGATGTGGGACTTGCTGCGAAAGAGAGGACGGAGGTTAAGAAACCCAATTCTGGGTAGAGGCTGTGTTGTGCTCATAACCCTAATTTAGAATCATAAACTCGGACTTTGAAGGATTAAGGGTCAGTCTCCAGGTTTTGTAGAAATTATACGACTCTTCCATCTTTCAGGCGGAGGCACGGATAGGATCTTGTGAGGAGCTATATACGATGGCATCGTCAGCATAGAGGAGAATTTTTGTGTCAGGAGACTCCAGAGGAATATATAGCGTAGATATTGAATAGGAAAGGTAAATTTATGGAGCCCTGAGCGACACCAGCAGGAAAGGAAGGGCAGGCAAGGAGTGCGAACTTTTTGCAGGTCTAAGAGACAATCGGCTGTGACCTCATTTCTATTGGCGAAGTCAAGGGAATCAGAGGGGAATTTGAGGAGTGCGTGGTTGATGGAACAGCCCGTGGTGAAGCTAAGCTGGGATCGTTGGATGACTGGATGGTCCTCGAAATGAAGGCAAATGCTGTCCTTGATAGAGAGTTCAAAAATCTTTTTCAGTGAGGAAACCATTGATATGAGAAGTCTAAGGGAGTGTCCGTGGAGTTAGAGGGTTTCTTTATAGGGATTACGCGGGAGGTCTTAAATGTGGAAGGGAAATAGTGAATATTGATTCAGTTTATTAAAATTAACTGCAAGCGGGGGAGCCAGTTGGTAATCAATTTTACATATGAAGAAGAGGGAAATGCTGTGGATATCGACTGATTTTTTGTTTTTAAGGCGCAGGATAAAAGCGGAGATTTCAGTAACAGAGTGAAAGAGCTCGGAAGAGACAGTGGGTCTGAGGTCAGTGTTGGAAGTGGAAAATTCGGTGATATGGATGGGAAAGTTGGAGTTTAGAATTTAAGGAGGACCATAGTGCAGGGGTCCCTAATGCGCTTATTGTCGCCAGGATGGGAAGGACTGGAGAGTAGTTGTGAGAATCTCCAGAATGCGTGAGATGAATTGGTCAATTTCCGAGTAATTGGAAAGGATTTGAGTGGCAGTGCGAATTTCAGATTTAGGAGGAATTGGCATCGATCCGTCAATGAGCGCTTTTTTCAGTTTGACCTTATATTAAATCTTAAAAAGCTAAATTACAGAGTTACGTATATTACAGGATGCTGTTCCTTTAATGCAAGGAGGTGCAGCCATGAGCAATTGAACAATTTTTTTTTTATTACTTTACGTTAATTATAGTTTGTAATTGAATTTCTAAGTAAATGAATGTATTTCCAGCACGAACTAAAAAGTTTATTTCTTTTATTTAAATTTTTATTTATATTTATTTTTTTTAAAGTGGGAATGTGCATGAAGTTTGCGTGCTTCTCTGGAGGCCAAACTCTCAAAGAAATCAGATAAGTTCAGTTTCGCCCTGCTCTTTCTCCACACCCTGTGAAAGGGTACATATTGGAGCTTAGGGGGATTAGTCTGTCTTCAGACCAGTTGCTTGTCTGGTACATCTTCTCTCGAAGATGCACAGATCGTTGATGGCAGTTTTGGGAGTGTTGGCCCATATGAGGAAGGCGTGGTTGTAAGTGGGACCGATTAATTGGAGAAACATGAGGACTTTAACTCTGGCGAAGAGGGAAGTCAGAAAGGAGTTCAATAAAATACGTTTTTGGTATTGGATGAGGGAGTTTACATTAAGGGATATGATCACGAAATTATGGGATTCAGGGGCGGGAAGTGCTGGACTTACTACATTATTTATGTGGTGTGCTGTCATCATTGAAATGATGTTGCGAATGAAGGGAAGGCTGACAGGCAATTGTGGCATTGGATGACTTGATGAGAGATTAGCCGTTCCCAAGACACGCGGTGATGAAGTAGCACCGGATTTGCAGCTTGGACATCTGAAATCTTTGTTCCAGGTAAAAAAGTGATCAGCCAGTGGTTGAGAGTGCGGTTGCTGGTACGAGCCCTGGGCGTTATGAATTGAATGATGCTAGATGGCAAGAAGTCCGGCCTGGCATCCTTCATATCTTCTAGAATGTCCTCAGGGTCAAAATCGTGGGGATGCCTTTAAGGAGAAGTTTGGTGGGACGCTTCTCTTGCGGTGCCCAGGAATGATCTGACATTTTTCTGTCCTCAGAACAGACATCAGAAACTCGTGATGAGCAGCGTCTTCTGAGTGAGATCACCTTTGATGCAGTAGCGTGGAGCTGGACAGTCGTAATCGTTTTCCTTGGCCAGTATTGCCAAGTCCACCTTGAGTGACTTGGCATTCAGGTTTCGGACCTTGATAGAAGGTGGGCGCTTCATTACTGCGCCTGCATTGACAGGTGTAGGGGTGGCCTGGACAGGCATAACGTTGGCATAGCCTTGGAAGCCACGGTTGTGGCGCGTGGGACGAAGTTGGCGGGCGTCTTTAATGCGTCAAACCTATTGCTGACCTTTACAGTTGGAGTAATCAGCTTTTTGACCGGTGGAGGAGAGGAATGTCCCTGACTGGGTCTTTTTTTGGCGATGATGGTAGTCCTTTTGAACCATTGGGAATTTCCTACTCCCATTTCATCAATGGAGTGGTCTGGAGAGCAGGCCTCATCGGAGTCTGACTCAGGAATGGATGTGTTTTGTGACATAACAAAGAGACAAACAAATAGAAAAAAATAAAAAAAAATGAAAACGAAGAAGGAGAAAAAAAAGAGTATGCGCTCAGCCCGCAGTATAGCTGTGTGGATGATGCCTCACAAATTTTGTATACGCGGTGCAAGCGAGAATGTAGGTATAAATTTAAAATGATTTCCTAATACATAACGATTGTAAATAAGAATCGTCGTCCAACATTTCTGCGCTCGCCTAGTACATTCCAACTATATACGCCTATATACGTAGCGGTTGAGTGCTCTTGCAATCATTAATGATAGTTTTCTTCATATATGCTGGTTGGGAGTTATGAGTATTCGCTCAAAATCTTTTGCTGTGAAAGGTCGTGATTGCTGATGATTTTAAAACACAACATACTAAAACACGTCGTAATGATAAGTTTTAGTATTATAAGCTTTTAAATTCTTCTGTGATTATTGTTTTGTGTTTTAAAATGTGCAATATTAAAAAATGATTATTTTGAAAGGCAAAATGGTCATCTATTTGTATTTATGTATGTGTAGTATAGTAATTCTTTTTCAGAGATTTCAGAGCTAATCATGCATGCATGAGCGTGTGCGTGTGCTTGTGTGTGTGTGCAATACATGCACGGTGCATTAAACAATAATCAACGATCAGTAATCAGAACCGTCGTCTTTTTCTGCGTTTGGCCTTATATATATGGTAGTTGGGTTTTATATGATTTTGCAAATGTACTCCGGTGTACTCAGAATTCTATTCCTCCGTACTCTGTTCCGTTTTTTGACAACGGCAACTCTGTTAGTACGTGTCACGTGACGCCAAACCGGTGTAACTTGTTATAATTATACTATGTACTACCACTTAGTACTTTATATTTCATAGTTTAGTAAAGGTTTATTAATTTTGTAATAAACTATATTTTAAATTTTATACAATATAATACACTTAATTCAGAATGCCAATTGAATGTATTACATCTGCAGACGTAGAAAACGTTAAGGTTCAGTTTGTTCCGGTCGGTTTTAGTGGGGATAGGAAATGTCATACTGAGGCATTCTTTAATTCGTACACAGAAAAAAATAATGACAAAAGTACGTAGGTATACTGCTACGCAATGATTATATGCATGAAACTGTACCACTTTTATTATTAGGATTCTTCAATTCAATTCGTGGTTTTCCCATCAATGGCATATGCAAAGAAGTTCCTGATGGCTTTCGAGGAAGTGTTCTGAAAGAAACTAAACCAAAGGTGCTTGAAAACGCGGAAAGACTTTTCAAAATGTCTGGAGTATTTGACGATTTTATGTACTGGAATTATGACAAAATACCATGTAGTAATGACGCACTCCACAAATCAATAAGTTGGATTTCAATTACTGGCGCGATAAATAGTTCTCTGGTATCAGAATATAATATGGTCTCTAATTCATAATACAAAAACACCGTGTATGTTTCGGATTCGGATAGCATCCTGCGTCACTACTGAATGATGAGAGCTAGAGAATTTTAATGCAGACAGAGGTTCGGTTGATTTTCGTTTCAAAAAAACATTAAAACAGTGGTAACTTAATTTTTGAAAGAAATATGTTTTGTATTTAAACATATTTACAGTTCCTGAGAAAGTGTAATTTAAAATGATAATTTAGCTGAGTAAAATGTTTTAAAATGGATCTACATTTGTTGGACTTAGTTTTAGTTTTTGATCAAGAATGTTTATTGTTAAAGTGTTTTCTTATAGCCTTTGTATGAAGGATTGGTGTGAGTGTTTTTCGATTTTGATTATTAAGGATTTCGTCCTTTGAGATTTTGGAATCTTGTTAAGTTTTAAGTTTTTTTCAATCCTACTTCCCAGTATGATTTTTTTTTATAACTTTTAAATTCTTTAATATTTCAAGTAAAATAAAATAATAATATACTGTATGTACTCTATTATTGCACTTTGTATAAATGGAAAATAAAAATAAAAAATTTTAAATTAAAAAAACTTAAAATGGAATACATTGAGTTTTAAAACAAATTTTCTTCTGATTTTCAAATTTTTATCATCATCAAGAATCTATTAAAAAATTTAGAAATGATAAGAAATTAAAATGTAACTTCACTTGTTCTCCTTTGTCTCTCAAAAATCAATCCCCATTACTAGTATATGTTACTTCTTGACACCCCGCGGCAAAACTTTATTTTGTATATGCTATAATTTGGCAATAGCATCAGTTCAGATTAAAGGTTCACATTGTACAATTTTCATTATGTGTATTGAAAGTAAGGGCCCATAATTTTTTGCAATGCTCAAGCCGAGCACTACATTATAGATAAGGCCCAGCTTATGATCCGACACTCCTCTCCTGACATAATGTAGGTCCTAACATAGGGAATTGCTAACGATCAAACCTCTCTTACTATCATACTTCGTCTTACGTGTTTTCTCTTTTACTCAAGCCCTAACTTTTGAGGCAAGCCAAACTTTATATTAAAAATTACATATATACATATATAATATATTACATTTTACATTATAGCTATGCAAGGGCCGTGCATTTTGCAATGCTCAAGGCAAGCACTTGATTATGGATAAGGCCC
Organism: Sylvicola cinctus; assembly: GCA_963854165.1. Taxonomy (NCBI): domain Eukaryota; kingdom Metazoa; phylum Arthropoda; class Insecta; order Diptera; family Anisopodidae; genus Sylvicola; species Sylvicola cinctus. The sequence goes on from OY974082.1 coordinate 27,811,216, forward strand.
TAGGTTTTCCCCCGCTTGCTATAATGTAGGCCCTAGCATGGGGAAATGCTGACGATGGGACCTCTCTTACTATCATACTCCGTTTTACGTACTTTCTCTTTTATTCGGGCCCTTGTTTTCAAGCCAAGCACTTGTTTCCGATTTATACTTTTATTCGGATAATTGTTTACAAGTTTTGAATCAAATGTGGCCCAATGAGTGCTTTAAGATTGAGTCTGTTAAAACCTTTAAGTATTTAGGAGTTACTTTTGATACTAATCTGAGCTGGTACGATCATTTACTTCATCTCAAGCAATATTTTTTGTCGGTTATTAGACAATTTTATGTTTTAGGCAAAGTGTGTTCTAAAGAGTTATTGCTAAAAATCTAAACCCACCATAAAGTCAAATTTTATAGATAATGGCACTTAATACCCACAAACAAAATTAAATGAGTACACGCATAACATGAACTGATACTATTGCAAAATTATATTATGTACAAAATATAGAATTCTTAGGTTAAATACTTGCAATAGAATGTGACAGTCTCATATAATATTTTAAAGAAGTGGGGATTAATTTATATAAATTGCAAATTATATGTATGTTTTCTGTTATCATCTTATTTACAAATTTTCTATGATGATGGAAAATTCTATAGCAAATATAAAAATATTTGCATTCCGACTTTTTTTCGGAAAAAAATTGATGATGCAGAAACTCGTTTTGTGACACCCCGTGAGTCCAAAAAAGTGGTCTAGAAAAACTGGACCAATTTGTGTGAAATTTATTTGTAAAATATTAGAGAATGCAATTCTTGTTTTTTTAAGGTCAGATGCTTCAAGGTCAAGTTATTGCCAAATCCTTGTTTTTCTTGTATGGGGGCTTAAAAATAAGCCCTACGATTGTTTTTATTTCCACAACAATTAATCTTCCAAGGCATTCTAAACAAAACTGCATAGATCTTATATCCCGCTAGATGCTCCTTCTGGCGAAAAAGGGGGTGGACAAAGACAAACCCCACTTTCCTATCTTAGACACCTTACACAATATCAAAAAAATTCTTTCAGATTATTGTAGGATAAAATAAGAAGAAGACTAACTAAGAAGAAAACTTAGAGAACATTTCAACGTCAAAATTTTAAAACTCAAGGTCATATTTTTAATGAAAATATGTAATTCAGAAACTGTGTTTTAGTGTACCATTATGTTCTACACTATTGCTAATCTCATTAAAAGTAAATTTTTTTAACAAAAATCAAGGTCATTTAGAAAATTGAAGGTCACATTGAAATGTTCAGCATTTTTGATTATTGTTTAATGCACCGTGCATGTATTGCACACACACACAAGCACACGCTCATGCATGCATGATTAGCTCTGAAATCTCTGAAAAAGAATTACTATACTACACATACATAAATACAAATAGATGACCATTTTGCCTTTCAAAATAATCATTTTTTAATATTGCACATTTTAAAACACAAAACAATAATCACAGAAGAATTTAAAAGCTTATAATACTAAAACTTATCATTACGACGTGTTTTAGTATGTTGTGTTTTAAAATGTACAATATTGAACTCGATGAACAGTCTCCGTATATCAGCAATCATGACCTTTTACAGCGGAAGATTTCAAGCGACTACTCGAGTAAGAGCCGAAGAGCGCGTATACGTAGTATGTGGGGAAACACAAACGCATATTCGTACGTATATATGGCTACTGGCTAGTAGTATATAAAGTAACGATTTCTTATACTTGTTTTATGCATTCGCTGAATGTACTGAAAGTAATAAATTGGAAGCGTAGATCAAATCGAGAGATTAAGTTTGCACTCGCAGCCTTATATATTGAGTATAGGAGTCAAGCGTCAACACTGCAAATTTTGGGACAAATTGACAGTTCATCACCTAATATTGGGTAATAAAAGTTATGGAAACGCACTACTGTAGCATTCCAGTATACCGAGTGAAAAAATTATCACTTATGAAAAATTCGAGAAATTCGCAACAAAGTGCAATATTTCATTTGTTTATAAACAGTTGGCTTTTAAACGGTAAGCATTTCTCAAAAATAAACAAAATCTATTTGAAATACTTCAACTGAGTTGATATAATTAATAGTGATAAGTTTTGACACAGTCACGACATAGTCCTTACTTTATCACTTTCCAATGCAGGGTCTCAATGGAATTTCGAAAACAGGCTCACTTTCCCCATCTGGAGTCTGGTGTCCAAATTTAAAAAGTGGCAATTTATCGCGTAATAAGTGAGTGACAAAAGTTATAGAAACGCACTACAGAGGTGAAGCCTCGCTGACACATCAAATCTAATATATAAATTTCTAAACGACCATGTATGTATGTCACGCAATCACGCCAAAACTGAAAATGGGATCGCCACCAAATTTTACACACGTATTTGCCAACTTTCTGAAAGTAAAATAGGCATATTTTCAACGCGAATATAAACCGCGAAAACCGCGAAAAAATGGTCTTTTACCAAAAATGATTACTGTAATCGGTTTGTCAGTAGTCAGTTAATAAAAAAAACATGACGCGAAAAAATCCACGAAATTTTCCGCGATTTTCCGCGGGGCTATCTATTTTATATATTCCTAAACGACCGTGTGTGTATTACTACAAAACCGACAATGGGATCGCCACAACATTTTGCACACGTGTTTGTCAACATTGTAGAAGTAATATAGGGGTATTTGTACCGCGAAAATAAACCGCGAAAACCGCGAAAAAATTGTCGTTTCGCGAAAAAAATTACTTTTACCAAAAATGATTGCGGGAATCGATTTGTGAGCATTTAATTAATAAAAGCCATGTCGCGAAAAAATCCTTGTAATTTTCCGCGGTTTTCCGCGGGACTATCAATTTTAAATATTCCTAAACGAAAGTGTGGGTATACCTTTCAATTACGCCAAAACCGACAATGGAATCGCCACAACATTTTGCACACGTGTTTGTCAACATTGTACAAGTAATATAGGGGTATTTTTACAGCGAAAATTAACCGCGAAAACCGCGAAAAAATTTACTTTTACCAAAAATGATTGCTGTAATCGGTTTGTCAGTAGTCAGTTAATAAAAAACATGTCGCGAAAAAATCCACGAAATTTTCCGCGATTTTCCGTGGAACTATCTATTTTTATATATTCCTAAACGACCGTGAGGGTTTACCTTTCAATTACGCCAAAACTTAAAATGGGATCGCCACGAAATTTTGCACACGTGTTTCCCAACATCCAAGAAGTAACATAGGCATTTTTACAACGCAAAAATAAACCGCGAAAACCTCGAAAAAAACGCCGGTTCGCGAAAAAAATTACTTTTACCAAAAATGATTGCGGGAATCGATTTGTGAGCATTCAATTAATAAAAGCCATGTCGCAAAAAAATCTGCGATATTCTGCGGAACTATCTATTATACAATATAAGTACATTCCTAAACGACCGTGTGGATAGACATTTCAATCACGCTAAAACGGACATCATGATCGCTAAGAAATTTGACACATATATTTGCCAACATTGTAGAAGTAATAGAGGAGTATTTTCAAAGCGAAAATAAACCGCGAAAACTGCGAAAAAAATCGCGGTTCGCGCAAAAGATGACTTTTACCAAAAATGATTGCACTTATCGATTTGTCAGTGTACAATTAACAGAAGACATGTCGTAGGAATCAACCAGGATAAAACCGTAAATGGGATCGCCACCAAATCGCGAAAAAAAGCGTGGTTCGCGAAATAGTTTGCTTTTCCTAAAAATTAATGGGGGGAATGGATTAATCAGTATTCATTTAGTTAAATTCACATCACGAAAAAATCAGCAAATAATTCCGCGATTTTCTAAAATATAAAAATATAAACGGCCGTTTGGGTATAGGAATCAACAAGGCTAAAACGAACATTCATAACGAAATTTTACACAAGTATATCACAACACTCTAGAAGTAACATAGCATATTTAAAAAATTAAAATAAACCGCGAAAACCGCGAAAACAATAGTGGTTCGCCAAAAAATTGCTTAATTATTAAAGTGATATACTCCGCGATTTTCTGCGGTTATGTTTTATAATCCAATATAAAAATTCAAACAACGGTAAAACTATAAACGGAATCGGAGATTTTACAAACGTATTTGTCAGCATTCGGAAAGCAACAAAGGCTTTTTTTACAGCGAAATGAAACAAGAAAACCCACCTTGCGAAAAACTTTGCTGAAACTGTAAATGGGATCGCTCCGAATATGTTCACACGTATTTTTCAACATTCCTGAAGTATTTTGGAAACGCGAAAATAAATAGAGTAAAAAAATACATCACTAGGAAAGCTGTCAATGAAGTTCGTATAATACATAAAAATTAAACTGATCCTTTTAAAAACACCTCGCCAAAAAATTCGACCATAATTCTTTGGTTTTCCACAATTTCGGATTTATATTTATATTTATGATATTAAAGTATATAAGTGATTACTAAAAACGCTTTAGAAAACAACATGTTATGTCCGAGCAGCGCACGGGTTCCTCCGCTAGTTTAAAATAAACGCTGTTCTAAAAGAAACATTAATACTATTGAAAAACATCATATTAAAGGGACTAAGTGAACGTGTCGTACATCCTTTCGTACATCCTGCACTTATTTTTAATTTTAATTGCTTTAATTTGTGTACGCATACATTTAGGAGCAAACAACATCCTGAAGCAGGTAGGCAAAATTATATAAAACTAGCGGAGGAACCCGTGCGCTGTTCGGACACAACATGTTGTTTTCTAAAAGCGTTTTTAGTAATCACTTATATACTTTAATATCATAAATATTTAATAAAAGAATATCTATTTTTTAAGTTTTTATTTATTGTAATCAAAGTTAAAATTGAAAACGATGACAATTATTATGCAGAATTTTGTTTTCATGGTGCTGCTGCTTGTTCATAATGGTTTCGATTTCGTAGTTTTTTTTCCGCGTTTATGAATTTCCGCATTGGATGTGATTATAAAAAAAGTCTTTACTATAAAACCGAAATTGTGGAATACCACAGAATTATGGTCGATTTTTTTTATATTGGATTATAAAACATAACAGCAGAAAATCGCGGAGTTTATCACTTTAATAATTAAGCAATTTTTTGGCGAACCACTATTGTTTTCGCGGTTTTCGCGGTATATTTTCATTATTTAAATATGCCTATGTTACTTCTAGAGTATTGTGATATACTTGTAAATTTCGTATTGAATGTTCGTTTTAGCATGGTTGATTCCTATACCCTAACGGCCGTTTATAGTTTTATATTTTAGATAGTTCCGCGGAAAATCGCGGAATTATTTGCTGATTTTTCGTGATGTGAATTTAACAATTAATTAGATATGCACAGCAGCACAAGGCAGCCAAGGAAAAATAACTGCTGCGAAGAATTAAGTTTTATAGCTCCGTTAACCCGAGCAGATATTGTGTTCAAATTTTCCCTAATGTCTTACATATAATAGCATATAATACAGGAACAACATTTTAATTTGTGGGATATTCCCTCTCTTTTTATCTCACGCTGTTTTACAGCTTTCTCTTATATTGTAACAGGTAAATCCATCATCTGATACATTGTTATTAATAATAAATTTAATTATTATAATTTAAATAATTATTTATTATAATTTAATTGTTAATTGTTATTAATAAAAAATAAAATTGTAAAGGCCAATTTACACAAACTTTTTTTTTCATGAAAAGTTTACATTGGCAGTGCTAGTATAGAAAATTAAAAATTAAAAAAAAACAATGGATTTCAAGGGCGCAATAGAAAAAACTAATATAAAAAAAGGTAAAAATTCGTTTTTCTGATGAATACTTAAATATTTATTAAAATCAACTTTTCTCGTTCACAGAAGGCAATGTGGCTACGAATAAGGTGAGGATTTTAGAAAATTTCATTATTCATCAGCAGAGTCCTCAACAAAATGATATTGGAACTCCCAGTCCCACTAGTAACTCCGCAATTCCCAGCCACAGTCCTGTTCTCACATTTATTCCCGTCAGAAAATCATTACAGTTTTTATTGTTATTATATCTACTTTTGAAAGTTCTATTTTTCACACACTAAATAATTAAATTAAAATAAAAAATTCTAAATGTATATTACTTTTGTTTGGTTATGTTTTATTGTAAACTTCAAAACTTAGTCAAATCATCAATAAAGTAGTGGGCGAATGTCAATATGTGATCTCTTTCTTGCACATAGGATTTTTTTCGTTAAATTTGTTTTTTATCTCTTCCAATTTCGAAAAAAAGATGACGAATGAATTTAAAAGTGAACGAAAAAAAGTGTGTGTAAATCGGCCTTAAACCCAACATAAGTCGACAAATTTAATGTCGCAAAAACATGAGCCGACGTCTTAATAACCCATTAGAATACAAGACCCGGGTAATTTCTACTTCATCAATCAAATGAAACAGAATAATTTTACTAACCAATGGACAATGGTTCAAATTGAATTTTGTGCTTTTGTATTATGTGGTAATTTTTTCTCAAAGTGTTATTATTATTATTTATTAAAATTGCTCGTACATATTTATAAAAATGTTGTATATTAGTTTTGTTAATTTGTAAACATGCATACGCCATACATACTTAATCGTATCTCTGTTTCTCAGTTTTACACTTAGGCGTCAACAATAAGAACACTGTTGAGGCAATGGAACCCAATGGATTTAGTTATTTAATTAGTTTTATAAGTGGAGACATGCCCGAGGCCTCGCCAAAACCGAGTAATCATGATTCAGAGGGTCCCATAGCTGCAGTACGAGGTTCGAATTCAACTTTGAGATTAAATTTTGTTGACTTTATTACAAACTATGATGAACACACATGCACCGCATGTGCTAAAAACAATCTGTGCTATAAAAAATCAAATGTGGATCCATCAACAAATAATTTATTACAAGTGAAATGCCAAAGATCTTTCAACGATTCAAAAACTATTGTAATACAAAGTATACAAGAGATGACTTCTTTACTTAAACCAAGCGGAAATTCAACGAAAAGAAACGTTGAAGGCAATTGTGTTCTAGTTTTATTTTACACGAAGTCTTGTCCAGGCAGTGCGATGGCTGCACCACATTTTAATACAATTGGACGACAATTTCCCGATTTGAAAGTAATTGCAGTAGATGTATTTAAGTTTTATAATTTAAATACCGAATACGGAATAGTTGGTTTACCCACATTAATGTTATTTCACCAAGGTCGTCCTGTTGTAAAATTTAATGAAACTGTACCTTCGGTAAACAATTATATTAAATTTGTTGCAAAACATACTGGAATAAAACCAAAATCCTTAAATGTGTATGTCACATCGGATGATTTTTTGGGACCACTGTCGTCACAAATGGAAGTTGAAACGGATGAATTCCTTTATATTTCATGGGCATTTATTTTCATATGTGCCATGTATTATTTTGTGAGATCCAAAATATGTTTTGAAATATTAGAAAGTGTTAAGCGAAATTGGAAGGAGTCGGAAGCAAGACATGGTGTTTTAACAAAATAAGTATTTTAAAATAAAAACACTAACTCAAAAGAATGCATCTGTTTTTTCTTGTGCAAATTACGCAAAATCCGAATTTACAATTTCAGACCCATTTCAATTTATGATTTAAGGAACATCACTTTGTAACTTAAGTCAAAGACGTACGAAAAACATTTTGTAAATTTAGGTCAATACACATTGTTTGAGTGGGATTGTGTGGTGAAACAATTTATCAATTCTTCATCTCAATTCAAGAAAACATTTAATATCACGCCAATACAAAAATTGCTCCTGCATGAATACTAAATATACTTCATCGACAGATACACAGTATTTAAATACATAGCAATGCACCATCATATATATCAATCGTGTATGACGCCGTTAAAATAATTTAATATCACGACAATTTTGAGAAAATGGCGCCTAAATAAATGATAAATATATTTCATAGATAGATACACAGTATGTATACATGCATGTATACTTCCCCGTCGTTTTGAACACCTAGAAATATTTTTTTTTCAATTTTATATAGAGAATTTCTCATTTATATTTCTATTACATGGAGAGTGGATTAAATATTAGCCTCATATCTACGATTATAACATTTCGTAGCATTTTTTCTCTTTTTTCTGAAATATTTTTCAACTCCATAAACGGAAACAGAACAAAAATGTAGCAACTTTATTTCTTTTTTTCCGTCGTTTATGAAATTTCCGCATTGAATGTGATTATAAAAAAATTTTTACTATAAAACCGTAACCGTGGAAAAAATGGACAATTATGCTCGAATATTTTGGCGAGGTGTTTTTTCCAGGATCGTATCAATTTTTATATATTAGACGAACTTCATTACTTCGGAAAATCGGAGTTATTGGCAGATTTATTCGTGAGGTATTTTTTACTACTCAAATACTAGAAAATTGATTCCCTCGATCATTTTCTCGCGTACCGCGATTTTTTCGAAGTTTTCTCGATTTATTTTCACGTTTCCAAAATACTTCTGGACTATTGAAAAATACGTGTGACAAAATTCGGAGCGATCCCATTTACAGTTTCAGCCTGATTGATAATATCTCCGAAAATAGCGGAATTTTCGCGGAATTTTTAGCAAAATGTTTCCAACGTATAGAAAAACTGCCAAATCGTAAATTTTTTCGCGATTTTCGCATTGAAAATTCGCCTATGTTTCTTCTACAATGTTGACAAATACGTGTGTATAATTTTGTAGCGATCCTGCTGTCAGTTTTAGCGTGATTGGAAGGTATACCCCAAGGTCGTTTAGGAATATGTGTAATAGATAGTTCTGCGGAAAATCGCGGAAAATTTGGCGGATTCTTTCGCGAGATGTCTTTTATTAATTGAATACTGAAAAATCGATTCGTGCTATCATTTTTGGTAAAACTTATTTTTCAGTCAATTTTGGCGTGATTGAGTACCAAATATATATAATATATTCATCCATACATACATACATACAAACATACGGCGTCATATATATAGACACGGTCGTTTAGAAATTTATATATTAGACTAGCGGAGGAACCCGTGCGCTGCTCGGACAGATCATGTTGTTTTCTAAAACCGTTTTTAGTAATGACTTATATTCTTTAATATCATAAATATTTGATAAAAGAGTGCCTATTTTTCAGAAATTTGTTTTCGTGATTATTATTATTTCAAAATTTAGAAACTTAATTTCGTTTTTTCTTTTGTTTATGAAATTTCCGCATTGAATGTGATTATAAAAACTACATCGCAAGGAGAGCGAGGTGTGAATTTATATACGACTGTTGCTTAACTACATTTTAATAAAGCTCTTCGGAGATATGAAGAATTTGACCTTGAAATTTCTAAATTTTGACCTTGATTTTTGTCCGAAATTGTTACTTTTATTGAGATTATCAATAATGTAGAACATCATAGTACCCTAAAACACACACTATCTGAATTACAAATTTTCATTATAAAAAATAATGTGAAAAAAAAATTTCAAAAATATTTAGGGTTTCTGAGATACGTCTAACCTTGAAATTTCCGATTTCGACCTTGAAATGTTCAGCAAGTTTTTTTGTCTCATTTAAGCGTACAATAATGTAAATTTAAAAAAAAAAAAACTATTAAAGGTTTCTGAGATATAAAAAATCTGACCTTGAATTTTTCGATTTTGACCTTGAAATGTTCCGTAAATTTTCTTATCTTATTTAATTCTACAATAATCTGAAAGAATTTTTTTGATATTGTGCAAGGTGGTTGAGATAGAAAAGTGGGGTTTATCCTTGTCCACCGGCCACCCCCTTTTTTGCCAGAAGGAGCACCTAGCGGGATTTAATATATATGCAGTTTTGTTTAAGATACCTTGAAGATTAATTGTTGTGGAAATGAAAAAAATCGTTTGACCCATTTTTGAGCCCCTATACGAAAAAATATTCCCTTGGCAATAACTTGACCTTGAAGGATCTTACCTCGAAAAATCGCAGATCGTATTTTTATATTTTTGTTTAATAGTTGACAAAAAAATTTCATTCAAATCGGTCCAGTAGTTAAGGAGTTTTTTTTTCCACCATTTTTCTATAGTACGACGTACGGACGTACTTTTGCACATTTTTTCTAGACCACTTTTTTGGACTCAGGGGGTGTCAAACGAGTTTCTGCATCATTAACTTTTTTCTGAAAAAAGTCGGATTCCAAATATTTCTATATGCCCTTGGGGTCGTATATAAATTAAAAATGACATATGCTGTCGGATGCTGTCAGAAAATTATAACTGAATCTTAGCTTAAAGCTTGGCTCCGAGGCCCAGTCGTGCGCGTCGCCGAATCGTGCGGTCCTCAGAAGTATTTTTTTTTTTTTTATAATTATTAACAATAATACATAAAAAATTACAACTTAATATGACAAGAGGAAAACAAATTATATATAATGATGATTGGCTCTTTTTTTTTGTTGCTAAGATGTCCCTGACATCAGTATTAGGGGTAACACCGATTTTTTCCAGTTGTCCGGCAGCATGAATTCTCTTTATTTCATGAAGGGAGCAGCACCAAATAATGTGGTGAACCGTTGCGTAATCCCTTCCACACTCACACAAGTTGGATGATGAGCGGTTGATACGAAAGAGATGCGAATTTAGTTTATGGTGTCCAATTCATAGTCGAGTCATGAAACGTGTTAAATGCCTGGAGATTCCATCAAAGAAGGGCTTACGTGAAATTAAGGGGTATATGCTGTGTAGGTATCTGCCATTAGAGTGATTCGACCACATCAACTGAAATTTGCTCCAACATCTTTTCCGAGACTCATTGTGAAGGTATTTAAAAGGATTTTCAATGTCCCCGGGCATTTCTGATAGTGCACCCAATCTAGCAAGTGAATCAGCCTTCTCATTACCATGAATTCCAACATGGCTAGGGCACCACATTAAAACTATTTTCTTTCCCATGAATGATGCTTCCCGAATTCTTTTTTTTGGTTGAAATGACTATAGGATGGCTATTAGTGGTGAACTTTCTGGTTACGATGGCTTTAATGCAGCTTTTACTGTCGGTGATTACAACAAATTTCTTTCCATGATGGATCATAGCCATTCCACAAGCAAAGTTAATGGCGTTAATTTCAGCGTCAAAAATTGTGTTTTCATCATGCATTTTGAATGACGAGCAATTATTGTCACACAAAAAACAACCAAACCCGACACCATGTTATCTGTGTATTTTAGACGTTCTGGCGAAAAGGTTATGACATCCAAATGTTCCGAAAAGCACACGGGGAGAGGAGGTGTAGTCACGCCCTGCCTAGTGAATATTAATCGTAGCTTGTTAACTATCGTTCCCAAAGAAGACTTAGGAATAGTTTGACCTAATGTAATGAGATTTTCTTGCATTGTGTGTTGTCGGCCGAAAATAACCATAGTAGTGAATTTTGTGGCAGCAAGCTCTATACGAAGCTTAATAGGCAACACTCCTGACAAAACTTCTAGTGCAATGGTTGGGGATGACATCAGGGCTCCAAGTGACATCCTAAGAGCACTCCATTGGATTTAGGCGGCGAGATCGATAATCCGTTACAACACACACAGGAACAGGACAAAAAGGAAATAGGTCTATAGGATGAACTGAGAGCAGGATTTGTGGATGGCTTAAGTATAGGAACTACATACACCCTAAACCATTGGGATGTTATAAAGAGTTTTATGTAGAAAGTGTTGAATAGCACTAAGATACGATTCTTAATATTTTCAGGGAGAATTTTAATATGTTCATAACGGATGCCATCCAAGCGCGCTCCCGAATTTTTTGATGATTGCAGGACAGATTCCAATTCGTCATATGAAAAGGCGTTAGCAATCTGGTGTGCAGTTATATCAGTGTGTTGTTTTGTAAAAATTCAGGAATATAAGTAGCTGAGTAAGGGACAGCTTGATCTTACAAAAACTTATTGGCCAACTTCGGATCCTTGGACACGATCGATGATTACCATGGAATGACTTGGCCATGCTCCACAAAGGCTTTAGTGAAGCACCATGCTCTATTGATGAGTGTAAGACCAGTTATTGACCGATTTATAGAGTTGAGAATGATGGCATTAATGGGTATATTGGGAGGCATATATACCGACAGCACATTCAAAGAAATACCGTACAATTTAATTGTCACTAAAATTGCTTCAAAGTCATTACTAGGCACACTATTCTGTTGAAAGTTTATACAATTATCGACTAAGATCGCAGATCCTTTGCATCTCGAACTATTATCACAACGAATAATAGACCCGTTACCAAATTTAATTTTTTTGTAAGGATCAAGTCTGGTTTCATTAAGGGCAATATTATCAATGTTATTAGTCACAGCTACATTTTTAAGGTCAGCAATTTTATTTTTCAGTGTTTGACAATTCCATTGCAAAACTTTTAATGACTTTTGAGAGCTAGTCATTTTTATTTAGATGGATGACTGATGAGTTCGAAGGGAAAAGTGAGAAAATATTGCTGAGAAAACTATTAAGAGCTTCTTTGAGTCTTGCAATAACGGGTTCAACAAATGAAAGAATCATGTTGGTTATTTGGGATGAGAAGTCAGTTGAAGAGGTATTACTAGACGGAAAACTGTTACTTGAGGAGGGACGGAAATTTTGACTGAGATTTGGTCGTTCACTTTTTTGAGTTTTTTTCCCGGTTTCACCAACCGGTGAAGTAGATGTGATTGACGGATCATGAGAATCGACTCTCGGTTGTGTACGGAGATTGGAATGCAAATCAGGGCTTTTCATAACTTCAGAAAGAAGATTTTGTTATGTTGAACTGGTTGGGAAGATGATGTGTCGTTGTGGCGTGTTTTTAAGGGTTTTCTTGATTCCTCTACAGATGGAAATTGAATATGATTAAAGTTATCATCTTGCGTGTTATTCTCTTCCTGGGGTTCGAGATCTGCAAGGGCATCGTAGTAGTTCCTCGTAGCAGTTTAGCCTGTGTTACTTGTATTTGATGTCTATTCTGAACTGCTTGGCGAACGATACTGCTCGAACTGTGGTCACCACCACAGTTGTGACATCTCATGTCCTTATCGCAGTTGTCATCAGGGTGTTTTCCACCGCATTTTCTACGGTGCTGAGCATTTCCACAAAATTTCATTGTGTGCCCAAATTTCATGCACTTGTTACAATGCATACTTTTAACATTAGTCCATGAATTACAACATAGTTAGGCAACAGCGTGCCTTCAAATGTGATGCAAAATAATTAGGGATATTTGGATCTATTCGGTTCAACCTGAATGCACTCAAAATTTTGACGTTGGGTAATTTATCATTTTTGAATTTCCCAAATCCATCGCTTACTACTTCAGCGGAAATTGTATATTGTGGCAGTATAATTACTCCATCAATTTGAACCTATATAGCAGGAATACTTGCAGAGTGCGCACTGATTGTAGAGGAGTATTTATTTAAAATGTGCTTAGCAATTAAAACCTGATTTAGCTGTAAATCTTTTTTGCGAATGTATACAATGTAAGGGCCTTAAGTGTAGTCGGATACTGACGCACATGGCTAGAAGTTGTATTTGATGAATTAGTGTTAACTGGATTTATAATTGAGTTCTCGGAGATAGGGCAATTATTGACGTCATCATCATTAACGTCTTCTGGAAGATCGGCTAAGGCAGCCGAATCTTCATACTCCATGATGGTTAGAACCACCTTCAACTGTTATTTCAACTTTTCTTTTCAATGTTTATAGAGAAATAAAAATAATGCACTGAACTATTAACTTTGTTTGTTACTCAATTTCGTTACACAGAAAGTATCGATGGAGACAATATTAATCAACGACCGATCAGTTCTGCTGACAAATTGAAACTGTCCTCAGAAGTAACCGAACTCACAAAAAATTAGTTAACATTGACAATGGGGATACTCGCGGGTCACTGCGCGCAATCTCGATCTACATCGCATAGGTTTATCTCAAACTGTGCCGCTTTTGTAAAACCGGTAAAGTGGATAACCTTCGCATACTATGCTACTGCAGTTCACTTCACAATATACGAGAACAATCGCTAGAAACCCTACCTGCCCACCAAAGGAACTTACCAAATTACCGCTGAAAACCATACTAGGATACTTAAAAAGACTAGAATTGGGAATATAATTCACTGTTGGGGTTAGGTACAATGGAGTAGTCGAAGTGCCATGGGCTCAGGAAGCTTACCCCTAACATGCTAATAATAATGAGAGATGAATTACTGTACATTTCAAGGCTACGATACATTTTTTTTTTACCTGAAAAAATTATTTTTAAAGTAGCATCAAATAAAAATTTTCATTTGTGTATTAGATACATAATTGTTTTTTTTATTACATTTTTATTTAATACAAGCAGGTATATAGTCTATAGATCTTCAATAAATAAAACAGAACATTTTATTCAAATGTTAACGCTATTGTAGAAAAAGGCAGTATTGGGCAAGTTGGCTCTAGCTGTAAAGCTGTTGCCATACAATCTGCAGAAGCTATGTAATCGCCTAAAGATTCCATTACTTGTCCAAGACTAAACCAAATGTCAGGACTAGTAGGATCAATTTTTGCAGCATCCTTAAGCATTTTTTCAGCTAGTCTTGGTTCTCCAAGTATGTGATGGGTTTTGCCTAAATAGCGTAGTGCCTCAGTATCCATTGGATTCACAGACACAGCATTTAGAAAGCATTGTTTAGCATCATTCCACTGGGTCAGATAAACATACACTTTTCCTCGCTAATAAATAAGGTCAATTTTACTTTTATAAATACATATATTGAAACCAAATATTTTTACCATATACATAACTTGATGCGATAACGGATAAATTTGCGACGCTTCGTGAATACAATTCATAGCCTCATTTGGAAGATCAGTAGCTAAATACACATCGACCAAAACTAACCATATCTGCAAAAAAAATTAAGTCAATTAAAAAAATAAACAAATGTTGCATACTTATTATCTTTTATTGATGAATATGTACCTTCATTTGAATCATCCATGCTTTTTGTGGCCCTGGTCTAGGGCTGAACGAGCTCAATGAGCTTGCGGCTTCACTAAGTGCGTGTTCTATTCTTGAAGCTGCCAACGAAGCTGCATGAACTGAATCTAGAAAAAAAAATTCAAGGAAATATATTATATATAAATACATATATATATTTTAAATTTTTATAATCCCAAGGGCAATATATAAATACTTGCATTCCGACTTTTTTCGGAAAAAAATTGATGATGCAGAAACTCGTTTTGACACTCCCGCACACCAAAAAATTGGTCTAGAAAAAATGTACGTCAATACATACAGTGGTACCAAATGCATAAAACCCGGAGCTAAGGCCGAAAAGATGATTTTTGAGAATTCATATATTTTTTAATTATTTATAGTGTATGAAATAATTTAGAAAATCTTTATTCAATTTAAGTAAGAATTATCTAATATCACGCCAATTTTCTAAAATATTGCGCCTGCATAAATAATAAATATACATCATCGATAGATACACACTATAGGGCACATACTGTATACATAGTTGGTTAGGTTAGTTATCTTATAAAATTAAAAATATAAAGTTGTGAAATTTTTATACTCAACTATAAAATGTAGCCAATTATAGCACAAATGCAGCGCTATTAGCACAAATGCACCGCAGCGTAACTAGCACAAATACAGCGCTATTATCACAAATGCAGCGCTATTGTTTTTCACTTTGTTTTTATACATCGTAATTCATTGATTTTCATGAGCTGTCAAAAATCAAAATATTCAAACAACTACATATTTCTATAGTAAATCGACTATTTCAAAAATGGGGTTATGTGAATGGTTAAATATATAAATATTCAAAATTATGTAGTTAAGAAAGTTAACTTTGACTAACTATCTAAGTATATTGAGTAACACAGCTAGCGTTAACCTAGCCAACCTGACGAACTATGGCATTGTGCATCCGCCCCTATGTATAAACATAGCAATGCATAATCATATATATAAAATCGTGTATGAAGCCGTACGCAAAAGATCATACAGTTCTATAATTGCCATGCCACTGCAAATACGAAAGAAATTTCATCATTTGGGCCTGTAGCTGTCAGCCTTGTCATGGATGACTTTAATTTACCGAAAATCAACTGGATTGTGGTTGATGGTCAGCTTATTCCATCTAAACTTGCATCTGTTTCGGATGGAATACTGTTTCCATCGGAAACAGATGCAAGTTTAGAAAGCCCAAATGATGAAATTTATGATGTTAAATGGAGAACATGCTTGTTCATAATGGTTTCGATTTCGTAGCGTTTGTTCTCTTTCTTCTGAAATATATCTTTCAACTTTATAAAAGGAAACACAACAAAAATTTAGCAACTTTATTTCATTTTTTCCCTCGTCTATGAAATTTCCGAATTGGATGTGATTATAAAAAAAACTTTACTATAAAACCGTAATCGTGGAAAACCACAGATCCAAATTTTTTGGCGTGGTGTGTTTTACAGGATCGTTTCAATTTTTATATATTAGACGAACTTCATTACCGCGGAAAATCGGAGTTATTGGCAGATTTATTCGTGAGGTATTTTTTACTAATCAAAAACTGGAAAATCGATTCTCGCGAAGACAATTTTTTCGCGGTTTATTATCGTTAAAAATACCCCTATGTTACTTCTAGAATTTTGGTATCAAGTATATATACATACATACACGATCGTTTCGAAATTTATATATTAGATTGCGTGGTGGCAATCTTACAGTTTGAAAGGATTCCTATCTGACGCCCATTTAAAAAAAAAGGAATAATATTGATGCTTCTAATAACCGTGGTATTGCGGTTTTTTCTGCTATACCTAAGCTTTTAGAGTCACTGTTTCATAAAAATATTAGGGACACCATTTCTTCGAAATTATCGATTGATATGGTTGATACCATTTACTCAAATTTTAGGACAGCTTTCTCAGGCTATACTTCCAATTAAAGGTCTAGTCCAATCGTTCCTATTTATTGAACCGGTCACAATCAGTACGCGTTCATAATGTCCTTTTAAAGCCAATCAAGGTTACTTCTGGGGTTCCCCAAGGACCTCTCTTAGTTTTGATATTTATAAACTCCTTGCCAGACTCTTTGCTGAATGCAAAATGTGTCTTATTTGCTGATGACGTTAAATTATATACGCCTCTAAATGATGATTTAGACAGTAGTTTACTCCAATTAGACCTCGACCGGTTATCTGAGTGGTGTAAAATAAGTAAGCTTAACCTCAACCACGCGAAATGCAAAATAATGTCATTAAATAAACCCAGGAAAACAATTAAACAATTAAATTAAATGATTCATTGTATACCTCCTTCTGTATTTCGAAAGTTATCTGTATTCCACATATTGATCGGATATGTTCGAATACTATGACAACCCTTGGATTTGTTATTAAATTGACTGATGAAACTGATCCTTAAGCATTAAAATCATTATATGAAACTCTGGTGCGTTCTTAATTAGAATTTGAATCGGTTGTTTGGAATCCAATCTTTGCAGTATATTCTGATTGCATTGAAAAAATTCAGAAAAAGTTTCAACGTTATGCTCTCCATCATCTATCCTGGCGTGACACTTATATTTTATCTATGTATGAAATTCGACTTTTACGTTTGGGTATGTTGTTTCTACATCAGAAAAGGAATGTCGCCAGTTCATCATTTCTCTTTGATATGCTGTGCAACAATAGTGATGCCGATGATTTGTTATCACTTATCAGCGTTTTGCCTTCGACGTTTGGTTTGCGCTTGAGATAACTGTTAGTTACAACTGACCATCGGACGCTATTTGATAATCGTGAGCCTCTAGATAGAGCTTGCAGACTATTCAATGCAGTGTTCAAAGTCTTTGTAGCGAAGGCCTTCAGTCTGTATGATCTTGGAATTAGCCGAGTGAAGTTCATGCAGTGATTTTGTGACAAATTTTTAACTTTAATTACTTATTCTTATATTCAATTTTGTGTTTCTTTAGAATTATTAATTTTTTAAATGTTTGTAAAATTTTGGTCTGTAATTCTCTTTAATTTGTAGCCATAAACAATAATAAATAGCCATTTTTTATAATGCAAAGACAAATGCCCAAATAGTGAAAGTCGAATTATCAATAAAATAAATATTAGTATCATCTAAAACGTTGCTGTTTCTTTTACTTTATATTAAACAATAATAAATTTACATTTATTTCTGAGACGAAACTGTTTAATTAAACAGCATATAAATTTGTACTTTTAACAATTTTTTTATTAAATGTAATTCAATTTGAGTGGGCGCTGATTTTTATCGAATTAAAATCTTTGTTCATAGTATGAATTTTTTTTTCGCATTAACCTCATTAATGATAGTAATTAAATAGTTAATTAATTACAATTACAAATTCTATATACGTACGTGGCGAAAATTTATATGACCCAAATTTAGATTACAAAATGTGTTTTAATCTCAGTTTTCTTCCTTTCGTATTTATTATTATACTATTGTATATGGCCTTGGGGTCGTATATAAATGTAAAGCATTATTTTGTGCTTTGGTTTGTTTAGACTTTAAATTAGTGTTGTTATTTGACGGTTGGTTGCACTGATTGGAATCTATGAAATAGTCTTAATTTAACCTAATATGTTTTAATTTTAATTATACAACTTTCACTGTGTGTGTCTGAACTTATCACTTTTAAATATATGGGGGGGGGGGGGGCGATTTTGTAATTTTACGTTACGTTATACGTTACGTTCCGAGCCAATTTTGCGTGTACAGATACAAAAATGTTTAAAAATATGAGTGTAATGACTGTGATTCGTGATTCAAAAAGAGGAGAAACAAAATTCATAACGTAAAACGTTGTCAGATTCATGCGAGCTATTGAGTAAATGCAAAATTAAATTTGGAAACAAAAGTAAAATTATTGTGCTTAGAACAATTGAACAAAATGCAACTTTATGGGAGACAGCGAGATGGAGTAGTATGGCACTGCCCATTTAGTAGGCTTATTTCAATTTTAAATACCGATTGCAATCATCAAAAGATTTTGATGATCACAAAATGTGTATTTATGGCATTAAAATTATCTAATTATATTTAAATGGGTGTTAAATTGTTAAATAATGTTATGTTAAATGAAATTTTATTCAAATGATATATAGGGACTAATACTGTTTTTTTATTGTAGCTGAGTTTGGATCAAAATATTTGAAAATCCCGCGAATTGAATACTTATGCTATTACAATCATTTTGCTCAGCACACATACTATACACTTACACCGTAACGTAACGTAAATTTGTCGGGGTTGGTACAAAATCGCCCTCCAGAACCTGATGGTGCTTTTCATGATTAAAGTGCTCGTATGTATACAGTTTAATTCAATAAGGTGCAGCATTCTTAATTTCCGTGTTCGAATATAAGTATGTTTTTTTTTGAAACTATTCGAAAGATATACAATTTTTTCTTATTATTGTCGAAAAGATGGACAATTAAAAAACTACATCGCAGGGAGAGCGAGGTGTGAATTTATATACGACTGTTGCTTTACTACATTTTAATAAAGCTTTTCGGAGATATGAAAAATTTGACCTTGAAATTTCTTAATTTTGACCATGATTTTTGTCCAAAATTGGTACTTTTATTGAGATTATCAATAATGTAGAACATCATAGTACCCTAAAACATATAGTATTTGAATTAAAAATTTTCATTGTAAAAATATGACCTTGAGTTTTCAAAATTTGACCTTGAAATGTTCAGCAAGTTTTCTTATTTTATTTATTCCTACAATAATGTGAAAAAAAAAATTCAAAAATATTAAGAGTTTCTGAGATACGTGCGCCGTACGCCGTACGTCGAACCTTGAAATTTCCGATTTCGACCTTGAAATGTTCAACAATTTTTTTTGTCTCATTTAAGCCTACAATAATGTGAAAAAAAAATTAAAATTTTTTTAAAGGTTTCTGAGATATAAAAAATTTGACTTTGAATTTTTCGATTTTGACCTTGAAATGTTTCGCAAATTTTCTTATCTTATTTTATCCTACAATAATCTGAAAGAATTTTTTTGATATTGTGCAAGGTGGCTGAGATAGAAAAGTGGGGTTTGTCCTTGTCCACCCCCTTTTTCGCCAGAAGGAGCATCTAGCGGGATATAGGATATATGCAGTTTTGTTTAAGATACCTTGAAGATTAATTGTTGTGGGAATGAAAAAAATCGTAGGACCAATTTTTGAGCCCCTATACGAAAATAAATTCTTTTGTCAATAACTTGACCTTGAAGAATCTGACCTCGAAAAATCAAAGATCCTATTCTGATATTTTTGTTTAATAGTAGCAGTAGTTTAGAAGTTTTTTTTTTTCGACCATTTTTATACCATAGTACGGCGTACGGACGTACTTTTGCACATTTTTTCTTGACCACTTTTTTGGACTCAGGGGGTGTCAAAACGAGTTTCTGCATCATCAACTTTTTTTCCGAAAAAAGTCGGATTACAAATATTTCTATATGCCCTTGGGGTCGTATATAAATTAAAAATTGTCAATACATAATATGATATCTGATGGGACAGTCGAATGGAGTATTTGAAACCATTCAAATGTGAGTTAGTAGATATGAAGCTTTTTGGAAATTAATAATAACTAACAAAATCGCTTTCCAGAACGTCCAGTAGCGCGTTTCCATAACTTTTATCACCCAAAATTATGTGATGAATCGTCGCTTTTCAGTTTATTCACCAGAATTTAGGTGGCAAAAGTGAGCTGTTTTCGAAATAACGTTGATTGGAAAATGATAAAACAAAGAATATGTAACGACTGTACATAATTTTAATTATATAAAATCGTTTCTTGTTTCTCGAATTTTTCGTAAGTGATAATTTCATCAATTGATATTGATAGAAAGTTATGGAAACGACAAACGTATTACACCTGTATGAATTAAAACATATACTTTTGACCTTGAAATGTTCAGGAAAGGTTTGTTTAGACAATGTACTGTTTATGAGATATGGAATTTGTAACTTTGAATTTGTTTCTTTTATTAGGAGGGATAATATATAATATCTTAATATGTTACAAATTTTGTTGAGTTATTGAAAATTTGTCATTTTGAGGTTCCGGATGACAGAGAATTTTGGTTAATAAAATATTTAAAATAAAAAATTATTATGTGGATATGATAAAAATGGTCAAAATCGTTTTGAAACTCCCATACAATTTGCTCATTTCTATGCCGCCTTTTTTACTCATAGACACAGAGCTCGCAAGGGGGTATGTATCAGACGTGTTTCTGCATTACTATACTTTTTTTGCGACAAAAATCTAAGGTTATAGTGGGTTGGACATAAAAAAAAAAAAAAAATACTCACTTGAATCTTTATCCGACATTTGTGTGTGAAACTGTAGTACACTTTTTGTATCCGACTGTTTTTCATTTTCCTGTTCTATGCCATTAGTTTGTAGTTCATAAATATCTTTCCAAATAATAAGCATTTTCTGAACGGTCACCAATGCTGCGTCTACGTCTTGCAAGTGAAGCTCCAATTGAGCTTTTACATATAAAAGATTTAAATTTTCGGGAAATTCTTGAAGAGCATCTACCAAAACATACAATGCTTCCCTGGGGCGACGATTTGCTGTAAGCAATAAACACAAAAGATGCAGACTACTGGAATGCTCTGCACGCAGTGATAATGCAACACGAATATGAGTTAATGCATCTGTTATATTATTTGAATGAGCGTACTGCAATGCCAAATAAAACTCAGTTAAATGGTCATTTGAATCAATCTGCACAGCTTTTTCAAGTGCGTCAAAGGCCAGTCTACTGTAGCGCTCCTTTTCAGATTTTAAGGCTGTAGCCAGAAATATCAATTGATTTCCTATACCAACATAAAGCTGAGCGCGTGAAGGACGCAATCCTTTCGCTTCTTTGCTTAGAGCAGCTTGGGAGCTCTCTAAGCCTTCACGAATTAAATCTAAGTTCTCATAGCAAATCCGAGCCGAAATTAAACACGGAAGAGGGTCATGTGACACTAACTTAGATGACTCTTTCAATGCACGTAATGCTTGAGCATGTCGACTCAAAGAGGATAAACTTAACGCATATTGTTGCCAAACATGTTGTTCCCCAAAAGAAAATTTTAATGCTTTTTCAAAAGATTCATGAAGCAAACATATTTGATGCCAACGCACTGT
Source organism: Sylvicola cinctus (assembly GCA_963854165.1). NCBI lineage: Eukaryota > Metazoa > Arthropoda > Insecta > Diptera > Anisopodidae > Sylvicola > Sylvicola cinctus. The sequence goes on from OY974082.1 coordinate 27,833,447, forward strand.
TGCTAATGTTAGAAGGTCGTAAACTGCAGTTGCATTTCCCATAGCATGCGATCGAACATCTTTAAACTCGGGACTTTGTGAAAGTACCGCATCTCTTACGGCTAATGCTTCGGCAATTAAAAGCAGAAGTATTGTTTCCTCGGGTTGGTTTTTAGGTAAAAATTGACTACGGCTGAAATATTTCCTTGGTTTCCACAATTTTTTAGATGCAATCAAATTCTTTGAGGGTGAAATGTTGAAGGGAGAGGTGTATATTGTTCCTGAAACTCCACGAAGTAATACTTCAGCTAATTGGCGTGCCAATGTTAATCGAAGCATTTGCGTGGTGCGAGTCTCTATTGCATTTAACATTGACCGATATCGTTCAATAGCGTTATGGAGTTTTCCCGCTTTGATAAGCACTATTGGAGAACGTTGCAATGCAGTTTCTAAAATTGCTCCAATACGACGAGTCTCCGAGTATCCCGCAGTAACAACATCTTGTTCTTGCAAGTAAAGAATTCCTAGATCAGCTGCGCGCTCGAAACAGGATATCTATAAACAAAACATAGAAGAAAATAATTGGAATAATTGAGTTATGTTCATTCGTAATTAAATCAATAACCATTTCCGATTCCCTTTCAGCAAGTTTAAATTTCGAAGTGATTCTAGCATCCCGATTTTCCAATAACATTCCTTTTATAGCATAGCTTTCAGCTAAAATCTTTAGACTTCGTCTAAAATAAGAGCATATTTTATGTGTTCACCAAATAATCTTATAATACTATAGAGCTTAACCTTACAAAGTCAGTTCCTTTTCAGACAAAGAATTTAATTCAGCTTTCACAAAATTTTCCAAGCTTTCTTCATACTGCCCACAAGCATAGAAAAGTTTGGCTAGGAGTAAGTGAGCATCTAATGCTATTCCGGCTTTTCTACCATTCTCGCCAGTAACTAAAACAAGATGATTCTTGGAATCTGCTAAACCATTTTTCGCTTTTAAAAAATTTTGTTCGATTGGTTCATTTTCTTCTAAAAAGCTTTCCAAACCTCCTTCTCCAATTAAAAAATTTGATAAGGATTCTAAAACAAATAACTATTTAATATTTGGTACGATATATTTTCAAAACATATACCATAGTTTGGGGATCCATTTTTCAGGTCATCTGCTAACTCAATAACACGTTTCCATTTTGCTTCGCTCCGACAATTTTCGATTGTAGTTTCAATTTTACCACTGCTTCGATTTCGTCCAGTCATCTTCTCAAAAAACAATTATGTATTACTTATGACTGCGAGCTGCAAGATGCAAACAACTAATTACTAATCTAGGTTATGAGACACACGTCTATTATTTACATTCTGCACATAAAAATAAATATATTGTTGTATAAATTATGTGTAATATTTGAAATATGCCACAGAAAATTGATTCCTAAATTACATACAAAAATGGAATTGTACACGATAGTCTAAACTCTAACATCTTACGTCGAGTGGAAAAAATCAATTTGACGCGGGACGCGGCTGTGTGAAGCTGCCAGTTTCTGACGTTTACTTAAGCAAAAATGACGTACTTAAGGCAGTTTTTTAATTATTACGCGGAAATGATAGCTATTAAAAAAAAAACTAAAAAATATTAGCTGGAGATCATTTAGTTCTACATAATACAAAATTTAAATCTTTTGGATTGATTATCTGCAGCGGCTATAACCTTTTGTTAAACGGAACGATCCTACTATGTAATACTTAAACTTATAATACTTATCTATAAAGTTAAAGTTGAATAATGACCCAGTTTAAGGTTTGAATGAATCCACACTTCGAGAAAACAAAACTCCACACATAGCGAGTATATAATATTATCAATATATGTAGTTGTCTCTTTTTATTATTATAAGAGTCCCTTTCTTTTAAATATTTCCCTCGCATGGCCTTGACTTGATGCAAGAGACATTTTTTTTACATTATACAGATTCTGTTTTAATAAACGTGGTTCAGCAATTGTTGTGTTCATAATAACATAATAACGCCATATCTATTATACTTGTTTCATGGGTTCATGTGTCATGATCTGAGGCGGTTATTCGGAATCTTGGGACAAGATTTTGTACTAAATTTACATTATTGTACATTCAAGCATACGTTGAGTATGGACCGAGTTATATATCGCAATCCGTTAGTGTTAGTGATAACCGTGAATTATCGATTCGAGCGCTACCGTGCAATGATTACAAATGATTTTTTGCCCAAAATAAAAGAGCGGGTCTTGGCTTACATGCGGTTCAATACTGACAGTTGTCACATGTGCAGTTTTGAAAATACAAAACCATAATTTTGCCATGCGTTCTGGCAGCCACTGACACCGCAAAACGAATAAAGAAAAATGCTGCCAATGCAAAGTAGACATATAAATGAATCAACTCCTACTAGAATGTTATGCACTTTAATTTAGTTTGATTAATCCTACGTCTTTATTCTATATACTCGACCCCCCAAACTAATGACTTCCTAATATTGAAATCAAAGACATGGCATCTAGATCAAAAAGTTGATCCGATTTTTTGTATGTATTGCAATACTTTTATGTGTATTGGTTGTCATTAAAATTACACTAACGCCGTAAAACTCGAAAAAATCGGGGTACCTCGGCTACAAAATCATAAAGGATTTATACATTTTTGAAGACCCCCATGACTCGTTCTAGAACTTCACCGGCACATTATTATTTTTGGTTTTTTCCTCAAGACGATTTTTAAAGACGTCCTTTAAAAAAGTAAATAAATAAACTTAGATATATAAAATTATTTATAAAAATATTAACACTTTATAAAATTGACAACAAAATAGCGTACATACGAGCAGAGTTCTTGCTGCCACATATTTCAACGATACACTTAATTTTATTTATGTTTTAAATATTTTTTTTAATTGATATTGACTTGAAATCTAATTTAATATAATCATGTGGAAGACGCAGTCATTTCTGGTTCTTATTTTCTGCGCGGAAGTCGATCTACGAGTATACTATCAGTTATCACTTGGTTCTTTTTAATTTATATACGACCCCAAGGGCATATAGTATTATTTGCAATCCGACTTTTTTCGGAAAAAAAGTTGATGATGCAGAAACTCGTTTCGACATCCCCTGAGTCCAAAAAAGTGGTCTAGAAAAAATGTGCAAAAGTACGTCCGTACGCCGTACTATAGAAAAATGGTCGAAAAAAAACAGACTTCTAAACTACTGGACCGATTTGTATGAACATTTTTTGTAAACTATTAAACAAAAATATAAGAATAGGATCTTCGATTTTTCGAGGTCAGATCCTTCAAGGTCAAGTTATTGACAAAAGAATTTTTTTTTGTATAGGGGCTCAAAAATGGGTCCTACGATTTTTTTCATTTCCACAGCAATTAATCTTCAAGGTATCATAAACAAAACTGCATATATCCTATATCCCGCTAGATGCTCCTTCTGGCGAAAAAGGGGGTGGACAAGGACAAACTCCACTTTTCTATCTCAGCCACCTTGCACAATATCAAAAAAATTCTATAAGATTATTGTCGGATAAAATAAGATAAGAAAATTTGCGGAACATTTCAAGGTCAAAATCAAAAAATTCAAGGTCAAATTTGTTATATATATATCATAAATCTTTAATATTTTTGAAATTTTTTTTATTATTGTAGGCTTAAATGAGACAAAAAAACTTGCTCAACATTTCAAGGTCAAATTTTGAAAACTAAAGGTCATATTTTTATGAAAATGTTTAATTCAAATACTATGTGTTTTAGGGTACTATGATGTTCTACATTATTGATAATCTCAATAAAAGTACCAATTTTGGACAAAAATCAAGGTCAAAATTCAGAAATTTCAAGATCAAATTTTTCACATCTCCGAAAAGCTTTATTAAAATGTAGTTAAGCAACAGTCGTATATAAATTCACACCTCGCTCTCCCTGCGGTGTAGTTTTTTTCATTGGTGCAGTTTGAAAGCAAGTAAATATATAAATTACAAAATTAAAAAAAAAAAACAAAGTGATTTTAATTAACATGGTCGGCCTTTGCTTATGTATGTACACAAAATTTGTTTGCGGATCACTGATTCGCACTACGTGCCATGTCCATCTAGGAAATGATCTGATTATTTGAAACTGTATTTATTTGCTTGAATTATCAAAAAAAATATGCACCGAAAGTTCTGAGTTTTGACCTTTATTTTTGTCCAAAATTGATACGTTTTTTGATATTAGCAATAATGTAGATCATCATAGTACCCTAAAATACACAGTTTTTGAATTACTTATACTCATTATAAAAATATGGCCTTGGGTTTTAAAATTTTGACCTTGAAGCAACTTTTTTTATGTTTTAATCCTACAATAATGTGAGAAAATATTTAATATACTTATGGTTTCTGAGATTTGGGAAAAATTGACCATGAATTTTTCGATTTTGACCTTGAAATGTTCTGCAAGTTTTCTTATATTAAGGTCGTTCACGAAAGATATAATTTTGATAAAATAATTTTTGGAATTTTTGACAACCGCTCTGATTGGTCAATGAAATAATTATTTTATTATTCAGCGTGAACGGGCATAATAATTTTGATAATTTTTGACTTACAACAAAAGTGACGTGTCCCAAAAATCGCAATTGAGTTAGTAACGAATTTTGTGATATCTAAGCCATATCTATCAGTCAACAAAAGCTTATTAAATTATCATCAACTTCTGGCCGCAAAGTGGCAGAAGTGTCGTTTTCGTGATTCAAGATTTGTATACAACTAATATACACAAATTCTAGAAAAGTGTATTATATCAAATTGTTTGTACAAAAACATTGAAGTATTTTAAATAAATTATTTTAAGTTGTGACATTTTTGGTGATACAATCCAATTTTTTTTTTAATTCCTAAAAACTGTCACAACTTAAAATAATTTACCGTGCACAATTGCATATGTCAAATTCTTGACGTTTCCTACTGTCAAAAACAAATTTTTTTCTACCAATCAGAGCGGTTGTCAAAAATTCCAAAAATTATTTTATCAAAATTATATCTTCTGTGAACGACCTTATTATTTAATCCTACAATAATCTAAAATAATTTTTTTGATATTGTTTCACGTGGTTGAGATAGAAAAGTGGGGTTTGTCTTTGTCCACCCCTATTTCGCCAGAAGGAGCATCTAGCGGGATATAAGATATATGCAGCTTTGTTTAGAAAACCTTGAAGATTAATTTTTGTAAAATTGGCAAACTTGTACGAAAAACATTTTTCAATTTTGTGTACATATGCATTACTTGAAAGTGGTTATGAGGTGAGCTCATTCAGATGATCTCTTCTCCAATTTAAGAAGCTTCATATGTGTACTAGATAATTTTTTAGCATATACGCAGACCTAATTTATATATACATCTCACATAGTATGCTGTATAGTGATACTAATTAAATTTCATTTAAAGATACATATAGCATTTACACACATAATTTACATAATACTTTATGACATTCATGTAGAAAAAAAACTATTTCGATTGCCATTTTATTATGATGCAAATATCAATAGCCAAAATTTTTTAACGTGTAGTGACTATTGAGGTCTCATAATGCATATCATAATGGATAGCAACCTTAAATGTTAATGTTTATTTTTGGTATAGCATTTTGAAGTATTGTTTATTGAGGGATGTTTTACATTGCTCTTTTAGAGTTTTATAATTTATACCATTTTCAAAAAAAAATTAAGCGTTTAGTACCACATTACACAGGCTTAGTACATTCAGTATTCAGATAACAATAAATAAATTTAAAATGTTTGGATCATTGTTTGAAGAGCTTGATGAGGAATCAATTATAGGGTATGTTTAGTTTGTTACAATTTATTGTAATACAGATTTTGATGTTGATCATTTTGTTTTTTATTTAGCCAACATTTTCGCCAAATGCGATATGTAAATAATATGATGAGCTCTTTTTTGGGAGATCCGTTTGGTATGTTGAACAGCAATATTGAAGCTGTAACTGGACAATCTTCATTGACTGGATCATCATTCGGTACATTGGGACGTAATATGATGACGCCATTTGGGTTTGGAAACGTTTCTCCTTTAACCCGACTTTGGCCTACTAATTCGCCAATGTCTGGATCATCGTTCAGCTCAAGTAGTTTTATGTCAATGACCCAGGGTCCGGATGGGCGTCCCCAAGTGTATAAAACAACAAGCTCTGTTCAAACTGGTCCTGACGGGTTGAGAGAAACTCAAAAAACTTTGCAAGACTCGAGATCTGGAATTAAAAAAATGGCAATTGGTCACCACATTGGCGACAGAGCCCATGTTGTCGAACGAGAGCAAAATGTTAAAACTGGCCATCACGAGGAAAGACAAGATTTTCTAAATTTAGATGAAGATGAAGCCGAAGACTTTAATAAGGAGTATATGGAAAAGCGTTGCCCACTTATTGCTGATTCGGGAACATTGTCCAGTCAAACTGAATCACCGCGTATGTTAATGCAACAGTAAGTTTGAATAGAATTTAATTTTTTATTATATTATTCAATCGCGATTGCTGTTTTAAATTTAATTGAAACATTTTGCTCAAAGTGTAATCGATTTCTTTTCGTGTATGTAACGGTGGCCACATTGTTGTTAACGTAAAGTGGCTGCAAGAAAAAAATTAAATATTAAATGTTAACTTAATGAAACGGAACATACCGATAAAATTTCATTGCTCCGTATGCACTAGGCTGCATCAGCTCCAAATTAAGAAGCTCTCTTACAAATTTTGTGTTATATCGTAAACGTGCATGATTATATTTTTCGGAACAAAAAAGCGCGCTATAAATATTTTCAAACGTTTAACGTTACCTTTCTTTAAATAAGCAAAGTTTTTGAACATTTACTACTTCTCTTTTTCTGGAAAAACTATGACATTTTCCACTCTATCTACGACATTGACCTCAACTTGTACGTCAGTGCTGGTTTTGCTATCTGGCGTTTGCGTCGTTTTTGAATTATCCAAGGCTGTAATTTCAGAGTCTTGATAGTCGTCTTCATCGTTCATTTTTAAAGTTTATATGTTTTTGAGATATATATTAATTAACCGATTTTTAGTTTTTCTTCCACATACGTTGTTAATAAATATTTGATTACAATGAATGAATAATATGTCTTTTTTGTACTTCAATTTATGTACATAAATTTTGATATTCTTTCCAATTACACGTTATACTTTGGTGAATGAATTTGTTTAATCAATAAAAACGCAAAGGTTTTTGTTTTATTGGTTGTTTAAAAAACTGTCTTACAGCAACCAGTACAGACGTATCTCAACAGTTTTACAGTATGTTGGCTTTAAGCTAAAATTCCATAAATCGTTTTGGTGATTCCATGAATGCGCTTGAAAATATCAAACATATCGAGTGAAAGCGACAGACTTATGTGGTCTTTCATAAGAGCGAGTTTATATAATTTATATATAAAATCCTAAACGATGAGTTGAACTGTCATTTTTATGGCAACATTTATAGCAATACAACACATTGAAATTTAATAAATAAAAAGAGATTATAACATTTTGTTGCAAAATAAATTAAAAACTAATAATATTGAGTGAAGATTTCTTGATGTTAGCGTACGTTTGGCTAACGGATTGTAGTCAAGAAACTCCAATATGTGCGTAAAAAAAAAAGTTGGGTTGACCCGTACCACGAAGGACGGAGTGCCCCAGGTGCTTTCATCACAATTTTCAGCAGCTTGAAGGATCCTATAATGTTTAAAAATTATATAGTTCGAGGAACTATTTTGTTTGGTGGGTCATATTGTAACAAAAGCCAAATTGACAAGGGAACCAATTTGTGCAAAAACGCGTCTAGTTGTGACATTGAAGTTCCTACAATAATTGATTTTCTAAATAATATGAACATAATATAACATGTTTGAATAAATATTTTTATTCAAGTTAAAACTAACTCTTTTTATTCATTGTATAAACTGAAATAAGTAGTCCATTTTAATTCGACATTTGTTATGTCACATATTTGAGCGGAATTTTCCACCATAAAATCATTCACAATATACATCGAATTTCTATATGTTCATCTGACATGCAGCACAAATCACTAAAATCAAATAGATTCAAAACTATTGCATTTGTGCGGTATCTGCTTGATGCCATAAAATACTTTTTAATTTTTGAAACTCATCGTGCTGCATTTTTCAAGCACTTGCCGCATTTTCGTAGTGCTGTCCCTCACTGATTTTACTGTTTATTGTATCTTCCTACTTTGTCTCAATTAGTTTATGAACGAATCGATGTATGGAATCGAAGCTTTATACTCGTAAGTCGTAGTAGCATTAGCTCCATAACATGAAATTTTCTACTTGTACAAATATTAACCGGTCATATGCATGCAAATCAGACTTTACGAATGACGTTATTATTAGAAACTACAACAAATTTTACTAATGGGGTAGATACTAACAAAAACCTATTAATTTATATATTATTAATATCGCTAACTTCGATACAGCTATATTATTGGTAATAAGTAATAAGCAATAAGTAATATCACTAATATCACGATTCCAGTATAATAAACATTTAGTACGGCTGCCTACTGGACTGCGTACTAATCTACATGTTCGCTGCGAACAGCGTCGAGCGCTGTTTCTTCGAGCATTCGTCGTGTTTTTCTCAGGGACCGTAAATAAGAGTTATTATTTTTTTTAAATTGAAAAAATTATTTGCCTTAAAGAGGTTTTTGGGTAAAATGGACTTCAGTAATCAGAAGATTTTTGTTTGTTCTTTCGAATAATCAATAAACACAAGATTTAAAAAAATACAATTTTTAATTTTAAATTACTAAATAACTCTTAAAAAAAGATTTATATTTTTTTGATACCAAATAATTATAAAAAAGATTTTTATTTTTTGAGTTAAGGAATAACTCTTATCCAATGATTTTTATTTTAAAAATTTTTTGTAAAAAAATTTATCGATGCAAAATGTAAAATGGAATATTTCTTGATGACATTAAATATAAAAATCCCATATAAAAATCAATCAGGTTTGTCAAGAATAATGTTTTTTTTTTGTATGTAATTTATGTATGTTTATATATGTGTGTGTTTATGTAGATTTTAAGCACACGAAAACGCGAGAAAATCCGCGAAATCCGCGAAAATTATCGCGAGATTCGCGGAAAATATCGCGGCCACAATAATTTTTTTGCTTTTTCAAAAGCTGTAGTTTATGTGTGATGAAATAAAACATTTCATATCTGTTATGCAATTTTGAATGTTATGCCATATATAGGTACTTTTAATAAATGTATATTAAGTTTTATACAATATGTTTTTTGTACAATTGTGTTGCTACCACAATAAAATTTATATATTTAATTTTACAAACATTATTTTCTCCAAGTTTTGCTTAGACAAATTGTGACGCAGATCTCTCAATGTTATTTTCAGTGCTGAAAACGCTTTTTCAACGCTGACTTGGGTCGCAGGAACGCCATGCACTATTGCAGCTAGCGATAATTTTCACGGATTTCGCGGATTTTCTCGCGTTTTCGTGTGCTTAAAATCTACATAAACACACACATATATATACATACATAAATTACATACAAAAAAAAACATTATTCTTGACAAACCTGATTGATTTTTATATGGGATTTTTATATTTAATGTTATTACAAAGCAATTAAAAGATAATTTTCCAAAAAAAATTATGTAGGTCATCAAGAAATACTCCATTTTACATTTTGCATCGATAAATTTTTTTACCAAAATTTTTAAAATAAAAATCATTGGATAAGAGTTATTCCTTAACTCAAAAAATAAAAATCATTTTTAATAATTATTTGGTATCAAAAAAATATAAATCTTTTTTTAAGAGTTATTTAGTAATTAAAAATTAAAAATTGGATTTTAACTGTTATTCATTAACTAATTGAAAAAAAGTTATAACAGTTACGGTCTCTGGTTTTTCTACCACCCATTCCATCTGTGCTAGTCGAATGATCGACTAATGGTTTTTTCATCAGGTCTTTTGTGCCCTCACCTCTATAGTGTGGCCAAAGTTTTTCAATTTCCCTAGTGAAATTGAGGATGTTTTTTGACCGGAGTTCCCTGAGAAATGTCGATGTTAGTACGGGTTTCCCTTGTGCTTCCGTCGGAGTGCTTCAAATGTCGGACAATCAATTTCCACATGTGGTAATTAAGATGACAGTGGCCAGAGAGCAATCCTACCATAAGTCGGATGTTTTCTTGTCGTTTTTAAGAAATTCCTTTGTAATATTTGCAAAGGACTCTATAGCAAGTTTGGCTTGTTCCACCCCATCAATTTGGTTCCATTGGGTAATGCATTGGCCGCTTTTCGGTTTCCTTCAATGCCCTCATGTCCTGGAACCCAACAAATCACGACCTTAAGGTCATTAATGCCAGCTGAAGCAGCTTTGTATTGCTCTGGATGTAATCCAGTGATTACTAATTGCCTTAATGGCAGCTTGACTATTTGACGGGATGATGATCTTAATTTTCTTTGGTCCTTTTGATAGTATGGTTTTTGAGCAAATCTCTTTGGTACACAGCTCAGTTTGAAAAATTGTTATTTGTGTCCCCATAGGAATTGATAGTAACGCGGGCCAAAAATCCCTGCACCAGCTCTACCATTCCTCCTGGACCCATATTTGTTAATTATGTGAAAACCATTTCCCCAACCATAATGGCGGAGACAGTAGTGATTTTGTCAAGGTCTTGATTTCCTTCAAGATCGTTAGGTGACCTCTCAGGTTTCCTGGTTTGTACTTCAAACTTTGTTGTAATTTAATGGCCGACCTAACAGCAGTTTTTTTTTGAGAAAGATAGGCAGTGGCGTAATGCTGAGGAGAGCTTCCATGGCTGCTGTAGGAAACGTTCTCATAGCTTCCGCGATCCCAGTGCACGCCATCCTTTGTATTTTGTTTAGCCTATCTGTCCCTTGTTTCGTGTTTGCCTTTGGCTACCAGACAAAGGAGGCATAAGTAACTATGGGCCAAACTATCATGAAGTAAAGCCAGTGGATCTTGCTGGGGGACATGCCCCAATTTTTTCCAAAGAGACAGGGACATGCTTTTGTCGCTTTCTGTACACATTTATTGATACAGGTAAAATTAGTAGTGCAATCAAAGACTACATCGCAATTACTTGACCTTGAAGCATCTGACCTTGAAAAATCAAAAATCTCATTCTTATTTTTTTCCTTGTATTAAGAAAAAATTCATACAAATCGGTCCAATAGTTTAGGATTTTTTTTCCCACCATAGTACACAACTGCTGCTTAACTACATTTTAAGAAAACTTTTGTGAGTTTTTAATAATGTGAAATTTTTAAATTTTGACCTTGATTTTTGTCCTAAATTGATATTTTTATTGAGATTAACAATAATGTAGAACATTATAGTATCCTAAAACACACAGTTTTTGAATTACATATATTCATTATAAAAATATGATCTTGAGTTTTGAAATTTTGACTTTGAAATGTTCAGCAAGTGTTCTTGACTTATTTATCCCTACAATAAGTGAAAAAAAATTCAAAAATATTTAAGGTTTCTAAGATAAATAAAAGACCTTGAGTTTTTCGATTTTGACCTTGAAGACAAGTTTTTTTATCTTACTTTATCCTACAATAATCTAAATGAGTTTTTTTTTGATATTGTGTAAGGTGTCTGAGATAGAAAAGTGGGGTTTGTCCTTCCCATTTAGTACATTTAAACGTCAGATGTGTTGAATCTGTTGAATTTTACAAAAGTCAACACATTGGCTTCAGATAACGACCGCAGCGCCCACGCTCGGATTGCGACCTCAGCGTCAGCGCTGGGATCACGACCTTAGCGTCAGCGCTGAAATCACGACCTCGCCCTGAAATTTAATACTACGCAATTTAAATATACATATAATTTTTGTTGTTAATTTTATTTTTAATAATATTCACATATTAAACAATAATTTTTATTTCTTTATTTATATTGTAATCAACAATCGTCATTTGGGATGACAATGATTCCGCCTCTCATGCTGATTTTTTTGATATTATGTTTAACTGCCTTTGACGTTGCATCACCTCAATTTATATCATGCAACTGCAATTAAAATAACATATTAATATTTATTTTTGTTATGGTCTATTATAATCCGAATTACCTTTCAATAATAATACTGGTCCTCTTCACTTTTCATGCGATCATGAATTCGCATCATTATATTTGCACGGGCTGCTGCAGGTTAATTTTAATAAATTTTTTGAACCTGAAAGTTGAAAAATTAGTACATAATTTTATTGAAAACAATTAAGAATTAATTTCATTATCGATCTAAGCACTATTAATACTCACTTTTGTTGTTAACGATTTCACAAATATAATAATGAAAATTTTCATGCATTTATAAAACAGAAAAGAAATCGTTTGCTTGGCATACTATGTGTACAATCTTATTATTATTGCGGTTGCCGGCTCGGCTCGCATCGCAGCGTAACGTTTTCATACAAAATATAAAAACGCCAATGCGTTGACTTTTGAAAAATTCAACAGATTCAACGGATCTATTGAATCTGTTGAATTTTGAAAAAGTCAACAAATTCAACACAATATCAAATCACGACTACAGCGCTGACGTTCGGATTGCCAGATATGAATTATATATCATATATGAGAGCTCTCGGCTGACAGCGTTTGCGCCGTGGCGTTTTCATATAAATAAAATGTGCGCATGCAAGTTAAACTCTAGCTGCAACTTTGCAAATACAAGGCGCCTATGCACAAAGTTGTCGCCAGTGTTTGAGTTTGGTCATTTTATATGAAAACGCCGTAGGCAGTCAGCGTATGTAGCTGTACGCGTCAAAACATTTTAGCGTTTTATATGAAAAAGTTGACGTTTGAAGCTCCCAATATGTTTTATTAAGCAAAAGTCAACAGAAAGCTGGCTTTTGGATTAAATGGGTTGTCGACCCCCTTTTTCGCCGGAAGGAGCATCTTGCGGTATAGAATGCCTTGAAGATAAATTCTTGTGCAAATGAAAAAAATTGAACCCATTTTTGAGCCCCCATACAAGCAAAACTGTTTTTTCTAAACAACTTGACCTTGAAAATTAAAAAATCGCCTCGTTATATTTTTCTCTAATATTTTTCAAAAAAATTTCATGCTAATCGGTTGGAGGGGGAGGGGGTCAAAACGAGTTCCTGCATGATGCATCATCAATTTGTTTTCCGAAAAAAAGTCGGAATGCAAAAACATATTTCTATATGACCTTGTGGTCGTATGTAAAATAAAAATTAACTTGAATGCACCAGATGGGCTTCATAAATATTAAAGGGATCTACAACATCTATGACATACTTGTCACAAACGCAATCATGGCTGATCTCTTGTGAAAATTGAAAGGACTAACAATTAAAAAAGACATGGCCAGCCTATGACAAAATTAAAACCGATAATATTCTTGAGCTATTCCGTGCAAATATATCCAGAACAATCGCTGTATACACGGGTCATTGGCCAATTGAGAAACACGCAGCACGAGCCAGATAAACCTCATGCGTAGATACTTCCTCAAGCACATCAATAGTGTGTCAGCCAAGCGTCCAACGACCCTTACACAGTAGACGCTACTTGATGGATAAAAAAACACATAGTTAGGCCAAGTGACTTGTATAAGTGAAAAAAAATTTACCTCGTCTTCATATTATATTAAAATCCAATATTACAATTATAAATTTACATGTATCCTTCGGTACTTTCTTTGTGCACCAATATTGTCGTTGAATATAAAAAGAAAGAGATTCTTTAATATTATCGTATTTAATTTTTTTTTTTGGACTTACCGAACTTAAACTCGAACACCTTTCTCTTTTACTCAAGAACATTATTTACACATTAAATACTAAATATTCAGGAAAAAATAAAAGAAACAAAAACCTAAATGCCCAATTTCAAATACATATTTTATTTTTCCACACTATTATATATATAAATTTATTTATTCATTTCGAGTTGTTAAGTGGGGAAATAAAACATTTTCATGAACAGACGTGCTTTTCGATTATTTCTCCTACGACTGCAAATAGGGCTGCGACATCTCCATGTTTATGAAACATCGATGTTTGGCAAAAACATCGAGTATTTTTTACATTGATGTTTTGTTTCCGATGTTTTTTCAACATCGATGCTTAAAGTTTAAACATTCATCAGATTTATTTTATTTATTTTTTATTTTTGATGTAATATATTACTCATTTTGATTTTTACTGTGCAACGAATGAAACCCCGATTATCAACTCCAAACTCAATCCGGGAAAAAGGCCAAGCAGTAACCTGTTATAGGTAATAGGTAGTGCCTTTTTCTCTGCTGGAGTTGGGCAAAATCGTGGTTTCAGTCGTTGCACAGAAAATCGGCACTCACTATACACCAACTAGCCACTACTGACAAGCATAGCATTCTACGAAGACTTCTTGGTTTCACATTTTACGTACGAAAAAGTAAGTGTATATAATACATTTATTTAAAAAAACCTGCATTTGTCTTTTTATACTCCTCAGTGTAACTAATCTTTGCTAACATCCAAGATTGATAGAAAAAAAGATTGCACATACCAGCAAAATTTGAAACTTTGGAATCAATGATTTTTAGCTAAATCGATGCCTTTTTTTATAAACATCGATGTTGTTTCACAACATCGATGTTTTCAAGACGATATTGCAGCCCTAATTGCAAATGAGTTCAAAATAATTTAAAAAATTTATTTTGCGCCTCGCGGTTTTCCAGAGAATATATCTCGGTTTTAAATATAAATCATAATAATTGAAATAAATTAAATGAGATCTTAATAGAACGAAACTATTATAAATTAGTATTTTATATGAAACGTAAGAACGACGTTGTTAAAAAGGTGAATTGTAAAACGCATGTAAAATATCTAATTACTTAAAAAAAAAATTAGTTGCAGTGTGCAGCCAAGGCGACAATCGTCAACGATATCAACTATATCACGCCCTATTGGGCCAGTCACAACGGCCAGGCGATTTGTCCGTCCTTCACAATCCTCTCCTTTGACATTATCTTCGGAATCGCCGTCTTTGAGGTATGTTGTATTTTTATGTTATATTATACTACTTACGCCAGGTTGCTTAAAAACAAAATATTATTAATAAAAATACAAATACAGAAAAAAGCAAATTTTGTGTGTATGATAATATTAGAAATTATAAACGTATTTAGGGCACACCTTCGATGCCTCTAAATTAAGTAAGTAAGTAAACTGTTAAGTTTAGTACAATTGTTTTAAAATGAAGCTTTATAATCAAACGTTTTTAAAAAAATTACTTCGAGTTGTAGTAACGAACTGTAATCGCATACTGTATGCCGATAAATTTGTTTTGATCAGTAACATGAATTTGAAGTGAAATTTCGTTTAGTTTTCAAATAATTAATAAAATGGTGCGAGTATTCTATACAAAACTACATTTCCAAAAAATTTAAAAAGAGGTGGACGCAGACTACTGTCAAAATATTATTTAGGTGAAAATTTTTGGCTGAGCTTTGATGTCAAAATATTATTTTGGTGAAATATGTTAAAAGTTGAGTTTTGAGCAAGATTTCAACAATGTTCAACTTGATTTTAGCATAGGCATAACGTAACATATAAATTTTGGATGCTAAAACGGACTTCAGGATCGCTATAAAATTTTACACACATATTTGCCAACATTCTCGAAAATAAACCGCAAAAACCGGTAAAAAATTGACTTACCAAAAATGATTGTGGTAATCGATTTGTCAGTATTCCAATTAATAGAAAACATGCCGCGATTTTCTGCTGAACTCTAAAATTATTTCTAAACGGCCGTGTTTGTGTAGAAATCAATCAATGGAATCGCTACGGAATTTTACACATTCTAGAGGTAATATAGGCATATTTTAAACACAAAAAAAATCGCGGAAAAAACGCGGTTTGCAAAAAAGTTTACTTTTCCTAAAAATAATTGCGGGAATCGATTTGTCAGTAAATTTCAAATTAGTCAAGTTGATTTCAGAAATCGTCAATTTGATTTCAGAAATATTCAATTTAATTTCAGAAATCGTGAATTTGATTTCAGAAAGTAGGTGAGTTTTTACAAAAAAAAAATTACTTAGTTTTTTACTTAAAAATGTTAATATAATTTGTTTTGTCGCAAGACAAGAGGTCGGGCTAAAGCTGGCAATAGGGCTGTTCAAATTTTACCAGCAGGCAGGGGTCCTAATATACACCTTATAGAAGCCATATCCGCAACAGGAGTCATTATGATGGAGCGCAAGAGAGGATCATTTAATGCCGTATCAGCAAATGCGTTGCACTGGGTTGAATTGGGCAATAATTTGGCCGATAACTGCTATGTCAATGTGTGAAATGGAAGTTGGAGAGTAAAATCTAAAAAACTATCGTATTCATATTATATTTTTTAAATTATTTCTATGTTCACCTGTTAATAAAATACATTACATACTTGTAATAATATACCGTTTTTTACAACATCATGTATTTAAAAGAAATTATATTCACATTTCAAGTAAAAAACTGAGGAGTTTTTACGTTTTTTTTTGGTAATAACGCACATACTTGACGATTTCTGAAATCAAATTGACGATTTCTGAAATCAACTTGACTAATCTGAAATCAAATTGGCACTTTCTGAAATCAACTTGACTAATCTGAAATCAAATTGGCGTTTTCTGAAATCAACTTGACTAATCTGAAATCAAATTGGCACTTTCTGAAATCAACTTGACTAATCTGAATTCAACTTGATATTTTCTGAATTACAATTGGAAAAGGTGTAGATGATGTTTTTGGATTGAATGGGTGTTAAAACGTGATTCTGCGTCATAATTTTTTTTTCACGAAAAAACTTTAATACATTTAATTTTTGAGTTAAGAAAAACATTTTTTTTATAGTTTTCTAAAATATTCCTTTTTTTTACAGCATTCATTCACATCCTTATCGAGCAGCTGTTCGTCGATCTCATCGCCCAATGAAATCTATTGAATTGCCCCAATTAGAACCGATCTCTACGGGAGTTCCATATTGTGGTGAAAGCCAGGCAACAAAGGACAGACATATTTAATCAACACTTTTAAATAATTTCTTGGAAAAAGCTAATTATGTATTATAAGTAATAGAATATAATCAATGTTTTTTAGATGTGACAAATTCAGTTTATATAGTTTACCGTTCGTTTCTAGCCATTTTGTATTTTTTGTAGGCTCCTCAAAATAAATAAGTGGAACTTAGATTATCTAAAGCTAAGTCCTTATTAGATGGCTTCTTCTAAAGTAAATTGGCCATCATGACTGAGTTATTATGTAATATTTATTTATTATGAGATTTAGATTTTGGCATTCGTTTCTTTTTGCAAACGAATCGGACTAACTCGTTTGTTGCACTGAATTCAAGAATAATATAAAAATGGATTGCGCAATTTTTATATAGTGCAGTAGGCAAATAAAGAGGCAGTCAAATATTTTGTTTTCAATATCATTTATGAAGCGTCACGTAACTACTAATGGCAATTCCTACATTTGGAGGCAAAAATTAGATTACACAAAATTATTATTGAATAGTAACCCCATAGGCCATACAGTAAAGCTGTGTATAAATCATAAAATAATTTTTTTCTTCGGTTGATCAAATTTGTTTTTTGATATTCAGTAATTGGAAAATTAAAAACTTATTTTTTAATTTATATACGACTCCAAGGACGGTCATATATAGATTATGGTATTCCGACTTTTATCGGAAAAAAGTTGACATCCCCAGAACCCAAAAAAGTCTAGAAAAATTGCGCAAAATGTACGTATGTACGTCGTACGCTGTACTGTGGCGAAAAAAAACAAAATCCTAAACTACTGGTGGATTTGTGTGAAATTTTTTTGTAAAATGTTAGAAAAAATATAAGAATGTAATTCTTGTTTTTCAAGGTCAGATGCTTCAAGGGCAGTTTTTTCGTATGGGGTCTCAAAAATGGGCCCTAAGATTTTCTTTATTTTCACAATGATTAATCTTCAAAGTATCCTAAACAAAACTGTATATATCCTATATATCGCTAAATGCTCCTTCTGGCGAAAAAGGGGGTGGGCAAAGACAAACGCCAATTTTCTATCTCAGACACCAAAAAAATTCTTTCAGATTATGTGTGATAATGTCATAAAAGTACCAATTCTGGATAAAAATTAAGGTTCACAATTCAGAAATTTCCATATCACATTTTCCATATCTCCGAAAAGCTTTATTAAAATGTAGTTAAGCAACAGTCGTATATAAATTCAAACCTCGCTCTCCCTGCGATGTTGTTTTTTTTGAATAAAAGTAATAAATTTTAGTAAGCGTTGATTTTATCGAAATTTTCTTCACAGAATTAATTGACCTATACAATGAACAACAATGTAATATTTAAGTAATAAATATGGTGCATTCAATGTATATTTTTGTACAATCATCAAATCATAATTTTATTTCATATAAAAATTTTGCATTTAGAGGCTTGTGTAAAATTCGAACTGAGGTTCTAATTTCTGAGCGTTTTATTGGTAAATTTTTGTTAAATTTTTTTTATAAAAAAGTGAAACTCTTAACTACTTGTGTTCCAATTCAATTACTATTTACAGCAATTGAAAACGTCAATAATTTAATACAATGGTGCAAATCTTCGTAAGAATATCGTACGAGTAAAAACATACATATAAAACAATAACGTTTCTTTGAATTTCTGAACAAACCCATATTTTGAATAAAACAATAAATCATTCAAATCGCATTAAGCAGGAAAAAGTCCTTCTTCTTTCTTTGCTTTTCTGACATTTTGTTGAATTAAAAAAAAACGTCCAGAAATTAGAACTATCCCAGGAACGAAGTGGGTTTAATTTGTGAGCGTCCATTGTAATTATAAAATTGGCGTTATTAATTAATATACGACCCCAAGGGCATATAGAAATATTTGGAATCCGACTTTTTTCGGAAAAAAAGTTGATGATGCAGAAACTCGTTTTGACACCCCCTGAGTCCAAAAAAGTGGTCTAGAAAAAATGTGCAAAAGTACGTCCGTACGCCGTACTTATAGAAAAATGGTCGAAAAAAAAAACTTCTAAACTACTGGACCGATTTGTATGAACATTTTTTGTAAACTATTAAACAGAAATATAAGAATAGGATCTTCGATTTTTCGAGGTCAGATCCTTCAAGGTCAAGTTATTGACAAAAGAATTTTTTTACGTATAGGGGCCCAAAAATGGGTCCTACGATTTTTTTTCATTTCCACAACAATTAATCTTCAAGGTATCTTAAACAAAACTGCATATATCCTATATCCCGCTAGATGCTCCTTCTGGCGAAAAAGGGGGTGGACAAGGACAAACCCCACTTTTCTATCTCAGCTACCTTGCACAATATCAAAAAAATTCTTGCAGATTATTGTAGGATAAAATCAGATAAGAAAATATGCGGAACATTTCAAGGTCAAATTTTTTATATCTCAGAAACCTTTATTATTATTTTTTTTTTTTTTTGCATTATTGTAGGCTTAAATGAGACAAAAAAACTTGCTGAACATTTCAAGGTTCGACGTACAGCTTACGTCGCACGTATCTCAGAAACCCTAAATATTTTTGAAATTTTTTTTTCACATTATTGTAGGAATAAATAAAATAAGAAAACTTGCTGATCATTTCAAGGTCAAATTTTGAAAACTCAAGGTCATATTTTTACAATGAAAATGTTTAATTCAAATACTGTGTGTTTTAGGGTACTATGATGTTCTACATTATTGATAATTTCAATAAAAGTACCAATTTTGGACAAAAATCAAGGTCAAAATTAAGAAATTTTAAGGTCAAATTTTTCATATCTCCGAAAAGCTTTATTTAAATGTAGTTAAGCAACAGTCGTATATAAATTCACACCTCGCTCTCCCTGCGATGTAGTTTTTTTTCATTAAACTGGATAAAGAATTGACTAAATTATTACCACACTACCCTACTGCATTCAAACAATATGTTTATTTTGTATTTACACAAATTTGAAAAATATTTTTCGTACAGTTTAGATTTAACGTTGTTTGATATTGTTCATTCGGGGGCTCAGACTGATGTAAGTTATACTGATTTTAATATTTAGTAAATCATTTGGTTTTGTAATCTGTATCCCATGCTATTATAAAAATTTCTAATCGTGTTCATTATGTCCGTTTTGATAGTTTTGAACCAAAAGATATTTAGCTTGTTCTGGCGTACCCCATAGTAACAAAGTGAGAGTTTTCCTACATTGTGGGTGTTATGCTGATGACATAAAATTGGTTGCACGAGTTCAAACCCCAATTGATTGTTTATGTACACGAGGATGATTTGGATGCGTTAGTTGATTGGTGTGAGAGTAATGCATAGCAGATTAATGTATGTGAATCATAGCCTTCTAATAGTAAGTCTGGAGGTACTTTTTGTGTATGTATGCGTTAGGGGTACAGAATTTTAAAACAACTAAAAATCTCAATATGTGGAACGTGTATTATTTTTTGTGTCGATAAATAGTTTCGTGTAAAAAAACATTATAAATAAATAATAATAATAATGAACGGTCATTAAATTTGAGATATTATTATTTAAAAGTGAGTTCAATAATTTAAAAAAAAAATTATTAAACATTTAATTTTAAGCTTGTGTAATTTATTTATTTAATAGATGTGTAAAAAATATATGTTTAACGTTAACAATATGTCTTACAATTTATTATCTTTTTTTAAAATCGGTTTTAGTACCCAAAACGTATTGTGTACCAGGCTGTCGCAGCAATTTTTCAAAAGGAAAGGAAAATGAAACAAAATCAATGTTCATTTTTCCTGCTAAAGCAGAAGAAAAGGATGCATGGATTAAAGCCATTCCAAGGAAAAATTGGACGCAAACACACAGTTCACCAGTGTGTGAAGTACATTTTTTTTCTCAAGATGTTGTAAGATTCTCCCATTCAAACGAAAGGATAATTCCATCTGCAAAAATTCAGCGCCCAAGGATAAGGTCAGGTGTAACACCAAACATTTTCCCCCCATGTCCGAAATACCTATTAAAGGCTGAAAGCGCTCCCAGGAAATCTCCCATCGACAGGCACATTGATATAATTAAAAATTTTGTGCAGTTTCAAAAGACTACAAAAATTATATATCAAATATAACCGGGTGGCAGGAGTTCATAACCGATAAGATGGTTATGGTTTTATAAAATAAATGGGTATTCAATGCCAAGTTTATCAACTCAAATTGTGATTGATGAAACAATGAATGTTAATGTAACAAATGACAATAAGCCTGTTTCGGTTGATTTCCTTCTGAATAATAGAAAGCTCGCTCTGTGGTCTCAATTTGTCAACATATTACCGAGTTGCAACAATATTTCCGAAGCATACCAGCAATCGCCTACCAAAATTCTCGAGAACGCAAAAGACATTGCCAAGACTGTTGTTGATTCTTTAGGGGATGAGTATGAATTTAGGGAACCTTTGTTACTGATCTTTGAGCAATTGAAATAATTGTGTGCAAAAAAACGGTTTTATTCTCCTGAAACTATTGTTTTAAGCTTTCTTATTAATTCTCATTCGTCTTCCCACTTCGGAACAAAATAATAAAAATGTTCTTTCAAATATATCGCTCGATCTACATGATGAGAAACTAGTGAATCTTCTCATAGTTGAAGTTTATGTTGATCCAGGGCTTCAACTTAAAGGAAGGCGTATTGTGGGACATGCTGAGAATAAGGAGGATATAATAGCAAAGGCAGTACAAACGTTTATGATTTCCAGTGCATTTGGTTATTTTAGGCAGGTTGTTAGAATTTATCCTGTGAATGGATCAAATGCGGAAGAATTGAAAGACGTTACAAAATCGGTCATTTCAAATTCTGGGTTTCAAATACTGACAATCATAACCGACAATAACAAAGTTAACCAAAACCTTTTTAAAAAACTCAGAAGTAACGAAAATAATATTTTTTTAAATCCTGATCAAGAAAAATTTAAAGACCAGCCAATATTTTTAATGTATGATACGGTGCATATTTTCAAAAATATTAAAAATAATTGGTTAAATTTAAAGAATTATTTACGGACATTTATTTATCCTGATTGGCTTTAATTCGTGTGGTACACAAATTTAGAGTAAACTACTTCGTTTTATATTGTTTTCAAACTTTAATTTATTTTAAAAAATAATGTAGTAATAGTAATAAATAATAATAATAGCGTCGTAGTAAGAGAAACTTAAATTTTAGTGCTTTTTTTCCACAAAAAAGCAATTAATGATCAGTGATCATACAGCCGGATCACTGATCATTAATTGCTTTTTTCCTAATTGTTTTTTTTCTAATTGCTTTTCATTTTCCCCTTTTAACTATATAGATATTGTTTTTAACCAATATATATCGTGCTATTATCATGACAATTATAAAAGTGGGAAATTGTGAACCATGGATTTATATATTTAATTCTCGTTGCGGACGTCTAGTACTGCTATCCTGGTTGATGGACGACTGAAGCTCCCTTTACTGGTTCGTACCATGACGTGTCGCACCTGACCATTGCTGCCGACGGTGGTTTCCAGTATTTTTCCTCTCGGCCAAGTGTTTCGAGAGCTGTTGGGTTCGATGTTTAGATGATCCCAGTAAGATGTGGTTTCGGAGTCAGTGCTTCCGGCTTCATTGGGTCTATTGGGATGTATGTGAGGGGTCGCGAATTGATAATGTTTTCCACCTCCATCAGCACACTTCTTAATAGTTCGTCGCTAGGGTTTCTGGTGGGAAGAATCGCGTACAATGCTCGCTTGGTTGAACGTACTTAACGTTCCCAACAGCCTCCCATGTGAGGCGATGCCGGCGGAATGAAATTCCATCTGGTAGGAAGTTTCGTACTATCCTGAATTTGAAAATTTGTGCCATTATCGCTGAAGATTTCTAGCGGAATGCCACGTCCAGATTGGAAGTTGCGTATGCACATAATACATGCGTCAGTCGTCAGTGAATGCGCGATTTCGATGTGAAGAGCACGGACTTTGATGCATGCGAATAATACACCGTATCGCTTCTCGCTTCTGCGTCCTAACGTCACCAATATGGTGCCAAAAAAATCGATGCCAACGTACGAGAATGGTCTTGAGAATGCAGCGGTTCGTCCGGGTGAATGATTGCCCATCTCCGGAGCCTTTGGAGTAGCTTGAAGTATTTTGCATTGGTTGCATTTCCGTCGTACCTCTTTCAAAATTGCTCAAACGTTGATGATCCAGTACTTCTGCCTAAGTTCATTAATAACCGTTTCGTGATTTAGGTGGTGAAAATTTCTGTGGTAAAAGAAAACGATTAAAAGCGTTATATTTTTTTTTTTTGGCAGAATTATTGGATGTTTGGTGTCAAACGCTGCTCTATTGGTAGCTGTTGTGTCTATTCGTACTCTTATTCTCAAAACATTTTCTTCATCTAGATATGGAGACAGCTTGTAAATGTGACTTGATTTGCTAATCGCGTTTTTGCCCAAAAGTGCTTCGATTTCGTCCTTATACTGCTTTTGTGCAATCCTGTGTAAATTTGTTTCGGCTTTTGCTAACAGCGATATATCAGGTTGTCTTTGCGCTTCTCAGTTTTGTCGATTCGGTGCTTCCAGAAGTCGACTGCCATAAGAACGTAGCTTACTGTTCGCTTCAGTCTTATCCAATTCGAGAAACGTTCCACATTCATATCCAGCGTACTGATTTGTTTCGTCATGTCCTTAATTTGATAAATGTGGCACGGACGAAGTTCTGCCTCGGTAGTCTGTTGATCAAATGTGACTTCAGTTGACCATTGATTGCTATCGTTATATAAGAATGACGGCCCCTTGAACCACCAACTGGATGTACTTAAATCTGGTGCTCTTGACCACACGTCTATAAGTTATCCGATTTTGATCAAATTAGTCTTAATTTAAAGATAAAATCTTTCCCGAGGGCCTTTTTTTGATAAAGCATTTTTAAATATGATACGTTAAAGATAGGCAAAACTCACTTTTTGAGCAAAATTAACTCATTTTATAAACACTTTTGTGAAGCCACTTTTGAAGTCACAGATATGAATTTTTTAATTCGGTATCTTCAATAAATTATTGAGGGCTGTTAGTTGACCTTTTTTTGAAATTTGATATAATTAAAAAAATATTATTACCCATTTCTATTCAAACTAATTTAAAAAAAATTTAAGAACAATAATTTTTTAAATCTGTAATATATCAAAAACCATATTCTAAAAAATGATTCCTCAAAAATGAATTTTTATATAAGTTTTAGAACTTTAAATCCGATTGCGATTTTGTATGTAAACTCAAAATATTCGAATTTGTGCGGCAATTTTGATGCGTAATTCTCCGATATAGTTCAACTCATTATTGATAAGATGGCAATAGTTATATATTTTGTGAATATCGTTGATAGGTTGGTAAATTTTGAAAACATTGTGCTTAGGTACAAAATTGAAAAAGGTGAAAGGTATAACTCAACAATCCTCAACGAGGAAATACTCACCAGATTTTATTTTTTTTATTATTTGAAAAGGTTTTTTCGACTTTCTCATTATTTCTTGTAATCAAGATATATTCAATGAATGAATAACTAAAAAATATATGCTATGAATCTATTTCCGTCCTAGTACAGTCGAACTTATAAAACTTCAACCTCTCTAACCGAATTTTCTATAACTTGAACAAAATCGAGTTGCTGTAGCGCTTTGATCGAAAACTCCATACAATTTTTAAAATTATAGTTTCTTGCAGTTTCTTTCTTTATTTCTTCAAGTTTGCTAGTTATATGAATAATTTTATAATTCGAGGTCTAAGATGTCAAATTTTCTTTATACATTGTGATAAATCGTGTTGAAGAAATTCGACTGTTCATTATATTTTAATTTCGCATTGATTTATTATATCTATTTTAATGTTTCAGTTTCATCTGAAAATACTTTCTTCAGACTTCAATTTGCAATTCAGAAATAAATGACATAAATGAAATTATCATTTTATTTACAAATTTCCTATTTTCCTAGATGGAAAATGCCACAGCAAATATAAAAATATTTACATTCCGACTTTTTTCGAAAAAAAAGTTGATGATGCAGAAACTCGTTTTGACACCCCCCGAGCCCAAAAAAGTGGTCTAGAAAAAATGAGCAAATGTACGTCCGTACGCCGTAGGCCGTGCTATGGCGGAAAAAAAATCTACTAGACCGATTTTCATGAATTTTTTTTGTAAAATATTAGAGAAAAAATATGATTTTTGATTTTTCAAGGTTAGATGATTTAAGGTCAAGTTATTGCCATTATTATTATTTTTCGTATGGGGGCTTTTCTTTATTTTCATAACAATTACTCTACAAGACATTCTTAACCAAAAAAGAAGAAAATAAATTAACTTTAAAATAACTAATTAATTATGTATGTTCTTCATGTGTTTGGTAATGAAAATTATGCCCAACACAAACGCCGCAGCGTATTAAATGTAAAACAATGCGTCGTTGTGCTCGGAGAACATCACAATTCCAAATCACTGCAAAGATATAAAGAACACCAAAATAAATCACCAAACAATACACGAATTAGCAAAAATATTTAATTTCACTAAATAAATAAAAAAAACATACATTTTAATTTACTTTGCACAAATTAAAACGCGGCAAAAATGTTAAATTTGACATTTCAGTCGGTTTATATATACCACATATTTTAGAACCGTACAATTCTGTAATAAATTCACATTTTTCGTGTATGTACTGTAAACTGACAATCGGTTTACATCAGTTTAAAATGGTCGGTTTAAACGATTTTAAACCAATTTTTAAACTCCATGAATGTTACGGCCGTAATTATATATAATATTTTCAAATTTTCCACTCATCAATGACTGTGTAAACGATAATTTTTGTGGTTCTAAACTGCATTTGGTGTGAAAAATGTCAAATTTCAAACAATAGCGTATTGCGAGACCGCAAAATCGACCTCTTGTTGTCAAATGCTGCTCTTCTAGCACATCATGTAGTAGACGCTGATCTATTTTTGCACACTGACGCATCAGTTATTGCAGTGGGAGCAGAAATATACCAAGTAATAAATAACAAGAAGCAAACGCTAGGTTTCTACTAAAAAAAGGCTTACCAATCCTCAAAAGAAATAAAGCACTCATGATACAGAGTTTAGCCTATCAAGGTGTGAAACACATACGACATATGTCGGAAGGCAGAACATTTAAGTTAACCACAGATCACACACCGCTTATGTTCGCATTTCAACAGAAACAAGATAAAGTTTCTATACGCCATATTCGTCACTCAGGCCGTATGCATAGTCGCAACCTCGGGCAATGCATGCAGAGTTGCCTGGAAACATTTCCTCGGATTGAATCCGTATGCATAAACGTTTTCGACAAGATAAATTTCAACATAAATTTATACATAAAATGTACATGATACTTTCACAAATTATTTCCTCTCCAAAATGTGTAAAAATAATACGTTTTTTCTATATATTAGCCACTGTTTTCTGCCTACCCAACAGGAGGAAATATATCTGCGGAGAAGGCTCACTTTTTTAACGTTTATGCATATGAACGAGGCAAACAAACCTTAGGGGGGCAATTCTTGAATAGGACGGATTGAAACCACGCTTTGAAATTTTCGATGCCTGTGTATCTACACCAAAATGACTGAATAAATGTGTTTGTGTGAGTATGTCCATTCGACTACCTCGACCCTTGTTGGAAATTTTCGTCCAACTTTTTCATATAAAATGCATTTTGAACGTTTTGCCCGCGCTGGCTGTGTACTCAGGTTTACTAGCACAATTCTGCTAGAATATTTAAAAATCACTCAAATATTTATCAGAAGAGCATGCAACGACTCGTTAATCGTTATAATCTTTTGTTTCTTTTCGTTCAAAAGTTTGAAATAATTGAATAAATCAAAATAAAAATATTACCTGACGGGTTTGTTGTTTGTCTACTTTTGACTATTTAATAATGACATATTATAGCTGACTAGTGAAATATTTGTGCAAAATTTGATTCGAATGATTCGAGTATACATGTTTTATCTCATATGCTCTGTGATGTTTTTCCATGCATATGTTTTTTATTTGCTTTTAATCGATAGTCCCGTTAGAATTTTAAAAGAGACAAAGTCATGACTTTAATAGAAAGTTGATATTTGTGCAAAATTCTTCATTTCCATTTTGAGTATGACACATTAATTATCACGCTGCAAAAAATTGTTAAGTGCATTTAAATATTGTTAACTAATTGACTATAATTAGTATTGTTACAAGTTTTTGAGTTTTTTTTATAAATTTTGACTATTTTTGGTTAAAATGCCTCTCGCAGCCGAATTAAATGAAAGAGAATGAACGAAAATTTAAACTTTGGCTGAATGTGGCATTAAAATATCAGAAATTGACGAAAGATTAAGTCGACATCGAAATACTATCGCGAATTATTTGAAGAATCCTCAGAAATATGCCCGAAACAACCAAAAGTTGATGCGCGCACTAAACGGCACATAAAGGCGCTAGCACCGACTAAAAACATGAGTTGCGCTCAAATAAACGCTAAATTGAAATTGAAAATAAGTAGGCAGGGGGTGCAACAGATTTGTCGAAAGCAGTTGCACCTCAAATATGACCCAAAGATACGGACACCAAAACTGTTACCCCGGCATAAGAAGGCCCGGCTTACCCTCTATGAAAAATATAAGTTTTGGGACAACGAATTCACAAAGGTGATTTTCAGTGATAAAAAGAAGTTTAACATAGATGGGCCAGATGAAAATCAAAAGTACTGGCGGAACCCAAGTCATGCCAGGTAGACAACCTATAGACGGAACCATGGTGGTGGCTCTCCGATGGTATGGGCGGCATTTAACTCTGCTGGAAAGTCTCCCATTTGCTTTGTGCCGGGACGGATCAATGCGGAAATGTATACGGATCTCCTTGAAGGAGAACTTATAGAGTTCCATGACGTCAACTGGACATTTCAACAGGGTAACGCTCATATACACGTTGCGAGGCATACGATGTCGTTTTTCTGTTGTACATAGTATTTGAATTAAACATTTTCATTGTAAAAATATGACCTTGAAATGTTCAGCAAGTTTTCTTATTTTATTTATTCCTACAATAATGTCCGTCGGATTCCAAATATTTCTATATTCCCTTGGGGTCGTATATAAATTAAAAACATGATGCACAAATATCATTTTTACTGAGGTATATTTCACAAACTGTTACTGTCAAAAGTGAATTATTTAATTAACTATAATATATTTATAATGAAACAGATCACACAGGTAGTTTCAAAGGTCTTCGGCATTTTTTTTTTTATAAATATATGCGTTCAAAAAACGATACAATTCAAACGGTTTAATAAAATATAATTATTTTTTAACTCATAAAAATTACGAAACCCAAATTATCAAATATTTAAACTGAATTAGAAACTCGCATTTAAAAACAACAATGTGTAATTTTTCCTGCAAACTCCCAATTTATTTAAACTTAAAACTAGCCAAAATATGCTTGTTTTTTACGAACAATGTACGTGTTGATACAATCAGACACTGAACATTCTAATTTATGCATTTATTTTAATTAAATTGCTTTAAATAATTGATTATTATAGTTTAATAAAAGCAAAGACTATCACGAACAATAAAAAACTACATCGCAGGGAGAGCGAGGTGTGAATTTATATACGACTGTTGCTTTACTACATTTTAATAAAGCTTTTCGGAGATATGAAAAATTTGACCTTGAAATTTCTTAATTTTGACCATGATTTTTGTCCAAAATTGGTACTTTTATTGAGATTAGCAATAATGTAGAACATCATAGTACCCTAAAACATATAGTATTTGAATTAAAAATTTTCATTGTAAAAATATGACCTTGAGTTTTCAAAATTTGACCTTGAAATACGAAAAAAAAATTCTTTTGTCAATAACTTGACCTTGAAGGATCTGACCTCGAAAAATCGAAGATGCTATTCTTATATTTTTGTTTAATACTTTACACAAAAATTTCATACAAATCGGTCCAGTAGTTAAGGAATTTTTTTAGTACACCATTTATCGTACGGCGTACGGCGACCGTTTTAGCAATAACTTGACCTTGAAGCATTTCTCATCGAAAAAAAAAATGGTCTCTTATTTTTGCGTTTACTACTTTGCATAAAAATTTCAGAGAAATCGGTCTATTAGTTTCTGAGATATAAGTGACGATTTTAACGACGCGTATGGTGTTTTTTGGTAATAACTTGACCTTGAAGCAACATTCGATGAAAAAAAAATCTGGGTTTCTTATTTTTTCCCTTACTACTTTAAATACAATTTTCAGAGAAATCGGCCCAGTAGTTTCTGAAATGTAACTTTAGATTTTTACTGCATTTTTGGCAATAACTCGGCCTTGAAGCATCTGACCTTGAAAAAAAAAATTTGGGTCTCTTATTTTTTCCCTTACTACTTTAAATACAATTTTCAGAGAAATCGGCCGAGTAGTTTCTGAACTGTAACTTTCGATTTTTTTGCAACAATTTTTTTGGCAATAACTCGGCATTAAAGTATCTGACCTTGAAAAAAAAAATGGTTGGTCTTTTTTTTTTGCCTTTACTATTTAAATAAAAAATTTCAAACAATTCGGTCCAGTAATTTTGAAATGTAACATCCGATTTTAACTGCGTTTTTTGACATTAACTCTCATATTATATCTCACCAAAAATTTTCATAAAAATCGGTCCAGTAGTTTCGGAGATAAAAGTGTCGATTTTAACGGCCAAAATCGTATGGCCACCATAGTAATTACAACAACAAAAAAACGCACATTTTTCTAGACCACTTTTTTGAGCTCAAGGGGTGTTAAAACGAGTTCCTGCATAGTCAACTTTTTTCCGAAAAAAGTCGGATTACAAATATTTCTATATGCCCTTGGGGTCGTATATAAATTTAAAACTACATTGCAGGGAGAGCGAGGTGTGAATTTATGTACGACTGTTGCTTAACTACATTTTAATAAAGCTTTTCGGAGATATGAAAAAATTGACCTTGAAATTTCTTAATTTTGACCTTGATTTTTGTCCAAAATTGGTACTTTTATTGAGATTATCAATAATGTAGAACATCATAGTACCCTAAAACACATAGTATTTGAATTAAACATTTTCATTATAAAAATATGACCTTGAGTTTTCAAATTTTGACCTTGAAATGTTAAGCAAGTTTTCTTATTTTATTTATTCCTACAATAATGTGAAAAAAAAATTCAAAAATATTAAGGGTTTCTGAGATACGTGCGCCGTACGCCGTACGTCGAACCTTGAAATTTCCGATTTCGACCTTGAAATGTTAGCAAGTTTTTTGTCTCATTTAAGCCTACAATAATGTGAAAAAAAATTCTAAAATATTTAAGGTTGCTGAGATATAAAAAATTTGACCTTGAATTTTTCGATTTTGACCTTGAAATGTTTCGCAAATTTTCTTATCTGATTTTATCCTACAAAAATCTGCAAGAATTTTTTTGATATTGTGCGAGGTGGCTGAGATAGAAAAGTGGGGTTTGTCCTTTTCCACCCCCTTTTTCGCCAGAAGGAGCATCTAGCGGGATATAGGATATATACAGTTTTGTTTAAGATACCTTGAAGATTAATTATTGTGGAAATGAAAAAAATCGTAGGACCCATTTTTGAGCTCCTATACGAAAAAAAATTCTTTTGTCAATAACTTGACGTTGAAGGATCTGACCTCG
Organism: Sylvicola cinctus; assembly: GCA_963854165.1. Taxonomy (NCBI): domain Eukaryota; kingdom Metazoa; phylum Arthropoda; class Insecta; order Diptera; family Anisopodidae; genus Sylvicola; species Sylvicola cinctus. The sequence goes on from OY974082.1 coordinate 27,864,286, forward strand.
AAAAATCGAAGATCCTATTCTTATATTTTTGTTTAATAGTTTACAAAAAATTATCATACAAATCGGTCCAGTAGTTTAGAAGTTTTTTTTTTCGACCATTTTTCCATAGTACGGCGTACGGACGTACTTTTGCACATTTTTTCTAGACCACTTTTTTGGACTGAGGGGGTGTCAAAACGAGTTTCTGCATCATCAACTTTTTTTTCTGAAAAAAGTCGGATTACAAATATTTCTATATGCCCTTGGTCGTATATAATTTTGTATTTATTTGACAAATCGAATATTTTAATAGATACTCCTATGAGAAAGAGTGAAATGGAAGCAATGTTTTAAATATCCATCAGCGTGGGCCAGAATATGGTAGATAGTGCTTACTTATTTGTTGTGTGTGAACATACAATTTAATTATCATAGTATTTGTTTAAGCTAGAAAAGATGAGGATGATGCACAAATATATATATATATTTTCCTATCTGGTGTACATATAATCTAAGCCCTTTCCAGACAATTCGATCATCTTAATATAGTAGTGACATTGTAATACCATCACCAACCTCAGATAAATTCACATACAACAATAATATACTTCACTAAATGGCCAGAAGAAACGTTAAAATCCCTAGCGGAAGCACGTCTTCATACTTGGACTACCCGGTTCGAAGTACAATCAGTTATTATGACCAAGGACGCCTATCCAGTCCATCCTTTTTAACCATCTGGCGGAAGCTTTTTGGAGCTGCTGGCGACACGTAGTGGAGAGTATGTTGAAGAGATTTTGGCTCCACAATTTGTAGGAATTTTCAGTTTGTGAAGGACTGTGATCATATGCTCAAGATGGAACCAGGAGCAGGTCTATTATTTGTTTTATTTATGTTGTGACAAATTTTTTTTTTAAAGACTTGTATTCAGATGGATGACTATAGTTGACAAGAACTTCGCTCATTGGGTCTTTTCACGAGTTTTTTAGCTAAATGGAAAATGTAATTAGAAGAACTTAATCGGATGGTGCAATTCTCATTTTCATCCTTGGTTACTGCCTCCAATTTTCTGGAATTGGCTTTGGCCCAACCAAAGCAATATTACCATAGATTCCACAATATTCTATCGCCGAATTCTTAAACGGAGTTGGTTAATATTGATGTTATTATGGTTGAAGTTATGAAATATAAAAGTAATGATTAAATTACTGAAGTAGTGTATTTAAAGGACCTTGTGGTCTTATCTTTTGTTTTCCTTTATCTTATTTGTTTTTTTTTGTTAATAACTTGCGCGACATCTGTGATCCGGTTGAACACATACATAACACAAAAGAGCATATCATAAAGGACCTTTCAAACTTGATTAAACTTTATTGGCAAAAAACATCTCAACCAAATAATATTCACAGTAGTTTTACCGTCTAAATAAATGTCAAAGCAAATACCAGTAAAGTAAAATTCTTTTAATTAAAAATTCCTACACTTAAAAAATGTGGGTAAAGGAATTTCCCTAGAGGCTTAGAGGGGGATACATACAATATACAATATTGAATTATTGTATTAATTTAAATAACTTAAACGACTAAATATTTATGGAGAGACGAAACGGTGCAAACCTTTTACATGTTTTAAAAAACTACAAATTGCCATTTTTATAATAATTTTTTCCTAGACCAAATTAGATTTCTGGGTGTCAAACCCAGTCGTATAGGTAGTTTTAATTGTTTCAATATCGAGAAATCAATTACCATTAAGTTACATATAATTTTTCCATGAACCGAAAGATATTTTCGCGATTGTAGCGAGTAATATTTGTGATGCCGGGCTAGACACAATATGTACAATATATGAAGGTTAATATACATTCATATGTGTGGATGTCGGAATTTTCATTTGGGCGTGATTGAACGACATAAAAACATTCAAATATACATAGTCGTATAGATTTGAATGTATGGGTGTATTCGATTTTGTCCTTTGGTTTTGGCATTGACGTTAACATTTTTGTGGGGAATTATTATGTACGTACATTCCATGTATGAAGATATACTCAAGCTGAAAACATAATATATCAATACATGGTTTCCTCTTACGTCATATTATTGCGTGGGAGTCTGGCACACCTATACCATTCAATGACTTAAATGTGATATAATATATAACATGATATAGTAATATCCTAATGTGAGTGTATAAAATATGAATGTGTACGACTTACACCCTTGTTGAAAAAGCGTAGGCATAATAATGGTGTATACACACATACAACGTATTATTGTATATTGTAACATTTAGCTGCTCTTTAGACTGTGAGGTGCTCATACCTACACCTAAACGTATAAGGTGTTCACTATATAATATATAATATAATAATAATAACAAATAATCTAAATTTTAATTTTACATATATACAGTCCCTATGTCTTCTGTTATTATTACAACTTGTATAATGTCCATCTTCTATTTTGGGAATCATACATACAAAACATTGTTTTTAAGGATCAAAATTATAAACGCCCACACAAAAGCTGCAATTCAAATGTCTTCATTTTATGACGCGCTCGTCGGTCATGCCCCCGGCCTTTGAAAAAATTGATTGGAAAGGAGAAAAAAAAAAAAAATTAGTACTGACACACAGTCAAAGAATATGCTTGTAGAACCCGGATAATTTTAACAGCGCAGTCGCTATATTCAAATTAAAGGACAAACCCACACACACAATAACATTTATGTGTAATCAGAGCTTTTTCAAAAATACTGTGCGCCAAAAACATCCTGAAGTGCTCCCACATCGTGATGTGGCCCATATTCAACATTCGCATTTGAACCCTTAGCGTGGCAAATAGTTTACTAAATACGGAGAGACACCGCAACATGGCCAAAACGGCCTCCCAGGGTGGTCATTTTTACCCCCTAATTTGCTTATTCTCGCGATTAACGGTACTGTAAATATAAAGTATATATACCATAAGTTAATTTTCTTACATAAACTGCGTTATTGTGCAACAAATGGAATGGTAAATTATAAGTTATTTGAGATTAAATATGTTATTTTCGACAATTGCGAAAGGCTTAATATTGAATTTCTGGAAAAGTGTTTTGTGTAGAAATTTAGTTCAAAACGAAAGGGCTATATACGACTAGCAGACGCAGAAAACGATTTATAAAAACCGTGACCTTTTTATATCAGAAATAATTAGAACATAAAGAAAGAACATTGGCACCATTTTAAAATAAATCATTTTTATTTTGTTTTTCATTGCTGTGATTCCAAATTGTTGTAAAAATGATATTTAAATTGTAAAATGTGAAGTTTTAAAACTTGGTATACGTTATATATGAAGATTGAAGTGATCAAACTTTACAAATGTGACAAAAGAGTAATACATAGTTTTCTACAAAACGTGATAAAGACAAAATTCCAAAAACATTTTATTGGATCGGTTATATTGTTGAGTTAAAACGTTATAATTACGTACATACATACATATGTATTTTATAACAAGTGAATTTGTTTTTAAATCCGCCTTTTTAAAAATATTTTGTGAATTTATATTACAAACTGCATTAAAACATTAAAAAGTTGAGCAATCAATTGTTTTCAAGAAGTTAATTGCATTGCTAAGAAAACAAACTGTCTTATAAAAATATAACGCAAAAGACTGATAGTTTTGAGTTATGTATATCAAATGTTTAGTTTTCATCAAAAGGTATTCCTACTCTTCTCCTAACTATACCAAATTTGCAACATTATTTAATCATTGAAATTGCTATACTTGGGAGCACATTCATGTAATTAAAGGTTTTTAAAAAGAAGCTAAAATACCCCACGATAGCGAGTGCTAGTAATAATTGAAACATACTAAAAACAAGGGAAATGTTTCGCGAAACACTTCAAGCACTGGCTTGTTTGAGTGTCATTGTTGGCACATACTCATTGCATATGGCCCGAGACTCATATCGTCGTCCCTTAACGGAACTAGACGAATTTTCATTTCCACAACAAAAACAATCTGACTATCGTATATCATTACTTCAGCAGCAAAAACATCAGATTGAATTAATTAACCAACAAAAGCAGCAGGAGGAAAATTATCAAGTACATAAGCTGCAAAATACGCCTCGTTCAACGCCACAATTTCAGTACATTAAATACATGGAAAAAGAGAACAAAATTTCATTGAATGAGGGCGATAATATAGAAAGTAATGAGCATAAGGATGCTGGACATATGAAAATGTCTAATGCTATAGACAATAAAGAATCTTCTCAAAAGTTTGACGACCTTTTTAATGGGCCATCAAACTTAAACTTAAGATTGTCGATGCAACAGCGTCAGTCCGATCCGAATCCATCAACGCATACAAGCAAACGTGCGTCGACGTCTAAAGGCAAGAAAGAAATCAATGATGGCGACAGTGGTGCCGCAGTTTTCTCTAATATGCCATCAATACCACATGGGATTGCTAGTCAGCTAATGTTAAGAAGTGCACGCGGGCAGAGGCAATACGATGTACCCCAAATTGGTAAGTGCTTTTAATCATTTAATTGTTTTAAATTTCAATATATTTTACATTTCAATGCAGTATTCAAAAGGATTTTTATCATCTGTTGGGATTTCGGTTTTTAATAACAAACTTATAATTTAGTACACAAAAATTGTCAACAATTGTTTTCTAAATAATTCACTTAATTATTATCAAAAAATGTTTGTTTTTCATAAATTATATTTAAAAATATTTTTTGAGTGAACTTATATGAATGGTGATCAGAAATACAGCATGAATTCCGTACACACATTTATTATATGTGTTAAAATACATGCCGAGTACCGACATATGTATGTGTATTATACGCGTATACTGTTTATTCGTCACTTTTTATTTTAATCCAAGAGAAGTTGCCGATATGAGGTGTCGGAATATCGGTTTTGCGGTTCTTAGCATTTAGTTAAGAAATATCAGGAGTTTTGATATCGAAGGAATTTTATATTATAGTGATTGTGAGTTATGACTCTATAGTGTGAATTCAAAGCACATCAATAAACAAACAAAAAACAAACCATATTTGGGTGGCATTGCAACACGATATTTTTGAATTTTGAATGGTATGAGTATGCACCATAAAATCAAGTTTCTGCATAATACAATAATTGTAAACTTTATTAATTTTAGCTTTGATTAGAATATTTAAATAATTGATAATGTTTTATGAAGGTATAATGGGTAATAATTATTAATTAATAACAAAACGAAATCGATCTAAAACGGGATTGAAATTTTTACTTTTATGTTAAATAATATCATAATTAACAGATTTAGCATAGAGACAAAGACAATTGTCTTTAACCTTGCATTTTATCATAATAATTCGATTATCACTAATGACAATTATAATCATAATAATAACACATATCCCATGCAGTTGAAATTATATTTTATTAACATTTAGAATAAAAACATATTTTGGGCAACGCTGGTTTACTACTCTAGTTATAATGGAGTCATTCACGGTTTCAATACAAAAATTAAATACGTCGAAATTTGATGATGCTTGACAGAAACCTGAATTATTTATATTGCCAAAAATATTCAAAAAATAAGATGAAGTGGGTTGTGTAATCTTGATATTTTTAGGCAATTTTTGACATCCATTACATATTTATAAAAGTACTATGGAAATCGTGAACAATCCTAATTTTTTTAAATTATTAAAGTATTTTTAATATTTAAAAAACAGCAATTATGAATATTCCTATTTTGTGTGTGTTTTTGAGAGCATCACGATTTAACGACAAGAGCTACATAAACCATATTTACAACATATTTTGTTCTGTTGTTGTCTATGATTGTTGCTTAACTGCAGTATAATAAAGTTGTTCTGATATAGAAAATGTGACATTTGAAATTTCTGAATTTTGATCTCTTCAATTTTTATCCCAAATTGGTACTAGCAATAATGTAGAACATAATAGTATCCTAAAATAAACCGTTTTTGAATTATTTTTATTTAGGAAATATTACCTTGAGTTTTTCAAATCTTGACCTTGAAAAGTTCAACAAATTTCTTATATTATTAAGTTCAGCATAGTGTCAATCAATAGACAATAGCAATTGTAATCTGGGACTAAAATATTTAACATTTTGGAGATATGAAAAGATTGACCTTGAACTTTCCGATTTTGAACTATAAATGTTTGGCAAAAAATTTTCGTTTATAAAACATTATATATGTGAAAGAATTTATGTTGTGCAAGAAAAATTAGGCTACGTCACTGGTGCCATTATACGCGCAGTGCTGATAAATCGTGGGATTTTTCATCAGAGCGCTTGTCAAAAATTATGAAAGTTATTTCCTTCGTGAATATGGCTAAGAAATAATGTAGAACATTGTAATACCATATAACAAATACTTTTTCAATTGTTGTCATTGTGAAATTATGACTTTTACCACTTAAATTTTGACCTCAAAGTGTTGAGGAAGTTTTTATATGTATTAAAAGCTAAAATTAAACTTTACAAATGTAAAAAATAATGGAAGTATGTAAAATTTTTACCAAAACGGGATAAAAAGAAAATTCCCAAGACATTTCATTGATTCGCACATATACAAATTTTTTTTTTTGGAAGAATTGCATGAATGTCGCGTCTAACAAAAATTTAGGAATGAAATTGCAAAAGAAAGCTATAAAACAGCATAAGTTAAAAAGAGAATGAAATATGCAAAATGCAGCCATTTAAAAATACCAATAATCTTTATGACATCATGCAAGCAAATTGTCCATATTGCATGACGATAATGTAGAGATGCCAGGAATGGTGTTACAATAATGCCACGCTCCAATACTTTTTAATTTATATACGTCACAAGTAGTCCAGGAATTTTTTTTTTTTGCCGAAGAAGTGTTTTTTTTCAAACTTAACTCGACCGTGACACGTCTCTCAACCTTAAAAAAATTTAGATATTAGTCTTATTTTATTTTTCATTTAATGTGAAATGTGAAATTGATTGGTCTCTGTCAAAAACTTTAAAAATATTTGTAAACTAAAAATTATGTTTTGCTTTAAAGTAAATCGGTAAATACAAAACTAAGTGCTTTGAAAGTTGTAAAATGGTATGGGCGAAAGGGGATCCACTAGATCGACACCAAAGGAACCATCCCCGGACTTACCCTGAAAATTTCATAAAAATCCGTTGTGCGGTTTAGGAGTCTATACCGGACATACAAATAAACATACATCGCTTTTTATATCTATATATATAAAAGAAAGTCGTGTTAGTTACACCACTTATAACTCAAGAACGGCAGAACAGATTTGGATGAAAATTGGTAGGGAGGTAGCTTAGAGCCAGGAGACGGACATAAGATACTTTTTATCCCGTTCGACAGCGTTAAAGTGTGACTTGACATGAAACGTCAGTCACTATAAAACGTGGTATAACAAAAAAGAATCAGACTTGGAATAACAAAACGCAAATGACAGCTATGTATTATAAGTGGTGTAACTAACACGACTTTCTTTTATATATATAGATAAGAAGATCAGTGGTCGGCACCAACACATTTATATGTTTGCATTGCGTTAGTGTGCATTTTTGTTCGCCTAACAGCGAAATAACAGCGACGTAACAGAAACAAATCCCAGCAGCGACGCATACGTGAGCGTACGTGAGCGGCAGCGCAGTCGCCACGAAAATTTTCTATGCGCTCGAGATAGGGCCGTGCCGATAGCTGATATAGATGATAGTGCCATTGCCCATTCGTATAAACAGTGAAGTGAACTATAAAGCTCGGTATGGTTGAAAATTTGAGTTTTGAAATAAATTATGTTAATGTTATAAATTTTAAAATATTTGATTTAAAAAAATTTACTTCAAAAAATTTTTTTTTTTTAATTTTAGGAAAACTTGATAATGTGTATAATATGGGCGGAACAACGTTCGCTGGGTTCCACTAGTATATATATAGATTTCGTTAGGTGAGCCATCTGGCAATAAAAGGGGGTGGGCAAAGACAAAACACATTTTTCTGTCTAAGACACCTTACACAAGTTCAAACCTTTCATATCTCCAAAACTTTAAATATTTTAGAAAATTTAATATATTATATATAATATATTATTGTATTAAAAACTACTACCAAACTACTTTCCAAAATATTCACTAGAAATAATTTATAAGGTAATAATAAGAAACAACGTTTACCGTAGGTTCTATAAAGTGTAAGGGAAAAATAATCGTATATATAATTATTATACCTTAGATTATATATAATATATATACAATACACCAGATAGGAAAAGATATTAAAATGCTACTAAAATATTTATGCATCGTCCTCATCTTTTCTAGCATAAACACATACTAAATTAATTTTGTGTATATACAAGTAAGCTTTATCCATGAAATAAAAGTATAAAAGATATGGCTTTCACGCATACAATTTTGAAACTCTACTGCGCATCACGACACAAAATACTTTAAAACGTCTGAAAGCGTACTATTATTTTAGTTCGAAATTTACTATTATTGTTTCGTTTTTTGTTTAATAAAATTGTTATCAAACTATAACTTGTTGTTGTAAAATGACGTCACAATTTATATGAAAAATTGCGTACGAAATAAATTGGTGTTTTATTTTGTAAAATGGGTATGTGGAGTCCATCATTGAGGACCCAGTACTCTTCATTTCATAAAAAGAATAGAAATGATCCAGAGGAAATTCCTAAGGTTTGCTTTTGAAACACTGTTCCCTGGTAGCATAGTTCCTCATTATGATCAATTATGCTTACTTTTCGGTTTGCATTTGCTAGATGACAGAAGACATGTTGCCTGGTCGAATTAATTGCGATTAGCTTTCTGAGTTAATTGTTTTTAATACACCTTCTGAGTCGCTTATTCATCGAGAGCTTGTTCATGTAACATTTTATCGCACGAATTAATGTTTGAATATGCCAATCTGTAAAGTAACGCGTTAGTTAAATTCGTTTTCAAAGGCATTTAGTCCTTGCATATCGAAAAAATCATTTAGGTCGGAATGCATAGTTGTTGTTACAAATGTTGTGTTTACATTTCTAGAGTCAACATTCACATTTCGTATGCATAGACGTTATTACAATCAAAATTAAACTACTGTTCTAAAGACCTATTTTGGAGTCTAAAAACAGTATCAAGAAATTGCAAGGGCTGTTTCATAAAAGACGATGTGTTCAAATAAATAATCGATATTGCACAATGCACAATTGAAATCGCAGAATTCTGTTGTCGCAAAATATAGGTAATTATTTTGAATTTTAATCGTCCTATTCTCAGTTCTTTTTTTAGTAGGTTCTAAACAATGACATGGTTTAAATATTAACTATTTTAAAATTATATTTAATAACATCTATGCATACCAAATGTTGATCTGACTAGATCAGAATCAACAAATTCATCGATTCAAGAAATGTAAACACAACATTTGTAACAACAACTATAAATTCCCACCTTAAGAATAGTGTTTTTATGATTTGCTCTGAAAGGCATCATAATACACGTTTTTATAGTATTAAGAATTAAATTGTAGAGTAACTTTAATATATAAATTGTTTGCCTTCTTTTCTTTTAATTTCTCTTCCGTTATTGTAAATTTGGTTTCATTATGGTGAATTACGTGTTGTAATGTTTTAAATAAATAAATAAAAAAATAAATAAATGAAACAAAACTCCAATTTGTAATAAATTAGAGTTTTGTTTTGTCAAATTAAATAAACGAAACACTACAGTGATTTGTCATATATTTTGTGACGTCATTTTACAACAACAAGTTATAGTGGAAAGTAGCCTGGTATGCGCAATACCATATCTTTTATACTTGTTTCTTGAGCTCTATCCACGTTATTCTAAACCACGCTGATCGAGATTTGAAATAGGTTGTTTTTGTTTCACTCTTTCTGACAGACGTTGCCTGGCAGTATCGACTAAAACATTCGATTTGTCAAATACATACAAGATTGGTTTTGGTCGGCGATGGCATTTCTTATTGCTTGTGATAGTCTTTGCTCTTTATCAAACTTTCATAATAATTCATTTAAACCATTTTAATATAAAAAATTTGCATAAATTAGAGTGTTCAGTGCCTTGGTGTATCTCACGTATTTGGTAAAAAAGAGCATATTTTTGATCAGTTTTGAGTTTAAAAAGTATTGTAGTTTATTGTATGGGAGCTCATAAGCCCGTTTATGATTTTCTTTATTTTCACAAAAAAATTAATCTTCAAGGTATCCTAAACAAAACTGCATATATCATATATCCCGCTAGATGCTCCTTCTGGCGAAAGGGGGTGGGTGGACAAAGACAAACCCTTTTCCATCTCAGCCACCTTACAAAAAAATTCTTGTATATTATTGTAGGATAAAATAAGATAAGAAAACTTGCAGAACATTTCAGGGTCAAAATCGTAAAATTCAAGGTCAAATTTTTTATATCTCAGAAATATTTAAAAAAAAAATTCTTCTCATTATTGGTGGGTATGAGAAAACTTGCTAAACGTTTCAAGTTCAAAATTTTAAAACTCAAGATCATATTTTTATAATGAAAATATGTATTTCAAAAACTGTGTGTTTTAGGCTTAGATAATATGTACACTAGATAGGGAAATATATTAAAATACTACTGAAATATTTGTGCATCGTCCTCATCTTTTCTAGCTTAAACACATACTAATATCGTTCGTGATAGTCTTTGCTTTTATCAAAATTTAATAATTAATCATTTAAAGCAATTTAATTAAAATAATTGCTTAAATTAGAATGTTCAGTGCCTGGGCTCAACACGTACATGGTTGGTAAAAAACAAGCACTTTTTTGGTCAGTTTTGAGTTTTAAAAGATTAGGAGTCTGCAGGAAAAAATGCACATTGTTGATTTTAAATTCAAGTTTCTAATTTAGTTTAAATCCTTTTTTGGTTTTCGTAACTTTTATCTGTAAAAAATATTGATATTTTACTAAACCGTTTGAATTTTATCGTTTTTTAAACGCATAGATCCATAAAAAAATCATTGAAACTACCTGTGTGATCTGTTACATTATAAATATATTACAATTCGTTAAATAACCACTTTTGGCAGTAACAGTTTGTGAAATTTACTTATTAGGTGTTTTTTTATTCACATAACTCATTTCATTGTGTTTTTTGTCAAATTTGATTTATAAAATACGGTTTTAATTTTTTTTTAAATGACCACTGTGCGTAAAAATATGTTGTCATGTTTCTTGTTCATTTCGTTATCAAAAGGCCTAAAACTTGTTGATTTGTGTTTATTAATATATATGTGAAAATGAATTAGGAATTTTAATAATAAACTATAATAAAAACACTACACCGTTATTAGAAATCTTACTAAAAAGTACAGTGGCGCAGGATACAATAGGGGCTTATGCACTTCTACTTATATTCGTTTTGTCATATGTCATACATGTTGCACGGAACGATAAATCCTCACGCCTCTGGTTTAGTATTATGTGCTGTTTGGTGCTATCGCTTGCACTCTGTACACATAGTTGAAAAATATTACCTATCATAATCTAAGGTTTGAGGGTACTATAATGTTCTACATTATTGCTAATTTCAATAAAAGTACCAATTTTGGGCAAAAATCAAGGTCAAATATATATATTCTATGCTCAATTTTTTTGACGCGGTGTTTTTTATTAATCTTACGCGGGATCCCATTTTTACGAATAGAAACACTGCCAAATCGATTTCCGAAATAATTTTAGGAATTAGTCAATGTTTTCATGAACCGCGATTTTTCATGGTTTTCGCGTTTCATTTCGCTTTTGTAATATGCCTTTGTTGCTTTCCGAATGTTGACAAATATGTTTGTAAAATCTCGTAAAGATACCGTTTTTAGTTTTACCATCGTTTGAATTATTATATTGGATTATAAAACATAACGGCAGAAAAACGCGGAATTTCTCGCGATGTGAATTTTACTAAATGAATACTGACAAATCGATTCCCGCAATCATTTATAGGAAAAGTAAACTTTTCCGGGAACCGCGTTTTTTTCTCGATTTCCGTGGTTTATTTTCAGGTTTAAAATACGAATATGTTACTTCTAAGAATGTTGGCAAATACGTGTGTAAAATTTCGTAGTGATCCCATTTACGGTTTTAACCTAATTGATTCCTACACTTACACGGTCGTTTAGAACTATTTATTATTCGCGACATGGCTTATGATAATTGAATACTGCCAAATCGATTCCCGCAATCAATTTTGGTAAAAGTAAATTTTTTCACGAACCGCGATTTTTTTGCCCCCGTTTTCGCGATTTATTTTTGTGTTGAAAATACGTCAATGTTGGCAAATACGTGTGTAAAATTTCATGGCGATCCCATTTTCAGTTTTAGCGTGAGTGAGTACTAAATATATATACAAACATACATACATACATACATAAATATATACACGGTCGTTTAAAAATTTATATACGAGATAGTATTCTTTTTCAGCGATTCAAAGCTTAATACGCTTCAGTGTTTAAGTATGTTAGTATATAAAAATTGAAGCGATGGTCATTTCTTCAACATAAGCTTATAAATATAATATATTGCTGGATGAATGTTAAATGCCCTTGTATAGTTCAATAAATATACGGCGCAGTATTCGCGTTTGGTAATTTTTAATTTATATACGACCCCAAGGGCGGGCATATATGTTAGAAATATTTGGAATCCGACTTTTTTCGGAAAAAAAGTTGATGATGCAGAAACTCGTTTTGACACCCCCTGAGTCCAAAAAAGTGGTCTAGAAAAAATGTGCAAAAGTATGTCCGTACGCCGTACGCCGTTCTATAGAAAAATGGTCGAAAAAAAAACTTCTAAACTACTGGACCGATTTGTATGAAAATATTTTGTAAACTATTAAACAAAAATATAAGAATAGGATCTTCGATTTTTCGGGGTCAGATCCTTCAAGGTCAAGTTATTGACAAAAGAATTTTTTTTCGTATAGGGGCTCAAAAATGGGTCCTACGATTTTTTTCATTTCCACAATTAACCTTCAAGGTATCTTAAACAAAACTGCATATATCCTATATCATGCTAGATGCTCCTTCTGGCGAAAAAGGGGGTGGACAAGGACAAACTCCACTTTTCTATCTCAGCCACCTTGCACAATATCAAAAAAATTCTATAAGATTATTGTAGGATAAAGAAGATAAGAAAATTTGCGGAACATTTCAAGGTCAAAATCGAAAAATTCAAGGTCAAATTTGTTATATATCAGAAATCTTTAATATTTTTGAAATTTTTTTTATTATTGTAGGCTTAAATGAGACAAAAAAACTTGCTCAACATTTCAAGGTCAAATTTTGAAAACTCTAGGTCATATTTTTACAATGAAAATGATTAATTCAAATACTGTGTGTTTTAGGGTACTATAATGTTCTACATTATTGATAATCTCAATAAAAGTACCAATTTTGGACAAAAATCATGGTCAAAATTCAGAAATTTCATAGACAAATTTTTCATATCTCTGAAAAGCTTTATTAAAGTGTAGTTAAGCAACAGTCGTAAATAAATTCACACCTCGCTCTCCCTGCGATGTAGTTTTTGTTTTATGTATGTTTTTATTGTGTTAAATATATAAATTTTCAGAGCGGTTTTCATGCGGTTAACGAAGTGAATTCCAATTGGTCGCAACTCGCAACTCGCAAATAAATATGCATGCAAAATCAGTGCATAGCAGGGCATCATGTGACATGTATATCATTTATGTATGTGCGTACACACTGATAAGTGATAACAGAATGAGCTTCTGAAAAAAGCCAACTGCGGCTTCATTTTAACGAATTTGTTTGAAACTGAATCAAATCGCCATTTATCTTAATGTTTGATGTATCTTGGATCACATTGGTCTTATTTCTCAATTGAATTCATTTTATTGCTTGTGCCCCTTATATGGTTTGAAATGTATGTATATTTGCGATGGTAGTAAAATAGTTGAAATCTTCAAAAATTTTAAAGCCAAACTTTTTGGTTTTGAATTTTTCTTATATGTTTTTAAAAACAATAAATGTGTGGTTTTTCATCAGCTAATACTGTCTCCCACTCTTCAACAAACAAAGCTAACGAGTGTATTCCTTCAATAGTCGATAAGTTCACCAAGTTCACATGATTATTCTTCGCCAAAGGTACTACTGCAGAGAACTAACGGTCAGGTGAACCGAATACATTTAACGTTCTAACCAAGCTATCGTGATGAACTCGACAATTGGCTTAAGTACGTGGGCAGTGTCTAAAAATTGTTGAATGTTGCTCATTAGAAGAGTATTGCTACTTCATCATTGAGACTTCTTACTGGTGTTGATATGCGTATTAAGGATGATGTTCGTATTTTGGAAGAGTTGGAGGAGGAAACTCGAAATCACTATAGCCAGCAACGTTACGAAATAATTATGAGCGCGCGACACATTGAGAAGACGCAGATCGAGAACTAGCGTGGGTGTAACAAGAATTTCGTAACGAAAATTAGGAGGACTGAGTTGTAGGATAGAAAGGAAAAACCATAGACGACTGTACGAGTTCACCATTCGAGTGTAGCGACTTCACTTCAGTAAAGGCCATCAAGCAGTACCGCCGACAAATAGGATCATTATAATCATTGAATTAGCCAGTTTGTATTTTAAACCAAAACCGAACAAAGAAAATTTTCCAAATTTGTGGTAATACACATATTGTTTGAATGGGGGTGGTGCGTTGAAATAATTTAGCCAATCTTCAACCAATTTATCTAATACTAGCGGAGGAACCCGTGCGCTACTCGGACACAACATGTTGTTTTCTAAAAGCGTTTTTAGTAATCACTTATATACTTTAATATCATAAATATTTGATAAAAGAATGTCTATTTTTAAGTTTTTATTTAGTGTAATCAAAGTTAAAATTGAAAACCATGACAATTATTATGGTGCTGCTGCTTGTTCATCATCAGAACTTAACTTACACGAGCAATAATATGGACACATATTGAATTTTTAATTTACTATGTAATTAATTTTTTTTTTGATATGGGAAACTCTGTTTGAAAACTACAATAATGTGAAAGAAAAATTTTAAAAATATTTAAGCATATAAATATTATGTTTTCCTTTGTAGATTTGTCATTATACATTCTGGTTGATATATACTTATTTTAATTTTGCAGAGTGCCCACCAGCAATGGATGGAATGGAGCGGTTTGCCTGCCCTACACCAGATAGACAAGGTCGGTACCGGTGTATAGATGACCATGTTCTATGCGATGGTTTCGTAGACTGTCCTGATGGTGACGATGAGGACCGCCAGGCTTGCATGTTTTATAAAACTGTAGGTTTTTCGAACCATTTTTTAAAAAAATTTAAAAAAATTATGGGATTTGGTATCTAGATTGCTGTTATGCAAAATGCAACGCACAATTTATGAGAAACTAATAATTTAATTGGTAATAATAACAATTGGTATATTATTTTGTGATTGGTGTACAATTCATTTAATAATGCATTTTCTTCTAATACGTTTTCGCCTACAAACAGAAATATAAAACGTCACGGACCACGGTATTCAACACCTGCTGTCTCTCTTTTTGAGCGTTTCCGAATAGTATGTACAAAATAACATATAAAAAGTCCTGAACTGATGTTCAAACTCGCTGTACTGTATTATATTTGGTGGTACTTTTTTTCGTTTCTTGTTTTTATATATTCCGCCTGTGTATCTCCTTTCGCTATACACAAAATTTAAAAAAAGAAAAGCATTTTAGTTTTTCTTATTAAAGGTGTGTTTAGATGCGTTTACTTATAGTCATGTCACTCGGGCCCTAACTTTCAAACCAAGCACTTCTTCATATTCATCTAAACTCAGCTTAATTGTGTAACGGTTGACGCTAGTGAGAACACGATCACGGACAAACAGCTGTTGAACAATAATAAACAAAAAATATGTATTATGTGCGCTATGCATATATGTATTTTGCAATGATAAAGCATCCAAACCGCGAGTAATATCCTACCGTGATAAATGTCTCAAAAGTCAAGTGGAGAGTATGCATCAAGTGGTTGTTTCCGTTCTAGCAAGCCGTTATCATAGGGGGCATTCGTATAAGTAGGCCTGATTAAATTTAGACTAGTGACATAATCTAATAAGTCCCCCGCAATAACGTTAACAGGGTGTAAACTAGTATCAATTGATGGATAATCAACAGTACCCCGTTTTTGGTTATGTACGAAGTAAAAATGAGGACCAAAGCAGATTTCACTTAATATAAACTCTAGACGTAAATAAATTTTATGAATTGGGAAGATGAAAGACGTGCCGTGAGAGAAGATGCACGACAGCACACTTCTAGTGGCTGAAAATGTTTGAATGCGAATGAATGTGTAGGTAATAGATTCCGTTGACGGGATAAACGAACAGACAGAAAGGACGCAACCGAACTAACGTCAAGCGACCATTGTGACTTTTTAGTGCAAATTGGTGGATAAACTGCTAGTTTTTGGGAATGAGGGCTGTATACATTAAAGCGAATTAATCCGAGACTACGAATTTTTCTCGATGACAGATGAAAAATTCGCATCCCCGGATATTTATAAAAATGGTATACATCAACACGGATAACTTTAGTACTATTGTGCACAAAGATAAGTAAGAAATACTTATTCCCTTCAACCCAAAATGATCTAGTACATTTATTAGAGAAAAAAACCTTTATAAATTTCAGCTGATGAGTGAACTTAATTCTTTGACATAACCGCAATTCACATCTTAAGGTGCCTATACAAGAGATAGAAAATTGTATTGTATCATATGTAAAGTAGGTACACTAATCTATCATGACTCTATACCTAAATATCACTATCAAGTGGATCCACACGAGATTTTTTCAACTATTCGTATAGTTTTGAACTAGACAAATCCGGTCACACACCTATAGTCTCGCAATAGCTGAACTATACGCTAGTTTTCTATCCCGTGCGTATTTTAACGGCTGCACGTACGTAATTTTTGACGTTTTGTTTTATTTGAATCTGGGGATTCTGACCTACAATTTGCTAGATTTAGCGAGTCATAATTCACGAATTTATTCGACGATTAATAGAGGTTGATGTATACGAATTTCAAATTTTATTCGTAGTCTCGGATTTATTCTCTTTATTGATATCCTAAACTTTCGTCGCCCAATTGCTTAAAAAAAAAAAATTTGGAATGCTTATGGCCTAACCACATAGGCGCAAAGCAAAGCGAAGCAAAGCCGAGCGAAGTTAAGCAAAATATTGAACACACTGATTTATATGAGAGCTCCCTAAATGAGCGCGCAAAGTTGCGCGTAAAAATTGAATATTTTCTATTTATTCGCTCGCCTTCGCTCGGCTCACTAAATTGTGAATTTTCGAAAAATAAATATGAATAAAAGCGCAAATTTTATATATAATAATATTACGCATGATTAAATGTTATTTCCCATTTAGTCCAAAACACGGTATACACAAGCAAAGTCGGAGAAAGCTGGCTTTTCAAATAAAAGTGACAAACCTCAACGCCGGCTTCAAAAATTGCTTAAAACACATCTAATACGACAAAATTTGTTTTTAGACAAAACTCGTCGGAGATATTAGACGATTTCTCCCAATTGCTTTTTTTTTATGGGGCAATGATTGTGTTGTGGAATTCATGTGGATATCCAACAGCAAAATCATTACATAGTGCATATTTATGTATGTGTATATATATATATTTATATGAATATCCACCAATTTCGAAAATTTTTGGAGTGCCACATCAATTTTTTCAACGGGCATACCAAAAATAAGTTTTCCGGAAAGTAATAACTTTAACACCAATTATTGGGGGAGAGTTATATAAACGGGCCGCAGATGAAAAACACACGCGCACACTATTTCAAAATTGTTTTGGCGGTAAATATGATTGTTTTTTATGCAAATTGTGGGTGGCAAACGTTAATTCATAAATACGAAAATTAAGAATTAATTATTTCTTATTGAATAAAATCTCAGGGGGTTTTAATTCATAAGATTTAGTAAGATGAAATGCACGTACAAATGGATCGAGTAACTTTTAGGTGTCGATGTCCACTGTTGTCTTTTTGTTTTTCCTTTTAGCTACTGCATAAATATAATAAAATAAATATAATTTAATAAGTCATAATTTCTTTAGAGTATTTAGTGCAATAAGCCACCATATCACATACAAATTAAAATATAAGTGAAACGACAGCTCAAATAAACCAAATTCGGGAAAATTCAGTATAGTGTATTCAATTCAGGTGTGTTTCAATAGTTTTA
Organism: Sylvicola cinctus; assembly: GCA_963854165.1. Taxonomy (NCBI): domain Eukaryota; kingdom Metazoa; phylum Arthropoda; class Insecta; order Diptera; family Anisopodidae; genus Sylvicola; species Sylvicola cinctus. The sequence goes on from OY974082.1 coordinate 27,882,593, forward strand.
AAACAAGAATTAATTTGTTTATTGACTGATTTTTACAACTTCAGCGGTGTTGGTACGGCGCTTTGGCTTTACAGAATTCCTGGTCTTCATCAACCTATAGGTACTCTCTACTCATCTGCTTCATAGATCTTGCCATGATGAAAACCGGTGAATTGATTATGTTAATACGATTATTATATATATGTATATTTTAATAATTAATAAATAATAAATAATATTTTTAAAAATACAAATGTTTTTATTTTGAAATCATAAAAATGTTATTGTGGCGTCACCGAAGGGAAAGCGAATTTAGTGTGACTGTGAGTGCGTTTTTAATGGTATTTCAATTTTCAAATGACTGAAATTGATTGTCGAGGGCCCGTTTCCGTCATTTCAGTTTTTTATTCTTAATCCAGTTCTTTTGGGGACTGGGGTGTGGTCACGGGTGTACACACTTCATTTGAGTGAGGAAGACGATTCACTTTTTTGAGTGGGATGAACTCAAAAGTGATAGAAAGAAAGATTACGCATTGCGAAGTTTTGATTCATCTGAAAAGCGATTTTGTATGAAACCCAAAATTTTTGTAGTGCGAATTGCGTTCTCACACTAATGCAAATAATAACCGTAAAATTTATTGATTATTCATTCTTTGTTACGCGGCAATTTTAAAATGTTTATTTTCAGCTCAGCTACATAAAAAGTCCTTTTAAACAATGAAATAAAGTGTTAATAAAATACTTTATTTGATTTATTGCCCATAAATTAAAGTGTAATTAATTTTTGTGTTTGTTTTTTAATCAAATTTCGCATTCATAGGTTAAAGTTCTAGCTCAGTATGTAATATTTACGTGATGTTTTTTTGACAGTTTAATATGGGATATTTAAACGCTAAATGGATTAATCATTGAATCGAGCGCAAGATTCAAAAATAATTAGAATAGATATTACTTGATTTTCTTATTTAAATTATTTTTTTTTTAAATTAACGCTATAACGACAATTCAACAAAGTTGCATTAAACAATTGGCCACAAAAAGTGTGGCATTGCGGATCATCATTCTACAAGAAAGCTGTTAAATTTTGTAATATTTTTATACAGACTCAGAAATTGAAAAAAAAAAAAAAAAGGTGGGTGGGAGAATACAAAAAAGTAACTCAAATGAGAATAAAACCCATCCTATTATTCTTCCTCGTGGTCACTTCGCCAATTTGATAATTAGACATTTTCATACATTAACTTGGCACGACGGATCACAACTAGTGCTTGCCACAATCCGAGAGAAATACATCAAGAAGAAATACCTCCGCATTTAAGTCGCTGCCCGCTGGAGCAAGTATACGCCGCCAGTGCTCGTAAATCGTGGGAAATTTTCAATTAAATATAGCAAATGGGAAAAAGGGAAAATATGGAAATTTTCTCATACCGCTCGGTTTCCCTATCCAGAAAATATACATATCTATATGTACATAAAAAAGACTTGAAATTTGTTTGAAATTCCATTACTATTATGTATATATTATGTATGTTATAAAGGACTGTCCAATTTGTTTGATCAATTTTTTGTTGTGTTCTTCTCGGCCATATCATTCATCGTAAAAACCCGGAATATTTTGCCGAAAAAGTGTCAAAATCGTGAAAAATAGAAGACAAAACAGAACTACATCGCATAGAAGGCTGCAGTTAAAAAAAAAAAATTGAAATTTGATGTTGAATTTTCTTCTAATATTGTTTATTTTATGGAGATGTAGAACAATATAATAGCCTGGAAAAATGAATTTTTGAATTATGTTCATTATGAAAGTTTTCTTAACTTATTATACGCTACAATGATATAAAAAAACATTTAATTTATTCCCGTTTTTAAGCGAAAAAAATTTTTGGTAATAACTTGATATTGGAAAAAGTTTAATTAAGTTCTTACTTTTTAATTAATATTTTGCAATAAATATATATATCAATTGGTCGAGAAGTTTCTGAGATATGGCGATGGTTTACCGGTTTACATGGTACTGAGTACGGCACGGCGTACGAATGTACATTTGCACATTTTAAATTTATATACGACCCCAAGGGCATATAGAAATATTTGGAATCCGACTTTTTTCGGAAAAAAGTTGATGATGCAGAAACTCGTTTTGATACCCCCTGAGTCCAAAAAAGTTGTCTAGAAAAAATGTGCAAAAGTACGTTCGTACGCCGTACGGTGTACGCCGTACTATAGAAAAATGGTGTACTATGGTGGAGAAAAAAAAACTCCTAAACTACTTTACCGATTTGTATGAAATTTTTTTGTAAAGTATTAGACAAAAATATAAGAATAGGATCTTTGATTTTTCAAGGTCAGACCCTTCAAGGTCAAGTTATTGCCAAAATAATTTTTTTTCGTATAGGGGTTCAAAAATGGGTCAAACGATTTTTTTCATTTCCACAACAATTAATCTTCAAGGTATCTTAAACAAAACTGCATATACTTATATCCCGCAAGATGCTCCTTCTGGCGAAAAAGGGATTGGACAAGGACTAACCCCACTTTTCTATCTCAGCTTGTAGGATAAAATCAGATAAGAAAATTTGCGAAACATTTCAAGGTCAAAATCGAAAAATTCAAGGTCAAATTTTTTATATCTCAGCAACCTTTATTATTTAAAAAAAAAAATTTTCACATTATTGTAGGCTTAAATGAGACAAAAAAACTTGCTGAACATTTCAAGGTCGAAATCGGAAATTTCAAGGTTCGACGTACGGCGTACGGTGCACGTATCTCAGAAACCCTAAATATTTTTGAAATTTTTTTTTCACATTATTGTAGGAATAAATAAAATAAGAAAACTTGCTGAACATTTCAAGGTCAAATTTTGAAAACTCAAGATCATATTTTTATAATGAATATGTTTAATTCAAATACTATGTGTTTTAGGGTACTATGATGTTCTACATTATTGATAATCTCAATAAAAGTACCAATTTTGGACAAAAATCAAGGTCAAAATTAAGAAATTTCAAGATCAAATTTTTCATATCTCCGAAAAGCTTTATTAAAATGTAGTTAAGCAACAGTCGTATATAAATTTACACCTCGCTCTCCCTGCGATGTAGTTTTTTTGTACGATATAAGAAAAACCTTAAATATTTTAGAATTTTTTTTCACATTATTGTAGGCTTATATGACGCAAAAAACTTGGTGAACATTTCAAGGTCGAAATCGTAAATTTCAAGGTTTCACTTACGGCGTACGCCACCGGTATCTCAGAAATCCTAAATATTTTTGAAACTTTTTTTTCACTTTATTGTAGGATTAAATAAGATAAGAAAACTTGCAGAACATTTCAAGGTTTAATTTTGAAAACTCAAGGTCATATTTTTACAATGAAAATATGTAATTCACATACTGTGTGTCTTAGGGTACTATGATGTTCATGATTATTGCTAATCTCAATAAAAGTACCAATTTCTGACGAAAACGTAGGTCGAAATTCATAAATTCATATATATATCCATATCTCCGAAAAGCTTTATTAAAATGTAGTTAAGCAACAGCCGAATATAAATTCACACCTCGCTCTCCCTGCGTTGTAGTTTTTTATTTTCATATCAAAATCAGAAATAAACAGAGAATCAAGAGCAAACCTGAATTTGCGGCGATACGGAATTCGCTGAGACAGCTATATATAGTTTTGATCTGTATGAGTCATGACTTCATGAATCATAATCCCCGGTAGTCCAATTCCCCTCATTCAGTGAATCGCGCATGGAAACGCATGGGTAACTAATAACTATAGATATTTTTATTTACTAAAACGTAAAAAATGCTCAAAAAAAAAAATATTTGCAAAAAAAAAGAAACTATATTTTCAATAAAAATAAACATATAAAATTATTATTATTTATATAAGTAAAATATTACAAAATTCAGCTCTTATTTCTTCCATAAATAAGAAAAAAGAAAAAGAAAAAAAAACATAAATGTACAATTTTAAATATTAATACACATTAAAAATAAAACTTACATGTTCCGAAAATTGCGTTGTTTTTATTTCTTTTGCTCTTTTGCACTAATATTGTCGCTCAATCTAAAAAAAAGAGATTCATTAATTTTAAACAAGTGTCATAATTAAATACAATTTTTACTTACGGTTTATTAAACTTGAACGCTTATATATGTTTTTTCCCCAAGAACGTTATGCACATATTTAACATTTTGAAAAATAATTGAAGAAACAAAAACAGAAATGTTCAATTTAAAATATTTTGCAAATGAATTCAAAATAAATTTAAAATTTTGTTTAGCGCCTCACGGTTTCCCTTTTCTTGGACATTTAACTGTCAAATGGACTTCCAAAAGAAGCTGTAAAATGTAATGTATTTTAAACCCCAAGAAAAAGAAAAATATTGTCTGCCTTTTAACTTTCAAAGTAGTACCCCCCACAAAATAACGAGAGGAACTTTTTTGTAGCATATATATTCATTAATTTTGTTTTACGTAAATTTTGCATAGCATCAATACTTTAAAAAATATATATTGGCAAAATATATAACAAAGTGACATTAAAACTTCTCCCCTTTGACTTTTAGTAGTGTTGCATTGAACATACTAAGGATCGTCCATGGCAATTTATATATAATAGCCGAAATCTAGGGGTCGAATTATGAGAGTCGATATCATGTATTCGATATCGAATTTTGTGCTAAATGTGTGAAAATGTTCTTCGTTCGATTTTGACTTAAGTTACAATGTGAGTGTCTTTGAGCCATGAGTGCTATTTGTCCACTTCGTCTAAAAGGCGTTCATTTTTTTCCAGAAGCTCATCAATGACTAATGACCGTAGTAGTGGAGATAGTACTTCCCCATGTGGACAGCCCTTGTCTGTGGTGATAGAAAGTGGTTTTCCGTCGGAACATTCTGCTGCATCCCAGTACACGATTTGGCTAAAACTAAATTTTTCCTAAACAAGCACCTTATTTCCAACTTTGGGATTGGACATTTCATTTTAGTGTTTTTTTTTGTAACATTCGATAAATTCGATAATTTAGAGAGAGAATTATTATGTTTAATGTGTCAAAAACAAAGTGTCTATCCAAATTCAACGAACCGTTAAATACATGCGAATATAATATTTCTTAATTTTAAATCATTGCAATTCGAAATATAAATTATTTATGCGAAATGTTTATATTTTAGGAACCTTAAAATGTTTGAATTTGAAAATATTCTTAAGGCTCTTCCTTAAGAAATTAGACTATTTTTCAACACGTAAAATGTAGTCTATAAGTTATCGGATTTTGATCAAATTTGTCTTAATTTAAAGATAAGATCTTTCCCGTGGGCACCTAGTCGGCCTTTTTTTAAGTTAGGCAAAACTCACTTTTTGAGCAAAATTAGCCCATTTTATAAACACTTTTGTGAAGCCACTTTTGAAGTCACAGATACGATTTTTTTAATTCGGTATCTTCAATAAATTATTGAGGGCTGTTAGTTGGCCTTTTTTTGAATTTTGATGTAATTAAAAATATATTAATTTTTAAACTTTACAATTGATTTCCTAAAAACTTTACTTTTTCAATGGCCCATTTCTATTCAAACTAATTTTTAAAAAATTTAAGAACAATAATTTTTTAAATCTGTAATATATCAAAAACCAAATTCCAAAAAATGATTCTTCAAAAATGAATTTTTATATAAGTTTTAGAACTTTAAATCCGATTGCGATTTTGTACATACTCAAACTTTTGTATAAACTCAAAATATTCGAATTTGTGCGGCAATTTTGATGCGTAATTCTCCGATATAGTTCAACTCATTATTCATAGATGGCAATAGTTATATATTTTGTGAATATCTTTGATGGGTTGGTAAATTTTGAAAACATTGGGCTTGGGTACAAAATTGAAAAAGGTGAAAGGTATACTCAACGAGACCCCAGATTTTATTGTTTTATTATTTAAAAAGGTTTTTTCGACTTTCGCATTATTTCTTTCAATGAATGAATAACTAAAAAATATATGAAACAATGATATTTCCATTCTAGTACAGTCGAACTTATATAACTTCAACTTCTCTAACCGAATTTTCTATAACTTGAACAAAATCGGGCGCTTCGATCGAAAATTCCATACAATTTTTAAAATTATAGTTTCTTGCAGTTTGTTTCTTTATTTCTTCAAGTTTGCTAGTTATATGAATAATTCTATAATTCGAGGTCTAAGAAATCAAATTTTCTTTATGCATTGTGATAAATCGAGTTGAAGAAATTTGACTGTACATTATATTTCAAACTCGCATTGCTTTATTCTATCTACTTTAATGTTTTAGTTTCATCTGAAAATACTTTCTTGAGACTTCAATTTGCAATTCAGAAATAAATGACAGTATTTCAGTCCATAATGCTTTTATGGCTTTATTGTTTCAAAACTTAGATTATATGTACACAAGATAGGAAATCTCTGTAAATTATGTGTACAGAGTGCAAGCGAGAGCACTAAACAGCACATAATACTAAACCAGAGGCGTAAGTATTTCTCGTTTTGTGCAACACCTATAATATATAACAAAACGAATATAAGTAGGAGTGCATAAGCCCCCATTGTATTCTGCGCCACTGTAAGTTTTAGTAAGATTTTTAATAACGGTTTATGTTTTTTATCATATTTTAATAGTTTATTTTTAAAATTCATAATTTCTTTGCCGGTTTATTTTCACTTATATATTAATGAACATAAACCAACAAGTTTTATGCCTTTTAATAACGAAATGAACTAGAAACTTGAATATTTAGATGAAACTACACGCGCATTGGTCATCTTAACAAAATTAAAATCGCATTTTATAAATGAAATTTGACAAAAAACGCAATAAAATGAGTTATGTGAATAAATAAATACCTAATAAGTAAATTTCACAAACTGTTATAATGTCAAAATTGAATTATTTAACTAATTATAATATATTTATAATGTAACAGATCACACAGGTAGTTTCAAAGGTTTAAGAAAATAGCATTATTTTTTAATTCATAATAATTATGAAATCCAAAAAAATATTTAAATTGAATTAGAAACTTACATTTAAATACAACAATGTGCATTTTTTCGGCTGTTTTAATCTTTTTAAATTCAAAAGTGACCAAAAATATGCTTGTTTTTTTACCAGCAATGTAACGTGTTGATACACCCAGGCACTGAACATTCTAATTTATGTAATTATTTTAATTAAATTGTTTTAAATGATTAATTATTAAAGTTTGATAAAAGCAAAGACTATCACGAACAAAAAAAAAAATGTCACGGCTTGCTTGAACCAATCTTGTATCTATTTGACAAATCGAATGTCTTAATCAATACTCCTGTGAGAAAGAGTGAACAACCTATTTTAAATCTAGATCAGCGTGGGCCAGAATAAGGTAGATAGTGCTTACTTATTGGTTGTGTATGAACACACAATTTAATAAGTATGTGTTTAAGCTAGAAAAGTTTAATCTAAGTTTCAAAGTAAAGAAAAACAAGGTGGCCAGGTAGCTAAAAATGTTGTTCAATTCTCTAGAATATAGAGTTAAACAAAAAATAGGTATATAACGCATACATTCTTAAAATATTCGGCTTAGATGTGCGCGAGAGAATAACGTACTTAAGAATTTAGTTGCTCGCTGCACACACACAAATTTCAACTTAAAATGTACTACTTATTTCAGTTTTTACAATGAATAAAAAGAGTTAGTTTTTAATTTGAATGAAAATATTTATTCAAACATGTTATATTATGTACATATTCTTTAGAATACCAATTACTGTAGGATACTAACTACCTCAATGTCACAACTAGTCGCGTTTTCGCACAAATTGGTTCCCTTGTCAATTTGGCTTTTGTAACAATAGGACCCACCATACAAAATAGTTCTTCGAACTGACTTGAAGTCATCCTTATATAATTTTTAAACATTATAGGATCCTTCAAGCTGCTGAAAATTGTGATGAAAGCACCTGTGGTAATCCGTCCTTCGTAGTACGGATCAACCCAACATTTTTTTTACGCACATATTGGCGTTTCTTGACTAAAGAACTCACGGCTTTTTTTTTCTGGGCTTCTTGCTACAATCCGTTAGCCAAACGTACGATAACATCAGGAAATCTTCACTCCATATTATTAGTTTTAAATTTATTTTGCAACAAAATATTATAATCTCTTTTTTACTTATTAAATTTCAACGTGTTGTATTGCTATAAATGTTGCCATAAAAATGACAGTTCAACTCATCGTTTAGGATTTTATATATAAATTATATAAACTCGCTCTTATGAAAACCACATAAGTCTATCGCTTTCAGTCGATATGTTTGATATTTTCAAGCGCTTTCATGGAATCACGAAAACGATTTATGGAATTTTAGTTTATATCTTCATTACAAGAAATAATGAGAAAGTCAAAAAAACTTTTTAAATAATAAAATAATAAAATCTGGTGAGTATTTCCTCGTTGAGTATACCTTTCCCCTTTTTCAATTTTGTACCTAAGCACAATGTTTTCAAAATTTACCAACACATCAACGATATTCACAAAATATATAACTATTGCTATCTTATCAATAATGAGTTGAACTATATCGGAGAATTACGCATCAAAATTGCCGCACAAATTCGAATATTTTGAATTTACATACAAAATCGCGATCGGATTTAAAGTGCTAAAACTTATATAAAAATTAATTGTTGAGGAATCATTTTTTGAAATATGGTTTTTGATATATTAGAGATTTAAAAAAATATTGTTTTTAATTTTTTTTAAAATTAGTTTTAATAGAAATGGGCCATTGAAAAAGTAAATTTTTTAGGAAATCAGTTGTAAAGTCTAAAAATTAATATCTTTTTAATTACATCAAAATTTAAAAAAGGCCAACTAACAGCCCTCAATAATTTATTGAAGATACCGAATTAAAAATTTGTATCTGTGACTTCAAAAAAAGTTGAATATAAAAGTGTATCTAAAATGGGCTAATTTTGATCAAACTGTGAGTATTGCCTATTTTTTAACGTATCATATTTAAAAAACTATTAGGTTTATCAAAAAAAGGCGAACTAGGTGCCCTTGGGAAAGATCTTATCTTAAAATTATGACTAATTTGATCAAAATCTGATAACTTATAGACTACGTTTTACGTGTTGAAAAATCGTCTAATTTCACTATAAGCCTTAAACTTTATGATTTTGCATATTATTAATTATTGCATAGTCTTAATGTGTAACAAAAACTGTGAAAATTTTGAAATATTTATGAAGTATTGCTTCTGTTTAACCTTGCTGAAATAAAAATTCTCATTTATGTGGTGCACGAGTAATATATAGTTAAAACTTTACCATACCTTTCAAGTTCTTTTATATATTAATTATTTATACTAGTTTCAAGGTCTAAATTTAGCTTCCCTTTAAAATATACCTACAAAGCATACATGTTTGTATGTTTGTATATACTTCAGAATTGTATACTACATCGCGTCATAAATAATTCAGACGTGATTGTTATAACTGTGTCTGGTTTTATTTTTGTATTTAATTATATAATTTGTATATTTATAATAAATAAATCTAATTTCTATTTATTAACTGTTATTAATTATTATATCCCAAAACATTGCTATTTGGGTATTAAGAATGTGGCATATGTAAACAACAAAACAAATACGAAAAATATATTATTCGGTTTTAAAACAAAGAAAAAAATTTAATAGTGAAATAGAGAACTTCATTCAAAATCTGTTATAAAATATAAATCGTGCCCATTTACTAAAATAATTTCTTTCATTAACCACGTGGCGACACAATTAAAAACGTAGTCCAAAAAAAAAAATAAAACCTCAGTTTTCCAGCCTCATTACAATTCGCAGGTCCGGCCAAAGAATTCACACAATTTCTACTTACTCAAAATCCTTTCAACGTCTCTACGTAAAATGACTATTATTGCAGTTTCTGCTCACACAAATGACAAAGAAAAAACGGAATATGCAATTTTGAAACATTTAGAAATTACTTATAATTAATAGGTAATAATAAAAAGCGAAGAAAAATACAAGTATGCAGAATGACAAAATGTGCATGATGTTCATGCACATTTGTGTTGATAATAGAGCAATAGCCGAAATCCAAATATGTCGCATTTTTTCGTTAAAATACAAAAGTGCTGAACGCAACCCCTGAATTTAGGAATTAGGAATTTTAGGAAATTTTGGAGTTAAGGCGCAGTTATTTAGTGGATGTTGAAGATTTTTATTAGTTATTGATATACAGCAGTTATTCTTTAAAGATAGTGTTTGAGACGTGATTGTGGTGATTAGTGTTATTTTTAATTATAATAACAATAACATAAATAAGTTTTTGTAACTTTTAAATAAAAATAGCAAAAAACACACACAAAGAGTTTGGTTCAGTGACAGTGTTTTTAACCGTTTTAATTTATATACGATCCCAAAGGCATATCTAGATTTATGCATTCCGTTTTTTTTTCGAAAAAAAATGTTGACGTTTTTATATCTCAGAAACCTTAAATATATTTTTGAAGTTTTTTTTTCACACTATTGTAGGATTAAATGAAATAGGAAAACTTGCTGAACATTTCAAGGTCAAATTTTTAAAACTCAAAGCCATATTTTTATAATGAAAATATGTAATTCAAAAACTGTTTGTTTTAGGGTACATGTACTAATTTTCCAAATAACTTAATCTAAATCTTTGAAAAACTTTATTAAAATGATAAATATGACAGGGAATACTAATTGTGTGTACATATTTGGTACAGATTAATATTGCATGTGCAATTGTACATAGAAGCCATGCTTACACTGCCGCTCATAAATCTGTGGCACTTAGGAATTTAACCATTTACAAAATTTGTAATTTTTCCGACGTGGATCCAGGGTTTGAAAAAAAAATTGCAAATAATTAGTAATTTATAGGCTATATAACCCGCAATAATAATGCTAAGGGTAGCTTTATTGCGGAAATACTTCAAATAAATAAACGGTAAGTGAAATAATAAGGTAATTAAATTTATTAAGGTTCACCATTTGAAGTGCAACATTTAAATAAAGTTTTCATACATTTTTCTGAATATTATGTGTTTTTTTTTGAAAATCAAATCTGAAAGCTCTGAGAAAAATATATATAGAATATAAATAAGTGGTAGGAATAATTTATTATGTTTGCTATCAATGGGCAGAGAGTGTAAGAAATTTTCCGGAGCTGTCCCCACAATCCTTTCCTCCTTCTGCTAGAGATTGTGCTGGGTTCCATCATTCCTCTAACTTTTTGTTTTAAATTTTCTATTATTATTCGATCTCATTCACATATGGCCGCAACCCCTTTTTAAAGGAGCAGTTCCTGTTAATTCTAACAGCTTTAATATATGGTCCTTCCCTATGTACACATAGGGAGGGTACACAGAGGGTTTTAAAAGTTTATGGAAATTTGCATATACGCGTATCAAATTCGCAGTAAAAGTGCGTTGCGTTTTGCACAAAAACGACCTCCTGATATTTTTTGCCGCTAAATATTTTTTAACATTTAGAAATAAAAAGCAATACATTATTTTTCAAATTACTTATACCTTTCAACTATTAAATCTTTGCAGACAAAAGCCCATCTTGATGTACTAGCAGATGCCTTATTAAGATGGGCGAGAGGACGCTAATAAATTAAGCATAGTAATACACTTAATTAGGAAACTAAACTAACCACATAGACGTCAATAAAATTATGTGGAAACGATGATATTAACAAATTATTATTAAATGTCTAAAAAATTTCACGGTCACCAATCACTTTGAGTCTAAACTAATCAATCAATCAGCAACAAACAATATGTAAAAGTGACCAATTTGTTGATTATAATTTGCATAATTCTTTAAATATTGTAAGCAGTTGTATTATTAAAAATTATAAGTAATATGTGTTAAATGACTTTCTATATTAGTTGTAGCATATGTATGTGCAAAACACTGATTAACACCGATATTTTTCAAAAAACCCTACGCTACGAAAGTGCATTAATCAATTAAAAGATTAGACACATGTATGTATGTATGTATGTATATTGAATGTAAAACCACTTCTATGTAGTTGTAAGGTTCGCTGTAAAGTCTAAGAAAATTAATTGTTTTATTATGTAAATATATAGATGTTATCTGGTTTAACGAAATGTATTATCATGGAAAAACTTGACTAGATTTACTGATTACACAACATGTAAATTAATCCAAGTTTGATCTTAAATTAATTCAAAATAAATTACAAACGATTCTCATGGAAATGGCAGCTATAGATCTAAAGTTAAGTAAACTATTTAATAACTAAATGTAACATTTTACACATAATTTGTGTTTTATTATAAAAGGGGACAAAAGGGAAAATTGGTTAGATGACTAATTTACGGGCATACTATTTTTTATTAGGTTTATTCAATAAGGTATACAAAATGCATACACATAAAATAATATTGATATCATTATAAAACTCACGCACTTCGTTGAAGATATTATGTAACTAATCTAAAATATTGTACAATAGAAATTTATTACGACTTATCATGTTGGCAGCTGGAATAATTCAGGAGTGATTCATTCAATCACGATTTTTTTTGAAAATATTCTTAATGTAGAAACAGATTCCCCCTGTTTCCGAAAAAACGAAATCAGTTCATTCAAAGTCAAATTGTGCATAGAAAACTGTTTTTCGTGAAGAAAAAAAATGGCAACTTAAAAATGTTGTTACTATTTCAGTTATAACGTATGTAAATACATTTTCTTAACAATACGGCAATAACTCACAAAACTTAAAACCTCGTTGACACACTGCTTGTAACAGGCCAGTCAAATATCCTGAAATAAAATAAGCGTGGAAAAGGATCAAGTCAACAGAGATCGCCAATACCTAAACTATTATACTAGCCCGAACTCCGGAGTCAGTCAAGTATTTGAATCATGTTCAACTTTAATTAGAATCGCCAGTAACATATTATATATATATATATATGTACGTATACATAAAGTTTAAATACTGAACACTATAACTACTCCTGAAAATCGTCAGACTTTTCTATCCTGGTTTCATCGCTATTCTACTAATAGCACTTACTCTTACAGCATCAATCTTGCGTTCCAACAGCATATAGTTCACTCGACTGTCAAATAGCCAGTGTGTCAACGAGCCTTAAACTTTATGAAGTAATGATTTTGCATGTTATTAACAGTCTTAATGTGTAACAAAAACTGTGAAAACTTTGAAATATTTATGAAGTATTGCTTCTGTATAACCTTGCTGAAAAAAAAAATTCTCATTTGTGTGGTGCACGAGTAATATATAGTTAAAACTTTACCATACCTTTCAAGTTCTTTTATATATTAATTATTTATACTAGTTTCAAGGTCTAAATTTAGTTTCCCTTTAAAATATACCTAAAAAGCATACATGTTTGTATGTTTGTATATACTTCAGAATTTTATACTACGTCGCGTCATAAATAATTCAGACGTGGTTGTTATAACTGTGTCTGGTTTTATTTTTGTATTTAATTATATAATTTGTATATTTATTAATAAATAAACCGTTGAATCAAAATTGATGCATTTACTCAAATTAGAAATCAAGTTTTACTTCGCGCTTAGAATCTAATTTATATTTATTAACTGTTATTAAATTCCAAAACATTGCTATTGTGGTATTAAGAATGTGGCGTATGTAAACAACAAAACAAATACGAAAAATATATTATTCGGTTTTAAAACAAATAAAAAAATTTAATAGTGAAATAGAGAACTTCATTCAAAATCTGTTATAAAATATAAAAAAATATACCTATGTATGTAAGATACAGTTTTCAACAATCATGCCCATTTCCTATAAAAAATTTCTTTCATTAAACAGGTGGCGAACTTTGCTGTAGGTAGGTATGTATGTTGCCAAACTTGGAAATTAAATCTTCCCTGTAACAGTACATTATTTCTTTGTATTTTTTTGACTTCTGTAAGACCCACTAGACCCAATAGATTGAAGTGTATATGACTGTTGGGGCTTTAATTCTTCATTACACAAATTTAGAGAAACTGAACTCCGTTTTTTATTATTTGCAATTTTTTCTTTATTTAAAAAAAATGTATTGTAGTAATAATAATTGCGTCGTAATAAAACTTATATTTTAGTGCTTTTACCACTGCCTGGCCGGCTGTATGATCACAAATTGCTTTTTTTCGTAGCTGTTCATTTTACCCTTTTAATATATATTGTGTTTAACTAATATATATCGTGTTGTTAATTACGGCAATTACAAAAGTGGGAAATTGTGGACCATTGATTAATATTTTTATTTTAGCCGCAACATTCCACCCCCGGTATTCGACCGTTAGGGAGTGTACCTCAATACTCGTTGCGGACGTCTAGTACTGCTATCCTGGTTACCCGACGACTGAAGGTCCCGTTACAGGTTTGCACCACGACGTGTCGCACCTGACCATTGCTGCCGATGGTTGTTTCTAGTGTTTTTCTTCTCTTCCAAGTGTTTCAAACCAAGGCTGTTGGGTTCGATGAGAATGACGATGTCCCCGGTTTCTATAGGTTTCTATAGGCTTTACTTATATCCCAGTAAGAAGTGGTTCGGAGTCAGTGCTTCCGGCTCCATTGGGTCTATTGGGATATATGTGAGGGGTCGTGAATTGATGATGTTTTCCATCTCCATCAGCACGCTTAATAGTTCGTCGCTTGGGTGGTTGAACTCGTTTGGTTGAACGAACTAAACGTTCCCAGCAGCCTAACATGTGAGGCGATGCAGGCGGATTGAAATTCCATTTGGTGGGAAGTTTCGCATTATCCTGAATTTGAAGCGATACCTGAACCCATTCAGATTTCAAGCGGTATTCCACGTCGAGATTGAAAGTTGCGTATGCACATAATACATGCGTCAGTCGATAATGAATGCGCGACTTCGATGTGAACAGCACGGACTGTAAGGCATGTGAATAATACGCCGTATCGCTTCTCGCTTCTGCGTATTACCGTCACCGATATGGTGCCAAAAAAATCGATGCCAACGTACTAGAATGGTTTTGAGAATGCAGCGGTTCGTGCAAGTTAATTAACAACCGTTTCGTGATTTATGTGGTGAAACTTTCTGCTTTTGTGCAATCCTGTGTAAATTTGTTTCGGCTTTTGCTAACAGCGATATATGAGGTTGTCTTTGCGCTCTCTCAGTTTTGTCGATTCGGTGCTTCCAGATGTCGACTGCCATAAGAACGTAGCTTACTGTTCGCTTCAGTCTTATTCAATTCGAGAAACGTTCCACATTCATATCCAGTGTGGCACGGACGAAGTTCTGCCTCATTAGTCTATTGATTAAATGTGACTTCAGTTGACCATTGATCGCGAACGTTATATAAGAATGACGGTCCTTTGAACCACCTTCTGGATGTACTTACCTGACCACTGTGTTGCATAGTCCGCTACGGTCTGCGTAGTTGGAACCCACCGCCACTGATGAATTTCTGTGGTTTCCTGGATTTCACCGACTCTGAATGCCACAAACTGTTTATATGTTATTTACGCTGATCCGTTCTAAGCCAACAAAAAACTGTTCTCGAGTCTGTCCAAAATGTGGTTCGTGTGAAGGATATTGTATGTGAGGCGTATATGCTTCCTGCGAGCCTAGTGCCCAATAATACAGCTTGCAACTCTAGCCGTGGTACCGAAATTTGAAACCATCCACGCTGAAGTAACGTAGATATGAGACAGCAGCATTCGCGAACTCACATGCGTCTACGAAAACGAGTAATTCAAATTCTTCGTTGACTGAAGGGTTTGTCACGTAGCATCTAACATTTGCGTGTTGTTTGATCCATTTCTGAAGTTTTTTGTATTCAGGCTCTTGTAAATAGTCATCCCAATCTATTGCAGATCTCCATATGTCTTGCAGGATTACTTTCACAAATTCTAATAGGTGAGATAAAAGTCCTAAAGGGTGGAACACTGACATGACCATTCTTAGAACTTCCTCTTGGTTTTTCTATCGATTCGCATCTGGAAAGCGAGAATATAAAGGAATCTGACTGAATATCCCAATACATACCTTTGTCATTTCTGGTTCGGCTAAGTTGAGGCTCATAATGCTCGGTTCAGTCTTATCATGCAGTGTCTCCATTACCTCCTTTGAGTTTGACACCTACTTAGTAATCTGAAATCCAGCTTGATTGTGGATTAACTTTACCTCACTAGCGAGCGTTACTGAATCTTCAACGGTGTCGGTACAGTCAAGCATGTCGTCAACGTAATGTCACATATTAATAATTAACATATTGTACACGAAATGTTTAATGTATTGGGCTGTGCTTGGTAAGCATGTAGCACCAAACGTCATAACCTGCATTAGAAATACGTCCGGTTCTTGACGTCTTTTACCATCTCGCCATAGGAATCTTTGGTAATGTTAATCTTACTCTCTTATATGTACCTGATGGAACATCTCACGGATAGTTCCACATATTGCTATTGAGCGTTCCCGAAATCGCTGTAGAACGCCAGGCAACAATGTGAGCTCATCTGGCCCTCTGAGAAGCATTGAATTCAATGAAGTGCCATTAACTTTGGCAGCTGAGTCCCAAACCATTCAAAATTTATTTGGTAAAACATTCCTGACAGTTGAAAATCTCGGTCCATTTTTCTTTCAAGACATTCCAGCCGTCGAAATGCCATTTGAAAGCTGTCTGGCATGTTTACATCGTCATAACGCCAAAGAAGGCCTGTGGTATACATTGCTTTATGTCGTATACTTTTCTAAAAGCTCTCTAGCCCTTTGTTCTTCTTTGGCTCAGTATTTGGTTCACTCATTTTTACACCAATGCTTTCCAGGGAATATAATAATTTGACCTTTTTATCGATTTATTCATCGTTTTCGCTTTCGCATAAATGAAAGCTGCCAGCAGCTTCATCCTTTCCACTCAAGTCAAACGATCCTTGTACTACCCATCCTAATCGGGTTTTAGCTGCTATGGACTGTGAAACGATTATACCACATGCCAATTGTCAAGACCAATGATGATACGTAGTGCCGCGTTTGTATACTCCTGAATGGGCAGGTGTGCATATTGATCAAGATCCAGCCTGTTGATGGTTTGTACGGGAAGTTTAAGGTCATTGTTCTGGCGCCATTTATCCTATATTGCCTCTTTGCTCCAATTTGGCTAGATATGCGAAGCGAAACTCTGTGAGATTCTTGCTCGACTCTGACAGTATCTCCTGTCCATTTTAAACAAAGTCGTTCCGTTGTGCCTTCTAGGTGAAGTTCTTGAGCCAATGAGTCTTCCAGCAGCGTAACGGACGATCCATAATCGAGAAATGCAAATGTTTCTACAGATGACGTTTGACTGGACCAGTCACACTGGGACGATCCTGAACATAACGGTTTTGTTGGTGGTATGGATGGTGTGTCGCTCGGAGTGTTCGTTGTCCGCTTCGCTATTATCCTTATAACGAGGATTTGGATTGTGTAGCGTTTGATGGTGTGCCCTTCTGCATTTTTCGGTAGTTATGACTGCCAAGACATCTGCCGCAAATGCTTTTGGATTTTATTAATTTCCATCGTGCATCTACGGATAGCTTATTATAGTGTTTGCAATTTTGTAAGGCGTTCGGAACAGTTTGATGCATGTTGGTATTTGTATCTAACCATGTTTGCACTGATCTTTTGGAATGGGCAATTGACGCACAACTGACACTTAAACCTCCTGATATTGTGGCACTTCGAATTTCTTATTTAAAAATTCTTCTCGATTTCCGCTTTTTCTGCTGCCTTTTGGTTATTAACTTCCAGTTTTAATCAAAAATATACAATGTAGTAATAATAATTGCGTCGTAATAAAACTTTAATTTTGGTGCTTTTTTCCACTAGCCGGCTGTATGATTACTAATTGCTTTTAATTTATATACGACCCCAAGGGCATATAGAAATATTTGGAATCCGACTTTTTTCGGAAAAAAAGTTGATGATGCAGAAACTCGTTTTGACACCCCCTGAGTCCAAAAAAGTGGTCTAGAAAAAATGTGCAAAAGTACGTCCGTACGCCGTACTATAGAAAAATGGTGTACTATGGTGAAAAAAAATCTTAAACTACTGGACCGATTTGTATGGAATTTTTTTTAAAAGTATTATACAAAAATATAAGAATAGGACCTTCGATTTTTCAAGGTCAGATCCTTCAAGGTCAAGTTATTACCAAAAGAATTTTTTTTCGTATAGGGGCTCAAAAATGGGTCTTACGATTTGTTTCATTGCCACAAAAATTAATCTTCAAATTAAATATTGATTCATGGTTATTCCCAATACTTTGATTTGGCAATTATCTACCAAGAGGGTACAAAGCGTACAAGCACTGACCAATATTTACTCGGTCGTGCTAAAAAGGGGAGATTCGCCAAAGATAAAAATCACTTCAATTTAATTTATTTTAATGAATATATTATGGTTTTAAATGATGATACTAATTTCCAATTTTCAGTGACGATCTAACTAAGAGCGAGTTCAATTTTAAAGAAATCCTTCACATGAATGTTGAAACGTTTGAACAACTGCTTGCGATTGTAGAATCGGCATTGAAACCAAAATCAAACAATCATAAAGATATTTGTGCCAAAGAAAAATTAGCAGCAGTTTTAAATTATTAAAAAAAATGCTAAATTTAAAAACCTAATTTAAATTATACAACAATATAAAATCTCTTTATTGTAGATTACTGATCATGTTAGATGCTCTGTGAACTGCGGAAATAATTGATCTAAAACAAAATTTAAGGTGCCGTGCACCATAATTTATCGGATAAAGTTTTGACAGATGTGTCATTGCTTTAATGATTTAGTTTGGTGTTTTAGATTGGTGCTGAACTCACTTTATTAAATTGACCTCAAAATAGCGTACCTATGAAATGAATTTCTTGATGCCACATGTTTCAACGATACACTTCGTTAATATTTTTAATATTTCATTACTGCTTTAAATTGATATTAAAAATAACTTTAATATTTGTTTAGGCAAAATGAAAGAATTATTTGTAATTATAAAAAGCACAAATGAACGATACAAACTCAATAATATAATTTATTTTCTAAATAACACAAAAACAAACGAAAAATAATTCGAATTTTGACAAATGAAAGGTAATATATATATTCAATATAGCAGCCTTACCCCATTAAGCGATTTCACTAATTTTGTTTCTAAATTCATGGTTTTAACATTATTGTTTGATTGTTTCCTGAAACATAAATAAATCAAACGGCTGTCAAACTTCATCCAATCAGAACGATTGTTAATTTTTTTTTTTTTTTTTTAAAAAAGTAGTTTTTGCTTCCTTGTATTATTTTGACAAGTACTTTATAATTCCCAATCAAACAAGATAACGAGGAAAATAATGAAATGAAGGAATCGAGCTGTCGACAAGCAATTTCATTCATTTTATGACTCACTACTCAGCCGCATTTTCTTTATACTATATTTACTGCGCATTACGCAGATAGCTAAAAGGAAACACAAAAAGATAGCAGTGGCCGATCGCGCTATACATTTTGTATAGTGCATTTCATCGATCATATAGTGTACCGATTTATCACACATTCATAGATTTTGTTTGCAAATGAAAACAAAATAACAAAAAGTGAGAGGTCATGTCAATATGGCACACGCAAGAATGAAGAAGCAATAGCATGGCTATGGAGTAGTATGTGTAATAATTCAAGCTGTCATTCAAATATCATATATAGCATGCTGTTTGCGGGGTTTTTGATTATTAATATACATATATGTATTTATGTATTATGTATAAAGTAATTTTGCGTTTAAAATAAACGAAAACCCAACTGACAATTATCAGTAGGCACCGCGTTATACAATCAAACTGAAATGAATAAAATAAGCTCTGAAATTTTTTTGTTCTGAGTTTTTAGGGTTTATAGTGTCAACCGAAGGCATTAAAACTAATCCGAAAAAAGTAGATGCCATATTAAAAATTGCACCACCAAAAACCTTAAAGGACCTACGATCTTTTCTTGGTATGTCAGGGTATTATCGTCGATTTATTCGCGACTACGCCAAACTCGCCAGACCCATGACATCCCTTTTAAGAGGGGATGACGGACGAGTGTCCAAAAATATCTCTAAAAACAAATTAATTTCATTTAATTCAGAAGCAATTGAAGCATTTCAAAAAATAAAAACTCTCTCGTATCTTCAGAAGTTTTACTGATCTATCCAAATTTCGATAAAAGCTTTGAACTTACTACCGATGCTTCGAATTTAGCAATAGGTGCAGTCCTCTCTCAAGAAAATAGACCTATAACGTTTATCTCCAGAACGCTAAGTAAAACCGAAGAAAATTATGCAACAAACGAAAAAGAAATGCTTGCCATAATATGGGCACTCAATTCCTTGCGAAATTATTTATACGGTACTAGAAAAGTCACCATTTTCACAGACCATCAACCATTGACTTATGCCCTTAGTAATAAAAATGCAAATTCCAAAATGAAGAGATGGAAGGCTATCTTGGAGGAATACAACTACGAGTTGCAATATAAACCAGGAAAAGCTAATGTTGTCGCAGATACTCTTTCAAGACTTCCTCAATCAAGTCAAATTTATTCTGTGAGTTGTACGCAACATAGTGCCGACAGTTCGTCACACAGCCTTATTCCCATAGTCGAAATCCCTATTATTGTTTTCAAAAATCAAATTATACTGAAAATTGGAAGTAAAGAATCCTATCAGTTAGAACAACCTTTTGATAAATATAATAGACACATTTTCATAAAGACAGATTACGTTGAAACCGATATCATTAATATTTTTAAGAAACATTTGAACCCTCATCTTGTTAATGGACTTTCAACAGAAGAAGGTGTTATGGGTCTAATTCAACAAATTTATCCTCTACATTTTAAAAACTACAAAATACGATATACCAGAATAATGGTTGAAGACATATCAAATGAAATTGCACATAGCGAAAAGATACTAAAAATTCACCGAAGAACCCATAGAGGTTTGGAAGAAAATAGGCAACACATAATTGAGAATTTTTACTTTCCTTTGATGACTACTAAAATTAGAAAACTGATTAAAACATGTTCCTTATGTAAAGAGAATAAATATGATCGTCATCCAAACAAATCATTTCTAAATCCGACCCCTATTCCCAATTACCCTGGTCACATAATTCATGTAGACATATTTTCAACTAAAAAACATCTTGTCTTAACTGCCATCTGCAAACTCACAAAGTATGCAAAAATTGAAATAATAAAATCGCGACCAATAGAAGATATCCGAATGCCCTTGAGAAATATTCTTTTTTTTTTTCGGTTCCTGAATTTGTTATAATAGATAATGAAAAATCATTAAATTCCGCAACTATTAGTTCAATGATGGAAGACGAAATACAAATAAAAATTTTCAAGTCACCACCATACAGAAGTGAAGTAAATGGCCAAGTCGAACGATTTCATTTGACACTCACGGAAATAACGAGATGTGTGAAACACGAAATAACACCACCATCATTTGTTGAGATCCTTCATAGAGCAACCCACGAATACAATTGTACCATCCATTCCGTTACCAAAAAGAAACCTGTCAAACTATTTTTCGGTCGATCTCCTAGAGTAGACTCGAATAATTTCGATAAAATTCGGGCAAACAATATCACTAAGATAATACAGAAACAAAAAAACGATTTAGAAACCACAACCAGAAAAGACAACCTATTAAAAATTACGAAACCGGAGAAATAATATTTATTCGTCATAACAAAAGATTAGGTTCAAAACTTACCGTTCGATACACTCAAGAAACTGTTAAAGAAAATAGAAATTCCACCGTACTAACCGAATCCGGTAAAATCGTGCACAAAAGTAATATTCGAAACTAATTCTTAATTCACAGATTCTTTTCCAATGTAAGATGTGAATCCCAAATTCTTGACTACACCCTCTCCCAGATTATAGCCATTGACTGTGGACGAGCCAAAATTCAGACCGGCAATTTCAAAATCATTCATGATATTGACCTTGCACAATATCAACAATTAATTCACGAAATCGATAATGCGCTTCAACATAAGTTTCTCCTGACAACCTACTATATCCTTCACCATGTTGTATCCCAAATACAAGAACTCTTGATAAATCTGAAACCTGGAAAAGTAAAACGTTCATTAAATTTCATTGGCACAACTTGGAAATGGATAGCGGGAAATCCCGATCACGAAGATTTCATAAAAATTAAAGAAAAAATTAATGATGTTCTTGGAAACAATAATAAACAAATAATCATAAATAAATTACTAGCAGATAGAATTAATAATATCACGCAATTGACTAACAAAATTCAAAGTCTTATAAAAAGCGATGATAAATATAAATATGAATTTCTTAGCAGTCTCCAGTTTAAAATTAAACTCATTAAGGAGGAATTAATTAATATTAAGTATGCTATTAATTTGGCTAAATCAGGAATTATTAATACCATGATGCTTTCAAAAGAAGAAATGGAATTTGCAACAAATATTTTGGATAAAGAGAAATTGCCTTTGGTGGTGTAAAAATTTTACTGAGTAAACTCATCTCTTCTTTATATTGTAAATATTCCTATCACCACAACCACAACATTTAAAAAATTGTTAATTAAACCCGTACAAAGAAATGGCATCGTAGTTGAGATTACCGAAAATTAATTACTTTCAAATAACGAAATTTTTTATACAATAGTTAAACTATGTAAATAAAACTTCAATAGAACTCAGTAATTACAAATTTTTTAAAAACTTTAAAAATTACTCAATTTTTAATTGTGTAAATGTTTCTCACAATAATTCTAACCCCCAATTCGATTTAGAAAAAACAATTTTTAATTAACAGCAATCGAGATTTTATTCGAAATGAAGTGTTGAAATTGCTGAAAACATTCCTTTTAACTGTTTTAACATTTTAATTGTACTTTTTAATACAGTATTAATAAAATATTGTGTATTTTTTACAAAACTTTTGTTTGGCATACTCCTACTTCATGCACTTTCTTGAAACTGTCTAGTTCAGTTTTTAATTTTTTGAAATTGTTTTAATGCAAATTTGAAGCTATATTACTGATATTTAAATATATTGGAGCACATTTCAATATTATTGTATAATTAATTGAATATTTTACAAAAATCACCGAATTTTTTTCATCAAACCTAGTACACAATAATTCCAGTGGCGCATGTGGTATTAGAATTGAGTAATTTTGTTCCTTTTTTTAGTTTTCCTTCAAATGAAGTAGCCAGAGGGTGTTGGATCTCACGAATATTTATAAACGAATTACATCCAGTGAAATCGCATGACCGTGTTTGTGGCCGCCACTTTGAAGTCCATTCTTTTAATAACTCTTATAAAAGAAAAAACAGTGTTTTGAAACAAAACGGTCTTCCTACAAAATATTTGCCTGTGTATGATGGTTTGGTTCATATTATTGACAATGCCGATTGTTCGATGAATGTTGGTGATGATGTTGCTGCCTGCTGATCGCATTATTCCTATCGATAACGATTCTCTGGCTATAAATATTGTGAATGGTAAAAAACTTATATCTAAATGGCGAACAAAATGCGGTATTTTGCAAGAAAAGCTTAAAAAAGAATAAGCTGTATTTGCGACTGAGACGCTTACAAGCAAAGGTAGACATGCTGCAAAAAAATATTGAAAATTACGGAGAATCAAAAAAATGATGAACCCAACTGCAAGGCCTACTGCAAAGCCTAATGAGCATGCCTCATTAAAAGAGTAGAGCAGCAAAAAATAATTTAAAATCGCTTCACCATATGACATAAAATTTAAAAAAAATTGCATTTGACCTGCACTATTTATCGCCAAAAGCTTATAAATATGTATGGTACGTGATGGCTTTAACAACTGCTTTCCACATTCAAGATCCATTTCTCGTTAGTATTCTTTGGTTGATGTTCATCCAGGCAAGAGAATCATTTTTGTCGCTGGAAATATTTCGAGATATAGGCTAATAACAATTTACAGGAGTTTCTAGACTCTAGTTAGTTTCAAGTATCAACATGCTCAAAAACGCAAAAAGAAATGCATAAGTCTGCTGCGCAATATCGCCAATAAGGGCTTTATCATTTATGACTATTTAATTTATCAACCTCTGATTTGAAGATCATGCTGCAACAAGAATTCTCAAAACGTGTGAAATGCATACCCATATAGAGCTATAATGGTAGGATATTCCGGAGTTTCATTTTTGACATTTCCGCGCATGTACGTCACTAACATGGTAAAATACATTTTTATATGAAGAATACTGTACTTTGTTTGATCTACTTTAGATGAAATTTGGATTTTAATACGCCTATTATGTACAGAATTATTTGTGTTTAGTTAATAGTTTTATTTATTTTCCTTTTTTTGATTTAATATCTTCTGAAATTTCTGAATCAAGTATTCTTATTTTCCATATATTTCTCCATGTATTTCACCATGTTGATGATGCGAAATATTGAAGAGAGACAGCATGTCACATGCGCAAAATCCTACCATATTAGCTTTATATACCTTGTATTCGCAGCAATTCTACATGTAGAATAACCATATTGGTATACGTAGAATGTACAGAATAAAACTTGGGAAAATTCATTTTTCTTATCACACGATGAAGGAGAAAAAGAAGAGAAAGAGTACGGAATAGGCCGTATACGGGAATAGCCGAATCGAACGCGTATTGCGTAGCCGTTTACTTAACACATGTAGAATTGCTGCGAAGATGTGTAAGCGAATAGCGAGTATAAGAGATAGATAAACTGAGTATATAATATGAACGTACTGATTTTTTTTATATTGCATACGTACGTTCTTGAATTATATTTGGCTACTGGCTAGTAGTATATAAAGTAAGCAATTCGTACAATTCTTACATGCATGCGCTGAATGTACTGGACGTAAGAAATTCGAAGCGTAGATCAAATGCGAGAGATTAAATTTGCACTGGCAGCCTTATATATTGCGTATCGGGTATTGAAATTTTCAAGTCATCTATCGTGCTGTTTATTTTGACTTCCCACTTATGTATTAGGTTATAGGGAAGAAATCAAGGTCGGAAAAAGTCTATTCAGACGTATTTTAGCTGCAGTCGTATATAATTTCTATAGCTTTTTTTTGTAAAATAATTTACAGTTTTATGTGGTCTTTCGTACAATGTTTTTTTATTTCTATATGCATTTTATTTTATACATTTTCAATCTTTCACTACAACAATTATAGACGAAAAGCGAAGAGAGTGTATAGCAGGATCTAGCAAAAAGCTCAAAATGAAACGTCGAACCTAGTAAAAAATTTTGTCGAGGATCCAAAGACAGACGAAGACGAATCACCAGACCCTTTCTTATACGAAAAAGAACAGGAGAAAAAGGATTTCATTTGGAACGGGAACAGAATTGTAGGCATGAATTTTTTTCATGGAACAAATTAGAAATGTCTCTAAGCACTCCCCACTGACTGAGTGACTCTTGACTATTTATCAATTATTGGAGAACAGAGATCGGGGTTGCACTCTGTTTTAATTTTCAAATGCCAATTATGCAATATGGAAATAAACATTAACACGTCTCGGAAGGACCCAAGTCCAGAGACTTTTGGCGTCAATGAAGCGGCGATAATGGGTGCCAACATGATAGGATGTGGATTTTCATAAATTGAACAATTCACTGTATTCATGTCTTTTAACTACTATATAAAATTAGAGAAAAATGTGGGGGTTCACACTTATCAAGCAACCGGCTTTAAAATCAATGTTGAAGAGCAAGTTAGAACGCTTTCGGATTGATGTTGCTTCTGAATTGCAATTTAGGGTAAATCAGGGGAAACTAGACAAACTCCCAGAAGAATCGGTTATAAAAAATATTAAATCTGACATTGCGAATGTCAACAATCATGTGTGTGGTGATCATGGGAATTGTCCAGATTACATTCAACATAGATGCAATAAAAATGAGCGGAACTATATTCCTGATATAACTGCATGTAATATTATTGATGATTTAATGGAACCTTTTAGAAAACTGGTTACACATGCAAGAAGTTTGTTTTTCTCACAGACTAATAATGTGGCTGAGAATTACAATTCGATTGTGGCTAAATTCGTTGGTGGCAAACGAGTAAACTTTTCATTGAAACAGGGGTATACAAACCGATGTGCTGCAGCCGTTGTGCAGTTTAATTCGCAACAAACATACAGCAACTTGCACAGAACTGTACACAAGACATCACCCACTATACGGATGAATGTAATCGAAAAACGGCGAACTAGGAAAAAAAAACTTCTAATCAATCATGCAGATAGGATCAATATTGAAATTAAAACAAGAAAATCCAGTTTGGCATTCTGTGCGACAATATTTATTGACTGCTTCCAATTTCCGTATATTTAATATTTATTCCAGAGATCTTGTTCATAAACGACACATTTTTAACAAGGCAATTGAACATGGTCGGGAAAATGAAGAGCCTGCTAGAAAGCAATTGGAGGTTCAATTAAATATTTCGATAAAACCTTGTGGAATTTTCATCGACAGTTTCGAATTTTTGTTGGCTTCGTCTCCTGACGGTTTAGTCGAAGATGATGGAATTGTCGAAATAAAGTGTCCATTTTCGGCATTCGGAAAGATATTAGTTGATTGTGTTAATTCTGGCACCCAAAACTAGCGTTTCTGAAGAAAACTATCATTGCAAGTGCACTCAACCGCTACGTATGTATTAGGAAATAATTTTATTTACCTACCTTCGCTTGCACTGCGTACACAAAATTTGTGAGGCATCATCCACACAGCTCTACAGCGGGCTGCGCACATATAAATATTGTCCTACTTTGAATATGGCCGATTCCATTTCCCATGCATGTACAATTATAATACATGCGTATATAGATTTGTTTATTGCAGGCCATGCCGCTTTTTTCTATATTGAATATTCATTCGCAATTTGTTTTACATTGTGATACTACGCAGAAATCACGCATCTCATCATGTGAAACGTGCTTTATAAAAAAACTATTCAAATATTAAAAAAAAAGTGCACAGGACAATATTTGCCGTGCAAAACGGCCATTTGTTCAATAAAAACGTGAGTGGTTTTGTTAAAATTATAATTTTGATGTCAATAGCAAAAAATAATTGTTTTTGTTTTAGGTGATAATATACTAATAATAAAAAGTACAGGACAATATTTGCCTTACATTCCCCATTTTTTTGATTTTGAATCCCAGGCAATATTCTCCAGCGAACCACCCACAACCAGCACTCCCTTAATCCTTAATTCTGAACAAATCCATTTCTTCACACTACCTATAACTGAAAACAACACATCCTCGCCATCCCCGCCATCCAGCCCGACAATTTTTCACACCAGGAAAAAAAAACAAAAAGTAAGAAACAAAAAACACAGTAAATTTTATTTACATGTAGTAGTATTTTTTGATTTTTGGATGAAAGGAACAATTGCGGAATGGAAATTGTTGAAAGATATGCGGAGTTAATGTAATATAAATCAGACATTTCCATTTGTTAATTTTCTGTGATTTATCTAAATACATATGTGTACATATTTAATAAATGTTTCCACTAACTTGTTGCCGCACCTATCTAAACAAACACATTTTTATTGTTAATAAAAAGCATTGAAAGTAATTTTTAAAATATATAAAAGTTAGTTCATCAATAAAAATATTTCTCACTGAAGAATTTTATTTCTAGTAGTTTTATTCTTATATTTTGATCGAAATATTGTACTTTCATTATGTATTCTGCATTTAATTATTGAAGTGAACTGTGAAAAGTAGAAGCATAAATGAAAATATGCAGCTGCTCAAAATCGGAGCTTAAGAGTTTAAATTTTTTTTTAAATATTTAGACGTATTGCTGTTCACAATTGCATTTTCCGTATATTTAAAAAAATAATCGTCCGCATTTTAAAGTGATGTAGAGTAAAATGATATTCTAATGATCAGAAATGAAAAAGATACATGCTTTGAAAAATATCAAAAATTTTAATTTTTTCATTTGGACTTGGGTTCAATAGGTATATCTCGAAAAGTTTTTCCAAGAATAAAAAAGTGCTGATGTTAGTGTAGAGACGGATCTTCGGAGATTCCCAAAATACATAAATGATCAGAAATGAAAAAGATACATGCTTCGGAAAATCCATAAAAAAGTGAAATGTAGATATGAGAGACACATCTCACTGGCGACATCTATTTGCAAACCGCTGAACTTTGTTCTTTTGTTCAATTATATTTTCCAAGTGTCCTCGATAGGTGTTTGTGATAAAACGTATTTTGAACTAGGAAACTCAGTCTATTAAAATTACAAAAATAAATATAAAGAATTAGTATTTAGATCTAAATTTTTTGCAGTAATTATATAAAGAATCGGGGATTATTAAAAAAATACAATTAATGTTATTTTGTCACTTATCGTTGAGATATGACGTTTTGAAAAATGACGTTTTTCAAAAAATCTTGGAGTTGAGTTTAGAAATTTGTATCGAAATTAATTTTAGTTCAAATTTAAAATTTAGTTCGAAGATTAAAAAAAGTGCTGATGTTAATGTTTACCATAGATGACTAGTTTACCTTTAATTTGAAACTACTCAAAAAATGTAGCTTAAAGGGTCTTAAAGTTACATGCTTCGAAAAATTGCCAAAAAACCCTGTTTTCATGAAGCAGCCCCTTAACTTATTTGCCCACCTACCGCATGAGCCAAGATCATCGACAGACGATATGTCCCACTTTTTGAATTGGAATTGGAAGATGAAAGTTCAGGTCTGAATATGAATTTTATATTAGAAGTAAATCCACTATCTGAGTTCGTGGGAGAAGTGGTTAAATATATTGCTGGCTATGTAACTCACATTCTTACAACAAGTAAGAATCATAAATTTTTTCACGAGCATTGCGTTAATGCATTGATTTGAGAAAATAGCGGTATGTGTCTTATATCATAAAAATCAGAACGAAGAAAATTGACCTACCCCTCGAAGTCTGTTATTAAGATATGTGAAATCGCAGAAAAAATAATGAGAAAGCAGTGCTACAAAAAACAGAGTCCAAATTTGGTCCAGTTATTGCAGTATTTGAACTTTCATCAGTGCATGGAGTATTTGAACATCTGAAACCACATAATATGATAACAGTTGATACCATAGACCTACCTGGACATGACACTCGAACTAAATTTTGATGACAAAAACCATACTATCAAAAAGTATAATTTTATCAATTTCACTCATGTATGAAACAAAAAGTTTCATATTGCCACTGACGCCCAATTTTTAATTTTCATACGAGTTGTCTGTATCGGTTATATATATCTCTTAGAATTTTCTTAACTGTTCGTCAATTTCAGTTAAGCTAATCAGTCTGGTTACATTCAACGATGTAGTTAGTATCCAGCCGTACTCTGTTTTCTGAGGTGTTGAATTTCCTTTTTTTATACCAGATAATATTATTTGGCTGTAGACTTCGGCGCCTAATAATATATCGATTGGTCCATGAGTGTCGTAGGTTGGATCAGCCAAAATGATGCTATCATCTATTTGTCTGTTCATTGATTGAACGGGTAACTTAGGAAGCAGTTTTGTTAACTGCGGTAAAATTAACGCTTTGATGAGTACATTCAATTTAGAGGAGTATCTAGGTCGGATGACCATTGTAGCCTCGTTGCGGGCTGTCGCAGTTTCATCACCTCCAATTCCAGAAACAGTAGTTTGAACTGTTTGCTTCTGTAGATGGAGTCTTTGTGCTGCTTCTTCAGTTATAAAGGATACCTGTGATCAGGTATCTATCAATGCTCGTAGCAATTCCGGTTGACCGAATGCATTGTTGACCAATGCTGTAGATAGAATATTATTGCTCGTTAACTTTGTGTGATCTGATGTCTTCTTCGTTTGAGCGTGTGCAGCAATTTTGGTGTCCTCGTTTTCGGGAACAGTTCTGTTCTCTGTATCGATGTTTAGCAGGGTGTGGTGCCGTTTCTTACACTTGAAACAATTGTGCTTGCTGCCACAATTTTGCTTCTTGTATATACAAAGATGGTTCTTTTTCACAAAACTGCTGCGTTCCTCAGGAGATAGATTTTTGAAGACATCACAGTGAGTAAGAGTGTGGTCTTTGCTGCACATTTTACACTGCGTTATGTGTGCTGCATAATTTGCAATGGCTTTTAATCTACCTGTCGCTTCAGATTTGAGATTCGTGGATGGTCGCTTGAGTGAGTCCAAGTAATGGTAGCGTCTCTCTAGGAATTATAGTAAATTGCTAAAAGATGGCATCTCCCATGGATTAAGTAGTGAGTCCTCAAATCTTTGTACACCTTCAGCATCAAGTTTCCTAATCGTAATGCACACGATGATAAGATCCCATTGTTCTGTTGAACAACCCATATTAGTAAGAGCAGCTACACACTCACGAAGTGTGTCATGGAGAATGATGACGTTTTTTGATGTTCCTTGATCGATCTTTTTAGCGTCTAGTATGTTGTTGATATATCCAGAAATGATTCTACAATCGTTGTTGTATCTCTCTTGCAGGAGCCGCAGTGCGAGATGGTAATTTTCTGAGCTGAGTTGTAGATTACTGATGACTCGTTTTGCATCTCCATCAACATGTGTCAGCAGATACTGCATTTTCAGAACGTCGCTAATGCTTATGTTATTGTGTATGACGTTCATGAAGATGTTGCTGAACGTTTTCCATTCTTTAAAACTTCCTTTAAAGATTGGAATCTGGATCGGCTGTAGTTTGGGCATATTGTAAGATGTCATTTATGGAGCAAATCGCATGTGTGAGGGCATTTGTCCTTGGTTAAAGTGGCTCGTCTGTAGAGCGTTGTGTGCACGGAAGTTGTATGCTCCCATGGCACTTGTTGTCATCATAGGTTGATGATATGTACTTGGAGTAGTACATGTTAGTTGTTGCCCATCTAGTGTGTAGGCAGCGGTGCTTAGTGGTTGAGTAAGAAACTCTGTAGTCGTTGTGACTGGTTGTTGCGGTCAGCCTGCTAACCAGTTTGTTGTCATCGGTTTTGTATAGACAACAGTGGTCGCTGGGCCTTTTGTGATCGCCGTAGTTGATACTATTGCCAATGCGATAGGAGATGCTGCTTCAGAACTTGTGCCTGATGCTGCAATGGTAGGCGGTAGTAGTAGCGTCGACGGCTTATGTGGAACTTCTTGTCCCTCATCTTCTGGATTTAGAAGAGCCAGAGCATATTTGTAGACTGCCCCCGTCTTTGCGTGTATCTGTTGGGTAAAGTACATATGATCATCGGGAAGACCTTGTTGTAGTTCCGTATGGTGCTTCCTGAATTCAGCCCAGTATTGTTCTAATAATGCATGTTTCTGAGCATAGTAGACTGCTGTTTTCCTCTCTCGGCCATCTTTTTTGGTATTGAAGCACAGTTTTTCTATCATGAGCGCCAAGGCCCGTTGCTCTTCAGTGATTGTATACTATTGGATTTAGCTGAATTATTAATAGAGAGGGGTTAGTTTTGGTTCGAGTTACTAGTCTGTAAGACAATCCCAGGTATTAGGGCCACTAGATTTGACGGTTCGAAGGACCAACGTTTGAATTCGGTTAAGAACTAATTTATTAATTGATTTTCAGTGATTTATGTACAAAAAATATGCTGATGTTGCATTTAAAATATATAAGTAATTACAATAAATATTTTCAATATTCAATTGAATGAAGAATATTAATAATGCAGAATGGACAAAATATGCTGATGCACATTCATATTGCTTACAATCGTGAATTGTTGACCTTACATATATGTTTTAATTGTTTTTGCCTTATAATATTAAATGCCTTGTTGCGAAATTCTATGTGCGATGAATACGTTGTTTAAACTGTAGAAGTTTGAACATGAATCTCAACAATAAACATTCAGGTTGCAAATTTTCGACAACAAGTACTAGTAATTATTATTTCCAATTCCATTTTGATTTTGTTGTGGGTCATCTTATCCTGAGCTGCTAGCTGCCGAATGTGTCATCTAATGCATTCGGTTATGAATGTTGTTGTACGCTTTTTTTTTTTTTGCAGTGCTTACACCTACTTTTATTCTATCATCTTGCATCATTTGCTGCGACATAACGCGACTTAATTTTTATACAATTATAATTTTTTATATCAAAATTTAAACAATTCTAATTTAGAGAGAAAATTTAGCGGTCTCTATGAAATTAAAGTGTTTTGCATATACTTATAACCATTATCTATAAAGAACATTCTCTGGATCCATTATCTTTATTCACGGTGCCGCTTTTGAAGCTCTAATTAGAATTGTATATACTACGAGTGGTCAATGGACACCAATACACCAAGGAATAATACAGCATTCTCAAAACAAACAAATTTTGATTGTGGTTTTAAAAACAGTAATGTCAGTTTTTGTGCATATAGACATTTTACTGGAAGTATAATGTAATTAAATCAAAGATGGTTGAAAAGATTAGTAATAATAAACAAACAGGATTATTTTACACTTATTTATATATTAATTCATAAAATGAACGTGGCAGGTATCTCGCAATCAAAGTTTGAACTTTTTCGTATTTAGTAACAGGTGTGTATCGATCTAATGGAAAAGTCCGCATAACTGCATCAACCAAGGATTGCACGGTAAGAGTAACATCATTTTCCTACAACAATTTAAATAAAACCTTTTAGTCTCTTTGTCTTTATAAAATTACTAAATTTTAATAAGTTTTCTGCTTAATATATTATTTCAACAAACCATTTTTGAATATTTCTCTAATGAACGAATTGCAGATTCAAAATATTCCTCGCCATAAACATTGCGTTGAACTTCGCTCAAAGAGCTCCACATATTTTTGGCTTGTTCTTCCAATTTTTCACCGAAAAACCATGCTGTTCCCGCTGAAAATTCTCTTGTAGCAACAACGGATACTTCGATATTGCGATGGCGGAGTTCTTGTTTCAAACAACTCGCTAATCCTTCAATCGCTGCATGTGTAGCACATTCAATACTTCTTACTGCAGTCGGAATATGAGCTAATGCTTTTAAATATATAAAATGTTTCTTTAGCGCAATAAAAATTGTTCAAGAATATTTGCCTGACGACAAGAAGACAATTCGTCCATTACCCTGACGCAATAATGGCAGCATAATTTGCGTAAGACGAGCAGCTCCTGCAAATAGTAAAAATAATGGTCAATCAAATAATAAATGACTACAGATATCGCTACTAGTTTATTATTCAATTGTTTGATCTGGCAACACTGTCATTTTTCAGTGTCTTCGTTGGTCGTATATTCTGCCATTTCGCTGAAGTGCAAACCACATAGTTTCCGAGTGCTCCGCATATGTCAACTTTTGTACAGTAATGCCTTAATGCGGGGAGTTTTACTTCAGTATTACAATATGAAGAAACAGCTGCCGAATGTCATCGTGTTCTAGTGGAATGGTGACTATTTGTTAGCTCAACGAACGTGTCAAAAGTTTTTTGCTTGGTTCAAAAGTGGCAATTTTGTTTTGGAAGACGAAGAACGACCTGGAGCACCATCAAAGTTTGAGGATAAAGAATTAGGGGTAATGCTCGATGAAGAGTGTGTCCATGACCATAATTTGAAACGTCGGGCAACGTATGGATACCATGTCTCATCATCAACGACCAAGACAAATATTCATGGCGAGAAGACCTGCCGTCTATTTGGTGGGACCAGCTGGGTGTGATTTATTTTGAGTAGCTACAAGTGAACGAAAGAATCACAGGGGAAGTCTACCGAACAAATGATATGAACATTTCGAGAAAAACGGCCTAATATGCCGATAGACAAGACAAAGCTATTTTGCAACATATGCTATTCTGCATGTTCCGGCGCCTGTTAACTAACGTACTTAAAAACGCTTTATTGGAAAATTATACCCCATCCGCTCAGGCATTGGTCCTTCCGATTACCATCTCTTTCGACCGATGTAACATGGCCTGGCTGACCAACACTTCTCCAATTACGAAGAAGTCAAAAAATTGATCGATCCGTCAATTGCCAGAAAAATGGGAAAAAGTAGTGGCTAGCGATGGACAATACCTTGAACATTGAATGTATAATCAAATTTTCACAATAACTTTTATGTTTGTCGAACCGCGATTTTTTTTTTGCGATTTCCGTGGTTTATTTCCGCGTTTGAATTTTGAATTTCGCTTCTAGAATGGCAAATACGTATGTAAAATTTCGTGGCGATCCCACTGTAAGTTTTAGCGTCATATAGAATCATACCACATTGTTTATCCTGAAAGAGTAGTGACGGGGAAGAATCCAGTGACATGGTGGAACTCCATAGTCAATAAAATGTTCAATAGAGCTATGAAATCTGGATCTATTGGCCATTGGTCTTCTCACAAGAGTGTGAGAAGAGAATACACAATTGCTATCAGGAAAGCAAAATCTGATGCATGGAAAAGAACTAGAGGGTATTCCCTAAACTGCAATATTACAGAAAATACTTTCAAGGGACACACATGCTAAGCTTGATGTACTAATAGGAAGATGGTATATTTACAACCTCAAATGAGCAAAGCCTCAATCTAATGGTACAGACACACTTTCCTGGGGGAATCCTGAGGGATACCAGTGAAAACACGTGCTGCAATCATAGTAGAGAGAGAATAACTTCGGCTCAGTGGGAAGTAGCTAAAGAGGTAGTAACGATTGCTAAGTTAGAATGGGTCATTAAATCCTTCTTACATTAGAAATCCCTGGACATACTAAAAATCGCACACTATTTCAAGTGAGAGCCGGAAAAAACTAAAAATTTATTTTAGTTTGTCCAATCGCAATGAGCGGAAATTTCAAAAATAATTTAGTCAGCTCAGCTTCACAAAAAACACTTTATTAAAAATAAATAGAGTAAAATAAAATATGTTATTCATTTTAATGCTTTTATTTAATAGTACAATTATTTTTTCTATTTATTGAATACTGTATTTTTATTTCATCGAGTTTACTCAGTATATAGAATTCTGTATATTATATACTTTCCTCACTGATCGTTTGTCAAAATGTAATGTATTAAACCATGTTGCATCTGTCAAGAGTAAACAAAAATCTAATAACCTAAAATACCATAACAGCGTTTCCATTTTTTTGACCGCGGCCATTCAAGCTTTTAACTTTTTTTCGCGACCCACCTTCCGAAAAAAAACCATTAATTTATATAAAAAAAAAAAGAAATATAATAATTATGTTATTTGTTTACTTGTTTTGCAATTAAAAATTGCATAATAATTATATTCTGTAGGAAAGGAAACAAAATGAATGACAAAATATGTAAAACACTGATGATGAGAAGGTAATGTTTATTTTAATCTAAAATTAGATTCATTTCGACATCTAATCTGTTACCATACTTATTTTTTAACGCCAACTGTTTGTAAACAAGTAAACTTATGCACTTTGTTGCATATTTTTTGAATTTTGCGCAGGTACTGCGTTCACCATTCAGCGTTCATCGTTTTTTTTTTGTTTTTTTTTTATAGGCGTCAACTCACATGCGCTTGAGTGAGATAGAGTAATTATATATTTTATAGCAGCGTTTCCCAAAGTAGTGCGTCGCGACTCGCGAGTCGGTACAGGGCCGGAGAACAAACTATCTCGGGTCGCGAAAAAAATGTGTAAAACACAAAAAAAGAATTCCTATATTTTAGTATTTTATATTCAAATAATATAAATGTGTTCCAATTTTCAAATACCAAGTGTTAATATAAATTTGACGTTTCAAGAAACGATAAATGGTCGTGCTTATATATAACATTCAACCAATATCGCGGATTTTGTCAACTTCCGTCGAACAATAATGTAAATCCATGTAACATAATATCGTAAAAATAATCGACAGCGGAGTTGATATCAGCCAGTGTTTCAAAAATTGATGACCAATGACCATCAAAAGGGATAAACAATTATTTAATAGGGAGTAATTCCCATTTTTAAAATCGAACTTATATTCACACGACTGTTCAATTACTTGACAAGATTCGAATTGATTATAAATATTGATTGGATAGTGTTATAAATCAAGCGAAAGATCGGATTTAAACATTTGAACCTCGGCCGAATAGTTACAAAACACTAGGTCCAACAAAGTGTCCTTGAAATTAGTGACATGGTTTAGCTGATTAAAACCATTACCTAGCAATGTTTCGATAATATCACGTCCGACCCCTGAACGGGAACTATTTTGAAAGATTATTACAGCATTATGTGGGTCACGGGACCATTCAAGGTAGGGGATAATAAAATCTTTGATCACATATACGATGTTATTTTGATGTTATCCTATTTAACTGATAGAGATACCAAGGGCAGTTAAATATGATTGAAGCACAAAATTTGAAGAAGAAGGTGGAATGTAAAGACAGCAGAAATATACAGTGTATTTTTGACTTTGACAGAAACAAGAACCCCTTCCCCATCTTAAAGAAAACTATTTAGAGAGGACCTATCGCATCTATAAACAGTAAACGCGTTACAATCATATATCTCGTTGTCAAATACTGTTTGTTACCGAAGACCTTTAACATTCTGATAGTAGACACAAAACCTGTTGATTATGGAGACGTCTTTTTTGCAGCGAGGGACTCGTACCCTCTCAAAGTTGAGCAATGAAGTCGCTTGTTGCTACGCTTGGGAGTAACTTGTACGCCGTTTTTCAGTCTCAATCTTTCGTAAATAAACTGGACTGTCCAAACTAGAAGCTGAATGAGAGTAATCCAATCTCAAGTTTAGTGTTGATGAAGAACGTTTACAATTTATACATGCACTTATGTTGTTGTTGCAGTTTATTGTTTTGTGCTTCTTACTACAGAAAGCACAGCACATTTTTGCTGTACAAATATTCGCCGTGTGATGGTACGCACAACAATTAAAACAACGGACGACATCAAATGCTTCAATACGAAACAGTTGTCCCATCCAACCCTTAATTTTTGAGAAGAAATGGCACGCTGGAACGACTCATTGTCAACCTCGAATTTAGCTCGAAATGACCGATGGGTTGAGAAGACGTGGATATTGGAGAATGTACTACTCAGTTGTAAGACAATCGGAAAAAACAATAAGCCTTAGCTTCGTTGGTCGCTTTGTTTGTATGAGAGCTGTGCAAGACGATCTCAATTTGGAGACAACGTCATCAACAAAATTTTTTCGAAGCGACCATATTTTTGCACTCAACTACAATGCCTCTATGAGAAGTACCTCTCACAATACTAATGTCAATCCCTATTGGGTCAACCTTTGACCGTAGCTCAGACCGTGTTGTATTTGAGCTTGAAGAGGGATATTTTGGTTTAATGACCACGGTGGGATGTTGTTTCACAATATTTGAGAAAGAAGGCTTGACAGCCGACAGGGCTCTGCAATGGCTGAATGTTGTGGGTTTCATCGATGGCAAGGTTTTTGGGAGTTCAATATTTAACTTTGTTAGACGTTGCAGTTCAAGTTTCAGCTCTTTATTTTCCACCAGTAGCGAGTTAAGCAATATTTGCATTTCACCAACGATTCTATTATATTGACATCCAATATAGTTCTACCAGTGATTTGTCAATTAAATATCAATTAAAAATAATTTAAAAGCACAGCACACAATTCACAAAGTAGTAATTTAACTAAAGTTGCAATATCTCAAGAGAGAAAAAAAGTCACAGTTGTGGAAAATGAAATTCGGAACGCAAACCATCCGATTGTCAAATACAAACAAGATTGGTTCAAGTAAGCCATGACATTTTTTTTATTGATCGTGATAGTGTTTGCATTTATCAAACTTTAATAGTTAACCATTTAAAGCAATTTATTTAAAATAATTGCATAAAATAGAATGTTCAGTGCTTGGGTGAATCAACACGTACATTGTTGGTAAAAAACAAGCAAAGGTT
The DNA here is from genome assembly GCA_963854165.1 of Sylvicola cinctus. Classification (NCBI taxonomy): domain Eukaryota; kingdom Metazoa; phylum Arthropoda; class Insecta; order Diptera; family Anisopodidae; genus Sylvicola; species Sylvicola cinctus. Next base: position 27,920,579 of record OY974082.1, read on the forward strand.
TGGTCAGTTTTGAGTTTAAATAGATTTGGAGATTGCAGGAAAAATTGCACATTGTTGTTTTTAAATTCGAGTGTCTAATTTAGTTTAAATTTTTTTTTGAGTTTCGTAATTTTTATGAGTTAAAAAATAATGATATTTTATTAAACCGTTTTATTTCTATCGTTTCGTTTTTTGAACGCATATATGGTATATAAAAAAAAATTCATTATAAATATATTATATTTAGTTAAATAATTCAATTTTTACATTAACAGTTAGTGAAATTTACATATTAGGTGTTTTTTTATTAACATAACTCATTTCATTGTGTTTTTTGTCAAATTTAATTTATCGAGTGTCATCGAAGTATTCAAGTTTCTAGTTCACTTTGTTATCAAAAGGACTAAAATTTGTTGATTTATGTTCATTAATATATAAGTGAAAATAAACCGCAAAATGAATTAGGAATTTAAAAAATAAACTATTAAAACATGATAAAAAACCTAAACCATTATTAAAAATCTTACTAAAAATAACAGTGGCTCAGGATACAATGGAGGCTTATGCACTCCTACTTACATTCGTTTTATTATATATTATAGGAGTTGCATGGAACGATAAATACTCACGCCTCTGGTTTAGCATTATGTGCTGTCTGGTGCTCTCGCTTGCACCCTGTACACATACATAATTTACAAAGTTTTCCTATCTAGTGTACATATAATCTAAGATCCCAGCCCCATCTCGTCATAATCTTTTTTTAAATGTAGTAGTTTCTAGTGTTTGTACACAGCGTGCTAAGCATTGAGTACCGAGTATACTAAGTATTACAAATTCGTACTAAGATTTAAAGTAGCCGCTATTCATGCCGTTGCCTGCGCGTAGACATGATATTTTAACATGCGCCTTAATGTGTATGTTTATTTACGTACGCGTAGTGCGTAGTGCGTACTTCAACATATCTCGTTTACGTACGTGTATTTAGTGCGCTATCCATGCCGTGCGTTGAATACTTTGTTAATATGTGCCTTTAGATAATTGTACATTCATAGGCCTAAGAGTGAATAGGCAATAATGTATAATGTGATACGCGTAGCATGCATACTAGCATTATGGAGATGATGTTATTTACGTTTGGTTTTAATTGTAAAACATTTCTCTTGTTTTCTTAGGTTAGTCATCGCACCAATAAACCCCTACAAGCTGGAAACACTAAGGCGTTCGTTGTGAAAAGTAAGTATTAAATATTCTTAAAAGATGTAAATAATGTAGTAATGTAGTGTGTTTTTGTTTTATATTGATTGCAGCGGCGAGGCGGCAATGGCCAAAGATCTGAGGCGTGCAACTGCCAGCGAAACGATTAAGGCATAGCGGCCGGCAGAAATAGCAGAATCCAGCTAAACGAAGCATCGTGCAATGTGTAAATGTATACTGTGAACTGTTCCATATATAATTTTTGTGTGAGTGTGCAATACTAATTTACCGTAAGCACTTAATGTTCCAAGTACTCACACGGGCGATCCGAATTTATCGTTCTCAGCCTTATAATAGCTTGACGGGATTGGCACCAATAACGTCGGAAACAAAATTTCTTTCGATCATTCGTGCAGTTTTTCTTTCTATTGTTTTTGATCAGTGAACACATAGTAAAAGTTTAAGCTTTTGTTTGGCGACTATTAATTTCTACTTTAATTGTTTAATTTTTAGTTCATTATTTTTATTTTTTATTTTTCATATTTTCAGCATATCTTCAATGTAAAACAAAAATAATTACCCAATAAATTAACGTCAATGGATTTTCGTATAACTGAAAATGGTATCCACTCAAGTTCTCCTAGGGCTACACAGGTTGCACAATGAATAATACCCCATAGACTGGTGGATCCATCACTAAGGTGTTCCGATATACATAGTGATGCTTCCAATAACTGCAAATAAAATATTGGAACTATTAATTGTAGTTTCATTTAAAATATGGAACATCATATTCATGCTGATATTCTATACCATAAACTAATTGAAAGTGGTAGTAAAGGTAATTCATTCAGATGCTATATCTTCTCCAATTTAAGAAGTATTAGATAATTTTTTACCATATACGCACAACTTATTTATATGTACATCACATATATTATGCTTTAGTAATCTAATATATAAATTTCTAAACGACCGTGTATGTATGTTTGTATGTATGTATGTATGTTACGCAATCACGCCAAAACTGAAAATGGGATCGCCACGAAATTTTACACACGTATTTGCCAACTTTCTAAAAGTAAAATAGGCATATTTTTAACGCGAATGTAAACCGCGAAAAAAATCGCGGTTCGCGAAAAAATTGTCTTTTACCAAAAACTATTGCTGTAATCTGTTTGTCAGAAGTCAGTTTATAAAAAACATGACGCGAAAAAATCCACGAAATTTTCCGCGATTTTCCGTGATAAATAGAACTATCTATTTTATATATTCCTAAACGACCGTGTGGGTATACCTTTCAATTACTCCAAAACCGACAATGGGATCGCCACAAAATTTTGCACACGTGTTTGCCAACATCGTAGAAGTAATATACGGGTATTTGTACCGCGGAAATAAACCGCAAAAACCGCGAAAAAAATGCCGGTTCGCGAAAAAATTTACCTTTACCAAAAATGATTGCGGGAATCGATTTGTGAGTATTCAATTTATAAAAGCCATGTCGCGAAAAAATCTGTGATTTTCCTCGGAACTATCTTTTATATAAGTACATTCCTAAACGACCGTGTGGGTAGACATTTCAATCACGCTAAAACGGACATCATGATCGCTAAGAAATTTGACACATATATTTACCAACATTGTAGGAGTAAAAGAGGCGTATTTTCAAAGCGAAAATAAACCGCGGAAACGGCGAAAAAAATCGCGTTTCGCGCAAAAGATGACTTTTACCAAAAATGATTGCATTAATCGATTTGTCAGTGTTCAATTAATGGAAGACATGTCGCATTATCCGAGAAATTTTTCGTGAAACTACATATATATTATATATAAACGGCCGTGTTGGTGTAGGAATCAAACAGGCTAAAACCGTAAATGGGATCGCCACCAAATCGCGAAAAAAGCGCGATTCGCGAAATAGTTTACTTTTCCTAAAAATTAATTGGGGGAATCAATACTCAGTATTCATTTAGTAAAATTCACATCACGAAAAAATCAGCAAATAATTCCGCGATTTTCCCCGATAGTGAAGTTCGTCTAATATATAAAAATTGATACAATCCTATAAAAAACACCTCGCCAAAAAATTCGAGCATCTGTGGTTTTCCATCATTACGGTTTTATAGCAAAACATTTTTTTTACATCCAATGCGGAAGTTTCATAAACGAAAGTAAAAACAAAATAAAGTTGCAAAATTTTTCTCCAAAAATAGACATTCTTTTATCAATTATTTTTGATATTAAAGAATATAAGTGATTACTAAAAACGCTTTTAGAAAACATGTTATGTCCGAGTAGCGCACGGGTTCCTCCGCTAGTATTATATATAAATTCATACATAAATTCATACATACACGGTCGCTTAGAAATTTATTTATTAGATTTATCAATTTTCACTCACGTAATAAAACAGAAGTTTCAATATTCTTGCAGTCACCTCACCCATTTCGTGTTTGCAAGTGAGTGAGTTGCATATCTAATACATAAATTTCTAAAGGACCGTGTACGTAATACAATTACATGATATTATAATTTACTCATAAACTTTAATATAATTTTACACATTACCATTTATTTCAATAATTTGTCTATTGCACAATAAAAACACATTGGCACTTTAGAATCTATGTACACTTGACAAGAAAAGATATAAAAATGCTACTGAAATATTTATATATCGTCCTCATCTTTTCTAGCTTTAACGTATGCTAATTAAATTGTGTGTACATACACAACAAATAAGAAAGCACTATCTACCTTATTCTGGCCCACGCTGATGGAGATTTAAAATAGGTGGTTTCTATTTCACTTTTTCTCACAGGAGAATCGATTAAAACATTTGATTTGTCAAATACATACAGAATTGGTTCAAGCAAGCCTGACATTTTTTTATTGTTCGTGATAGTCTCTGCTTTTATCAAACTTTAATAATTATTCATTTAAAGCGTTTTAACTAAAATAACTGCATATATTAGAATGTTCAGTGCCTGGGTGTATCTGCACGTTACATTGTTGGTAAAAAACAAGCGTATGTTTGATCAGTTTTGAGTTTAAATAGATTTGGAGTTTGCAGGAAAAATTGCACATTATTGTTTTTAAATGCAAGTCTATAATTTAAAAAAAATTGGTAAAGTTGCTAAACATTCGGGAATCACTTATGAAGAGTCAAGTGAAAGACCTAAACGTAAACAGCTGCAGAAACTCAGGAGCTCAGAAGGACCATCGAAAATAATAGATGCAACTATAAGTAAGGTGTATTTATAAGGAAGAAGAAAGAAAGGTGCATTTTTAAGAACAATAACAGATGCGACTTCGAAGCTCCTCGAATGTACACAAAATATGGAGCTTTATGAACATTTAACCACGATATGATGTTGTGCTTGATGCAAAAAAAGGAGTGTTATCATGAAGAAATAGAGGTTAATGGGACGAAGTATGAATGCAATATTCAGTCACTATTAAATCATACTTCAAATCGAATATTAATATCGATTAATATTGGTAGCAGTCTGCATTCCAATTTCCAACCTTGAAGTTACCTAGTAAATGATGGCTCTTCTCGACAAGCAAAATATTAACAAATTCTGGAACAACCTGTCGAAACGGATGCAAATTTATTTATGGCTTCTTTAGTTCCTTTATGTTCTAAGAATCCGGATAAAAATGTAGTATGGGAAAATAAGACGCCTTCAACCACAAAATATTGAATATGTCATAATGTTGAATATGCTAAGGAAACAGAAGAGTAGACACATGCCGTAATCAAAGATATAAGAACTTTGATTCAAGGGTTAAAAAACCATAAAATTGAAATGAGTGGAAAGGGCTTTGTTTTAAACTTTAATATGCTCTTTACAATGGTGGACGGACAGTTATACGCAGCGATAACCGATACTCTTTCGACACAAACGTGTTTTATATGCAAGGCAACACAAAAAGAAATGAACAATTTGGAAACAATTGTTTTAAAATATGGTGTTAAGAAAAATCCTTCAAAAGAGAAAGCAGCCGTAGAAGCAGCTAGGAGGGATATACAACAGAAGTTTAGAAAGCAAACTGGACTCTTAATTGATATTCTGAAACTAGGCAGTGGCAACTCCAAGGATGGCATTACTGCTCAGAGATTTTTTTTAGATCCAATACTGCCGTCTGCTGTAATGGGAGTAGATCGAGAATTGAAGATTTAAGGCAATTTTGGTTGTACTTGCATGTCGATACAAAGGAGATGCAAATAAATTTCAAATAGTTGTTTTAAATACGAATAGTAGCACATGCCTGCAACTGTCCATAAAATTTTGATTCATGGAAGCAGTGTTATTGAGTCCTCCATTTTACCTATCGGTCAAATCTCGGAAGATTCACAAGAAGCGAGGTTAAAGATTACAAATGGTACAGGCTCCACAGCACTAGGAAATGTTCAAGACAATCTACGAATATGGATCTGGCTCATTACTCATATTCTTCTACACTCCTCTGATCCATTTATTTCCATGAGAAGAATCATTTCAAAACAGCCTAGATTGAAATTACCTGAAGAAGCAGCGCTATTAGATTTGTAATTTTTATTATTTTACAATTTTTTATATTTGACGAACTTCACTATCGCGCAAAATCGAGGAGTTATTGGCAGATTTCTTTGTGAGGTGTTTTTTACTAATTAAAAATTGGAAAATCGATTTCGGCGATCATTTTCTCGTGGCCCGCGATTTTTTTCGCAATTTCCTCGATTTATTTTTGCGTTTACAAAATTCTTCTGGAATGTTAAAAAATACGTGTGAAAACTTTCGGAGCGATCCCAGTTACAGTTTCAGCCAGATTGATATCGATTTCTGAAATAATTAGGAATTTTTTTGTATGAACCGCGAATTTTCATGGTTTTCGCGTTTCATTTCGATTTTGCAAAATGCTTTTTGGTGACAAATACGTGTGTAAAATCTCGTAGAGATTCCGTTTATAGTTTTACCGCCGTTTGAATTTTTATATTGAATTATTAAACATAACCGCAGAAAATCGGCGAATTTTCCTCTTTTGTAATTAGTTAATTTTTTGACGAACTGCGATTTTTTTCACGGTTTTCTAGCGTATACAAACACGGTCATTTAGGAATGTATTTATTATATAGTCCCGCGGAAAATCGGGGAAAATTTCGCGGATTTATTCGCTATATGTTTTTTATTAATAGACTACTGACAAACCCATTACAGCAATCATTTTTGGTAAAAGTAAATTTTTTCTCGAACCGACATTTTTTCCGCGGTTTATTTTTGCGGTAAAAATACTAATAAATTAATAATATTACTTCTACAATGTTGACAAATAAGTGTGTTAAATTTCGTAGCGATCATGCAGTCAGTTTTAGTGTGATTGGAAGGTATACCCTCACGGTCGTTTAGGAATATTTAAAATAGATAGTTCCGCGGAAAATTGCGGGAAAATTTCGCGGATTTTTTCGCGACATGACTTTTATTGATTGAATACTTACAAATCGATTCCCGCAATCATTTTTGGTAAAAGTAAATTTTTTCGCGAACCGACATTTTTTTCGCGGTTATCGCGGTAAAATCACCCCTATTACTTAAAGAATGTTGCCGAACACGTGTGCTAAATTTTGTGGCGATCCCATTGTCAGTTTTGGCGTAATTGAAAGGTATACGCACACGGTTGTTTAGGAATATATAAAATAGATAGTTCCGCGGAAGTAAATTTTTTCGCGAACCGCAATTTTCGCGGTTAATATTGGCGTTGAAAATACCCTATGTTGCTTCTAGAATGTTGGCAAACACGTGTGTAAAATTTCATGGCGATCCCTCTGTCAGTTTTAGCGTGTAATATACACGGTCGTTTAGAAATTTATATATTAGATGTATATGCACATAATAATACAATTTATACAAAAAAGTATTAATACTGTTCAAAATAGATTTAATAAAAATTATTTTAAATCTACATACCTGTCATTCATATTCCACTTTAGTTAACGATCTGATTAGGCTCCTTGTTGTATGTATTCGAACCTAATCTCTCGTTTTATAATAATTTACATTTAAAAAGTTACCTGTGTCTCCGCAGTGACGTCTAATTGTAAAATTTTCATTCTGCCAGAACCTTCCTCTTTAAGTATGGCTGCTTCTTTGCACGTCGAACTTTTTGTAAAACCAGCAAATACAGAAAAACCAAGATTGTCAAGTTTCTTCGCTAGATTGCAAGCAATTGGTGATTCGCATCCAGTAACAACCACAGCTTTTCCTGGCGGAGAAACCTATGTAAACACAGTCATATCAAACAAATATCTGAAAATATATCTTTATACAAAAGATAAAGTTACGATCGAGACCGCGTAAAACTATCAAATTGAAAAAGTTACGTGTAGCTAAACCTATTCAAAACGGAGTATGTTTTTCTTTATAATTGTTGAATCTGTGCAAATTATGTTCAGATTTTTATATACGACCCCAAGAGCATATAGAAATATTTGCACTCCGACTTTTTTCGGAAAAAAAGAGCCCAAAAAAGTGGTCTAGAAAAAATGTGCAAAATGTACGTATGTACGCCGTATGCCGTGCTATGGCGGAAAAAACAAAATTCTAAACTACTGGTCCGATTTGTGTGAAATTTTTTTGTAAAATATAAGAGAAAAATATAAGTATGCAATTCCTGTTTTTTCAAAGTCATATGCTTCAAGGTCAAGTTTTTATTAATCCTTGTTTTTTTCTTGTATGGGGGCTCAGAAATGAGATCTACGATTTTCTTTATTTCCACAACAATTAATCTTCAACGTATCCAAAACAAAACTGCATATATCTTATATCCCGCTAGATACTCCTTCTGGCGAAAAAGGGGGTGGACAAACCAAATCCCACTTTTCTTTCTTAGAGACCTTACACAATATCAAAACAAATTCTTTCAGTTTAAATTAAATAAGATAAGAAAACTTTCAGAACATTTCAAGGTCAAAATCTGAAAATTCAAGGTCAAACTTTGAGAAATATCTTTCAGCACTAGCAGATGTTATGGGAATTGATAAAAAAAAACTATTGTACATCGCAAGGAGAGCGAGGTGTGAATTTATATACGACTGTTGCTTAACTGCATTTTAATAAAGCTTTTCGGAGATATGAAAAAGTTGACCTTGAAATTTCTGAATTTTTACCTTGATTTTTGTTCAAAATTGGTACTTTTATTGAGATTATCAATAATGTCATAGTACCATAAAACACACAGTATTTGAATTACAAATTTTCATTATAAAAATATGACCTTGAGTTTTCAGCGTATATTACTGTATTACATGATGATATAAATCTAAAATGGATGTGGCTTCTTTTATATTGTTGCTAAATTTATGTTTGTATAATAAAATAAGTATTGGGAAAGCAGAACTAATGTCGGTATTGTACATTTGAATTAATCTGTTAGAGTGGGTATCTAATTATTAACTCTATTATTTAAAGGTATCCGACAATAAAAATCATAAAAATTTTGAAATTTCACGCATGCTCTCAAATTGTCGTTGTATTATCCTAAAGCTATATCTAAAATTCTGTTAAAAACATAGACTTTAAATATTACCGTTTCATTCAAAAATCGATGATCTACAAAAAAGTTTATCGAAGTGTCACTTCTCCATTCTCACACTTTTATTTCTAAATTCGGAAGAAACTCAGAATTGTTTTAATATACTCTTGTACTCTTTGTTTTATTCAAAAAGTTACGGAAAATTTTCCGATATTCATCAAATTTATTTGAAATAGTCCTTTAAATGTCACAGGCCCGAATTAAATTTAATTATTTACATTGCCATATTTTTGATATTTTTTTGTTTAATACTTAATTTAAAGCAATATTCTAAACATAAATAATATAAACATATAAAATAAGGATAGACTAAGATTACTACAGTCTGTTGATGAACCAATGCAATAAAGCATAGTTTGTTTAACTAAATATAAGGGCCAATCTTGTTAGACAGACGCATCAACATACGAATATTTCTACAATGTGCTGTGGGGCATATATTTCAGTTTATGGTCCTTAAAGGTGGGTTTAGATGACTATAATCAAGTGCTTGGCTTGAAAACAAGGGCCCGAGTAAAAAAGAAAGCCTATACAATTTATCTTTAAGAGTGAGTTGATAGCAAATTTGCAATTTATATAAATCAATCCCCACTACTTTAAAATATTATATGAAACTGTAACATTTTATTGCAAGTTAAGAATTCTATATTTTGCATTATAATTTTGCAATAGTATCAGTTCATGTTATGCGTGTACGCATTTAATTTTGTTTGGGTGTATTAAAATCAAGGGCTCTGCATTTTTTTTGCAATGCTCAAGGCAAGCACTTGATTATGGATAAGGCCCTTGATTTTTCCCCGCTTGCTATAATCAAGGCCCTTGAAAGGGGTAATGCTGAGGTCCGATCCTCTCTTACTATCATACTACGTTTTGCGTACTTTCTCTTTTACTCGGACACTTGTTTTCAAGCCAAGCACTGATTATATTAAGCGAACCTAGAATTACACATTTTCATTATAAAAATATGACCTTGAGTTTTCAAAATTTGACCTTTAAATGTTCTGCAAGTTTTCTTATTTTATTTAATCCTGCAATAGTGTGAAAAAAAAATTTGAATACTATATCTACAGCCCTTATGAAAGATGTACACACGTATTTTGTGCCATCAAAAATGATAAGTTTATGAGTTTTTTTCCCACCATTTTTCTATAGTACGGCGTACACCGTACGGCGTACGGACGTACTTTTGCACATTTTTTCTAGACCACTTTTTTGGACTCAGGGGGTGTCAAAACGAGTTTCTGCATCATCAACTTTTTTTCCGAAAAAAATCGGATTCCAAATATTTCTATATGCCCTTGGGGTCGTATATAAATTTTAAAAATCGTACATAATATTTATAAACATTTTAAACAACAATATTTCAATTGCATATCGGCTTAATGTTTTCTTGCTAATAATATAGTTTTATTTTGTTGTTGTACATTTAACCTATGTTATTTACATATTTTGTTCCTAGAGATACAAATATGTTGTGAATGATCCATTTCAATAGACATCTAGGATATTATATTTATTTTAAAATTTCATTTTAAGTAAGATTTTTGACCAAGCAACATGCTTAACGGAAAAAAAGTGCGAATAAAACATAAAGTTCTTCAACATAAAAAAAGTTTAAAAAAAGTGCTATCATTATTAAAATTAAAAAGCAATGATTTGTTTTGTTTGCAAAAATTCAGTTTCCTTTAGTGGATTTGATAATTACTCATTTAAAAAAATTACATTTCCTATCAACGTATTGTACATTTAGATGTGAAAGTAAGATGTGGCGAACTATAAAATACATTTAATACGTCATTTCAAATTAATGAAACATTCAAAAAGCCAAACATCATATAATATAGTTGAAAGTAAGTAAAAAATTATATAAAACATTGATTAACTTTTGAATAAATTTATTATTTTAATTTTCACTCCTTTTGTTTTGCAGACTCCCTTGATGCAACATTATTGTGGACTTTGCTCGGCTATTTAGTGCCCACCCAAAACATGACCCGCAGGCACAATAACAATAGAAAATCAACAGCGAAATTTTCAATTAAGGATTCACAAATTGCGTTTATATTTGTGGGAATTTCAACGCAAGAAATTGAGGACCACCTTCAATTCTTAATGAACAAAGGTGAAAAAGTTCAGCCCTTCATAGCTGTAATCGGAAGGAATGTCATTTTATTTTTTTTATTTGTCATTTTTGATGGCACAAAATACGTGTGTACATCTTTCATAAGGGCTGTAGATATATTGTAGTATTCAAATTTTTTTTTGTTTTTAATTTGAAATACCCGGCAGACTGCCCCATATTTTGGAATAATTTTTTTTTCTGACTTACAATGTTTAATTTCGTTAATTTAAAGGGTTTATTCTAAAATAGTTAAGTTCAATCCACCAAGAAATTAAGCAACTTGCTAAATATTATAGAACTAAAAATATCAATAGCATTTTATTTATTTTCACAATTAATAAAAAAATTACTTCCAGTTTTGTTCGTTTCAAACTAATTAGAGTTTTAAAGTAACTCTCTGATAATAACTAAAATAGTGTTAATTAGTTAGTAAGTATTCGGATTTACTAAAAAATATAATTAAGCATACCCTTATTATTATTTTATTTGAATGAAATAATTTTTATAAGTTTTTTTGTGTTTGACATAGGGAATAAAAAATTGTTCATTGAAATTAATAAATTGCTCGTCAAAAAAAAGAAAACACGAAAAGTATTTTAATGAACGAAGTTTAATTCAATTTTAATACTTTTCGTGTTTTCTTTTTTTGACGAGCAACTTATTAATTTCAATGAAAAACGTACAGAATTCGTTGTTTTATCGTTCAGAATTCGTAGTTTTAACGTTCAGAATTCGTTGTTTTAACGTACAAAATTCATAGTTTTAACGTACAAAATTCGTTGTTTTAACGTACAGAATTCGTAGTTTTAACGTACAAAATTCGTTGTCTCAACGTACAGAGTTCGTTTGGTTAACATACATAATTCGTTGTCTCAACGTACAGAGTTCGTTGCGTCAACGTACATAACATAATTGTACGTAGATTTAACGAACAGTGGTTCGTTGCCTAAACGAACCAGTTCGAGGTAATCTTATCTACGAACTATTCGTTATCTCAACGAACTTTTTCGTGTTTATTACGTACCATTTTGGTTCAGTGTTGTATTATATAGCATTACATATGCTGAGTCAACTCGATTGAATAAAAATCCAAAATAGAACAATATAACACCACAAAAAGCAATTGTACTTTTACATAAATGCTTTAAAGTACATAAAATATTTTATTCTTACTCTATTTAATTTTATTAAAGATATTTTTGTGAATCTGGGTTGACGTAAATATTTTTATAAATTGCGCTTATCAATGATTGAGCAAACTTATATATTTTCTATTCATAATTTGAGTTAGCGTGTAAGACTGGAAAAATAAGATTACGCGAATAGAATTTACTTACAAAATCGCTTTCCTGGTCTTGATTATAATATCGGAGTCGACGGAAAAACACATGAAACAAGTATAACAGATATGGATTTCTCGCATACAATTTTGAAACTCTACTACGCATCACATCACAAAATACTTTAAAACGCATGAAAGCGTATACTATTATTTTAGTTCGAACTTTACTAATATTGTTTCGTTTTTTATTCAATTAATTTGTTATCAATCGCGTTCGAAATAAAATGCTGTTTTGTTTTGTCAAATTAAATTAAACAAAACAATCGCCTGCGAAATCAAATTTTGTTTTGTTTTGTCAAATTAAATAAAACAAAACACCAATTTGTTTCGCAGGCGTTTTTTCATGTATTTATTGCCAAGGGCAGTTTTTTTCGTATGGGGTCTCAAAAATGGGCCCTACGATTTACAATATATTCTATTTATCCTAAACAAAACTGCATATATCCTATATCCCGCTAGATGCTCCTTCTGGCGAAAAAGGGGGTGGACAAACCAAATCCCACTTTTCTTTCTTAGACACCTTACACAATATCAAAACAAATTCTTTCAGTTTAAATTAAATAAGATAAGAAAACTTTCAGAACATTTCAAGGTCAAAATCTTAAAATTCAATTTCAATTTTTTTATATATCTCAGAAACCTTAAATATTTTTGAATTTTTTTCTCACGTTATTGTAAGCTTAAATGAGACAAAAAACTTGCTGAACATTTGAAGGTCAAAATCGGAAATTTCAAGGTTCGTCGTACGCCGTACGCCGTAAGCCGCCGGTTCTATATAAATATTTGTTTCACATTATTGTAGGATTAAATAAAATAATAAAACTGCAGAACATTTCAAGGTCAAAATCGGAAAGTTCAAAGTCAAATTTTTTATGTCTTGGAAATCTTAAATACTAAAAAAAATTCATGTTATTGTGGGATTAAATAAGATATGAAAACTTGCTGAACATTAAAGGTCAAATTTTGAAAATTATAAATATATTATAATTAGTTAAATAATTAAATTTTGACATTGTAACAGTTTTTTGAAATTTACTTAGTAGGTGTTTATTTATTCACATAACTCATTTTATTGCGTTTTTTGTCAAATTTCATTTATAAAATGAAATTTTAATTTTTTTAAGATGACCAATGCGTGTGTAGTTTCATCTAAATATTCGAGTTTATAGTTCATTTCGTTATTAAAAGGCATAAAACTTATTGGTTTATATTCATTAATATATAAGTGAAAATAAACCGTCAAAGAAATTATGAATTTTAAAAATAAACTATTAAAATATGATAAATAACATAAACCGTTATTAAAAATCTAACTAAAAATTACAGTGGCGCAGAATACAATGGGGGCTTATGCACTCCTACTTATATTCGTTTTGTTATATATTATAGGTGTTGCACAAAACGAGAAATACTTACGCCTCTGGTTTAGTATTATGTGCTGTCTGGTGCTCTTGCTTGCACGATGTACACATACATAATTTACAGAATTTTCCTATCGAGTGTACATATAATCTAAGCTTTGAAACAATAAAGCCATAAAAGCATTATGGGGTGAAATACTGTCATTAATGTCTGAATTGCAAATTGAAGTCTCAAGAAAGTATTTTCAGATGAAACTGAAACATTAAAATAGATAGAATAAATCAATGCGAGTTTGAAATATAATGTACAGTCAAATTTCTTCAACTCGATTTATCACAATGCATAAAGAAAATTTGATTTCTTAGACCTCGAATTGAAGAATTATTCATATAACTAGCAAACTTGAAGAAATAAAGAAAGAAACTGCAAGAAACTATTGTATAATTTTAAAAATTGTATGGAATTTTAGATCGAAGCGCTCGATTTTGTTCAAGTTATAGAAAATTCGGTTAGAGAAGTTGAAGTTATATAAGTTCGACTGTACTAGAATGGAAATATCATTGTTTCATATATTTTTTAGTTATTCATTCATTGAATATATCTTGATTACAAGAAATAATGCGAAAGTCGAAAAAACCTTTTTAAATAATAAAACAATAAAATCTGGTGAGTATTTCCTCGTTGAGTATGTAACCTTTTTCTTCTTTTCTTTTTTTTTTTACTATTGCCATCTATAATGAGATCAACTATTTTGGAAAATTACGCATTTGCCGAACAAATTCGAATATTTTGAATTTACATACAAAATCGCAATCGGATTTAAAGTGCTTAAACTTATAGAAAAATTCATTTTTGAGGAATCATTTTTTGGAATATGTTTTTTGATGTATTACAGATTTAAAAAATTATGGTTTTAAATTTTTTTTTTAATTAGTTTTAATAGAATAATTTATTGAAGATACCGAATTAAAAGATTCGTATCTGTGACTTCAAAAGTTGCTTCACAAAGGTGTTTATAAAATGGGTTAATTTTGCTCAAAAGTGAGTTTTGCCTATTTTCAACTTATCATATTTCAAAAACTATTAGCTTTATCAAAAAATGACAACTAGGTGCCCCCGGGAAAGACCTTATCTTTAAATGAATACTAATTTGATCAAATAATTGTATACCTTATAGACTTGACGTGTTGAAAATTCGTCTAATTTCACGATTCTGCAAGGAAGAGCCTTGAGCAACAGTCGTATATAAATTCACACCTCGCTCTCCCTGCGAAGTAGTTTTTCCATGGGTCCAGTTCGAATGCAAGTACATATAGGGGCGGATACACAATGCCATAATTAGTCGGGTTGGCTAAGTTAACGCTAACCGTGTTACTCAATATACTTAGTTAGTCAAAGTTAACTTTCTTAACTCCACGATTTTGAATAGTTCAACATATAACTATTCACATAACCTCATTTTTGAAATAGTCGATTTACTATAGAAATATGTAATTGTTTGAATGTTTTGATTTTTGACAGTTCATGAAATTCAATGAATTACGATGTATAAAAACAAAGTGAAAAAGAATAGCGCTGCATTTCTGATAATAGCACTGTATTTGCGGTGCATTTGTGCTATATTTGACTACATTTTATATATTATTGTATTATTTTATAAAAGTTTGCCAACTATATATTTTTCATTTTAGTGTAACTATATTTAACTAACTATGGCATTGTGCAACAGGTTCAATGGTTAAATAGTTAAAAATAGAGATTAACTAACCTAACTAACTATGCATGCAGTATCCGCCCCATATTTATTACAAAATTCGAAAAAAAACAACAAAATGATTTTAATAATATTTAATATGCTCGGCCTTGGCTTGTGTATGTACACAAAATTTGAGTGCGTTGAAAAACCGTAAAAAAAAGTACTTTTCACGTAACAACTTACGGGACTTGAAAATCAAATTAATTTTTCTTCAAGGACAAAATAATTTTGTTAAAATAACTATTTAATTTATTGTATAAAAAATTTATTTTCATTTCGTATAATCATACATACCTTTAAATTATGATAGAAAAGAGTAGCAATAATTGTTGAAGCCGAGAACCACAAAAAAAGAGCAACTGTTGGTACGTCCGAGATGTGAAGGACCTTTAAAATGCCACACGATATAGTAGCAGCAGCATGGCAAATAAAAATCGGTAGTAGAAGGCGGTCCACTAAATCCCATGGTAGCTGAAATTTTGTTTTTTTTAAAGGACTGCATATACTGGATGAACGACGGCAACTCATGGTTGATTGTTTTACCTATGATATATAAGATAATAAATAAGTATTTTTAAACTGACGTTATGCTTTTGGTATATGTTATCAAAATTATTGATGCATGTAAGACACAAAACAAAATATAAATAATATTATAAAATTCCGATTGATAGTAACAAACTCCAATGCCGGTTTCAAATATTTGCCTTCAGATCATACTAATTTTGACATGCATACAGCATACTGTATAAGCCACCCACTTTGTAATTTAAGTATACTATATCCCAGCTTGTTATTAAATAATTAAATTAACGTCCTTAAAAAGTAAGTTTTATTTGAAATTAAATGTTGTTATATTATGTATATGAAAATGTATAAGGACTTTCTGTAAGGAATAGAGTAATTCAAAATTATTTTGTAAATTAAATAACAAAACTCTTTATTACTCATTATTTTTTTCAAGCAAAGACGTTTTAATTCCTTGGTTATTGTTAAAAGTTTTTATTTCATTTAGAATTTCTTTATTTATATTCGTGGTTTCGGCGACATTCATCCAAAGCTTCTGTGAAGGAGCTCCTAAATGTATGACTACGTGCAGGTAGGACTAACGGCCGCTCCTCACTGCAGTTGTTGCTGATGACATTTCGTGATTGCGACTCTGCAGCTGACGGAATCTCATCCGCAACAACTGCAGATTGGATGTTGTGTGACGGCCTTTTGCTTAAAACAATGTCATAATTTCTCCGTCTGCTGATTCTGCTGTGAAAAAGTCTAGCATTTGGAGGTCCAAATCCGACATTGGCTTTGGAGCTGCCGGGTGCGTCCATGACAGATTGCCAGCCTGGTTGCCGTTTTTGTGCACCTACCTAGCTGATTCGCCGATTTCTAATGGAGCTTTTGGCTCCACTATGTTGGTTCCTACCAACAGTTGGATTTTGCTTCATTTGTTCCAATGTGTATAAAGTAAATATATTTCTACTTACTGCCATTATAAACTATTATCATAGTTTTGAATTGTTAATTATATAAATTTATTTTTAATTTTTTTGCTTGCCATGTGTAACAAGATGTAAACATTGACATTTGCCGTGATCTTGTTTGTATATTAAAAAAAAATTTTTTGGAGGGCCACATCAAATTTTTCAAGTGGCGCTACCAAAAATAAGTTTTTCGGAAAGTGATAACATTGTCACCAATTATTTGGTGAAAGTCATAGAAACGGGCCACAGATATCTTTAATATTTAATATGTAAATTTATTAATTATTATACATAATATATATAAAAAAAAGTAAATGTAATAAATTTTAAAAAACGAAATTTAGAAGTAAAAAGGTACAACTTTTTTTTTAAATTTTATGCAAGTAGTCATCCACTGTTTTTTGAGTTGCCTTTTGACAACTCAAAACTGATGCCTTGTCTCTAATCCTCCTGAGAAGTAGGAGTTCACTGAATGAGGATCAATTCTCTTTAGCCCACTGCATACCCACCTCGAATGCTTTCATTGCATCTTTTGATGTCATAGCAACATCTAGTAAAGACATTCACCTTCGTCATGATACTTTGTAGTCGAGACTTGGGCAATTATCCCTTCTTCCGAAAATTGTTGACATGCCATAACAATGATGTAATGGCTGATGAGAGTAAAAAACAAAAATGCATGTATTTAAGCATTTCATTCCCTTGCAATTTGATACAGTTTGATTTGAACTGTTGAGTGTTGTGTTTTAGTGCTCAAACCGGCCTCTTATAAGTGTTTAACGAAAAAAAATTAGAATATTATACTTAAATGAAAAAAAAAATGCGAAATCGCGTGTCGGATTATCCGGGGCCGGATTAGCAGGGGACTACTGCATTATGTCACAAAAATAATAATTTTACATCAATTCAGGCGCAAACTATTCAGCAACATAATATTTTGACATCAGTGCCACCTTTATCTGATATAACCGAACTATTAACCTAATAAATGCCTACTTAAAAAAACTACCTTCCATTTGTTAAATTTATTTATATAATTTTTCGCCATGTACGTATATTGAATTCGTAATTGTAATAAATTTAATATTGAATTACTGTTATTAATGTAGGATAGTTAGATATGCGAAAAAAAATACATCCTATGAAAGAAGATTTTAATTCGATTAGTATTCAGTTCATATAGTATTATGTATATTTAAATGAGATTAATTTATTATTACTACAGCATACGTGATGTACATATAAATTAAATGTACCTAAAAGGTAAAAAATCTAATACACATATCTTCTTCTTAAAATGGAGAAGATAGCATCGGAATGAATTCACCTCACTACCACTTTCATGTAGTGCGTATGTACACAAAATTGGAAGATGTGTTTCGTACAAGTTTGGTTTAATTTACAAAGTGGGTGCATTTACCATAATGATTATATATCAATATCATGTTATACACAATAAAATAACAAATTAAACTTTAAACATGCTTTCTTTATTATTTTTTTTCTCAACATTTATTTAAAATAATTTTCTGTTGCGTCAAGACGACCGATTCGTTGAAAACCAGGATCACATTTTTCAGATATTTCTGGAACAGGAATGCGGCCCACATTATGAGAAATCAAAATTGAGATCATCATTCAAAAAAAAATTAAATTTCATTTGCATTGCATGTGGTTTGTATGTCGGACCTATACGATTTACGAATTTACCTCGAAACCGATTTGGCTTGTTTTATTAACACATGTGTGCAATCGATGAATCTAATTGCGCATCAACAGTTTTTTTTTCAGCATCAAGCTGAACAAAATTCTATAATTTAATGCAATTGCTATTTTCGGAGTGATTATGTCATAAATCCTAAATTTCTTCAAAAATTCGAAAAATTAAAGCTGTGGTGACATGTCACTTATCTTTTTCTCTCTTTACTGTATTTATAGTTATTCAAAATTTAATTATATTTGGCGACCCTAGACATTTCATAATTCTCTCCAGTATGACCTTTATAATTATATTATATATTTATAATTATTTAAAATAATAAATATACAATAGGAAAAGATGGGTAATCGATAGGCCTTCAATTTTTGTTACTACACTAAAATATGGGAAATTTGAAGTTTACGGCATCATAACAAAAAAAAATCATACTTCCGATTTAACGTAGTTAAAACAAATTGAGGGTTTTACTATTTTTTGAAAATTCCATATAAGTCAGTAATAAGTAATAACAAGTAATAATTTACTAGTATAAGGTTTTCTCGAAAAATGCATACTTTACGATTTAATGTAGTTAAAACTCATTTAGGGTATCTCTATTTTTTAAATTCCGTATCAGTCAGTTTTAATCGAAGAAGCAATTTAAATAATGAAATATATTAATGATTTATACTAAACTAATCAGTTATTTGTAAAGAGGGGTATTTCCTTTCTAATTTATATTAATTGATTCCTTAAAAATTCGTAAATATTTTTATAACAGGAAATCAAAGCAATAAAATTTCAAACGGTAATAAAAGCTTTTATTATATTATATTTAGGATATAAAGTTGGTAATCCCTAATATTCCTTTAACTAAGAATTTTGGGTAACTACATCAAGTGGTTAATTACGTCAGATTCATTAGCGATTTTATGACCGCAGCGGCCACTTAATCCGGAAGTTGATGTTATATTGACTATCGTGGAAGAACACATAGTTCTTCTCGCCGAGCCAAACTCGAGATTCATGGGACACGTGTCACCGATTTCAGGTTCAGCATCAAATATTTTAGAGGCAATCGAAATATTTCTTGTCGATAAATCTATCGCGATATCGAAATTGTGTGCTGTTGGATGTGATGGTACTATTAATAATACATGATCAAGGGGAGGAGTGATATCCCTTTGGGAGAAGAAGTTGGATCGGCCGCTGCAGTGGCTGATTTGCTTGCTCCATCAAAATGAACTCCCGCTTCGTCATCTTATGACAAATTTAGACGGAGTCACAAGTGGCCCACGTGCTTTTTCGGGAGTTATTGGAAAATTACTTGTTAATTTTGAAAAGTTACCGGTAACATAATTTGAACCCATATATTCCGACATTGACATTGGTATTCTGACGATGATTGGAGTAGACCTCAGTACAGGGCAATCTTATCTGTACGACATTTGTTTGGCGGTAATGTCAGGGGTTTGCTCTTTGAGGCTCTCCAAAAAACAGCCAGAGAAAATGGCGAATTCACGTTGGCTGACAACTGCTAACCGCATTCTGCGTACATACGTTGCAACCAATGAACCTTCCGAAGAATTGAAGACATTGGCTGCATATGTGATAAAAGTTTATGCACTGTGTTGGCATTAAGAAGGAGCCATCATGCGTTAATGGAGCCAAACACATGCATAATGCTATCAAATGGAGCAGTTATCTTCCTGACTCCATTATAGCAATAATTGATCCCGTAATCCAGCATAATAGCTACTTTGGGCACCATGAAAATGTCTGCCTGGCTATGATGTTTGATAGCCAGAGTTCTATACGTGACCTGGCTTTAAAGCGGATCATGAAAGCTAGGGAAAACCCATCTTCGAAAAGGGAATTCAAAGTGCCTAATATTAATTTAGAATCAAATTATTATTATGGTTTATTTAATTGGGAGTCGACACAGCTAACTGAGTCTCCCATTCTTAGCCAGTTCTCACTGGAAGAATTACAAGTAATTGGAAATGACCCAAATACCGAACTAGCTGCATGGGTACGGGACATTCCATGTCACACGCAGGCAGTAGAGCGTGCTGTCAAAAATGTAACAGCAGCATCGGCCACAGTTTGTGGTGCTGATAGGCGCGATAGTGTTATCAGAAACACATTAGTTTCGAGGAGAAGTATGCCAAAATTTGACACAAAAAAATATTATGTTATAACTGAAAAATAAATAATAAAAACCATATATTTAAAACATGAAATAAGCTTTTACTTATTACCATTCAAATAACTTTAATCAATATTTCAGGTAAAATCAAAAAAAAAGAAAAGAAGTGCTTCATTTTTGTTTTGTACTGTGGTTGAAAAATCATGCATTTTTTGAGAAAATCTCATACTAGTAAATTATTAATAATGAAGTGGGCTTAAACTTTCTCGAAAGCAGTTTTTTTGTTAAATTATTTGTTTCCGAGTTATGATGCCGTAAAACCAAAATTTTCCATATTTTTGCAAAAAATCAAAAATATTTAATGCTTTGATTTCCTGTTATTAAAATAATTACGAATTTTTAAGGAATAAATTAATATAAATTAAAAAGGAAATACCCCTCTTTACAAATAACTGATTAGTTTATTATAAATCATTAATACGTTTCATTATTTAAAATGCTTATTCGATTAGAACTGACTTATACGGAATTTAAAAAATAGGGATACCCTCAATGGGTTTTAACTACGTAAAATCGTAAGTATACATTATTCGAGAAAACCTTATACATACTAGTAAATTATTACCATTGAAATGGGCTAAAACTTTTAAACCCCAAATTTCCCATATTTTTGCAAAAAATCAAAATTTCAAAGCCGTCGTGCTCCTCAGGAGTTGATTTTTTGCATTAGTGTAGTACCAAAAATTGAAGGTCTATCGATTACCCATCATGTATTAACGCATTTCATTTCCTCGCAATTTGATACAGTTTGATTTGAACTGTTGAGTGGTGTATTTTAGTGCTCAAACCGGCCTCTTATAAGTGTTTAACGAAAAAAAATTTGAATATTATACGTAAATGAAAAAAAAAAGAAACGAAATCGCGTGTCGGATTATCCGGGGCCGGATTAGCAGGGGACTACTGCATTATGTCACAAAAATAATAATTTTACATCAATTCAGGCGCAAACTATTCAGCAACATAATATTTTGACATCAGTGCCACCTTTATCTGATATAACCGAACTATTAACCTAATAAATGCCTACTTAAAAAAACTACCTTCCATTTGTTAAATTTATTTTTATAATTTTTCGCCATGTACGTATATTGAAATCGTAATTGTAATAAATTGAATATTGAATTACTGTTATTAATGTAGGTTAATTAGATATGCGAAAAAAAATACATCCTATGAAAGAAGATTTTAATTCGATAAGTATTCAGTTCATATAGTATTATGTATATTTAAATGAGATTAATTTATTATTACTACAGCATACTATATGTGATGTACATATAAATTAAATGTGCCTAAAAGGTAAAAAATTATCTTATACACATATCTTCTTCTTAAAATGGAGAAGATAGCATCGGAATGAATTCACCTCACTACCACTTTCAAGCAGTGCGTATGTACACAAAATTGGAAGATGTGTTTCGTACAAGTTTGGTTTAATTTACAAAGTGGGTGCATTTACCATAATGATTATATCGCTGCAACTGATTCTTGGGAATAATTTGATGGGATCGAAGCACAATATCATGTCATACACAATAAAATAACAAATTAAACTTTAAACATGTTTTCTTTATTATTATCCGACGACCGATTCGTTGAAAACCAGGGTCAAATTTTTCAGATATTTCTGAAACAGGAATGCGGCCCACTTTATGAGAAATCAAAATTGAGATCATCATTCAAAAAAAATTTAAATTTCATTTGCATTGCATGTGGTTTGTATGTCGGACCTATACGATTTACGAATTTATCTCGAAACCGATTTGGCTTGTTTTATTAACACATGTGTGCAATCGATGAATCTAATTGCGCATCAACAGTTTTTTTTCAGCATCAAGCTGAACAAAATTCTATAATTTAATGCAATTGTTATTTTCGGAGTAATTATGTCATAAATCCTAAATTTCTTCAAAAATTCAAAAAATTAAAGCTGTGGTGACATGTCACTTATCTTTTTCTCTCTTTACTGCATATATATAGTTATTCAAAATTTAATTATATTTGGCGACCATAGACATTTCATAATTCTCTCTAGTACGACCTTTATAATTTAAAATAATAAATATACAATAGGAAACCTTTTAGAAATAGTAATATGTACATTGTACATATATACAAATAACAAATCAAAATAAACTTCAACTTCAATTTAAATCCTTTAAAAATCTTTTAAATTTCAAAAAAAAGATCAAATGTTTAACATTGTGAAAACAATAAATCTAATCATATTATGTTATGTAATCATCGACCAAATTTTTACCGAATATCGTAATTATATGTATACTCTCTACGAAATAATTTGCGGGCAAAATTTTTCACATTCACTGGATATGATGATATATGTTTTATGATCCAAATCTTTTTGGAAGTTTGAGTTTGGTAAGACATTTTAACTTAAATTGTAAAACGAGTGATACTTACTGTGATTTCAGACGGCATTTAAAGTTTTCGATTAGAGCACAGAATGTTTTGTATTTTAGATATTCAATTCTTTCTGTTGAAAATAAATAATTTTTTAACGAAACACAAATGCACAAACAATGAAATATTATTTTCAATAATAGTTTTTTTATATTGTAGGTTGCACTCCGAAACCAGCTAATTAAAATAGAACTTGAAATAAAACTGTTTGCCCACAGTTGAATAGGCTTTTATAACTTATGAGTTATATTTATAAATAAATGACGATCATATAATTTCGATGCATGAATAAATAATAAACGCATTATGGTACACTATATCTGCTTTTGCAAACATATTTAGTCAGTTATATGTATTCCTGTTTTCTTCGATTTTATAAATACACCGTTGGGCTTTTTAAATAATTTTACTTGTGTGTGTTCTTAAGGTATATGAAATGAATTAAATATATACACGCACTTTAAAGTGCAAAAAAAAATCTACTTGTATTGTAATATTTGTTGTCAAAATATTGTTGTATGGGTGCTAAATGACAAAAATTGAGACCATATTTAAATGTGTATTTCTTATCTACGAGTATATTTAAATTACCAGCGATCGTTGACCTGCCTAAACGTGGGCTTACTGCTATTTCAAAAATTTTCATTTTGATCAAATATCAAACAAAGAAAAAAACTCAAATCAATACTATCCCGTCATACTTTTATTATTGCGAGTTGAAGAACAAAATTTTCGTCAACACGAGAACACGCGACTTACATGTGAGGAATACGGATTTATTAAATTCAATCCAAAAATAAACATTGTTTGGCCCCGTTTCTTATTAATAGTAATTGCGAATACAAAGCGAATTGGAATTTGCAAACGTTTGAATGGAATAGGCGAATTAGAAGGTATCAATAGGCGCTTTTTATTGCAACTAACATTTTTTGTTTGTTATCACTTATATATGAGTTTAGAAACAAACATTATTTTGTGCAAAGGTTTGTCTAGACTCCCTATATGATCCATGATACATCATACATTAAGAAAAACTGGCATTTGTGTCAGTTTGTATCAAATTCGTTATTTTAAAGCCGCCATTGTTGGCTTTTAACAATCAAGATCCTAGCTTTTCATATAAAAGTAATAAATTCCAACGCCGGCTTCAATAAATTTGTGTTCAGTTTGAACAAATTTCAGGCGCATGCGCGATATTTGGCACCTGCGCTTTTATTTACTAAGTTTGTGCAGATATGGGCTATTTTAGATAATGTGCTGATGTGGCAACAACGATCAATCACTGTGTGCGAGAAGCACAATTCTGTAATCACTTATTAGTGTGCACGCACATACATTAATAATAAAAAAAGAACCCACATTGTAAATTAAAACCAAATTTCGTACGAAACTCACACATTCTCACACATATAAAACACTAAAGATGAAAGAAGACATTTTACATGAAACTATATATTGCGGTAAAAATGAGGTGAGATATTTGCGTTTTTTGGGTGTCTACTCAACAAAATTATTTTTTCATCAAAATAATATTTTTACATCAGTGCCACCTTTATCTGATACATCCGAACTATTAACCTATAACCTTATAAATGCCTACTTAAAAAATTTACCTTAACATTTAAATTTGGATCATATAATTTTTCGCCATGTACGTATATTGAATTCGTAATTGTAATAAATTGAATATTGAATTACTGTTATTAATGTAGGTTAATTAGATATGCGAAAAAAATTCATCCCATGATAGAAGATTTTACTTCGATAAAAATCAGTGCTTTTATTACTTTTATATAAAAAATTATTGAAAATACAAATTAACATGATGTTAAATTAAACAGTTTCGACTCAGAAATAACTGTAAATTAATGTTTTATATGAAATAAAAGAAACAGCAACGTCTTATATGATACTTATATTTATTTCATTGATAATTCGATTATCATATATTGGGAATTTGCCTTTACGGTTTAATAAAATGGCTATCAGAATAGTTTTTTTGCCTACGGCAATATAAATGAATAACATTTATTGTGTATAGCTATCCCACTTTGTAAACTAAGACAAACTTGTGCGAAAAACATTTTCCTATTTTGTGAACATACGCCTTACTTGAAAGTGGTAGTGAGGTGAATTCATTCGGATTCTATTTTCTCCAATTTAAGAAGCTTCATATGTAAATTAGATAATTTTTAGCATATACGCACAACTAATTTATGTATGCATCACATATAGTATGCTGTAGTAATGCTAATTAAGTTTCATTTAAAGATACATATAGTATTTACGTACATAATTTACTTAATTTATGACGTAATCATGTAGACAAAGAACTATTTCGATAGCCATTTTATTATGACGCAAAGATAAATGCCTTAAATATGAAAATCTAATTATCAATGAAATAGACATTAGAATCATGTAAAACTTTATAGCCTAGACAGACTAGCACTTGTGATGTAGTTTGGATGTAGTAAAAAATGGCCGATGAAACGATGGTGACAGACTACACTAAACATGTTATTTAACTGTTTCGTCATCAGAGAAAAGAGAAATACAAAAAAAAAACAGATTGGACATGAACCAACAGCTGATGAATTGAACAATTTATGCGGTTTGAATAAAATTTGTCCATATTCCAAATATTTTTCCCTTATTATCACAAAATATTATGGATCATGTCTTCGCTTTTGACTAATCGGTACATATCGGATTTCCCCTGATTTAAATGTTGAACTACTTTCCGAAAGTCCATTATACCCTAGACAGACTAGCACTTGTGATGTAGTTTGGATGTAGTAAAAAACTGACGATGAAAAGATAGTGACAGACTACACTAATCGTGTTATTTAATCGTTTCGTCATCAGAGAAAAGAGAAATACAAAAAAAAACAGATTGGACATGAACCAACAGCTGATGAATTGAACAATTTATGCGGTTTGAATAAAATTTGTCCATATTCCAAATATTTTTCCCTTATTATCACAAAATATTATGGATCATGTCTTCGCTTTTGACTAATCGGTACATATCGGATTTCCCCTGATTTAAATGTTGAACTACTTTCCGAAAGTCCATTAAACGCGTCACGCAACTACATCAGGCCAATAATGTACATCAAAGTGCTAGTCTGTCTAGGCTATTAATATAAAATAAGAGAAACAGTAATAGCCTAGACAGACTAGCACTTTGATGTACATTATTGGCCTGATGTAGTTGCGTGACGCGTTTAATGGACTTTCGGAAAGTAGTTCAACATTTAAATCAGGGGAAATCCGATATGTACCGATTAGTCAAAAGCGAAGACATGATCCATAATATTTTGTGATAATAAGGGAAAAATATTTGGAATATGGACAAATTTTATTCAAACCGCATAAATTGTTCAATTCATCAGCTGTTGGTTCATGTCCAATCTGTTTTTTTTTTGTATTTCTCTTTTCTCTGATGACGAAACAGTTAAATAACATGTTTAGTGTAGTCTGTCACCATCGTTTCATCGTCAGTTTTTTACTACATCCAAACTACATCACAAGTGCTAGTCTGTCTAGGGTATAATGGACTTTCGGAAAGTAGTTCAACATTTAAATCAGGGGAAATCCGATATGTACCGATTAGTCAAAAGCGAAGACATGATCCATAATATTTTGTGATAATAAGGGAAAAATATTTGGAATATGGACAAATTTTATTCAAACCGCATAAATTGTTCAATTCATCAGCTGTTGGTTCATGTCCAATCTGTTTTTTTTTGTATTTCTCTTTTCTCTGATGACGAAACAGTTAAATAACATGTTTAGTGTAGTCTGTCACCATCGTTTCATCGGCCATTTTTTACTACATCCAAACTACATCACAAGTGCTAGTCTGTCTAGGCTATAAAGTTTTACATGATTCTAATGTCTATTTCATTGATAATTAGATTTTCATATTTAAGGCATTTATCTTTGCGTCATAATAAAATGGCTATCGAAATAGTTCTTTATCTACACGAATATGTCATAAAGTATTATGCAAATTATGTACGTAACTACTATATGTAACTTTAAACGAAACTTAATTAGTATTACTACAGCATACTATATGTGATTTATATATGAATTAGGGTGCGTATATGCTTAAAAAAATTATCTAATATACATAAAGCTTCTTAAATTGGAGAAAATAGCATCTGAATGAATTCACCTCACTACCACTTTCAAGTAATGCGTATGTACACAAAATTGGAAAATGTTTTTGGTACAAAATTGACTTAATTTATAAATTGGGTAACGACATTAATTCAATATTCAATTAATTACAATTACGAATTCAATATACTAACATGACGAAAATTTATATAATCCAAATTTAAGATTTGGAAGTTAAACTTTTCAAGTTTATAGGTTTATAGTATAGATATATCAGACATAGATGGCACTACTGCAAAAATATTATTTAGGTGAAAAAGTTTGCCTGAGCTTCGCTGTCAAAATATTATTTTGCTAAACAAACACTTTTGTTGAGTATATACCGCAAAAAACGCTAGTATCTCACTTCATTTTTACCGCACTATATAGTTACATGTAAAATGACTTCTTTCATCTTTAGTGTTTTATATGCGTGCGAATGCGTGAGTTTCGTACGAAATTTGGTTTTAATTAACAATGTGGGATGTATATAATAAACACTGTGTATCTGTCAGTGAAATTTGTTTTGTATTTATATGCAGGCGCAATATGTCAAAATTATTGTAATATTCGATAAATTGACTGGAGATTGGTAAAATTATTTCACCGCACTCATCACTTTCAAACAATATGTGTATTTATACAAATTTGGAAAATGTTCTTCTTTCACTTTTGGTTTAAAACACGAAGTGTGATACTTAATTGGAGGGAAGATTGGGCCTACGAAGACACCTTACTTAGTCAACTACCCGAAAGGGCAGTTAAGATTAGGAGTTATAAGGGTATTGAGAAAGCGCTTACAATCAATTAACTTCAAATAACTTCAATTATAGAATCATACCACATTGTTTGCCCTGAAAGAATATTAACGGGGAAGAAACCAGTGACATGGTGGAACTTCAATCTCCCAAAACTCAGGAAACAAGTCAATAAAATGTTCAATAGGGCTAGGAAATCTGAATCTGTTGAATATTGGTCTTCTCACAAGAGAGTGAGAATAGAAAATATACTTGCCATCAGGAAAGCAAAAACTGATGCATGGAGAAAGTACTGTGAAGAACTAGAGGGTATTCCTGAAATTGCATGTTTACGGAAAATACTTTCAAAGGACACACATGCTAAGCTTGATGTACTTATCAATGAAGATGGTACATTAACAACCTCAAATCTGGAAAGTCTTAATCTAATGATGCAGACACACTTTCCTGGGGGAATCCTGGGGGATACCCGTGAAAATACTTGCTGCAATCATAGTAGAGAGAGTAACTCCGGCTCAGTGGGAAGTACCTAAAGAGGCAGTTATGATTGTCAAGTTAGAACCTTTGTTACATCCTTCTCGCCCTACAAATTCCCTGCACCAAATGGAGTATATCCAATCCTTCCTCAAAAAGGGATGGACATACTTATAGGTCACCCGTGTGTGATCATGAGAGCTTGTATTGCATTGGAGTACACTCCATTGGCATGGAGGAAAGAAAGGGAAAGCAAGCAGGGGAATTAAATGTTAGCGCTGTACGGGGGTTTGCTCAGGGAGAAGTGCTATCAACGTTCCTTTGGAATTTGCTGGTTGACTCGCTCCTTGTGAAACTGAACCAACACGACTATCTTAGCATAGCCCATGATGGAAGTATCCTGATTCAGGGGAAGGATTTGTCACCTTTTGCAATAAAATGTATACATATAGGAGAGGGGTGGTGTGAAGGACAGAATCTTTCGGTTAACAATAATTTTTTTCACTAGAAGAGGCCAAGTTAGATGGCCCTTTTCTCCTGTTCTACATTATTAACTCTCAATAAAAATAAGACGAAATGCGATGGTAGAATCATGAAAATAAATAAATATTAATAATAGTACACATATGCTCCAGACAATTTAAAAAACAGATATATATACTAACGGTAGTTCATCGACATAAAATTGTTTTCCATAGCTGGAATTGCGGAAGATACCACCGTCACTTTACCGACCAGCTGCACCTACGTCACACATAATAAATTTGCAGTCATGATCGCATATGGCCATAAGTACAATTGATAAAAAAAATTTTTAGTTGTAGAATTCGGAACCTGCATTTGGAGGTGCTTGTATGGTCACATGTTTGCCATCAATTGCCCCAATGCAATTAGGAAAACCCCATCGACTTAAAAAACCATCGGATACTTTTCGATACGACTCCTCCGAATAATATGGAAAAGCCTTTTCCTTTAGAACAAATGTTATAGCACTTGTCTCAAATAAAATCCGATGTATGGAAGTCTGCGAGCATTTAAAAGTGTATAACAGCGATCTCTGAGATTCCCCAGTAGCTAGAAATCTATCAACAAATTATTCAACATGTTATATTATGTACAGATTCTTTAGAATACCAATTATTGTAGGATACTAACCTCAATGTCACAACTAGTCGCGTTTTTGCACAAATTGGTTCCCTTGTCAATTTGGCTTTTGTAACAATAGGACCCACCATTCAAAATAGTTCCTCGAACTGACTTGAAGTCATCCTTATATAATTTTTAAACATTATAGGATCCTTCAAGCTGCTGAAAATTGTGATGAAAGCACCTGTGGAATTCCGTCCTTCGTAGTACGGGTCAACCGAACATTTTTTTTACGCACATATTGGCGTTTCTTGACCACAGAACTCACGGCTTCTTTTTTTCTGGGCTTCTTGCTACAATCCGTTAGCCAAACGTACGCTTACTTTAGAAAATCTTCACTGTCATTATTATTAGCGTTTAATTTATTTTGCAACAAAATATTATAATCTCTTTTTATTTATAAAATTTTAATGTGTTGTATTGCCATAAAAATGAAGTTCAACTCATCGTTTAGGATTTTATATATAAATTATATAAACTCGCTCTTATGAAAACCACATAAGTCTATCGCTTTCACTCGATATGTTTGATATTTTCAAGCGCTTTCATGGAATCACTAAAACGATTTATGGAATTTTAGCTTAAACACATACTAATTAAATTGTGTGTTCATACACAATAAATAAGTAAGCACCAAAGACATCATTAGGTAGACATGGCACGTAGAACAAATATTTTATCCAAATGTTTGTATGTATTGCAATGCATTTATGTGTATTGGTTGGCATTAAAATTACATTAACGCCGTAAACATCGAAAAAATCGGGGCACCTCGGCAACAAAATCACAAAGGATTTCTAAAGTTTCGAAGACTCCTACAAGGGGGTCTAGAACGTCACTGGCACATTATTGCAAATATTAAAGGTTGTTTTTTAAAGACGATTTTTGAAAATTTATAATTAAATAGGTATATTAGGTGCGTCCTTTAAAAAAGTAGATAAATAAACTTTGATATATAAACTTATTTATAAAAATAGTAACTCTTTATAAAATTGACAAAAAAATAGCGCACCTATGAAATGAAATTTTCGATGCCCGAGATGAGTTCTTGTTGCCACACTTGTTTTTTCAATATTTTTTCCTTCTTAAATTAATTAACAATAATTTTATTATTTGTTTAATAAATAAAAAACATTTGTTTGTAATTAATAGTCACAAATTTGTTACAAATGAACGGCACAAACTCAAGAATATGATATATTTTTTAAATTGCGCTCACGAAAACAAACGAAAAATAATTCGAATTTTGACAAATGTAAGGTAATGTATATATTCAATATAGCAGCCTTTTCCCATTAAGAGATATTGTATAATCGTCACGGCCTCAATCATTCTGTTTCTATATTCATATTTTTAACATTATTGTTTGGTTATTTTTTTAAACATAATTAATTCAAACGACTGTCAAACTTCATCCAATCAGAACAATTGTCAATTTGTTTTTATTAAAAAAAAAGATGTTTTAGCTTTCTTGCATTATTCCGACAAGAATTTTTTAATTTTTGATTATTAGTTTACATATATGGATTTATGTATTATGTATAAAATAATATTTTGTTTAAAATAAGCGAAAACCCAACTGACAATTATGAGTAGGCGCCGCGTTATACAATCAAACTGAAATAAATAAAATTAGTTCTGAAATTTTTGTTTTTAAAGTTCTTACTTTATATTCTGTATATATTTATGTATATCGTGAGAGGCCTTTGTATACACATGTTCTTCATGCCAATCTCATTCCAGTCGTTTTGGCCCGTTGTAAATTGTAATCAGTGTGTCAACAAGGTACTTTGTATAAGTATTATTTTTTATAATAATCCAAGGTTTAATACAATAAATGAAATTAAATTTAAAAATAAATAACATTGTAAAACGGGACCATTATTATTTATTTACAGTTTGAAATTTAATTTTTTTTGAATATACCTTTATAGGTCACAATGGTAAATCTCTTATCACAATTTGCATACATAATATGCATGATGTAAACTATTTTAATAAGGACTTCTAACGACGGAAAAAAAAAGTTTTTCATTACATAAAACTGTACTCGTGGAATTAATTTAAATATATGCTGTATGAGTAACAAGACACTTGAAATCTAATTTAACAACGACCTAGTAATTTAATATAATCATGTGGAAGACGCAGTCATTTTTGGTTTTTATTTTCTGCGCGGAATTCGATGTTTTCATTTGTTATCACTTGTTTCTTTTTTTTTTCATGGGTGCAGTTCGAATGCAAGTACATATATAAATTACAAATTTCTAGCAAAATTTAAAAATTCGAAAAAAAAACAAAGTGATTTTAATTTAATTTAACATGGTTGGCCTTTGCCTGTGTATGTACACAAAATTTGAGTTTGGATTACATATTTGCACTACGTGCCATGTCTACCTAATGATGTCTTTGGTAAGCACTATCTACCTTATTCTGGCCTACGTTGATGTAAATTTAAAATAGGTTGTTTCTATTTCACTATTTCTCACAGAAGAATCGATTAAAACATTCGATTTGTCAAATACATACAAGATTGGTTCAAGCAAGCCTGATATTTTTTTATTGTTCGTGATTATGCTTTTATCAAACTTTAATAATTATTCATTTAAAGCAATTTTACTAAAATAACTGCATAAATTAGAATGTTCAGTGCCTGCATATTGCTGTTTTTAAATGCGAGTTTCTAATTAATTTTAAATATTTTTTTGAGTTTCGTTATTTTTATCTGTCAAAAAAAAAAGATATTTTAATAAAACTTTTGATTTCCATCGTTTTTTTAAACGCATACATTCATAAAAAAAAATCCGAGGATCTTTGAAACTACCTGTGTGATCTGTTGCATTATAAATATATTATAACTAGTCTAATAATTCAATTTTGAAAGTAACAGTTTGAGAAATTTACTTATTAGGTGTTTATTTATTCACATAACTTATTTCATTGGTTTTTTTTTTTGCCAAATTTCATTTATTAAACAGGATTTAAATTTTTTTTAATGACCAATGTACGTACAGTGTCGTAGAAATATTCAAGTTTCTAGTTCATTTCGTTATCAAAAGGACTAAAACTTGTTGATGTTCATTAATATATAAGGGAAAATAAACCGCCAAATGAATTAGGAATTTTAAAAATAAACTATTTAAACATGGCAAACCTAAACCGTTATTAAAAATCTTACTAAAAATTACATTGGCGCGAGTACAATGGGGGCTTATGCACTCCTACTTAGTATATTCGTTTTATTATATGTTATAGGTGTTGCACGAAACGAGAAATACTTACGCCCTTGGATTTGTCTTATGTGCTGTTTGGTGCTCTCGCTTGCATCCTGTACACATAATTTACAGACATTTCCTATCATGTGTACATATAATCTAAGATAAATACTATGTATCTTTCAATGACATTTCATTTGTATTTATGCAGGCATCATTTGTATTTTCGCAATGTATAACACATTGTTTATTGCTAATGTGTATCTATCGGTGAAATTTATTTTAATGTTTATGCGGGCGCAATTTGTCAAAAATGTCTTGATATTAGATAAATTGGATGAAGATTGGCTGAATATTGGCTAAATTATTTCAGCGCACTTCACCACATTCAAACAATATGTGTATTTACTTAAATTAAAAAATTTCTTCGTTCGGTTGTGGTTTAAATACAAAGTGGGTTAATTACTTACTTAATTGAGAGGAATCGAGAATGTTCTATTAATACTACGGTTTTATATAATGATTCCTATAAATGGGATTAGTTTGGTATATTGTGTGGTAAATCAAACGCACTTATAGAAAAGTTTCGATCAAAAAATCGTACACGATAATTTATTATGCCTTTATTATTTTTATGATATAATGAAACTGAAAAAATTTACATCAGTTTTGTATACCATGTTGTTGATTTGTTGTCTGCGGATCCATCTGAATAAAAACAAAAATATATTTATGTTTATATATATAAATGAAAATCCAATATGGATAATAAAAATTTAAGAGAAAAATTAAAATTCTAGGTATTTGCAGATTCAAGTTTCCACCTAAAAAAGTGGATTTTTCAAATGACTGAAATTGCTTATCGACGGCCCGATTCCGTCATTTCAGTATTTTATTCGTTATATTGTTCTATTGGGATTAGCTGATGAACAGTCAATTTGTCCTCTGAGTATACAGGGTCGCAACGTAAAACATAAAACGTATAAGAAACTAATTTTTTTCAGCTTATATATATACACACGTTTGATATAAAAAAACAATACAAATAAACCTTTCATTCATATGTATTATGACTGTAGTATCTGTTCTATTCTGCCTCATGGAATATAGATCTATTCTCATGATAAAATATATGAGACAACAATAGCATTGAATTTCGGGCGGTTTAGAAGTAAGTGAATTTCTACTGTTTATCGGCGTGCATGCATAAGTATGTGTACGTTTCTTAACAATTGAATGCAAGATTTGAAACATTTTTAAATTCTTCAAAGATTAAAATATCATCAAAAATTCAAGTAAAAATATAAAAATAAAGCACAAATGAAGTGTGTAGTACCAGATTGCAATATTAAAAGTGTTTCCGGAAAAAAAAAAAAACTACATCGCAGGGAGAGCGAGGTGTGAATTTATATACGACTGTTGCTTAACTACATTTTAATAAAGCTTTTCGGAGATATGAAAAATTTGACCTTGAAATTTTTGAATTTTGACCTTGATTTTTGTCCAAAATTGGTACTTTTATTGAGATTATCAATAATGTAGAACATCATAGTACCCTAAAACACATAGTATTTGAATTAAACATTTTCATTGTAAAAATATGACCTAGACTTTTCAAAATTTGACCTTGAAATGTTCAGCAAGTTTTCTTATTTTATTTATGTGAAAAAAAAATTTCAAAAATATTTAGGGTTTCTGAGATACGTGCTCCGCACGCCGTACGTCAAACCTTGATTTCCGATTTCGACCTTGAATTGTTCAGCAATTTTTTTTGTCTCATTTAAGCCTACAATAATGTGAAATTTTTTTTTTAAATATTAAAGGTTTCTGAGATATAAAAAATTTGACCTTGAATTTTTCGATTTTGACCTTGCAATGTTTCGCAAATTTTCTTATCTGATTTTATCCTACAATAATCTGAAAGAATTTTTTTGATATTGTGCAAGGTGGCTGAGATAGAAAAGTGGGGTTTGTCCTTGTCCACCCCCTTTTTCGCCAGAAGGAGCATCTAGCGGGATATAGGATATATGCAATTTTGTTTAAGATACCTTGAAGAATAATTGTTGTGAAAATGAAAAAAATCGTAGGATCTATTTTCGAGCCCCTATACGAAAAAAACTTCTTTTGGCAATAACTTTACCTTGAAGATTTGACCATGAAAAATCGAAAATCCAATTCTTATATTTTTGTTTAATAGTCTACAAAAAATTTTCATACAAATCGGTCCAGTAGTTTAGAAGTTTTTTTTTTCGACCATTTTTCTATAGTACGGCGTACGGACGTACTTTTGCACATTATTTCTAGACCACTTTTTTGGACTCAGGGGATGTCAAAACGAGTTTCTGCATCATCAACTTTTTTTCCGAAAAAAGTCGGATTCCAAATATTTCTATATGCCCTTGGGGTCGTATATAAATTTTAAAAAAATTGGTATAAGAAAACTATTCAAAGTGTTAAAATCTAAAGTTGAAAGTGCAGTGTGTCTTTTTTTTTTAATTTGTCGTCCAATTGGAATAAATTTTAACATATTTTAATTTATTTTCTTAATAATAAAACTTCAATAAATCTCGCAGTAACTTCAAATTTTGACAAAAAAATTAAAAATTATTTCGATGTAGAAAAAACTTTTTATTAATATAAATCGAGATTTAATTCGAAATAAAGTGTTGAAATTGCTTAAAACATTCCATTAAATTGTTTTAACATTTTAATTTGTGCTTTTTAATACAGCAAAATTAACATATTGTGTATTTTCTACAAAACTTTTGTTTGGTATACGTCTACATCATGCACTTTCTAGTAACTGTCTAGTACGCTTTTTTATTTTTTAAAATTGTTTTAATGCAAATTTGAAGCTAAATTATTGTTATTAAAATATATTTGAGCATATTTTAATATTATTATAATTTTAATTGAATATTTTACAAAAATCACCGAATTATTTTTTCATTAAACATGAAAGTACACAATAATTAAAGTGGCGCATATGGTATTATAATTGACATAAGGGTGTAATTTTGTTCCTTTTTAATTTATATACGTCCCCAATCATGGAGCTCTCTCCCCAATGGCATATAGAAATATTTGTAATCCGACTTTTTTCGGAAAAAAAGTTGAGGATGCAGAAACTTGTTTTGACACCCCCTGAGTCCAAAAAAGTGGTCTAGAAAAAATGTGCAAAAGTACGTCCGTATGGTGTACGCCGTACTATAGAAAAATGGTGTACTATGGTGGAAAAAAAAACTTCTAAACTACTGGACCGATTTGTATGAAATTTTTTTGTAAAGTATTAGACAAGTATAGGATCTTCGATTTTTCAAGGTCAGTTCCTTCAAGGTCAAGTTATTGCCAAGGGAATTTTTTTTCGTATACGGGCTCAAAAATGGGTCACACGATTTTTTTCATTTCCACAACAATTAATCTTCAAGATATCTTAAACCAAACTTCATATATCCTATATCCCGCTAGATGCTTCTTCTGGCGAAAAAGGGGGTGGACAAGGACAAACCCCACTTTTCTATCTCAGCCACCTTGCACAATATCAAAAAAATTCTTTCAGATTATTGTAGGATAAAATAAGATAAGAAAATTTGCGGAACATTTCAAGGTTAAAATCGAAAAATTGAAGGTCAAAATTTTTATATCTCAGAAACCTTTAATATTTTTGAAAAAAAAAATTTACATTAATCTAGGCTAAAATGAGACAACAAAAACTTGCTGAACATTTCAAGGTCGAAATCGTAAATTTCAAAGTTCGACGTACGGCGTACGCCGCCGGTATCTCAGAAACTTTGAAATTGAAATTTTGAAAACTCAAGGTCATATTTTTATAATAAAAATATGTAATTCAAAGACTGTGTGTTTTAAAGTACTATGATGTTCTACATAATTGATAATCTCAATCAAAGTACCAATTTTGGAAAAAATCAAGGTCAAAATTCATAAATTTCAAGGTCACATTTTTCATATCTCCGAAAAGCTTTATTAAAATTTAGTTAAGCAATAGTCGTATATAAATTCACACCTCGCTCTCCCTGCGATGTAGTTTTTTCAAATGTGTTGTACGGCGTACGGACGTACTTTTGCACATTTTTTCTAGACCACTTTTTTGGACTCAGGGGGTGTCAAAACAGTTTCTGCGTCATAAATTTTTTTCTGAAAAAAGCCGGATTACAAATATTTCTATATGCCCTTGGGGTCATATGTAAATTAAAAATGTTATGTACTAGTGAGATAATTTACAATATATTATTATACATAATAAATAAATTTTTAATTTTAATACCGTAATTTAAATGCAATATTTAACAAAAAAGCAAACGTAATTGCCGAAAGGACAAAATTATCTTTTCATATGTCATAGGAACTTATTCCTAATCAAACGTGGTGCAAACTACATATTATGGAATTATTTGTGCATATAATTGTGTGTGGATAAAATAATCACTCAGGTAATTTGGAGTGTTAATATTATAAATATTAAATTTATAGCAAATGATGAATTGCAGTATAGTAAATGCGGCTGTTGATCCAAATGGTTAAGCAAACACACTTAGTAGTGTGATGGATGTCCCAGAAGATGACGAAAAAATGGAAGAAACGTAACAATGAACTCCATGCTTCGAATTTGGCCAATCTGGCGTTACCTCGAAGTGTCTGGGTAAAATGACAAAACAAAAAACTAGATAGCTGATGATGAACAGCAGTCTCAGGTGATGGTGTATTCAATATGTTGGTCGATTCGGAAGTTGTGAAATAATTATGTAGTTGTGAAAGCATGAAAGTGCAAGAACTGTCACCGCGAATGAACACTGCCCTTAGAGTGCGTAAGTTTAAGCTGGACTGAATGGAAGAACATGATTAATAATAGTTTGGAATGTAATCCGATTAGTTTTATACAACGCAATGTACAGCTTATCAAAGCTATTTATTATATAAATAATGGATTACTTTTTACTAGACCTAATATATATTATCTCTTTAGAAGTGTCACGACTTATATTATAAAAATGTTGGGTTAAAGAAAATCAAAATGAAGTCATTAAAAATAACTATTTTTTTAATTGAATAATTTTAATTCAAATGTATTATGTACTTACGGCTGAATGAGCTCCCTCGTCTACTTTCACTTGAACTGTTAGTCCAAGCATTGGAAAAACTACCGAAACCACTAGACACCCGTGACTCTAACGATGACCTGACTATTACTGGTTCTAAGTCCATTTGTTGTTGACTTTTTATTCTCGATTCCCTCAGCATTCGTTTTTCTAAAATAAATTCGCAATTTATGACAGGTCTTAACAATTATATTTATTTACCATTTAATATAACATTCATAAATTTGTCATTTAATAATTCCATCCACAAGCGTATCGCTCCCATTTCACCGGTAAATTCTACTTTCTGACCATTTGCTTTTGAGTCATACAGCACGATGTTGTTTTTGACATCTTCATAAGTAAATCCAGCTCTTGTCCATTCAAATTGTCCACGAAACTGCAAAGTATCCTTATTTAAAACTTCTGTGATTACCAATCCTTTTTCAAATAAAAAAAGTTTTCCACGGTATCGGCGCCTTAGTTCGTGATCGAATACATCAAGTTCTCCAACTTTGCGTAATTTTCCTTGATGCAAGGGATTAAACTATAAAATATACAAACAATTAGTAGTAAATTACTATCATAATTCGAACAGAGGAAGTAAATGATTCCAACTCAAACTGGCTTACATCGTTAAGTTCAGTTATATCATTAATGCTCATTGAATCGTTAACTGTGTCAAGTAGTCCCTGCATAACCTTTTCTGCTCTGCAAAAGGCTGCAATTCCTTTTTTATTACCATCATTGTCCAGACTTTTGTACAATTCCTTAAAAATAAATTCGGTTGCTTTTTGTTATTCAAACTTAACACTGAGAGATATTGAGACCACAAATATCAATACATGTATTTAAATATCGGTATAAAGTGGAAATGTCTAGATGGAATATCATGTGGAAATATATAAAATAATATTCAACAGTCGAATTTGATGACATCATTGATACATAGTATGTATTACATACAACATATTCAGCGTACGGGTGTATACGAGAGCTCTATGGAATAAGCCACCACAGCACTATTAAAATATTGTATAAGTGAGAACAGCTGAAATGAACCAAATTTGGGATGCAGGTGCTTGCAGTGCAGTGTATTCAGTGCAGGTGTGTTGCAATAATTTTAAAACAGCAAGTAATTTGTTTATTGACTAATTTTTTTTTTGTAAAGCAGTGTTGGTACGGTGCTTTGTCCTTACCAAATTCAACCTATTTACTTCCTACTCATTTGCTCCATAGTTCCTGCCATGATCAATACCGGTTGGTTAGTAAACTTGGTTTATTGTTGTATTTTAATAATTAATAAATA
Source organism: Sylvicola cinctus (assembly GCA_963854165.1). Taxonomy (NCBI): domain Eukaryota; kingdom Metazoa; phylum Arthropoda; class Insecta; order Diptera; family Anisopodidae; genus Sylvicola; species Sylvicola cinctus. The sequence goes on from OY974082.1 coordinate 27,959,890, forward strand.
ATAATTTTATTGAATACAAATGTTTTTATTTGAAACCAAACAAATGTGGAGTCACCGAAGGGGAAGCGAATTTAGTGTGATTGCGTGTGTGCGATATTTGGCAATTGGTATTTAAATTTTCAAATGACTGTAATTGCATGTCGTTTGCCCGATTTCGTCATTTCAGTTTTTTCTCAGCTATCTTGTAGTATTGGGAATTATTTCATTTAAACGTCATAAATTATTCGATCAGCTGTATCAACATCTCAACATGCACAATCTTATTAATTTATATACGACTCCAAGGGCATATATAGATTTTGGTAATCCGACTTTTTTCAGGAAAAAATTTGACGATGCAGAAACTCGTTTTAATACTCCCTGAGCCCAAAAAGTGGTCTAGAAAAAATGTGCAAATGTAGGTCTGTACGCCGTACTATCGAAAAATAGTGTACGCAGTAGTATGGTGTAAAAGTCATTTCGGAAACTACTGGACCGATTTGTGTAAATTTTTTTATAAAATATTATAGCAAAATAAGAATGTGGTTATCGTTTTTTCAAGGTCAGATGCTTCAAGGTCAAGTTATTGCCAAAATCATTTTTTTTGTATGGGGGCTCAAAAACGGGCTCTACGATTTTATTCATTTCCACAAAAATTAATCTTCAAGGCATTCTAAACTAAACTGCATATAATATATATCCCACTAGATGCTCCTTCTGGCGAAAAAGGGAGTGGACAAAGACAAACCCCACTTTTCTATCTCAGCCAGCTTACACAATATCAAAAAAATTCTTTCCGATTATTATAAAATTAAATAAGATAAGAAAACTAGCAGAACATTTCAAGGTCAAATTTCTTCTTATCTCAGAAACCTTAAATATTTTTTCACATTAATGTGGGATTAAATAATATAAGAAAACGTGCTAATTAATAAAATATTTCAAGGTCAGCGTTTTAAAACTCAAGGCCATATTTTTATAATGAAAATACTAGATATGTTATAATAATAATTATAATAATATATATACTAGATAGGAAAAGCTTTGCAAATTATGTGTACAGGGTGCAAGCGAGAGCACAAAACAGCACATAATACTAAACCAGAGGCGTGGAACACCTATTATAAAACGAATATACATAGGAGTGCATAATCTTCGATTATATCCTGCACCACTGTAATTTTTAGTAACATTTTTAATGACGGTTTAGGTTTTTTATCATCTATTAAAAATTTATTTTTAAAATTCCAAATTAATTTTGGGGTTTATTTTCATTTACATATTAATGAACATAAATCAACAAATTTTAGGCATTTTCATAACGAAATGAACTAGAAACTAAAATATTTTCAATACGCACATTGGTCATTAAAAAAAATAGTTTATAAATGAAATTTAACAAAAAACACAATGAAATGAGTAATGTGAATAAAAAAACACCTAATAAGTAAATTTCACAAACTGTTACTGTCAAAATTGAATTATTTAACTAACTATAATATATTTATAATGTAACAGATACATAGGTAATTTCTTCGGTTTTTTTTTTATGAAACCATGCGTTTAAAAAACGACGGAAATCAAACGATTTAATAAAATATCATTTACACATAAAAGTTACAAATCTAATAGTGCTGCTTCTTCAGGTAATTCCAATCTAGGCTATTTTGAAATGCTTCTTCTCATGGAAATAAATGGATCAGAGGGCTGTAGAAGAATATGGGTAATGAGCCAGATCCATATTCGTAGATAGTCTTGAACATTTCCTAGTGCTGTGAAGCCTGTATCATATGTAATCTTTAACCTCGCTTCTTGTGAATCTTCCGAGATTTGACCGATAGGTAATATGGAGGACTCAATAACACTGCTTCCATGAATCAAAATTTTATGGACAGTTGCAGGCATGTGCTATTATTCGTATTTAAAACAACTATTTGAAATTTATTTGCATCTCCTTTGTATCGACATGCAAGTACAACCAAAATTGACTTAAATCTTCAATTCTCGATCTACTCCCATTACAGAAGACGGCAGTATTGGATCTAAAAAAAATCTCCGAGCAGTACTGCCATCCTTGGAGTTGCCACTGCCTTGTTTCAGAATATCAATTAAGAGTCCAGTTTGCTTTCTAAACTTCTGTTATATATCCCTCCTAGCTAGATTTTTCTTAACACCAGATTTTAAAACAATTGTTTCCAAATTGTTCATTTCTTTTGGTGTTGCCTTGCATATAAAACACGTTTGTGTCGAAAGAGTGTCGGTTATCGCTGCGTATAACTTTCCGTCCACCATTGTAAAGAGCATATTAAAGTTTAAAACAAATCCCTTTCCACTCATTTCAATTTTATACTCTTTTAACCCTTCAATCAGAGTTCTTATATCTTTGATCACGGCATTTGTCTTCTCTTCTGTTTCCTTAGCGTATTCAACATTATGGGTTTGCAATATTTTGTGGATGAAGGCGTTTTATTTTCCCATACTACATTTTTATCCGAATCCTTAGAACATGAAGGAACTAAAGAAGCCATAAATAAATTTGCATTCGTTTTGACAGGTTGTTCCAGAATTTGTTTATATTTTGCTTGTCGAGAAGAGCCATCATTTACAAGTTACTTCAAGGTTGGAATACAGACTGCTATCTATATTCATCGACATTAATATTCGATTTGAAGTATTATTTAATAGTGACTGAATATTGTTTTCATACTTCGTCCCATTAACCTCTATTTCTTCAGAGTAACACTCCTTTTTTTTGCATCAAGCACAACATCATATCGTGGTTAAATGTTGTCGTTTCTGTGTTTTGCTTGCATTTGTAACTGCTGGTACTGGTACTTCGAAAGTTTTAAGTCCAATATTACAGCTAAAGCTTTATCTTTTGTGTACATTCGAGGAGCTTCGAAGTCGCATCTGTTATTGTTCGTAAAAATGCACTTTTCTTTATTCTTCCTTGTAAATACACCTTACTTATAGTTGCATCTATTTTTTTCGATGGTCCTTCTGAGCTCCTTAGTTTCTGCAACTGTTTGCGTTTAGGTCTTTCACTTGACTCTCCATAAGAGGTTCCCGAATGTTTAGCACCTTTACCAATTTTTTAAATAAAAAAAGTCTATTATAAAAAATTTAACCAATCTTCAAACTTTATCACAAAATCTCTCTTCGAACATGACACCAATTTCCAATTTATTGTAAAGTTCGTACAGAATTTATCTCGACTTCCCTTTTTTCACTATCGGTAAACACTTTTGTATGAATTCAATATAAGATTCTAAAAAACAACTTTATCCTTGTTGCAGTCGAAAATTATTTCGAAAGTTATTTAGCTAACAGGCATGATGCTCCTATTTTACAAAGATATTATTCAAACTGAAGTACGCCCAGAAATTGTTTTTATATTGGACAAAAAATGCACGAAATTTTAATAATTAACCCGAAATGACAATAAAGTTTCGGTATATTTTATTTTATAACCCGATCTCTAATGCATATTAAGAAGAATAAAAGTAATAATAATTATATAATTATTTAAAATATCAACAAATTATTTTGCTCAACATAAAATAATTGTGCCTGTTTAAGCAACAAAAAATTGTATGACTCAAAGTACGAGTAATTTTGTGATCCCTTATTGACTTTTATAGATAATTTTAATATTTTTTCATAAAATATCATTTCCGTTCAAAACATTATTTTTAAAATTGCCCAAAAATAAATATTAACAAATAATTTCGAGTGCATTTTTTTTCTTCAAACATCCATAAAGGGGTCCCCCTGGAACATCCTGGAAACAATTTTATATGAGTAGTGTCCACTGGAACGCACTGTAATATAATATATTAACAGAACATGGTTCAACCTTGATCCGGATAGTATTTGCTTAGTTGAAAATTATCAAAAAATGCTACATCAACATAAGGAAAAATTTTTTTTTCTTTTTTTTTGTTTAGTGCATAGAATTATCTTAAAAAGTAGTATAAAATTTATCCCACATATAGCAAGTTTTACGAAAATGCCAAATCTGGAAATTTTTCCAAAATTTTTGTTTTAATTTTTTCAATGCAAAACTTCCGACTTTGGAGCCAAAAATCTAGCATGCTCATAAAATTTTTTATTTTTTTTTTAAATTATGTATCTTTATTAATTTACAATAACAGCTAACAAATTTATTTTGCTAATAAAAAAGTAGAAAAATTGTTAGAAACCGTTTAAATCAACGGTTCGGACCATTGTGCGACGTACGGACTTACATTTGCACATTTTTTCTAGACCACGTTTTTGGACTCAAGGGGTGTCAAAACCAGTTTCTGCATCGTCAACTTTTTTTCGAAAAAATCCGAAATACATAAATCGACAAATGCTCTGGGGATCGCACATAAATTAAAAATTTCGTTTCAAAAGTAACAAGTGCACTCAAATCTTGTTACATTTGAAATAAAACATACTTTTAATAACACATTTATCGCAATATAAACTTTAAAACTTACCCTAACAATAGTTGTTTATTAAAATTCAAGCAAACTAAAAGTAACTTGTAATTATAATTATTTTTTTGAAAAAAAAATTGTCGCATATGTTTCTTCTTATTTTTTCCTTACATTTTACATAAATATTTATGGGTATAACCACGTTAACAATTACGCTATTAAAATTGTGAACGTTCAATTTCTTTATAATAAAAATGTGTTTTATTAACTAAATAAACGTAATCTTATTATTCCTACAACACTCAATAAAATGAATGTCTATAAACTTATGGGTATACAGAAATGTACATTGAATGCATCATATTAATAAATTGAATATTAAATTGCTTGTGTTAATATTTATCCAACTAATTATGCGAAGAAAATTCATTAAAGAAGATTTTACCTCGAAAAAATCAACGCCCACTAAAATTGAATCATTTTCAATTAAAAAATAAATATAGTTTTAGCTCAAAATTTTTTTTCAAATTAGTGTTTAATGTAAAGAGATGAAATATTTGATTTTTATTTATTTTGTATTTTCCTTTCAGATTATAAAAAATGGCGACGATGTATTAACTTATGTGTTAGTATATTTATGGTATATTTATATATGATATATGCTACATAGCATATATGATACATGACTATGGCATCGTTCTTTTCACTTTATATAAATCTTTCGCCGCCATTTTTACATGCAGTACAACAACAACGCTAATCATACACGCCAATCGCCATGATCAATGTTCATTTCACTTCACTTTGAGTTAGGAACAATATTTTTCGCCATTTGGATTGGCTCTGTCGTCATTTTAAAGCATTCAAATCCAACTTATTGGTACAAAATTTGTATTACATTCAAAAAATTATCCACGTTATCTCAGCTGTCCCCACTACGCACTTAACGCGTTGCCGTTAGCAAACTTGCAAAGCGCACTTGCTAAGCAGCTGCGCATGAATCGTTCATATGAAATGTTAAGCTTTTCTCTTTGCTGCCTCTAAAATATATGACAATCTGGCAACGTCGCATGAAGTATTGCGCACGCGCGTACGACAGTAGTCAGGGTCTGGTAACGTACAATAAGTTATACTGCCGGCTGCGTGTGATTAGGAGAATTAAATATTAATATGTAGACACCATACAATTGTTCATAAATATATATACGTATTAAACAAATGTAAAATATAAAAAATAAATTTACAATAAGAGTGTAATGTAGGTTTAATGCATCATATTAATTAATTGAATATTGAATTGCTGATGTTAATATGAGTAATAATTATGCGAAAAGAATTTCATTATATAAAAGAAAATTTTAATTCGAAACAAATAAACGTCCACTAAAATGTAATTACTTTTAATTAAAAAATTATTAATGTCACATATTTATTTGCCACTATAGTAAACAGTATCCCAAAAATAATGGCAAATTACCGTTTAATATAATGTAGATGAAACAAAAACATTCATTTGTTATAATAATGTTTATATGAAGCATAATTCGATTATTATGGTTTTTGTTATTTCCTTTACGATTATGAAAATGAAGACATTGTATTAATTTTTGCGCCCGTGTATATGGTATATATTATAGAATTATACATGACTATGTATATTCATAATGTGTACCTCTCGAGTACCGACTAGAGATATCTGCCGATAAAGTACATTTAGTATTCATGCAGGCGCAATTTATAATCGTTTATATTTTCGCCTGATGCGAGGTTGCCAGATTTCTTCAAAATAAACTTTTATCTCGCAAGAAATAAATGATTGTAATTGAGAAAAATTAGAGTAATATTTGATGACGAATCTTTGATAGCAAGCTATGCGTTGTTATGATGTTCAGTTAGGTCGTTTAGAATAAAAATGAGAATTTAAAATGTCAAAAACCAAAAGTGCTAAATACATGTAATGTCAAAAAACATTTCTAACATAAATGGAAATAAAATTTATTGATGTACCTTTATAATATCGTTTAACAGAAGTTTATACTTCGGAAGTCTCTGGATTGGTTCAACCAAAAAGCTATTGACACCTAGCTTATCCATCAGCATTTCTTGTTGTTGCTACAAAATAAATTATGTATATATATAAAATAAAATTTTGTGCCGGTTTTACATAGTTTCGAATGCAGATTACTTGAAAAAGACTGGAAATATTTACAAAATTTACTAAAACCGTAGGAACTACTTTTTTCAACTTCGCTCGTCATAAAGACTGTTTCATCTACTAATATAACGAATTTGACGAAAAAACATCAAATATTTCTGGTAAGAATTTTACTCGGCTAATGGAAATACATACATATATAAATATGTTAATTCAAAATAAAATATTTCAAGCTGAAAAAAATGTCGGTAGATGTATGAACAAATTATACCGCATTAATATTTATTATTTTTCAGGTAAGGTTCCTTTTATATTTATTAATTTTATTTATAGTCAGTTTAGAATTGCCAGCCATAATTGTGGGTTCATTTACTCCACAAAAAACGATGAATAGTTCGACTGGTGTCTTTTGTGTAATCAAAATTTGTGCAGATGCTACTATGTAAAGTCAGCACGAATTGAAATTATTACCATAAAAATTTCTTTGTTAATCTCGCACAGCGTTTCAGATTTTTTTCGGTTTATGGCATACGACACATAGCAGTAAAAATAATCCTTCTAGAAATATAAATTGAGAATAATTTGTATAATATATTTTTTTATTTATCAATAAACTGTACAAACCTTTATAAAATCTATAAAAACCTCTCCTATTTTTTCTACATTTTCGCCACAACCCAATAATGTTGGAAAAAATTCATCTTGGTGAAAGTCCCGAAGACGTTCGATATTCCCAAATATTGTATACTTTTGACCACGTAGAGAAAGAGGTTGGTTTTTTTGTGAAAAAATTTTCAAATAATTATTTATTCCTTGTGTGAGTGTGTTTATATAAGTTTGCTCGTTGTCCATAAGTTCTTGAATACGTTTTTGTAGTATTCCCGTTGAATCTGATAATAATAATTGCGCTTCTAGTGTACCATTTTTTTTTGAAAATTCTGAATCATCACTTAAAGAGGTTTCAGAAAATGAATCGTCATAACTTTCTTCAATTTGAGTGTATTTCAATTCTGGTAATTTCACGTTTTCGGGTATGTGTGAGAAATTAAATGTCACTGGATTAAAAGCCTCGGAAATGTTTTGGCTTCCGCTGCAAAAAAAAAAGTGGATATGTGTTGTGTTATGTTTCAGAAATTACTAATTGTGACCGCAAACAATTTTATGCAACATTATATGTATATACTATGGTATACATCTATCAAAATGATATAAACAACTACATCATTTAATATTATACCTGTTGAAAGTCAAAGTTTTGAAAAATGAGAACTTCGGAAATTTTATCGTCATACGTTACGTAGTTATTGGAAAGTGTGTTACACAAAAAGAAATTTCCAATTATTTTTAGATAAATAAATTAAAGAATTAAAAATGTTTATTCATGATAAAAAATGACTTTCTAAATTCAAAACTGATATAAAAAAACTATATCGCAGGGAAAGCGAGGTGTGAATTTATATACGACTGTTCCTTAACTACATTTTAAAAAAGCTTATCGGAGATACCTTGAAATTTCTGAATTTTGACCTTGATTTTTGTCCAAAAATGGTAATTTTATTGAGATTATCAACAATGAAGAACATCTCTTTAAATTTTTCTCTAATATTTCACAAAAAAATTTCATGCAAATCGGTTCAGTAGTTTAAGAAATTTTTTCCCCCATATAATTTCTATGGTAATTTCTAAACCGACCCACTTTGTAAATTAAACAAATATATATCCGAACTATAAACCTATAAACTTGAAAAGTTTAACTTCCAGATGTTAAATTTGGATTATATAATTTTTCGTCATGTATGTATTGTATATTAAATTCGTAATTGTAACTTATTGAATATTGAATTACTGTCGTTAATGTAGGTTAATTAGATATGCGAGAAAAAAAATTATCATACGAAAGAATATTTTAATTCGATAAAAATCAACGCCCACTTAAATTGAATTACTTTTAATTAAAAAAAAAATTAAACATACAAATTTATATGCTGTTAAATTAAACAGTTTCGGCTTAGAAATAATTGTAAATTAATGTTTAATATAAAATAAGAAAAACAATAAAGTTTTAGATGATTTTAAAACGTCACAAATTATGTAAATTATGTACGTAACTACTATATGTTTCTTTAAATGAAACTTAATTAGTATTACTACAGCATACTATATGTGATCTAATATATAAATTTCTAAACGACCATGTATGTATGTATGTATGTATGTATGTATGTTACGCAATCACGCCAAAACTGAAAATGGGATCACCACGAAATTTTACACACGTATTTGCCAACTTTCTAAAAGTAAAATAGGCATATTTTCAACGCGAATATAAACCGCGAAAACCGCGAAAAAAATCGCGGTTCGCGAAAAAATTGTCTTTTACCAAAAATGATTGCTGTAATCGGTTTGTCAGTAGTCAGTTAATAAAAAATATGACGCGAAAAAATCCACGAAATTTTCCGCGATTTTCCGCGGGACTATCTATTTTATATATTCCTAAACGACCGTGTGTACTCCAAAACCGACAATGGGATCGCCACAACATTTTGCACACGTGTTTGCCAACATTGTAAAAATAATATAGGGGTATTTGTACCGCGGAAATAAACCGCGAAAACCGCGAAAAAAATCGCGAAAAAATTGGCTTTTACCAAAAAATGATTGCGGGAATCGGTTTGTCAGTAGTCAATTAATAAAAGACATGTCACGAAAAAATCCGCGAAATTTTCCGTGGAACTATCTAATAAATAAATTTCTTAACGACGAAAAAAACGCGGTTCGCGAAATAGTTTACTTTTCCTAAAAATTAATGGGGGGCATCGATTAGTCAGTATTCATTTAGTTAAATTCACATCACGTAAAAACCAGCAAATAATTCCGCGATTTTCCGCGGAACTATCCAAAATATATAAATATAAACGGCCGTTTGGGTATAGGAATCAACCATGCTAAAACGAACATTCAATACGAAATTTTACACAAGTATATCACAACTCTCTAGAAGTAACGTAGGCATATTTAAAAAATTAAAATAAACCGGAAAAACCGCGAAAACAATAGTGGTTCGCCAAAAAATTTCTTAATTATTAAAGTGATAAACTCCGCGATTTTCTGCGGTTATGCTTTATAATCCAATATAAAAATACAAACAACGGTTAAACTATAAACGGAATCGGAGATTTTACACATGTATTTGTCAGCATTCGGAAAGCAACAAAGGCTTTTTTTACAGCGAAATGAAATACAAAAATCATGAAAACCCAAGTTGCGAAAAACGTTTCTGAAACTGTAAATGGGATCGCTTCGACATTCCAGAAGTATTTTGGAAACGCGAAAATAAATAGAGTAAAAAGAATTTCTCACGAGGAAAGCTGTCAATAACTCAGCGATTTTCCGCGGTAATGAAGTTCGTCTAATACATAAAAATTAATATGATCCTTTTAGAAACACCTCGCCAAAAAATTCGACCATAATTCTGTGGTTTTCCACAATTACGGTTTTATAGTAGATTTTTTTATAATCACATCCAATGCGGAAACTTCATAAACGAGCGAAAAAAAGAAAAAAAAATGCTAAATTTTTGTTGTGTTTCCTTTTATGAAGTTGAAAGATATTCCAGAAAAAAGAGAAAAAGTGCTACGAAATCGAAACCATTATGAACAAGCAGCAGCACCATGAAAACGAAATTCTGCATAATAATTGTCAGTGTTTTCAATTTTAACTTTGATTACAATAAAAAAACGTAAAAATAGACATTCTTTTATCAAATATTTATGATATTAAAGTATATAAGTGATTACTAAAAACGCTTTTAAAAAATAACATGTTGTGTCCCAGCAGCGCACGGGTTCCTCCGCTAGTGTATATATAAATTTGGTGTGCGTATATGCTAAAAAATTATCTAATGCACATATGAAGCTTCTTAAATTGTAGAATATAGCACCTGAATGAATTCAATTCACTACCACTTTCAAGTAATGCGTATGTAAACAAAATTGGAAAATGTTTTTCGTGCAAGTTTGACTTAGTTTACAATGTGGGAAGTATATATTTATATATTCATAAACAACAACTTTGTAAAATGATAGTTAATCTTGTTTCCTTCTCTTTAAGGGAAAAGGCGCAAATAAATTCACCAAAGGTTGAAAATTTGGATTTGACATCTCGAGTACATCCCATACAAGGAAAAAAAAACTAACTACCACCATTTAATGCAACTTACGATGCCCAAGGTTACTGGGCTATAATATGTGTGCCAATTATATATTTATTATAGATTTTTACCACGAATATTCTTCTTGAGTCTAGATAAGATATTTTTAAGAATGCTAAAATAATTTTTATTTTCTGAGCCTGTTGTTAGATCGAATAAATATTTTTATTTATTCATTATAATAATTGGCAGAAAATTAAAAACTTATTGGCTTTAAAATGATTATGCCTGAATAATTAAAGAACGTCATTATTTTGTTTTTCACACGGTTAATGTTTAAACATACATTTTTGGCGAAAAAGGGGGTGGACAAGAGTTTCGATTGGTCAATAAAATAAATATTTTAATTTCAATAGTGAACGGCCTAATAATTTTTATAAAATAATTCTTTTTATTTTCGACAATTCGCGCGTCATCATAATCTGACAAGTTTAAATATATTAAGCGCAATACAAAAAAAAATTAATTAATAGAACGTATAAAAGCTGTTTTTTTTCAGAAGGAGATATTTTAAATATTAACCTTCCCACTGTAGTAATACTAATGAAGTTTCATTTAAAGATATATATAGATATATATAGATACATAATTTACATAATTTATGACGTATTCGTGTAAACAAAGAATTATTTCGATAGCCATTTTATTATGACGCAAAGACAAATGCACAAAATATGAAAATTGAATTATCAATGATATAAATATTAGAATCATCTAAAACTTTATTGTTTCTCTTATTTTATATTAAACATTAATTTACAATTATTTCTAAGCCGAAACTGTTTAATTTAACAGCATATAAATTTGTGTGTTTAATAATTTTTTAATTAAAAGAATTTCAATTTAAGTGGGCCTTGATTTTTATGGCATTAGAATCTTCTTTCAAAGGATACATTTTTTTTCGCATATCTAATTAACCTACATTAACGACAGTAATTATATATTCAATTTATTACAATTACGAATTCAATATACGTACATGGCAAAAAATTATATAATCCAAATTTAACATTTGGAAGTTAAACTTTTCAAGTTTATAGGTTTATAGTTCGGATGTATCAGACGTAGATGGCACTACTGTCAAAAAGTTAGGTTAGGTGAAAAAGTTTGCCTGAGCTTTGATGTCAAAATATAATTTTGGTGAAATATGTTGGGAGTTGTCCTCTTGTGAGAAGCCCAATGGTCAATAGATCCAGATTTCCTAGCTGTATTGAACATTTTATTGACTTGTTTCCTGAGTTTTGAGAGTTTGGAGTTCTGCCATGTCACTGGTTTCTTCCTCGTTACTACTCTTTCTGGGCAAACGATGTGGTATGATTCTATAATTGAAACATTTACAATTGTTAGCGCTGTCTCAATACCCTTATGACTCCTAATCTTAACAGCCCTTTCGGGTAGTCGATTATGTAAGGTTTTTGAGTAGCAGACCCAGTCTATTTTCCTTGGATCTCTGACTCTATTCTTTTCTACTATATCCACCACAATTGCAAAGTGGATATACCTGTGATCTGGAAGCAGTCTCTTTCTCTAATACTTTCCATCCAACAATATTATCAGCAACCCCAGCTGATGCCAAGGTGAGGCCTATGGCCTCCCTTCTACGAATGTTCATAAATGTCGGTTCACATCCCTTGTTGACAATATTAAGATTCGTTCTTGCTATGTACTTCAATAGCTCACGCCCCCTTGGGTTAGTATTAGAGCTACCATAAATCTCATTGTGCGAATTTGCATCCACACCAATGATGATTCAAGATTGAAATTATTTGCATAATCCACCACCTTTATCAGTGCTTCCGTTGGAGGCATGATAATTGTGTTGTAAGGTAGATACGCTGAAACCAGAATGATATCAACGTATCGGCTATTTTTCACCACTCTGACCTTAACCACCGTGCAGTCATCAGAGCTGCACTGCGTAATTAAATTTGCCTCTATATTCCTAGGAATGTAGATACAGGTTAGAGGGCGATTTATAGCATTTACATAAATGTTGCCATTTACATTCGACATAAGCCCAATCTTCCCTCCAAGTAAGTATGGTTCTTGGATTAGGCAGATGTCCGTTTCTACCAACTGTATACCTTTGCACAACAGGTGTGTAGCCGCTTAAAAGTGTTGTAGGTTAATTTGTGTAATTCTTAGTGAAGAGCTATCCATATTGTCTATACTTTTCCTATCGAATTATCACGAATTCTTTTTCAAGTGCAGCCGTTAGAACTATCACTTGTTTTTTCCATTTGCACGGTCCAGCTAGTACACCCCCAACAATTGTGGGAGAAGCCTTCACTGCTTTTGTAAAGTCTTTGGCTCAGCCGTCGTAGCACGCTTTTTGGATGGGTAGTGAAATCACTAATCTGTAGTATCCGCTTACCATCCCCTTTGCGTCTCTACCTCTTTTGCCCTTTGGCTCCAGCACTTTCACAGACTTATTCTATGTAATACATAACATCTATGTAATACATACATTAGACATTGGAGCATATCGATAATAGCGTGAGAATACTTGAGCGTATTAAATTGGTTGATGGTCAAATTTTGTCTATCTTCACCTTGTATATATTTTTAATTTATATACGACCCCAAGGGCATATAGAAATATTTGTAATCCGACTTTTTTCGGAAAAAAAGTTGATGATGCAGAAACTCGTTTTGACACCCCCTGAGTCCAAAAAAGTGGTCTAGAAAAATGTGCAAAAGTACGTCCGTACGCCGTGTGCCGTACGCCGTACTATAGAAAAATGGTCGAAAAAAAAAACTTCTAAACTACTGGACCGATTTGTATGAAAATTTTTTGTAAACTATTAAACAAAAATATAAGAATAGGATCTTCGATTTTTCGAGGTCAGATCCTTCAAGGTCAAGTTATTGACTAAAGAATTTTTTTCGTATAGGGGCTCAAAAATGGGTCCTACGATTTTTTTTCATTTCCACAACATTTAATCTTCAAATTATCTTAAACAAAACTGCATATATCCTATATCCCGCTAGATGCTCCTTCTGGCGAAAAATGGAGTGGACAAGGACAAACCCCACTTTTCTATCTCAGCCACCTTGCACAATACCAAAAAAATTCTTTCAGATTATTGTAGGATAAAATAAGATAAGAAAATTTGCGAAACATTTCAAGGTCAAAATCGAAAAATTCAAGGTCAAATTTTTTATATCTCAGAAACCTTTAATATTTTTTTTTTTTAAATTTCACATTATTGTAGGCTTAAATGAGACAAAAAAACTTGCTGAACATTTCAAGGTCGAAATCGGAAATTTCAAGGTTCGACGTACGGTGTACGGCGCACTTATCTCAGAAACCCTAACTATTTTTGAAATTTTTTTTTCACATTATTGTAGGAATAAATAAAATAAGAAAACTTGCTGAACATTTCAAGGTCAAATTTTGAAAACTCAAGGTCATATTTTTACAATGAAAATTTTTAATTCAAATACTATATGTTTTAGGGTACTATGATGTTCTACATTATTGATAATCTCAATAAAAGTACCAACTTTGGACAAAAATCATGGTCAAAATTAAGAAATTTCAAGGTCAAATTTTTCAAATCTCCGAAAAGCTTTATTAAAATGTAGTAAAGCAACAGTCGTTATAAATTCACACCTCGCTCTCCCTGCATTGTAGTTTTTTTTTCACTCTTATTCATCGTCCAGTGTAGAAATATATTACAGACTAGCAGAGGAACCCGTGCGCTGCTCGGACACAACATGTTGTTTTCTAAAAGCGTTTTTAGTAATCACTTATCATATATACTTTAATATCATAAATATTTGACGAAAGAATGTCTATTTTTAAGTTTTTATTTATTGTAATCAAAGTTAAAATTGAAAACGATGACAATTATTTCGCAGAATTTTGTTTTTATGATGCTGCTGCTTGTTCATAATGGTTTCAATTTCGTAGCATTTTTTCTCTTTTTTCTGAAATATCTTTCAACTTCATAAAAGGAAACACAACAAAAATTTAGCAATTTTTTTTCGTTTTTTCCCTCGCTTATGAAATTTCGCATTTAATGTGATTATAAAAAAATCTTTACTATAAAACCGAAATTGTGGAAAACCACAGAATTATGGTCGAGGTGCTTTTAAAAGGATCATATTAATTTCTATGTATTAGACGAACTTAATTACCTCGGAAAATCACGGAGTGATTGACAGCTTTCCTCGTGAGGTATTTTTTTTACTCTATTTATTTTCGCGTTTCCAAAATACTTCTGGAATGTTGAAAAATACGGGTGAAAATTTTCGGGGCGATCCCATTTACAGTTTCGGCAAGGTTTTTCGCAAGGTGGGTTTTCATGGTTTTCGTGTTTCATTTCGCTGTAAAAAAAGCTTTGTTGCTTTCCGAATGCTGACAAATACGTGTGTAAAATCTCTGATTCCGTTTATGGTTTTACCGTTGTTTGAATTTTTATATTGGAAAACATACCCGCAGAAAATCGCGGAGTTTATCACTTTAATAATTAAACAATTTTTTGGCGAACCACTATTGTTTTCGCGGTTTATTTTCATTATTTAAATATGCCTATGTTACTTCTAGAGTGTTGTAATATACTTGTGTAAATTTTCGTATTGAATGTTCGTTTTAGCCTGGTTGATACCTGTACCCAAATAGTAGATAGTTGCGCGGAGAATCGCGGAATTATTTGCTGATTTTTTCGAGATGTGAATGTTACGAAATGAATAGTGACTAATCGATTCCCCCCATTAATTTTTAGGAAAAGTAAACTATTTCGCGAACCGCGTTTTTTTTGCAATTTGGTGGCGATCCCATTTACGGTTTTAGCTTGATTGATTCCTACACCAACGGCCGTATATATATAATATATGTAGTTTCGCGGAAATTTTCTCGGATTTTAATGCGAAATGATTTTTTTCGCAGTTTTCGCGGTTTATTTTCCCTTTGAAAATACGCCTCTATTACTTCTACAATGTTGGCAAATATATGTGTCGTTTAGGAATTATTACTTACTTACATAAAAGATAGTTCCGCGGAAAAACGCAGATTTTTTCGCGATTTTCGCGGATTATTTTCGCGGTAAAAATACCCCTATATTACTTCTACAATGATGGCAAACACGTGTGTAAAATTTCGTTTCGATCCCATTTTCAGTTTTGGAGTACACACGATCGTTTAGGAATATATAAAATAGATAGCCCCGCGGAAAATCGCGGAAAATTTCGTGGATTTTTTCCCGTCATGTTTTTTTATTAACTGACTACTGGCAAACCGATTACAGCAATCATTTTTGATAAAATAAAATTTTTTCGCGAACCGCGATTTTTTTCGCGGTTTTCGCGGTTTATATTCGCGTTGAAAATATGCCTATTTTACTTTTAGAAAGTTTGCAAATACGTGTGTAAAATTTCGTGGCGATCCCATTTTCAGTTTTGGCGTGATTGCATGACATACATACATACATACATACATGGTCGTTTAGAAATTTATATATTAGAAGATAATAAACCAGCCATCCATAGGCTAATTCTGCTTGTTTTCCTATATATTGCTGAATGGGTTTATCGTTTGCTCCCATTCCCCCATTTTCCTTTTTTATTAAATGCAAATTCACATAAATGACAAATTTCGCACGATGTAGTGCGTATACTGGTACCAGTAACGCAGGAAAACAGAATTTGAAACTTCGTAATCTTTGCATAGGTTAAATTTTTATTTTTTTTTATTAGTATAGCTAAAATATTGTCCACGGACTACGCAGAGAAAACAATGTTATGCTTTATACTTACGGGTTATGAATGTAAGACAAATTACATATGACCAAATTAACAAAACAATTATAACATACCTTTCTGAATGACATGCGATATGAGCGTTTTTTGCAACCACCATCGTATTTTCATCAGTCTTGTTCTTTTCAATGATGTCATTATTACAAATATCGAGAACATCTGCTTTTGGACTTTGAATGCCTGAACCTTGGCTTAAAGCTCTCGGTTTGTTGGGACTTTCTTTAATTATTTTTTTTTCAGTTTCTAAATTATTTGCAAGTAAAGGGCGCCCAGTGGTTGTTGTATTTTTAAGAACATTATGGGGTTGGTTGTTAAATTGCCCAAACTGTTCGAACTTTTTAGCCACTTGCTGCACGTACGATAGCTTTAAGAGTGGCTCTGCTTTATTTTCAGTAGGACGATCAGAATTCACATGACACTGATGCTGAAGAGACCAACTACATAACTGTGAAGATTTTGATTTAGGAGTTACACTGTTTTGCACACACATTTGTTTGCACATCTTGTCATTATATTTATCAACGTGGTTAGGCATTCTTATATTTTATATTAAAACTGATCACGCTGTATACACAACCAAATTATGTTGTAAATATTATAACACAAATTGAAGAAAATTTCACATCCGTGCATCGACTTAAGATTACAAAATTGAAAGGGATCCGTGGAATATTATGTTTTTCATACTCTAAATAACAAACAGTTGTCAGTTCTCTGTATGTAATATTTAACACAATTATCTACGCCTCTCAAGTATACATCACGTATGTTTGTATTTTTTATGATGTGTACAACTCAGTATTATATGTTGTTTGTCAGATATGTTATCTTTTATCAGTGGTCTCTAATCATTATTCCAAGAATAGTACATTACACATAGGTATGTAACCAAACTGATTGGTAACCTTAGCGTTAAAATTTCAACTTTATTATTTAAAACAACAAAACCTGAAATGGTCAAAAATCTGTTAACTTTGAGAGCCCCTATTCACAATTAAATGTATGAAGAGTATTTACAATACTCATCAAAAATCAAAGTCGGTTTAATTAATACTGAACAGGTTTATTTATTCATTACTTTACACAAACACCACTTAGGGTGGCATTCGCGATACAAATTGCTCAATTTACTTACCAAGTAGACGGTAATTATAACTTTACTTAAACTATGAAGGTCTCTTAAATGGAGCCCAGTGACATAACTTAAATGTATAGAATTTTTCAAAAGTTCGTATTATATTATATGAACCAGAGTAATAAAGATATAAGTGCATAAGAAAAATGTCCGCCATTAATATAATGGACAGCCACGGAGACAAACAAAGCTCGTGTGGGATTCCCGCTGTGGGATGAAAATGTCAGTATTCTTGTTAGTTACATAAAAATTTCTGTTCTCCAGCAACAAATGTATGCCTGTGTATAGCCGCTGCAATGTCTTCTTTAGTTTTGGTATATCCATTTTGGATGAGAAGGTCCCAATCGTTGAGCTCCTTGTCGTTGATAACGTAAAGTACTCTTTATTACGATGGGAGAGGAGCGCTTTCGAATTATATATAGTGTTACTAACATGGACATGGCTGTACTTGGCTGATCGTGGTTATCTCAAAATTGGTTTCTGGACCCGGATGTGTCTTGGTGTGTTCCTGAACGCGGGTAAGGTTCGCGTACTCGAAAAAAACGGCTGGCCACGTGGCGAATAGCAAAACCATTTTCGCTACCTTAAAAAAATATTAAAACTGTAATCTAGCTGATAAAAATGTTGTTGAGTTCGCGAATAAAATCGTGCGACTGTGAAAAAATTAAAAAAAGCAACATCGGAGGGAAAGCGAAGTGTGAATTTATATACGACTGTTGATTAACTACATTTTAATAAAGTTTTCTGAGATATGTTCCTTGATTTTTGTCCAAAATTGAAACTTTTATTGAGATTTGCAGAACATCATAACACCCTAAAACATACAGTTTTTAAATTACATATTTTCATTATAAAAATATGGCCTGGAGTTTTAGAATTTTGAACTTGAAGTGTTCAGCAAGTTTTTTATCTTATTTATAATAATGTGAAAAAAAATTAAAAATATAAATAAATTTGACCTTGAAATTTTCTGCAAGATTTCTTATCTTATTTCATTTAACTGTTCAAACTTCTACATTTTAAACAACGCATTTATTGCACATAGTATTTCGCAACTTTAATGTTTTTTAATGTCAACAATTCACGATTGTAAGCAATAGTGTTATGCATATTCTACTTTATTGAGTATTGAATTGGCCCTAATACTTAGGATTGTCTTACAGACTAGTAACTCGAATCAAAACTAACCCCTCTCTGTTATAATTCAGCTAAATCCAATACCATGGATACAATCATTGAAGAGCAATGAAAATTGGCGCTCATGATAGAAAAACTGCGCGTCAACACCAAAAAAGATGGACGAGAGGAAGACACCAGTCTACTATGCACAGAAACAAGCATTACTAGAACTTTACTGGGCTGAATTCAGGAAGCACCATACAGAACTACAAAAAGGTCTTCCTGATGATCATCTGTACTTTACCCAGCAGATATACGAAAAGGCGGAGGCAGTCTAAATCCAGAAGATAAGGGACAAACACAATATGTTCCACAAAAGCCGGCGGCATCAGGCACAAGTTTTGAAGCTGCATATTCTATAACATTGACAATAGTATATTGATGTCGAAAGTCTACAAAGATTTGAAGACTCAAGTCTGAATCGACTGGTCGATCCAAAGCCATTGCAAATTACGCAGCGCATACAACGTAGTGTAAAATGTGCAGTAAAGACCACACTCTTACTCACTGCGATGTCTTCAGAAATCTACCTCCTGAGAAACGCAGCAGTTTTGTGAAAACGAACCATCTTTGTATAAATTGTCTCAATCATGACAAAAAGCAAATTTGTGGCAGCAAGTACAATTGTGTCAAGTGTAAGAAACGACACCACACCCTGCTACACATCGATACAGAACTGCTCTCAAAAACGAACACACTAAAATTGCCCAAACGAAGAAGACATCAAGTCCCTCAAGGTTAACGAGCAAAGATTCCACAATTCTTCTGTCTACCGCATTGGTCAAAGTCAACACCTATCGTTGAATGATGGACGTCTTTTTAAAGGCCTTTTCGTTGAATGGGAGTTTAATGATAATTAAACTCCCATTCAACGAAAATGCCTTTAAAAAGACACCTTTGGGGAAATCCAGGAACACAGCGTTGGCCAGATTAATTCAAGTCGAAAAAAGGCTTGACAAAAACCCCACACATCGATTGGATTATAATCGATTTCTACAAGAATATTTGCAACTAGGTCACATGAGTCCAATAAATCCATGTACAGGTGACTGGGAAAAATCTACTATCTCCCTCATCACGCTGTTTTTTAAGAAGACAGTACTAGAACAAATCTCCATGTCGTATTTGACTCTTCTTGTAAAATAAGTACATGCACAAGTCTAAACGAATATACACTGGGCCAAGAATACAAGACATAGCAGATATTCTTTAACGATGAAAAAACATAAATATGTTTTTACAGCTGACATTGAGAAAAAAATGTTTCAGCAAGTCAATGTCTCCGAGGAAGACCAAAACTATCAACGCATTCTATGGAGCCAACAATCAACAGATGATGTACAAGAGTACGAACTAAACACAGTTATGTACGGTACAGCATCAGCTACGTATCTTGCAGTCCGTACCTTCAAACAACTTGCAGTGGATAACAAATCTGAATATCCACATGCTGCACACATCTTACAACAAGACTTCTACGTAGATTGTATGATGATACAGTCAACCAACTTTTTGAAAAAATCACTTAAGATACAAACTCAAATACTACAGTTGTTAAACCAAGAAGGTTTTAACATTAGAAAATGGGCCAGCAACAATACAGCACTGCTTAAACCTTTGCCAAATTAAGCAAAGGGTCTATAGAGATATACGACCAAAGCACTATTAAAACATAAGGCATCTACTGGAACCAACGACATAGCTGGACATGGCACGTAGTGCAAATATGTAATCCAAATTCAAATTTTGTGTACATACACAGGCAAAGGCAAACCATGTTAAATTAAATTAAAATCACTTTGTTTTTTTTTCGAATTTTTAAATTTTGCCAGAAATTTGTAATTTATATATGTACTTGCATTCGAACTGCACCCAGGAAAAAAAACGAAACAAGTGATAACTAATGAAAACATCAAATTCCGCGCAGAAAATAAGAACCAAAAATGACTGCGTCTTCCACATGATTATATTAAATTACTAGGTCGTTGTTAAATTAGATTTCAAGTGTCTTGTTACTCATACAGCATATATTTAAATTAATTCCACGAGTACAGTTTTATGTAATGAAAAACTTTTTTCTTTTCCGTCGTTAGAAGTCCTTATTAAAATAGTTTAAATCATGCATAATATTATGTATGCAAATTGCGATAAGAGATTTACCATTGTGACCTATAAAGGTATGTTTATGTATTTATATTCAAAGAAAAATAAATTTCAAAATTGTAAATAAATAATAATGTTTCCGTTTTACAATGTTATTTATTTTTAAATTTAATTTCATTTATTGTATTAAACCTTGGATTATTAAAAAAAATAATACTTATACAAATTTTAATACGAGCCGTACCTTGTTGACACACTGATTACAATTTACAACGGGCCAAAACGACTGGAATGAGATGAAACGACTGGCATGAAGTAATTGTGTATATATACATATGTATACAAACGCCTCTCACGATATACATAAATGTATACAGTATATAAAGTAAGAACGTTAAAAAGAAAAATTTCAGAACTAATTTTATTTAATTTAGTTTGATTGTATAACGCGGCGCCTACTCATAATTGTCAGTTGGGTTTTCGCTTATTTTAAACAAAATATTATTTTATACATAAAACATAAATCCGTATATGTAAACTAATAATCAAAAATTAAAAAATTCTTGTCGGAATAATGCAAGAAAGCCAAAACATTTTTTTTTTATTAAAAAAAAATTGACAATTGTTCTGATTGGATGAAGTTTGACAGTCGTTTGAATTAATTATGTTTAAAAAAATAACCAAACAATAATGTTAAAAACATGAATATAGAAACAAAATGATTGAGGCCGTGACGATTATACAATATCTCTTAATGGGAAAAGGCTGCTATATTGAATATATACATTACCTTACATTTGTCAATATTCGAATTATTTTTCGTTTGTTTTCGTGAGCGCAATTTAAAAGATATATCATATTCTTGAGTTTGTGCCGTTCATTTGTAACAAATTTGTGACTATTAATTACAAACAAATATTTTTTATTTATTAAACAAATAATAAAATTATTGTTAATTAATTTAAGAAGGAAAAAATATTGAAAAAACAAGTGTGGCAGCAAGAACTCATCTCGGGCATCGAAAATTTCATTTCATAGGTGCGCTATTTTTTTGTCAATTTTATAAAGTGTTACCATTTTTATAAATAAGTTTATATATCAAAGTTTATTTATCTACTTTTTTAAAGGACGCACCTAGTATACCTATTTAATTATATATTTTCAAAAATCATGTTGGTAAAACAACCTCCAATATTTGCAATAATGTGCCAGTGTCGTTCTAGACCCCCTTGTAGGAGTCTTCGAAACTTTAGAAATCCTTTATGATTTTGTTGCCGAGGTGCCCCGATTTTTTCGATGTTTACGGCGTTAATGTAATTTAAATGCCAACCAATACACATAAATGCATTGTAATACATACAAACATTTGGATAAAATATTTGTTCTACGTGCCATGTCTACCTAATGATGTCTTTGACTGGAACCCAACAGCTGATACATTCCAATTCAAATGGAAAAATCCTGAACCGGCGTCAAAACTGACCAAGAACTGTTATCTAAAATTTCCTATATTTTTGATCCATTGGGTTGGCTTTCTCTAACTGTGCTATGGAAAGCTCAAAAGGCAAGGGCAAATTTTGAAATCGGGTTGCCAAACATCGAATCTATCAAAATTCGGGGATGGATAAACTACTCTACAAAGGCTGATATCGAAATACATGGCTTCTGTGATACATCCAAAACAGCATATGCAGCAGTAGTCTACATAAAAATTACAACCACCAAACTGGTACGAGCGTAATAATACTATTAACAGCGAAAGCCAAGGAAGCACATCTAAAAGCAAAGGTTACACCACCAAAGTTAGAACTTTGTGGAGCTTTGTTATTAGAATCTCATCCAAAAATTTGCACATTGGACATCAATACGAGATCCCCTCAAGTGAACAACCAGACCACCCAATCTGGTAAGCAGGGTCCCAATTGGTTATGTAAACCTTCTGAGGAATAGCCGATTTCTTCAGGGTTAAAGAATATTGTATGAGATTTATAAGTAACTGCAAATTACCCAAAGCCAATCCTCAACGAGGCTCATTATCATCTGACGAACTAACAAATTCACAACTTACCATTCTGAAAACTATTGAAATGGAAACATTTTCTAAAGATCTTACAAATTTGAAGAAAAATGGCAATGTCAGCAATAAAAGTCGGATAATTGCTTTGACTCCTTTTCGAGATTTCAAAGACATTATATGAGTAGTTGGAAGAATCAAAAATTCCTACCTATCACCGAACCTAAAACATCCAATATTGCTATCACCAAACCATCATGATGACTGATAATAAGGCAAGCTCATCTACAAACTTTTCATGTACTCAAGCAACTTAAGAAATAGGTATATGATCATAAATGCAACCACGCATGTACGTACTTTCATACACAAATGCATTAGCTGTCTAAGATTCTGCAACGTTAAAGGCAAACAACTCATAGGCGATCTACCACTGTCAATAATCACATCAACAGCATCATTTTCACGATGTGGTGTAGATTTTTCTGGGTCTTTTATGGTTCGACTATCCAAAGGAATATTCACCCGCAAATACAAAGGATACATTAGTCTCTTTGCATGCTTTACTTTCTATCAGCCTACAAACGGTGAACAGCTAAAAGAGGTCATTCTCAAAAATTCAGCGACAATGGCACGAAATTTGTTGGAGCTCACAATAAGCGCCATAAAGATCTTCTGGATGATTGCAAACTAATTGCAGAAGCAGCCGCTGCACATTTTGGAGGGATTTGAAAGCCGGAGTAAATCGGTCAAAAAACATATGCAAAGGGCACTTAGTGACACTACATTTACATATATATTCACAACCGTTCTCTCACAAATAAGAGCTGAATAAACTCAAGGCCTTTATGTCCAATGTTAAACGATCTAACGGACCTAG
The DNA here is from genome assembly GCA_963854165.1 of Sylvicola cinctus. NCBI lineage: Eukaryota > Metazoa > Arthropoda > Insecta > Diptera > Anisopodidae > Sylvicola > Sylvicola cinctus. The sequence goes on from OY974082.1 coordinate 27,983,732, forward strand.
AAGCTTTTACTCTTAGATACTCCTTAATCGGGCTTCCCATAACAGCGCCTCCAGAGAGAGAAAAACCTCATCAATCCACAATCAAGATGGAAGCTTCTGACCAAACTAAACCTATGGAAAAGATGGTCCTCACTCAACTATAACAAAGGGGCAAATACACAATGAATATAATTCGTCGTGTTGGCTACGTTAACGCTAACTGTGTTACTCAATGCACTTATGTGGTTAGCTAAAGTTAACTTCCTTAACTCCACGATTTGGAATTGTTAAATATTTAACCATTCACATAACCCCATTTTTGAAATAGTCGATTTACTTTAGAATTATATAATTGTTTGAATAATTTGATAATTGACAGCTCATGAAATTAAATGAATTATGATGTATAAAAACAAACAGAATTGATATTAGTTATAGAAACACCCTACCCCCATTCAAATGGGCGACAAAGACAGTATTCCAGATCCACCCCAGGCAAACTTCAAAACTACCCAGCACGTGTAACTTGCACAACGACAATATTTAAACAATCATGTACCCACCAGGAGAAAATCCACAACATGTGGAAGAGAAAACAAGAAAACGGAGACAACGAAAAGAGATTCAGGAGGTTGTTACTTAACTAAAACAAGTTCCATCAAATACAAAGAGAGTTCGTGTCAATCCTTGTCTTTGGGCATCAGGATTGAGTCATACTCTACTGTTGATAATGACTCTAATTATCACTATTGGAGCTCAAAATCTTCCAGAACAGCTGGGATGTGAAATCGTATTTCCTAAATCAGGTTTTTATGTCGAAAACTTAGGAGAAGCAGCAATAATGCGAGGAAACTTTCGAATAGGAATAGAAATATCACTTAATGTAATAATAAGTTATTTAGACAACCTTAAAACCATGATGACCTATAATATATGAATTTTATGGTTTCTAAAAAAGAAATCACTGTGATTCAGTACTATTGCACCTTAAACATAATAACGGTGTATTGCTCAAAATCATCACCAAGGTCAAAGACGCCCAAACTGAAGGTGAAACCAGGTATACTAGGGAAAGCTCTAAAATTGTTTTTGGAGTAAACAATGAAGACATCAATAATCTTCGTAAAAACGAAGGTATATTACTAAACACATTACATAAACAAGAGCTATTCTTACACACGAAGCTAAACCAAACAAACAAAATAGTGGAAAATAACCTCAGTCAATTTAAAAAATAATTGACAGAAACAATAGGTGACATTAACATCATGAGTCAATGGAATGTTTTAAATGAACAGAACACATTTGGTCTGAAAGTAGTTGCCTTGCTATAAGAAAAACTAATTAATTCAATTAAAAAAAACTACATCGCAGGGAGAGCGTTGTGTGAATTTATATACGACTGTTGCTTAACTACATTTTTATAAAGCTTTTCGGAGATATGAAAAATGTGACCTTGAAATTTCTGAATTTTGACCTTGATTTTTGTACAAAATTGGTACTTTTATTGAGATTATCAATAATGTAGAACAGATCATAATACCCTAAAAGACACAGTTTTTGAATAACATATTTTCATTATAAGAATATGACCTTGAGTTTTGAAATTTTGACCTTGAAATGTTCAGCAAGTTTTTTTTATCTTATACATAATGTGAAAAAATATTTCAAAAATATTTAAGGTTTCAGAGGTATAAAAAAATTACTCAAATCGGAACATTAGTTTAGGATTTTGTTTTTTCCGCCATAGTACGGCGTACGGCGTACAGATGTACATTTGCACATTTATTTTAGACCACTTTTTTGGGCTCAGGGGGTGTCAAAACGAGTTTCTGCATCGTCAACTCTTTTTCCGAAAAAAGTCGGAATACCAAAATCTATATATGCCCTTGGGGTCGTATATAGTATATTAAAAATGAAAACTGTTATAGCCGGAGAGAAAAGTTGGTAAGTTCAAATCTAGCGACTAGAAAAATTAAAAAATTTCAAATATTCTGAGTTTCTGAGATACATAAAAGCTGACCTTGAATTTTCCGATTTTGACCTTGAAATGTTCTGCAAGTTTTCTTATATTATTTAATATTACAAGAATTTTTTTGTAAGGTGGCTGAGATTGAAAAGTGGGGTGGGTTTTTTGTCCACCCCCAATTTTGCCTGAAGGATCTCCTTGCGGGATATAAGATAAATGCAGTTTTGTGTAGAGCACATTTACGAATAATTTTTTAGAAATGAAGGAAATCGTTGTGACCGTTTCTGAGCCTCAATACGAAATAGTGATTTTGGCAATAACTTGTCCTTGAAACACCTGACCATGAAAAACTATAATTGTATTCTTATTTTTTTCTCAAATATTTTACAAAAAAAATTCATTCAAATCAATAAAGTTTCGAAGTTTTTTTTTTTCACCATAGTACCTTATTTTTCTTTAATATTTTACTAACAAATTTCAGTAGTTTCTGAAGTCCAACTTTCATCATTTTTAGTGCGTTTTTGGCAATAACTTGACCTTGAAGCATCTCCCATTGAAAAAAAAGAATTTCTTATTTTTTTCCTTAACTATTTTCAAATAAAAATTCAGGAAAATCGGTCCAGTAGTTTCTGAAATGAAACTTTCGATTTTTCGTGCGTCTTTGGCAATAACTTGTTACATTTCAGAGACCGGTTTCTTTAATATTTTTTTTTGAAGTATCTGCCATAAATAAAGAAAACTACATCGCAGGGAGAGCGAGGTGTTAATTTATATACGACTTAACTACATTTTAATAAAGCTTTTCGGAGATATGGAAAATGTGACCATGAAATTTCTTAATTTTGACCTTGAGATTATCAATAATATAAGAACATCATAGTACCCAAAAACACACAGTATGCATTTGTATTTCGTATTTTCATTATAAAAACATGACCTTGAGTTTGCAAAATTTGACCTTGAAATATTCAGAAAGTTTCCCTATATTATTTAATCCTACAATAACGTGAATATGTTTTTCTTTTAGTATTTAAGATTTCTGAAATATAAAAAAATTGACCTTGAACTTTCCGATTTTGATCTTGAAATGTTCTGCAAGTTTTCTTATTTTATTTAATCCTTCAATAATGTGAAAACAAAATTTCAGAAATATTTAACGTTTCTGAGATATAAAAAAATGAATTGCTTGATGACCTTGAATTTTTCGATTTTGACTTTGAAATGTTCTGCAAGTTTTCTTATCCTATTTTATCGTACAAAAATCTGAAAGAATTTTTTGATATTGTGTCAGCTGTCTGTGATAGAAAAGTGGGGTTTGTCTCTGTCCACCCCCTTTTCGCCAGAAGGAACATCTAGCGGGATATAGGATATACGTAGTTTTATTTAGGATACCTTGAAGATTAATCATTGTGAAAATAAAGAAAATCGTAGAGCCCATTCCTGAGTTCCAATACGAAAAAAAAACTGCCCTTGGCAATAAATTGACCTTGAAGCATCTGACCTTGAAAAAACAAGAATCACATTCTTTTATTTTTTTCTAATATCTTACAAAAAAATTACACACAAATCGGACCAGTAGTTTAGAATTTTGTTTTTTCCGCCATAGTACGGCATACGGCGTACATACGTACTTTTGCACATTTTTTCTAGACCACTTTTTTGGACTCAGGGGGTGTCAAAACGAGTTTCTGCATCGTCAACTTTTTTCCGAAAAAGTCGGAATGCAAATATTTCTACATGCCCTTGGGGACGTATATAAATTAAAAATGGGTTATCTATTTTTTCCTTAACTATTTTCAAAAAACATTTCATAGAAATCGGGCTAGTAGTTTCTGAAATGTAACTTTAGATTTTTAATGCGTTTTTGGCTATAACTTGACCTTGAAGCATCTCCATTGAAATAAAAAAATTGTCTCTTTTTTTTCCTTAACTACCCACTTTGTAAATTAAACCAAAACACCGTAGGAAACTCACACATTCGCACCCATATATAACAGTGAATTTGGTTGAAGAAAATTTATATGTTATGTTATGACTATGCTAACATGCAACATATTTCACCAAAATAATATTTTAACATCAAAGCTCAGGCAAACTTTTTCACCTAAATATTATTTTGACAGTAGTGCCATCTATGTCTGATATAACGATTCGGCGCCATGCACAACTGTTCTCCGTCGCCTAACTTTAAACTCAGCGACAATGCTGTTACCTAGGACACAATTAAGCTTTTAGCTAACATTTAGTTATAATTCTTTGACAGCATCTGACAGCATATACCATTTTTAAAGGTACAGGCCGTTATAACTATTTTGGTTTGCCGAATTCTTATTTTATTTTTTAGTTTCATATAAATATGTTTTAATGTAAGTAATAATATTTGTTGCGGCTAAAAGTAGTGACAAATATGCCATCACTAAAATATCAACAAGTCACAATTAAAACACAGAAATTTATAATTGTCGATGAGCGAATATTCAACATTAAAAAACAATTAATGGCTCAGTTGGTACGTGGCACTCAAAGGGAAAGCAGGCACTAATTTAAAGTTTTTTTTAAAGCACACTTCCACAAACACGAAGCAAGAAGTCGACAGGTGCGATATCCAAAAAGCCACAGGTATCAAAAGCATCATCATGTGCTCACCTAGAACAGTTGAGTTTAAGCGAAGGTAAGGATTCACGCCAAGAACACCGAGAGTCCAGCTGCATAAAGTGCGATCAGCTTGATAACGAGGAAATGGTGCAGTGTGATGTTTGAGATAAGTGGATACATTTTGAATGTGCAGGAGTTAGTTCCACAATTCAATCTAAGCCATTTAAATGCGACGTGTGTGCAAGAAAACAAAACAGATTAACTGCTGACAGCATCATTTCCAAAGGCCAGTCTAGAACCACTGAGGCCTCAGCTCGTGCACATTTGGAACTACTACAGCTACGTCAGGATTATCTGAACAAAAAATATGAATTATTAAAAGCTAACGTATTGTTAGGATCACGCGCTAGTGGCAGAATGAGTGATCGATCTGCGTCATCAAGAGTGCAAGATTGGCTTGAAAGCAATGCAGACCAAACGGAACAAAAGAGATGGTCCATAAAAGAACTGCAAACATCTGTAGCCTTTCATAACGCGCAAAGTGTTTCGTACCTGTCAGCAAGGGAAAGGCCTCAACACCCGACTGTCCAACTCAATACACCGAAACAGTTGAATTCAAATTCAAATACAAAGATCATTAATTCTCAGTAAAATACACATATTTATGCCTATCCGATTACAAGCGTACAGCAACCCCACAATATAGATGACCAAGGGCAAATGCATACTCAGTATGCATCCATTCAAGCGTTCCCTCAACAAGAGAAACCAACCGAAGTGCAACAATTGATGACAAGGTCCTTATTTTCGCGCGATCTACCGCACTTTTCTGGGAGGGCTGAGGAATGGCCGTTATTCATCAGCACATTCGAATGAACGACAAGGATGTGTGGCATAACGGATGATGAAAATATAATAAGGCTGCAACGAGCCCTTAAAGGTAGGGCATTGGAATCAGTCCAACACAGATTGATGTTTCCATCTTCAGCGTCAATGGTAATGGATACGCTTCGAATGCTTTACGGCCGTCCTGAATCAATTATATTTAGCCTTATTAATAAAATTAGGTGTGATTCACCACCGAAAGCAGAGAAATTGGACACAATGTCGCAGTAAGTGTGCAAAATTTACATGCCGTGATTCTTGCTAGTGGGCTGACCGTACACATAACCAATCCAATGCTGGTTCTAAAATTGGTTGACAAGCTACCACCTTTTAAATTGGATTGGGCAAAACACATACAATACACATCCGCAAACGAGGTGAGCTTATCTACTTTCGAGATGTGGCTGTCAGAAATAGCCAAAGCAGTAAGCCGCGCAAAAGTTGCTCAGTATGCGAAAGGGACGGGCATGAACTAAACAGCTGTAATAAATTTAAAAATCTGTCTATTGAGGAGAGATGGAAAAACATCAAAACAAATAAAATCTGTGGGAAATGTCTCGGCAACCATAACTTTAGAAAGTGCACTAACAATAAAGCATGCGGAATCAGCAATTGCCAACGAAGATATCATCCTCTACTCCATCAAGAATATAAGGAGACTCAAAGTCAAAATCTGGAATATATCGTCACCACTCGTACAGCAACAGTCATTTTCACCAAAAAAGATCCTCTTTCGAATAATTCCAGTAACGGTTCACAATCAAGGAGTGTCGATACAAACACATGCATTCTTGGACGAGGGTTCTTCAGTAACCTTGGTAGAAGACACTTTAGCAGATGAACTAAAAGTAATCGGATCTTCTGAGCGACTTTGCTTAAAATGGACAGGTGATACAATAAAGGTTGAAACAAATTCTAAAAAAATATCCTTTCATATTTCCAGCCAATCACCAAACGCCAAAAGGTATCTACTGAATTGTGCAAGGACTACTCAAGATCTGAATCTTCCAACCCAGTCGATAAATTTAACAAGGCTGAGTAAATATTATCATCTGAGAGGATTACCGGTGGAGGAATACTCGGAAGCCACACCGAAAATACTAATTGATCTGGATAATTGGCATGTTGCTGCGCCACTGCGCAATAGAGAGGGAAGATCGTGTGAGCCGATCGCCACTAAAACGAAATTGGGTTGGACTATACAGGGGCCATACACAGACGTTGCGTTAAATGTAAACAACGGCAATACTTTCAGTAGTTACCACGTTTGTGAATGCCAATGCGACGATAACATACAAAAACAAGTAAGTCAATATTTTGCGTTCGAGAATATGGGGTTGCAGCTTCCTCTTATACCACTGGAGTCCAAAGACGACGAGAGGGCTAGAAGTATTTTAGACTCACAAACAACCAAACATGGTGACAGATATACAACTTAGCTTCCTTGGCGATATGATAACGTCAATCTGCCAGATAGTCTTCCAATTGCGCGTCGTAGACTCGAATGTTTGGAGAAAAAGATGCGAACGGACCTAGTATTAGCAGACAACCTTCGCTCTGAAATTAAAAAATACCTGGACAAGGACTACATACGCAAGTTATCGGAAGACGAACTGTTGCAAACCAAATAAGCCTGGAAAGTTCAGAATGGTTTGGGATGCAGCAGCGAGGATTAAAAACATATCCTTAAACGATATGCTTTTAAAAGTCCCAGAAAATTTATCATTGCTGCTTGGAGTTCTCATCCGCTTTCGGGAACGGAAAATTGCAATATGCGGAGACATTTGCGAGATGTTTCATCAAGTGCGGATCAGAGACGAGGACCAGCAGGCGCAACGTTTCCTCTGGCGTGATGGAGATACGTCTAGACTACCAGACGTATATGTCATGAAGGCCATGACGTTTGGGGCGACATGCTCACCAAGTACTGATCAGTATGTCATGAATAAAAACGCAAATGAGGTAAGAACACAGTTTCCGCGAGCAGTTCAGTCCATTATGTCGATGACATGTTGGATAGCACATAAAATGTGGATGAGGCGATTAAACTGGCCAATGAGGTAAAATACATACATGCAAGAGCTGGGTTCAATATTACCAAATGGGTATCCAATTCGTCGAAAGTGATAACCTTTCGGATTCATACACAACAACACAGTTAGGAATGAACTGGTGCACAAACTTTGACCTTTAGGTACTCAGTATCGAGGTGTGCCTCTATCACAAAGGCGTGTGAAACAGAATATATTCACACAAAAAGAGAAGGTTTACGCACCCTAATGACTATTTTTGATCCATTGGGTTTATTATCAAATTTTTTAATATTTTTAAAAATTATTCTTCAGGATATTTGGAGATCAGGAATTGTCTGGAACAATAAATTAAAAGCAGCTGAGGTCAAGAAATGGCGGATGTGGACCAGTCAACTTGACCAGGTAGCAACAACTAAAATTCCGAGATATCTTACTATTGATGTATTACAAGATAAGAGGACACTACAGATTCATGTTTTTGTCCATGCAAGCGAAAATGCGTATGCCGCTGTGGCCTACGTATGTTACAAAACAACTGATGCTTTTAAGTGCCTATTAGTTGCAACAAAAACAAAAGTAGTGCCATTAAAACCGCTGTCAATACCGCGTTTAGAACTTCAAGCCGCGCTTCTTGGAACACGGTTAGCAAACAGCCTCAAATGAATGCACACCATAATCTTCGACGAAACATACTTCTGGACGGATTCCTCCAATGTGCTTTCCTGGCTAAGAGCAGACCAACGAAAGTATCGTCAATTCGTTGCCTTCCGAGTTGGTGAAATACAAGAATCCACAGAGGTAAATCAATGGTGATGGGTGCCAACAAAAGCTAATATCGCCGATGAAGCAACTAAGTGGACTGGAGCCCCAGATCTCACTTCATCAAGCAGATGGATAAACGGTGAAAACCCTCACACCACTAAGTCCTCTAGAGCTGGAACAAGCCGAAAAGACGATTTGTCGAGTAGCACAGACGGATTTCCAAAGTCAAGTTATCAAACTAATGAATAGACAGTCAATCGACAAGAGCCATCTATACAAACTTTTACCATACGTGGAAAGTGATGGAGTCCTACGAATTCGGGGAAGAATTGATGCGTCAAACTCAATCGGGTTCCAAACCAAGCGCTTGATCATACTACCTAAAAATAATAAAATAACATTACTAATTGTTGCTTTTTTCACAGGAAATATCATCACCAAAACCATGAGACCGTCATTAATGAACTACGGCAAAAGTACTGGGTAATAAATGCACGTACTGTTCTCAAACGTGTCAAAACGGAATGCAATCAATGTAAAATAGCGTTAACAGTACCGACTGCTCCCGAAATGGCAAATCTTCCTCAGGCAAGAATGGCGGCATTCACAAGACCATTCACATATGTAGGGGTTGATTTATTTGGACCAATGACTGTGCTAGTGGGTCGACGAACGGAAAAGCGATACGGTTTGCTATCTTTAACCATTTACTATTTTATATATTTTATTGTTCTATTTCTTATAATTTAAGTTCATTTCATTTTTTTTCCTAAATACAATCAAATCAGTGTTCATTATCAGTTAAGTGAATAAAATCTTGTATTAGTTTCGTCAGTTTTCTTTTTCTCAAAATTATTTAATACTATATAATACTAAAAAATTGCCCGTTAAGCAAGTAACGGTCATTTTACCTTTAACAATTTAACAATATTAATTTGTTATAAATTTTTCCCACGAATATTCTTCTTGAGTCTAAATAAGATATTTTTAAGAATTCTGAAATTAATGTTAATTCTCAGAGCCTGTTGTTAGGTCGAACAAATATTTTCACTTATTTATTATAATTATTAATTAAAATTTATTGGCACCAAAACGCTTATGCCTGTATAATTAAAGAATATCATTATTTTTGTTCTCTAAAATAACTTTCAACATACAATAATATACTCGGATCAAAAATTTAAGCAATACTTATTTAATTGAAAACATTCCCAAACACGAAATTTTTTAATCATTACTATCTAATTTAATCGAAAATCTTCAAATAAACTACCCACTTTATACACTAAGTCAAACTTGTATGATAAACATTTTCAAATTTTGTGTACATACGCATTACTTGAAAGTGGTAGTGAGGTGAATTCATTCATATGCTATTTTCTCCAATTTAAGAAGCTTCATATGTGTATTAGATAGTTTCAAGCATATACGCGCACCTTATTTATATATACATACACATATACATTCATATAACATGCTGTAGTAATACTAATTAAGTTTCATTTAAAGATACCTATAGTATTTACATACATAATTTATGACGTATTCGTGTAGGCAAAGAACTATTTCGATAGCCATTTTATTATGACGCAAAGACAAATGCCCAAAATATGAGAAACGAATTATCAATGAAATAGACATTATAATCATCTAAAACTTTACTGTTTCTCTTATTTTATATTAAACATTAATTTACAATTATTTCTGAGCCGAAACTGTTTAATTTAACAGCATATAAATTTGTATACTTAATATTTTTTAAATTAAAAGTAATTCAATTTAAGTGGGCGTTGATTTTTATTAAATTAACATCTTCTTTCATATGATAAATTTTTTTCGCATATAATTTAATTAACCTACATTAACGACAGTAATTAAATATTCAATTAATTACAATTACGAATTCAATATACGTACATAGCGAAAAATTATATAAAATTCAAATTTAACTTTTGGAAGTTAAACGTTTTAAGTTTAAAGGCTTATAGTTCTTATCTCTTATAGTGATATATTATTTAGGTGAAAAAGTTTGCCTAAATTTTGTTGAAAAAATATTATTTTTGTGAACAAATACTTTTGTTAAGTATATAACGTAAAAAACGCTAGTGTCTCACCTCATTTTTACCGCAATATATAGTTACGTGTAAAATGTCTTCTTTCATTTTTAGTGTTTTATATGGGTGCGAATGTGTGAGTTTCGTACGAAATTTGGTTTTAATTTACAATGTGGGCATCGTTCCAATGTAATGAATATTATTGCTAACATTTATATGAAACTAAAAAATAAAATAAAAATTCGGCAAACCAAAATAGTTAAAACAGCCTGTACCTTTAAAAATGACATATGCTGTCAGATGCTGTTAAAGAATTAGAACTAACAGTCCTATTCTGGCGCTGTGACTATTTTACAGTCACAAGCGCTTGTGACTATTTTTCTTGTGACTGAGTTTGTGACTGATTCCGAATTTGGTATTCTGGAACAACAGTATCAATTTGAGTCACAAGAACTCTCCAAAAACTGCGGAGAGTTGATGCGAGTCATATGTCATTTCTATTTCAATGTACATAGGTTATGTTGAATCAAAATAAAAAAAAACACAAACCGTAAAACATTAATCGGTCGGTCAACATCTTAATTGTTTAAATAAAAAAAAAAAATGGAATATCTGAGTTTTGAACGTTAAATGGTTCTAGCTCGTCAATCAAATTTGTGGCAATTACTTTTGGAAGGCGAAAGTGTTGTCTAAAAATTTCGTCATTTTCTTCAAAGGGATTTGTTGAATCTCTCAGACTTTTAAGTTTTTGTCGTCGCAGTGATCTATAATCAATAGTTTTAGTTATAATTGATGAATATTTGTTAAAAGTACTTACTTGTTTTCTTCTTCATTTAGTAAAAATACTAGTAAATTCAATATTGCGTCCATATATCAACTTTTATATTTTAGTTCGAGTTAATTTTTTTTATTATTATTCACAACTGATACGCTGCGTGACTGAAAATATTCGTTGTGACCAACTCTATAGCAGGTCACAAGCTGTGACTATTTTCTGTGACTGTCATAGCTTGTGACTGTCACCAGAATACCAATATTTCTCCGCAGTCACAAGCTGTGACTAATTTCTCTTTTGTGACAGTCACAGCAAGTTGTGACTGTGTTCAGAATAGGGCTGTAAATCTTAGCTCGCCCCACAAAACAAGATAACGAGGAAAATAATGAAATGAAGGAATCTTGCCGTCGACAAGCAATTTCATTCATTTCAAAAACCATTGCAAAATATCGCACACACACATTCACACTAATTTCGCTTTCTCTTCGGTGACTCCACAAGAACATTTGTATGGTTTCGAATAAAAAACATTTGTATTGTTTAAAATTATTATATTTATTCATTATTAAAATATACTCCTATAAATATACAATACAAATTACACATAATAATTATATTCACCGGTGTTGATCATGGCAGGAACTATGAAGCAGATGAGTAGAGTGTAGCCAAAGGTTGATGAAGACCTCGCCAAAGCGCCGTACCATCACTGCTGAAGTTGAGCCTGAAAAACAAAATAAAATTAGTCAATAAACAAATTAATTGTTGATTTAAAATTATTAGAACACACCTTCACTGAATACACTGCACTACAAGCACCTGTGTCCCTAATTTAGTTCATTTAAGCTGATATTACTCACTTATTTTTTAATTTTTATGTGATTGCACTAAACACTGTGAAGACTGAAGAACACTACAGTACAAGATGAGAAATAAAATAATGAAATGAAGGAATCGAGCCGTCGACAAGCAATTTCATTCATTTTATGACTCACTACTCAGCCGCATTTTCTTTATACTATATTTACTGCGCATTACGCAGATAGCTAAAAGGAAACACAAAAAGATAGCAGTGGCCGATCGCGCTATACATTTTGTATAGTGCATTTCATCGATCATATAGTGTACCGATTTATCACACATTCATAGATTTTGTTTGCAAATGAAAACAAAATAGCAAAAAGTGAGAGGTCATGTCAATATGGCACACGCAAGAATGAAGAAGCAATAGCATGGCTATGGAGTAGTATGTGTAATAATTCAAGCTGTCATTCAAATATATAGCATGCTGTTTGCGGGGTGTCTATACGAATACGTCATAAATTATGTAAATTATGTACGTAAATACTATATGTATCTTTAAATGAAACAGCATACTATATGTGATGTATATAGTTAATAAATTAGGTGTGCGTATAGGCTAAAAAAATATCTAATACACATAAAGCTTCTTAAATTGGAGAAAATAGCATCTGAATGAATTCACCTCACTACCACTTTCAAGTAATGCGTATGTACACAAATTTGGAAAATGTTTTTCGTACAAGTTTGACTTAGTTTATAAAGTGGGTATTGTATTAAAAATTTGCAATGAAATCGCTCCAGTAGTTATAAAATGTAACATGCGATTTTAACTGCGTTTTTTGGCATTAACTCGGCCTAGAAGCATCAGCTCTTGAAAAATAAAAAACGCTTCGTTATATTTTTGTTTAATATCTTACCAAAAATTAACATAGAAATCGGTCCAGTAGTTTTTGAAACAAAAGTGTCGATTTTAACAGCCAAAATCGTATTGCCGCCATAGTAAGTACAACAACAAAAAGTTCCGATTCAAATCTTGCGACTATGAAAAATAAAAAAATTAAAAAAAAAATTCTGAGATATAAAAATGTGACCTTGAACTTTCCAATATTAACCTTCAAATTGTTTGCGAAAATTTCCATTATAAATGCAACATAAATGTGAAAGAATTTTTTTCATATTGTGTAAGGTGTCTCAGAAAAACAGCTTTTGTCTTTGTGCATCCCCTTTTTTGGAAGAAGGTTCATGGCGGGAAACTATCCGATTGGACATAAAATTCTCTCATGCTATTCGTATAATTACTCTCAAGTATTCTTTTTAAATCAACATATAAGATAAATGCAGTTTTGTTTAGAATACTTTTACAGATAATTGTTGTAAAAACGAAGATAATCGCAGGGTCCGTTTTCGACCCACAGACCCCGTACAAGTTAAATTGGTTTTCGCAATAACTTGACCTTGAAGTATCTCACCTTGAAAAAACGTAAATCCCTTTCTCCAATATTTAAAAAAAAATCATACAAATCGGTGCATCAGTTTCTGAAATGGCTTTTATATGGCCACCATAGTACGGCGTACAGCGTACGGGCGGCGTGACGTACATTTGCAAATTTTTTCTAGACCAGTTTTTTGGACTCAGGGGACATAAAACGAGTTCCTGCATAACGAACTTTTTTCCCGAAATCATTTAAAAAAAAATGTTTTTAAATAATTTTTTTTTTTTTAAATATTATTTATTGTGAGAAATTTAATGTTTTGCTGTGGGGAATTACAGATTACAGAACGAACAAATCTTAAGAGTCGTTAAACCTAATTCTTATACCTATAAGATCAGCACAACGCTCTAACCAACTGAGTTAATGGGCCGATTATACGATATACCTATAAGATAAACATGTGAATCGATAATATTCGTTTTTCTTCGATTATATCGGTTATTTAGAAGATAAATCGGAAATACTTACTAATCATTAATTAAATGTGTTAAGTGATTGAATGGGTAAAGTCTAAAATCTAAACTGTAAATAATCATATATGAACAGAGCAGGTCGTGAATCGGGATATATTTAAAGAAGTTGTTTAAAAACCGAACTGTTTAGTTGCTTGAGAGTCTTCATCAAGTTAAGTGTTGCGAAATTTATTAAATAGGTAAAATGTTACTAACTAGCTTGGTATGTTTAAAAAAGATTTGATGGAGTTTACTTACCCTTATGTTGTAATATGTTTTGTGAATTATAAAGTTATGTTAATCATCAAAGTATTTGGCAAAGGGATAATTTCGAAAAACGGTTAAAAATTTAAATAGTTGTGTATAATGTATATGTATACAGTTCGAAAAAGTGACTAAAATTTTTAATTTATTTTTTTTTACTTTTTTATAATGCTTGTACATAACAGTAGTGAAATCTGATTCAGGCGCATAAATTAAGCAAATTAAAAATAAAAAGGCATCTTTAATTTATACTTAGAGAGAGGAAATAAAATCGGAATACTATCCCCCAAGTCGCAAAATTCTCTCACGCTGTTCGTATAATTATGCTCAAAGTATTTTTTTCAAATCAACATCAAAAAAATATAATAAAATAAATCGAAAATATTGTGTAAAAACAGTGCAATTGATCATTGGCGTTAGAAAATAAATGTACAGCCTAATATTTTTGAAGATTTCTCAAGCTCCCATACAAATAATAATAATGTAAAATTTACCCTGGACATTTTTTGACACAAAAATCCTATGTTTCCATTCTGATAGACAGTCTGTAATCCGTATATTTTACTCAACAAAGGATTGGAACTCTAAATTATCACAATCGTAAGCGTAACATTTTTTGCTAGTTATCACTTTTATATGAAACTGACAAATTAGTCATTTGTTTCTTAAATCTCCTGGTGAGTTGTGTTAAGAAATAAGCATTATTTAGTGCTTAGGTTTATCTAGACTTTTTTTTAGTTTTGTTATTTGACGGTTGGTTGTACTGCTTGGAATATACGAAAAAATCTCAATATATTCTTTAATAACTGCACTTTCATTTGTTTACCGATAGACCACTTGATTTTTCTACTCTGAGATTTTTCTGCATTTCAAGCCGAACAGCCAACCTACAAATAACAGAACGAAGAAACTTATGTAAACACAAAAATGTCGTTTTTTTGGCAATTAACATTTTTTTGTTAGTTAGGTTCCCAATAAAACGCACCAATAGTAATCATATTATTTCACATTTAAAAACAAGCTATCTACATTAATTTGTTTGTAAATTAAAAAGTGAAATATATTGACTTTGAAACAAAAATATAAGACCATCATTTCGCAGATAAATCATGTCAGAATCTGAAGCAGCTGTTGCACCTTCATCAGATGCCCCTATTACCGAAGAAGGTGTTCCACCAGTAGATAGTACAGAAGGAACAGCTGCAGCCGAAACGTACGTAATAAAGTATAAATGGAATGATAATATTTATTTATAATAAATTTTAAAATAAAATGAAATTACGATTCTAAAAATAAAAAGTTAGGTTCTATTTTAAGTACAAAAATAAATATCTTCAATTTTAAATTAGTTATGTAAATATTTTTATTATTGCATTGATACATTTTGTAACCTATGTCTTTTTATGGCTTATTTGAAGATCTTGAGCTCGAGATGCAATATTGACGTTTTTATTTTTCTTTTACTTCTCACTTGTACCAAATTTCTTTTATTGAGATTTCAGAAACCGGAATACGAATTTACAAATTATTTGCGAAGTCGTTATAATAAAATTTAATGTAATTCATTACAGAGCTCCAACCGGGCCACAACAACCATCTGAAACTCCAACATACACACTTTTCTATTTCAATTTAAAAGCGCTTGCAGAGCCATTACGTTACCTCTTGGCTTATGGTAACCTAGAATTTGAGGATGTACGAGTTACGCGAGATGAATGGCCTGCATTGAAACCAAGTAAGCTAATGTGGATAAAACAACTCAGAAATAGTTTACTGAAAAGA
This sequence comes from Sylvicola cinctus, assembly GCA_963854165.1. Lineage (NCBI taxonomy): Eukaryota > Metazoa > Arthropoda > Insecta > Diptera > Anisopodidae > Sylvicola > Sylvicola cinctus. The sequence goes on from OY974082.1 coordinate 27,999,579, forward strand.
GGGCACAGTCGAATACTATGTCATTGTCAAAATATTTGGCATCCTAATTATTGAGAACAAATCAATCTAACGCTTCAAATAAAATAGACGAACTTTTTAAGTCACTGATTTATTTTTAGATATTGATTGTCTTGCAAAAATGCCACTACTAACCAAATATTTACCTATGCCTTTTATAAGTGTTAGACTGATAGTAGATAGGCTAATATTTTGATTTTCCATTCGCAATCAGAAAAATTGGTTGAGATTTTGTCCCAAGTACAAAAAACAGAAAAACGATTTGGTTTATAATAGTATTTCTGTATATTTAAAAAAAATTCATAACTCTCTTTTTGTTTAATTCAAAACAGTATACTACGATAATAATTTGATGCCACTAAGCTAAGATCACATGTTTAAAGTATAAACATAAATTTCACTTTGTTTCATGTACACATTTTGAACAACAAAGATTTATGTTTATGATCTTCTCAAATTAAATATGTGTACACATTTATGTAAATGTTAAATTGATTTTAATCACGGGTTAACGTATTTTTAAAATAGAAGAACTAGAATATTTGTTAAAAAGTTATAGTCAAAATAGCAGAATATTAACGCTGGACCGTATGCCATCCAAAATCCAAACATCCTCATACCGAGCAGCTATGGACAAGATGCCCACCCATTAACCGTGTGATCTGAACTAAAAACTAAAACAGTAATAATTGACAACAAGTTTTGTAAATGTAAAGATTGGTAATGACTTTCAATCAAAACCATATCCGATAACTGACAAATTTTTTAAATCTTTTTGTCAATGGAACAGTTGTAAAATCGTATACATATACCGTTTTTCAGATCTCTATCACACCATAGAATATCATAAACATAATTATTATGATTCCAGCCTTTTGCCTTATTTCCATGGTATGACCACAGAAAAAAAATTAAGCACAATCCCAACCTCGTGATTTTTGCATGAAAAGTTGAGAGAGCCGAAAATTTATAATTTGGCTACTCTTAATACGACATTCGGTGTACAGAAGGTTCCCAATACGGCGTTCGGTATCCAAAAGGTTAAGATTTCGTACTTGCCAATTTCAATAATATCGGCGCACCGAGTTTACCACATGAAAGCTTTAATAGAGCAGAGAGCATTGAAAGTATTGAGCATGCGCGCCGAACTGGTATTGTAAACAATAGATGGCGCTGTAGACATAAAATAGAATCTCTTTTTCTTGTACCGCATAAATATACCACAAATATATATATATTATATATATATATAATAAATATTAAATAAATTTGAAATTGCACACAAACCTCCACATTTAAATAGGTATATTCACTATGTGGAATCAATATATAATCTGAGTATATAGAAATATACATTGAATGCATCATATTAATTACTTCAATAATAAATTACAGTTGTTAATATAGGTCAATTCATTTTGCGAAAAAAAATTCATTTGATAAAAATCAACGCTTAGTAAAATGTTATTGCATTTATTAAAAAAATTATTCATGACACAAATTTATTTACCACATTAAACAATTTTAGTCCAAAAACTTTCATATTATAAAAAATGACTGTCTGAATAATTTCTTTTGCGTCAGTATATATAAGTGTTTTATATATAATTATACATGACATATGTATATTCATACCGTTTACGTACCGAGCACCGATCAGAGACATCTATTGATAAATTTTAATTTTTCTTCGATCGGCCTGCGAAATTTTTTTTTTTTAATATTTCTCGGTTAAAATTGTAAAAAATGAGCGTAATTTTGTGATGACTCTTACAGGCTTCCAATTTGCGGTAAAATTGTAAAAAAAATGAGCATAATTTTGCGATGGCACAGAATAATACTACAGAATCCCAACCTCGTGATATTTGTATGAAAAGTTGAGAGAGCCGAAAATTTATAATTTGGCTATGTGTGCACATACATATTGTTAACAATTTTTCATTAACCATAGTTTTTCAAAATTATTTCATGAATTTTTTCTGCCAATGAAAGGCATTAGGAAAAATCTAAGCAAAATATATGCTAGGGTTAACCTAGGCAATAAAACTTAATTCGTCGGTACAGTTATGTTTTCTTGTCTGCCTCGTGCATATGTACAATTTTGCCTACCTGTTTCAGGATGCTGCTTAGGCCAAAATGAATGCGTACACAAGTATGAGCAAAAAAAATAAAAAATAAGTTGAGGATGTACTCTTTACTTGCATGCCATGGAAGAATATACTAAAAAGAAATTCGGTGATCACAGCTTGCGGAAGAGTGATTGTCGTGGTATTTCATTAACCTTTTTAAAAAACTATTTCATGAACTTTTTTGGCCAATGTATGGCATTACGAAAAATCTGAACACAATATCATTGATCGGTGCCTTGTAGCAAACTCCATTGAAACGAATTCTTCCTGCTTTTTTTTAAAGAAATACGGTCAGAAACAGTGCATTTTTCGGGTCGCATCGGAAGCTCATGGATTGCTTTTGGCTGTTCATCGGCCCAAACACGGCAATTTTCTTAACGAACACAATTACAAACTCAGCACTCATTCCACAATTAGTAAACGTTATTCAGGCGTTAGTCTTTTCAAGATGATATGGCAATAAATACTGAAAAAAAAGTCATATAGGCAAAACAGTTAACACTTAAAAATTATCAAAATAACCCTATTGGAAAAATTACCTCCTATAGGATACGTATGTACATATATTGTTATTAAAAAAAAACATTTGAAAAACATTGAAATTCATTTGTGTTTTTTTGACGTCTTTAAACTGACTGGACGGTATTTTGTGTCAATGCGTTCAATACTCTGAGTCGCGACACACATTGGAGTATTTGACCTAAAAGTCTGCTCAAAAGTTAATTTATCTAATTTCATTGTGTGGAAATCCCATTTTTATAGTATGGGATACTATAATGGAAAAATTATGTAAATAGGATGATTCTTTTGAAGAGTTATTCATTATGAAATTTTGTCGTTCATTGCCACACATAGATTTATTTCCCGCGCTTCATTTTTAATTTATATACGACCCCAGGGGCATATATAGATTTTGGTATTCCGACTTTTTCAGAAAAAAAGTTGACGATGCAAAAAATGGTTTTGACACCCCCTGATTCCAAAAGTGGTCTAGAAAAAATGTGCAAATGTACGTCCTTACGCTGTTCTATGGCGGAAAAACTCCTAAACTACTGGTCCGATATTCTTTATTTTCACAATGATTAATTTCAAAGTATTCTTAAGAAAACTGCATTTATCTTATATCCCGCTATATGCCCCTTCTGGCGAAAAAGAAAGTGGACAAACCATACTTTTCTATCTCAGACACCTTACACAATGTTAAAAAATTCTTTCAGATTATTGTAGGATTAAATAAGATACGAAAACTTGTTAATTGCCGAAAATATAATAGATGAGTAATAAAAAAAATTAAACTATTAATGACGGTTGTGTATATTTTTCAAACCCCTTCCCGATACACATTTGTGGTAATTACCGCTTTAACTTTTTATTTTTATTACATATAATTGAACAATTGAAATGTTAATTTCCCGTTAAAGTAACAGATGCGTAATAAAACATTAAAATCTTTTTATATTTTCAAAACTTAAGTATGTAATATAAAACTCATTTTTAACCAATTATCATAAATAACAATTAGAAGAAATTTTGTAATTCTCTTTTATTAACTTTTCACATTAAACGATTTATTGAGTGAACAACAATATAAAAAATTAATCACGATAAAGTACTTAATGAAGTAAAAGGTTAATTTTTTGTACATAATAAACTACAACATGTTTAGAAAAAATGGAAAAATTAAAACCAGAAAATAAATAAAATGAAAAAAAAAAAATTAATAAAATTTAAATGTAATAAATTAATACATCGGATAAAATAATAAATCCAAAAAAAAATTTGGCCAGACTTTTTGGTGAAATATATTCCACTGTGCGGTACGTGGTATTAATAAAAAATTGAACTGAAACTGTATTGAAATAAGGAACCAATTAAGCTAAACCTTTCGATTTCTAAATAATAATTTAATCAAAAAATAAATCAATTTTTAGCCCCCAATGGAGATCAAAATTATTGAAATTTTTACCTTTTACATAATATCTTCTGTTTAATTTTTTATTTATTTTACATGTGAACACTTCAGCTATGCCAATGGGTCAGATGCCCGTTTTGGAAGTAGATGGACATCGTGTTCACCAAAGTATTTCAATGGCACGATTTCTAGCAAAAAAAGTTGGTTTGGCTGGATCGAATGACTGGGAAAACCTCGTGACTGATATTGCAGTTGATACCGTCAATGATTTTCGCCTAAGTAACAATTCATTTTATAATAAAGATGTTATCTTTTTCTAAAAGATCTTTCGATTAATCTAAATGTTAATGAAGAAATTGCTGTTGTGTCTTACGAGCCCGACGATGAAGTCAAAGAAAAAAAAATGATCACTCTTACTACTGAAGTGATTCCTTTCTATTTGGAAAAACTTGAAGCAATTGCTAAAGACAACAACGGCTACCTAGCACTTGGAAAAGTATAGTTTCGAAGTCCACATAGATTATATCATACAATGTATATTTAATAATATGTATATTTTAGCTTACTTGGGCTGATCTTTATTTGGCTGGTATTTTGGATTATTTGAATTACTTAGCAAAAATCGATTTGTTGGCTAATTACTCAGGGCTGAAGACACTCGTTGATCAAGTGAACAACATTGATCAAATTAAAAGCTGGCTTGAAAAAAGACCTATCACAGATGTCTAATTTAGATTTTTTCATTATTTTTTAAAATAAATTTTTATGTGGTTTTTATAGTAGCTGCTTTTTGGTATTGTAATGCCATTTAATAATATTGATATGATGTACTGGTATTTGCGAACGTATATTACACCTATTATGTATAATATAAAATTTCACATATGAAATAAATGTCTTTCAAAAATAAAGATATATACTTATGTATCCTATTTTCTGATCAATTACTATTTTGCAGACGTTTGATATATTGTACATATGATATATACATAACATATAATTAATTAATTATTCTAGGTACTAATGCTTTATAAGTACCATAAACATTAGAAAATATGAAGTGATGTGAGGCATCCCAACAAAATACCGTATGTTTATTTGCACGTCCGGTATAAACTTAAAAACCCCGCACAACGGATTTTTATGAAATTTTTAGGGTAAATATAGTTTAGTCCGGCGATGGTTCCTGTGAAGGTTTGTTGTGGTCGAGTGGATCCCCTTTCGCGTATACCATTTTACAACTTTTAAAGCACTTTGTTTTGTATTTACAAATTTACTTTGAAATTTTTAAAGCAAAACAAAGTTTTACAAATATTTTTAAAGTTTTTGACAGAGAGATCCAAAAATATTGTTTAATAAAGAAATTTAATTTCACATTTATCAAAAAATAAGGCTGCTCTCTAAATCGGAACAGATATGACAGATCACTACTTTTAATCCTACCAGAAATGATACCATGTGCAAATTACTAGAGAATCAAGTCCAAGAAGAAGACAATGCGCAGAGTAATCGATTGGCAACGCAGAAGGCCAACAACATTTTTTAATAGCATATTTAACAAATCGTCTTTGTAGTTTCTCAATACAGTTGGGCCAAGATATAGAAAACTCCTTACTTCATATTTAACAAATCGTCTTTGTAGTTTTTCAATACAGTTGGGCCAAGATATAGAGGACTCCTTACTTCAGATGCGAATTCAAACGATTGTATTCAAAAGTCACACCGAGATCAATGATAGAATCAACACGCACAAGAGGTATATGATTCAATGTATACACATAATCAAGTGGATGTTTTAATGTTTTGAAAGTGAGAATTTTGCATTTACTTACATTAAGCAATAATGCATTATTCTCACACAAATCAACCAACGCATCCAACTCATCTTGCGTTTTCATTTGGGCTTTGAACTTGTGCAACCAGTTTCATGTCATAATCAGCATAATTGATAAAGATAATACAATGTTGAAAAACATTCACTATGTCATTGATAAATAGCGAAAATAGAAGTGGACCAATGTGGCTACCCTGAGGTACACCAGAACTGGCCACAGTGACAACTTAGCAGCCATAATGTGCGCACGTATACAAATAATAATCATACACTTTAATAATAATTAAGCTTTTTTCTAACCACTCTATTAGTTACTAATCTATTAGTTGTAAAATAAATTATAAGATAATGATATGATTTTGTACTCGAGCAAGGGTATAAACGCAGCTCCATCGGTCCAAATCTCTCACTTTGCGCTCAGGCGCTCACTGAGTCGGACCTCTTTTACGAAAGCGGGTCCAATACTTGGAAATTTTTGGGCTCAACCAAAAAATAATTTTTGTCCAAAACGTTGGTGGCCTGAATAAACTAGGAAATATAATAAAAAAAATTATGTTGTTGTCGCATTTCATTATCACACGAGGCCGAGGCAGCCTACAAGATGGCTCGCACGATGACCACCAACACAACCGACTCAGGCTGCGGTCGAGCTTAATGCGGGCCGCCAACGTCGAGACAGCGCCCAAGCCCAACAACCTATGGAACGCCCTGCGAAGCCACCAGCAATCATGGCCCCGGCACTAAACCACCAGCTAATCACGAGGGTGTTGCAGGACCAGGGCAAGATGACGGACTTCGAGGTCACGAGGGTCTCAAATAAATACAGCAAGATACAGGTTAGTAACATTACTGACCATGGCAATGCAAAAGCCCTCCTATCTCACTGCAACAAGGTATACTTCACGTACACCCCACGCGAAAATCGTATGACCCAGACTACATAAAAAACGAACTTTCGGTCATAAACCCTACATTAGCCATTAAATCGGTCAGCCTCTTTACGAGGGGAAAAATCCGCACCCATTAGTGGTTGGTCACACTGACGGCAGGTGAGAATACGGCCAGCTTGACCAACATTTCAAGGGCTGTGCACGCGCGCATATCCTGGGGGGACGTGCGTCCGGCTGAGGCTGTGCTTGGCAGGCGTTGCTGCAATTTAGGCCATACAAACGCCAATTGCACCATGCAGCGCCGATGCGTTGAGTCGCATGAGCATGGTGCATGCAAAAATAATGACGCAGCGAAGCAGGCCTTCTGCGTTAATTGCCAGAAATTGGGCATGGCGTCAACGCCCGGCCAGAACAGCCTATATGAGCAGAGCAGCCCCCCTTCCGTCACTTTGAGTGCCACTTACTTAACGTAAATTCAATTTGGTCACGGAAGAAGCAAATTGAACTTGCCAACTTACTTCAATCCAATAGATATTCTTCTAGTAAACGAACTTAAATTGCGCAAGAATCAGCACTCGTTTCCGGAGTATAATTTTGTCTTCCAAGGCAGACAGAACTGCACCGGTGAAGGGACCGGCATTCTTCTGAAGACAAGCTATTCTTATACCAGAATAGCGCCCCTGAGCTCTCATCGTTAGATATCACTACAGTAAGAACCGCCTATCAAAGTAAAAGCATATACTTATCTATATATCACTGTTATAACAAAAACAAATCAGGCTTGCGGTCCGCTGATTTGAATTCCCTCAGATTTCATAAGCTCGTTTGGTGGGTGACTGCAACGCGCATCAACCATTGTGAAACGGTACTCAGGTCGATCCCAATGGGCAGGTGCCTCACAACTGGTACGTGGACACCCAAATCGTAGGGAATTTTTCAATCTTCCCCACACTGTTCCCTTTACGTTCAATATCAAGCGCTTATCCGGACCTCCTCTTCGTCCACAACGACATCCGTATCAGGTCCATTCCTGGTACTGGAATGCTAAACACCGCTATGTCGTATTCCGATCACAAAGTCGTCATCTTGGAAATAGCGGGTTTAAATAACGTCGGGAGCAACAGCAATAGTTTTGTTCTGGACTGCACAGAACCTAGAACTTACCGCAACTTTTCCAAGGTACGGTGGCAACAATTCTCCCGTCAATTGAAAGCGAAATCCCGAACAACGCAAATCCAATCCCATAGGAACCTCACGGCCCCAGAGATTGACCTGTATGTGGAGGAGGTAATAAAGTCGACAACTGAAGTAACGGACAAGGTGATCCCACTGCATACGGTGAAAAATCTGAGATTCGCCAATCTGCCTTCTCTAGTTTTGGATATGCTAAAACTAAAGAAGACATTGCAGCGGAGGCTATACAGGCATCACCGGGTGATGGCCTGGTGAGGACGGATTCCTCATTGACGCTTCGTGCCTTGATAAGGAATCTGGACATTCTCCTTACCCAAAATATCACCAACCACTACAATTCCCAGTTCCAATCCCGTCTCTCTAAATACATAAGGACACCCAAGTATTTGCCAACATCAACAGGTTGAAGCGCAAGTCCGCCTTTGGTGTATCCCACCTTCTAATTGACGAAAAACTTGTTCACGAGGTCCCCATTATTAACGAGGTATATGAGAAGGTCATTTTTTGCATATTCTAGCGGAAATGACGCAATGGGTGACCCAGAAAACAATAACCTAGTATTTCATTGCAAAACTTAACGTAGAATCCGCGAATTTTAACAGTAATAATCCGTCCGACAACGTGATGTTGAAAAAATTCGAATTCATATTCAACAAATTTTATTTTTTATCAAAACGTTGAACAATGAAAAATCACACGGCCATGACAAAATCAATAATATCATTATTAAAATCTTGCCTCAATCCATAATTCGTTTGTTTTGTATTATCTTCAATAACTGCATAAACATCGGCCACTTCCTAACACCTTGGAAAATTGCGAAGCTCTTTCCCACCAGGAAAGCACAAAAATCAAGCCTTCTGCCGTCGAGTTATCGACCAATAGCTCTGTTGTGTTGCCTCAGTAAAATCCTTGAAAAGATTATGCTGAAGCATATAAAGCTAATCATCGGGGACAACAGCATACTCCCAGAAATACAGTTCGGTTTTCGTGCAGCACACTCGACAGGTGACGCCGTTCCCTGTTGTACAATAATGCGGTACACAACTTAAGAATGAGTCGTGTTACTGTTGCTTGCCTTTTGGACTTAGAAAAAGCCTTTGACACCGTATGGGTCGAAGGACTGATCTGGAAGCTGAGCGAGAAACATAATTTCCCACCCTACGTCCCCACCCAGTGTGTTTTTAGGGCTTTTGGACTTTTCCTAAAACCATTGCCGTTAATATAATATTGCTAAAATTAAGAACTTGCAAATAATATTTAGATAAGGACCATTATATTAAGTGTCCGTTAAATAGCCCTAGTTGCCCTAAGCTTTACCATTTAAGCATAAATGTTAGTTTTATAAGGAAAATAAATGTGTCTGAATCTTGAAACTTGAACTTGAATCTTGAGAACTGGGCACAAATTTCCTTGAGCCAAAAAGATTAGCCAGCTTGAAATGTTAATTGCCGAATATGTAATAAATGAGTAATAAAAAATATTATAAAACAATTTATGGCTGTTAAGTATATTTTTCAAATCCCTTTCCGGTTCATATTTCAGGTATTATAAAAATCCTTATTAACCAATTAACTTTTTATTTCTATTACAAAAAATGTTGCCATGTACAATTGAAATGTTAAAAAAAAAATACATCGCAGGGAGAGCGAGGTGCAACCAAATTTTAATAAAGCTTTTCTGAGATATGGAAAATATGCCCTTGAAATTTATGAATTTTGACCTTGGTTTTCTTCCGAATTTGGTACTTTTATTGGGATTAGCAATAATCATGAACATCATAGTACCCTAAGACACACAGTTTTTGAATTACATACATATTTTCATTATACAAATATGACCTTGAGTTTTAAAAATTTGACCTTGAAATGTTCAGCAAGTTTTCTTATCTTATTTAGTCCTACTATAGTGTGAAAAAAAATTCAAAAATATTTAAGGTTTCTGAGATATAAAAAAATTTACCTTGAATTTTCCGACATTGACCTTGAAATGTTCAGCAAGTCTTCTTATCTTATTTAATCCCACAATAATATGAAAAAAAAACTTCAAAAATATTTAGGGTCTCATTTAAGCCCACAATAATGTGAAAAAAAAATTTCAAAAATATTAAATTCCTGAGATACAAAAAATTTGACCTTGATTTTTTTGATTTTGACCTTGAAATATGGTGCAAGTTTTCTTATTTTATTTAATCCCACAATAATCTGAAAGAATTTATTTGATATTGTGTAAGGTGTCTGAGATAGAAAAGTTGGGTTTGCCCTTGTCCACCCCCTTTTTCGCCAGAAGGAGCATCTAGCGGGATATAGGATATATGCAGTTTTGTTTAGGATACCTTGAAGAGACCACATACAAGAAAAACAACCCTTGGCAATAACTTGACCTTGAAGCATCTGACCTTGAAAAAACAAGAATTGCATTTTTATATTTTTTTCTAATATCTTACAGAAAAAAATTCACACAAATCGGACCAGTATAATAGTTTAGAATTTTGTTTTTTCCGCCATAGTACGCCGTACGGCGTACATACGTACATTTTGCACATTTTTTCTAGATCACTTTTTTGGGCTCAGGGGTGTCAAAACGAGTTTCTGCATCGTCAACTTTTTTTCCATGCATGCGTTTGCAATTATCAAAAATTTTGTGCAAAAGAGATAGACTTAAGTGGTTATTGTATGAGCGGGTTTAAAGAAAAAAATTATTATTTATATAAAACTTCTTAAACGATGAGTTGAACTGTCATTTTTATGGTAGATATTTATAATTAAAGCAAAATTTATAGCAAATCAAAACATTGAAATTAAAAAATTAATTCATTTTTTTTTTTTAATTTGCGGTTGAACAATTCATTTTGTTAATTAATTGTTTTCTGTTTGTGCTGAGGTATGAGAGGTATAATATTTTCAAATATTTGCGCGGTATCTCTTACCATACTAAGGAAATACTATCCGCAAAAAGGTTCATCAAGGTTCTGTCAACTTATTATATTACAGGACGTTCTAATGAAGAAGAATATTAAGTTGTTTCCGGGACGTTCCTGGGGGACCTCTTTTTATGAAGAAAAAAAATGCACTCAAAAATTTTGCGTCCACGAAATTGTTTGTTAATATTTATTTTTGGAGAATTTCAAAATAATGTTTTGAACGGAAATGATATTTTATATATTATATTTTGACCTCTTATTTATAAAAAAAAAATATAATTATCATTAAAAGTCAAGAAGGGATCACAAAATTACTTTGACGCATTAAATTTTTTGTTGCTTTTACAGGCACAATTATTTTATTATATTATTTTGAGCAAAATAGTTTGTTAATATTTTCAATAATTATTAGTAATACTTTTGTTATTTTATGAATTAGAGATTGGGTTATAAAATAAAATATTCCGAAAGACCTAAACTTAAACAGTTGCAGATACTAAGGAGTTCAGAAGGACCATCGAAAATATTAGATGCAACTATGAGTAAGGTGTATTCACAAGGAAGAAGAAAGAAAAGTGCATTACTGAGAACAATAAGAGATGCTACTCCTAGAACAACAAAACGCATCGGTAAATGTATGGAAAACACCTTCAAAGATCCATGTACACAAAAGATGAAGTTTTAGCTCTAATATTGGACTTGAAACTTTCGAAGTACCAGTACCTGCAGTTACGAATGCAAGCATAACACAGGAACGCCAACATATATCCACGATATGAGTGCTTGAAGCAAAAAAAGGAGAAGAAAAGCATTTCAAAACACTCGACATTGGAATTACTTCCTGAAGAAGCAGTTCTAAATTCTAATAGATTAATATGAAGACGGCAATGCATTTACGGTTTACAAATTAAGTTAATTATTAGCTAAATTGCTATGTACATACATACTATTTATATATGAATATTATTTAACTTGTAAAAGACTTCTATTTTTCTTTAAAATAAAATTTATATTTAATTTCAGCAACATTTATTTATTTTAATTTACAAATTTAATAAATTGAATTTTTTTTTTAACAAATTTTTTTTTTTAATTCAATTTTATTACATTATTGATTAATTTTAACAATCTTTAAAAGATTAAAGTGCTCTAAAATCCAGTAAAATGTTGTTTTTTTTTAAAAAATTTTCGGAAAGCTTGAGCTACTTTTAAATTTTTTAAAAAAAAGTGTACTATGGTGGAGTTATTGGTTAAGTGATTGCCGAAATCAGTTTTTTTACCCCACTCTTCTATCTCAGACACCTTACACAATATCAAAAAAATTCTTTCAGATTATTGTAGAATTATATAATAAAAGAAAACTTGCAGAACATTTCAGGGTCAAAATCGGAAAATTCAAGGTCAATTTTTTTATGTTTCAGAAATATTAAATATTTTTAAAACTTGCTGAACATTTCGAGGTCAAAATTTTAAAACCCAAGTCCATCATTTTATAATGAAAATAAATAATTCAAAAACTGTGTGTTTTAGGGTACTATGATGTTCTACATTATTGCTAATCTCAATAAATGAATCAATTTTGAACAAAAATCAAAGAACAAAACTCAGAAATTTCAAGTTCACATTTTCCATATCTCCGAAAAGCTTTATTAAAATGTAGTTTAGCAACAGTCGTATATAAATTCACACCTCGCTATTCCTGCGATGTAGTTTTTTTTCTTGTCATTTTAATTTGGTGCCTCAGCGATCTATCTACTTTGTGTCCGAGCAGTGTTGTACCACGGTACCCCACTTTAATATTTTATATGGTCTTGCGCCTTGGCCTACGCATTCCTCCCATCTGAGACGAGGTGAGACTAATATGGTAGGATATTCCGAGTTTCATTTTTGACATTTTCCGCGCATCTACGACACTATCATGGTGAAATACATTTTTGTATGAAGCCTACTGTACTTTATTTGATCTACTTTCGATGAAATTTGGATTTTAATACGCATATTATGCACAGATTTACTTATAGTTTTATTTATTTTCCTTTTTTTGATTTAATATCTTCTGAAATTTCTGAATTAAGTATTCTTGTTTTCCATTGTTGATGATGCGAAATACTGAAAAGAGACAGTATGTCACATGCGCAAAATCCTACCATATTAGCTCTATATACCTTGAGTCTAGTATATTGGTTAAGAAAATTTTCTGAAAAGCTCGAAACTGAATGTTAATTTTATGTTATTCAAATCAGAACTACATTTTTCCTTTCCAAAACCTAATTTAGCTGCACTGGGGGAAAAGTAAAAATAAACCCTTTATTTCATTTAAATGTTTTATTATTAAACAAAGTCTTATTGCGTTCCATTAGACTAACATTAATGGATAATTTTCGGGTTTTATTTTTTGGGCATATTTATTAACGCAGCGTCTATTTAATAAATGCGTTTTTTAATGATGGCGCCTTAATAGGGCCTTTTCCAGGGATATTCAGTGGTGCTCCCTTGTAGCATGCTTCATAATTGTCGTTTGTTAACATATGCGGTGAAATTGTTTCGAAAACTTTTTCTTTTGGATTTAACTGGGCATCAGGTGTACGCTCATAACCATAGCAATGAACTAAATCTCCCTGAACGGCACCGATTGGCGGAGTTAATAGTTCCACTTCGTCCGAAGTAAAAGCACACATAACCATTGCTTCGGAAATAACCCCACGTATCTTAACAGGTTTCAAATTACACATTATCACAACCAAGCGTTGCATCATTTCCTCGATAGGCACAAATTTAACTAAACCAGACACCACGGTTCTCGGCGTTTCCTCACCACAATCGATTTGCTCAATATACAAACTGTCAGCATGGGGATGTTTTAAAACCTCTTTTATTTTGCCTATACGGAAATCTAATTTACTGATATCAATGTTGGCTATTTCCTTTGGAAAGCTTATTTTAGGTGAATGATTAATACAAATTTTGTTTTCTAATATAACGTTGTCTAGAAGTTTAGGCGTAGAATGCTTGCTTAAACAGACTTTTGAAAGAGTGTTATTCACTGTAATCTGTAATTTATCATTTAAAACCTCTAGATAAGTCAAAAATTTCTTAGTTAAGCTAATTTGCTTTTGAAGCTTGAAGTTTTCCGTCATGACTTTTTCTTTCCGCTGAGTCACTTTTTCGTTTTTGATTGTTGTTAGCTGCAAAATATAAATCGGTTACAGTCAACAGTAGTAGTAGCTTATCCACTTCCATAAATAGTTAAAGATGTTTCAAACATAATTAATGTTTTATAATAATAGTCATTACCTCCGAAATAAGCAATTGAAAAATTGCCTGGGAATCATTGTTTGATATAGTTATCACGCTCAATTCACTCATTACTGCTATTATTTCCGTCGAGTGTCGACTGCCACATTCACAAAGCCTCAATTCAAGGATAATTGGTAGTTGGCAGTTGCCCGAGTTGGTATTAAATATTTTCCTATATTTAAAAGTCTATCTATAGAACATTAATTCAAGAACCCGGTTCTACATTTTCAACGGTTTTGTACGAATCCCAAAACATTGACAAAAAAAAAATTGATATCTGTTGCGTACGGTCTGTGCGAAGAGTTGAAAGTTTTTCAATTTTTTTTCGATTCTGCATAGTCTGCGTCGCGTTTTCTATTGTTTTTGTTTTTACTTGTTTCCATACATTTTATTGCTTGCTGCGCTGCGTCTAGTTGCGTAACGTTGGTTCTGCTCGAGGGGTTAAGGTGGGTTTAGATGACTATAAACAAGTGCTTGGCTTGAAAGTAAGGGCCCGAGCAAAAGAGAAAGCCTATACGGTTTATCTTTAACAGTGAGTTGATAGCAAATTTGCAATTTATATAAATCAATCTCCACTACTTTAAAATATTATATGAAACTGTCACATTTTATTGCAAGTATTAATTCTATATTTTGTACATACTATAATTTTGCAATGCTCAAGCCAAGCACTTGATTATGGATAAGGTTTTACCTCGCTTGCTATAATTTAGGCTCTAGCATTGGGTAATGCTGACGATCGGACCTCTCTTACTATCATACTACGTTTTACGTACTTTCTCTTTTACTCGGGCCCTTGTTTTCAAGCCAAGCACTTGTTTATAGTCATCTAAACCCACCTTAATACATCATGCAATTTTTATTGAACAAGAAATATTTGTAAAATAATTTGTGTTTCTGTTTTTACAGTAATTGCCGCTATGTACATTGTACAATACTACGCTTACATGTGTGTTTAAAATAAATGTTTTTTAAAGATTTACATATATATGCCTTTTATTTTGAATTGTTATGTTGGCATTAAATGTATGAATGTGTGCGTGGATGTGAGAAATCGGTACTGTACAGTTCCCGATCATCGCTCTTCGGCATGCTGGGAGAAAAAATATTATTTTTGCTGTTTTTGGAGCGAGAATCCCACACACAATTAGAAATTTAAAAAAAAATTCCTGCAAACGCATCAAATCGTGAGAGCAATCATCGACACTATTATAAAAATTTCTGTAAATGCATTAAGTCGTGAATGCGATCACCGTCACCATTGCAAAATTTAAGTATAAGATAAGAAAGCAATGCCCAATACTTTTAGCTGTGTGAACTTAGCCGGGGAATTTCGACTTTTTTAATTTTTTCTTATTCCAATCGATTGTTGGTCGTTTGTAGGTGATTGTTGGATTAGTTAAAACGTTTGTCGGATTAGCCGTTCACCGTAATTAACAAGTTAAAATTTTCCGTGAATTTTGCCGAAATTTTTTTTTCGAAGTATTTATGCTTATTATACCCCCATTCGATGCTGAATCGTTTGTCGGTACCGAATAAAGTAATCCGATCATTTGTTGGACCATTTTTCCCCGGAAAATAGTTAAAAATAAAATTTTCCATGTTTCATCATCGTGACCGATCATATACGACCGTGGGATATATGGGCTACATATGTCTTTTTTATTTTGAATTGTTATGTTGGCATTTAATGTACGAATGTGTGCGTGGATGTGAGAAATTGGTACTGTGCTTACGCATGCGTGAACGCTTTTGGAAATGTATGCATGTATGCGCTCTCTTAAATTTTCAGTGGTAATCTCTGAACGACAATTGGTACGGTTATGGCGTATGACGAATCTTAACCTGTCGTATGCCGAACGCCGTATTGGGTATGCTCATCGCTCACGAGTGCGAGCACAAATTTCAAACGAGTTTGCTCACATCACGAGAAATGAGTTTCAAATTTTTTCAATTTACTCATCGCTTAAGATGAGCATTTTGAATGATTTGGAAAACGAATGCCCAGGCCGCGAGTATAATTTTTCAAATTTTTTTGGAATGCTCGTTTTGATTTTTTATACAGAAAATTTTCGTTTTCGGAAATTTTTATTGATGCAAAGTTGTTTGAAACCACCATAACAATAGAAATGCACCAAAAAAATGTCCGAAAATGCACATTTGACGTATGAAAAGCCGCGAACTCAAATGTGAGTTTTTGGAAAAAAAAAATGCAAACTTGTCTACACCACCAAAAGAATAAAAATGCATTAAAAAAAATTCCGAAAACAAACATTTCCTGTATTTTCAATGATCGGGAAGATCATACCACGTATAAGATCGAAGGAGAAACATTCAATAATTCACACTAATAGATTTCAAAGTTCTCTACACATATCATATCCATATAGGCTTTAAAACGGTGTTAGTGCTTATAATATGTTAGATTCAGACAAACACTTAAATATAAATTATGTCTATCTTCCTTTGTTTCATTTATGGCGCTTTAGACTCAACATTGTACACACATTTTTAACTGTGTGTACTTTTCGCATAGGAGCATTTGCAAACTTTTCATTGTGTGCATTTGTTTTTTGGATTTGTAAAAAAAGAATATTGAGTTGCTTTAAATGAATAATTGTATCAATTATTATCAAATATTTAAAATTTTATATAATAATGAAGTACTCCGCTCCCGGGTGTATTTTTAAATACGGCCAACAATCCACAACATCTATGTTTCGGTTAGTTGATACTCTTGAAAAGTGAAATATTATCATGGAAAATAAGTGTGCATTCTTTTGGTGGTCCTTTCACGTTGGGGAAAAAAGTTCTGTTATTTATTTTTGGAAAAAATAACATTACGGAATTTTAGTATCCCTGAACTGAGGATTAAACATATTTTAAGGGCCGTATACATCAATGCGAATTTATTAGAGACTACGAATAAAATTTGAAATTCGTATACATCAACCTCGAATAATCGGCGAATAAACCCGTGAATTATGGCTCGATAAATCCCGCAAATAGTAGGTCAGAATCCCCAGATTCGAATAAAACAAAACCTTAAAAAATTACGTACGTTCAGCCATTCGATGTGAATTGTTGTTATGTCAAAAAACTAAGTTCACTCATCAGCTGACGTTTTAAAAAGATTTTCTCCAATAAATGTACTAGATCACTTTTGGTTGAAGAGAAATAACAACAAATATAGTGCACAATAGTACTAAAAATATCCGTATTAATGTATACCAATTTTTTTTAAATCCGGGGATGCGATTTTTTCATCTGTCATCGAAAAAAATTCGTAGTCTCGGATTAATTCGCGTTGATGTATAGGGCCCTAAATGCCCAAATAAATCAGATTTCATTTGAACTGCCCAAAAAACTTGCACTAACCCATTGACATTCCAGTGGCGTCATTTTCGTTTTAATTAGTGAATAATTTTACTAATTATTATATTTTTCAATTATTAGTTATCCCGTCGATAAAATCCAACAAAAACAGTGGTTGCAATTATTATTAATTGTTTGTTAATTTCATTTTATGTATAATCTAATAAATAAATTTCTAAACGACCATGTATGTATGTATTTATGTATGTATGTATGTTACGCAATCACGCCAAAACTGAAAATGGGATCGCCACGGAATTTTACACACGTATTTGCCAACATTCTAAAAGTAAAATAGGCGTATTTTCAACGCGAATATAAACCGCGAAAACCACGAAAAAAATCGCGGTTCGCGAAAAAATTGTCTTTTACCAAAAATGATTGCTGTAATCGGTTTGTCAGTAGTCAGTTAATAAAAAATATGTCGCGAAAAAATCCACGAAATTTTCCGCGGGACTATCTATTATATACATTACTAAATGACCGTGTGAACCTTTCAATTACGCCAAAACTGAAAATGGGATCGCCACATAATTTTGCACACGTGTTTCCCAACATAGTATAAGTAATATAGGGGTATTTTTACCGCGAAAATAAACCACGAAAACCGCGAAAAAAATGTCGTTTCGCGAAAAAATTTACTTTTACCAAAAATGATTACTGTAATCGGTTTGTCAGTAGTCAATTAATTAAAAACATGTCGCGAAAAAATCCGCGAAATTTTTCGCGATCCTATATCTATTTTATATATTCATAAACGACCGTGTGGGTATACCTTTCAATTACGCCAAGACCGTCAATGGGATCGCCTCAAAATTTTACACACGTGTTTGCCAACATTGTAGAAGTAAAATAGGGCTATTTTTACCGCGAAAATAAACGGCGAAAACCGCGAAAAAAATGTAGGTTCGCGAAAAAATTTACCTTTACCAAAAATTATTGCTGTAATCGCTTTGTCAGTGTCATTTAATAAAAGCGGACTATCTATTTTATATATTCCTAAATGACCGTGTAGGTATCCCTTTCAGTTACGCTAAAACCGACAACTTTTACTAACATTGTAGAAGTAAAATAGGGGTATTTTTACCGCGAAAATAAACCACGAAAATAGCGAAAAAAATGTACCGCGCAACTATCTAAAATATAAAAATATAAGCGGCCGTTTGGGTATAGGAATCAACCAGGCTAAAACGATCATTCAATACGAAATTTACAATTATATCACAATACTATAGAAGTAACATAGGCATATTTAAATAATGAAAACAAACCGCGAAAACCGCGAAAACAATAGTGGTTCGCCAAAAAATTGCTTAATTATTAAAGTGACAAACTCCGCGATTTTCTGCGGTTATGTTTTATAATCCAATATAAAAATTCAAACAACGGTAAAACTATAAACGGAATCGGAGATTTTACACACGTATTTGTCACCATTCGGTAAGTAACAAAGGCTTTTTTGCGAAAAACCTTGCTGAATTTGTAAATGGGATCGCTCCGAAAATTTTCACACGTATTTAACATTTCAGAAGTATTTTGGAAACGCGAAAATAAATAGAGTAAAAAAAACACTTCACGAGGAAAGCTGTCAATAACTCCGCGATTTTCCGCGGTAATGAAGTTCGTCTAATACATAAAAAGTAAAACGATCCTTTTAAAAACACCTCGCCAAAATTCAAACATAATTCTGTGTAACCACAATTTCGGTTTTATAGTAAAGGTTTTTGTTATAATCACATCCAATGCGGAAATTTCATAAACGAGGGAAAAAACGAAAAAAAATTGCTAAATTTTTGTTGTGTTTCCTTTTATGAAGTTGAAAGATATTTCAGAAAAAAGAGAAAAAAATGTTACGAAATCGAAACCATTATGAACAAGCAGCAGCACCATAATAATTGTCATCGTTTTCAATTTTAACTTTGATTACAACAAATAAACACTTAATAATAGACATTGTTTTTTCAAATATTTATGATATTAAAGTATATAAGTGATTACTAAAAACGCTTTTCGAAAACAACATGTTGTGTCCGAGTAGCGCACGGGTTCCTCCGCTAGTCTAATATATAAATTTCTAAACGACCATGTATGTATGTATGTATGTATGTATGTATGTTACGCAATCACGCCAAAACTGAAAATGGGACCGCCACGAAATTTTACACACGTATTTGCCAACTTTCTAAAAGTAAAATAGGCATATTTTCAACGCGAATATAAACCGCGAAAACCGCGAAAAAAATCGCGGTTCGCGAAAAAATTGTCTTTTACCAAAAATGATTGCTGTAATCGGTTTGCCAGTAGTCAGTTAATAAAAAAACATGACGCGAAAAAATCCACGAAATTTTCCGCGATTTTCCGCGGGGCTATCTATTTTATATATTCCCAAACGACCGTGTGGGTATTACTCCAAAACCGACAATGGGATCGCCACAACATTTTGCACACGTGTTTGCCAACGTTGTAGAAGTAATATAGGGGTATTTGTACTGCGGAAATAAACCGCGAAAACCGCGAAAAAAATCGCGGTTCGCGAAAAAATTGGCTTTTACCAAAAATGATTGCGGGAATCGATTTGTGAGCATAATTAATAAAAGCCATGTCGCGAAAAAATCCTCGAAATTTTTCGCGATACTCCGCGGGACTATCAATTTTAAATATTCCTAAACGAACGTGTGGGTACACCTTTCAATCACGCCGAAACTGAAAACGGGATCGTCACGAAATTTTACACACGTATTCACCAACATTCTAAAAGTAAAATAGGCATATTTTCAACGCGAATATAAACCGCGAAAACCGCGAAAAAAATCGCGGTTCGCGAAAAAATTTTCTTTTACCAAAAATGATTGCTATAATCGGTTTGTCAGTAGTCAGTTAATAAAAAACATGACGCGAAAAAATCCACGAAATTTTCCGCGATTTTCCGCGGGACTATCTATTTTATAAATTCCTAAACGACCGTGTGGGTATTACTCCAAATCATCGCCACAACATTTTGCACACGTGTTTGCCAATATTGTAGAAGTAATATAGGGGTATTTGTACCGCGGAAATAAACCGCGAAAACCGCGAAAAAATTGGCTTTTAACAAAAATGATTGCGGGAATCGATTTGTGAGCATTTAATTAATAAAAGCTATGTCGCGAAAAAATCCTCGAAATTTTCCGCGATTTTCCGCGGGACTATCAATTTTAAATATTCCTAAACGACCGTGTGGGTATATCTTTCAATTACGCCAAAACCGACAATGGATCGCCACAAAATTTTGCAGACGTGTTTGTCAACATTGTAATATAGGGGTATTACAGCGAAAATAAACCGCGAAAACCGCGAAAAAATTGTCGTTTCGCGAAAAAATTTACTTTTACCAAAAATGATTGCGGGAATCGATTTGTGAACTATCTATTATAATATATAAGTACATTCCTTATCGATCGTGTGGGTAGACATTTCTATCACGCTAAAACGAACATCTTGATCGCTTAGAAATTTGACACATATATTTATCAACATTGTAGAAGTAATAGAGGCGTATTTTCGAAGCGAAAATAAACCGCGAAAACTGCAAAAAAAAATCGCGGTTCGCGCAAAAGATGACTTTTAGCAAAAATGAGTTTCCGAGAAAATTTTCCGTGCAACTACATATATACATAAACGGCCGTGTTGGTGTAGGAATCAAACAGGCTAAAACCGTAAATGGGATCACCACCAAATCGCAAAAAAAAGCGCGATTCGCGAAATAGTTTAATTTTCCTAAAAATTAATGGGGGGAATCAATTAGTCATTATTCATTTAGCAAAATTCACATCACGAAAAAATCAGCAAATAATTCCGCAATTTTTACCGATAGTGAAGTTCGTCTAATATATAAAAATTGATACGATCCTATAAAAAACACCTCGCCAAAAAATTCGAGCATCTGTGGTTTTCCATCATTACTGTTTTCTAGCAAACATTTTTTTTACATCCAATGCGGAAGTTTCATAAACGAAAGTAATAAATAAATAAAGTTGCTAAATTTTTCTCGAAAAATAGACATTCTTTTATCAATTATTTTTGATATTAAAGAATATAAGTGATTACTAAAAATGCTTTTAGAAAACATGTTATGTCCGAGCAGCGCACGGGTTCCTCCGATAGCCTAATATAAATATATAAATTTCTAAACGACCATGTATGTATGTATGTATGTTACGCAATCACGCCAAAACTGAAAATGGGATCGCCACGAAATTTTACACACGTATTTGCCAACTTTCTAAAAGTAAAATAGGCATATTTTCAACGCGATATAAACCGCGAAAACCGCGAAAAAAATCGCGGTTCGCGAAAAAATTGTCTTTTACCAAAAATGATTGCTGTAATCGGTTTATCAGTAGTCAGTTAATAAAAAACATGACGCGAAAAAATCCACGAAATTTTCCGCGATTTTCCGCGGGACTATCTATTTCATATATTCCTAAACGACCGTGTGGGTATACCTTTCAATTACGCCAAAATTGAAAATGGGATCGCCACAAAATTTTGCACACGTGTTTACCAACATTGTAGAAGTAATATAGGGGTATTTTTACCGCGAAAATAAACCGCGAAAACCGTGAAAAAAATGTCGGTTCGCGAAAAAATTTACTTTTACCAAGAATTATTGCTGTAATCGGTTCGACTGTAGTCAATTAATAAAAGACATGTCACAAAAAATCCGCGAAATTTTTCGCGATTTTCCGTGGAACTATCTATTTTATATATTCCTAAACGACCGTGTGAGTACTGAAAATGGGTTCGCCACGAAATTTTACACACGTGTTTGCCAACATTTTAAAAGTAACATAGGCGTATTTTCAACGCGAAAATAAACCGCGAAAACCGCGAAAAAAATCGCGGTTCGCGAAAAAATTGTCTTTTACCAAAAATGATTGCTGTAATCAGTTGTCAGTAGTCAGTTAATAAAAAAACATGACGCAAAAAAATCCACGAAATTTTCCGCGATTTCCCGCGGGACTATCTATTTCATATATTCCTAAACGACCGTGTGGGTATACCTTTCAATTACGCCAAAAATGAAAATGGGATCGCCACAAAATTTTGCACACGTGTTTACCAACATTGTAGAAGTAATATAGGGGTATTTTTACCGCGGAAACAAACCGCGAAAACCGCGAAAAAAATCCCGGTTCGCGAAAAAATTTACTTTTACGAAAAATGATTGGGGGAATCGATTTGTGAGTATTCAATTTATAAAAGCCATGTCGCTAAAAAATCTGTGATTTACCGCGGAACTATCTATTATATAAGTACATTCCTAAACGACCGCGTGGATAGACATTTCAATCACGCTAAAACGGACATCATGATCGCTAAGAAATTTGACACATATATTTGCCAACATTGTAGAAGTAATAGAGGCGTATTTTCAAAGCGAAAATAAACCGCGAAAACTGCGAAAAAAATCGCGGTTCGCGCAAAAGATGACTTTTACCAAAAATGATTGCACTAATCGATTTGTCAGTGTTCAATTAACAGAAGACATGTCGCAATAAAATTTTCCGCGAAACTACATATATATATGTTGGTGTACCAGGCAAAAACCGTAAATGGGATCGCCACCAAATCGCGGAAAAAGCGCCGTTCGCGAAATAGTTTACTTTTCCTAAAAATTAATGGGGGGAATCGGTTAGTCAGTATTCATTTAGTTAAATTCACATCACGAAAAAATTAGCAAATATCTAAAATATAAAAATATAAACGGCCGTTTGGGTATAGGAATCAACCAGGCTAAAACGAACATTTAATACGAAATTTACAATTATATCACTATACTCTAGATGTAACATAGGCATATTTAAATAATTAAAATAAACCGCGAAAACCGCGAAAACAATAGTGGTTCGCCAATTTTAATTATTAAAGTGATAAACTCCGCGATTTCCTGCGGTTATGTTTTATAATCCAATATAAAAATTCAAACAACGGTAAAACTATAAACGAAATCGGCGATTTTACACACGTATTTGTCAGCATTCGGAAAGCAACAAAGGCTTTTTTTACAGCGAAATGAAACACGAAAACCATGAAAACCCACCTTGCAAAAAACCTTGCTGAAACTGTAAATGGGATCGCTCCGAAAATTTTCACACGTATTTAACATTTCAGAAGTATTTTGGAAACGCGAAATTAAATAGAGTAAAAAAAATACCTCACGAGGAAAGCTGTCAATAACTCCGCGATTTTCCGCGGTAGTGAAGTACGTCTAACACATAAAAATTAATATGATCCTTTTGGAAACACCTCGCCAAAAAATTCGACCATAATTCTGTGGTTTTCCACAATTTCGGTTTTATAGTAAAGATATTTTTTATAATCACATCCAATGCGGAAACTTCATAAACGAGGGAAAAAACGAAAAAAAATTGCTAAATTTTTGTTGTGTTTTCTTTTATGAAAGATATTTCTGAAAAAAGCCACCAGCAGTTCGAAACCATTATGAACAAGCAGCAGCACCATGAAAACAAAATACTGCATAATAATTGTCAGTGTTTTCAATTTTAACTTTGATTACAATAAAAAAAGACATTCTTTTATCAAATATTTATGATATTAAAGTATATAAGTGATTACTAAGAACGCTTTTAGAAAACAACATGTTGTGTCCGAGCACACGGGTTCCTCCGCTAGTCTAATATATAAATTTCTAAACGACCGTGTATGTATGTATGTATGTTACGCAATGACGCCAAAACTGAAAATGGGATCGCCACGAAATTTAACACACGTTTTTGCTAACATTCTAAAAGTAAAATAAGAGTTCGTGAAAAAATGGTCTTTTACCAAAAATGATTGCTGTAATCGGTTTGTCAGTAGTCAGTTAATAAAAAACATGTCGCGAAAAAGTCCACAAAATTTTCCTCGATTTTCCGTGGAACTATCTATTTTTATATATTCCTAACCGACCGTGTGGGTATACCATTCAATTACGCCAAATCTGACAATGGGATCGCCACGAAATTTTGAACACGTGTTTGCCAACATTATAGAAGTAATATCTACTAAGTACCGCGGAAATAAACCGCGAAAACTGCGAAAAAAATGCTTGTTCGCGAAAAAATTTACTTTTACCAAAAATGATTGCGGGAATCGATTTGTGTGCATTTAATTAATAAAAGTCATGTCGCGAAAAAATCTACGATTTTCCGCGGAAGTATCTATTATATAAGTAAATTTTTAAACGACACATATATTTGCCAACATTGTAGAAGTAATAGAGGCGTATTTCCAAAGCGAAAAAAAACCGCAAAAACTGCGAAAAAAATCATGTCGCATTAAAATCCGAGAAATTTTCCGCGAAACTACATATGTTATAACATATATATACGGCTGTGTTGGTGTAGGAATCATTCAGGCTAAAACCGTAAATGGATCGCCACCAAATCGCGAAAAAAAAGCACGGTTCGCGAAATAGTTTACTTTTCCTAAAAATTAATGGGGGGAATCGATTAGTCAGTATTCATTTAATTAAACTCACATCACGAAAAAATCAGCAAATAATTCCGCGCAACTATCTAAAATATAAAAATATAAACGGCCGTTTGGGTATATGAATCAACCAGGCTAAAACGAACATTCAACACGAAAATTACAAGTATATCACAATACTCTAGAAGTAACATAGGCATATTTAAATAATTAAAATAATCCGCGAAAATCGCGAAAACAATAGTGGTTCGCCAAATTTTAATTATTCAAGTGATAAACTCCGCGATTTTCTACGGTTATGTTTTATAATCCAATATAAAAATTCAAACAACGGTAAAACTATAAATGGAATCGGAGATTTTACACACGTATTTGTCAGCATTCGGAAAGCAACAAAGGCTTTTTATACAGCGAAATGAAACACGAAAACGATGAAAAACCTTGCTGAAACTGTCAATGGGATCGCTCCGAAAATTTTCACACGTATTTTTCAACATTCCAGAAGTATTTTGGAAACGCGAAAATAAATAGAGTAAAAAAAATACCTCATGAGGAAAGCTGTCAATAACCCCGCGATTTTCCGCAGTAATGAAGTTCGAATTTTCCCTCGTTTATGAACATTCCGCATTGGATGTGATTATTAAAAAAATCTTTACTTTAAAACCGA
This sequence comes from Sylvicola cinctus, assembly GCA_963854165.1. Lineage (NCBI taxonomy): Eukaryota > Metazoa > Arthropoda > Insecta > Diptera > Anisopodidae > Sylvicola > Sylvicola cinctus. The sequence continues at coordinate 28,025,291 of OY974082.1, forward strand.
AATTGTTTTAATAATTAATAAAATTGCTAAATTTTTGTTGTGTTTCCTTTTATGAAGTTGAAAGATATTTCAGAAAAAAGAAAAAAAATGCTACGAAATCGAAACCATTATGAACAAGCAGCAGCACCATGAAAACAAAATTCTGCGTAATAATAGTCATCGTTTTCAATTTTAACTTTGATTACTATAAATAAAAACTTAAAAATAGACATTCTTTTGTCAAATATTTATGATATTCAAGTATATAAGTGATTACTAAAAACGCTTTTAAAAAAGCTTGTTGTGTCCGAGCAGCGCACGGGTTCCTCCGCTAGTAAACTAATACAAATGTTTATAACGAAATAATAGCATGTACATATAAAAACATAATTCACTATCTGCTATTCCATTATAAGTTGCTGCACGCCCTTACCTTTTTTTAAAACACGCATACAATTACACTGACCATTCACAAACACATCCTTGTTTTCGGCCCATTCTTTTCCTTTTAATTTCTTGTCTCTTAAGTCTCTGGTATATTCTACCATGGCATGAAGTAAAGAGTACAACCTGCACTTATTTTTTTTTTTATTGCTCTTACTTATGTACGCTGTACGCATACAGTTTGGCCTAAGCAGCATCCTAAAGCAAGTAGGCAAAATTGTACATAACATGTATTTTAGAAAATGTATTTAAATGAAAAGCTTTACCTTCAAAGCGTGAGAAATAGGCCGTTGATGTAATATAACATTAACACTCCAACTTACCTGAGTAACATTATCTTATTAATACAAAATTGTATTCACAATTAACTAATTGTTGGAAACCACTTTTTATTAGCGGTGAATCCCTATAATGAAAAAAAAAATTTGTTTTTACATCAAGTTAAGGCCATGTGTAGGCAATATTTAAGAGAGAGGGACCCTTAGAATAACAAAAAGAGATAACTATAGTCGGTAAAAAGTAGCCGAAGCATTAATCAGAGATAAAATAGCTTTTTAGTCTAGCGTATTTTCGATCGATTAAATCTTTCAACATAAACTTTGGTCGGTAGAATATAACCCATATGTTTGTTTAGTACCCAGTCCTGATGTCAGTCAGCTTAGCTGGAGAACCTGGTAAAAGAACTTCATTTATTATGAAACCTTCCGCTGGACCAAAAGAACAAACCATTTATAAAATGTTTTGAGCATAATCTCACGGACAGTAAAAAAATAAATAGCATTTTGGTACACCACACTAACGCAATTTTTGTACACTATTATAAACTCGCGAAGTGTGGAATTTTGTTTTTGCGAAGTGTGGATGCATTCAAACCATAAACTGGGATGCGTAATATGTATACTTTTTGACAGCTGACGTCTATCCCAATCAGCTATTCGCATTGGAGGCCATTGCACGCAATATATCAGAATAAAATTATGGTAAAGTTATCGTTTAAAATCTTTGAACCGTTAAAATAAATTATAATAATTAAAATTTTAAGAAAATTTTTTAAGGTTAATTAAGGCCATTACACTAATAAAATAAAACCAGTAAAATTTGAATTATTTATTTATTTACTTCGATGAAATGAATACTTTACAATCAGATTGTTTTGCGTAATAAATGCGTTGTTTAAACAAGGTAGAAGTTACAACATTTTTAATGTTTTCATGGACTTAAATTTACAAGGGCACAACGAATAATGACATATATTGTCAATAAACATTTCGTCACCATAAAACTTCGATGTTGCTGTAATAGATTGTCGATTTGTCAACACCATATCCTTTTGTTACAAATGTTATTGCTTCCGAAGGCGATATTGCAATCAAATATTTGATAGTATTGTGGTGCTTATACGAAGAAAAGGCGGTGATAATAACGGTTTTCCTATATATGAAAAATATATTTAATTGGTTAATTAATGTAATACATATTTCGAAACAGCCAATAATTTCTGTAAAACCGATCACATCTGCAAAATTTTTCGGAGCATTCATTTTAAGAGCAGTTTTGTCTGACCAACACTCAAATCCACCTATCTCAGAATGTAACACAATAAAGTTTTTTGTGAAATATTAAAGATATTGTCCGGTTTGATATGCCATACATATTACATATTTGTAACCAAGCCAGGTGAATTGTTTATATATATAACTTCATTAAGAACCTGTACGTAAATAGAACAATGATTACCAAATCAACAAAAAAAACTGTAGACATACCTCCTTGTGATCATTTTCGTCTTGTCGGTTCTCCTCTTCATGTTTTTTAATAAGTTCATCCTTTTTTTTTAGTTCCTGTTGCAATTTTCCAGCACTGTATGATTTCTGCAGGTTGCTCAGTAGCCAAAGCATTAATCAGAGATAAAATAACTTTTTTAGTCCGCGTATTTTTGATCGATTATATCTTTCAACATTAACATTGACCGGTAGATTATAACCCATGTTTGTTTAATACCCAGTCCTGATGTCAGTCAGCTTAGCTGGAGAACCTGGTAAAAGAACTTCATTTATTATGAAACCTTCCGCTGGACCAAAAGAACAAACCGCTTATAAAATGTTTTGAGCATAATCTCAAGGATTGGAAAATAAAATCATTCCTGTTGATAGTATTTAATCACGCTTGACTCCTTTCCCTTGAAATTTCATTTAGCCTTTCCTTGCTTGTAGTGCAGGGCAATGAAATAGTACTTTTGTAGTCTGCCCTTATTGGTGCAGGGAATCGAAAAAACTTAAATCTTTGGCCCGTTTTGAGCAACCGATAACATAGCATGGCCTCCATAGATTTTTCACATCTCATTCTCAATTTTTTTGACAGTTCTCTCTACAGCCCTTCTATCATTTTTGCTCTTGAAATAATTCACTGTACAAATTTACATAATCACCCTGTATATTAAGCAACACAAAAATGTATGCATGTGTTTCTTGAATGTGAAGTTTTGCTTACTTCTCTCCAATTTCCACACAATTACGGTCACAATCGGTGGTATCACTGGGTTTTGAATTATTTATTTTGTATTAATAAGAGTAATATTATGGCAACAATTGGCCCAATAACTTTTTCGCCTGGCGTTCATATTTTTACCCAAACAGATAATGTTGTAATCCGCATAGACTCCACTGTGTTAGAAGCAGGCACTTTATACGTAGCTGACAAGTATTTTTTGGTTTACATCATAACTCATTTCAAACTAATATTTCATATTATCATTTCTTTTAAAAATTAGTTCTCTCTGCTGGAAACCAAATAGTAACGATTGTGGAATTGCAATTCCCTGGTCTAGAATTTCGTTACATGCTATAGGTAATGTTCCAGAAAAATGCATTTACGCTGTGTTGGATTTTATATTAATATGGCCTGGGTATCGGGAACTTCCAAATCGCAATGGGTTGCAAACTGATGATGACGAAGATGAAGGAAATGTTGCTGACCAAGAATGTGAGATAACAGAGATTTGGTTTTGCCCTTCTGATCCAAATGTGGTAGAAGAAATCTATGAGGCTATGACAAGGTGTCAAGTTTTGCATCCAGACGCGGAAGCACTAGATAATGTGCTATCATCGGATGAAGAACAAGGATACATGGAGGGGGATGATGAAGGCGACTTTGCAAACGGTGGTGTTGGAGATGGAGTACAATTGAGAAATTTGAATTTAAATGGTAGTGTTTTAAGAAAAAGTACGCTAATGATATGCAAACGCACTTTTTTTTATAGATGAACGATTTGCAGATGCCGATGAGGACTAATCTAAGCTACTTAAGAACATCGCACTCTTGTCTTTATCTTGTACTCTTAAATCTTTAATTGATGCATCGACAGGAGGTTATTTGGATTACAATTTCTTAATGCATTTTTATTATTTCTGACTTGTCAGGAATCCTTTTACTATGAGTTTTTGAAGTAGGTTGTAAATAAATAATATTATAAAATAAAATTATGAATGCACCTATAAAATACCAAAAATTCTGCACATTCGATATTGCCTTATTTCAGGCAGACCCAAAAAATAGTATTTCCAGCGCTACAACAATACATTGAGTATACTTTTAATTAAATGTAAAGCGCTGCCATAAGTTCTGTTTTGTTAGATATAATATTGATCATCCTCAACAATTTGTGCTTTATAATCAGATTTCATTGAAAGTGTTCAATTAAACTATAACTTTTATATTTAAAACAAGTGTAATTTAAATAAATCAATTCATTTTCGAAAATTTCCATTTTTATTTTATTTAATATATATACCTACATATTTTTTAATGCGTTGAAAAGTAAATACAGATTTTCTAATGCTTTGATACATAAATTCGCTGACCATGTATCATCACAGTACGAGCATATTTAGCTAAAACTGCAGTTACCGTCATTTGTGGTGTTGCTAAACATTCGATATAAGGAGTAATTTGATCAAGAGTCCATTGTGTCTTTGACTTGAAAAGCATCTGTAAACGTTCAAAAATAGAAGCTGGAAGCATCTCTTCATTTAAAGCACGTACACAAGGTGGTGATGCATCGCGATCTATAATTCCAATGTATTGCAAATATCTTTCCTAAGTAATCGAAAATTAAAAGCTAGTATTTCAAATGTAAACAAAATTAATTTTAATCACACATTTACCTGAACACTCATACCCGGTGGAAGTGAGTTTTGCCATGTGGTGAAAAAGTCGTCAATATGAAATTTTAATCCTGGGTGAAGAATGTTTTTTGCGATAATCATGCAAACCATATCTTCTCTATAGGTATATTTATCTTTGCAAAGTTCATTCTGAGTAGTATACAAATAGAATAGTTGTTCCACAACTGGAGACGGATAAATACCATTAAGAGAATTTACTGTTGTTTTCAAATCAACATCATCGTATTGACAAGAATTTTCAATAAGAAGCGTCAACATTGATGACACAATGCGAAATTCATATTCTTTTGAAAGAGTACGAATAAAGCCGTCAACTTCAATAGCTCGATATAAAAGTAAACCGTTTTCAAGTTCTTTTCGACTACACTGGATAGTATCTAAAAGTTGTACAGTTTTAAACAAAAACTTTTTATTAATGGAATATTCTAGCTCCGGTCCACAATATCGAGTAAGATCTAGCAACTCTATTAGTTTTTTAAATTTTGGTTGGATTTCTCTACATTCGAGGTAGTCATGAAATACTTTTACAACATATTTATGCTCGATATTCATTGCATCAAAGTCACGGACATATTTATTGTTTTGTTTATTCTTTGTGGTAGCCACAATAGAATTTTTTGACGCTTCGCTAAAATTTAAATTTTCCACCAATACAAAGCTATTAGATATTTCCGCCTCTTTTACTTCATAGGTTTTTTCTTCCGTGCAAAGAACAATTTTCTCACTTGCACCCCCTTTAAAATGTAAAATATCAGTTTCGCAAATTTGATTTTCCAAGTCAGAATTTAGTTCAATAAGTCGAATGTTGACATCAACTGCAGTAAAATAAATGGCTTGAGTTATTGGCATTAAACTATCTTGATTTAATTTTGTATTGTTGACCAATGTACGGACATCTTTAACATCTCGTATGTAGCTGCAAAAATAAATAATATAGCAAAACAAGTAAAAATTCACAAATTATTTTCTTACTCTTGGCTGCTACTTGATGATTTCATATTATTATTTATGCAATTCTTGTCTCTTTCTAATGTTGTTTGTTATATCTCTGTGCACGTGAGCTGGTTGAAGATCGTCGGGCACACTGTAAAACAGTGGACAGTGCCAGTAAAACAAATAAATAAACTCTTCAATCTTCAACCTTCACCGCGAACAATTTTTTGTTGCGCGAGTTATCCACTAGTTATATGTCTGTTCACGTGGGGCGTACAGTATCAAATCTACCATTGCGAATCTGGTGGAAAAATTCGAAAGCTAACTTTAGACGTTTTTTCTTGTATAATATTGCCGTCTGCCTGTTTTGTATTGTCTTATAATATTAAAAAAACACTTTTTTCTAATTTAATTTTAATTTTTCGCTTTTAATCAATTATTTATATTATGAATTTAGTATAAAAAACATGTTTACGGACGAACACCTGTTGAACAAATAATAACAGAAGGATATATATGTATATTATATGTCCCCAAACATATATAGTATCTTACATAAATCAATCCAATCCTATTTTTCGAGCGCACTTGATAATCCTATACAAGATAAGTTTTTTAGCGTTCACGTGGGGTAAGTGGATCGGATTGATTGATCCAATTCAGATTTCAGTCCAATCCTCGCGACGTGAACGCGGTATAAACGATTCGGCTGGATTGGATTGGATTGGATTGTTTTTGTTATCCACTAGTTATATGTCTGTTCACGAAGGGCGTACAGTTTCAAATCTACCATTGCTCATCTGGTGGAAAAATTTGAAAACTTACTTTAGACAGCTGTATGAACTTAGCCGGGGAATTTCGACTTTTTTAATTTTTTCTTATTCCAATCGATTGTTGGTCGTTTGAAGGTGATTGTTGGATTAATTAAAACGTTTGTCGGATTAGCCGTTCGCCGTAATTAACAAGTTAAAATTTTCCGTAAATTTAGCCGAAATTTTTTTTTTTCGAAGTATTTATGCTTATTACACCCCCATTCCAATCCAGCCGAATCGTTTATACCGCGTTCACGTCGCGAGGATTGGACTGGATTGGATCAAATAATCCAAACCACTTACCCCACGTGAACGCAAAAATAATTTCCTGTTTATTAATATAAAGTGCGCTGGAAATATGGAATGGGATTGATTTATAGGAAAGTATATATGTTCGGGGATATATAATATATATGTCTTTGGTTTTTTTTGTTCAACAGGTGTTGGTCCGTAATCATGTTCATTATTAGCGGTAGACAATGCCTAATTAATAATAAAAAACATAATTTCAAAGCGAAATTTTTTTTTTATTTCAGAAATCTGTTTCTTAATATTATAAGACGATACAAAACAGACAGACGTCAATATTATAATACAAGAAGAAAAAACGTAAGCTTTCAAATTTTCCCACCAGATTCGCAACGTGAACGGTATAAAACAAAAACATTAATAAAGAGTCAATCTCTTTCGCACAAAATTCTCGATATTTTCAAACCCAAGCGATTTAAAGAATATAGCTTCGATTCCATACATCGATTCGTTCATAAACTAATTGAGACAAAGTAGGAAGATACAATAAACAGTAAAACCAGCGAGGGACAGCACTACAAAAATGCGGCAAGTGCTTGAAAAATGCAGCACGATGAGTTTCAAAATTAAAAAGTATTTTATGGCATCAAGCAGATACCGCACAAATGCAATAGTTTTGAATTTATTTGATTTTAGTGATTTGTGCTGCATGTCGGATAAACATATAGAAATTCAATGTTTATTGTGAATGATTTTATGGTGGAAAATCCCTCTCAAATATGTGACATAACAAATGTCGAATTAAAATGGACTACTTATTTCAGTTTTTACAATGAATAATAAGAAGAATTAATAATAAAAAGAGTAAGTTTTAACTTGAATGAAAATATTTATTCAAACATGTTATATTATGTTCATATTATTTAGAATATCAATTATTGTAGGAACTTCAATGTCACAACTAGACGCGTTTTTGCACAAATTGGTTTCCCTTGTCAATTTGGCTTTTGTAACAATAAGACCCACCATACAAAATAGTTCCTCGAACTGACATGAAGTCATCCTTATATAATTTTTAAACATTATAGGATCCTTCAAGCTGCTGAAAATTTCGATGAAAGCACCTGTGGCACCATTGGCGTTTCCTGACCACAGAACTCACGGCTTCTTTTTTTCTTTGCTTCATGCTACAATCCATTAGCCAAACGTACGCTAACATCAGGAAATCTTCATTGTCCATATTGTTTGTTTTTAATTTATTTTGCAACAAAATATTATAATCTTTTTTTATTTATTAAATTTTAATGTGTTGTATTGCTGTAAATCTTGCCATAAAAATGACAGTTAAACTCATCGTTTAGGATTTTATATATAAACTAGCGGAGGAACCCGTGCGCTGCTCGGACACAACATGTTGTTTTCTAAAAGCGTTTTTAGTAATCACTTATATACTTTAATATCATAAATATTTGATAAAAGAATGTCTATTTTTAAGTTATTATTTATTGTAATCAAAGTTAAAATTGAAAACCATGACAATTATTATGCAGAATTTTGTTTTCATGGTGCTGCTACTATAAACAATTATAATGGTTTCGATTTCGTAGCATTTTTTCTCTTTTTTGTGAAGTATCTTTCAACTTTATAAAAGGAAACACAACAAAAATTTAGCAATTTTTTTTCGTTTTTTTCCTCGTTTATGAAATTTCCGCATTGGATGTGATTATAAAAAAAAACTTTACTATAAAACCGAAATTGTGGAAAACCACAGAATTATGGTCGAATTTTTTGGCGAGGTGTTTTTAAAAGGATCATATTAATTTTTATGTATAAGACGAGCTTCATTACCGCAGAAAATCGTGGAGTTATTGACAGCTTTCCTCGTGAGGTATTTTTTGTACTCTATTTATTTTCGTGTTTCCAAAATACTTCTGGAATGTTGTAAAATACGTGTGAAAATTTTCGGAGCGATCCCATTTACAGTTTCAGCAAGGTTTTTGGCAAGGTGGGTTTTCATGGTCTTCGAGTTTCATTTCGCTGTAGAAAAAGCCATTGTTGCTTTCCGAATGCTGACAAATACGTGTGTAAAATCTCCGATTCCGTTTATAGTTTTAACGTTGTTTGAATTTTTATATTGGATTATAAAACATAACCGCAGGAAATCGCGGAGTTTATCACTTTAATAATTAAAATTGGCGAACCACTATTGTTTTCGCGGTTTTCGCGGTTTATTTTAATTATTTAAATATGCCTATGTTACTTCTAGAGTATTGTGATATACTTGTAATTTTCGTATTGAATGTTCGTTTTAGCCTGGTTGATTCCTATACCCAAACGGCCGTTTATATTTTTATATTTTAGATAGTTGCGCGGAATTATTTGCTAATTTTTTCGTGATGTGAGTTTAACTAAATGAATACTGAATAATCGATTTCCCCCATTAATTTTTAGAAAAAGGAAAATATTTCGCGAACCGCGCTTTTTTTCGCGCTTTGGTGGCGATTCCATTTACGGTTTTAGCCTAATTGATTCCTACACCAACAAGGCCGTATATATATAATATACGTAGTTTCGCGGGAAATTTCTCGGATTTTAATGCGACATGATTTTTTTCGCAGTTTTCGTGGTTTATTTTCGCTTTTAAAATACGCCTCTATTACTTCTACAATGTTGGCAAATATATGTGTCGTTTGGGCTTTTATTAATTAAAAAAAAAAATTTCATAAAAATAATACTAAAATAATTTTTGGAATTTTTGACAACCGCTCTGATTGGTAGAAAAAAATTAATTTTTATATATATTGCCCCCGGGGCATGATATTTTTGATAATTTTGATTATTTGTTTTTGACAGTAGGAAACGTCAAGAATTTGACATATGCAATTGTGCGCGGTATTCATAATTATATGGTACAATACGAATTTAGCAAATATTTATTTAAATAAGTAAATTTAAATTCAATTTTCAACAAGGTTACTATTTTAAATGTCTCCTTCTGGAAAAAAACAACTTTTACACTTTATATTAAATAAATTTTATTTTACTTTTGCGCCTAATATATTTCAACTTGTCAAATTATCGCACCCTTGTAACAAAAGTGACACAACTCAAAAAAGAAAGTTTTCCAGAAAACGCGAAAAACCGATTTTATCTTAAGCGTATATTTCAGAACATTCAAGCGATATTTTTGACTGAATGTTACGTTAATAATAATTTTAGTTATTTTCGTTGTCAATCCTGTAAAAAAGCATCTTTTTTGACTTATAAAGTTTTATATGCGGTTCTGACCCCCAATAGAATAAATTATTTTAAGTTGTGACAGTTTTGAGGAATTAAAAAAAAAAATTGGATTGTATCACCAAAAATGTCACAACTCAAAATAATTTGTATTAAAACACTCCAATGTTTTTATACAAACAATTTGATATAATACACTTTTCTAGAATTTGTGTATATTAGTTGTATACAAATCTTGAATCACGAAAACGACACTTCTGCCACTAAGCGATGATGTTGATGATTATTTAATAAGCGTTTGTTGACTGATAGATATGGCTTAGAGATCACAAAATTCGTTACTAACTCAATTGCGATTTTTGGGCAACGTCACTTTTGTTGGAAGGGTACGTTATGACTTCATTGCTCCGCGAACTGTCAAAAATTATCAAAATTATTATGCCCGTTCACGCTGAATTATAAAATAATTACTTCATTGACCAATCAGAGCGGTTATCAAAAATTCCAAAAATTATTTTATTAAAATTATATCTTCTGTGAGCGACCTTACTAACATAAAAATGATGAAAGAGAATTATTTGACGAAATTTGCTGCATTGAAAATTATGTCAATAGTGAGAAAGGCGTTAATGGTTGAAACGAAAAACCTCCTGCCATCAGAAATGTGTGAAAATATTTGATAATTTCCAACAAAAAAATATCTCATTTAAAAACATGTTGAAAATTATTGAATTCGTATGTGAGTACCAGAATCCAAAAGCCCAACAGAAAGGATAATTTTAACTATTAATAATATATTTACTTGCGAAAAAACGAGCTAAAATGCAACGCCACAAAATGAATTGATGCTGATAAGAAAAATCGCCTCATTTAATTTTTTTTTTTCACTTTTGCAATAGTTGTGTATTTACATAAAATTGAGAACTGTCAAATATTCTCATTTTCGAAAAACATTTCTTCTATTTTTAGAAAAATCATAATTTTTCGTTTGGGGAAAAAATAATGGGAAAAGAAAATTATTGGAGAAAAGTGCCGGTACCGGTACTAAGATTTAGCTATTCATGGAAGTTGCTCCCTAATAATTTTCACTCCCAATAATTTTTCTCCCTAAATGCCAAAAACATGATTTAGCTAAAAATGGGAGAAATGTTTTTCGAAAATAAGATTCGAAATTAATAATGGGAGTGTTTGACAGTTTTGAATTTGAAAATGAATATGATCAACGCGTTTTTAAAACTACACAATTATTGCAACAGTGAATTATTTCAAAATAAATTAAAAACAATTTCCAAATTAGTGTATTTTTGTTATCAACATTATTAAATTCTCATTTTCAAAGCTCAGCTTCAAAGCACAGAATGCTTATTATTCGCCGAACCTTGCTAGACAAAATGAGTCTGATTTTTGGGAATTTCATTGTCATGAAATGGAATTTCCAGATATTATAGGATGCATTGTCTGCACGCACATTCTTATAATGGCGCGGCCTAAAAGAATCATTAATCAATAATTAGTTCTTTCTGGCATTCTCTGATTTTCGGGGCCTTAATTAAATTTATTTATTTAATTAAATTATTTTAATAATACAATTAATTAATTTAATTTAAACGGAAAAATTTTATTTACCTTTGTGCTTAAATTATATATCTATTAAACTACTCAGAGTATTGAACATGAATGGTGATTGGTTGAATTTAGTATAATATGTACATAATTTTTATTTGAATTTTTAATAACACAATAATTGTATTTAAACGGACAATGTTTACTTACCATCGTGCTTATTATATGTATTGAAAATCAATGGTGGAATTTAATATAATATGTATATAATATGGTTTGTCAAATTGTGTGACAGTTGTTCTCCCTTAAAATTCTTTGTCAAAAGCAAGAGCAAATTTGGGGAGTACAAAATTAGGGAGAACGTTAGCAAAATCGCTTTTCTCCCATTCTCCAAAAAATTTATATAATATATATTATATTCGAAGCTCTCATTCCTAATTTCGATTAGTTATAAATCCCGGTACAGCTCCCATCCCAACAACGCACAGACTAGCACTTAAATGACGATTAAGCACCTAAATCACGTTTTCAAAATTGTTTAAACACTGAATCTTAATGATATCGATGAAAAACTACTCGATTTTGACTACTTTTCATACTTTTCATTGTAAACACTTTACAGATTTATATGGAAGCGGGAAAATTGTTTTGATTGTGAAATAAGATTTTATTTACATTTGTATGAAATATATAAAACGTCTAAATGTAAACGCGTTTAATGACGAAACGTGTAGTCGGTCTTGCTTTTTTAAAATAAATGCCTAATGTCGCCATGTTTCATTATCTTCAAGAAAAATACAAAAACAATTATAATCGAATTATGTTTTACATAAACATTATTATAACATATTACAATTGTTTATGTTTCATTTGTTTTATATTAAACATTAATTTGCAATTGTTTTTGGGCTAAAACTGTTTAATATAGTAACAAATAAATTTGTTACATCAATAATTTGTTAATTAAAAGTAATTAAATTTTAGTGTGCGTTAATTTGTATCGAAGTAAAATTTTATTTTTTAATATAATAAATAATAATATTCTAATAATATTCTTTATTTTCCGCATTTGGATAGATATGTATATTATTTATATTTTTCATTTGTTTATATATATTTATGAACAATCGAGGGTTTCTACATATGACTATTTGATTCTCCTAATCGTGCGTAGCGTCCCAGACTACTGTGTAACGCGCATGCACAATACTTAATGCAACGTTGCCGGATTTCTCGAAAAGTGATATATTTTAGAGGCAGCAAAAAAGAGAAAAGCATGATTCACCGCCAGCTTGCTAGCAAATTTGCTAGCGGCAGCCCGTTATGTGCGCAGTTGTGACTTGTGATGTATAGTTGAATCCCGGCGCTGGGTGGTAATAAATTAAAAAGTATAAGTTCATTAAATTGTGCTCGAAGTAGTGTCGTTTTGTGTTAAGCGAGAAACAGATTGAAAGCAGCAAACGGCGCAGCAAGCAGAAAAAACGCTTATAACCTAGACAGACTAGCACTTTGATGTACATTATTGGCCTGATGTAGTTGCGTGACGCGTTTAATGGACTTTCGGAAAGTAGTTCAACATTTAAATCAGGGGAAATCCGATATGTACCGATTAGTCAAAAGCGAAGACATGATCCATAATATTTTGTGATAATAAGGGAAAAATATTTGGAATATGGACAAATTTTATTCAAACCGCATAAATTGTTCAATCCATTATAGCCTAGACAGACTAGCACTTGTGATGTAGTTTGGATGTAGTAAAAAATGGCCGATGAAACGATGGTGACAGACTACACTAAACATGTTATTTAACTGTTTCGTCATCAGAGAAAAGAGAAAAACAAAAAAAACAGATTTGAGAGACTAGCACTTTGATGTACATTATTGGCCTGATGTAGTTGCGTGGCGCGTTTAATGGACTTTCGGAAAGTAGTTCAACATTTAAATCAGGGGAAATCCAATATGTACCGATTAGTCAAAAGCGAAGACATGATCCATAATATTTTGTGATAATAAGGGAAAAATATTTGGAATATGGACGAATTTTATTCAAACCGCATAAATTGTTCAATCCATCAGCTGTTGGTTCATGTCCAATCTGTTTTTTTTTTATTTCTCTTTTCTTTGATGACGAAACAGTTAAATAACATGTTTAGTGCAGTCTGTCACCATCGTTTCATCGGCCATTTTTTACTACATCCAAACTACATCACAAGTGCTAGTCTGTCTAGGCTACTAGTCTGTCTAGGCTATTACTGCTTTCAATTAAACTCACTTCGCGTTTTTTTTGCTTGCTGCGTCGTTTGCTGCTTTCAATCTGTTTCGCGCTTAATACGGGTAAAGATTCGACAGACATTTTCGTGTTCAGAAATCAGACTCCTGACTCCTGAGTCATTATTTTTCAATTTTCGGTTATTTACTATTTTTAGTGTACCGTGTTGTTTTATATTACTAAATACGGAGTAAATACTTTTAATGTTTATAATTCATATTATGTATTACTTCAAATGTTATTGTGTTATAGAAAATGGATTACAAATTGAAGAACGATTCCTTTATGAACATTGATGCTGTTGAAGTGGAGGAAGTGGAAAGGGACGATATGGCAGACGAAACGCTGTCTGAGTTTGTTGAAACATTTACAATAAAGGTTTACGCAGATAATCCTCACACATCCCAAGAAATTGTAGCAGATTCCGTTGTACTTCAAGAGAAGGAAGAATCGCTTATAAAAGATTTGATTGATGGAAAAATAACATTTAAGGAATATAATTCTCAAATGGGAAGAAATGTGGATGACATTGAGCAGGATGATGGCGATGTATTTGAAAACAAATTGGACAAAGAAAGCTTATATTTACCAACTTTTAAACCATTAAAAGATAGAGAAACAAAAGTTCGCATGCGTCCGAGACGCCGGTGTGTACTAGATCCAACTTTGCAAGGACTGATGGGCGAAGCTAATTTATCATATGCAAGAGGTCAAATTGAATTAGCTGAAAAGGTTTGCCTTGAAATTATTCGCCAGGTTCCCTTGGCTCATGAGCCATTTTTGACATTAGCACAAATCTATGAATCGAAAGACCCCGAAAAGTGTCTACAATTTTCTTTGATTGCTGCTCATCTCAATATAGCGGATATTGATCAATGGATACGAGTCGCAGATTTGTGTATTGAAATAGGCGACATGCATAAAGCGATTAACTGTTATTCACGGGCAATTAAAGCACACCCCAAAAATTTAGACATTCGTTTGCGTAAAATAAATTTACTGGAAAAAATTGGGGAGCATAAACTGGTATTTCGTTCATATTTTTCTTTGTTGCCAATAATACCGGTAGAAATGGCTGACTTTTTGCTTACAACCGCAAAAATGTTGGCCGCACGATTACACAAGGAGGAAAATTTTAGCAAGGCATTAGAAGCAATGTCTTGTGCCTACAAAAAAGTGCCAGATTTGTTTCAAACCGAAGATATACATTTATTGTTGGAATTACATCTAATTAATCATTGTTATTTATCAATTATTGAGATTCTTTGTAACTGTACAAATTTGGATGTTACCCTTGAAGTGAAAGAAGGTATAACCTGCGTTACCGCATACAAAATTCCAGATAATATGGAACTTGATTTTAGAATTAAACTTATTTGCGCTTTTATTCATTTGCAAGCATTTCATTTATTGGAAGATCTTTTAGGGGATGTTTTGAATCGTATTGATATCGACACTGATGGCGATTGTTATCTTGACATTTCTGAAGCACTTATAAAAGAAAAAAAACATACAGAAGCACTGCGTTTGCTTTTACCCCTTGTGAATAGTACAAAATTCTCTTTGGCTGCTGTTTGGCTACTAGTTGGCGAATGCTGGCGTGCTGTATTTGAAAATGACAAAGCAATACTGGCTTACAAAATGGTTGTATCTTTAGCTCCACAGCACTTTGATACACGACTTACTTTGTCTTCCCTCCTTAAACTGCGTGGAGACCATAAAGAGGCACTCCAGGTTTTGGAACAAAATTTTCAAAATGAACAGTTGGATCCGTGTTTGCTCTATGAACGATGTTTTATGCTTAAAGAAACACAAAACCTTGAACAATACCTAATCACGGGTTATTGGTTGATTTCGAGACATTGTATACGACTTAGAAATCGATATGAGATGGGTGCCGTCGCTTGCTTTGGTCGATTTACATCACGAATCAGTCAAATTAAAGAAATTCGTGTTGCACGATTTGAAGAAATCGGTGATTTCGATATGCCAGAGTTTCTTGAAAATGCGGCTGATCCACCGTTAGAAGATGAATGGAAATTATTTAAGAACTTGGTAACTACTGCATTCAATCTCCAAAATTACAATATTATGCAAAAACTCACATTCACTGCGCTTTCTTCAAAAAAGTTTAGCCCTTTTTTAAAAGAAATTGAGTTCATGGCTATGTTGTCATGCATATACAATCGTGATTCTTATTTCGCATACAATTTTGTTAGAGAGTTCGTCTTGAAAGAAATGTCAAATATAAGAGCATGGAACTTACTGAATGTCGTTGTGCAAATCAGTGACGACGTCCGTTACAGCAAATTTATTTTTCGCTTATTGGAACGCCAAGAAGTTCATCCTTTTTTGGTAACAATGCGCGCTAACTACTTTTTAATAGCTGGAACATACAAATATGCACTCAATGATTATATGACTGCATATAAAAATACATCTTTGTCCATACTTCCTTTGTTAATTGCAATTACTTATGCTCAAATGGCATGTCAAAAGTTTGTTGCAAAAAAAAATGTCTTGGTCATCCAAGCGATTGGGTTTATGAAAACATATGAAGGGTCCAGAGAGGTGGAATGCGGACAAGAAATACATTACAACCTAGGGCGTTTGCATCATCAGCTAGGTATTTTGCATATAGCTGTATACCATTATCAACAGGCGTTGCTTTTTAATTGTAATTTAAAGACAGCCAATCTTGCTTTTCTAGATTTGAGTAAAGAAGCAGCGTTTAATTTGCATGTCATTTATAAACGCTGTGGAAATTTGCAACTAGCTAGAAAATATCTCTATGACTACATTATAATTTAAAATCACTTTTTCACCCCTATTTAAGAACAAAATTAAATAAAGAACAAACTTGATAATACATTCGAATTTTTTTTTAGTATTCTTTGATTTTAATATTATTGAATTATATCCGATTTCCTTTTACATGACAATAATATAAAAAAAGTGGTTCCGGGATCCAACAAAAGTCGTACAGTGCCCACTTCGTAACTTAAATCAAAACCATACGAAAAACAAATTCCAAATTTGCGTAAATACACATATTGTTTGTATCTGGTATTGCGGTGAAATAATTTAACCAATCTTCATCCCAATTCAAGAAAGAATTATCTAATATGCCAATTTTACAAAAATTGCGACTTCAAAAAGGCAAAAGAGCATTTTTCATAACGCAAAGACAAATACCCAAAATATGAAAATCGAACTATCAATGAAATAAATATTAATATCAGCTAAAACGTTGCTGTTTCTTTTATTTTATATTGAACATTAATTTACAATTATTTCTGAGCCGAAACATTTTAATTCAACAGCATATAAATTTGTATTTTTAATATTTTTTTAATCAAAAGTAATTAAATTTAAGAGGGTGCTGATTTTTATTTTGTTTCATAGGTTGAATTTTTTTTCGCATATTTGGTTATAGCCCAGTAACTTTATAAATGTTATGTATGGGCTAAGTTGCATTAAATGGGGGTGGCTAGTTTTTTTTTCTGGTATGGGATGTAATCGAGATGACAAATCCAAGTTTTCGACCTCAGCAGGCCTCCGGAACACTTTTGAATATCTAGAAATTTTTTTCTTTTTTCCCCAATTTGGCTATTAAGGAACGTGTTTTTGGCAAATACATTTTTATTAATCTTCTACAATACAAACCCAAGAAAGGATGCAGAAATGCTTGCAGTTGCAGGGTTGAAATGTTCGATTATCTGTTCGGACGAGAATGCAAAGAAGCACATAACACTTAAATCAAGGTCAGTTAGCGGCACGACAATTTATGTTTAGTTGTAGGCCGGATGAATGGCCGATTTTCATCAGTTTTTATGAAAATACAAATAAGCAATGTAAATTCTTCTATGCGGAAAATATAATTCGGCTACAACGCAGCTTAAAAGGACAAGCGTTGGAAGCGGTCAGGTATCAATTGCTTTTGCCAGACAATGTGCCGTTGGCAATAGATACGCTACGGATGTTGGTCGGACGTCCCGAAATAATTATCTCTCTTTTTAATTATTATTATATTAACTCTTTAATTAAAATTATTAGAAACCATCCGGCGCCAAAAGCAGAAAAGTTGGATACTTTGGCCAACGGGCCATCCGCAATCCGTGCTCCACAATTGAGGCTTCAAGCTTACTAGCTCATATGTGCAATCCCATGTTGTAATATAAAGTAGTGGCCCAAATTCGAGCTGCCAGTACCACAAGCGCGATCAGACAGGCGAGGGCCAAAAGAACGAGGTGTTTTCCACACCCATATTGAAGAATAAAACGGCAGCGGTTCCAAGATCAATTTAGGAGGAAGGTTCAAATTAAATGCCAGTTGTGCCAATAGGATGGCCATAAAATAGAAAATTGCAGAGTATTTCGCTACATGAACGTTTCGGAGCGATGGGGGGTCGTGAAGGACTAAAAGCTGTATATGCGCTGCTTGAGAAATCACCGCGGCCCGTTGTTGTACCGACGCGAACTGTGACATAAACAATTGTAAAGCTCGGCACCATCGACTATTAAACACCTCTGAGCCAGACGAGACGACGACTCCTAATAGGGTACAAGTAACCCAATCCAGTTGCAACATGCATCGGCATCCCGATCAGACTGTTTTGTTTCGAGTCGTCCCAATTATTATCCACGGTTCCAGAGGAACAGCGGAAACATTCCTAGATGATGGCTGTTGTGTGTGCAATTTTTGCATAAACAAAATGCATATACACAAAGTGCATTACACCCGCCAGCGTTCATTGTAGAACAAATATCAGAATATGCAATCTATTTTTTATTGATATGCGCATATTGAAGTAACTTATAAGTAACAATAAAATAATAAACGTTGCATTTTTCTGCTGAAACGTATTAGCAAAAGCAAATTAAATATGGGTCAAATCAATATTGGACCATGACCAGCAAATAATTATTGAATTAATTGCAATATATTCAAATTGCTATTTTCTGTTGAAAATGCAACCTTTTGAGTTAATAAAAGACTCAAATCAATGGATTGGAGGGAGTCAGTCAGTGAGTCACAGTCGGATGCGCGGTCTCCGTTCTTTACACGGTAGTTGAGTCGATAGTATCTTGGTGGTTCACGGTGTTTGAGATGGTAATAATTGGTGGTTTCTTCGAAAGTTTTTATTTTTCTGATGCATTGGATAGTCACCACTCTCTCTAATTTAAGTTAAATAATTAATAGTTTGTTAATTTATTTTATGGTTTGAATAAAAGTTACGTTTTATATTCTTTGATTAGTGAAAGATTTGTTTAATTTGTTAATTTGTTTTTGTTTAATTTGTTTTATATTCTTTGATTAGTGAAAGGTTTGTTTAATTTGTTTTTGTTAACTTTGTTTTATGTCTTTGATTAGTTTGTTTAGTGATTTATAAAAAATTCTTGAGTTTTACTAAAAAAGAGCAACAGCTCAATTAAAATATAATTCAAGTGCCTTTTTTGTGTAGATGTTTTAAAGAAAAACGTTCTTGGTTACGTACTAACCAAGTGGTGACAGCGCGCTAAAAATCAGTGTGAGCAGTTGAAAAAATCTGCCACCTACTGGAGCAACAGTTGGCTGACGATTTGAGAATAGAAGGAACCGCAAAAAGCCTCTCTTTAAAATGAAATGGGGACACTTCAAAAACGGAAGCTGACTCGCAACGCATTTCACTGAAGGTACCAGGAAAATTCCCGAGGGCGAAAATATTCAAGTTATCAGATGTCCAAACGGCCAGAAAACTGGAGCTACCAATACAGTCAATCTCTGCTGATCAAATGACACAACGATATCCTTATTTGGCTGGGCTCCCATTGCCATCCTACAACGACGCAATACCACGATGCTTAATCGGAGTGGAGAATTGGAAGTGTGGAGATTCACAAAGGCACCTGGAAGCTGCCAGCATTTACTAGAACGAGACTGGGCTTGGGTGTAAAAGAACCTGAGTCTGTAGATGATAAAAGAGCGCGAATCATCATGGAAAATACGACGAAGTTAGAGTTTGGAAACTATACAACTGGATTGCTTTGGAAGTCGGACTGCATTGAATTACCAGACAGTTACGAAATGGCACTCAGTCTCAGTCGACTAAAATGCTTAGAGAGGCAGATGGCAAAGAAACCAGAATTGGATAACAGCATTCGAAGTACAATTGTTGATCATCTACAGGAAGGTTACGTAAGAAAACTGACGGCGAAGGAGTTGAAGGCTCATCACACTCGTGTCTGGTATTTCCCATTGTTTTCAGTAACCAACCCGAATAAAGCAGGTAGACGTAGAACCGTCAATGTTGTTTCATTGAATTCAGCATTGCTCATTGAACCTGATCAAATTGTTGCTTTGCCTGAAGTTTTATACCGGTTCCGAGAAAGACCAGTGGCTATATGCGGTGACATCCAGGAGATATTTCATCAGGTGAGAATCCGTTCTGAGGACAAGCATGTAGAACGTTTTTTATGGCGTGAAGATATCAGTCAGCTTAAGCCTAAAATTAGCATAACCGTTCACACAAGTGATGACATTCGGCGGAACATGCTCTCCAAGTTTAGCCCAGTTTGTGAAGAATAAAAATGCCAACCGATTTATTGAACACCAGAAGGGCGGCTCCCACATTCGTAATTGAAATTCGAACTCGCAGAAGATTCTATCTGCTTTAGGTGTGATATCAACGGATAGAATCACCAAAATCAAAATTGAAGTGAACTCAAGCCGATCCAAGGTGCTAGGCCTATGGTGTACTGAATCGGACGAATTCACTTATTCTTTGGCGCTAAACAAGGCCAACAAAGATATCCTAACCGGCAAGCGTCGCCCAAAAAAACGAGAAGTTTTAAGAACTCTTATGTCAATTTTCGCCTCTTTGTGGTTTTTAGCATCATTTTTAATCTATGCGAAAATTTGAATTCAAGATATTTGGAGACACGCACTCGACTGTGACGACGTGCTTACTGATGATTTAAACACCAAGTGGAAAAGAAGGACCACGGTACACCCCAACATAGAGAACATCAGGATTTCACGTTATTACGCAAGTCAACAGTCTACCAAGCTCAAGTCAATTCAGCTGCACGTGTTGTAGATTTTAGCGGACACGCATTCTCTGCCGTATCCTACTTTAGAATGGAATGTGAGACTGGAGTTGAATATGCATTGGTGACGGCAAAATTAAAAGTCGTCCCTCAAAATCCCATGACTATACCGCGTCTTGAACTTCAAGCGGCACTTAAAGGAGCAGAATTAGCTCGAAATATAGGCGACGTACCAACTCACGTCACTTGTGGTCGGACTCCAAAACTGTATTGTCTGGCTTCAATCAGACCTCAGGAAATACCGACAATTCGTCGCATTCAGGATCGGCGAAATTCTCAAGAGTACGACACTCAGTCAAGAGTACGACACTCAGAATGGAGATGGATACCCACAAAGTTAAACGTAGCGGACTGTACTACTAAATGGATAAGGAGCCCTGAGTTTGAACCATCGAGTTCCTCTACAAACCAAGCTGCTTTTGGAAAGTAAATTTTCATCAACGGAAATTCAATGAAATATCAACAGATGATTTTCTAAATGGCTGCGGCTTTTGAGGACGGTAGTGTATGTGTGGCGCTTCATTCATAATTTGAAAGCGAGAATATCCGAAACATAAAGAATTCCGGGCCATTAACGTCAGAGGAGATCATTAAGGCGGAACGCATAATATTGAGAAAGGCACAGGTTGAAGGGTATAAAAAAGAAGTTGTCACGCTCCAACTCAACAAAACCAGAGGTCAATAAATGCCGTTGGAAAAATCGAGCTTACTTAAAATGCTAAATTACCGGTTAGTTAATTACAGCTGCTGTGCCAGTGGCGGTGCAGTCAAATGATATTGAATAATATTATTTATTTATATATTTAATTATTTCATTTATTGTTATTACTATTTTGTAATGGGGGATTGTAGCGCATCCCGGCTGCAAGAGGGAGGGAGAGGGGAAGGGTTAGTGGCATCAAATGGAACAGGCGAAGTTGAGGAAGGCGTTCATTTTCTCCTTCCTAGATATGGTGGTGACATCCTTCAGGAGGGCCTTGGATTTGGCGATAAGGGTGATCAGGTCACATCCAAAGAGCTCTATTGGGAGGGTGAAGAATATGGCCTTCAGTGCGGTGAGGTCATCAGTTGTGGAGATAGAAGCAGGTTGGTGTTGTGTGCGTCGAATTACAGGTGTTGATGCTGGTCCCACGACTCTGGCGTATGATACACCCTCCGAACGTCGGCCGGAATGCGGCGATCTGCTTCGGCCTGGACAGCGACTGGGCTCTCTCTGTAACTGGCTGTCCGGGAGCGTTGCAGTTGGCGCAGAATGGTGATTTTTTTTGTCAGCTGGTGTTACTAACGCCGCTGGCTTGCGTGAAGGGAGGTGGCGGAAGCATGCGCTACGCTGGTTGCGGAGGGACGACGGATGGTTGTTAAGGCCGGTTGACGATGCACTCAGCAACCTTAAGGTCTGCAAATCGGTTGCAGGTTGGGATTGGTGGGGTGACGAGTTTTTGAAGGGGTGGATGGCTCACCTCACCCTTCGCAGAGCAATTGCGAACAAGCTCAAATTTCTCAGAATCCAGCTGCGCGTTGGGACGATTTTGAGCACGGCGATACCTGGAAGTCCATCTCGAACTCGCCGGGGTCAGCTTAGCTGCCAGTAGGTGTATGGGTATTTCACAATATCCCCGCGTCTCGAGTTCATCTGAGACACAAGATTTTGCAAGATGTTTCTATCGAATAGAAACACTGGCAAATCGATTTCCGAAATAATTTTAGGAATTAGTAAATCTTTTCATGGTTTTCGCGTCTGATTGCGCTTTTAAAAAATGCCTTTCTTTCTTTCTGAATACGTGTGTAAAATCTCGTAGAGATTTCGTTTATAGTTTTACTGTCGTTTCAATGTTTATATTGGATTACCGGTTTTTCTCGCGGTTTATTTTCATTTTTCAAATACGCCTATATTACTTCTAGAGTGTTGTCAAATACGTGTGTAAAATTTGTAATGATCCTACTGTCAGTTTTATCCTGGTTGATTCCTATCCCAACACGACCATTCAGAAATTTTTATATTAGATAGTTCAGCGGAATATTTCGCGTCATGACTTTTATTAATTGAATAGTGACGAATCGATTCCCGCAATCAATTTTGGTTAAAGTAAATTTTTTCGTAAACTGCTTTTACGTAACTTTTGATTCATTTTCGTGCGTCTTCATTACTTCTAGAAAATGTCATTTCAATACCCATACTATCATTTATTTTGCGTATTTACACAAAAACAAACGTCAATTCAATCTAGAGAGCGATTTTGTAATTTTTGGATTATACCGCTTGCGTTATGGCGCGTGTATGTGTTGGTGTAACCGCAAACGGACTGTGCTTAGCGCATTATTCAAAACAGATTTTGCATCACCATGGATTGGGAAAATTATCCTTAAAATAAATTGTAAATTGTTTTAGATAAAAAATATTGTTCAAAAATGTTGTGAGGTACATACTTAAATCATTATTTAAAAAAAAATTTCATTATTCATTCCGGGACGAATTTTCAAGTAGGCGGTTTTATTATTTCTTGTTATTCCGTAAACAAAAACAATATGTGCAAACGACAACGAATAGCGATATTTTGTATTTTTCGCACATTTATTTGACAACAAATTCATAGATTCAAGAAATGTAAACACAACATTTGTAACAACAACTATGCATTCCGACCTAAGTGAGTTAATTAATGCAACTCAGTTGTTAATAATTAAAGTCAAAAAAGTACTACTCCCCCCAAATAAAATTCGGAAATATGGCGACTTGGGTTTCATGTTAAATTGCATTTTTTGATATGATCGAGCATATACCTAATGTATGTTATGCAGGGCAATGGGCATGTTTGGAGTAGATATTTGTTAAAACCATACCCTTTCAGGAAAGTATCGTCTGGCAGAAATGTCATTTAACCTTATTTTCATCATTTTTCAAATGAGTGAAGTGCAACCAAACTTCACTTCGTTTTCGATCCATTTAAAAAAATAATAATAATCCTTTTAACTTAAATAGAATAGTCGACTACGTTCTATGGAGTGTGTACTAACTATGGAGTATGAAGGGTAAACCAAGAACTTGGAAAATATTACCATCTGTTCTATATACCTTGCCTTCTTATCATTTCAAAGCGACATAAACATTGAACATACAAGCAATTAGAATTTAGAATGTGTACTCGTTTACTCTCACTTATTTAATATTTTCCTGTTCTCATTCATTCTATAATCATCTCATTCCATTCAATATTCACAAATCACATAGTTCAAATTTGAATCGCAGGTAAAACAAAGAGTTTGGAAAATATTACCATATTGTGTTCTATAAACCTTGGCTTCTTCATTCTTATGACTTCAAAGCGACAGAGCTGTACTGTGTATACAATTGACAATAATTACAATGTATATCCTTTCACTCGTACTTATTTTGCGCCGCTGATATTATTATTGTATGTACCTATTCACTCACTCATTCATTCAGTATTCAATATTCATCTCCATCACTTCGATTACTCACAATTCACAAACCCCATAAGATTCAAATGCAAAATGAATACATGAGTACAAAATCTCTTTTTGAATACGAGTATTCATTTGAATACTGTATTCGATACTTTTTTTTCGAGTATTGGATACATTTTTCAGACCAAAATATCCAATACATTGTGTTGGATACTCAAGTTTTGCACATCACTAGATTGCAATCATCAATGATTTTAATGATCGTAAAGTGCGAGCAAACGTAAGCAATAAAATGAATTAAACGTGTTTAAATGTCTGTTACATTGTTAAATAACGCAATGTTATATTAAATGAAATTTTATTCAAACGATATTTAAAGAAAATTGTTATTTTTTATTTGGATCTCAAAATTTAAAAATCCCGCGTATTGATGATTGCTCTTATCATCATTTTGCTGAGTACTAATACACAAATATTGTAACTACTAACAATTTTGTTAGGGAATCGCACAAAATTGCTCTTCTGGTAAAAAAATCCCAAAAGTGACCATTTATCACTTAAGGCTGTACGCTGTTGGGAGTCGAACTCAAACACTTTTTTTCATTACAACAACAAATCATATAAAGTACGCAAAATGAATACAATTAAATACATATTTTTTCCAATTTTAAATAAAGAAGGCCAGTTTTTCGTGTCTATTATTATTCGTGCATTTTTGTTTGAAGTATAAACATATCAGTACTTAAATTAAGCACATTTGAGTTTTCATCATCATCGTTTTCGGCGCCACGGAATATCGTTGAACTACATTTCAATTTTAAAGTATATTTTTGTCGCTAATTCAAAATTAGATTGAATTTTAGAACAATTTTGTAAGATTAAAAATTATGCAAATACTAAACTCACAAATTTAATATTTTGCTATCTTGTTAACACTTCAATTATCTGTATAAAGAAAATACAAAAAAAAAAATAAAAAAATTATAATTAGCTTCGTAAAAAGAAGTTAAAAACTGCGAATTTTTAAGAATGTTCAATAATGTTTATCTTGGGATATAAACCATATTTTGAAAACGTGAGCCGTCAGTTTATAGATACATTCATCAAGATTGCAAATAAAATTTAAAATTGTATATATTTTCATTGCAAATGTACTTTAATCAAGATACCTTAACATGTTTTTTTGTAAAATATTGAGAAATCGCTTGTATTCAAACACTTATAACTTTTAAAATTTCAAACCGTCAAAAAATGCGAACTTGTTTGAATTTTAGAATACCATTAAAATAATGTTTATAGGACATATATACAATAAGTTACAACGATTCTGCAAACACCTTAAAACAAGATTTTTTTGGACGTACAGCCATAATATTGGATGATAAAAGTTATGCAAGTACTACAGAGCAGCTACCGCAATACGTCTCTACTTATTACACCTTGTATATACAATCAGAATTACATTTTACAGGTCACACGGTTATAAGTTGTAACTCATAGCGATAAATGTTTTTTAAACAGAAAAGATTAAAAAGAATGAAGAAAAAAAAAATTGATGTAAATATGTATTTAAAATGAAGCAATTCTTGATGATTTTAGTACAAAAAACAAAACCACTTTGATCTAGAATTTGTATCGACTGGGTCGTAAAAAATAAACTAAGATTTATTTTCAAAACCTAAAACTATTTGTTCCCACCTCTAGCCATAACATTTATTTTAAACGAAACAGTATAATGGTAACATATAATAATTAATAAAATAATTTTAATGTTAGCTAAAAGGGACCAAAAAAATATTTTTAAAGTCTATAAAGACAATCATTTATTTGCCCGGAAAAAATAATAAATGTATAACATAAATATAAAAACCCGTTATCACTGAGGAGCAGAGTGATTAACATAATTGTCTCTGGCGAAAGAGTAATTAAAACCAATTTTGCTTAAGACACCTATAATTAATAACCTAATAAGTTTTATGTTGAACCTTATATGTCAAAAATCGTACTATAAAAATGACAATTTATTTAAACGCTTTTTTGTCCTAATATCACACGTATCAACCTACCTTTAGCTGTTTAAAATAAATTTATAAAATTTAATTTCCAACGCAATTATTTTGATACACACTATAGGAAAGTCTATAGTCCAAACAAATAAAAATTGTATGTTTAATAAAATTTGAAAAAGAAGAATTTTGTAAGAATTATTCCACAGCGAAACCGCAGGTTTCTTCTACAGCTTGAGTCAATTTATCGTACAGGAGTTTAAATGTTTCATATGGTGGTAAATCAATTCGATTAAAGCAGGTATGAGCTTTAGGCAAGTTTTGGGTAGGCACATCAGCAGTTAAGTGTAGAGTGAATAAACGGGGACCAACTGCACCAGTCGAACCCTGAAGTGCACGAAATCCTTGAAGTGGAACTCGAGAAGAGCCAGTAACAAATTGAAGCAATCTCGTTCTCATTTCAGATGTATAGGATTCTACAGCCTTTTAAAATATAAATACATTTGCATTTGAAAAATTACATTTATATATAACAAAGAAACTTACCTGCCAAAACCATTGCACTTGTGATGTCTCCATTGTGCAGTGCTTAAGGCGAGTATTAATCCGCCAATCATTTACATCAATACTGCTTATACCTCCTATAACCAGCTCTAATTCTCGTTCATCGAATGGCCTTAACAAGTCTCGCGGGATTAATTCACAAAAGCCTAAAAGTTAAAAAGGAAAGAGATTATAATACTCGTTATCAGACAAAAGTTTTAACTGCATACCCTTTTGTAGGGCTAAAAATTGCTGCTCTATTCCGCGCATATATCTATAGTTTACATAAAGTTTAACATATTCCCGTTTGTTTTCTTCTGTAACTGTTATCAAAGCACCATTTTGCTTTAACTCGTGTACCTTCAATGCTCCAAAGCTATTGTTTTCTACACTGAAATTGGAGTCAATGATTCCGTTAATATTATTCTCCCTAAAAATAATAAAATATTCAATATCACGCATAATTTTGATTATTTGAAAATTTATACAAAATCCATGTAAGACTTCTGTGAAGTTCTGGGTCGACTCCTTCAATATCGCTGAGCGTAATTGGTTTATTTAATAACTGTTTGTAAAATGGTGTTGTGAACCCACCATCAAGACAATGGCCATGAAAAACAGCTATACCTAAAATTCGACCTACAAAATGAAAATACGATAAATGATCCGGATTAACACCCGAGTCTGGATTTATTTGCAACGTATAATGGTCGTCGCGACTGTACTGGAAAAGTCCGTATTGTGGATTAAGCATTTCTCTAGACAACAAATGGAGCCATTCTCTAGCGACTCCACCATAGTCCAATCCTTCTTCTCCACGAAATTTTACCATTAAACGTTTACGCATATCTTTCGGTCTCATTTTCATAATCAGTCTGTAACTCTCCTCAAAAATTTCATTGCGGGAAACCTCAAGCCGACAATGTCCAGACTGTGGCTGTAATTGTTGCAAATCATGGCGGAGCGCTCGCAGTTTTCCAACAAGATCTCGGCGATATTTTGGCAGTAAATCAGCACTTTCAAGCAAACTTTGGGGTAAATCAGCAGGAACAGTAGACATTATTACCGGTGTTCCCGGCATTGATTGTACAGACCTTGAGTTATCCCCAGTAACAACATGAGTCGATCGATTATTATGAGAAGTACTGGTTTGAAGGTGTGTAATAGTTGAGCGGCTCGACAGACTTGAACTCGTTGATAATGACGAAATTGTTGGCGCTGATGATGATTGGTTTTGTCGCCGAATACTATTTAAGATTTGACCATTTAAGCGAGGGTCTGTGAATTGTGTGGTTCTATTATTGTGATCAACATAGTAAACACGTCCAGATGACGTTTTCCGTTGTTCCCAGCCAGAAGGAAGTGGTCCCATTGTCAATAAAGAAATATTTTGTGAATCAAAACATCGGGGTATTCTAGGATCATGCCAGGTGGATACACCTGACGGAATGTGATAAAAATAAACCTGCCCTTGTTGTGTTATCCGCATTTCAAAGCCGAGAGGTAAATCAAGTGTGGGTCTCGTCCCAATTCCATTCATACGATTCACATGTACATTACTAGTTGCTGCCATTGTAACATTGCCCAACTGTCGAGAACTTCGAGATGATCGCCTACGTGATGATTCGTCTAAATTTCTAGAAGATCGTCGTATGCGATTCGGTATAGTAGATAAAACTATTTCCTCACGAGTTCGGCATTCCGGTGATATGTTCGCTTCGACAGTATAATTAACGCACTGATTCACGGCAGAGCAACCACTTGATGTTGGCATGTTTGATGAATCCCTATCTAAAACTGTTTCATAGGCATCAATATCTGATGTATCGACTGCCCAAGATGGCTCGGTTTTTGAGTTACGTTCACGATCGTTAGGGCTACTTTTACAAATTTGAGAATCTAGAGCTTGAATAACATTATCATTATCATCACTAGCGGCAACATCATGTAAGATCGCGGATGCTACTACTGGATCATTTACAGAATCGATCTCAGAACCTATACTATTTATGTGAGCTTCATTTATATCATCTTCATTTTGATTAATAGCATCATCTGTTAGTATTCCTATAGATGTTTCACCAATTCTCGATACGTCACCCTCTGGGTCTATGTTAATCTCTAAGATTTGCTTCGTCATAACTTCAATTGCTTGAGATGATAGTGAGTGAGGACTGTTTGTAGACAGGGGTGTCATTTCCACAGATAGTTTATTAGCCATTGGGCTTGTGCATGCAATGCCGCCAAAACTAGATGCGTGACAGTTATTTTTAGTACTGATGGTAGTCTGGTCTAATTTTACCACACTAGGACTACATTTATCTCCGTTGAAATATAATAACACTTCTGACGAATGTCTTCTGGATGTAACATTAGGGGGCTCAGTGAGTTCTTCTCTTGTTAGGTTTGTACAAGTAGAAGATCTAGAAGGTCCAGGAGGTGGAGCCGAAGCGTTATTTGTGCGAACAACAGAATGGATACCATTTTTTGACAGTTGCTGAGGGCGATTCCACTGCGTGCTCTGTTTTACATGATTAACGTAATAAATCCGCCCACTTGAGGTTCTTCGTTCCTCCCAGCCTTCTGGAAGCGAATCATTATTGCTGAAATCATCATTTGCTGGTCCAGTGATATCACCACATGGTCCAACAATTGCCAATGGCGTGCCACCACCAGTAGGTCCATCACGAGAAGTTAAAGAAACAATAACTTGTCCCCTTACTGGATCAGTATCTTCTACTGCCGACTTACATAAATCAAGGCGTTGATCTTAGGCAAAAAAAAAAACTATGTTAAATTTTATAAGAAGAAATTTTATCATGCACTTACACCCTGTATCTTTAAGTCTCTGAATAGTGCTTGCAGTAATACGTACGCAACCAAGAAAACCTCCTTGTTTCTTATGAATTTTACGATGATTCCATATGGTAATCGTTACTCCATCTCCACGTCCTAAATACAAATCATAATGTGTATTCCATTTTGGATCGAGCGATGATTTAAATGGCTCCGTTGTGTAAACCTGCCCAGTTCCATCTACCGAAACTTTTGCAAATGGATCTGGCAAACCTAGTATATAAATATATTAAGTTAAAAATAAATATATAACAAAGGAATTAATTATTTTTGAGATTTGAAGACATTTGCACTACCAAAACATTCATACATATTGTTTGATTTTAATAATTACCGAACCTTATACCGTTGACAAACTAGACTGTAGACAGACTAGCATATTTAAGTACTTTAATCAGGTTCTCAAAAGTGTTTAAACTGCGCTGCTAAATTAAAATGTCATGGGACATCGATGAAAAAAACTTTTTTGAACTGAATTTAATTTACTTTTCATTGTAACCACCTTCACATATTTATAAAATGTCAAGAAATTTTGTATGTAAACGACAAAATGTAAATTAGCAAAAACGTATTTAATGAATTCAAGTGTAGTCTGTCTACTAAAAAAAAAGTTTAATTCTGCCTAATTGATGATTTAAAAGTGTAGTCTGTCTACAGTTAAATGATCATTAAACCTTTTTAAAAATGATGTAACACACTACACTTTTTATAATTTATCTCAACAACAAATGCTCAAATTATATCACACTTTACTTGTGTGTGTGAAATTGTATTGTTGGGCGTCTACTGTATTAACAGTAGACGTATCTGAGGCATTTAAACATGTTTACAAAAAACAAATAAATAAAAAATAATGACGGTCGGATTTAATTCTCGAGTAGACCTTTACTTTTAAAAACAAAAATACAATTACGTACATAATATATTAAATTTTGTAAGTTAAGTAATTCAAAACTATCAAAATTTCAAAAAGGGAAAAATTTTTAATCAATTCAATTTTCTGAATAAATTGGAATTATTTTTATAGACTTTATAGAATTCTTCACTAAAGAATACATATTGTACTGGTTTTACAGCAGAAATATTTCTATATCAAATTTAATAACCAAAAGTTGAATATACTTACGAAAGAGATCTTTACGAATCAAATTTCTAGCGCACAATACTGCAAATGAAAAAAAAAACTTATTTAAATAACAGATAGGTAATAGTGACGGTTTTAAATTACAAATCTAATTTATTGAAATTAATTTATTTCTAATCGTATACAGTATACACTCGCGATATAGTGAACTCGAAACCCGAGTCAACTCACTATATCAAATTAGGAAAATATTGGCATCGTTCTTTTCACTTTATGCACGTCTTTCACCGTCAGTTTTACACGCATACAACAATAGTTGAACTATTAGCTAGTTTTTAAGACTCAACAACTATCCACACACTTTATAGATTATACAAAAACTTGCAACTAGACCAACATGAATGGATAGTAAATAGCTGATAGCTTATAGTATTTTTGATTTTTTGGTACAACAAGTATGCTGTTTATTTGTTCACTGGCATTCAAATGAACGTTAAATTTGAGAAACTGAACAAAAGAATTCTGTGAAACTGAACAGAAAATTCAATGCATTTCGACATCAAATTTTAAAATTCAATTGTTTAATTTAATAAAATACTATACGTTTGTCTGTAGTTTGGAAAATATCTCGTGTGGCCCCACCCGATAGTGATATTTCGGCATAGTGCCTAGATCGACTAGAGGATAGTAAAAATGTGCGAAAACTAGCGTTCGTGTGGACGGACATGATAGTTTAGTGTATATATAGTAAAAACTATCCGCTAGTTTTCTATCCCGTGTGTAGGCACCTTTACGTCTTTGTGACGGCGATCGTTCTTTTCAAAACAATTTGATATTGAAGTGAAGGATGTGAAATGAACGATGGGATGTCAAGAATCGGTTAGACCATATAAAAATAACAATTAAAACATTAAAACATTTTCACTTTAAAGCTTAAAAACATATTTTAAACCTTCACGCATTGAATTGCTTTAAAAGTGGTGTTTTTTTAACTACAGCTTATTTCAACTTTGTTGGAATTTCAAGTTGGATGATTGAAGTTAACTTGATTTTGTATGTATAGCTAATGGGATTATTGCCAATCAGAATTTGAAATTTGAATCGATTTTTTAATTATTATTTTTTAATATTATCTACATTGTACACAATAAAATAACAAAAGTTGGAAAAAATCCGGTAAACGAAATTAATACATTTTTGCCAATTTATATTGTCATAAATAAATCCTATCTAATATATAAATTTCTAAACGACCATGTATGTATGTATGTATGTATGTCACGCAATCACGCCAAAACTGAAAATGGGATCGCCACGAAATTTTACACACGCATTTGCCAACTTTCTGAAAGTAAAATAGGCATATTTTCAACGCGAATATAAACCGCGAAAACCGCGAAAAAAATCGCGGTTCGCGAAAAAATTGTCTTTTACCAAAAATGATTACTGTAATCGGTTTGTCAGTAGTCAGTTAATAAAAAAAACATAACGCGAAAAAATCCACGAAATTTTCCGCGAGGCTATCTATTTTATATATTCCTAAACGACCGTGTGGGTATTACTACAAAACCGACAATGGGATCGCCACAACATTTTGCACACCTGTTTGTCAACATTGTAGAAGTAATATAGGGGTATTTGTACCGCGAAAATAAACCGCGAAAACCGCGAAAAAAATCGCGGTTTGCGAAAAAATTGGCTTTTACCAAAAATGATTACGGGAATCGATTTGTGAGCATTTAATTAATAAAAACCATGTCGCGAAAAAATCCTTGAAATTTTCCGCGATTTTCCGCGGGACTATCAATTTTAAATATTCCTAAACGAAAGTGTGGGTATACCTTTCAATTACGCCAAAACCGACAATGGAATCGCCACAACATTTTGCACACGTGTTTGCCAACATCCAAGAAGTAACATAGGCATTTTTACAACGCAAAAATAAACCGCGAAAACCTCGAAAAAAACGCCGGTTCGCGAAAAAAATTACTTTTACCAAAAATGGTTGCGGGAATCGATTTGTGAGCATTCAATTAATAAAAGCCATGTCGCGAAAAAATCTGCGATTTTCTGCGGAACTATCTATTATACAATATAAGTACATTCCTAAACGACCGTGTGGATAGACATTTCAATCACGCTAAAACGGACATCATGATCGCTAAGAAATTTGACACATATATTTGCCAACATTGTAGAAGTAATAGAGGCGTATTTTCGAAGCGAAAATAAACCGCGAAAACTGCAAAAAAAAAATCGCGGTTCGCGCAAAAGATGACTTTTAGCAAAAATGATTGCACTAATCGATTTGTCAGTGTTCAATTAATAGAAGACATGTCGCATTAAAATCCGAGAAAATTTTCCGTGCAACTACATATATAC
Organism: Sylvicola cinctus; assembly: GCA_963854165.1. NCBI lineage: Eukaryota > Metazoa > Arthropoda > Insecta > Diptera > Anisopodidae > Sylvicola > Sylvicola cinctus. The sequence goes on from OY974082.1 coordinate 28,058,349, forward strand.
ATAAACGGCCGTGTTGGTGTAGGAATCAAACAGGCTAAAACCGTAAATGGGATCGCCACCAAATCGCGAAAAAAAGCGCGATTCGCGAAATAGTTTAATTTTCCTAAAAATTAATGGGGGAAATCAATTAGTCAGTATTCATTTAGCAAAATTCACATCACGAAAAAATCAGCAAATAATTCCGCGATTTTTACCGATAGTGAAGTTCGTCTTATATATAAAAATTGATACGATCCTATAAAAAACACCTCGCCAAAAAATTCGAGCGTGTGGAGCAATGTGCGTGTGGTTTTCCATCATTACGGTTTTATATCAAAAATTTTTTTTACATCCAATGCGGAAGTTTCATAAACGAAAGTAATAAATAAATAAAGTTGCTAAATTTTTCTCGAAAAATAGACATTCTTTTATCAATTATTTTTGATATTAAAGAATATAAGTGATTACTAAAAACGCTTTTAGAAAACATGTTATGTCCGAGCAGCGCACGGGTTCCTCCGCTAGTCTAATATATAAATTTCTAAACGACCATGTATGTACGTATGTATGTATGTTACGCAATCACGCCAAAACTGAAAATGGAATCGCCACGAAATTTTACACACGTATTTGCCAACTTTCTAAAAGTAAAATAGGCATATTTTCAACGCGAATATAAACCGCGAAAACCGCGAAAAAAATGCCGGTTCGCGAAAAAATTGTCTTTTACCAAAAATGATTGCTGTAATCGGTTTGTCAGTAGTCAGTTAATAAAAAACATGACGCGAAAAAATCCACGAAATTTTCCGCGGGACTATCTATTTTATATATTCCTAAACGACCGTGTGGGTATACCTTTCAATTACGCCAAAACTGAAAATGGGATCGCCACCAAATTTTACACACGTATTTGCCAACATTCTAAAAATAACATAGGCGTATTTTCAACGCGAAAATAAACCGCAAAAACCGCGAAAAAAATGCCGGTTCGCGAAAAAATTTACTTTTACCAAAAATTATTGCTGGAATCGATTTGTGAGTATTCAATTTATAAAAGCCATGTCGCGAAAAAACCTGTCATTTTCCGCGGAACTATCTATTACATAAGTACATTCCTAAACGACCGTGTGGGTAGACATTTTAATCACGCTAAAACGGACATCATGACGCTAAAAAATTTGACACATATATTTACCAACATTGTAGGAGTAATAGATTCGTATTTTCAAAGCGATTATAAACCGCGAAAACTGCGAAAAAAATCGCGGTTCGCGCAAAAGATGACTTTTACCAAAAATGATTACACTAATCGATTTGTCAGTGTTCAATTAATAGAAGACATGTCGCATTAAAATCCGAGAAATTTTCGGCGAAACTACATATATACGGCCGTGTTGATGTAGGAATCAACCAGGATAAAACCGTAAATGGGATCGCCACCAAATCGCGAATCGCGAAATAGTTTACTTTTCCTAAAAATTAATGGGGGGGAATCAGTATTCATTTAGTAAAATTCACATCACGAAAAATCAGCAAATAATTCGATTTTACCCGATAGTGAAGTTTCTCTAATATCTGTGGTTTTCCATCATTACGGTTTTATAGCAAAATTTTTTTTACATCCAATGCGGAAGTTTCATAAACGAAAGTAAAAACGAAATAAAGTTGCTAAATTTTTCTCGAAAAATAGACATTCTTTCATCAAGTATTTTTGATATTAAAGAATATAAGTGATTACTAAAAACGCTTTTAGAAAACATGTTATGTCCGAGCAGCGCACGGGTTCCTCCGCTAGTAATATATATATATATATATATATATATATAAATGGTGGCAAAAATGTATCATACTTCATCAATTGAGAACGGCTGAACCGATTTGTCTAATTTTTTTTCAGTTGTTCGTAATTGCTAGGAGAAAGTTTTTTTTTTAAGAAAATGCAACAGAAAAATTGAAAATCTTGGAAAATCAGAAACCATACAAAAATGCAAAAACTTAGTATGATACTTTTCATAGTAGTTTTAAAAATCAAAGTTGTTATGATATTTTTTTTTGTATTCAAGAGACAAAGTATATAGTTCCAGGGGTCATTGAAAATAGGAACCGTAATACAAGATGTTTTAAAATTGGAAATTGGAAATTAAGAATTGTGATTAGGGAAATGGAGAATAGAAATTGGGAAAAATGAGAGTTCATATAAAGAGCGGAAATTGGGTTTGTCGATGACGGGATTATTCTCTTATCACGAGTCATAATTATGGCCACACGAAATATTATTTTACCGAAAAATTGAATGTTGGGATTTTGACTTCGTCAGAATTTCAGGTTTGATGAAGTTAACTTGATTTTGGATGTGTGGCTTATGGGATTATGACCAATCAGAATTTATAATAATATGAATCGTAGTCGGGTTTTGGGGTTTGGCGGGATTTCTGTGACTGACAGTATGTTTGATGAATGGAATTCTGGCCCGTGGGTTGCCGGGATTTTGGTGCTTCAAAACTTTATTTTCCGATTTGACTTCGAAAAAATGCTTGCTTTTTATTAATAGTGTGTATTCAATATATAAATCAAGGTTTGTGCGGAACGACGTCCGCCGGGTCCGCTAGTATAATATATAAATTTCTAAACGACCGTGTGTGTATATATATTTAGTAATCAATCACTATTGTGTCAAAAAATACTAAAAATAGAAGCTCATTGAAAATAGCTTTAAGATATGTATTGTTAATTTATACAATCTAATATATAAATTAATAATTAATTAATATAATTTCTAAACGACTAGATATATTTAGTACTCAATCACGCTAAAACTGACAATGGGATCGCCACGAAATTTTACAAAAGTATTTTCCAACAATCTATATATTATTATAGGCATATTTTCAACGCGAAAATAAACCGCAAAAACTGCGAAAATATTTACTTTTACCAAAAATGACTGCGGGAGTCGATTTGTCAGTATTCAATTAACGAAAGTCACATCGCGAAAAAATCCGCGGAACTATCAAAAATATAAAAATCTTTACGATTGTGTGGGTATAGAAATCAACCATTCTTATGTTTTATAATCCAATATAAAAATTCAAACGATGGTAAAACGAAATCTCTATGATATTTTACACACGTATTTGTCAGCATTCGGAAAGCTACAAAGGCATTTTTCAAAAGCGAAATGAAATACGAAATTCATGAAAATATTGACTAATTCCTAAAAATATTTCGGAAATCGATATGGCAGTGTTTCTATTCGTATGAATTGATACGATCCTATTAAAAACACCTCGATGAAAAAATTCGAGCATAATTCTCTGGTTTTCCACAATTACGGATTTATAGTAAAGATTTTTTTTATATGTTACCTACTGTTCTCTGTCTACCCAAACGGAGGGAATATATCTTCGGTCAATGCACGCCTTTTTTAACGTTTATGCTTACGAACGAGGCAAACATACCGAGGAAATCATTCTTGTCGTCGACTATGCATTCGGGCCTTAGTGTTGCCAACTGCCATGTTCAAAATTATGGCTATTAAAAATCTCCAATTTGGTTTTAAATTAAAGCATATTTGTGATTGTGGTCAAATAGATAACGAAAATCTTCAAAAACTGTAATGAAAAACCTTTTTCGTTGCATTTGCTAGTTTCCCAATAACAGTTTAAATCAAATAAATATACAATACATAATTGTACACATGGAACGTATATGAAAAACATTTGAAACATTTCACAATCGCAGCTCTGATTAAATTGAAAGCGCTCTTTTACTGATGGCTATGTGAAGAAGCAAGATAGAGTTATAACGCGTTCACGTTGCGATGATTGAACTGGATTGGATTGGATCGCTTTTGTTATATCCACTAGTAATATGTCTGTCCACGTGGGGCGTACAGTCTCAAATCTACCATTGCGCATCTGGTGGAAAAACTTGAAAGCTAGTAAGTTTAATTAAATTTTGTATAGAAAAACTTCTTTTGCAGAAATAAAAACTGACAGCCATGAAAAGTAGCAGTTTTTAAATGCTTTTTCAGTAGTAAGAAAGAGACTAGTCGTTGCGCGAAAGAGAACGCAATACAATATTTCACAAAACATGCCTCAAAAATTTGTTCGTGATTTCAAGTTAATGCTTCAAGCCTTTAAGTCTTAATCTGTGAACCTAATACACAATGCCTAAAATATAATAGTTAAATATATATACATCGAAACCGCAGTGACGTCAAAATTTTTTTTTTGACAATATAATAGGATTTAATAAGATAAGGAAGAAAACTTGCTGAACATTATACACAATGCAAAACTTATTCAGGTTGGCTAGGTTAATGCGAACTATGTTGCACAATGTAATCGATTTGTTACGACATATTTTTGCATATTATATACAAAAGTGCATATTTCCGCATATTTTTGCCTATTTCGGCATATTTTTCTTTCTTTATCTTTCTTTTATAGACAACTTTTCAGAATCCATCTAAAATCAAACAAGTCTTTTTTTTTTCCCAATACCACATACGTAAATCAATTTAAACGTCAAATAATTGTATTTTCTTCCAAATTGTTTATTGTATTTCATATAAGGTGAGTTTGTCCTAATTTCTTATATGTAGTTAGTTAAAACAACTAACTTTCGATGTTTAAATATTTTAATAGATCGAATAGGCAAAGTTTTTTGTTTCAAAATGTATGCCCATTGTTCGTAGTTGACTGCTGCAACCTCAACTTGAATATTGCTAACGAAATAAAAAAAAAATTAATATTCAATTCTTTTATTTTTTTTAATTGGTTGCATTATAGTTTTAGTGGTTACTCTAAAAAAGAGAAAATTTCATTCATATATAGAAAGAAAGAATTTCCATTTTTTTAAGGGCATATAATGTTTTTTTAGGGCATATAATCACTTTTTGTGTGCATATTATAAGCGCTTACCGTTTTTTTAGGGCATATTTTTGTTTACCTTAATAATGAATATTTGACATTTTTATTTTTGACTCAATAGAGCAATTTACAATTTTCTTGAATTTAGATTCATTGTTTGTACAAGTATGATGTAGACGCCGTAAAATATAATAAGCATTATTGTTACGATTCCGGCTTTTTGTATTCTTTACTTCAAATCGAATATATGTCCTTCCTCCGATAATATTTTTGTACAATTTTTAAAATACATAAATATAATTTATAACATAGTGCATAAAAATAAATTTGCCACACCGATGAAATAAAAATGTGTTGCATCATTTGTCGGTTAAATTTTATTTCTCGTATGTATAGTGTGTTATCTCATATGTTGTTATGAAATAGGCGAAATCCTCATAACTACTAACACTTCCATGAAAGCAACTCGTAATGTAGCATTTACACGGGAGCATCTGCAGCGAACGCAGAACGGGCAAAAAGTCAAACATTGTATCGTTTTGTATTAGGAAAATGAAACAAAATTGTGGTTGTCTTAATTTGATACAATAAAAAAAACATAACCCCAAAAATAATTAATATTAATAGAACATAATTTGTTACTAAAATTTATTAATTGCAACTCCCCGACATTTTATTCAATTCTAAATATTTTATTCTCAATGTACATAATCATAAATTCCCGTTTGCCGCCGAAAAATTGCACCACAAATATTTATAATTTACCGCCAAAACAATTCTACATAATGTGCGCGTGTATGTATGAAACAGTTTGACTTTTTATGGGTGCAGATGAAAAAATTTACCCTCTTTATGGTAGCAGATGACGAAATAATCATAAATTCCCGTTGCCGCCGAAAAATTGCACCACAAATATTTATAATTTACCGCCAAAACAATTCTACATAATGTGCGCGTGTATGTATGAAACAGTTTGACTTTTTATGGGTGCAGATGAAAAAATTTACCCTCTTTATGGTAGCAGATGACGAAATAATCATAAATTCCCGTTGCCGCCGAAAAATTGCACCACAAATATTTATAATTTACCGCCAAAACAATTCTACATAATGTGCGCGTGTATGTATGAAACAGTTTGACTTTTTATGGGTGCAGATGAAAAAATTTACCCTCTTTATGGTAGCAGATGACGAAAAAAAGCTAGTTCCGCTCTCCTCTGACATTAGTATACTTCGTATATGATTTTCTTTCTCTTTTGCGCGATCTGCGTTCGCCACCGACTAAATGCTCCATTAGTCAATTATCGACGAACGATGGCAAAATACGGAATTATGTTCCGAATAAATATCCAATGTTTCATCTTATGAAGGATATTTCAGTAAAAATAGTACAAAATAAATTTGGATATGCACCATAGAATAAATTATAAAACCTATTTACAATAATTGTCACCGTTATCAATTTTTAACATTTACTACAATGCATATGCATGTACTTGAAAAACAGATATTAAGCCCGTTCACACAGGAAATAATTTTTCATAATTTTTGACAAGCGATCTGATTGGACGAAAAAAATTATCAAAAATATCATGCCCAGGCCCTCTTATTTTGGATAATTTTAATCATTTATTTTTAACAGCTGGAAACGTCAAGGATTTGACATTTTATGTAATTGTGCGCCGTATGCATAACTATATAGTACAATACAAATTTAGCAAATATTCATTTAAATAATTAAAATAAATTTTTAACAAAATTAATATTTCAAATGTTTCTATTAAATAATATTTGTCTTTGTTTTGCGCCTAAATTATTATTGTCGTTCGCGCTGGAAATTAAAATAAACGCGTTCACGCACGCAGCCAATAATTTTGATAATTTTTGACAAGCGCTCTGATTGGTCAATGAAATAAATATTTAAATTTCCAGCGTAAACGCGGTTAACAATTTTGATAATTTTCGACAGTTATCGGGCGGCAGTTGTCGTAATCTGACAAGTTTATATATTGTAAAGTTGTGTCACTTTTGTGAAGAACATTAAAGTAAATCTTTTTGACTGTATGTTATGTTAAAGTGAAGGTATTCTAAGTTATTTTAATTATTTTCGTCAATAATGTCAAAAAGCACTTTACTAGAATTTGTGCAACGTTCAGGACACAATTAAAAATGTAATACTTAAGCGAAAAACAGATTGAAAGTAGCAAGCAGCGCCAAACGTCAAACCCATACGATTTTCAATATTTTGCTGCCACTAAAAGCATCAAGCAGCGCTCGCTTGTCATCTCGAATCCTAATTTAGGCAGCGGATATATATATTTTATAAATAAATGACATTGTGTCTGTATCGCTTATTTATATATTCGTATTTTGCTGCGTACTGTTTACTGCTTTTAATTAACCTCGCTTTATGTAAATTAGTTGTATACAAATCTTGAATCACGTAAAACGACACCAAGCGGCCAGAAGTTGATGACAAATTAATAAGCTTTTGTTGGCTGATAGATATGGCTTATAGATCACAAAATCCGTTAATAACTCAAAAATTGCTCACTTTTGTTGCAATGGTGCGATATTTTAAGCGCAAAACAAAGACAAAATTTATTTGATAGAACTTATAAAAGTTGTTTTTTTCCAGGAGGAGACATTTCCAATATTAATCTTGCTTAAAATTGAATTTAATTTTATTTATTTAAATGAGTATTTGCTAAATTTGTATTGTAATTTGTACCAATTACAATTGCATATGTAAAATCCATTTGTCAAAAATAAATTATTAAAATTATCAAAAATAAGATGTCCCGGGGCATGCCGCATGATATTTTTGATAATTTTTTTCTACCAATTAGAGCGCTTGTAAAAAATTATGAAAACTATTTTATTAAAATTATTTCCTGAGTAGGTAATATTTATTTCATTGACAAACAAAACGATTGTTAAAAATTATGAAAATATTTTATCAACATTATTGGCTGCGTGAACACGGTTATTGTTTCATGGAGTTTTTGTGAAATTAAATTTTGTCAGAATTTATAATTCCGCTTTTTAGTGTCCGAGCAATGCACGGGTTTCTCCGCTATTAATAAATAAACTCCAAAATTAATTAACGAATTTAATTATTTTTCCTTTACTTTAGACAAAACAGTTTAGTTCCGAGTTTTGCAGAATTGAGTTTAATATGTACTTACTCGCTAATCGCATTTTTTGTGCCCCATTCCGCCGTGAATACTCCAACTTGTTCATAATTGTAAAGAAACTCAACTTTTGATCAACACTAGTCGCAACATGAGATTCCCAGATCCTGCTGATTTAATTTACTTTCTTCTCATATTTCGGAAAGACCGCAAGAATGTCTAAAAAAAAAACAAACAAACTATAAACATATTATGTATGTACATCGGTTGTTACATTCATAATAAAACACATAACGTTCATACATACTACAAGTCAAAGAGAAACCAATTTCCAAAAACAAATTAAATAACCAAATGAAAACTATACTGGAGAAAACACGATAGGAGTTTAAAATTATTTCATCACCCATCAAACATTTTAAAATTACAAATTATTTCATTATTCTACAATACATCCAATAATTCAACAATCTATTGAACAGCAACACACAATCAAATTTATTAATGATTCAAAACTCACAATAAAATTAAAAATAAAAACAAAGCGTACGATTTGCACAAAGAAATATTCAAAAACTATTTTAATTATTTCTGTTATTAATTTTGCAGTGTTAAATCGACAAAACATGTTCAATTTCCCCACAAAAAACTCTCTGACGAATCGACTACTAATTATTAATCAAATATCTAGGTTTCGACGTCGTATCTTATGAAAGGGCTTAAGCTGGGTTTTCATGTTGTAATAATAATAATATATATGATGACTACCTGGCCAATGTTTACAGTTAAAATTGCAAGAGACAGACTTATGGGCATTTGTACACGAGAAAGTTGATGGAACATTCCACATTTTATGTATATTTACTCAAATTTGTTCATAAAATCAAAACATACAATCAACGAAATGCCAGGCTGCAATACTAAAGACTAGTAGAAAGTATTGCAACCTGGTTTTATGGCGTGCATACGGCATACCGGAAATATTGACTTGGTTTTATGGATACTTCTTGCTTCGTACGTTTTTTCACAGATCCTTGCAATTTTATCGGCAAATATATGCAAGGCCTGGCATTCATGCAAGTTTCCTCCATGAAAACCCGGCTTTACGACAACATGTCCACAAATATATTTGTTACACCCGTCAAAATAATCGATCCGGAATCTGTCCCTTAGTCTGTACAGAATCTGCCTGGATAATGTGTATGTACTAAAATGACAATGCTACCATCTTAATGAAAAAATATAATATTTGGCTCAGCTTTTCTTGACATAAAAGTTAAGACTTAAAGCCGGCATTCCATTAGTCGAGCATTGGACACGAACATGCCAAATTCGGCGAGCACAGATGGAATGGGTCGTCGAACAACGACAAATGCTCGACGAAACAGCGCTCGACGCTGTTCGCAGCGAACATATTCGACGAACATTTTGTGGTAGTGGAATGGCCATTCGTTGAACTCAATTAACTGTTCGACGCAATATTTTGTTCGATATGCAACACAACGAACAAATTGTGTTCGTCAAACAGCCTTTCTGTGTTGGTTTTTGACATTTCTTTTTGACGCGCAATAATTAATTTATCATTTGTTTAGAAGTACAAGTAAATCCAACTCTACAACCATTTTGAATTAAATATTTATTAAATGAGTCTATTGTTTTTATTATATGCTTGTTGGAACATTTTTTAAACTCGATTTTTTAAATTTTAATTAATAAAAATATATCAAAGTTACCTATGCGTTTCCATAGAAACCTATATTAAATTGAAATTATCTAGTTACCCATGCGTTTCCATAGAAACCAGTGCATGGCAGTAATTGTTTCGAAAATGAATGTGTCAGAACCGTTTCCCCTCCGTGAGGCGCGATTCACCCAAAATGGTCAAAAACACTCTGTTTTTCATACAAAAAAGTGCCAAATGAATTTGTGCCTCACGCGTATATATTTTGCGCCTCACTCGGAAGTCCATTTCACCGTTAATTGTCCACAAAAAGGGGAAACCGTGAGGCGCAAAACAAAATTTTGAATTTATTTTGAAATCATTTGCGATTGTATGAGAAATATGTGTGTATAATATCATTTTTATGTATGAATGTCTGTTTTCATATAAAACAAAATTTCCCCACTCATAACAGCTCAAAATGAATAAATAAATTTTGTTTTCTGGAAATTGAACAATTTGCTTTTGTTTTCTTTTGTTCTTTTCCTTAATATTTAGTAAGCATCATTTAAATAAGTATATGTACGTGACTGATAAATAATTGTTCGCTATAGTGTATTAAAACGTAAGTTTGAAAAAAATTGTATTTAATTTATATTTTATTTTATTTTTGAAATATGATAGAACAAATTTTAGATTCAATTACGAAAAAATTAGTGCAAAAAAAACAGGACCGATGAGACGTATAACAAAAGAGCGACCAAAAAAATTGTGTTCAGCTAAATATTCTAGAGGAAAAAATATTGTTGTGGAAAACATTGAAGTTTCCATAGGCATTTCAAATTATTATTATTACGTATAATAAATGTTTTGAAATTAATTTTAAATCTGGACAATTACAGTATGCCGTTATTAGATTGTTCCGAAAAATTTACCATCGGAGAAAAAGTTGACATCCACATTCAAGCTTAAAAAACAGAAATAGAGTTCACGGAAATGCAGGGCAAGGAAAAATTAACCAAAAATGGCAAAGAAATGGACTTTTGAAAAGGGATTTGGTAGAAGTCACTACTAAAATATCAACAAAAAAACACCACATAGTCAAGTTTTAGTTTCAATATTAATATTTTAATTATTTAATAAAATAGTAACATTTATTATAATTTTAATTATGAACAATTTTTTAAACTCGATTTTTTTAAATTTTAATTAATAAAAATATATCAAAGTTTCCATAGAAACCAGTGAATGTGCAGTAATTATTTCGAAAAATGAATGTGCCAGAACCGTTTCCCCTCCGTGAGGAGCGATTCACCCAAAATGGTCTAAAACACTCTGTGTTTCCCCGGTAGTCCATTTGACAGATAAATGTCAACAAAGGGGAAACCGTGAGGCGCAAAACAAAATTTTGAATTTATTGTGAATTCATTTGCTGTCGTAGGAGAAATTATCGTAAAGCACGTCTGTTTTCATATAAAACTGTTTTCCCCACGTATAACAGCTCGAAATGAATGCATAAATTTTGTTTTTTCGAAGTAATTGTGTAAAAAATAAAATATTTGAAATTGGACATTAAAATTCTTTTATTGTAATTTTCTGAATAAATAGTGAGCATCACGTGGATTTATAAGAAAATATAAAATAAAAATAAGTGTTCGAGTTTATTAAAACGTAAGTTTAAATTTAATTTTTATTTAATTACAAATCATCAAATATTCAAAACTAATGAATTTTTTTCTATTTAGATTCAGCGACAATATTGGTGCAAAATCGGCAATTACAAACTTAAACTGCGCAATTTTCGGAACATGTAGGTCAACATATAGGCAAGATAAAAAACTGTTAATATTTTTATTTAATTTGTACAATAATTCGAATTCTTTTAGTTTTCAGAAATAGTTATCCCAGAATGATTGATGTGCTGGGAAAGTATGGACATCCGCATTCATATTACATAATGCACTTTTCATTAATTTTTAATAAGCTTTATTGATTTTAACAAATTTTGTTTTAATTGTCAAAATGTAAAACTTTATATTTTTTTCATTGCAAATTTTTTTTTGTTTGTTTTTTCAAATATATAAAAAATTTTAACTCTGTTTTTTAAATTTGAATAAAAAAAATCTAGTTACCCATGCGTTTCCATATACACCAGTATAAATTCGAAATTTCCCGCGCATGTGCAGTAATTATTTCAAAAAATGAATGTGTCAAAACTGTTTCCCCTCCGTGAGGCGCGATTCACCCAAAATTGTCAAAGACACTCTGTTTTTAATACAAAAAAGTGCCAAATGAATTTGCGCCTCACTCCTCACAGAATGAGGTGAATTGGACTACCGGGGTTCATACAAAAAAGTGCCAAATGGGGAATTGGACTACCGGGGAAACCACCCATCCAGCAATATAAAAGAAACCATGGACAATTACCCTATGGATGGCGTCCTGGTGAATAATTAAAGCCTCGATTCCATATATTGATTCGTTCATAAACTATTTGAGACAAAGTAGGAAGATACAATAAACAGTAAAACCAGTGAGGGACAGCACTACAAAAATTCGGCAAGTGCTTGAAAAATGCAGCACGATGAGTTTCAAATTAAAAAGTATTTTATGGCATCAAGCAGATACCGCACAAATGCAATAGTTTTGAATCTATTTGATTTTAGTGATTTGTGCTGCATGTCAGATAAACATATAGAAATTCGATGTTTATTGTGAATGATTTTATGGTGGAAAATCCCGCTCAAATATTTGACATAACAAATGTCAAGGCAAATTAAAATATATTACTTATTTCAGTTTTTATTGCGTCCAAACAACAGTGATTTACAATGAATAAAAAGAGTAAGTTTTAACTTGAATGAAAATATTTATAAATTTTATACATAATTTCTTTTTTCTTTACAAATATTAGTACACATTATCAAAACGCTGAAAAGGCCACGCTCCCAAATGTCGAAGCTGTTTCAAAGTGGCAGCCCAACTGTGCTTGGGAACGACTTTGACGACAATGCAATCTCCAATTTCGACAGTACAGAAGAAGTGAATTCGCAAGCATCCAGGTTTCACGTATACGAAAATTTAGACGAGTCAGTCTCAAGCGACCATGACGAGCTGCCGAATGAAGATCTGACAGAGTCGATGACGGGTAATTTTGTATATATTTATTTATATATTTGCTTAATGTTTAAAACTTGTTATTATTTAGTAAAAATGTGTGGAGGCCTGGAATTGCGTCCCGAAATTTGGGACCTCAGGAATCCGCTATTCAAAAACAGAACTGTTCGCGATAACCAATGGCATGAGGTTCTGAAGGAAATTGGTAAAAAGTTATATGATATAATAATTTATTTTTGTTAAATATGATCGGTTTTTCAGGATTGCCGTCGAAAAAAAAAGTTTCGGACGGTGAAAGGCGGTAATGATCGGGCGAAGAAACAGCTGGCAAGAAAAAATAAATAAATAATTTTTAGCATTTAAAAGTATACGACAGCGATCTCTGAGATTCCCCAGTAGCTAGAAATCTATCGACAAATTATTCAACATGTTATATTATGTACACATTTATTAGAATACCAATTATTGTAGGATACTAACCTCAATGTCACAACTAGACGCGTTTTTGCACAAATTGGTTCCCTTGTCAATTTGGCTTTTGTAATAAGAGGACCCACCATACAAAATAGTTCTTCGAACTGACTTGAGTCATCCTTATATAGTTTTTAAACATTATAGGATCCTTCAAGCTGCTGAAATTTGTGATGAAAGCGCCTGTGGCACTCCGTCCTTCGTATAAAAATGACAGTTCAACTCATCGTTTAGGATTTTATATATAAATTATATAAACTCGCTCTTATGAAAATCACATAAGTCTATCGCTTTCACTCGATATGTTTGATATTTTCAAGCACTTTTATGGAATTACCAAAACGATTTATGTAATTTTAGCTTAATACTTTATCGGTTATATATTTTAATACTGTACGTGCGTTCAATAACAGTAAAAAAAAATGCAACTAAAAAAAGACAAAATTTGACCACTCATATCGGTCCATATCTAGCAATTATATGGAGTACATAGTTATGTGAAACTAAATGACCAGTGGTCCGATTTTATAACTTTCACCAAATAATTGTTGATAAAGTTATCACTTATTTTTGGTAGAGCCAATTAAAAAATAGATGTGGCACTCCAAAAATTTCGAAATTTGTAGTTATACATATATACTCGAATATATAAATGTGTACATATTTATTTATATGAAATGTATGAAATGTAAATATCGTTAATGTTTACATCTTGCCACACATAGCAACCCAAAAAAAAAATTAAATTTATTTACTTTGGGGTCGTATATAAATTAAAAAACCTTGTGGGATTCTCGCTGTGGTGTTATTATTTTAGGTCTTATTATGGCCCAACCACATAGGTGCAAAGCAAAGCGAACGGTTGCGTTCGAATTTGTCCAGCTTCGCGTTCGAAAAATTTGCTGCCGCAATGCGCGCAAATATTTTTTGAACAAAAGTAACATCTTCATTTGTTTTGTTTATGAAATCTTTTGACGTTCGCAGCGAGGCAAACTTACCCACTGAAAATTTCCTGCTCAAATTTTGTTAAAATTTCAAAAAGATATTTTTCGGTACCGAGTATACGTAAAACCATTCATATGTGCCGAAAAAAGGCTCCATTATTTATAGGAAAAAATTATCCCGTTGAATATCCAATACGCACGGGGATAATTAGCGAGTTCACATATATTTATATATTATATACGTGTTATATTAAGATGTCACAACAACCAAACATACGTGAAACTGTTAAACTGTGCAAAAAAAAATAAAAACGATTATTAAGGTAAGTTTTTAAGTCGACATATTGTGTTAAATGTGTTTTTATACATTCATGCAACATTGGTTGCATAAATGTGATTGTCTTTTTTTTTAAATACATAATTGAATATATTCCAAAATAAAACATAACCCCAATTTCTGTGTGCTGTAATTATTGTGTTCCTTTTAAATTATTATCATTTAAGGTGGTGTGGAAATAAGTACATTTTCACCATACTTTCTGTGTTTGATTTAAATACTTTGTGCCAACCCGTTATATCTTTAATTGAAATATTAATGGTTATATTTAAATTAGATATTATTACTATTACTTGGCACCAACGATGACAACATGAGGGAGGCTTATGGGTATTGAATGCTTTTTGATTGCACGCGTCCTGTTCAACAAGTACACTATTTGTACTGAAGAGATTACGCGGAAAGAAAGAGGAGTAGAGAGGTCACAGAGAAAGGTATGTATTGATTTCCAGATTTAACGATTTAATTATAAAAAAAACTTTTCTTTTTCTTGATCTAAATGCCTTCAATAAACACTGGAGAGATCAAAACCAGAAATACTGTTTGAAATCACAGGATTCTCATTACGATGATAAACTATAAAGGTGCAATGCAATGGAAACTGATCCACGCGACACAGAGACGACAAAGAGCAGAAAAAACTCCACTATAGGCACTGGCAGTAATGACGGATGCAACAGCAACATTCAAGTTGCACTTTAAGCAACAAAAGCAGTTCGATAATTGGCAATCTTCTTCCTACATAACAAGAATTATATTTTTATAAAAAACTATTTTAAATGAAATTAAAAATATAATTTAAAACATTTCTTTATTTTGAATACAAATTATAGACAAATGTATACCGGTGACGTTTAGTACAGATATATATATAATCCATATAAATATCCTAATGTGGGATATTTGTCCATAAAAAGCGGCTCATCCTATACGTGCACTTGTTCGATAATTATCCTAGGTTCGTGCGCGTTTCAACAACGGATACAATTTTATAGGGTAATAATTTTGCTGTTGGAAATCCACATGGAATCTACAACACAAACATTGCCCCATAAAAAAAAGCAATTGGGAGAAATCGTCTAATATCTCCGAGTTCCCTCTAAAAACAAATTTTGGTGTATCAAATGTGTTGTAAGCAATTTTGCCGGCGTTGAAGTTTGGCATTTTTATATCAAAAGCCAGCTTTCTCTGGCTTTGCTTATGAATACCGTCTTTTGGACTAAATGGGAAATAAAATTGAATCAGGCGTAATATAAATAAAATTAGTGATTTTATTCATATTTATTATTCGAAAATCCAAAATTTAGTGAGCCGGGCGAAGGCGAGCGAATAAATAGAAAATATTCAATTGTTACGCCCAACTTTGCGCCCTCATTTAGGGAGCTCTCATATAAATCAGTGTGTTCAATACTTTACTTAGCTTCGCTCGGCTTCGCGTCGCTTTGCGTTGCGCCTATGTAGTTACTGGTTACTGTTAGTGGTTAGGCGGTTAGTCTTCATAACGTTTTGCAAATTCACAGTCCATGGAATGCTCCAATAACTGTGCGACAATTACTTAAAGAAGTTCAATTGTCCGGAGAAAGTCGAGTTATTTTGGATTGCAATGTAGATAAAATAACGGATATTCTGAGACAAGCCAAGGACGTGAAAATGATGGAGGAATATCATAATAATAAAAGAGCAACAGAAAACTGGAGGTGGGTCTGTGACTTACTTAAATTTGAATTTAAAACTCACAGAGTCAGAAATGACCATACATATTTGAAATTTGTGGCAAAGATTACATTGCAGGCATTACTTTTGGGCAGCGCTATTATAGGGATGTGCGCGCATTCAATGCATCCTATAATGTCGGGAAATTCCATTTCATGACGTTGAAACTCTTGAAATCTAAAAAAAAATCACTTATTTCATAAATAATGAAGGCTTCTTTTTCAATATTCTATACCCCAACTTCACTCTTAAAATTTCGCTCCGAGTTTTAGGAAATGAAATGTATTTTGGAGCCAATTTTTTGCTCAAAATATCCGAAACCTCTTTTATGGCTTTTGGTATGAGGGTTTGACTCATTGAATTTATGAAATCTTGCACATATTTACGCTGGTAAGAGCCGCCTGCGTAAAAACTTAACGCAGCCAATATCTGAAATGCAATTACATATAATTGTTATTTAGGGAAAAGCCAAAAAAAAGAAAACTTATTCGAAGTTGTGCGGGAACAGCATCAATTCTTTTTGTGTCCACCATATGCACCATCACCTCGTCAACAAGCGCAATTGCCCTCGCTGGCGGTAGTCGAAACAGTTCGATAACCCTAATTAACATAAAAAGTACATAATTTTTATTTTTTTTTGCAGCATGACCATATAAATTTTCAAATGCAAAACGTCAAACACTCACATTATTAATTTCGAATGTCATTTTTTACAACATTTCTACCATTTTTAGCTAAATCATGTTTTTGGCATTTAGGGAGAAAAATTATTGGGAGTGAAAATTATTAGGGAGCAACGCCCATGAATAGCTTAATCTCGGTACAGGAGTATAAAATCTCCCCTATTAAGCAAAATTAAAATATTAGCGGTTATTTCAAAAATATCATCAAGAAATAAATTAAAACACTTTTTTTGTTGCAATATTAATTTTATTATATTTATAAAGAGTATAATATATGAAAATATTATTATAAAATGTTCAAAAGATTTTTTTTGTAATAAATACTTTATTCAATATGTTTGTACATTATATGTATGTTAACAAATTTAATAATAATATAAATTGTCAAGGAATTAAATAAACAATCTTAAGTGTAAAGAATAATAAGAATTATCCAAAACCACGCGTTAATGAATGTACAATAAAACGAAAAGTGTATGAAAATGAACAGATTAAATTATTAAATTAAAATCAAACAAAGGTATGCGATTTACAAACAGGAATGCATGCACAATTACATATTAACTAACTGCATATTACTGTATTACATTATATTTACAAAAAATTACTGGAACTATACAATACTAAGCTAAAACACATTCCTGATTAGGCCTGAGTCAACAACATATGCACAGGCACAGCTCAAAAATTTATTTATACATACTTACCTAAAAGTTTTAATATGATAAAATTTTAATATTGCAAATACAATATTATAATAATAAAATTAGTAATTTTTTTAAAATTTTTTTAAAGCAGTAATTCTAGGAAGATTTTTAAATTTAGTTTACCATATCACAATTTGCAAAAAAGTTTTACATACCAAAATTTTAAGCCAAAAGATAAAACATACAAAAATAGGTATCCCAAGGTTACCCCATTTATACCCTATAAATCGTATATTATATATGAGAAACAGGTTAGGTAGGTGTGAATTTATATACGACTGTTGCTTAACTGCATTTTAATAAAGCTTTTCGGAGATATGAAAAATTTGACCTTGAAATTTCTTAATTTTGACGATTTTTGTCCAAAATTGGTATTTTTATTGAGATTATCAATAATGTAAAACATCATAGTACCATAAAACACACAGTATTTGAATTACACATTTTCATTGTAAAAATATGACCTTAAGTTTTCAAAATTTGACCTTGAAATATTCAGCAAGTTTTCTTATTTTATTTATTTCTACAATAATGGGAAAATTTTTTTTCAAAAACATTTAGGGTTACGTGCGCCGTACGTCGAACCTTGAAATTTCCGATTTCGACCTTGAAATGTTCAGCAAGTTTTTTTGTCCCATTTAAGCCTACAATAATGTGAAAAAAATTCAAAAATATTAAAGATTTTTGAGATATAAAAAATTTGACTTTGAATTTTTCGATTTTGACCTTGAAAATTCCTGTAAACGCATTAAGTCATGAGAGCGACACCGCCCCATAGCAAAATTTAAGTATACGCGTTTTATACTGTTTACACTTTCTTATGCAAAGAAGCGCAACGCGTACGCAATACACATATCCGATATAAATCATGAAGAAAATTTAGATATACGTTGCTAGTGTAGAGTATCAATGCGTCGTACGGTGATAGGCTCATTTATAGATGTGCGTAATGCGTATTTAAATGAGGTGTGCTAAGTGCTAACTGCTATAAGTAAGCGCACCACGCACCATATATTATACATATAAAAGCCATATGCGCTTCATTTGTGTGCACGTTTACTTAGCACACCATATTTAAATATCTACACGGCATTTGAACACTGGATTGCGAATACTTATACACATACAGCGGTTTTCCATATGATTTAAATTTTGTTTTTCTAACAAAATCATTGTGTGTATAAACTGACGCCGATCGAATTTCATCGTTCCCGGTTCCTTTAATTAATATTTATTATTTCATGTTGTGGTAAGTGAAATACCTGTTGTACACTTAAAATAGTAACATTTAATAAGAATTGTTTTTTCATTCCAGCAGCAGCAGCTAAACATCTCATCGTTAAAAATTAATTTTGTGTTTGAGGTAAGTGAAATATCTATTGTGAATTGGAAACACTAAACATAATTGTTTTTTTCTCGAATTTAGGAAAAATAAAACCATTAAATTAGTCTGGATAATCATCTAGTATTACAAAATGGGACGTTAATGCTGCAGCCTGCGGATTTATACAACAAGGGAAACCAGGTAACACGTCATATAATTTTTATTGAATAAGAATTATTTCTAAATTAAATTGTGTTTCTTTTTTACAGTAATTGCCGCTATATGCATAAGTACATTAGTAGTACTTGTATATGTGTTTTAAAATAAATGTTCTTTAAAGATTTACATCCATATGTGTTTTATTTTGAATTGTTATGTGGCATTAAATGTATGAATGTGTGCGTGGATGTCAAAAATTGGTACTGCGCATGTGTATGCTCGAACACTTTTGGATGTGTATGCATGTGTGTGCTCTCTTAAATTTTCAGTGGTAATCTCGGCACAACAGATGGTACGCTTAGCGGCTTATGGCGTATGCCGAATCTTAGCCATTCGTATGCCGGACGAGGTATCGGGTGAAGAACATACGTACGTATACTGATAAAAGTTGGAGTACGCGTACGTAAAAACCACAATACAAGTAAAAGTGCAACACGATGTGTCACGTATATAGAACGCGTACTTAAAATCTTAGTACGAATTTGTAATATTTAGTATAATTCGTTACTCAATGCTTGCCACGCTGTGTACAAACACTAGAAACTGCTACATTTAAAAAAAAGTTTCTGACGAGATGGGGACTGGGGAGTATAATTTGTGTGCCATTAATATTTGGGTGAGAGAATAATATTTTTGCGTTGTTTCTAACGGGTTTTAAGATATTCGGATGGCCCGTCGGAGTCTTAGATTTCGCGGATTTTGAGTGTTAGTAGTTCAGATTTTTAATTGTCAAAATTTCAGGTTGTAGGAATGTTCAAGTGTTGTTATTTAAGGTAGTATTCATATTGGACCAATTGCAATACAGTTTGGACTAAAGTTACCACGTCGGTAAACATTTTTACTCAATTAAGTTTTAATTCATTTGGGGAAGGGCCACATAGGCGCTTTAAGAGTTTCGGCATTCAGAATTTGCGGTTGACGGTATTTGGCTTTTGAAATTAAGTTTGCCGAGATTTAAAAAATAATCGTTTGCTGCATTTGCACTCTGGCCCATAAGAAGAGAATATATAAGAAGAATTTCAGGATTAATAATTCAGTTCAACTTGGTTTTAGGTTTGTAACTAATGACTTTATGGCCAATCAGAATTTTAAATTTGAATCGATATCGGGTTTTAGCATTTTTTGTCAAAAACATCCATGTATTTGAGCGATGCAATTGTTTCCATAAGATGTTGCCGATTTGAAATCTGTGCTGTACACACATCTTTTTGTTTAGCCAGTTAAAGATTTCATCGATCACACAATTTGGATTGTGAACGATACTAATAAGATGGTTTTGAACACAATATCTAGAATACATGTTGTTACATGTTGTGTTTACATTTCTTGAATCGATGAATTTGTTGATACTAATCTAGTCAGATCAACATTTGGTATGCACAAACGTTATTAAATATAATATTAAAATAGT
The DNA here is from genome assembly GCA_963854165.1 of Sylvicola cinctus. Classification (NCBI taxonomy): domain Eukaryota; kingdom Metazoa; phylum Arthropoda; class Insecta; order Diptera; family Anisopodidae; genus Sylvicola; species Sylvicola cinctus. The sequence goes on from OY974082.1 coordinate 28,078,921, forward strand.
TAATATTTAAACCGTGTCATCGTTTAGAACGTATTTGAAAAGAACTGTGGTACATGAGACGATTAAAATTCATATATTGCAACAACAGAGATCTGCGATTGCAACTGTGCACTGTGCAATATCGCTTATTTATTTGAAAACATCGTCTTTTATTAAACAACCCTTGCAATTTCTTAATACTGTTTTTAGACTCCAAAATAGGTCTTTAGAACAGTAGTTTAATTTCGATTGTAATAACGTCTATGCATACGAAATGTGAATGTTGACTCTAGAAATGTAAACACAGCATTTGTAACAACAACTATGCATTCCGACCTGAGTGTTCTGAACAACTTAAAAGAACACTGAGAAAAACTAAACTACCAAAAAAGAAACCCCTGAGTACTGAGAATGTACTTTAATTTTGCAAGCAGCGCGATGATTGTAGGATCAGTATTGAATACAATTTACTGTATTATATATTGTGCGAGCTGCGAGCATCGACTTGTACACACCGTGACACCAAGGTATATAGAGTTATAATGGTAGGATCTACCGGAGTTTCATTTTTGGCATTTCCGCGCATGTACGTCACTTACATGGTAAAATACATTTTTATATGAAGCCTACTGTACTTTGTTTGATCTACTTTAGATGAAATCTTAATTTTAATACGCATATTATGTACAGATTTATTTGTGTTTAATTAATAGTTTTATTGGTGTAATGACATAGCGCCGCCCGATAAACTGAATTACCGCCGCCGATAATTTTGTATGGAAAAAATTGATGGCAACACTATTTCAGTTTTTGTAAGAATTATCGCCGCCCAAATTATTTTTTTCTGAAATAGCGCCCCCCGTCAACAAAGAGCGGCGATAATTCAGTTTTTCGATGGCGGTGCAATTTCATTTTTTTCTGAATTATTGCCGCCTTACATGAAAAGCCTGACTGAATGGAAGAAACGGTCGACCGTATCTGCCAGGCTCCAGCCCGATTCGTAGACTCAGTTTTCTAAATTCGACGGTTCTAACATGCTGGAGCAAGGTGAATTTATTAAATTTGTTCACAAGAATTACGAATCTCACTCAACGCACTATAATATCTTGGGTGCTCGTGGGACATTTTTGTAGTCCTGCGTAAGGGTCCACAAATCCAGCACTTAAGATTATGAGCGAAAATTAAGTTTTACTATGGCGGCGCTATTTCAATTTTTTTTTGAATTATCGGCGCCTGACACAAAAAGCGGCGTTATTTCAGTTTTGCTGGGCAGCGGTAATTCAGTAAAATAGAGCGGCGATAATTCATAAAAAAACTGTAATAGCGCCGCTTGTTTTGGGCGGCGATAATTCAGTTTTTTGGGCGGCGGTATGTCGAGCCTTTTGTCTTCCAAGGCAGACAGAACTGCATCGGTGGAGGGACCGGCATTCTTCTGAAGACAAGCTATTCTTATACCAGAATAGCGCCCCCTGAGCTACCATCTTTAAATCATCACTATAGTAAGAACCGCCTATCAAAGTAAAAGCATATACTTTATATCTGTATATCACTCTTTTAACACCCATAGGAACCTCAACGGACTGGGTGATCCCACTGCATACGGTGAAAAATCTGAGATTCGCCAATCTGCCGTCTCTAGTTTTGGATATGCTAAAACTAATAAAGACATTGCAGCGGAGACTATACAGGCATCACCGTCGTGATGGCCTGGTGAGGACAGGTTCCTCATTGACCACTACAATTCCCAGTTTCAATTCCGTCTCTCTGAAATACAGAAGGACACCCAAGTATTTGCCAACATCAACTTAACGTAGAACCCGTGAATTTTAAATTAGCTAATTTTAACAGTAATAATCCGTCTGACAACGTGACGTTGAAAAAATTCAAATTCACATCCACTCAGGAAATTTAATCTTTTATCAAAACGTTGAACAATAAAAAATCGCCATGACAAAATCAATAATATCATTATAAAAAAGTTGCCTCAATCCATAATTCGTTTGTTTTGTATTATCTTCAATAACTGCATAAACATCGGTCACTTTCCACCACCTTCGAAAATTGCGAATGTTCTTCCTATCAGGAAAGTACAAAAATAAAGCCTTCTGCCGTCGAATTACCGACCAATAGCGCTATTGTGTTGCCTCAGCAAAATCCTTGAAAAGGTTATGCTGAAGCATATAAAGCTAGTCATCGAGGACAACAGCATACTCCTAGAAATACAGTTCGGTTTTGTGCAGCACACTCAAAAGATGACGCCGTGTCTCTGTTGTACAATAATGCGGTACATAATATTAGAATGAGACGTGTTACACACACATGGTCCGGTTCGGTATGTCTATTCCAATTACTGGAATTGTACGAGTACTATCATAAGTGGAAGCTGCGGATAAATGCAGACAAGTCCGAAGTACCCTAATTTCTGTTTCAGGGTTGACAAAAACCCTTGGGTTGATGCAAAAACCCGTGGGCTGAGGGTTTTATTGGGCTTTTCTGGGTTTTTGTTTATGCATTGAATAAGAGTGTAATGAAGTGACTACTAACTAGTGACTAGTGTTTATATGTACGAACCCGAAACGTCTACATATCTTATAATTAACATGTATTTACTAGTTACTAATACTATGCAGTTAATCTTATTTCTTATCCATTAGAACTTAGGAGCAATGAGCAAGTTGTTATTCGACTATCGAGAATCGAGATTCAAACGTGTTCCATCATGTTCATGTTTGATATAAACTTGTCGTTGTTGAACGTTCATAATATGGTTTGGCTGCAAGAATGTTGGGTTACAGTTTTGTTCTATTCTTTCTTCGTCGATTCAAAAATAGTAATTTGAACTGATTTTAAATTTAAACATGAATTCTGGAGTTGGACGAGCAATTCAAGAAACTCTGAATAGCCAAGCTTCTATTTTAGATTTTAGTTTCGAGACAATATATATCCAGCATCCAAATTAGTAAAAAAAATTAAATACTTAAATAATGACAATGAAAAAAAAAAATATATCGAAAAAAAAATTAATAGCATATTTTCATTTTTACAATTAATTTTAATGTTTTTGGGTGGGGTTTTTAGATGGATTTTTTAGTAGTTGGGTTAACCCGAATAAAACCCACTAAAAAAGGGAGTTTGGGTTTTTGGGTGAAACAACCCTGGTTTTTACACGGTAGGTACGTTTCAAACAAAACCGTTTAAAAAACGTGTAAAAAAAGACATGCAGTATTATACATAGTAAAAAAAGGGATTAGTTCGAAATTCATCAAACCTGTTAAAAAGTGTTAAAATAAAAAATAAACACAACACAACCAATCTTATTGAAACTCAAGATAAGATTAAAAAATATAGGTACATTAAACTCTATAAACAAAAATTAGAAATGGAATCCCCACTAAATTTTTTTATATAAAAGGGCATCCCTTTTTTAAATTTGTAAAAGTTAACGGTAAATTTGTTTTTAAATTTTCAAACCGTGCTATTTCGAATGCAATCGTGTAAAAACGGAATCAATTTTTTTTCCTCAACCGTGTCATATCAAAACAGTGCAAAAAAAAAGACCGTGTAAAAACAGGTGTAATCCATTTCCGCGCAAATAATTTCAACACGAGGCGAGCGTCAATTTCCCAGTCACGCTTAACGACGTGACTATTAAAATTAGCACAACCTTAAAATATCTGGGTTATAGATTCGCTTTCAACCTAAAAAATTATCAACACGCCCCACACGTGTTAAGGAGAGCCAAGGGGGCCACTTCTGCATTTTTTCCTTTCCTCAGACACTCCAGTGCTCTGAGAGAGGATATAAAGCCTCTGCAAGCAGGTGCTGCGTCCAGCCCTAACGTACTGTTGCTTCACGTGAAACGGCACGTTATCGAAGACTATGCTCGACAAACTTTTTGAAAGGAAAATACTCCGTATGTGTGCTAACGTGACATATCGAAGACAAAGCCGACATATCCTTTATCACAACACGGTAAAGAACAAAGAGTGATATGAGCTCACCTGCCCATTACTGAGTGTGTTCGCAGCGCGAATGGCTGAAAAACATGATATTAGGGTTGTCAGCCATACAAATAGCTTGGTCACCGACAATGCGACAACCGACCCTCAATACAGGGCCTTAATAGGTCATTGTACCGACCCTTTCCGCGTAATCTGCCACCATTGCCATGATAGATAATGTTACCAACTTGCATATCAGCTACCAGCCTCCGACCTTTGGTCACCTATGCGACCTCCCCACAGTCCCCAACGCTCCTGCCGGAAAACTCCGCTTCGGCGTGTGAGCTGCCGACAGACGTGCGGGCGGCGTTGGAGGCCTTTCAGGCATAGATGTAAGGTAGTGAGTAGTCCCTTCAGGCATAGTATTTACTGTAGTGTGTAGGCCCTATTGGCACAGTTTTAAATTTTATTTTTTTATTTGGATTAATTTAATCACCTATTTGAAAACGAACCCTAGTCCCCAGGTTTTTAGGCCTTTTCAGGCCTTTTCCTAAAAGCATTGCCGTCAAACCTAAAACCGATAACATTAAGAACTTCAAAATAATATTTAGATAAGAACCATATATTAATTGTCCGTTAAATCGCTATAGTTGCCCTAAGCTTTACCATTTAAGTATACTTGTTGATTTTGTAAGGTAAATAAAATGGATTTTAAACTAGAACTTGAACTTGATTAAATGGCATTTAGGCACAACTGAGTCAATGTGTCTAGAGAAAGATAGATCAGAGGAAAAAAGGACACCAAGATCAAAAATTGTTTTGGAACCTAATACAAACATTTGTAAAAAAAATTAAAGCAAATAAAATTATTTTTAAAAGTTGCACACCTCTTTTCTTCATTCTAATAAATGAGATCAATATCATAATTATATGTGTTTTTAATATAGCTTTATAATTTCAAAAAAATTTAGTAATCTTATTAATAATCTTTTTTTTCAGATGCATAGTTGTTTGAAAAATAGAGCAATATTTATATTATATCTAATATTGCCAACAAACAACGTTTATTGATTTAGTAAAACTCATTTATTGAATTTATGATGGAATATTCCTTAAAATTAAGCACTATATTCATTAAGTCAATTAACAGAGTAATTGATATTGAGAATGTCAAATAATAAAATAATAAATGTTTGTTCATTAAATTTTTTGGCTCTAACAACTTTTTTCAATAAAATAATGAATAATAATTCAATTATTTATAACAAAATAATCTGTAGAAAAATGAAATGGTGTGTCCGAAATGCTGCAACTTGAGCCTAAACCGTTTTTCATGACAACGATAAATTAAGAAAAATCCTCTAAAACGGATTTCGCCGGAACAGCTCGAATACTATGATATTTGTTAGTCCATAAATGCGTGGTCATCCTCCTTGACTCCATTTTTGCTCCCTTCCATATGTTGCCTGAATTTTGTTTGCATGCTTAACATAAATGCTGATAGTGATACTCAGGTCCAATTTTTTAGGACCCATAACTGTTTAGTAACACAAACTTCAAAGCCAACGAATACGAACTAAACTAACCAAACGAAAGAGTGTCAATTATCAATAGCAAATGTTTGTGCAAAGTAATGCAAGTTTGAACTTGTCCCATATGCCATAATGGGTCTTGCAAGATAATAAAAGTTTTAACTTATTTGACTTGACTCATTGTAAGTGATTCTTTCATATTCAGACTCTTTACTTAATTCTTTAATAATAAAGTCGTTATTTTCAAACTTTCATATACAGCCCGATTCTGTAAATAACGTCTTTCAGATTGAAAAAAAAAAAAAAAATTTTACATCTTTTCCTTTGATTTTATATATTCTATACCATCTAAATGTACGTTACACTGGCAAAAACACTAAATAAACAAGAACGAAATTGCGGTTATATAATATTATAATAACTTCTTAAAAAATTTATTGAATAGAATAAATTTATTAATTTTATTTAATATTTGTAAGACGGCCCTCAACCGTGATATTTGCCATTTTGCCGAACCATGGATACCTTGTATTTGCGTATGCAATTTCTAAATATGCATTACACTAACGTATTCAGGCTATGAAATCGTATGCTGTTCATGAACAATCCATTCTGATTTATAGGAGGTGCAACAATTGCTATATGGCCTCATTAATTTGCCGTCTATTACTACTAAAACATCGCGCACTAAATACGCAGCAAAACCTTGCTTAGTTTTTGCAACATCTAATGAAGACGTGAGAAAAATAACAGTTTGTAACTTCTTCAATCACACCGGAAGCTGTAGGTCAAGACATTGACAAATGGTGGTAAGATCCAGCTGGTGTTTGGTATGAACCATGGCCATAAAATTATCGAGTTGTCAAAAATTGTATGTAAAACGAAACAGCTGGAAGCTGTTGCAAAAGGTTCCAGGAAGGGAATCAGTTTGCGTGCCCTTTGTTTCTGCAGCTTAAAATCCTTTATAAACAGCGCCGTTGGTAAATTGAGTTGGCCACTTGTATCACGCAAACGATGCAGCTCATTTTGATTTTGACGACTATTTAGTGGAAAATGTATTTAATAAAGTGAAATTACTTACAGTTCGTTTTCTTCTCTTTACACAAAAAAGAACATTTCCAATTATGTATTTTTATTTTATTTTAAAACCTCAAAAATATTTTAATGTATGCACAAAAACCGAAACATAAAATAAAAATCGGATCTGTCAAGTTGTAACGAGAAAAAAAAAATAAAACGCGTGAAAGACACCAAACACTAGTCTTACACTTTTCTTTCAGGTGAAGGTGAAAAAATTATCTCAGAATAAAATTTTTTTTCACTATCTATAAAGTATAGTAGTGAAAGTAAAATGAAGATATATGAATGAGAAGATATATGTATACGAGAATAAGGCTAATATTTTCTCATCGAACGTGGCACCATTGTCCAACTTCTTTTAAAGTTAAAATAATCAAATATAAATACATGAAGTAGACTCTCAACATAACATTTTTCACTATCGGTAGGAACACTATCGTATAAATTTGGTATTTGAATTTTTTAAACAACTATATCATTGTTAAATCACTGTATTTAATGCAGTTATGTTACTCAAATTAAAATAGTATTTCACAAAGATATGATTTAAACTGAAGTGGTACAAACATCGATCCTTAATGCATATCAAGAATTACTTACATGTCAACAAAATATTTTGCTCTACATTCATATGAAATTGTACCTGAATAAGTAATAAAAATCGAATGCAACAAAGTCAAATTTTATGTCCTCTTATTGATTTATTGACAATTGTTATATTTTTTTGGAAAGAGGGTACAACAGTTCAACAAAAAAATTAATTAAAACATCATTTCAATATTTTTAATTGCTTTATTACTACGAGGAATTTTCCCACAAAATATGTTATTAACAAACGATTTAACGGAAGCAAATTTTTTGGAGTGTATTTTCTATTTATACGAATGGTAGAAAGAAAAATTGCATTGCGCGTACTACCGATTTTTAAATTTTGTTTCTGACGTCGTTGGTGCCAATGTTTACATAGTGCACTAGGCAAATGAAGAGGCACACAAATATTTTGTTTTCAATAATATTTATGAATTATGAAGCGTCGCCTATAAAGTGCTGGTTACTACTAAGAAAAATTCCCACCAATTTTCTTACCCAGTTTTTGTAAAGTTCAAGAATTTTGATTACAAATTCTCATGAAATGGGAAATTTCCTATGATTTACCAGCAGCAGTGAAGATGCACAGGAACAAAATTTAAACTTCGAAGTGCGTAATTTTTCTTTCTATCATTCTTGCCTATTATATAGATTCCTGTATTTAAAAAAAAAAAACTAGTGCAGAAACACGTTTTGACACTCCGTGAGTCCAAAAAAGTGGTCTAGACTATATGTATGTGCAAATGACGTCCGCAAGCTTGGATCGTACGCCCGTGCTTAATTCCTTTCGTCATATCTTAAACCGATTTTAACGAACTTTTTATTTTGATAAAAAAAGAAAGAAATATTTTCGTTTCTTAAGTGACAAAAAAAAACGTTTCAGTTATACGGGAGCTCAAAAACGACGCATACGTTTATATTAACAACGTTTATTCATAAAAGTATTCTAAACAAAAACGAATTTACCTTTTATCCTTAAAATAAATTCTTCTGTCAAAAAAAGGGAACAAAAAATTAATCATAACAAGAAAAACACAGTACTTTACCTTTGTAATAATAGTAGTCACTTTAATCTAGTGGGACTAATTAAATTTCGAAAATATTAAAAAATTATTTCGATATAACATACATATTAGTTTTAATTGTATTGTCTTGTTATTATAATGATAGATTCGAATCATAAATAATTAACGGTTCCTGTATAATTACAGAAAAACAAATTGGAAATAATTATATACAATAAAATAACAGACGTACGTAAACACATTTTTCAAGACCACTTTCTGAACGAAGGGGGCGTCGAAAGTTCTTTCTGCGTCATTAAAATGTATATATGTGTCGCATTATAGTCGTACTAAGTCATACATTGGGTGACAACTTTTTGCAGAGTCTAATACCCCAGGCAACTGCATATTATAATGTTTATCAAGCAAAAAAACGTAGTGACAAACTACGCGATAAACTACTTCATTAGTCAGAAAAAATCACGCAAAAAGATCAAAATGAACAAATTACATTAAATATCAATAAATGAATTTTAAATTCCAATTTGTATTTACAAGTATGTCGTGTATTAATTATTTTATTTATGTATTATTTCATACACTTTACTAGCTGTACAATTAAACAATTTTTTTATTATATTACAGAATATTTCACTTCCATAAAAATCAGTACTTACGAAATTAAATTAAACTTAGTTAATAAAAATAATTGCAAATTAAAAATACTGTTAAAAAACAACAACGTTTTAAGATTATAATAATTGATCAATTATTCTCATGAACAAACACTACAAAATCGACGAGTTTCAGGAGAGCGATTTTGTAATTGTTGGATCATAACGCTAGCGTTATGGCCTTGCATATGTTTGTGTAATCGCAAAAGGGCTGTGCTTAGCGCAATTTTCATAACAGATACATTATCATTTATTGGGAAAATTTTTCTTAAAATAAATTGTTTTATATAAAAAATATTGTTCAAAAATGTTGTGATGTAATTATTATACAACATAATTAATTTTAAAGTACATACTTAAGTAACTATTTTTAAATAATTTTCATTATTCATTCCAGGTCGAATTTCCAAGTAGGCGGTGTTATTATTTTATGTTGTTCCTTAAACAAAAACAATATGTGCAAACGGCAACGAATAATGACTATTTTGTATTTTTCATACATTCATTTGATAACGCAATCCTAGCGAAATTCATAGCATTTGCGTTATGAATTCGAAATTCCAAATTTATAAACCACAAAAATATGTCATTTCAATACCCATTCTATCATATATGTTGTATAATTACACAAAAATAAACGTCATTCTGACGTTTCACACCGCAAGCGTTATAATCGGAAAATTACAAAATCGCTTTCCAGTCTTATGCATGTCAGATTGCCTCGGCTATAACTCGTAATACTTTCTCATTACTACACCGTAGAAACGAATACGCACGGTTGCTATTACACAAATAATAATGTCAGTTTAATGGTTACAACATTTTAATTAAATTTATTATTTTAAACTCTTTATTCATAGTGGCGACGGGGACGAATTCTATCCTTTATACATTATAAAAATTTTCGTCCACAAATGTTTTCGAAAAAAAAAACACTTACTATATTGTGTTTATATAAAATTTTAAATATTGTAAATTAAAAAAGCGACAAATAAATTGAACTATGAACTCGTTTGTATTAATGTCAAGTGAAGGCCATAGTCGTATAGGTTGTCAGGTAAACCATAATTATTGTTGATGAGATTTTAAATGAGTTTGGAGAAGCACCCGATGAATTTAAAATTTGTATTCCATCCCTACCAGTGGTATAACTAACATCCTCACGGTCGATATCTATATATTAATTGTTAAGTCATTATCAAAAATATCGAAGTAAATAAAACTTTTAAATTAACAAAATTTACCAATTCCCGATCCGTCGCCAGAATTTTGATAAGAATCAAAATTTTCTTCGTCGTCGGAAAAAGCAGATCCCTCAGTTCGTGCCATATCTCCTTGAAAGTCGCGCTCCAAAGATGAGTAGTAATTCTCATGATGTAAAATCTAAAAATAATATTAAATGTGTAACTATTTGATAAAGAACAGAATGTACGATTAGCATACCGCATTGCTAATAAGGATGCGCAGTTTTAGTAGTTGATCTACCAATTCGCTTAGATTATGAGCCCGGGTATATGTATGTGGTATAAGTGGTACCTCTGGATTATATTTTTGTGCATCTTCGTTTTGAGTCATAATCGTTTGCGTGTATTCACCAACACGGTCTCCTGTCCAGCAGTTTTGATTGTCGCGTTTAAACTCTTCATCTTCACAAACTCTGAAAAAAGTTCAATTATTAGAAAAAAAAATAAACAGACATTGATCGCGTTCTTTTCACATCCACTTCAATATCAAATTGTGTTGAAAAGAACGATCGCAGTCGCAAAGACGCAACAGTAACGTGGATAATTTTTTGAACGTTGCATAAATTTTTAACCGATTATTTTGATTTGAAAGCCTTTAAATGACAACAGCGCCTGTTCAAATGGTGGATTATATAGTACAAATAACTCACAGTGATGTGAAACGAACTTGGCGAGGTAGACGAGTGTTGTTGTTGTATTACATGTTAAAATGACGTTCAAGAAAGTACATAAAATCAATAGAACGCTACCATTATTTTGTTCTTTTGAGATTTCATTTGGTTTTGTTAATAGAGATACTTTTTATATATAATCGAAAAGAAGTGACGCACTTTTTAAGGAATAAATTCATCACTTGTTCGAAACATAAACAAACTATATTTGTTAGTAAAAATCATAAATAGTCGTTAAATGCAATTATAAGTCAAAGTAAAATTTCCGTCACAATCGTACCAGGATTGTGGTTGTATACCCAAATTATGGATCATTACTTGACTAAATGATTTTTCAGCGCTACTTGCGGCCAGTAATAAATAAACAAGATGAGTAAACGTTAGTCAATAGCAAGGTTTATTTGTTGCAAAAAAAAAAACAAATTAAACTAAATGAAATCTCAATAGAACTTGGCTATTACTAAAAAAAAATTTAATTAAATCCAAAATAAAGCTATGAAGATTTTTCATTTCAAAAAAGATTCTGGTAAATGATAACACTAAATTGGTATAATATATAGGTAATAAAATTTATCTTTTTATCTATTTTATTTTATGTTATGTATGGCTTTTATGCATCATAAATTATCATAATTCAGAATTGGATCAATCCCCAATCTCTTAAGGCTCTTCCTTGCAGAATCGTGAAATTAGACGATTTTTCAACACTTAAAAAGTAGTCTATAAGTTATCCGATTTTGATCAAATTAGTCTTAATTAAAGATAAGACCCGAGGGCACCTAGTCGGCCTTTTTTTATAAAGCTAATAATTTTTTAAATATGATACGTTAAAGATAGGCAAAACTCACTTTTTGAGCAAAATTAGCTCATTTTATAAACATTTTTGTGAAGCCACTTTTGAAGTCACAGATACGAATTTTTTTAAATTCGGTTTCTAAAATAAATTATTAAGGGCTGTTAGTTGGCCTTTTTTTGAATTTTGATATAATTAAAAAGATTTTAATTTTTAAACTTTACAATTGATTTCCTAAAAAATTTACTTTTTCAATGGCCCATTTCTATTAAAACTATTTAAAAAAAAATTTTAAAACCATAATTTTTTAAATTTGTAATATACCAAAAACCATATTCCAAAAAATGATTCCTCAAAAATTAATTTTTATATAAGTTTAAGCACTTTAATTTTGATGCACATTTTGAAAACATTGTGCATAGGTACAAAATTGAAAGGTACAGGTATACCCAACGAGGAAATACTCACCAGATTTTATTGTTTTATTATTTAAAAAGGTTTTTTGGACTTGTATTTTTTATTTTCTTTAGCTTAATTTGTCTTTGGAATTTTGTGTGATAAGTACGTATAGGAAATAAATTATGAAAACACTAAACAGTCGCTTGAAATCTTTTGCGGTTTGAAGAAGGTGATTGCTAATACGGAGATACGTTCATCGAGTTTAAATAAGACGTGTTTAAGCATTTTAAGTTTTAAAGTTCAGAGTTCGTATTTTGCAATATGTGTGATTATTGTTATTCCTGCTTTCTGTTTTGCGTTTGATTGTGAAAATTGATTATTTTTTAATAAATGAAAATTATTATAAAGGCAAAATGGACAATTCTTTAAATTTGTATGTAGTATACTGTATAGTATTCTTTTTCAGCGATTTCAGAGCTATTCAGGCTTTTGTTGGTTTGCGTGTGAATGGGTAATTAACCAATTTAATACGCTCGAGTATTTTCACGCTATTATCGATATGCACCAAAGCCTTATGTATTTATTACATAAACGTTTTGTACTACATAGAACGTGTTATCTATTAGTAAATAAAGAAGAAGCGATGGTCTTTTCTTACACATAAACTTATATATTGGCGGACGGGAATACGAAACTCACAAATATTTTTTTTGATATCTTGTTAACACTGCAATTATTTGTATAAAAAAAATATAAAAAAAATAAAATAATTATAACTAGCTTCGTAGAATGAAGTTAAAAACTTCGAATTTTTAAGAATGTTCAATAATTTTTATCTTACCAAACCATATTTTGGAAAAGTGAACCGTCAGTTTACAGATAATTTCATCAAGATTGCAAACAGCTTTTAAAATAGTATATATTTACATTTCAAATGTAATTTGATCAAGATACCTTAGTCCTTAACATGTTTTTTGTGAATTATTGAGAAATCGCTTGTATTCAAACACTTATAACTTTTAAAATGAAAACAAATTTAAAATTTAAAACCGTAAAAAATGCGCACTTATTTGACCTTTAAAATAACATAAAAATAATATTTATGATTTATATTAATCCATTCAATCAATTAATTTTTGTAAAACACTACTGTGAAATGACAATTGACAATTAAAAAATGGAAACTATCATAGTTTTGCCTACTAAGTACTATGATCCTATATACAAAATTTCTTTCGTCCATGACTACGGATTACCATATAGGATGAACACCAAACTATGCATAAACATTCCTCACGACCCAAATAACACACATGTAAATTTTGGTTAGTTTTGAAGTTTGATGCAGTAGTTCTTGAGAAGTGTTACAAAGATTCGTGCTATTTCATTTTTATATGTACATATAGATAGAACCAATATTTGGATTCTCTTAAAATGTTTACATTATTGTGTCATCATTCATCAACTACTTCACAGTACACTAGTCCACCACAATTTTACATTTTCAACCGTTGTTGAGTAAAATTTATTTTTAAATATAGAATACAATTATTATTTTTTTATTATTATAAAAATTTACCTGTTAATAATATTTGAGTAAAAATCTTTTGATTTGTTAATTGTCACTAAGAAGTGAAGCATTTCAGTGTTCGGCGACGGCACCCACTTGCTGTTGATAAACTGCTGAGTAGGAGTTTTGTCGATTTCACGCCAGTGTTCTCGGTTTCTGTGAGTTGATAGAAGTTTTAACACTCCACAAGATTTTTTGACCTAAGAAAAAAACGTGGAACAAACATTTTATTTTATGTATATGCACATTATTCAACATATGCAGTTAAAGAAAAGAGTATTTAAATGCATACAGATCTCACTAGAAAATTCTTTTTTTTTGTGACTTGTTTTTCGGATGCCTCAAACAAGCGGCCAAACACCATGGTATCGGCCATCAACCATCAATCTTTTACAAAGCAGTTGAAAGAAGAATTCAAGATGACATTTAATAATAAATCGTGTTGTCAATTGAATTGCAATATTGGGTTGGACCAAAAGAAATCCAATCAGCATATATCTCGCGATGTGTGTGTCGCGTTTGCCTATACTTATACTCATCGAAAAGAGGGAATCATATACTACATGTTGGACTTTGTCTGTTATGTAATTTATTGATTTTGTATTAGTTAACTTGTGACAAGTATGGAGGTCAACAAAGAGAAAATTAGGTACATTTTATTTCGATAAAGGCGAAAACTCAAGTCAGGCGGCTGAAATTGTGAATGGTTTTTAAGGGCCTAATACTGTAAGTGAGTAAATTTAACGCAATATTGGTTTCCTCGATTCCATTCCGGTAATTTCGATGTTCAAGATGCACCACGTACTGGAAGGCCTATCGTCTAAAATGTCGACAACATCCTTGAAATTATTGATTGCTCAGGAACTGCAAATCGATGTTAAATCGAACAAAATTGAACCATTTCTGGAGCAGATGGTGACGGATGATGAAAAGTATATCACTCACGGCAGCGTCAGCGAAAACGACCGTGGTAAAATTTGCGGTACACCGGCGCAAACGATGATGAAACCAGGATTGACAGCCAGAAAGGTTATGCTGTGTTTGGTGGGATAAGGGAATCATCTACTATTAGCTACTTCCCTATGGCACGACTTGAAATTCGGACCTGTACTGTCAATAATTATACCGACTGAAAAAAGCAATAGCTCAGAAGCGGCAAGTTCTGGCCAATTGGAGAGACGTTGTGTTCCATCAGGACATCAGGCCAATGCCAGACAACATACATCGATAGTGACTCGTCAGAGGATGCGGGAGCTTTGTTGAGAGGTGCTAATTCATCCTTCTTATAGTCCAGACCTATCACCAAGTAATTACCACATGTTCTATTTATCACGAATGGTGAACAATTCGACACAAGAAAGGCTTGTGAAAATCGTTTTTCCTGTTTTTCGCCAATAGGAATGAGAATTTCTATGACAAAGGTATAATGAAATTATCCTTTAAATGGGAACAAGTTATCGAATAAAATGGTACATTATATTTGACATAAATCGGATCATATGCCTAACCATGCTATCTAATTAGCATTGAAGTTGATGCAAAATTAATACAATTCTTTTTACTTCAAATTATATTAAATATTTAACTTTATAGCCAAAAATAGTGTTTACACACACTTTATCATAAAATTTTAATGATTGCAATAAGTATTAAAATGTGCTAAACTCAATCTCGCTTTCTCACATCGCCACTTATGATAGGCTTGTCAGTGTTCTATAATTCCAAATGTTTCATAAACAAATATTTTTCACATACGTTTTATGTTTACTATTTTTAATTTATATACGACTCCAAGGGCATATAGAAATATTTGTAATCCGACTTTTTTCGGAAAAAAAGTTGATGATGCAGAAACTCGTTTTGACTTCCCCTGAGTCCAAAAAAGTAGCCGTACTATAGAAAAATGGTCGAAAAAAAAAACTTCTAAACTACTTGATCGATTTGTATGAACTTTTATTGTAAACTATTAAACAAAAATATAAGAATAGGATCTTCTATTTTTCAAGGTCAGATCCTTCAAGGTCAAGTTATTGCCAAAAGAATTTTTTTTCGTATAGGAGCTCAAAAATGGGTCCTACGATTTTTTTCATTTCCACAATAATTAATCTTCAAGGTATCTTAAACAAAACTGCATATATCCTATATCCCGCTAGATGCTCCTTCTGGCGAAAAAGGGGGTGGACAAGGACAAACCCCACTTTTGTATCTCAGCCACCTTGCACAATATCAAAAAAATTCTTTCAGATTATTGTAGGATAAAAAGGGGGTGGACAAGGTGCACACAAGAAATGGAATTTCAAATTAATTTTTTCTTCTTTCATAAAATATATTCCAATTTTATTTATGGTTTATTTTTTTAAACTGCAATTTTAAAATATATCATAATACATTAGAATTCTAAGGTCAATAATACTACTCAAGTTCAATCTGTCAATGTTAGACATATCTAAAAATATTCATTTGAGCGCGCACATGTTCAAATACTTGCGCAACTCGAGGCTAATTCCGTAGTTCCGCTCAACAGCGTAGCTATTAAAATTAGCACGACCGTAAAATATTAGGGTTATAAATTCAATGGAACCTAAAAAATCATCAACACACCCCGCAGACGTAGATAGGGCCACTTTAGCATAATATATTTTATCCTCAGACACTCCAATGCTCAGTGACATAAAGCTACTGCTGCACAAGCAAGTTGCTACATTATGTGGCAGCACATTATAAAAACCTAAGCTCGACAAACTAATGGTTTATAAAAGAAAAATACTTCGCATATCGGAGACAAAGCCGGCATGATCTTTTACATAACACTGTAAAGATGAGTTTTACAAATTCACCTGCCGATCAATGAGCGTATTTGTATCAAGAATGGCTGAGAAGCATTACCGCAGCGTTATCAACTAACAGCCTCCCTAAAAACGCCACAACAGAGCGTAATAGCCTAGACAGACTAGCACTTGTGATGTAGTTTGGATGTAGTAAAAAATGGCCGATGAAACGATGGTGACAGACTACACTAAACATGTTATTTAACTGTTTCGTCATCAGAGAAAAGAGAAATACAAAAAAAAACAGATTGGACATGAACCAACAGCTGATGGATTGAACAATTTATGCGGTTTGAATAAAATTTGTCCATATTCCAAATATTTTTCCCTTATTATCACAAAATATTATGGATCATGTCTTCGCTTTTGACTAATCGGTACATATCGGATTTCCCCTGATTTAAATGTTGAACTACTTTCCGAAAGTCCATTAAACGCGTCACGCAACTACATCAGGCCAATAATGTACATCAAAGTGCTAGTCTGTCTAGGCTATAAGAACATGACCCACGTGGCTGGGTCCGCCTTCCCACGTAATCGGCTTCTAATATCATGATCATTAATGTTACTAATTTGCATTTCAACTTATAGCCACGGATCACAAAGTAAATATATAGCAGATGTTCAACCTCTCTGAGGCACCCAATTTCAACTTGCGCCGATTCTAGAAGAATCAGCAATACTTTTCCAACACACCATATTAAAGGGAGTAAATGAAAAAGAAAAAAATATTACTCTCTTTAGATCTAAATGCTCTCTCATTGCAATGTTGATAAAATGTTTGCTGCGAAAGAAGATCACAACACGTATAAGATCGAAGGAAAAACATTCAATAATTCACAACTGTGTGATTTCAAAGCTCTGATTTGTATACGCACACACATTGGAATATACTTGATCATAAAACAGGTAGACAGTATTGTACATATGCATGAGGCAAATAAGGAAAAATAACTGCAGCGACGAATTGAGATTTTTCTAGCAGATATTTTGTTCAGATTTTTCCTAATGCCTTACATTGGCAGAAAAAATTCATGAAATAATTTTGAAAAACTATGCATCTAAAAAGGTTAATAAAAAACTGTAAACAATATGTGTGTGAATAAATAGCAAAATTATAATTTTTCGGCTCTCTCAACTTTTCATACAAAAATCGGTTGGGATTTTGTTGTTATTCTTCTGTGCTCGGATCCTAAGTCATCTATGCGACCTCGCCCACTGCCGCCACAACGCTCCTGCCGGAAACTCCGCTTCGGCGTGTGAACTGCCAGACGTGCGGGGTGGAGTTGTCGTCGGCAGGCCACGCATAAACTATTTTAAGTTTAGATTCTATTGACCTTGTGTGGGTCTTGGGCATAATCTAGTTTCAATGCCCTTCGTGCATAACATATAAGGTGGTGAATAGACCTTTTAGGCATAGTTTTAAGTTAGCAGTAATGTTTGTTTTTATTATAATTATAACGTAAAGTCTGAGGATTTTAGATCTTCCAAGGCCTTTTTCTGAAAGGAAGCTAACTACCACAGTAGCCTTTTAAAATATTACAAAAATATTTAGATAAGGAGTAAATGTCCGTTAAATTGTCATAGCTGCCCTAACCTACTATTTAACCACTCTTGTCAGCTTTTAAAGTAAACAGTCCGGGGAGATATATGTGTGTGTGGCAATTGGCAGAGCTGTAACCATAGGTAAACCAAATACCTATGGCAGAGATGATTATTTAAATTATTGAACCAAAAAAAAAATTTGGGGTGAGAAAAACTTATTATTTCCAATGCTCACTAGACGTTCGTACATACCTTTTTTTCTAAATCCGGGCCATTTTCCATTGCCTTCATTATGGCCTCAGACAATTTAACATCCAAAGTTTTGATTGTTTCCTCAATACCGGTGTCAGGTCTTATGGATGTATAATAAAATTGTTCTAAAGCTTCCGCAACTTTAGACCAGGGAATGTCCAGCACTCCTAAATGTTGAGCCAGGCAGCCCCTGTAAAAAAAAATTTATTTGAAATTACAAATCATACCACTTCACTCAATGACTAGATAACAAAAATTGTATGAAAAGAAATATAAATTAAAGAAAGTACATCCATCGCAAAGAGAGCAAGGAGTGAATTTATTTATTATATTATATACAATACAATTTAAGAAATTCTTTCTGAGATATGGAAAATGTGACCTTGAAATTTTTGAATTTAAACATTAAATTTTTGTATAAAATGGCTGTGTGAAAATCTGTTTTCAATTAACATACGCCAGCAGACAGAAGCGTCTATATGTAATCTGACTATGAATTGCGCAAAACTCCATGAAAAACTACTACTAGCTACACATAGATAAAAATAGATCGGAATTTTAAATTTTTTTCTTATCTTCCCTTTTATTTTCCACCATACACAACAATTTCAAAAAATAGTAATTATTTATTATTTATTATTAATATTTATGTATATTCTTCCATATTGACCCAGAGTTCGTATCGGTACATATTTAACATACCTATATTAACATATTTATGTTGGGCTTGAAATGTTTAACAAGTTCTCTTCACTAATTCAATGCAGCAGTAAAGTGACAAACATATTTAAGGTGTGACCTTTTATTTAATGATAAACAACTATAATCTTAAAGAATTACAAAAAATATATTTAACGTTAGGACATATAAAAAGCTTGACATTTAATTTTCCGATTTCGACCTTGAAATGTTCCGTCTTTGTCCACCCCCTTTTTTGTTAGAAGGATCATCCAGATATAAGATAAATGCAATTTTGTTTATAATACCTTTACAGATAAATGCTGTGAAAAGGGCCAAAATCGTAGGGCCCGTTTTTCAGCCCCCATACAAACGAAACAGTTTTTGCCAATAACTTGAGCTTGAAGCATCTGACCTTGAAAAAGACTCTTGAATCGGTCGAGTAGATTCTGAGATTGCGTTTATATGGCCACCATAATACGGCGTACGTCATTTTAACATATCAAAATAAAATGACAAAATTACAACGAAACCGTCGCACACTTAGTGTGCAAATGTCCGACTCTAGCCAGGTTTAGAAACATCACCATCGTCGTAAGCCACTTCCTAAACGACCTCAATGATCTGTCAGTAAAGTGCCCAACGATCCTGACACAGTTCCTGAATGATACCGGTTGAATCTAAAAAAAACTTTATATGTATGTGTATATTTTAAATGTCTAATGATCACGGTGCACGCATGCTAAAGTTCTAATTGGAAACTCGCACTATGTTGTGGGCCTGTCCACTTTCACCAATCAACCAAACCAATGTTTTGAACGAGGTAACACAGGGACCTGATTACACTCATTTTAATTCATTGATAACAAATATGTAATATCATAATAACTAGTGTCTTAAAAATTTCAACTTACCTCATTACATTAATGCAATAACCGTAACAGGATTTAGCCCGAGGTTTACTGATCCCTTTGCACTGAGAACAGTAACTCAGTTTTAGCAAATGCTTGCTGCACTTTGGCGTTAAATTGATTTCATGTATGTTCTCGGTGTTAGCAAAAATTTTAACTGCTGCACTTATCGAATTAAGGAATATTGCTGCGCTATTTACGCTTCGTGTTAATGATTTTGCCAAAATGTTGGGAATGTCTCCAAATGGTTGGTGATCATCAAACGTATGTATTAAACAGCTTTTGTAATCTTCGTGAAAATCTCCAAAGGAATTATCAGCTTCTCCGTGAATAACGTTATGATAAGCCAAAGGAAATAATTTGACAAAAAACCTTTTTACTGCATCCTGCACTGCAGATGTGTCGCCACTGTTTGCATCCAGAACGCTGGAAATTTACAAAGATATAAGTTAATTTCAGAAATCATTCAGAAGTTTAAAAAATAGGTGACGAAATTAATGTTTTTACTTCATTTAATTTGATGGAACTCGTGAAAAAAAAAGAACTAATTCAGCCAGTAATACCCACATGGTAAATTAAGTCAAACAAATTTTTTCGCATATCTAAGTACAGTACATTAACAACAGCAATTCAATATTAAATTAATTACAATTACGAATTCAATATACGTACATAACGAAAAATTATATAATCAAAATTTAACATTTGGAAGGTAAATTTTTTAGGCAGGCATTTATAAGGTTCATAGTTCCGACATATTAGACATAGACACTGATGTCAAAATATTTGCCTGAGCTTTGATGTCAAAATATTATTTTGGTGAACAAATACTTTTGTTGAGTAGAAACGTGACTATGCAAGTATCTCACCTCATTTTTACCGCAATATATAGTTTCTTATACAATAAAATGTCTTCTATCATCTTTAGTGTTTTATATGGTTGCCAATGTGTGAGTTTCGTACTCAATTTTGTTTTAATTTACAATGTGGGTATATACGATATTACGAGATATTACGTTATTTAAAGAATATATTTATGTAGTTTATAAATAATACAATGTGACAACATATGAAATAATACACTTTGAAAAACAATTTAATCGTTACTTGAAAACACAAATGCAAATGTAGAAGCACATTTTCATTTCATCGCTTTGGCAATTTATTTAATGCACTATGTTAGAAATTGGAATTGAACTAAAATTTTATCGGAGAGGATTACATCGATCATTTCTTGGAACGATCATTAACTTGGAAAGAAGACTAGAATCGTAATAATTATGCTTCAGATATTTTACGGCGGTGTATACAACGGTAGATCTTAATCCAAGATATCTAAATTTTTCTATTAAGTTCAAAATTTAGCAATATTTTTAACTCAAAGGTTTGAAAAATTATCAAATTTCAGAGCTGTGCTTTTGAGTTCCATTGAAACTAAAATATTTACTATCAATATTTATAGCGTAGACAGACTAGCACTTTGATGTACACCTAAGTCTATTTTTACTTTTTACACGGTAGATACGTTATGGAACAAAACCGTGTAGAAAAAAACATGAAGTATTCATAGTAAAAAAGGGGATTAGTCCGATATCTATCAAACCTATTAAAAAGTGTTAAAAAAATAAAAATAAAAAACGACACAACCAATCTTATTAATCAAGCTAAGACTAAAAAACATAGGTACATAAAATTCAATAAAAATAGATTAGAAATGAGATCCCATAACTAAATTTTTTTATAGATAAGGGCATCCCTTTTTTAAATTTGTGAAAGATAACGGTAATTCTTTTTTTAATTTTTAAACCGTGCTAATTCGAATGCAATCGTGTAAACAACCGTGTTATATCAAAACCGTCCAAAAAAAGGCCGTGTAAAAACAGATTCAGGTGTAGTTAATTTGCCTGATGTAGTTACGTGATGGAAGCAGTACACGGTGGCGAACGCAAACTGCGCAAAAGAGAAAGAAAATAAGAAACGAAATATACTAAAGTCAGAGGAGAAAGGAACTACTTTTTTTTCATCTGAGTTCGTCAGCTGCTACCATAAAGAGGCGAAATTTTTTCATCTGCACCCATAAAATTCAAACTGTTTCATCTGCTACCATAAATTTATGATTATGTACATTGAGAAAATAATTCGGCGAAAATATATAAAATGTAGACAAATTTTATTCAAACGTCATAAATTATTCGATCGATCAGTTGTTGATTCATGACCAATCTAGTTTTAATTGTATTTTTGTTTCTCTGAAGACGAAACGATTAAATATTAGAAAAGCCTAACAGTGTAAGTACCAATTTTAGACAAAAATCTATGTCAACATTCAGAAATTTCAAGGTCACATTTTCCATATCTCAGAAAAACTTTATTAAAATGTAGTTAAGCAATAGTCGTATACAAATTCACACCTCACTTTCACTGCCATGTAGTTTTTTTTAAGTTTGAGAAGTTTAAATGGACATAAAACGTACCCACATTGTGTAATATATTAAACCAAACTTGTACGAAAAATATTTTCCTATTTTGTGTAAAAACACGAACTATAGGCCAGTGAAAATAAGCAAAAAAAAGGAAATCTAAGGAAATAATTGCGGAAGTTTTGAAAATTGGCATAGATGATCCCTAATATGTAGAAAGCAACATTCAAAAAATCCTGGTGGGAGGTGAGGTGGTTTTAATGTCACTTTGCTTAGTTTTTTGCCTATATTCCCGTAACTATTAATCCTACGCAAAACATTCATAGAACAAGTAATGTGGACAAAAGATCCTACAAAAAAGATCTTCACTATTTTTTTTTTGGGAGTAATGCTTTAAAAGTTATGAGGCAGACCAATTAAAAAAAAAATTTATAACGAACAACGTAAAGTCGTATCAAATTTGGATGCGCAGCATACTTTTCTATGCAAGGGTGAGCCATTAGTTATCAATTAACATAATTCAGATCAGTAATTACTAATCTCTTATCAGTAATCTACAGTAAGGAGATTTTATATTGTTATAAAATTAAGTTTTCAAATTCAGTGTCTTTTTTTATTACTTTAAAACTGCTGCTAATTTTTCATTGGAACAAATAACGTCATGATTGCTTGATTTCGGTTTCAATGCCGATTCAACTAGCACAAACAATTGTTCAAACGTTTCAACAATCATGTGAAAGTTTTCCTTGAATTTGAACTCGCTCTTAGTTAGATCGTCAAACTGGAAATTTGAATTTAGTATCATCATTTAAAACGATAATATATTCATTAA
Organism: Sylvicola cinctus; assembly: GCA_963854165.1. Taxonomy (NCBI): domain Eukaryota; kingdom Metazoa; phylum Arthropoda; class Insecta; order Diptera; family Anisopodidae; genus Sylvicola; species Sylvicola cinctus. The sequence continues at coordinate 28,101,862 of OY974082.1, forward strand.
ATTAAAGTAAAAGTAATTACCAACATCTCATGATTACAAAATAAACATCATTGAACATGCTGCAAAATGAATTATGTTTTCCTCGAGTCTGTTCATTTTTTGTTGTTGTTTTTGATTTTTGGATATGTATTTAATTTGAAATGTCAAATATTTTTATTTATTTATTCTTTGTGTGTGTGCGTGAGAATATTGGTAATTATTTTGTTTTCTATGTTGGTAGTACTGAAAATTCAAATTATTGATATATATATACAATAGATTTAGATTTTATTTTTCGTATAGATATACATTCAATATTTTTCAAATACCTTATCTGGGTCGATATCAAGGTGGATATCGATCCTCGAAACCAACGTGGAGACCATGACGGGGCCAATTGTGGAGCCATAAAAAACGGCTTATCGGAACCAGAGCGATACAAATCGCAGATACGTGCCCGATGCAAAAAATAAACTATTTTATAGAGATGGTGTTTTATGTATATCATATGTAAGGCTATGCACAATGTACATACTACATACACACTTGGTGCATTTTTTTTTGCAACTAACATTTTTTGCTAGTTATCTCTTTAATATGAAACTGTCAGATTAAGCATTTATTTCTTAACTCTCCTAGTGAGTTGTGTTTGGAAATAAGCATTATTTTGTGCTTATGTTTATCTAGACTTTTTTTTAGTTTTGTTATTTGACGGTTGGTTGTACTGCTTAAAATATATGAAATAATCTCAATATATTCTTTAATAACTGCACTTTGATTTGTTTACCGATAGACCACTTGATTTTTCTACCCTGAGATTTTTCTGTAGTTCAAACCGAACAGCCAACCGTCAAATAACAAAACGAAGAAAATTATATAAACACAAAAATGTCGTTTTATTGGCAACTAACATTTTTTGTTAGTTAGGTCCCCAATAAAACGCACCAACTGTGTATCTACCGATAATTCTATATGCGTTATTGATGCATATTTTCGTACGGTTTTGATTAAAGTTACAAAGTGGGATATTTTTTTCTGGACCGAAACTTGGGCTTTGTATTCAATGAATTCAGTTGTATTGCAGATTGCAACATACTAATAACTGAATCAGCTGAAAGACCTATTCCGATCTAGCCATTTGTACATTCTCCGATTAATATGTGTGTAAAACTTCTGCGGTTTGTTTTAAGTTATTAACTTCCTGTTTTTAATTTTTTCAATTAGTTATAGTAAACTGGACTGCTATGTTATATTCAACAGTGTATTTAAATTTCAAATTTCAACCAGAATGATTTCGATCCGTAAGTCAAGAAAAGTTAAAATTCTGACAGTCCCATATTATATTTATAGAACGAACAGAATCCGAACCACAATGGACGGATCGGATCGAAAGGCTTTGAAATATTTTAACTTTTTCGGAACACATAATATATAGAGAATCCATAATTTTACTTAATTTAACAATACGTCAGTTTTCGTTTCGGAACGCGGACACTGTGGGTTACTTTCAGAATCGGATCGGAGCGAACGGCTCGGGTTGGACGGAACGGAACGGATCGGAATCATTCTGGTTGAATTTTAATATCGGTTGCGTACGGCCTGCGTAAAAGTTGAAAGTTGGTCAACTTTCTGTCGGTTTTACGTAAATACTGCATCGCGTTTCTCGTTGTTTTTGTTTTTATTAAATTCCATACATTTCATTGCTTGGTGCACTGCGTCTAGTTGCGTTACATTGGTTCTGCTCGAGGGGTTAAACGCAGTTTTACCACTATTTTAAATCCATTTAATAAATTGGAAAGTAAAATTATTATTCCATACATTTATTTCCTCTTTTAAATTAAAAATTTATTATAATCAAACAACTGTTATTTAAAACAAAAACAATAAAACCGCAAGATTAACGAGATGCCACCTCCGTGTGTACACCAATAAATGGCCACTCCTTCCTTTCATTATACACTGAACATTTCTTCTCTACATCTGATGCATCTGATAGAGACGATAATGGCCGTCGCAATTTTGTTAGACACTACCAACAGTTTCTGCTGATACACTACGTTCACTTGGATTTTCTTCTAAACTAAAGAAAATAAACCAGACTTTTAATAACACATTTATCACAATATAAACTTTAAAATTTACCCCAACAATCGTTGTTTAATAAAATTCAAGCAAACTAAAGTCACTTGTAATTATAATAATTTTCTTCAAAAACAAATTGTCGCATATGTTTTTTCTTATTTTTTCCTTTCATTTTATAGAAATATAACCACGTTAACAATAAAGCTTCGATTCCATACATCGATTCGTTCATAAACTAATTGAGACAAAGTAGGAAGATACAATAAACAGTAAAACCAGTGAGGGACACTACAAAAATGCGGGAAGTGCTTGAAAAATGCAGCACGATTAGTTTCAAAAATTAAAAAGTATTTTATGGCATCAAAAAGATACCGCACAAATGCAATAGTTTTAAATCTATTTGATTTTAGTGATTTGTGCTGCATGTCACATAAACATATAGAAATTCGAGGTTTATTGTGAATGATTTTATGGTGGGAAATCCCGCTCAAATATTTGACATAATAAATGTCAAATTAAAATGTACTACTTATTTCAGTTTTTACAATGAATAAAAAGAGTTACTTTTAACTTGAATGAAAATATTTATTCAAACATGTTATATTATGTGCATATTCTTTAGAATACCAATTATTGTAGTATACTAATCTCCCCAAAGTCACAACTACTCGCGTTTTCGCAAAAATTGGTTCCCTTGTCAAACAATAGGACTCACCATACAAAATAGTTCCTCGAACTGACATGAAGTCATCCTTATATAATTTTTAAACATTATAGGATCCTTCAAGCTGCTGAAAATTGTGGTGAAAGCACCTGTGGCACTCCGTCCTTCGTAGTACGGGTCAACCCAACATTTTTTTACGCACATATTGGCATTTCTTGACTACAGAACTCACGGCTTCTTTTTTTCTGGGCTTCTTGCTACAATCCGTTAGCCAAACGTACGATAACATCAGGAAATCTTCACTCCATATTATTAGTTTTTAATTTATTTTGCAACAAAATATTATAATCTCTTTTTACTTATTAAATTTCAACGTGTTGTATTGCTATAAATGTTGCCATAAAAATGACAGTTCAACTCATCGTTTAGGATTTTATATTTAAATTATATAAACTCGCTCTTATGAAAACCACATAAGTCTATCGCTTTCAGTCGATATGTTTGATATTTTCAAACGCTTTCATGGAATCACGAAAACGATTTATGGAATTTTAGCTTTACGCGTCATCAATGAAATTGTGAACGTTCAATTTCTTTATAATAAAAATGTATTTGATTAACTTAAATAAACGTAATCTTATTATTTCTACAACACTCAATATAAAGAATGTCTATAAATGTATGGGTATACAGAAATGTACATTGAATGCATCATAATAATAAATTGAATATTAAATTGCTGTTGTTAATATAGATGTAACTAATTATGCGAAGAAAATTTCATTCTATTAAAGAAGATTTTACTTCGGAAAAAAATCAATGCCCACTAAAATTGAATTAAATTTAATTGAAAAATAAATATAGTTTAAGCTAAAAAAAAAAATTCAAATTAATGTTTAATGTAAAATAGATGAAATATTCGATTTTTATTTATTTTTTATTTTTCTTTCAGATTATGAAAAATGATGACGATGTATTGAATGTATTGAAGTGGAGAATGTGACAGGAACGATGTCTATGTATATTCATACTGTGTACCTACCGATATGTACGTCAGAGACATCAACCGATAAGTATATTCAGTATTCATGCAGGCGAAATTTTTTGTTGTTTAAACACATTTGCATCATTTATACGGTTTGCCAGATTTATTCAAAATTTAATTTTCCTCTTTTGAGAAATAAAAGAGGTTAATGTTATAAAATATGAGTGGAATAATTGATGATGCCACTTTGCTAGAAAGCTTTTCTTAGTTTTGTAGCAAATAAAAAGAAGGCAGCAATCATTTTTCGTGAAGATTTAATTTTACCTTCTAATATTTTGATACAACTCAGTAATAAGCTGATGAGAGTGTGGCGACATCTGCCGATAGACTTGTGATAATAAATTTAAAGTTTTATTTTCAGACTGATGCGAGAGCTCCAGAACGTAATCTGAAAAAAAAAAATTATATAAAACAACTTTTTTTATTAGATAGTAAGTATCATATATTGAAAAGAAAAATTTTGTAGTGTACATCTAAATAAATTGCGTTCTTTTTAGAAATGACAAGTATACTGCTTGAAATTCCCCTACATAAAATGCGTATGAAATGTAAGTAAATATTTGTTTAATAATTATCGTACTCGTAGTATGCGGTTTGAGATGTACGAATATTATACAATATGTTCATTTATATTATAGGATCGAATCCATAGTTGCAATCACGAAAAGTTCTCGACAGTGGATTTGTCAACAATCCAGGAATTCTTGCATGAAAACAAACAAAAACATGAATACACATACACATACACAATTTTGTAGCTTTATTTTAAAATCAATGTAGTTTAAATAATAATTCAATTGTTCACATAGATTATTACATGTAAGTTACAAATTTTGTTTTTGTTTTTTTAATTAAAATAAATTGGAAGAGTTTGACGATCAGCTGTAGGGCAAAATGTAAGGGAAAGAAGGAGGGGATTCAGGGAAAACGTTGGACAGAAGAACTTCAGATTCCGGTCACGATACGGAGGCATTTCCTCTCGAAGAGGAATAGGGATTTGAAGTGAGTTTTATGTGCGTTAGCCCAGATGGGAAAGGCATATGAAAAAACGGGACGTATAATTTGGGAGTAAGTGAGAGGTTTGAATCTGATGCAGAAGAATTTTTTTCCGGAGAATAGGAAGGAGACAACCAAGGGCTTTGTGAGTAAGGGAAAGGCGGTGTTTGATGTGGACATTTGAATTTAAATTGGAGGAAAATTTGACACCAAGGTAGGTGACTTCGTGGGCTGGGCAGAGGGAAGTGTTATCAATGCGTAAGCTGGGCGGTGACAACGAAAGGGAACGTCTAGCAGAAGCACGCAGATTTTTGTATGGAGATTTTAGAATGATGAGTTGGGACTTGGCAGGGTTAAGTGATAATCTCCAGTCTCTATAGAATGGATAAAGAGTGGCTATATGGGATTCAATCCTCGAAGTGGCAGCAATTGCGTCAGGGGAGGAGCTGGAGACTATTGCATCGTCGGTGTAAAAGAGGGTTTGAATGCCGGGGAGAGGGGGAGGGGGGGAATCAGGAGGAATATCAGCAGTATAAATGTTGAAAAGGATTGGTTCAATGATCCTTGAGGGACCCCAGCAGAGAGGGGGTGAATGGGAGATATTTCAAGGCCGCTTGAAACAAAGAAGGACCTCTCAGAGAGGTAAGAGAAGATAAGTTAAGGTGGAAATTTCTGATTCAGTAGTTTAAACACTAGGCCGTCTTGCCAAGAAGATTCTCATAATAACGAGGGCCGGGCTTGAACCTGAAGAAGGATGAGGATAGACGATAAAGAGAGTCAGAAAGAGATGGAATGGTGAGAAAGTGAAGAGAGAAAATGATCAATAGTGGAGGCAAATCCGTGTCGAGTATAACCAGGAGGATGTATAAAGACTAACTGTTGTTGGTGGTCGATAAACCACTTTAGCGCGTCGCCCTTGGGGTTGGTGTTGAATGGATTTTTCCATGATCGATGCTTAGCGTTAAAGTCACCACCAATGATCAAACCATTAAATTTTTGTGAAAATGCGAAAAGTACAAAGAAATCGAAAATTAGCTCCAACCCGTTGGCAAGTACCGGTACGTATATTGAGACAATTAGGATGTTTGTGCCACTGTGTTTGGTTATAATGCCCTGAAAATGGGAACAAATACCTGATGGGATAGAAACCGGGTCACAGACCAAGGAAATACGATGTGTGATCGCCAAACCAGGCTTGTTGTCAAGGCGATATAGAGTGTAGTTTGGGGAAGTAACGTTATGCCTAGCATTCAAATGAGTCTCTTGAAAGCGACAAATATCAGGGTTGTATTTTTTGAGCAAGTTGTTGAGTTGAATACGACGATGCCTTGCAATAATTGAGTTGATGATAAAGAGTATCGAAAAGGAGGAGAGAGGAATAGCTGGACTTACCCTCTGGGAGCCGGTGTTGCTTGCAATCATCAAAATAAGGCTGGATGAAGACAGACATCTTCTCGTCTTCGTTGAGATTGAAATCGTTTCTTTGGAATGTCCTTGCTCGTATGATAAAAGACAAGGTCACACCCGAATAGCTCTAATGGTAGGCTAATGAAAATATTTTTGAGAACTGTCATGTCCTCGGTTGTTGGAACAGCTGCAGCTGCATGTGCCCTTGAGGACGTTGAATGTTGATTCGCAGTTCGGCACTGCGGACCAACACACTCGGTATATGAGAGTTCGTCATTTCGGAACGATGTTGGGATGTTGTTTCTTCTGGGTTTAAGACGAGAGGTACTGGAGCTGCGTCTGGCCAACTCAGCGGTAACTGCAACCAGGCAGCCCCTAAAGTTTGCGGTGTGGCCGTGTGCATTGCAATTTGCACAGTATGGGAGATCCCTGTTTTCCTCCTGGTCAGAGCTTGATAAAAATGGCCTAGTACATTCACCAGGACCATGCGGAGTGTTACATTTTAAACGTCTGCACTTATATGTGCAGTAAGAGGCCGCATAGCCAAATTGCAGGGATTTATTGAAATAATGGGGTATTCCTTTGAGGAGAAATTTTTTTAGACGCCTTTCTTTGGGTGCCCACGAGTGATTCGTATTGTTGGCGTCCATTAGAAAGTCATGGTGTTCCAAGTCCATTGCAAAGGTATGTGTCATCGAGCCTTTGGTGTGGAAACGTGTGGGCTTCAGGGCATAGTTATTTTGCTCCGCCAATACTTTGATGTCAGCTCTGAAATTGACAATATTTAAGTTATTTACTTTATTGGGCGGCAGTTATTTTGCCGAGAGGGCTGGAGTGGCGATGGGCTTGTTGCTAGGTAAGTTGGTGATGGGGATTGAAGAGCAAGACGACGCTTCTGATGGGCGCTGCTTCATGAGGCTGCTAAGCGCAGCTGTGTTGGTTAAAGTACTAAAGCGGTTGATTGTTGGAATTGGTTCGGACAGCATTTTCTTGATTGTCGGACGTGGACCTGGCGTTGGACGCTTCCTCTGAACTGTGTGGAAGAGTGCAGGTATGGCCACTGCAGTCCCATCATTGAGGCGCACTGCCTTGGAGTTGGAAGAAGCTTCTTCCTCCAATGAAAGGTTCATATGGGATGAACTGTCGTTACATTCGCTGGGGGTAGGAGACAGTTTCCTTATGATCTCCTTCCTGATTTCGTTAATATTGTCTTCGAAATCAGTGCAACGCTGGTTCCGTACGGTGAAAGATGCTACTGAAGTTTCAACAGTATGGCTGATTTTTTAAGAGTATTTACCTTGTCTTGTTCTATTGTGGAACTTAAGCCAGAGGGTTGCATGATATCAGTATGGTTGGAACAATCACAATTCACTAGTAAGTGAGCTGCCAGAGGGCAAGACTCTCTCACAAGTCACACACAAATTAACTCACTGGGGCAAATCCGTAAGTTTGCCTCGTAAGCCACCACAGGTGCAACTTGCAAGCCAGTGATTAATTAGCTTCGTTGGACACTAATGAAGTAGATTAATTACCCTCGCTGAGCACTACTGAGGAGAATTAAATTTTAGTTACTGGTGCGCACCCGTGAATTATTAGACTGATAAGCAGTAGTAAACACGTGCTATTAATTATATATATATATTTTTTTTTAATATTACTGATGTAGCTCAATGCGACCGCTCACACTGACTGCTGTGATTGAACGGCACTTTTACTCGTTGTTTAAAAGAATACTTTAACACTTCTGATTTTTAGATTTTAACACTTTATAAGATTATGTAGTTCTATTCACATCTCATTCAGTTTATTTGAATAGAACGATATTTGGTTTAAATTTTGAACAGAGACACTTTATTTAATCTACAAGAGGTGTCGCTCTTTTTAAGGAATGAATTCAGAACGCTTGCTGGAAAAATAAACTAGTACATTTCACATATTAAAAATCATAAATAGTCGTTAAATGCAATTAAAAGGCAAAGTAAAATTCCTGTTTCAATCGCACCAGGGTTGTAAATCCAAATTATGGAGAGTTACTTAAGAAATGATGAATTATTTTTCAGCGCCACTTGCGGCCAATAAATAATAAACAAGCAGAATGAGTAAACATTAGTAATAGCAAGGTTTGTTTTGTTATTGCATGCATATGCAATTTAAAAATGAGATGTGAATAGAACGCACCTATTATTAACTAATCTGTCCCAACTTAAACTACCCTAGCATTAAAGCATAGATCACACGATTAACATATACATTAAAATTATGTATAATTTTATATAGAAATATCACAAAAATACATTAATGGTCTGAAGCAGAATTAGCCTGGTTTATTAACTGATGTATAATTAATACGTACTATCGGTAATATATTTCTACACTGTGCGTTGAATAAGAGTAAAAAAAAAATATATACAAGAAAGAAAAACAAAATTTGACCATATATATCGGCCCATGCCTAGCAATTATAAGGAGTACATAATAAATTTCTCGTTATCTATCACATTGGACATAGTAATATTAAATTTATTTTACCACATGTTTCATGCAAAATATGTATAGATAAAACACGTAAAAGAGAAACACATCTACCAAGTACCTTATTATCCTAATACTGTATAGGAAATAAATTATGAAAACATTAAATAGTCACTCGGCAGTCGCTCGAAACCTTTTGCAGTAATATCGAATATGGATCGGTATGCTCCAACGCTTAATGTATAGGGCAAACAAAAATATGCCATAAAAATTTAGGCGTTTATAATATGCACATAACAAAAAACAAAAAACTTTGCTTATTCGATCTATTAAAATATTTAAACATCGAAAGATCATCTTCCAACATCCACAGATGCAATAGGCGCATTGTTAAAAGCCATTAATTCAAATGTTGAATTACTTATTTTTGAATCGGCCATCCGGAAAAAAAATGTAATTGCACATTTTTGGTTTCTATACTAATGTAAATATTACATAGACGTTATGTATTACATAACACGTTATCTATTAGTATATAAAGACGAAGATATGGTCTTTTCTTCCACATAAGCTTATATATTGGCGATCGGGTATACATATTTCACATCATTTATACATTCATGAGTTAGTACATAACATACATTAATGACGTCAGCAGTGAAATTCATAAATGGATTTGAGTTTTAACATTCCAGTTCAATATATAATATAACACACCCCAATAACCTAATACATAAGGCGGGAATTCAAAATAACAGCACGATAGATCATTTAAAAAATCCAATACATATTTAATATATAACGCTCAACCATGCGCATCATATTAGGTAATACATAACGTTGATCTCGAGCGTTTAATTCGGTTGATTGCCCACTCACAAGCATACGCACACTTATGCCTGAATAGCTCTGAAATCGCTGGAAAATAATTATACAATACTACATACATCAATAAATAAATGACCATTTTGACTTTTTAATAACTTTTATTTATTTAAAAATAATCTATTTTCAATATTGTACATTTTAAAACAGAAAACAGAAATAATATTGTTATCACACAATTACATATTACAAAATACAAATTCAGAACTTTAAAACTTGTAATACTAAAACACGTCTAATTTAACCTCGATGAACATATCTTTGTATGTCAGCAATCACGACCTTTCGAAATAAATTTAAAATCCTTATCTCCAATGTGATAAATAAAAAGAAATCTATGCATATAATATTCTTGTTATATATTTTTTTACTCTTATATTTTCAAAGAAAAGTGTAGAAATATAAAACCGATAACGTAATACTATTGCAACTGGTAATCAACCAGCCAGCCATAGGCTAATTGTCCGTTTTAGCCTCTATCTAATGGCGAGTGGGATAAATCTAATCTATAATATTTCGTACACAAGGTAGAATATTTATAGATGAAAATGACCAAAGAAAACTGATTATATAATAAGACCGTGCTATTATGTTGTTTATATTTTGAATTATGGCTAGTAGTATATAATAGGAATAAATTCTTATATTTGTAAAATGCATGCACTGAATGTACTGGAAGGAAAGACATCATTAGATAGACATGGCACCTAAAACAAATATTTTATCCAAATGTTTGTATTCATTGCAATGCATTTATGTGTATTGGTTGGCATTAAAATTACATTAACGCTGTAAACATCGAAAAAATCGGGGAACCTCGGCAATAAAATCATAAATTATTTCTAAAATTTCGAAGACTCCTACAAGGGGGTCTTTAAAAAAGTAAATAAATAAACTTTGATATATAAACTTATTTATAAAAATTTCAACACTTTATAAAATTGACAAAAAAAAAAGCACACCTATGAAATGAAATTTTCGAGGCTCGAGCAGAGTTCTTGCTGCCACACTTTTCAACAATACACTTCATTTTATAAACGTTTTTCTATTTTTTTTTCCTTCTTATAACTGTTATAAACAATAATTTTATTATTTGTTTAATAAATATAAAATATTTATTTGTTATTAAATGTTTAAAAGTCACAAATGAACGGCAAAAATTCAAGAATATGATTTATTTTTTAAATTGCGCACACGAAAACATACGAAAAATAATTAGAATTTTGACAAATGAAAGGTAATATATATATTCAATATAGCAGCCTTTCCCCATTAAGAGATATTCTATAATCGTCACGGCCTCAATCATTTTGTTTCTAAACTCATGTTTTTAACATTATTGTATGGTTATTTTTTGAAACATAATTTATTCAAACGACTATTAAACTTCATCCAATCAGAACAATTGTCATTCATACTAAAGTTTTAATATTTGACTGAATAGATAAAAAATAAATTTCAATAAAAAAATTTCACGCCTTTGCGTAAAGCCATTCTGCAGTTCTAAGGCATCTTGTCCATAGCTGTACAGTATCAGGCTTTTAGCTGCGATATTCCGTGAAAGCGGGCAAATTGCAATCCACAACAAAATGTTCTCCAAAATTTTTTTCCACGACACATTTTAAGTTATTTTTTACTAGGAACACTTTTTGCACAAGCACTTTCAACTTCATCTTCTGTGACTGCTCCAGTTTGCTGCTATATAAACAAGTGCTTGGCTTGAAAGTTAGGGCCTGAGTAAAAGAGAAAGCCTATACAATTTATCATTAGGAGTGAGTTGATAGCAAAATTTGCAATTTATATAAATATATCCCCACTACCATTAAAATATTATATGAAACTGTCACATTTTATGGCAAGTATTTAACATAAGAATTCTATATTTTGTACATATAATAATTTTGCAATAGTATCGGTTCAGTTTATGCGTGTACGCATTTAATTTTATTTGTGTGTATTAAAAGCTAGGGCCCTGCATTGTTTTTGCAATGCTCAAGGCAAGCACTTGATTATGGATAAGGCTCGAGATTTTCCCCCGCTTGCTATCTACTAAGATCGGACCTCTCTTAGTATCATACTACGTTTTACGTACTTTCTCATTTACTCAGGCCCTAACTTTCAAGCCAAGCCAAACTAAGCCGAAATGTAAACCCACTGTAATGCCTTGTTCTTCGAGAATCTTTTGCATACTTTGATGACAGGTATGAAATTTTTTTTCACAATTTTCGAACGATTTTAAAACATATCATACCAGCATACTTTCGTCTTAAATTCCTGTTACTGGTTTTTTAAATCTTGAATGTCGATATAATGTTGTAGATGGTACTTAACCTTTCTCCCATTTCCACAAAATGATAAATACTTCGGATTGTAACCAATCAGGGTGAGTCTAATAAAATTAGCAAACGGTCCATCGTTAACATTCTGCCATTTTGACTATAACTTTTTAACAAACACTCTAATTCTTATTATAAAAAAATATTTTCTATTAAATGCACAAAATAACGCCCGAGAGACAAGATGGCATGTTTTTAAATTTACAGGTCTACTGAAGGTTGTTCAGATTTTATTATCCATACGTTATCGCGGGTTGACGTGTTCAATATTAAGTTCGAAATTAATTAAAGAAATACACATTTGAACCATTCGCTAATTAAACCAACTCCTTAAATATTTTTTTGATGTAACTCATTTCACAATATACTCACCAAAAAAAGTCAAATATTGTTATCTATAGATTTTTATTGTTTCTAAAATTATTTTATGTAAGGGGCGGCTTCACGAAAACAGGATTTTTTTTTGGCAATTTTTCGATGCATGTAACTTTAAGACCCTTTAAGCAACATTTTTTTGAGTGGTTCTAAATTAAAGGTAAACTAGACTCTAAACATTAACATCAGCACTTTTTTGAAAAAAAAATTTGTTCTCTTGTAAAATGGACCAAAGTAGGAGTCTAAATGTCAAAATTAAAATTTTTTTAGGAATTTTTCGAAGCATGTAACTTTTTTACCTTATTAGGACGTCATTTATTTTTTGGTTTAATCGTGATAAATCCACCTCTACATTAACATCAGCACTTTTTTAAATCTTCGAACTAAATTTTGGGATACAAATTTTTAAACCCAACTCTAAGATTTTTTGAAAAACGTCATTTTTCAAAACGTTATATCTCAACGATAAGTGACAAAATAATATTAATTGTATTTTTTTTGTAAACACTGATTCTTTATATAATCGCTGCAAAAAAATTAGATCGAAATACTAATTCTTTATATTTATTTTTGTAATTTTAATAGACTGAATTTCCTAGTACATAATGCGTTTTAGCACAGACACCTAGCGAGGACACTTGAAAAATATAATTCAACAAAAGAACAAAGTTCAGCGTTTTGCAAATAGATGTCACTGTTACATGAAGATGTGTCTATCATATCTACGTTTCACTTTTTTATGGATTGTTCGAAGCATGTATCTTTTTCATTTCTGATCATTAGGATATCATTTATACATTTTGGGAATCTCCGAAGATTCGTCTCTACACTAACATCAGCACTTTTTTTAATCTTGGAAATACTTTTCGAGATATAAGCTATTGAACCCAAGTCCAAATCAGAAAAATTCAAATTTTTGATATCATTTATACATTTTGGGAATCTCCAAAGATTCGTCTCTACACTAACATCAGCACTTTTTTTAATTTTGGAAATATTTTTCGAGATATTAGCTATTGAACCCAAATCCAAATGAGAAAAATTCAAATTTTTAATATTTTACGAAGCATGTATCTTTTTCATTTCTGATTATTAGGATATCATTTATACATTTTGGGAATCTCCAAAGATTCGTCTCTACACTAACATCAGCACTTTTTTTAATCTTGGAAATACTTTTCGAGATATAGGCTAATAACAAGGAGAGAGGTGTGAATTTATATACGACTGCTGCTAAACTACATCGAAATTCAGTTTATGTGACGTTCAGTATTTACATAGGTTTTTGAAATATTTTTATTTTCAAATATGACCTTGAGATTTCAAATTTTGCCCTTGAAATGTTTATTATATGTTTTGTTATATTTTTAAGAGCTACAATAATATGAAAAAAAAATTTAAAAAATTTAAAGGTTTCTGAGATAAAAAATATTTGAGCTTGTTCATAAACGACACATTTTTAACAAGGCAATTGAACATGGTCGGGAAAATGAAGAGCCTGCTAGAAAGCAATTGGAGGAGCAATTAAATATTTCCATAAAACCTTGTGGAATTTTCATCGACAGTTTCGAATTTTTTTTGGCTGCGTCTCCTGACGGTTTAGTCGACGATGATGGAATTGTCGAAATAAAGTGTCCATTTTCGGCATTCGGAAAAATATTAGTTGATTGTGTTATTTCCGGCAAGGTAAACCATCTGTCACTATCAAATAACATTATAACAGGATTGAAAAAAAATTCCGAATATTACTACCAAATCCAGGGTCAATTACATGTTACAAATCGACAGTATTGCATTTTTGCTGTATGGACGGGATCGACCGAAGACATCTATGTGGAATATGTAAATAGAGACGACGATTTTTAGGGATCGAAAATGAGAAAAAATTTAGAGCATTTTTATTTTAAGTGGATGCTTCCCGAAATTGTGGATGAAAGGAACAATCGCGAAAAGGAAATTGTTGAAAGATATGCGGAATTAATTTAAAATAAATCAGACATTTTCATTTTTGTTAATTTTCCACAAATTTTTTATTTTTTTTTTAAATCGTTTATTTTTGCATCAAATCAACGTTGGGGTTATTTGCACCTTTTTTCCTTTTCGTTTTATGTATATAGATTTTAAATACATATGAGTTTAAAACTAACATTACTATTTTATTATTATATTATATTTTTTATTATTATTATTATTTATTTTTATTTTTATTTTTTTAAATTTTGTTTATTATTTCTATTTTTTTGAGGTATGCGAATACATTTTTGCAGTTATCATTCAGTGCAGTGTGCAGTTCATTTGTTTGCAGAAAGTTTTTTTCTTTCTTCAGTAAATTTTGTGCATTCTATTAGCAAATGTTTTACAGTCAGGGGATTCTGGCAGCGCACTTTGAAGGGGGATGTTTCTTCAAAAAGGGGACATGGGTTATTTTTGTGTGCCCAATTCTCAGCCTAGTTAGGATTGCTTGATTTTTCCTGTTAATCCTCATATTTTCCGGTTTTTATTTGAATGGATATTCCTCAAAGTATTTCCAAGATTAAAAAAAGTGCTAATGTTAGTGTAGAGACGAATCTTCGTAGATTCCCAAAATGTATAAATGATATCCTAATAATCAGAAATGAAAAAGATACATGCTTCGTAAAATATCAAAAATTTGAATTTTGTAACTAAATAAAAAAAAAGAAACAAATATTTAAATTTTCTCAAAATATTGGAAATTCAAAATCTTCTGAAAACATACATTTTCCAAGAAATGAAGCAACAAAGACAAAGCTTATTCACAAAATATCTTTCCCTTTATAAATAATAAATTGAACACCACACCGAAAACCGCGAGCCTCTACGACAAACACAAATAAAATTGTTCATACACATTCATATATGGTGCCTATGCAGGCTATGACAAATCATATGAGAATGAATCATATTTGTTTCAAAAACAAAAATGTATGAAAACCAACAACAACATTTTGCTAAATTCGGAAATGTTCAAAATTGAAATTTAATTCCAAAACGGTACTCGTTGCGCCATCTCTTGACAAATTTAAAAAATATTTTTTCAATGTGAGAAGCCGGGCCTTAAATGTTTTTAATTAATGATGTTGAACATACGTCAACCCATGATTAAAAACAATTTGACAAGTACATAAATATGAACAAATATTTAATTTGAGAAGATGTACATAAATCGTCTGAACCATAAATATAAATATCTAAATTATTTATAGATGCCAATTTATATTTGGGCCTATATATATAAAAATATTGTTTTTGGGACAAAAAACAAAAACCGTCTGAACCAAATTTTTTTTAGCATATATAAATCTCATTTTCGCACACTTTGTTGTACAAAATGTGTATGTCACTTTACAAAATTGTAAGCGTATAGTCGAAGAGGCTATCTAAAGCGACGTATAAGTAGCTGTACAGGATGAGCCGGTATGTAATTATACTTATAGCTCAAAAAATAGAATATTTATATGAAATGTCACTATTATATATCTATAATTTGTATACAAATAATAATAACATTTTGAATTTTAATTAAATTAATTTTATATTTTAAAATATTTTTACAAGTAATGGCCGAAGTTACATAACTTTTTTTAAATGCGGCGTTGTTTGTGAATTTTGTGTGCCTTCGTTGAATTGATGCCAATGTTTCACTTTCCGTCCAGTTTAAGTGCTGACGTTCACTCTAGAAATCCTTACACGTTCCCGGTCGAGACCCTTCTTGAAGCGCCCTATGTACATCTCTCTGAATCGTGCATTATAAAAATGAAACTTCCAGGCCTAAAATATTAATTATTTACTAACTGGATGTATATTTATTGTTTAGTTATGTTAACTTAACACAACTAAGCTAATAAGCTATTTACAAAAGCTTTTCGGAGTCTAATAAGATAAACGACGAAACGCGCATTTAGAATACGTTATTAAAATCCAAGATGGCTATCTTCTAAATATACAACTACCTAAACATTAGACCTGTATTTAATAACAGATTAAACACATAAATTAAAAAACTTACCTCAACAATCATTATATTAGCATAAACAAAAATTCACTGTATGATTACTTGTAAGTATTTATTCTAATAATTACCCAATAATGTCTAATAATAATTATTATTTTAATTGACTTTTCCCAAAAATGATTGTGAAAATCGATTTGTCAGTATTCAAATAGTAAAAATCACTTCGCGAAAAGTAACAATTTTAGACAAAAATCAAGGTCAAAACAGGCAACAGTCGTATATAAAATCACACCTCGCTCTTCCTGCAATGTAGTTTTGTTTTTTGTATTTCCTTTTGTGAAGTTAAAAGATATTTCAGAAGAACAAAAATTACAAAATCGAAACAAGTTTGATGAGTAAGAACAATGAAAACTAATTTCTATTAGTAAAAATCCGGGAATAATTTTTCCGCGGAACTATGTAATATATATATTTCTAAACAACCATCCCTACGGTCATTACCCTTAGGAATCAATAAAGCTTAAACTGACAGTTGGATCGCTACGAAATTTTACGAAAAAAAAAACACGGAAACCGCAAAAAAAAACGCGGTTCGAGAAACTTTAAAACCGCATACTCTACGCCCATAAATTTGTTTTTAACTGTAATATGAATTTCAAGTAAAATTGGATTTTGTATGAATTTCACACTTCTATCAATTAAAAGTGTGCTAATAGACGGTATATTTACTACACCTTTTCCAATTGTAATTCAGATATTACCAAGTGTAATTCAGATTTTTCAATTGTAATTCAGATGTTACCAAGTATAATTCAGATTTTACAATTGGAATTCAGATATTACCAAGTGTAATTCAGATTTTTCAATGGAAATTCAGATATTACCAAGTGTAATTCAGATTTGGCAATTGTTTATAATTCAAAATCGGCTGTAAAAAAACAATTTTTTTTCACACTATACAACAACGCGCATTAATTCGAGACTACGAATAAAATTTGAAATTCGTATACATCAACCTCGATTAATCGTCGAATAAATCCGTGAATTATGACTCGATAAATCCAGTAAAGAGTAGGTCAGAATCCCCAGATTCGAATAAAACAAAACGTCAAAAATTACGTACGTTCAGCCGTTAGATGTGAATTGCTGCTATGTCAAAAAATTAAGTTCACTCATCAGCTGACATTTAATTAAAATATTTTCTAAAATAAAACTACTAGATCACCTTTGGTTCAAGAGAAATAGCAACAAATATTGTGCACAATAGTACTAAAATTATCCGTGTTAATGTACACCATTTTTATAAAAATCCTTGGATGCGAATTTTTCAACTGTCATCGAGAAAAATTCGTAATCTCGGATTATTTCGCGTTGATGTATACGGCCCTATGTATACGTGTTGTAGCATAGTTCCAAGTGTTTTTGTTTTTTACCGTCAGTTAGAACATTGACATGCACATTTGCAAATCAGGGGTATAACCCCTTTTCGCCCATACCAGTAGTTTACATATATTTTTAAAATTTTTGACAAAAAGAACCAAAGATATCTATATATATAAAAGAAAGTCGTGTTAGTTACACCACTTATAACTCAAGAACGGCAGAACAGATTTGGATGAAAATTGGTAGGGAGGTAGCTGAGAGCCAGGAGACGGACATAAGATACTTTTTATCCCGTTCGACAGCGTTAAAGTGTGACTTGACATGAAACGTCAGTCACTATAAAACGTGGTATAACAAAAAAGAATCAGACTTGGAATAACAAAACGCAAATGACAGCTATGTAATTGACGTATAATGACAGCTATGTATTATAAGTGGTGTAACTAACACGACTTTCTTTTATATATATAGATAAGAAGATCAGTGGTCGGCACCAACACATTTATATGTTTGCCTTGCGTTAGTGTGCATTTTTGTTCGCCTAACAGCGGAATAACAGCGACGTAACAGAAACAAATCGCAGCAGCGACGCATACGTGAGCGTACGTGAGCGGCAGCGCAGTCGCCACGAAAATTTACTATGCGCTCGAGATAGGGCCGTGCCGATAGCTGATATAGATGATAGTGCCATAACTGCCATTGCCCATTCGTATAAACAGTGAAGTGAACTATAAAGCTCGGTATGGTTGAAAATTTGAGTTTTGAAATAAATTAATAATAATAGGTGAATTGAAGTGAAGTTTAATTAATAATGCCGCGAGCAAGACGATCGAATCTTTCCCGACAAAGCCGTAATGCAAGAAGAATACGAAAAAATGCAAATGAAAGGAATGAAGAAGAACAAGAAATTGCACGTGAACAGCGCCGCGATAGTATGGCTCGACTTCGTGCTTCTCAATCACGAGAGCAAAGTGAGTGGCTGATGAATGCTTGCTTTTTATTAATAGTGTGTTTTCAAAAACTCTTGAATAAATAAAGTATGGTTTGTGGCGGAACGACGTTCGCCGGGTCCTCTAGTTGTTTAATAAAGCAATTTAATTTCACATTTCACATTGAAAACATGTTTTTACATGGGCGTATCAACCCGCGCCGAATACCGCTAATATAATATAATATAAAACACAAAAAATGTATGTATGTTTCTATGTCCGTTATAGACTTTGAAACCAAAGTGTTCCGAAACCAGTTTCATTTGAAAGGCAATTATGCGAGGGTGTTTTTGAAATTTAACCCTATCCCAGAAAAGTCCGGAATAGTCGGAAAATCGGAAAAATTAATTTATTCGCGTATCAGCACTTTCGGTGTCTTATTTCTATAGATTAAATTTTTGTTGCGAAGGAAGATCACAATTCACAACAGACAAGAAAAGTGACTGCTGAGTTAGTGACCGACCGAACTTGGTTTCCGGCGCCGAAATCACTCATTTTCGATTTTTAGGTTTTTCGGTTTTTCGTATTTTCCTTTTCGGTTATTTGGTTTCGTTTTTTCTTTTTTGGAATGGCCCGAAACTGAGTTTCATTTTCAACATTCCCAACCAATAAATTTATAAGTTATATAAAACCAAATGACCAGTTCATGTTGGTGTATAACGATTCTATGTAATATATACTTAGCCGTTGAAAAGTATCGATAATGGCATGCGAGCACTGATGCGTACTAAATCGATGGCACACACACGCAAACACATACGACACGCATGCCTGAATAGCTCTGAAATCGCTGGAAAAAAATACTACTATATTTAAATGGGATAGATATCGAGAAATTCTCATTTCTCGCTGTATTTTATATAACGTTTCGGTGACGAGCGCTGGTCATTTAGTTTTTTAACTATGTAGTGTTGCCGCGATGGGAGAAATATTTGAAGTAAATGGAACTGATCGGCCGTGTTACCAACAATAGTTTCTAAACTCGAGTTAAAATCCACGTTTTATACGTTTTTATTCGTTAATGTTATATCAAAGTATTTAAAAAATTTCCCAAGCAAGATTTAAAATAAAAAATGTGGCGCAAAATTTTTAAATTCTTATGTTAAACAAATATATATCAAATGGAAGTGATATTGAAGTAGGAAGTGATGGTTTCATATAGAAGCGATTAACTTCGAATGAAGTGACATCGGCAACCCTGGAATTATTAATAATTATTGCGGTTTTCGCGGTATATTTTCGCTTTGAAAATAAATCTCTGTTACTTCTAGAATATTGACAAACACGTGTGTAAAATACCGTGGCGATCCGATTGTCAGTTTTGGCGTAATTGAAAGGTATACCCACACGGTCGTTTAAGAATATATAAAATAGATAGTTCGGAAAATCGCGGAAAATTTCGCGGCTTTTTTCGCGACATGTCTTTTATTAATTCAATACTGACAAATCGATTTTCTCATTAAAAGTAAATTTTTTCGGGTTGAAAATACGCCTATGTTATAGGATGTTGGCAAACACGCGTGTAAAATTTCGTGGCGATCCCATTTTCAGTTTTGGCGTGATTGCGTACCAGGTATATATACATACATACACGGCCGTTTAGAAATTTATATATTAGATAACGTATTAAATATGCATCAGGGAAATAAACCAGCCATCTATAGGCTAATTGCCAATGATTTCCTATATATTGCTGAATAGGTAGCATCGCAGTTTGGGTTTAGGTTGAAACTTAAAAGCTTTACGAGCCAAACCGAAACTGATCAACCAGTTGAAACTGGATTCCAGGCAAAATCGTGAAATTAGACGATTTTTTAACACGTAAAACGTAGATAAATAAATACATAAATTTTAAATTATCCTATTTTGATCAAATTAGTCTTAATTTAAAGATAAGATCTTTTCTAGTTGGCCTTTTTTTGATAAAGCTAATAGTTTTTAAAATATGATACATTAAAAATAGGCAAAACTCACTTTTTGAGCAAAATTAGAACATTTTATAAACACTTTTGTGAAGCCACTTTTAAAGTCACAGATGCGAATTTTTTTATTCGGTATCTTCCAAAATAGTTCATCTCATTATGCATAGATGGCAAAATTGAAAAAGGTTACAGGTATACTCAACGAGGAAATACTCACCAGATTTTATTGTTTTATTATTTAAAAATTTTTGTTCGACTTTCTCATTATTTCTTGTAATCAATATATATTCAATGAATGAAAAACTAAAACATATATGCTACAATGGATCTATCTTCATTCTAGTACAGAACTCCCACTTCTCTAACCGAATTTTCTATAACATGAACGAAATCGAGTTGCTTTGATCGAAAACTCCATACAATTTTTAAAATTATAGTTTCTTGCAGTTTCTTTCTTTATTTCTTCAAGTTTGCTAGTTATATAAATAATTCTATAATTCGAGGTCTAAGAAGTCAAATTTTCTTTATGCATTGTGATAAATCGAGTTGAAGAAATTCGACTGTAATACATTATATTTCAATTTTGCAAATTTGAAACCACTTTCTTGAGACTTCAATTTGCAATTCAGAAATAAGTGACAGTATTTCACCCCATAATGCTTTTATGGCTTTATTGTTTCAAAGTCAAGGAAAGCTAAAAGTTCTGTTCAATCCTCTAGAATCTAGAGTCTAACAAAAATTAGGTATATAACGCATACATTCTTAAAATATTCGGCTTAGATGTGTGCGAGAGAATAACGTATACAAGAATTTAGTTGCTCGCTCCGCAAGGAAGAGCCTTAATGGTCGTACAGTTATAGATTCCTAGATGTGTAAGTGCCGTATTATTAAATGTGAACACAAATAAAATCATTAAAATCAATATTATTAATAATGTTTTTGGTTGAATAAAATTGATGACAATTTAAGTGCCGCATAAAAAGTTTGTAAAAAATATACGACTGTTGCTTAAATACATTTTAATAAAGCTTTTCTCAGCTATAAAAAATTTGACCTTGAATTGTTCTGCAAGTTTTCTTATATTATTTATCCCTACAATAATCTGTTTTCTTGATACTGTGTAACCGCCTAACCACATAGGCGCAAAGCAAAGCGAAGCCGAGCGAAGCTAAGCAAAATATTGAACAGACTGATTTATATGAGAGCTCCCTAAATGAGCGCGCGTAAAAATTGAATATTTTCTATTTATTCGCTCGCCTTCGCCCGGCTCACTAAATTTTGGATTTTCGAAAAATCAATATGAATAAAATCGCAAATTACGCCTGATTCAATTTTATTTCCCATTTAGTCCAAAAGACGGTATTCATAAGCAAAGCTGGCTTTTGATATAAAAATGCCAAACTTCAACGCCGGCAAAATTGCTTACAACACATTTGATACACCAAAATTTGTTTTTAGAGGGAAGTCGAAGATATTAGACGATTTCTCCCAATTGATTTTTTTTATGGGGCAATGATTGTGTTGTGAAATTCATGTGGATATCCAACAGCAAAATTATTATGTTCATGCTTTGCCGCGAACGTCAAAAGATTTCATAAACAAAACAAATGAAAATATCATTTTTGTTCAAAAAATATTTGCGCCCATTGCGGTAGCAAATTTTTCGAACGCGAAGCTGGACAAATTCGAACGCAACCGTTCGTTTTGCTTCGCTTTGCTTTGCGTCTTTATCCACCCTCTTTTTTAACAGAAGCATCACCTAGCGGGATATAAAATAAATGCAGTTTTTTTGGAATACCTTGAAGAATAATTGTTGTGAAAATGAATAAAATCGCAGGGCCCGTTTCTGAACCCCCATACAAGAAAAACATATTATGGCAATAACTTGACCTTGAACAAAGGAAAATAGCATTCTTATTTTATTCTCTAATATTTTGCAAAAAAATTACATATAAATCTATGTAGTTTCGGAGTTTTTTTTTCTGCCAATTTTCTATAGCACGGCGTACAGACATTTTTTCTAGACCACTTTTTTGGACTCAGTGGGTTTCAAAACATTTTTTCGGAAAAAGTTAAAATCCAGGTATGTATTTATATACATATTGCCCTTGGAACACGTATATACATTAAAAATTACACGCTTAATGAATGTCGCATTCTTAAATGATCATTTGTATTTCAAAGTTTTGTCTCCGGTTGTAAGTGCTGACTTAGCTATTATAATACCTTATAAATAAAAGCAAATTGATTGTATTTGTAATTAGATTCTAGCAACCCATGTAAGCACATAGTTAGCTACTAAGTTTGAATTCAAATAAAATCAGGCATAGCCTGAGATATAAAATAATTTTAGTTTTTATGATCTTTTAACTTATATACATATATAGAAAAAATAAAATAGGAACTTACTTCGAAATGTTTTTCCAGTTGTCTCGAGCGTACCACGCAGGCTTTCAGTGTGATGATTTAGCAGCCGTAAAAAATTTGAAGTGGATTTTTTAAATAAATCTTGTTCAGCGTGACTACCACAACAACGTCCATCGCAAATGGGTCCTACAAAACAAGAAAACATATTTTAAAAATAATAACTAAATGTAAAAATCGAAAAACACTATCAAAAAAATTGTGCTTAATTTTAAGTATTTCATAAAAACTACTTTATGTTTAAAAAATATCTGTATGTATATACATACGTATTTTGCTTTATATGTACAAAATTCGTGGTAATACTATGATCCTAAAACTGTAGACCGACTAGCACTTTCAAATTATCATCTAGACAGAATCAAACTTATTTAAAAAAACAACGTATTATTTCAGCATTCGGCAAGCAACAAATTTTTCAAAAGCGAAATGAAACATGACAACCATGAAAATATTGACTAATTCCTAAAATTATTTCGGAAATCGATTTGGAAGTGTTTCTATTCGGAAGAAACACCTTATGATTGCGGAAATCGAGCGTTCAATTAAGCGAAGTCATATCGCGAAAAAAACAGCGATTTAACGCGGAACTATCTATTATATAAGTACATTCCTGATCGACCGTGTGGGTAGATATTTCAATCACGCTAAAACGGACATCAGGATCGCTATGAAATTTGACACATATATTTGCCAACATTGCAGAAGGGACAGAGGCGTATTTTAAAAGCAAAAATAAACCACGAAAAATGCAAAAAAAATTTTTTTAAATAATACCTCGCCAAAAAATTCGACCATAACTCTGTGGTTTTCCACGATTACCACAGATTTTTTTTATAATTTTATAGGGTGTAGGAATCAACCAGGCTTATGTTTTATAATCCAATATAAAAATTCAAATTACGATAAAAGTATAAACTTTACACACGTATTTATAAGCATTAGCAACAAAGGTATTTTTCAAAAGCGAAATGAAGTGTGAAAACCATGAAAAATCGAAATTTTTTAGGAAATCGATTTGGCAGTTTTTCAGTATGTATGTTTGTTATTTTCGGTGATATCAGGCTGAAACTGTAAATGGGATCGATCCGAAATTTTACACATGTGTTTATCAACATTCCAGAAGTATGTATTTTGGAAACTTGAAAATAAATCGAGAAAATTGCGGAAAAAATCGCGTGCCGCGAGAAAATGATAGCGGGAATCGATTTTCCAGTTTTTGATTAGTAAAAACACCCCACGCAGAATTTTTTATTGTGTTTCCTTTTATGAAATTGAAAGATATTTCAGAAAAAAGAGAAAAAATGGTACGAAAACGAAACCATTATGAACAAACAGCACAATAAAAAAAAATTTCTGCATAATAATTGTTTTCAATTTTTACTTTGATTACAATACATAAAAACTTGAAAAATAGAGATTCTTTTATCAAATATTTATGATATTAAAGAATTCATTCCCGCTAATTTTGCATTTTAATATTTTTTAAAAACATTTTTGCATGTAAAATAGCTTTATATTTACAACATCTTTATTGTAAGCACTTTACAAAATAGTAATCATTGGATATTATTAATTATTATTGCTTTTTAACATTTAAAAAATTGTGCATGTAATTAAAAAAAATCTTTAGAAATTATTTAAATTATCCCGTTGTTAGATCCTTCAGGTTTTTATAAACTATTTGTACTAACGCTTTCTTATTTATGTAGTTTTAAATTGAAACAACTTTTCAATGAATAAATTGTAGTTTTTTTTATGTAGCATTTTCATTATTCTTTTATTTTTTTTTATTTGTAATTAAAACTTTAATTGGGCAACACTGAATTCTACAACATTTGTCTGTACTTTTATATTGCACAATCAAAGAAGACGGACGTTTTTATTTAGACTTCACTTTTACTTTCCAAATCCACTATAATCCCAACAGGTTATGGACCCAGGAAGCTTGGAAAGTGTATAAAGTAATAGTTTTATTAAAGTTATTTTCATTGTACTCAGCGTTCATTAAATAATTAATATTATTATTTTTTGGAAAGCACGTGTTCATTTTTGTGGTAAGGTCATATATCGAGGTCATAGTTCGATGTCATTAAATGGATTCCAAATTGTTCGGTTGAAAGGCAGTGAGAATTTCGACGCTTGGAAACAAGGGACCAAGGCTTATTTAATAATAAAAGGTCTTTGGAAGTACATCGATGGGGCAGAAAGAAAGCAACAAATAGACAAAGAAAAATAACAAAGATGCTTCTCGTAACTATTTTTGCTATTGGAGCCCATGTGTTGTTCACATGTCAACGAATGCTTAACTGCAAAGGAAGCTTGGAATAAGCTTGAGAAAGTATTCGGTGATAGTGGGCTATGTCGTCGAGTAGAGTTGCTGAAAAAGCTCGTGCAATTGCGTTTGGAAGATCATGAATTAATGGAACAGTATGTCGACCACATATGCATGACGGCATATAAAGTTAAAAAGGTAGGATACAACATAGATGATGAAGTCGTTGGAGCTTTAATGCTTGCTGGTCTACCTGATGATTATAAATCAATTGTCATGGCATTGGAAAACATGAAAGATTTGACTTCGGATGCAGTAAAGACACATTTGTTACAAGAAGTTAAATATGAAGCAAGCAGCCAGGGTGCTGCATCAATGGCGCTCGTAGGAAAGAGACACAAAAAGCTTAGATGCTATGCTTGCAATGGATTTAGTCATTTTGCGCGAAATTGTCAGAAAAATAGGATGCTTGATAAAAAAAGACAATCACTGCAAACAGAAATTATTATTCTCATCATTTGTTGCTCAATCATTAACGGCCAAAAATAATAGATGGTACGTTGATTCTGGGGCATCGGCACACATCACGAGGGACATAAATGTTTTGGACAAACGCTCAACTGCATAAATAAATAAATTATTGTTGGAAACAACTCGAAATTAGACATCAATTGCAAAGGAGATGTTCCAATTACAGTTTCAAATGGTAAAAAGACAACAGATTTAACTGTAAATGATGTATTGTATGTGCCTGAAATCTGTAACAATTTGCTATCTGTGAGCCAGATGGCAAAACAAGGAAAAACAGTTGTGTTTGATGACGTCAGTTGCCGAATTTTTAATACAAATCGTAAACTCATAGCAACGGCGCCACTGGTGAACAACATGTATGAGCTGAACACAGTTACAGTTACAGATCAGTACAATATTGTGACAGTGGATCAAAATCTGTGGCATAGGCGAGTGGGCCATCCTTCCCATGAAAACTTGATAGAAGCAACAAAGACTACAGAGGGAATACAGTTAAAACAAAACAAGAAGAAAGTGCAGCGCATTACGTTTATACAAGGGAAACAAAATAGACTGCCGTTTAAACACGTTGGAAAGAGAGCGGAGAATGTAATATATTTGATAAACAGTGACGTGTGCGGGCCAATGTCAACAGCATCATTAGGAGGTGCCCGTTATTTGTTGACTTTTGTTGATGACTATAGCAGAAAAGTATTTGTCTACACTATGAAAACAAAAGCAATCGTATTTGAAAGTTTTGTAGCTTTTAAAAACTTAGTAGAAAATCAGCAAGGGCGAAGAATTAAAATATTTCGAAGTGACAATTTCAAGGAATATCGTAAAAAAGAATTCGAGAGATTTATGGCAAAACATGGGATTTTGCATCAGAAGACAGCTCCTTACACACCGGAACAGAACGGTGTTTCTGAGAGAATGAATCGCACAATCATCGAGAAGCTAGGTTCATGCAATCAATTGTCAAAATTGATGCACAGTGGAGTAAATTGGTTTGGGCAGAGACAGCCACAACACCTGCTAATTTAATAAACCGTATAGCATGTCGAGACATCTGCACCACACCAGAACAAATTTGGACAGGAATGAAACCGAATTTAAGTGTATTGCGCCGTGCGCGTTTTTGGAAGCAGGGCATTTATACATGTGCCAAAAGAAAAGAGAAAGAAGAAGGATGCAAAGTCGTTTGAGTGCATATTTATTGGATACAGTGATGAATCAAAGGCGTATCGATTGTACAATAGTAAAACGAAGAAAGTGGTTATCAGTCGAGATGTGATCTTCATTGAACAAGTTAAAGAGGTAATCGAGTTAATTTCTTCTAATAATAATGATACTTGTTTTATGCCTCTAGAAGAGAGTGATGTCTCGAATATTAATGTTGTGCCTACAAACATCACTGAAGCAGATCATTCATTCAGTGAGGGTATTTCGAATGAGGTTGAACTGGTAGAAAACGACATTAGTAAAATCAGTCTTACTAGTGATGAGGAGATGAATTCACCAGAGCTGCGACGATCGAGTCGACTGGCAAACATTCAAAAAATGATGGTAGATACTGTTAAGATACGTGAGCCATTAACGGTTACTGAGGCTTTAGCTGGGACTGAAGCAGCGCATAGGAAGCGTGCTATGAAGGATGAGGTTGATTCTCTTGTTGAAAACAAGACATGGTTTTTGACGAATCTTCCGGCGGGTCGAAAAGCTATAAACAGTAAGTGGGTGTTTAAGGTGAAACGAGACACTCAAGGTGAAGTTTCACGTTTTGAGGCGCGATTGGTTATAAGGGGCTTTTCGGAAATTGAGGGCATTGATTACATTAATTAGATTTACTACATAAGGGATGTCATCAAGCATTTTAACATGGAAAAGTGTCATCCTATATCGTCACCGATGGACGTGTGTCAAAAATTGTCACGTGAGACTTGTGCAAGTACCAATGAAGAACTTGCTGAAATGAAGCTTAAACCTTATCAGGAATTGATCGGAAGCAAAATGTATGCGGCACAAGTGACTAGGCCCGATATATGTTTTGCTTTAAGTTCGTTAAGCAGGTTTAATAAGAATTTCGGTCGTGTACACTGGCAGGCAGCGAAACGTGTGTTGAGGTATTTAAAAGGAACAGCTGATATGAAGCTGACATATCGCAAAGATGGTAATATGGACATGGTAGGACACTGCGACGCAGATTGGGCAGGAGACGTGGACGATCGCGTCGACTGGGTATTTCTTCACACTATGCGCCGCAGCTATTTTGTGGGCAACGAAGCGTCAACCCACAATTGCATTGTCTACTACCGAAGCAGAGTTCATGTCAATGGTTGCAGCTATTCAAGAATCCTTATGGCTCAAGCGTTTGGAAAAGGAGGTTTTTGAGAAATCTTCACCAACTATTAACTTATTCTGCGACAATCAAGGTGCAATTCAGCTGGCATTAAGCGACATTTATCGTGCTAGGACCAAACATATTGATGTAAACAATTATTTTATGAGAGAAATTTTAAAAGATGGTTTAGTTAAGCTTACAAATGTACAAAAGATATGATAGCAGATGTAATGACAAAACCTGTTAATGGAAGTAAGTTGCAATATTTTGAAAGAGAATTCGGAATGTTTAGGAAATCCAAATGAATAATGTTAATTCAATGATTGCAAATTAAAATTAAGTGAGGGTGTTGTAATTAAAACTTTGATTGGGCAACACTGAATTCTACAACATTTGTCTGTATTATATAATGACGAATATATAATCTTCCCTTTTATATTGAACCACCAAAGAAGACGAACGTTTTTATTTAGATTTCACTTTTACTTTCCAAATCCACTATAATTCCAGCAGTTATCAATAATACTATACATATTATATTTACATAATATAAACATAATAAACAAAATTAAAAAGTCCTGCGGTATTTTTATTGAATTTTCAATTGTTCATAAAATTCGTTACAATAATGCGATTCAAGTCAAATATGCGCCGTTTTGTTCGATGACGCGTTCCCAATGCCAACTTCATAATGCCCCTCTCATTGCCCTATTGGCAAAAAACTCGGAGAGCCAATTTTCACAGGACTCTCTTGTGGCCAACTTCAGACTACCAAGCGCGTTCACCATGGACAGAAACAGGTGGTAATCACTTGGTGCGAGATCCGGACTATACGGTGGATGCAAAAGAACCTCCCATCCGAGCTCCCGGAGCTTCTGGCGCGTCACCAAAGATGTGTGTGACAATTCGGCCTCTGTTGATCAAAGATGGCCTCTTCTGCATGAGTGCTGCCTACAAGCGGTCCAGTTGTTGGCAGTACAGGTCCGAATTGAGCGTTTGGTCATCTCATAGTGGATGATTCCCTGCCAATCGTACCAAACACGCAGAAGAACCTTCCTGGCCGTCAATCCAGGCTTGGACACAGTCTGGACCGCTTCACCGCTTTTCGACCACGACCGTTTGCGCCTTACGTTGTCGTAAGTGACCCACTTTTCATCGCCAGTCACCATACGCTTCAAAAACGAGTCGATTTTGTTGCGATTCAGAAGCGATTCGCATGCGTTGATAATGTCAAACATGTTTTTTTGCGTCAATTCGTGTGGCACCCATACATCGAGCTTCTTAGTGACTCCAAGCTTCTTCAAATGGTTTATAACCGTTTGATAACTCATGCCCAGCTCTTGACCGATACTACGGCTGCTACTATGCCGGTTCAACCAATTCAGCGATTTTATCGCAATTTTCGACGATGAAAACCAGAGACGTGGTGAATTGAGAATTTTGAAAAAGACAGATTAAGGCTGTATGCCTTAAATCGTTCTGTGATTCGATACGTTTGAAAATATCAACAATTGTGTGCGAAAGAGTGGGATTATGTGGTTTTTGTTTGAGCGAGTTTAAAGAAAAAAAATTAAAATTTACATAAAACTTCTTAATGTAGGATTGTAATTTCAAATTCAAACTCATTTTAATCTGTTAAGGGCAATTTTCACATTCTTTTTTTTTTGTCCGCTATGCGCAAATAGGACATATTAGAAATTAGGGTAATAGTGTTTATCAGAATCTGAGGGAACTATTGGAATGCCGTTCATGTACAAGGGAGCCTTCCTGATTTTGCGCCGAGATTTCGGTTTTTTAGCAGCGAAAATTAAAAAGGTCGATTTGGCCGGGTTTATCGTCATTTTCTACTATTCATAATATGACAACAAAAACTAATATTAACATGCGACTGAATTCTTTGAGTAGCTAATTTAGGAGAAGAGCTGGTAAAAGATATGAGCGTTTCATTCGCAAATAATAAAAGTAAATATTATATTTTGCGCTGCAGATACCGCTGAAGTAGTTAAGGATAGAAGTGGGCGTACCATTTTTAAAAAAATTTAAATTTTCATTAGAAAAAATTATTGCAATGGATCAGAATCGCAGAGAGATCCTTCAAGACGTACATCCATTACTTTCAGTAGAAGTATCAAGATTCCAGCTCATCTATGTCCTCAAAATGATGACATAGCCCTCGGCGGATTCACGACTGTAAACATCGATTGTAACATTATTTTTTTATGTTTTAAAATATGATATATTAATGTATTAATAGCGTACCTTTAAAAAAAAATTCCAACTCGACACTTGAAATAGAATCATCAAATTCCTCGCATGTATAAGCTTGTGGCACGACTGTACCCATTGTTGAGCGTGGCTTTTTATTCACCTCCGAATTATGAAAAATTATTATAAAATTTACATCAAGTTTCATTTAATGAAAAACTTGCCCCTTTTGTTTATGTTGCCAAATGTATTCATTTTTTAAATTAAACATTTGTTTGTGTTATTAATTTGGGGATAAATCAATTCAATGTGTTATTTAAATTCAAATTGCTTGATGCTATAAAATACTCGCTGAGTATTGAAACTCATCGTGCTGCATTTTTGCAATATCTGCTTGATGCCATAAAATACTCGCTGAGTTTGAAACATGTCAAAATATTATTTTGGTGAAATATGTTGTGAGTTGAGTTTTGAGCAAAATTTCCTCAACGTTCAACTCGATTTTAGCATAGTCACAACGTAACATATAAATTTGTCGTAACCAAATTCAGTGCTTTATATGGGTGCGAATGTGTGAGTTTCGTACGGCGTTTTGGTTTAATTTACAAAGTGGGTATGATATACAAAATTATTTATAAAAATATTAACACTTTATAAAATTGACAACAAAATAGCGTACCTATGAAATGAAATTTTCGAGGTTCGAGTAGAGTTGCTACATGTTTCAACAATACACTTCATTTTATAAATGTTTTTCCTATTTTTTTCGTCCTTAAAAATGACAATAATATTAACAATATTTTTATTATTTGTTTAATCAAAATGAAATAATTATTTAAAATTATATACTTAAAAGGCACAAATGAACGGCACAAACTCAATAAAATAATTTATTTTTTAAATTGCGCATACAAAATCAATCGAGAAATAAATTTTGACATATGAAATATATATTCAATACAACAGCCTTTCCCCATTAAGATATATTCTATAATCGTCAAGGCCGCAATAATTTTGATTCTAAATTCATGGTTTTAACATCGTTTGGTTATTTTTTGAAACATAAATCTCCTCGGGCCCTTGTTTTCAAGCCAAGCACTTGTTTATAGTCATCTAAACCCACCTTAAATAAGAAATTTCTCGTTATCTATCACATTGGACAGTGATTTTAAATTTATTTTTCCACATATTTCATGCAAAATATGTATATATAAAACACGTAAGAGAAAAAACACCAAGTACCTAATACTGTACAGGAATAAGGGAGGACGTTATATACTACATATAATGTTACCTATTAGTATATAAAGAAGAAGCGATGGTCTTTTCTTCCACATAAGCTGTTATACTGGTGGTCAGGAATCGGGATTCAATAGTATTAACCGCAAAATAAATTTCACTTGCACACCCATACTATCAAATGTGATATATATTCACAGAAAAATAAAGGCCATTATAACGTTTCATTAAAAATCGATTACCAAATTTCCAAATTATCCGAAATCATACAAGAAACTGGGACATAGGCATTTGAAGTCCTGAAGCTATAGACACAAATTCCAAGGTGCGCTCAAACATAATTGGAAAACAGTCAATACGGCATACAATGTGTCAGAAAAAAAAACTGATAATAATAACCAGTAAAAAAATCGATTTAACATGATGTAATTTACAAAGTGGAGATACTGGTAACAAGAAGAAGATGAGGATAAACGTATAATCCCTATAATTGAAAAACTTACCAATATTGCTATTAGGATGACCTAGCCTGGACGTTGTTACATTAAGTGTATTAAAATAGCGCTTGACAGCTTCGCAGGTAGCATCCTCAGTACCGTTTTTATAAGTGTAAGCAATAGAAGAGATTGCAGTTGCATCTTCCAGATTGTTTGCAACGACTGTTATAAACGTAGCAATCGCAAATACAGCTAATAAAATATTTTTCCCAGAGCTCATATTCTCTGTACATAAAAACTTTCCTTGAAAGGTCATTTTACTTTAAACGTAATCACATATTCAAAATAAGTACTAATACACTTTATTTAATATCACAGAAGAGGTTCACACAGTATTTATATAATTATGCATATTATAACGCACTTAATAGTAACATTTTTAGTTCATTTTTAATTTAATGTTGTGATTTCCGCATTTTGAAATGAACACGACAAATCAACACTACAGTTACATACATATGTACATATATGAGAGCAAACGTATTTGATTAAAACAAAAAAACAGACATTAGGCAACCGTAGCAAAATAGCTGCTTGCTACTTGCTAGTTATCGCACCAGGTTGATTTAATGTTTCATGAGCTATCAAAATTCTGATCTCATAGCCTGATTCAGAAGTCAGAATTCCTATAAATTATTAAACATGACAAAAAGACTATATCGTATGTATGTTATATGTGTATCAAACAAAGGTATAATCTAGCTCCTGTCTCCCAAGACCCGCTCCCTGCTATTGGTTTTCGTACATGACCGATGCCGGTGCGACACTGAACGACATAGAATTTGAGAGTTGGTATAGCAAATTACCACAATATTTTCTTGCAAAACATGGCATGAGATTTCACCCCCAATATAATTATATAAAATATATTTTGTTCAGATTTCTTCATCGCATTTATGTGGTATATGGATAATGCATATGTATAGCATATGTATAGCGTTTATCCGTTTAAATTTGCAAAATATATAAAATATCTCATTTAGCATTATATGAGGCTGAGAGCGATAAAATTGGATGACCGTCGGCAACGAATGCATAAGTGAGTACTTAAAAGCATATTTATATTACAATAAGAACCTACGGTACCCTAGCATTGAACACTCACATTTTGGTAGGTGTGTGGTGAGTTTGTCCTAATTTATTTTATGCAGGTTGTTAAAACAGTAAAACTTATTTTAATATACGCTCATAAAATACCATAAAGATGGAGTTAATGGAGAAGCATCTTCAAATGTATTAAAAAAAGCTCTCTGATGTTTAGGGCAAAAATTCGCAGAAATTAAAAAAATACTTAGTCAGATGGAGGACACTGAAATGTGCCAAAAATACGTTATCGGTTTTATATTTCTACAATGTGCTTTGAAAATATAAGAGTAAAAAAATATATAAAAGTAGACAAAATTTAACCACATATATATATCGGCCCATAAATAGCAATTATATGGAGTACGTATTATGTAACACTAAATGACCAGTCGGTCACCCAAACGTTATATAAAATACAGCGAGAAAATCGTAAGAGAAAATACACATCTTCCAAGTACCTAACACCATCTATGCATGTTGTATATTTGTTATTTTCTTTAGCTTATAACTTGCCTTTGGAATTTTGTGTAATAAACGTGTAATAAATTAAGAAAACACTAAATAGTCGCTGGAAATCTTTTGCAGTTAAATGGTGATTGCTGATATACTGAGCTGATATGTTCATCGAGTTTAAATAAGAAGTGTTCTGGTATTAAAAGTTCTTAAGTTCTGTAATTATTGTTATTTATGCTCTGAATTTTTTGCAATAATTGTTATTACATTGTTTATATTGCGATTATTGTTTTTTCTGTTTTGTGTTTTAAAATGTATTACATATATTGAAATTGTATTACATATAAATAAAAGTTATTAAAAAGGCAAAATGGTTATTTTGTATATTTAAATGCGAAGTGGTATAATTCTTTTCCAGCGATTCACACATGCGTCGATTGCCCACTCACACGAAAATCAATCGATTTATTTGCTTGAGTTCTCGCACGCGATAATCAATACGCTTCATTGCTCTAAGTATGTACAATATTATATACAACGTGCCAGTGCAAATTAAATCTCTCGATTTGGTCTACTATTCGAATTTCTTACTTCCAGTACATTCAGCGCATGCATGTAAGAATTGTACGAATTGCTTACTTTATATACTACTAGCCAGTAGCCAAATATAATTCAAGAACGTACGTAATATAAAAAAAATCAGCACGTTCATACTATATACTCAGTTTATCTATCTCTTATACTCGCTATTCGCTTACATATCTTCGCAGCAATTCTACATTTGTTAAGTAAACGGCAACGCAGTATACGGCCTATTCCGTACTCTTTCTCTCTTTTTTTCTCCTTCATCGTGTGATAAGAAAAATGTATTTTCCCACGTTTTATTCTGTACATTCACGTATACCAATAGATAATAGTTTCAGTAGCATTCGCTTGCATTTATTGAGTTATGACTTATGAGTAGTCGCTCAAAATCTTTTGCTGTAAAAGGTCGTGATTGCTGATATACGGAGACTGTTCATCGGGTTCAATATTGTACATTTTAAAGCACAACATTCTAAAACACGTCGTAATGATAAGTTTTACTATTATAAGCTTTGTGATTATTGTTTTGTGTTTTAAAATGTGCAATATTGAAAAATGATTATTTTGAAAGGCAAAATGGTCATCTCTTTGTATTTATGTATGTAGTATAGTATAATTCTTTTTCAGAGGTTTCAAAGCTATTCATGCATGCATGAGCGTATGCGTGTGCCTGTGTGTGTGTGCGTGTGATATTTAATGCACTCGCGTACAATGTTATGTATTACCCAAAGACATCATTAGGTAGACATGGCACATAGAACAAATATTTTATCCAAATGTTTGTATGTATTGCAATGCATTTATGTGTATTGGGTGGCATTAAAATTACATTAACGCCGTAAACATCGAAAAAATCGGGGCACCTCGGCAACAAAATCATAAAGGATTTCTAAAGTTTAGAAGACTCCTACAAGGGGGTCTAGAACGTCACTGGCACATTATTGCAAATATTGGAGGTTGTTTTTTAAAGACGATTTTTGAAAATTTATAATTAAATAGGTATATTAGGTGCGTCCTTAAAAAAAGTAGATAAATAAACTTTGATATATAAACTTATTTATAAAAATAGTAACACTTTATAAAATTGACAAAAAAATATCGCACCTATGAAATGAAATTTTCGATACTCGAGATGAGTTCTTGCTGCCACACTCTTCAACGATACACTTCATTTTTTATACGTTTTTTCAATATTTTTTCCTTTTTAAATTAATTAAAAATAATTTTATTATTTCTTTAATAAATAAAAATTATTTGTTTGTATAATAATTAGTCACTAATTTGTTAATAATGAACGGCACAAACACAAGAATATTATATTTTTTTAATTGCGCACACGAAAACAAACGAAAAATAATTCGAATATTGACAAATTAGAGCTAATGTATATATTCAATATAGCAGCCTTTCCCCATTGAGAGATATTCTATAATCGTCACGGCCTCAATCATTTTGTTTCTAAATTCATGTTTTTAACATTATTGTTTGGTTATTTTTTGAAACATAATTAATTCAAACGACTGTCAAACCTCATCCAATCAGAACAATTGTCAATTTGTTTTTATTAAAAAAAAGATGTTTTAGCTTCCTTGCATTATTCCGACAAGAATTTTTTAATTTTTGATTATTAGTTTACATATATGGATTTATGTATTATGTATAAAATAATATTTTGTTTAAAATAAGCGAAAACCCAACTGACAATTATGAGTACGCGCCGCGTTATACAATCAAACTGAAATAAATAAAATTAGTTCTGAAATTTTTGTTTTTAAAGTTCTTACTTTATATTCTGTATATATTTATGTATATCGTGAGGGGCCTTTGTATACATATGTATAAATACACAATTTCTTCATGCCAATCTCATTCCAGTCGTTTTGGCCCGTTGTAAATTGTAATCAGTGTGTCAACAAGGTACGGCTCGTATTAAAATTTGTATAAGTATTATTTTTTTATAATAATCCAAGGTTTAATACAATAAATGAAATGAATAACATTGTAAAACGAAATTGAAATTTATTTTTCTTTGAATATAGATACCGGAAAAAAAAGGTTTTCATTACATAAAACTGTACTCGTGGAATTAATTTAAATATATGCTGTATGAGTAACAAGACACTTGAAATCTAATTTAACAACGACCTAGTAATTTAATATAATCATGTGGAAGATGCAATCATTTTTGGTTCTTATTTTCTGCGCGGAATTCGATGTTTTCATTTGTTATCACTTGTTTCGTTTTTTTCATGGGTGCAGTTCGAATGCAAGTACATATATAAATTACAAATTTCTAGCAAAATTTAAAAATTCGAAAAAAAAACAAAGTGATTTTAATTTAATTTAACATGGTTGGCCTTAGCCTGTGTATGTACACAAAATTTGAGTTTGGATTACATATTTGCACTACGTGCCAATGCCATGTCCAGCTATGTCGTTGGTATTACCTAATATGATACGCGTTATATATTAAAAGTCTGTATTGAAATTTTCAAGTCATCTATCGTGCTGTTTTCTTTGACTTCCTTCTTATGTATTAGGTTATAGGGTTCCCCTTCAGCAATATATAAGGCTGCGAGTGCAAATTTAATCTCTCGATTTGATGTACGCTTCCAATTTTCTTACTTTCAGTACATTCAGCGAATGCATATAACAAGTATAAGAATTAGTTTTTTTATATACTACTTTTTATATACTCAGTTTTCATTATATCTCTAACTCGCTATTCGCTTACATATATTCGCAGCAATTCTTCATGTGTTAAGTAAACGGCTACGCATTACGCGTTCGATTCGGCTATTCTCGTATACGGCCCATTCTGTACTTTTTCTCTTTTTTTTCTCCTTCATCGTAAACAAAGTATTTTCCCACGTTTTAATCTGCACATTCTACGTATACCAATATGGTTATACGTATTATCGTGCTGTTTATTTTGACTTCCCTCTTATGTATTATGTTATAGGGTTCCCAATAACCTAATACATAAGGGGGTAGTTCAACTTAACAACACGATACTCGATAGATCATTTGAAGATTTCAATACATACGTTTAATATATAACGCGTATCATATTAGGTAATACATAACATTGTACGCAAGTGTATTATATCGGTGAAACGCACACGTACACACACACAAGCACAGGCACACACACACAAAAGCACAGACACACACACAAGCACACGCTCATGCATGCATGAATAGCTCTGAAATCGCTGAAAAAAAATTATACTATACTACGTAAATAAATACAAAGAAATGACCATTTTGCCTTTCAAAATATTCAATTTTCAGTGCTGTACATTTTTAAACACAAAACAGAACGCTTATTATACTAAAACTTATCATTATGACGTGTTTTAGTATGTTGTGTTTTAAAATGTACAATATTGAACTCGATGAATATTCTCCATATATCAGCAATCACCAGATCAGAAGTTTTCGGCATGCTGGGAGAAGAAATATTATTTTTGCTGTTTTTGGAGCGAGAATCACATACACAATTAGAAATTTTAACAAAAATTCATGCAAACGCATATCAAGTCATGAGAGCGACACCGCCCCCATTGTAAAATTTAAGTATACGCGTTTTATACTGTTTACATTTTCTTATGCAAAGAAGATACTTTGCTAGTGTAGAGTATTAATGCGTCGTACGGTCATAGGCTCATTTATAGATGTGCGTAATGCGTATTTAAATGTGATGTGCTAACTGCTATAAGTAAGCTATATAAAAGCCATATGCGCTTCATTTGTGTGCGCGTTTTCTGAGCACACCATATTTAAATATCTACACGGCATATGAACACTGGATTA
This sequence comes from Sylvicola cinctus, assembly GCA_963854165.1. Lineage (NCBI taxonomy): Eukaryota > Metazoa > Arthropoda > Insecta > Diptera > Anisopodidae > Sylvicola > Sylvicola cinctus. The sequence goes on from OY974082.1 coordinate 28,139,801, forward strand.
CGAATACTTATATATACAGTGGTTTTCCATATGATTTGAATTTTGCTTTTCTAACCAAACGAAATCATTGTGTGTATAAAGTATAAAGTGACGCCGATCGAATTTCCTCTTTGATTAAATTAATGTTTAGTATTTTGTGTTGTGGTGAGTGAAATATCTGTTGTGCACTGGAAACAGGATGATACTTATAAGAATTGTTTTTTTGATCCAGCAGCAGCAGCTAGACATCTCATTGTTAAAAATTAATTTTGTGTTTGAGGTAAGTGAAATAGCTGTTGTGGTGTATGCATTGGAAACCCTAAACATAATTTTTTCTTTTTTCTCAAATTTAGGAATAACAAAAACCATCAAATTAGTCTGGATAACCTCATCTATTACAAAATGGGACTTCGATGCTACAGCCTGAATTTATACAACGATTCATCCACCAAAAAACAACGAAATCAGGTAATATATCATGCAAATTTTATTCAACAAGAATTACTTCTAAAATAAATTATGTTACTTTTTACAGTAATTGCCGCTATTTGTACAGCTTTACATGTGAATTTTTTAATAATTGTTTATAAAGATTTACATACATATGTGTTTTTTATTTTGAATTGTTATGTTGGCATTAAATGTATGAATTTGTGCGTGGATGTGATAAATCGGTACTGTGCATGTGTATGCGTGAACACTTTTGGATGTGTATGCATGTATGCGCTCTCTTAAATTTTCAGTGGTAATCTCGGCACAACAATTGGTACGTTTATGGCATATGCCGAATCTTAACCTTTCGTATGCCGGACGCCGTATCGGGCATGACCTTTTGGAAAGATTTCGAGCGACTACTCAATTTATGTAATGGAAAGCGAGTTAAGGTGGGTTTAGATGACTATAAACAAGTACTTGGCTTGAAAACAATTGCCCGAGTAAAAGAGAAAGTACTTAAAACGTAGTATGATAGTAAGAGAGGTCCGATCGTCAGCATTACCCCATGATAGGGCCTACATTATAAAAAAAAGCGGTTCGCGAAATAGTTTGCTTTTCTTAAAAATTAATGGTGGGAATCGATTAGTCAGTATGCATTTAGTTAAATTCTCATGACGAAAAAATCAGCAAATAATTCCACGATTTTCCGCGCAACTATCTAAAATATAAAAATATAAACGGCCGTTTGGGTATAGAAATCAACCAGGCTAAACCGAACATTCAATACGAAATTTACAAGTATATCACAATACTCTAGAAGTCACATAGGCATAATTAAATAATGAAAATAAATCGCGAAAACCGCGAAAAGTGGTTCGCCAAAAATTTGCTTAATTATTAAAGTGATAAACTCCGCTAATTTCTGCGGTTATGTTTTATAATTCAATATAAAAATTCAAACAACGGTAAATCTTTAAACGGAATCGGAGATTTTACACACGTATTTGTCAGCATTTGGAAAGCAACAAAGGCGAAATGAAACACGAAAACCATGAAAACCCACCTGCGAAAAACCTAGCTGAAACTGTAAATGGGATCGCTCCGAAAATTTTCACACGTATTTTTCAACATTCCAGAAGTATTTTGGAAACGCGAAAATAAGTAGAGTAAAAAAAAATAGCTCACGAGCTGTCAATAACTCAGCGGTTTTCCGCGGTAATGAAGTTCGTCTAATACATAAAAATTAATATGATCCTTTTAAAAACACCTCGCCAAAAAATTCGACCATAATTCTGTGGTTTTCCACAATTTCGGTTTTATAGTAAAGACTTTTTTTATAACCACATCCAATGCGGAAATTTCATAGACGAGGGAAAAAACCAAAAAAAAATTGCAAAATTTTTTATGTGTTTCCTTTTATGAAGTTGAAAGATATTTCAGAAAATATGCTACGAAATCGAAACCATTATGAACAAGCAGCAGCACCATCAAAACAAAATTTTGCATAATAATTTTTCATCGTTTTCAATTTTAACTTTGATTACAATAAATAAAAACTTAAAAATAGACATTCTTTTATCAAATATTTATGATATTAAAGTATATAAGTGATTACTAAAACGCTTTTAAAAAACAACATGTTGTGTCCGAGCAGAAATGAAAGTCTTAGTAAAGTATATCTGACAAGCGCTCACATTATTTATGATGATGAAAATCCAGTATATCTTCAACCAGTCGTACGTACGTTGGAAATCAATGACCACTTCCATTGTATTTGTACGTTGCATTGAGAAGATTTGCATTCTATAAATGCTTTTATTTAATCTGCTGTGGTGGAATGAATTACACATCTTTTCTGGAAATGGTTACCCCAATTAAGTTAAAATAGTACAAAGTTAGCAAAGGATGTTTAAAAAGCTTACATTATTATCTGTTAATGAAAATCCAGTAATTTTATCCAGTCATGTTGGAAATCAGTGTCCTCATCTGCTGTATATTGTGTGACGGTTTGTTTAAAGAAATTAATATTAATATTAAAATTGAAGAACACAATATAAAATGAGAGAAAGGCTTTGTACCGATTCATCACAAATTCATAGATTTTTTTTGAAAATGAAAACAAAATAGCGAAATGTGAAAGGCCATATCTATGTGCCAAACGCAAGAATGAAAAAACAATAGATGGCCAGGGAATTACCGATGGCAGTAATTTTGTTTGCGCGTGTAAAAAAATAATTTGTGGACGAAAAAAGAAAAACGTGTTGAGACCTGTGGAAGGCGCAGATGCAGGAGAAATTGGACAAGGCATTAAATGAAATCTAGACAATACGCACCGAGAATGAGTTGCTCAAGCATTCCCAAGAGGAGATACCCAGGATGAGACACGCTCTGCGATCACTGTGGACTCTGGACCACACACCGTTCCTTTTCGTATGTCATTGGCAGAATTGACCAATTGATCACCGAATTCAAGCCACAAAATCGTGAAAATATGTCCGCCACTACTTAGTTGCGAAATATTGAATTATTGCAGTTAAATTATGGTTGGGGTCAACGGTCAATGCTATTTTACGCATCTTTGCGGCTAAGTGGTCCGTTAAAATTCTAGTATTCTACGGCACAGCGTAAGATTGCTACCTGGACCAGATCACTGATGGCGTAAACATGAAGAATGTGCTGAAGAGGTGGAACAGCAGATCAGCAACCGAAGGCAAGCCACCGAAGTTCCCAGTCTCATGTTCTGATATATGGATTGTGAAACCATGTGGTTTGATGCTTAAAGGGTTTGGAGGATCTGATGTAACGGCTTTGGGAAAAACTGCTCCAGTTGCGCGTGTCAGTGATATTTATCGTGACTGTGCTCTTGTGCACTATTGGATGTATTGAATGAGGCGTGGACGGCAATGACCATGTGTGTAAAAGAAATGGGAAAGACTGATCTGATTCTGATTTTGAATTGAAAGTGAACAAAATCACCTCATCAATAACCCCGTATTAGCTCTGTTTAATGTTGACGCGGATCACGAATTGCATATCGCTGCAATTATCTCAGGGCTGGCAGGTATTTTGATGCAAAAGCAGTAAGAGGGTGTAAAGCCGGTGTCATATTTTAACCGAGCCACTACAGAAGCTGAAGCAAAGTATCACAGTTACGGACAAGAGGCATTAGCAGTTGTCGAAAGTCTCAAGCGGATCCGATATTATCTTCTCAATAAAAATTTCACTATCGTTACCGATTGTAATTCGCTGAGGTTAACACAAGAAAACAAAAGATTTGATGCCACACATCGCAAAGTGGTGGTTAGGTTTAGATGAGTTTAATTATACCATTGAATATCGCAGCGGGAAACAAATAAATCATGTGGACGCTTTGAGTCGAACGCCAGTGGAGCCGGGCGTGGAAGCTTCATCCGCAACCGACATGGCAATGGCCATCGATATCGTGGAAGAGGGTTTTCTTTCAACACTACAGCAACAAGATATCTACTTGGCGGAAATCTGTCGACTTATCAAGAAATCAGGAGGGTTGAGTGTGGAAAAAAAACAGAAAACTAATAATTATTGTCTTAAGAAAGGTCGGTTGCACAAAAAGACAGCAGATGGGGAGAAATTTGTAATTCCTCATGGAATCCACTTGCGGGTTATCGAGTCAGCCCATGATGATGTATGTTATGGGGGTACGGAGAAGGCATTGAGTAATAAACGACAACATTTCTGGTTCGACTCGATGACGCATATCGTTACAAAGTATATTGGAAGTTGCATTGAATGTTTGTACCATAAGCGTGGAAAAGATGAAACTAACTATTGTTTGCATGTGGTTAAACGACAACCAGTTCCTTTCCACACTATACATCTTGATCATCTGGGACCCTATCCCAATAGTAAGCGGGGAATGAGAGTTCAATTCAGAAGTACAAAACGGATATTGATGCACACAACGCATTGAAAAAAGTACTCGTATATTTTATTTATTAACTATGCGTGTAAAAAAACTTAAAGACTTTTGCGAAACAATTGATGTTCAATATAAAAAACTTTTAAGGAATTCTAAACTCATTTTTTGACTTTTTGACAAAAGCAGTCTTATGATCCTAAAAAAATTTTTTATGGATCCGTTTTCAAAAATTTGGCTGCTTTTTCTGAGGGATCAATCTTCACTTGTCAATCTTTTCATCAAAAAAATGCCGATGTTGACACTGTTTCGGCTATCTAAGTTAGAATTGTTTGCAATGTTTTCGTGGAAACTTTTAAATCGCGAAAAAAAAATGTTTCGGTTTTTGTGCGTACATTAAAATACTTTTGTAGTTTTAAATAAAATAAAACAAATTGGGAATGTTCTTTTTTGTGTTAAGAGCAGAAGGCGAACTGTAAGTAACTAAAATCTTTAATAAAGTTATTTCACTTTATTAAATACATTTTCCACTAAATAGTCGTCAAAATCAAAATGAGCTGCAGCGTTTGCTTGATACAAGTGACCAACGGCGCGGTTTATAAAGAATTTGCGGCTGCAGAAACAAAAGACACGCAAACTGATAGCTTTTGCAACTACAATACTTCCAGCATTTTGTTTTATATAAAACTTTTGACAAATCAATATTTTTATGGCTATGGTTCATACCAATGAGGTGGGGAAGAGTTGCCTTTTATAAAGAATGAATGAGCCGATTTTTAATCGGACCCCAAGGGCATATAGAAATATTTGTAATCCGACTTTTTTCGGAAAAAAAGTTGATGATGCAGAAACTTGTTTTGACACCCCGTGAGTCCAAAAAAGTGGTCTAGAAAAAATGTGCAAAAGTACGTCCGTACGCCGTACGCCGTGTGACGTTCTATGGGAAAATGGTCGAAAAAAAAAACTTCTAAACTACTGGACCGATTTGTATGAAAATTTTTTGTAAACTATTAAACAAAAATATAAGAAGAGGATCTTCGATTTTTCGAGGTCAGATCCTTCAAGGTCAAGTTATTGACAAAAGAATTTTTTTTCGTATAGGGGCTCAAAAATGGGTCCTACGATTTTTTTCATTTCCACAACAATTAATCTTCAAGGTATCTTAAACAAAACTGCATATATCCTATATCCCGCTAGATGCTCCTTCTGGCGAAAAAGGGGGTGGACAAGGACAAACCCCACTTTTCTATCTCAGCCACCTTGCACAATATCAAAAAAATTCTTGCAGATTATTGTAGGATAAAATCAGATAAGAAAATTTGCGAAACATTTCAAGATCAAAATCGAAAAATTCAAGGTCAAAGTTTTTATATCTCAGAAACCTTTAATATTTAAAAAAAAAAAAATTCACATTATTGTAGGCTTAAATGAGACAAAAAAACTTGCTGAACATTAAAAAAGCTATTATAAGAATATTAAAAGAATTTTCTCATCAAAATTGGTACATAAAAATGTTATTAAGCGTCAAAAGAATTTTACATTCGGATTTTTTCCGGTCAAAAGTGAACAAAATATTTATTAAAATCATAAGATGTTGGTTTTGAATATTGCATGCAGGAGTCCTTAAAATTTTCATGAGGTTTTCAATTTTAAATGAAAACATTGTAATGCTAATTATTTCCTGTACAAAAACTTTTCATTTTCGAGTGCGGTGTTACACAATTAACGGTAATTTCATCTCTCCTATTTAATATCAGGTGCAATTACCGTGCTGGATGGAAAGGGGGAAAAGAAATTAATTGTGGTGAGCTATTTTACTAACACTATTACGTGTAACAAAATAATTTTTTTAGGAGAATGCTTCACCGATCACGTGATCTCATCTCAATTTCTATAGGTATTTTACATTTCTGACCACCACTACATTGATGCGTACAGTGCAGGTGGCCGCAATTAATGTAAAATTATTACGCCTCGCTGACATTTTTGTAAAATCTCTGTACTAGGATTAATGTGAATGTGTTAGAAAGAGATCACTTTTTTTGCAAATTATTAAAATATATGTTAATAGATGAAATGACTCAAATGATTCCCAAATTTCTTCTGCATTAAAATTTTTCCATCAGTTTCATTTAAACTTTTGTCCGGGCGGTAATAATTAAAATCGGGCGCGAACAGTAAGTCGGGTAGGCACCTTTTCTAATTTTCTTTTGGATGTCGTAGTGTTATTTAATTTTGTTGTCGTTGCTTATTTTTAATCGCTATAAATTTTCCTTTGGGTACTTTGTAAGTGTGACGAAGAAATGTGGTTATAATGGCACTTAGTGATTTTTAAAGTGAAAATTTGAAGTGCTTTCAAGTGTTAGTTGTTAAGGTATTTATAAGTTGAAAAAAATGTGCTTTCAAAGGCATTAAGTGATTTGGAAAGTGAAAATTTGATGAAAAATCATCAATATATGGCCTTTTATTATGAAAATAGTGATAATTTGTTGAAATATTATGAAAAAAAATTAATTCATTAGAATAAAGTGTTAATTAAGTGTTCATCTATGTGTTCAAAGAAAAATTTGTCTCATAGAATTATTCGATTTTTGAACGAACTGTACCAAAACGTGGCACTTGTGGAATCAATGTTGTATAACAGTTTTGTTTATCGCAGCTTTTGGGGATATTTGATTCGGGGTATACTTATTTATTGAAATAATTACCGGTCATTTCGGGATTTTTAATTTCGAATTGAATAGTCAATTATCCCGTGGGATTTTTTTTAATGTCTTTAAATTCGAAATCAATTACATATATATAATATGTATCTGATGTGTAATTAGATTTATTAAAGCCAGTATATAATATATGTAAGTAACAAAACTTAATTTTGTGAAGCAGTTATTTTCAAGGACAATGGATTTTGAAATTAAATGTCTAGTTTTTCAGTTTTATTAAAATATGTGCGACAATAATTAAAAAATAATTTTTGGTTTATATAATCATTCTTCCAAATTCGACTCAAGTTAAGTCACATTAATTAACTAATAACAAAGCATACAAGAAAAATCTTAATTCCAAAATCAATTGAATTTGCTTTTTAATTTCCATAACAATTAATTATTTACTACAAAACAAAACGAGAAATTAAAAACTTACACAAAAAACGTGCTACGATTTAATGATGGCGTAACAAAAATAAATAAAAACCCTGATCCGATTGCGCATATTAATCATTGTTCATTCACTCCTGACATCACATGCAACACATTAAAAATGTCGTTATAAATTGCATGACATCTTGTAACACGATTGAAACAGGCTAACCAACGCAAACAACAACAACACACATTGGAGCTAGGGTTGAAAGTGACAGATCTGCGCGCAGATGAGGTCCAGAAAGCAAAAACAGAAAAAAAACACACAAACACACGTACAATAATCGCTCAACAAAAAAAAAAAAACTACATCGCAGGGAGAGCGAGGTGTGAATTTATATACGACTGTTGCTTTACTACATTTTAATAAAGCTTTTCGGAGATATTAAAAATTTGACCTTGAAATTTCTGAATTTTGACCATGATTTTTGTCCAAAATTGGTACTTTTATTGAGATTATCAATAATGTAGAACATCATAGTACCCTAAAACATATAGTATTTGAATTAAAAATTTTCATTGTAAAAATATGACCTTGAAATGCTCAGCAAGTTTTCTTATTTTATTTATTCCTACAATAATGTGAAAAAAAAATTTCAAAAATAGTTAGGGTTTCTGAGATACGTGCGCCGTACGCCGTACGTCGAACCTTGAAATTTCCGATTTCGACCTTGAAATGTTGTGCAAGTTTTTTTGTCTCATTTAAGCCTACAATAATGTGAAAAAAAAATTTAAAAAATATTAAAGGTTGCTGAGATATAAAAAATTTGACCTTGAATTTTTCGATTTTGACCTCGAAATATTTCGCAAATTTTCTTATCTGATTTTATCCTACAATAATCTGCAAGAATTTTTTTGATATTGTGCAAGGTGGCTGAGATAGAAAAGTGGGGTTTGTCCTTGTCCACCCCCTTTTTCGCCAGAAGGAGCATCTAGCGGGATATAGGATATATGCAGTTTTGTTTAAGATACCTTGAAGATTAATTATTGTGGAAATGAAAAAAATCGTAGGACCCATTTTTGAGCCCCTATACGAAAAAAAATTCTTTTGTCAATAACTTGACCTTGAAGGATCTGACCTCGAAAAATCGAAGATCCTATTCTTATATTTTTGTTTAATTGTTTACAAAAAAATTTCATACAAATCGGTCCAGTAGTTTAGAATTTTTTTTTTTTTCGACCCTTTTTCCATAGTACGGCGTACGGCACACGGCGTACGGCGTACGGACGTACTTTTGCACATTTTTTCTAGACCACTTTTTTGAACTCCAGGGGGTGTCAAAACGAGTTTCTGCATCATCAACTTTTTTTCCGAAAAAAGTCGGATTACAAATATTTCTATATGCCCTTGGGGTCGTATATAAATTAAAAACTACATCGCAGGGAGAGCGAGGTGTGAATTTATATACGACTGTTGCTTTACTAAATTTTAATAAAGCTTTTCGGAGATATGAAAAATTAGACCTTGAAATTTCTTAATTTTGACCATGATTTTTGTCCAAAATTGGTACTTTTATTGAGATTATCAATAATGTAGAACATCATAGTACCCTAAAACATATAGTATTTGAATTAAAAATTTTCATTGTAAAAATATGACCTTGAGTTTTCAAAATTTGACCTTGAAATGCTCAGCAAGTTTTCTTATTTTATTTATTCCTACTATAATGCGAAAAAAAATTTTCAAAAATAGTTATTGTTTCTGAGATACGTGCGCCGTACGCCATACGTCGAACCTTGAAATTTCCGATTTCGACCTTGAAATGTTCAGCAAGTTTTTTTGTCTCATTTAAGCCTACAATAATGTGAAATTTTTTTAAAAAAAATATTAAAGGTTTCTGAGATATAAAAAATTTGACCTTGAATTTTTCGATTTTGACCTTGCAATGTTCCGCAAATTTGCTTATCTGATTTTATCCTACAATAATCTGAAAGAATTTTTTTGATATTGTGCAAGGTGGCTGAGATAGAAAAGTGGGGTTTGTCCTTGTCCACCACCTTTTTCGCCAGAAGGAGCATCTAGCGGCATATAGGATATATGCAGTTTTGTTTAAGATATGGAAATGAAAAAAATCGTAGGACCCATTTTTTACGAAAAAAAATTCTTTTGTCAATAACTTGACCTTGAAGGATCTGACCTCGAAAAATCGAAGATCCTATTCTTATATTTTTGTTTAATAGTTTACAAAAAATTTTCATACAAATCGGTCCAGTAGTTTAGAAGTTTTTTCGACCATTTTTCCATAGTACGGCACACGGCGTACGGACGTACTTTTGCATATTTTTTCTAGACCACTTTTTTGGACTCAGGGGGTGTCAAAACGAGTTTCTGCATCATCAACTTTTTTTCCGAAAAAAGTCGGATTACAAATATTTCTATATGCCCTTGGGGTCGTATATAAATTAAAAACAAAAAAAAACTTAATTCTTATCAATAATATACAAATCATTATATATGAGATGTTTGCTTTGTATGATGTTCTACATTTTTGCTAATCTCCATAAAATTACCAATTTTGGACAAAAATCAAGGTCAAACTCAGAAATTTCAAGGTCAAATCGTCGTATATAAATTCACACCTCGCTCTCCCTGCGATGTAGTTTTTTAATGTAGGGGCGCTCTTTTTAATAATTTAAACACTAAACTCATATATTGCGATTTTACGATGTACTTTAAAACGGCATTCCTTCCAACCTTTTATTAAGTCACAACAGCATATTTATTACTAAAAACCAATCTTCGTACTATAAAGATTCATTTGATTGTATAATTATGCTAGTTAAACATTGATATTGACACAATATTTGTTTTTAAAAACTCACCTGAACATATGGGATTTTTTCCGCAAATTTGAGCCTTTAATACCAATTGTAAAACGAGCGGCATCACATTCACTTACCACGCACTTTATTTTTTTACATACACTTCTTTATCTCTTTTGTGCACAAATTCTTCGTTTTTTGGTTGTTATTTCCTTATTTACACCTTTATCGCAATATTTTTTCCAAATTTGACAGATACAATTAATTATTTTAGGCATTCAACATTTGAATCAGCTGACCCCAAGTTTACCCCATTTATAACCTATAAATCGTATATTATATATGAGAAACACGTTATGAAAAAAAAAAAATGTTGGTAATTACGAAAACGTAATTTTCTCGAAAAATGCCTGAGACAGATGAACAGTGAAGTTAACGTTTTTAGAAACGTCTTTTTCTGTTTGCATTGTAGGTACACAAATTATTTATTAGTGTGTTTTAGTTTTTTATTTGTTCATTTTTATATAAAAGGCCACTCTACCCCACCTCATTGGTTCATACCAAACACCAGCTGGATCACACCACCATTTGTTAATGTCTTAACCTACAGCTTCCCGTGTGATTGAAGAAGTTACAAACTGTTTTTTTTCCCACATATACATTAGATGTTGCAAAAACTAAGCAAGGTTTTGCTGCGTTTGGAATGCGCGATGTTTTAGGAGTAATAGACAACAAATTAAGCCATATTAAGGCCATATAGCAATTGTTGCACCTCCTATGAATCAAAATGGAGCATTGCAATTGTTCTTGAACAGAATAAGATTTCATAGCCTGAATACGTTGGTGTAATTTATTTATTTATTGTTGTGGCAACAAATTACGAAAATTGTACGCCAAGCCAACAATTTTTTTACAAACATTACTACAATGTAATGATTCAAGTGAACAAAAAAAAGGAAATATAAGAAACAAGAATAAGTAATTACAATCAAAAATAAGTCTCAAAACCACAATGCTTGAACTTCACTCGGCTCATTCCAAGATCAAACAGACTAAAACCATTCGTTACAAATACTTTAACAACTGAATTGAGTGGTCTGCATGCTCTATCCAGGGGCTCACGACTATCAAATAGCGTCCGGTGCGTCGAGCACAAACCAAATATCGAAGGCAAAACATTTAGGTCTGATAATAAATCATCAGCATCAATATTGTTGCACAAAATATCGAAGAGAAATGATGCACTGGCAACATTTCTTCTCTTTTGTAAAGACTACATACCCAAAAGCAAAAGACGATCTTCATACGGAGGTTAAATGTAACTGTCACGCCAGGAAAGATGACGGAGAGCATAACGTAAAAACTTCCTTTGAATTTTTTCAACGAAATCCGAATAAACATAAAGATTCGATTCCATATAACCGATGCAAACTCTAATTGAGAACGCAAGAGTCTCATACAATGCTTTTAATTTTGCAGCTAGCTTTTGTTGCAGTCGGACATGTTTTTCAATCAGTTATTTTCACTACAAATTTTTGGTTATTTTTATTAATTCTTTTTTTTTGTTTAATATATTTAAATTAAATTAATTAATAATTTTATTATAATGGATCCAATGGAATTGTGTGGTGTTTGTGATGAGGTCCATTGTGGAGTGTGGGTTTTTTTGTAATAATAATAGATAATAAAGCCAACAATAAAATTGTTGCAGTGGAGGCGTTAAAGTGGTTTCAAGTGGGTCGTGCGGCCCCGTCAACCACTGCTAATGAACTTGCTGAATGCATTGCAGGCATTCTAAATATTGAACGGGATAAAATTGAATGTGCCGTTCTTTTAAAGAATGGTGTTGATTTAAAGAAATTCAGATCAATTTCTTTCAAGGTTGGGATTCCGCTTCAGTCGTGTCACTCGGGGCATGGATTCTGGCCAGACGGTTTATCTATACGGGATTTTGTTTTCCGCAACAATTTGCCAAAAAACGTGTCTAATGTACGACATTAGTCGTACATCCTGACTCGTTTTTAAATGTTTCTGCTGATGACGACTCGTTTTGTTCTGCTTCATCGTCCGTATCACCTCGTCTCTCGTTATATTACGAGAATATAGGTGGTATGAGAAGTAAGACTCAGAAGTTTTTGTCATCTTTGTCGTTTTGTCCATTTGACGTCATAGTCATTGCTGAGAGCTGGCTCATCTCAGCCATTTCTGATGCTGAGTTCATCTCTGATGATTATGAAGTCTTCAGAAGGGATCGGCATTCTGCAACTTCTGCTACTCAGCGAGGTGGTGAAGTCTTTGTTGCTGTCAAGAGGGGTTTCTTTGTGTCACATTTGGACAATTGAAGACTCAGTTTGTACATATTTTTGTTGTTTATCTGCAACCAAATATTTTTCTTGACAATTTTGAAAAATGTATGTTTAATCTAATATATAAATTTCTAAACGACCATGTATGTATGTATGTATGTATGTCACGCAATCACGCCAAAACTGAAAATGGGATCGCCACGAAATTTTACACACGCATTTGCCAACTTTCTGAAAGTAAAATAGGCATATTTTCAACGCGAATATAAACCGCGAAAACCGCGAAAAAAATCGATTGATTACTGTAATCGGTTTGTCGGTAGTCAGTTAATAAAAAAAACATAACGCGAAAAAATCCACGAAATTTTCCGCGATTTTCCGCGGGGCTATCTATTTTATATATTCCTAAACGACCGTGTGGGTATTACTACAAAACCGACAATGGGATCGCCACAACATTTTGCACACCTGTTTGTCAACATTGTAGAAGTAATATAGGGGTATTTGTACCGCGAAAATAAACCGCGAAAACCGCGAAAAAAATCGCGGTTTGCGAAAAAATTGGCTTTTACCAAAAATGATTACGGGAATCGATTTGTGAGCATTTAATTAATAAAAACCATGTCGCGAAAAAATCCTTGAAATTTTCCGCGATTTTCCGCGGGACTATCAATTTTAAATATTCCTAAACGAAAGTGTGGGTATACCTTTCAATTACGCCAAAACCGACAATGGAATCGCCACAACATTTTGCACACGTGTTTGCCAACATCCAAGAAGTAACATAGGCATTTTTACAACGCAAAAATAAACCGCGAAAACCTCGAAAAAAACGCCGGTTCGCGAAAAAAATTACTTTTACCAAAAATTATTGCGGGAATCGATTTGTGAGCATTCAATTAATAAAAGCCATGTCGCGAAAAAATCTGCGATTTTCTGCGGAACTATCTATTATACAATATAAGTACATTCCTAAACGACCGTGTGGATAGACATTTCAATCACGCTAAAACGGACATCATGATCGCTAAGAAATTTGACACATATATTTGCCAACATTGTAGAAGTAATAGAGGCGTATTTTCAAAGCGAAAATAAACCGCGAAAACTGCAAAAAAAAAATCGCGGTTCGCGCAAAAGATGACTTTTAGCAAAAATGATTGCACTAATCGATTTGTCAGTGTTCAATTAATAGAAGACATGTCGCATTAAAATCCGAGAAAATTTTCCGTGCAACTACATATATACATAAACGGCCGTGTTGGTGTAGGAATCAAACAGGCTAAAACCGTAAATGGGATCGCCACCAAATCGCGAAAAAAAGCGCGATTCGCGAAATAGTTTAATTTTCCTAAAAATTAATGGGGGAAATCAATTAGTCAGTATTCATTTAGCAAAATTCACATCACGAAAAAATCAGCAAATAATTCCGCGATTTTTACCGATAGTGAAGTTCGTCTTATATATAAAAATTGATACGATCCTATAAAAAACACCTCGCCAAAAAATTCGAGCGTGTGGAGCAATGTGCGTGTGGTTTTCCATCATTACGGTTTTATAGCAAAAATTTTTTTTACATCCAATGCGGAAGTTTCATAAACGAAAGTAATAAATAAATAAAGTTGCTAAATTTTTCTCGAAAAATAGACATTCTTTTATCAATTATTTTTGATATTAAAGAATATAAGTGATTACTAAAAACGCTTTTAGAAAACATGTTATGTCCGAGCAGCGCACGGGTTCCTCCGCTAGTATTAATAATAAGATTAGTAATGTGGGATCAGATGACATCGTTCTTGTTTTCGGCGATTTCAATTGCCATATTGTATGGATTGAAGTTGATGGTTCTCTGGTGCCAACACAATTGTGTTCGCCTAAAGATCATCTTCTAGTCGATGTAATGTGTTATTTGGGGTTGCAGCATTACAGTGCGTTTGTAATCTCAATAACAATCAACTAGACTTAGTTTTTTGCAATTGTGATGCAAACATCACTGTTAATAAGTACGATGAACTTGTGCCAAAGAGCATCTCCTCTCTTCATCATTTTCCGTTTATAATTTTTGTTGATGTGGAGGTGCGCCATCATTATCCATTACTTAAGGGTGATGGTTTTGATTTTTGGCACACTGATTTCAATCGCTTAAATGATTTCCAAGATTCGCGGTTTGAATATTTTGCGCCTAGTAGTTTGTCTACGGATGTTGTTTCTAAGTTATATAAAACTTTAGAGGCTGGCTTCAAGCTAAGTGTTCCCTTAAAAAGGAATACAAAGAAACGATTTCCATCGTGGTTCAGTTCCAGACTGATAAGACTGGCGTGTGAAAAGAATAATGCTCATCGTGATTGGATTTCCTCAAAGATGAATTCTGACTACCTCAGATTCTCGTCCTTTAGGAAGCAATTCTCTTGCCTTCATAGGTTTCTGCTTGCGCAGTACCATGTAAACCTTGAGTCCAACTTAGCGGCTAACCCGAAACGATTCTGGAGTTATCTGAATAACAAAAGAAAAACTTCGGGTTTCCCTTCGTCCATGGTGTACAACGGTTCCGTGGCTAGTTCTAAAGAGGATATTTGCGGATTCTTTGCTGATGCCTTTGAATCTGTTGATAATCCGACCACTTTAGACTTTCACCACCATTTCGATTCTGTTGACTTTTCCCCTACAGAGTTATCGACTGTTCAGTTGTCTGAAACAGTAGTGTTTGAGGCACTTGGAAAGCTGGTTGCTCAAAAGGGCCCAGGTCCTGACAGAATTCCACCGCGATTATTGAAAATGTGTGCTCCTTCTCTAGCACCTATTTTGATGTCAGTGTTCAATTGCCTTCTATCTCAAGGGTTATTTCCTGATGAGTGGAAACGGGCTTCTGTTACACCTATTTTCAAATCAGGTGTAAGGGGTGATGTCAAAAATTATAGGCCTATTGTAATTATTTCGGCAATACCTAAAATTATTGAGTCTCTGTCGGTGCTAAATTGTTTGATTCCGTAAAGGGTACAATTGCAGACTGTCAACAAGGATTTGTTCCGGGTTATTCTACCACGACTAATTTAGTCGCGTTTAATAATAATGTAACATCAACTGTCTACAATCGTTACCAAGCTGATGTTGTTTACACAGACTTCAGCAAGGGTTTCGACAAAGTTGGTTATGTGCTCCTTCTGAGGAAACTTGAAAGTTTACACTGACTTTAGTATTAACAAAATCATCCTTAAATGGATAAGTTCATATTTGGTAAGACGTAAGCAATTTGTATTCATCGATAGAGTATCTTCAAGAGACGTCACTGCTACTTCTTTTCTTCCTCAGTTTTTGTCGTCCGTATATTTATGCGGATGATTAGAAGCTTTTGGCATGTATCAAGTCCTTAGATGATTGTGTTGCTTTTCAAAGTGATTTGAATAAATTAGTTCTATAGAGTCATGATAATGCTTTCTTATCATCTTAATTTTAACAAGTGTAAAGTTATGACTTACTGCAAAATTAAGAATCCAGTTCAGTATGACTATATTTTAGAGCGCGTGAATACAATTCTTGATCTTGGTATCCTTTTTTCCTCTGATTTATCTTTCTCAAGACACATTAATTCTGTTGTTGCTAAATCAATGCAGATCAATGATGGGTTTTGTCATAAGACAATCAAAGGACTTTCAAGATCCTTTGACTTTTAAGTCACTATATTGTGCACTTATCAGGTCACAACTGGAGTATGCATCTGTGGTATAGGGGACCAGTACTCTTCGTGACATAAAGAGAATAGAAATGATCCAGAGGAAATTCCTATGGTTTGCTTTTAAAAGACTGTTCCCTGGTAGCATAGTTCCTCATTATGATCAATTATGCTTACATTTCGGTTTGCATTTGCTAGATGACAGAAGACATGTTGCCTGGTCGAATTAATTGTGATTAGCTTTCTGAGTTAATTGTTTTTAATACACCTTCTGAGTCGCTTATTCATCGAGAGCTTGTTCATGTACCATTCTACCGCACGAATTATGGTTTGAATGAGCCAATCTCTAAAGTAACGCGTTGGTTAAATTAATTCTCAAAGGCATTTAGTCCTAATGTATCTCTCGATCTATATCTCTAGATCGTTTAAGGATAGTGTTTTATGATTTGCCCTCACAGGCGTCATAACACTTGATTTCGTATAAATTAGTAGTATAAATTATGAATTGTTTGTTTTTCATTTCTTTTAATTTCACTACCTACATTGTAAATTTGGTTTCATTATGGTAAATTACGTTTTGTAATGTTTTTAATGAAAATAATAAATGAATAATGCGTACGGTTCTTTAAATTCTCGAGAGAACCTGTTGACAAATCCAACAATTAGAAATTACATACGCAAATGTAAGGTACCCATGGTCCGGCAATATGGCAAATATCACTGTTGAGGGCCGACTTACTAATATTAATTAAAATTAATAAATTTATACTATTAAATAAATTGTTTATGAAATTTACCCAAAACCGCAATTTTTTTCTTGTTTATTTTGTGTTTTTGCCAGTATAATTTTTAATTATATGGCATAGAATATATAAAAATGTATGTATTATGAAATTTACCCAAAACCGCAATTTTTTTCTTGTTTTTTTTGTGTTTTTGCCAGTATAACTTTTAATTATATGGCATAGAATATATAAAAAAAAGAAGAAAAAGTGAAAAAGTACAAGTTTTTTTTTTTTAATCTGAGAGACTGTCAGTGTGAATACCAGTGAAAGAAAATTCTTTCACTCAACAATTCTTTCACTCTAAAAATATAAGTGAAAGACTTTATTAAATTTATTGAGAGATGGCTGAATATTGAGTACAAGCAAGTGTTATATATTGGGGTACATAATGTATGCATAGTTGGTTAGGTTAGTTAAGTGACAGTTAATCGCCATTTTTAACTATTTAAACATGGAACCTGTTACACAATGCTATAGTTAGTTAAATATAGTAACTTATAAAATAAAAATACATAGTTGTCAAACTTTTATACACAACTATAAAATGTAGCCAAATATAGCACAAATCCACCGCAAATGCAGCGATATTAGCACAAATGCACCGCAAATGCAGCATAAATGCATCGCAAATACAGCGCTATTAGCACAATTGTGCGTTTTTCACTTTGTTTTTATACATCGTAATTCACTTAATTTCATGAGCTGTCGAAAATCAAAATATTCAAACAATTACATAATTTTATAGTAAATCGGCTATTTCAAAAATAGGGTTATGTGAATGGTTGAATATTTAACTATTCAAAATCGTGGAGTTAAGAAAGTTAACTTTAGTAACCACATAAGTGCATTGAGTAACACAGTTAGCGTTAACCTAGCCAACCTGACAAAAGGTTCAACCAGAATGATTCTGATCCGTTCCGTTCCGTCCAACCCGAGCCGTTCGCTCCGATCCGATTCTGAAAGGAACCCACAGTGTCCGCGTTCCGAAACGAAAAGTGACGTACTGTTTTGATTACAAAAACAAAAATTAAGTAAAATTATGGATTCTTTAGATATAAATAAAGTGATGTGAGGTTATGTCTTCCGAAAAAGTTAAAATAAATATAATATGGGACTGTCAGAATTTTAACTTTTCTTGACTTACGGATCGAAACAAATCGGAATCACTCTGGTTGAACCTCAACTATATGGCATTGTGTATCCACCCCATTGTCTCATATATACTGTATTTACTAGGAACATCAGCTGCCGTGGAGAGAGTTCCCTAATAAACAAATTCGGTCTAAAAAGAAACATTAAATATAATTTAAAATGCCATTGAGTTCTTCGATTTTTTAAAGAAACAGCCAAATTTGTTGCAGGCTCATAGAATTTATAATGATGTATGTAAATATTCATTAATAAAATAATGCTAACTAATTGTAGCAACATGATAAACGAGTATTAAAACAATTTTTTAGTGTACCGAAATTTAACGGAAAAAAGGTGGTCACGTTATTTTTACCTCTCTTTCCCTACGATGTATTTTTTATACGCGGTAGCTGAACACAACTAAATGACGCTTTGTGTAATTCTCTATCAAAAACGGCAAAAATATGTGATGCTAACTGATGCATGATGCCTCTCGCAGCTTGCGATTTGTGGCGGTCGGGTTGGATTGAATCTACTGTATTAATAGGAAACCAACACCACTTAAAAACATGTTAACTTGGAAATCAATCTCCTGAACTGTGAAAAGTGTAATACTAAGATTTTCAAAATGTCTAATTATGTGGTTAAAATAAAAAGTAAAACTGGTTTGTTTTTTTTGAAAACATTGAGTGAAAACAGTTCAATTGAAAGTCTGAAAAGTGCGGTTGCTGATCTAATTCATTTGAACGTTGAACAAATTCACATACTTGTTGGATATCCACCAAAGGTTTTGGATGTATTTGTTAATAGTACAAAAACTTTGAAAGAAAGTGGAATACAGAATGGAGACGTTTTAATAGTCGAGGAAAAGGAGGAAAATAGTACAATTGAAACTCTTAAAATAGGTGCTCCCGTTGATAAACAATTTGTTAATGAGTTCAATAATGTTCATAATGAATTTGATGGCATCTTGTTGAAGGCAGTGGTGCCCGCCGATAATTCTTGTCTTTTTACAAGTGTTGGTAGGTATTATGTTGTTTTAGGAGAGCGATTTTGTAGGAAATGTAAAATTTTTGTGGTGCGATTTGCATTCTCACTCGGCAAAATAGACGGATTATTCACTCTTTGATACTCGGCAATTAAAAAAAATTATTTTCAGCTCAGCTACATAAAAAGTTATTTAAAAAAATTAAATACCGTATCAAAAAAAATACTTTATTCTACTACTTTATTGCTAATAAATTAAATACATTTTGTTTATGTTTGTTTTTAATCAACTTTTGCGATAAAAGGTAAAAGTTGTAGTCAGTTTGCAAAATTTACATGATGTTTTTAGGACAGTTTGATATGTCATATTCAAACGTCAAATGGGTTGAATCGAGCGCAAAATTCGAAAATAATTGTAATTACTTGATTTTCTTATTTAAAGTAATTTTTTAAAAAATAAACTTTTTTTTCCGATTAAAAAAGGTATAAGAATAGACAAACAACAGCCAATGGCGACCAGTTGGTGGCAGAAAGGTTAATTTTATTTGGCCATACCGTGCCCAATGGTCATATTGCAGCTTCCAATAAGTGGGAAGAGATAAGAAATGCAGAATATTTCTTTTAAAACATTTGTTTTTATTTAATAGTTGTTTGCATATTTCAGTTAAAACAAATGTACGCTTCTCTATAATATAATTTTGAGATAGATATCAAATTACTATTTGTCCGATTGGCTTCCGAGACAACTGATTGGCTCAGATAGACGAAAACATCCATTCCAACTCTCGTCTGGTAGTCCTTACTTGCATTTAAATGTAATGCCGAAAACATTATGCGCAATGGAATTTGACGAGAATTACCATTGCGTCTTTTAAATTTTGTACCTAGAATAAGTCCTTTTCCAAACCTATATATTAATTCTTGCTTGAGAGCAAAATTAGCCATTTCCGATGTATTTAAATTAATAATGGATTTCGCAAATTAATTTGAAAATGGAAATATTTATTGTAATAATTAATTAATTTGGCAGTAGTTACTGTATAACCCCCTATATTTTATTTAAGGCAACAATGACAGTTTCTTAATTCAATTACACATTCAACTGAATTAAGTTACGATTCCTTGAAAATGCACTGAGTGCTTAATAAATGCAGCACGTTGAAAATATGGGACAAAAAGACAAACTTATACGAAAAATCTAAGAGTTGATGAATTTTTTTAAGTTTATGTGAGTCTTTCGAGATATATGTACAAATTGTGCGAACTATAATTTATATAGCAAAGATCTCCATTCTTCAAAGAAAATAATAAATTTAAATTGATTTGCGTATTAAAAAAAATATTTACAAATTGAATAAAATAGTAAGAATATTATAAGATAATTAACCAATGGCAAACTCGGAGAGTGATGAGGATGAGCTGGAGTTTTAAGAAATAAACATATTCGTTCAAGTCTGTCAAATAAAAGCGCGGGAACTATTTCCCTCAAATATGATGAAGTGTTTGTTGTATAATCATCACAGTACACTGCGATATTGCGTCTGTCAATTGAAGAGGTTTTGCTAAAATGCAATACTTTTAACTATTTTACTAATACTCGTACCATACTTTCAAAATATTTATTCTGTGTAAAAGAGAGAACTATTAATTATTTTATTTATTATTGTTTAAACTTCTATTTAATAATATGAAAATTGTATTAAGACTATTTTTTGTGATAAGAATCGAAGCATTTTGCATGTTACAACAACATTGCATTTAAATTTAAAATTATAATTTTATTAAAATTTTTTTATATAAATTTTTAAACGACCATGTATGTATGTATGTATGGATATATATTAGGAAATCAATCAAGCTAAAACCAACAGTAAACACAGAACTGACAGAAATTTTTCACACGTACTTCCCAACATTCTAAAAGTAACTTAGGCGTATTTTCAACGCGAGAAAAATCGCGGTTCGCGAAAAATGTTACTTTTACCAAAAATGATTGCGGCAATCGATTTGTCAGTATTCAGTTAATAAAAGTCATGTCGCTAAATTTTCCGCGATTTTCCGCAAAACTGTCTATTATTTATATACATTCTTAAACGGCCGTGTGGATATACCTTTTAATTACGCTAAAACTCAGTGCAGGATCGCTATAAAATTACAAACGTATTTGCCAACATTCTAGAAGTAACATAGACGTATTTTCAACGCGATAATAAACCGACAAATTGACTTGGAATATTGGCGTAATTTAAACGCGAAAATAAACCTCGGGAATCGCGAAATAAGTGCGGTTCGTGAAAAAGTTTACTTTTCTAACATTAAAATATAAAAATATACACGACGGTGGTGTGGGTTTAGGAGTCAACCAGGCTAAAACTGACAGTACGATCAATACGGAATTTTATACACGTATTTGACAACACTCTAGAAGTAACATAGGCATATTTAAAAAAAAAATTAAGCACGAAAAAAATCGCGGTTCGGCAGAAAATTCCGCATTTTTTGCGGTTATGTTTTATAATCTAATATAAAAATTCAAACGACGGTAAACCTATAAACGAAATCTGTACGAGATTTTACACACTTATTTGTCAGCATTCGGAAAACAACAAAGGCGAAATGAAACGCGAAAACCATGAAAAATCGCGGTTCATGATAAGATTGACTAACTCCTAAAATTTTTACACCTTGCGAAAAATTCCACTATTTTCGGCGATACTATAAACCGCGGGAATCGATTTTTCAATATTTATTAGTAAAAAACGCCTCACGAAGAAATCTGCCAATCATTCCGCAATTTTCCGCGGTAATGAAGTTCGTTTAATATATAAAAACTGATACGATCCTGTCAAAAACACCTCGTCAAAAAAATTCGAGCATAATTCTGTGGTTTTCCGCTATTTCGGTTTTATAGTAAAGATTTTTTTATAATCACATCCAGTGCGGAAATTTCATAAACGAGGAAAAAAATTAAATAAATTTGTTTAAATTTTTGTTGTGTTTCCTTTTATAAAGTTGAAAGATAGTCCAGAAGAAAGAGAAATAATGCTACGAAATTGTAACCATTATGGACAAGCAGAAAAGTGAAAACAAATTTCTATAATAATTATCATCTTTTATCAAATATTTATGATATTAAAGTATATAAGTTATTACTAAAAACGCTTCTTTTATATATATATAAATTTAATGTATTAAAGTTTAATGTGAATAAACGTATTCCTTAAAACGATATAATGATTTTTACTACATACCAAAACATAGAAATATTGCAAATTCTTTGATATTTTGACGAGGATATTATGGCAGTGTTGTTTGCAGGATTTTTTATATTTTTTTTTGTTTTTTGTTTAGGGATTTTTTTTTATCATAAATTATAGGATTTACTTTTGACAATATAGATAGGCAAAAACGTATTAATTCCGCTTACCGAATTTTTCCAACTTTTGTTATTGTATTGTGTAGAATTTGTAGATACCGTTAAAAAATTTTAAATTTTTCTTCATAATTTAAGTTTTTGAATTTTGTCGAGCTAGATTTGTCAATAAATCACTGTAGGCCGCACGCTTAGTTTCGGAAACTACTGATTTGTGTAAAATATTTTTGTATATATTTTTTTTTTTATTGTCAAAATGAGTTTTTTTCGGATACCTACGATTTTCTTTATTTTCACAACAATTGATCTTCAAGGTTTCTAAACAAAACTGCATATATCTTATTTTTTTCACATTATTGTAGAATTAAATAAGATAAGACCACTTGCTGAACATTTCAAATTCAAAATTTTAAGACTCATGGCCATAATTTTATAATCAAATTATATGATTCAAAAACTGTGTCTTTTAGTCTTAGATTATGTGTACACAGATAGGAAAAGATATTAAAATGCTACTGAAATATGTGTGCATCGTCCTCATTTTCTCTAGCTTAAACACATACCAGTTAAAGTGTGTGTACATACACAACAAAGTAAGCACTATATACCTTATTCCGGCCCACGCGGATGGAACTTAAAATAGGTTGTTTATATTTCACTCTTTCTCACAGGAGTATCGATTAAAACATTCTATTTGTCAAATACATACAAGATTGGTTTCAGTAAGCCATGACTTTTTTTATTGTTCGTGATAGTCTTTATCAAACTTAAATAATTAATCGTTTACAGCAATTTGATTAAAATAATTGCATAAATTAGAATATTCAGTGCCGGGGTGTATCACCACATACATTGTTGGTTAAAAACAAGCATATTTTTGGTTAGTTTTGAGTTTAAAAATATTTGGAGTCGGCAGGAAAAATTGCACATTGTTGTTTTTAAGTGCGAGTTTCTAATTCAGTTTAATTTTTTTTTTTGGGTTTCGTAGTTTTTATGAATCAAGAAATAATATTATTTTATTAAACCGTTTGATTTCTATCGTTTTTTGACCGCATATATTTATACAAGAAAAATCCGAGGACCTTTGAAACTACCTGTGTGGTCTGTTGATTGTTACATTTTAAATATATTATAATTAGTTAAATTATTCAATTTTGACAGTAACAGTTTGTGATATTTACTTATTAGGTGTTTTTTTATTCACATAACTCATTTGATTTTGTTTTTTATCAAATTTCATTTATAAAATACGATTTTTTATTTTTTTTAAGATGACCAATGTGCGTGTAGTGTCATCGATATATTCAAGTTTCTAGTTCATTTCGTTATCAAAAGGCCTAAAAGTTAAAACTTGTTGATTTGTGTTCATTAATATATAAGTGAAAATAAACCGCAAAATGAATTAGGAATTTTAATAATAAACTATTTAAATACAATAAAAAAATCTAAACCGTGTTGCACGGAACGATAAATAAGCTTTATTAAAATGTAGTTAAGCAACAGTCGTATATAAATTCACACCTCGCTTTCCCTGCGATTTAGTTTTTTTAGCAGTATATAGTGAACTACACTAGATTTACAAGCTTAATTTTAACACAAAACAAATTTTATTTATTAACCTTTAATTTATCACTTTAAATTCATGGAAAAACTTTTTAAATTATTATTTCCCTAACAAAATTGTTAGTTGTTACCGTGTTTGTGTATTAGTGCTCAGCAAAATGATGATAATAGCAATTATCAATACGCGGGATTTTTAAATTTTCAGATCGAAACTCAGCTAAAATAACAAACAACATTTTTCGTTAAATATAATTTGAATAAATTTTCATTTAATATAACATTGCGTTATTTAAACACATTTCGAAATGTTTAAATGCCGAGAAGGGGAACAATCATCGCACCAATGTTTTCATACATTTTTGTGTGTGTACAAGCAAAGTTAACAACTAACAATTTGCTACAAAATCGCTCTCCAAATATATTATGAAATTGTTTTTCCATCTAAATAAATGAATTGCAACCAAATTTTTACTATTGACAAAAAAATTGTTCAATTGTTGAATGTAAAAATAGTGTAAAATGTTTAACATTCTATATGAAATTTAAAAACTCTGGCTTTAGTATATTTCATATGTGTTTTTCTGTCCTTTTTGTGTAATATGCACTTGCGGAAAGCAGTCATTTGTCTTTATTTTGTAGTAACCAAAAATTATATTATTGCCAAAAATTTATCTTTAAAGGTTATGTTTTGAATGGTCAAATTGATACTCACTGCCACCAGTTTATGAGACAAGTTATTGCCGAACAAGTGTCTTTAGACAAAGAAACTTACACTGAAGCTTTTTTGGGCAAATCAAATGAGGACTACTGCGCTTGGATTAGAAACGCAGATACCTGGGGCGGAGCAATCGAGGTTTCCATTCTCTCCAGATTTTACGGAGTTGAAATGGCAGTAGTAGATATAACAAATGCAATAATTAACAGATTTGGAGAGGATCACAACTATGGACTTCGTGTGTTTTTGCTATATGATGGTATTCATTACGATCCTCTCTTTTTAGAACCATTCAATGTAAGATAAAATTATTTATATAAATATTTTTTAATGACACTGTTTTCAATTTATGTATGTAGGGAGGCGAAAAAAAAACCATCTTCCCGATTGAAGTGCAAAGTGTATTTTTACAAGCTCAGCAATTGGCCGATGAAGCTAAGTCTGCTCGTCAGTATACAGATGTAAATAAATTTACCATCAAGTGCATCGAATGTAAAATTCTCTTAATTGGCCAGTCGGAGGTGCGGAAACACGCAAAGGTTACTGGTCATGCTAACTTTGGGGAAATATAATCATATATTCGGTTTTTAGATTACTTTTAAACAAATATTTCAACTTATTGTATTAGTTTTATATCTAAAATGATTTGTAAACCATTTTCTCGAATTTAATGAAAATAGACACCTTTACAAAAATCGTTTTAAAATAAATACTTAAAAAACGTTGGTCAGTTGAAAATGATTTATGCCATCTCTTTATTTGTCTCAGACACTTATTTGTGAATACCTGCATTTCTTGTATGTCTGATTGGTTGCAGCGCAGCACCTGGTCTCGTTGCCATATAGCATTATTGTTTTTACGGAGGTATTAAATATTCTGAACTTAATGTGGACGGAAAGATGCCGGAATTTCCACACTTCTGCTAATCTTCTGTATGTTTGCTTGGCTGTTTTTAGACATGTCATTACTTGCTCCTCCTTCCTTAGTTTGTGTTGTTGATGCGCATCAGCTTTGTCTTCTGGATGTTGATTTTAAGGCCAACGGACTTGGCGTCTTTGGTTAGGTCATCCAGTTTTTGTTGCATATCTGAGTTTTAGTGTGAAAGCAGGCATATGTCGTCGGCATAGTCTAAGTCCTCGAGTCGTCTTTGTAGTGTCCAGGTGATACCTCTTCTACTTGAGGTACATTTTCGGAGTACGTCGTCGAGAACTGTGATGAACAGAAGTGGTGATAAGACGTATCCTTGTCGAACGCCTAGATTTGAAAAGCTATTGCTGTACTTTCCTTTGTGAAGTACTCTGCATTCCGCGTTACTGTAGAGTGGGACTACTGCGCTTGGATTAGAAACGCAGATACCTGGGGCGGAGCAATCGAGGTTTCCATTCTCTCCAGATTTTACGGAGTTGAAATGGCAGTAGTAGATATAACAAATGCAATAATTAACAGATTTGGAGAGGATCACAACTATGGACTTCGTGTGTTTTTGCTATATGATGGTATTCACTACGATCCTCTCTTTTTAGAACTATTATGTGTATATCATCGATCACTACATATGGTGTACCGATCCGTCAAAAATTCATAGAATTTGTTTGCAAATGAAAACAAAATAGCAAGAAGTGAAAGGCAGTTTCTGTGTGGCACACGCAAGAATGAAAAAGCAATAGTTGTCCAGGAAAGTAGTATGTGTAACAAATCAAGAAATCAGTCAAATATATAGCATGCTTTTAGTGGGGAAGTGTATCGAATCAAACTATTCTTTGACTGCTCGATTATTCGAGTAACATAATCCCAAATAGCACAAAATTCGATATCTTCAGGTTTTTGATTAAGCTAACAAAGGAAAACTAAAAAAGCAGTCATCTTGCGGCTCAAATATTGTATTTAGGGCTTTTTGTACCGGAAGAAATACTTAACCGGGTATCTTTTACCCAGCAAAAATTTTCTCACTCTCGAAAACTTACCGCAAAAATTACAACAACAAATTGCGGTAATTTCTAACCGCATCGGTCTAAAGGTGGGTTTAGTTGACTATTATCAAGTGCTTGGCTTAAAAAGGGACCCGAGCTAGGGCCTACATTATAGCAAGCAGGGAAAAAAATAGGGCCTTCTCCATAATCAAGTGCTTGCCTTGAGCATTGCAAAAAAGCAGGGCCCTAGCTTTTAATACACACAAACAAAACTAAATAACCTGAACTGATACTATTGCAAAATTATAGTATGTACAAAATATAAAATTCTGACTATCCCATACTATATTTATAGAACGGACAGAATCAGAACCACAATAGACGGATCGGAACAGATCGGATCGTAAGGTTTTGAAATATTTTAACTTTTTTGGAACACATAACCTCACATCACATCATTAATATCTAGAGAATCCAAATTTTATTAAATTTTTGTTTTTGTAAACAAAACAATACGTCAGTTTTCATTTCGGAACGCGGACACTGTGGGTTACTTAATACTTTCAGAATCGGATCGGAGCGAACGGCTCGGGTTGGACGAAACGGAGCGGATCGAAAGCATTCTGGTTGGACCTTAAATCGTCGGAACGGCAACTAAAGTGAGAATATCCCCGAGAATCCAACAACAATTTATAATACAGCAATTATAAAATGTATAAATATACGATTTCATCATGTATTGCAATTGATTATTATTTACACATTAAACAATTGAACAAATATTTGTCATGTATGTAGTGAAAGTTATAATTTATAAATAATAACGTAAAAAAATAACGGAAAAATATCAATAAGGTAATTTTAAATTTATGTTATTGCAAGTGTTATTAACGAAAAACCCGTTGTTTTATAGAAAACTCAATGGGTTAAATTGATCCGCATTAAATGATCGTTTTACAACATTCGAGGAAATGGCTTTGAGGATGTCGAAGTGAAACAACAAATGAAAGCGTATGTTTAAATACATTTTTTAATTAAAAATGGTCAAATAATTAATATAGAAAAGTAATTACAGGTTCTAATCGGCATTGGGTAGCATTATTGAAGGTAATCGACAAATAGCACAACTGCTCTCGTATTTGTGTATTTTTTGTCCTCACTCAAAAAATATAGATGGCTTAATGCCCCCGCCGTCGTTTTGAACATATAGAAATATTTTAGGTGTGTTTCTCTCTTAATTTTATATGGAATTAGCTTTATCTTTATTTCTATTATATGGAGAGTGTATATTGCATGGAAATATTAGCCTCATCTATATATCTACCATTACACCATTTTTATATGAAGAGTGGATAATAGCATCGATTCTATATCAATATCGCAGAATCAATTTTCCATATGTGGCTAAGAATTTATTTTAAAGCAATTTATTTATTTCCACAAAAAATCAACTGAACACATTCGGCGTCTACAAATTTATTATTCAATTTCATTAGGGCAGTGAATTGAAATGGGCCATTCGTTCTGGGACAGCAATTGTTATTTTATTATTAAATTTTCTAGTCTGTTTCCTTTTTGTTCTTTTTGTTTTTTGTTCAAATATTAAATTTAAAATGTTAAATATTTTTATATGTTTATTCTTTGTGTGAGTGCGTGAGAATATTTTTTTTTATGTTGGCAGCTCTGCAAATTCAAATTATACATATATGCATATAATAGATATTATTTTTCATATAGATATATACATTTAATATTTTTCACATTTATCTAGGTTGGTTCCAACGTGGATATCGATCCTGAATACCAACTTGGAGACGGTTACGCGGCAACGTTTCTTTGACGCCCAATTATTTGAGGGTTATCGATATGGTGCAATTTATATTTTGACTTAGAGATATTTAAAGAACTCC
Organism: Sylvicola cinctus; assembly: GCA_963854165.1. Taxonomy (NCBI): domain Eukaryota; kingdom Metazoa; phylum Arthropoda; class Insecta; order Diptera; family Anisopodidae; genus Sylvicola; species Sylvicola cinctus. Next base: position 28,168,366 of record OY974082.1, read on the forward strand.
CTCTGAAATAGTATCTGTTGTGCAACAGGCACGTATATGAAATATGTATCGAACAAGTGCCCGTATGGAATTGGGATATTTATATGGATTATACATAGGTGTAAACGTCACTGGTAAAAAAACATATAATATATATAAAATTTGTATTCAAAATAATGAAATGTAAGTAATTATATTTTAAATTTTATTTATAATTTTTTTTTTAATATAATGGATGTTATGGTTATTGGTGCTAAAGCCCCCTGCTAATGAGAAGAATTTACAACATCCAAATATATGAGGAATAAAAAAAGCGACCTGTGTGTGTTTTAACTGTTGGCAAATCTCGAACACTGACTGTAATGCCTTGGGCTTGAATGTAGTGTTTATCCACACTTTGTTGTTAGCCCCAGAGTTTTTTTTCCCAATAGACCCTGAAAATAAACAAAAACCAATTGATGTTGATATTATTAAAGAACAACCATACTAACAAGACAATTTACTTTCCAACCAACTCACGCACTGACAATTTCTCTGGAGACCCTTATTCGTTCCTTCAACGAGCCTTCTGGAAGCAATGAACGCACATCTCCCTGAAACGCCGAAGAGCCAAATAAGAACTCCAGGCTTCTGTAAAATAATTAATATTTAGCTATTATTTTAAAAAATTTACAAGGAACACAGTAATTACAGCACCTGCACATATAAATGATGGTTATGTTTTATTTTTGAATTAATTAGAGTTCTTTTTTTTTAAATGTCTAGAAAAACATTTAACACAATATTCTCTTCTATAACTTCAAAACTTACCTTAACAATCGTTTTTAAATATCTGCACGATCTTTTATTTTTACGTCTATTGCGTATTGGGTATTCAATGGGATTATTTTTTCCTATAAATAACGAGGTCTTTTTTTGGCACATTTGCATTTCCTTTTCAATTACTCGGCCTCTATAAACACATATTTTGAAATTTTAACAAAATTTGAGCAGGAAATTTTCAGTGAGTACTACAGTATTGGAAAAATTGATAGCGAAAAAATATCGATATTATCCGATATATCAACAGATTACAAATTTTATTTTAACAGTTTGATACGGCTTTGTATGTTTTCTAAATTGTTTAACATCGTTTACAATGAAACAATTTTATTTTCTGTTCGGTTTATTCTAAAAATGTAAATCATGTCCGTTATCCGCAATTATGCTCGATATATATGTATTTTCTATATGTTAGGCACTGTTCTCTGCCTACCCAACAGGAGGAAATATTTCTGTATTCAAGGCTCGCTTTTTTAACGTTTATGCATACTAACGAGGCAAACAAATCTTGGAAATCTATACGGACCTTAGTGTTCATTCAAATTCATTTTTAAACATGCAAGGGACCCCGTGGGGCGCAAAACAAAATTCTGAATTTTTTTGAATTTATTTGCGGTTGTAGGAGCGATGCTATTGAAAAACACGATTGTTTTCATATAAAACATATTTCAAATGAATAAATAAATTTTGTTTTTTATGCTTTTGTTTCATTTATTCTTAATATAATGAGCATCACGTGGTTTCATGTGAAAATAAAAATAAATATATATTAAAAATAGTAATATTTAATTACGACACATTAAAATATTAAAAATAAATTAACTTCCTAATTTTTTTTAGAGTCAGCGACAATATTTTTGCATCAAGAACATTTTAGGTAGTAGCTACCGAGCGTGGTGTATCCGACCCTAGCGAGAACGGACTTTTTCACACAAAATGAACTATTCTTTCATCATTACTTGTATTGTCAATGATAAATACATTTTTTCTATATTTTAAATATACATATAATTATTTTTAATCTCTGCTTTTTAATTTTAAATAATAAAAAAATATCTTTTTATCCTTGCGTCTCCATAGAAACCAGTATAAATTCGAAATTTTCCCCATGTTCAGTAATTATCTCGAATAACGAATGTGTCGGAATCGATTCCCCTTTGTGAGGCGCGAGTCACTCAAAATGGTCAAAAACACTCTGTTTTTCAAACAAAGAGACGAAAAAATGACTGCGCCTTATGCCTCACCTATATAAATAATAAATCTATTTGATTCTAGTACCAATGCTCTGCATGTTAGATAAACATATATAAATTTGATATTTCTTGACAATTGTTTATGGTAAGAAATCCCGAGAATATCTTCCTTTAAAATGACAGTTGAGCTCATCATTTAAGAACTTTTATATAAATTTTTTTCTTCAAATTCACTCATACAAAACCAACATAAGTCTATCTCTTTCGCACGAACTTTTTGATAATTACAAACGCATGCATGGATCACGAAACGATTTATGGAGTTTTAGCTTTATTTGTATGTATCGGAAAAAACATATCGATATATATGGATATGGTAAATTTTCGACATCCCTATTTTGAAGTATTGAGGAGACAATTGTAATTCATGGTTCTGTTATTCACATTAAGAGTAAAGTTTGTTGACATTTTCCAAATTGTGCTGTATTTTTTTTGTTTAAAAATATTAAACATATTATTATTATTTGTGTACGAGTAGTTCAAAATTATTAGAATTTGCATACATTTTGTATCGTTCATCGAAATTAAGTATGTAGAAAATAATATGCTAAATGAAGATTCTTTCAATTTGTCTAAATTTTTAATTCGTATAAATTTAAAACCGTACATGTGTTTTTCTAAGAAGTGAAAAATATGAGTGATTAACATGAAAATTTATAGTCATATAGTGCATCTTTCTTTTGTAACTTACTCTTTGTGTTAATTAATAGTTACAAGTTTGAACATTAGTGAATAATCAAGAATGTTTAAAAACAGTATTTGGAAATTAAAGTGGCACTAATTAATATGTCATGTTGTTTTTATATTTTGATGATTGTATATTATTCTCATTGAAGTACTATGGTAAGTTATTTTTTCTATTATTACTATAGTATAATAATTTTTACTAATCTTTAAACAATTTCTTCATGTGTATGCTATTATATATATATTATAATTGTATTCTTTTGGGATCTCGTTTAATTTATTTGAATCGAACGATTCTTCTCTTCAAGACGCGTCTCTTTTTAATCATGTAGTGAATTCTGGAAGATGCATCGAATCCGAGATTATTACACAGGTCAACTTGCAATATGGTAATGAATAAACTCAATTAATAAACAAAAAGGTTTATTTAAATGTAAAATAACAAAATAAACCAAATGAGATCTCAATAGAATGCAACTCATGTACCATATATGATATTATTCCGGTATTTATACTATATAAATCACAGAAGTGACCTAGCGGCTAGCCTATATAAATATACATGCGAATATTGCTATGCGCTATAACTTATGTTGATAACCATTGACTTCCGGCAACCTAATTAGGATGGCATACAAAACAAGCCTTTATTTGGTTTTTGCCGTAACGCTTGAACATGTTAATAAAATTCTAAATTTATATTTGGTTTTATATACAAGAATTGCACATGAAAATAATAATTATTCAACAGAACATACACTATGTCAGGGTTTCCCAATTAAAAATTTTCAAGGACCCCATAAAAAATGGCTATTATTTCAATAATTATTATTTGCTAAACCTATTTTCTTTCTACAATCCCACCATAATTTGTGGAAGTTGCTATTTTTTAATACAATCGATAATATATATATTTATATTAAGTCAACAAAAAAATCAAAAAAATCAAAATGTATTCATAAATACTCTTTATTATTACCAATAACAGTATGTACATTGTTTTAACAATATCCTTTAGTTTAGCTAATAGGGAAATTGAAATCATCACTTCATCAAAAGCAATATGCATTAGCGGTTTTTTTACAAGGTGCTTTTGGCAATTCTGCCTTAGAATAGTTTAATTATTATTTATATTTTAAAGAAGGGTTATTAAAACTGTCATACATTTTTATTTGGAGACTGCATAATTTTTTTTGGACCGTATAATTTTTCAAAACAATGTTTGTCATTGGCAAAGCAACCCACTTTGTAACTTAAACAAAAACCGAACGAACAACATTTTCCAAATTTGTGTATATACTCATAATGTTTGAATGTGTTGTAGTGCGCTGAAAGAACATAAACAATCTCCAGCCGATTTATCTAATATCACGACAATCTTGAAAAATTGCGCCTGCGTAAATACAAAATAAATTTCACCATGTATATATTATAGCAATGAGCAATGTGTTATATATTATGTGTACCATAATGAAACAAGCGCTTTTTTGTGAAAATAACTAATTTTTAATGGAATAGTAAAAAACATTTTATTCAAAGTATTGGCCATTGTTTTCTACACATTTTAACCACCTTTCTGGCAATTTGTGGATACCACGACAATAGAATTCTTCTTTTGAAGCAAACCAATCAGACACTGTCTCGTAGGATTCGAAGTGCTGCTCAGCCAATGCGTGTCCCATCGATGAGAAGAAGTGATAGTCGGAAGGAGCCAAGTCTGGTGAATACGGCGGGTGAGGTAGCAGCCCCCAGCCAAGTGCTTTAATTGTATCCTGAACTGGTTTTGCTCTATGTGCAGGTGCATTGTCATGAAGCAAAACTACCATGCAGTGTCTTCTGGCTCATTCTGGTCATTTTTCGATCAATGCATGGTTCGATCATTTGTTGTCGGTAGGGCTTCTTCAAATATTTTTTTTGGTCTTCCACTTTCATTTCTCACATTAAAAACATTTTTTGTGAACCGTTGAAACCATCTTTTGCATGTTGCTTGTGATACAGCATGATCTCCATATGCTTCGACAAGCATTCGATGCGACTCTGAAGAACTTTTCTTGAAGTGTTATTAATTAATGCTTACATTTTTACCACGATGAAAAAATATAATGTTGTTCGTTCAATAACTTCACGTATACTGACGTTTCGTATGGCGTTTTGGTTTAATTTACAAAGTGGGTCGTTTTTCGTAAAATTCATTACTTGTTTGTTCGCGATGTCATTTGTTTTGAACATTAATGTTGATTGTATCAGAGTTTATACTGAGAATAGGCCACGTTACAAAAAAATTTTTTTGGTTTGACTCCTTAATTTTTTTTTAAAACATGCATTCACTTTGAACCAACGCTTGAAAAATTGTAACATAAAAGGTAATGCGTACATCATCGGTTGGAACGGAAAGTCCACCTCTTTGCAAATAGTCGATATAATCGTCCCCGGACATATCCCCAATTTCTTTAATAAATAGTTTTCGACATTCCAGATAAGCAGTTTTTGCTAAATTATATGCTGCATATCCTGCGACATGAGCAAGTGCCGACGCCTCAATTTTCTTTTGTGTTAAGTAGTCGGATAAGAAAATGTCTGAATACTTCATTACTTCTTCCGATACAATATTTTGTGTAGACTCGTTAAATACCATTTAAAAAAAAAAATTTATTAGTGATGAATCACGTTGTAAAATCTAATTTTCTTCTCAAATTCAATAAATAATTTATTAATTAACTTCGGAATTTATAAAAATAACAAAAATTTGTGGGATGCAGTTAACGTTAAAACGATGTTCAAAGGTGTACAAATGAGAACACCTTGGCTAACCCTATAAAGTAACGTTTCCCAAAGTGGTGTGTCGCGACCCGTTACCGGTTCGCACAAAAAATATGTAAAGACACAAAAAAACATTTCTATTTTTAATTTATATAGGACCCCAAGGGCATATAGAAATATTTGGAATCCGACTTTTTTCGGAAAAAAAATTAATGATGCAGAAACTCGTTTTGACACTCCTTGAGTCCAAAAAAGTGGTCTAGAAAAAATGTGCAAAAGTACGTCCGTATGCCCTACTATAGAAAAATGGTCGAAAAAAAGAAACTTTTAAACTACTGAACCGATTTGTATGAAATTTTTTTGTAAAGTATTAGACAAAAATATAAAAATAGGATCTTCGATTTTTCAAGATCAAGTTATTGCCAAGATCATTTTTTTCTCAATAAAAGTACCAATTTTGGACAAAAATTGAGGTCAAAATTCAGAAATTTCAAGGTCAAAATTTTCATATCTCCGAAAAATAGTTAAGCAACAGTCGTATATAAATTCACACCTCGCTCTCCCTGCGACACCGAAATGTGCCAAACATACATTCAACATTTGAATTGATGGCTTTTAAATATGTTTGTTTCTGTAAAGATTTACCGTTTTTTATATAATTATTTAGTTACGATTTTCTTATTTGAAATGTGGTTGTATACTTTTGATGATTAAATAAAATGTAAAATGTACACGAAAGAACTTTTTTGTATTTAAAAAAAGGATGTATTTTATTTCAAAATAATGTATAAAGTGTATTCCCACAGTCTGTGGGTGGTTATAACAGTTTTTTGAGTTGGACAAAGTAATTTAAGTAAAAGAGACAAATATGTATATACAAATATTCAGTTTCGTCTTCAACGGTTTGTTCATAATGTCGAGTCCATGGGATGTCAATGAGTCACCCCTAGAAGAAGTGAGTGCGTTGATATTCATCGCTGAACAACAACAAAGAGTTGTTTTTTTTTGCTCCACACGTTTGATATATACTAAATTGGAAAAAAATAATGCTAAAAATTATGCTAAATGCTGAATACATTTTTTCCCTGCCAAGTCGGAAAACATTTTAATAAATTTGGCAGCGAAAATGCTAAAATAAAAAAAACACTCCGAACAAAGTTTTGCAATTTTCCGCGTTACGTTGTATAATTTAATATAGAAACCACCGCTCTGAAATTTTACACACGTATTTGTAAATTCTAGATATAACAGAAATAATTTAAACGCGAAAATGTATCGCGATAGAAAACACGGTTCAAAAGTTTGCAATTTCCAAAAATGATTGATCGAATTAGTTTCTCGACCTTGCCAAAAATTCTTCGATTTTCCGCCTTAATGTTTTAACTCTAAGGCCCGTATGGATAGTTGTTGTTACAAATGTAGTTTTACATTTCTAGATTCAACATTCACATTTCGTACTTATAGACGTTATTACAATCGTAATTAGATTAATGTTCTAGAGACCTATTTTAGAGTTTAAAAACAATATTAACAAATAACAGGTAATGTTTTATAAAAGACGATGTGTTCAAATAAATAATCGATATTGCACAGTGCACAGTTGCTTTATTTAGGAAATTGTTATGAATTTTAATCGTTTTATATCTACTGAAATTCCTTTTTTATTACGGTCTAAACTATGACGTGGTTGAATATATTAACTATTTTAATATAATGTTATATTTAATAACGGTAACACCGAAAGAGAACATATGATCAAACAGTTGGCAGTTACATACAGTTTGCATTCGTGGCTGACGTTAAATACATCTTTGATTTTAAAGCTAAAACAGCTTGCATTGAAATATATACGGGTCTCAAGTCTCAACATATCGTATCCGACAGCGACAAAAAGATGTTGGTACTTCATTAAAAGGTTCATATTCATATTTGTAATTTTTACAATGCCTCCAAGAGATGTTATAACATATTTACCAAAAACATAACTAAATAAAAATATTTAATTAAATAAAAAGAAAAAGTAGTAATTTTTGTTGAAAAATATGATTGCCGCAATCATATTTATAGTTGAGAAGACCACATTATGTTTATGCTAAACATATAATATAATTATGACAACCATAATTTGATTGAGCTGGCTAAAAATTATGCTTACCGTAACCACATAATAATGTAATTACCATAAACATAATATGATTAGATTTTGGTAACCACATATGTGGTCACGTCAACCACAACTGCAACATTAATATGATTATCGCAACATATGTTTGCCGAGATCATATGTTCTCTTTCGGTGTTACCGTTATTAAATATAATATTATATTAAAAAAGTTAATATATGTTATTCAACCACGTCATAGTTTAGACCGTAATAAAAAAGGAATTTCAGTAGATATAAGACGATTAAAATTTATAACCTAAATAAAGCAACTGTGCACTGTGTGTATCAAAATTTAAAATTCATATATTTAAAAAAATCTTAATCTTACATATTATTTTTCGAGTAACTTCGGTTAAATATAATACTTAATAATTTGAAATAATATTGACCTATTTTTTTCTTTAATTTACTACCTTTTAGATTTTAAGAATGTGTAGCTACAATATGGCGGTCACCCATCTTTTGATGATAGTTTTACTGTCGTGTTATATCGTATTAGCTGCTGATGCATCACCACCAGGTTGTACGTATTTCAAAATAATTCTATTTGTTTGTATTTTTTCCAATATACAATAATTTTTTATAGGGATTTCACCATCAGGTGAAATAAATGAATTAGTCGGTGGAAATTTTAGAATAGTTTGCACAATGAATGAGAATAATAATCAATCCATTGGCAAAAACAGTTCTTCTCTATATTTCGAGTTAGGCAACAAAAGAGTCACAGATAATATTACGGTATTTTTAAAAATTTTTGTTTTTCATATTTTATTTAGATATACGCTATAACGTTAAATAACTTAAAATCCTAAATCGTTATATTTTTGCTGTTAGGTTTTAAATCGAACTTCTATTGAGCTTAATATAAAAAATGCAACATATATGACTAACAAAGTGAGTTGTAAGTCAGGAACGGATGGTATAGATTTTGTAAAGGTGTTTGTTGGTAAGTTTACTTTTTTTTATATTATGCATTTGCTTTACGCGTTGTTAATTTACAGGCTATAAACCAAAAGATGTCATCGATTTCAAATGTGTTTCTAATAATTGGGAAAACCTGAACTGCAGTTTTGAAAGGCAGAACAATTCATTAGTGCCGGTATACAATTTGACCTTCAAATACAGCAATTATTCTCAGGTAATTTTAAGTTGTGACCTTTAATTAATTGTTGTCATAATATTCATTTATTAAAGTTCTTTTAATAGTTCGCATTGTTCGTTATACATATTTCCTGGAAGCCAAGAAAATTATTCTTTTTTTATATATGTGTCATGGACAACTTTTTCTCGAGGAGAGTTTTAGTATTTAGACATAAGGTATCTATTTTAGGGGACCGATTTTGTATTTTTTTTCGTATTGCATATGCATTATTAATCGTCGATACAAGGAAGTCTCTGAACTTGTCTGCCTGTGACATTCTTACTTATTAAATCACGCTGTGTGGAATAGTGGTCTCACCAAGCTGCGTTTGGTGGTCTTCCTTTATAACGTTTTCTGGGCCGTCCCATATACGTATTCTCCTTCTTTGCCAGCACTTATTTTTTCCGATTGCAAGGTGTTCTAGCAACAAGGGACTTATTTTTCCTTTGCAAGTAGTTCTTCCAAATGCTTCGCAATATCGTTAATTCTCCCTTTAACCGTATTATTTGATAAAGGAATCGCTGCTGAAAATAAATCCTTTTCTCACGCCTGAAGTCCACATTAATTTTTTGCCACAATTTTTAGAACAATTGATGATACAGAAAATCGTTTTGACACCCCTTGAGCTCAAAAAAGTGGTCTAGAAAACGAAGAGGGATATTTTTACTTTTTTTTTGTATTTTTCTTAGGAATAAGCGTTATATTTAAAAAAAAAACTACGTTGCAGGGAGAGCGAGGAGTAAATTTATACACGACTGTTGCTTAACTACATTTTAATCAAGCTTTTCTGAGATATGGAAAATGTGACCTTGAAATTTCTGAGTTTTGACCTTGATTTTTGTCCATAACTGGTATTTTTATTGAGATTAGCAATAATATAAAACATCATAGTACCCTAAAACACACAGTTTTTGAATAACATATTTTTATTATAAAAATATGGCCTTGAGTTTTAAAATTATGACCTTGAAATGTTCAGCAAGTTTTCTTATCTTATTCAATCCTTCAATAATGTGAAAAAAAAATTCAAAAGTATTTAAGGTTTCTGAGATATAAAAAATTTGACCTTGAATTTTTCGATTTTGACCTTGAAATGTTTCGCAAATTTTCTTATCTGATTTTATCCTACAATAATCTGCAAGAATTTTTTTGATATTGTGCAAGGTGGCTGAGATAGAAAAGTGGGGTCTGTCCTTGTCCACCCCCTTTTTCGCCAGAAGGAGCATCTAGCGGGATATAGGATATATGCAGTTTTGTTTAAGATACCTTGAAGATTAATTGTTGTGGAAATGAAAAAAATCGTAGGACCCATTTTTGAGCCCCTATACGAAAAAAAAATCTTTTGTCAATAACTTGACCTTGAAGGATCTGACCTCGAAAAATCGAAGATCCTATTCTTATATTTTTGTTTAATAGTTTACAAAAAATTTTCATACAATTCGGTCCAGTAGTTTAGAATTTTTTTTTTCGACCATTTTCGGCACACGGCGTACGGCGTACGGACGTACTTTTGCACATTTTTTCTAGACCACTTTTTTGGACTCAGGGGGTGTCAAAACGAGTTTCTGCATCATCAACTTTTTTTCCGAAAAAAGTCAGATTACAAATATTTCTATATGCCCTTGGGGTCGTACATAAATTTAAAAAAAGTCACATATTTATGTATCAAAATATTGTCCATCGCTGGCCACTACTTTCTCCCATCTTTCGAGCAGCGTACGAATCCCGCGTTGAACAAACTGATCAGATGAAGCGATCCAATTTTTTACTTCTTCGTAAGAAAGAAAGTGCTGGTCAGCCAGGCCGTGTGCCATTGATCAAAACAAGTGATAGTCCGAGGAAGCAACGTCTGGAGAATACGGCGGGTGGGGTAGAACTTCAACGTTTCCGAATATGTAAAATCACTTTATCATGTCTCTCGTTGTATTGCTGCCGTTTGTCTTTCAATGTTCGGCTGAAACGCATTAATTGCTTTCGATAACGACCGCCTGTGATTGTTTCAGTCGGTTTTAACAACTCATAATACACTACGCTGGTCACACTAAATACAGAGCATGACCTTGGACCGTGAATATTCGGTTTGGCCGTCGAAGTGGAAGCATGGCCGGGATATCCTCATGATTTTCTGCGCTTGGGATTACCGTAATGAACCCATTTTTCATCCCCAGTCACAATGTGATACAGAAATCCCTTCCGTCTTTGCCTTGCAAGCAGCTGTTCACAAGCAAACAAACGCCGTTCAACATCTCCCGGCTTGAACTTGTACGACACCCAATTCCCATGTCTTTCAGGCGTTTTAAAATGTCTTGTTGCGTCAATCCCAAAAAATCCTGCCAATTCTTGTTGCGTTTGACACGAGTCTTGATCAATTCTGCATCTTCGAAAATTTTCTCTCTTTCACCGCCATGCCGGTCTTCGACGTGAAAATCACTGTTCTTGAAGCGTTTAAACCACTCTCGGCACGTTCCATCACTAATATCGGCCTCAAGATAGATTTGAGAGCATTCGATGAGCCTCTGCCGCAGGTTTCTTCATATTAAAGCAGAAAATGAACACCTCCCGCATATGACGAGAATTTGGCTCGTAAGCTGACATGTTTAATGGCGTTACGTTTACAAATACCTAACCTTATTGTATGACAGCTATTTACGATCTATTTATTTCGACTACTATTACCGCACACTCTATTGCAAAACGGAGGAAGCAAAGTTGTACACATAATATTAATCCAAAAAAATAAAAACTTAAAACTATGCCAAAAGGGCTTACACACTATACTAAATACTATACCAAAAGGCCCTACACACTACCTTACATACTATGCCTGAAGGGCTCATAAAACTAGATTAAACCAATGGCCCACGAGGGGGCCACTACATGCTAAACTTAGAATTAAGTATATGAGGATCACTCGCCGAGTCGGCGTTTTCCTACAGGTGCGTTGGGGGCCGTGGGAGAGGTCGCATAAATGACTGAAGGTCCGAGGCTGTTAGCTGAAATGCAAGTTAGTAACATTATCTTTCATGGCAATGGTAGCAGATTGCGCGGGAGGGTCGGTACGCTGACCCAGCCATTAAGGCCCTGTAGTGAAGGTCGGTTGTCGCATTGTCGGTGACCAAAGCTATAAGCGTGACTGGCGTCCCATGTTTTTCAGCCATTCGCGAACACAAGCAATGGTGAGTAGGTGGGCTCGTATAATTCTTTATTCTTTATAGTGTTTGGATAAAGGACGTCGGCCTTGTCGGCCGATATGTCACGTTAATACACATACGGAATATTTTCCTTTCAAAAACCAGCAGTTTGTCGAGTATACTTTTCGATAACGTACCATTTTACATAAAACAACAATACATGAGTGCTGGGCGCAGTACCTGCTTGTAAAGCAGAAGCTTTATATCTTCCCTCAGGGCACTGAAGTGTCGGAGGAATGAACGAAACAATGCTGAAGTGGCCCCCTTTGCCCTCTTAAGAACGTGTGTGGCGTTTTGAATTTTTTTTAGGTTGAAAGATAATCTATAACCCAGATATTTTTCGGTTGTGCTAATTTTAATACTTTGACTGGGAATTAGACGCCCGCATCTTGTTGAGCAAGTATTTGAATCGTGTACTTTATCTTTACGTGAATAGATTAAAATCGTTGAAATAATTTAACAATACAATTAATAAAGCAATTAAATATTTATGTGTTTTATGTTTATATATATTTATATTTTTATATTTGTATTTGTATGAACAATTTATAGAGAATCTACTCCTGTGATTTAAACGGAAATCTCAATAACAAGTACTGGTGTGAAGTGAACGGAATAGATTATCATCAAACTCAAGGCTTATTCATATTTAATTTAAATGCACATAATAGTAAAGGAGAACATCAGCAAAACTTCGAAATACAACATTTCTCAACTGGTAAGTTTACATTTATGATCTATTTTTTACGTTCATCCACATCAGTATCAAATGTAGTTGCAATAAAATGTTAATTCATCCTTTTAATGGGTATCAGTATAGTACATATCAAATTAAGTTTTGGAATCGAAAAGTTGTTACCTGGATGAAATTTAGCTCAGAAAAATTTCTTTGTCCCAGATATTTTGGTATTTGTAACTGAATAGAAAATAAATTTAATTAATAAAAAACTGTACTGAATTTGTAATTCAAATCAAAAAGCTGTATAAAACGCACACTATTATACGTGAATTTAAAAGCTTTTACAAATTATGAATCACCAAGGTATTAGGCTGGATGAAAAGTCCCCGGTCTGACCCATAGATGGCGTTACCAGAATTTTTTCCATATGATTTTCATTTAGTACCAACCTTCAAACGATACGTGTAAAAATTTGACAGCAATCGGACAATTAGTTCGTGAGTTATAGCGATTTGAGTGAAGCTACTTTTGTTATTGTTGAAAAGATGGAAAAAAAAGAATTTCGTGTGTTAATAAAGTATTGCTTCTTGAAGGGAAAAAATACAGTTGAAGCGAAAGCATGGCTTGATGAAGAGTTTCCGGGGTCTGCACCGGGAAAATCCACCATCATTGATTGGTATGCTAAGTTTAAACGTGGTGAAATGAGCACTGAAGACGGTGAACGCAGTGGACGCCCAAAAGAGGCTGTTACCGACGAAAACATCAAAAAAATCCATAAAATAATTTTGAATGATCGTAAAATGAAGTTGAGCGAGATAGCAGACATTGTAAAGATATCAAAGGAACGTATACATCATATCATTCGCGAATATTTGGGCATGCGAAAGCTCTGTGCAAAGTGGGTGCCGCGCGAGCTCACAAGCGATCAAAAACAACAACGAGTTGATGATTCGGAGCAGTGTTTGAAGCTGTTTAAGCGCAATAAAGCCGAATTTTTCCGTCGATATGTGACAATGGATGAAACATGGCTCCATCACTATACTCCAGAGTCCAATCGGCAATCATCTGAATGGACAGCAAGCGATGAACCCAAACCGAAGCGTGGAAAAACGCAACAGTCGGCTGGAAAGGTTATGGCGTCTGTTTTTTGGGATGCGCATGGAATAATATTCATCGACTATCTCCAAAAGGGACAGACAATCAACAGCGACTATTACATTGCTCTATTGGAGCGGTTGAAAGCCGAAATCGCAAAGAAACGGCCGCATTTGAAGAAGAAAAAAGTGCTGTTCCACCAAGACAATGCACCGTGTCACAAGTCTGGAAAAACGATGGCTAAAATTTATGAATTGGGCTACGAATTGCTTCCTCATCCACCGTATTCTCCAGATCTGGCCCCCAGCGACTATTTCCTGTTTGCGGACCTTAAAAGAATGCTCGCTGGCAAGAAATTTAAGACCGATGATGAAGTGATTGCTGAAACTGAGGCCTATTTTGAGGATAAACCGAAAGAGTACTACAGAAGTGGCATCGAAAAGTTGGAAAATCGCTATAATCGCTGTATCGCCTTCGAAGGCAACTATGTTGAATAATAAAATTGAATTTTGCAAAAAAATGTTTTTTACCATGGTAGACCGGGGACTTTTCATCCGGCCTGTTATGTACATAATATAATATTATGCTCATTACATTTTAATTTTTCGTCAAGCGTCAAAATATTTTTGATTAAGCGATTTCATTTCTTTTGCAAAACAAAACTTACTGGGTACAGAGACATCTGTGTTCATTGTTTATAGCGTCATTACTTAAGCCGTATTTTTTTTTCAAAATATTGTAATTTCAAAAAAATTGGAGATAAATAAAAAAAATCATTTGTTTACATAATATATATATTAATATTTAGATGAATTTGCCCTTAAACGGAAGTGCGCATTTCTCTTATTGTTTGCTTCCATATCAATTGGACATTAAGACTTAAAAAATTGAAATTACAAGTGATTCGTTTATTTGTAATAAATTAATTTAAAAAAGTTTATAGTATAGAGATCTTATATATATATATAATATATATATATATATAAATTATTTGTTGTTACTGCATTATGCCGGCCCACCAAATGCCGTCTGCTGTGTAATTCTTACCATTAGCATTCTTATGTGAATATCATTTAACTATTGGTTTGACCGAAAAGAAACCTGTGATTTTGCATACAAACGGCGTTGACAATTTTTTTGAACGGCTTGTAGAAAAAAAGTGCGCGTAATTTTGTTTATATTTGTTTGATTGGCGTCAGTTTTAATATGGAGCCCCTTAAAGTACATTTTCGTCACATTTTCCTGTATTATTTCCATAAAGGAAAAAATGCAGCTCAGGTTGCTAAAAAGTTGCGTGATGTATATGGTGACAAAGCCTTAAAAACAACACAGTCTCAAATTCCGTTCGGGAGATTTTTCACTCAAAGATTATGCTATCAGTTTGGTGGGATTGGAAGGGTGTGGTATATTTTGAGCTGCTTCCAAGGAACCAAACGATTAATTCTGACGATGTCTACTGTCAACAACTGGAAAAATTGACTACAGCCATGAAGAAGAAACGATCAGAATTGGTCAATCGTAAAACTGAGTGAGCTTGGATGCATCAATAGCCCTGACCTTGCACCCTCAGACTACCATTTGTTTCGGTCTTTGCAAAACTCCTGAAATGGTAAAACTTTTGATAAGGACGAGGATATAAAATCGCACTTGTTTCAGTTTTTTGCAGATAAAGACCAGAAGTTCTATGAGCGTGGAATAATGAATTTGCAGGAAAGATGGCGAAATGTCATCCAACAAAATGGAAAATATATAATTGATTAAAGTTCATTCTAAAATTAAAAAAAATTTATTTACTTTCTTTTAAAAAATCACCGGTTTCTTTTCGGTCAACCCAATAGTTTGATGGTAATAATCTATACATAGATGCCATATTACTAATACCAGAGACAATTATATAAGAGACACGTCATCCCCATATAAACAAATGCAATCGTCGGTTTTGATTCTCAGCGCTTTAAAATTTTCGTAATTATCGTCAGCCGCTAAGTTCGGATTTTGAAGCTGTGGACAGCAGGGCTGCTGCCTGCTTTATGCTTATCGAATATTTCTTTGAATAATATATTTTCAGAGTTCAAACTTCAGAGTCTGAAGTTCAGACTGCTTTTAGCACTGGTGGATGGAGGTTGTGTTATGTTGGTCCAGTGAGTAATGAGTATTAGCTCTCGGACGACAAATCGTATGAATATGCGCACAGATTTTGTGATTTATAATTCGTATACTAATGTTTTATAGCTTGATAATTCAAATTGATGAGCTGAGCTATATTCTGTAACATTTCCGAACAGTTTTCAAATCTCATAATTTGGCAATGAAATGTAAGAAATAATATTGATATATATGATACACACAGAATATTTATGCCGGATGTAGATGGTAACTTTTAAGAACAAGTATGTTTATGTTTCTTTATGTGCAATACTTGTTCAGGTCGTTCCGCTATCCACATGTATTTGATATCACAAATACAATATTGAGTTTATTAACTAAATTACCTCAGAACTGTGATTTATGTAGATGCCAAAGTAGTTCAGAATTTTGATTTGCGAGTCCCGAAAATTGTCAAAATATAATGACCTCTCCTAAGACGGTAAATAAATTGTCAACTTCAAAAAATTATATTCAAAAGAAATTTTTTTTAGTTTAAATGGGTTAAGACCCTGATATTTTGCTCCTAAAATATAAGTTACAAGGTTTAATGTTAGCATTGAAGTTTTTTTCAAAAAAAAAAAGTTGATGCAGAAACTCGTTTTGAAAACCCCGTGAGTCCAAAAAGTGTTCTATAAAAAATGTGCAAACGTACGTCCGTACGCCTTCTGCGAGTTATGTACTACCACAAGGCGATACAGTATCACACAAATTAGAACCACTCTAAACCTAGGGTTGTTCTAATTTCTGGTAATGTTTGGGGAAGACTTTGTGAAAGTACTTAATTTCGAGATTTTGATGTATGTACATTCTTGGTGTCTGAATTTTTTATTTCCATGTAAAAATTTTAAAACTCTAGTACATAATCTTATAATGGCAAAAAATATGTAATGTACGATAGCAAATACTCAAAATAATTAATTTTATAGACATAAAATCAAAAGCAAAACATGATTTTGGGTCGATACGGACCTCGCCGAAACAGCTAGTTTTATATAGAATTTCGGTATGCGTTTGGATCCTCCTAAACCGCTCGAACGATTTTGTTAATTTTTTTTTTCAAAAATAGATTTTCGCAATAATTTTTGGTAATAGCCAATTTCTTCATGGACCACAATGTTTTTCGCGGTTTTTGTAGTATATTTTCGCTTTTTAAATGCGCCTATGTTTATTCTAGAATGTTGACTAATACGTGTGTAACATTTTGTAGCGATCCCTATTCCCTAAAACTGTGGTTTTAATGTGTTTCCAACCCACGCATACATACACGGTCGTTTAGATTTTTTTTTATAATATATTTCAGCTTTCGATTGGTTTAATAAAGCAAATACATTGCTGTTTCAAATTAAGTATATTATCCAAATAAATTCAAACTATGTGCGAAAATACTGTATTTCATTTATTCAGATAATGTGTGTCCGTTTTTCGACTATTTTATCCTCGAAAAAAATGTTCGAGGGTGCTTTATATATTGCTTTATATATTTGATTTATTCCAGAGTTTTGCATAAAAAGGTGCAATTTTATAAAAAATTGTGGTGGAAATCAATTTTAACATGCATATATTTTGATTTCCAGTTGTTCCAGATGCGCCCGTATTAAATCTTGTTAAGAATACAACTCCAACCAGTGTTGAAATTCAGTATTCAATACCATCCAAATTAGGACGATTTCCAGAAGGTAAGTTTAAATGTATTGAATTAAATTATATAAAGCCCATCGTTTATAAAGTATATAGTATATATTGTTGTACTCATAATTTTTTTTTCGAAATAAATCTAATAACGAAGTAACTTTTTTTATCACCTATTTCTCACTACACTGTGAGTTAAATACAATTAATTCATCTTCGTAAGATAAAACTGCAGACATACTAGCACTTTCAAATGATCATTTAGACAGAATTTAATGTATTTAAAAAATAGCCAGACCGACTACACTTTTCGTTATTAAACTCGTTTTTGTGATTTACATTTTGACGTTTCATGCAATAATAAACATAACCTTTTTTAATAAACAAAATAACTTTGCCGGTTCCAATGAAGCGATTACAATGAGAAGTACAAAAATTAATCAAAATCAAACATTTTTTCATCGATAGATTTAGAGTTTAAACAATTTTGAAATCGTCATTTAGGTGCTTAATCGTAATTAGTCTGCCTACAGGTTAACACGGAAACCGTTAACTGATTATGATTCTATCAAGATAGATATTCAAACTAAACAAAATGTATTGAATTTCCGTAAAGAATGAAAAAAAAATATTATCAAATTACGTAACCAAGTTCAACAACACACACGGAAACCGTTAACTGATTATGATTCTATCAAGATAGATATTCAAACTAAACAAAATGTATTGAATTTCCGTAAAGAATGAAAAAAAAATATTATCAAATTACGTAACCAAGTTCAACAACAATTTTTTCGTCTAATGTTTTCAGTCAACTCTCTCATTACTCGTGATGTGAGCAAACTCGTTTGAAATTTGTGCTCGCACTCGTGAGCTATGAGGAAACTCATTTTGAAAAATTATTCATACCCGTGAGTTTGAGCATCTGTTTTTGCATATCATCATTGAACGAGTATTTTCGATACATGCCCCAAGGGCAAATATAGATTTTAGCAATCCGACTTTTTTCGGAAGAAAATTGACGAAAAAGTGGTCTAGAAAAAATGTGCAATTGTACGTCCGTACGCGTATAGTGATTGATTGGACCAATCTTGCTCGACAAAATTCAAAAACCTAAATTATGAAGAAAATTTTTAAGTTTTTTGAATTTTTTTTTTTTAACGTTATCTACACATTCTTCACAATAAAATAACAATAGTTGGAAAAATTCCCTAAGCGGAATTAATACATTTTTGCCGATCTAAATTGTCAAAAGTAAACACTGCAAAAATATCCTCATCAAAATATCAAAGTATATCGTTTTAAGCAATACGTATATTAGATGTAATCTTTAAAATATTATTACCTTACTAGCGGAGGAACCCGTGCGCTGCTCGGACACAACACGTTTTATAAAATCACTTTGATTCTTAATATCATAAATATATGATAAAGGAATGTCTATTTTTCCAGTTTTTATGTATTGTAATTAAAATTAAAATTGAAAATAATGAAAATTATTATGCAGAAATTTGTTTTCATGGCGCTGCATTTTTTCGCTCTCTTCTGTAATATCTTTCAACTTCATAAAAGGAAACAACAAAAGTTTAAGCAACTTTATTTCGTTTTTTCCCTCGTTTATGAAATTTCAGCATTGGATGTGATGAATTGTTCTATAAGTTTTCTTATCTTATTTTATCCTACAATAAGGTGACTTTTTTATTTCATATACCAAAGTTTTCTGAGTTATAAAAAAATTGACTTTAAATTTTCCGATTTTGACCTTGAAATGTTCCGCAAGCTTATCCTCATCAAAATATCAAAGAATTTGCAACATTTCTATATGTTTTTGTATGTAGTAAAATTCATTATAGCGTTTTAATTAATACGTATATTATATATAATCTTTAAAATATTATTACATTATTATAAATATTACTTACATACATTATAAATGTATTATTATAGCTGCATTTAATTAATTTTTTTTGGAGCAGCACTCCGTTTTGAGCTTCACAAATTCGGCTAATTATGTATTTTACTAGCATTTTTAAATTCAATTCAGCCTACACATCTGAATTTTCGATACCATCAGATCTCTGCTGCATTTTCCGTATGTGACTAAAGCTTCTTCTTTAGACAACTTCCTGTGTAACTCAATGTACTTATGTGGTTAGTTAAAGTTAATTTCCTTAATTGCACGATTTTGTTGGCAACCCTATCCGTGCTTTAAGCTGTGCTACATGTGTGTTGTTAGGCAACGTTAAAAATTGTTTGGGTGTATGCGGTTGGATCTGTAGTTTTTTACAGTTTTTCAAAAATATTTAATAGTATTTGGGAAAAATCTTAAAACATTATACAAAATGAAGTGTTGTGTTCTGAACTGTGACACTGAGAAGTTGAGAAGTGAATAAAAATTTGTTGTTTTCAGGTAGGTTTGTGTTAGATGTGACTCGTGATGGTGAATTTCAACTCAATAGTTTCCGTCAGTAAATAGAAATTAGAACATAGAAAATATTTGAATAAAAAAATAGAAATTGTGTACTATTAAACATTATCAGTTATGTGTTGTAACTATTAGTTTTTATATTTAAAAAAAATTGATGTATGTTTTAAAATATTGTTTTCTTATGTTATTTTTGTGCTTGTAATTTCAGCTGTATCTTATATGACGTCTGTTCAGGGCTGCTGCTTTATGTAATTTTGTCAATATGCAAGTTTTATTTTAATGTTGGGTGTGGAAATCGTTTTTTATTTAGGTAATACGATATGTTATGAGAACATTTTTCAGGTTTACGCAAGATGTGAACTTACGATAGGCTTGGATTGATGCAATTTTTCCATTTGGGTTTTTGACGGTCCGATGATAGAAATAAAATATTTAGAATTGAAAAAAATGTCGGCGAGTTGTAATTTTAATAACAATTTATATCGTATTTATATTTATTTTTTTTGGGGTTATGTTTTTTAATACCATCGAGATTTCAACCACAATTTTTGTTTCATTTCCTTCATATAAAACGATACATAGTTCGTTTTGTGTAATCTGCGTTCGGCTGCAGATGCTCGCGTGTGAATTCATTAGAGTTTTAATTTAATATATACATATTCGATTTGTATATTTGCATATGTAACAGAATATTTATGTATGAGTATACAACTTTAAGAAATAAAATATTTTGTACAATATCTGTAACTAAAATATTAAAAGAATTTTTCTTAAATAATTGCATTTTTTAAATTAAATACATCTAAAATAAAATTCTCGTATAGAAATTAAAAATTGTTCGTCAGTGGTAATATAACACTTTTTGTTTCACACATGAGTGAAATTGATAAATTTATACTTTTTGATAGTATGGGTATGGTTTTTGTCACCAAAATTTTGTTCGAGTGTCATGTCCAGGTGGGTCTATGGTGTAACCTAACCAACTATGCATACAGTATATGCCCCTTAAAGGCAGAATGCAGTTTTTTTAATGCATCTTAAATTATGTGTAACACTCGCGGACATTTTTTCTAAACTCTATGCAAAGTTAAACATTTCAGAAAATTTAGGGGTATGTTTCAAACATTCTCTAAAATGTAGCATAGCATTTAAAACCAAAATTTATTTTAATTATTGGGAAGCACTTAAATTAAATTATCCTGTATTCACTTCTTTTATTTTTGTTTAAACACGTCTGTATCGTATGCACTTAAAATCGTTTTTTTGTTTACCTGTACATACTTTGAAAATTCCTTACCAAGCGTACTACAATTTTTATTTGATTTTGGTTCATAATTTTTTTTAAATTTTGTGGAGCTGGTTAAATGAATCACAGTGCGCCGTATGCCGCACAATGTACAAATGCTGTGTCAAAAATACAAATTTCGAAACTCGAATTTGCCTTTTTTTAAATTGATGAGTGTAATTCTTTAGTCAATTAGCAATAAATAAAAATCTTTTTTAAGGAAATCCCGCCCATTAATAATATACCTGGTGAAAGGCAAAGTTTTTAAAAAAGGGAGCTTCGGAAATTTATTGTAATACGTTACGTAGTTATTGGAAAGTGCGTTATCGTGCCGATAATATTCAGACGCGAGTTGTTTAAGGTTTGACAGAGTTTACACGATGTGAATGAATTTGTCAAGGCAAAGACGAATGGACATGGTGGAGATCGGATCACCAGAAAATCATTAAATGTTTTGTTGTTAACATGCTCAAAAAATGGAAATTCGCTGTAAATATAAGAGCATTTTTCGAAGCAAAACAAAAAGATTGACTTACGAGTAATCAAAAAATTTTGTTTGGAATTGCGTCGTTACCAGAACTTCGTCGAGGACATCCAGAAACTACTTTCAAAGAATCTAGCCATAGATCAAAATAGAGAAAAGTTGAAGATTTTCTGAATGAACAGAAATAGTTCTACAAGTGTAAAACTATTAAAAGATGGGAATACTGGTTTTGTTTCATTGTAAAATAAATCAATCAAGAGTAAACAATTGCAGAAGAGGTTATGAAAAGAAGAACTATAAATGTTGCAGACCTGAAGAAACATTCACATTATACAAAAATTGATTTGACTAAACAAATTCACAAAGAATTACGAAATTCTGCAATTTAATAAGAGATATATGAATATTGCTTAGTGAAACAAGCTGCTACAAGAGAAATTGGATTACTACTTTAAAGAAAAGGACACCCTAATTAGTGAAAATGCAATCGAAGCTAAATTCCATTCCACAAGGAACTGAAAAGAGGACTTAAACTTCATACGCTTAAGAAATCAATAATAAATACAAATATGGATTTACTCAATTATTTTTTATTTTCATCCGATCCTGTGCTTACAACAGAATTACAATGCCTCAAAGATTAAAAAAATTTCACAACATCAATATTCAAGTTTTTTTTTTTACTTTAAGTAATTATATTTCTGTTGTTGATGGTGAAAAGAAAAGTGAATTTTTTTTAGTTGTAATTTGTATGAAAATAAAGGAAAATTTGTTTTTAAGTATATTAAGTACGCCGAACCGCGTACTATGATGGCCATACAAAAGCCATTTCGGAAACTACTGAACCGATTTGTGTAAAATAAATATAAGAGAAAAATAAAAGAATGTAATTATGATTTTTCAAAGTCAAATGCTTCAAGGTCAAGTTATTGCCAAAATCAGTTTTTTTCGTATGAGGGCTTAAAAATGGGTTCTACGATTTTTTTTCATTTGCACAACAATTAATCTTCAAGGCATTCTAAACAAAACTGTATATGTCTTATATCCCACTAGATGCTCCTCCTGGCGAAGAAGGGGGTTGACAAATATAAACTCCACTTTTCTATCTCAGCCACCTTACACAATATCAAAAAATATCTTTCAGATTATTGTAGTATGAAATAAGATAAGAAAACTTTCAGAACAATTTAAGATCAAATTTTTTAAATCTCAGAAACCTTAAATATTTTTGAATTTTTTTTTCCACATTATTGTAGGATTAAATAAGATAAAAAAACTTGCGAAACATTTCAAGGTGAAATTTTTAAAACTCAAGGTCATATTTTTATAATGAAAATATGTAATTCCAAAACTGTGGGTTTTAGAGTACTATGATGTTCTACATTATTGCTAATCTCAATAAAGGTACCAATTTTGGACGACTAAATCCGCCAACAACTACAACTTTCCGCGGCAATGAAGTTCGTCTTCTAATATACAAAAATTGATACGATTCTGTAAAAAACTACTCGCCAAGTTTCATAAACGAGGGAAAAACCAAATGAAATTGAAAAATTTTTGTTGTGTTTCCTTTTATGAAGTTGAAAGATATTTCAAAAGAAAGAGAAAAAATGCTACGAAATCGGAAACATTTATGAACAAGCCGCACCATGAAAACAAATTTCTGCACAATAACTGTCATCATTTTCTATTTTTACTTTGATAACAAAACATAAAACTTGAAAAATAGACATTCTTTAATCAAATATATATCAATTTTAAATATTCCTAAACGAAAGTGTGGGTATACCTTTCAATTACGCCAAAACCGACAATGGAATCGCCACAACATTTTGCACACGTGTTTGTCAACATTGTACAAGTAATATAGGGGTATTTTTACAGCGAAAATAAACCGCGAAAACCGCGAAAAAATTGTCGTTTCGCGAAAAAATTTACTTTTACCAAAAATGATTGCTGTAATCGGTTTGTCAGTAGTCAGTTAATAAAAAACATGTCGCGAAAAAATCCACGAAATTTTCCGCGATTTTCCGTGGAACTATCTATTTTTATATATTCCTAAACGACCGTGTGGGTTTACCTTTCAATTACGCCAAAACTTAAAATGGGATCGCCACGAAATTTTGCACACGTGTTTGCCAACATCCAAGAAGTAACATAGGCATTTTTACAACGCAAAAATAAACCGCGAAAACCTCAAAAAAACGCCGGTTCGCGAAAAAAATTACTTTTACCAAAAATGATTGCGGGAATCGATTTGTGAGCATTCAATTAATAAAAAATATAAACGGCCGTTTGGGTATAGGAATCAACAAGGCTAAAACGAACATTCAATACGAAATTTTACACAAGTATATCACAACACTCTAACATAGTATATTTAAAAAATTAAAATAAACCGAAAAAAACGGCGAAAACAATAGTGGTTCGCCAAAAAAATGCTTAAATGTTTTATAATCCAATATAAAAATTCAAACAACGGTAAAACTATAAACGGAATCGGAGATTTTACAAACGTATTTGTCAGCATTCGGAAAGCAACAAAGGCTTTTTTTACAGCGAAATGAAACAAGAAAACCCACCTTGCGAAAATCTTTGCTGAAACTGTAAATGGGATCGCTCCGAATATGTTCACACATATTTTTCAACATTCCTGAAGTATTTTGGAAACGCGAAAATGAATACTTTTAAAAACACCTCGCCAAAAAATTCGACCATAATTCTTTGGTTTTCCACAATTTCGGATTTATATTTATATTTATGATATTAAAGAATATAAGTGATTACTAAAAACGCTTTTAGAAAACAACATGTTGTGTCCGAGCAGCGCACGGGTTCCTCCGTTAGTCTAATATATAAATTTCTAAACGACCTTGTATATTTAGTAATCAATCAAGCTAAAACTGAAAATGGGATCGCCACGAAATTTTACATTCGTATTTGCCAATATTCTAATATAAACTTAGTCGTAATTTTAACGCGAAAACAGCGAAAAAAATGACGTTTCGTGAAAAAATTTACTTTTACCAAAAATTATTGCAGACATCGATTTGTCGGTATTCAATTATAAAAATCATGTCGCGAAATTTTCCGCAATTTTCCATGGCAACTTTTTAACATATAAAAATCTAAACGACCGTGTGCGTATAGGCTAAAACTGTCAGTAGGATCAATACGAAATTTTACACACGTATTTGACAACACTCTAGAAGTAACATAGGCATATTTTAAAAATTAAAATATATTGCGAAAACAAAAGTGAAAAATCTCGCGAGAAAACTGCGGGTGTGTTTTATAAACTAATATAAAAATTTAATGGACGATACTATCAATCAAGCTGAAACTGTAAATGGGATCGCTCCTAAATTTTTCACACGTATTTATCAACATACCAAAAGTATTTGGAAACGCGAAAACAAATCAAGAAAACTTCGAAAAAAATCTCGGTTCGCGAGAAAATGATCGCGGGAATAGATTATCCAGTATTTGATTAGTAAAAAATACCTCACGAAGAAATCTGCCAATAACTCCGCAATTTTCCGCGATAGTGAAGTTCGTCAAATATATAAAAATGAATACGATTCTGTAAAAAACACTGCGCTTAAAAATTCGAGCATAATTCTTTGGCTTTCAACTATTATTAAAATTGCTGACGGTATGTTTCGTGGATTTTGTTTCTTCGAAATATTATTTTGCAATTACTTTGACTACGATTGGATGTCATAGTAGCAGTAATCCCTCTCACTGCAAACAAAAAAGAAGTACTTGCGATTACCTTATTAACCAAGTAGATCTGCACCAAAAACAAATCAACTCAGTTCTAGGCGTGTCGTCCAGACCCAAACGAGGTTTACTAAACGTAGTGGGATCCGCTAGCAAATGGCTTTTCGGAACAATGGATAACCAAGACCGCAAAAAAATAGAATCTGAATTGAATTCCTTCTTAAACAAAGGTGCATCTACACTCAATAT
This sequence comes from Sylvicola cinctus, assembly GCA_963854165.1. NCBI lineage: Eukaryota > Metazoa > Arthropoda > Insecta > Diptera > Anisopodidae > Sylvicola > Sylvicola cinctus. Next base: position 28,194,083 of record OY974082.1, read on the forward strand.
TTTAGACAAACAAACTACGGTAGTCAAATCCACTATTGACACAGTAACAAAAACAGTTTCGGTTATTAAGGAACAGCATAAAGATTTGATGCAACGGATAGCAAGTGGTGACAGTGAAATAAAAAAAAAACAGTGTGAGAGTTAATAAAAAACTGCCACACAACATCATACTGTTTATTAATAGTGTGTATTCAAAAATGCATCAATAAATAAAGCGAGTTTTGTGGTGGAATGACGTTCGCCGGGTCCGCTAGTATTATTTATTTTTGTATCTACAGAGTACAACACATTGAAGTTGTAAGTGCAATATAACCTACGTCATTTATTGTTTTATTTATTTTATATACATCTGCATACAATAATTGTGACTGTATGCAAGATTTGCATAATTATTAGTAGTAAGTATTCAGTGGCTTTCATGGATATAGCGAGTCTTCTGGGATGTGGTGTTTATTATTCGAAAAAGTTGGCAGAACATTTCAAGGTCAAACTTTTTAAATCGGAGATATCTTAAATATTTTAGTTTTTTTTCACATTATTCGAGGATTAAAAGGTCAAAATTTTAGAACTCAAGGCCATATTTTTGCAATTCAAAAACTGTTTTAAGGTACTATGATGTACAACCTTATTGCTAATCTCAATAAAAGTACCAATTTAGGACCAAAATCAATGTCAAAATTTAAAAATTTCAAGGTCACATTTTTCATATCTCAGAAAAACATTATTAAACTATAGTTAAGCAATCGTATATTAATTCACACCTCGCTCTCCCTGCGATGAATTGTGTTTATTCTTGCTAATTTTTGTTTCTTTTTAAAATGGTGTTTTAGATCTATTGGCAAAATTTGAAATATTTTCGGATTTGAACAACAAGAAGATACTTTATTATCAAATATTATCCAATCTAAATGGGTCTTTAGAACAAACTTATACTTTGAATAATTTGGTGCCGCATACTTGGTAAGTTTTCAGTCTATTTGGTAAGTTCTAAACATAATTATAAATATTTTTGTATATTTTACAGGTTTCGTGTTCAGTTGAGGCTACGATCAGTTCTTGCTAATGATACGGATGAAATGTGGTCAAAATATTCAGAGAAAACTTTTCTCACTTCATCTTTAATTCCAAAATTCACGCCTGAAACCGATATGGGTGCATTTAGCATAATGAAACACGAGTCCTTTGCATTTATATATATTTATTGGAAAGAAGTTCCAAAGGATTTGCACTTTGGAAATAATTTTTCAGTTGTTATTCATTTGCATAAACCAGCGGGAATTCCATTTCAACAAATAAATGGTGGGACAGCTTATAATGGTACAATGGCGAAATTTAACACATCTAAGGATATAAATGAAGAAGATTTGGAGTTTCGAATTTACAGTCGCAATATTGAAGGAACTTCAAAAAATTTTTCAACATTGTTAATACCGCGACAATCAAAACGATTAAAACCTCCAACTAATTTAAAAAAAATACTTGAAAAGGATCGGTATAAGATATCGTGGAGTCCGGCAAGTGACCAACGAGTTAAAGACTACACTGTGTTTTGGTGTCACTCAAAAAATGAAGGGAGTGATCAATGTGATGTAAGTTTTATTATTTTTTGATTATATTTCAATGTGAATAATTTTTAAGCCTCGACCAGAATCAACATAACGCACGCAAGAAACGTGACGCAAAACATATATTATTTGGTTGCTATTATTTTTTTTTCAATTTATATACGTTTTTTAAAAAACTAATCACTTATCCGTTTAACGATTACTATTATATGTTATGTATTACTATGTTTTTAATTTTGACAATTTCCAACGTCCAGCTTATGTAAAAAGGTAAAATTTGACCAATTTTTTTTCCCGGTTATTCGTTATGATTGCATTTGCTATGTTTTCATTCACTGTCATTGATTTTGACAGTATAGTTCATATTGGGCAGTGGGAGTTAATTGGTAGGGCTCTATTTATCAACAAGTACCAGTTGTTGACGTCAAATTTATACATAAATTCAAAAATTTGTGTAGCAATTTATCGATTACGCTATACTGCTTCCGGCAAACATTCGTCACATAAATGACAATTGTATAATGTCGAAATTACCATATGTTCATAAAAAATTGTTGTACGTATATAAAGGCGATATCTCTATAAGTGATCGCAATGTATCATTCTAATGCCGTATAGACATATATAATATGATTATTATTATTGGTCTTGCTAGATGTTCCGCCCTTGATTTTTACGATATTATTTTTTTGATATTGGCTCTTGGCGACGGCGGGTAGTAGGCTTTTGAATTTTTGTGATACTACATGTTTATCTAGCCTGTCAGGTATGTTGTTGCCTCTGATTTTTGTGTGGCTGGGTATAAACGCAAGGGTAAGCCTAGTTACATAAGCAAGGTCGTTGATAACAAATAACAAATATGTCGGTATTTTTAACTTAGATTCGAAGTGCAGTGGGTTATTATAGAGCATTAATTAACGAACAGTATTTGTGTTTTTGGGCCTGTTTTTTTTTGTTTGTCCTGTATATTTATCTTATTAAAGCGAGTCTATTGTATATATGGTAGATATGTATATTTTTCGGATATTTACATCCTAATCACCTTGAGGTATGAAATACTTTACGACCTGGTCTCATCTATACTTATAAAAATGAAATGGCACAAATCTTTGTGACGATTCTCCTCGAGAACTACTGCTACTGTTAACCAAATTTTATATATGTGTTAGTTGGGTCGTGAGGAAGGTTTATGTGTTTTTGTCTTGCAAGTTTGTTAAAATGTTTTTTTTGAAATTCCGAGAGACTTGTGAGACATTTTTGCTTGCGTTGATGTGAATTTTAATAAATTATTATTACTTACTCAAAAAAATACTTCCGTTATTCTAAAAACAAGTAAACATTAAAATTTTGCACCATTTATACATGTACAAACATGTTTTATTGTAATACTTACACTTTAAAGTTAAAATTGAAAAAACACCGTTTTATGATAAGCACAACAAAAAAAAAACACGTTCGCTTTTTCTAAATTTGATGACAAATGAATTTGCAATTAAAATTAAACATGCGTTCGATAAAAATACATTCATATATATTTCATACGCATTTTGTATATTTTATATACAATATATTATAGGCTTGCTGCATGGTTAGTAGTTTTACGCATGTATTGAAACGGTAACATAAAAGGCAACAAAGAAACGTCATGTGTGTACACACAATTTACAACTTTATACATATTATGTTCAAAGTTGTGTGCGCATGGAGTTTTCAAAAGTTAACATGACAGTGCAGTACACACTTAACTTATTAATGTATAAGCACTAGTGCTCTTACAAAATTGAAATATCGCCCTACTGCACTGGTCATATTTGTGTGCATGAGAAGTTTCAAATTACCAGTGCAGTGCAATTCGTAAATGAACACGTTAGCGTATTTAAGCTCTCTGTGTTCAAACTACTGCACTGCCATGCGCTCAAACGCTAGATTCTGTCATCGTGTGTTTACACAAATTTCTCTCAAAATGTGTATTCGTATATGTGAAAAATTTTGCCAATGCTATTCCGTGGCGATCGGGTATGGTTAACCAAACGCTTTTTGGAACATTTATATATCAAGAGAACAACAAAAATAATCATCACGTTTCATCTTCTTCAATGGATATTTTTTTAGCCTAAATTTTGAAACGTGTAAAGTAAAAAAAAACAAAAAATTTAAATTTGTGTAATGCTTTGAGTAATTACTTACCACACTTATATACATTTAAACATAGCTAATTAATTTGAACGTAAATTTTTTTACTTACAGAAATCAATAAATTTCACACATGTTAATAGTACCAACTTTACACATGATTCAACTGATGTTTTAAGTTTTGCTGTGTCTGCAAATTCGTATGAATCCAGTTCTGGATTAATTTGGACTAAATGTACTGCACGGTCCAACTACGGTATGATTAATCTTCTTGTTATGTAATACATAAAATTACTCTTCTATAAGTGGTATAACTTTATCTTGTAATTAATAGTAACAGCTGTAGGATAGTAAAAAGTTGGTTTTATTATATGTAGTTTGTTTTGAAAACTTGGAATATGGATAATATGCAGTCGAACTTCACTAACTCAAATTATCATAATGCATAAAGAAAGTTCGACTTCCGGAAACTTCAACTTACATAATTATTTAATAAAATTAGCAAATTTAAAGAAATAAAGTAAAGGTATTTGCATAAATTTATTTAAAAATTGCAAAAAAAATTATAATTTTAAAAATTACTGTAATTTGTGATTTGTAGTTTTTTTTTAGATTAGATTCTGTAAAATGTGATTCTAATTGGTTTATTGCTTTTTAATGGTTGTCTGTAGAGGTGACACTTTTCTGATATTTTCTGTTATTTTCGAAATAAAATACAAATACAGTGGACGCTCACAAATTAGAACTCTCGGAAATTCGAACCGTCCAGATATTAGAACCTGCGTTTTCAATACATTGAACGCTCTGAAATTAGAACTGAGGTTCTAATTTCTGAGTGTTGTTTTTAGTTCAGTTTTTATTGCTGAATTTTCGTTTCTAATTTTTTTTATAAAAAGATGATTTTGAAATCTGCAATCAGTTACATAAAATTAAAGAAAGAACTGATTTAAAAAAAAGCAATTAAATATTATAGATTACTATGATGTATTGTATGAAAAAAAAAAATTAAATGCAAACGAACGGAAATAAATTTTTGTTATATGTAAATAATTATTTAGGTTATTTATTTATGTTACTAAGATAAAATTTCCAATACATAGTAGTTTCTAGCTTTAATAACAGTGCTTCTAATATACATATATTGTTCTATGGATATACATTTTTTAAATTTTAAGTACAACTTAAGGATTTTTTTTTTTTGCAGACATTGGGCGGCCAATTAATATTATTATTACAAAAAGTGGTTCAACGTTCATTTCTTTAAACTGGAATTTGGAGTGTGCTGATCAATCTATTGTTGCCGGATATATACTTAAATACTGTATTGTTAAGGACCCAAAAACTAATACGTGCGAACAAGATGAAACGCCCATAACGTTTGAAACCAATTCGCTGAAATATGATTTGCAAAATTTAAGACCATATACTATTTATAAAATTACCTTGTCGATGTATTCCGCAAAAAAAAGTGTCGGCCCACCGAGTGAACCGCTTGTTAATACAACGTATGAAAGTAAACCGTCACCTCCGCAAAACTTTAGAGCAAGCAACATCACCAACACTTCAGCACTATTATCTTGGGATCCGCCTGAAGAAATGAATGGTGTTCTCAGAAAATACGTAGTTGAATATGGTCATGGGGAACGAAGCGTTGATAAGAATTTAACAACGTATTTAATGTCTGATTTAAAAAGTTTTAAAACATATTCAATAAATGTACGTGCTTGTACTGGCGACTGTTCAAATAATAGCACAACCCGCATAGAGACACTGATCGGAAGACCTAGTCAAATATCACAGATTCATCTTAATCGAAGTGAAACATACAATTTTATATGGGATCCCCCGGCTGACAAATCTGGTCCGATATCTTATTATGAGCTAAAAGTTGTTTACATTCATTTTAATAAAGAGGCAAAAGAAAACGTTTTCAAACTATCGAAAGCTAAATGTAGCAATGTTAAAGATCAGTGTTATGAAACATTAAAAAGAACTGAAGTACAAGTAAGAGCTGTAAATGTGAGAGGTTCGTCAAATTATGCTATTTCAAAAACAGGGAACAGATCATTTATATGTGAAGAAGGAGACCTTGTCGATTTAAATATATCAAACCAAGAAATTTTCGCTGGCAATTGGTCAGTGGTTACACCTATTGAATGCAGTAGAGGTTTACATGAGGTTTCTTCACACCAGTACATATCTAAAATTCTACTTATCGTAACTGTTGTAACTGCAGCCTCTTTTATCTTTGGAGTTTGCTGCTATAGATATTTCAAAACATTCAAAGATATTGGCATAGAACTACCAGCTGGATTAGAGGACATCAACGAAGACAAGAAATGCAAATCAGCCGATATTAACAGACTTAGTAAAATAGATAACTTAAGTCACAACGACTTGTATACTGACGCACCAAGTGAACGACTTCTGCGGCCATGTGTTGAACATGGTAATTTTGTACAAATCGAGGAAAAAATTTTATCGCCCCATATTATAACAGATGATATAGTACAAGCTATTTCAAAAACGATTCCTTTTGAAGAAACATTATCGAAAAAAGATATGATAAGTTTACCACTCAATTCTAATGATGCTAAGAATAGTCGATTTATTGTAGACTCATCCACTAATAGTTTCGGGTTCGCATCTGGGGAATATGTTCCAGCGTCTATATTATGTCCTGATATGCCAAAATCTCAACAACAGGTAATCTGACATAAAAATCTCAAAAATATTTATTTATAAACTATTTGGTTTTTAAGCAATCTAATGAATACACCACATGGAACTCTGTTATTCAGTCAGCACCATATTTTGAAAAATCAAAAATTAAGACCAACATTGTTGCTTCTACGGATTTTAAGGGAATATCAGGTAAACATATTTTTCTACGATAGAAATGTATTTTTGTACTATTAATTATTTAATTTACAATTTTAGGATATGTGACCCATAAACAGCTCTCAAATTTTGGCCAGCTACTTCAATAATTTTACTTTTTAAAATGAAATAGGTGTTACAAAATACATTACAATTTATTGTACGATATTATACAGTAAAGATATATAATTTTGACTCAAAAAAATCCGTTTTCTCGATTTCGTTTCGTGTTCTTTCATATTAAGTATATTATAATACATTAATTATTAAAATTTATTTTAGATAAAACATAAATATTTTTAAATCGTGCTATTTATGAAATATAGAAAAAATAAATTTTTATAGAAAAAAATGCTACTAGAGCAATTTTTGAACATTAATGATATCTGATCATGCACAAAAGAAAATTTCCGCGGCACACAAAGTTGTGGAATGAAATATGATAATTTGATTTCATAATGTAAAGTTGTGTAAATTTGCTTGTAGTAGTAACAAACCAGTAAATTAATTTTTTTTGTAAAATTTGCACCGTTTCTAAGATATGGAATATGATGGCGGTTTTAGATTACATATATGAAAATTTGTTCAGTTGACTATTTTTGTTATTAAGATTTACATTAGTTACAATTAAATCCTTTATTGGAAGATGAAATATATGTACTCATATTGAAATGTTGGAATTCATTTTATTTGTTACTAAACCAGTGGATTCCTCGGAAAGAACATGTTTTATAAAAGCGTATTCGTTCATAAACTAATTGAGACAAAGTAGGAAGATACAATAAACAGTAAAACCAGTGAGGGACAGCACTACAAAAATGCGGCAAGTGCTTGAAAAATGCAGCACGATGAGTTTCAAAAATTAAAAAGTATTTTATGGCATTAAGATTAAGCAGATACCGCACAAATGCAATAGTTCTGAATCTATTTGATTTTAGTGATTTGTGCTGCATGTCAGATAAACATATAGAAATTCGATGTTTATTGTGAATGATTTTATGGTGGAAAATCCCGCTCAAATATTTGATATAACAAATGTCAATGCAAATTAAAATATATTACTTATTTCAGTTTATACAATGAATAAAAAGAGTTAGTTTTAACTTGAATGAAAATATTTATTAAAAGTTAAAACATGTTATATTATGTACATATTCTTTAGAATACCAATTATTGTAGGATACTAACCACCTCAATATTACAACAAGCCGTGTTTTTGCACAAATTAAATTCCCTTGTCAATTTGGCTTTTGTAAAAATATGACCCACCATACAAAATAGTTCCTCGAACTGACTTGAAGTCATCCTTATATAATTTTTAAACATTTTAGGATCCTCCAAGCTGTTGAAAATTGTGATGAAAGCACCTGTGGCACTCCGTCCTTCGTGGTACGGGTCAACCCAACTTTTTTTTACGCACATATTGGAGTTTCTTGACCACAGAACTCACGGCTTCTTTTTTTCTGGGTTTCTTGCTATAATCCGTTATCCAAACGTACGCTAACATTAGGAAATCTTCACTCAATATTATTAGTTTTTAATTTATTTTGCAACAAAATATTATCTCTTTTTATTTATTAAATTTCAATGTGTTGTATTGCTATAAATGTTGCCATAACTCGCCCTTATGAAAACCACATAAGTCTATCGCTTTCACTCGATATGTTTGATATTTTCAAGCGCATTCATGGAATCACCAAAACGATTTATGGAATTTTAGCTTTAATCTTGTGTTACGTTGTTTGTGCTCGCGCTCCTCCGATTTTTATGATTTTTTTTTTTTGCGTATTATTAATGCAAAAATAAGCCGAGATGTTCGATTATTAAAAATCACCTTACGGCATTCAATGCCTCTTTAAAATCTAAAGATTGATAATCAATATTTAACTTTCAATGAAACCCAAAAGTAGAGCTCTGAAATTCGCAAAATTTTCAATTCTTGTGGTCAAAAAAAATTTAACTCAAAAGAACAGTTTAGAAATTGTTTATACGATTTTCCAACATCTCTATCTACCTTGTACTATATGCGTGGCACAATTTTTATATTTAATCACCGCATTGAAGTTAATTTCCAAAAGGGACGAAATGAAAATGTTTAATATTTCATATGTTTTCACATATTAATATTATCTATAAACTATATCATATTTTGCAAAGAACAAGATAAGTGCTCATAAGTCAATTGCCGAAGCGGCGGGAAAAAACGGAATTAAGTTACCGATAATTTTTTGTGTTTCTTTTTATGAAATTCAAGGATATTTCGGAATGATGGCGAAAAAATGGTATGAAATCGAAACGATTGTGAGTTTCACCATGTGGTCAAGATTTTTCACAATTATTGTCATCAACTTTATCAATTAAAAATTATTCTGAACATAACATAACATTATTTTATAGATTGGAAATTGAAAACTACATTTGGATGTGAATTTATTACGACCTGATGGAACTCCAGCATATCATTTTTACAGTAAAAATAAAAAATAAATATTTTTCGAAATTTTACCGGGAAAAAATCTCAAATGCAGTTAACATGGCAAAAGAAACGTCCAGCATCATCACTTTTACACTAAAAATAACAGGCAAACAATTTTTTTTGCAATTAATCAGGCTGGTAGTTTCTCTTGCCCTGTTAATTGAATTTGAGAACAACTGCAATAACCTTGTTTTACTCTTATTTTTACTGTATAACTTATACATGTACCTATTATCACATTAAACTATGCTAGTATAATATACGATGCAGAAACTTGTTTTGACACCTCCTGAGTCCAGAAAAGTAATCTACATAGAAGAATTGTGCAAATTTATGTCCGTACGCCGCAGAATGATTCATTTATCGAATCTACCGAGACAAAATTCAAAAAAAATTATGAACTAGATTTATTCTAGTTGTTAATGGATTGTCATTCTTGGACAAAAGGTTTCGAAGTAATAAAAACCCGTTTGGATTGGACTGGACAATACTATTGAGGGTGGCCTAAAGAAGAAAATGAGGATTTTTACGATCAGGGTTGAGCATAAATGGCAAGAATGTATATAGAATAAAACTACATTTTCACACAAAAAATATAAATTAGTGGGCAGTATAAATTTTTCATCGGAAAGTGACAACTGACATGATGTCATCTAAATCAAGAGCTACTGGTCGCCAAAGAGTTGAGTTCATTGAAGCAACTGGCCGAACTAAAGTAAGAAAGACTATGCAATTAGTAAAAAATAACAGTGCGGAATAACTGCTAACTGTATCACTTTATAATGAATGAATAGTCCACATAGAACTAGCCACATCAAAACTTGCATTTCACAGTTCAACCACTGTAAACAGGAAGTTGTTTAAAGAAGAAGCTTTAGTCACATACTTAAATGTAAAATGTAGCAGACTATTATACATTGCTGTACAAAATCGTTTTAACAATGTAAATTGCTCCACACTCCCATCCTATCATGCTGTGCTTGAAGAAAGAATGGTATGTTGATACCAGTGACGTAACTAGGGGGCCGCAGGCCCTGCGATCGTATGGGGTGCTCTTTAAAATAATATGAATCAGGAGGCCAATGTATGACAAAAAAAAATTCTTATAACTAATCGCTCAGTTTTGTTCAGTTAAAAAAATTCATTTTAGATATAACCCATTTCCCATGCATCAATATTATATTCTATGTTACAATTTAGATATTCATTTTGAGTGTGATAAATAACATATACCAGTAGTGCGTTTCCATAACTTTCACCCGATACTGAGTGATAAAATTATCACTTACGAAAAATTCGAGAAATTCGCAACAAAGTGCACCATTTTATTTGTTTATAAACAGTTGTTCCAATGTAGGGTCTCAGCGGAATTTCGAAAACTGTCTCACTTTTGCCATCTGGAGTCTGGTGTCCAAATTTAAAAAAATGCTATTTATCACGTAATATTGGGTGACAAAAGTTATAGAAACACACTACAGGTTCGTTTTAACAAAAGGATTGCAAACTGAAACAAATGTTTAATATTTATCGGTCCCATACAAAGTCATCATTAGGTAGCCATGGCACCTAGAACAAATATTTTATCCAAATATTTGTGTGTATTGCAATATCTTTATGTGAATTGGTTGTTATTAACACCTTAAACTTCGAAAAAAACGGAGCACCTCGCAACAAAATCATAAAAGATTTCTAAATTTTCAAAGCCCACTCAGTGGGTTTCAAAACTTCACTGACAAATATTAAAAGTCGTTTTATAAAGATGATTTTTGAAAAATTATAATTAAATATATGGTAGCTGTTCGACGTAGCAAACATTATGCAGAAAATGCAGAAAATGCGAACAGGTGTTTCCACAAAAAACCTCCGCACACTGCATGTTTATTGTTAATTTATTTATTTTTTCCAATTAAGATTTATTTTCCCTTAGGTAGGGTTTACGGAAACTATTACCAGAAATAAAATATTACTTACATATTAGGATTTTACGAAAAATAAGTAAATTTTTTTTATTTATGTAAATTTTTTTTTTGAGACCGATGGTTTATTCCGACAAGAATTTTTCGTTACAATAGGTTATTGTTGCATTAAGACATAACACGTAAAGGAATACGTTAAGGTTTCTTATATTATATTATACTAGCGCCTAGCGGTACCCGGCCCGCGTTGCTACGCCCAAGAAAAAACATGTTCTCGAAAATAAATTTCTTTATTAAAGAATTGGCAGATCCGGCGAACGTCGTTTCACCACAAACCTCGCTTTGTTGAGACACATTATTTATAAACATTATGACTTCCATTCGTAGTCAAAGTCTTCGGAAAATAAGATTATAGATTCGCATCCAGCCTAAATGACTATTACCACGTCGTAAAGGCCCTTAGGAGAGTTAAAGTTGTCACTTCAGGTATATTTACTTTTCTCATTCACTTCAGTGCCCGGAGAAAGGACATAAAGCTACTGCTGTACAAGCAAGTGCTTTGTCCAGCTCTCACATACTGCGGCTTTATGTGGAACCTCACGATACGAGAGTATGTTCGGCTATTTATATTGCTTTTTAAAAGAAATATTCTCCGTATGTGTGCTAACGTGACATATCGGAGACAAGACCGAAATGTCCGTTTTCAGAACACCGTAAATAATAATGAGTTATACGGACTCACCTGCCCACCTCTGACTGAGTTTATGTCGCGTATGGTCGAAAGGCATGATCATAGGATCGTCAACCATTCTAACAGCTTGATCATCGACAACGCGTCAATCGACCCTGACTTTATGGAGTTCATGGCCGGGTCAACACGGCGACCTTTCCCGCGAAATTTGTCTCCACTATTATGATCAGTAACACTACTAACCTACTTTTCAGACACATTCAAAGTGCTTAGGTGGTACGGTGAAGTTGCGTTGTACTACCATAAGTTAATATAATTCATGAAATATATTAAATATGATTAAAAAATTAATAGAAATTAGGTTGTAACATTTTACATATTTATACTATTAGGCACTTAATTTTTTATTTTTTTTGTTGTGTTTTTAGTTTATGTATTTGATTTTTGCATAGTTTTAAGTATTAATATAGTCGCCTGCCTGACAGCCTTAGGTTTTTTAGGCCTTTCCTAAAAAAAAAAATTTTAGAACAATCCACAAATGATAAAATTAAAAATTAGCACAAAATGTTTAGATAAGAACTATAAATTTAGTGTCCCAATATGTAAATTAAACTTAACTTGTACGAAGAACATTTTTTAATTTTGTCATTTGTGTATATAGTATATACACACAACTTGAAAGTGAAATGAATTCATTCCGATGCTGAACAATAAGATATGTGTATTAGATAATTTTTTACCATATTGGTACACTTAATTTATATATATAATATATGACATATAGTATGCTGTAGCAATAATAAATTAATCTCATTTAAAGATACATATAGTATTTATGATAGATAGTATATAGATAGTATATACATAACAGTCATATGACATTCGTGTAGACAAAAAATTATTTTCCGATAGCCATTTTATTATAACGCAAAGACATATGCCCAAAATATGAAAATCGAATTATCAATGAAATAGACATTATAACCATCTAAAACTTTACTGTTTCTTTTATTTTATATTAAACATAAATTTACAATTATATCTGAGCCGAAACTGTTTAATTTAACAGCATATAAATTTGTATGTTTAATAATTTTTTAATTAAAAGTTATTCAATTATGCGGCTCTATTCTCCCATTTTCCAAGATTTCGTCACCATCGTCTACACCGTCCACCTCCTCTTTTCCCCACAAAGTAAGGGCACGCTCTTCCAGTGCTGACAGCTTTTTGGCACTTTGAGGGCCTCCGCCTGTTGCCATAAGGTCGGCCTTCACCAATCTTGCCTTACGGCGCACCGTATACTTCCATTTTTGTAGCGACTGCAAATATAAAAAAATTTATCATTATAATAGGTTGTCAAAAAAGTCCTGCAGAATTTTTATTGAATTTTCAATTGTTCATAAAATTCATTACAATAATGCGATTCAAATATGCGCCGTTTTGTTCGATGACGCGTTCCCAACGAGATGCCAACTTCATAATGCCCCTCTCATAGAAGCTCGCTTCCCTATTGGCAAAAAACTCGGAGAGCCAATTTTCACAGGACTCTCTTGTGGCCAACTTCAGACTACCAAGCGCGTACGCCATGGACAGAAACAGGTGGTAATCACTTGGTGCGAGATCCGGACTATACGGTGGATGCAAGAACCTCCCATCCGAGCTCCCGGAGCTTCTGAGAGAGCTTGAGATGCATTTTGGCCTTTATCGTAGTAGTACTGTAAAACTACATGCTTGCGACGTTATAACTCATGAACAACTAAAAAGAAACGACAGTCAATCAAGCACGTGTTAGCGCGTGAAAAGAGCTTTCCAAAAAGGTATAGCATTGCCAGATGCGATGAATAAAACTAGAATTACGCGCTTGAAGCGGCAACTGGCGAAAATTCCGCAAGACTTTTTTGACAACCTTTTAGGCATTAAAAACAAAAATTACAGAACAACGCGAATGGTATTTTAATATTAATAATGTTAATAAGGTTTTTTGTTTTGAAAATGAGTAGCAATGGGAAGTACGTTCCTCTCAACGAGCCTTATGAAATGACAAAAACTTCGTTTAAAGTTATACTTATAAGACGTTTTGAATATACAATATATTATAATAAAGCTTAACGTATTATTACGTGTAATGTCTTAATGCCACAATAACTTCTTGTAACAAAAAGGATAAAAATCTTGTTGGAATAATCGATCGGTCTCAAAAAATGTTTTTACATAAAAAAAATTTTTTTTGCCATTTTTTGTGCAAATCGCAGTATGTACTTAATTATTATATTTTTGGTTCAACAAAATTGTAGGGTGTGCTACATAAAGAAAAAAATATTCTAATGGAGAAAACCGGTTATATTGAATTTATATCATATATTCATTTTCGATATGTCAAAATTCTAAATATTTTTGGCTGTATTTTGTTTACACAAAATAAATTATCTACATAGATGTTTGTTAAATTTTTGCATCTATTTTATGCAATATCAAGAAATAAATAACTTAATTTTTTAATTTGTGCATAAAAAAAAGTGTTTAAATTCATATGAAGTAACTGTGAATAAAAAAAATGGAGAAAATAAGTGCAATTTAATGCAAAATTAACATTAAAAATGCAGTGTGTGGAGGTTTTTTGTGGAAACACGGGTCCGAATTTTTTTTTTGTTCTGCTATTTGTTGCCGGCTCGCATTTTCTGCATAATTCATTAAAATGTGTCTATTTTTAAAATATCTTTAAATTTCAAGGATTATTTATTGATTATGTTTGCTACATCGAACAGCTAACATATATTTAATTATATAATTTTTCAAAAATCATCTTTATTAAATAACCTTCAATATTTGTCAGTGAAGTTCTGAAACCCAAAAGTTAACCAAAATTTATATTAATTGGAATTCTATGGGAAGCGGGCTGTGTTCCTGTGTAGTTTGGCCATTATGTGATAGATTGGTGAAAAAGTTATTTCTTTTGATTACTGTGGAGTTTGGCCCATTAGGGCTGAACCACTGAATGTAAGTTAACACCAGCGCTTGCATGCTCTAGCATGAATCACACAATTACAACAACACACCATAGACCAAAGATATCATGCTCCAGCATGAATCAGAAATCATCGCACCTAATAACAGTTATTATTCTTTCATGCGCATCACAAAATATCGGCGATAAAAGCACTCTTAATGAATGGCGGATGTTATGATGACAGGATATCCAATGATAATTGCTGAGGATCGCGTAAATCAAATCAGCCCTCAGCTTAAGCTATTGTCACCAAGCATTGTTCTTATTGACTGTGATAATCACGCCATCAAATTTGTAATAGTTCTTAAAAAGTATAAATACTATACAAATGTGAATAAATCCAAATAAAATAAACCAGCACGGCAGACACTATAGATTAATTATCATATAATACGTTAAAAACATAAAAATTCGGTAAATCTTAAATACATTCAGGAATTATTAGGTATAACGCAAAACAATAGTTCGAAGGACTAAAATCCTGTAAACCTTCGAGCCGAAATTCCATTTATCAAACATAACGTCAGCCACAATCCCAACACTCAAAACGTAAACTAAAATTTCTTCAACCCTAAAACCCGACTTCGATTCATATTTAAAAATTCTGACTGGCCATAATCCTATTAGCCACACATCCAAAATCAAGTTAACTACAATCCCCAAACCTGAAATTGTGATGAAGTAAAAATCTCAACATCCTCTTCTTCGGTAAAATAAAATTTCGTGGGGCCATAATTATGAGTCGGAATATATATATACAGTTGTAACAAACACAAACTTATTTTCGCACATATTATATTTCTTTAAATAAGTCTATGGGTTATAGTTATAACAGTTTTTTGAGTTGGACAAAGAACATTTTGCGATATGCACTGAACCAAAATGGTACGTAATAAACACGAAAAAGTTCGTTGAGATAACGAATAGTTCGTAGATAATCATCCCTCGAATTGGTTCGTTTAGTCAACGAACCGCTGTTCGTTAAATCTACGTACAATTATGTACGTTGACGCAATGAACTCTGTACGTTAAGACAACGAATTTTGTACGTTAAAACTACGACTTTTTTACGTTAAAACAACGAATTGTGTACGTTAAAACTACGAATTCTGTACGCTCTTCATTGAAATTAATAAGTTGCTCGTCAAAAAAGAAAACACGAAAAGTAATATAATATTGAACATAGCATGAAACACTAAACTTTGTTCATTAAAATACTTTTCGTGTTTTCTTTTTTTGACGAGCAACTTATTAATTTCAATGAACAATTATTTATTCCCTATGTCAAAAACAAATAAAGGTATGCTTAATTATATTTTTTATTAATTCCGAATACTTACTAATTAACACTATTTTAATTATTATTAGAGAGATATTTATTGATATTTTTAGTTCTATAGTATTTAACAAGTTGCTTAATTTCTTGGTGGATTAAACTTAACTATTTTAGAATAAACCCTTTAAATTAACGAAATTAAACATTGTAAGTCAGGGAAAAAATAAAATAAAATAATGCACACGTATTTTGTGCCATCAAAAATGACGAATATTTCGTCAATAGTATAAACATTCCTCCCGATGACAGCTATGAAGGGCTGAACTTTTTCACCTTTGTTCATAAAAATTGAAGGTGGTCCTGAATTTCTTGCGTTGAAATTTCCACAAATATAAACGCATTTTGTGAATCCTTAATAGAAAATTTCGCTGTTGATTTTCTATTGCCTGCGGGTCATGTTTTGGTTGGGCACTAAATAGCCGTGCAATGCCCACAATAATATCTGCAAAATAAGAGAAGTGTATAAATACATAAATTAAATTAATAAATTTATTCAAAAGTTAATCAATGTTGTATATAATTTTTTACTTACTTTCAACTATGTTATATGATGTTTGGCTTTTTGAATGTTTCATTAATTTGAAATGACGTATTAAATGTCTTTTATAGTTCGAAAAGTTTGAAAATACTTGACCGCATGAATTCTCTTCACATCTAAATGTACAATACGTTGATAGGAAATGTATTTTTTTTAAATGAGTAATTAGCAAATCCACTGAAGGAAAATGAATTTTGCAAACAAAACAAATCATTGCTTTTTAATTTTAAATTATAGTTATTCACGAGTATATACTTATGATAGCACTTTTTTTTAACTTTTTTTTATGTTGAAGAACTGTATGTCGCACTTATTTTTCCGTTAAGCGTGTTACTTGGTCAAAAATCTTACGTAAAATGAAATTTTTAAATAAATATAATATCCTAGATGTCTATTTAACTGGAAAATTCACAACATTTTTGTATCTCTAGGAACAAAATATGTAAATAACATATTAAATAAACAACAACAAAATAAAACTATATTATTAGCAAGAAAACATTAAACCGATATGCAATTGAAATATTGCATACTGCAGAATATATCTCATTAGATACTATTCATATTCAGCAGGACCGATCACGTTTATGCATGTTTTATTCTTACTTATTCCGGCCGAAATCGAACAGCCATCGTTTACAGAATACAGACACTATATACAGAATATACCTCTTTTAGATTAGATGAAGAAATATTTAACGTATTCATATTCGTTAAATACACAAACGGTTCGTAGACCATAATTTCCTAGTTTTTATAAAACTACGAATAGTTTGTGTATTCTACGAATAATTCGTTTATTCAACGTACAATATTTTAACGAACGCCGTTTATAAATATTATGTACGACTTTTTTTTCAGTGTGGATTGTGAGTCCATGGGATGTCTGACTAAGTGTGTCCCTTTCTTACATGTTTTCTATCGCCTGAAGGTCATTGGTCATGCATTTTTTAACCCATTTAAGACTGCCCATAGATCGGCTTGTACGATTTTGATGAAATTTTGAAATTTGTGCCTGGGAGACCATATAAAGTTGATAGGAAAAAAAAAATTTACCTGTTCGAATACTTGAACATGGGTATTTAAATACCCGACAGGCTTTAATGTGATAATTTTTTAATGTATAATGTTAAAAGTACTTGTTAAGCAAGAGAACATAATATTGTATGTTATATCCTATAATTCGATCAATAAACGAAATTAAAACATTTTTGGGTGAAATCGTTGGGATGCGCACTCATAAAACATTGCATTTTGAGGGACAAATCCAAATGATTTAAACAATTCTTTCACGTGTGCAACAACTCAGAATTGGATCTCAAAAACAAATTTGCAAATGTCGCAGCATTGAACGATTTACTGAACAACAAATTTCTTGAATTCTGCGTATTCTCTCATGACCTTTCATAGATGAACAAATGATTGCCGGCATTCGTGCAAAATTTTTATGAAAGGAAAACATATTCGATTCGGCTGTAAATATCTGTGTTTGTCAAATGATAGATTCTTCGCTTTGGAACTGTTCGTTATAATCGGACAAATCATGGTCCATTGATTTATATAAAGGTAATGCGAAAGAAACTTCGCGGTACACCCGACTTTTGATTTGATATGAATAATTCGATCCTCGTGGTGCGTTGGAACGATAATGCGGTAAGTTATGCACAGACCTTACTATCGAACTTCTTGAGCCATACACCAATTGCAATGGCCCGTGCGAAACTTTATGATCTGATAGTACATAAAATGGTCATAAACTCTGAACAGCCTTATTTGATCAACCAATACAATCAATAATTTCCGAATTCGGATTAGGTTTAGTGGTATTAGCCACTAATAACAAGTGCTTTTGAAGCGGCTATGCTAAATGCGTGAAAATTGCATTGTCTTTGTTGCAATTATGACAAAAAGTAACAATATCTCCATTCGAATTCCATGTTGAGATTTGCGAATCAATAATGTTAAATCCGGATAGAACGGTAACTTCCGGTGGTTAACTGGGAATGCGTAAAGATCTTATCGATAATTTCATTTTAAAACTGAATACTCGTCATCGTTGTCCGCAATGCGGTGGAAAGACCGAATGTGGATGTCCCAAGTGCCAGGCCAACTTCGATTCCGGACCTTGCTTCTTCGATTACCAAAACGGTGTTGCCCCATATTAGACGAAGGTTGCTAAAGCTAAATAAAGACTATTCTCGAATTAAACTTTAAAAAATCCGATTTCAATGAATTTTTATTTACTCCAAACGAATTTTTTGCATATAGAAAAAAAATAAGTTTAGTACACACCATGGGCTGTCGGGTATTTAAATACCCATAGTCAATAAAAAAGGTGTAAAGGTTAGGCGTGTTGAAGCAATACTGTAAATATTTATCCATTGCATAGAGGACATCTCAATGTATCTGATAAGAATGCGCGTTTTTTATTTTTACCTTTTCCTTTTATTTAAAAGCATTTCTTGTCAACATTTTCTATACAGAAAAAAAAAAAAATTTCACCTGGAAGAAAATACAGGTAAACCACGGAGAACTAAACTGTTCTATTTGTATTCTTATAGTTTCATTTTTCTACTTTATTATGAAAACAATTTTGCAACGATATCTCCCACATATCCCGTGTTGCAATTTTTTAACTGTCAACATTTTCTTGGGTATTTAAATACCCATTAGGCTGAAATGGGTTAATCGAGCCTTCTAAATATAATATTACAAGTAGAGGAAGTGCATATGAATAGGGTAAAACCATTTTATACATACCTATGTAATCCCGAATCTAGTAAACGTTAAGATCCGCCCACATTTATTCACGGCACCAATCATTTTGTGATGTGTGCAATAAAGTACGTTGCTATGCATCAAGCATAACACTGGCAATTTCGCGATGCTCCGCCTATCTCTCGAATTTTCAAAATTTTTATTTTAAGTTTTTGCATTCAGTGACCAGTGTACGATTATTTTAAATTCCACATAAAGTGAGTCAAGTTCTTTTTTCGTTTTTAATTCTTAAATTTAATTTAATTTAGTAATTAAGTTAAATGTTAATTGTGAAGTTATTTTGTATGGTGGTAAATGAAAGTGAGTGTACAACGGTCAAACTCTGCCCACTGTTATGCACGGCACGCCGCACAGTGATTCATTATGCCAATTTAGTTCGACACAATTCAAAAAAACAAAATTATAGACTAAATTTATTCTAGATTTTTTTGTTGATGTATACACATTAAGGTACCAGAATCAATTAAAAATTTAACCTAAGTACGCATAGTATGCAATTACAAAAAAAACATTTTATTGACGATTTTAAGTGCATACGATACAGACGCGTTTAAACAAAAATAAAAAATGTGAATACTGTCTTATTTAGATAAGGGTAAGTGCTTTACAATAAATATATTAAATTTTGGTTTTAAATGTTATATTACATTTTGGAGATGTTTTAAACATACCCCTAAGTTTTCTGCAATGTTTGACTTTGCATAGAGTTTAGAAAAAATGTCCGCGAGTGTCTGCTATAATATTAGATGCAATAAAAAACTGCGTTCATCTAGTCGATAGAAAATCGATTCGATTCCTTCATTTGCTGGGTAAATTCATTACTCTGTGTCTGCAAGTTTGTTACTATGAATAAAATTGTAGTATTTGCGGTTAATATATTGCATCGCTGCAGCCAATTTCGCAGGTTCTAATGTTGTCAATAAAACATTAAACATATTCACCTCAGCCTCTCCGAATGTAATGTTGGAATTTAGACCGATTATTGAATTTAGAATGCTGTTTTTTAATTTCCAAAATCGCTCGACCATAATTAAAAGGCTTACATCTATAAGCAACTGTATTTTTTGTGCCAAATTCTTTTTTGATGTATTTTTGTGCCAAATTCTTTTTTGATGTATTTTTGATGAATTTCATCGTTATTAGTTGTGTCACCTACGAAGTATTTTCTCTAAAGTTCTTATTTTACGGATAAGGACATCTAGATTGTCGGCCAGCTCACCAGTTCATTCTCTTTTAACCCGATTTAAAAACCTTCGTCATGTTCATCATCACTATATCAATCATAGCACAGAATAATAAATAAGCAGAATACCAACCTTGTGATTTTTGTATGAAAAGTCGAGAGAGCCGAAAATTTATAATTTGGTATGCTCACACATATTGTTAACAATTTTTCATTAACCTTATTTGATGCATAGTTTTACAAAAATATTTCATGAATTTTTTCTGCCAATGTAAGGCATTAGGGAAAATGGGAACAAAATATCTGCTAGGGTTAACGGAGAAAAAAAACGGTGAATAAAATCGCACAATAATAATTATATAACATATTTTGAATCATATTTCACAAAATGTTAGCAATCAAAAACATGATAATAGGTAATTAGATTGTTAATATTGATTTTAGAGATTTTATTTTATTCAACTTTTAAAAATACTGCTCTTACACATTTAATTCACTATAACCTGAAAAAACCTAAACGAAAACGAAAAACAAATTTGTACAAAAATTTGGTACGAAACTCGTTCCACCATTTTTTCCAATTTGTACTAAATTTATGTTTTGTTTTGCAGGTCAAAAAGCTTCTAATAGTAAGCCTGGAGGTACTTTTCGGGTATGTATGCGTTAGGGGTATATCATTTTCTAACTGCCGTATACAAACATTTATGATTTACAGTGCAATTTGTCATTTTAGGCAAGTTTAACGCTCTATTGAGAAGTACAAAAATTTTGTTGAAAATTATTAGGCATAGCTTTGTTCGGTAAATTTCAAACAATAATCTCGTGCAGCGGTTTGGAATATATCGGTCATTATCGGGCTGCAATTTTCACAGCTATTAGAAGCAGAAAAAAAAAGAATTCAAAACATTTTTAGTAGTTCTCCTAAAGAGTTTTCAAATATTTTAAAATTCAAAAATGTTAATGGTGCTGTTTAGAATTATTATCTTTATTTTAGTTTGTTGCACGCTTACTCAAATTTTGTTGCACACTTATTCTACAATTAGTTGACATCGCATTATAAGTGCATCAACCTAATTGTAATAAGATATTAACGCACGCGCTTTGCAGTAATTCACCATTGCATGGGAATTGCTGCACAAGCAAATTTGGCAAAGCCAATACCAAATAATTTCAATATAATAAAATTGTAAACTTAGCATGTAATTAGTATATAAGTGAAATTTAGGTATGAATAAAATTCAGTTGTTCTTGGAAACTTGTGATATTAAGTCATAAATTACATCGGTTAAAGTGAGACTACACCGACACTTCCTCAAAAAAGCCAGTAGTAACCCAACTAGCTAAGTCATCAGCAATTAGGCTAGAGAGAATGACATTTCCAAAATTCGACGGAGAGTACGAAAATTAGAGGTCATTCAATGATCTATTTAAATCCCTTGTGAACAACAATGAGACCCTATCGAACGTAGAAAAAATGCAATATTTAAAAACGCATTTAACGGGCGATGCTGCAAGAGTAATTCAGCATTTAGCCATAACCGAGCAAAATTACGAAGTTGCTTGGTCTCCTGTACAAAAGAGGTTCGACAATAAAAGGGCAATTGCTTTTAACCACATGAATTCGTTTTTTAACATTCATACAGATAAGAATGATAAAGAACAGATAAAAACGCTGATGGATTCAACTTCTGAATTCATAGAAAATATGAAAGGAATAGACATTAATACAGACAATTGGGATCTCCTAATAATATATATTATCAGCAAAAAATTGGATGTTCAACCTCGGCTTTTGTGGGAAACATCTCTCGGAGCGTCAGGAGATCTTCCTTCGCTTGACAAATTTATTGAATTTCTTTCTGGGCGATTTAGAACTTTAGAAGCTATGAGTTCAGCGTCTCCTAAGCATAATAAAATAAATGTGCTTATGATCAACGAAAAAGAAATAAAATGTCCGAATTGCAATGAAAAACACTTTATTCAAAAGTGCGAAAAGACAAGTTACTAAACAACATAATTTATGCTACAATTGTTTAAGATCGGGTCATTCTGTCGCTCAATGCAATTCAAAATTCAGATGCCAACAATGTACGAAAAAACATAATTCTTTGCTACATATGGATCAAAAACTGTCAAAAGACGCAGTGCCGTTCACTCCCATTCACTTGTTGTGAGTGAAGACTCACCAACAGTTTTATTGGCAACCGCTAAAATATTACTTGAAAATGCCACTGGTGAATACGTAAACTTTAGGGCGATAATAGATACAGGTTCACAACGTAGCTTCATTTCCGAATCTGCTGTCCAACTACTTGGTCTGCAAAGAACAAAAGCTAAGTTGAATATATTTGGTATCGGGGCAACTACATCGACACAAACTAGAGGCAATGTAGTTTTGTCCATGTTGACAAAGTATGGAAAAAATATTATTAAAGTATCAACTTTAGTAATACCGAACATTACAAATGTTAGTCCTGCAAATTAACATAAATATTCCTCTTAATTTGAGAATTGAAGATTTAGCTGATCCATGCTGTGGAAAACCAGGAAAAATTGATATTCTTCTTGGTGCTGACATATACAGCTCCTTGATTTTGAATGGAATCATACAAGGGTCACCCAGTGCTATAAAAACAAAACTTGGGTGGATTATGTTAGGTTCTACTGGAAATAGTGCAAATTGTGACGTGACTTCATTGATTGGAATAGAAAATAATTTGGATTCTCTTGTAAAACAATTCGGGGAAATAGAAGCTTCATAAATGAATATGTGTTAGCAAAAGATTTGTTATCTTTAGACTATCTTAAATATTGAACGCCTGATTCTTCGGCACTTAAGTACTTTGCTGGATTTGCAGCACATCGAACAGCCAACCAGTCCAAACTCTTTGCTTTGTACCAATAGATTACAACTTTTTAGTGCAAACTATATTTCGAAAGCAAAGATCAGGTTTCTTTGTTATGCAATTTAACGAAACGAAGTCAAGAGGAATGTGGATTTAATGAAAGTTCCCTAAATTGTGACGAATGTGGTGTGTCAGCAATTAATTAATTTAAAAAAAATTAGTGTTTTAATTTCTTGTACACTTGATACGCATTAAACATTAATCCACAAGTATTTTCAAAACTAAAACTTGTACTTAATTTAAGATCTTTTAGCAAGGAATTTTCTACATAATCATACATTCTCCCATTTATTTCTACAACAAGTTTGTCTTCTTTAATTTCAAAACCTTCGGGATTTTGCATTGGTTTTATAATTACAAATCCACAACTAATAACGATGCAATTCATCAAAAATACATCAAAGAAGAATTTGGCACAAAATACAATTGCTGATAGATGTAAAGACGAATTAGCCTATTAATTATGCTCGAGCGATTTTGGAAATTAAAAAACAGCATTCTAAAATGAATAATCGATCTAAATTCAGACAATTCATTCGGAGAGGCTAAGGTGAATATAATTAATGTTTTATTGACAACATAAGAACCTGCGAAATTGGATGCAGAGATGCAATATATTAACCGCAAATACTACAATTTTATTGATAGTAAAACATCGCAGACACAAAGAAATGAATCTGCGAAATGATGAACGACGAATTAAAGCGGCGAGTCTACTGCAATACTTACATAAAAGTAAGCAAGACTATGCCAACTCTTTATTAGTCTTTGAGCGTTTATCAAAAACAGCAATTACAGATAAAAGTTCACCCATTTAATAAAAATACTGCACGAGACGGTGACAGCGGGTGACAGCATGCTGCATGTACACTTTCGTCGGTTTGTTCAAGCCAGCGTGCATACCAGATAAGCGGTTTGCGATGTCGACGTCAGCGCTGGCGCTAATTTTGGTATTGACCAATCAGGAATTGGCCAATCAGATGCTGGAAAAAAAGATAACGCGCGCTCTGACAATTGAAATATATCACACGCATAATGCGCTATACATTTATTGAACATAACACTGCGAATACATGTTATCACTTATCAGTACATAATATTAGTTATATTACTTACATGCACTTCCATTTCCAACGGAGTAATACCGGCTCTGTATCGGACAATAGTATTGGATGACTAGTGGCTAGTTCTATTGGAGGAATAAAAAACATATCACTATAAACAACCCAGTACGCTCCAAATACATTTTTTTTTTAAACGGGCATTGGAAGCAGTTTTATTCAATTCCGTTTAAATTAAGCCGCTGTAGTTGGCTTTTCTAAATCAAGATCCTAGCTTTTCATATAAAAGTAACAAACTCCAACGACGCAGAAAAAAAACGAAAAAAGTTGAAATATGTATGTATATATACAATAGATTATGAAATTAAAAAAAGAAACGAATGATGTCCTTCGTGTCCATTCTTTTGGCATTAGTGGCTTCGAAATTTTGATAATAGATCTTTGCTAAAAATTTTTTGCAATGTGAACAAGAAATTCAGTGTCCTCTTTTTCCAATATTTTTTTCGAGTTGTATAAAAGAAAATGTTAACTGTAATGTTTTACGGATTTCTTCAAATCGATCTTTGAGCTGCAAATTAACCACGTCTAGCACCCCAAATTAGGTATTTCTACTTTTTTAAATAAAAGTGTACACTTTTGGATGTTTTGCTAACTGCTCCTGTACTTTCTTTAATTTTCGTTTTTTGGCAGCATTTCTTGTTTCACTCAATTTTATTTTTACGATTCACTTTTTCACTCTCTGGATTCTAGTACATCTACTTTGCAAACATTACTTTTTATAGTAAAGAAGACAATTCTTGAAAATAAGTAAAACAAAAACGCAAAAAAATTAACTATAACATTTTAACCATTTACATTGCACACTTGAGTTAACCGAAGATTATCCCATGGAATCAAGCAGTTTACGTAAGTTTTGAGCCCAACAATACATATTCTCATAAGTCAATATTTTGAAGTCTTTTTCATCCAATACTGGATCATATAGACCCATAAAATTATTTATTTTTTTTAGTTGTTGGCCCTTTCTCCGCTGCCTCCCCGCTGCATTGTGGGGTTTCGCTGTGAAGAAATTCCGCCACTGCCCGGCGGAAAGGTTCTTACTCTAAAAATTTTTAATTTGTAAGTACATATATTTATTTAAACCATTAATGTTTTTGAAGCTTAATGTAGTCCCATTATCTTTTAGATTTGTGATGCAGACCTACGAATGCGCAATGCTAGGTTAAGTAGTACCACCCACGACGCCTACATTTGGTCTGCGTGCCAGATAAACTTGGAAAGAGGGGCTGAGGCACTTTTGGCTTCTGGGAGACTCTAGGTTCCCTTTGCAAATGACACCCTATAGACCAGCAAACACTCCTACTGATATATATTTCAACGATTGCCATGCCTTAAAAAGGAACACAATACAAAGGGCTATTCGTTTATTCAAAGCAAGGTTTAGGTAAGAAAATTAAATTAAAATTTTTGGTATTTGAAAATAAAAACTTTCACAAATGTATTTATTTCTAACAGATGCTGCTCAAGTGAAAAGCCCATTAGGTATGCCCCGGCAGCATCAGGTGCAATCATTAATGCATGCACAATGTTGCCCAACATTTTGGTGGACATCAAGCACCCAATTTCGGCCGAAGAAGAACTGCAGATTGAATTGGAGAGAGCTGCATATCTTGCACTCCAAAGCAATGAAGAAGGAGAGGAAGCCAACGACTTCCAATCTGACATCAATTTGCTTAATGTCGCAAAAAGAACAAGAAATGCACTTGCAAATTCAATTGTATAAAACAAAAACAAATCATATAAGAAAAATTTATATTTTTAAAGAAATAATTTATTATTAATTAATTTTTTGTTTGGGAATATGTCACGTATCTCGGGTTTTACCCGCCTCTTCCCTAATTGCATCCCGGGTTTTACTTTGTTCTTCGATCAGCGTTGCCCCGGTCTCGCGTTGTTCTGCAATCAACTTCTCGAGCAGAGAGTTCGTTTTCTCCGATTCATTTTTCGCTTCCAAAAGAGTGCTCCTAGCTGGAGTTTTAAGGTTACTGTGAACTGGATAATAGATAATAAAAAGTTTTTATTACAAATTTCTAAATCAAAATCTTTTGAAAATACTTTTGCAGACGATTGCAATGGTTCCGAATTGGCGTATTCCATGTATTCGATTTTATATTCCAGACTTCGGCAGGAACAAATACTTTCATTGAAAAAATCTGAAAAAAAAGGATTTAATTTATTACCCATTTTTAAAAAACTAATTATAAGGTACTGCGTGTTCTTCTCCGACTTCGTTTGTGCAGTTGTCGCCTGCAAAATGATATTTGCCACAAATTTCGAATATGGTCATTTCTGAATTTGTGAGTTTTAAATTCAAATTTAAGTAAGTCACAGACCCACTTCCAGTTTTCTGTTGCTCTTTTATTATTCCACGGATTTTGGCCCTCAAATTCTTGCGAAGATCTAAAAAACACTGGATAAAACATTTAATTAGAACGCTTTATGTTTATTCTGATGCCCTTAGAGTCACCACAAGCATTTAGCACCATTGTATTATAATTTGGTCCCAAATTAGTTGTTTCTCTTTGCCGCCCTGCATTTCAGTGAAAGTACCAAAACAATTTGTGTAATTTTTTTTTTCATCAGCTCCACAATCAATTCTTTTTGGCTCTCGCTAATTTTTGGGGCCTAAATAAATAAATTTTATTTAATTAAATTATTTTAATAACACAATAATCTAATTTAAACGGACAATTTTTACTTACCGTGGTGCTTAATATATTTTGAACTACTCAGAGTATTGGACATGATTGATGGAATTTAATATAATACATGAATTATTTATATATAATATGGTCTGTCAAATTGTGTGATAGTTGTTCTCCCTAAAAATATTTTGCCAAAAGCTGGATAGTAAATTTGGGGAATACAAAACTAGGGAGAACTTTAGCAAAATCGCTTTTCCCCCATTCCCCTAAAAATATACCATATATATTTTCGAAACTCTCCTCCCTTAATGCAATTAGATAAATCCCGGTACAGTTAATTATGAGAACTCAGACAAAGATTATGCAATTTATTTTGAATTGTCACTGGAAAAACAGCTGAAACATGATAGTTCGATAGAGGCAAATTCCACGATTACCAAAATAGCAAAAACAATAAGTACTATAGTCAGTATAATTAAATGAAACGTATATTTTTGAACTGGATGGTAGTCGTGGAAAGAATTTTGAAATGTGTTATGAAAATCACTTAATAACATAACCATGTTCAATCTTATTGCAATTTATATTAATATTCTCCACATAAAACATGGTTTTCGTGAAATTGGATTTTATTATATTAAAGATACGATGGAGTTAAGAAAGTGCGACGGCCACTGCCTGCCTCTTCGTTTTTCCTTTTAGCTATCTGCGTTAAATAAAACTACATCGCAGGGAGAGCGAGGTGTGAATTTATATACGACTGTTGCTTAACTACATTTTAATAAAGCTTTTCGGAGATATGAAAAATTTGACCTTGAAATTTCTTAATTTTGACCTTGATTTTTGTCCAAAATTGGTACTTTTATTGAGATTATCAATAATGTAGAACATCATAGTACCCTTAAACACATAGTATTTGAATTAAATATTTTCATTATAAAAATATGACCATGAGTTTTCAAAATTTGACCTTCCTACAATAATGTGAAAAAAAATTTTCAAAAATATTTCGGGTTTCTGAGATACGTACGCCGTACGCCGTACGTCGAACCTTGAAATTTCCGATTTCGACCTTGAAATGTTCAGCAAGTTTTTTTGTCTCATTTAAGCCTACAATAATGTGAAAAATTTTTTTTTTTAATATTAAAGGTTTCTGAGATATAAAAACTTTGACCTTGAATTTTTCGATTTTGATCTTGAAATGTTCCGCAAATTTTCTTATCTGATTTTATCCTACAATAATCTGCAAGAATTTTTTTGATATTGTGCAAGGTGGCTGATATAGAAAAGTGGGGTTTGTCCTTGTCCACCCCCTTTTTCGCTAGAAGGAGCATCTAGCGGGATATAGGATATATGCAGTTTTGTTTAAGATACCTTGAAGATTAATTGTTGTGGAAATGAAAAAAATCGTAGGACCCATTTTTGAGCCCCTATACGAAAAAAAATTCTTTTGTCAATAACAACCTTGAAGGATCTGACCTCGAAAAATCGAAGATCCTATTCTTATATTTTTGTTTAATAGTTTACAAAAAATTTTCATACAAATCGGGCCAGTAGTTTAGAAGTTTTTTTTTTCGACCATTTTTCTATAGTACGGCACACGGCGTACTTTTGCACATTTTTTCTAGACCACTTTTTTGGACTCAGGGGGTGTCAAAACGAGTTTCTGCATCATCAACTTTTTTTCCGAAAAAAGTCGGATTACAAATATTTCTATATGCCCTTGGGGTCGTATATAAATTAATTATCCACGTTACCTTAGCTGTTAAGTCTTTGTGACGGCGACCTTTCTTTTCAAAACAATTTGACATTGAAGTGGAGCTTGTGAAAAGAACGATGTCTTTGTTGAATTCGAATCTGTGATGGAGTGTCGTGCATAACAGTGGGCAGAGTTTGACCGCTGTACACTCACTTTCATTTACCACCACACAAAATCACTTCACAATTAACATTTAACTTAATTACTAAATTACAAAAAATAAAACTTTAAAATTAAAAACAAAAAAAGAACTTGACTCACTATACGTGAAATTTAAAATCCTCGTACACTGAATAAAATGAATTAAAATTCAAATGTTATGCTTGACACATGGCAATGTACTTTATTGCAGACATTACAAAGTGATTGGTGTCGTGGATAAAAGTGGGCGGATCTTAACGCATACTAGATTCGGGATTACATTTGTTACTTTGTATGTAAAATGGTTTTACCCTATTAAATATGCACTTCTTCTACTTGTAATATTGACATTGTTCTTTTCACAAACTCCAGTTTCATTGTCGACAGCGCTCCAAACTTACAGTGAAGTGAAACAGACATGGCGGGCTAGATTAGCGTTTTTGTTGTATTGCATGTAAAAATGACTGTGAAAGACGGTGAAAGGAGTACTGAAAGTGAAAAGAACCATGCAATTATTTTTAGAATATGCATTACTAGATCAAAAAATGCATGGCCATCACGCGATTCAAAATATGTAAGAAAGCCTTTGAGAACAAACTTCAATATTTTTTTATGTTTGTCTCTTTTACACAATCCAGTCGCAAAGTGTTTTTTGTCCAACTCAAAAAACGTTTAAAACTACCCACAGACTTATTTAAAGAAATAGAATATGTGCGAAAATAAGTTAGTGTTTGTTACAACTATATATACAAATAAGAAAAAATCCAACTAAATAATAATAAACCAGTGGCGGCACGGTAGACCCTCGATTAATTGTCATATTATACGTTAAAAATATAAAAATTCATATAAAGTAAAAGCAAAAAAGCAGAGGTATATTATAATTGCACTAGCGGACCCGGCGAACGTCGTTCAGCCACAAACCTAGGTTTATTTATTGATGAGTTTTTGAATACACACTATTAGTAAAAAGCATGACATTCATTCGAAGTCAAAACCTCCGGAAAATAAAATTTCGATGGACTAAAATAATGTAAAACTACGGGCCAAAATTCCATTTATCAAAAATAACGTCAGCCACAACCCCAACACTCAATACGTAAACTAAAACTCTCTCAACCCTAAAACCCGACTCCGATTCATATTTAAAATTCTGACTGGCCATAATTCTATTAGCCACACATCCAAAATCAAGTTAAATCCTCAAGCCAGGAGAGCGATTTTGTACAAAAATCGTTCCAGCGCGTTCAGCATTTTTTCCATTTTGCAATTCCAAGTGTCATTTTGGGTGTGTAAATACACAACTTATATGACTGTGTCTGTTATAACGCATCAAATTGTACATAATACCTGCTACAAGTATTTTAGTATAACCGATTTGTAAAATAATAATTATCTATTATTTATTTGAAGTATTTGTTTACAGAATAGTATTATATATTTATTTTAGTTTTGAAAAAAAATCTAGTTCAGGTAATAAAAACATACGGATATAATAAATTTATATAATTTGAATTTACTTCTAAAAATGGTATTTTGAATAATGGAACCAATCGAAATTGTCAACAATTGAGTGACATTCATATATGTGGCTACTGTACTATAGTTTCTGTATTTTTAATTTCAATACTCAACTGACGGCTCAATTTACATATAATATATACGATTATAAATATATACTCACATGCGCTTGAGTGAGATAGACTTATTTTATATTTTATGGTACTATACATAAATACATAAATAAATATATTCCCAAAGAAAAGGTTAGTTGTAACTTTTAAATTATTCCACACATTTTACAATAAATTCATTATTAATAAATTTATATGTTCGTTTCATTTTACCGGCTCCCCCCAACACTGGCGCTTGAATTTTTGGAAGAGATCGAGCCGTTTTACGAAGTTGGCAGCATTTCACGTGAAATCCCACTGCGGATCCTCTTCTTGTCAGCATTAAATTTTTGTGCCAGTGGAGGGTATCAGACAAGGGTTGGGATGGATGCGTATGCCAATTTGAGCCAGACCGTTGTCTCAAAGGCAATTTTTAAAATAAGCTGCATTATATGAGTGCATCTGAGCGACATATATGTTAGTTTCCCACAAACAGCAACGGAAATAGTTGCTGCGAAGGAGATTTCGTTGTCGAAAACAGACATCCCGGGTGTAGGTGAATGGGTCGATGGTACCCATGTATACTAATAAGTGGACTTAAAAAAGAAGTGGAGTTCAATTATGTCAACAGAAAATCGCTTGACTCCATTAATGTGCTTATTGTAAGTTTACTTCATTTTATTGGATTAAAGATAATGAAAAAATACCTACATAATATATTTATTACAGATATGCGATTCAAATTTGAAAGTTTTGGCATCCGACTCATCATTCCTTGGAAGTGTTCGTGACTCCCACATTTGGGCAATGAGTGATGTGCAAAACGAAATGCAGAGGCAAACCCCAATTTTTTATCTCAGCACAATATCAAAAAAAAATTTCACATTATTGTAGAATAAAATAAAATAAGAAAACTTGCAGAACATTTCAAGGTCAAAATTTGAAAACTCAAGGTCATATTTTTGTAATGAAAATATGTAATTCAAATACTGTGTGTTTTAGGGTACTATGATGTTCTATATTACTGATAATCTCAATAAAAGTACCAATTTTGTACAAAAATCAAGGTCAAAATTCAGAAACTTCAAAATGATATTTTTCAAATATCCGAAAAGCTTTATTAAAATGTAGTCCTTTTAAATTATTTGTATAAAACTAGAAAACAAGATTTCCAACTTCACTAGCCACCATACATCCCCAAACCATTTAAGAAGCATTAAAAACCGTTTATTTGACCGTTTCTTTGCTTTTGTACGCATACTTTTTCTGATTGAAAAAATACCATTTTGTACTTTTTTTGTTATGTTATGTAAAGTTTAAGTGCTAGAAAGTAAGAAGTTACATTAAAATAAAGCCTAATAAATATACTATTTTCTGTAAAAAAATAATTTTCTATGTATTTTTTTAACACATTTTTTTAAAACACAAACTTGCGGAACACGTTTGTACGAATAGTTTTTTTTGGCAAGTGTATATTGAATTCGTAATTGTAATTAATTGAATATTGAATTACTCCCGTTAATGTAGGTTAATTACATATGCGAAAAAAATTCATCCTGTAAAAGAAGATTTTAATTCGATAAAAATCAACGCCCATTTTGTTGCCCATTAAATTGAATTACTTTTAATTAAGAAATTATTAAAATACAAATTTATATGCTGTTAAATTAAACATTTTCGTCTCAGAATTAATTGTAAATTAATGTTTAATATGAAATAAGAGAAACAGTAAAGTTTTAGATAATTCTAAAATGGCTATTTGAATTGCATTTTTGCCTACGGTTGTTGTAGATGATTATGTATGGCTATGTATAAAAATAGTGTGTATCTTTAGATGAAATTTATTTAGTATTTCTGCAGGCGCAATTTTTGAAAAAGATATATGATTGTGCATTGCTTCCTATAAACATAGTGTGACAATTATTTTGTATTTATGCAGGCGTAATGTTTAAAAATTGTCGAGATATTAGATAAATTGTATGAAGATTGGCTCAATTATTTCACCGCACTACACCACATTCGTTGTTTATCGTACGGTTTTGATTTAAGTTATAAAGTGGACGTTTTTGCTTCTTGTCTAATATTGCCGTCTGCCTGTTTTGCATCGTCTTATAATATTAAAAAAACAGATATTTTTAATTCAATTTTAATTTTGCGCTTCAAATTAATTATATTTATTATAAATGAGGTGTTGCTTTCCGTTAATATGAACTTGATTCACCAAAAATATGTATCAAACATATATTCGGTTAAAAACTGATTTAATATTTGATTTTCAGTGCTTTATATACAAAAATTATGCTCTTGTTTCATTTAAATAATATAAGTAATTGCAATAAAATATAAAGTAGAATGAAGAATATGCATAATGGTCAAAATATACTGTTGCATAATCATAGTGCTTACAATCGTGAATTGTTGACATAATACATCTTATTTGTTTATGTTTTAATTCTTTATGACTTATAATATAAATGATTAGTTGCGAAATATGCGAAATATAAATGCGTTGTTTAAACTGTAGAAGTTGGAACACAATGCCGTGTTTGTGGCGGATGATACCTTTTCTTTAACGAATCAGGCAACATAAAGAAAGCGGTTAAAACTGGTTCACCGGGAAGACCGAAATGGTACAGTGATACCTGGTGACCGACTCAGAGAAGAGATGAATTCTGGAGCATTCTCCAAAATTTTAATTCCACATCAACTGTCAAACAAAGACTGATTGATAGTACAAAATATTTTATGGAATCAGGAGCTGTTGAGTGGCAGCGGAATAAAATTTACCATAATTATTCATATAAGAAGATAAGAAATAAAAAAAATTTAAATACCAACCTTTCTTATTCATTTTTAAATTTAATTCTATATATAATATTTATTTTATTTATATTTCAAAAACACTTGACTAGCGGACCCGGCGAACGTCGTTTTGCCATAAACTTCGCTTTGTTTATTGATGAGCTTTTGTTGAGACACACTATTTATAAACAGTATTACATCCATTCGTAATCAAAATCTTCGGAAAATAAAATTTCGAAGGACTAAAATCCCGGCAACATACGGGCCAAAATTTCTTTCATCAAACATACCGTCATTCACAATCCCAATGCACAATACGTAAACTGAAATCCCGGAAACCCTAAAATCCGACACCGACTCAAATTTGAAATTCTGACTTTAAAAAATCCCATTAGCCATATTTCCAAAATCAAGCTTAATCCCTGCGACCTAAACTATGTCGAAATTAAAATCCCAACATCCCATTTCTCGGTAAAATAAAATCTCTTGGGCCATAATTATGACTCGTGATTGGAGATTATCCCGCCATCGACAAACACGGCACAGTGCTTCCCGTAAAATGAAATCTCGGTAAATGAACATCCCCATCTCCACACACACTTTAAACTACACGAACATATTGTATGCATATAAGATAAATACTAGCTTCAGTGGTTCAGAAAACGATTTTTAATTTATATACGACCCCAAGGGTATATATTATAGATTTTTGTGTTTCGGATTTTTTCGGAAGAAAAGTTGACGAAGTCGTTTTGACACCTCTTGAGTCCAAAAAAAAGTGGTCTTAAAAAAATGTACAAAGGTACGTCCGTACGCCGAAAAAAATTTGCAGAACATTTCAAGGTCAAAATCGGAAAATTCAGGGTAAAATTTTTTATATCTCAGAAATCTTAAATATTTTTGAAACTTTTTTTTACTTAAAAAAGAAAGAAAACTTGCTGAACATTTCAAGGTGAAAATTTTTAAATTCAAGGCCGTATTTCTATAATGAAAATATGTAATTAAAAAACTGTGTGTTTTAGGATACTATAATGCTCTACATTATTGCTAATCTCAATAAAATTAACAATTTTGGAAAAAATTCAAGGTCAAAACTCAGAAATTTCAAGGTCACATTTGCCATATCTCTGAAAAGCTTTATTAAAATGTAGTTAAGCAATAAATCGGACCAGCAATTTTTAAAATGGCTTTTATATGGCCATCACAGTACAAAATTCAAGAACTTAAATTATGATGAAAAATTTCAAGTTTCATTTTTATTTTTTTTAACATTATCCACATTGTACACAATGATTTCAGAAGTTGGAAAAATCTGGTAAATGGGATTGATACATTTTTGCTAATCTATATTGTCAAAAGTAAATTCTATATTTAATGATAAAAAAAATTTCCTTGAAATTTAATTTTTATTTTTTTGAATACTTTTATTTTCTGATTATTCTACATGATATAAAATTTTTGTACTTATTAGTTTTAAGACATTACTATCAATATTATTAACCGAATAAATGATTCACATTGTGTGATTTTCTAGTTTGTTAGTTTAAAATCCAACACAATGCATAACTAGTACTTTTTACCATTTTTTATAGAAACGGTTATGCTTAAATACTCTTACATTTTATCTAAAGTTCTTAAACCAAATCTTAATCTGAAAAAGAAAATTGTTACACCTAAATTTATCAAATTATGAGTGGCCTTAATTGTGGCCAAATAATTTTTTGTCTTATACTATTTGTACAGCGTTATGGTATTGGCTAAATAATCTTGATAGTTTTATTTGGCTATAAATAAACCAAACACGTACTTTGAAATACGTCTTATTTTTACCGCGTTGAAATATAATATGAGTTTACTACGATAACAAGCACGTGCACGTATTACGTCTGGAGAGAAACATATAACATTTTTGGATCCATTATTGATACAATCAATGATAAAATGCATTATGCATTGTTTTGTAAATATCATAATAGAGATTAATAATAATGTGCCACGTGCCATTTTCACTCCTTGCAAATTATTACTTTGGCATTAGACTGGGTAGTTATTAAGATCTCTAATCATTATAATTCAACATCGTTTGAACACTCAAAAAAAATTATCAAATCCAGTTTGCATAGGCCTGATAAAAATCTAAAATATGATTGTTGGTTTTTATGCGCACACCAAAAATTTACGAACGTGAATGTGTAAATGGGATTCAATGTTTGCCTTTTACTCATGACGGCCGGTGCCGCGGTTAGGCCTAATTGAAAACGAAAGTATGTAAAACGTAGTATGATAGTAAGAGTGGAACGATCGTCAGCATTTCTCCATGTTAGGGAGGATTGATTTATATAAATTACAAATTTTGTTATCAACTCACTCTTATGATAAATTGTATCGGCTTTCTCTTTTACTTAGGCCCTAATTTTCGAGCCAAGCCAAACTAAGCTACACATTATAGCCACGAAAATGCGCTTTGATGAAAATAGCCACACAACAATTTGACTTAAAACTTGCCTGTTTTATTTTTAAAAAAGTTTTGGAAGGCTAAAATAATCTGAAAAAGTTTTTAAAAAATACCCACATTATAAATTAAGTCTAAACTTGTACGAAAAACATTTTCCAATTTTGTGTACATACGCACTAGAGTTGTAACGTTACTCTCTGAACCTATTATTGAGAACGGCCCTACATAGAGAGCTATCACTGCACGTTCTCAAAATATGATATAACCGGTGATTAAAATTACCGTCGTTCTGAAAACACCTTATTCATCAGCGAGATATATTCTTATATTCAATAAGGACAACCGTGAAAAAATATCATGCAAGTTAAATCCAATACAGTATTCTTTATACTAAATACTAGTATGCTAGGGCGCACACATACTATGTACCGCATAAGCCATTATCCGATTGTTTGACTTGTTGATTGTATGAGTTCACTCTTTCAAACTAACTACATATATATGTATTTGCATGATAAATCATCTTCATGAAGTTAGAATTTAGATTGTGTCATGTGTGTATCATAAA
This sequence comes from Sylvicola cinctus, assembly GCA_963854165.1. Classification (NCBI taxonomy): domain Eukaryota; kingdom Metazoa; phylum Arthropoda; class Insecta; order Diptera; family Anisopodidae; genus Sylvicola; species Sylvicola cinctus. The sequence continues at coordinate 28,230,596 of OY974082.1, forward strand.
TAAGTTCTCATACCATAGCTGTGTATATCGGTATGCTGCCAAAATCCAATATATTATGACCATACGTACTTTATACATACATATGTTACTCATAATGCCAACAGAATAACAAAATATATTTTCAATTATCATACGTCAATTAAGTCAACTGTTAATAAAACTAATAATATTATTATATTAATAAATCCCACAATGTCCTTAAAGGAAATAAGTATGAAAAAGAATTTTATCATTATTTCTATTTAATCCTAATGGATTGTTAGAGCCAGTTTAATGTAAAAATAATAAATTAATTATTGTTATTGCTAACCGCGACAAAAATTGCGGTGCGTGAAAAAATTGACTACTCGAAAAATGATTGCGGAAATCCGTTTTCCAATTTTCAATTAGTAAGAAAATCAAATTCATTTCGCTATAATCACACCACAGCGGAAATCTGATAATCTTCAATTTTGTGAAACGTAGTTCTCACGATATAAAAAAATCACGGTTGGTGAAAAAATCAAAAATTACGAAAATGTTTGCGACAATCGATTTGTCAGTGTTTGATTACTTTCACAGTAATGATGGTTCCAAGAAATGATTCATGTCCTCCCTCCGATAATTTTTATTTATATACGACCCCAAGGGCATATAGAAATATTTGTAATCCGACTTTTTTCGGAAAAAAAGTTGATGATGCAGAAACTCATTTTGACACCCCCTGAGTCCATAAAAGTGGTCTAGAAAAAATGTGCAAAAGTACGTCCTTACGCCGTACGCCGTACGAAAAAAAAACTTCTAAACTACGATTTGTAAGAAAATTTTTTGTAAACTAATAAACAAAAATATAAGAATAGGATCTTCGATTTTTCGAGGTCAGATCCTTCAAGGTCAAGTTATTGACAAAAGAATTTTTTTTCGTATAGGGGCTCAAAAATGGGTCCTACGATTTTTTTCATTTCCACAACAATTAATCTTCAAGGTATCTTAAACAACTGCATATATCCTATATCCCGCTAGATGCTCCTTCTGGCGAAAAAGGGGGTGGACAAGGAAAAACCCCACTTTTCTATCTCAGCCACCTTGCACAATATCAAATAAATTCTTGCATATTATTGTAGGATAAAATCAGATAAGAAAATTTGCGAAACATTTCAAGGTCAAACTCTAAAAATTCAAGGTCAAATTTTTTATATCTCAGCAACCTTTAATATTTTTTTATTTTTTTTTACACATTATTGTAGGCTTATATGAGACAAAAAAACTTGCTGAACATTTCAAGGGCGAAATCGGAAATTTCAAGGTTCGACGTACGGCGTACGGCGCACGTATCTCAGAAACACTAAATATTTTTGAAATTTTTTTTTCACATTATTGTAGGAATAAATAAAATAAGAAAACTTGCTGAACATTTCAAGGTCAAATTTTGAAAACTCAAGGTCATATTTTTATAATGAAAATGTTTGATTCAAATACTATGTGTTTTAGGGTACTATGATGTTCTACATTATTGATAATCTCAATAAAAGTACCAATTTTGGACAAAAATCAAGGTCAAAATTAAGAAATTTCAAGGTCAAATTTTTCATATCTCCGAAAAGCTTTATTAAAATGTAGTTAAGCAACAGTCGTATATAAATTCACACCTCGCTCTCCCTGCGATGTAGTTTTTTTGTATATAGAATGAATATTTTCTTTCAAAGAAACCAAAAAGACAAGCTCTGAAATTCGATAACTTTGAAAGCATTTGAGTTAAAAATAATGCTAAATTTTAAACTTAATTGAAAAGTTTAGAAATCTTAGTTTCAGATCTACCGTAGTATGTATAAAGTATACACCATAAAATATCGTGAACAAAATTATTACGGTTCAGGCCTTGTTTTCCTTCCACAACATTATATGAAATATCCTTTTATGTAGTTAGTTAACAGTGTACTTTTTGTATATGAAGGAAGTACACACAGACAAGACTCAAGATCTTTTTTTATCTAATATATAAATTTCTAAACGACCATGTATGTATGTATGTATGTTACGCAATCACGCCAAAACTGAAAATGGGATCGCCACGAAATTTTACACACGTGTTTGCCAACATTCTAATAGTAACATAGGCGTATTTTCAACGCGAAAATAAACCGCAAAAACCGCGAAAAAAATGTCGGTTCGCGAAAAAATTGTCTTTTACCAAGAATTATTGCTGTAATCGGTTCGACAGTAGTCAATTAATAAAAGACATGTCACGAAAAATCCGCGAAATTTTCCGCGATTTTCCGTGGAACTATTTATTTTATATGTTCCTAAACGACCGTGTGGGTATACCTTTTAATTACGCCAAAACTGAAAATGGGATCGCCACGAAATTTTACACACGTGTTTGCCAACATTCTAAAAGTAACATAGGCGTATTTTCAACGCGAAAATAAACCGCAAAAACCGCGAAAAAAATGTCGGTTCGCGAAAAAATTGTCTTTTACCAAAAATGATTGCTGTAATCGGTTTGTCAGTAGTCAGTTAATAAAAAAACATGACGCGAAAAAATCCAAGAAATTTTCCGCGATTTTCCGCGGAACTATCTATTTTATATATTCCTAAACGACCGTGTGGGTATACCTTGCAATTACTCCAAGAACCACAATGGGATCGCCCCAAAATTTTGCACACGTGTTTGCCAACATTGTAGAAGTAATATAGGGGTATTTGTACCGCGGAAATAAACCGCGAAAACCGCAAAAAAAATCCCGGTTCGCGAAAAAATTTACTTTTACCAAAAATGATTGCGGGAATCGATTTGTGAGTATTCAATTTATAAAAGCCATGTCGCTTAAAAATCTGTGATTTACCGCGAAACTATCTATTATATAAGTACATTCCTAAACGACCGTGTGGGTGAACATTTCAATAACGCTAAAACGGACATCATGATCGCCAAGAAATTTGACACATATATTTACCAACATTGTAGAAGTAATAGAGGCGTAATTTCAAAGCGAAAATAAACCGCGAAAACTGCGAAAAAAATCATGTCGCATTAAAATCCGAGAAATTTTCCGCGAAACTACATATATTATATATATATGGCCGTGTTGGTGTAGGAATCAATCAGGCTAAAACCGTAAATGGGATCGCCACCAAATCTCGAAAAAAAGCGCGGTTCGCGAAATAGTTTACTTTTCCTAAAAATTAATGGGGGGAATCGATTATTCAGTATTCATTTAGTTAAATTCACATCACGAAAAAATCAGCAAATAATTCCGTGATTTTCCGCGGAACTATCTAAAATATAAAAATATAAACGGCCGTTTGGGTATAGGAATCAACCATGCTAAAACGAACATTCAATACGAAATTTACAAGTATATCACAATACTTTAGAAGTAACATAGGCATATTTAAATAATGAAAATATACCGCGAAAACCGCGAAAACAATAGTGGTTCGCCAAAAAATTGCTTAATTATTAAAGTGATAAGCTCCGCGATTTTCTGCTGTTATGTTTTATAATCCAATATAAAAAAATCGACCATATTTCTGTGGTATTCCACAATTTCGACTTTTTTTATAATCACATCCAATGCGGAAGTTCATAAACGAGGAAAAAAACCTACGAAATCGAAACCATTATGAACAAGCAGTAGCACCATGCACAATAAATAAAAACTTAAAAATAGATATTCTTTTATCAAATATTTATGATATTAAAGTATATAAGTGATTACTAAAAACGCTTTTATAAAACAACATGTTGTGTCCGAGCAGTGCACGGGTTCCTCCGCTAGTTATATATAAATTTCTAAACGACAATGTATGTATATATGTGTGTATGTATATATATTTAGTAATCAATCACGCTAAAACTTCCGATGTGATCGCCGCGAAATCGACACACACGTATTTCATAACACCCTAGAAGTAACATATTCGTATTTTCAACGCGAAAAAAAAACGCGAATTTGTACCAGAATACGATCCTTTAAAAAACACCTCGCACATTTTTTTATAATTTTTGGTTACAATACACAAAAAAAATTTAATATCATAAATAATATATTTGATAAAAGAATATCTATTGTTAAGTTTTTGTTTATTGTAATCAAAGTAAAAATTGAAAACGGTGACAATTATTATGCAGAATTTTGTTTTCATGGTGCTGCTGCTTGTTCATAATGGTTTCGATTTCGTAGTATTTTTTCTCTTTTTTCTGAAATATCTTTCAACTTCATAAAAGGAAACACAACAAAAATTTAGAAATTTTTTATCGATTTTTCCCTCGTTTATGAAATTTCCGCATTGGATGTGATTATAAAAAAAATCTTTATTGTAAAACCAAAATTGTGGAAAAGCAAAGAATTATGGTCGAATTTTTTGGCGAGGTGTTTTTAAAAGGATCATAATAATTTTTATGTATTAGGCGAATTTCATTACCTCGGAAAATCGCGGAATTAGTGACAGCTTTCCTCGTGAGCTATTTTTTTACTCTATTTAATTTCGAGTTTCCAAAATACTTCAGGAATGTTGAAAAATACGTGTGAAATTTATCGGAGAGATCCCATTTACAGTTTTAGCAAGGTTTTTCGCAAGTTGGGTTTTCAAGGTTTTCGTGTTTCATTTCGCCGTAAAAAAAGCCTTTGCTGCTTTCCGAATGCTGACAAATACGTGTGTAAAATCTCCGATTCCGTTTATAGTTTTACCGTTGTTTGAATTTTTATATCGGATTATATAACAAAATCGCGGAGTTTATCACTTTAGTAATTAAGCAATTTTTTGGCGAAGCGCTATTGTAAAATTTTATGTTCGTTTTAGCCTATTTGATTCCTATTCCCAAACGGTCGTTTATATTTTTATATTTTAGATAGTTCCGCGGAAAAGCTGACTAATCGATTCCTCCCATTAAATTTTAGGAAAAGCAAACTACTTCACGAACCGCGTTTTTTTTCGCGATTTGGTGGCAATCCCATTTACGGTTTTAGCCTGGTTGATTCCTACATAAACACAGCCGTTTATATATATATTATATATATAGTTGCGCGGAAAATCGCAGATTTTTTCGCGACATGGCTTTTATTAATTGAATGCTCACAAATCGATTCCCGCAATCATTTTTGGTAAAAGTAAATTTTTTCGCGAAACGACAATTTTTTCGCGGTTTTCGCGGTTTATTTTCGCTGTAAAACTACCCCTATATCACTTCTACAATGTTGACAAACACGTGTGCAAAATTTTGTGGCGATCCCATCGTCACTTTTGGCGTAATTGAAAGGTATACCCACACGGTCGTTAGAAATTTATATACTAGATTATAAAAAAAATCTCAGAAAGTCGCGGACTTTTTAACTTTATAAAAGTTAGTCAATTGTTTGGCTTTCGCGGTTTATTTTCATTTTTGAAATATGTCTATGTTACTTCTAGAGTGGTGATAAATATGTATGTAAAATTTCGAATTGATCCTACTGTCAGTTTTAGCCTGGTTTATTCCTAAACCCAATCGTTTATATTTTTATATTTTAGATAGTTCCGCGGAAAATCGTAACTTTTTCGCGTTTTTAATTATAAAATAACGTAGGTTACTGTATAAATAATAATAATAAAATAAATTTTAATCCGCGCAACAATTGACTTAAAACCTGACTATTATATTTTTAACAAAGTGACCTGAAGGAATTTTTTTTAAATCTAATATATAAATTTCTAAACGACCGTGTATAACAAGTCGTCGTGATCAGAAATACACTCACACTATTACAGGCAGAGCAGCGCCGAATTGCAAAGTGAAACGTTTTATATTATGCGGACTTTAAACGGCTGTAAATATTTAAATAAAATATATTTTCTCCAAAGTATTAAATATTCGTATGTATAATGTATTTAAGTTATATTAAATTATTGTAATTTTAATTACTATTTATATCTTCTGGACCGTATAATATTTCAAAACAATGTTTGCCATTGGCATTTCATAAATTTTCTTGAATCCTTAAAAAAATGTTTAAACATGCAGTCCTTTAAACTATCGCTTGAAAAATGGCAACTACATTATAAAAGTTAATTAGTACCTCATCGGTTGGAACAAAAAGTCCACATCTTTGTAAATAGTCGAATAATCGTCCGAGGACATATCCACTGTTTCTTTAATAAATAGTTTTCGACATTACAGACATTTAATTTTTTTTTTCTACATTATATATAGAAATAGTGTTATTATTAATTTCCTTCTCAGCTGCAACAGGCCAATGATCTATACATCCCGAATATTTGATTTAATACAAAAATACGTTTTCAATAATTTCTAACATGGCAGAAGTTGTGTGGAATATTGCGGTAAGTCTGCAGTTATAAATCCGTTATTATTATGAATGGTTTTCCAACGTTGAAGCCAATTTAGAAAATCCCTAAATAAAGTGAGAATATCGCTATTCATAGGATTAGCCAAAGGTTTTCTCACTTGTACACCTTCGAATAACGTTTTAATACTACAAATTTCACAAATATTATGTTTGAACAACATTTTCTTGTTTATTATAATATTTAATATTAACTTTTTAATTTAAATTTCTATTAACACTAGTACAATTCATATGCGACTGTCAAATGCAGAGAGCGTCACTCACACTAACTCAATTCAGGCCGACGGCTTGTATTAACGTAGGTTACACACACGCCCAATGATAAAGAATACAAACATTTGGTAAGCGCATGAAAACAAATATTCAAATTTTGGATTGCTATCAGGCTTGTGCAATGTGCAATGTGCATGCTGGATTTGATAACATTTTTTGAGTGTTCAAACGATGATGAGCCTTAAAGATTAATGCCAAAATAATAATTTGCAAAGGGATGAAATGACACGTGACACATTTTTATTTATCTTGTTTATGGTTTTTAGGGGAATATCCACTGGGTTTTCACAACAGCTGCACACAACGGATGGCCTACATTGGGTCTTTTTGAGTACAAACGCAAATCTTTCTTGAAAACACAGCTAAGATTAGCAAATAAACTACAACACACCACAAAGCTTAAAGCAGGAAATCTAACAGGTCACCTAAGGATTTTGAAAGTAATACATGAACTAGAATGCATCAGCGCATACTCCGACATGATGGCAGAAAAGGTTGTTTTAAAACGAAAATTATTTTAATATGCTGAGTATCCCGGACATGGCGACATAGAAGAAAACACCGAAAGTGGAAGCTCCCGAATCATATACGGAGCTATTATATATTTGTTTATTAAACAACGGGTTTCACTTATGCGTCACAAACAGGAATAATATTGGCTGGCTCAAGCAAGCTAAGTTGGTAATACAATCTATCGTCAACAATACAGGTAAAATAGCTCCGAAACGGCAGTTCACATACTTTGTAACTGTCCAGTCTTATGAGCACCCCGATAGAAGCACCTGGGAAACAACACGCTCACACCGATGATCATCAGGCCGAAGGTATCCACAAAAAATGTGACGCAAACAGGGCACATAAAGGGGTGACGGGCGACGGCACAAAAAGGTTTTAAGGTCGCAGTGTTATTGAATAAAGGCCCACTTAATTACATATACATGGTTTGTTTTATATTTGTTACATAACAATTCAAAAAGCATATTACATATTATCAATTGTATGAATAATGGTTAATGGGTTCTAAAACCCCATGTGTTTCCCTCTAGATATAATACGCGCACGTGCCTGTTATCATAGTCAGTTTATATTATATAAGACCTTTTTCAAAGTTTGTACTCTTCTATTCATATGAATGCTTCATCCTTATAGGGCATTAATATGGAATTATACTTCTTGCAGTTAGTTTTTATAATAATTTCTGCTTATTCCAAAAAACGGTGAGATAAAAATGCACGTGCGCTCAAAATGTATTCGAGCGATTTGCACTTAATTTGCATACAAAATAGTCAGTTATTAATTTTTTTTACATACAATTTTTATTGCAATATGCGTAGATAAAATTGTTATCGGTTTTTGATATGTTTCGGCTTTCTCATCTAACATATGATATACGGAATTATATAGATAATTATGAAAACATTGCATCGTTCTTTTCACTTTATGTATGTGCGTCTTTCACAGTCTTTTACCGTCATTTTTTCATGCAATACAACCCAACGCTAATCTACCTCCCATGTCCGTTTCACTTCACTGTGAGTTAGGAACCATATGCTGCGCCATTTTGACTGGCGCTGTCGTCATTTCAAGGCTTTCAAATCAAAGTAATGGTACAAAATTTGTTTCACATTCAAAATATTATCCACAATATCTCAGCTGTAACGTCTTTTTGACGGATATCGTTCTTTTCAAAACAGTTTAATATTGAAATGGAGGATATGAAAAGAACTTTGTCACTAAGTAATCCCGATCTTTCGCTATGGAAGGTGATAATTTCTGATATATTTAGATATGTTCATTAAGTTTTAGTATATAAGTTTAAGAAACAAAGAAAGAAAAAGACAAAGATTTCCGTATGTAGAAAATAATTCGTTTTTAGCGCCGCGTTTTATATTTAGATATCGGTGCAAAAAAAATGGTCTGATTTTGACCAATATTGTAGCTATAACATTCAAAATATCTATTTCAAGCATCATAATTTAGCAGCATCATTGTAATGAAAATGATGTTATACCAAGATAAAGTGATCCATCGCCTGATGGAAAAATAGGGAATTCGATATATCCAACTTTGTCAAGACCCCCTCAGCAATGTATAAGCTATGAATAAACAATTGGCATCTTCATGTCGTCGTACTAATACATAGTACAATACATTCTATGTAACAGCTGTAACGTTATATGTAATACATAATTATAGTAATGAAGCGTGCGACAAGTCAAGCGATTAAATCAAATTATTTTCGTGTGGGTACTCAAGCCATTAAATCGATTGATTTGCGTATGAGTGGGCAATAGACGCATTTAAATATACAAAATAACCATTTTGCCTTTTTAATAACTTTTATTTATATGCAGTACATTTTAAAAACAGAAAAAACAACTATCGCAATATAAACAATGAAATAAAAATATTACCAAATATGTACAAATTCAGAGCATAAATAACAATAATCACAGAACTTAAAAACTTTTAATACTAAAACACGTATTAATTAAACTCGATACATCTCCGTATATCAGCAATCACCCTTCAACTGCAAAAGGTTTCCAGCGACTATTTAGTGTTTTCATAATTCATTTCCTATACACGTTTATTGCACAAAATTCCAAAGCCAAATTATAAGCTAAAGAAAATAACAAATATACGCGCAAGTATACAGCATGCATGGATGGTATTACTTATTAGGTACTTGGAAGATGTGTTTTTTTTTCACGTATTTTATCTGTGTACGCATTTGAAATAAACGTGGGAAAATACGTATTTAAAATCACTATGTCCAATGTGATATATAATGAAAAATACTATATAAAAGTTCGAACAACGACCGGTCAGTGTCACTTGTCGCATACTCCATATAATTTCTAGATATGGGCCGATATATATATGTGGTTAAATTTGGTCTTTCTTTACATGTTATATATTTTTTTACTCTTATATTTTCAAAGTACAGTGTAGAAATATAAAACCGATGACGTAATACAAATGCATCTGGTAATCAACCAGCCAGCCATAGGCTAATTTTTCGTTTTAGCTTATATATTGCTTATTGGGAACATACTAAAACACGTCTTAATGTTAAGTTTTAGTATTATAAGCTTTTAAGTTCTGATTTTGTAATGTACATATGTATATTGTAATTGTGATTATTGATTTGTGTGAAAATGTGCAATATTGAAAAACGATTATTTTGAAAGGCACATTTGAATATAGGTGATAAGTGGAATTTTCAATCGTGGGAAAAGAAATTCGTCTTGACTACAAGTTCAAATATGGATGGTTGTAAAATGATTTAGAGGCCATCCATAAACATATTACTCCGAATGCTTCAACATTTCTTTTTAGAATTTAAAGGAATAAAAATTAAATAGGTTATATAAAAATTATCGTGGGAAAAAATTCTCTAAACAGAGTTTCTTGCTATTTTTATCATAATAAGATATGATTTTTAAATTAATTTTTTCCCAAATATCATCCTTATAATTTTGTAACACATATCATTTATTTCTTTGACTTATCCACTGAACTCACAACTAATATTAGTTTACTAACTATGATGCGCTGGACACTACATGGATGTGGTGCACAAAACAAGGCCTTACAATCAATGCGACAAAGACTCACATAATTCCATTCACCAAGCGAAATAATATCAACACTCTAACGCTTAACCTGAACGGTTCACCCCTTCAACTGGGCAACGAAGTGAAATATCTTGGACTGATTCTAGACAAGAGACTCACTTGGAACACTCACATAACAAACATCACTGCAAAGGCTACACGTGCCTTGTGGATCACTAAGAAAATGGTTGGAAAGAGATGGGGGCTTAAACCTAATATCATAAAATGGATTTACGAAGCAATCGTCCGCCCAACCATATCTTATGGCTGTGAAATATGGTGGCCCAAAACAAAACAAGTAACTGCCACTGCCATCCTCCAGAAAACTCAAAGACTCGCCTGTCTTTTGATGACTGGAGCATTCCGCACATGCCCCACTGCAGCAATGGAAACCTTAATGGGGCTTCCTCCGCTACATATACACCTTCAGGCAACGGCAGCTCTTCAGTTGCTGAACATCACAAAATCAATGAACCTAAAAGAGAGGGACCTCACTGGCCACCTAGGAATACTCAACACATTCAAAGGAACTCCACTAGAGATTGGACTCCACGATCTATTGCAGAAGGAAACCATACTAGACAGGAAATTCCTCACACTTATCCCTCCAAAGAATGAGTGGCTCAGCTACAGCAAGGCGTTGCTAGCTGAAAGCAAGGCCATCTGGTTCACGGATGGCTCGAAAACACCTACGGGATCAGGTGCAGGCATATACGGACCCAGAAGAAGAATCTCTATTCCGCTAGGGGACGACATGTCAGTCTTTCAGGCAGAAACTATGCCATGACAATCTGTGCCGTAGAATGTAGTAAGCGTAGCATCAAACCTGGCTCAAAAACAGTTATCTTTTGTAATAGCCAGGCTCTGCAATCAAGGAACTGTGCATCCAAACTGTTATCGGAATGCAGACAACAATTAAACAACCTCGCACTTCGAACAAGTCTCACCGTAGCTTGGGTCCCAGGACATTCGTCGTGTAGGGGCAACACCATAGCAGACTCACTTGCAAGGAAAGCGGCGTCTATGAAATTCATAGGCCCTTTTCCCACATGTCCTCCATCTAAATCGAATACCAGGAACATCATAAACAAATTCATAAAGATGGAACACATCAATCACTGGAACAACATTTCTGGTCTCCGTAGGGCAAAACTGCTCCTACATCCAAATCATAGATGGACAAAGGAGATCTATGAAATTTCAAAAAAGGATCTACGAGTTGCAACTGGTTTACTCTCAGGCCATTGTGCACTCAACTTTAATCTACACCAAATGAAACTGGTACCTTCAGCAGATTGCCGTTTCTGCAACACTGCTCCAGAGGATACTCTTCACATCCTATGCTACTGCGCAGCACTAAGCAATCATAGAGAAGTTGCGTTGGGGAAGCAGTCGTGCCCTCCGAGCGAACTAACACAATATACTCTGAAAACCATACTAGGCTACTTTAAAAGCCTAGAAATGGAAATTTAATTCAGAGTGAGGTCTGGGTACAATGGATAGTGTCTCAGTGCCTTGGGCTACATATAGCTCCTACCTCAACACTACTAATAATAACTATGATACATACATATATAGCTAACTGAGATGAAATTGAATTATTGCTATTTAAATATATGTATTTTGGTAAACCTCATATTATAGATGTTTCCATATTCAATAAACTTAAATTCAAAATGTTGCTTTATCTTCTATAATACGAAAATGTTAATAGTTTTACAATATTAAAAAAAAATTGTACGCACTTCAAAATATAAATGTTATAAAATAATAAATCATTATTATGAAATCAGTAACCGTAAACAAGTTTAAAACCTGAATGCCTTAATATGGCCATTTGCGGCGATTGGTGATTGCATGAAATAATTTTCATAAAGTTATCTTTTATTTTAATATAATTGAATAAGATGGAAGTACATGAAAACTTAGTAAACAAATATCCAAATGATTTGGAAAACAATTTTATAGAGGAGTTCCTCCAATTTAAATACTTTTTAACGTTTTTTTTCCAAACGTTAAAATTGCATTAAGGATTTTTTACAACATTCTCTATTCTTGCTAGAGTGAAGAATCATCTCAGAAGCTCAACTGCTCAGGATCGATTGAGTGCTGTAGCGATCATGTGTATAGAAGCAGAAATACTTAAAAAAATTGATTTTGAAGATATTATAAAAGAATATTCATTATAAAAGGCGCGAAAAAAAATTTTATAAATTTTATTTTAATGTTTTTAAATAAATTAGTGTATGTAGTACATATAAACGTTTTTGTAACTAAAATGTTTTTTCACAGCAGCAGCAGCTTGACATCTCATCGTCGTTGAAAATTAATTTTGTGTTTGAGGTAAGTGATTTATCTGTAAAAGTATGTGGATTGGAAACACTAAACATAATTGTTTTTTTTCTCGAATTTAGGAATAACAAAAACCATTTAATTAGTTTGGATAACCATCTATTACAAAATGGGATTTCAATGCTGCAGCGAGCTCTCTTAAATTTTCAGTGGTAATCTCGGCACAACAAATGGTACGCTTATGGCGTATGCCGAATCTTAACCATTCGTATGCCGGACGAGGTATCGGGTATAAGCGAATAGCGAGTAAGAGAACCGAATGTATAAATGAAAACTGAGTGTATAATGTGTACAAAACTGTAAGGCTGTGCCGTCGATTCTTATAATTTGAATTATGGCTAGTAGTATATAAAGTTAGAATGTGAACACTAAATGTACTGGACGTAAGAAATTCGAAGCGTAGATCAAATCGAGAGAATAAATTTACACTCCCAGCCTTTTATAATGAGTATTGGGAAGGCCATGTGAAGGCAATATTTAAAAGAAAGGGACCCTTAGAATAACAAAAAGAAACAACTACAAACTGTTAAAAAAATAATTTGTATTTTGTGTATGTACACCACACTAACGCAATTTTTGCACACTATTATAGACTCGCGAAATTTGTTTTTTTTCGCGAATATAGATGCATTCAAACCTTATACTGGGTGATTTTCAATTGAATTTTGTGCTTGTCAAAAATTTGAAAATATTATGAGTTACCAATTTAATCATGTCATTTGCTTTAAATATGTATTTTATCCACCTATTTGTATGAGAAATTAAATTTTGAAAAAATCGTGCAATATGGTACATTGGTGCGCAACTAAGTTCTCGGTGCTTTTTTGATAAAAATGTAACTTCATTATAAAAAAATTGTTAAAATGAATTATTCAAAGTATTGTCCATCGTTTGACACTGCTTTTCCCATCTTTTTGGCAGAGCTCGAATACCTTGACGGTAGAATTGTTCGTCTTTTAAGGCCATCCACGAATCAAGCCATTTTCTGATGTCTTCTTTTGAGTGGAACTGCTGATGGGCCAGGCCATGTGCCATTGAGCGGAACAAGTAATAATCGGACTGCGTAATATCTGGAAAATATCGCGGGTGGGGTAGGACTTCCCATTTGAGCGTTTCTAAATATGTTTTGATGAGCGCCGCAACATATGACTAAGCATTATAATGTTACAAAATGACTTAGTCGTGTCTATCGGCGTATTGTGGCCATTTTTATCGCAATGCTCGGCTTAAACAAACTAATTGTCGTCGGTAGACCTCCCCTGTGATCCTTTCGTTCGATTGTAGCAGCTCATAATACACCACGCCCAGTTGGTCCCACCATGCATATTCGGCTTAGTCTTCGATGATGATGCGTGACCGTGTAGTCCCCAGGATTTTTTTCTCTTTGGGTTGCTGTAATGTATCTATTTTTATCATCTGTCACGATGCGATGAAGAAAACCCTTCCTTTTATGACGCTGGAGCAGTTGTTTACAGTTGCCTCCAATTCAGTGTCTTCGAAGGTTTTGGGTCTTCCTTCACGTGGACACTATCTTAAATATAAAAATATAAACGATCGTATAGGAATCAACCAGGCTTATGTTTTATATTCCAAAATAAAAATTCAAATGATGGTAAAACTATGAACGGAGTCTCTACGATAATTTATAATCTTTTATTTATCAACAAAGGCATTTTTCAAAAGCGAAATGAAACGTGAAAACTATGAAAAATCGGAATTATTTCGGAAATCGATTTGGCAGTTTTTCAATTCGTAGGAAACACCTTGCGAAAATTCTGTTATTTTCGGCAATACTATCAATCAGGCTGAAACTGTAAAAGGGATGATCCGAAAATTTTTACACGTGTTTTTCAACATTCCAGAAGTATTTTGGAAACGCGAAAATAAATCGAGAAAAATGCGGAAAAAATCGAGGGTCGCAGGAATTGGTTTTCCAGCTTTTGATTCGTAAAAAACACCTCACGAAGAAATCTGCCAATAACACCGCGATTTCCGCGATAGTGAAGTTCGTCTAATATATAAAAATTTATACGATCCTATAAAAAACACCTCGCCAAAATATTCGAGCATAATTCTGTGGTTGTCCAATTTCCACAATTACGGTTTTATAGTAAATATTTTTTTTATAATAACATCCAATGCAGAAATTTCATAAACGAGGGAAAAAACGAAATAATGTTACAAACATTTTTTTGTGTTTCCTTTTATGAAGTTGAAGTTTATTTCAGAAGAAAGAGAAAAAATGCTACGAAATGGAAACCATTATGAACAAGCAGCACCATGAAAACAAATTTCTGCATAATAATTGTCAACGATTTCAATTTTGTAAGAATACATAAAAACTTGAAAAGTAGACATTCTTTTATCAAATATATATGATATTAAAGAATATAAGTGATTACTAAAATGCTTTAAAAAAACATCAACAACATTTTGTGTCTGAGCAGCGCACGGGTTCCTCCGCTAGTAATACTAATACAATAAATTCACTTCAGTATGACAAAAGTATTAATTCAACATCGGCGCCACAACCGGTGTCCAGCATCAAAAGCTTCTTCCTCTGTTGCCGGTCATGAGCCCGCACTGTCCAATTTGGAATCCCATTATTTTTTACATCTTAGTTTACGTCGTCCTTCTGAAATAGGCTGGGTTTGCTACGTGGTCTATCACCATAGTAATATTTATTAGTAATTAAATCATTACTATACTTGGTATTTAGCCCGGTCATGTTAATACTACGTCGATTTTTAGGAACTGTTCCATTAAATAAATGAAAAATAAAAAGTAAAGGTATATAGACTAACATGGTAAAATGGTGAAATACATGGAAAATAAGAACACTTAATTCAGAAATTTCAGAAAATATTTAATTAAAAAAAAAGGAAAATAAATAAAACCATTAATTAAACACAAATAAATCTGTGCATAATATGCGTATTAAAATCCAAATTTCACCTAAAGTAGATCAAATAAAGTACAGTAGGCTACATATCAAAATTTATTTGACCTTGTCAGTGAAGTAGATGCGCAGAAAATGTTAAACATGAAACTCGGAATATCCTATCATGTTACTATAAATACCTAGGTTTACACCCACTACTTTTAATTTAATAATCTCTTATAGCAAAAATATTACCTAAAAAATAACAAAGAAAATATGAAAAAACGTTCAATAAAGTAACAAAATAATAATTCAAAATGGGCAAAAAAATATTGAATTTGATTTAGCCCATGTTTTCATAGCTTACTTTTCAAAGTATGTTAATGTCGTGCATGCTATAATGCACGTCGTGAACTTTGTGGTGTTGTTCTTTTTTAACAATACATTTTTTTATATGTTTTATTATAGTTCCTCCGAAATTTCGCATTATTTGATAGATGGAATGTCCAAAAGTAATGCCCGCTACTATGAGAGCATGATATAGTGGTGATTTACTGCAACACACATATTTATTTAATATCGCTTGAAATTTTAAGAAAATACTACAGAAACATGAGCTTTACAAACATAAACACATTAGAGCAAATTATTATTTTTTAATTGCGTTCTAATATAGTACATTTAAAATCTCCTATTCTGCGCTACTTCATTGTGAAATTTTGCAAACACTTTCTATTATTGACTATAATTTTACTATGAATAGGGTGCTTCTGACAAAATTCTCGTAATAACTATAATGCACGTGGTCCATTTTCATAGTGCTGACCTTTTCTTTCATTAGCATTATTTGTATGTTCTATCTCGGTTACACTGAATTCATCATTATCTACGCATATTATTATGAAATCACTCAATGTTTTCACCACAATGTTTAACCAATTTAGTTTAATCTTAATGAAGTGTATTTAAAAGATATTACATTACATTGTTTAATTGCACATACAGTGTATCCATTAATAACTTAACACCACTAGCCCGTTCTGCTTATACATTAATATTAGGTATCTATTGGTTATCATTTTGTTTATTTTAATATAGCGTTATTTCTGGCGCTCATTTAAACTCATAAAATCGCCAGACATCACTTGTTGGCAAAAAATATCAAAGTACATTTATTTAATTAAAATCATTAATAGTTAGCATAGCTAGTCGTTAAATGTAATTAAAGAAAGTTCAATAGGCAAAGTAAAATTGCCGTTCCAACCGTACCAAGCTTAGAGAATCAAAATATGGATAATTACTTTTGTATCGAGAATGCACTCTTAGTCAACTGCATTCTCGATACAAATTGCAATTTACTTACCAATTATCTAGTCACTGACAATTTACTATGTAAGTCTATGAAATGTAGACGTAGTAAGAGCCTAAGAGGTACTAAATACTAATACGTAGCTTGTAGCATCAAGTGATATTAAATGTATTTTCCCACTTTTATTTCAAATGCGTACACAGATAAAACACTTAAAAGAAAAAACACATCTTCCAAGTACCTAATACCTATCTATGCATTTTGTATATTTGTTATTTTCTTTAGCTTATAATTTGCCTTTAGAATTTTATGCAATAAACGTGTACAGGAAATGAATTATGAAAACACTAAATAGTCGCTGGAAACCTTTTGCAGTTGAAGGGTTTGCTGATATACGGAGCTCTGATATGTTCATCGAGTTTAAATAACACATGTTTTAGTATTACAAGTTTTAAAGTTCTGTGATTATTGTTTTGCTCTGAATTTGTATTTAATATTATTGTTATTTCATTGTTTATATTGCGATTATTGCTTTTTCTGTTTTGTGTTTTAAAATGTATTACATATATTGAAATTGTATTACATATAAAAAAAAGTTATTAAAAAGGTAAAATGGTTATTTTGTATATTTTAATGCGTAGTGGTATAATTTTTTTCTAGCGATTTCAGAGCCATTTACGCATGCGTCTATTGCCCACTCATACGCAAATCAATCGATTTAATCGCTTGACTTGTCGCACGCTTTATTACTCTAAGTATGTATTACATACAACGTTAGCTGTTACATAGAATGTACTATGTATTAGTACGACGACATCAAGATGCCAATTGTTTCTACATAACTTATATATTGTAGGTTGGGCAGCAAATGTCCGGTCCAAAGTCAATTTATAGAATTTCATTGTTGGAATCCCATTCATACATGTCACAGGTAAAGAAGTAGGGGACACGATAATGGGAAAATTTTTTAAATAGGATGTTTTTATCAAAGTTGTTTTTCATGAACATTAGTGATAATTTTGAATTGTTTTATTATAATATATTACCATAGTTTCATAATGGAAAGAGTTGAATCGGGTTTGTACAAATTTTTTAACTTATTTTTATATATGTAATATGTTTCGGCATTTACATTGTTTGTTATAGTGATTTGAATATAACAGGTTTCTCTTAGTTTTTTGTCCTCAATTTAGATTTTCTAAAACCCAAAAAGTTAATGCTGAAAATGTCTGCCGACATGAAATAAATGTCATAAAAATTGATAATTTTTGCATATTTTTTAAAATAAATTTTTAACTGATCGCATGTGCAAAATTTTTCGTATTTCATTTTTAATTTTTTTTTGAAGGAACATTTGAATACTGGAAGAAAAATTATCCCGTTTGGAAGAATTTATGATCAATAAGGGCAATTTTTGATGATGAAGCAGATTGATATCATTAAAAGGAAGATGATGACATTCTCATCACATTTGAAGACGAGATGGGCCGCTTCCTAAATTCCTTAATTTTTTAAAAGAAGTTTTAAAGATTTATGAAAATGAAACTTCATTGATGAGTAAAAAAAAAAAATTCTGAAACTATTAACTGTATATTTTTCAAATCTCTTTCCGATTCATGTTTCTGGTAATAAAGATCATATAGGTAAGTTATCATAAGTAACAATTATAAGACATTTTGTAATTCACTTTTATTACCTTTTCACATTAAACGATTTATTGAGGTTGGTTAATAATCAAATAATTACGATAAAGTACTTAATATGAAGTAAAAGGTTAATTTTTTGTACATAATAAACTCTAACTCTCTCGAACATGACGTTTTTTGACGAATTTTGTGGTAGTGGAATGGCTATTCGTCGAACTCAATTGACTATTCGACGCAAAAATTTATTCGATATGAACACAACGAACATATTGTGTTGCCGAACAGCTTCCTGTGTTGGTTTTTGACACTTGTTTTTGACGCGCAATAATTAATTTATCAATTTTTAGAAGTATTATTAAATCCAACTCTACATCCATTTTCAATTAAATATTTATTGAATAAGTCGATTTTATTACTTTTATTCCATGCTTGTTCGGCAAGCAATGTCATGGCTTTTGTCGATCATGCACCACAAAATGTTCGTTGAACAACGTTCGTCTAACAAGTGGAATGGGTCATCGAACATGTTCGTCTAACACTTGCCAACGAAATGTTCGTCGAATATTTTATAACGAATTTTTGATGTGATGTAATGGCAGAATATTGTATTTGACGAACCTGTTGCTATTTTCATCGAACATGTCTGTATCGAATGCTCGCCTGGTGAAATGCCAGCTTTATTTGCTTAATTGAGAGGCACCGAGAATGTCCTTCTAAATGATTAATTATTTTTCAACACCATTTGCTGCCGATAGTGTAATAAATAGCCGCATGAGTAAACCTTAGTAAATGGCAAAATCAATTTTGTTGTTGCATTGCTAATAAAATTTCAAAGTAAAATAAATGAGATTTCAATAGAACGCGACATTTCGCGTATAATTATAAATTAGATGTTTCTTTTTTTTCTTTGTCTCCCGGTAGTACTTTTCGACTTGAATTTCTTATCGTTTTAATGTCGATATATTTGAAAGCAACGAAAGAGGATGAGCTTTGTAAAACATTATTCTTATCACTCTTTAATGATTGAAATTTACTATCAGTTTTCTTGATTAAATTATTCGTTTCTGTTCTCCTGGGAGATAATGCAAAATATAGATTTCCCCTTAGATAAGAATCATAAGGAAAGCCTTTTAATTCATTTTTCATTCGATATTTTTGAAAATTAAATTCATGGTTATTC
Organism: Sylvicola cinctus; assembly: GCA_963854165.1. Taxonomy (NCBI): domain Eukaryota; kingdom Metazoa; phylum Arthropoda; class Insecta; order Diptera; family Anisopodidae; genus Sylvicola; species Sylvicola cinctus. The sequence goes on from OY974082.1 coordinate 28,250,183, forward strand.
ATATTCGTGAATGAGTCACTTTCTTGGACTTTGCCAACTTTTTGCCACTCTAGCACATCACTTAATAGTTTAATATATCGTATTGCCATACGTAGTATTTCATTTTTAGATAATTTCTTGTCAGGTGGATGTGTGGGTACTAATTTTCTTAGCTCCGCAAATGCTCCAGATACATTTTGCTGGCGCCATCTTTCTCGCGTATTTGTAAAATGTTTCCGTACTATATGGCTACTTCGGAATTTAAGACGATTTCCATAAACTGTCTTTTGACCGTCTTGAAGAAACTCTCCAACTATAAATTTTTCACAGAAAAAAAACGTTACATAATATTATTTAAAAATTAATCAACAATATAAGAACATAAAAACACTAGTAGTCAGTGTTAAGTGTAGTTGTGTCAGAGTGAACATAATTTGAGAAATTGAATTTGATTTTTATTGAATTTATTTATTACCGTTTGGGCTTATAAACAAATTTTCATCATCACTGCAGTCATTAATTGAAAAATCTGAAATCTCATCATCTGAGAATGAATCACGTTGACTTCTGTCATTTCCATCATTAAAATAATGTTTATTTTTGTCATCAGTGTTCCACTGAGTTATTGCGTTGTGAGATGAGCTGGAGTTTTGATCTGTAATATCATCCTCAATTTCTATCCACTGCATTTTAATTTAATATAAAACTGTGTGCATTTATATATATTTAATTTGTAAAATTATATTTAACTTCCGGACGTAAAAACCGAATCACCTGACGATTACAAGAATACTAGTTATAGGTTTATGTATTTTATTAAGGGATATGTGCGAATTGTGTATTGTGCAATTTGTGAATACATTGTCACTGAAAAAAATATTTCATTTTGTAAACAATGTGAGTGGAGTAAATGCGACGGATATATTTCAGTACCGAAGGGGTTTCTCCTTACTGTATGACTTTGGATAGAGAGGGTATGTACAATGTGCATTGTATGCATTGTATATACATATATGCGAGTATAATATAAAAAGTTAATGCGCAAACTCCAATTTTTTTTTTCTAATACATGGAATGCAGTGTCGTGATATTTTATATCATAAACATGCCAATTGAACTCTCGAAAAACATTTTTTGCAAGAAATTTAGTCAACTTAAAATAATATTTGTTAAATGGTTTCGCACATATTTGACATCGAAATTTTTTTTTGTATCTACGGAGGTCTCACATCTTGACTTGATATTGAACATTCCTCCACCAATATCTTCACATACACATTAGCCAGTCCCACCCACTGTTCTGGGCCTATCATGCGCAGCCCAGCTTCTCTCTTTCGTGATGACTTGACTAAGTCCATGCCAGCCCCCTCCCCCACACACTAGAAATTGTACACGTTTGTAATATCAATTCTTCTCACGCATTTCAAATTTCAATAACATTAAACTGCCCTGAACAATAAAGATATCTCTTTCTTGCGTTTAGTTATTCATTATTATTTGCAGTACAAAGCCTTATGGGTATCACTTCAAATATGGCCAAATATCCATCTACACTGCCAGAATGGTCTCTTTGCTTTATCGATTATCCGCTCCAAATGTTTCCCCCACTAAGTTTATCATTGAAGATTATTTCCAGACACTTTGCCTCCCCCGAAAAGTCTTAATAATTAATATTCGTAATTTATGTTGTAGACGCAATATTTTATTTCTCGCTCTCGAAGTAAAAAGAATTTGAAGGCGGAACAAATTTCAAACAGAAATATTGAATAGCAATCTAGTCATTATAGATTTTTGATTCATTTTGCATATCAAATCTTCTTGATGCCCACTGCTGATAAAATAAGAATAATACTAATCGATTCTTGGTTTCTTGATGGATATTAGTTACAATAATACATAAAGGCCTGACACATCGGAGAGATATACTATTTGGCTAAAGCTAAATTATGTATGACAAAATAATAATTAAATTATATCCAATTACCTACTTTTGAAAACGCGAAAATCTCTTGAAAAATATTTTAAAATGGTATTATTTATATTAAAAGAACTTCAGGGAAGTAATGTTTGTCAACGCATTTGTTTGTTTTCTTTTTTAAACATTTTATACGTTATAATATATAGTCTAAACAAACCAGGTTGTTGATTATTGCACGATAAGCTTTAGATGGATACACATCTCATCGGTATCAAAAATATTTGATGCATAAAAGTGAGATTGACTATATAACTTTTTTTTAAGAAAAGCGTTTGGCAGAAGATCTCTATGCCAGTCTAAGTCTACAGAATTTAATATGGCTAGTTGCTAGTAATCTATGCGTCATACTTGATTGGTCGCTTAAAATTGATGAGTGATGATGATATGGATTAATTAACAATCTTTGAAAGTACAAGTTATTCAGAAAATAAAGATCTAAGCTAATATTGTTCTTATAATGAAAGACTCATTTGGAATATATTATGTAGAGCAAAATATATTTTCGTATGGTTCCAATATAAAGAAATTATTCAATTTCAAGGTAAAGAATATTTCAATACGCAGGCAAACAATATTTCAAAACTGAATTCTTCAAAATATTATGGCCCCATAAAAAGGTCTTGACTGTGCGTGAGTGTTCATTTACATAATTTACATTATTGACTACACAAACGATAATTCCTGCAAATTTTCTCAAATTGTTCTGAAATTATAAGCTTTAATAAGGCGAAATAAGGTGAGGATTTATATATAATTTATATACAACCCCAAGGCTTTTCAGGAAAAATGACAATGCAGAAACTCGATAAATGAGTCCAAAAAATTGGTCTAGAAAAAATGTGCAAGTGTGGTCCGTATGCCGCACAGTGACACATTTGACAAATCTAGGTCGACCAAATTCAAAAAAAAAATTATGGACTAGATTAATTTTAGTATTAGACTTTCCATAGAGTTTAGAAAAAATGTCCGCGAGTCACCCATAATTTTATCTGCATTTCAAAGCTACATTCTTCCTTTAAATAAAACTATAAAATTTGGCTGCACATGTTTGCACTTTTTTATTCTCTTCGTCTTTTTCAGATACAATGTGTTGTTGAACTGTTGCGGGTGGCTGTGCGATCGCAATAACGAGTCACTAAATGATAAGTTATTGGAATGCACTATTCAGCATTTCGATTGTATTGGACTGGACGATACTATTAAAGGTGCTCTTAAGAAGATAATGAGGAGTTTTTCTATCAAGGTTGAGCAGAATCGGCAAGAATGTCATAGAATAAAACTTCGTTTTCGTACAAAAAAAAAAAATTGGCTGAAGGGCAATATGAATTTTTCATCGGATAATGCAATCTACATCAAGAAATGTTGGAACTTGGAGTTAAAGCAAATGACAGAGCCAAAATTAGAAGGACTATGGAATTGGTAAAAAATGACATCGCAGGAGAACTGGTATCTGCAGTAGGAGTATCACTTTATAATGAAGGACATAGAGACGCAGCATCACTACTCAAGGAAATTACTACAACATTTCCACATCAAATCTCCATCACATATCACTCTCTGTAAACAGTTGTCTAAGGAAGAAGCTTTAGCCACATACATAGCAATACAGAGTCGTTTCAACAGTGTAAATTGCTCCACACTTTCATCCTATCATGCTGTGCTTGAAGCCAAAAAAGAATGGTATCCTGATCAGGGAGCTGTAATCCTGGTGGCATCGAAAAAACAGCTGAGGTGAATTTAAAAATGCTAGCAAAATACACAATTAGCCGAATTTGTGAAGCGCAAAGTGAGGTGCTGGTCCAAAAAAGCCAATTAAATGCAGATAATAAATTTATAATGTATTTAATTAATATTTATAATAATGTAATAATATTTTAAAGATTATATATAATAAACGTATTGCTTAAAACGATATAACCATTTTTACTACATACCAAGCCATATGAAAATATTGCAAATTCTTTGATATTTTGATGAGAATATTTCGGCAGTGTTGTTTGCAGAATTTATTTTTTTATTTAATTTAATTTTTTTTTTATACTATGTAGATAATAAGAAAATGAAAAAAAAGGGATTTGATCATAAGTTATAGGATTTACTTTTGACAATATAGATCGGAAAAAATGTATTAATTCCGGTTACCGGATTGTTTTCAACTTTTGTTATTTTATTGTGAATAATGTGTAGATGACGTTAAAATTTTATTTTTTTTTAAACTTAAAAATTTTCATCATAATTTAAATTTTTGAATTTTGTCGAGCTAAATTGTTGCAATGGTTTCCGAAAAATTTTCGACTATCTTTTTTTGCAAAATAAATTTGTTAGTTGTTTTTGTAAATAAACGAAGATACATAATACAAAAAAAAATTTTTTTTTTTGCTACGTTTTTTGCTCTAAAGTCGGAAGTTTTTCATTGAAATAGTAATTTAAACAAAAATTTCGGAAAATTTTCCTGATTTGTCATTTTTATACAAGTTGCTATATGTGCTATAAATTTTATATTACTTTTTTTTAAAATGCTATGCGCTACGTGCTAAACACCACAAAAAAGAAAAAAAAGTTTTTTTCCGTATGTTGATTTTTGGTTGATTAAAAATGTAGTATTTTTTGATAATTTTTGGATTCAACTAAGGAAATACTATCCGGATCAAGGTTGCTCAAGGTTCTGTTCACAATTGTATTACAGTACTTTCCAGTGAACACCACCCTTATAATGTTGTTTCCTAGACGTTCCTGGGGGACCTCTTAATGGATGTTTGAAGAAAAAAAAT